>LR990240.1:7793961-12593961 GCA_905147385.1 Limenitis camilla
TTTTCAGTTTTGTCTGCAGAAATATAACTGTAAAACCTTATCTTACTAATATTTTACTCAATCACATAAAAACGCCTGAACAAATTTCAATGAAATTTGGCACATAGATACTTTATAACTCGGACAACACATTTAGCATCAATATATTGATGATTAAATAATTTTTGATTATTTTAAGTATTGTACGAGAAAAATTGCACCCGTGCGAATCGAAGCTTGGGGCGGGTTGCTAAATAAAAATATTTAGGCGCTTTCGAGAGAAAGCATGTTTTATTATTATCCCTCAGTAACTGAATTTTTTCGGGATAAAAAGTAGCGTATGTGTTAAATCAGGTTATGAAGTATCTGTGTGCTAAATTTAATTGAACGGATTTTGCGTGTTTGAATACCAAACATATAAACTGTGTAAGTTTATAAAATTAGTACGTGATAGTCCAGATTTTATTTTGAATTGAATCAGGCGTCACTTTGCGGAAATTCATAATTTAAAAGGAATCAAAAGGTTACCTTACTATAATCCACGGCAATCTGAACTACCAGACTCATATGGAATCAACCCAGAAGAGCACCCTGCTCACATAAAAGTGAGACGCGTGAATCCGAATCAAGACACACTACACAAGTAGGTAGCTGGACGATCTAACAACCAGACTCGTACGGCACAATCCGGAAGAGCACACCGTTCACAGAAAAGTGTAACGCGCGAACTCGAACCAGTACACACCACCAAGTAGACCGAGATCGACAATCGACGTATGTTTCGCTCCGTAACCGAAGCATCTTCAGGAGGTGTTGACTCTACAAGCAAGCAAGTTACGCTTGTAGAGACAACATAGACGCTTGTAGAAATGCTTGGTTCGGGTTCGCGCGTCTTACTTTTATGTGGGCAGGGTGCTCTTCTGGGTTGTGCCATACGATTCTGGTAGTTCAGATTGCCACGGATCATAGCAAGGTAACCTTTTGATTCCTTTTAGATTTTATTTTGTCGTCATAAAATCATTACTTTTTTATCAGGATAAAAATTACCTTATATGTTGATACACCTTCTAATGTATCAGTAAACTAAATTTCATTCAAATCGGATAAGCCGTTTTAACGTCATGCGTGCACAAATACACCTATTCTACGATTTTATTATCTATAGTAATATTATAAAGAGGAAAGATTTGTATTTTTGTATGTAACGAATAAACATAAAAACTACTGGACCGATTTCAAAAATTCTTTCACCATTAGAAAGCTACATTATCCCTGAGTAACATAGGCTATATTTATTACAAGAAAAAATTAGAGATCCTCAGGAAATCTCACTAAAACCAACCCAAGGTGCAAAAAAATTAGCCATAAAATATCTTTCATCGCATGCGCTGCAAAAAGTATTGATGATAGAACAAAAAAATGTTGTACAATATTATAGAACGTATCAATATCTACAAAAAAGTCCGCGAGACCATATGTTCAACTATTATAGTTACGTCACTATAACTACTTTTTTACATTTTAAAAGTTGATAAAAATGCCTATCAAAATCAGACCATGTTTTCTATAACTTTGTATTAATCCTTATCCAAATAAATTATTTTGTATTCAAGACTATTTCAATACCTGTAAATTACTTTTTGAATTATTAAAATCGGACTTTACATTCAAAAGATATTACGAAATTAAAAATATCAATATAAACAAAAAATACACGAGGACGCGACGGGCCAGTGTAGCGACGCAGCGCAGCGAGTAAAGCGGCAAGAGAGGGGGCACCGAAATGCGGGAGGGCCAATAATTTTAAAAATAATATTCCACCCGCGCGAAGCCGGGATGGGCCGCTAGTATGTATATAAAAGACCATGTACCTTTCTTATCTGGTTAGTAAATTATTAGGTATCGCAAATTTTAGTATCAAGTAAAAATGCTCATGTGTGAAATTAAATAAATACACTAGCCTTACAAGTAGAGTTTTATCAACATTTGTTTGCAGTCTCTATCATATCTTCTATGTAAATATGAAACTGTTACGATAACAGTTAATGTTGTTGCGTTCTTAATAGTGTTCCGATCATTGTATAAAAACCTAAAATGAGTGTTTTTTAGTAACACAGACTGTTACAAATGTCAAGTCTAAACTGGCATTCGGTGGTAAATGTATCCGTGTTTGCGGCTAAATGGAAATCGCGAATGGAAAATGGAAGTGATCTGGGTAAACTGGAAGTGATTAGATCTTTGCCTGGAGCCAGGGTCAGATGGGCTCTGAGAAGGGATAGTTTGCCTTTAGCTAGCTTAAGAAGGGCCTGGCTTAAGAGTAGGAAGAGTATTTCTTCTGATGCGCTGTTATGGCGAAGAGGGTAAGAAGTTGAGATAACTTTCAGCGTTAAAAATATGTAGTTAATAAACAACTTTTAATTGTTTGTTTATTTGTATGTTTGTTTGTTGCGAAAAGGCTTTAAAATTACTAATCCGATTTTGAAAATTATTTTACTGATAAAAAACTAAATTATACCTGAATGTATGGCACCGAGAGAAGTCTATATACTTTCTCTTTTATACTTTCATTCTCTCATTTTCTCTCTCTCTCCTTTATCTATTATCTCATCTCTCTCTTTCATTTATATCTTTGCTATGTCTTTCTCGCTCTTTTATTATCTGACTTTTTCTTTTTTTATCAATTATAATATTGCTTCCAATATCCAGAGCGAAGCGAGGGCAGGCGGCTCATTTTTAATATTTTATGAACGGTAACCAAGCATGTGTTATGGGGGTTTGGTTTTTATTACATTTTTTTAATTTTATTTACTGGAATTGCTTGAACAAAAGCAGTGATGGCCCAGTGGCTAAGATTTCAAGTCTTACTTGTGAGGTCCGAGTTCGATCCTCCACACAGGCACACACCTCAGACTTTTCTGAATTATGTATGTCTTAAGCAATTAAATATCACTTGCTTTAACGGTGAAGGAAAACATTGTGAGGAAACCTGCACTCCTGAGAGTTCCCTAAAGCTCTCAAAGGTGTGTGAAGTTTGCCAACCCGCACCGAGCTGGCCCACAGCGTGGTGGACTATGGCCTAATACCCTCCTCATTCCTCATTCTGAGGAGGAGACCCGGCTCAGCAGTGGGCCATTTTTTTTAAATCCTTAATTGAGTGCACTCAGTATTATCTGAACAATCTTGAGGCTTTATCATAAGATACATATTTAGTAAATAATATCTACGTGATCAAAGTCACAGATTCCAATAGTTAGTTAGTACGTAGTAACTTTATCGATTTAGTTTAGTCTAACTTGTATGTGGGTAGTTATTAACACTTTGTCGGTATTTTATAAGACTGTTATGTCACTGAAGGTTCTTATGTATGGCTTAAACACATATGTGGAATTCTTGTATCGTGACCGTGAAATTATGCAATTGATACCAAGTTTAAACATACTTGACTCTATCAAAACACAGTTTGTTATCTCCTTCCTGACATTTATAAATAGTGAAAATGATTTTATTGCTTATCTTAGATCAAATAAATATATTTTCGAGTCAGTTTTCACGTACCACTTGCATGGAGAGTGTGGATCTATCTAATAATACATTTCAAATACCTGATTTCATTTTTCTGATCTGATATCCCAATATTATAAATGCGAAAGTAATCTGTATGTCTTTTACGCTTTCACGCTTAAACCACTGATCCAATTTAGAAGAAATTTGGTAAAAAGATAACAAGGGGATGAAAGTTTGTATGAGTTCTTCATATAGCAACAATTACGTTGAAAATTAAAATGTAAGATTAAACCTTAACACATGTGGTAAAAACTTATATAATAGGTTATATATACTTTTGTAAGCCGTTGATTTATATTTTTCAGAAATAATTGTTTTTACTTAGGAAAGATTTTCGAAGATCATTATATACGGAAGTTTGTAATTCATGTTTTTTTAATTATAAAAAAATTTAAATATTCAGGCAATTTAAATATTGACTAAAAACCTGACTGAAAATAAGAGAGACGGCACTTTTTCCAATCTATTAGTTTGGAACTCGTATTTTTTTAAATTCTTATAAAATATTCATAATCATTAAAAAAAATGTTACACTTTGACCTTATAACCTTCGTTGTTGACAGGAATGTTCTCTGTCGTGGAATTTTTCTAGTTACCTTGACTTATGTCATGACGTAAATACCGTATGTTTGCCTATAAAAATATACATTAAATACTATATAAAAGCTAGTTTAATCTTTTCATAACTTTCTGTTCCAATATTTTAAGTCCAAATATTTCTTTATGTCACATTTATATTTTTAATCAGAGGTAATCAAAAATCAGCATTATATAAACTAATTACGTTACTCTACTGTTTCCCAAAGTGATTTATATCGACCCTCAGGAGTAAATGAAGAGTTGTTGGCGGTCCATGTAAGCGAAAGGATTAGGGGTCCACGAGGCTTAATTTAAAATATAAACGGAGGTCTACGGTAGTGAGCTATAGAGCATAGTGACCCACATGGTATAGTAAATAATAAGGGGTCTATAAACAAACGAAAGCAACCGTCACGTCACCGTTATACCGTCATTATACATTAATATTTCATTAACTCCTTTTTGATACATTAAAATGTATATGTTGTCCATATTCATTTTCTTGTTTCCGTTATAAGATGTTTATAAATTAATTTTAAAAAATTAAAATATTTACTGAAGATACTCCAAATTTTATTTCATGTTACTATCCACTTTCAAATTCTTCCAAAAATAAATATAACATTATTTCTTATAACCTGTGTTAGCAACACCGTTTGTAATTTATGTTACGGGTAGTTCCTTTTATATTATTTCAAGTATACCCCGTGAGGGGACGGGTTAGAATACTAAGTATTTCCCTCTGCCGCTGGGAGAGCATCTCGCAAAAGCCAAGTAACCCAGCACCCCCTTGGTGGTAGGGGATCTGTTCCCCGACTGGCTTGCGACCACCAGCATGCGAATCCGACCACCAAGTGTCATAGACGCGTTT
Source organism: Limenitis camilla (assembly GCA_905147385.1). Lineage (NCBI taxonomy): Eukaryota > Metazoa > Arthropoda > Insecta > Lepidoptera > Nymphalidae > Limenitis > Limenitis camilla. The sequence continues at coordinate 7,798,955 of LR990240.1, forward strand.
CGGTCGAACTGCATGTGGGCCAGACTTACCCCCTCCAACTCCCATCCCATTAATGATGTGGATCTAGTGGACTCTGGGATCTAGATCAGGGTCCGTTGAGACCACAGCATTTTTTCTTCTTCACTCCCCCTTTCCTCTCTATCTTCGGGGATGCAACGCATCGACAAAACAAGAGGGTATCTCTGGTTTTGCAGATGTCCATGGGCGATGGTGGCCACTTACCATCAGGTGGATCATCTGCTCGTTTGCACCTTTTCTACCATAAAAAAAAAATACCCACGGGTATATTAGAGACCTTTGGTGCGCTATACTAGTCAGTATCACTGATATTGTCGCGCAGTGTACATGAAAGTTAGTATTATAATGTCGTTGTTAAAGTAACTTAACTTTATTATCTACTGTAATCAGTGTTCGGGCAGCGAAGTTAATTATATAAAAGGTCTTTAAACCTACACCTTGGTCACAAGTCCAATGCGTTGCCCAGTCTTCAGTAATGGGTATCATTCCTCTCTCACTTTGTGGCACCTTTTTCCGTAACCTTTGAAGGATGTTGGAGTGGTTTGTCCTCTTTTATAAAAAGTGTAGTTCGAACTAGGTCTAATATTACAAAACTATGGCTTTGTGTTCACTCTACCATGACTGATAATTACTTATTACGAATATAAAGTTGGTCCCGATAAACACTTGTTAGTTGTTACCAACTTATGTTATGCGGGCGGTTAACTCGGAAGCATTTTAAAGTTTAAGTGCATTTTACCGTAATTTATTTATATTTATTTTCTAGTTCCGTGTATGTAAGAGTTCGTGATAAGCTCAATTTTCAGGTAGAAACTACATCATGATGTAACAAAAATTAAAATCTCCAATCAGTCTAAATAAATTAGGTATTGATACTGTTGTAATTTTTAAGTTTTAATTAATACTTACAATATTTCAAGTTTCAAATTTTTCTCTATGACTTAGGTCAATACGACTATAATGTCATAGTCAAATATATTTATTTGTATTTTATATCTTATACGAAATATATACCAATCGTAACAGCTATTAACATGCATACGTCCTTGACTGGGCTAAATTTGTATAATTTTTTTTTTCCAATAATGTCACATTTCTGTTCGCTCTTATCTTTTAAATTACCCAACAGATTTTAATGCGGTATTCACCAAAGTCACTCAAGAGGAAGGTTTATATATATAATAATTAATACATGCATATTATAGTAGAGAAAGAAACCGTGCGAAGCCAAAAACGGGCCGATGATAAAAGGATAATATTTTTTTTGCTGACTGACTTTTGATTAAAATTAAGATTAAGTTAGTAAGTTTTGCGCTTACCTGACATCGCATCAACCAAGTTGGTCGTGAAAATCACGATGCTCAGTCACGAGCTATTGATTAAAGGAGGAGGAGAGCCAGTTCTCATGATGTAATACAATCGAAACTTTACTTCGAAGTAGTAGAAAAACTATCTGAAAATAAACCAAAAACATTAAAATTTTAAAACAAAAATCAAGTGCGTATAACAAAAACATATTATTGAGAGGTCAAATACATTATGCGCATAGTTGTCTAATAACTAGTTCGGACACACCTTCGACCAGGCTATGCCAACTATTCAGTCCGATTCGATGATCCATGAATGAAGAGTCACTAGAGCGTCGTTTCATTGCTCCAACGAGCTATTACAATTTACAAACGGGGACGCTAAACAAAACAACCTCTTTGATAAGATGACCCACTTTCGGAAATGGGGTTTCATTTCCTTAAAGCATTTTATATAGCTATAGGAGAACTAGTTTCCTAGCTTTTACAAGATATTTTTTCAGAATACCAATCTACATTTCTTATTATTCCCGTCCTGAACTAGGAATTGCAAAATGAATGATAATAATAGCATTGTTTTCAGATTGTATTGAACAAAATAAGGATAGACTTATCTGTTTGTATATCTTCTTGTTGCTAGAACTGGCAACACTGACTAATGTCGTAATTTATATTATAGGTAATAGTTATCTTATACCAACGATTTATGACAATTTTTTTTAATAGAATGCTAGCAGTGTGAATCACATACTACTAGTATTCCTTAACCCCTCCAACTAAGCTAAATGCTTGTGTTAGGAGTGGGTCACGTTAATAGTCGACCTATCCATCGTGAATCCAACGCCTGAACCACTGAGCCATTGACGCTTCAAGACATGCTTCATGGCATCTATATAAAACTGAAAAACCCCCCTAAACTTTGGGGAAAAACCCCTAAGTAGGGATCAGTAGATCCGAAGGCACGCTGACCCGAAATTGGTATATTAGGTCAAAATTACTGAAGGTGCGCACGTTAACCGGATATTTGGTCAATAATTAATGTTAAAATTAAAAATATATCTTGAGATAGAGTTAAATCAATTAAATATTAGTTCAGTTATCAGTTTGTATGCATCATGTTATACTAAGTAAAAGATAACATTGACTTGTAGATAAATTATATCAGTTTCAGAAATTCGCGAAAGACAGCTTTATGTTTTCTTATGTTAAATAGTCCATAAGTTAAATATGTATGGATAAGTTAAAGGTGTAAGAAATACTGTGGTTAATTGCGTGCTGGAGAAATAACAATTTTTAGGGTTCCGTTCCCAAACGGTAAAAACGGGACCCTATTAATAAGACTCCGCTGTCCGTCCGCCACCTGGCTGTATCTCATGAACCGTGATAGCTAGACAGTTCAAATTTGCCTGTTGCCTCTATAACAGCAAAGGGGCTCCCATACCACAAACGTGATTTTTTTGCCATTTAAAGGTTGATATTAATAACGGCAACAGGTAGACGCTTGAAATATTCACAGAATATTTAGTTGTATATTTTATTTAAAAATAAATAATGAAATTAAAATAAAATAAATATTTAAGGGAGCTCCCATACAATAAACGTGATTTTAATGCCGTTTTTTGCTCGATATTAATAACGGCAATAGCGAGACAAGTTCAAATCAAAATCAAATCAAATAATTTATTTGAATATGGTTACATGTGTGTTAAAATATAAATATCAGATCGCATAATCTACCGTTTTAACAGCGTACAAATATTTAGATTAATAATAATAGTTTTAAATTATCACTTAGTTATAGAAATATGTCAAAAAATACAATTTAGGCAGTTAGAGAATATGTCAAAAATAAAATCATGTCATGTAAAATTATAAATATAATAAAATTAAGTTATTTTGCCAAATACTGGTATGGAACCCTTCGTGCGCGAGTCCGACTCGTACTTGGCCGGTTATTTTTAAATTAGCGCGTTTTTTATTTTTAAATAGAATATCAATTCTTCATTCAGAGAATGGTGAAATGTATATTATTCAATTTATAGGTCCCTATCTGTACTTAGTATTAGTAGGTATATTAAAAATATAAAAAGTTCACTTTCAGTTTGAACAAAGTTCGACTAACACTGACGTTGCAGAAAATAATTTTTGGCTAACTATATTTTGGCTTTCAAAATCTGGAGGCGTTTCAAAGAAAAGTAGTAACGAGTAACAATGTGTATTAATAAGTGAGGCGTCCTCTGAGAAACTTAGACTCAAATGACTTTCACGTATTGTAGATCATTAATAAAATTGACTTATAAAAATAGTCGTCATTTACTTAATGAATCTATTAGGTAACGGATGACGAAAAGATCTGTATTGTCATGTTTGAAAAAAAATTTCGAATAAATTCGTTAGAGTGACTGATTTTATTATGAATATATATTTTTTCTTTAAAAAAAATACTAGAAGTATGGATCACATACTACTAGTATTCCTTAACCCCTCCAAATGCTTGTGTAAGGAGTGGGCCACGTCAGTAATCCAGTGACTGGGATTTGAACCCTCGACTTATCGATCGTGAATCCAACGCCTTACTGAGCTAGTGACGTTTGTTAATTGAGGTTATGGATCATATGAAGGAGTTAATGGCGGGACTTTCACTGGCAGATAGCTGATGCAACAAGGAGTAACTTAGGCTATTTAACATCTCGCTACGACCCATAGGAGCGGAGCAACGAACGAAGTCGCGCAGGTTGGCCAGTATGATAATAAGTATAGGTGAAAATTAGATGACGAATGACGGATGTTGTTAAAAAGAAAAAAGAATGGGAATGACAGAGAAAGAAGGAAAGACGAATTATAATATTTTGAAATTAATTAATTTTATACTTATCGTTGCCTTAATTAAGTATTTGGAGTCGCGGGGTACCTATAGCTAGTTATAATATTACATTGTCTGTGTGCAAATTATTGTGAAGACAATGTTCGGGATGCGACATCCGACGGCGGGCTCCATGCCAAAATTCCATGTCTGATACAGCCACGCCTTCAGTTAAAACATTACGTCGCCATTGTTTACGTCATCTGGCATTATTTTTACTCATCTCTATAGTAAATAATTGTGTTTTCAAGGTTTGAATGAATGGGTATTTATAGAACCTGCGTTTGACAAAGTATAAAAATGTAGCGAACTCGAACTTTACTATCCATTCATATAGATCTTAATCTGAAAATTCATATAATTTTAATTGCAAACAACCAATAGAATCACAATAGAGTTAAAAGATTAGGGGTAGTCAGTACTACTAGTGCTTTAAAAGTTAATTATTTTTTTGATTTGATTAGGTATTGCTTTTTCAAATTATTGCTTTTTCGCAACGTTGAATCTTTATAAATCTATATAATCTATCAAAATATTGGAGGTTATGGTTATGTTCAGCGTATCCGACCGTTAGAGTGCAATTAAGGGGTTAGAGGTAGTCAAGAGACCTGAAAAAATGAGAATATTCAGTAATTTTTTTTGCAATTAACTCATTTTATTTTATAAAATTAATAATATGGCATCATACACAATGTTTTGACTTGAAGTCACGAAAATTTGCACAAAAAAATTATAATTTCAAAAGTTTGTGTTGACTCAGTTCCAACAGAACGGTCCTTGCGGTGATTATCAAAAGTCCTTAGAGATTCATCTAAAATCAATCGGACAATAAAAATAGTTTTATAAATAGATAATCTTGTGCCAGCATGCCCGTGTGCAATACACAGGCGCCGCGGTTTTAGGAGCGCCAAGCGCCACTCAACAGCACTATGACAGTTCTTTTCAAAAAAGATAGATTTTAAAAAAAAGTCTTGAAGTTTTTTTAGTAAGAAGAGCGCTATGGTGATGAAGAAGAGCGCACGGGCGCTCTCTATCTATGCTAGTTATATATATTTATAGTTTTAGCTAGATAATATAAAGCAGAGCGGATATGAATTGAGGAAATTGACAAGAAAGCAAAAAGATGAATGGTGGTTGCAAAAAGCATTATACATACAATATCTGTACGATACAAGACAAATAGGGAACTTTTATGCAGAAATTAGGAAATTAGTATAATTAAAAGATCACAGCTGGGCCATAAAATCTAGTGATGGTAGTGAGCGGTTAGCAGCAAAAGACGAAGTCCTGACTCGTTGGGCTGAACATTTCCGGAATTTGCTGAATGTCGACAGATTAGCAGATTTGGAATTTATTAATTCAATCCCTGCACTCCCAGAAGTTATGGAATTAGATGAACCACCGACGCTACAAGAGGTTGTTGAAGGTATTAATAGTCAGCAAAATAAGAAGGCAGTTGGTATAGATAACATACCGGCCGAGCTTCTCAAGTATGGAGGAGAGGAGCTGCATACAATCACATGGAAGCATTTTGTACAGATATGGGTCGAAGAAAGAGTGCCGGCTGAATTTAAAATGTCCCGTATCTGTTCTTTATACAAAGGTAAAGGCGACAAATTAGATTGCAATTCCTATCGTGGGGTGTCACCTCTCTGTGCCAGGGAAAATTTTCGCTAGAATACTTCTTAAACGTCTTCTGGTAGACTCCGAGAGTATTCTACCGGAAACCCAATTTGGTTTTCGTCCGGGTAGAGGAACTTGTGAAGCCATCTTTTCAGTTCGTCAACTACAGGAAAAAACCCGTGAACAGGGACAACAGATGTTTCTTTCTTTTGTTGATCTGGAGAAGGCTTTTGACAGTGTGCCCCGTTCCGCATTGTGGATTGTCCTTAAGAAAATTGGTTGCCCGGAAAAATTTGTGAGATTAATCCGACTTTTATACGACGATATGTCCTGCTGTGTATCAATCAATGGCCAATTCACCGAATTTTTCAGGGTCACATGCGGAGTAAAGCAGGGCTGTGTGCTCGCACCTACTTTGTCTGCACTTTATTTTGCTATGGTCATCAGAGATTGCACGGAAACAGTTCCAGATGGTATTAGAATAAGGTTTCGTACTGATAGGAAACTGTTCAAGACTTAAAGCTATAACTAAAGTTTCTTCTGACATGGTGAGAGAGATTATGTATGCGGACGACTTATGTTTCGTGACAGATTCTCCAATCTCTCTGCAGGGTCTGATGTCTAGTCTAAATAAGTCGTGTAAGAGATTTGGCCTAAAAATCAATGTAGCAAAAACTGAAGTTATGGCTGTTGGCCGACTTAATGACATGCTGAAAGTCAGTTTGGGTCATGATACTTTAAAATCTGTAGATAAATATAGATACTTACTTATACAGTTCTATAACTTCAAATTGCGATCTTGATTCGGAAATAAATTCTCGAATTTATTTCCGAACCTTGCATTATATCGTGCAATAATTCTCCCGAGTCTCTTATATTCTTCGGAAACATGGTGTATGTACCGTAGGCAAATATGCACTCTTGACCGTTTTCATTTACGGTGCATTCGAGAAATTATGGGCACTTATTGGTACGACCGTATCAGGAATACAGAAGTATTGCGTCGCGCTAATATCAGCGGTATCGAGGCATATTTGATGCGACGACAGTTGCGTTGGTGTGCACATGTATTTCGAATGCCAGATGAAAGAATAGCAAAGCGCGTATTTTATTGCGAACTACAAAAAGGCAAGCGTAAGCACGGCGGACAACTTCTTCGATATAAAGATGTATTAAAAAGACACTTGAAGAAATGTAACATCGTAAAAACGGGACCCTATTAATAAGACTCCGCTGTCCGTCCGCCACCTGGCTGTATCTCATGAACCGTGATAGCTAGACAGTTCAAATTTGCCTGTTGCCTCTATAACAGCAAAGGGGCTCCCATACCACAAACGTGATTTTTTTGCCATTTAAAGGTTGATATTAATAACGGCAACAGGTAGACGCTTGAAATATTCACAGAATATTTAGTTGTATATTTTATTTAAAAATAAATAATGAAATTAAAATAAAATAAATATTTAAGGGAGCTCCCATACAATAAACGTGATTTTAATGCCGTTTTTTGCTCGATATTAATAACGGCAATAGCGAGACAAGTTCAAATCAAAATCAAATCAAATAATTTATTTGAATATGGTTACATGTGTGTTAAAATATAAATATCAGATCGCATAATCTACCGTTTTAACAGCGTACAAATATTTAGATTAATAATAATAGTTTTAAATTATCACTTAGTTATAGAAATATGTCAAAAAATACAATTTAGGCAGTTAGAGAATATGTCAAAAATAAAATCATGTCATGTAAAATTATAAATATAATAAAATTAAGTTATTTTGCCAAATACTGGTATGGAACCCTTCGTGCGCGAGTCCGACTCGTACTTGGCCGGTTATTTTTAAATTAGCGCGTTTTTTATTTTTAAATAGAATATCAATTCTTCATTCAGAGAATGGTGAAATGTATATTATTCAATTTATAGGTCCCTATCTGTACTTAGTATTAGTAGGTATATTAAAAATATAAAAAGTTCACTTTCAGTTTGAACAAAGTTCGACTAACACTGACGTTGCAGAAAATAATTTTTGGCTAACTATATTTTGGCTTTCAAAATCTGGAGGCGTTTCAAAGAAAAGTAGTAACGAGTAACAATGTGTATTAATAAGTGAGGCGTCCTCTGAGAAACTTAGACTCAAATGACTTTCACGTATTGTAGATCATTAATAAAATTGACTTATAAAAATAGTCGTCATTTACTTAATGAATCTATTAGGTAACGGATGACGAAAAGATCTGTATTGTCATGTTTGAAAAAAAATTTCGAATAAATTCGTTAGAGTGACTGATTTTATTATGAATATATATTTTTTCTTTAAAAAAAATACTAGAAGTATGGATCACATACTACTAGTATTCCTTAACCCCTCCAAATGCTTGTGTAAGGAGTGGGCCACGTCAGTAATCCAGTGACTGGGATTTGAACCCTCGACTTATCGATCGTGAATCCAACGCCTTACTGAGCTAGTGACGTTTGTTAATTGAGGTTATGGATCATATGAAGGAGTTAATGGCGGGACTTTCACTGGCAGATAGCTGATGCAACAAGGAGTAACTTAGGCTATTTAACATCTCGCTACGACCCATAGGAGCGGAGCAACGAACGAAGTCGCGCAGGTTGGCCAGTATGATAATAAGTATAGGTGAAAATTAGATGACGAATGACGGATGTTGTTAAAAAGAAAAAAGAATGGGAATGACAGAGAAAGAAGGAAAGACGAATTATAATATTTTGAAATTAATTAATTTTATACTTATCGTTGCCTTAATTAAGTATTTGGAGTCGCGGGGTACCTATAGCTAGTTATAATATTACATTGTCTGTGTGCAAATTATTGTGAAGACAATGTTCGGGATGCGACATCCGACGGCGGGCTCCATGCCAAAATTCCATGTCTGATACAGCCACGCCTTCAGTTAAAACATTACGTCGCCATTGTTTACGTCATCTGGCATTATTTTTACTCATCTCTATAGTAAATAATTGTGTTTTCAAGGTTTGAATGAATGGGTATTTATAGAACCTGCGTTTGACAAAGTATAAAAATGTAGCGAACTCGAACTTTACTATCCATTCATATAGATCTTAATCTGAAAATTCATATAATTTTAATTGCAAACAACCAATAGAATCACAATAGAGTTAAAAGATTAGGGGTAGTCAGTACTACTAGTGCTTTAAAAGTTAATTATTTTTTTGATTTGATTAGGTATTGCTTTTTCAAATTATTGCTTTTTCGCAACGTTGAATCTTTATAAATCTATATAATCTATCAAAATATTGGAGGTTATGGTTATGTTCAGCGTATCCGACCGTTAGAGTGCAATTAAGGGGTTAGAGGTAGTCAAGAGACCTGAAAAAATGAGAATATTCAGTAATTTTTTTTGCAATTAACTCATTTTATTTTATAAAATTAATAATATGGCATCATACACAATGTTTTGACTTGAAGTCACGAAAATTTGCACAAAAAAATTATAATTTCAAAAGTTTGTGTTGACTCAGTTCCAACAGAACGGTCCTTGCGGTGATTATCAAAAGTCCTTAGAGATTCATCTAAAATCAATCGGACAATAAAAATAGTTTTATAAATAGATAATCTTGTGCCAGCATGCCCGTGTGCAATACACAGGCGCCGCGGTTTTAGGAGCGCCAAGCGCCACTCAACAGCACTATGACAGTTCTTTTCAAAAAAGATAGATTTTAAAAAAAAGTCTTGAAGTTTTTTTAGTAAGAAGAGCGCTATGGTGATGAAGAAGAGCGCACGGGCGCTCTCTATCTATGCTAGTTATATATATTTATAGTTTTAGCTAGATAATATAAAGCAGAGCGGATATGAATTGAGGAAATTGACAAGAAAGCAAAAAGATGAATGGTGGTTGCAAAAAGCATTATACATACAATATCTGTACGATACAAGACAAATAGGGAACTTTTATGCAGAAATTAGGAAATTAGTATAATTAAAAGATCACAGCTGGGCCATAAAATCTAGTGATGGTAGTGAGCGGTTAGCAGCAAAAGACGAAGTCCTGACTCGTTGGGCTGAACATTTCCGGAATTTGCTGAATGTCGACAGATTAGCAGATTTGGAATTTATTAATTCAATCCCTGCACTCCCAGAAGTTATGGAATTAGATGAACCACCGACGCTACAAGAGGTTGTTGAAGGTATTAATAGTCAGCAAAATAAGAAGGCAGTTGGTATAGATAACATACCGGCCGAGCTTCTCAAGTATGGAGGAGAGGAGCTGCATACAATCACATGGAAGCATTTTGTACAGATATGGGTCGAAGAAAGAGTGCCGGCTGAATTTAAAATGTCCCGTATCTGTTCTTTATACAAAGGTAAAGGCGACAAATTAGATTGCAATTCCTATCGTGGGGTGTCACCTCTCTGTGCCAGGGAAAATTTTCGCTAGAATACTTCTTAAACGTCTTCTGGTAGACTCCGAGAGTATTCTACCGGAAACCCAATTTGGTTTTCGTCCGGGTAGAGGAACTTGTGAAGCCATCTTTTCAGTTCGTCAACTACAGGAAAAAACCCGTGAACAGGGACAACAGATGTTTCTTTCTTTTGTTGATCTGGAGAAGGCTTTTGACAGTGTGCCCCGTTCCGCATTGTGGATTGTCCTTAAGAAAATTGGTTGCCCGGAAAAATTTGTGAGATTAATCCGACTTTTATACGACGATATGTCCTGCTGTGTATCAATCAATGGCCAATTCACCGAATTTTTCAGGGTCACATGCGGAGTAAAGCAGGGCTGTGTGCTCGCACCTACTTTGTCTGCACTTTATTTTGCTATGGTCATCAGAGATTGCACGGAAACAGTTCCAGATGGTATTAGAATAAGGTTTCGTACTGATAGGAAACTGTTCAAGACTTAAAGCTATAACTAAAGTTTCTTCTGACATGGTGAGAGAGATTATGTATGCGGACGACTTATGTTTCGTGACAGATTCTCCAATCTCTCTGCAGGGTCTGATGTCTAGTCTAAATAAGTCGTGTAAGAGATTTGGCCTAAAAATCAATGTAGCAAAAACTGAAGTTATGGCTGTTGGCCGACTTAATGACATGCTGAAAGTCAGTTTGGGTCATGATACTTTAAAATCTGTAGATAAATATAGATACTTACTTATACAGTTCTATAACTTCAAATTGCGATCTTGATTCGGAAATAAATTCTCGAATTTATTTCCGAACCTTGCATTATATCGTGCAATAATTCTCCCGAGTCTCTTATATTCTTCGGAAACATGGTGTATGTACCGTAGGCAAATATGCACTCTTGACCGTTTTCATTTACGGTGCATTCGAGAAATTATGGGCACTTATTGGTACGACCGTATCAGGAATACAGAAGTATTGCGTCGCGCTAATATCAGCGGTATCGAGGCATATTTGATGCGACGACAGTTGCGTTGGTGTGCACATGTATTTCGAATGCCAGATGAAAGAATAGCAAAGCGCGTATTTTATTGCGAACTACAAAAAGGCAAGCGTAAGCACGGCGGACAACTTCTTCGATATAAAGATGTATTAAAAAGACACTTGAAGAAATGTAACATCGATCACTCAAGTTGGGAAGAGTTGTCAAAGAATCGCCAGGAGTGGAGAAATATGATTGGACGTAAGATAATGGAATTCGAAGAGAATAGGAAACGAGAACTTGACGCTAAGCGCGAAGAGCTTAAAGCCAGACCAGCTTTGGCTAAAATATATAATTATCGCAATGGTGTTCTTACTATTATTATATATTTATATATTATAAGTAGAAATGGATCGCTTTTATATATAGGTATATGTATGTGCATAACTTCAAAACGACTGCAGAAAATCGGGTAATTCTTTTTTGTTGTGTTACTTATTGTCAGGACAAGCTTGATGTAAAAGAAAAAGTGAATGAGACAGAGGACAATCAGTGAGTTGGTGGTGTCCACAAATCAGTGGCTTACTACGCTTTATATAATAATAAAATAAATAGTATAATCATAGTTGCGGGTGGCAGAGTATGAATAAATAAACAAGTGAGTGAGTGAACGGTTTGAATATACCTCAGCTAAGCGAGACGGTAGGAAGGAAGAGGACGGGTAGTTTAAATAACATATAAAAATATAACCAATTCTTTATTTATGTACGTAGATATACAAGTTACAAGAATGCGTTGCGTTGTTTTCTGAAAAAGCATTTGTGCTTTGAAAATAACTATTGAGTCATTCGTCAGTTGTATTGCTTTGTTACTGTTTTTTAAACGTTTTTTCTATATATTACTACGTATTGGTTTTAAATAGAATATTTTTTTTATTAAAATTAACCCAGCTCACATAAAATTTTAAAATTTCATTAACATTAATATTTTCGTTGAAACGTTGATCATGTCTTTTCATGTTAATGTTTTCCGATTAATCGTCAATGTTCCAATGAAAGATCTTTCATATTTCAAGGAAGATGTTCCTTTGATGTATGATCTCAATCAAGGAAGAATTTTCCGGGTTCGGATATTGTAAACAATTGTTTGCCTCTTAACAAGCTAATGTTTATAATGAAATAAACAATTCAGTAAACATATAACACATCCGCCTACAAAAATTGGATTTTTAAGAGGAAAATATATTAATTATCGTGTTATTTAAATTATAAATCCTTCTAGGTTCCCTTCTCTCTAGAAAAAAATGTAGCCAAATGGGTCACATACTACTAGCATTATCCCTTAACCCCTCCAAGTAAGCTAAAGGTTTGTGTTAGGAGTGGCTCAAGTCAGTAGTCTAATGACTGGGACTTTAAACCCACGACATATCAATCGTGAATCCAACGCCTGAACCACTAAGCTATAACTGACGCTTCAAAAAACTTACTCATCTTTACGAATTTTTACTATGGCACCAATTCTGAAAGGACTGACGACGCTCTTGCTTCTAGGTGGGTACAACTTTAAATGAGTGAATAAAAAACCTACCTATATAACTTTTTTCCAACAACGGGAGAACCCCTGATTATATTCACGGTAACCTTGGAGATCCCACTATTAAAACAGGTTCCCCATAGTTATTGATCTGGATACGTCACGCGATACATTTAATGTATGGAATAAAATTTTGAGAAAATAGTACTTTGTTATGTGTGTGGCTTTATTATTAATTTTAACACGCGCGAATAACATTTCCTTTCACCGTTTAGTTCTCGTCCGAGTCTTCTATAGTCCAATAAGAAAAGGGCGGGGGTATAGTAACCGTCAGCCGGCTTCGTCATCAGCCAACCGCGACCACAAGCTCAGTTCAGTATTCGTTGACAGCTGTATGGAGTTACTGTGTTTTCGAACGAAATAAAAATAAAAACTGTCATAAATGTCAATATAATATATTATTATGTTTTATGTGCCTTTAAAGCCATAATCTATACATAATAATAAAATAAAAAATATATTATACACAACTGGCAGAATGTTTTGTGCATGAACACAGTTAAAGCCAAAATATTAAAAAAAAGTGAAGTGAGTTCCTTTGATCTATTGTGATGGATAACGAATAATTTTAATTAAAGATTCCTAGTTGACTTTAACTTTTAGTAAACATTGTTATGAATTTTTAAATGAAGGAATCATATCATCCTGAGGACATTATGCTCTGTTTTGTACAAGGCTTTGGTGATCGTGAAAACGGATATAATAAAAGTCGCGAAGGTGTCGAATGTGATGTTAATGTAATTAAAAAGAAACCGAAACGTAAACGTGTGTCAGTTGCAAAAGACTCTAATTCTGACGTTGAGTTGAATAATACATTTGTATCTGAGACGAAAGATACAGCTCTGGGATTTTCAGAAGTCAAGAGAAGTTTTAGCGACAGATTTTCAGTCATTACTGACGGAAATGGAAAGAAAGTTCCAAAAGGGCTTTTGACCATTAGAAAGACTTGGTAAATATTTTATATTCTTTATAGTAAAATATTATAACTAATAATATATGGTTCCTAGTGCTAAACCTGTGTTAAGTATAAAATTTAAGTCCTTTGTGAACCTTCAAAGTTAGGAGCTTTGAAGGTTTGGAATTGGAAAGCAGTGTTCGGCATTGGAGACTCCACAACTTAAAGCAATATCCAAAGCATAATTTTTTCAGATTTTATACTTCAACATAGGTCGAGACTCTTATTTGGGGGTCTTGGAATATCATAAATATTTGATAAAATTAAGTTATAAAATCCGATGAATTTGTCTTTAATTTAACTGGATAATGAAAAATTTGTAGTTATTGAAATATTACCTATTCGTACAACTGCCTCATAAAACCATCAAATGTAGACTTGTATAGGCTTTAAATTCCACCTTTGTACTCTTTTATTTTAATTTATTTTTTATACATTACTTCTGCTTTTGTATACATTAAAGAGATTTAAAAAAATTTAAAAACACTATCTTATAATCTAGATTCTCAATGGTAAGCACTTATTTTATGTCTCGCATAAATCTAATAGATAACATTAGAATTACTGATATTGAACTATTTCTTAAAATAATATGTCAAAAATTTATATGGCCGAATAGTTTGCATAGTTTTGATCATAGTTATTAATATACATATTGATCTGTTATTCATAAAGATAGAGAGTAAGATAAGACAGGTGTTAGTGATATAATAATCTTGTGATAAATCAGATGATTAACTTGTTATGATAAGATTAATATACAGTATATTAATCTTATCATAACAAGCCATTTTTGCATGAAAGAAAAACAAACATACATCCACACATCCATACATTCTTACAAACTTTCGCCTTTATAATATTAGTAGGAAGTAGGATACTAACTGACCTCACCAATGTTGTTTTGCCATATAAATGAGTTTCTGGAGGGGCTGCCCTTATCATCTGAAGGTATAAAAAATAGTCTACGACTTAAGCTCAAATATACTTTTTATATATTAGATAATTATATATAAGATAATATTCACAATATAATAATTCCAGAGTAGGTACTGTAGCTATCTGTTAAATATGATATAGATAGATTTCCTCTTAGAGATAAACATTTTTTCCTCTATGATATGATTTGAATATTGATTTAAATTTAGCTATCCCAAATTTATTTCAAAATATCAAATAATAGTCCATAACAAGTACAGTAATACTACAGTATAGTAAAACTAATGTCCTACATTAAAATTGCATATTAGATAAAAATATACAATTATAGTTTAATTTAATTGTTCTACTTAAAATACATAGCTTGTCATATTTATTTAACTGCGAATGGAGTAACGGTTCCGAATAAGATATATCAAAATTTAGATACTGTTCAACTAATTTAATCACTTTTATAATATAAATATAGTTCAGACCAAACAACGACAGACAGACATATAGTAAAAACAATTATTTCATCCTATTTAATATAATCGGAAAATTGATTAATACATACTAGCCATTCTATTATTATTTGTAATATAATATTATTTATGTCAATGTTTTTATTCAAATTATTTTATATGTTATTTATTTTGTTTGTTTTATGGATTCTGTTGAATTTGGCTCATTATTTACCTAATTTATTTTGGCAATTTTTTTTATTCAGCTTAATTAGTACTTAAGTAATGAGATTAAGAACATAATATTGCTAACTTAACAACTATAAGCATCATGTTTCACAGAATGCGTGCGTGGTTTCTAGTGTCGCAAGCGTTATGATAGATTCCTGCCATATGCTACTGACCTAGTTTACGTTGAACCACGTTACCAAAATAAATTCAGCGTTGTTAAGGCCAAGTTAAAATTGATATATTTTGGGAACTATTCGTGGTAACTATGTAAAATAGGAAACTAAATAAATGAAACATTTTTGTAGTTTTTGTTCTTCATAATTAAAGATGTTCTCTTCTCTCTTTTTAAGTAAGAGAGTAAGTATTTATACTGTCTTATTTGTTTTTAAAAGCAATTTGGTTTCAATAAAAAGTTATCCTTGATATTGTGTTTGCTTAATATTGATGTTTAATGAATAAAAATCTTTACTCAAGGAAGGAAGCTTCTTTCTAAGGGATTTCATAGTAATATACTCCGTTTATTAACTCACAAAACTCCTGTTTGTAAAAAGCTACTTAAATGGTAACTGTGATTTTGCTATAAAAAATCAAAATGATACATGGTCAAGCAGCCAGCTTCCACCACGTTATGGTCAGCTAACTTTATTTTTCCTTCAAGATGCTAGGTAAAGTATAATCCGACAAATTTTCAAACGGGAGGAAATGTTTTTAAAATTTGGGAGGCTGGAACTGCTCGCCCCACCTACGGAATCGCAGCTGACGGTCACGAGTAATCATAATATATATTCCTTATGCAGTATACGAATTTTGACTCGAGAGGAAATGATTGACCGAATTCGAATTTGGCTCCCGTACCAAAAGGTTCATTTTCCAAGTTAATTTCTTAATTTGAGTATGTAATGGAATTTTTCATTAAAAACAGTGTATTGAGTTTTAATTATATTTTTATGAATGATAGACAAGACAGAAGAATCGTTATTAGTAACTTCGCCTCAACATTTTTATACAAATAGGATCCGGTTTTTCCGACCTTGTGCTCGACGACGGAATGTAATGTAAATGGAATAATATAATACGACTAGAAAATTCAAACGGCCATCTTTAATAAAAAACCCTTATATTACTGATTACAAGAGCTCCTTTGTAGTTCAAGATTTTGATTAGTACCTAAAGCATTATTATGTACTAATTGTTACATAAAACTACGTTTCCTTAAAAGATAATGTGCCGGTTTTAGCACTTGCTGATAAAGTCCCGGATAGACTATTCAGAAGATACACCACACAATTATAAATAATTACATTATGTGACAAACTAGTTGACCTGCGCGACTTCACCGGCGTGACGCTCCTCTCCTATTGGTCTTAGCGTGAAGATATATAGCCTATAGCCTTCCTCAATAAATGGGCTATGTAACATTGAAAGAATTTTTCAAATCGGGCCAGAAGTTCCTGAGATTAGCGTGTTAAAGCAAACAAACAAACTTTTCAGTTTTATACTATTAGAAAATTAATTTTAGATCGTAAGGAAAACTTCCATAATACGATGTTTACACTTTAAGTCCTAATTTGTAGATTCTATAATTGGCAGTCCTAGTTATTCCCCAGATATAATTTATTATTAAACTACCCGCACGTTGTTTAGGTAACAAGGTCATTTTAAAACAAGTATGTTTGAACTTAATATTGATGTCGCTTAAATCGTCGTTAGAATGACCGGAAGCACCTTATTGTTTAGAGTAACCGATTATAATAGTTACTACTGGATTTTAAACAGTATGAGTACCTAGTATATATGTAAGAGGTCTTTATAACACTAATTTTTCCGGCTGTCGGTATGTTTTCACGCACTTCACGAAATTTATGCGTTTTCAGGTTGCACGTTTAATTTAAAATCTAGACTTGTTTACGTTAAAATTTTATGTCAGAAAAAAGTTAGTTGTTATATTCGGGTGGGCCAAAAAAAATCTGGGCTATTAATATTAGATGCCTCATCGCCATTTCTATTTTTTTTTCAGCAGTCAAACTACATGGGTTTTTCTAATTTTTATTGCTTTTTAAACAAATTAGTGTGTTGTAAAAATTAATACATATTCTTGTAAATGTTGAAATTGAACGATCTCCAAAAGAGGTCTAAATTAGTATTTCGCTAAGTTGACTCATTTTAAAGTTATTCAATTTAAAGTTCAACTACGTATATAACTACGTAGATTTTAATAAAAACATGAATTATCATATTTTTTGGTTTTACTAAAAATAAACTTCATGAAAAATTCGTGATAAAATAGGAAACTATGAAAATCATCATATAACATATATAGTTACTATGTCGTAATATTATATTATTACGGGAAACGGAAATCATTACATAAAAGTTAAATTTATCAAAAACTAAGCTGCTTTTTGAAGGAATTACTGAAACCAGATAGATAATAACATATTATGTAGTAACTATTCAAATAGACATTTGTATGCGATTTATATGTCATTCATGTTTTTGCAATAAATGTAATAGTGACAGTGACGATAAATTATTTAGATATGGGAACGTAATGACGTCTGTACGTACACCCACGCCGATAATACGTCAGGTGACGATCGTATTATATACAAGTTTCGATTAGATAGATATTCTTAATCGTATCGAATCTACGTAATTAATTTATATTGTATCTATATCCAAATCTATATTTAGAGACTAATAAAAAATAAGTAAATTTGAGCCATTTTAAACTAAAACTTGAACTAAAATTTTAACATTTGTATAAAAAAAGAAAATAAGTTTCAACTACTTATAATAACAAAATTATCGCATTCTGCTCAGTAAACCTTTTCATTTGATACCTATATTGGATGCACACAAAAAATAATTGTTCCGCCATCTTGGGCAGGCTGCCATTTTGGATTAATAATGACGTGGGTGTATGCAAAATTTCATCTCAATCTGTTGGAGAAAAACTGCTTTCTAATTCTTTTGCAATTAAAGTTTTCATCTGACCGTACATACAAACATCTTTTGTTCTATTAGATTCCAATATGTTCATGACTATATTTTCTTCAGATAGTTCGCCACCCACGTACTCGTTTTCGTATATGGCGTGTTTAAAACCCTATTGAATTAAACATCAGTTCATTCCGCCGCGTCCTTTGATGCGAGTGTCCTTCTTAAATTGCTCGGTTTGTATGCTTCCCGTTATAGAGGATACAGAGAGCGTGTGGAAGTTGGCGCTTTGCCAACATTTTGGTAATATATCTGATATGGTAGGCAGAACATTCGGTTTTGTTTCATTCTATAGTTCTTAAGTCATCACGTTACTCTAACGTCTAAAATGGGATCATTGTTTCTTTAACATGAGTATTTTATTTAACTTGCCCTGTTCGGTTGGACGACATTGAATGGTACTAAATGAAATAATTCTAAATCCAATACAAGTATCATAGCAGCCTGCTGAAAATAAAATTAATTTTAAAGCAAAAAGCAATTGCGAGTTAGCTAGTAGCAATAAAATATAAGCATCAAACCGCGATCATCAAAATCTCATTTGTGGTATAATTTTGGCCAGTCATTATTAGCTTCCGTTGTTTAAATGAATGTGTAATTTAGATATTTAAAAAATAGTATGTCTATTGCGAGATAAACAGGACATCTCATATGTACAGACGGTTGCAAGTATTTCGTAATCGTTTGTTATTTTCCTTGAACTCCGAGTAGGTGGAACATTTATCTCCTTTATTGTCGTGGAACACAATAAGATACGAGCCCAAGGTAGACGTATCTGTGTTATGTTTATGAACATCACGAAAGGATTAATGAAATCAATACATTTTAAAGTAACTACAAAACTATGACAACTTGTGTCAATGATTTAATTTGTACGTTGTGTTGAAAAAATATTAATATAAAGTGAACATAGCCTGGTGTCGGGATAAATGAAGAATCCATATCCCTATACAAAAATAAAATAGTCAGTGGTAATTAAAAAAAAAACCAGAAAATTCCATCAAGCTCATCACAAGTGTGATAAGCTTGAGACGAAATATTTGCGTTATAATGGAATAATTCACGATGAATTTTACATTGAACTTCCACGACATATTTTAACAAAATCAATACCGATTGTTGCAAATACTTGTTTAATAATTTCCTGTTCGATCTAAGTAAAATAATCTAGAAAATTCTCTTCGTATTGGCAACTAGAATGTGTTACACCTTTGAATGTGTTACACCTTTAGGTTCCCATAGAACTTGAATTCTTAACCTCGTATGATGAGAAATGACATGTGTTCAAGAAAATGGTACTCGTATATAATAACTAACTTCTCAATAATAAATGTGTTGGTTTATGACTTATCGTATAGTTGTTTGGTAATTTTCTATAGGGAACCAACTGCGACAAATATAACATAGACGAAGTCACACATGTTATTGTTTATGAACATAATCAATCAGGTGTAGTTGTTGTTTGGCTTCCTCCTTTATTTTACTCAGGATTCTTGGCAAGGCATTTGCCAAAAGTGTCTGGCTTGTTATCGTGTTACTTGTATCGATTTAGGAAGCTACGGACATATGGAAAAAAATGGAGATATGCTAAAATTAAAACTAAGGTTAGGAATATTTGAATATTGATAGATACAGATATTTATTAAAAATCACATACATTTAAAAAATACATAACAAAAGTTCAGCAATATAATCACCATGCGTGTGGGATTGGAGGTACTTCTTTATAGTATCTGTCAACAAAAGTGAAGATGAGGATTAGATTCTTAAATAAAATTAAATTATGAATACCATAAGGATCTTCAAACGTAAAAACAACGATAAATCTTACCTCACGAAACCACCCAATGGTGAAAACGCTTTATCATATAGTGGTACTAGAATCGACGATGACTTCATCCCCTGTGGCATCTTGATGAAATACTTTACACTACCAGGAATAAGAATTCCTGAAAAAAACCATAAAACTAGCGCATGTTTTATAAATACTATAACTACGTAGATACGGTACGTAAATATTACCGTTTTTATCGTATCTGTATTTTCGTAGCAAAGACTGCATTGTCGGGTTTTGTATGTTTGATAGCACAACTATGGCGCATGGCTAAAATATAATAAAAAAATATTTTAATGTCATTACATAAAATATATATTTAGTTGTAAAATTATTACATTGATAGAATAAATAACTGCGGCCATAAAATTTAGCAATTTCCGTTCACTTTTAATAGAAAGTACAATAACGACTATTGTACTTTGTAAAAATCATTTAATCAATCTTTGATACTTTCAATTTTTCATTACTTAATAGGAAATTATAGTATGAGAAGTCAATTTTTAAATATTTTACCTTGCAGGTAAGCTGAGGTTAAAGCGTATACTGTTACCTTTTTGCTTTCTTCATTATTTTGTTCTTTCTCTTTAAATTCATATTCTTCGCTTTCTTCTTCATCAAATGGTCTGGGCATTGTATTTTCATTAGAAGTTTTTCCATCCGTAACATCGCCAATAGTCAAGACATCCTGATCCGTGACAGGTGGCTCTGTCTCGTAGTAAATGGGCAGCATTCTCTGAAGACAGAAATAGTCAATACACAAATTCGATCCAAAACCATGCACCAAAAATACCTACATTTTGTGAGGGTAGAATGTTACAGAATACGACGATCAAAATTCCTATAATAAACCTCATTGTGAGCTGTTCTAAATTACTTCCTCGACTGAAGCTATTCTGTAGTTGAATAAGTTAGTTTTATAAACATTCTCAAATGTCGAAAATTTGATATTTTACTAAACATACTAAATGTTGTTAAACATGGTTGATATTAAATCATCAGTACATTTTTATGTTTCTGTAGAAGCAGACATGTTATGTTGACATGTATTCAGAATTACTATAGTTGTAAGTATATATGTTTTATTGTTCTCAATATCATCTATAGCTAATTTTCCTTTTAATATAATGTAAATTGTAAGCTATAATTACATTTGTTGTTGGTTTTGTATCAAAGATTAAAATACCATAGTCATTTGAAATTTTACTTTGCTATGTTAAGTGTAAAAAGAGGTACAAACGTTGTTTGTCTTTCTAGACTTTCTCTACGTTCAGTCTCAAAAACTAGTAAGAGTTAACTTTAGTCTGTGTTATCATTTATAAAACTATTATCGCAATTTACATCAAGAACATCGGTTACTGTGCAAGATGTAGGCTAATGGTATAATGAAATAGGTTCAGTTTTCGTAAGTAAACAATGTAATGCGAGTTAAACACCAGACATACGTCTGTTTAGTTTACAAAGTTTTTACTGTCTACCAGACTTAAATACCAATGATTAACAAGACCTTATGTGTTTGATAACTTTCCAGATGTTGATTTTTCTTTCCTCCTTCCTTAGGGAAAGTTTCGTGTACATCGAAAACTTCCAATAAAATATAATGGTTCGACAGTTTTTCCCTTGTTGGCATTGAAACTTGAGTGCTCTTTGAGATATGGCAGATACATCAACAGATATTTACGAGCAGATACGACCTTATTACCGATATAAATTTTGTCGTCACAAATGTATATATAATCCAGATCCTTTAGAGAACTACGTCATAATAAACTAACTATGAAGCAGTAGTGAAATTATTAACGGACTAAAAAACAAATTGATGTTAATTCTCTTTAAAGAACTTTAAATATGCTTAAACATGTTTACAAAATTGGTGAATGAGAAATGGATTGTTTTGAAGAAATTATTCTTTGTTACAAGATAAATTAAATACATAAGTTACTTGTTTTTCACAGAATTTCATTAGGAGTATAAATATCCTTGAACGAGCAATTCAAGAAGCATTATACTAATGATCCAGAAGCTTTTAGATGAAATAAGTTTGGAAATTGGTAGACTAATAATGTGATAGACGAAATCAATTTGCTTGATTATTATTGTAATGGATAACGACTTGCACAATATAAATAAGTAATGATAGAAAAGCATAAATGTAAATGCTTATTTGGATATTTTGCTGTCGTGTTTCAAAACGATTGTAATTTTCTAATATTCCATTGGCTATTTATTATAACTTTTTTATTCACTTTTGTTCGTAATAGAAATACTATATTATCATAATTATTACCTATGACCTTGTTTCAAGTGTCATCAGTGTGTTAACTGTTTTAAATTGACCTTAAATGAAGTTTAATTAGCTCAAACGATCGTCGGTTTCAATAAAGGCCCTCATATTAGATACAGGTATACTATTCAGACGTTTGTTTTAGAATTTTGTCTTGTTCTAAATTGTTACATTAACTATGGGGTTTTTGATATGTAATGTCTGTATTATCTTATTTATCTTCCCTCTTCTACTAATAATAATTTGCGAAAAGTCAAATAATTTAAAAAATTTTATAGGCAGCCATAAAACATTATAAAATTTTAATCTAAAGGTGCAAAGTAAAAAGTGTTATTATTATTAATAATTCATAAATGGTTGCTAAGTGGCGCTTGTTGTGTAATTGGTATCAGCGTTACAGAATATTTTACAGCTATTTCACATGTGTTTATTAAACAAGTATATGTTTAACTTAGGTCTATTTTGAGGAGATTGTATCATCACTTCGCTCTTATATACCCATTGAACCCCTGCCCTAGATAGTCCTGGACGACGACAGGCAGCAATGTCATTGGTCCGAGATTCATCAGCAAAACATTTTACGTAATTAATTTTATCACATTGTTGCTATATATTTCTTTTACCTTGAGATTTACTTTACACGTGTTTAAGGATAGAACATAAATCAACTTAGCATGACGTCCGGCATTTTACATATTTAATCCTCCTTCATAATTATTATGATTATCTTGTTTGAAATAAGTAAACGTTATTTAATTGAATAACTGCTACATAATGGTTTTGTTTAAAAACATATTGCCAATAATAGATATTGCCTTTAAATTCGTGCCCCTCTCTGAAATATCGTCTGTTGTAACTGAATGTTCAATAACTACGCTGGCCTCTATAATCATTATTAACATCAAAGCTGTTTACATTATACAATTATCTAATTTATTACATTAAATTCATAAATAATATTCGACCCTGAAATGGTTTTTGTTATGCTTCTGTGTTTATGTTATTCGGATAGCTCGTTGAATCCTTGTCTGGAAAATACCTATTCGTTTATTATTCTATCTGCGGCGAGGATTTACAGCGTAAATTCGGTTTTAATATTTTACATTTTAAATGCTGGGGTTTTTACAACTACATAATATATCTTTTATTATAAAGTGTGTATTGATTTTTGGTTACCATTTTTTATATTATATATTTGTTCTTAATGCTTGTCGCACCAGCTCACTAAGACCAGAAAACTGGAATGAAGTTTGATGGGAATCATTCTTACCCATAAATGGATTTTGCTGTTTTACTGTATTATAATCGGGATTCCTGCATCATCATAATTCATTAATGGCTTACAACAGAGCCGGTCTTCTTATCGGAATGAGAAGGTTTAAGACAAAAGTATACGACGCTAGCCAAATGCGACTTTGGGAACATTATGGTCAACTCTTTGGCGTGCAGGTTTCACGACGATGATTTTTCTGATAAATCTCAAGTAAAACAACAAAGTCTTAAGCAGTATGCTATCACTGTCCAGAATTCCTTAATAAGTAACAAATAGGAGATTTACCCGGAGAACGGGCAATTAACCGAGTATGAGTGAGGGCTGGATATTTCGCTGAACTTTCAATAATCTTCTTATGTTCCTATATTCCCCAAATGGGGCAGAGGGCGTCCACAGTGACTCTCCATTCCGATCGGTCTTGTGCTGTGCGCTTGACCTCACTCCAGGTTTTGCCTATTTTCTTCGCTTCGTCTATGACAGTACGTCGCCAGGTTTGTTTAGGAGGGCCGCACTTACGTTTTCCTTGGGGATTCCAGTCCATTGCCTGTTTAGGTATGTGTTCCGGACCTCTTCGGAGTGCGTGGCCTATCCACCTCCACTTGCGACATTTGATCTGATAATAGTAATGGTAATGGTATTTGAATCTCTCAATAATAATAATGATATTTGTTCCAGGTCAACCGGGAACTTCGCGTCGGGCGCGGCGGGTGGCGGGTGCGGGGCCCCGCGCTCCGCCCCCGCCACCCCGCTGCAGCTCGAACCGCATTCGAGATCAAAACATGACAAGTAAGTTATTTCATTATTTTATTAAAATCTAGTCGAACAGCAGAGATTGTTATCCACCAATCAAAGTCAAGACAAATTAGTTTGGCTGTGTCAGAATTTAGTCCAGACAAACAAAAAGCCAGACGAATAACAATAAACAAAGAAACACGTGTTGAGCAATAACGATCTGCTTGAAGAAGCCATTACCACAAATTTAACAATCATAGACAGACACTTCAATTTCGTAACTTAATTAATTCGATTCTAATGCAAATTTTAAATTGACTCAAATTTTTTCTCAAAATGTGAGGACTTCTGAAGTCGTTTGTTTTCTTATGTTCCGTATATCAAAATCCTTTTCTCAGGTACCTAATCGGAATTTAAGTACATATATGTATTTTAATATTTAGACACTGATTAACTTGCAACAACACTATAAATCACAAGTTAATCAGAAAAGCCGTTTTTTTGACATATGGGTTTTATGACAGTTATCCAACAGTTCCTGAAGAAACTAAAGAAGATTTTAATACCATATTTTTTACTGCAATAAAACCAAATGTTAAGATCATTTGCAACTTTCCTGTTCTATTATCTTTACCTGAGTCATCATGGTAATTTTGCCCTTATAATTTGCGGTTTCCAACTTGTATTTCCTTCTTATAGTCTTAATTAGTAATTACTGACCTATTTATAACTTTTAAGATGAAGATGAATATTGACTCACTTTGGTCTCGGACTTTATAAGTAACTAGTCGACTAGTCCCGCCTTCGCCCGGGTGCAATTGTACACGTGAATTTAGCCGTAACCGCTATGTCCCTGTATTTTAAATCTGTACTATTTTCGAAAATATTAATTTAAATTAAATGCTATAAAGGGCCATATTGGTCTATATAAAATGCACAATGTATTTAAGGCACCTAATTGAATAAATATTAATTCTGTATTGTTTAAAATCGCTTCGTAAATAAGCCATTATTTCTCGTAAAATAATAATGAGCCTGTTATTCCGAGCTCTGCGTTTACAGTATGTCTCTCCGCTCGGTGTGCCTTGCGGCAAAGGCCTCCTCCAACATCCTCCATTGTTGCCTATCTATTGCCACCCTTAGCCAATGGAGACCCAAGGGCTCTTTTCGTTCGTCCTCCCACCTTCTCACTTGGCGACGACGGCTCCTAGAACCATCTCTTGGATACCAGACTGTCACCAGTTTACTCCATTTCTCTAGTTTGCAGCGTAACAGGTGCCCGGTCTATCTCCATTTCTGTTAAATTTGTTTTGTGCCTGATGTCTATGTTTCGGATTTTATTTTTTAGTTTTAGCCCTAGTATGCTCCTCTCCATGGCTCTTTGGCATTTAGCGAGTTTGTTCCTATGATTTTTAGTTAAGGCCCAGGTTTCGCAGCCATATGTGATGCAGGGAACCTTTACTTTTTTCTCGTAAAAAGTAAAGGATAAAAAATGGTTATTTTGGGTTATCCCTAAGAGATAGACATATACCATCGCGGACTTTTTTGTAGACCTTTTTAATGTGTATAAAACTGTAGTACATTATTTTGATCTATCTCGTAGGGTTCACCCAGTGTTTGCAATGTAAGCTCAAAATAATGGGTTTATTGACGACATCACATTATAAACTTCTAAAATTATCAGTGTTTCTCTACTATATTATGTACATGTATTATACATATAAACCTTCCTCTTGAATCACTCTATCTATTAAAAAAAACCGAATCAAAATCCGTTGCTTAGTTTTAAAGATCTAAGTATACAGAGGGACAGACAGACAGACATACAGACAGCGGGAAGCGACTTTGTTTTATACTATGTAGTGATAAAGGTAAAGAATTTTAAATTGCATGCAAATGTAAGATTGCAAATGTAAGATATAAACACTTAAATTATAAAATTTATTGTAATGAGAAATGTCGTTTAATCTATGGTTATGTATTAACTATACACGTACTTTGAATGTTATAATTCGCATAATTGTAATTATTTATCAATATAACATATTACTTTGTATATACTTAAACTAGTGCATAACCCGCAGCTACGCTTGCGTCATAGTAATATCGTTACGATAACAACGGATAGGAAGCGGCCATTAATTAAGTGAGGCGTTTAAGGGGGAGAGGAGGTCAGGCCGAATCTCATCTTATCTTACTGTGGAGGGAGGGGAGTCTTGGCGAGAAAATTGGGTTAAATTAAATAAAACATGTTCCTTCACTAAAATATGGCCAAATTTTATTCAATATCATTCACTCACCGGAGGAAGAAGGAAGGTCGGAATATCGCCGAAAACGCCTTAAGAGGAAATCAGTCGACACTTTTTTCATACAAACGTAGTCCCCTGTTTCCTCCTAGGATAATGAAGTTATAGAAGAAAAAAAAAATACCATTCGATATATACGTACCTCTGCCATGACTGTACATTTTGGTTTTTTTATTATTTAATTAATATAATAGAAAAAAAACTTTTGAATAAAAAAAAACGACTTTACTAACATAAACCAAAAAAGCATAACGTAGACCCTGTACTGCATTTTAACAAAATAAATATTAAAATCGGTTCAGATTTCGAGGAGGACACAGGGGATTACGAAAGGACGATTTTCTTAATTTTCCGTAGGTACAATCAGTTCGAGCTGTAGTTCTCTCTATCACACGGTAAGGGGTAAGCTTGGGGTTCAGCGCGACAGCAATATTTTTGATAAAAATCTATTTTTAAAAAGTGTCGTTCGTACGAAGTCCTCTTAACTCTCACGTATTTAATGGACGACCCCTTACTATGACATCACTAAATTTATAATTTCCTGATGCTATATCCTATATTATACATTTTAATTTTTAACATAATTTTCTATATTTATAAATCTCAAAGGCTTTAGGGGTCACGCAGCTCGACATGCACAACATGCATTTAACGCCAACTTTTAACCCTTTCCAACCCCTTATTTGCGAAAAAAGGTAGCCTATGTCCTTTTCCAAGCTCTTGTGTATCTTTGCATTAAATTTTATCAAAATCGAGTGGTTAACAGACAGACAGTAACCAAGTAAAGTAGAGACTGACCAAAGATGTTAACCATTGATTTAGTAAGTACTTGCTGTGCTAAAGTGTGAAAACCTTATGGAAATAGATATTCTTAATTATCTATACTAATATTATAAAGAAGTAAGATTTGTATTTTTGTATTTTTGTATGTAACGAATAAACATAAAAACTACTGGACCGATTTCAAAAATTCTTTCACCATTAGAAAGCTACATTATCCCTGACTAACATAGGCTATATTTATTAAAAGAAAAAATTAGAGATCCTCAGGAAATCTCACTAAAACCAACCCAAGGTGCAAAAAGATTAGCCATAAAATATCTTTCATCGCATGCGCTGCAAAAAGTATTGATGATGGAACAAAAAAATGTTCTACAATATTATAGAACGTATCAATATCTACAAAAAACTCCGCGAGACCATATGTCCAACTATTGTAGTTATGTCACTATAACTACTTTTTTACATTTTAAAAGTTGATAAAAATGCCAATCAAAATCAGACCATGTTTTCTATAACTTTGTATTAATCCTTATCCAAATAAATTATTTCGTATTCAAGACTGTTTCAATACCTGTAAAATACTTTTTGAATTATTAAAATCGGACATTCCAGTCAAAAGATATTACGAAATAAAAATATCAAGATAAATAAAAAATAATCCCTGACGGGTCGCGGACGCGGTGTGGAGTGCCTCGCAGCGCAGCGAGTAACGCAGCGATAGAGGAGCGACAGAATGCGGGAGCCAAAATGTTAAAAAAAAATTATCCACCCGTGCGAAGCCGGGACGGGCCCCTAGTCTCTTATAAAACAAGTAACTAGTCGACTTGCCCCGGCTTCACTCGTGTGTAATAAACTTGTAATAGTATTTAGTATACAACAAGTTGGTTTAAACACATTTTAATATTCAATATTATATTGCGATATAAATATATTAAGGCATTCAATAAAGTAATTTTTATTATCTCGCTGGAGCTATGTGTTTCTTACTTTCACATTTATAATATTTGTAAGATTATTGTTAGTTAATGATTGACTTTTAACTAGTTCAGTACTGTTGGTTGAGACTTTCATCCGTTTGATTGTGATCGTGTGACGATCTCTCTACCACATCTGATTTTAC
Source organism: Limenitis camilla (assembly GCA_905147385.1). NCBI lineage: Eukaryota > Metazoa > Arthropoda > Insecta > Lepidoptera > Nymphalidae > Limenitis > Limenitis camilla. Next base: position 7,827,635 of record LR990240.1, read on the forward strand.
TACATAACGGAGATTTCTATTATCATATTTAATAAAGATTAACATATGAAATCCTAACAAATGCTGTAAATTGGAGTAAACAAATTCCGCGTATATATTTATGAATTTTAATTATAATCGATAATATTACATACATTTTAAAGTTAAATAATGACAAGTTTAGTATTGCGAATCAAATTATTATATGTATTATGGATTGGAGATGAACCTAAGGTCATGGCTGATGTCGGTGGAAGTATTTTACATTTTTAAATTATTTAAAAGATTTCCTTATCTTCTATCTCGCATTACATAAATTGTAAAATAAAGTAAAATATGTCTTATAAACTTCTATAAATATAATTATAATAATTATTATGTCTAGACTTCACTAGTACTCTTCGCAGATTTCGCACCGCATAAATGTAATTTTCCTTTTCATAATATTATTAAAAAATTAGAAATTATTTAATAATATTATGGACAATATGATAATTGAAAGGAAGTATTTAAAATACCTGTGTTAAGTATGATTAAAACTGTTGAATTTTAGGACGAACCAGAATTCGTTGCTTATCTAATAATTATCATTCTCGATAGCTTAAGTACACTAATTAATTTAATAGGTACAATAAAAGTTTTATCATTTTCTATATTAGTCATTAATGTCCTTAAAGGTCGTCTGCTATTTTAGTCAAATCTCATGAAAATATAAAAATTATATGAATCATTAATGTACATACATACTTAGTAATATAGTCTGAAACATAATATGTTACATTAGGTAAATTAATCTTAATTACCTTGTAACAGAATAGGTAGTCTGTCACATGTGAAGAGCAGTATGTGCGTTAATTCCACCCTTATAACAGAGAACTAACAGAAATGTTATGAACGCTATATTGAGTTAAGATCTCATTTAATGTCAAAGTTATGTATGATGAAAACCAATTCGTATTAGAACGTAATTTTTAGTAACATTGTTGTATAGTGCGTGAAACTTTAACAAAAACCAGCTGGGTAACTAAAACTGGCATGGCAGGATGTTGGAGGCTTTATACTATGATGTAAGTTGAGTTCGGATCTCCAAATTCCCACCATTCAACCTTTAATCGATTTGTCATTAATCAGTTGTGGACTATTTTTATTTGATATGTAGAAAAAGTAATTACGTAGGAGTTTTACGATTTTATTCTTCATCGTAGATTTCTTTCTCCGAGGTTTTCGGACTATCTGTATCCGTTACCAGAGACCTTAGTTTCAAGGTAGCAAGGCCGGATACGCTATTAACTAAATATATATTAGTTATATCATTTACATTAACTTTACTAAAATTTACATATGTAGCAATATATATTAAGATCACAAAGTATCTCTTCTCTGGAATCTATAAGCTTATCCATTTCGCTTTGAATTTAGAAAATTCAGTATTCAGTTAGAGAGGATACTTGCAAAGAACATAGTTATGAATCTTCTGCAATTCTCTCTTCTAAGGTGGTACCCATTTGTTCAATCAACTCAGATAATGTTGATGTTCCCGGCTCGCCCTCGATCCACGCCATTAGGTAACGACAGCAACAACGGTATGGTATATTTTCGTAGCCACAAATCAGCTATAATTTTCTGCGTCTTGGTTGTAGAGGCCATTGCCATCAATGTGTCAGTCAAGTTTTATTTTTAACTTTCAATCAAAAAGGGACGTTATTATTTGATTTATCATAATTTTTAAAGTTTTATATCAGGAGTATAATTGTATATATTAGTGAAGGTTTTAATTATGTACTTACTGAATTTGATTTATTTGATGTTTTATTTTCTATTTTATTTTTAAATTTTTTATCGCATTATAATAACTATATATTAAGTTATATTCGTTTAATTTCTTGATCGACTCTACCATTGTTTCGTCTGACTATGCCTTGTTTATAAACGAGCGCTCTTTACTTCGTTACATACATTATGGTTGCATGTACGGATACCAACCTGTAGTCTATATTCGCCTAACAATCGTGAAGCGCGCTGTACCGTTGTCAACCGGTAACAACTCGTAGGTGAATGTCGGTACACTGATGAGTTGTGTCTCGCCAGTAACACGAATTTCGATTCCACTCTTCACTCTTTTCGATGTCAATTACATTTAAATCCGCGGTGTCTTTGCCATCGTGTGGTCCGGCTTAAAGTTCGAGCCGCTCAGGCGTTGTAAGTTCGATGAACTCCTTTCCGGAGTGGTCGTTTCTGTCCCGTAGTTTTTACATCTATAACGTAGTCAAGTTTTGTCATGTAAGAAATACTTACAAGTGTCTAATTTTGCAACGGTCCGGCTGGATCCTCACTATCTTATCGTTTCTGGCGATAAATTACCGCTCATTCGATACACAATCAATATGCGTTATACATAACCACTCTATCAGCAGTTGTTTCTCGAGCGCGGCCGGAACGCTACCTGTGTCTGAAGAAGTGTTTTCATTCGCGATATTGCCGGCACAAGTTCAGTTTACTGTGAAAAAGTTAATTTATCGTTTGCTTCGTGATCTCAATGCTACTGAATAATTACGAATAAATTAGAATGAATCAGTGTCGTTGTGCTCGTGTTTTCCGTTAATACTCGTCAATTGTATAATAATTTATAGTTTTGGTGTATCTGCCTTGATACCTTTTTGTTTTCTATTTAAACAAGTGTTGTAAGGTTAGAGTATGGTTCAATGTAAATATTTTCCGATGTTTCGGAATATTTGAAAGGTTTATCTTATTAATCTTATCGTATATGATAGATTGTCGAATTGGGGTAACTACGCTATTCGTGTACGTTGTCTGAAGAATAAGAAACGTCAATTTGTATTCATTCATGAAGACAATCATGATGCAAGCGGTCCTGTATTTATCACAACTGGTTTATTTAGTAGGAGATACAGTACAATGACAAGGAGTTGTATAACACCTTCGTGTGTTTTGGTATCATGGTGTAGATATGAGAAGCACGTGTTTAAAGTGGTGAATGGAATAGTTATTTTGTGTGTTGGTCACTTAATGTTGATGATGTGAAGAACATAACGATGGTAGACAATGCTTCTTTTGAGTACTCTGACGAGTCAAGTAATGAAGGCAGCCTAACGAATACAGGAAATAAAGGGTAAGATTTTCTAATATTTTCTATAAATATCAGGATTTTGTATTAAGAGACGGAAACTGCTGATTGAATCTTTGCTATTCCTTTTCAAAATGTGTCTACTGTCTAATAATTAATTCTATGTAGAGATCATATTCAATTCAGGCAGTTCTCCATAACTATAAACAAAACAATCAAACTCTGGATCCCTTGAATTGTTTTGCTTACGTTTTAGAATGAGGTTAGTATTTTTTGAATAGATACTATTATACAGTAAAAAGTTTCAATAAATGTTAAATGGTATAACAGCACTTCCTATATATGTCATATTAAAATTCAATAACTTGCGTAGATCCCATAAATGTTTTATTTATTGAGATCAGCTATATCGTAGCACTCAAGGCTTGTTTAAATATTCCCCTGTTTTTACATTGGGATTCTGATTTTGTATGGATACATATAACCTGAAGCGAACATGATTTTTGATCAGTTGTTTTCATTGAAGTCTATAAGAACAGTGTCGTGTGCATTTTTACAAAAATGGGTGTTTTTCTCTTTACAAAGTATGTAGTTCTCTTTTATTCTTAAAAACTTAAAAAAGTTATATTCTACTGGTATTTTCTATTTCTTTTATTGATTTTATTTCTATTTCACATAACACTGAGTGTATTTAATCCCTTACATTGGCATCGTGTATGTAAATCAGTGCTTTATTAATTGTTGGGTTGTCATGAAATCACGCTATTTCTGCATTTACTTCTAAATAGCGCTCGATCGTGTAAACTGACTACAAAAGAAGTTATTGAATACACGGAATTAATAGTTATCTTAATATCCCTTTACTGTATATTGTTGCGTAAAAATGTATTGCATATTAAATGTAAAGGTCAAGGACTGATGCACTTGAAAAAAAACCGGCTCTGTTAATGTTATAATCGCTCTTGCTCTTTGAGGATTTATTTCCGTAAATAAAAGGTTCTAAATGTTTAATTTTAATACTAGGCAGACTGAGAATAGTGATAGGGTAGCTAAAAATGTATAATGATTTTGATTGAGCTGTTTATTGCAGTTATGTATGTGGAAGTATACTGTACGACACTGGCCTGATTATAGTGAAGTAGCATTGATAAAAATTAGATACAGCAATATTCGAAGTAGAAGGGCACTAGTCTGTTACATTTTCTATATTGTCATTTGAATCTGTCTATCTAAAATATTTTGTAGTCATATAACGCAAACGTGTCCTATGGTTTCCAACAATGGTTTCGTTATATGACACGTCAAGATAACATCTTTCGTAGAAGCTGTTAATGAGATTGATCTTTGTATGAACTTTTATATTATGATACGTTATACTAAGCAAATTTAATTTTTGAAATTAAATTTATACTTTGAGATACTGTGATAAGGAAAATAACGCTAAAGTATACTTGTCATGCTCGGTTGTCACTATGAGGCTATTTTTCCACCATTCTGATTCTGAGAGCTGACAAAATTTATATTAAAAATAAAAGTACCTATAATATTAGAGGATTAGAAATAGTTTGGTTTTGTATTTATCTTGTGATTATATAAATGTTCCTTTCATCGAACGAAGCTTATATATTATTCGAAAAATATTGATTTTTTTGGCTGGATGGACGATGAAACAAAAATATTTGTGATGCGATTACTAAAATGTTTTTTCCTGGAATATTAATAGATATGACTGTTAAGAATTTATTTTTGTATAAACATGGTCTACATAAATGTTATTTATTATTGTTAAAATTTAACTCTGTAGGTTACAATGATAAAAACATCGTTTTTGTATCTACGAGGAAGTGGTTTAAATATGCTAAGCGTTTGTTTATGCTCCGTATTATCCACATGTTCCAATTTATGTAGAGTACACAATTTATTATATTTGTTAAGCCTAATTCTTGTTTTTAGTTCATACGGATTAATTTATGTTGTTTTCTGTAGTTTGGAATATAGTTCTTCAATCTTTGGAGTGTTTTATGAGATTTATAGGGGTATTCAGTCTTTCCTTAAATAACCAATTGGCAATTCATTGCCAACTTATATTACCGTTGTCCATTAGTTACAATAACCACCAGATGGAGGGAAGACTATTTAGACTTCCTCTCCATAAAACATATTTAGCCACTACATCCTAATTTAAGACGACTTCCTCTTGAAATAATATAAAGTTAATGAAAATATATGTAGAGATGTTTTGACATGATGTCTAGATTTAGCGGCCTTTTAAGTTTTGTTTCTGTCAGTATTTATTATTTAATAGTTTTATTCTTCTTGTAGACATGCGGTAAAGCCACTTTCGGGCTCAGCACCATCAGTAAATGTGGCACCATTGGTTTCTGGAGATGAGACTACCGATGGGAAGCAGCCGAGCAAGTCGCGGCAGAAGAAATTCCAAAGACACTTTCCGCAGGTCGGACCGGAAGAAAGAGTACTTAATTGTAAGTGTGACAAAAATATCTCTCTATCGTCTAATTAAGGAATTATTAAAGATATTGGAATCTGAAGTGTAGATACGTTTATTTATTTTAGTATATTAGGGCACACTCAGTTACAACAACTTAAACTAATATAGAATTTCAAGTAAATCAAAACTTTATCAGGCAACTTTTCAAACAGCTACCAATTTTAATACTAGTAAAACAATTAAAAATAAATTAGATATATGCATTTATTTGAATCTATATCAGCGAAACTAAAAAAAGTGATGTAATATTATTTTTAGGCATATTTTATTTTATCTTTTGATTTAAAAAATTGCGAGGGTTATACTGCGAATTAATATTTTAATATAAAAATTAAACAAAGTCTTGTAAAAAATATATTACGAGTATGTATTCGTCGAAAGGTCTGGATAACGCTACTATTAAAAAATGTTATTAGTTTCATATTTTTGATATTAATAAAACTTATAATATTTAAATAATTTCGTTAACTTATCATTCTTGTATCGAATAAATTATAAGCTTTAAATCAAACTACATGTTCATTGACTTTTGTATTTCGGTCAGGTGATTTGAATGCCACTGTGCCATTGGTTGAATATCTTAAATCTTAATGCGCGTATAATTTCGAGGTCTGATGCCGTTTTAATTTACTATAAGCACTTATTCATACGAGGATTTTTGTGAAAAATTGATTATAAACTTTAAAAAAGGCCGACAAGTAATAATGTATTTATTTCAACGGTTATTCCAATAAGGAAACACGTCAAAAATTTTCCTTTATTTATTTTATCTCATATACGATTAGTCAATATGCTTATTCAGAATCCTAATCCGTCGATATATTTCTGGTTATCCTGTTTTGGGAAATACTCTGGCAATTAATATTACCTAGAGTAATTATTTTTATTTATGGTCTTAGGTATTTACGAGTTTTAAGTCAATATTTATTAATTTCACAATCATAGACTTCCACAAAATTGTTATTGTTGACACCGTTAGAGATACTGGAAAACTTTCTTGGGCACTTCATTAGGTGATCAACTTTGAATTAGTAATTTTCCTGGACGACTCACGTCCGTAGAAATGAGTGAATCGACCCAGTTTTATGTCAGATTCATTTCATTGTATCGGACGAAAAAAATCGTACTAGCAGAAGTTAGTCAAATTTAATAAAATGTTTTATTATATAACAGGAAAAAGATACAGTCTCTTTCACAGTCAAGATGATGAGTCAGATTTGAAATTAAGATTTTGAAGATTGTTAAATTTCCTTAAAAAATGTATTGATTATCACATCACGTTTATATGTTAAAATGCAATGAAGTTTAAATTAAAAATGGTATTTTTTCCTATGTAATTTGGATGGGAAAACAAAAAAGGCGATGAGGCAACTCTTAATATTCGAAACTCAAACATTACTTAATTTTTTCATTATCTTGAACAATATTTAAATGATATGGAAAGAAAAAAATGTTTTTTTTGGCCCACCCTACTACTTCCAGCTTGCTTTACGTAAAACTATAAATGTTTGACTTAAAGCACACGATTTTCATACATTTTATAAACTTTTACATTTCCAGATTACTCATGTGCATTGGTCGGCGATCTTCTGCTTCAAGGACATCTGTATATAACGAAGAATTATTTCGCTTTCTACTCGAACGTATTTGGCTATGTAACCAAGGTAAGCTAGTCTAGAAATATTATCTCCATTGAGTAATAGACAAATTGCTTGGTTTATAATTTTTAATTATAAATGAAGAGACGTAGATAAGAAAAAAACAGACTATTTATCATAAAAATTAAGCATTATTAATTTTTTTAGAAAATAATCAGATCAGAAAGTGTTACGTCACGCCATGCAAAACATAATTGTTGTTGTTGACGTTTTTATACAACAGACCAGGTTGACACAGATGTAAACAGTTTTATTTCGCAGACTGTGACGTCATTCAAGACTGTGACACTATTCAGCGTTTTCTAAGGAAATTTAAATTGCTTTTTTTAAATACTCTCTTCTAAGTTAAAGGTCAAAGTAATAAGGCTTTTATTTACACGTGTCTCTTACAAGTTATTTTCCTTGGTAATTGTATAATAATAATTATGCACAATGTTATTAGTTTGTTTATTGTGTAACTCTTAAAACCTGAAACGAATCTCGATACGGTTTTCACTATGTTTTCTAGTATCAAATACTAAACCTATGTTCAACAACATATAGTATTTGATATTGAACAGTTGTTAAACGTTTTAGGAATATAACAATTCATTTCTATATTGTTTATTAGTCAAAACTGTATTTCATTATGAAAATAACAACGATGAGTTTTTTTTGAGTTGCTGTTGTTACAAAAATTCTCATATAACAAGAAAATTAATGGTAAGACTTCGCTAGAAATTCGAAACCGAAATAAGCAGGTTTTTAATACTTTAATTATGCTAACAAAAACTTCGATTAAACATGTCGTGTCTGAGATAAAATATTTACAAAGAAGATTGGAGAAGATTTTCAAAATGGATGATAATATTATCATAACATTTTGGATTTAAATTCTACTAGATCAGCGCACGTAAAGTTTCCGTTAGGTGCCTAATAATTATTAATATTAGTATTGTCTGAATGTCCGCATCGCACTTGTCGATTCCTCATACAAATGACATAGAAAAATTGTATTTTTCTTTTCTGATCTATATATCTACTTAACAATGCGTTGGACTGTAAAAGTCTTGAAAAAAAGCTATGAAGTCATTTTTACATAAGTCAACTCTGTCAAAAGTTATACGAGGTCAGTCAAACCCTCAATTTATTTATTTTCTCTTAAAAAATCTTAAAAGTTAAAGGAGCTAAATGCGTACTTAAATTTCATTTATTTAGTATTCAGTAAAAGTAGAAATTAAATTTTAAATCCTTTAAAAAAATTAAATACCTGTTTACATTGTGCCGTCATTTTTTTGATTTTCTTGTTGGGTTTTACGATATACGATGAATAGAAGGATGTTTACTGTGTTTTTGTACTTTTGATTAAAAGATACCGGTTTTTCTGATGTTGTCGATTTTTTACAATAAAGTTCGTCAGCAAAATAATTTCTAAGATACAAATATTACGTAGAATATTAAGTTACTTGATGATTTCTTAGATTTTCACGATTATTATACATTTGAGTAATACTTTATAAAACGGTTTCTATCGTGTTAAGGTTTTTTTTTATTTGATTTCCTGAATACTTTCCAGTGTTCGTGGTCCGTCTGTGACCACGAACACTGGAAAGTATTATCAGTTATTTAAAAACTTATTTAGCGTTGATAATATAGTAATAATATTAATCATAATGACCGTAAATTGTGTTACATTTTATTTATATTTGTATAGAAACCGGATCTTTATTACATGATAGCTAAAATTAATTGTAAGTAAAACTAATTCTTATAGAGGTCGCAAACATCAACCTGTTTTATAAGTACAGTTTAAACTCCAATCGTAACGTCACTCGATTTAACGACAAACTCCATTCAATGTCGTTATGTCGAATTTACCTTTGGTTAACTGGTTTCTAAGCGTTTATAAGTGACATCTATTTAAAGTTATTCAAAACTTTTGTCTCACGACTTTCTAATAATACAAACACTAACGGACACTTTGTGAGAAATGCTTTGGAACAAATACCTGAGGATTACTCGTAATATTTATTATCCCACAACACTAGACTAAATTCTAGCACTACAATAGCAACAATATAATATGGTAAAGGGCCATTCATTTATTACGTAAGAATATTTTCGCTAGTTTTTGACCCCTCCCCACTATTATAAGAAAAAAAAAAGAATAGGCTGACAGTCAAAGCATAATTTTAACTTTGAGCATTTTTATAATCTTACGTAAGAAGTATCCCGACTCCCTCCTTGTAAGAAAAAATAAGACATTTTCGACCCCCCTCCCCCCCTAAATCGTCTTACGTAATTAATGAATGGCCCCTAATTCCCCTCCATTTAATCAGTCACACACTAACACTAGGCAGTGTCGCAGCTATGCGTTACTTTTCTTACGTAATGTTGAAATAGTTTCTTTACTTACTGTAATTTTTTTTATTATAACCAAAGTTATATATTGTGTTTTATATAACTCTGCTTAAGCTAATCCGGAGAGAGACGGATTATTCTCTTTATACTGAGTATCTACTATTATATTCATCATTTCTAATAATTTTGATTTATGATAGCTTTTTCCTTTCTGTTTCCGTTTCAGCAGAAGTAAGCAAAGCCCTTATCCTTCCCCCGTGATTACGTAATCATTGATGCATACATTTTTCTCCCTCCACATTTCATTCTGAGCAGGGATATTCACTTTTCATTTATCGCTGACGTAAGCTACCATGCAGACTCCCTTCATCCTCCATGTCATCAAAAATAAGCAAAGTAATGATCCCCCTCTTTCGTGCTTATGTAATACTTGTACCGTCCTTTGACATGTAACTATAGTTTTATATTCGCCATTTTAAATACATCGACGTGAGCGTATAACCTGTATATTTTTAAAATGTAATTTACAGTTAACTTAGTTGTTAAATCAAGTGGAGTTATATGGAGTTCATACTTAAATTGCAATTCATATTAGTCTTGAGTATTTTGTGGTCTTGAATTTATCTAATTACCCAAATAGAAGTAGTAGTCCTTAACCTTAAGAAATATATTTAGATTATACTAATGATTAACCAGTAACAGTTTCGAGGTCAGTAAATCAACTGAGCGTAAATACGAGAATAAATTTAGAGTGTAACATATAATATACAATATATTTTTTTATTCGAGGTTTTATAATACTATTAGTTACTTCAGGAGTGAAGACTATGGTTTTTTTTGCGTATAATTTTCTTTCCGAAAATGTCTTTAAAAATATATATTGTTAGCTATGCGTATAATCTACAGGCAGACCTGCAGTATAACAGCTTATTGAATAGAATATTCCTCCTGAGGGTTATGCTTTACATAAAAATCTATACTAATATTATAAAGAGGAAAGATTTGTATTTTTGTATGTAACGAAAAACTTAAAAACTACTAAAACGATTTCAAAAATTCTTTCACCATTAGAAAGCTACATTATCCCTGAGTAACATAGGCTATATTTATTACTAGAAAAAATTAGAGGTCCTCAGAAATTGTTATTAAAACCAACACCTTGGGTGTTAAAAAAATTAGCCATAAAATGTCTTTAACCGCATGCGCTGCAGAAAGTATTGATGATAGAACAAAAACGTATCAATATCTAAAAAATTATCCCCGAGATCATATGTCCAACTATTGTTATTATGTCACTATAAGTACTTTTATATATTCTAAAAGTTAATAGAAATGCCTATCAAAATCAGACCATGTTATCTATACCTTTGTATTAATTCTTATCCAAATAAATTATTTCGTATTTAAGACTGTTTCAATACCTGTTGATAACTTTTTGAATTATTGAAATCGGACATTCAATTCAAAAGATATTACGAAATTAAAAATATCAAATATATCTTTTTGTTGGCAAACCTGAATTATTCAGTTGTACCAACTGCAATGTAATCGACACAGCGCCATCTATTGAATGCTTTCCCAACCTAGATGTTGAAGAGTTAAATCAATAAACTTAATCGTATTACGTACATCTAAAAGCTGAGATAAAAACTATCCTATCCCACAATGTGCAAAATTTCATCAATTTCGATATATTACAAAATTTATACAACATGTACGTGTAACTAAAATATTAATTTTGATATGATAACATTGTATAAACATACGAAATAAAGATAAGCCAGTTAACATACACTTTGACTTCGTTGATTGAATGAGTTGTTTCTAGGGCAATGTGTTGAGGTCTACAAATACTTTATAGCACACATTAGATATTCATTTATCTATAAAACGTAAATTGTATATATGTATATATTTATCTTAGTCGCTTCCAGTTGCCTGTACGTTTAGTTCTTTTGAACTTTTTACTAATAGATGATACGAGAAGTGATACAGTTACAGTAAGCAAACCTTACGAGATATATCAAAATAATGTACTATTGAATTGTATATCCTAAAAATATCTTATTTAAGAAGTTATTTTAAACATCTCAAAATAGTTCTTTACAGCATCATTATTAAAATGAACGTCTTAGAAGATATCATGGATGACTTGGATGTCCATTGCAAGCGAAGCTGGAGCAGGTCGCTAGTTATAGTATACATAAGCTAACATTGTTGTAATAACAAGAAATATACTTAATGGAATTACATTTAATAACAGGATGTTCGTTAGACGTTGTAATTAATATAAAGTGTTATCAACTTATCGATATGTATTTCCTACATTACAACATATTACTAAAATAAGCCATTTTTAAAAAATATATTTAATTATATTTCTGAACTGCTTGGAGATAAACTTACGCAATCAATAAGTTTGTAAGAATTATGTTTTATAATATTATAAAGAGTTACACAATTTATACTTAACTTTTTGAATTACATATCCTCAAGGTTTGTTCGTATGTAAGTTTCATAACAATCGGGTTGATTCCAACCGATAAATGATAGACAAGAAGCGGAACAGCATCAAATAAAAATTGCTAAACGTATTAGAATGAAATTTGCACACAAATCCTTAAAAAATACTCTAAATTTGTCCTAAGGGGCCATTCATTTATTACGTAAGACTATTTTTGCTAGTTTTTGACCCCCTCCCCTCCTATTATAAGAAAAAATAAGAATAGGCCGACCCCCTCCTACCCTGTTTAAGTTTTCTTACGTATGAATCTAAAGGAAAAAAAATAATAGACGTTTGTTATTTTGTAATGTTTATTTTTCAAACTTACAATATTAAGAAATGTTTATTTTTTTGGTGGTGATAAACTTTGGTTTTAATCATTCATATTTACCTACAAAAGATTTTTAGTCGAAGAGCGAAACTCGGCACCCTTTAAAAAAAATAAGACATGGTCGACCTCCCCCCCTCCCTAAATTGTCTTACGTAATAAATGAATGGCCTCTTAATAATCAAAGCAAAAAACCAAAAAAAAGGGGTTGTTCACACAAGAAATGACCAAATTATTTATATGTATTTTTGCGTCAGCAAATATCCTTCAATTTTCTGAACAACAATCTCAAACTCAAAATATTTTATTCAAATAGACTCTTTACAAAGTACTTCTAAATTGTTCAGTCAGTCAGTCAGTTTGTCTGAAGCTACCACCAGTTCTGAAAGCAGTTTCCTGATGAGAAGAACTGGCGAGAAACTCAACAGTTGCTTTTTTCATTCAGCTGAGCATCAACGTCATTTTGATTCCAATTTAAAAGTTACCGGAGAGTCATAAGTTTAATATGTATGTCATTGTTTCCAGTTGCTAATACCAACGACGTCCGTCCTTCGCATAACCAAGGAGAAGGTGGCGCGTATAATACCCAACGCGGTGGGGGTGTGCACGCGCGACGAGCGCCATGTCTTCGGCTCGTTGCTGTCGCGCGACTCCACCTACAAGCTCATGATGAACGTGTGGAAGGTGGCCAGGGTACCTGAGCTTACTGTGCCTAAACCTGAGGTAAACCAACAGTTTCATTATCTATACTGTGAAAATGTATAAAATATATTTAATAAAGCTTAATGTGATTTATTGTATATATTAAACTATTCGACCCTAAATTCTAAACATTGGTTAAATCTTTTAATTCAGAAAAGTATTTTCTTCTTAGTTTATAAAAACAAGCGCAAATTCAATCAAAAAAGAATCTCTTAACTCGTAAATTGTAATTCTGAAGACTTAGTAATATATTGATAAATAGATAAATAAAAACTTTATTTTCATTTCCAATGTTATTCCATATCCAATTACATTTCATGTTGTTGAGACCTCCCTGTAAGCATAAAAATACTTGTGTTGGGAGGTCTCGCTCCTCCATCGTCGATACATATATGGAAATTTTACAAAAATAATAACTAGAATAGTAAAAAACGTTGTGTGCGTCACGTCGTGCGTGCGTGCTTGCGTGTGTGTGTGTGTAGTTTGAATTAAACCTCTGTCTCCTCATAGGTTAAGGTAAATATCCATTCATTAACAATTTGTTTGCAAGAGAAAGAGTTTAATGGATATATAAAAGAATTTAAAGTTTTATTTTTTAGAAAATATTTGTAATCTAACCATTTGTGCCCGAAATGAACCCCTTTTGACGCTAAATACTAAGGTAAAAAGGAGACCTTAAAATCCTTTAATTCAGATAAAAAAAGATTACACAACATTATTTCATATTACAACAGCTTTAACCAAAATAATATTTTTTAACTTAGAAGTACGTAAATTTATTTTGAACTTGAGAAACCAGTTTAAGAGCGTCAATCATAAAAAATATCGCAAAATTCAATAAATCCGGCAATATTAAAAACCGTTCCGACCTTGTGGCGAGATATTTTATTAACTTTGAAACTCTTTAAAAGTATAAACGTTTTATTACATTCACTTTAAAAGGTTGATCTTTCGTTTTATCACAAACATTTGATTGAAAAACTATTTAAAGGTATCTTAACAAAGGTTTTAGTTAACTAGCCGACCTGTTCTCGCTTAGTTGAGGTGTATTCAAATCGTTAACTCTCTTCATGCCCACCTACTTGCTCGTATACTCAATCGTTTATTTATTAAACTACATTTGAGTTATAATATGTCACTGATTCGTAGTGGAGAACAGAATCTCACTCTATCTTCTGTCTCACTCACTTTTTTCATACAAACAAAAAAAGAAATACCCGATTTGTTGCAATCTTTCTGAAGTTGTGCGCGTACATACATAGAGACGATTAATTTTTATTTACATACTAGTTGACATGTCCTCGCTTCGCTTCCAGTTTTTCAGTTTAAACCTTCCCTGGATTCCCACAAATTATTCAAAGCCAAAATTAGTCAAATCGGTTCAGATGTTCTCAAGTTTTAGTGAGACTAACGGACAGCAGTTCATTTTTATACGTAAAGAATATAACCTCAATATTACGAATTTTTTTACTTTAATTCGACATGTCGGGGTATAGTTAGGATAGGATGGTATAAAGAGGACTTGTTGTTAGTACTTACATTGTATTTAGATGTGTTAACACAACCTTAGGTTAGGTTTAGGTTGGGTTAGCCTTAGGTTGGGTTTATGTTAACCTAACCTAAGACAAACAGTGAATATGTTAGCCTTATGTTAACCTAACCTAAGACAAAAACAGTGAGACCAGGCAGTGGTGTAAGTAAACGGTGAGGGTGAGTGTTATGATAATTTAAAGGATATCCTTAAGCCTACACCTTGTTCACAAGTCCAAGGCACTGCCTGGGTTTCTGTTCAAAAAGCTACAGAGTCATTAGATTCGGTTACTTAATTCATCCAAATCGGCTCTCTCTTCTGACAGGTATAGTAAAAAAAAATCATAATATTGAGGTTTTTTAAAGTTATTCTCATATGCGGATGTTTCTAGAGTTTTCAAATGTCTTTTCATCGGTCATTAATTTTCTTGTTGCAAAAACATTTCACAAAAACGTGGTAGTTGGTAATGTGAATGGACTTCTTAAACCATTATGCGTGTTTTGTTTAAAATTTAATGTGACCATTATTATTTTTTTATACACTTAGAAGCAAAAAAAAATAGTTTCGGCCTCGGAAATATCACTCATAATTTTCTAACACTGAACTTTAGTAATCCTTACATATTGTTAATTAAAAAGAAGAATGTAGTCTACACGCAGACTGACAGTATGACGACTTGATTAGAATATCATCGGATCGTTCGTTCGGATTAAATTAAGTTTTCATGATGTTAAAAGAGGACGTAATTTTTTTTTGTGTGTTTTTTACCTCTCGTTTGCTCAGTAATTAACCTTTGCCATTTATATTAAGTTATGGACTTTTTATTATCTTTTGAGTAATGTTTTAAAATATTAAAAACTTCTTATCCCATTATTAATTGCGTATTTCGTTTATATTTATTTTTTGGGAGTTATTACACATATATAGTGTCTCGTATTAAATAAGATGACAATTATTATATTCCCCAGTAATTTTATAAATCTATCAATTTTTTTCCCCAGGAGCCGGAACCATCGGAAGGAGCGTCGGAATATTCTCCAGAAGACGACAGCAGTTCAGGGGGAGCAGACCTCATAGACGCGCCCACTGTGCCGGTCAGACCGGAGGCTGAAGCTATTATTGCTGCTGGTTGGTTTACTCGGATTATTTGTAACACTCTTTTACCTGGCCTAACTAGTTTGTCATTCTTTCATTAATAAGACTGTTGAATTATAGTCAATAACATTAAATACACGTTTACTTATACTATTTACCCCGTAATCAATATTCTCTGATTGAAAATACTCATTAGTCATCATCACCCGTTAATGGCCCACTGATGCCGGTACTCCTCCTCAGAATGAGGAGGGGCTTAGGCCATAGTCTACCACCACGCTGGCCCAGTGCGGGTTGGCAGACTTCACACAACTTTAATTACACGGAGAACTCTCAGGAGTGCAGGTTTCCTCACAATGTTCTCCTTCACCGTAAAAGCAAGTGATATTTAATTGCTTAAAACACACATAACTCAGAAAAGTCAGAGGTGTGTGCCTGTGTGGGGGATCGAACTTGGACCTCCCGAGTAGACATCACATCAACGTCTTCAACACTAGGCTATCCACTGCACAGGTTTAGACAATTTCGAATTGTTGTCCCTTTTTATAATTTTTAGTACAAACCAATTACGCTATATATATACATAAACCAAACGTCTGGAGTAAAAGAAAATAATTAAATTATTGTTTTTTTTTAGCCGGTGCGGCAGTAATACAACCAGCATTGCTGACGGGTAACCTCCCCCCTCGCCGCGCCCCCACCTACTGGTACGCGTTCCTGCTCTTCCTCGCTGCTCTGCTTGCGTGCTCAGCTGCAGTCCTCGCCTACAGATTATATTACACAGAACCTGTGAGTATTGTTGTCACATTTTACGTCAAAAATTAACTATAGACGGAACTTATTTAATGTCAGTGATTAAGTACATTTAAGCTAAAATATAATTATAAAATATTGCGATGTAATGAAGAGGAGGTAAATACAAATCAATGTAAAATGCTTTTTTTTGGGTAATCCAAGTCTAAATTTACTTATCGGTCTATAAATCTACGTCTTATACAATCTATATCGACTTATATTGAAACTAAGAGTTTCCTTACTGAAAGGATTATTAATTCAGGTTATGGGGAATAAAGTACACAAGAATAAATCTTATTATTATGACCATAAGGTTTACACTCGTTTAATGTCGGCCGCCGTATCAGTGCGAGCTTGATAATTGATAGCAATATGCGGAAGGTGGAGACAGATAATGAAGGGCGCGACTGAAATATATTTATTGATAAATAGTTATTACCAACAAAGAAGAAAACATTTTTTGTAAGGTATAGAGCATATATTAGGGTTCTGTACCCAATTACCAAGATACCGCTATCCGTCCGTTTGTCTCTCACCAGGCTGTATCTCACGAACCGTGCTAGCTAGACAGTGGATTTTTTCACAAATAATGTATTTCTGTTGCCCCTATAACAACAAATACTAAAAACAGAATAAAATAAATATTTAAGGCAGACTCCCATACAAAAAAGCGCGAGTCTGACTCACACTTAGCTGGTTTTTTGATTTGATAACAAATATTTCAGGTACATGACGATATATCTGGTGATGAGTTGTATTCAGAGCTGGTGCGGTGGCGCGCTCGCCTCCACGGACGCGCTGCTGCTGAGCTGCACGCCTTCCTGTCTACCAACCTATTATTACTTACTAAGGTAAACTCTACGTTTCGTTGTTATAATCTCTCTCTCTCCAGTGCTCAACCTCTCGTCTCGCTACAGGTTGGCCAAGTAAAGCGTTAAAACAAGTAATAATGAATTACATAAAACACACATAATTCCGTAGTTACATGTTTAGAGTCAATCTCAGATCTCTTCTTACTCTACATTTATCTATTGCGTATTTATTTAAGTAAATAATTATAATATCTATAAAGAATAGAATCTACAAAAAAACATATAGGCTATAATTACTAGTTTATTCATATATGTTAGATAAACTGCTACAATGAATACAATATAATTAATTAATCCAATTAGAGGGTTTTGCTAAAAAATGAATATATTCATATACTAATAACATAAAAGTGCGATAAATAAATTCTCTACATGAAAAACTCACTTAAAATTGATTTTCTGAATTCCATTATAATAAAAAATAACCTAAAAATGTAACTTCTACAATAAACGTGTATGAAGAATAATATTAGTATTGATATAAATATTGATTTTGAATAAATGAGTTTGGGTAGTTTGAATCGGTTTATTAATTTTTTTTTTTATTTTGAAACAGGTACGACAGTCACTGGAAGCGTTATCAGGAGTAATACTGACCGACATGGCGCAAGACAGCAACGTGCCCAACGAGCCTGTCTTCAGTTAGCAAACTGTGTCGGCTCTAGAACTGTATAAAGTGAACTAAGTGAAACTAAGTGTAAAAGTGGATTCAGTGATATGGGGTGGTATTAGACTAGTCGTTAAGAATTGGTTTTCTCGCTCCCTAACGCTTCGAAATTGCAGCAAGATGATTGCTAAGAGCGATGACGAGTATAGTCGTTAAGCAAGGAGTCGTTAAGCAGTTCCATCGCCTATTTTATTACTAATATTTAGTTATTTATATTTATGTTATTAACTAGTCCGAGCTGCTTCATCCGCGTGTAGCTCCGCTCCTATTGGTCTTAGCGAGATGATATATAGCCTATAGCCTTCCTCGATAAATGTGCTATCTAACTCTGAAATAACTTTTCAAATCGGACCAGTATTTCCTGAGATTAGCGCGTTCAAGCAAACAAACAAACAAACTCTTCAGCTTTATATATTAGTATAGATAATGTCTGCCCTAAAAATATTAACAATATTTTAAAATTGAAGAATACGTTTAGTCTTTATAAAACTACACTTCAATGACGAGAATATTCGTCAAACAGTTATCTGGTTAAAAAAAAAACATAATTGATTCGGTTATCTATTGTCTGTGTACTTCAAAAGTGCTAGAAATTTGATTGTCTTGCAGATTTCTAAGTAGTTTGGGGAGCATTGCAAAAAAAATAATTTTTAACGACTAGTGCATTTGTCTGAAAAGATTTACCCCCCCCTTTTAGTTCACAGAAGTTTCTGTGTTTGAAATTAGTACCTGCTTCATCAATCGCTTCATTTCTATAACCTTTTTGCGTTCTGTGATTATTTTAATTTAGTTTGCCCAAAGAAATTCTGGTTTATGTGATGTTTGTATATAGGGGGGTTAAACCTATAAGGTACTAGGTCTTATTGAATGTGTCAAACACGATAGGTTAAGTAGGCCAATAGTAATGCCAAGTAGCGAGACCTTGACCAAGTGTATGGCAATGTTACCCGTTTATTTTATTATTATTATAATGAAATAATTATATTTCATAAGTTTGATTCTTAAAATGTTATGAATAAATGTTATTTCATTACTTTAATTTGTGAAATGTTATGAATAAATGATATTTCATTAGTTTAGTTTGTGAAATGTTATGAATAAATGACATTTCATAGGTTTAGTTTATGAAATGTTATGAATAAATGACATTTCATAAGTTTAGTTTATGAAATGTTATGAATAAATGATATTTCATAGGTTTAGTTTATGAAATGTTGTGGATAAATGGTTTGTCATAAATTTGACTCGTAAAATGTTTTGAATGAATTACATACAATGGTTTAATATAGTATTTCATGGGTTTAACTTGTAAAATGTCTTGAATGAATGATATTTCATGGATTTCCTTTGGAATGTTATGAATAAATAACAATTCATAGGCTTCACTTATGAAATGTTATGAATAAATAACAATTCATAGGCTTCACTTACGAAATGTTATGAATAAATAACTATTCATAGGCTTCACTTATGAAATGTTATGAATAATTAACAATTCATAGTCTTGACTTGTGAAATGTTATAAATAAATGAAATTTTAAAATAACCAGAGAGCATTTATAAAAAGAGCAATTGGGTAATGTACCAATAAGGTACTAAGTATTAACTATTGAAACATTCCCTTATTTGCAAGCCATTTTTTTTTTTAATTTATACATCTTGAAAATCACGACATAATATGTCAATATTGTAAAATACCATATTTATTATTTTTGATGCATAATAGGACAATAATCTGGCTTAGATTTCTTATTCTCAATAGTTCTAAATAGATGAATATATCAAAATTGGTTCAGTAACGGGGTCACCTCTACAGTATTCCCACATAAAGTAGAGTATTAAATAATCTTGCCAATACATGGAATTGTAGTAGTTTCGCATGTCGCAATCGAGTGGTTTTTATTTACGCAGCTAGGCCGCTTATTTAATAACATAGCTAGCCAAAAGCCAAAATATTGTGTTTTAAACAACATTAGGAACATACAGAGGCCATTTTGAGAATAAAACAAAGCTATTGTCGCCACTCTTCAATCAGCTATGTTGTTGAACGTTTTGCAGCCTAAATTAATAACCAACCTCATTCGAATAGATTGTGGATTGAAGAAAGATTCCAAATTCAAATTTGGAATCTATTTTCAATCTTAACTTCAAAATATTTTGATAAAAGATCAAAAATAGATTTCTAATTCAAATTTGGAATCTATTTTCAAACTTAACTTCAAAATATTTTGATAATGGATCGAAAATAGATTTCAAATTCAAATTTGGAATCTATTTTCAATTCATAATCCAAAGATTTTGTATTGATTAGTTATTAATAATACGCGCTAGCTGTGTAATTGAAGAATTCAACCACTTGTCTGCGATAGTTATGCACATTTGTGCATATCTATACTATTTCATGTCACCAGTAGTTTCATATGTAGTACATTTATTTTTAAGCATCCAAATAATATTAGGAGTCTGTATCTGTTTGTATATTCGAATTTAGTTTTTGTTATGTTGGTACATATGTTTATTTATTTTTATTATGTTATTTATTATTCTAGTCTTTAGTAAAGCTCAAGTTGTTTGATATCATGTACTTATATTAGTGAAAGCTTCAAATGTTCTGTGTTAAGTATAACGAAGCTACTAAGGGGGTTTGGACCACTATCACTTCTTTAATTGAATTGGTTGTTTCAAAAACCTCATATGTCACCCCACCATTCAGGTGTCGATGTGTCAAAAAAACAAAACAGAATTTAGATTTTCTTTTTTTTATGAATATTAATGATTAAAAAAATTTTTTTTTGAAAATTTTGTTTAGACATCCTTAAGCCTCCTCTACACTACTCGCAAAATTGAAAAAAAAAATATATAATTTGATGGAAGTCGTCCAAGGCGAGGTAAAGTTTTGTAATCGTCTAACATCGTTCAACTTTGCGAGTAGTGAAATTGTATTAGTTCGTGGAACTTCACGAGTAGTGTAGGGAGGGTTTAGAAGCAGTTTTATGGCTGTATTATTAAAAGGGGAAAAGTCTAGCTTCGTTAACCTTAACATAGAACCTGTTATAATGGCTGTAATCCATGAAATCCACTAATAGTGTATTTATTAGAAAGTATATGCTTTTATTTTTTTACAAATATATCCAATGGCTCCAATGCAATGTTACCAGTGGACTGACAGTGAGCACGTTCATGTTCACGTTAGGGATGTTATGGATGTGTTCGGATCGGATTCAGATCTGGATATATGAATGTATTATATCCGCATCCGATTTTAGATAAAATTACGGATATAGTTATTTTGGATTATCTGTTAGTTCTTCTTATCTTCTCTATCTTATCAGGCAATCTTGCAGTGGAGAATTTATTTAATAAAAAAAACATGCAAATATTACACTACATACAAAATAATTATTAAAAAAATAAACATATTATTGTATAGTGAAAATAATGTGTTATATAATAGCATTATTGTTATAGATTTTATCGGATTCGGATGTCCGAAAGTCTCGGTTTCGGTTACTAAACCATAACATCCCTGATTCATAAGGTTGCTTATATAAATTCAGAAATGTTTTGCCAAAGACAATGCTAGATTAGTGTGTAATGTAGTTAGTTAGTCTATAATCCAGTGTTAGATAGGATTTCATCAATTTATATTCAGGCTTAATTTATAGATAAATATTGTTTTCCGTCTGTCTGTCTTTAAATTGAAACGAGTCAGGTTTATAGCTGGGTTCCTATTGGTGTTTGGTTTTTGGGCAGACGGTGTTTAGTGCAATGGAACTTAATGGTGATTAATGGTTTCTTATAGAAATTGTTAAGGTTTTTGTTATGCGGTCATATTGTATATATTATTGGAATTTGTTATTTTATGTAAATAGATAAACGACTATTGAACCGTATTATTGTTTTATTACATCACCCGACGATTAAATTAACAAATAAATTAAATTTATAATTTTTGATGATGAAGAAATCAGTTGGCAGAATTTAAAGCACGGAGAAGAAAAGGGAAAAAAATTGGATGACGTCACTCATATCCAATCTATACTAATATTATAAAGAGGAAAGATTTGTATTTTTGTATGTAACGAATAAACATGAAAATTACTGGACCGATTTCAAAAATTCTTTCACCATTAGAAAGCTACATTATCCCTGAGTAACATAGGCTATATTTATTAGAAGAAAAAATTAGAGATCCCCAGAAATTCTCACTAAAACCAACCCAAGGTGCAAAAAAATTAGCCACAAAATATCTTTCATCGCATGCGCTGCGAAAAGTATTGATGATAGAACAAAAAAATGTTCTACAATATTATAGAACGTATCAATATCTACAAAGAACCTCGCGAGACCATATGTCCAACTGTCGTAGTTTTGTCACTATAACTACTTTTTTACATTTTAAAAGTTGATAGAAATGCAATATCAATATCAAATTCAGACCATGTTATCCATACCATTGTATTAATCCTTATCCAAATAAACTATTTCATATTCAAGACTGTTTCAATACCTGTAAATTACTTTTTGAATTATTAAAATCGGACCTTCCATTCAAAAGATATTACGAAATTAAAAATATCAACATAAACAAAAAATACACGTCGACGCGACGGGCCAGTGTAGGGTCGGGTTTGGTGGTATACCAAAATGCGGGAGAGCCAAAGTGTTTTAAAACAAAATAGTCCACCCGTGCGAAGCCGGGATGGGCCGCTAGTAATATATAAATATTTCCACGCTGTTGTAATGGCTAAGTATGTCGCCATTATCTGAACATAAAAGACGAATCTACACCGTGCCACCATAAATCTTTAAAATTTTGCATTAAATTGAATATTTTTTTATATAAAATTTAAATACTGCAAAATAAATATTCCAAATATTTCTTTAACAAGTTATTTATTATTCAGTCACAATTCTTTAGGTTTTTTTTTATTTGATTATTTAGTTCTATTACGAGTCCACAACACATTAGCGTATAAAATCCTAAAAAAGTGTGGAAGTCAGACATATAAACCAATTATTCATATTCTATAAGTTATTAATATTTTTACTAAATTTTTGTAGATGGTATTGAAAAAACAATTCATTATTTTATAAATATTTCTTTATTTAATAATTAATATATAAACAATGTAAGTATACATTACGTTGGCAATATGAATGTTTAAAGTATATAGTTCAGTTAACAGCTTGTAGAGAGGTAAACGATTCGTAATATTTTGTAGTGTTGCAAAGAACTCGAGTCTTATAATTAAAGACTCGACTCGATATTCGTGACTCGTTGAGCTAATATTAAGACGAGCCGGAATCCTTCGATAGCGACTTGAGCTGTGAACATAAGACTTGAGCTAAACTAGTCCTGAGTGTAGAAAATAATAATAGCTACAAAGTTACATAACACGGCTTTCGGTAATAGTTTCTGGTATTTAACAAAAAAGCGTTACACCCGCTTATACTATTGCATATATTATAATGTGTGGTAGTAGGATATCATAATAATATAGGAGAGATAGAATAAAACTTATCTCTACTCATGAATAATCTCTTATAACATTATGCCATCCTGGTACCAAGTCACTTCAAGACCGTTATGAGAGCGCCCCGAGCAATGTCACAATAAATTGTGAATAATGTTTTAATACCGAAAAAAAATATTATACAGGAATTTTTCGAATAAGCAGATGGATGTTAACTTTTCTCGATAATAATAAAAATCTTGTACTTTTTTCGTGTCGGGAGATCACACACGTTTTTCTATTACTTTAACTTATATTATTATTAATGTCTAATTTAAAAAAGTATAATTATTTATTTTTCTCACTTAAAATTATAATTAACATGTTTATATTATATAACTAATAAGTACTTATATATTTTCATAAAAAACTAATACAGCAGTTTAAAAGAAACTCGTGTAGGAAAATGACTCGAACTCGGCTCGTAGCGATTTTTTTACGATTAGTCTTGGAGTTGAGTTGTAATGAGTCGAGTCTTGTGATTCATCGTGCGAGTCCCTCTTTACAGAATTCAAGGACTCGGAGACCTTTGCAACACTAATTTTTATAAAAAAAGTAATAACAGAGATATAGAGAAGCTAGAGTTAACAATTTTGACTACATGTTAATATTATTTCTTTTTAGACAAAGTCCTTTGTTTCTCCGCATGTTGTACAAGTTGTTTGTCCGTCGCGAGACCTTTCCTGATCCTCACGGAGTCCATGTAAGCCTTGGCTCTGTTCACACCATCCCATTTCTCTCCCCAGTGTAGATATTCTTCTTCCGTTCTTGGTCTCCAGAAGGGATCAATGTCGATTACCTAAAATGAGAAGAACTATTTTTAACTCGATGTTCATGAAGTCAGTAAATTGAACTGAGTTATAACTCCTTGTTTATTGAATAGCAAAATCTCATGTAAGACAAACACTCACTCATTTTATATTAGTTGCTATAATAGAAATATAAAATTAAATGTACGTATAGCAAAAAAGAGTTCAGAAGGAAAATGGAACTAGCGACGATTAACAATGAAAAAAGGAACTAAAAAAAGAAAAAAAAAAATAAAATTTTTTCTTTTCAGCTTTTCATTTAGTTTTAATTGAAAAATCTGCTTATGATTAAATCTTGCAAGTTATTTATTATGTTTAAATTAAAATATTGCTGGTAATTCGGCTGACAATACAAATATGATATGACATGGAGCTGATCTTTAGGAGTGGTGGAGTAGAGAAGGTGAAGGTGGATATCAGTTTACAAAACATAGTGACGAACATTATATTAAAATACATTTATACCACCATTGTTTCGTCTTCACAATTTAAAAAAAAAGATTACTAGCATGACAAGCAAGGATTGCTTACTACTACCCCTACAACTAAGTCACGACTTATTGATAGTGAATCTAACGCATGAACCGCATATATCAATCATTAATTTGGTGTTCTCATCTATAATATGATTCCACAGACTATAATAGTCTAATAAGCTAAGCTTACTATCGTATACAAGACTACTTAAACCATAAGATAGGTCAATTTATAATTGTAAATCAGATTTTTGTAAATAGTGACAATTTGAAAAGAGCTGTAGAGTTTCTTGACAGGTTCCCTAAACGGATAATTGTATCTCTCCATTTTGACATATCAAAAAAACGTATAAAAAAGGGCGAAGTGAAAAAAAAAGTTTAGTGAGAGAGTTCTGTAATAACACGACAAAAGGTTTGTGAAGAAAATTAGAGAAGATGTTCGTATGTTACCTCCCAATGACTGAACATCATCTGCGGCGCAGCCAGGCCGGAGGTGTGCGTGCGCAGCTCCAGCGCGAACCTGAAGCTCTCTGCGACGGGCAGCAGCGCGCGCACGCGGAACGACGCGGAGCCGCTCTGCAGGTCGCTGCCGATCACTCTGCCGCCGCGTTTGCCGAGCGATGCGTACAGTTTACCTGGAAGAAACAAATAATAAGATTAAAGATAAAAGCGAGATAGTCTATTTATGTTTATGACTCTAATAGCAATATTAAAGATATCAATGTCTCATAACTGATTTTTTCTCTCCCTTCCTTTTTTATTTTTCATGTTCTTTAATAATACTCGATATAACATAACATCATTACCAGTCAATTGCCAAATGCTAAGCCGGGACTCCTCCTCAGAATGAGGAATGGTTAGCTCACAAGATATCCATGCTGGCTCGTGCGGATTGGCAGACTTTACATACCGACAGAAAATGTCATGGATAACTCTCACCAACCGCCGTGTGCCGAACTTATCTTAATATATACTGAATCGTTTCTGATTTTAAGATTCTATCATCAAATCTCAGGCATGTAGGTAATAAAAAAACTGGTTAATAATAATTAAAGCCACAAGTTATATTTTCTTCTAGAAGTTTAAGCACTAAAACACCTAAAAATTCCTTGCGAGTTTATTGACTGAAACAGTACCTACGCCACGGGTATCGAATATCTCTCGTGATAATTTTACAAGAAGGGGATATGAAAAAGTGCACCAAAAAAGTTCGCTTCGTGACGCCATAACTTGACAAAATATTTAGAGTGCAGTCGTTTAGAAAAATTCTTCCTATAAACAAATTCGTTATGGCCATTTTAAGATGAAAGGGGGTCTTCCGGTCACGGGCGTGCATCCGGTTCGATTCGTCACATCCGGAGGCTGAGGTCGAGGTCTGGTGCTGTTTGACAAACATATCAAGATATACTCTCGATTGCCCTATTATAATAAAGAGGTAATATTTGTTAGTTTACAGGTATGTATTAAATGGTTTCTTACACCAAACATTATACAGTCATGATTTTATGTCATGGCTATAATAGTTAATAGTATATAACCATAATCGATTCAAAAATGAAGGATTTTCATGCACTTTTATGCTTTTTTTCGCCATCCCGGGGGATGTTCAATTATTACGTAACAAATTTTTTGCAATTATCAACCCCGCAGCTCGTAGAACTAAACAAAGCCTAATAAACCCTCCCCCGTGCTTACGTAAATATTGATGCATGCATTTTACTCCCTCCTCATTCTGAGCAGGGATATTCACGTTTCGATGTGCGTGTTTACTTTTTTATCGCTGCCGTAATTACCATGCAGACCGCCCCATCCTCCAAGTCATGTCCCTTTATTGCTTATGTAATACTTGAAGGCTCCCTAGACGTTTTTCCAAAAATATTTCCTTATAAAATGGAGGACAAAAGTTAGGAGATGAAATTTAAAATTACAACGCGTCCTAACCAAATGTAATTACTAATATTACAGTTGTTTTAAAATATTTGTACGAGTTAATATTTAATTGATTACTAACATACTTTATACAATAAATGAAACAATGAACTTTAATACGCGTGTAAGGTGTAACGTTACAATCGCCATTTGTTATTAATTTGAAATATGTGTAATCATTATTCATTAATCGATTAAGACCTAGTTCCATAGTTGTACTTTTTTATTTTTATAGCGATACAAGTCGTTTTTATTTTTGTAACTCAAAAACTACTGGACCGATTTCAAAAATTATTTTACCATTATAATGATACATTATCCCTGAGTAACAGGATATATTTATTACTCGAAAAAATTAGATATTCCTACTAAAATTTCAATAATGTAAAAAAAGTAATAATAATATGTTTTCATCGCACGCGCTGTGGAAACTATACATGATAGAACAAAAAATTTTCTACAATATTATATAACGTATCAATATCTACAAAAAACTTTGCGAGATCATATGCTCCAACTATTGTAGTTATTTTTTTTTTTTTATAATAGATAAGGTGCAAACGAGCAGATGGTCCACCTGATGGTAAGTGGCAACCATTGCCCATGGACATCGGAAAAACAAGAAACACTCTCTCGTTTTGTCGATGCGTTGCATCCCCGAAGATAGAGTGGGAAGGGGGAATGAAGAAGAAAAATGATGCGGATCCAGCGGACCCTAGGCAAGAGCCCAGAGTCCACTGGACCCACAGCATTAATGGGATGGGAGAGGGAGGGGGTAAGTCTGGCTCACATGCGGCTCAACCGGAACGCGTCTATGACACTTGGCGGACGGATTCGCATGCTGGTGGTCGCAAGCCAGTCGGGGAACAGATCCCCTACCACCAAGGAAAAAGTTATGTCACTATAACTACTTTTTTACATTTTAAAAGTTAATAGAAATGCCTATCAAAATCTGACCATGTTATACTTTTGTATTAGTTTTTATCCAAATAAATTATTTCGTATTCAAGACTATTACAATACCTGTAGATTACTTCTTAAATTATTTAAATTGAACATTTCGTTCAAAAGATTTTAAGAATGTCAATCTAAACAAAATAACTAATAGAAAATTCCGCCGCGCTGGTGTGGCCCTAAGCAGCGCAGTGGGCGACTTAGCGAGGGTGTGTGGGGGAGTGGCGTGCACATCTATTAAGTACAAACATATACAAGCATAACATGGTCTGCTACTCGTGCGAAGTCGGGGCGGGACGAGTCGCTAGTATTTTATATACTTATAATTCACATAAAAATAGACTTTTAACCCGACTACGGCGAAGCCAAAATGAAGGGTTATGGTTTTGGCAGTCTATGTATGTATGTATGTATGTTTGTATGTTCCACTCTAGCGCCTAAACTACTGAACCAATTTAAATGAATGAGGTGTCAATAGATTCGTAATAATGGCGCGGGTGACATAGGTTATAAAAATTTTAATTTTTTTTTATACCTCAGATTATAGCCAAGAAAAAAAAATAAACTGAGATAATTATCAGGTGTTTGGTATCGAAAGAAAGGTCTTGGCGAGCACATACATGAGTGCGACCCCGGTTCTAACTTGACCATTTTTATACTTATGCATTTCTCGGTTTCTGTCTGAATTATTTTCTAGTTTCATACTTTTTAGACCACTTTTCTACGTAGTCGGGTTATAGTTTTTAAACTTTATTTTTTTTATTATTTATATTCATGAAAATTCTACTTACTATCAATAGCAGGAATTTTCCTACATAGAAAATTATATTATGTATTAATATAAAGTTTGAAGTGATAGAGTAACAAACATGCATTCGTTTGTTTTTGCATTTATAATGACACTAGCCGACCCGCGCGACTTCGTTCGCGTGTTGCTCCGCTCCTATGGGTCGTAGCGTGATGTTATATAGCCTAAGTTACTCCTTGTTACAGCAGCTATTTGCCAGTAAAAGTCCCGTTCAAATCGGTACAGCTATTTCGGACCGACAGACAGACAAAAATTGTAAAAAAATTTGTTTTGGTATATGTACCGTGTGCGTGTATACATCAATATGCACTTAGGAAAAAGCGGTTATTTTAATATTACAAACAGACACTCCAATTTTATTTATTTGTATGGATTAGGATAAGTAATAAATATTATTTTTGTCCTACTTCGTTATATAAACAATTGTACGATACATTCGAAAATAGTTTCGTGTTATGTTGTATGAAAATTCATTTCACACTGGATTCACTCGATATTATATCGACAACATAATTAAATATTAAGAGGATGGTTTCCTGAAGATGGTGAAAATCCAGAAGAAAAACCAAAAATCATGTCGTTCGCAACAAATTTTCTTATCCTCGGGAGTCGGGGCGAATGCTTTCTACTATTTTCTTCAGCTTACGTCCCTTGGGTAAGAAATAGC
Organism: Limenitis camilla; assembly: GCA_905147385.1. Lineage (NCBI taxonomy): Eukaryota > Metazoa > Arthropoda > Insecta > Lepidoptera > Nymphalidae > Limenitis > Limenitis camilla. Next base: position 7,856,858 of record LR990240.1, read on the forward strand.
GTTATTTTGAATGTATACTATTCTTTTTAACATAAAGCGCTGCTGTTCACTTCGAATTAGAAAACTGCGGTTAGTTTGGTAAAAATCATATTATACGGACTATAAACCCAGCGGTGAACCGCATTGCTTAATGGCTTTATGAAAATCGGTGCTCTCTGCTCTCCACTCTCCGCTCTACGCTCTACGATCAACTAGTTCTATAGTTTGTTTTGTATAATGTAAAAACTTAATAGATCCTTGTAATTATAGAAAATTTTGCATTATATATTTACTAAATATATTAATAATATAATACTGGAAAATAGAAAGGTGGAAAAAGAGTGGGATCAGGGGCTTTAGAAAAATGTCAAATCAATATTCAATAACGCTTTTTGAACAATTAAAGTTGTATAGGACTGACGGAAGGTTAAGAGAAGGTCACGTGGACTTACAGTCGAAAAACAAAAATTGACTGCAAATGTAGAATTGCTAAATATAGGCAAACGAATTAAAAGAGAGAAATAAGTATTTTCATATAAATGGGTAGTAAAGTGACATTTTCATAAGACCCTAGGATGGATGACAAAAACAAGGAACAAGAAGATATAGGGAGGCTTACGTCGCGGAGGTGACTAGATATTATATAATTAATAAAATATAATTTTTTTATAAGCAACGAATAAAAAAAAATGCGTAGAAATAAAGGCTTATTTTTTTTTATTTTATACTGAAAAATATTGAGTCTAATTCAATAGTCGTTTCGTATGAATAACGATCTTCCTACTTCAGGTCTTTTAAGTAGGTTTTCTTGGAAGTAATATTTTCCAACAGAACTAAATTAACCTTTTTTAGATGTTAGTGTCATTGTTAAAACATATTGTAAAACGGTGCATTGATATTTTATAATATTATAAGTGAGCACATTTCTCGGATATCTTTTGAATTTATATAAGCCCATTATCCTCCTTTCTGATCTTCGAATAACAAATTGTTTATCTTTAATATTTGATTGTCTACTTAATTTAAAAAAATAGCTAAGAGCGAGTTATATTTGCAAACAAACATAATTGCAGTTGGAAATGCTTAGTTTACCAACTGCAATAATGTGTAAACGGCTTATCTTTTGATTGCATTGACTGAGAAGTATGCAGCTCTGATCGTTCCAGGATAAAGAAGTTATCCTATAAGAGTTCTTTTTATTCTGAATTTAATTTTTATCCAAATCTAAAACACTATTTGTAATCGCGAAAAGGCTGTGAGGGCTCAGAGTTCAATCCTGGGCACTGATTGATTTTTCTTAGTTATGTGTGTTTTAAGCAATTAAATATCACTCGCTTTAAGGGTGAAGGAAAACATCGTGAGGAAACCTGCACTCCTGAAAGTTTTATAAAGTTCTCAAAGGTGTGTGAAGTCTGCCAACCCGCACTGGGCCAGTGTGGTGGACTATGGCTTCTCATTCTGAGGAGGAGTCACGATCATGACGATGATGAAATAATTCAAACAATTTACATATGCACTAACATTAGATTTTAAATTAATGATTAAATTATGAGTATTTGTTACTTGCATTAAATTTGTAATAAAATAAATAAAAAGTAAAACACTATTGAGTCTATATCACATTTGAAAGCCTATAATTGATATGGTAATTTTATCTACAGTGAGTGAGTGGATTTCCCTTTCATATTATAGTATAGATAAACTAATATGAGTAATATAAAATGACAGACATCCAGGATATGAAGAAAGTAAACGCGTAGTTACGTAAACTAATAAGTAACGGATATAGGGTTAAATTTCGCTGAGTTCTGTGTTGAATTGAGTAATTCACTTGTTCGTACTAACGTGAACGAAGCATTTTATTTTTCGAGTCCATAAATTTATTTGTAATTGTGAAATCTATAGATATGACAAAATGGAACTTATGGAATGTCTCTACATAGAAGACGTTTAAGAAAACAATGAAAAAATTATAGTTATTTTGTAAGTTTTAGTCCAGCGAACTTAACGCGGGTCGACTAGGAATTTATCTATACTAATATTATTAAGAGGAAAGATTTGTATTTTTGTATGTAACGAATAAACATAAAAACTACTGGATCGATTTCAAAAATTCTTTCACCATTAGAAAGCTACATTATCCCTGAGTAACATAGGCTATATTTATTACAAGAAAAAATTAGAGATCCTTAGGAAATCTCACGAAAACCAACCCAAGGTGCCAAAAAATTAGCCATAAAATATCTTTCATCGCATGCGCTGCAAAAAGTATTGATGATAGAACAAAAAAATGTTCTACAATATTATAGAACGTATCAATATCTACAAAAAAGTCCGCGAGACCATATGTTCAACTATTATAGTTACGTCACCATAACTACTTTTTTACATTTTAAAAGTTGATAAAAATGCCTATCAAAATCAGACCTTGTTTTCTATAACTTTGTATTAATCCTTATCCAAATAAATTATTTCGTATTCAAGACTATTTCAATACCTGTAAATCACTTTTTGAATTATTAAAATCGGACTTTCCATTCAAAAGATATTACGAAATTAAAAATATCAATATAAACAAAAAATACACGACGACGCGACGGGCCAGTATAGCGACGCAGCGCAGCGAGTAAAGCGGCAAGATAAGGGGCCCCGAAATGCGGGAGGGCCAATATATTTTTAAAAATAATATTCCACCCGCGCGAAGCCGGGATGGGCCGCTAGTTTGATATAAAGTAGTTTAACATAGTAACGTGCTGAAGTAACATAGTTATCCCCTTTTCAGTTCTAACCACTTTTGACTAAAGAAAAGGATAAATGGGATATATAGTATTCTTTTGACTGAAAATGGGCTGTTAGTTTTTTCTTACTACCAACTCACTCTCAAGCTTCATTTAGTTCTTTCCTCGAACAGAATCTCGATCATCATCATTACTTATAATTGTAATATCAGCTGCATATGAGGTGTATTGCAGTATGTAATAGACAAAACTAACATACATTTTAGACAGGAAATTTACAAGGTTAGCTAGAATAAGCCATCCAATCAACTTCAATAAATAAAAAAAAAATATATACATTATATACTTTTTCTAATTGAACAGAAATGTTAATATAACTCTGATGATGGGATCCGTAAGGATTTAAGGGAAATCTTCAAAAATGATAAGAATTTAGTATTCCCGTAAAATAATCCTGTAAAATATGACATATAGGAGTTATTCTAATTGTGTGAACACATAGTGTTGTAGGATGAGACGGACCGTTGTGTCCTATATCGCCTTGTCCGTGTCCGCTGATAACGCAGTTATGTTCAGTTCCGGGACATCCGTCCAACTCAAAATATATACGATTAGATCTCTATCTTATTGATTTATTAACTATAGCGGCCCATCCCGGCTTCGCGCGGGTGGAATATTATTTTTAAAAATATATTGGCCCTTCCGCATTTCGGTGCCCCCTCTCTTGCCGCTTTACTCGCTGCGCTGCGTCGCTATACTGGCCCGTCGCGTCGTCGTGTATTTTTTGTTTATATTGATATTTTTAATTTCGTAATATCTTTTGAATGGAAAGTCCGATTTTAATAATTCAAAAAGTAATTTACAGGTATTGAAATAGTCTTGAATACGAAACAATTTATTTGGATAAGGATTAATGCAAAGTTATAGAAAACATGGTCTGATTTTGATAGGCATTTTTATCAACTTTTAAAATGTAAAAAAGTAGTTATAGTGACGTAACTATAATAGTTGGACATATGGTCTCGCGGACTTTTTTGTAGATATTGATACGTTCTATAATATTGTAGAACATTTTTTTGTTCTATCATCAATACTTTTTGCAGCGCATGCGATGAAAGATATTTTATGGCAAATTTTTTGGCACCTTGGGTTGGTTTTCGTGAGATTTCCTAAGGATCTCTAATTTTTTCTTGCAATAAATATAGCCTATGTTACTCAGGGATAATGTAGCTTCCTAATGGTGAAAGAATTTTTGAAATCGGTCCAGTAGTTTTTACGTTTATTCGTTACATACAAAAATACAAATCTTACTTCTTTATAATATTAGTATAGACTAGCGGCCCGGCCCGGCTTCGTACGGGTGGATATTTTTTTAAAAACATTTAGCTCTCGTAGCAATTCGTGGCCCCCTCTCGTCGCGTTGCTCGCCGCCTTGCATGGAACTACACCGGCCCGGTCCGTTTAATTTCGTAATATCTTTTGAATGGAATGTCCAATTTGAATAATTCAAAAAGTAATGTACAGATATTGAAACAGTCTTAAATATGAAATAATTTATATGGATTTTGATAGGCATTTCTATCAACTTTTAAAATCTAAAAAATTAGTGACATAAATACAATAGTTGGACATATTGTCGTGCGAAGCTTTTTGTAGATATTGATACGTTCTATAATATTGTAGAAGTTTTTTTGTTATATCATCAATACTTTTCGAAGCGCATGCGATGAAAGACATTTTATGGCTAATTTTTTTACGCCTTGGGTCGGTTTTAGTAAGAATGAATGCCTATGTTACTCAGGGATAATGTAGCATTCTAACGGCAAAAGAATTTTTGAAATCGGTCAGTTGTTTTTAAGTATATTTAGTTAGTAAAAATACAAATCTTTTCTCTTTATAATATTAGTAGAGATACCTTCTTATAAATATGTATATAAAGAGCTTTTCTATAAATACCTCTTTAAAAACGCCCATAGCCTTAGCGTGTTTGTTCATCATTACTACCTAATTTGTAACGTATTATATTCATGTAAACAGTAAGAAAAATCAAAACATGACATGAAATTATTGAATCTATACTAACTTTAAACACATTATTTATTTTACTAGTTATTTTTAATTAATAACACAGAAGTGACGCATGTTTCTTCATTTGTCCGTGAAAATCACGTCAAAATCGATACTTAACCATTTCATCAGTGATAAAAAAGTAAACACGCACTTCGAAACGTGAATATCCCTGTTTAGAATGAGGAGGAAGAAAAATGCATGCATCAATGTTTACGTAAGCATTTGGGGGGGGGGGGGGGGGGGGGGTTAGGGCTTTGCTTACTTTTGCAGATATTGCAAAAATCTGCTTCAATAAAAAATAACATAGCATAATTAATTCCTATCTTATATGAAGTGTGAAACTTTTGTGTAAATCGACAACTTGTAAAGATATAGGTACAACCTACACAATACTTTGATTACAAACCCACTATCGCTGAGATAATAAACTCATGTGCCCACAGTACATTAAGCAATTACACCAGCACAACGTAGGTGCCATGTAACAACACTAGATAAATGAACACAATAAATTATTAATATATTCCGTAATTAACGATATCCGTATACGTTATATGACTAACAATAAAACAATAATTATAGGTAGCTCAACTACAAGGTCTGTAATTTTAAATTTCGGACTTTAAAGACTATAACAATACTAGTACGAGAACGAAGCCAGACTTTAGTCGTCGTCTACGTTTAAGGTAGATTATTTTTGCAAGTTTTTACAAAAGTTCTAAATAAATATTTTTAACGAATTTATTTTGTAAATCATTAACCATTTCTTTTATTTTGTCATTTTTACAACAACAGTGTATTTATGTGGCACAATGATAAAAAATTTAACCATATTAATTGCTTCACTTTCAATTAAAATCCATCAATAATAATAGTATGGGAGCCCAAGAGGGATTTTTTTGGATTTACTCGAGCGCGTCTGATTAAGGTAAGGTGGGTTAATTGCACAATAGAATGCGTGTATTTTGAAAATCTGACGATTTGGACGTGGCGGACCGCGGACTAGCTCGCACCATCACCACACCGCTTTCCGAAGTCATAACATCATCATAGATAATCACAAAACAACACATTCATGTCCTGTTTGTGTATGTATGTAGCACTTCATATCCCCTATGAATATCAGACGGCGCTTGAATACATTTTTTTCTACCTTTCTAGATGGCCACCCCCACAACTCAAGTCGGTAGATGAACCTACATATCAGTGGTAAGTCGGACCCTCTTAGGAAACAATATCTGACATCTGGCTAATTATCTTCATGTAATTTTTTAATAATACAATTTTTGAAAAGCTATACATGTTTTTCGGAACATTTAAATGGGAAACGTTAAATAACCTTTTATTCTCACTATCATCTAATCTACAAAATGTTATATGTCCCTAAGACGCTCGAGTAAATCCCCATTTTGCATGGCCTCCTCTACTATAATTGAAATGACACTTAGTATGATATAAATTAGGATTTGACTAAAAATAAATCGTAATCCTCGATTTGACAAACAAATATCGCCTAACGCATGTTCACAGAAATAAAAGCACATAAAAAACATGTTTACGAATAAAACGACCTTCGCTACTGGAATTGAGTTTATACATCGCATCAAATAATGCTTGTACCGCAAACATCCGTCGCGCCGGTAGTCGGTACTCAACGCAGAAAAACATCTTATAATAAGCTTACAAGCTCCGGTTGTCCGTCTGTTCACTGTTGTAACGGCATGCCAGGCCAATAAATGCAACTCGCACGCGGAAATATGGCACAATTAAATAAAATGCCGTAATAGGAGTGTCGATTCGCGACCGCACATTCTGTATCGTTCGATGATAAACTACTTTATAATTCGGGCTCATACATCGGTAGCAATTTATTCCACATTTAACATACTTAATAAATTTATAAATAAAATTATATTACAGTCCGAAACCTGTAGTATCAAACCTAATGTTTCAAAGTCTGGCAGACTACTATCTATATATGCGAGAACTTTGAAGAGATCTGTTATTCTTATTTTATACGAAAGCTGAAGAGTTTGTTTGTTTGCTTGAACGCGCTAATCTCAGGAACTACTTTGAAAAATTCTTTCACTGTTAGATAGTCCATTTATCGAGGAAGGCTATAGCCTATATACCATCACGCTAAGACCAATAGGATCGGAGCATGAGCGGACAAAGCCGCGCGGGTCGACTAGTGTTAAAATTTGCTAAAATTTGGAGACGTGGATTTTGAAAAATGAGTGCAAACTTTGATAGCATTATTAGGTATATATGGGAATGTTCTTATATATGATTTTTTTCACTTTCTTTGTTAATACCATAATTAATTCTCGGACTATTGTGATAAGGTAAAAATTAAAGAGGTACCTAAATCTTGTAGTAGAAGAAGTAACGTTCTTTTGGTGTTATTTGTCTTAAATTGATACATGTTGTACTATAGAAAAAAGTAAAGAAATATTCAGTTTATTTAACTTTCCCATTCCTAACACAAGTATTTCAGCTTAGGTAGAGAGGTTCAGAATACTATAGTATGCATCCATACTGCTAGTAATTTATTAAAAAAAAAGAAATTACATTTTGAGTTCAAATAATATAAACCTCGCTATTCCGAAGCTACAAGATCATAACAAAAAGCTTTTTGTATGTTTTTAAATGAATTAAAATGAATGAAATCTATGCTAGATTAACTAAATATTCTATACAGAAAAAGTCTTTAACAGTTCTTTAATTTATTGCAATAAAATCTTTTAAAACCTGTTAAAATTAAACAGCAATTAAGATATGCTTTTTTTAATCGTACATTTCGTATAATTTTAGTTATCGTGATAACGTTAAACGGAACGTATTTAAAATATTTTTTACTGAATTAATTATCGTTATCTGTAACTTTATTACTCCTGTCCTACTCAAGAATCACTTAAGATTAACGGTTGTCACATATGGTAAAAGATATTATTATATTTAATTACATACTCAAGATAATATAACTAGAGCCCACCTCGTGATTACTATGCCTATTTTTAGTCTATCATTTTATGATATACTAGGGGCCCGTCCCGGCTTCGCACGGGTGGATAATTTTTTTTTAACATTGTGGCTCCCGCATTCTGTGGCTCCCTCTATCGCCGCGTTACTCGCTGCGCTGCGAGGCACTCCACACCGCACACCGCGCCGGCGGCCCGTCTGGGATTATTTTTTATTTATCTTGATATTTTTATTTCGTAATATCTTTTGACTGGAATGTCCGATTTCAATAATTCAAAAAGTAATTAACAGGTATTGAAACAGTCTTCATTACAAAATAATTTATTTGGATAAGAATTAATACAAAGTTATGGAAAACATGGACTGATTTTGATAGGCATTTTTATCAACTTTTAAAATGTAAAAAAGTAGTTATAGTGACTTAACTACAATAGTTGGACATATGGTCTCGCGGAGTTTTTTGTAGATATTGATACGTTCTATAATATTGTAAAACATATTTTTGTTCTATCATCAATACTTTTCGCAGCGCATGCGATGAAAGATATTTTATGGCTAATTTTTTTGCACCTTGTGTTGGTTTTAGTGAGAATTTCTGGGGATCTCTAATTTTTTCTTGTAATAAATATAGCCTATGTTACTCAGGGATAATGTAGCTTCCTAATGGTGAAAGAATTTTTGAAATCGGTCCAGTAGTTTTTATGTTTATTCGTTACATACAAAAATACAAATCTTTCCTCTTTATAATATTAGTATAGATTGATGCTTTAGCAACTTGTAAGGAAGGAGGAGGTAGATAGTTTATTATTAAATATATATTCGTAATGTATGCTACTAGTTTATTAATAAAAAAGAACTTTTATTGCTTATTATCAAATGGAAGATCTCTTTTAATATTACTAAATAGGGTTGTCTAAGATTTCATAAGTATCACGGGTATACTGGCAATACTTTTAATTGGCTACTAGATCCTATTGGTTTATTTTAATGTGTTGATCTATCGGGGTAACAGTTTGCACGAGTTATTTCATAGAATACATTTTGACTTTCTTAGTGAAACTGGGAATTAATATAGTGAGCCGGGTTAGGTAGCGAATGTGTGTGATCATATAAAAGAGCTCATTAAACGTCACGAGATACTCTTTATGATTTTTTTTTTTGCACAATAATAAATTAAATATTAACTTTTATTAATCTTATTATTTTATTTAAAAAAAAGTATTTTTTTTATATATTTGTTTATTGTTTTTAATATTATTATATTTAATATTTTATTGATCATGGCAGAATATTTTAATACCTCGTTAAAAATTAAAAAAATATTTGTAAATGAAAACAAATATAACTTTTTTTATAAAAAAGGATGCAAATTAAAAACAAATCCCGGTGATTAAATTTAATATTAATTCGTAAATAATTGAAACATAAAAATACAATTTGGACTTAACAAATCACATTACAGATTATAACACTTTTCAACAGACAATAAAACGACATTTTTATAATATTTTTAATCTATACCAAAATATTCAAACTTATAATTTATTTAATTTTTTTTAATATTGACATAATGTTGCCATGCTAAATAAAGATAAATTTATAGGAAGTATTTAGACGGTCTTCTGTAGGTACTCGTCGAAGAGGTAGAGTTTATAAAATGTAAAAAGAGAAAACAGGAGACAGATAAAAAGTATAAATACATGTGACAACCATAACACTGCGCCGCGTTTTTTATCTCATTCTTTTAAAAAAAGAACAAGTATTTTATTGCATAAAATATTCAATAGCCATCGATTACGCTTATCAATTTAATTCAAGGTTAAAAATAGAACTTGCCCGTTAAGTGTGGTCAACTGGTCAGTGGTCAGGCGCAGCAAAAACTTAAACGGCGCGACGGCAATTCCACAAATGTTTTCAGCTGAATGCCCTTGCATAGAGTTTATATATTCAGAGTATGCAAACCTTATCCAAATACCATTGGAATTGGAAAAACCATGTACATATATACAATCATTTATTAGCATCGTATGTGCACAATGGATGGCCATAATATAAGCTACGGGCGCCACACGGTCAGGAAATAACTAAACATTACTATCTCATACTATTCTGACAGGAACTATTACGACACGAACCCAAGGAGTGCTTTGGACTTGTGACCAAGATGTAGCCTTAAGTAATTCCTTTAAGTGATAACAACACTAAGTCTAAGCCTAAGATTAGGCCAACATAATCCTTACATAACACAAGGATAACCTAAGGTTAACTTACACCTCCGAAATATATAATAAAATTATAACTTATCGAAATAAAAATTTAGTAAAAATGTAATAGGAGATATTTAAGAGAATGATAGAGGAGAAGCAAAAACAATAATTTTTAAAGTATGTCCGTATGTTTGTCACTCACATCACACAAAAAGCGCACAAAATTACTGCAAGTTATTTACTCATAATATATGATATATTTAATTTTAATAGGAAGTCAGAAAAAAGCTGTTATCATTTAAAAATATTTCAGTCGAGCGAAGTCAATTCGGGACGGCGACATACTCGTAGAATCAGAAATCTTAATACGATGCCATCCGCATACACCGCCATCTAGTAGAAACTTATGGGATTTACAAACACCCATTGTCCTATAACAAATATTTAATATGCAATTAAAATATATCGAAGACAATAATTGAGGAAAACTATCGATTGACTTGAAAGTTCTAATCCCTCCAAGTAATTTTAGAAGGCCTAAAACTCCAACTATTCCCAACCATTCAATTCGCGATCTATGTTGTCTCCTCTACATATATTTTCTCTATGGTGTTACATAATGAGAGGTGTTATTATTGAATATCCTCGAGATCCGATCGGATTTCGTTTTTATGTTATTCTTTATCGTGACGGGAAACGATCGACGGGAAGGGAGAAAAACGTAATGGTCTGCTTTTTACTGCGCCTCGTCGGTGACAAATTGCACGCGATTCGAGTTTCCGATTTGACGGTGCCGACCTGTTGTCTACGTCACAAATATCCATACACACTTCTTATGTCTTATGTTATCATTCTTTGTAAAGTAAGCCCAAAAAGTCAACGAATAACTATACTTCTGAGTACCTAATAATTCTCGTGTTAATATGAATTCTAAGTTAGATTGTTGGAGTACAATTCAGATGTAATGTTTTCAATTTAGTTAGCAACACCGTTTATAAATTAGTCTTCGCGGGTATTCATCACGACCCGTCAATGGCCCACTGCTGAACCAAGTGTCCCCCTCAGAATGAGGAGGGTATTAGGCCCTAGTTTACCACGCTAGCCCAGTGCCTATTGGCAGACTTTACAACCTTTGAGAACTTTAGGGAACTCTCAGGAGGTTTCATCACGATGTTTTCCTATACCGTTAAAGCAAGTGATATTTCACTGTTTAAAACACACATAACTCGGAAAAATCAGAGGTATGTGCCCAGGATAGAACTCGGAGAGTCCCTCCCGAGTGAGACATTGAAGTCAACCACTGGGCCATCACTGCTTGATAAATGATCATATAAAAGGCGTTTTACCATGGTCGCAAGACCAAGGCGCTGCCCGGCTTTCTATTTAAACAACATGTGTACACGTATTCAATAATGCCAGTGTCTGGAGCTGTCGCTATGTCACATAGGAATTTATATTCAAATGCATTTCTTTCGTAAGTATAACATTTGCGAATTGAAATTGAGAGGCTGGCGATCCCACCCCAGCGTACGTATGTACTGTTAATTAATAAAAAAGAGAGAGAAGAGAGTGGTAGTAGTCTATACGCAGACTAACATTATAAAGGCTTGACTATAATATCCTCCTGAGGTTATACTTTAGACTCAGAGCGTTACTGCTAAGAATATTCGCGATGTAATCCATGATAACTCTGTCGTAACGGCGTATTTATTCTGCAATCCTCACTTCCTTTATTTGTGTTTATCAGTTGGAGATGAGAAGGGAAGAAGGAGGCCTTACTTGCGCCTTCACTGTCCACGTTACTTGTTTAAACCTATGGATAGATTAACCTAACCCTAACTTATGTGCCAAAATATATTTATATGTGTCTATCTATTTAAATAGTTACTGGTTACATTAGTTCTGGATAGGTGACTGAGAGACATCTCTATTTATTCACGTCAATATAAGTTAAATTTTCGAAACGGTAACATTTCTCCAGCAATCTTATGTACTTTGTTAAAGTTTCTAATAACAAAATCAAACGGTAAAGAATACCCGATATTTCAGGCTAGGGCAAAGGAAGCGGGTCTCGTTACTGATATCCGTCGTACTTACGTGCGAGCAGCGCGGCTAAGAACTTACATCCTGTACCATCTGGCCATGCTCTTAATTTAACAAGTGTTTCTAACTCAACCAAACAACACTATTTTTTAATTACTGTGGGAAATATAGCTTTTTTGGTTATATATTAGTTACTAAACTACTTATTTCTAGAAAATTCTCAAATCTTCATTGTAACTAAAGTCTAAGTCTAAGATACTATAACACCAATTGATGCCAACTCAAAAATTGAATAATCCAACTATGATAACGTCAATACTTGATGACGTCACAACTGTTATAACAGTAGATTTTCTCAGTCAGACTATGAATTTATTACCAACCAGCCGACCCGCGACTTCGTTCGCTTGTTGCTCCGCTCCTATAAGTCGTAGCGAGATGTTAAATAGCCTAAGTTACTTCTTGTTACATCAGCTATCTGCCAGTGAAAGTTCCGTCAAACTCGGTCCAGCCATTTCAGAGATTAGCCGGAACAAACAGACAGACAGACAAAAATTGTAAAAAAAAAAATCCTTATGCACTTAGGAAAAAGCGTTTATTTTAATACTACAAACAACACTCCAATTTTTTTTATTTGTATGAATATACCCCTTAATTAGAAGTTAATAGATTGTGGTAAAAATAGATTTCAAAGGGACCTGTAGCTAAAAAAGTAAAAATACACGAAGGTCACTTTATAGCATACCAATTACTGCGTCAAACGTAAAAGGTCAATTTTTCTTGACATTCATCACACGCTTCATAAAACATTTTCAGATTATTTATAGAACAAATTAAGTAATCTACCCACAATTATATTTAAAGTATCTACTAACAAAATTCACCTATAGGTGGTACCAAGTACAATTCTTTTCATGTTGTGTTACATGAAGAAAATCGTACGTAAATATTTTTAAAATTTTCTAATATGAAAAAAATAAAGTTTAAAAAACTATAATCCGACTACGTAAAAAAGTAGTACACCTATGTATACCTACCATGTCTGTTTCATGGATATGTTCCTCTAATCATATAAATAATCATAATAGGTATGGGTACGACCACAGTTTCAGTTTCTGTCTGAATTATTTTCTTGTTTTATACTTTTTAGTCCACTTTTTTACGTAGTCGGGTTATAGTTTTTTTAAATTTATTTTTTTATTTAATAGTTTTTCGTTTCTCGATCGAGATAACCTCTATCATCTTATATTGTAACGTAATGTTGGTTTTTATTTATTTAAACGAGTGTTTAACTGCAAACGTAAAGTGAGAAAAAAGCATATTCATTGTTGCGGGTGAGTCGGTAAATCATTGAAAGAATGAGTGGATATGACCTAAGCGGAGCGAGGGCAGGTCGAAAAATATTTATCATCGCAATTTTTTTTAGCCAAAGCAGGATAAAAAGGTGTTAATTACAACGGTTTATTTTTTATCAAAACTAAAATTTTGAAGCGTACAATTAATAGATAGAAGATAGTTCAATCATATCATAAAATATATCAAGATTATAGCTTTGTAGAGATTCTAGACGTCTCTGAATAGGTATACTAATTTACAGACAACCCAAATCATAAGCATAATCAAGTCATAAGTTATGCACTTGATTTATAAATAGGTGACCTTATTTTCGTGTATCAAAGTAACCACGAGGCATGCAGTGGAATCCTGATTAGCTAATTATTTTCTATTTATGGGATCAACGGCTGGATGAGGCTGTGGAGGTCGCACGTGGGTAGTCTGAACTTGCACGTGGAAGATACGACCACCTAGTGTGGTGATATTGGAAAATTTTATATTCAGGTAAAAAATAACATTAAATATATTCTTATAACATCCTTTTATATTCTATCCGTCTATCACCAATTCACGACAGTAAAATATTTTCATTAGATATATTGGATTAGGTCATTATGATAATTTCAAAAATTGTCATTTATGCGATATGATATTTATAAGTCTATATTTAGAGATCTCAAGTTCACCCTAAATATGAACGTGGGAAACCGTTATGAATGGCACAAAATTGAGCTTTACACCTCATTTTGATTATGGTCGCCGTAGACTTTCGTCAATTGAAACGAATAACTAATATTTTACTTATATACATATAAATACTGACTGCCACGCTCTCGTATCATTTAAAAAAGAAAACACAGATGAGGTTAACTGATGTAACAAATCTCCATAAAAACGTTAACATATGTCGCTGCTTCTGCAATTTTGGGGTTAAGGAAAGGAGAGGTATAGTAGACAGCAAAAATCTTATACAGAAGATAGTATATCAGAAAAAGGGACTTACTCCAATGGATTATTTTTTAAATTCTTATTGCTACTAAATTTAATTATTAGTTGAATTTATATGATATCTGTCTCTTTTTCATCACACAAATTCACTGGCATTTTTTAATAAAATCTACGTAAAAATTATATGTACTTATATGAAACTAAATTGAGATTGTAATAAAACAAGCAACAGCAGTATTTCCACGTTTTTCATATAAATAACTGAGACAGTCTTGTCTAGTAATTGCGGTCACAGTACACGTGGCGTCTCTATACACGATCCTCGGAAAGGATCTTATTGCTCTTTTATTATAATCAGTCGGATCTATAGCTTCCGCATTATTTTGTTACGTTTTCCCTGTGAAGTGATTCATTCATTATCCGACATAATAACGATGAATCTTGTATATTTATGAATTAGTTTAAATTACAATTCATAAGATATCCGAAAAACTTGCTATGATATGTAAAATAAATTTTGAAAAATAAACTGCGGTAGGGCACACCAGGTAATTTCCTGCTCAAATATGGAGCAGCCCGACTGGGGTAGTATCTCGACCTTACAGAAGATCACAGCTAAATAACACTACAGCAGTGTTGTGTTCCTGTTGGTGAGAAAGGTGACCAGAGCTCCTGGGGGGAATTGGGGATAGGGTCGGCAACGCGCTTGCGATGCTTCTGGTGTTGCAGATGTCTATAAGCTACGGTAATCGCTTACCATCAGGTGAACCGTACGCTTGTTTGCCGACCTAGATACATAAAAATAAAAAAAAATAAACTTTCCTACTCACATACAAAATATTGTATGAATATTCATTTCGCGCTGTGCAAGGTTCTGTTTAAGGTAGTTCTAGATATTAGAGCTCTGTGACCCCAGAATTATTAGACTAGAAAATGGATAATTTTTCCAATTTCAAAGTTAAGTACTAAATTAGTTTTCTTACCTTCAGAATGAATAGTTATCCAATACTATTTTATACGACCAAACCAATTTTTTTTATTTTATCAAGATTCTTCACGTGTATTATTAGGGAATCAATTATGAAATACTTGGTAACTAGATTTAATGATATTATAAAATACACTAATTTTAATGTTCACGTGAAAAAAATTAAGAGACCTAAGTCACGAAATAAGTATTGTGCGTTACCTCTAAGTATATAATTAAATAATAGATTTGCGTTCAAATATTTCTGATAATATAGAAAGAAATATAATAACTATTTGCATATTTGAGCTTTTAGTTATTTTTATGATAAATTATTAGGCATATTTCTTATTTATTTTAATGTTTTTTGTCACACATTTTTCTTTCCACCTACTTCAATTTATTATAAAAATGATTGTGAAGTAAAATATAGTTACTACGTAAATCTTCCGAAAATGTATTTTTGAAATTACAGTAGTTTTGAAAAATTTCGAAAACATTTATTTTTAATTATTATTTACGAAAAATCAAAGTTTTTTTTTATTTTTCGCTTAGACAATAATAATAAAAAATTGTGTACCTACAATTTAGATATCTATTTTGTATTCAATTACCATAAATATTTCTGAATACACTGTTACTATGTAAATATAAAAAAGTGCGATAGCGATTAAAAATATTGTATTTTCACTACTACTACTACTATAGTATTTTGACGTATCAAAAGTATTTTAAAAAAAGTTTGAGTATAAATAATACAAAATGTAGTCTTACCATTAAAGTACCTTCCCTAACTTTAGATCAGTTTTATACTGTCCCTCAAAAAATGTTGATAATAATTATAAAATCATCATCAATTTTATCTGTTTTTTTTTTAAACAAAAGAATAAAAGGATTTACTGTAGTTTCCACGTTTTACCGTCGCGTGTGTCAGTCGATTATAATTTTAGCCAAAGTTGAAACGCTATTAAGAAGTTTTCAATTCTAACAAACTTGTACAAATGACTCTAGTTTTCGTCATTAGGAGATTTGCGTATCATCGCGTGATCGCATGTAGAAAATCAAGATTGTAACGTTTATTTAAGAGACTAATAAAATAATTATACATTATGAAAGAGTTATTTATTACACAGCACGAATCCTTTTACTTTTCTTAAAAGGCTGGCAATATTTTAAACAAAAAATAGAGTAATTAAATTAATGTGCGTCTAAAAGTTAATGTTGATAATTAATAGTACATTATGATACAAGTGTGCTAAGTTCTCAGTTCTCGGCTCCGTTACGCAATACCCTTCCGCCTCGACTGTAATGACCAAAGCGCACGAAAATGAGAAAAAAAACATCAGTGTGTTACTAAAATAAACAAACTTTCAGACGTACAAAGATATAACCATATAATCATACATGTGTTAGATAGTTCAATAGACGGCGTCGCACGGCTCGCTTATTACTCTTACATATACGTAGAGGCGCTATGCGACGTCATGGATTGTACAGTCTATACATACATAATACATATAAATAATTATATAAACAAACCTACGTGTAAATAGTTCAATTCACGACGATGACACTTATTATTTTATCAGATTGTAAACGCGCCCGCATCGTCATGGATTAAACTGTCTATGCATACATAGAAG
This sequence comes from Limenitis camilla, assembly GCA_905147385.1. Lineage (NCBI taxonomy): Eukaryota > Metazoa > Arthropoda > Insecta > Lepidoptera > Nymphalidae > Limenitis > Limenitis camilla. The sequence continues at coordinate 7,873,770 of LR990240.1, forward strand.
TAACTATATAAAGAAATATACGTGTAGATACTTCAATCTACGACGTCGCACGGCCCGTTTATTGGTTTAACATATAGTAGACGCGCTGTGCGACATCATGGATTGAACTATATATAGAAACATACGTACATACAAAATACGTATACGTATATAGTACAAAAGAATTTGTCAAAAATAAGGAGCATGATGGATACATAGTCACGCGGATCATTTATATAAACCGCACTAGTGCTGTAATGTAAAGTCAAAAGCACGAGTGTGTTATGGAGCTGTTTACGTTCACATTCACAGTGAAATAAACGACACGAGCAAGTGTGTTGAAAAGTAAGTTTTTAAAATCTTTCTTTGAAATTGTATCGTGTAAATTATTATAATCAGACATTAAAACGTAAAACTTTTGTATAGTTTTATTATATAAGAAAGGTGCTGAAATTACCTTAATTTACATTTCAACATAAGTTTTTATGGTTCATGAAAAATAAGATAACATAAAATTGTTGTAAGTATTTTTACTTAAATTGTAAGAATATCTTTTAATAATTTTGTATAGTCCGCATTAACCTTCACTATTCAAACTGTCTACATTACAACAGTGTTTTATTAAGAGTATGACAGCTATACTGGGCAGTAACACTCAAACGTAAATATTAACATACTAGGGGCCCGTCCCGGCTTCGCACGGGTGGATAATTTTTTTTTAACATTTTGGCTCCCGCATTCTGTCGCTCCCTCTATCGCCGCGTTACTCGCTGCGCTGCGAGGCACACCACACCGCGCCGGCGGCCCGTCTGGGATTATTTTTTATTTATCTTGATATTTTTATTTCGTAATATCTTTTGACTGGAATGTCCGATTTCAATAATTCAAAAAGTAATTAACAGGTATTGAAACAGTCTTCATTACGAAATAATTTATTTCGATAAGATATAATACAAAGTTATGGAAAAGATGGTCTGATTTTGATAGGCATTTTAATCAACTTTTAAAATGTAAAAAAGTAGTTATAGTGACGTAACTACAATAGTTGGACATATGGTCTCGCGGAGTTTTTTGTAGATATTGATACGTTCTATAATATTGTAAAACATTTTTTTGTTCTATCATCAATACTTTTCGCAGCGCATGCGATGAAAGATATTTTATGGCTAATTTTTTTGCACCTTGTGTTGGTTTTAGTGAGAATTTCTGGGGATCTCTAATTTTTTCTTGTAATAAATATGCCTATGTTACTCAGGGATAATGTAGCTTTCTAATGGTGAAAGAATTTTTGAAATCGGTCCAGTAGTTTTTATGTTTATTCGTTACATACAAAAATCCAAAAATACAAATCTTTCCTCTTTATAATATTAGTATAGAATAGATATAGATAATCTAGATGGAAGCCGAGCAGTGTCTGGGGCTTGAAACCCAGGAGCAGGTTTGAAGACATCTGTTATAACCGATACGGCTTGACCTCGCTACCAAATATTTAAATAATTGTAAGTATATTACTCATGTGAGCCATCAACACTACACTATTAGTCTCACTATTTTTATATGTCCTGAGCGATATCACTTGACAGACTAACTAATCCTGTCGTATTGAAAATTATATATTGTCTACTCGAAATAAGATAAACTGAACTACCCGCAAACATGAATTTATACGGGGTTGCTAACAATCTTAATTAGGCACCAAACTTAACTTACTTATACTTGAAAATGGTAACACTTTTAAATTAGCTTTTTTCTATGCTACCCTCACTACAAATTGATGGAATTTGTTACAGAAACAACGAAGTTTTATAAGTCGATATATTTTTTTTAAATATTTCAACTCAAATTAATTATGGTAACAATGGACGACCATTCAAAAAGTATGATGGACTTAGTTAAAAATAAAAAAGCATAATCTATTGATTGTTTACTCAGAACCAAATAAGAGTAATAAAATAAAAGTTTTATTATCTGTTAAGCGCGTTAACGTCAAGTTATCTTTGAGAATAGGCCTAACCGGATATCTCACTTCCCAGTAAAGAACAAAAGTCTTAATACTGTGGAATAGTATACAAAGGGCTTCGAGTGCGCGTGCCGATGGTTTTTTCTACCTTCGACAGTTCTCACCCGAGGGGGTGCAGAAAAAATGCTGACCACTTGAGTCTCAAGTGTCGTTGTTTCCACTATCAGGACAATGCACTTAGTTTTGAGAGGTCTGCCTTTCTTATCTTATGAGTAGGGTTACCAATTTCTGTAAAAATTATATTACGAAATAGCAGACGTCCTTTAAGTAACGTTCAAGGTACTGAGTTGAATCTCTGAGACCATACTCTACTACGCTACTTATTTGGGAGGTTGGCAGACTCCTCACTCTTCAACTAACTTTATGGAGAACTCTCAGGCGTGCAGGTATGATCCTGGATTTGACCTCGGGACACCTAAATGCGACACAGAAGACTATCACCTATAGCCAGCTTCGTGAGAGAGGTTAGGGGTAGTCTAAATGATAAAAGCCTTCTGTCTTATCCAAATACCTACTAGGACATCATTCTTAGGCACTCCTGTTTGCAAAAAGCAGGATTTATGTCAAATGTTGAACACTAAGTATAAGTAAGCACGTCAACTTATAGATAATCATAAAAATAAAAGTAGCTATTGTCACTATCATGTCCTTTAATTGATCCTTAAAATTATTGTATTTAAAAAAACTCTATCTAAGTTAAACCTTGCTGTTGTATAGCTCTTCCAAGCTGCTCGTATAAGTATAGAGTTGCGAGCACTCGAAAACTTTATTGCTTTTTAACACGTTCAACGTGTTTATGTATGGCCTTCCTGTTTTTAAATTTTTGTTTATTAGAAATTAAACTAGATTAAATCAAATACTTCGTATCCGATCTTTTGCTAACTTAGTGATTATTAGCTAATCAATTATTTTATAAGCAAAGTAGGAATTGATGGTTTTTTCTGATGTATGTCCAACATTAAATTTCATCTAATAGTATGGGAATTAGGAAAAGAAAAACATGACTACTAACACATATGTGCATATTTTTAATACTTACAATTTAAAATAGTGTTATTGGTGATAGACTAGTAAGATATAGTCGAGCGTTGTTAGTTCAAACATAAGCTAGCACTAACTATATGTATATCTATATTGACAATGATTGCCTTAATTATACTTTATTCAGTAAATAACAAAATCAAATATCAGAAAACAAATATAGGCTGAGACTTTTACCAGAAACTTAATCGATTTCTTTTTTCTTGCACCTTTTTAAGCACGATACAGATCAGCACCTATATATTTTAAACTTGCTCTCAGTGCACATAAAAAATGTATGGTCATCTTCCATAACCTATATTTCTTCGGAAATAGCGTAGCTATCGGTAAAACAATGATTAAAATCGGAATTTCATTTATATTTCTTCCATACAAATAAATAAATTTTTGTCAGTCTGTCGGTTCGTTCTGTTTGTTCTGGCTAATCTCTGAAATGGCTGGACCGATTTTGACGGGACTTTCACTGGCAGATAGCTGATGTAACGAGGAGTAACTTAGGCGATTTAACATCTCGCTACGACCCATAGGAGCGGACCAACACGTGAACGAAGTCACGCAGGTCGGCTAGTCTTACATAAAAACTAACAAAATATCTCTTCATAATATTATTATACAATCAACATTATATTGAAATATGCAAAACTGCAATAATACACAATTTATGTAAAAAATAAAATACAGCGTTTTAAATTATAAACTTCCGTTATTAAAACACATAAATTTACACTATATTGTCTAAAGCAGTATTTCTCGCTACTTACGAATATTCAACTTCTACTTTTGTAAACGATTTTGTCCGTTAATCAAGCAAAAACCACTGAACCGGTTTTGTACAAATATTTAGGAAATGTATATTTCAACCGTGTAAAGCCGGGTCGCATATTTAGGCAAACACGACTACATACAAGAATGCTATTATATTATTTACAACTAGCCTTTATTGCTGACTTTGCTTAAGTACTTTTGCAACTGTACTTTTTGAAGAGCAATAACTGATTTGCTGTTTTATTATATGATTCGATTGCAACGTTTTGGACTGTGATAAATATATAGAAAAACGTTCATTTTTTGGGGGTACTACAACGGGTCTTCCTTCCGTATTTTTATCTAAATACGAACATTGAATTTGAAATCAATAACGAAGAAGGGAAGAAAATAAGTTTGATCTTTATTTCATACATAAGAAATTATTATCTAGTACCTAAAAAACCGGAATAAAATTCATTGATAATTTTAAAATAAAGAAGATACGTAGTAACGGACAATTTTGTCAAAATTTCAAACCCAATAAAACCTGCCTTCGCATTCGTAAAGAAAAAACATGTGCCCACGTGCCAAGGCACATACATTCTCAAACATATAACCTCGATACCTAAGATCAAATAAATATAGAAATGATAAAAAAAATACTTTCAACATTACATACACATGAACATACATTTTTAGTTTAGACACAAATTTCGAGATGTTTAGAATTCAAAAGGTGTTGCTTAAATTACAAAACTTACGAACTTCTTATATTAGTTGTTCATACAAAGTTCGTAAGTAAGTTTTCTGTCAAAATTTACCATTTATCAGACACTTGTTGGTAAATCACAATGGTGGACAATCCATCATTATGATAGCTTTGAGATGATCTGATGATGAAGCCGAGATATAGACCCTTGTATGTATAAGATTGTAGCTCAACTTAGGCTTATATGTGTTCTGTTAGAATACGTAAGTCTTGGATAGAAAATGAAAATTGTCATGTTTAAAATAATAGAAACAGAAAATACAATAACCTAAAGCATGTAAACTAGATATGTAATTTGCAATATAATGAGTAATGGCCAACATAATATATTAATTAAATCATAAAGTACTATTCGACATACATTATACAATTTTATTATGCATAATTATTTGAATTAAATACGCGATATCATTTCCAAAACAACGTTCCAAGTCCAAGTGAACGTATACCAGAAGGTATACATAGTACTATGGCGACTGTCCACTCATTCATAAGAAGCGGTTCATTCATGCGAGCGCCCGGACACTGAATGGGAGCGAGCGAGATGGAAGTTACGATAAGGTCTTGTTCACAAGGTATTGCGGACACCGTTGACAGTATGTATTTAAAATAGAATCTTAAATTTTTCATTATCAATTTTTTTCTACGTATGATTTTTCTTATTTATTAATAGCTTTCTCCCAGTTTCTCTGCTATAATATGTACGTATAATCAGGGGCGTAGTCAGTATTTTTTTTTGGGGGGGCCCAGGAGGGGCCGGCTGGAGTATAAAACTACTGTTATTCATAGTCATGTTATTTTTAATAAAATTTACATATTAAAAAAGTTTGTGTGTTTGTGACGTTTTTGGGGATAATTTCTGGATCTACTGAACCGATTTTAAAAATTCTTTCACCAATAGAAAGCCACATTATTTGTGAGTGTTATAGGCTATATTTCATCCCCATATTCCTACGGGAACGGGAACAGCGCTACGCCAATGCGTATAATACATGCAAGTCTTCCTCTTGAATCACTTTGTCTATTGGTTAAAACCGCATTAAAATCTGAAGTTTCAAACATCTAAGCGAAACGATTTGGTTTTGTAAAGTAACGATTGTATAACTTCATAATTGACGGACAGTCACATAAAGAACAGCCTAAATAACTGGGCCTACGACCATGAGACTAGGAGAGCACGACCACTAAAGAAGGGTTTTGTCAAATTTAACTCTGAAGGTGGTAAAAAATGGAATAAAAGTCTGACATGGTAACCAAAGTATAATAGGATAATGTTAATTATTATAAATACGGTTATAATCTAAAATGCTACGCTAAATAACTGCATAAAGTCACTATAAACAAAAGTTAACTCTTCCAAGCTGTACTGTTACAGACGTCGCGTATTCATATTGTCTATGGTCGCGTTACATTGACAACAATTCACAATTCTCATGAATGGCCTTTTCCGCGAAACGACTTTTGAAACAATTGTAAGTGTTTGTAAAAGCTACTTACGAGAACGTCTTATGGTCAAGTGGGATTATCGCACGCTCATTGTTTCTCGAGTAGACTTGTAAAAGTACAAGTTGCCTTAAATACGAAGTATTACTTTATTCATGTTTATTATTAAAAAAATGATTTGTAGAAAAGAAAAGAATTAGACTGATCTATGTTAAGTTTATATTTATATTATAAATATATATTATGAATATATGAAAGTACTTAAATGTAACTTAAAATCAATATAAACGTATCTTTACACTCGAGCAACAAGATTGTGTAAAAAAAACATCGTCGGTAGGAAGTCAACCCGAGCGCGACTATTCATTCTTGATACATGGAAGATTCCGAAGCGTATTATAAATAATAAATAAATTACTTAACAATTTCCTGGGTTACTTATATTATCGAAATATTTATTACCTACTTACTACTGGATTCATTGAAACTTAAAATTTATAATAGGCCATTGAATAACATTTTATACTTTTTGATACTTTATTGTTAAACTATTATTTGCTTACAGAACTACAGTAGAATGGTTTATAATAAACGCACACAAAACGACCCCGAGACTAGTTGCTACATGTTACAATAAAATACGTTTTGACAAATTTCAAATAGATCATAACGGAGACCAATACTAAAACTATAATTTGCATGACTTTTAAAAATCATGCAACCCTAAAACCAAACCCAAAACTTTCAAATATAGCTTACTTATAACAATATATGTGTTTAGATTGTGATCCTTCAATATTATTTTAGCAAAGTTAATAAATAAAAAAAAGCTCCAGTTCAGCGTAAAAGCCTTCAAAGTATCAAGAGGTGTCGATCGTCGTCGGAGGTGGTTTTACCGGGCGCGTAGGCCAAGTGGTACCTGGCTCGGCGCGCCCGCCGCCAGTCCGAGCTTGCCCGACCCGCAAACTGCTCGCACGACAGCGAGTCACCGGCGACAGACCGACAGTGTTGTGTCGAAACACGAAAATGCAAGTGATAGCTACTCTCCTACTCGCGGCCGTTATCGCCGGGGTCCGAGCCGTCATACGGACCCCTCTAGAAGCCTTCAGACCTTCAGGAGAAATCCACATACGAAGACCCGACAAGCTACCACTTCTGCCCCACAAGCGGACAGCGCAACCGAAAAGTGGACTGAAGATTCTCTATCAAACTGGAGTAAGTACTTACAATCCTTTGACTTCAGCAAGCACGATATTGAACACCTTGAATCTGTGTTGTAAGCTTTTTTGTGACCCAATTATTAACATGACAGTTTCGAAATCGTTATTATGCACAAACCTAAAATGGTCTTTCCTCGATTTATAGTAGTTAATTTGCTCGACGGATGTAATGTTTTAACTCTTATGCTTTCCGATATCTTAATGTAATAATTGGTAGCAGTTAATAAGTAACATTGGATCATATAATAGTAAGTACTATAATTTCAATGAGTTGTATCGAAATTGCCAGGAAATACTATACCCACTTGTGTTTAATGTGAGTCTATTTTTAACGATAGCCTGCCCCTACAATTTATTATACTTTATGTAACCTTAGGGTTTAAACTTAACTGTTATTAGTACTAACATTAGTTTGTTTTCACGCTGCAATAGCCATGATTTTGCATTTAGGTATCTTAGGGTTTAAAGATTACTAAGAGATTGACTTTTTCTGCAGGATAGTAATATGCTTAACTATAGCAAATAGCAACATATTGAAAATGATTTGTTATAAGTGCTAAATTGCACCCGGTGCAAGCCGCGACGGGTTCATACTTTAAATATAAAAATCGTTACTTTGATGCATAAGAAAATTTAATTTAAATTCGATAAAATTTTCAATTTAATACTATTGTATCAATAACAAGCGTTACGTAAGGAGAATGTAGAATTGGCGCGAAAATGAACTATGATACAATATGAAATACCTAACTGTTTTCGTTAAACCATAAAAACTCTCATAACTAATCGACTCTTCTATAGACAACGTGCAATTTGACAGGTTATCTAATAAGTCATAGCAAGTGATGGTATTCAACTGGTCGTGACACTCGTCACGAATCCATAATCCATACACGTATAAATTAAACAATCGGAATGTATCTGAGGTATAATAAAATTGCCTTCTGCCTAAGTAATTAGCAATTAGATTAATCAATGAAATGTTCCTATATCAACGTACGATTAGCATTCATTGACTAGTAATACACAGTCGAATGGAATGTATTAATATTAATAACTTACATACATAAAATATGTATGAAATCATTACTATTAGCTTGATACAAAAATATTAAGTTAACGTAAAATATTTTCTACAACATCTGCAAATTCATTACGTTGTCAATAATTTTATACTAAAATAGTTTTGAAGCTTCTGTCTGATCTTTACTTGGAATATTTAATTGCAACCATTATCGTTTAACATGTTAATTGTTCCTGTAAGAATTTTTCTTAAGAAATTTACCTTCTATTCGTAGACCTTACTCAGAACCCATTTACCAAACTCTAGGAACCCGGTCGTGGGTCGGGTCTGCAGGAAATATTTCGAATATCTCATCAAATGTTTTCCAGGATAACACTGTCATAGGCGATCCACTCAATGATATATTAGTCACGTGTTTTTAAAGTGCTTCTACGAAGGGATCCACCTAGTAATTAACCCAATTAAAACAAAAAATACCGACAATTAAACTTGCCACAGTGAGTAATAAATGTGAGAAGGAAAATATCAACCGGAAAGTCTTAAAGCGTTTGGCATCCAATACATAATACCTCCAAAATAACTGCACAACTACGAGCATAAAACGGCCTCCAATTTCCTTAGAGAAACTAATATCGCCACTCGTGTATAATAATTACATTTGAGATTAATAAGAAATAGAAGTTACGGATGTCAAGTTTTGTCAGTCATATTTTAAAAACAACGTTAATCATATTATTATGCCTAATTTTAAAGTCGATTCAAGAACATAATCGCTCCGACCTAGGTCGGCATGTTCTTTCGATAATAGTATTTATTGCAGAGTTGCGTATACTTTAAAGTGATCTGTAAGTTGAATGGCTTAAAAGTGGAAATGCTACCTTGTTTTGAATGTTTTTAAAATTGGAATTATAATATGGTGAGTACGCGGCTGCGTAGGAGCATGCGTAACACTGGTAGCGGCAGGTGTTCATTCACTCATTCTTATCTTGACAGATTCGATGACTTACGGTCGAGGCTCCGTCCCGGGCTCCGGCCAGTGTGTGCTATTTGGTTGGAAGAAAAAAATCTTTTCTTCTCTTTTTATGTCACTGGCTTAAAGTTCATTCGTAACGGTAACCTTCTTTTCGGTCGTGCGTCTTAAGGAATGGAATTTAAAAGTTATCTTGTCTTTTATTCATATTTCTTTATGCAAGAGAGTAATCTTGACAGTTACGAGTTTGTTGTAAGATATTCTGATCTTGGTTATTAAAACTTGAGGTACTTAAAAAGTTTTAATGGAATTTCAATTCAATGACGTACAACACTTACAAAAAATTAAATTTTAGCGGATATTACAACAATGGTTAAAGAATACTCGTTGTCTATTTGAAGCGGCGGTAGTATCTGCTATCGAAAAGAATGGAATAACCAAAGAACCGACAAATAAACAAAAGAAGTTTGGTGAATGACAAAACCGCAGGAGGGTGCTGGTCAATGATCACCTGCTTCATGTCATAAAGAACTTTTTATACTACAATAAAGATATATATCTTGGTATACTGAGAACAATTGGACTTGATTAAATAGTTAAGAGACGTCAAGACATGAAAAACATGATGATATAAATTTGTAGAAAATTTATACGATAATATCATAAACGATAAAAAGTCTACTACTGTTAACATGTTTGTTATAAAAGACGTTAAAAATGAAATAGACTATCGATGCAAAGTAATCATCCAAACGGATAAAGTAATAAGAGATCTGATAACGTAACACCTCGGTGACACTTTTGACAGACTCAATAGAATAATAGATATGCAAATTGACTCTCGGGATTTATTGCCTGTGAGATTCAGCGAGCTGGATATTACCTAGACACTACTATAAGTACATCATCTGATATTATTAGACTACATTGATTTCAATTAAATAAAATTTAATTTCTTTAACGTAGGTATCAGTAACGTAGGTATAGGTACAAATCTAACGTTTAGTTGTTACGTTTAATCATAACTATTTTATCGAATTAAATTTTATAAATAAATTCCGGATGTTATCTAAAAGCCCAGAGCGGATATTGGAAGCAAAATGTTAGTATCGGCTCCCATCAATCATTATTAACGTATATTAAACAGCCATTTTGATTTTCTATACGTGTGATAAATAGAAAAATTTAATCTTGGTAAAACGATATCCTTTTAGCGTTATAAATATAAAATAGGATATTGTTACCAGTAGATGTTAGGTTAAAATAATATAGTCAAATTCGAAATAGAGTAAGCGTAAAGCTTAAAATACAAATTAAATTTATCTAGAGGATCTTCCTCTAGATAAACTTATTAACTTAAACGATTATAAAAAATTAGTTATAAATGATAAAAATATACTTGGGGTTTAATTAAATTTCTTTATTCATCAAATACTGACAGATCTGATTGAAGCAATAAAATGGGTATGTAATGAGATAATTAAAGCTTCTCCACGGTTGGGCCGGACAAATAGCGTGACTGCAGACACGAGTCAACAGAGTGAATGTAAAAAGTGACCTCGAGAGGGAAGCGAGTCAATAACGTCACTGGTAAAGGCGGGAATACAATGTTTGGAATGCTGTCCGAATTTAGAGATAAAATAGTTGTAGATAACACTATAATTGATAGAACACTTATGCATATTGCGTATGGTAAACTGAGATATAACTCAGATAAAAATTACGGGTTAAACTTATTCTAAGAATTTTTAAAAAACTATACTGCGATATGTAGAGAACATCTCGATACATTTTTTAAATTTATTTGTCTACAAGCTTCAAATTATATTGTTTTTAATAATTTATTACAACCAGAAGTTTATGTACAAGGCATTAGAGAGAGGAAAAAACATCCAATAAGAAAAGCACCCGAACAGTCAAAGCTGCACCTGCGTTACGCGATAAAAAAACCTAAATACGATGAGCCTTTTATTTCTTTTAAGCGTTTCAAAAATATACACGGATTAACTTATTGATCTAGAAGTGGCTTTAGTTTATAAAACATTTAGTTTTCTCTTCGTTTGATGTAAAATCCCATTGATGTTATAATTATGAAAAGTTATATGTTTGGTTGTTTCTTGCTTGGTATTGGCACACAAATTTCTTTAATCAGAATTAACATATAGGATACTTTTTATCCTGAAAGAAGCAAAGGACTTTTTTTTACACTATAACACTTCAAAGGAATTAAATAAAATATAGCATACAATTAGAGATACTATATAAGCTTGAATAACATTAATGATGCTTTGTATCCGAGAAAGAAGCATAGTTCCTGCAGTATAGAAGTTTTTATTTTTTAAAGTACGTAAAAATTGACTGAGTATCTTAGTGGAAGGGTAATTAGGTGTCTTTCAATTCCCCTATGACTTCAGAAAATTTTCACGGACAACGCGGCCAGTCACTAGTAATATAGATTAACTCTAGCAATGTTTTTCTAATTTCTGCCGTTAATTTGCAGACATAGCCACGGCATTTATACGTTCTGAACTAAAATCTCTTTACATACATTAAGATCCCCTTCAAGACGAACACTCGAATGTCTTGGTACATCGTCAAAGGGACACGTGCGTTGTGAATGGCTCCGGATGCACGGGCCACAATAGACACGAAAGATGTGCCCTACTGTTATACGGGGCCATGTTTAGATGGCTTTGATATTGAAATGCTTATAGGGGACTATAATTACGATGTACAAAGTTGGTTCAACGCATATCTACAATAAGTAATAACTGTTAAAAAGGTTAAGAATGTCTGCAATACTTGTCCTTAATAGTAAATACAAAAATTAGCAACAAAAATTGCGCACGCGTACTACGCTTTTATTTTTATGTCGAATATAAATATTATAATTCAAGTCATGCTGTAGTAACAGCACATGACAAAATATTACAAAGGTACATCATAAGTGTCGGTGGACACATGTCTCAACAATGGAGCCATGTACGGCGACTCAATTAGTCTGCGCGTACGCAATGCATTCGGTGATGCTTCCGGCAAGCGTTGATGTCTTTTAGAGCACTACTGAATACCTTATAGGGCTACGACCTACGAATAGCATGGGCGGACTGTATCGATTTGTGTATACTCTGTGAGGTGACAATAAGATTATGTAAATGCAATATAAAAATACAGGTTTGAATTATTTATACTGTCAAAAATTTATGTGTCTTATATTTTTATTAGAACGTAATGATCTATATCTTAAAATTTATTATACATAGTTATAAACATAGATGTCCTGCATAAATAATCAAAACAGTGAAATCAGTTAAGTATAAATAATATATAAATATCCTTTTTTCATCCTCCAAGATGATATAGAAATAGCTGTACCTCGGCGAAGTGAGCGATTAATCGTACTTGTTTTATAAAACAGATTTTCAATTTTTCGGACTAATTCGTCTTCAGTGAAGGGTGATTTCCTCTTCATTAATAAGCTTCTTCCTTTAAATTAAAGATTCCATTTAAAAGATGTAAACTAATTTGAAAATGCAAAGGTAAACGTTTAAATGGGACGGATGTTGAAAACGCCGAAAGCTTAAAGCTAATTAAAGTTGTAATAAATAATTTTTGGCCGTCGGCGATGCGTTATTGCTCAGATTAGTAATTTGTTTGTTGCTACCTGTGTTCCCGAGCACAGCGATCAAAGCCTTTAAATATACACAAATTATTATAACATTTATGTTGTTAGTAGAAGTAATGAGTTTTAGTAAGAAATGGAAATTTAATGTTCTACAAAAACTATTAGTGCAATTAGCAAGAACTAATTGGAATATTGGATACGTATGGAATATTTTACGCAAGTCACAGGATACTATGTTATTCTTAGTATATGGTGCATGCAAATTAAGTTCAAGGAAACGAAGGACGCTTGTAGACAAGGCAAGGACGCATTTAGAATATTGTAATGGAGATTTTATCAATAGCGCGAAAGCAATAATGTGCTACCATAATCATTGTTACTATTGTGTTAGATTATGAAGCAGTAAATAGAAGCCACTTGATAATAGTATTTAAATTCATACATTTATATTTTTTTCTGATTTTGATTGATAGTGATAGCGAAGGCGTGTGCCCACGTCTAAGGGCTAGGCGTACTTGGAAGGTTGTGGAAGGTCGCTCAGGCAAAGATTATTTCATTAGAGTGGGCGCGGCACGCCACCTGTTCACACCGGATGCCTCGCCCCGCGACCCTCTCTGCCCCCACGAGAAATACACGTCCATCTCCATTTCCAGAACGTTTAAAATTATAGCTTATTACGTTTAGAGAAAGCATCTTTTCACTTTGAAAGCACCTTGCAGATAAGCCTCCAAGATTGCCAATCTGGTCTCAAGATTAGTCTTGTTGTGAAAAGTTGGCAGGACAATTCATATCTTCCCATTTACACGTAAGGTTGATTTTCTTATAAGATCCAAACTCTTGGTTCTAGAAAAGAACGAAAATGAAGCGTCCCCTAAAACGGTCGCCGCCGGCCGATGGTCAAGTTAAAGTTACAAAAAAAATATCCGATGGACTTAAAAACGATATACGTTTGGTTAGTCGTGTAAAAGTTGGTCTGTTTTTATTTATAAGGCTAAATTAGACACGCGATACCAATTTCTTACACTGCCTGTAGAGATTATTTAATTAAGTACCGTACGATTTGATAATTTTAACAATACATAATTCAAGAGATGACAATGCTATAGATGTTATAACTCTTAAGATCCATTTGATTACGGAAACGATTTGGTACGCATTTATCATATAGTTGTAACCTGTCTAGGTCCAATCTATCTGCCTCAAACTGTTGCCAAGTTGATAACTTAAACTTTCGTCGAGTTGGGGTTACAAGTTTCAAACACTGCTTTCTGTTTTAAAATCCATGGTATTGTTATTTATTTTGCATACTGCTGTGCAGTATAGCTTATACTTATACAGCAAATAAATAAGGAAATGTAAATTTCTACTCATTTTTTCGCGTAATTTCTATAGGCTCATTGAAATTCTTATGATGTTGAATTGAAGTAGTTTTGTTAAGTCATTAGCATTCCGACTGGGGTTGAGGCTCCGTTAAATCATCTTCAAAAAGTAAGTCAACAACCCAAACATTGTGTTTAGTCCATACGGGCATTTTTTGTCTCCTACACAAAAGGGCTATATCCGGCTTTTGAAAGATCCGTCCGAGGCCGTTTCCGCGAAATCCATCGCAATACACAAGAAACGGGAAGTGTATCCGGAACAACGAAAAAAAGGAATGTTTTCACGCCTCTAATTTTTGTAGGGTTGTCAGTTCTAATACGTTTTCAAATTATATACTGGTAACTGAGAGCTCGAAATTCCTAACATAGTATAGGTAATAAAAATATTTATTTTAGAATAGTGTAATAATAAAACGAATTTAAATAATTGAATTCTTCACTACAAAGATGAGTTTGCAGAGCACAAGCATTCCATTTATTAGTACCTATTATGGACGATGTTTTTATTTTTAGAATTGTACATCCGGTAAAACTAGCCCTGAAATGAATTTGCGCAGAAAAAATGTTCCCACCGTGAACAGGTTGCCGAATGGCAGTCTTCCGGTCGGAAGTTAGCCTAAGACCGATGGTCCTTCGCCACAAAAAGTGAATGGATTCGAAGCGCACATGTCCCTGCATTGTTGTGCCCAACGAATCATGATGATTAACATCTTTCGGACGTCGTTATAATGATCTCCCGTAATCCACTTCTGTTTTCTTCCACCAAAAGGACGGCAGGTGCGACGACTTTCGACAAACACATTTCGTTTTTCCCACGCCGCGTATTAAGATGTTTCGTTTGTAAGAAAAGGTGGAACGTTGTAATTCTTGCCATGCAAAATTTTACTGCTGCACGGATTTGCAAATCTTTCAATGCAAAACACTGATTGATGCGCACAGAATTTATATCGCAGCAATAAATTTTATATGCAAGCAAGCCAATATTGGGAAGTTCCACGTACAAAAACTTGTGCATTGTTTGACACTCGATAGCAACAACGTGTCAAATGGAAAGATATTTATGTTGTCAGATATAATTTTTTTATTAAAAACTAGTTTAAGGATATTCGTCAATTGCTTTTACAGTAATATTTCTTGAGTTCTGATGATTTAGTGATTCTTGTATGCAGTAATTGGATATTTAATAAAAAAATAATAGTATGGAATATATATCAAAGTAAAATAAGTTAAAGTAAATTTTTGTAAAGCCCTATAATAAAATTTTAAACAACTTGATGACTGAATGAGATAAAAGTTAATACGATATGTTAAGTAACGGAGAATTAGAAGTCTCGTGTTTGCGTGATCAATATCAATCGTATAATATTCTGCGGTTGAATTAAATTTAAATCTGATCAATACCACATAAGGATTTCTATATTCGTCCTTAGAATAAAATAATTTGAATTATTTTTATTATGCCTTTGAAAATTCTTAGAACATAATACACATTATTCTTACTAAAATTTAATTTATAAATTTTGCAGGTGTCAGAGGAGGATCTGCCTGATTGCCGAGCTAGGCAGGTGTGTAGCAAGGTGGACCTTTATGACTCAACACAACCCTGGATTGAGAGGAAATGTCGGTGTCTTGGACATAGACCTTGTTCCAGGTTAGTTATTATTTATTCTCATGTTTACTTAACAAATTATGATAAAATTAAATTAAGTAATTTTGGTGTAGGCCACTCACTTTCATTGACAATATTTTTTTCTTATTTATACCACTTTTTTAAGTTATAATATCCAATTTTTACAATCTGGATTGCGACAGATGTAAACTTTGTTTATTTGTTAAATATGACGATGTAGGTTGTAAGGATTTTATGTCAGTTAGCACATTACAAAATTGAAGGCGTTTTCCGAAGGTTGCTTTCCATATGTTGTTTATTAGAATTGATCATATGACACGTAGGAGTATCATCCTTAGGCTCGACGATACTATCGTGGGTAGATAACGGTGTCACATTAAAAGACTGTGTTTAGATCTTTCATTTGCATTTACCGGTCTGCTATTACATATAGTTGAATAAAATATGAATATGTTCTATTATAACGTGCCTACGTTAATCTGGATTGGTTGTGTTATGTAAACTCGCCTTATTTAGATGTTGGGCATATCCGTGGTGTTTATTATTACTTTACACCTACTGTGAACTAGTATAATCTGTTATCGTACATATATAACTATACTTGAATTATACTATTTATTAACTATCATAAATAAAAATTAATGTGATTTTATATTACGTAAAGCTTTTATTTTTCCAATATAATAATAACGTTATAGGTATTAAGAAAATATTGTTAAAGAATTTAACTTAATTTTAAATTCATACCTATATAATTTCATATTATCTGTTACAGTGAGCTATCGGATGATGACAACCATACACTTACGGATAAAACCACTCTTTACAAGACATGTGAGCCAGTGAAGAGGCTGCCGAAATGCCGATATTTCAAAGATGCTGCCTGGATCATTTATTCATTTCCTGATAGTAATGCTACCCAACAGATTGTCAATTGCCATTGTCCCAAACAATCAGTTACATATCTGTTGAAGAAGTTACCTTATACGACACCTAGCGGAGAACAAGGAAATCAGTACCAGTTTGCGTGCTCGCCGCAGAGTGTAAGTTTCTTTTGAAGTTTCACTTCGCGTTGCCAGATGGCGCTTTTAATAAGCTAAACCAATTTTAAATATACTAACGAAGGTTTAGGGTCTCGATTTAGCTTTTACTAATAATTAGTAAAGTACTTTTACTAATAAGTAGCCAAAGTAATTATTTATAGAATTTTAGTTGCTCGTTTGTCTGTTTTTACAGTAGTATTATTGAAGGTAAAAAAAATCTGAGGTGTAATTTATTTAAATTGGATGTCAGTAAAAATGTTATTACTTAAATAAATAAAAAAATATTTCTTCCTTAATAAGTCAAAAAATATATTAAAAATTATGTATCAATCATCATCATCACTACCCCTCAATGATCCACTTCAGAGACGGGTCTCCTCTTCAGAATAAGGAGGGTATTAAGCTATCGTCCACCATGCTGGCCCAGTGCGGGTTGGCCGACTTCACACACGTTTAATAACTTTTGGGAACTCTCAGGAGCACAGGTTTCCTCACGATGTTTTCCGTCACCGTTAAAGCAATTGTGATATTTAATTTAAAACACACATAACTACTAAAATAAAAAAATATCACGAAAAATTTAACATGGAAAATATTTTCTTACAGAGGTTGCGGTGTTCAAGGAAAGAGCCGTGTAAGCTTTTTAGTGCAAGACGCCGTCATGAACAGATCGACGAAGTAAATGCCAACACAATATGCCAATGCCCGAGAGATCACACTTGCCCAAAACACCATACCGAATTAGGAGTATTACCCGGCGTTACTTACATCGCGGAAGATATTCGTACATACCACGGATACTGTATGCCCGAACCACCTCTCGAAACGTACCGATTCGTTGGCGACAAAGACTGAATCCAATCTTATAAGTTATTTAATGTGATCGCTTCTGTACCCAGTGTACTTTCGAATTAGGCAGCTTTTATTGCTCACTACCTGTTTAGTACAAAAATTAGGACTTCAAAAATATTTCGTTTCTAATAGTGTAATGCAAATACATAGCGTTATTTTTAAGTATTCATAAAACTGAGTGATATTGATTTTAATGTTATCAACGCTTTTTATCGTGTTAAGGATTTCAGTCAATTTTAAGATATTCTATAATAACCATTTAAGGTAATTTCGATTGTTTTGTTTAACACAAAGAGCGTTGATACACTGATCACTGTATATACTCTGCGTAGTGCTTGCTATTGCGTATTGTTTGTTATATTTGTAAATAATAATTTTAGTGTTAGTATCATTCCAAACGTTTAGTTTAAATTATTTTTCATATTTTAAATATTTACTTGCCATACTTACTTAGTTGTTGCGTTTTATATTTGTGAAAGTCTTTGATGTAGCATTTGTTCCAAGTCTTCCAGTTACGAAGGCGCTTTATGTTCATTGTTTTGTTTGTTTATTGTATAATAGTTTTATACGACAATGAATCGATCGAGAGCCATATTTTAAGGGTATATTAAGTATTTTAAAAACTTGTGATTTTAAAAATACGTTTATTTTATTAAAAGTGGACCACTGAAATTTTTAAAGAATTCTTTTTCTTTTAAATATTACAATAAAACTTGATTGGTTAAATAAAATGTAAGTAAATCTGAGAATACAATTTTTGGATTTGTCTTTAGTATCTATAGATTTTGTTAGTATTTTTTTATAACTATAGTTATTGATCCAATAGTTCGGATCAATAAAAAATGCAAATTTTCAAATGCAAGTGTTTCCACGGACGCACTGACACAAGTCATATTATGTATGTATGTAAATATGAAAAATGTTAATGTTTGTAATATACCGATGTAACGGTACGTCTTCCTTATTTGTTTCATGTATAGGTATAATAAGTTAAATTATTGACAGAAAATGAATAAATGTTTCCAAATTATGAATTATTTTATTTTTCATATTACTCCTATTGTGATTCAATTCATGTCATTTCCTATAAGAAAGAACAGAACAAGGAATGAATTGTATCACAATAATGAATGAAAATATTGACTTTTTTACATTTAGGTAATTAATTATAAATAAACCTTCTAAATCCATTAAAATTACCACAACAAAAACATCTTCTATTTATATACTGCGCCTAATTATGCAATAAGCTTTCCTAAACGGATTGAATGAATAATTAATACTATCCACTGATATTTACATAAATTACAAATTTGTACGTTTATAGTTAATTATGGAAATTGTGTCACCATTTTATATTTTGTTTAATTTCGTACGCGTTGATTTATTCATATAAATTAGGCTATTATAACTTACTAGCTGCGCCCGGGGTTTCACCGCTAAATTTTGGATAATTCACACTATATCATTATACATTATAGCCTATATGTTATTCTGATGTGTAGACTATATTATTGTAAAGTTTCATCAAAATCCATACAGTAGTTTTTTGCGTGAAAGAGTAACAAACATACATCCGAACATTCATACATACTTTCACGTTTATAAAAATATTAGTAGGATTTTAAAATGGCACATTAAAACAAATAAAAATTAAAATATAGGCAGTAGAACAAGATACCTGGCGCTTGCGACCCATGTGTCAGTTTAGGTTCACGTCACTTACAAACAATTTGTCTGAAAACAATAACTTAATAGATATCAAAATTACTAGAATTAAAATTGTTATTATTACATTTATCCTAAATTTCATCACAACCTTAAAAAAAGGTTTTAAGCGACTTTATAAAAAGGGTAACTATTGTACTTTATAGATATACTAGAGAACTCTATAAATTCAAATAGAACCTTTTAAAATACTAGTTTGGCATAACAGCTTTCTAATAGCCATTGTATTTATTCAGAGAAATAGTCCAGAAAACAATATCTACAAATTGGTTAGTATGGGAAAAAGTACGAATAAAGTCAAATCAGTTTTACCAAATTCCCACGCGTTTCTATAATAAATCTTAAAAAAATCCTACGGCGACTCTAAGACTGATCTGAACAAACCATAAATTTCACAGAAAACTACTGATCATCTTTAAAACAATGTTAAACCTTTCCTTTTATCTGAATGAAAACGTATAAGATTATTTTTCTCAATGAAGCTGCGTAAATTGGATAACTAATTGTTGTTACTTAAAAATAACTAGAGATGGATCCCGACTTCGCATAGCTCTAATTCTTGCTACGAGTATTCGAAGTTTTAGAACATTTGCTTTGTAAAATCAGTCAGGATTTCAATACGGTGTTTCATTTCATACTATAGCATTTTCTAGGATAAAAATTTAGTTTCTGGACAATAAGTTTTCTCTATGTAAAGTCGGAATAAAATAGTAGGGATATATTGAAAACATTAAAAGGGGGCGTGATTTTGAATGGACTATTAGGTAGGTTTAAATTGAAACAATCGTCTTCACTGTCCAGGTTCTCTGTTTAACCTAACCTAACCTTGGGTGTTAGGCTAACCTAAGCTTAACATACGCGCCGACATATAGCTACTCGTACCTATTTTAGTTGCTTGAGAAAAAATATACGACTAATGTTTTTTTTATCTATAAACTATTTTTATAACAATAATTTTTGAGAAATTTCCATTCGATTCAAAAATTGTAATTTTGTTACAGGTTGCTGCTTTTATATATACTAGCTCACGCGGCATACGTTGTTTTTCCATATAAATTTGGGGTGGACCACCCTTATCACTTAGGGGGATGAAAAATAGATAGTAGCCGATTCTTCCGACCTACTGAATATGTATATAAAATTTAATAAAAATCGGTAGAGCCGTTTCGGAGGAGTTTGGTAAGAAACACCGCGACGCGAGAATTTTATATATTAGAATTATCACTGAAGGAAGTACTGCGCCAATTTTGATACCTCTTTCCTTCACTGATAGAAACCCACATTATGACCGATTGAAATACACCATAGGTGTTATATAATATTATAATAAGCGAGAGCAGTGCAGGCCGTAAGTAAAAAATAAAGAAGAAGGTTTTTTTATATTATTAAATGAGCTAAAACTCACATTGTAGCGATTCTGGCTGCCACAGTCACATTAGCCATTGAGAAAGTAGATCCTGATCTCTGCAGAATAATTCCACATACTATTTTCATCATGAACATATTTTCCATAAATGATACATCTCACATTGCACTCCGGTTCCCATAAGAAACTACAGAACAGTAATGTAGTGACCGCATCTGAGGTTAAAGTAATAAGAGACTGGGTTATTAGAAAATTAGAGCAAACGTAATGGGATTGTATTGTCTGTTATACGAATCGCGTCTGCTATTCTTTGAATATGGACAGCAATAATACTGTTTCGATTAAGCTTTTTATCTTTTCAATTTGACTCGAGGCAAAGAAAAGGTTTACATAATAATATTATGTACAACTTATAATGATTTCAATTATTCGAATTAGAAATTGATTTTTAATATTCTTAACAGATTGATTTACAAAAAAATAAAATTCGATTATTTCGCGCACCGAGGGTTCCACAACCACCAGAATGCGATTCCCACCATCAGGGGTCTCTGACGCATTCCGGTCGAGTCGCATGTCTGCCAAATCTATCCTAATAAGATAGGAGAGGGAGGCTCTCAAAATTTATTTCAAGAAATGAGAAATAATCTGTAATGCAAAAATGTATGTAAAAAGATTATTTTGTAAAATATAAATTCCATTAATTAATTTATTAAATTTTTAATTTTAAGACGGGTCAATAAGGTTTAAAGAAGGGCACCTCTTCCAGTTATTCACTAAATTTTCAAAGTCCTCTAGCTTAACGTTTATCAGGGCTTAAATATTTGCCGAAGACGTGTCCGTGTGTATAACATATTCGAATGTTAGTAAAATCGCAAACATGGACGTTTTTTGTCGTCGTATCGTGTGAAGTGAATATCAAAGCTATATCAACGCGAATCTTAGCAACGGCTGTTGACGATATGATATGTTGTTAAATGACAACTTGTAAAATATTTTAATTGACTCTAAAAAAGAAGGAGATTCTATATTTGACACTGCATATTTTATTCACCGACTTTTAAATTATTTTAGTGAAATTATTTTTTACTTTTTATTGCATTTTTTAGAGATTGAAGTAGGTTAATTTTTTTTGTTAAAACTTTTTTATCATATTTTCTTAAATTCTCTTTGTAAGTAATTATGAATATGTCAATTGATATACGCATTACTAATGTTGGGAGTAAACGGCCCACAATACTACTTTTGATCATATTTTGACCCACAGACTTAAACCAAATTAAAAAATATCCAAATAAAATTTTAGCGATTTAGTTATTTTAATTGTACGGAACCCTCAGCCACGAATACCACACTCGCACTTGGCCGAATTAATTAATTTAATTTTGAGGTTTAAAGAGTGAATAGATTTAATATTGTGGCTTGATTAATTTACGAAAATAAAGTGTAAATCTGAAAAAGAAGTGTATTTCCAACTGTTTAAAAAAAATAGATTTCTAATGACAAAATCCATATAGAGTAAACATACGAGCACAATACAAAATACCATTATCCAGAGACGTGGACCATTAATCAATCGATAAAGGGCTTGAACTATGCAACTTTCTCCGACTTCTCCTCAATTATTATTCAAAATAGGCAAATGTATTCGTGTTAGCTTTCAGGTTGCTATGACATTATTTGTATTAAAACAAAAGACTAACTTAGTTTGTTTGTCCTATTAACAGTATAAGAATGTTATGTCAATTTAGCTTAATTTTACAAGTTTTTATTTAACTAACAATATTTGTATGTACAGACTACATCCTTTTTATATATATGTATGTCGGGGATTTTAAAACGATGTGAAAGGAGATGGAAAGAGGAAGATGGGGAATATTGGGGAACACTAAAAGCGGGTGATGGTAATGAGTGGAATATTGGGTAAACGCAACGCAGATACACCTATTGAACCGATAAATGATCAAATATGATCTCTAACAATTACGAGAGAAATCTAAGCAGTGCCTCCTCTAAGTAATTACAACACTCGCCTCCACTGCTAGGCTCTCTATTTAAACCCAAGGTTAAACGCACATAAACCGAATCTAACACAAGGCTAACCTAACCTAAGGCTAACCTAACCTAACATTGTGTTTAATTAATCACGTGGCAATTACATTGTAAGGACCCACGCGACCTTAGTTGGACAGCACTTTCACACTACACTGCACTTGACACTATCACTATCACTAGCAGTACTTAGATGATGTTCACTTCTTGAGAGACCGCGCACGACTAAGACTTCAGTCAGACTGTCGATCGCATATAAAGGGTCGAGGATAGAGACTGTCAAAACAACGGAAGTGACTACTACCCCACTCCAACGCCATAGACAACGACAACGATTCGATTAATCGATAATATTTTACTATTATCACCTTCCCCTCATTTTCAATATGACCCCTCTCCTTCTCATCATTTTTCTCCGAGTTGTATGTTCGACTCTTCCAACTGAATTACAAACCAGTTATACTAGGGATGAAGTTATTCTAAATCATTATGGCGGATGGACCAAGATGGGGGTTTAATTATTTATAGACACTCTCATAATATTGGCATCAGATAAAGCGGTTGCTGAAACGAATAGAAAAATAAAACGACTTCACTCTAAATCCAATATGGCGGACCAATCAAGATGGCGGACTTGTTATTTTAGTCACTTCCTCACATTGAGCTGAGACTGTGCATAAGAATGGACGGATATCGCCTCCTCCTAGACTGATAGCTGTTAAAAATCTTTTATAATATATTTTCAGAAACGTAATCAATTACGCGATGCTAACGCGTTGCCCAGTATTGACCATTACAAATTAATAATAACCTGACAAACGCCGTAAAAAATATTTCGATTCCCGTTAATTTACCACAATAAAAATGAAATATCTCATAATGATTATAGAGATACGAAAAAAATGTCATTGTAGAGTTGTATGCGTAAAGGCGAGGCAACAGCATGATATTTTTTGCCTATTATGTCTATGATGATTTTCAATTTGTTCTAAAGCTTTACGAGATTTTAAAGGAATGTTAATTAGAAGAGTCAAAAAACTATCACAGTTTAGAAAAACTATATTGAGTTAACTTTACGACGCCTTACAAAACCGATTATTTAATTTGAAGCAAAAACAGTATACTACTCAATGTTATATAAATTCAGTTTGGATGGGCAACTTACTGAAAAAGTTTATTACCTTTTAGATCTATTGATTTTTATTGGTTAGGTGTCTTTCTTACTAATATTCATTGACAATTGTCGAATTAATAAGTTAATAACGTTTTTAACTTTCTGTTATTTAATTTTTGAACGTCACATGACTACGTTATTCAATCAGAATTGTTTATAAAAAAATATTAAAAAAAAATTGAAGTCGGTTCAATTAGTTGTCGGAACGTCCCCATAATATTTAAAGAAGTATCCTCTAACTCCTAACCGTTGAGGAGTTGTGTCTTCCATCACATCAACTCAGCAATAACATTATACACAATATCTGATTATTTTAAAGATCAAAATATGTGGAAAACATTGTAAGTAATTGTAATTTCTCCGGATTCCACCATCATATCCTGACTTGGTTCCAATGGGACCACCTCGAAAGTGCACTCTTTTGAATAAAAAAATAATTTCTTAATTCGGTCCAGGCGTCTTCAAGAAATTGGGGAACATACATAAAAAAAAGATTCCGACGAATTGAGAACCTCCTCCTTTTTTTGAAGTCGGTTAAAAATCTTAAATTAAACGTAGGATATAAATTATACAACAATTTTAATCGTTTTTTTTAGATTGCCTATATTATATAGTTAGGTATAATTTTATTGTAAGCGCCTTTCCAAATCCACGAGAGTGACTTTAAACGTCTTTATTTCTATAACAATGGTTACAGTTACGAGAACACGACTTTACTGACTTCGGCTATAATCAAACAATGCGAATATCACGAATTATTTCAGTAATTTGATGATTGTGGATTTACGACTAAATCTAGTTTATTCTGTAGGAATTCTTATTATTTATTCACTTGACAAGAACACAAAAGATAACAATCAAATAAATAATAAAGCGTATTATAGATATATGCGCAGATCTGACTGAAATCCTATATTCCATTTTACATAACACGAAAACTATAGAATAGTAAAGTAGAAGAATAATAAAGTACAAACACAACATAAGTAGCAGTATTGGTCTTGTCATCGGGGAATATAGCAAGAATGCTAGCTGCTACAGCCCTCTGAATCTCAATACAGATTCTTTGGGTGAACAATGAGTTAGCTTTCCTGTCACCTATGGAGGCGATCAGACGTGGTGTAACGTCTTTGTACAATTGTACAATGTACATGTAAATATGCTTGGTATTTAGTGTGAGTAAAATCCATTAAATTGAGATTAAGGATATCAATTTCAGAACGTATCACTTATACTATAATTTCGTTGTAAAGTCTACTATTTACTACTTAGTAATAAATAGACTTATTATGATAGATTTTATTTCCATACCCATAAAAGTAAAAGTTTTAGAGCAGCGATAATTGCATCTAGTATAAATATTTATTTGAGAAATCAGGATTTACTTTTGAGTTAATAAAATTCGATGTCCTTCTCGTTTACATTTACTACATATTACTTTTAAATTATTTTATTTAAGTCTCGTCCTGTATCATGATAGTCAATAACTACATCAACGATTGCCCTTTCTAAAACGTTGAAAGTTAATATTGAGAGATTTTCTTCATTATCGGAAAAATTATGCATCAATCATCATCAGTCATGAGACTTGGGAATATTATATGCCAGGAAAGACGATCGTGAGAGACGATGACTGTTTAATATATCTATATTTTAACAACATCTTTAGAATTTACATGTCAATTACTTTACTATGTATGATACTTTGGAGGAATCTAATCTTAAATATAAAAATCTCGCGTCATAGTGTTTGTTATCGAACGCCTCCGAAACGTCTTGACGGATTTTTATGAATTTTTTGAGTATATTTGGCAGATCGTAGGCTATTTTTTATTCCCGTACCTGTACCTGATAAGGGTGGTCCTATCCAGAAATTAA
Source organism: Limenitis camilla (assembly GCA_905147385.1). Classification (NCBI taxonomy): domain Eukaryota; kingdom Metazoa; phylum Arthropoda; class Insecta; order Lepidoptera; family Nymphalidae; genus Limenitis; species Limenitis camilla. Next base: position 7,899,710 of record LR990240.1, read on the forward strand.
TTTTATGGTAAATCTTTTGCCGGGTCACCTAGTAAAACTATAATATTAAATTAGTAAAAACAACGTTCACCGGGTCAGCTAATAAAATTATAATATTAAGTTTATTAGTAAGTATATACATTTTTCCCGAAAGTTTCTTATTCAGATGAAGATCACAAAATCTTAAAACAAAATTAGAACCAAATCGTTTTAGAGATAGACTAGAGCTTGGGAAAGGTCATATTATGCTACGATTTATCGCGAAAAAAAGCTTGAAGGGGTTAAAATAGGGGATAAAGAATGTCGAGCTGTCTGAACGTTTATTTGTGCGCCGTTGTAGATATATGAATTATGTTCATGTTGTATACGACACGGATTAACACACATCCACCTACTGTTTTATATTATCCCAAAATGAGAGTAACAGTGAATTTGTAGTTCAACTTTCACACTCCTACTGATCGCCATATTTAGTATGCGCGCCGTTTAGGCCATGAAGGACAAGTGAAACCTACTTTTTATGCAAATTAATGAAATTTTATAAACATTATTGCTAAGTTTGTTAAGTGTGCTAAGCTACTAACAAGGATATGGGTTTATGTATCCTAACTATATATCTAGAATTGTAGGTCGTCTCCAATACTTTTACACTGTTCTATTTTGTTTTTGAAAGTAGTGTTTTACAATCACTTTATAAAAAAATATTAATTTATTATATTTTAAAATAAATAACCTCGTTGTCATCAAGCGAAAGCTAATAAAATTTTAAGAAAGTTGAAAGTATTGATTAGCAATAAAAACATTTTTAAAAATAAAACTGACTTTATGTATGACAGAAAGGATGAACTAAATAAAGATGAAAAAGTATAATTATTAAGATTATTCATATGCTTCTTTAGAATATTGTAATAAGTTAATCTTTGATTCAATCTTTTTGTAAAAGGTAGGAAAAGATACTGTAAGATGGTAAATCCGACAGTAAGGTTTTTAATATAAAAGAAAATTGAAAAAAATTTTATCAATTTATGAACACTAAGAAATATTATTTTTGATACATAAAAAAGTGAAAAGGAATTTTAAGTTTTATTTTATTTTATATTTATTAAAATTATGTTGTATACCAGACTAGTAGCTCCTTTTTTAATTTAAAACCATACCTACTGTCCCGATCGATGTGTTAGTCTATCAATTTGTGAGATGATTTTATACAGGAAACATTGTTTAAGTAAGGTCACCTTTATCGACAAACACGTAAGTTATACACTCGTATGTACTTTTTTTGGATGGTGTTTCTTAATCATGTTCAGGACGACCTTGAACCTGCTACGAAGTAACAAATCTTAAGAAATCCTGGGCTTCTTTACTAGAATCTATCTTTATACAAATCGCTGTACATTAATGAGTATTATTCCTTTCTCATTCTCTTATAAATGGAATTCTAATCTAATCTTTATAACAGAGAAAAACTTTGGATTAATGACGTTAAAATTAAAGTTGCAGTTGAAAAACAATTCACGAAAAATCTTAATTTAATATAGGGACTTATGAAGGTATATCAAACTTGAAGAAATGTGAAAGTTTTAAAACGAGGTACCATGTTCTTATCTTTGTAGTTCGCAATAATGTTGTGGTTTTTGTCAAGTAATCTAATGAGCATTAATGGTGGGACCACCCGGGAATCAATTTAGTACTACCGATGTAAGACACAGAACTACGCTTATTTCTTGTACAATGTACTAAGTATTTATGTTAAGCTGTTTTTTAATGAATAATGTGCCATTAAAATACCCATCTAAAAGTTGCTGGCTAAGGAAAAAACTTAAAGAAAATATATACAATTCTTATAGAATTTACAAGTTATATATTATTTTTGTAAAATCAATGTTTTTCTACTAAATATATTTATGTGGTAATTTAAAAAATTTAGGGTTTCTCATTCAGTGATGCTATATTAATATAAAAGACAAGTTTTATAAACCAATTTATTTCATAAATATAACAAACTTGCACTAATAACTTCTGCTGTATGATAATATCTAGTATATTGATATTGATTCAAATAATCATAATATATTAATCAACTTTATATTTTGTTATTACATATAAAAAAAATTAATATATAAAGACTCCTAACTACCCCGAAGGAATAATTTCGCTATCACATTTAACGCCCACATTTGAATCGGATCCATTTATCATAGTGAATAATCAATTTCCACTCGCTTCTACCGATACCTTGCTCTTGAATGCAAATTTATTAGCTCCCACTAGATTTGTATGAAGTGAATTTATTTATACTTCGTCATTGTTAAAAGGCTAAAAAAATCATATTTTGAATTTCAAATTAAAATCTTCTTTAATTTATTGTTGTTTGATTAAAGTATTGCTTCCATGGACGGAACCACGACGAGTTTCTCCATAATACATGTTGTAATAGAGCGACGGATCATCGTAATTGTTTGGATTCAGATAGCATATGAATGTGAATGTCAAGAAATTATATAAAATCAAAATACGTTAATTTTGACATCTTCTTAGCGTGTGTAGTGAAAATCTCATCGATGTGAAGTCGGGACAGATCCCTAGTGTGTAAGAAAATATAGATTTGTGTGAATATTTTGGCTTGTAAAACATTTATATACTAATATCAGAAAGTCATATTAAATATGCTTTACATAAAGTCGCATTATGAATTGTAAAGAGATTGTAGATTAGTAAATCATATAAGAAATTTCTAATAATTGTTCCCATTTGAAATCAACTAAAAATGAATTATATCCAAGCACAATCTACAACAATAGCCACAATTATTGTAACTGCGAAAACTGGTCCGCAACAAAAAGAAATCTTTTTGACCTTTCATCCGAAGCGTGGAAAAGTATAAGCCAATTCGACTTGGGCAGAGGTTTCCTCAATCACACGCGGAACACGTCGATTGAAACTAATCATTACGCTATTGAGTGATAATTGCGTAATATCTTTGTTTGTGAGCAAGAGAAGCAGAGAAATGAGTAAAAGTGTTGCCATGTTCGCACCATTATCCCGATGCCTGTTATTAAGTCCTGTTATTTCTGCTGAACCGTGTTACCTGATGAGTGAGTGACATCACATATCTATGGGAAGAAAGTGTAGATTAACATATTATTTGCGTTGAAATGATTTTAAAAGAAATAACGAGAATGCGTACCCTGATATTAAATCGATTTCAAGCCACTTTTTGGATTCCGTCTACATTTACAATCAATAACAAATTAGCAATTTTTAGTTATTAATATAACCATTATCGTCAGAAGATGATGAAGTTGCTTTAAAAAGTTATTTTTTTATATTTAAATAAACTAAATTATGAGAACGTTTTCATAATATTTCATGATATTTGAATGATGCGAATTATTACATGAAAATAAGGCTATTTCCAATAACGAACGGTACTAGCAAGTTTACATAGTATAAAATGAAGTCGCTACCGCTGTCTTTTCGCTTAGATCGCTTAAATTACTCAATGGTGCAATTTTTAGCAATGATAGTGATTCAAGAGGAAGGTTTTTATGTATAATACATGTATATTGTAGTGTAGAAAAGCCGAAAAATATATTTTTTGTGCGCTTAGATCGCAAACTCTGGCTAAATTTTACGAGATAGATCTAACAAATGTACTACGGATTTATCTTAAAAAGATCGATAAAAACATCTACATTGCACCCGTGCGAAGTGGGGGAGGGTCGCTAGTATAGTATATCTTTAAATAATTGAATAAGTCGTGTAAAATTTAGGTAATGGCTCAAAATACTCACTTCAATAAAATTTAACTTTACCTTACGTTACACTAAAGAGCTCTCTGCTTCGTTGTGAATTATTGAATTTCTCTTTACAAATATTTTCTTAAAGAGAGTGAAAGTGGAGTTGATTCGGATTAAATTTATTGACAATAATATTTTAGTTACGGTTTAAAGACGGCTATAATAAAAATATAACCAAATAATTAGGCCTTTTTTCTCAATGTACAAATAAGTAGACTAATCGCCAGTTAAGTCAAAGTATATAATTCTCACGATGTTTTAAGGGATAAAATATCCCGTAATAATTTGCTACTTTATGTGGCAATTAATGTGTTTATTGTATACGTGTTACAGATGTTAATTGCCATATAGAGCGAACATATCTTATATACCTAACTATGCAAAAAAAAATCTTTCTGATAAACAAAATTATGAATCTCTAGAAACCCTTGATATCTCATTAGGGCATAAAGCTTTTTGTTTAATGTTCTAAATGACTGCACTCAATTAGATATGTGTAAACGTAACAAGGAAGTGCAATGGTCAATCGACTTTATGAGTTGCTTCTATAAATACAAAATCCTGTTATTTGTTTATTAATAAGCGATTCCTGATGATTTAGTTACGGTCACTTGATCACATTATTCTCTCATCTCCTTTATACTTTATTTATTAATATAACTTCAGAAATGGGTCCGAGAAAGAGAAGAAAGAGAATTTTATCCTTATGATTCCTAAATTTGTGTGTGATCTGGTTAAAAGTAATTATAAACTTTTGAATATAGTTTTAATTATTTTTACGTTAGTTTATGCATGTAAAGAGATTCACAAAAATCTATTTCTAGAAGGCTTTTTACGTTATGGGATCGATTTATAAGTGTTTATTATAGAGGTGCAGCAATTAGAGCGTGTAGAAGTGATCATCCACGGTTGCGGTGGTTCTTCATTTCTATATCAATTTCGGGCCTTAGACGTGATTTGGAATTGCCTAAATTTATTTATGCACGTTATGATTAGATAGCGGTAAATAGCATGAGACGCTAATGTAAGGACGGCCACATGGTCGTATAACTGAATTTAGGCTAGGTAAGTTCAGATAGATTTATTATCGAAGGTAATTAATACTTTTATTCTGGAATTCTTATAAAAGGTAAATTACATTAAAGGTGAATTACAAAATTTATTTAATTACAATTTTTCATTTAAAAAAAACATTATTTTGTATGTACAAATATGCAATATGCTGTTAGTAATTGTTAAAAGTTACAATTGAAGTAGTGAAGTTAAACTTAATCATACAAAAATGTAGTTGAAATCGCATTTAAAATGCTTTGCGAATTTATATGAACGCTACTTAACAACTTTCCTCGCGGATGTATCCCTGCAGGCTGCATTTGCATCTCGACCCTACAAATTCAGTGAGTGGTGGTGGGCCTGCAGCGCGCGCGCAGTCCCGCTCCGATCGTCACAGCGGCCGCACGCGCACGTCGCGCCATGAATCGTTCAATGTTCGCTCTTTTAGCGCTCGCCGCCTTCGCAGCCGCTAACACTGATCCGTCGCGACCCCGACTCATCGACTTCAACCCCTGGTCTTGGCTTCCGAATAATAGAAATAAATCCCCGTCTGTTATGGACTACTTCTTCCCTCCATCCAGAACCCCTAAACAATCCATCCTAGAACCACCTGCAGACCGACGACCCCCACCCACCGTACAAACTACTTTAGAAGACAACCCAACGATGACCACGCTCCAAGAACGCCCCACGACATTAGGCAGAAAATCTCATAATAAAATAAAAACAACCGCATCTGCAATTCGGCCGACCGCGTCTACGCCACCGAAGACGAAAAAATCAACACATAAAAATGTCGCCACTGACACGACCATAGATTCAAAAACGACACAAACAACAAAAATTGATACTGCACCGCCGACTACGAACTTCGTAACTGCTACGGTGAAGCCGCCAAAACGTTACACAATACGACCGGTACGAACTACGGAAACTCCAATAGTTCAGGAAACAGAGTCGACTATTAATTCAAATAGCGATAGTACAGAGACGGTTGTAACCGACGTATCAAGCACGACGGCTGAGGTTACTAAAGACATAACATCAACTTTAAGTACAACTATTGATACGCGCTTCACGGATGGCACGACCAGCACCGGCTTGGAGTCTACGACGCTGACGGAGAGTACGATAACGGAACCGGCGGACAGCCGTGAGGGCTACTTGCCGTTGCGGGACAAGCCACAGCAAAATCACGTCAAGATCAACGAGCAAACGAATAAAGAGGTCAGTAATTTTAAACATTATTATTAAGCATCACTTGCAACTCCGTTACAGTCTAATAGTTGCGATATTTGAAATAATATTAGTTTTTTTTAAATTTAACTAAAAGTTTGGTTATCAAAAGAAGCTTTACTTTTTATAAGTAAAAAGTATCGTATAAGAAAAACACTTCTTGTAAGGAAGAGCTATGGACCATTGCGTTGTCCGGTTCCCACAACAACTACTTAAACAATGTTAATTATTTAATATTGATCATCTAGAACTCATAGGCGTTATAAAACACTACAAGCTTTTTATAGATAAATGATTTTACTGCATAATGAGGTATAATTCGAGCTAGGCGTTAATTATCGCTCGGATATTAAACTTTTTGCCTCGAAAGTTAAAAATACTATGGGAAATGAAAGTTTCCGACTGATTGATTAGGTAGGATAAAAAAATCTGTCAAAGACATAATTATCTCGCTATGTTAGAAAAATATTTTAATATTTTTAACAAGCATTAAAATAAAAAGTTTTGGTCGAACATTAAAAACTCTGAATTGAAAAGTCTCTACACTCCATTATTCTCTACAATACAATAACTTAAGTAACAATAGAAAGCATTAACTCATAGTTAGAAAAAACTGGGCGATTATTAAAGAAATATTTCCTAAATCTTTAAAGAAATAAATTACCACAACCATTTTTTTAAAGTTTAAAATGTGGTTTGAATCTTTCATTTCATAGTACTGAAAAGTTTTGGTTTCGCTAGATCAAGATAAAGCTATGCAATTAGATATGATCACTTATAGCGCCTTCTATTATTTTTTAACTCTAAATTACTTTTTTAGTTAATAGCTCATTGCAAAATGTACTTAACACATTTTTGATTCTTGAGTAATTTTGTAAAATGTATAAAACATACCTCTCCCAACACAGGTAACAGAGAAGTCAAAATTTGCGCGTCTAAACTAAAAGAGGTATTGCATCCAAGACCAGAAATTTACAGCGAAAGTATAAGTCTTAAAGTCCATTTAATAATTTCCCCAAATTTAAATAGCGGATAAAAAATATCAATATTTAATGACACTAGTCATTAAAATTAAAAAATTAACTAGTTAGGTCAAGATATTATTCATTCCACAAATTATGATTTAGAAATCAATGCGATGAAAATTATGGTGTTAAATAAAAAGCCGGAAAGATTATGCAAAAAATATTCTAATCTCGTAAAAACCAGTACTTTCTTCTCATTAGACATTTGCGGTCACAAATGCAGCTTCCGCAAAATTTGGTTGAACAATAACTTGAGTTTTTGTTTGAACAATATTAAAACTTTCACTTTTAATATAAACAAGATGACCCGCCCTCGCTTCGATCATCAGTTCATTTCAGCCCGAACTTTAAAATTCAACTTTTGTAAATTACTTAAAAGTAACCCTTATGCTGTTAATATATTATTTAATGGAGATAAAACAAGCTTTGTTTAAATTTTTGTTTGTCTGTCTGTCCGTATGTTTGTACACGCATCACTCTAACATTACTGCACGAAGTTAATACCGTTTTAACATATGTATAACTGCAGGTATAACTTAAAATATAGACTATATTTTAAATATAAAAATATAACTTGAAGTCACGAAAATTTGAAAAAAAAAAAAATTTTAAAGTTACATCTGTTTAAGTACAATTTTATAATAAAAATGATTTAATTGCAAAAAAATTACTGAAAATTCTCATTTTTCATGTCAGAGACATCTACCCGTGACCCCTTAAATCAGATGTCAAGAAAAAAGTGACTGTCATTTAAACATGTTATACTATTTAACAAAATATGAAGCAGTGCAAACGATAACGAAGTAACAATACTTACACTCTATCTACGATCAGATAATTTAAATAAGGATCCCAATCAAAAAGTAATAAATCTAAGTAACGCGGATGTACAGAACAATAAAGACACTGTTTACATTAGTGAAACCAATCATCGAATACTACCGAAATGAGTCGTAACTATCTAACGAATTTGAACCGAATCAAATACTAATCGTGTCTAATTAATCAGCAGGTACGCATTGCAGGTAGAAAGTCGATAGCCGTATCTATCTTACGATTGGAAGAGAAAGGGTACCTTAGGTACAATCCAAACTGGGTTGGAATAGTCATAAACGGAAGCTGAGGAAAGTTCCAAGTAAAATAATACATCTATTGTTAGATGCGCCTTATTGCTGCAGTTGTTCTTACGTCTAAGATTCGTTTGCTAAAAAAAAAGGAAAAAGAAGAAATAGTTATCTAAAACAGATCGATAGTTGCTACAAATTAGTTTTGTAGGGGACTTTTGTTTCGCGATGTATTTGTTACGTCGCTCTCGGTTAATTAAGAAGATCTGGACTAAACTACTTCACAAATGTTCACGACAATGAGAAAAGTAAATAAAATTAAAAAGAAAAAAAGATAGCGGCAGTAGCTTGCATGGTTAGGGCGTTAGATTCATGATAAAAAGGTCTTGGGTTTAAATCCCAGTCAGTATTGGCGTGAACCCACTCCTTATCATAAGTATTTAGTTTAGTTGAAGGGTCTAAAAATATTAATAGTTTGTAACGCAAATAACTAGTATTTTTTTATTTAGAGGTAGCGCCATTAGCTCAGTGGTTACGTCCTTGGATTCATGATCAAAGTGTGGTAGATTCGAATACTATTGCTAGTTGTTGCGAAACGATAAATATTCAATGCTCCAACTCATAATCCAAGGAAAGATAAAAGGACGCCGCAGACCCAGCCGTAGACGAACCTCTTGGCTTAGAAATCTTCGTGAGTGGTTCGGAATGAGTACCAGATCACTGTTTAGAGCAGGGGTGGACAAAGTTAGAATTGCCTTAATGGTTGCCAACCTCCGTTAGGAGATGGCACTAAAAGAAGAAGTTGTTATTTAAAGAGAGACAAGTGCTACCAGAGACAGTCCAAATTGAAGGTGTGAAGTGAAGGCTAAAAGTAATAAAAGAATACTAGGATTTTGATTAATTTAATTTTCTTTTTGATTTCTTTTTTAATTGTGTAATAAAATAATAATAATTGATAACTTGATTCAGAGAGATTGGTATTATTTTGCAATACCTTTCTTTTGTTTTCAGAAAGTTTATCTGTCCGTGTTGTGTAATCCGCTACAAATTGTGACTCTTTTAAGCAAGTCGTAATATCTTGAGAATTTATAACTTTCATTTATGTTATTGAGTTTAATTTTAATATTTTTATACTAATCGATTTTCTTAAATATAAATTTAAAACTTCAAGGTTGCAAGAGACGTCTTAATATGCGTCTCTGTTTCTTTACGCGATAATTACTGAACGGTTTTTAATGTAATTTTCACTAAAAGACAGAGTGATTCATGAAGAATGTTTATGTGCACAATTTGTTAAGATTTTGTGTAAAGTTGTAATATGACGTTAATTGTTGAAAATGTGGGGGTTGCTGGTATAATAAAAATGTAATTTCCTAATGTCTGAGAAAGTTTGTATGCGCTTCGCGAAAAAACTAATACTGGAAATTGGATAAGGTTTTCAAAGTTGTGTTTCTGTAGCTCTTAATTGAGCTTAATTAAACACGACTGTCAAACTATTATCACCATCATGTTTAAGGTTAATGGCAAATATTCAAGAGACAGCTCCCAGAATTCATTAATTGGTCTTTAACAGTTGGCACTATATACGGATGATTACAGCCATCTGTAATCATACAGTTGAATGATAGGACAACATCTAATAGCGAATTACGTAGATACAGGAAACGAGCTAATCGTTCACAATCACACTTGTTATATCACGAGACGAGTAGCGTTCGAGACAGGTTTCCGTGTGATGCGGTAATTTGTGCATCACCGCGTGCGACGACCGACATTGACTTTTCAATTCAAGGCCATCAGTTATTGCATTGAGTAATATCCTAGTTATTAGTGTGCGTCAATATTTGGTACTTCAATTTAAGAAAAGTACTTTCAACACGTCAATAATTGGTTGGTCAGTAAGTTTATCTGAAGCTACGACCAGCTTACATCATCATCATCATCTGTTAGAAGAAGCTATTAAACTTAAAATTCGCTTTTTTCAATATGGCCGTTGATTCCATAGTCTGTTTTGCAACAATTATTCAACTTGAAGATCAATTTTACATGTATTTATAATTAGCAAAACTGTTGATTTTGATGGATAGTAGTCTCTATAGGTTTATGTAAAAAATACCCTCACCGACTCTACAATTTTTAAGCTCTATTACAATAGATCCGAGGTAGTTTAACAAGTAGTTCAATATTGACTTATGAATTACAAGCTAGTGATGTGTTGCTCATATTAAGGATCACGCGAGTCTTTCGTAGATTTGTTATATTAGTTAAATGTCTAATAGCGAAGAAGAGGGTGGGGTGAAAGTATATTATAATAGAGAGTTCTTTTAATCTACTCCTGGATCACAATCCTCAGGCACTTTCGTCAGAAAACTAAAATGCATACTATTTTTGTACGTGTTAGTGTGTAGTATGTCTCAAATATACTTAATGCAAATATTGAGGTTAGAAAAGTTATAAAAATACTCTAATGAAAATCAATAAACTTTCACATATATTATTCACATATAACATTAAATTCTATATTGGTTGTTATGGTACTCACCGCATAGTTGAAACACTTGCCCTAAAGCAACATGTCATGGCTGTACCATATATGTGGAATAATAAACAGTTACGGGACCTAGGTTCTAGAAAAGGACAAGCGGGTTCACTTTATGCAGAGGTAACATTGCTAGATTTTTTATCAGACAGTTACATAATAAAGACTTACCACATAACTGTAAGAGGTGGAAGTAAAAAAAAAATAATCTGTGACATCAAAACACGAAGATTGTGATGATGCGCACCTTTCTACGTAATAGTGCTTTTAAGACATTATATAATTCTCTACAACGGCTCTTAGTTGATTTAAAACTTACATCTGTAGATTAAGTTTCCAAAAAAAATTCTCGAACACAACCAACAGTGAAATTGATTGATATACTTTTAATTAAACGGATATGTTTCCTTATATCGTAATAAAAAATAACGTTGAGTCATCAAAACATATAAGTATAATCCACGAAAGCGAAACCAACAAATTAATAGTAGAAAGTGCGCCGAATCAATTATTTGTACCGATATGTTTTCAACAAACACAATATTGAACGGTAGTCGAAGACAAAATGATTTTAGTTTAATGTTTTTACTTTTTAGGATTCCGTACCTCAAAATAAAATAAAAAGATCATATATAAAATCACTTTGTCATCCGTCTGTCAAAGTTCTTGAACTTTGTCATAAGAAGCGTGGAGGTATAAACTACATTAAAAAAACCACTGAGTCTATAAAATCAAAAAGAAATGGTTGTCAAAATTTTTCGAGTGCAGCATAGGCTGACATACAAAAGCGAATTATATTTATATATTTAGCTTATTTCGCCTAGTATGTCCTGTATCATGTGAATCATGATAAGAAGTAGCAAATAGTAATGTCTTATAGGAAAAAAAAGAAAATTCTGGAAAACGTAAAAATGTTTTAGTAACATCACAAAAACAATTGGCAGTGAATGTAGTTTGAACAGAACCCTCAATACGCGAGTCCGTCTCGAACTTGGCCGGTCATTTCTATTGATTTTAATGTTCTAGTTACTGCATTATTGTTCAATTAAATTACTATGAGGAGATAAGATTTTTTTATTTTATATTATTCCGCAATGTTAACTAATTTTACTGCGTATATTGCTCATAAAAAAAACAAAATACATCTTTCTAAAAATAAATTAATGGTCGACTAATAGAGCTGTAATTCATTCAGTCATTGTAGTTTGTTTTTATAATGCTGTATAATTTTTCTGCACATGTCAATCAAGTTTGAAATCAACATTCTTCGGTAGCGTTGCAGATTCCCTTCCACTGATGAAAAACCAATAATTTAAAACGCTTCGTATTCAATGATCACATTTCATATCTTTCCACATATAAGTAAATATTATAAATGTGAAAGTTTATATGTTTGGATATTTAGATGGACTTACTGAATATAGGCACACATATACTTTGTAACTTAGATTAACACATAGGCTCCTTTTTATCCCTGAAAAATGCATAGGTCAATGTTTTGGTTAAATCTAAGTACGCGTGAAAATAATTCCGATTAGCGCATTCAATGATTTATATTGTGTTTCATAGTGACAGAACTGTTTTTAACAGTCTACTTGCATCTTCAATCTTTGGATAATTAGATGTCTAACTCTACGTGTGAATGATAGCTTGTTAATCAACACGATGTGAAACGTATTAGCTTATTGCTTTAACAATCTCTAATTAGGTTTTAGACAATACGGGTATTGAGATTCTTGATCTATCTTAACATCTCGTAATCAGTTTCTTCTTTATCAATACATATAATAAAAACGTTACTTTTCGATGTTTTTAGACGCTTCACGTAAGTAGATATCCCAGAAAATAACACTGTTCCTGTGGGTTCATAATATTATAGAAAGGATTTGAATGAAATTTTGTAAATGTGATTTGCGAACTTAATTATCACATACGACACTTTTTATCCGAGAAAAAGCATAGTTCCCATGGGATAAAGGGGTTCACAGAAACATCTGAGTGGATTTGAATTCGAAAGGCGAGCAAGTGTTATAAAAAACGTTATCATTCTAAAGCTATAATAAGAAACTAGCCAAAGTTCCACGGGTCGGCTAGTCATTTCTAGAAATGTAAAAAATCCTTGTAGAAAAATTTATCTTCATGGCATCTCTCTAAGGTTTATAGATATAATAATGTAGCTTATGGCAGTAGAAAGTATGTTAATTTAGTGGTCAGTGTTGTTAGAAATGATTTTCACTCTCGGTAAATTGCGAAAAGTGCTATTACTTACGTATCTGGAGCACCAAGTGGTTGGAGCCAAACAAGTAATAAGTAAGTGTCAATTAAACAGTAAAGTTTTACATATACAACTTACAGGTCGACACTAGACGGTTTTAAAAACACACACTAAATACGAATAGGTATTCAGATCAAGTATATTTAACATGTAAATCAGTCTTCGTGATGATTTATCATTTAACTCAATGACTGTTGTTTTAAATGACTGAGCTATTTCAGCTTTATTTATATAAAGATATTGTTCATGCATGAATTATTTACCTAGTGATTTAACTAAAGTTAGCACCGATACACAATTGTAGCAAATGACACTTCAATGTTTGTTGGTCCCAAATATGATATAAAGCAATTTAAGAATAGATAAAATTCCGAAAACTCCGCAAAGGGTGAAAATACATCCAATATTTTTATGCATTTGTCTAAGAAGATAAATGTGGGGGTATAGTTAGAGTAGGATAATAGTGAAGGCCGTGTCGGGCTATAATTAGGGTAGGATAATCATAAAGAAAATTAATTATTACTTCCGTCGCGTCATTTTAATATTCAACTATTTATAAAAGTCTCTTTTATGAACATCACCTGGAGTTGAAGTGTGAACAAATAGTGAGTCGCTATATCACGGATATTGGACCTCTCGGACTTAGGTGAACCTTATGTTAACCTAACCTAAGACAAATAGTGAGTCCGGGCAGTGGAGGCGATTGTCGTAATTATATAAAGGGATCCCTACACCTTGGTCATAAGTCCAAGGCACTGCCTGAGTTCCGTCCCAAATACTAAAGAATCATTAAATTCGGTTACTTCATTCATCCAAATCGGCTCTGTGTTTCTGACATATACATAATATATAATTTATGCAGTTTAATAAATCTTAGTAAGGGCCTAAAAATAATTCACTTAACAACGTTATTAATAATTTCGTCCATTGCTAAAAACCGTATGAAAATCCTTTCAATATTATTAGTAAAATACGATTCAGAAACAATTTTACTATAACAAAGGAAAAGTTTGTATGTGAAAATCAATAAAATTAAACTATAACAATAACTACAATATACTGAATAAGTAATTGCAGTTGAAATGTCAAATCGTTGACGGTCGTTACTTGTTAGTGACACTTCACTTAAATTTCTTAATTTCTTTTCATGGTTGCATTGAAAAGGTTCAAGTGAAAGTAACAGATTATTAACTGTTGTGTTAAAAGACGATTTTGTATGCTCCGTCTTTGACCTCACCATCATTCTAAATTTTCTATTCACAGAAAATTATGTGCAGTCATTTATGATGACTATGCGAAATTCTTTATAGTAAAATTCTCTTTACATAAAATACGTATCATGTTAGTAGCGGAAGTAATATAATATAAAGCAGAATGTTTTATATATTATTGAACAATTTGAATCGATTTTTGTTATTTAATATTTTCAATGAATACTGATTGATTTCTATTCATGTATTTTAAATTTTTTATAAAAAAATATATAAAGAATAGAAAGCAATATAAATCTGTACAATACCTTCGTCGAACTATTGATTGATGACTGATCTTACCTGTAAAAAAAGTATAGGTTAATTATGTTATTACATTAGTGTAAAATGGTACAACATAAGCTCACGTAATAACATGCATAATATTTTTTGATAATATTATTAGCCAGAGGCGAAAGTTTACTGTTACACTTGACCTCTCTATACATTAAAACATAATCGAAAGTGAAATTAAATAAGCGTTGAGATCGCCTCGATAGTCGGTTAATAACATATGTTTTTGCACTACTATCCGCTACCAAATTAAATCTACGTTAAAGCAAAAAAAGAAAAAACTATTTAGGGTTTCGTAATAAGAAGTCAATTGGTTTTATATTCGTTTGAAATTTATTTGGACACAATTACATGTGATTCGGAGTGTTGAAAGCAATCGTTTGTAAAGTCTGATTAAAATTCCGTTTCTATCGTTTGGCGCCTTTTAGATTAATCTTAAGTTAATTCTTTGATGGAAATTAAATTTCTATTGAAGTAGTTGTTACTTAATACTGTTTTTTTTTTTCATTTTTTAGACATTGCGTACAGGATGTGATTTAATTACCTACTTTCATACTAGTACTACTTAAGAAGTAAGTAGTAAATTTTTTATTGTACCTAAAATATAGTATTTAGTTTATTTAATTATAGTAATATAGTATTTAGTTTGAATAGGTACTTTCAATTGAATATTTAGGGAAAATTTTCTGGAGCATAGAATAGATATTAACTGATCTTAGGCTGTACTTCCTATATAGGTATAAATTGAATACCACGCAACTCATTAATACATATTAGTTCAGATCTAAATACTAACTGTAAATCATAAATATGCCTAAATAGAATCAACCTTACACAGAAGGAATAACGTTTATTATAAGATGTTGGATATATCCTGATAATTAACGTGTAGAAGATTTATATCAAGTTGCAAGGCCTAAGTGCACGTATTAAGCCTAATGAAATGTAACGGCAATTACTAGTTTCCTTTAATAGAGATAAGAGATTCAAATAATGTTATATATTTAATATAAATACAAAGAAGATACATGCTTTCATATATTTAACAACTAACCCCGGCTTCGGTACCTAATACACGTAATACTTAGAGTTATCAAAATACATTTATTTAAAATGACATATATTGTTACTAAATAAAAATATTTAGACGATTACGACAGTAAACATACTTTATTGTTATCCCGCAGGAACTCTGATTTTTTCTGGGACACTAAGTAGCCTATGGATTACCAAGTACAGTAGAATTTCCGAACCGCCAATTATCCGAATCGGACCTAAGTTTAATATAAAAAATTAAAACCAAGTAATTATGTTTTATTTTGTTGTAACAAGTTGGAACTCTCTGGAGTCCAGATATATTGCAACTGTTGAAATATATCTATTATGTTTTTGTTTTTTTGCTACTACAGAAGTCCTATTATTGTTGTGAATTTTTATACTTTGTATTTTTGTTGAGGCATGGTAGGGTTGCAACCACAGATCACCCCCAATAGATACCGTATGTTGAATATTTTGTTCCGTTTCGAATTCACCAAAGTTGGCGGAACGTGCGGGTTGCGCGGGGGACGGCTAGTGCAGTATGATTGGCTATTTCAACGTCACCCGATTGCCGTAGTGATGGGACAAGGATTTTTAACTGTCGATATATATTAATAGTAATGTTCGTAAGTAAACTACGTGACTACAACTTTCTAGCTCCCAACAGAAATGTTCAATAATAAAGGATTCAAAATCAAACCACAACTCTCATTTAACATCAATAATAATTATAATAGCCTTGATTATGACATATTTTTATAGTGTACTAGCTGACCCGGCAAACTTCATACCGCCTCAGAATAATACTATATAATTTAAAAAAGTAAAATGTTATTTTTGTGATTAACAATGGAATACCACAATTAATTATAAAAAAAAAACTGTGGAAATTGAATAATTTATGATCGACTTACTATTGTAGATTATATTTATTTTATAAATATTTAACACTCAGAAGCGGAAAAAATAATCTTTTGAAATTTTACTATTTTTTAAAACTAAAATACCTATAATAAGCAATAACTATACTAACATAACTAGAAGATATATAAATAAAAATATCGATACTATTCGATAAAGTTTAAACTTTCAGAACGCTAATTATTTTGCAAGACAAAGACAAATATAGCATAAACGCAAATGAGTGAAGGAGACTTTTCAAAAAGACATCAACGAGTGTAAGGCTCACTTTTGACGATTTACTTCTAAAAATCCATTATAACTTGAGCTCTGCCTGGATACATGTTTTATAATTTTAACTTTCCTGTGAAATGTTATACCATCTTTTTTATAACTTGAGCTCCTTGAAGTTTTCCCACACCATTTAACAGCACAGCTAGTCATTTTTGTTAATTTGTTGTAAATAAAAACGATTTATCTCTATTTGTGAAACACGGAAACATATACGTCATCACGGGTCTAATGTCTGGTTGACACTAATTAGTCAATTGTGGGCGTGACGTTTTTATTAGAGCAAATGCATATATGTGTGGTGAGTTCATGTCGCCTTCAATGCGGAATCTATTGGGGGTGATCTGTGGTTGCAACTTATTCTGATCGAGATGTTCAAGTGAGCGTTATTGTAGAACTGTGTTTGTTAAACTTAAGAAAGTTTATTCTATGTGTGACAGTTCATTTTTATTCCAGTCTATGTATATATATATCCGAATCGATTATGTACAGACATTCTGTTACATTATTACTATATGTATAGATTCCTAGTGACGTTACAGATACGGATGTATTTTAAAATAAGGACATCATGTCAAATCTACACATGTCGTACGTGCAAAAATGTTTGCTTTTACCGCTAGTGATAATATTTTAGTGCTTTAATGTAACTGTGAATTTCGTATCAAAAGTGAGATGAAACAGTATAAAAATACTTAAGATTAATGTGAGTTTAAAATTCTCACAATTTCATTATTATTTTGAAGTGCGGATTTCAATGAAATATTGCACACAGATATAATACGTAGGCTAATTTTTATCCTTGAAAAAAAAAATCATTGTTCCTGCAGGGAAATAATGAAATTTGTTTATTTAACGCCGCGATGGGTTGATAATTTAAATATTAATTATTTTTATACATCGTTTATGAAACGTCTGGTTAGTTAGCAAGTGTTTTATCAAGTAGGTCGATTACGATATTATTACTACTTGCACTTAAGTGTATCATCTGGCCTACCGTTGCTGTTCTCAATGGAATCGTGTTCGATAAAGCACTGTGTCAACTAGCGGTATGCGTTTTTTATCATTTGTTTGGCCAAACCGTCGCGATTCCAAAATCAAGCGTTAATTTAACAAAATAACTATCAAATATTATAGTTTAAAGACTCTTTCATTTTCAATTTAAATATTTCAACAATATAATTAAGAGCAAATAACTTTAAAAATGAAAAATATTACTCTCGCTTCGCTGAGGTGTATTAGACTACAGATAAAAGTTTATCAAAAATGTTTTAGCGTATCTCACCTTTTAAATCTTTCTTGGACTTCCACACATAATATTTCAAAACTAAAATTAGCTAAATCTTTTAGTTCTCGAGTTATAGCGTGAATAACAAACGTCAATACATTTTACCTATATATAAAGACTATAAATACCTACTAAATTTGCACCCACCTTTTACCCCCTTAGGGATTGAATGCACAAAAAGCGATATCGACAATAATCATTATTAGGAACTTATAACCCAAATACAACATTTTATTGAAATAACTTTAAAAATCAGAGAACTTTCATACTAACTTGCACCCCCCTTTAACCCTCTTAAGGAATGATTTTCGAAACATATTTTACACGTGTTTCATGACTCTCAATGAAGAACCTTCATAGTGAATTTCATTCGAATAACTTCATAAACGGCAAAGTTTCATACTAACTTTGTACCGCCGTTTTACCCTCTTGGGGGGTGAATTTTAAAAAATCCTTTCTTAGTGCCCCTAAGTTATAAAAGGAACCACCGTTCAAAATTTCAAATTTCTAACACTTATAGTTGAGGCTCTGCGTTGATATGTCAGTCATTAAGTCAGTTTAGCTTCTCCTTTTATATACAAGTTTTCATGAATTCGAAAGGAAGAGTAAGAACTAGGATCACGTACAAAGAAAAAAAATCAGATCACTTTTCGTTTCGTAGATATAATGATACCATCAGTGATAAATAATGCGAAGTGCTTCAACAAAAAGTGGATAATAGATCTATAGTTAAATGGATAGATCGCCTCTCACTATTAACAGTATGTAGCTGGTAAGACCACATTATTGGCAATAGAATGAGTTGCTGTTATTACGATTTGCTGATCTCTCTAACAAGAATCATTAACCAGATTATACGTAGATGCGGATGAGAGCAAATACGTAATTAATATGGAAGACTTTAAGATTCGATAAAAGGCAATGATCATCCGTTCCTAAGAAACGCTATTAGCAGTATTTGGAGCATGCGAACGTGGGAAGGTGTCATTCGAAAGTCATTTATAATTAAAATCTGAAGTGAGCGCGGAGCAAGAATGGATTCTCGATTATACACAATTTCTTCGGTTTTCTTTTAGCCACAAAATTAACGTAGCAGATCGCGGTATAAATGATTCGAGTCTCACTCGGATTCTGGTCACAATCTCCAATACGTGACCACAGTTCTTGTTTGCATTGCGGTTGAAATAGTTATAAACGGACGAAAGTTTTAGCCTACATCGAGGATCGAGCACGTATGTATGACTTGACAGACAATTTCCCTGATTTGACGCAGGTCAAACATCATTTATGCAGTGCGTAGTAACCCGGAATGAATGCAAAGTTTGTCCGCAAAATTCTTGCTCGAGTATGCTCTTCACGCGCAAAGCGAAATCTGCGAGCCATTAACGCGTGCCATCAAACTCTTTAGACTATTAATGCTCTGTTTATCTACTTAGATACGAAAGCAAAGATTGTTGATGTTCAATGGGAGCCAATGTCACAGTAAACAAAGCGATATTGAATACACTCTACAAAAAGCGTGTTACAATGAAATGTGGACATTATGTGTACTCGTATGTAGAGAACAATCAGTTGAATGCGCAGTAGTAAACACAGTGATATTTTAATCTTTATAATACCGACAACGTATTAAACATTAATCCTTTTTATTATACCAATATCTCCGAAAATATTTAACTTTCACATACTTTTAAGTATACTGAAAACACTTTCTCGTATTAAAAAATCTGACATAGGCCTATTATAAGAAACAGGCAACGCGCAAACTGAATGGTAAACAAACTTGTTGTTTTATTTTAAAAACGTTTCAAAATGTGGGTTTTAACGAGGTACATTAATTTCATGATTTCTACAATATTGTTTTAGTTGAAAATCTTTAATATTGTTAATATCTTTAACATTTAATTTACTGGATTCAATAAGTGAAAATAGTTTTCAATTGAATTTAGAAATTTCCACTCAAAAGCAAAAGGAGCATAGTAATAAATAAAAAAGCAACGTGACTTAATAAAATTTAATTGAAAACATTGTTAAAATAGTTCAAGTTTGCTTTTGTCATCTGATGGGACCTTTTAAGGTTAAATATGCCCTCAAATAAGGTCAAGTGCAATCGTTCGAACGTGGAGCTCGTGAAAGGTGAGAAGTGACGTTACACACGAAAGCGACAAAATTATAAACGAACATTATAAATCGTCTTATGTCGAGTATGCATTGTAAATTTGTTTTGACATTTCAGAATAAGTATATAAGTAGAGGTTAGAACATAAGAACAGCCTTAAGAGAATAAGTAATTATTTTGTAGTGTCTGGTAAATAAAAATACATAATTAATTCATTACAATTTCGAAAAGGACTGTAAATATAGTATGTCATGTCTGATAGAAAGTTTTTTCGACATTCAGTAAATACATGAATTCTTGTAAAACAGGATTATCGTTAAACAAGCGTATGCCATAATTAAACAGACAAACGGTATTTTTGTGGTTCATGTAGTGAGATCAATTTGGCTTTTTGTGACTTGTTTGGGGAAAACGAGCTGCTTAAATATTTAAATCAATTTTTAACAATAAAATCTTGAAGGCTTTTTGTGTTAATTGAAATTTTGTTATGAATTACTATTATCTTCCTATGAATGACACTTGTTCGTTATAGAAGCAGCACCTTTATAAAAAGCAGGAAGGAATAATTACATAAGGCGCCTATTGAGGGTGACCTCAATATTTATAGACATCGTAATGGGTGAAAGCAATAAAATTTAACCCGAAGTCTCATCATCCGGTCTGATAAACTTAAATGCAGACTACCACAAGGTGAATGATAATTTGACTAATAATATGATAATCATAACTTTTGCTAAATATTACGTGAAACAATAATGACGATGAGTGGAGTTTTGATGGCGTAAATTAAATTACATTGGAACTCAAAAACTTTGCGTATTATTATTTTAATAACTCCAGTTCCTAAGAGACGTCAAGAATTAGTTGATCAGTAAGCTTGTCCGAAGCTACCTCTACTTCGGAAATCATTTATCTGTTGAAAAAAGCCTAGCATAGCCTGTAATAGTTAAACTTGAAGGTCAACTTCACATAGATTCCAGGACCTTTTCAAGTAAACAGAACTATTCATTTAAAATCTTTGAAGTGGTAAGTATCATATTATAAATATATTTGGTTTGTAGTATTTAAATAAAATAAAATCTGACGACGAAGTAGCGCACAAAGTTAGTAAAGATGAAGTTATAAATGAATTGAAAAAGCCTTTTCATTTCTCTAAATGAGATGATGCTTAAGAACTACATGGGTTATTAGGCAGTGGCTTTGTTAGTTGGTCTTCGGATAGGTAGTCACAATGGACACTTTCACATCTTCACGAGTGCTTTTGAACTGTCAATAAGCACATTATCCAAATATGATAATAACCTACTAATGTATTATTATTTCTCGTTTACCTTTTCTATTCATTATAAATAATTGAAATTTGAATTCCTTGATTTCTTTATGTTTAAATTTGTTTATAAGTTTTATTTCTATTTAATGATCTCAATAAATACAAGGATTTGATAGCGCCTTATCATTTGTATTGAAGTCTTTTTATAAGAGAAAGTGTTTATTTAAATCTACTGGCTTTCGAGCATTAGTTATTACAAATTCTGAGATATAGTTATTTCAATCTATGACGCCACATAGCATTACTTTTATAAGAATTTCAGAAGACCAAATAAATTAGAAATAAATGCTGTATTTATGATGTTTAAAACAGTAAATATTTCATGAACATACAAACAAGGAAATCATAATAAAAGCTATTCTGAAGATCGTGTATCGTCTCACCTTTGACATAGCCTCTCGGTGTTCTGACAAAGTAGAATGTATGTAATATTCATGAGTACAATATAATTTTACGGGAAACCTGGATAACCCCAGAGAATTTAGCAACGTCTAGTCACTATAATCTCCAATCTAATTTACTCATAGTACCTTTGTTTTCAATGGTTGCATAACTTTAACTGTATAGATATTACAAGTCCAAGCTTGTATTGGATATGGTTTAAATAACTGTATGGCAATTTTCATACCTATGACAATAACGGTAATTGTTCGATTAGATGGTATTTGCCGATAGTTTTCACATATTACCACTATTTAGCTGTAAATGTATATTCTCATTTCCTATTCTTATTTTATTTCATCGCCATAATTTTAAAGTACGGAGAATAAAAAACTGTAAATCCAAGACAACAAAGTTCTAGATCAAGACCAGATTATGGTTTTGTTATCTTTAATAGTAAATCGCTAGAATCTTCCGTTATAAAAGTAAGCAATACAATAAGAGTAGAAGTTGTTAAAAAAATTGGGGGGTTTTTATTGTACTTGAAGGGCCACGTTATGGTCAGTAGACCGGAAATCGTTGAATCTTAAATTGAAATATGAAAAAAAATTAAAAAGGTGAAGAAAATTGTTACCGATTTGGTTAACTGTCGATTAAACTTTGGTGAACTTACTTTAGTACCCATAAGAAAATGTATAGAGAACGAATAAAGGAGAGGGATTACTTAGGAGGTAGGAGATTTTTATATTAAAGTCCTGAGTTTTTGAAGTAGTATATATTAAGATCCAAATTTTGTAGTAAATTTGCTTAATTTCTCCGTAGCTCAAATATTCAATTTAAAACCTGATTTAATATTCCCATTTAAAACCTGATTAAAAAATTTATGCTGATTGTTATTGGTTGATACTCATTATTTTACTTATTTTTACTTGGTTCTACAAGCTAGCTTTTTAGTCATATTGCAGATATAATCTCTGTATAAAACCTGCTCCTTCTATATGTTCAACAGTAGCTTATTTTCGTTTTGAACGACCAGTTCTAGTTACGAAGAATTTAAAAGACTATTTTGTTATAATCCGCTAACACAACGTAGATCTGTGATATATTATACAAATACACGTAGACTGTAAAGTTTCACTCTACGCACGTTTCACGTTGATTCGATCTCTATTTAGTTTATATGACTATTTACGAATTTATATGTTATATTTTAGTTTTGTAAAGATTTTAACGTCTTGTCTAGATTTGCCTGTCACTATGAACGATATACATATATGAGATATTATCAGTGAAATGGAATACGTTACTCAACGTTCAAGGATACAATTTCTGTGTCATGAACCCATTTTAGGATTGAAATAATTTCTTGTTGCTGCAGTAAATTAAAATACTATTTTGGCGACACACGAATTATGTCAAGAGGTAATAGAGCCCTTAACTCTTACTTGGTGAACGTTGAACCGTGAGATTATTCAAAAGTGGGTGAAATAGTTATTATAGCATTTGCTACTTTATTTTTGTGATCTCTAGATTTGTATAAAGGTAGAACAATCGCAACTAACGCTCGTTTTAAACAGTCATTGCAGATTTTGTACTGCAGACGTTAAGGAACGATACTCATTGCTGTACAGCAACGTCGTAAACTTGCGGCCAAGGTGTAGGGTTAATGGGTTATTTTTACATAATTATAACGCTCACCTCAGTTTCCCGACCGCTAACTACAATATATAATAAAGTAAACTTACATGTATCTCAAGAAGGGTGACTGGAACCACGAAATTAAACCACTTGTTTTCTAAACGATCATAACTATATCAAATTAAATGACTACCTCAGAACGATCGGGATACTATACAAATGGAGTATTGTTCATATAAATATGTAGGCACTACATATAGTTATAAGATAATAAAGGTGCTAACAAGAGTTAATAAAAAGGACATGATTCCGAACATTATTTCATATTATTCTCCCGTAATAGGAATACAGTCATATTTCCATTTGTAATTTTGATATTAAATTACCCTCTTTTCAAATGAGCACTTGCGATTTAGTCATAAAACCATAAATACAGGTACAGTTTTGCGTATAGTGTACAGACATAATAGTAGGCAATCATCTTAGTAATCATGACTGTAGAAGCGCTGAAGAATAATGAGGCGTAAAGATTTGATTAGAGTCACTCGGATCGTAGTATTTGATCTCATTTATACTAATAATGTCAGTTTAGATTGGAATAATCAGTCTACTTTCGTGTTTGTCCTGATTTTATTTATATTATACGATTTATTTTACTACGAAAGCTATCATGAAGCTTATTTAATAATCATTTTTACGTCAGATTTACAATTGAATATTCTATACTCGCTTGAACGCGCTAATCTCAGGAAGAATTTGGTCTAATTTGAAAAATTCTTTCAGTGTTAGATAGCCCATTTATAGAGGAAGGCTATAGGCTATATGTCATCACGCTAACACCAATAGGAGCGGAGCATGACGCGGACGTAGTCGCGCGGGTCGACTAGTTTAAAAGTAAAGTTTAGTTTTTCAGAAATTTAGACATCTGTATCTATATTACATCTGTTTATTTACTTAGTCATGGCTGAGATATAACGAAAATATAATTTGTTTTGGGATTTATTTCCAATCAAATTATGTAAATGTTATAGATTACGTTGATCAGGGAATTTACAATTTTAAAGGAAAGCTCATTTTCCAAACATTAAATTTGTAGATTTTCTTACAATTTTAACTTTAATAAATTGTTTAATTTTCAAGCAAATCCTACAGTACAATGTCTTAACATACAACTGTAAAACAGTGTATATATAACAATGTATATATAAAAGCCAATATAGTTTTCACACTTAAACAATAATAAACTTCAGTTTATAGGGTGATACTTGCCTGCATAATACTTGCTCTAGCATTAACAACTATAAACAAATAATTGCATTTTATACTGTTTTATAACATTTAGATGGAAGAAAGTAATTTTATAACAGTACTAGTCGACCCGCTCCGGCTTTGCCCGGGTGCGATTTACAATGTATATTTAGTTTTAATTTTATATTTTAATTTATAACATATTTTGCTATTTATATATGACTGAACTCCTAAACAAATAAAAGCTCACACAGCTTGACATGCACTTTTGATCTAACCGCGAACATTCAAGTTTTTTTTTTGCGTTAAAATGTAGCCAATAATGTATCGTATCCTTTCCCAGGTTTTTAACCGACTTCAAAAAGGAGGAGGTACTCAATTCGATTGGTATATATTTTTTATATATGTATATCGATTACGCTGAGAATTATAATTTACGTGATTCTTATTTAGTTTGATTGAAGTTGGTGCCAGCAATAGTATAGTATATAGTAGTATAATAGCACAATTGTACATACTATGTATTTTGTTACAGGTTCGTTAAATAGATATACATAATTATTATTTATCACTACACGTCTGTTCACCTGCCTGGCACCAACTTCAAAAATAACAATTATTGTATATTATTGTCCTAATAAAGGAGGTTAATAAATAACAGTATTATTTCTTAATTTTTAGTCCATTTTTTTAAGTTTTTGAAGTCGGTTTTTTTAATAGTCTATACCTGTACCAAATTTCATCAATATCGATTTCGTAGTATGTTTGTTCTGCTTTATGAATTAGAGCTTATACTAGCAGCAAGGAAATAATTACTGTGCATTTTTATGTATAAATATATACGTTTCTCATATTAAGTCATTAAACAATTTTATGCAATATTTTGTAATGCAATAAAGCAGCATTAAACAAGATAAATTTGTAAGAAGAAAAACTATTTGGCCTTAAATCCAAACAATGTTGACTGTGAAATTATAAATACAAATGGATATAAGCAGATTACGATCCATATACAATGTTATTGAATTTTTAACACAAAAAATCAGTAGCATATTTGCTACGATATCACGGAAGATGATATATTATCGAGTCAAGTATCACACGGCATCTACAATCAATATGGTGGGGTTTATAATAACATACCTTATACCCATGAGAAACAGTATTGACCAAAATAGGAAATAGATTTCAAAATCAAGAACTTGGAACTACCTTTAATGCCATTTAAAAAGAAATTGTTTAATACTTCTTAATACATGAAATTTGAAATTAAATCAATGTGACAACAACGTTATGACTTTGACTTTATAATAAGTAGAAGTAAACCTTAAATAATTTTTAACATGTTTTTTGTACTTTTTTAACCATTGTGCTAAACAAAAATGTAAGCCATAAGAACTACGTAAATACCATAGTCTCAAATAAAGTATCATTATCAAAATAAAAAGCTTTGACTTTGAATTCCGATTTGATATAATTTTTGGACTAAAATAAGAGTTTTTCAAATAAGTTTGTATTTAAAATAAACTGTTCCAGTATGGTTATAAGTTATCGTAAAATTGTAAAGACGACGGTAAAAAAATTAGATGAGAAAAATGTGTTTAAGTAGTTTTTGATGACTTTGGTTTATTTATATTTTTAAAGTTGCTTTCTTTTCACTTCGAAAATCATCACTGAATTATAATGAGTTGATCTGATAGCTCATTTCATGCATATCATAGTATTTGCTAGATTTGTACTAAACAATATAATGTGAGAATCTCGTATAGTATATAACTATATATATAACTATTAGGACAACGAATAAAGAATGTGTATTTATCACTGTTACAATCTTGATGAGAAAAAAGAAATGTTAGCGCTAAAATGTAAATGTAATTGACTATAATAGTATGTTTGAGTAATTATCGTTACAGCAATGTTTATTATTTACAAAGCAGTGAGTAAATATTCAATACTGTGTAAGAAATAATAAGTTTGATTTTCTGAATCTAGGAATAAATAAAAGGTCATGTTATATTTTAAATTGATTTAAAATATATGTTCAATTCCAAGTACTTTACTATTAAATTTTTCCTTTGCTTCTATCTCTATCTGTATGTCGATTTGAGATCTCCACTCTGACTTTTGACAGACAGACTAAGTGATTCTATAACAGTTCATTTTTCCATTTTAAGGTACAGTCCCTTAAAAATTAATATGAATAATAAAAGATAGAAAACCAATAGTACTTTCTAAAGAAAAACCTGAGAACCGAAACCAAGGGTTCCTCGACGGATACTCGATGTATGTAGACCGTGTCGGCAAGAGCAGCCGACATAATGACGCTTCACGCTTAACTAAATCACGCAATATTGAAAACATACGAAAAATATTGCTAATTCGTCTGCGCGTAAATATTACTTTTAATGGTCCATAACTATCAAGAAAAGGCTTCTGTATATTTTAAAATTACATTTTCGGTATTAAAAGGTATTAACTTCAGCAGCCTTTATTAACTTCAATCTAATTATATGCAAACAATTATATTTATTTATGAGAAAATGTAAAAAAAAATATATTTATATACTTTTGGATACATAATATGAGTATAGATTTGATAAAAAATAAATAAAATAAAATTACTCATAATAATATGTAGATCAATATGATATACCTAAGTGAGATCTACATAATGCACTAATCTTCATTCTTTTATGATACTACGATATTACTTCCGAAAGCAAATTCTTTATCATTAAATTTGAGATAAAAGAATAAAGCCATTTTAACTCATTACGTGAACCAGATATTCGTTACAAACGACGAGAGTACAATATCTGAAGATACTATCAGTGACAAGTAAAATCTTTCAGCTGATTCTGATTTAGGATCAGCTAATAATACCAACTGTATCTTTACATTGTTATCTATACATATTATTATAATGTAATTTATTGTATTTGTGTACATTACTTAAAATAAGAAAACTTACTGTCTTTATAACACCTATAGACGTATGTTTTGCTGCAGGTTTACTTTGAAAACTAGGCTTTGTATCATTGAAAACGGTAATTTAAAATTGTTTTAGCCCTTCAGTCTTAATATGGAAGTGACACGTATTTTAAGGGGTTAGAGGTAGGCAGTGAGAATTTTGAAATTTTAATTTTTTTTTCAAAGTTTCGTGACTTCAAGTCAAAACATTGTGTAATGATGCCATGTTATTAATTTTATAAAATAAAATGCTTTAATGGTAAAAAAAAATTACTGAAAATTCTCATTATTTTCATGTCTCTGACTACCCCTTACCCCTTAAGCTAGTTCAGACTACTTAAACAAATCGTATTTGCAATTTCACATAGATATTTTGACTTGTCTTTATCATGACAAAAAAGGCTTCCAATTTAAATATTGAATTGAATCAGGCGTTACTTTGCGGAAATTCATGGTTTAAAAGGAATCAAAATGTTACCTTGCTATAAACCGCGGCAATCTGAACTACCAGACTCGTATGGTACAACCTAGAAGAGCACCCTGTCCACACAAAAGTAAGACGCGCGAACCCGAACCAAAGTGACGCTTAGCAAGTGACGCTTGTAGAGTCAACACGTCCTGAAGATGCCTCGGTTACGGAGTCGATTGTCGATCGCGATCTACTTGTGTGGTGTGTACTGGTTCGGGTTCGCGCGTTACACTTTTCTGTCAACGGTGTGCTCTTCCGGATTGTGCCGTACGAGTCTGGTTGTTAGATCGTCAAGCTACCTACTTGTGTGGTGTGTTTTGGTTCGGGTTCGCGCGTCTCACTTTTGTGTGGACAGGGTGCTCTTCTAGGTTGTACCATACGAGTCTGGTAGTTCAGATTGCCGCGGTTTATAGCAAGGTAACATTTTGATTCCTTTTTCCAATTTAAATTATAATAAAGCAAGAGAGGTGAGAGTTTACTAAGTATCTACTACTATCTAGGATCTATAATTTGAATGGTTCCGATGTAGATTTTTACTCTTGAATCAAGACACAGATCTTTGTTCTCACAGCACAATTCCCGGATCATAATTACTAGATTAACCGTTTTAAGCTAAAATTGTTGGAGTTTCACTCTGAACCAATCTATGGGTATTTTCTTACCAATGTTCGTATGTATGTTTGTTAATCAATCACACAAAAACGGCTGACCGGATTTTAATGAAATATTGCATACAGATACTTTATAATTTGGAATGGTTAAGGGATTCTTTTGCATGAACGAATATCTTTCAATTCACTCTGGAATTTGAACACTTTCCGCGGACGAATTCTCGTATATATACTAGTTATTTTTAACGCAAGTGTTTTGCATATTGATATTATTTCTAATGGCGTTAATTCATTTTATCTTGTAGCTTTGATCGAATCCGTACATCAAGTTCTTGGAAATTACCAATTAGCTTTGATATCTGAATAATTTATATTGCAGCAAGTTGCCTGATTTTAATCGCTTTCAATAAATGATTTAATTATTAACAGATTACTATTAATGATTAAGTTATTCATTGGAATTTATATTAAAATATGTATTGATAATAGTTTTATTTAAATGCATAATGTTTATAATAGACTTAAATCGTAGACCTGCCATATAAAAAGATTTGCAATAAAAGTGGCGGAAAACGTTAGAAAAAAGTAAATATAGTATTTTTAAAAACAGTTTTTGAATTTTTTGTCAGTTTGTTTGTTTTTCTATGCAATTAAGTTAAAACGGACCAACTGATTTGAACAAATATTGTTACTCATGTATTTTTTTACCTGGATTATTTTTTAACCAAGAAATAGCACAGTTACTGTGAGATTGTTGAATATTACCAACCAGAGGATGGTTTAAAAAGATCGTCTATTTCAGTAGGATGATACAAAATATAATATCATCTCAAGTATAAAGGTAATTTTATCTGAACGTGCTGCAAGAAAGCGCAGCGTGGTGCAGTGTTCCATTGACCCACAATGATTTGACATACATACTGTGACTCGCGATTAACCCATGACTTCCGCAGGTACGCTTGTGACCTTTACATGGTAACGTTGTTATCATTACACTAATATGCTACTTTAAACATATAAAACTTCTTAAATAGTAACTGTAGAGCACATTTTTCAAAGGTTAAGGTGCGGACAAATTGAGAATACTTATAACTATTGGTTTATAACATAAATCGCATATTTCATTAAGTAGATAAAAATTGCTGGCAACACTGTTTGCAAAGTAGTGTAGTATAGTCCTCGGCTTCTTTATCGAGAATCACATTAAGGGGTCAGAGACATGAAAATAATGAGAATTTTCAGGATTTTTTTTAATCTTTAAATTTCGGTTTTTTATAAACAATTAACTGGTGATTTTTGAGGTTGGAACTGGATCAACAAACAGCTATAATTTTTTAAATTATAAATTTTATATTTTCAAATTTTTCTGACATCAAGTCAAAACATCGTGTAATGATGCCATATTATTAATTTAATAAAATAAAATGATTTAATGGCAAAAAAAATTACTCTCATTCTCATTTTTTCATGTGTCTGACTAGCCCTAGCCCATTAAGTTATTGATGATGGTGAACGTCAAGGACATCTTAAAACTGCATCTGAATCGGAATCGTCAGTCCCTTCGCGGCTTCCTGTTTAAAATGTATGTTTAGTAATAGTTTTCACCTTCTTACTATATTGTACTAATTTTCTTAGGATAGGCCAACAAACTCCTGAAGATTTATAACAAGTAAGATGGTTTTTTTTGAGTATTAGAGACTACTACCAAATGTTTTGAATGACTTAGTATTCCAATTTATTACATTGACGGTTATTTGTAAAATACGGTTAGTATTGTAAGATAAAAGTGACAAGATCTAAAACGGATCAGATCAGACGAACGGTCGAACTGTAACTTCATGATTATCGACGATCGAAACACCGTAACTAATTTCTATCTAAATCGATAGCGTTGTTTTTCTACGAATTTTTGCGTTTTTTCTACAAATGCGTAATAAATAACTTTTAGGTCAACAAAGAAGATGTAAACAAATTGAATTAAAAGAAAACCAAAATGAATTATTAAACGTCAAGACAATATATAACCTTTAGTGCGATGAATTAGTCTCAGTCTCTATGGTGTTTTCGTGCAGTGAACATGGAAGTTAGTGTTATAGTGTCGTAATTAAGGTTACCCTTCTCGAAGTTCACGTAAGCTTACTTTATTATCTATTTCCGTTAGCGAGGTCGAGTGGTGGAGCTGAGAGTTAATATATTATAAAAGAGCTCTTTAAACCTGCTCCTGGGTCTCAAGCCCCAGGCACCGCTAGGCTCAGTCTAATTTGCATGTGTATACGTATTGCTGTACAGTAATTAGTATCATATCTCTCCATGTATATAGCAAAATTATGCCAATTGACAACATTTCATATTTTTAACATGTCTATATTATTATGTTATATGAAACTAGAAGAAAAATAAATGGATACGTATTTTAAATTTTTTCAAAATATGAGCCCGGTAATCGTCAAAATCAATTAAAAGGAAAAGTCCTCTCCGAAACGAATGAACAATAAACTCAAAGATATTTTTTTTAAAACTTAGGGAAAATAAATAAAGAGACGGTATTTTTTAAGTGCTTAATATTTTTGAAATGTTGTCAATTGAACAATTTCTTTTGCAAAAAGATTCAAAAAGTCAGATTTTAAAATTGAAAAGGAATATTTAATAGATCAATTTCGTCGTACTACTACAATTAGAACACTTTCTTTTGTCCCTTCACATTAAACTGCCACAAAGTAACCTGAATTATGCATAAATGCCAGCGGATAACGTTGGAAATTATGTAATTAGCAGACTGAAAATAGCAAAATGGATGTCATGGCAAATTGAAAACAAAAAGCTGTTATACAAGCCAGGGATATAATGCACCATGATTTTAATTTGATAAGCTATTTTAATTCTTACAACAATAGCTATAAAGATTATTGTTCTTCAAAATTATTTAAATACTAACGCTTCGAGGTATACGCATAAAAACGGGTGGAAGGGTTCACTGAGCCTTAATTCTATCGCGTTCCCACAATATCCCCTGGGTAATATAATAGACTCTGGTATATAATCAGTTCTATTAGACTTGTCAATAAAGGTTACGAGTTCCTCTCATTAAAATCATAAACAGTAAAAATGTAGGGAAGAACTTTTTGTGGTTTGTTTTCATAGCTCCATAGAAATAGGAATATTATGGTAGTATTATTGAATGCAATGATTTAATAATAATACTCCAAAAGTTTAGGAATATATACTTAATGCTAAATAACTATAATATAGAAATGAAATGCAAGGGATCAGGGAGTATTAATAACTATTTAATTAGATAGCAGGGCAGGGATATGTGATTGATAAAGGTTCATAAAGCTAGTGAAAAAAGACATATTTTTATTGTTCTGCCTTCACCTCTCACGTCACACAGACAGCATGTTTAATTCGAGGATGTTAAATAAATACTGCCATCGGCGAACAGACTAAGAATGTTATCTTTCATCGTACTAGCCTTCAAGGCAAGTAGTAAGTGTACATCGTGTACCATGTTTTGAAGCAGTTATGTACAATAACAATCTTTCTCGAAATGTCCCCAATTCTTGAAAATTGGAGAGAAAGGATTTTGCTTTCCACATGATAAAGTAAGTTATTATAGTGAGATAGGACTTATATTGTGTACTAGCTTTTACCCGCAACTTCGTTTGCGATATTGAGGTATGTAGTTATATTAGACCACAGTAGCTCGTCTGTAGATATATTTAATAATTTTATGAGGTAGTCATATTATATTTGACCCCCTCTTTTACACCCTTAAGGGATTATTTATATCGAAAAAATATTTTACGTGTTTCATGACTTTTAATGAAGAACAACAATGTTTCATATTAACTTTGCAGCCCCATTTTACCCCCTTAGGAAATGAATTTTCAAAAATCCTTTTTTAGTGCTGCCCTACGTTATAAAAGGAACCCGTGTGCAAATTTTCAAGTTTCTAAACCTTATAGTTTAGGCCCTGTGTTGATATGTCAGTCAGATTTTATATATACAGATAATAATTTATCATCTAAAAGAGGAGTTATACCTAATGTATAGTAATAAGTAAGAGACAATAATAACATCCAATTTGGACGGGAACTGAGCAAATACTATCGAACACATTAAATCTTGATAAGGGAGTCTCATCATCAGGAAACATACCTCGAACTTACAAAATTGATATATTGTACTGAATAAATTGTTATTGAAAACCTGACATATCAGCTTACGTAAACTTACACCTGAGTCTGAAAAACAAACGTAAGATCTTTTGAAGATTTGTATACCGTAACAGTTAATCAAATACGAAATGTAAATTTTTACTGAGAATCGTTATTGCGTAAAACTTTTCCTATTAAAATCTGTAAAAAGAATAATTGAAATGAAATGGATATAACGTAAGGCTATATGATTAATTCATGAAGAATTCTTTGTTTGCGTTATTACATTTTAAATTAATTTTTATCTCTTACTTTTTACTTCAAGCTTTTTGTGTAGGCATTTTTTGTACACATTACCGTAATGCTTTTTATTTTACAAATAAGAGTAACAGTTGTTATGTATTATGAGCACGCGATACGAGCTTGAATACGATGCATAAATACGGGAATGCTTACTAAACGAAAGCGATATAAAGACTTTGGGGAGTTACTGTATAAAGAGTTGTTTAAGTATTTCCAAGTTCACCAGTAAGAATTGATTTAATCTACAATGCAGAACAAAATAGTTTATATTTTAAAGTCCAATAAGTCAGTCAGGTTTTATTCTAAAAGCTAGGAGGACGTTTTGTCTATTAATGGTTTTTATTCCGACTTTTGTTACATTGAATCTAATATAAGAACAGACTGTGGAATCATAAATGCGACCACCATGCTTGTACTACAAGTAAGAATTGATTTAATCTACAACGCAGAACAAAATAGTTTATATTTTAAAGTCCAATAAGTCAGTTAGGTTTTATTCTAAATGCTAAAGCTAGGAGGACGCTTTGTCTATTAATGGTTTTTATTCCGACTTTTGTTACGTTGAATCTAATATAAGAACAGACTGTGGAATCATAAATGCGACCACCATGCTTGTACTACAAGTAAGAATTGATTTAATCTACAACGCAGAACAAAATAATTCATATTTTAAAGTCCAATAAGTCAGTCAGGTTTTATTCTAAATACTAAAGCTAGGAGGGCGCTTTGTCCATTAATGGTTATTATTCCGACTTTTGTTACGTTGAATCTAATGTAAGAACAGACTGTGGAATCATAAATGCGACCACCATGCTTGTACTACAAGTAAGAATTGACTTAATCTACAACGCAGAACAAAATAGTTTATATTTTAAAGTCCAATAAGTCAGTTAGGTTTTATTCTAAATGCTAAAGCTAGGAGGACGCTTTGTCTATTAATGGTTTTTATTCCGACTTTTGTTACGTTGAATCTAATATAAGAACAGACTGTGGAATCATAAATGCGACCACCATGCTTGTACTACAAGTTTAGAGATGAAAATGAGGTTTTAATATTTTATATTTTTGCGAACAAAATTTAGAGGTCATGGAAAAATACAAACCGTTATTTGTATCTTAAATATCAATAATATTTTGGATAGTTATAAGACGAAGATACATACCAGAGATGCCCTATGAAATTCTTCAGATCGGAACGCTTTCTGGGTGAGCAAGCAACCCGTTATTACCGTCCGGTAGTGCGTAAAGGCGTTAAGGGAAATAATTGATGTTTCTGATTACGTACTCTGTGAAATCAAAATGACTTTCATGCTTATAACCTCGATAGATGGTCATTACATAGTGACGGGCTATGATATTAAGTAGGCATGACAAGAGGAATGGTAATGATGGTTTTAGAAGGTGGTAAGCTTCAAGAATGACTGTATATAATTTATGATGTGTCATTTATACAATAACTATATTATCTATAAATTAATAGATGTGTAGTAGTAACTACTTGTAGTACTACTTTTTCTCTATACGTATAAACATTCATTTTTGACAGCAAGGTGATTTGTGCCTGGGGCTTGTGATCCAAGAGCTTTAAGTGCGTATTGTAATGTT
Organism: Limenitis camilla; assembly: GCA_905147385.1. Lineage (NCBI taxonomy): Eukaryota > Metazoa > Arthropoda > Insecta > Lepidoptera > Nymphalidae > Limenitis > Limenitis camilla. The sequence goes on from LR990240.1 coordinate 7,934,576, forward strand.
TACTGCGTGAAACCACTTGATAGAGTGCTATAGATTTAGTGGGATACAGGTTACGCTTGAAATAAAATAAAAGAAACTACTAGCCAATACAAAGTTGTCAAGTGTTGCTAGCTTTTGTTCTTGTATTTTGTGTTGGTTAAAATTGAATAAACTGGACTTTCCTTTGGAGTTTTTGCGAAATTCTTTCTTTAGTAAGACGTAGCTTTTTAGATCATTTATCATATTATAGTTTAAATCAATTTCAATTTATATCGATTGTTTTAAGTTCATGACTCAGTTATACAATAATAGGTGAAATCGTATAAAGCGCTATACGATGGCCACGTTTTGTTACTTATTGTAACAATGTAAAAAGTCTTAACAATTTTATATTGCCTTTTCTCTGTGAGCTTTCTATTTTAGCGTTTTGCGGTATTTTTTTACGCCTGTTGTATTGTTTGTTACTCGTTTTGCATAACTCATTTATGAGTATATTTTAATGCGAAGTGTGCATTTTAAAGATTTAATTTAAAAATGATACTATAATGGTATGAATATTTAACAAAATTCATAATGTATATTATTGATTTAGCTTGCTTTTGAGGTATAGAAGCAAAGCGTTTTATAAGTAAAGTTTACAGATAGAATTTTTTGTCAGATACCAACGTGGGCATGAGCGTTTTTTATAAAATAAAAGTACAAGTAATAAAAGCATATTTCAATAAAATAGTTGTCCATTGTGCAACGTCGACGATGCTTTAAAATATGTCAAAAAAAGTAAAATTCTTGTACAAACACGATTAAACGTTGTAAAAAAAGACGTCGATTGACAAAAATCTAGCACAAATTCTTTTGCGTCATGAAAATTGTTAAACAACCGGGTCGAGTGCAGTCACCAACCCGAAAAGGCTTTTTTGGCGGAATACGTTGACGTAAACACACGTAGACAGTACGTGCCGTGTCGTAAAGTTCTATTAGAAGGGAATTTGGAAAGCAAACACTCCCTTTTTATGTGCTAATAGATTAGTACTTTATAAACGGTAAATGAAAAACAGAAATCTGTTAACACGAATCCGCTTTTAAGACTACAAGTCCCTGTTCTACTACTGTTCAATTAAAAAAATATATAAATTGGAATAGTAGGTATTATTTTACATCTGCGGCACGCCACGTTCAGCAAGGTTGTAAAGTAAACCAAAAATAGATATATTAATTTTAGTAAACTATCTCAACTTTTTTGCTCCATTTCCTGAAGTACAAAAAGAATTTTGTCGCAAACCTCCGGTAGCTTTCATTGAAATCTAAGGGGAAATGGAGTAAAAGCGGTGATTTCCTATTGATAAACAAGCAATTACTTACATACATATTGGGAATGTTGTTATACCTTAAGTTTTCAAATATCATTGTATTAAAAATAGATAATAGATAATAGGAATAATGAGAAGATTTAAAGCTATAAGTTTTATTAATCTTGAAATTTTCTAAGTAATGAAACAAAGGATTACCTAAATTAAAGATCAAGTCTCATCATCCTATAATTATGATATGAGTCCATACAGAGTTTGGACTAGCGACGCCTAGCTACGGGGTCTTTTCAGATGTACACAACAGTCGCCTACACTGCTTGACCTCACTAAAGTTAACGATTTAAATGACACTCTATACGAAAGCCTGGCAACAAACTGTACTTATAAAATTACTTACCTTCTGTAGAGCAGGGCAATGGTAAATAATTTATAATCAATTATTTACTATCTATATTGATCGAGTATTCCTATTTTACAACGGGAGAGATACCTGACTTTCACGCCGTCAAATACAATGTTATGACAGTTTTGATTCAAAATAACAGTACATTACAGCTTTACCTAGTAGTATGGGAGCCCAAGAGGATATTTTTTGGATTTACTCGAGCGCGTCTGATTAAGGTAAGGTGGGTTAATTGCCATTGGTACCATCACCACACCGCTTTCCGACGTCATAACATCATCACAGATAATTACAAAACAACGCATTTATGTCATTTTATGTATGTATGTATCACTCAATATCCCCTCTGAATATCTGACGGCGCTTGAATACATTTTTTTTCTACCCTTCTAAATGGCCACCCCCACAACTCAAGTCGGTAGATGAACATACCGTCATATCAGTGGTAAGTCGGACCATCTTAACAAACAATATCTGACATCTGGCTAATTATCTTCATGTATTTTTTTAATTTTACAATTTTTGAGAAGCTATAGATATCTTTCGGAACATTAAAATGGGAAACGTTAAATAACCTTTTATTCTCACTATCATCTAATCTACAAAATGTTATATGTCCCTAAGACGCTCGAGTAAATCCCCATTTAGCATCATGGCCTCCCCTACTATAGACTTAGATACCAGAAATTTCGAGCTCAAGACAAACACAGTTGTCTCTGATATATTTTCAGTGCCCCATGTACGCCTACATTGTAGCTTTCCCAGCATGGCTTTATTATCTTTGCCACTGTCTATATAAAGTTTCTTGAGATACCATCGTCACTACAGCTTAATTAAATTACACAATCAGATAGCAGTGTGGGGCTTATTTATTATTAGAAATCTCATGTTCACTTGTCTATGGGGTAATAATTTTAATTGGGTCTAATTAAATGAATTAATAGATGCTATCAATAAAGTTTATGAAGCGTGTTCATAGTTAAAATGGGCGACCTAATCAAGAGGCTAGACCTTTTTTACAATATTTTTTTATAGACATCAGATTTAAATAAAGCATTACCTGTATTATACGTAAAACCTACAATACAACTGTGAATATCCAAGTTCGTACTGTAGTTTTACGTGTCAATAATTTAAAAAACGGTTCCCTCTGTTGTTGTAAAGAATCCTCATTAAGGTATAAATATAATTATAAATATTTATAGACAGATCTTCTATAAGTTATAAATTTATTATATGTATAGATTACACATCTTTAGACCCTTGGTTACGGAGCTCTAAAATTAATTCCACAGATGATTGAAACGTTGAAGTCTTATCTTTGACAATCTTAATACCGCAGTTATAGTACCTTTAATATAGGTTTACAATTATCACTCATAGCTTATAGGGCAATTTATATCTGTCACAGCAAATTAGTTCCATAAATTATTTTTTTATAATTGTCCATCGAATCATAAAAAGACATATTATGATAGCTATGCGATTTTATTATGGATGGCATTCACATACTAGATGCATCACAAAAACTAGCTGGTTAGTAGATAAAAATAAAAACAATACAAATATTTTTCTTAGGTTAAGAGTTTCTTAGAAAAACTGATTTATCCGTTCGATAAGATACTGCATACTTCTAAAGACCTGACAAGTTTCTATATTTTTAGTACACCGAAGCAAAGATTGTAATAAACAATGTATTAGCTAGAGTATACCATAAAACCAACCATTACGTCCATCTTGAACGAAATTGGATAACTCATTGTGGAAGAAAATGGAGGCGAAGATCAGGCGGTAATGAAGGGGACGAGTTCTCATGGGCAGTTAATGACAGTTGTAGATTGCAGACCTATCAATTTACTTAAAAATAAATATTTCTTTGCCGATGCGGAAGCAGCCGCCGCATTTCAACAGGGCATTAGCTGCGCAATCATCGCGAACAGAGCAATTTCCTAGACTGAGCACTGAGACCATAGTCATAGCGCGACGGCCTGTGATTTGTATAGCCTCTTCTCATTATTTTCATAGACAATTGGCATTGATCATTTTTTGAATTGACGATGTCTAAGGGAAATTTAATATTTTCTAATTTTATTCTGACTATTACTAATGAACCGACATACAATGATAGTGGATATTCTCTCATGATATAAGCCAGAAGGGCTGGAGATTTTATAGTGTTTTCTTAGATCCCCATACTCTGGAAGTGATGATAACAAGCATAGCATTGCCTTTATAAATATCATCCTACATTAGCAGATCTACGTCTAACCAATCTACGTCCCTAGCAGCGAAATAATACTAAATAATAAATTATTTTTTCAAAACAAGACTAAGTGGGCGGTTTAATATGAAATGAAACATAATATTTCTTTTAATTTAGTTTGCGTAGGTCAGAATAATAACTGACAATTCATTTTGCTCTGAAAATATAATAATCACAAATAACTTAGAGTAACATTAATGTAATAAAAGCTCTCATAAATAATAAATACACATCACATAATTTAAAAGGGTAAAAAAAATATTATTGAAGTATATTTAAATAGATCATATTTTGCTTAGTCACTAAGTTGTACAAAGTTTAAAGATGCTTATTATGCCACTATTGATTTAATCGAGGAGATAGTCACGAACTTTCATTATTTTGCGAGATATATTCCGCACAGAATGTTAATTTATACTAAAACGTGATGCTACAACATCGTTACAGATATAGATGGTTCGAGCAAAGAGAACTAATATTGTATGGCCAAACACTGCCAAGTACGATAAGAAAATATTTAATGGAAAAAAATTAAAATCATAAAGTCAAAGTTGAAATGAACAATACTTTTATTGTTTACTAGCTGACTCGTCCTGGCTTCGCCGAGATATAAAAGTTTTATTAAAATCACCTTTTTAACCTTCTTTGGACAAATTCAAAATTAGCCAAATAAAGTTTTATTAAAATCACCTTTTTAACCTTCTTTGGACAAATTCAAAATTAGCCAAATCAAGAAAGAAACGTTAATTTATTTTTATCCGACTTCAGAAAAAGCAGGAGGTTCTCAATTCGTCGCAATCTTTTTTTATATATGTTCACCAATTTTCAAAGACGCGTTTTTTACATATTTTGATCTATAAAATAATCGGATATTGTGTTATTGCTGAGCTGATGTGATGGAAGAAAGAACTCCTCAACGGTTAGGAGTTAGAGGATACTTCTTTAAATATTATGGGGACATACAAAAAATAAATAATGAACTTACTTATAAAAAGTAAAAAAAATAAGTTATATTTTTTACTTTTTAGAGACTTCACTATTTATTTTTTGAAGACGGTTCAATTTTTTTTTAAATATTTTTTATATATAAATTCTAGAACATAGTAATCTATATACGTAAGAATAATTGGTCATTTTCCTTGGTCATGCCATAACTTTAGGATTGCTTTACCAATTTTATTCAACTTTTTTTTAAAGATTTCCTATAATTACTTTATAAAAGGTTCTTAAGCAAAAAAACGTGATGCTAGAGAACATCGTTAGATGATTAGAGCAAAGTAAACTAATATTTTATGGACAAACTTTACAAAGTAATATTTAAGAAAAAATAATAATATCGTAACGGAACACAAGTTCCATTATCAATCTTGAACTTAATATATAATCTAAATAAATAAAAATAATTCGTTATATCCCTTCGTTAAGCCCTAACTTTAGAACTTTTTTACTAATTTTATTAATTTTTTAAGTTTTCCATTACTTTATAGAAGGTTCTTACCGAAAGAATTTGAGAACTTAATAACTATTAAACATTGTGGTGTTGGATGTCTGTCAAATCTTAGCTACTGAGAACTGGAGATTTAATAGAATATTTATTACAAAGATTTATCTTAAATCAAATATAACGTATTTATTTTAGGATCTAGTTTGACAGTTTCAAGAAAAAAATAAGATGAAGAAGATATATGTTTTAAATTATAACCAGACTTTATTTAAACTTTATCTCTGAAGCCATTTATGATTCAAAATCACAATAGATCGAATAATGATATGTCAAAGCATGCGAATAATTACGCGTAAAATTATATGAAGTTCAAATAATAGTTGAAAATAATATAAGCAGTAAGTACTACTCAGGTTAGACATAAAACGTCGCTCGCTATTCATTCACGGTCACTCCTTGTAAATAACTATAATTTGCAATGAATACTTCCTGTGGGAATATGTCTCATGTTTGCATAAGAATAAAGGAAGGAAACGTGAATCAATAGATACAGCAAATGCAATTTACTTGTACAATTAACGCCACTCTATTGAAGAAGGATAGCTGATAGACATAGACAGCGAAAATAAGAAGCGTAAGTACTGCGATTATATCGATAAAACTAGATAATGTTAATGATATAGATAAGATTATTACAATTTTAAGGTTATGTAAATCATTTCCTTTAGATAGTAAATCAGCTTTTATATTAGGTATATCAATTTTGATAACAATATTGAAAGATAACAAATGACACTGTCGTTGTCTTGTATATAATTATCGATTTTTATAATTTTTTTTGTGAATTTTATATCTACATATATAAAAATGTCTTGTCACAGAGTTTGTTACAAACTCCTCTGAAACGGCTTGAGCTTTTTTTAAAGTTTATTTTTGTGTATATTTGATATGAATGGTTGGTCTTAAAATAAATAGGTTGTAAGCTCCATAAATTAATTTGATATAAGGTCAGAATCGGATATATTTAAAAATACTTAATGGGATATAAGATGTTTTTATATCCCCGATACCTCACCTCTGTCTGTCCCTATGTTTGTACGTGCGTCAAGAAAAAACTACTGCACGAAACTGGATTCGCTTTTCCCACTTGTATTGCCGCAGGTATAACTTAAAACACAGGCTGTTTCATTTAAATCGAATGGCAAGAAAAAAAAATATTCTGATTTAAATTATTATATTCCGAAGCTAGGTCGACTGGACTGGTTTAAAATAAAAATTGGTTCGAATTTTCTGCAAAAGAAACCATTACTTTTATTAATGGACGATATCATAGTATTAATTGCACTATTCTTTCACTTCAGCGGATAGAATTGACTGAAGAAATTGATGTGGTCGGGCCAAAATATATTGTATGCAGCGGTCATAACTTCTAATATTGTGCGGTCAGAGTCCAATAGTACGTATGCAACGGTTATACGTGACTGCGGGTGTTGGATCTGTGATTTACAGGTTAACGCTTTACTGGACACGCACGATCGGTATTACGCATGTTATGTTACACAACCAGTTTCGCGTACCCATACCATGATACCACGATGCGCTCCATGATACGATAGATTACTGCAATTATACAGATATTGATCTCATTTACCACTTATATACCTTGTCAACATCTAATAAAAGCAAAAATACCTTTTCCCTTTTCATTTTATAAAGGTAATACTCTAGACAACACGTATAATATTACTGAGCTGATCATACTCAACGATAAAACAAAATGATGGCCAATGTAATTTTAAAGCAGAAATTACTAAGAAAATACTTTCTAACAATAAGTCAGTAGAACTAAGATATATACGGACCATTATTGAGCTTTCAATGAGAGAAATTCCATGGAAAGAGCACTCAAATGCCAACGTGAAACAATACTAAATATCTCGCGAATAGTCGGTTGTATGAACAATTTACATGGTTAGCGAGGATTCAGTAGAATAGGAGAACAAATTCTGCAACATTTATAATGCGTACAATGGAGGTTAGACAAGCTAGAGAAACGATTTGGAGATGCGCATTGTATACACTAAAAGGATAAATGTTTTATGATAGTTGTGCAAAGACGAAACTAGTTTCTAGGCTTTACAGTTGCGACAAAACTATATTAAAGTCACTAGGGGACGGTGTATTGAAAGAAAAACTAACTTATCGAATGAGTGTCACGGCGAACATCATGATGGAGATTACCCATTAAAACGGGATAAGCTTTATGGGTTTTCGCAGAATAACTAACAGATATATGGCTTCAATGACTTGAAGGCAAAAAGCCAATGGCTAAGCTTGTTCCATTAAGCTAGGTAAGCTAAACTGCAATTTGCTATTCCACTTTATGCGTTTTAATAAAATAACCAACCGTTATTAATATTTTATGAAATGGTATATAAGGAATTTAATAAAAAAAGTGCGCGGTCGTGGATCCTCCGTCAGGAACTGTCAGGAGGAAATTCCTCATGGTTTCTTCATCTTACAATGTAATTTGATATGGATATTTCAGTTGTTGATTTTTATAAATTTCGTTATGTCCCTCCAAGAGACTTTCTTTATCTCTTTCTCTTTCCTGTAATCAGTCAATGCATGTCACATGTGAATTAATACAATTACGAAAATTCAATTGATAACTTATGAAACAAGAATAGACAAATCCTACTTACTACAAGTTGCGTCTAAAATACAAAAGAAAAACGGTAGAAATGCTGCAACTGGTCCACTGAGGCTAGCCAATTACGTAAGATAAGTTATTTATTACACAGGGGATGTTGAGTAAAATGTGAAGTTGCGCCTACTCGGCCAGTGCCTAGTGGCCCCCGCTTGGAGCCTAGTGGTCGGGTGAGCGTGACATACGATCGGTTCCGCCTTATCGGGCCATCGCATCGGTTCCCTGTACACCGCACGTGCCTTTGCATACTTAGACGAAGCATCATCGATACTCGATATCGGAAAGTCTACTGCTATACGCACTACATAATTTAGCTTTAACGTATTGAATAGATTGCGTTGAAACACTAGATCTATATCTTTATTTACTGTATGTATTTCTTTTGTACTATTATTTGGTTTTAAAAACAGTACAAATTTTGCAAATATAATATTTCAAGTAATTTTATTGCAACTGAATATACCTCGGCGCTTTCGAATAGTTATTTTTGAATTAGAATCGGATTCTGCATACCGCAGGGTGAAATAAATTTTCTTATCTACTCTCCCACGCATTGAACTGCAAACGCTATTGAACTGGCGCGATTGTTTTCAAATGAAAGCATATTTATACCAGTTTTTAAATAAATTGTATATTCTGATACACAACGTATTAAAGGCAAAAGAAAGTCTAGACTATTGAAAAGAATATTAAGGTAGTGTAAGTGTTAAATGCAAATACTTTTTTATTTAGCAAAGTTACTCAGTGACACTAACATCGCCTTGTGCTACGTCATTTATTTTCCATGCCTTATTCGTTGCTCGTTAGGACTTGCTCTCACTGAGGTAGCGCAACAAATCCTTAGTCGACAGTTACATGGCAATCTGCAACCCGAGCCACAGTAGGTGTGAGTACACACGAAGCGACTAAGTTAGTTTCAAATTACTTCGTGTAGCTATTGAATTTCCAAATCACGACTAACGAACGGTTCTATAAATCCAGCAAACAATGACAGGTTGTAATTACTTATTGAAAAACATTTCAAAAGTACGCGCGTTTACAAGGATGGCTTAAATAATACAATAAACAAAACGAAGCGCAATAAATGCGAAAATAAAATGATGTTTAGCAAGTGCTCCATCAAACGAGTGCTCGTAAATGTCAAGTGTGTGCCTGCTTCGAGCCGTCGCTTCGAATGAGTGGGCAGAGATAGCATCCCATGAATGCGAGACGTCACGACTGTACAACACAACACCGACCACAATAGAAAGACGCGTTAAATTTTGCATGGTGGGCTTCATCTAAGAAATGGAATTTAAATTAAAAGCTCTTCAACAACTTCGCTTCAACGTTATAATGAAGCTGGGAATAGGAATGTTCGATAAAGAGAATGTTACGAGAAAAGTACAATAATACTAGGCCCGCATATGAATAATATCACATATTAAGAGGTAATAATGGCGCTCTTAGTTATTATCTCAAGTTTCTAATATGAAACGACACAATATGACAAATACAAGAACTCCGAGCGACTATTATGAAATACTTCACGTCTGCTACAGTTACACATTCCTGTCCCTGTAGAGAATTATTATCCTTCTGCCCCTTGTTACATATCATAGTTGACGTCTAATTGAACTTAATAATACAGTAGGAAGGTACTATAGTAATTTTGTTATAGGTAATAATTGGTGGTGAATATTAAATTTGCAGTCTAAAGTCTGTAATTGAATTCAAAACTTACCAATATTACTTAATTGGTTCTTTTAAACTATTGTTAGTAACACTGTTGATGTCTTTTCATCAACTAGTACTGAGTTCCTAAGGTCTCCCTCATTAATAAGTTATTATTATTTAATTTCATAGGAATAAGTAGCAATGTGAAGGAGTTTAGGCGAAGGTTTGAAGAAAAGATTAATTTTGTTTGTTTTTATGAATCAAGTCGACAGTAGATAATTTATGTGCTTACATTAAGTTTTTACCTTAAGGGAATTCTCTCTCCATTGTGTAATTAACACATAAAATAAAAATTAATATTGAATACAGTACGTAATATGTAAATTTACAGCAATAAAGCTATATTTTGTGGGATACATCACTGCCATAGCAGTTACTGAATGTTTCTTCTCATGTGAAAAGGCACCATTAAGTGTTCCTTACTAGGAAGGTTGCAAGTCGTGACTAGATAAGCCTTTATTATGAACTTTTGCGTCCATTTTAGGAATATTTTTAGCAATTTTGAATTACCATATGTGTTTATAATAATATACCTTCGATAACACACTTGATCGAGACATGTATTAATTACAAAATAATTATGGCAACACTATCATCTATGTCACAAAGTAATAGTGCAGCTTACTATCCGTGACAGAATTTTGAAAATCAGATTGATAGTTCCTGGGATTACTTCCTTTATTCAAAATGGCCATTTAATGTCCGACTATCTGCACTTTAATATTTATGGCAACATTAAATAAATTAATTTATGTGGCATTGTGTAGCTTTCTATCGGTGATAGAATTAACTTATAAAATGGCCACTTTATGAAACTTAAGTGGCCATATCTTTTTAATTACAATACTTATGGTAACACCACATATCCTATGTTACCCGGAAAGGATGTAGCTTTTTGATCGGCGAAAGAAGTATCAAAATCAGTTCAGTATTTGAGCATTAAAAATATAAATAAACAAACAATCAAATCTTTCCTCTTTATATAATAGTGTGAAAATAAGTTGGATAACATTGAACGTTCCGATATAGCACTCACACTTAGCAATCTTCTCACACTCGTAGATATGCAATTCCATTTAAGTTCTCTAGTTTAATTATATTTGAGCTGATTGCATTCAAATATTGCCACAAGTGTTAGAATTGAAGTAACTAGCTTGTTAACTATACTCAAGTTCTTATAACTTCATCTCGTACATTTACTATTATTATAATGCAGCTAAAATGCATATATATTTTAATTGCATTACCTATTTATCTGTTAAGATGAGAGTGCTTATAGTTATTGAACTTTAACAATATTATAAATGCAAAAGTAACTCTATCTATCTGTCGCGCTTTTACGCCAAAACTACTGAACTGATTTGAATGAAATTTGGTATACAGATAGTCTAGAGCCTGAGAAAGGACATAGGCTACTTTTTAATGCAAAAAAAGGGCTGTAAGGGGTTGAAAGAGGAGGATGAAAAGTTTTTAGAGCTAGAAGCTTAAAACTTATTTTTAAGGCTGTTGATTCGATGTAAATAAATATGGCATTCAAAGTTTGTAAATTTTTACCCTCAAGGGTATAAAATAACAATAGGAAAAGAAACTATTCCACGCGGACGAAGTTGCGGGCACAGCTAGTAAAGAATATTAAATCTACTTAGCGTGTCTATCTATTTACTTAAATTAATTAATTAGAAATTTCTATATGAAGTTTTTGTTTTATTTATTAAAATCTTTTTCTTTATATTTTTGATCAGTCTTACTTAAGTGTAAGATATATGTTGAAGCCCAACTTAATGTTCAAACCCGTTCTTTCACGAGTTTCTCTTGTAAATCGTACTCATGAATAATAACAATCGCTTCCGGAATTGCAATATTTATGCTTGTTGTTTCATGTTATTGTATAACTAAGCATTTAGAATACAAAAGTGAGAAAAAGATAATGATAATTACATCATCTTAATATACGTACTATATCGATTACTGGGGGTTGTGACCCAAGAGCAAGGGCCATTTATATAAATTTAAAACCTAAGTAATAAATTACTTACATAAATAGCGAAGTTCGCAAAAAAAAAAATTCGCCTTCCAAATATTATTCGTAATTATTATTAAACTAGTCGACCCGCGCGACTTCGTCCGCGTGATGCTCCGCTCCTATTGGTCTTAGCGTGATGATATATAGCCTATAGCCATCCTCGATAAATGGGCTATCTAACAGTAATAGAATTTTTCTAATCGGACCAGTAGTTACTGAGATTAGCGCGTTCAAGCAAACAAACAAACAAACTCTTCAGATTTATATGTTAGTATAGATACAATTATATTGAACATAAATATAATATTCAAATTTGGATTTTTTGAAAATTTTTCTTTTAAAGTATAATTTGTGCATTTAATCATTAAATTATTATTTTACGCATAAGAAAATATCATAACTTGTCATAAACCTATTGTATTGCAAAAATATCCGGTATAAATCAGGAACATCCGCAGCACATCTTTTAAATTAACTGTGCCGTGGGGTCGTGAGAGCTGCGCAGACGCAGTAAATGTATTCGTATAAAAATGTTAGATAATATCTTTCACTCTTTTTCTATCAGTGCACACCGTTTTTTAGTGTGCAAATACGTTCTTAAAAGAATAAATTTGCGTTAACGTGAGAACGATATTAAGGAAACCCAATGTTTTAAAAATTCTTAAATAAAGTTTACGTGAAAGCAAAAAAAAGCGGCCAAGTGCGAGTCGGACTCGCCCATGAAGGGTTCCGTAGCAGCAAGTCACATCATATAAAAGTTCTTGTAGTTCGTTGTAACTTTGATCGAGGTTTTAATAATAGTGTATTTTTTTAAAATTAAATTAAGTTTTAGTAAACATTATAGTTAGGTACCTAAAGGATGGGATTTAGATCTAACTATATGCGAGCCCCTATAGGCTTGTGATAGCTAAACAAGCTAACATAATATATTCCAGTTTGACAAGAATGAAAAAGTATTTCCAAAAATATTATCAATTTGTCCTCCTCCTATCACGTATTAAAAAAAACTACTACTAGATCTCGTTCAAACCAATTTTCGGTGGAAGTTGGCATGGTAATGTACATCATATATTTTTTTGGTTTTATTATTATCTTATTTTAGAAGTTACAGGGAAAAAAATTATATTAGAAACCTCAATATCATTTTTGAAGAGCTATCTACAGATACCTCACTAGTATGGGTTTGATGAAAAAAAATTTTTAGTTTCATTTTAAGTATGGGGACCCCCAAAACTTATTGTTTTTTTATATATTTTTGTATGAAAATTTTAATGCGGTTCACACAATACATCTACTTACCAAGTTTCAACAGTATAATTCTTATAGTTTCGGAAAAAAGTAACTGTGACATACGGACGGACAGACAGACATGACGAATCCATAAGGGTTCCGTTTTTTGCCATTTGGCTACGGAACCCTAAAAAACAGATCTAGATTTAGCAAGTTTAAATCTTTAAACTGACCATATTTTGATTGAAATAGGTTTATTGACGAAGCTATCAAAGACTACCAAACGCTTTCTTGCCTGAACTTGTCAGCAATTTCTGCAAATTCTGCCGTAAATTCGAATTAATTAATATTATAGTAAAGCTAATAATTTTCATCTGCGTATTCGTATATAGAGCATAAAATATTTACGTACTTGGAAACAGTCCGGAACGAGAACCTGAAGTATTGAATTACTGGACCGCTAGACGGAGAAACCTGTTGGATCTATTTACTAACTGTACGAACGATAAGGAAATATAAATATCTAACGCGAAGTGGCTTGGTGATAGGGTTGTATAATATATTGGAAAATTGCTATTTCTAAATTTATCCTCAACACGTTTTTCTTGTACAGGATAAATGGATTGACTGAAATTTCCATATCTTGAAAGGATGATAGGTATTTTTTCTGGACTGGAAATGGAAATTCTCATCGAATCGATTACCTTTTTTGTTATGATAAAGATTTAATGTAACATTACCTAGTAATTAGACAATAATACCGTGGAATGTAACGTAAGTACATTAAAACTTGTCTCGATTACCTACTATTTTTAATTATAATTAAACTACAATACACAATATACAGACTATTAAATAACTTGGCTCCAGGGACAGAGGTTATAGTAGTCCAGTTAACGTTATTTAATTTAAAATACCTCAACAATATTAAAATCCTTTAAATGTACGAAAACTATAATTGTAGAATATTTTATAGCATAATAAACGTAGGTACATTAAGAAATAGTTTACAATTTGTAGAAATAAGATAGAGAAAATACATAAAAGCTTTCTTAACGTTCATTAGCTTATTTGAAGCGCTTGTTTGTGCTTTTACAGCGCAATTCCCAATTAGTGTTCCTTTGGGCGAACCATTACTAATTGCAGACAGTTTGTAAGGTTATCTAAAGTAAGGAATGTCTATTCGTCTTTCTGTTTTACCGCCGAGTCGATACAGCTTAAGGAAAAGTTGTTTTTGGTAAGTTGTTAAAGTATTAAAATAGAAACGTATTTATTTGAGCCATGCCATGCACAATAAATTTTTGAATTAAATTCAAAAATTATATGTTATATTTAAAAAAAATTCCATAAGTAACTGAAAGTTTCCAAGATTACCTTATAATCGAAAAACAAGCATATTTGTAATCGTGTATAAAACTGATTTATCTTTTTACTTAAAAAAAATGGTCTTAAAGCTCAAATAGTGGGGTGGCGTTAATTTTACTTAGAGTACTTTAACCGAATTGTTAGTTTCCCAAAAATACATTTTATATCCATAACAACACTGATTTTAAACTATACCTATTCATACGATAACTAAATTAGCTCAATATAAAATTACATAATTAGTATGGCAGATAATATGACTAATGATTCAATCCATACTCAATTATTAGATCTCTGATCTATAATTAAAATGCCATATACTTAGTTGGCTAGTTCAAAGGTTTAACAATATTTCAAGTAGGTAATTGTGCAGTAAATAACCGATTACGATAAAACAACATAAATCAGTTAGCATCGGAAGTGATTACGCGGTTACGAGCTGAACTTTAGTTGAGGTAGATCGCGGGCAACGAACGGTGCGTGAACTGTACTTGACATTCTGTTAAGGGATAAGTAATAAAGAATACTATTTTTTCTGTTTTAGGTTTTATAAGTATTGTTTGCCATACTGTTGATAGCTTGGAATCATATGGAGCATAACTTAGTTTGTTGTTGAGTAAGAATTCAAGAAGGTTCTGATGCATATGGGTCACAAGTCACTGCTCGGCTTCTTGTCTAAAATCCATGATATTATTATCTTCTACGTGTCTTCAATTTAGCATATTAAAATATGTATTTACTGATCTCTATCTATACTGAAAAGTAGAGCAAAAGAAAGTTAAGGGTTCATTCTAAACATGAAGTCAAAATTAAAGCTACAATCTGCTCGAATGAGATCCACTATCTTACAGATTATTTTGTAACACAAATTATGTCAATATTCTAAAAAACAATTTCTGTACAACATTTTATATCACTTCTACATATAATTTTAGACATCTAACTCTAATGTGACCACCAAGAAATGCACGTTTTCATAGTGAACTCAACAATCATAACGGGAATGAGAGATCAAGGTTGCAGACAATTTACAATGTACTATACTCAGAAATGACAAAGAGACGTGGAAGAAGTCGTAGTATTGCTATCTATTTTACATTGTATTTAATGTCGCCAATAATGCCTACGCATAAACTAATGTTTTTCAAGCCTCTGTTTTATCATTCATTTCTTTTAAAGTACTCAATAGATTGTTATTCACAGTCACTAACATACAATATTGGTTAAGTACACCTATGTCTGGGCTCCATCATTAACTGATTGGTATCATAATATTGCGAGAAGTAGGTCAAATTATTATACTAAGAAAAAGTTAAAAAAAGAAATAGGCAAAATTTGACCGTAAAATTACAAACGAATATTGCAAGTTGGCAACATTGTTGATATCCTTTGATGGGCTTATAGTTTCTTGTAGTTAATAAAATTAACACACTCTTGACTCTACGCTTTTTGACGAGTAGATTCATCGATTAAATATTGAATATCATAATGATCTCTGAGTGTGAAGAAGTGAAGTTTTATTGAGGATAATTTCAGTCTTTGGGATTGTTGTTAGCTTGGTTTAATGTTGAATGTATTAAGAGATCTCTCTTAACTTGTCTCTGGATTCCAAACCTCACTCACTGATCGGCTACAGTAACGGAATAAAATTAGTAAATATTTCCTAATGTTAATTATTATTATTGTAAATGATCTAATTTGTAATTCATATTTGAAGTTCATTAAATAGCTGAGTGCTGTCTGATTTGGATTATGTTGTTGTGATCATATCGTGTTTACTCGTCAATCAACACGCTAACGTTGTGTTTGTATTCGAGACACGATAGCTGCGGGGTTCTGTCTGTTTGGCTTTAATAACTTGTATTATCATAAACAACAATTCTATTTATGACTAGCAACCTGCCTAGGTTTCACCCGGGTAACATTAGTATATTATTGTTTAGATTATGCAAACAGAAAAGCAGTCAAACACCGCCAAATATAAATGCTATAAAATTTACATATTTTCTGAGTTTTCCAACTAATTTAAAAAAAAATTATCCTTATTCTGTCCATTACAAATTCGGAGAATGATCTTTATTAATATATAGATAGATTTAGATTTTGTTGTAAAAATATTCTACAATATTAAGTAGTAGAAAAGTTTTTTAGGTATCAAAAAATAAAGACAATTACAACTTCAACAATAGATGTTACGTAAAAGTTTTTACAAAGAGTATAATGAAAATTTAAAAAAGCCAAATTCATTTATTTGTAACGGGATTAGATTCTTTTGTAGTATAGTAGTTTTATAATTGTTTCATCTACATTCAATGCAAAGCTTAAAACTAAACAAAAAAGTGAATTAGAGTTGCTAACAAACCGATTGCGTGAGGTGGAATCCACGAATTAGTTGAACAATATACAAATACAACAATTGGTATTTTCATTATTACGCAGTTCAACGAACTTCGTTATCGAGATCATTTATTGCAGGTTGCACGAAGTTCAGATCATGTCAAGATCGCAAACCGAAGATTAGCTTTTTAGGTAAACATATCGGTTGATCTGACTTCATGCCGACTGACCTTGCTTTACGTAACGGGGCTTAAGACGGTTAATCGATTTAAACAATTTAAAACAAGACCCAAAACATGTAACATCACGATGCGGTTTAAAAAATCTAGTAAAGGAGTTACGCTTAGATTATTCTATGAAATTTCGTTTCGATCGTTCAACTTAAACGTGATGGCTGGTTAAGTAAAAAATACATGAATCCCTTTTGATCTATCTCATCTTCCTCATTGAAAGTCGTATCAATACGGTACAATATGTATGAGTTGTTTTTACAACACAGCAACGGTAAGAGACATAAATAAATGTCCGCTGGCTTGCACTGATGAACAAAACAGTACAAGTTTTTAATTAATTAAAAATATTATAACAGTCGTTGGAAAATAAGTTCTAGTGTACAGGGCACTAAGATACAAAGAATTTCTTAACAAAAAAAGACAATAACAGTCCTGTTATTTTAAATTGAAAGCTAATTAGAGTTATAATGCATTAAAAATAGACATTCTGATGGAAATATAGGCCGTGTTCCGAAATGCACTGGAGCACTGTAGGGTGTGACGTCACTTCGGTACACTGGAAAACTGTTCCTTTATAGTTGTTAGCTACACTGGACCACTGTTTAAAACGGAACAGCAGACCAGTATGTATACTATCATCTGTCAATGTCATTCATGTTTAAAGGTTTCTTAGATAATATTACGATTTTAAATTTTTTATAAGGCCCGATTTCTTAAGATAACAATTTAAATAATTATTTATTATCAATAGTACAAGCATCAAGCGATCAATTCTTGACCCTGTTGATCACGTGATCAAAACACTGGGAGCACTGTAGCTCGGTAGCTCCAGTGGTTTCAGTACAAAAATGGCTTCGATTGATGACGTCATGGATTTCCATACGATACTGCGCCAGTATACTGACAGTTATAACGGAACACATTTCTGACCACTGAGAGCACTGGCCAGTGCTTTCAGTGTATTTCGGAACACGGGGATAATAAAATATAATATAAAAATTAATTTAGGATAGAACGTAAAAGACAAGAAATGACAGACCAACCATTTTTCACCTCTTCACCCTTCTTGTTTTATGTCTTCGATACACCTCAACTTGGCAGTCCTGATATAATATAAGATTACCAATTATAATTTTCATCCGGACTTTTGTGTCATTGCTTATCGTAAAGATGGTTGTTCCATCCTTTAAAGGGAATTTTCATAGTTCCTCCTGCACAAAACAAATCTTTGCAGCAAAACTCATGACCGGACAATCCTTAAATCTCTTTCATATTCGGAAAAATTTCAGCAAATTACTTTTTTTTGCAAACTAGCCCTAAATTAATTTAATAGCGCTACTTGGCCCATAACCTGATAGAAATATATAATAAAACATAATATAAAAATTAATTTAAAAGCTAATTATAGTTAAACGCATTTAAAATGTACATTCTGGTGATTACAAATATAATCATTTAGCATTATTTCATTAGTAGTTATCATGCGTGAACAACTAATGCAGAATATTGATGGATTTAAATTAACAATTTTCATAGATCGGTTTGTGTATGAAATATAAATTTTCATGAATTATACTCAGAGCATCATCTTGATCATGTCTGTATTAAAAAAATGTAAGGCGGTTTAACAATATAAAACTCTTTGTTAGTTACCCTAATATCTGATGTCACTTGACTGGTCAACAGAGCAATACATAGATCGGCCGAGACAGATATATTTTATCAAACAAAAACCGTGCTGCAAGTGAGTAGTAATTGGTAACAATGTAAGCTAAGAATGTAGATCCAGTTTCAGACGTAACGGTGATTTAAACGCCTATAATACTCCTTACACAAGTACTGATGAAAACCGCCCATCTTATTTATATATCAATTTTACTACTTTGTTATAAAATCTGTTATACAATGTATAGTATAATTATATAATTTTGTATAAAGTAACGTAAACGAATATACAATAGAGAATGTGGTGAAAAATCCCTCATTACAGCGAAAAGTATATACCTACTATGTTTATGTGTAATTTAGAAAAAAGCGGCGACGACCTCAGTGTTTCTCTCATCATTGTGTTTGCAATAATTAATAAGATGTGAATATGTTGTACCTGGTTTACAGTTTTTTTAACAAACAGAAAGAATGCCGACGACGTAACAAGTTTATTTCTTTAGTTAGATCCAATTCGTTTCGCATAAGAAACATTAATCATTAGAATGTCTCTGCTTTCAGACGGTGCCTTTGCCAGCGGGTTCTACATCGGTTTTAGCGAAGCCGACCAAGTACCATTACTATCCTCACAATCAACACATTTATTTACTACCGGAATGCGCTATTCAACAGGTAATGAAATTCCTCTATTGTGGTTAAAGAAATATTATGTGATATTATTCAAAGCGAAACTCCGAATACATGTAATAAAGCTTCACAAAAGCTCTAAACTTTACTGCAATCCTAATTCAAAACCACAATTTTGCTTATTTCACCAACAATAGGTGACCTTTTGATGTCTTACCAAGAGCCAATTTCTGAATATCGTAAAATATTTCCGCATTGCTTTTATTGATCAAACTAAGTCAATCACGTTGAATTTATTTATTACAAGCTTTCGTACTATACGATTAAAAATTGTTATATTTAATTTTTACTATATTACTTTATGAGGAAGATTAACTCACCATAGATAAGATTATTTTCAAGATCACCGATTATTCCACATTCTATATTAGATACGTGACTTCACCAAATTAATATTATTCTGATGAGGATTACTTAAATAATAAGAATACTTGGAATTTAGACACGACAATAATTAAAAAGTGACTATTAAATTTCTTACTCGCTCTTCTCTGCAGACAATTGTCATTAGAGTTTCAGATAAATTGATTGAGCAATCGATTAAGATATCTATAAAATAACTTATACACAATTTTCTAATTTTAAGGTGTGCAACGCAGTGTACGTGCGTTTGAACTACACCCAGCCATTGTGCGCGTGTCCCGCCAGATACAGAGACCCATGCTCTGCGAGTCTCAACGCCGACGACTTACATACCACAAGACTGACCACGGATTCAAAAAAGAAGGTGAGAAGCATTACAGCTAACGGAGTCACATTCTGTGCCATGATAGGAATAATTGTATACTAGTAAGCCTTTAATGACCATCTAGCGGTAATGTTGAGAAATTGATTTATCAGGTACAAGGAATCGGGGATAGTTTCCTATAGATAATAGATTGCTTCAAGCAAACTTACATTAAATATTCGTATCATTTCGTATTTTATAAGACAATGTTAAAAAGTTGCTTTAGAACTTTACAAGCGAACCTCTCTGGCTTCGCACGGTTTCTTTCTCTACTATAATATCTATGTATTATACATATAAACCTTCCTCTTGATACTCTCTGTCTTTTGGTCAAAGTCGCGTTAAAATCCGTTGGGTAGTTAAAATGACCTAAGCGAACAGACAGCGGAAGCAACTTCATTTTGTACTATGAAAAAGAAGATTCGGACATAATTTCTAATTTACATATAGGTTTCACTAACATAAAATCTAAGTCAAATATAACTATTTTAACAATACTGATAGTATCTAAAATAAGCGTGTTTATTCTTATAGTTAAAGTAATTCTAATATGATAATATTTTAACATTTCAGTATGCAAAGAAGGCTGTGACATTAGTGAAGACGTGCGAGGCTGTATCGGAGATGCGAGAATGCCGGGCGCCTAAAGATTGGTCCCTTCTAGCGCTACAAAATATACGGACTGGCAAATCACACTATTTGGTGATTTGTCGATGTCCGGAAACTCACATACTAGGTAATTTTATTGAACATAAACGCTTCTCGGATATATTGTATGTCCATTATTACTTGTTTAGTTGACAGCATTACAATTTTAGACCAGGCAATAGCTTAAAAAGACTTGCTAATTTTGATGGATAACTTACGAATATTCCATGACATGAAAAACATGAATTTACTAAAAAAATAAAATCACAAAATAATCTTTATTTTACAGAGGGGCCGATGTCCCACGACCAGCCTACCTACGCCTCTGTACCAGGAATCAGAGTGTACGGCATGATGTGCGTCCGCCCGACCGCTTATCACACCGGTACGTCACCTTACTATCTGCCATTTTAGAAATAAACATATCGCTACACAATGTATTTTATGGCCCCATCGCTGATTTATAAAGGTATTAGTGAGAACAAAGCAAAGATTTAGTACATTACTTGGCTGTAAGTCAAAGGCCAACTTATCTAAAAGGATGTCGTAAAGAAAGATATATCTAGTTCGAAAATACGGAACATTTGAAATGAAATTTTACTGAATTTCACCGAGTTCAGTTTAAAACAAATGGTGGTAGAAATGGAAGGTTTATAATATATTTTTTTTAGGAATTAATTTAATCCTACTAATGTACTAAAGGTAAAAGTTAGTGTACTTTTATCACTCAAATGTCTTAACGTTTTTAAATTAATTTTTGGACGTCTATATTTTATTGGCTGCAATACAATAACAAGATACTTTTTTATTTTCTTCCTCTACGAATCCAATTCTGCATTTCCCGTAAGCTTCCGCGTATGCAGAGTTGCGTGCAGATGCTAGTATAAGAACGAAAATGTGTCATAAAATTTCCGTAATGCAATGTTACTTATCAATATATTAATGTTTTTAGGTTATAATGCAAATAGATATACAGGGGGTATCCAGAGCACCACCAGCACGTACAAAGTAGATTATTCTCAACCTCACTCCTACGACAAGCCAGTCTTTAACCGATACCAAACGCATAGCTACTTGGACTCAAACTACTACAATAGAAGATCTAGGGCTGCGCGCGTCAGGCGAATGACGTCAGAGTACCCTCCTTTCCCATGGTATAAAGTAAAAGAATTGGCACGAGCGTTGCATTGGATCAATTAAGAGGAAATCGATTTTATTGTTACAAACAAGTAGGTTGGGTTCAAGATGGCTGTGTCGCCTCGTTGAATTCAACATACTATTGCAACAATATATTTAATTTCAAAACGCTTCTAGCTTTCTTTAACCAGTTATGTGATTAAGTCTGATTTATTAATTTTTTCGTATTGGAAATAATCAGCCTGTAGAATACTCGACATGCATTTAGTAGACAATTAATAATATAATGATATGTACCTTTTCAGCTATGTTTATTTGATAGGTTTTAATAATCTATAGTATTATTCTAACTTTTAAGTTATAATTATCTGCCAGAAAGATGAAAGCCATAGATTTAAGAAGAAGTAAGATCTAATGTTAGCCAATTGATTAAATGGTAATCTGAAGTTATTTGGTAAATGTAATTTTAGTTTACACAAAATTATGTGATACGAGCTCAGTGTTTTTTGTGTATTACGATGCATTTATAGCTATGTATTTAAGTTTTAAAAAATACTTTATTTATATCAAACCATATTATAACTTAGACGATCGCTTTGTAAATAGTAGTATTAATTACAATATTTGTAATTATAAACAAATAAAATTAATAGAAAATTTTTTGGTTTTCTCATTATGTCCCCTTACTTTTACGTTTAAATAGATTTAATTATGTTATTGGTAAGAATTGTAATAATACAACTGTACTGAAAATCTCCTTCCTGAAATATAAAATATAATTGTATAAGTACTTACCTAAGACTTTCTGATCGACGACGATATCACAGGAATACATAGCAGCCATTAGCCTTTGAGGTTGAGCTTGGAATGCTTTACGACACCCTTCCTTAACTGCTGACATTATTTGTCCTGTATACAATGCAAATTAGTATTTTATAACAGGATTATCTAAATTATAAATGCTAAAAAAATATATTAGGTGTATTAGTAAAAAGTGAAAATTTTAACCATCACTTCGATGATGTAAAGCAACACCTTATATACTACATGGAAACGCCGTTCCACAGTCTATTAGTCCAAACAAATAAGGAGATTTTGTTAAACAATTCATGGAAAATCGTGAAATAATGCTTTTAAATATACCTGACAATGGCCCATAAGTGTACGACGAATCCTCTTCACCTTTATCCAAAGTCCACTCCTCTACACAAAATGCGACACCCATCATTGGTTCGTCACACAAAGGACCTGCTAACGAGGCCAATTGGAAACCATTCACAAAACTACTTTCATATTCAAATCTTATATCATCCTTTAATTGTTTATCATGGAGCAAGAACTTAGTATCGTAATCTGATGTTTGGTTAAGAAGCAAGTTTGCCCCACAATTCCTAGGTCCTACTGACCATATTTGATCAACTAGTCCCTTCCATTCAGGATCTAGTTTTGAACAAATGTTTTCCAACTCGAGCTTAAATGCTTCAATAAGTTTCAACATTCTATCAGATAACTGGTGTTTATTAATGTTTAAATTATCAAGTTTCGTTTCCACTGTATCATTTTTCGCCCCTTGTAATGTTTTTATATATAATGAAACAGCTTTAAGTAAATCTGTTGATCTATCTAACAGTAACGTTATTTCATTCGGTAACGGTTTGGCTCGAATTTTTATTCTACTCTGTTTATTAATAGTTAGTATAGTTACAACTGGATCTATCTCTGTATCATTGCCTTTGTCAAGATTTTGGGAATCAATTTCTTCGTTGGCCATATCTATTTTGGGTGGCTCAACTATAGTTTCCCTAAATGGAACTATTGGTTCTGATACTGATAATGGTATTTTAGCATACATTTTCCTAAAATAAAAATTTACACAGTAAAACAGCGATTCATATTAGTTGCGAACATATCGTAATTATGATCTGATTACACATATAATTCAATTATGATTACGAAATATTTTTTTGCAACTCACTTGAGGTCTTCAAGACATCTTTGTAAGTGTACTTCACCAGCTGTAACTAAAACATGCTCACCAGTTTCTTGTAATAGAACTTGAACGCAAGAATCTGATTGATTTAGAAGCCTCAGACCTGTGATATAAAATAACTGCATAAAATATTTTGTGAGTTTTTCATCAAATTATTATTCATTGAAGTACAGATGATTTACTATTTTTATTCTGTATGGATACTGTTGATTAAATTAATTATGTAATTTAATATGTTATAACTAACCTTTTACTAGTTGAGGTAATTGTGACGGATAAGTAGGTTCTATAGCAACTCTTAAAATAGGTACAGCTGCATATTGAATTTCACTAAAAGCTGGACAGGCTATAGTGCTACTTAGTGTTGCAGTTTTTAGAATATGATCTTCTAAACCACCAATACCTGAAAAGTCATTAGAATTTAGAAAATTTAAAATAAAAATCAATGTACACTTTTACTAGCTATGAGAATTAATTCTTTTCATTTACTTCTAAAGCAGTCTTTACCTATAATATTGCCAGCTACTGCTTCATTAATCTCTTCTAATTCTCTGCCCATTAAAATATATAAAGATTTTATTCTAAAAGTAAAAACAACAAATTAGTAATCATATTCACATAACATTATAATACTTTTTTTCAAGTCAGGAACTACTCACTCAGTATATGTTATATGTTCATTGCTTTGCAAGTCTTTCAACTTCTTATTAGGATCTATCTGGAAATCTTCCAATACATGGGAAGGATCGTGTTTTGGACCCAACACATACAGTTTATCACCTTTTTTTACTTTACCACTAAAAATTCTAGCAAAAGCTATAAATGCAGTGTTACTATCGTCTTCTTTTTCCTGTTCATCTTTTGTACACTTTTCTATGTCATCTTGACCTGATTCATTATCTATAGGCATTGAAACAGGTTCCGAGTTACCATTGTTTTGTTTTAATTCTTCACGCATTTGTCTAGCCTTTTCACGTCTTAGTGCCATTTCTTCTGGTGTTAAAGCTTTAGGCTTGTTTTCTGGTAATGCACTTTTATCAACACTAAACATCTTAGATATAAATATAATCACAGGTCTGTCATTACTATCACATACTAGGAAGTCATCTTTAAGCTTCTTTGTTTCATCACTATATGAATCGAAATCTCGTATTCTTGAGCACATAAGTTTTTCTACTTTTTCGGGCAAAATTTCTTTTGGGGATGGCAATTTTATACAAACCATATCTAATACTGTATTAGAAAGGGGAAGCCATTGCATCATTAATGATTGCAGTTGAATTCTAGTATCTGTATGCCTTAAGTCTCTAGCTGTCAACTTTATGCCAAGTTTTTCACAAATAACAGGTACTTTTTCTTTATCATTCCTTAGTACTATAGTTTCATATATATTCCATAGATTATCAAAAATAACTTGCACAAATAGCGGTTTTTTAGCTTTCTCTTGAGCACCTTTCATAAAACGTTTTGTTTTTGTATTTAAGTAGAAATCACCCCAGAGAACTTTCTTAAGTAGTTCTTCCTTGACACCTACAAATAAAATCAACTTTAAGTTTTCTTTAAATACTCACTGATTTAAAACATTTATTAAATTTAATTTTCAGTTTAAATACATAATAAATGGCATTTATAGAATATTTTTATAATGTTCATTTAATTTTATTAATATAATTTTACATTCAAAGTGTAGCAGAAATTGTTCATACTCAATACACTTAATTGTTTTAATCTTACCAAGTTTTTCGGAAAATAATTTAGCAAATGTATGTACAGTAAAACCCCATCCATCTATTGCACTTGCAAAAACAACATTTCCTTGTTCGGGAGAAAAATATAAGTTTGAATCATCTGCATCTTCAAGAGCTGAAGTCCAATCATAAAGATTACTATCTTCCTTAGTTTTAGGTATTTCTTGCTGCAAATATAAAAAAAAGATATGTTTAGTAATAAATTTATGTAATAGCAGATAAACAACCTAGTGTTATAAATAAAATACACAAACCAATTTTTCAATTATAAATAGTATTTAGATTATAAATTATTGTTGTTAATCCTTGTAAGAGATTGCTATTACCACTTTAAATTACAATCGGATACAGTACTATAATAACTTACTTGCTTATCAATCAAATTTTCTTCATTTTCTAAAACATCTGATGCAAAAAGTTCTCCCATAACAGCATTCACTTGTTCTAATACTTGTGTTATATGAACATATGCGTCAAGTGCTGACATTTTCATTTCTACAATTAGTCTATCAATTTTATTTAATACCAAAACAGCTTTTATGTTCTCAGAATATGCCTGTTTTAATGCAAGCCTTGTTTGAGGACAGACACCTTCCACAACATCAACCTAAAAATTAATGATTAAACCTTAATAATTAGAGTTTAAATATTTCTACTTTTCTATTAATGTAAGTTTATTTTTACCCCAATATAATGAAATAACTTTCATTTAACCAACATAACAATTCAACGATGTGGTTGAATAATATATATTTAAGAGAAAGTAAAAACTACAATTTATAGATGAGAGACATCAATTTTTGTATTAATTAAAATCCTATCAAATTAAATTTAAATAGAAAATCCTTATTAAACTATGCTATATGCTCACTAGACGAAAAATTTATCTAATCTTCTTATAGTAAGAATAGCACAAAAAATGTATTCCATTGAATAACTGTTTTACTCACAACAACAATAGCACCATCACATAATCTAACCGCAGTTGACACTTCACTTGAAAAATCAATGTGTCCTGGAGAATCTATCAAATTTACAAGGTATTCCTCGTTCTCTAAAGCGTGGTACAGAGCAATACTGCTGCTTTTCATGGTTATACCCCTCTCTTGTTCATCTGGTCTGCTATCCATATAACGGAGTTTTCCCGACATTCTCTGTGATATGATACCATTGCTAGATATTAAGGAATCAGCCAAAGTCGTTTTTCCATGGTCCACGTGGGCCACAATGCAAATATTACGAATTTTTGAAGGACTACTTTGTAACTCCAAGAGTTTCAGTGAATCTACGAGCCTCATTTTTGTTTTTACGATTTATTTTCGATTCACAAGTTATTTTAATAACTAACCAAGTATAAAATTTCAAATTGGAGATTAAAAACAGTACTGTTTACAAGAAAATAACAAGAATAAATTACACAATGTGTGGTAAATCTTGAAATGTTGACAATATTGACAAATGTCTCAATGACAGTGACAGCGGTATTGACATTGACGTTAAAAATTCGTTCGGAAATTGTGTTGTACTTACCTCTTAATTAAAGATATTTTTAAATTATAATCATTATTTATTCTATATTTTTAATTTATTTAATTTTGGTGGGGGATTTATAACATGGTGTATTTCATTTTAGTTTTACTATAATGTGACTAAAATTATATTATCTTTACAAAAAACAGTAAATAAATGAAATGATTTAATATTTTTTGCCTAAATTGCTGTTCATGCAGTAAAGGACTACAAAAACTTTTTTAATAACCTACAAATATATCGGAGAATAGTAAACGATTATCGAATAATCTAAGTCAACGCCATCTATGGCGCTGGAGTAGGATAGTAGACAGCCAAGGCACTCTTTATATGCAATCCACAGTTTGACTGTAGTCTTAGTCTTGCGTGTCTCTAGATAGTATCAGTGCAAGTTTTAAGTGCAGTGTTATGTTAGGGCTGGAAGTGCTGGCCGATTAAGGTCACGTGAGTACATAACAATGTAGTTGCCACTTCTTGTGTTAGGTTAGGTTTATCTGTGTTTAACCTTTGGTTTAAAGAGACAAGTCCTTTCTCAAGCTCTAGACTATCTGTATGCTAAGTCTCAGACGTATTCATTGCTCTTGGTTGCTTTGGTTTTTCTAACTCAATTATTTTCTTCGATTGAAATAAAAGCAATAAATTTTCAGTCAGGTGTTAATTATATTTTTTTTAAATGTGGTAAAAATAAGTATATGCATAATATTATTTTTGCCAAAAATTAATAATCCATGATCGCTGATTGCGGAACCCTAGCGAAACCGCTGCACACCTACCCATGCTACACGTCCCGGAATCCGGTGACCCCGTGGGAATGAATACCGAGGACTGTAGGACCATCGTCTCACCGAGTTAGTCTTAGCCCCCTTGGCCCAATTAGCGCAAGACGCACCCCTCTAGTTTAAGTTATAGTTATAAGAAAAATGTATAAGTAAGAAAATATAATTTCAAGAAATGTTCCGGATTTTCTTCCCCTTCTAGCGATGACCACTCACCTAAACTATAACTTTTCTAATTGACTGTTTATTGTTCTTCCTGTTGAATATTCATATTTTCCATTTTATGGATGTGTTTGTGATCTATATATAGATTAACCTGCATCGTTAAAATAATATTTATAAATAATAGGTGTGTTTACCTGATTATCTTTTTATTTTAATTTATAAAAAAAAACCTGATTATCTTTCGTCAATCAGTCAGTGATAAAAAAAGTAGTTGTAATAGATTATGGATATTATGATTTTTATAAATATATACATACATATATATTATTTTAAACTGGCAGTTCTCGAAGAGATTAATGCATAGATTAATCTCAAAGTAATTTACAGTTCATGCAAGGGTAAAGCTTTTATTTGAGGGCACCTAAATCCATCCGCATTGCGGCTTGTATCTGTCAGTTTGTTGTTCTTCATGTCAATAATTCACCGCGGACTAAGTGGAATCAACTCATGATCAACTGGGCAACAACAATAATTGACCGAACTTGAGAAGGTTATTCTATCGATTATGAGTTATTACATCAAAATATTATTATTATTAAGACCAACAGAAGGCAAATTGCTAGATTAGGTCTATGTTAGATACAGAATAAAACGTCAGTAGCTCAGTGGACTACTGACGTTTTACACAAGCACTCCTTACACAAGCATTTTAGCTTACTTGGAGGGGTTAAGGAATACTAGTAGTATGTGATCTACTAGTATTCTTTTTTTTATCGAATACGTGTTTATTTTATTTTAAATTATATTCATAAACTTGTCGTCCTGCGTGTCTTCTTCCGTATAGAAGTGTATGTTAAATAAAGTATAATTATTTCTATAACATTTTTCTCTACCTGAACGGTTTTTTTTCTGTTTAAACCAAAACCGTGTACAACAAACACGGCAATCCTACAATTTTATCATAATACGTTTTTTTATGTCAGTTAATGGATCGCCTATGGACATCGACAATACAAGAGAGTAGACATTTGTTTTGCCGATGCGTTGCCATCTCGAAGGAAGGGGAATGAAGAAAAGAATGCTACGGTTTCAGTGGACCTTGAACAAGAAACCAGAGTTCACAAGAACCACAGGAATAACGGGATGGGAGAGGGAGGGGTTTAGTCTGGCCCACATTGTGGTGGTCGCAAGCCATTCGGGAAACAGATCCTCTACCATCAAGGGGTGCTGGGTTACTCGCCTCATCGCCTCGAGATGCTGTCCCAGTGTTGTATTCTAACCTGGCCTTTCACGGGACTAAAAAGGAATAAATTATAATTATACTGAATAAGAACGAGGGATATAAGTTTTCTAAATAAGGGACAAAGAAAACAGCACTATTTTCTCGTATATTACCTGAGGAAAAATAACACAAGCAAGATAGTAATTGGAATATACCGTCAATAACTTTTCCCACACCATCTACACTAAACGTAAAGAAGAAGCAACTTCGATAATTTGTAATTGAATTTCTAAGAATTCTTACTTAACTTCCGTTGAATTTTCCAACAAACAATGATTTCACTTTCAAAGCTTTTTATCGTATTATTTTCTAATTAGTACCACAATTTGTTTTGTAATCAATTTCCTTTGATATAATAAGAATGTCCATTAAATAAATTACGTAATTTTTGATTAATTGTAAAAATAAAATTTGTCAAGGCTTTTCGGATCAATTGAAATTAATTTAGATATTTAATCTTTTTTTTTAAAGATTTCCTCGAGACCGTCTAATTAGGGTAAGGTGGGTTATTACTAGTTAATAAGGGTGTATTTTGAAAATCTGATGATTTAAGCGTGACTGACGCTCACGTACCATCACCAAACTGCTTTCCGATACCATGACATCATAGTAATATGGCAGATTAACATATCGTCATATATCAGTGACAGGTGGGAGCATCTAAGCTATCAATATCTGCACGATAAAGTAACTTTGTCTGTCTGTCCGTCGCGCTTTCACGCCAACATTACTGAACCGATTCAAATGAAATTCAGTATACAGATAGTCTAGAGCTTGAGAAAGGACATAGGCTACTTTTTAATGCGAAAAAATATGACGACGGTGTCGCGCGATACAGACGTGTTGCTGGTAGTAAAATATATTAATTAATATTAAATAAATATAGGAAGTGGAAATCACAACCCAATTTACATTACAGTAAAATTTATACCCAATTAACTCGAAACATTGTAGTTAATACATTTTTGCATACAATTCACCTCTTCGGATAAACGGGTGAGTTACATCTTTTATCTCACTCGGGCTGTTACATCTTATTACTACTCGGTGAATACTACACCTAAGAATGAGTTCACGTTCACATATAAAGAGCAGAAAGTCCAAAAGCGGTAGCGGAAGTGGATCTACTCCGGACTTACGCACAATATAAGATAAAGATGCTGCACTGAGAAAAAGGAAATATTAATGTTACTGTGCTGATTTTCGGAAGGAGATGTTGTATTTTTTTCGGGATTTTACAAAAACACAAGAAGAAAGGTCCGAAACATTATGTAAAGAAATAAAAGAAATTAAAAATGAAATAAAAGGTAACAGCGTAAGTGCGATCTTACAGTCTGTAACAGAGGCACAAAAACTCTTAAAAGAGGAAATAGACAATATGAAAACTCTTACCAATTCAATACAACAGAAAGTAAGCTCAATCGAAAACAACGTATCTATACTAAAAAATGATAATGTTAATTCTGCATCTTCACAAGATCATATTTCATATGATAGAATCATTTTAAAAGTACAAGATCGTCTTCATCGAGAGAAAAATATTATCATAGCAGGAATACCCGAGCCCCAAAATCTCAACAGCGGCATTAGACGTGAGTACGACAAAACTACAGCAATGCAATGCATTACTTCAATTTACCCCGAGTGTCCAGAGCCTCGTGTAGTTTTCAGATTAGGCAAATATAACCAAAGCAAAACTAGACCAATAAAAGTGTGCTTTGAAAAGCAAGAGACGGCGAAATTCATTATAAAAAATAATACAAAAGATGTAACTGTTTCCACGCGTATTTATGCAGATCATACCCCACATCAACAACAGCAAATAAAAAACCTGCGTAGTGAACTACAATCTCGACAGCAGAATGGAGAAACCAATCTGATTATTAAATATATCAAGGGCATTAAAAAAATTGTATAAAGTAACTCAAAAAACCTAACTCGTCGGTTGCCAACAACTATTATATAAGGAATACTCAAAATGATGATGTGAAAATTACGTACCAAAACCTAAATAGCTACCTATACAAAAGTAGAAATAAATAAGGAATCATAAAATTTTTTCTACACAAATATTCGAAGTCTTGTTAAACTTGATAAATTAGATGAGATTAAATGCATATTAAGAACCATGAGTACTACTATACACGTTATTTTATTTACTGAGACGTTTATTAAATCAGACTTAGAAGCGATGTCACTCCAGATTCTCGACTATACTCATGTATTTAATTACCGTAAAGATCGTGTTGGAGGAGGAGTCTCTATATTCATCCATAAAAGTATCAAATTTGAAACTACTGAAATTATTAATAAGGATCAGAACGAATATCTCTGGGTATATCTAGATAAATATGCATTAAATGTTGGAGTTGTGTACAGGCCACCAAATACCAATATAAATAATGTTCTGGAAACCTATAGTCAGCAACTGGATAAAAAACGAAGAGGATTGGTCTTTGGCGATTTCAACATCAACTTATTAAACTATGAACGTAATAAGAATAATTACAAATCGATGTTACATGAAACTGGTTACCAATTTCTCAATAACTTGTGATGAAAACTAGTGATGAATTTTGCACGCGTGAAACTAAAACTTCAAAAACTATCATTGACCATATTTCGACAAACATTATTGAAAGTACACTCAAAAACAAAACAACAAAAACTCATTGAAATTCACATGGCCCTACCAGAATCAACTCTGTCAAACCACAAACAAATATACCTAGCGCTGCTCGAACCTCAAAACTTGATCATAGGAAAGATAAATGTAAATATTTAGCTACGAACTACGCTACTCTATACAAATGAAGCGTCAGTAGCTCAGTGGTTCGGGCGTTGGATTCACGATCAACAAGTCGTGGGTTCAAATCCCGGACACTGGACTACTGGCGTGGCCCACTCCTAACACAAGCATTTAGCTTAGTTGGAGGGGTAAAGGGAATACTAGTAGTATGTGATCCATACTGCTAGTATTCTTTAAAAAAAAAAATCTGTTGCAGAATCGGAAATATCAAATGAACATAATAAATATAAAGTATTGGAAGAGTTTGTATAAAGAATGATAAAAGATAACAAAATAACCAAAATAAAAATATTAAAGAAACCCAAAGATGATTGGATAAATAAATCAGTATTAAAGAGTTTACATATTCGAAACGATGCCTGGAGCAAGTATAAAAAAATCCTAGAAGTTCAGAAGCTGAATAAACATTTAAAATAAAAAGATACGAAGCGTACAAAATTTCAAGAAATCCAAAAAATGCATACTAATTAAAAGCCTTTAAAAGTTGTGGTAAACAGCCCAAGAAAATGTGGAATTTAATCAACAGTCTTGTAAGCAATAAAACTAAAACGGACAAAACCCCCCTAAACTTTTTGTCAATTCTGTAGTTATCGATGACCCTGCTCATATTTGCAATTGTTTTAATGACTTTTTCGTTACAATTGGTTCTAATCTGGCAAACAAAATACCACAACCTTACTATCAAAACCCATCATACAATCTTCCACATCCATTTCATCACACCCTCAGATATATTAGATTCATATGATATGGACTCAAATATTAGTAGCGGAATTGATGGCATAAGCGTAAAAAATATTAAATATATAAAAAACTTAATACTCACAAACCTTTTTTTTTTTTTTTTAATGTGGGAAATGCATTTACGCATACCCCTTGAAGAGGTTATGTGGGACTCCCAGCGATAAGCGCTGGACTACCGCACTAAAACCCACCACCGTCCATGCCGTATGTTAGGCGTCGCAGGAACGCGTTAGCATACTACTGCGGACGCCTCGGCACAACCACCCGTCTGCGGGTACAAGTACCCGCAGTTCAAACCCGCCCATGGGCTCGCTTTACCAAGCACCTAACCGAGGGGGGATGCCAGCGGCCCATATCCCTCGAGATCAGGTCGCTCACAAGTCATCTCTGCTAACAGAGGAGTACCCGGAGCGACCCGTACCTCCGGCCACCGGACCCCCCTGGACTTAACCGCCGTCTGCGACGCCCAGGGTTCGCGCGGGCCTTAAACTCCAACGTTCGTAACGTTGGAGTTTAAGGCCCGCGCCCGTCACGCCGGCGCTCCGCGACCTCCGCGCCCAACCTTGGCGCAAACCTCTGCGCCGGCCGCCCGACCGCTCCCCCCATCCCGGATACGCTACTACACCGAGACAGGAGTCGACGGCGAAACATCCAGCGCAAGAGACACTCGCGCTTACGCGCCCCACCATAACGCTTTCACGCCCACGCATCAGATATGTCCAACTGCCCCCCCGATCATGGAGTACGGTTGCGCCACTGAGTGGCTACCCCACGAACGGAGGCGCAGCGGGACACACAGAACTAGACGCTACAACGCAGCCACCGCCCACTGCGCCTACGCGCCCCTCTTCTGCGGATATTGGCCTCCGGATAGTAATAGTGGAAAATTACTATCCGTAGTTGCCCAGGGTGCACCGGCCCACAAAATGGTGGGCTCTCGATATATAAATCGAGATCAAAAACAGACCCAGGCAACTACCGTCCTATATCTGTACTGCCTGTCCTGTCTAAAATATTAGAAAAACTTATATGTTCTCGCCTTAATAACTACTTAAATAAAATAAATTTCTTTTTTTAACAACAATACGGATTTCGCTCTAAATGTAATACTACCACAGCTGCTATTGATCTTATCACCAAAATTAAAAATGCTATTGATACAAAGCAAATAGTTCTAGGTATCTTTATCGATTTAAAAAAGGCCGTTGATTCGGTAAGTCACACTGTCTTATTGCATAAGCTAAATAAAATTGGTATCAGTGGTACTGCATATAATATTCTTAAGTCATACTTTGGAAACCGAAAACAACTAGGTAAGATGGGAAATTTTCAAAGTCGTTCCTTAAACTTAAACTATGGTGTACCGCAAGGTTCCATTTTAGGGCCCTTATTATTCTTAGTCTACATATACAGCATTAGCAACGTTTCGGTGTACGGTAACATTACACCATACGCTGAAGATACATGTTTTTTCTATTATGGAAACAACATAAAAGAAATTATCAAAGAAGCTCAAATTGACTTCAATGAGCTCAGTAAATGGTTTCTTTCAAATTTACTAACAATAAATACCAATAAAACTACTTACATGATTTTTGCTGCCAAGAACAAAAAATCTATGCATATGATAAATTAACTATATTTGATCAACTAATGAAGAAATCTAACAACGAAAGATACCTAGGACTCATACTAGACAAAAAACTTACATGGCAAACTCAAACCTCTCTCCTATGTAACTAGTTTGTAAGTCATTACTGCATAATCTGTAACTACCCACAATATTTTTAATTTTTTATTAGTTACTAAATTGTGACACCTTTTTTACTTTAATTATGTACTTAGGTACTAAATTAATATTTATAAGTAATTCTCAATGTAAGTGAACTGTTTGTGTTCTTTTGAGTGATAAATGTCTGTAAACCGAAACCGAAAAAAGGATTATAAGGGGTATGAAAAGTTGTATGGAAGAATCGTCATTTTAGAGCTAGAAGCTTGAAACTTATTTTTAGGCAGTTAATTCGATATAAATAAATATGACATTTAAAGTTTGTACTAGTTTTACCCTCAAGGGAGTAAAATAACAATAGGTTATATGAGATGAAAGTTTTGTATGGAAATATGTATGGTTTATGTGAATGGTGTGGATGAAAATGCTACCCAAAGACACTATTCCATGCGGACGAAGACGCGGGCATAGTTAAGTATATAATTCTACTTCTAGCAAATTATATGTATCAAGAAGAGCTGTTTTTTGAAATCCGTATTGTTATTATATTGAACTATATTGACAATGCAGAGAGAAGGCTACTTGAAAACTCTAAATACTTTTGGTGTTTTGTGAAATCAAAAAAACAAGGCAATGAATTACCAGAAAGTATGTTCTTAGATAAAATGTCGGCTGATGATGGGCAGAAGATCAGCGATTTATTTAATAATTACTTTTACTCTTCCTTTAAACATAATACGGCTGGTATATCTGCCGGATGCGACTTAGTAAATTCTCACAATAATCATCATAACAACTTGTCTTCTGTTGATATACCTGTTTCTGTTATTAGCAAATATCTGGAATCTCTAAATATTAAAAAAGGAATGGGCCCTGATGGTGTACCACCACTTTTTCTAAAAAATTGTTGCCAGTCAATTTCAATACCTCTATATCTATTGTTTTCTTTGTCTTTGAGTACCTGTACTATGCCCTATTTTTGGAAAAAGTCTTTCGTTACACCTATATATAAAAATGGATATCAACATGACATAAAAAACTATCGGCCGATATCTAAACTGAGCGTTATTCCTAAACTTTTTGAACATATTATCTATGATAAAATATATCCAATTATACGTCCGTTAATTATAGATGAACAGCACGGGTTTATCAGCAGAAGATCCACAGAAACAAATCTTTGTGAATTTACTAATATCATATTAAATGCAATGGATGATGGGCATCAGGTGGATGTCGTGTACACCGACTATTCCAAGGCATTCGATAAGATTTCACATAACATACTCCTAACAAAACTACGGTATATCGGTGTACACGTTGATCTACTTCGGTGGATAGAATCCTACTTAAAAAACAGAAGTCAAGCAGTAACTATAAAAGGATACTGTTCTTCCTTTATTCCCGTGCCATTTGGAGTCCCGCAAGGTTCCCATCTTGGGCCTTTATTATTCAATATTTATATTAATGATATTAAGCATGTTTTCAAATACTCTAAATTTCTCTTATTTGCCGATGATAACAAGATCTTTAAGATTATTAATGATGTTAATGATAGTAAAGATTTACAAAGGGATCTGGATTCTTTATGTGACTATTGTGATAAGAATGTTCTATACTTAAATATAAAAAAATGTAACATTATTTCTTTTAGTCGCAAAAGGGAACCAATCTGCTTTAGTTATAAGATTAAAAATGAGGATATTAATAGGGTTACAACAGTCAGAGATTTAGGAGTATATTTAGACTCAAAGTTGCTGCTAGATGAGCACATAAATTATATATCTTCAAAAGCATATCGTATGTTGGGATTCCTGCTTAGGATTTCCGGAGAGTTTAAGCATATAACTACGTTCATACTTTTATATCAATCACTTGTTAGGTCTATTTTAGAATACGCCTCTACTGTCTGGAATCCCTAGTACAAGATCTATACTGATAAAATTAATAGGATACAGAAAAAGTTCACAAAGCACTGTAAATTTAAATTTCCTGAAAAACAAAATATACTTAAAGGTATTGTTTCATGTCATAATCGACGTATAGAACGTGATCAAACTTTGCTTTACAAAATTGTACGCTGTAATGTGGACTCATCTTATCTTCTATCTCAACTTAATTTTAAGTGTCCCCGATTAAGTTCCAGATATACACCTACATTTTACATCAGATCTACAAAAACTAAATATGCACGGAACAATTTCATTAATAGATGTTGTATACAATATAACAACTTATTTAGTGAACTAGATTTGTTTCATCTCCCTCTACGCGAATTTAAAAATTCTGTAAAAAATATTTTGCATGAATAATTGACGCGATTAACATTAAGGTATTCATTTTCGTTTGTAATATAATTATTCAAATGATTTATTTGTAATCTGCATGCACCTCGTTATTTTTGTAAATTAATTTTTACAAAATGAATTTCTATGATTTCGTTTATTACTTATTTTAATTTTATTTTTGAAGTGAAACTTCTTTAGAATCGTTGTGATTTCAAACCGGATGCAACGGAAAAAACGACAGGTAAGAGACACAAATACAAAAATGTGTAGGAAAGAATGAGACAGAAATATACATACTATTTTATATTATTACTAGTCGACTACCGTGACTTCGTCTACGTTAAAGTATATGTTAAATTAAGAATATATGTACAAAAATAAAAATAAAGGAGAGAGAGAGAGACTCTCGAAAAAAAAACCGAACAGAGACTGACCATTCTGAACAGAGATAAAGATAAATATTAAAGAGAGAAAAAAGAGACAGGATGAGAGAGAATGATAGTATATAAGAGGAAGAGAGACAGAAATACTGTAGACTTCCTCAGTGAAAGAATTTTTAAAATCGGATCAGTAGTAACAAAACGGCCATGTTCTATTAATTAAAAAAATGTTTATGGCAACACTGAATAACTTTTGTCACTCACGAAAAGTATAGTTTTCTATTAGCGAAAGAATTTTTAAAATCGGGTTAGTTACGACAAAATGGCCAAATTTGTGAATTAAAAAATGTATATGGCAACACTGAATAACCTTTGTCACTCACGAAAAGTATAGTTTTCTATAAGCGAAAGAATTTTTAAAATCGGGTTAGTTACGACAAAATGGCCAAATTTGTGAATTAAAAAATGTATATGGCAACACTGAATCACCTTTGTCACTCACGAAAAGCATAGTTTTCTATTAGCGAAAGAATTTTTTAAATCGGGTTAGTTACACCAAAATGGCTAAATTCGTGAATTAAAAAATGTATATGGCAACACTGAATCACCTTTGTCACTCACGAAAAGCATAGTTTTCTATTAGCGAAAGAATTTTTTAAATCGGGTTAGTTACGCCAAAATGGC
Source organism: Limenitis camilla (assembly GCA_905147385.1). Classification (NCBI taxonomy): domain Eukaryota; kingdom Metazoa; phylum Arthropoda; class Insecta; order Lepidoptera; family Nymphalidae; genus Limenitis; species Limenitis camilla. The sequence continues at coordinate 7,972,575 of LR990240.1, forward strand.
TAAATTCGTGAATTAAAAAATGTATATGGCAACACTGAATCACCTTTGTCACTCACGAAAAGCATAGTTTTCTATTAGCGAAAGAATTTTTTAAATCGGGTTAGTTACACCAAAATGGCTAAATTCGTGAATTAAAAAATGTATATGGCAACACTGAATCACCTTTGTCACTCATGAAAAGCATAGTTTTCTATTAGCGAAAGAATTTTTTAAATCGGGTTAGTTACGCCAAAATGGCTAAATTCGTGAATTAAAAAATGTATATGGCAACACTGAATCACCTTTGTCACTCACGAAAAGCATAGTTTTCTATTAGCGAAAGAATTTTTTAAATCGGGTTAGTTACACCAAAATGGCTAAATTCGTGAATTAAAAAATGTATATGGCAACACTGAATCACCTTTGTCACTCATGAAAAGCATAGTTTTCTATTAGCGAAAGAATTTTTTAAATCGGGTTAGTTACGCCAAAATGGCTAAATTCGTGAATTAAAAAATGTATATGGCAACACTGAATCACCTTTGTCACTCACGAAAAGCATAGTTTTCTATTAGCGAAAGAATTTTTTAAATCGGGTTAGTTACGCCAAAATGGCTAAATTCGTGAATTAAAAAATGTATATGGCAACACTGAATCACCTTTGTCACTCATGAAAAGCATAGTTTTCTATTAGCGAAAGAATTTTTTAAATCGGGTTAGTTACGCCAAAATGGCTAAATTCGTGAATTAAAAAATGTATATGGCAACACTGAATCACCTTTGTCACTCACGAAAAGTATAGTTTTCTATTAGCGAAAGAATTTTTAAAATCGGGTTAGTTACGCCAAAATGGCCATATTCTATTTATTAAAAAATGCATATGGCAACACTAAATCACCTTTGTCACTCACGAAAAGTGCATTTTTCTATCAGTGAAAAAAAAATTAAAATCGGATTAGTAGTTCCTGAGAAACCCTTCAATTTACAAAATGGCCACCTTATGGCACTTAAATGGCCATATCTTTTTAATTAAGAGTATTTATGGCAACACCACATAGCCTATGTTACCCGGAAAGGGTGTAGCTTCCTATCGGTGAAAGAATTTTCAAAATCGGTTCAGTACTTTTCGAGCCTATTCGCAACAAACAAACAAACATACAAACATACAAACAATCAAATCTTTCCTCTTTATATAATAGTATAGATATAGATATATATTCATCTCATTGTTTTGTCGATTTACTGAAGTTTCACTTCTATCGTGTGTGAATCGCACACACACCTTTTTTTATTTTTTTTTTCTTTGTATGTTATTATTAAACACGTCTTTACTCATTGTTAGCTTAACAGTTTATATGTAATTTAAATCATTGGAAACTGCTTTGGTTTAAGAGGTAAATTATGTTTGTTACCTATATTACTATATATGTACTGTTTGTTTCCACAAAAGCTCATAAATAAATAAATAAATAAACTCTTTGTCGATGTTTTTATAAAAGCTTTGAAATGAAAGAATTAAATTAAATTTCGACTTTATAAAATGATGAATTAACTTTACCGGTGTGTCTACTAGATATAAAATAATATTATATCTACCTTTCCAATAGATGAGACTATACAACTTGTGTAGAATATTTGATCATTTGCTATTCTTTAGGGACCGGTAAGTGTACAAGTCGTAAATTCTTGATTCACTAATAGGATCTAAGGCTTCTAAAGTTACACCTTACAAGTTTGAAAGTTACCTTGACCTCATAATATTATCTGAGAACACCCAGATATACCCAGTTATTACAAGCTTTTATTTAACTTGTGTATGTTCGGGTTAAATCTTAAACTTAATTTTAAATTCAGTTATCTATTAAGAGAATGGGAGCTGAGTAGTGTCGAGAGCTTGAGGCTTTTAATAAAGTACATTACTCATGTACTCCTCGATAACCTAGCACTACGTCACCAAACAACATAACGCTCAATCCTAAAGGAATTTTAATGAGGTAGGGCACAGCAGGAAATTTCCTGCTCAAATATGGAGCAGTCCGACTGGGGTAGTACCTTGACCTTACAGAAGATCACAGCTAAATAACACTATTCTAAAGCAGTGTTGTGTTCCTGTTGGTGAGTAAGGTGACCAGAGCTCCTGGGGGGAATTGGGGATAGGGTCGGCCACGCGATGCTTGGTGTTACAGACGTCTATAAGCTACGGTAATCGTTTACTATCAGTTGATACGGCTCACCTACCGCTTGTTAGCCAAAAAAAAAGAACGAAAGTTATACATTATACATTGTTTACTCAAAATTAAGATAAAATAAACGACCCGCGAATATTTACTAATTTATTTACGCTTACATATCCTCAATTGGTTGAGGTGAAATTTTGCATACATGAGTATAGATTGAATGACAATGCATGGTTAGCTCAGTAATGTCATTCTAAATCCAATATGGGTTTATAAAAATTTAGAAAAAAACATTAAGAATAGGAACATCAAAGACATTGACCATTAAATATCCCTGGTGTAAAACTGCGTTTCCAATGATGTGTAGCAACGAAAGTATTTAATAAGAACAATTTTAACAAATATATCCCTCGCTACATTTCCACGTTCATATTTTGTATATTTTTTTGTAATGCTAGTAATTTAGGTTTCATTTAAATTGTTTTTTAATTATTAACGTTTCAATACCATAAGCAACATGTTACAATATTCTCATATTGATACGGTTATTCTATAAATAAAAATGTATGATATTTACTTTTATAAAGTTGTTATAACAGATGACGTTATAATTGAATTACACCACAACAAAGATGTGATAGATTGCGTAATTCAGCTACACTTTTTACATTTAATTACACTTTTGCTGTTATATATTTACTTTTTATCAGCTTGATATCAGCTTATGAAGTAATATTTCATTATGTAAAAAAGTGCAGGTATATAGTGTAATATAGCACTAGCCATATTACACTACAATTTTAAACCAACTTGAAAAGTCTCATTACCCGCGAGGGTATATATACGGGTTAGAATACAATTTCCCTCTGCCGCTGGGAGAGCATCTCGTAAGAGCCGAGTTACGCAGCACGCCCCTTGGTGGTAGGGAATCTGTTCCCCGACTGGCTTGCGTCCACCAGCATGCGAATCCCAAAGAGTATATAATCACTACGTTTTAGCGAATCCGACCGCCAAGTGTCCCTGACGCGTTCCGGCCGAGCCGCATTCGAGGCGGCCACGCATCGACAAAACAAGTGATATCTCTAGTTTTGTCGATGTCTATGGGCGACGGTGGCCATTTTCCATTAGGTGGACCGTCTGATCGTTTATCCCTTATCCATAAAAAAATAAAAATAAAAAAAGGAGGATATCGGTTGTATTTTTTTTCACTAATATAAACATGATATAAATTATGAAATTAGATTCTTCTTGGTTCTTTATTGAAAGTCATGAAATAGGGGTAAAATATTTTTTCGAATGTAATCCCTTAAGGGGTTAAAACGGGAGTGCAAAGTTAGTATGAAACATTACCGTTTTTAAAGTTATTCAAATGAAATTCAGTATGAAAGTTCTTCATTGAATGTCATGAAACAGGGGTAAAATATTTTTTCGAAAATAATCCCTTAAGGAAGTAAAACGGGAGTGCAAAGTTAGTATGAAACTTTTCCGTTTTTGAAGTTATTCAAATGAAATTCAGTATGAAAGTTCTTCATTGGATGTCATGAAACAGGTATAAAATATTTTTTCGAAAATAATCCCTTAAGGGAGTAAAACGGGAGTGCAAATTTAGTATGAAACTCTGCCGTTTTTAAAGTTATTCAAATGAAATTCAGTATGAAGGTTCTTCATTGGAAGTCATGAAACAGGGGTAAAATTTTTTTTCGAAAATCATCCCTTAAGGGGGTAAAACGGGAGTGCAAAATTAGTATGAAACTTTGCCGTTTTTGAAGTTATTCAAATGAAATTCAGTATGAAGGTTCTTCATTGGAAGTCATGAAACAGGTATAAAATATTTTTTCGAAAATAATCCCTTAAGGGAGTAAAACGGGAGTGCAAATTTAGTATGAAACTCTGCCGTTTTTAAAGTTATTCAAATGAAATTCAGTATGAAGGTTCTTCATTGGAAGTCATGAAACAGGGGTAAAATTTTTTTTCGAAAATCATCCCTTAAGGGGGTAAAACGGGAGTGCAAAATTAGTATGAAACTTTGCCGTTTTTGAAGTTATTCAAATGAAATTCAGTATGAAGGTTCTTCATTGGAAGTCATGAAACAGGGTTTAAATATTTTTTTGAAAGTAATCCCTTAAGGGGCTCAAAGGGAGGTGCAATGATAGTATATCTACAGACTATGAAATTATTAAATATAGCGGCCCATCCCGGCTTCGCGCGGGTGGAATATTATTTTTAAAAATATATTGGCCCTCCCGCATTTCGGTGCTCACTCTCTTGCCGCTTTACTCGCTGCGCTGCGTCGCTACACTGGCCCGTCGCGTCGTCATGTATTTTTTGTTTATATTGATATTTTTAATTTCGTAATATCTTTTGAATGGAAAGTCCGATTTTAATAATTCAAAAAGTAATTTACAGGTATTGAAATAGTCTTGAATACGAAATAATTTATTTGGATAAGGATTAATACAAAGTTATAGAAAACATGGTCTGATTTTGATAGGCATTTTTATCAACTTTTAAAATGTAAAAAAGTAGTTATAGTGACGTAACTATAATAGTTGGACATATGGTCTCGCGGACTTTTTTGTAGATATTGATACGTTCTATAATATTGTAGAACATTTTTTTGTTCTATCATCAATATTTTTTGCAGCGCATGCGATGAAAGATATTTTATGGCAAATTTTTTGGCACCTTGGGTTGGTTTTCGTGAGATTTCCTAAGGATCTCTAATTTTTTCTTATAATAAATATAGCCTATGTTACTCAGGGATAATGTAGCTTCCTAATGGTGAAAGAATTTTTGAAATCGGTCCAGTAGTTTTTATGTTTATTCGTTACATACAAAAATACAAAAATACAAATCTTACTTCTTTATAATATTAGTATAGATGTCTACAGACGATCTCCTGTATGCTAATTATCCTAATATCGCAAACGAAGTTGCGGGTAAAAGCTAGTGTATAATGAAGTATAGAAACTGTAAAAAGGTGAGTCCAAACAAAGTGTTGCTAACATACCGTTATTTGATTTGTTTTTCTAATTTAATAAAAGTTGCTAAATAATAAACGCTGTTTCATACTGGTTAAAAAAAGTAGTAACTACGCTAATTCCTATAGAATTTAAGTCTACAAATATCATGAAGTGAGACTGAAATAACTAACATAGACATCAGTTACAGATATTTGTAGTCCAAAGTGAAATAATTTAGGCACTTCATCCGTTCACGTTTGCTTTGACAAGCATCGTAATCGAGTTTCAAACAGCACAGCCTCAGAGAGATCTAACTTAATTATAAAGGCACAAGGCAGTCTATTAAATACTTTTAGATATTTGCAAAACTTTGCCAAAGTTTATACGGGTAGACAGGTTATATAATTCTTCTATCTCTATTATAATATTATCCTATGAACCCCAACTTTTGTTTATTTCTACGTAATCGACTCGATGAAAAGTTCCATTACATATATTTGTTTCCAAATGATTCCCGGTCTATTTATATTTAAAACTGATATTTTTGCCATACCGTATTTGGAAAAATATTTCGCCACCACGCTACTATAATAGTCTTGGGCCTAGTCGGTCACCAAAAAGAGCGCTCCTTTTAGTTCGTGTTCCCATGGCGAACTAGTTCGCTCATTAGTTAGTTAGTTCTTTTAGTTCGAACGAACGAATAAAATCGTCTATTTTTGTCTTGGGCCTAGTCGGTCACCAATGAGATCGTTCTTTTTAGTTCGCAATCCAAAGGCGAACTAGTTCGCTCTTTTAGTTCTTAGTTCTTTTTTAAAATAATTTAGTAAAAATAACAAATAAAGGAAAAAAAATATTTAGTTTGCAATCCAATAGCGAACTAGTTAGCTCTTTTAGTTCGTTAGTTCTTTTTTTTAACAATTTAATAAAAATAATAAATAAAGGAAAAAAATCATCGTTATTCTCAAAAGTGAAACATCGATCTTAGAAATATCGATGTTTATGAAGAATATTTTGATATTTCTATTACCATTTAAATATATAAGTATATATCGATTTTTTATTATAAATAACCCACTATTTTTATTTATTACACATTTATTTTTATAGAAAACAAGTAGTCAAGTATGAGTGTCAAAAGCATCCCTAAAAGTTATTTATTCAATTAAATAAAATATAAGAACTAAAAAGAACTAAGAGCGAGATAATCGACGATCTAGTTCGTATAGTTCACCTAAAGGACCGCTCTTTTGAGCTAGGTCGTACTATAAAAACCCCTCTTAACAGTTAAACCGTCAAAGAGACACACGTCTATGATAGATTTTCTAAAATATATCGTAGACTTGTGATTATAAATAATTATAAATTGAAAGTTTAAAATAATATTTAACTTGATAAAAGGAACCTTAATTAAAATGTGTATCATATTAGGTGTGTTAAGGATTACTTACTTATCTTTAACCAGCCGACCCACGCGACGTCGTTCGCGTGTTGTTCCGCTCCTATGGGTCGTAGCGAAATATCAAGTAGCCTAAGTTACTCCTTGTTACATCAGCTATCTGCCAGCAATTTCAAAATAGGTCCAGCCATTTCAGAGATTGGCCGGAACAAACAGACAGACAGAGAGACAAAAATTGTAAAAAATGTTTTGGTATATGTACCGTGTATACATCCATATGCACTTCCAAAAAAGCGGTTATTTCGATATTACAAACAAACACTCCAATTTTATTTATTTGTAATAGATATAAAACAGAGTCGCTCCCCGCTATCTGTACGTTTAGATCTTTTAAACTAAGCAGCGGATTTTAATGCGGTTTCATCAATCAACAGAGTGATTCAAGAGGGCAGTTTATATGTATAATACATGCATATTATAGTACAGAAACCGTGCGAAGCCGGGGGTGTAAAGATGGTCCTTAGAGTGATAGAATTATTGTAAGGGAAAATAATTTTTTTTTGGACTCCGTATGACTAATACTATTTTGTATTAGATAACCTTCTCGTTTAAGAAGGTTTTTTATTAGGAAGTTTAGTATAAGTTACGACCGCTACGACCCTTAGAGTAACCATTAACCTCAACTAATGTGGCAAACTATAGTTAAGTATATCTTGTATGCGTCGGCCATTAAATAAATAATATAAGTGTAATTAATACACCAACTTACTCGTACATTATTCCATCACAATTATGTCCTCTGAACATATTTTATTAATAGTAATACATACGAGTAGAGTACACAAATCAATTAATTTCAAGTGAAACTTACGCTCCGAGGGCTTTTTTCACAAAATAAATTGAGGGACTAAATTGACTTTGCCATTAGAAAACTATTTTTTAACATTAATAAAGATCGCAGTCAGTTTAAAAAGCCCTTTTTCCTTGGTAACATTTATTTTAAAGCAAGACACTTGAGTAGATATCCTTAGAGTTCTTTCTTATACAGTCATTCTGATAAAATTTTCTTGAGACCCTGTTACAGTCAGAAATCCTATTTTTATTTTTATGAGGTTACGTCCTTAAAGAATCTGACAGATCCATTCTTATAAATCACTGAAAAGATGAGATGAGTATTTTGTTGGTCTAATGAAGTGATCCTACAAGAGCTTTTATTCCTTCTGAGCTACGTAACCCTAAAATTATCCAAACTCTAAAATAGTACCTACATAATTCTTTATTTTACTTATTGATGGCTGAAAATATTTACGGCCGTTTAATTCAAATTCTCAAACGTAAGAGGTATTTCAGATTCTCAAACCACATTCCAGGATTTCAGATTGAGCTTGCATGTGTTTGTTCAGTCATACCTACGCAAGAGGCAATTCCTAGTGCATTAAGATTGTGGTGCAAAGGAAGATCGGATCGCGAAAAATATTATAATAACAAGATAATATTTCAATATGAAATTAGTTATTTGTGAAACTCGAAAAACTTAGCGAAAGGAAGATAAGACGCTCAACTTTTTTCTCGCTAAGTGTGAAATGTGAACAGTTTACGAAAATACATATTTCTTAATTAAGGGAACTAAAAAAGTTATCAAAAATTTTTCTCAGAATTTGTTGATTTATCTAAGAAGAAATTTAGCTTTATTGACTAAGAATAGATTTTTTGATTTAATTAAAAAAAAGTTTACCAACTGTATTGTGTGCCATATTTAAATCCAGATTAAAATAACTTCTCATTAAATTTACATTTTCTTTAATTATTAAAATGTGGTGTTTTCTTCTAGAACTAGTTTTACTATAAAATGATTATTCAGGGTTCCAACACAAAAAAATTATTTCAGTTCTTTAAAAAGTTTGTTTAACACAATTATTTTTTCCTATCATTTTAATAATTCATATCTTTTTTCTTTGGTAATTCTATACTTGGGGAGTTAAGCTTGGTGCTTAATGTAGATTTAATTAGGTATTATATAGCACATGATATAGAGCAAAAATTACTCGAAAACTATAACTCAGCAACTTTTTTATTCGATAAAAATTTTCATCTCTTTTTCATTTAGGATCAATATAACCCCAGTTATTCTTGGACCATTGTTAAAAGCCTTCACACTGGTCAGCATTTCTATTGACTTCCCTACTCTCTCAGTGATTGAGTCCGACCTAACTAATTGAATTTCAGTGTTTTGACTAGTTTTTTCGCGAAAATCATTTGTAGGCACAAATTGATTGCCTTTAAATTTTCAAGGAACTAATAGCTTGGAATTAGATGACATTAATACTGAATAATTAGGTTTCTACTTAATTATTAATTCGTACTCGATTTGTTCAATATTTAGTCCGGTCATAAACAGTAATACGTATTATAATAACATAATAATCCAATCTTCACTTCACGTGATGACACTCACTTTCTAATAGTTGGATTCACAATTGTTATACTATGTTGAGTTCCAGTGGTTGAGACTCGATCCTGGCCACACACCTCTGACTCTGAGTTATGTGTGTTTTAAGCAATTAAATATCACTTGCTTTAACGGTGAAGGAAAACATCGTGAGGAAACCTGCACTCCTGAGAGTTCCCAAAAAGTTCTCAAAGGTGTGTGAAGTCTGCCAACCCGCACTGGGCCAGCGTGGTGGACTATGGACACTCCTCATTCTGAGGAGGAGACCCGGCTCAGCAGTGGGCCATTGAAGGGTCGTGACGATACTATGAGAGAGATAGGATACCCATTACTGTACAGCAATATGTTCTTTATGTCAAAGGTTACATAGTGATAACAAAATACTAAACTACATTTATCGCATTAAATTGGACTACGTTAGACTGTTTTACTTTATGATCTCAGTTGTCAAACTACCATAATTCTATTATATTCTTCTCCAGTATGGTAGATATTCAGGGATAAATCAAGCTATCAAAGGTTTTGCTAACATATGATTTAGTTAAGTATCTATCAATAAGCAATTTAGGAAACTTACAATAGAAACTTTCACGCAACATCCGGCGAAATAAATAGCTAACATGAAACATAGTAATTTGCTTGATACACCCTATTTTACAAGCGGTCTTTGCGAGCTCATATAAAACGTGTTTATGAATTCGTAAAACATTTAACTGTGCACTAATGACGTCCATTCTATTTTATGTAAAGTTTGCGTTTGACCTAATTTCTACCCGCAGCGTTTCAACTCAAAAGAACGACGTTTTTTATCATCCATTCTTTCATGCACTAAATTAGTGGATACTGGCAGAATTTTGCCGGATTGTCAGCAATTCCTTCAAATTGGTAGCTGGCAGTAGTCCAGTAGTCCAGACGATTAACAACTTAGTGCAAGCTGTTTAATTTCATGCCTGGATACTCGGGTTTTATGTCACTCGTCGCTACTCGCAACAGAGCTCGCTTTGCTCCGGAATGGCCGAAATCTTCAACAAACAGAGCTGTTTAGATTTTACGACCGACTAAAACTCCAAACAAAGATACAATTCAAATTAATTATAACTGCTGTTTTACTTAAATAAGACCTGAAATAATGACTGGATTTTTGCAGCGGAAACTGGGTCAAGCTGAGTTGGAAGTAAATTTTAGATTAGTCCGCGAAATGCGCCATCTCATTGTGAAGTAATTATGATTGTTAGCGTTTTGGGGACAGTTTCTATCAGGTGTTATGAAATTGATGTACTATTTTTTGTAATTGTATTATAAAGTATTAGTACAATCTTCAAGATTTTTTTGTGTTTTATTTTATAGAATAAATAACAAAGGCCTGAAAAGTTAAAGAAATTAAATATTGATTATATATTATACTGATAAGGATCACTTGAGTCTGATATATTGTTTGGAGGTAAATTCGTCACAGGGACTCAAGTCTCAGGCACTGCTCGGATTCCTGTATACATGTTGTATCATCTCATCTTACAACCAGAGTCTGATAGGTTTCTTATACCTTCAAATAGTTATTTTATTCTTAATACCTAAGAAAATCTTTGTCTTTGGAGATGTTTGATGTAAAAAAAATAGGCTAAGAGCGAGTCGAACTCGCGCACGAATAGTTCGTATCAATATTTAAAATCACGTTTTTGTATTGCATCCCCTCTTATATTTTATTTTATCCTTTTTTTTAGTATTTGTAGTTATAGGGGTAACAGCATTACATCATTTGTGAAAATTTCAACTGTCTAGCTATTAGACGGACGGACAGCGGAGTGTTACCCTGTGGGTTCCGTACCTAAAGGTGAACATTGTAAAATTAATAATTATTTTATAAGAACGATTGTAAAACTCTTTTTAGAAAAGGAGTTTTTGAACCTAACGTCTTCTTTCATCCCAGCAAAGCTGGGGCAGCCGACTAGTTGGTTAAATAAATTTTATCCATAACCAATTTACTGTATGTTAATTGAATTGAAAATCGATATGCAATTCCTGTTTTTAGACTGCGCAATCTATCTTTATTAACTAATTTATTGAATTGGGTTTGTCTGCATTGGATTGAAATAATTGATATCAAAAACATGAGTTTAATTAACACGTTATTAACTACGAGGGGCCTGCGCTCGCTTCGCTCCAGGTATTTAATCAAATATTATAATAATTAATGTCTTTAATTTGTCATTCTGTAATTGTGTAGTTTTTCATTATTTTAAAAGAGAGAGAGAGAGAGAGTGAGGAAAAGTTATAAAAAGAAAAAAGAAAAGCGACAGATAATAAGAGAGGGAGGACAGAGCAAAAATAAAATTGAATAGGTAAAGGACAGAGAGAGAGAGAGATAATCGAAAGAAAGAAAATGAAAAGAGACTGATCATTCTGAACAGATAAAGATAAAAATTTAAGAAAGAAAAAGAGAGAGGATGAGAGATAATGATAGTATACATAAGAGGAAGAGAGACGGAAATATTATAAACTTCTCTCAGTGAAAGAATTTAAAAAATTGGATCAGTAATAACAAAATATATATGGCAACACTGAATCACCTTTGTCACTCACGAATAGTGTAGTTTTCTATACGTGAAAGAATTTTAAAAATCGGATCAGTAACAACAAAATATATATGGCAACACTGAATCACCTTTGTCACTCACGAATAGTGTAGTTTTCTCTCAGTGAAAGAATTTTAAAAATCGGATCAGTAACAACAAAATGTATATGGCAACACTGAATCACCTTTGTCACTCACGAATAGTGTAGTTTTCTATATGTGAAAGAATTTTAAAAATCGGATCAGTAACAACAAAATATATATGGCAACACTGAATCACCTTTGTCACTCACGAATAGTGTAGTTTTCTCTCAGTGAAAGATTTTAAAAATCGGATCAGTAACAACAAAATATATATGGCAACACTGAATCACCTTTGTCACTCACGAATAGTGTAGTTTTCTCTCAGTGAAAGAATTTTAAAAATCGGATCAGTAACAACAAAATATATATGGCAACACTGAATCACCTTTGTCACTCACGAATAGTGTAGTTTTCTCTCAGTGAAAGATTTTAAAAATCGGATCAGTAACAACAAAATATATATGGCAACACTGAATCACCTTTGTCACTCACGAATAGTGTAGTTTTCTATCAGTGAAAGAATTTTTAAAATCGGATTAGCAACAACAAAATGGTCATATTCTATTAATTAAAAAATGTATATGGCAACACTAAATCACTTTTGTCACTCACAAATAGTGTAGTTTTCTATTAGTAAAAAAAATTTAAAATCGGATTAGTAGTTCCTGAGAAACTCTTCAAATTACAAAATGGCTACAACGAGGAAAAAATTGTTTAAGACTTTATAAAATGAAATTCACCACAAATCCTTATAAATAAACACTTTTTTCAGCATTTATCAAATTTCTTTCCCCGTAGAAAAGATAATAGTTGGACTAGTATTATTTTTTTAAATTTAATTATTCAAATATGTGATTGGATGCACTTCTCGTTATGCTTATTTGTAAATTGAATCGAAACGAAACCGGAGCCAATCGCTAGTTGGGTTTCAATTGGCATTGTTGTCATACTGTAATGTACTTATCATGCCAAATATAAATAAATTGGAAGAAACGAATACAATATTGAAATAACCATTGTCAATATAACCAGTAATAAGATTTGCATGCTAGAAAGGATGGATGCATCTTATTTAACTTCTAACTTACTTCTATTTCAAAATCTCTTTGAATATTTAAAGTAGAATTCGTCTCAATAAAATACGTTTGTGGTACAAATAAAATACTTCTTTGTTGCTTGTACAGAGAAATTCTACAAAAGATTGTGGAACGAAGCAGTACGACTTCTACGATCGGTACTGACATTCCTTTGAAGGTAAACTATTGTCTTTTCAATATTGAATTTGATTAAAATTATTATTAGGTTATTGTCTTTTTAATTCAATATAAGAAAGAGAAATATTTTAAGTTTATTTGCATGCCAAAAGATAATACCCGTGAGGGGACGAGTTAGACCGCCAAGTGTCATAGACGCGTTCCGGTCGAGTCGCATGTGGGCCAGACTTAGCCCCTCCCTCTCCCATCCCATTAATGCTGCGGAGTCTGGGCTCTTGCGCAGGGTCCGCCGAAACCGCAGCATTTTTTTTCTTCACTCCCCCTCTCCACTCTATCTTCGAGGATGCAACGCATCGACAATACAAGAGAGTCTCTATTGTATTGTCGATGTTCATGGGCGATGGTGGCCACTTACCATCAGGTGGACCATCTGCTCGTTTGCACCTTATTCACAATAAAAAAAAAATCGACAAATCGCTTCCGTAAACCAGAAGAACAAAACCAAAGACCCAAACAATTAAGATTTCACACGGATTTAGAATTTTGATGAGACCGTATTATCATATACAAGGCACTATTTGAGTTGCTGCTGTTCATGATAGCAACATAGAGATAGCAACCTCCTGACTACACATGACGTCGGATTGTTATAAGTTTAACGTGTGTATCTGTATATCTAGAAATGCAGTAACATCATATACAAGGAAACATCCGAGTTCCTATTATGATAGTAAAATGTTATGGGAACCTCCTTTTGTCCTTACTTTGCTTATTTATGATGAAATTGGGAATGGGGGGAGTTGCAAAATGGTGATAACGTCAGCGATAAAAGGTTAACACGCACATCGAAACGTGAATATGATGCTCTGAAGATAGGATATCCCTCCTCAGGAGGGAAAAAAATGCATGCATCTATTTTTATCTATGGGCAGGGGATGAGGGGGAGGGCTCGATAATTGCAAAAAATAACGTAGCAGTTTACGTAATATTTAAACGGCTCCTAAGTCTCATGAGTTTACCATACGGTCCTGTACATCCAAAATGTAAAATAATTCTTTTATACATAATTTTAATCTTGTACTAAAAAATTTTTTAAGCTTAATATTGGATATAAGTTACATTTAAGTACACAGTTAAAGCTTTATAAGCCCATGTCACGAAATGATTATATTACAGATAAGTTCTATAGTGTTACTGCGAATGTTCGTATATGTACTGATTGTATCACAAACCTCGTTGCTTAGTGAATTTATGTGTATTAAAAATATTATAAATGTAAAATTTCTTCTTTATCAAGTATACAAATTATCCACAACGTTTAACAGTTATTTTTATTCGTTCAAAAACTTAGAATATCTTGGAAAACTTATTTCTTTCAGTTACACTTTTAAATGTTTATAAAAGCTACAAAAGTACTTTTAAATATTATAAAGAGCAAAGAGTTCTGTGCTAAATTATTACTCTGTCAAAGGATTGGGCTTTTAAGAAAACACTTGACGCTGAATTAGACACGCCTTCTGCATTTAAACTGATTCTCACGAGGGTAAAAAAACTTTACCTTTTAGTCTAGGAGTCAGAAGCTGACTGACTCTTTTGTGATTTGCATGTCTAAATATACCTTTATAATTGTATAAATTTTTAATCGATAAATCCTTTAAAATACCATCTATATAATAAACACTGATTTTATTTTAAAATATTTAACCACTAGGGGCCCGTCCCGGCTTCGCACGGGTGGATAATTTTTTTTTAACATTTTGGCTCCCGCATTCTCGCTGCGCTGCGACGCACTCCACACCGCGCCGGCGGCCCGTCTAGGATTATTTTTTATTTATCTTGATATTTTTATTTCGTAATATCTTTTGACTGGAATGTCCGATTTCAATAATTCAAAAAGTAATTAACAGGTATTGAAACAGTCTTCATTACGAAATAATTTATTTGGATAAGAATTAATACAAAGTTATGGAAAACATGGTCTGATTTTGATAGGCATTTTTATCAACTTTTAAAATGTAAAAAAGTAGTTATAGTGACTTAACTACAATAGTTGGACATATGGTCTCGCGGAGTTTTTTGTAGATATTGATACGTTCTATAATATTGTAAAACATTTTTTTGTTCTATCATCAATACTTTTCGCAGCGCATGCGATGAAAGATATTTTATGGCTAATTTTTTAGCACCTTGTGTTGGTTTTAGTGAGAATTTCTGGGGATTTCTAATTTTTTCTTGTAATAAATATAGCCTATGTTACTCAGGGATAATGTAGCTTTCTAATGGTGAAAGAATTTTTGAAATCGGTCTAGTAGTTTTTATGTTTATTCGTTACATACAAAAATACAAAAATCCAAAAATCCAAAAATACAAATCTTTCCTCTTTATAATATTAGTAAGTATAGATTATTTTTAGAATTTCGATTAAATTGGTTCTAGGATTATGTCACTCGACTTAGCATGCATTGACTTACAAAACATACATATGTACAAGTTTTAATCAATCAATTTAGAATAATTAATGTTAGTTTAATTTTCACAACGTTGATTTGGAGAATATTTTGATTTCGATAATTACAAAATATTAAACTTCCGACGGAAATACATACATATTTTAGTGGTCGAGCCGTGATACGCTACTTCAGTGTGTAAAATTTAACCTAACTTTGCATTAGTTTAAATTCAATTGGAGGATTTCAGCCAAAAAATGAAAAAACTTTTAAAGCGTGTAAAAAATATAACCGGCCATTTTAACATCTATCGTACGTATCAGACCTTACGACTTGAAGCAAACCGCGGCCATTGTGGCAACAAGGAACGCTTCAGCTAATTGCGTAGCAGACGTGCTAAGAATAATAGTATTTTGCTAGAAAAATTGCTTGCACCATTTCTACTTGCTTAGTTTATTTAACCGCAGTTACATGAGACCGAGTATTTTGGAGGTGAAATCACGTTATTTAAAAATAAAAATATTATAAGTTTAATTTGTTTTAAAAAGAAGCTATAGTTGTATTTATATTTCGTTTGGACGCCTGGAGAACTTTAACTGAGACGATTTTATTGGCTTGAAAACCATGACCAATGTTGAAGTTTGAGAACAACAGATTTGAAACAGTTAAGTTTGTCCTTCAATCCAACCTATGTGGACACGTTGTCAAATTTGGCGGATTTTTACTGTCACCCCTCAGTAAGTTAAAGAAATTGTGTAGCCAAAGGAAATTTTACTCTATAAGTATATAAATTAAGTATCAGACAAGTACTACACATACAAAAGATTAAGAACTTTCTTTCTTAGTAATTACACCAACTTGTGTTTAATTATTTCTAATTCATATACCTATTGCATTTTATTCAAACTGTTTATTTTGCAATTTTACTCACTAATTAGATTTCTATTAATAAAAATTATTTTTTTAGCATTTCTGTTATTATTTTCGTTCTTAGGCGGTTATAGTTGTACACGCAGCGTTTAAGCCCTATCGTACAGGCACCATAGTTTATATGTAGACTTTATTTATGACTGTGTTTCTGTGAGTACAGCATTAATGATATAAATAATTTTTCTTTACCAAAAATATATGCTTTTTAAACGAATGAATCGCTTATTCCTCCCTATTTCTTGAATAAACATTATTGTACATACCCATTTTTGTCAACCATCCATAAATCACTAAAAAAAATTGCACGTCCGCGTATGAAATACACTTTATTTGGTTTTTCCTCTCTTTTACAATATATTTTCTTGATATTTAATTCTCGGAACATCATTTTCCTTCAAAGTTTGTACATTTTGATATCTTAATGACAATAGCTTTCTGAATATTTCTTATGTTTTTATATACTCAAAGTTGTATTTGTACTATGATTACCTTTTTCTTTCACGATTAAAAAGAAAACAGCGCATTTTCAAATACTGAACGCTAAAAGTCTTCATGTTAAAGCTAGCAATAGCAATAGTGAGTTATTCCTTGGCCTCCTGATAAAGAGGAACTAAATTATAAAGACCTGCCAGGTGTCTAGCTGATCCCTGGGCTCTGCACCCAGGTCCCTTTTTATCCCTTCTACTTGTACTAAAACTTCTTAAATATTTTTACAATTACTCAGGCCACTAAAATCCAAAGCTGCCGGGATAGAAGACGCACTACGCAGCCTGCTCCTGCAACAGAACATCAGTGGAGGTTGCAGTCAACCACTATCGGCCTCGGAAGCCAGCCAGAGTCCACCCTTCGACCTAGCTGTTCCGGCCGCCACTCTGTGACCTACTAGCTCCTGTGGCCCGCTTGCGTTCTACTAGCCCGGGCGGCCTGCCGAACTCTGCAGGCCACCTACCGGCGTTCGGTCTCTCTCACCTCTTCACCTCACATACACCACTACACCTCACACTCCACACCTTTCACTCTCGCACTCCCTTTTTATAGTAGTAATTGTTGGTTCTGTTTTCTCTCTTTTTTGTACAATTATTATAAATATATTCTGTAATATTTAACGTTTTATTTGGTTTTCTTATTCCTTTTGAGTTAGTCCTTTTCTTATTTTTTTGTCATCACGACACTGGCAACACTGACAGTGCAGTGCTCGGCATCCTGCCTATATGTATCATTCTAGTTATTGTTCTACGGTTAATATATGAGAGTATGTTAACGACAAACTATATATTTTTAATAGATTTTCATTATTTGTATAACTCAATATTTATTTAAAAAAATAACATAATTGTTTTCACACAAATTGATAACAGAAACAAATTAAACTTCTCCGAACGCGAAGTTCGTTTCCGTATTCGCTAACTTTTAAGTACACCTAATTATGTAATTACACTTGGGATAACAATAATTTTGGTAACAATAACAATAAAGTCTATATTTCATGTAAGGTAAATAATACGTATAAACATGCATTTTAATAAAAGTCGAGTAATGGTTTGGACTTGTGACCAACGTATAGGCTTACAAGGCCATTTTACACAATTGTAACGTGTGTAACAATTACCATCCACTGAACTGTTAAACAAAAGTAGTTAATCAGGCCACGTGAACTTTAATAAGCGGAAATGTAGCATCAATACTCTAAACTACACTATTTTATTATAGAAACTTACGTGGTAATTAGTCATTTTAAAGTTATGTCAAAGCCAGTGTTCTTCGAGACGTCACCTCGCGCGCATCCACTGGCTGAAGAAGACCGCCGAATGCGGTTAAAACTATAGTACCAAGTTACCAGAACAATACATGAGTGTTACCGTTTGACATAACTTAAAAATAAACTACACATAAAAAAATGTCTACCTATAAAAACACTGACTGAGTGCGTTAGTTCTTTCGGGACAGAGATAATGACCATTTTAAACGGGACAGTCCCATTACTCAGCAGTCTGACAATATTACCGCGATCTGATATTTTTTTTTTAGTCAAATTGTTACTGAATCACATATGAGCAGAATTTTAACAGATAGGTTAAATTTTATCCCGGAAAATCTGTTACGTTATGCATATTTTATAAATATTTTTAAAAATATTTTTACAAAGAAATGAATTAAAAATTAATATATTTTATTGTGGTCATAAGTCTATAAGAATTATCTGTAAATATAAAAATATCAAAAATTAGTGTTGTTAGTAATTATATTGTTGATCTAGTTCAAGAAGTACTTTAAAGTTAGATTTGTGGTAGTTGAACGCTTCCTCTATGTAAATCCCTAGGAACATGCATTAACTATGCACCGTTGTGTAGTTAAGCGGTAAAGAGAGTTTTGTAAAAGTTTTTAGTGGTAATAGTACTTTTAAATTTCAGAACAAGTTGGTAATAGGTAATTTTAGATATATTTATGTGAAGTAAATTTTGCTTAACATAACAAAACACTCAAAAGCTTAGGATAAGTACTAGTACTACTACATTACATCTAAAGCTTTTTTAACGTTTGTTCAAGAATATATTATCTATATACTAGTTATACTAACCAGAAGCATGTAAAAGTTAATAATAAAGTTAATATTATAGTAATAAGGAGATTTTGAATATGAATAACTGCTAGACCTTAGTATCTAACATTTATTTAAGCTAGCAATGATATTAAATACTCAATTTAATCCAATCAAAATCATTTATACTTTCTAAAGTGTGGACATAAAGTTAACAATTGAGGTACAGAAAGAACATTACTTCGAGGATTAATACGGCCAGAGCGAGTTTTGCACAACTTCGAAATGAAGCTTAAGATATTCGGGTCAAACGTAAAGTCTGTACTTACTAAAGCCAAGTTTTTGTAAACCATTATCTTCGTTACATTCTCGGTATATACTGGCTTGAGAAGATCTCGAACGTAGATCTACTACTGTTGCCGTAAACGCCTGATCGAGCGATCAGATCAAACGTCGCAAGTGGAGATGGTTAAGCACGCATTCCGGAGAGGTCCGGAACACATACCTAAATAGGCAATGAACTGGAATCCTCAAGGAGAACGTTTACGTGGCCGCCTCAAACAAACCTAACGTAACGTACTGTGATAGATGAAGTGAAAAACTTATCAAGCACATAGCACTAGACCGATCGGAATGAAAAGTCACTGTGGACGTCTTGTGCTCCATTTTGGGAGACATAGAGACATAAGTCAAGTAAGTCAACATATTTATGTAAAATAATCTGTTTTATCCTTTGTAAATATTAACAAATCATAGCCGGGTAGTTTTATACAAATTAGTAAAGCCAATTAGGATAAAATGTATTGTTAAATAACAATTCAAAGGCAAAACAAGAACAAGTAACATCCCCTAACGAAGCTAATTCTAACATTAAACATTTAAAAGCTTTTCGAAATCTGTTCACTTTGATCGCTCGGAGCGATTCGCGAGGGAAATATAATTTCCGAAACATCGCTTTCATATCCTGAGATCATCAATTTAGTTGTACTTACATTGGCTTCGTGACGTTTATATACTACTTAAATTGATAGATATAGTGCAATCCATCTCTTTCACAATTTTGATTAAATTTTGTGTAATAAGTCTAAAAGATGATACGTATTACTGTACAGCTATACTTATAAACATGCATTTACAGGAAGCCAAAGTGTAGATTTATAAGGCCATTTTATACAATTTCAACACTTCACATCACATCATCCACTGGTCGACTCCCGCCACTCAACTATTAAGTAAAAGTCATGTGCGGGCTAAAATCGTTCCTTACTATTTTTAATAATATTACAAATGCGATAGTAACTCTGCCTATCTGTCGCGCTTTCACGTCAAAACTACTGAATTAAATGAAATTTTGTGCTTTTTAATGCGAAAAAAGGGTTGTAAGGGGATGAAAGGGGGTGATGAAAAGTTGTATGAATTTTTTAACCTCAAGGGTTTAACATAACAATAGGGAATAGGGGATGAAAGTTTGTATGGAAATATGTATGGTGATGTTGTTTTTATACGTATGTGTCTTAATTGTAAAATAATTAGCCTAAATATAATAAATAATTGTGGCGTTTACTTTCGACATTAGTAATGCGAGATTCTATATATATATATTTATTTAATTGTTTAATTTAAAAATGTTTTGGTGTAATTGGAACTTTAAATAAAATATATTCAAACGCCTTTCTATTTAAGCTATGTTTCAGGCAGACAAACAGACGGATAATGAAGTAATCTTATAAGGGTTCTTTTTTTCCTTTTGAGATAGGGAACCGTAAAAAGTAACAACAATAGTGTAAGTAAAGCTAGTTGACGTAATGAATAATTTAATAAGTTCAAAAGTAAAGTACGTTACATTACTTATTTAACCTTCTCTTGTGTCTCCATGAACAGGTATTGTTGCAAATATTTGACTATGTGTGAATATGCTAAATAAGTAAATTTTATCTCCTCAAGTATGTAACAGCGCAATATGCGTCAAAGAATATATTTTCTTCACGTTAATAAGAATGAAAAGGCTCTTAAATTCTTTTTAGGCTAAACACGGCGATTACTTTTCACTAGAGGAACAACCTTGTATCCTTTGGAATACAATAATTTAGTTGATCAGACTACAAAATAATAGCTCAGCTTTGACTTTTTGTTTACTTATTTACATACATACAATAGATATTTGTAATAGTATAATAAAGAGCTTTTCGTTACTATAAGAACTATTGTTTAACAAGAAAGTAATGAACAGTAATAAACCATATACTAATATATAAAGCTGAAGAATTTGTTTGTTTGCTTGACCGCGCTAATCTCAGGAACTATTGGTCCGATTTGAAAAATTCTTTCAGTGTTAGATAGCCCATTTATCAAGGAAGGTTACAGGCTATATATCATTACGCTAAGACCAATAGGAGCGGAGCTACACGCGGACGAAGTCGCACAGGTTCACACTAGTTAAAAATAAGATGGAAGCGTAACGGCCAAGCCACATATATTGACTACTAAGGTGTAGAGTTAGTGAAGTGAGGGCTTGTAGAGGTAGGGCGTGTAAAGTTACAAGCTTGGCTCTATATGAGATCTGATAACTTTTGACAGTGCTAGATATATGGTCTCGTCTCTTGGCAACATGTAAATATTTTTGGAGGGATTTCACTTCTGTGAAAGTTAGCTTATGACAATGTTTTGTTTATTTTTTCTTTACTACCAGCGCGACGCTTGTATAATATGTGTCCCACCGCCGCCCTCATTCGTTAGTAGTTAGAACATTGTTTTCGTTGTCATTAGTGCGGTACCGTGTGCCACGCACGCTTAAGAAACACCATCTAAATGAAGAAACACCATCTGAATCTCCGGCTCCAGGAGTTGCAGACTGCAAATCTGGTGAGTAGACATCTTTTGCTATTTGGAAGCGTTAGATTGAAGTCGAAGGCAATCCTTTTCCTCCTCAATACAGTCTACAAAGTAGCACGTTGCTACAATTGTTATCTATACATATAAAAAATGCAACTTGTCTTTAATGTTTAAAGATCTTTATAACACCAATAGAAGCCAAAACGATCATAAAAATAGTAAGGTATGAGGAAGGCTATTGTCATTTAAAAATATTTTAGCCCAGCCAAGTTAGGGTGGATGGATTAATTAAGTTAACATTTATGAAATCATGAGCTAACATAGTGAATAAAAAAGTTTAATATAGATAAATAATTTTCTTTCAGAAGTAAATTACGCTTGACTAGATTGTAATCGAATAAACTTGTAATACTTTTTGTTCAGTATTCTGAACTATTTCTTTGTAAGCGATTAGGTGTTAGTAAGATAACTCATAACTTAGATATAAAGTTGTCTGTCTGACCGTCTAGCGTCTACCAACTTTGCAACGACCCTTCTGTTCTGTCAGAATTAACCAATTTAGCGTCTGAATTAAAGAACATTTGTATTTATGTTATCGTTCAAATTAATGAGATTTATAGACTTTCAAAATGTTTAATGATTAGCATTTTAGTCTTTGAAAGATTTTGTAATCCAAAGTTGATTTGAATTAGAATTCTATATATACTAATCTATGTCTAGACATCTACATGTTATTGATCAGTAATACTAATACACTGCGCTTAATAGTGTCCGTGGCAACAGAGGTTCAATTGAACTTTAGGCTATTACTTTATCATTTTAAAATATTTTTGCGTTATAATATGCAACATTTTATTTGTATTTAAATTATAAATCTTAAAAAAATAGAAAGAGAAACTGCAAGACAAAATAATACTATTTTAAAACATAAATTAATATACTTATTTGTCTTGTATAATGATATTTAATTGTATGCGGGCCTCGGACACTTTTTTCGGAATATTTGCAAACCCAATGTCCATACTATTAAATGTAGTTCAATGATTTATTAATAACTAGTCGACCCGTCCTGGCGACACCCAGCTGCTATTTACCAAGTGTATTTATGTTTAATTTCACTTTATATCGCTATGTCCCTATATATAACATTTTAACTTTCAACACCAACGTAATTTATATGTGACTAATTTCCTAAGACATTACGGCCACATAGCTCAACATGCAGTTCATCCCCACGTCGATAGATGGCGTAATCGCACACTCATTTGTTTATTATGTATTCTTAAGTACTTTTTCGCGATAAACCATAGCCTATGTCCTTCCCCAAGTACTAATGTATCTCTGCACCTAATTTTATCAAAATCTGTTCCGTGATTTAAGCTCGATTGTGTAACAGACAGACAGATGCAATCCGACCGATAAGACAGATCCGTCAATAGATGGCGTAAATATATTAAATCGCACTTTAATTTGTTAAGTAGGTATTCTTAAGTTTTTTCCTATGTTTCTTAAGATTTACTTTCAAACTAAGGATAATATATTTAAGATCTCTTACTATAGGTCAGAAAACATGGCTATTTAAAACCTTTAAAATCATTAATAATTGAAAATGAAACCGCCTCTTTTGGAAAATGAACTATGTAATGTATATTAACATAGAATTCTTAATATATCGAAGCATACGTTTAGTGTAAAAGAAATAAATTAAGGATGATCGAAATGATTACGATTATATTATGTTTTTCATGATCACATAAAACTTGAGCTTAGCCAAGTAAATAACTCGTCAAAACGCAACATTTCACTTACAAATTAATATTAAAAGTAACTCAGAAGTAACATTATAGAAAATGCCTGATGTGAATATATCCGTAATCGTAACTGTGATTACAAACTCCGTAAAGCATTAACAGTTGAAGACTTTGTGAGTATCAATTAATTTAATATTCGCATACTAACGAGTTGCTGGCTCGTTTTCGCTTGACACTTAACTGCTCTTGAATTAGTGATATAGGTTTATTTCTTTTTTATTACAGTTTGAAAAGTCTTTAGATTACTATGTTCGACAGATAAATAATTCAAGTGCGGGTTACACACACGACCGATGGTTCCATACAATCAAGGTCTAACCTTAACTTTGTCTTTGGAAAACTGTTGTCCCTATACTCATCATCATTGTAATGGTTAGTTTTCTAACTGCAAAAAAAGTTTGGTGTTGCCTGCGGTTCCACCAGAGATGAGCGAGAGTAAGTAACTAAAAAATGGTATTTGTTAAGAAACAAATACATCCCTCGTTACTTAAATAGTTAAATAAATATAATAGTTTCATTTACTTAGTCTCGCTTAGAGTTTGTTAAATTTAGCGATTAAGTAAGAATCTAGATGATTTAGGTTTACGCGAAATACCTTTATAGGTTTTGCGTGGAATAAAATATACACAAATTGACTTATAAGTTTGATTTTATCGTAACTGCAAAGAACTTGTTATTAATTTTAATTTGATACTTTCACCCATTGCTAAGAAAATGACTGATTGTCAGACAATTGGACAACGAAGGGATTGTATAAAACATATTTTTTATAAGGTACAGAACCATACAAAATCTAAAGCAAAGTTTTAAATATTTGCAAAAAATAAATTCCAAACCCTTTTGTGATATCTTAAAAGAAAATTATTCTAAAGTAAAGTACATTCATTTGAAGTACAAACGAAACTGATAACGCGCATTGAAAACATTAAAAAGGATAACTCGTTAGATTTAATTTCATGCAAAAATTAAAAAATATATCTATTTGTTATTAAAATATAAACATGAAAAGGTTCTTTTATCTGATTTTTGTACAGGCAAACAGATTTTTGTAAAAGTTTCAGTTCCAAACGCTTCTAGTTATAAGCTCAAAACTTATATTTATTGTTTTTGATTGAATTTCTTTTGGATGCTTATTTACTTAGTTTCGTAAAAGTGGGATTATGAAATAAACTTAAATTAGACGTTGGACGTTGAACTTTTATGGTCTTCATATATCAATATAAGCCTAGCAACTGCAAAGAGATTATCCAAAGCAAAAGAAAGCTAGAAAGTAAGTTTGTGAGTGCGTAGAGTTAGTTTTCACTAACAGAGAGTGATTCATGAGGAAGGTTTATATGGATAATTGGTTACGGTTTTGTGTAAAAACTTTCGTCTTGAACCCTGGCCTAATCCATTTTTGAGATATTACCCGTACGAATATAAATAATATATTATCTATCTGTCACTCAGTCTAACAGGCGGTACTACAATAACGACGTCACATTTCACATCGATCGGAGCAGGCTGAGAAATTACCGTTATCCAATAGTGACAAATGTTTGCTGTAATTAGATGTGATCTCTCGAATGGTGGGATAAATCACTCAATGGATACGGGTTTAAATGCTATTAACTATTATATGAGACTTTATGAAGCTCTACTAACATAATACGAAGAAATTTAATATTCTGAAAAAGCCTTGTCTATTTGTTACAAGCTTTTATTTGATTGCAGCTAAATGTCTATAAGTCTGTAATCAAATTTTGCAAGATAAATTGATCTAATTTTCGGATTCCTGTGAAGTTACATTTTTTTTCATAAATATTTATGGCATAGAGAGGATCTGATGATGGAGCCAGAATGTGAATCATAATAAAATGACGCAACATTCCTCGCGTTTGGATTTCATTGAATTTAACAAGTGATAAGTCGAGATAGTCTAGAATCTAGATTGATAACTAATAAAAAATAAACGAAAGCTTTTTAAAATTACGTTTTGTTTTCCGAATTCTTTCATCTAAAGTCTATAGATTGGAGTTATTATTAAGTGGTGCCCCAAAACGATTGTAATTATTTTTTAATTTAAAAGTTATAATTTTATTATGATACTTTTTGAATTTTGATGATAAATAACACATAAGAGACAAGGAAATATTGCTTTACATTTTTTAAAGACGTATCTTTGATAAAAAGAGTAGTAGAGAGTTAATACAACCTAATGTGTTGATAAACCATATTAATAGCCATTTCACTGTGTAAGTTAATAGTCATCCCCAATATTGTGAGGCTGATCTCATAAAGCGACCGCACGGACATAACAACGTCACATCGATCGCAATGCGGACTGAGGAATTACTGAATCATCCATTAGCGACAAATGTTTGCTGTAATTAGACGCGATCTCGGATGCTCGTGATATATCACAATATAGATACTCAGGATGCTGCCTGCTGGACCATATTGTGTTAGATTGATCAGTTTCAGTTGAATGTACCAGTTCTAAATGACTGTTTAATGGACAGCATGTTACATTCTATTTATTTTTGACTGTGTATTAGAGCTACACTCTTTTCACTGAGAAAATAAATTTTTAATTAACATCGCAAAAAAAGTACATTTTCTTCTCCAAGTAAATTTCTACTTCTGGCAAAGCCCTAAAATACTGTACCTGACGTGATAGTCTAGTGGTTTGACGACGTAAGACTGACGATTTACTCGGAAGATCTGAGTTCCACGCAACAGGCACACACCGACATTTCCGAGTTATGTGTGTTTTAAACAATTAAATATCCCTTGCTTTAACTTTGAAGGAAAACATCGTGAAGAAACTCGCACTCCTGATCGTTCCCTAAAGTTCTCAAAGGTGTTTAAAGTCCGCCAACCTTCACTGGGTCATAGTGGATTATAGCCTAACACCCTCCTTACTCCGAGGAGGAGTCCTGGCTCAGCAGTGGGCCATCCCCGGGTTATGATGATTATGATACAATTACAATCTTTAATAATTTTTAATATAAAGTTGTATTCAAGCAGTGAATCTAAGGATTTGATTGGTACAAGTTAGCTAACTGAATCATCAAAATCTACAATGTCATAGTCATGGTCTAAATGCATCAATTCTGAGACTCCATGATCTAGTTTCGCCGGCTGGAATTAAATTAGTAAGGATGGTATTGTCTTTACGTTGTCTCTACGATACAGATTGTATTTACAGATCTACACAAAACACAGACACAAAAACAACATAAACATACTATAATGTACAAATCGCCTATAAATAAAAATAGTTTAATTTTATATTCGTGACTTTATGACCCCTACTATAAGGTAAAGTTAAAAATAATTCTTTTTTTTGATGTTTTAAAAAAATAAAAAATCGCATTCGAAAAAAATATGCATTTTTACTTGTAATACTTATATTTTTACACATTTATTAATAAAATATTAAAATTTTATTAATACATTTCATCAACAATAATAATAATTTATTATAGATTAAATATCTTATTGTATATTTTTGTATAAGTTGTTTTATTGACTACAAGTGGGAAAAGTAAGATGCCTAGAGAGTGTTGTGAACTAACAGTAAAAGAGTCCCGTTTTTACTCTTTGGATACGGAACCCAACATTTTCTAATATAATCTGACATTTTAGCTAATTGTAACTAGTACCTAAGAAAAGTGAGAAAACGTGTTGTACTTTGTGAAAATAAAGTAATATTCTTATTAGTGAGTATACCTTGTTGTTATATTATTTCTTCGATAACCTTGTAAAGCATATGCAAGTTAATAATTTCAGAATTTTACATACATTAATCACTTTGGTTCATAAAATGCAAAAAAAACATTTCCTTTTTATTATTTTTTCGTCACAGTATCGTGCGTCATAATTTAGTGTGACGTCACATAAAAACTAGAAAATCAACGACGTTAGATAATTAAAAGACTGTCAAATAGACTACATCAAAGCCCCAGATACTCGTATATAAAGGTGACTCATTTAACCCAAAATAAATTTTCAGATGAATTTTCTTTAAACGAAATGATCATCCCGAGCTAATTATTATGTCACTACCAAAGTAAACAAGTTCCAACACAGTTAATTCGCATGCAAATAAATTGTACCATTATATAATTGGGAGAATTGAGGCAAAACTTAATTAAAATGTTTTATGTGTCGATTAAATCGTTAACAAGTGTATAAACAACATTTACGGCTCCTTTATGAGCCTGATACGGAATAAAATACCAATTTTCGCCCACTATTATTTTAGTTGGATTAAGCGCAGCACATAAAACTGAACATCTATTGTTTCAAAATCTGTTTGAATCTTAATTGTATTTGCGAAATTGCTTTTAGCTACTTTATTGTTTAGTAAATATATCTGGTCTAGGTTATCTATGTAAAAATTTTAAATCAAACTTTACAGCACATATAAATAATACGGTAAGCGCATCTGTAAGGGCCAAGGAACTTATCATAGATTAAAAAAAAAACAGGCATAAAAATCAATTTTATCATACACTTGCTCATAACATGAATTGCGCTTTTTAAATCTTATGTTACATTTAGTTTGTTTCTTAATATTTGCCAATGATGATGATTGAAAACTCTAGTTAAAAAATTCCGTAATTAACAATCATTCAAACTTGTATTTATTGTTTAAAAAACCGTAATTACAGGCAAGTATAAACTAACAGCGTAGACAGACAGACCTTTCTTTTTCCCTTTCCATTTTTTTTATAAATACTTGACTCATTCTTATTAATTATTAAATAATTTTATTCTTTATCGTTTACAAAAGATCTATTACAGAGTTTTTTTTTGTTATTAGAAGTCTAACTAGGTTCAAGTTTATATAACTGTGAATTATAATATTTTATTTCTTAACTAAATTGAATATGTTGTTACGAGCTTGAGTTCGGGATTGGAAGAAATTGATAGATGCTTTGTTGGTAAAGGATTTATTTAAAATGTTACAAAAGTTCACCTAAATCTTCACAACAACAACCCTACACTACGTTCTCGCACTATTTACACGTCTCCGGTATTTACAGTTCTTATTTCTAATCTGTACAGTTCCACACTTATTACGCGCATTTCTCACTAAACACTATTTCCTCCGCTGTTCGTCGCTATACACTTCACAATATTCCACCACTATGACTACGCACCACTTTCTCAGCACTTCGATATCTTTTCGTCACTCTCTTCTTCACTCTCGAGTAATAGACTGACTTGCAATCGTCCGTACAAGCCTTTATATAGGTTTTCATATATAAACTTCTCGTTACTTGATTCTAGCAATTTAAAAAAAAATTATTCTGACAACCACTGGAAAGATCTAGAGTTATACCCATCCCACTCGAACACATAAATTTGCCTAATGCCTTTTCTCACATGTCAATCACCGAAGCCTCGTGAAACTTCCAGCGAACGACATCTTGCTCTCCCCCTCGGTTCATCTTGCCATCTTATTCTATTTTAACATTTTCCAGCAAGTTCGAACTAAAGCTTTGTCTAGGCATGCGAATTGTTTTGATTTTACCTCGTTACAATATATATGTCGGCGCGTAAGTTAGGCAGTTAGGTTAGGTTAAACAAAGGTGAGTGCTGCAGTTGAATGAAAGGCAGCCCTTTATTCTACACCTTGGTCACAAGTTCAATGTTATTATATGATATCGTAATATTTAGTTTGTTATCGGTTCAGTAGCTTTTTCATTTTTCATGAGATACACCTCACAGTAGAAAAAAAATTATAATTTTTAACAGATTTAAGATTGATTATTGGTAATAATGAGACTGTAAAAATGCTACAAAGCTGTTAATTATCTACAATTGGTACAAGTAAGTTTTGTGTTAAGATTTTAATCGGACGTAAAATGTAAAAAAGATTATTGAAAGAGCAAGAAATACAGGATATAAGATTTTCTGAAGAGCGTCAACGAAAAGGATTAAGTTTCAAGTCCAATATCTAAGTTGTTTGCGTCGGTTAGTTTAAGATGGCATTATAGAAGACCACGTTGGCTTTAGTTATAATCGGTTTAGTTTTCCCACCTCGAAACGATTCTACGTGGCGTAAAATATAAAGTTAAGAAAATTTAAGAAAGTTACATTATAGAAAAATTAGTTATATTTTAGTATAAGACGAACTCAACGTGCACTTTAGACAATATTTATTGTTTGTAATAACTAATAATAGATTATTCAAAATAGAAAAAAGGTATAGTCACTAAGTTCACATTTGAGAATATTATAAAGAAATATAGAAAATGCTAATCACAAAATGTAAGGAATATATCAATGTTTCTGCTTTAGTAGACTTCGTTTTCCAAGAATAGATATATCAGAATATTTACGGATTCACAATCCATTTGGAATAGAATCTATAAATAATATATTTACAGATATATCTTTTCAATGTACCTAAATATTTTATATTTCTAAAATACATGATAAATGATATAACAAATATTATTTAATGAAATATTTTTTAAGGAAATCTATAAATCATATTTTATAAGTCAGGATAAATATCTGAATAATGATGGGTTACATTAAAACTTTTTTAACTATAACAGAAGAGAAAGAATATACAAATCCCGGCGACGGCCACTTGAGCTTAGAACGGAATTCTGATATGTGGTCATATTTTCAGAGAACGAAAATACAACGAATGGCGAAATTTTGTATTCGTTCAAGCTTATTATATACATGATAAGAGAGAGTTTGCTAACATAATTTTGGTAGAAATCGGTAGAACATTTTGGAGACGACGCAAGTAACTCAAGGTTCCAAATGTTTTCCTACTTAATTCTTTTATTTCCTCAGTCCAGGAAAGTGTTTGATCTAAATATATGCCAAAATCTTTTACAGTTGAGCAATATGGTATAATAGCACCGTCATAAAGGAATGCTCGCATAGTCGACCCTCGCAATCATGCCTTTGCTGCCAACAACAATATTGAGATTTCCTAGGGTTGATATTAAGGCCATATTGGTTACACCTTTCGGATATCGCATCCAATTCACGATTGATTGCAGCTACAGCAGCAGTCAAGTTTTCAAGACTCGAGTGGCGATAGATTTTTGTGATGTGGCGATTATTTGGGTGATTGAGTTTATGAAAATCGAGAAGAGTAAGGGAAACAACACGCCACCTTGGGATACCTCAGACCGGAGCTCACGCCATGTTGAGAATGTGTCATCAATGCTTACACGCTGGCTTCGTCCCTTGAGGTAGCTTTAAAACCAATCCTTTACTGATGGAGATATGTTAAAAGAACACAACATACTCAACTAGATGTCGTGATCAACGCAGTTGAACGCGTTGCTAAAGTATAAGAGTACCAAAACTGTGAGCTGTTTATTGTCCATAGCCCAACGAATGTCGTCTTTGACTTTTATTAGCGCTGACACCGTACTAATAGTACGAAGCCAGGGCGGGTCGACTAGTATTGTATACATTTTCTTACCTAATATTTTTATATGTACACCGTTCACAAAATATAATATGGTTTATTTATTTTCAGTTTCTGTAATCGAATTTCAAACAGCATACAAACCAAGCGACTCTAAATCATTATATTTAATTTCAAAGCCCGCTCGAAGCTTCGCTGTTGCCGTTTAATTTAAGCATTCAATATTGCTTGATATTGGACGCGACTGAAAATAAATAAATTACTTGCCTTTTCAAGAACACTTTTTAGTCAGTTGACAATAAACTGCTATAAACGAGTATAAATTGATAGAAAAGAACCATTTAAAGATGTTTAGTTTGACAGTACATTTTGCTTTGGTAAAGAAAAGTTTAAGTTAAAGTTCAGCATGGTAGTGTAAAATTATCTTTTAAAGAAAAAAAAAAAATTTCTATTATCATGTAGTTTTCGATTGAATTTTTACACTCTTTTAAGTATTTGTAAAATCTTTTTAATGCTTTCTATCGACTTACATGGAAAAGAAAAATAAACTCTCTTAGGACTCAGGAATGTGTCATCAACAACGATCACAGAAAAAAAGAGGATACCGCAAGTCCACCCAATTCTTGTCCCACTGACACTCCGCTCAATTCAACAACTCCGCGCATTGCCCGTTAGTCGCCATCGGAACGTCAGTGCGAGAGCTGTCAGATTAGCATCGTATAATATTGCAAAAATGCCGTCTTGCGTTATTAAACCTTGTAAAAGTGATACTTGGAAGCATACTAAAGCGACTGGTATTACATTACATGAGTGAGTACCTCTTCAAATACAATATTTGTTATTAAAAATAAAATTTTATAATTTCATACATTTTATCTGGTTGGATAATGTGGAGACGGCTTCTTTAAAATAACATACGTATTTTTTAAGTATCTTAAAATGGAAACACTGATTGTGACGAGAAATAAAATAAGTAATAGATTAAAGTATTATTTATTTTCCACTAGATTTCCTACTACTGATATCTTACTAATAGAATACAAAAAACAGTGGTCTGTAAGCAATTAAACACAAATAACACGTATTAACCAGACTATAGGGAGAATGATTCAGGCGTGCCACAAGAAAGCATACTAATGTGTGTGTAAATGTGTTTAAAAAATGAATCATCATTATTTGCCGATGACACTACCACCACCATTTAATGTGGTAGAACATGAAGAACATATAAATTGTAAAACATAATCTGTACCATTTTTAGCAAACAAATGTCATTTCATTATAATATCATTACAATTACAATTAGTACAGACTTTTCGGTTAGTGGATTTGACGCGCACATATTTTTTTTCTATTATACTTAATGTTAGTTACATCCAATAAAATTTAATTAAAAAAAATAAGAAGCCGCTATCCATACTTTTGAGCCTGGCAGAATACGTCAATTACGTTACGTCAGACGCGACGTCGCATTTGATTAACGTTTTAGTTTGAAGTACTGTATCTACTTTTTTTCTGTGATCGTTGGTCATCAAGTTCAAATTATAATAAATACTCAGATAATAAAATATAATGATGAAATTTGTAATGGTCTTACAGTATAAGTAAATGGCATAGCATCAGAAAATAGATATTTTTTTGCACATTTTATCGATGTAGGCGAATCTTAGACGCATTCCGGTCGAGCCGCAACTAAGCAAGACTCTTTCTATCCTCCTCCCATCCTTTTAATGCTATGTTTCAAGTGGTCTCTGGGTTCTAGCTCAAGGTCCAATTTAACCCTTATTCCCCCTTCTCACTCTATCATCTAGGTCAAGAGACACTCTCTAGTATTGTCGATGTCCATCGGCGAAGATGGCCACTTACTACGATACGCCTCATCTAACAAAAACAAAAAAAAAGTTAGGTTTGGTCCTCAATCCAGGAGCCCTCCGTGGGCCTATCTGACTGGAACTTGACCGAATTTTTCTGCAATATTTTTAACTATACCAGTGTTCTGACTTTTTAACATTTTCCTTGTAATTAAGGATTGTATTTTATTTTACAATTATTAACCAAAATAACAAACGAGTGTTCTTGTTAAAATTAATATAACAAACGAAGGGTTTTTATATTAAAATTCATTGAAAACCTTAACGTTTAGTTTTAGACAAATGAGTAATTATTCTGCATAAATTAAAGTAAATATTATTTCCGGAGTTCACCCAAATTTGGTATCTTTAGACAATGGTTCTAAACTAAGTTACAACATTAGTATGTTGTGAGTGACTCTCATCCCTCATTGTCGCTGTCGTTCAACAAGTTCGAAGAAGCAAAACTTTCAATCCTGATAACCTTAAGAAATCTTCGCAACTTTGGCTAAAAGTTTAGAATGGCGAAAGCGTTGTGAATAAATTTACGAGTTTGACGAAATTGTGACGTTTAAAAATAGCAGTTTACAAGAACACTCATATATTAGACACATTCAGAAACATTGTAGTAGCAAAGCTATATCTTGAAGCTTTTATGGGTCGTTTTTAAGGTCAGTAAAATGTTATTACAATTTTGTAAATAATTATAATTTAGAATTTTAGTAATAGCCCCTAGGGACTAAAGCGTTTCCACCAGAGATGATCGAGGCCGTGTAAGGAGGGATATTTTGTTAAGAACCAATAAAATCGTTCATTTGACACCCTCAGCGAGGCTAGTTAAGGTATCTGATGGAAACGCAGCCTAAGACGTAGGAACAGTTATAAAAACGTCTTCTATTAAGCGTACACTCTCATCTACACTATTCGACCCCTAAAAGGATAAATATATCAAACACTTAAGTACTTAATCATTATATGAGTTACATTTTACTATTACAACTCAATACTCTACGAAATTACTCAAACTACTATCATAACAGGGCACTCAAAGTAAAATATTCCGATTCAAAATTTTAAACTATATTAAATGATTCATAAAATTCGTCTATTTTTTAATTTCAGACAGACAGATTTATTAAATCTATCATCTATATAAGACGGAGGTCACGTTAAGTAAATATTGGAAATAGATTGATAGAATAATTGGATATTCAAGAACCGATACGCTCTGAATCAATCTTGTGAAAATATAAAATAATTTTCACTGAATAGCCATTCAGTATTTGAGTTTAATATCAGAGTGTAAAAGAGCATTCATATATTCCTTGTATATGAAATAGTTAAATAACTTTGTATGTAGACTATTTGGAGCAGATATTGTGTTTTCTATGTAAATTCTATCTTTTTTTTGAATTGAAAACTTCTTAAGCGGCGTTGTGCAGTTGTGTACTGTTAGCAACACTGGTTATAAAGTAGTAGTAGCGGGTATATCATTTTATATTATTTCGAGTATACCGACGTGGAGACATTATATAACCTTTAGTGCGATAGATTAGTCTCAGTCTTTCTGGTGTTTTCGTGCAGTAAACATGGTAGAGTTATAGTGTCGAGATTAAGGTTACTCTTCTCGAGGCCCACGTAAGTTTACTTTATTATCTATTGTCGTTAGCGAGGTCGAGTGGTGGAGGTGAGAGTTAATATATTATGAAAGAGCTCTTTAAACCTGCTCCTAGGTCTCAAGCCCCAGGCACCGCTCGCCTCAGTCTAAATTGCATGTGTATACGTATTGCTGTACAGTAATGGGTACCACATTTCTCTCTTATATACTTAGCAGTACATTTTTCTTTGGGATGGGTAAAAACAGGATACGAGACCTGATCGAATATTCGTAAATTTTTTTTTATTGTTTTACAATAAAAACCTCTTTTTATTCTATATTTTAAAAGTTATTCTACTTAAACCGTAGAATTATATTTCTTTCAAAATTCCCGCGACACATTCTGGCCTCGCCGTATGTAAGCCAGATCTCAATACTAACCATTCCAAAATATTCAAAAATGCACAATGTTAATGTTCATGTTTTCACTTCTACCGGCACTCCCCCAGTGCAACCCGTTTTTTTATTTTATGTCAGATAGGGGACAAACGAGCAGACGGTCCACGTGATGGAAAGTGGCCACCGTCGCCCATGGACATCAACGAAACTAGACAGTAACTGAACTTACATCGGTATGTATTGGCACCTTGAAAGTTGAGTTAGGAGGGGGAGCGAAGAGAAGAATGCAGCGATTTCAGTAGACCCTAAGCAAGAACCCAGAGTTCACTGGAACCGCAGCAATACATGGAGATGGGAGAGGGAGGGGGTAGATCAAACCCACACTATCTGTTTAGTTACTAATTTTTCTCATCACTTTTTTACATTATTTTGTCTCTTGTTATATTTGGAACGCGAAAGTTTCTAAGAATGTATGGATGTATGTTTGTTACTCTTTCACGTAAAAACTACTGAATGGATTTTAATAAAACTTTACAATAATATAACTTACACATCAGAATAACACATAAGCTATAATTTATAATGCTATCGTGTGAATTATCCAAAATATAGCGTCTGAAACCGCGGGGCGCAGCTAGTTATCTATAAGGGAACTATATTGCACAGTAAAGCGTATATAAAAGACAATAATAATATACACTAGTCGGAAACCGAGCTAATTCGTTCACTTACAAAATCCTTAATTCGTTTGAAAACTGGCTCAAGTCTATCGGAACAAATGTTATATACAATCTAGGAATAAAATAAAAGGCATTATCCGCGAATATAGTTATCAAAGCTGTTGCTAACTCTATAAAAATCATAATCCATTAACAAATACACTTTCGAAATTATAAGATTAGTATGTATGGAATATGGAAGGGAAAAAAAGCAGTGATGGCACAGTGGTTGAGACTTCAAGTCTTACTCGGGAGGTCCGAGGTTCGATCCCCCACACAGGCACACACCTCTGACTTTTCTGAGCTATGTGTGTTTTAAGTAATTAAATATCACTTGCTTTAACGGTGAAGGAAAACATCGTGAGGAAACCTGTACTCCTGAGAGTTCCCAAAAAAGTTCTCAGTTGTGTGAAGTCTGCCAACCCGCACTGGGCCAGCGTGGTGGAGTATGGCCTAATACCCTCCTCATTCTAGGAATGAGACCCGGCTCAGCAGTGGGCCATTGAAGGGTCGTGATGATGATGTATGGAATAATTATAAAAAAATAAAAAAATATTAGGAGCTCTCGTAGCCCTATAACTAGACAATATATGATAATTTGTGTAGTGGTTCTCAAAATATGATTACTCTCGGTCGACTCAGTATAATTTAATTAATGAGTGAGGGCTGACGTCGCTACCTTTATTGAAAGCGAATGGAGCTTTTATGTTTTAATGCAATTATTTTGTATTTGAGGCCAGCTGTTATACAACAATGATATGACTATAAGAGCTAAAGTGATTTTCACTCGAATGCACTTTACGATGAATAATTCTTACAGTTTCAGTTTTTCCAACTCATTAAATGGATATTGTCAGTTTTACATACTAGCAATACTTGTTTCGAAAGATATAATCATACGAGGTAGCGTGATAGGTGGTTTCGTTTTTATATGATTAATAAGGGACAAACGAGCATACGATCTACTTGTGGTTGATGTTTATATACAAGGTAGTGTCTTTCATCAACATAATGGGAGAAGGAGGGGCACATGCAGCCCGACAGGAACGCTTCAAGGACACTTGGCAGGCAGGGAACAGATCTCCTATCACCAAGGTGTGGGTTACTCACCTCTCACGAGATGCTCTTACAACGGCAGAAAGGCAGAGTATTCTAAATCATCCCCTCACGGGTTTCATATAATGAACATGGTCTAACGTAGTGCAAGTAGTGTAAGTTTACTTTAGTATCTAATTAAATTAGATATTGGGCATGTTAACGTTTTAATTTGTTAATAAGCATTGTAAACATATCCCAATAGGTTTCCCGCAATAGGTATTATTTCTTACTTCACTAATTTATCAGCTTGCATGTCACTGCATCTCTATAATTAATACTAAAATTTTTCATTTTCTGTTCACGTCTAAAATTAATTCGGAAATAAATAAAAAGCCATTTAGTCAACTTTATACTTAGCACTTTATTCATCGACATTCAGTCAGTAAAATTAAAAAAGCTTTATAAATAATAAAATAGTAACTTATTGCAATTGCAATGCCATGAAAGGACATACATCACTATTTTAATTCCATTCGCACTGACCCTATTACTTGCAAATCAATCGCAGACTGAACATGTCAGTAACTGGCGCGGAAAAAGTCTACCATTTAGATTTATAGGCACTTTTTTGTTAAAATAGATGTGTTCGTACTCACTAGTGACTACAGAATACATTGGAATAGTTTGACCAGTACATGAATAGTCAGAATTTCTGAAACCACAACCAGCTCGGAAATCTGATATCTGATAAGAATAGTATGCTTTCTACCTACTAAGATCCAAGCTATACTCTATTATATTTCCAGTTGTAAGTAATATATTGTCTCTTAATATTAACTATTTGAAAGTATTTGTCGGACTGTCTCTGAAGTATCTAAATATAGAAGAGGTGTATAAAGGATTCGGGCCAATCAGCCAGAGAAGGTATTTTTAAAAAGCAATCAATCAAAATGGTATCAAGAATTTTCAAATGTTGTCAATATTTTTTTACTCTTATGATACTCGTACATTGGACATGTGGAACAAAAAGTTAATATTTTAGTATTAATTTTGAGAAAAAAAGTTAGATTGATATAAAAAAAATATTGCCATTAAACTAAATGAATTAAATACATACCTACTTATTAATTGACAACGTAAAAAAAGATTTTATACATTTTTTATAAAGGAATTCCAATATTTCTGTATTCGATATTCCTGACCTACAAAAGGAAAATATAGGACAAAATATTTCAGTAAAAATTCTATTCATTGAATTTACTAGGAGAGACGGATTTGTCACATCATGTGTCATCCCTTTATGGCTGTTACGAGCCAGTATGACACGTTATAACTGGAGTTATATCTTGAATAGTATTTAAAAAAAATATACATATTTTTTATAAACATTAATTACAATAAATTTGATTTGTTTTTAAAAGAATTCCAAAATTAAGTCCAGAAAGAATTGCAAAGTGTGTGAAACGACAATATGCTACGATCAAACACTCATTATCTCATCAGAAACTATCTTTTCAGGATAAAGAGTATCCTATTTAATAATTTAGAGTGTGAAATATTTCTGTGCTAAATATTGAAATTACCTAAGCCATATTTCTGTTTGTAGGACAAACATCTCTACATCCTTACTATGTCTGCGTTTCCGCATTCTCTAGGTCACTTATAAAACTATTTGTTTCATTGATTCTAAAAAATTAGGAATCCCTTCTATTATTTCTATCGTTGTGAAATGCTGAATTAATTAAATTATATTCTTCAAAGGCTGCAATCAGACATATTCTGATAAAATGGCATAACGATTTAGGTGACCAATAAACTCGTACTTGATACGTTTGAGCTTGTAAGTAGTCCTTTTAATAATTAAAAGCAACTGTAATGACTGTTTAATATTTATGCAATACCATCGTTTATACTTTGTTTCCGCTTTGCATAATATTTACTTAGTAAAGTAGTAGTCAAAACAGCTTTATAAAGGATTCATAACGTTAAATTAACCATTAGCGCTTAATTACTTGTCATCTATCTAGTTTTGCTTTAAATCTCTTACCTCTGGTGGGTAATGGGTATAAATAAAATATTTTCCACAAAATATCTACTTACTTTTGGCTGACTATATAAGAAGTGAAAAGTAATATTTAAAAAAATTGCAACTGTGAAATATAATTGGAAATCAAACGAACTAACGTTACCTTTAAGCGGATTTCGATTATAGTTATGTGAACAGATATATTCGAAGGGATTTAAAACACTTTGAAAATATAAATAATAATAATACATTTATTTTTAACTAGCGTTTAACCCGCGGCTTCGCTCGCATTGAAGCCATTAAATCAGTATCAGAGATCATTACAATAGAAATGAATTGTTTATCTTTCGTAAAAAATTTTTTTTTTTTCATAAAAGTATCCTATGTTACTTCTAATACCCTCAAGAATATGTGTACAAAGTTTCATGATGATCTATTAAGTAGTTTTCGCGTGAAAGCGTAACAAACAAACAATCATACATTCACATTTATAATATTTGTAGGGATGAATCCACAAAAATGTTTTGCAAGGAAGACTTGGAAGCGCTTTTACAACACTTCAACCACAAATCGCAAAGCATGAAGCTGTGGAACACAATTATATTGGTAGTCACTTACAGGTAAGTTTGTTTGATTTAAAATTTTAGGATACAAAAAAGGGGTTAAAGTATGAAATTGCCGTTTTCAAATGAAATTGAAATGTCAATTCGTAGTAATAGGTACTACGAATTGACATAGAACCTTCATGGTTTGAGGTTTTTGATTAGAAAGAAAGATGGATACTTCGAAAATTCGAGTAATTTTTAAATTACGGGTTCCGACGCGGAACTAACGCGGCGGCTTCGATTTGAAGAACTAACTATGTGGAAGACCGCCCACAGAGGTGAATAACAAAGAATTGAAAGAGATGGTGGAAGCCGATCCGAGCCAAACTACCCAGAGGAATTAGCGGCATGGTTTAAGGTTACCTTACCAACAATATTGACTCATTTGCGTCAAATCAATAAAATAAAAAAATATAAAAAATGGGTGCCTCATGATTTGACTGATCTGCAGAAAGAGACGCGGGTTGAAACTTGTGTTGCCTTTTTGAATCGATACAAGAATGAAGGAATATTGGATAGAATTGTGACATGTGATGCAAAGTGGATTCTTTACGATAACATGGTCTCAGCATGGTGTTATTCACTATAGCTTTCCCCGATCTGGTCAAGCAATAACGGCAGATGTCTACTGTGCCGAACTCCGAACAATGATAGCAAAACTATCTATATCACCAGAGTTCTATCGCAAAGGCATAAATGACCTTCATATTAGATGGCAGCAATGTATAAATAATTATGGTAATTATTTTGATTAAATAAATATGTTAAATTAAAAAGAAACCTAATTTCAATTTTTCAGTACTAATCGGCAATTTCATACTTTAACCCCTAATATTAATAAGGTAAAACTCTCTCCTTTTTTAATTTGTTAATTTAGATTCACATAAAATATTATAAAATCAAAAATCGTCTTAAATCATACATAATATCTTATATAATATCGTTTTGTGAACAATGTTAGCCGAGAGGTAAAGCCACATTTTATCGGAACGACCCCCTTTGGACAATATATGCGGTTAGGTCTTTGTTTTTAAATTGTTTACATTGCTACCGTTTAAAATCAAAATTAATTTTCGCAAATTTAAACGAAATTAGTGCATATTTATATTTAAACCACAGTAGTAAATTCAAAATATAAATTTAAGTTCCATTTGCATATTATGAAAAAGACTCGATTTAAAAACTAATCGAATCGCTTATCGTCAATCAGATCAACCATATTTAAATAATAAATTAGCCAAGTGCGAGTGTGAAACTCGCGCTCTGAGGGTTCCGTACAATTTCAATAAAGGGACAAACACTATCGAATTTTGATTTTCGTGTGCGGATTAAAATATTATCAAAAGTAATATTGGAAGGCCTTTACTCTCGACATTATTAATGCGTGTTTCAATTGACATATTTATAATTACTTACAAAAAGAATATGTGAAAATATGATGAAACATTTTTAACAAAAAATGCAATATTTTCACATAAATAATTTTAAAGTTGGTGAACATATATCAATAAAATATGTACTGTCACATATTCCTCCTCCTTGTTTTGGAAAGAATATTTTACAAGTTGTCATTTAACAACATGTCATATCGTCAACAGCCGTTGCTAAGATTCGCGGCCCATATTCATTTCACACGATACGACGACAAAAACGTCGATGTTTGCGATTTCACTAATACTCGAATATCTTATACATATACACGTCTGCGGTACAGAATTAAACCCTGATAAAGGTTAAAAAAATTAAAAAGGCTTTGAAAATTTGAGTAACTTACTTTAAACCTTATTGAGCATAAAAATTAAAAATCAAATTAATTAATTAATAGAATTAATATTTTACCAAATAATCTTTTTAAATACATTACAAGTTATTTCTTTTTTCGTGAAATAGATTTATTTAAAGGTTTTAAATTCCAATATCATATAATTAAACTCGTTCGTTCAAACAGTAAAAATATTTTGTATCTGTATCGAGGGCAGGTTTATTATATAACATGTTCGAATATTACTAAAATCGTAAACATCGATTTTTTTTCATGTTCGCATTTGTGGAATGCCCTATAAAAACTACTTGTAATCTACTTCTTAAGTAGTATAAATGGCCATATTTATTGAACTCTTTCACTTGGAAGTTTAAAGTTTGACTTGATAACTTTACGTTTTCTTCTTGCCAAAAATCATGTCGTAGGTCAAAAGACGAAGCCTAGGAATTTTGATTTTTTTACATATTTTAGAAACAAGAGATAGAAATAAGAAATATTTTATATATAAATCAACTTGATATCTTTATATTGCGTGACAGTCAAAAAAAGTTAATTTTCTATTGATGAAGAAAAAAAAATTACAGTTTTCTAATTTTGTCCTGTACCTGTGCTATAAGACCTTGTTTCATGCTAAACTTCACGATGCTAGGTCATCTAGACATAGATGATTGATTTTTTGACCGCAACCGCAACGGACCTCAGGTTTGAGTATTTGATATTAATTTCAGCTTGATACCTCCATGCGATCCTAAGAAAAAGGGTCTTGACAGACAGACAGACAGGCAGACAGACGGAAAACGAAGTGGTCCTATAAAGGTTCCTTTTTTCCTTTTAATTCAATTGAATTCAAATTTTCTTATTGTACACCAAGCAAGAACAGAAAAAAATACAAACAAACATATACTTAAAAATAAGGTACCGAACCCTAAAAACCGGCCAAATGAGGGTAGGACTTGCGCACGAAGAGTTTCGTACCAATTTTCGTCAAAAAACCACGTTTGTTGGTCCTTCTTAAATATTTATTTTATTCTGTTTTTAGTATTTCATATTATAAGGGCAACATAAATACATCATTTGATAAATTGAATTTTATTGGAAGACTAGGGGCCCGTCCCGGCTTCGCACGGGTGGATAATTTTTTTTTAACATTTTGGCTCCCGCATTCTGTCGCTCTCTCTATCGCCGCGTTACTCGCTGCGCTGCGAGGCACCCACACCGCGCCGGCGGCCCGTCTGGGATTATTTTTTATTTATCTTGATATTTTTATTTCGTAATATCTTTTGACTGGAATGTCCGATTTCAATAATTCAGAAAGTAATTAACAGGTATTGAAACAGTATTCATTACGAAATAATTTATTTGGATAAGAATTA
Organism: Limenitis camilla; assembly: GCA_905147385.1. Lineage (NCBI taxonomy): Eukaryota > Metazoa > Arthropoda > Insecta > Lepidoptera > Nymphalidae > Limenitis > Limenitis camilla. The sequence continues at coordinate 8,014,733 of LR990240.1, forward strand.
ATACAAAGTTATGGAAAACATGGGCTGATTTTGATAGGCATTTTTATCAACTTTTAAAATGTAAAAAAGTAGTTATAGTGACTTAACTACTATAGTTGGACATATGGTCTCGTGGAGTTTTTTGTAGATATTGATACGTTCTATAATATTGTGAAACATTTTTTTGTTCTATCATCAATACTTTTCGCAGCGCATGCGATGAAAGATATTTTATGGCTAATTTTTTTGCACCTTTTGTTGGTTTTAGTGAGAATTTCTGAGGATCTCTAATTTTTTCTTGTGATAAATATAGCTTATGTTACTTAGGGATAATGTAGCTTTCTAATGGTGAAAGAATTTTTAGAAATCGGTCCAGTAGTTTTATGTTTGTTCGTTACATACAAAAATACAAATCTTTCCTCTTTATAATATTAGTATAGATAGATAGTTTTCTGTATTAAAATAATTGTATTTATAAACTGATATAATTATTTATTACGTACGATTTGTCAGCAGTCAAACACGGGGAATAAAGGTGAATATCTCTTAATTTTTTAATTGCATTATCGACTGAAGAAGCATATGCATATTTGTAATATTGTATATATAGGTATATAATTAGTAGTATGTAAGTTTATGGCAAAAGCTTTTTACACCACTTTAAACTATCATTGGATCCCGGATTTAATTTTTTTTAAAATAATTTTGTGTGCAATACACTTACAATACAAAAAAGGAACTGAAAGTGACATTCAATAATTCAAGTGTTAAAGCAATAAATGTTTATCTATAAATCTGTGTAACTGAAAACGTGAAAGGTATTTCCCTGAGAGATTCCGCTACTACACGCCCACAACAATACTCGTGACCGCGACTTTCCGGACGTGGTGACATTTATCGGCTTCTCTTTTATGACAACGTTTCCCGTGTCAAACTTGTATGTAATACAAAAATTTCTACACCAAAATTATTAGTACGCGACATAATACATATTTGTGTACTAACTGTATGCTATGAGTATGGAAGCTATACTATGCAATAATACTCAAACGGCAAAATTAACATGTACTGATCTACATGGAAGCCAAGCAGTGCCGGGGGCTTGAGTAATAAGAGCAGGTTTAGAAAGCTCTTTCATAAGATATTAACTCGGTGAGAGTCAACCACTCGCTAAACACAATAGATAATAAAGTAAATTTATGTGGACCTCAATAAGGACACTGTGAAAAACACCAAAGAGACTGACTCTAATCTATCGGACTAATGGTTATGTATTGTCTACAAGTCAGTATATATGAAATAAAATAAAAGGAACTTCCCGCGAATACCTACTAATTTATAAACATATATATGACTACTAACAATATTATGCTTAAAGTAGGTTAAAGATTAGAGATGATACTAAAACTGAGGTAGACAGAGAAAACTATTTCCATAATTCAGAATATATAGAGCCAAAATGCTCATTCAAATTTTATATAAATTTAAATTTTTATATACTTGAAACATTAAATTATTTCTAGTATTCTAGGTTACATATCATATTATTTTTGCATTTTAAGCTTATCTGCTGCATATGCTATAAGAAATCTATTAATGTCAATAAACATGAATTGCCTATTTGTATGTATGCACCATAACTCAGAACAGCACCAAATCGAATAATTCTTATGTTGTTGTGTTAGTTTTTATCAGGACAAGGTTAGTAGTGTACCCGGATCCCATAGTGGGGGCAAATTAAGGCTACAGCACCTCGGTGCTGGAAAAAAAAAAGGTTAGTAGTGACAAGATAGTCAGTGAGATAGTGGTGTCTACTACATTACAGAATAGAATTTCAACGAGTGTGTGAGTGAACTATTTGAATAGTGATGAACAGCTAAAGTGTCAGCGAAGCGAGGGCTGGTTGGCTAATAAAAAATAAATCTTGAGATATAATTCAAAGTATAAACCGTGTCTGTATTTCTATATTTTACAAGTGCACAAAGAAATTCCCTAGTTACAATAATTTTCTTAACGTCATGAGGAAACTATAAATTTAAGCTTTTGCCTTTCATACAAATCCTTTAACAATTCTAGCAAATGCATTAAACTTTATGATTTCTTTAGCTGAAATTCTGATAATTTTATATTGTTAACTAGTGTAGTCGATTTGACATGTTATAAATACATGATGTACCTACAAATTTGTATACTTGTTTCTAAAATTCACTCTACCAAGAAGTTTTAAGTGATTGAGTTTGTGAGTATGGATGTATGGATACTTGTTACTTTTCCACGCTAAAACTACTGAATGGATTGAAATTTTACAATAATATAACTAAAACATCAGACTAACAACTAGGCTATAATTTATAAAAATATTGTGTGAATTTTCCAAAATATAACGATAAATGGAAGTAAGTAGGAAAAATATTTGCCACCAATGTAGACTACACGTATATAATATTATATGAGGAAAATATTTTATCTTAAATAGTCCTATAAAAAAAGCCCGCAACAACATTTTTTATGAGAATTAAGGGACAAACGAGCAGACGGTCCGCCTGATGGAAAGTGGCCACCGTCTCTCTTGATACAGTGAGGAGCGGGAGTGAAGAGAAGGAGTCTGAGGTTTCAGTGGACTCTGAGCAAGAACCCGGTATATTTATCGCCAAGATAGTGAACCTTACATACAATAATAATTGGTACTTTATTTCTAATATGTATAATGTATATGCACATCTAATAGTAACAAATTAGTCCTTATATCAAAATAAACATTTTTATCGCTTCTGGTATTTAAAGTAGATAAACTTTGTCTTTCACACTATATCTGTTAAACAATTACCCGCGATACTAAAGGAAATAAGCTACTCGAAGTTCTAATCCTGCGCACAGGAAGTCGTTGCTAATGATTATGATTAAAACGTGAAATTAAACCTAAAAACACGTGGTAAATTGCACGCCGGGACAGGTCGACTAGTATTAGAAAATACCAATATCAAAAACTCACGTGTTACCCAATAAGAGTAACACTTCGCTACCTTATAATCCTGATGGCTTATTGGGTATTGATAAGTCAATGTTTACTTAACTAAATTACTTGTCAACCTGACGCTAATTAGATAACAAAGTTTATAAATTGTCGAGTACTAGTGTTTTGATAAAATAACTATTAAATTATTTAGTACAAATGAAAGGTTATCAGTGTTGCTATCATTAATAAGTTTTAACAATGATTCGTTTATAATAGATAGTATTGTTAAAAGCCAATTTTCAAACATTTGTTGGAGTTTATTAGAACTGTCCTTTGTTAGCAACACGTACGTTGTTTTATACTATGTAAAGATTATGGTTGTAAAAAGTATTATCTCTAATATATGTACATACAGTAGACGTATACTTCAGAAAATAAGCCTACTAGTATCTGGAAACCAGGTACAGGGTCCAGTACTCGATACCGCTATTAAAAATAATTAAAATAATATAACTAAGGTAGTTTCGAAAACCAAGGCCTAGTAGCGCCAGTATAAACTACATTCACTGTTTTATAGTATCTACTTTATAAAATCACTTGATAGATTAGCGGTAGTATAAAGAGTAATTTCATAGTAACTATTCAATATTTAGTGAAATGAAAATGTAACTTTTTTTTTATAATATAGGAAGGCAAACGAGCAGTCGGGTTACATGTTGTTAAGCAATCACCGCTGCCCACGGACTCCTGCAACAATTGGGGAATTACAGGAGCGTTGCCGGCCTTAAAGGTGGAGATATACGCGAGTTTTGAAGGTCCCCATGACGTAATGTTCCGGATATACCGCCGAAATTGTGTGTGGAGTAAAAGTTTTAGAAAAACGCACTGTTGAGGCACACCACACATCCAGATGATGAAGATGATATTTAAGTCTGTGACGTGCAGTGCAATGGTGGAATTCGGCGGCAGGGATCAAATGGAAAAGCTCTTCGGAAAACTCCCCGTGATATATGCGATAGAGGACGCACAATGAAGATACGTCTCTACGGAGTGCCAGGGGGTCCAGCCGTGAATGCAACACCGGGTCCCCGAAAATCCGAGCAGCGAGCAGCAGCAGCAGAGCAACTTATCGAGAATCACTTAAGTCGACAATTCTATTACATATTGTAGTAAGATGTTAGGCGATGAGGCCTAAAGAGATAGTCTAAAGTCCTATAGTATATTTTTTTACTTATATTAGAAACGTTATTAGAGTGTATCCTACGTAGAAGTCCAAATATATAATATCTTATTGGTCCGTCTCTACGTACTCGTATATACACGTTTTCGCAGTTGTATTTTTGTAGTTATAACTTATTATATAGACTTTGTTTCAATTAAATCGGATATCAGAAAAAAAGTTATAAATATTAAAAATTATTTTAGCCCCGCAAAGCTAGGCACGACTATAACTTAATATATTAAAAGCAATCTAATACAAAGTATCATTAAGTCCGTGTGTACGACCGCAAACCGCGACCGCGATCATATCAGATTCAATAAATTGCATAGTATAATAATTCTGTTCATATCAACTAGTAATTTTTTTGGCTCTCCTACATTTATTGTATATCTTGTTTATATTGTTCGTAAAAGCTTTTTTTTTAATAAGTGTGACCATATCGTAACGAGGGTTAAATTGAAACGTATTTCGTAATAAAATTTAAGACCTGACTTAACAAATACTCATAAAATACAAAAGAATATATAGCTATGATACATAATGTCAGTGTGATACCATGGTTACAAGATTATCTATATATTAATATTGTCACTCAGTTCTTAAGTTAGAAATGAGAAGATAGCCGACCAGACCTTTAAAAATTATAGCTAAGAACCGGTCCATTATCTTTGGCGCTACGATACCACAGATATACAGATACACACATAAAGCTTATAGCACCGCGTCGTTGTAGTGTCAGAGGTTAAAAGGCTTATACTGGTCAAAAATAGAAGAAAATTATATAACTATATAGAAATTATAATCTGAATAGGTTTCCTGATACAATCGGCTCTAAATAGACTTCACACACATTGCCACTATACTGTGTTTATCTATTAACATGTCGTGTTCCCTTGACCTACTTTTATTATCCTTATTTTCTCTTTATTTATCAGATTGTACAGATTTACGGCATTTATGTGTATTCAACGTAATGTGACATGCCTATTAAAGCTAAGTAATAATTAATAGGTAATAAGTAATTTATGTTAATTTAGAAAAAAAATCGGCAAAGGCAAGTCGGATTCATCAACCGAGGATTCCGTATAACCTAGAACTTAACTACGTTGAAAAACTATTAGTTCCGTCCACCAACGGAAAATATGAATGGTCATATATTTATTTTGGTTTTATGGGTTTGGGGACTTTCTCTCCTAATTATTTATTGTTATAACTTGTTCCTATGTAGAAGATGAAGACCTGAGTATTTGATGTTAATATAAACTTGACACATTATGAATTTTTAAAAAAGGTCTTGATAGGTAGACGAAGCAGTGATGCTGAGGCTTCCTTTCTACCTCTTGAGGTACGGAATTATAAAAATGTTAGTTAAAATGCACTTCATGATTTTGCTATCTTTTCTTTGCACTTTCTCCTGAATTCTGTTACGTACAATATGCAATATTTAAAAGGTAAAAGTAACAATTAATCTCTGAAAACACCAATATTGTGATGAGCAATTATTCTAAAATAATCATAATATACTAGATATTTTCTTCATTTCCATTACATTACACTTTCCTTACAAAACATGTTTTCATATTATTATTATATTTCTCTGGTGTGATGTGATATTGACGACAAAAAAAGCTTTCACCTAGCTCAACTCATATTATGTCTATAACTACCAAAGCGGCTTTAATCTAGGGAAAAGTAGTTGTTGATATATCAATACACAAAAGGACTTTTATTTCTATGACCTAAATTAATATTGTATCAGCTTTTCTACAGATTCACGTATAGACACAAACAAATAAAACAGATCCATTCGGTAGCTAAAGCGAACCAGTCACGTATTTGTTGACTCCCGAAGGTAAAAGACTTACGTGCCTATTACCAAGATTTCCCTTTATCTTGACATATTATTTTCTTTTTTATATTTAACTAGCAATTTGCCCTGGCTTCGCACGGGTAGTAGACGGGTGGTGTCTTCATATATGTGGGGTATATGCATTTTTATATTTCAAAAAGGGATTAGCTGGAATTTTCGTTTCGAAAGCTAGTTGACTTGACTTTTTCTGACATCAATTTACACAAAACTTGACCTTCAGTCGATCTTAAGTTTATTTTGAATAGACAGAAAGATGAGGTGTGGGATTTTGTTTTATAATATGGAGTTAAACAAACAGATTGCTTGATACATTTGTTTTAATCAAAGCCAAACAATCCTCCTAGTATTACTTTTCAAACTGATGTCAAATAGATAAAGCAGTAGGGTCTTTTATAATGGTTATCAATAGAGTTGATAACAAGACTGTATTTTGAAAAATAAGACCTGTAAAAAGTCACAGAGATCAAAGACTAACCTTGTACAATTTTAAACTATTTAAATTAAGGTCTAAGGATTTTACAGTCCTTTGAAATATAATCACCGAAGAATATCTTAGGTTAAAACGCTATGATATTCTGGCAAATCTAGTGCATACTGTGATTAAACTATTTTCGTTTGAATTTAACATGTTACCAACACCGTTTATAAATAAGTGTTCGTGGGAAGTTCCATCTATATTATTTGAAATACACCGACTAGTAGACAATACGTAACCTTTAGTGCAATAGATTAGAGTCAGTCTCTTTGTCTGGTGTTTCGTGTCGTGGTTAAGGTCACTTCTTCTTGAGGTCCCCGTAAGTTAACTTAATTATCTACTGTAATTAGTGTACAGGTAGCAAAGCGGTGCGTTGTAATTGTATAAAACGCCTTGAGCCCTACACCCTGGTCGTAAGTCCAAGGCACTGCCTGGCTTTCTGTCTAAATTGCATGTAGGTATATACGTATTGTTGTACAGTAATGGGTATAATTCTTCTCTCATTCTATGACAAACATTTTTAAATTTAACTCAAGAAAAAAAACCATGAACTATAATAAGTATTAAATACTTAAAAGCTGTATAATAATAGTAACATCGATTTTAGAATAATTGGTGATCTATGCGATAAGAAGCTGAGCAGTGCTTGGGGCTTTTGACTAAGTTATAAGAGATTACTGCCGTATCAGGACGGATATTTTAATTTGTTGAACTAGTAGGTTTTTTTTCAAACAAACTAATAGAAACTTACTAAGTCATCAAAAAGTTATGTAATTGACGAAACATTTAGTGACTGCTTTTGCCTATTTCTCACAAATGTAACAAGTTACCTAAACGAGTTTTCCACAAGAAATAGGCGCAAATAAAATACGAAGACCAAAACAAAAATCCTCTTTCAGAATCTTTTCGCTGAGTTAGTTTCCTCGACCTCGGAGCTTTGAGACGACTGAAAGAAATACGTAATACGTAAATACGTCACGATACACTGTGATTTTGCCTTTTACTTTTATAATTATTATGGTTTATTTCTTATTATATGATTTATAATACATTATCAATTAGAAAGAATTTCATGTGCAAGATTTCTGAGTACATACTACCTAAATGTACACATAGTTGAATAAAATAAAATTTACTGTTTATTTAATACAAAAATTAAATGATTGTAATAAGTAACGATATATATGCGTATGCTTGCAATAGGTTATGCAGTAAATGTAAAAAAATAATAAACACAGGTCTACTCATTAAAATTATTGTTATATATAACACGCTTTTTGTGTTATATTTAATTGCATATATCTTATACTGTAGTTTATATTGATATCTAAAAAACCGTCACTGACTCTCTGATGATCATCAAAATTTTTAGGGCACTTCCTGAAGTTCTAGAAAGCTAAAATTTGGTATGTAAGCTAGAAATTTTTATGCTAGAGGTCAGAAAAAATATATAGGCACTTTATGTTACGTACAAAAAAACAACTTGCACGGTACTGCCACCGCCAAGTTGAGCTAAGTGAATCGTAAGATCACTACTACTTTTTCGCGAAGCTCTTCGTCGTTTTTTAACCATTGTAATTTGGGTTTGGATTATTCTTGGCTCTAAATGAGATCTGATAATTTTTTGAGACTGCGGGGTATGTGGTCTTATCTTGGCTACATTTTACATGAAAATATTTTTGGTGGGATGTATTTAACCAATCATGATGGTTTTTAACATTGGCGTTGTGCTAGAGTTAACCAACAAGTACCATTCTGCCAAGAACGTGATATAATCAAATATATGAATTCATATAAATAGACTAAGGTCTATTTATAAGTAAAGAACCTAAATCTTGCATTAATTAAATTTCCAAATGATATTACCGCACATTTTTAGTGTCATTGTGTTACGGGATGAGGAGGAACGGGAAATTAAACTCGACTACATAATGCAATTATTTATTCAAAGTAGAAAATTTTTTTCTCTTTTATGTATGTATAAAAAGGCACTATCAGCTTGATATAAACATATTTTTAGTTTTATATGTTACTTTACTAACTCTCATATTAGCTATGTCTATAGAAATCAGGTCAATTTGTCGCTTCGTTTAACCGTAGCAAAGTAAAATATTATTTATTATAATATTAATATAGATACACTATATTAATATTACTATCGTGCTGGAAAAAGTATCAAAATTTATTTAAATTTGAGCATTAATACAAAAAGGGTAGAAAATCAAATACTTAACTTGTTTAATTATTTTCACACTGTTTATTTATAAATATTGATAATAAAGAAGTTTAAATTTACATCTATTCCTACTCTGTCTTAATGTGAATATTTCTCATACATTTAGTTTATGAAAAAGTCATTCAGTTTAATATCATTAAGTTTAATATAGGATTCCAACAAGATTTATTTAGGTTTAGGTTAGGTTAGCCTTGTGTTAGGTTAGGTTAATGTTAGTCTAATCTTAGGATTAAAAAGTGAAACTAAGCGGTGGAGGTGAGTGTCTCGATCGAATAAAGGAATTCCTTAAGCCTACACCTTGGTCACAAGTCTAAGGCACTGCTTGGGTTCCTGTCATAATAGTTCTTGTCAGAATAGTACGTGATAGTAATGTTTAGTTATATCCTGCCCGTATAGCTTTTGAGATAGGCCATCCATCTATATCCTTTTTATTTTAGTTTCCGACATATATATGTCGGAGCATAGTAAAAGATTATCGATTAATCGAATCGTTATCGTTGTCTATAGCGTTGGAGTGGGGTAGTAGTCACTTCCGTTGTTTTGACAGTATCTACCCTCGAACCTTTATATGCGATCGACAGTCTAACTGAAGTCTTAGTCGTGCGCGGTCTCTCAAGAAGTGAACATCTAAGTAGTGCTAGTGATAGTGATAGTGTCAAGTGCAGTGTAGTGTGGAAATGCTGTCCAACTAAGGTCACGTAAGTCCTTACAATGTAATTGTCACGTGGTTAAGTAAACACAATGTTAGGTTAGGTTAGCCTTAGGTTAGGTTAGCCTTGTGTTAGATTCGGTTTATGTGCGTTTAACCTTGGGTTTAAATAGAGAGCCTAGCAGTGGAGGCGAGTGTTGTAATTACTTAAAGGACGTCCTTAAGCCTACACCTTGGTCACAAGTCCAAGGCGCTGCTTAGGTTTCTCTCGTAATTGTTAGAGATCCATTTGATAAATTATCGGTTCAGTAGGAGTATCTACGTTGCGTTTACCCAATATTCCACTCATTACCATCACCCCTTTTAGTGTTCCCCAATATTCCCCATCTTCCTCCTTCCATCTCCTTTCACATCGTTTTAAAATCCCCGACATATATAATTATTTATTTTTCCGGATTATAAATAATAGCTTCAAGAAATGCTGAAGTAGTTTTACTACACCTCAAAATTCACACCATTTTTAAGTCGGATACTAAAACCGCAGTTTCACTTTAGGATCAGTATATTTACCAGCCCCGGTTTTCCTACGATATTTGCGGCAATATAACGAACAATTTTATTCTTGTAGCTTTCTTTAAACTTTTCATCTTTGTAAGGAAAAATAAATGCGGAGTATTTCAAGCACGAATTTCAAATTGCAATCGTTTTGTCATCAAGATGTTCGCAGATGTGGACTAATGTAAAATATTCGTGTGATGTTCAAATCTTTGTTCTATGGACATTTATTTTTATGTATTATAGAAATAAAGGTATGATATATTACTATAGAAATACCGTTGCCTTATTAATATAGCTTACAATATTATACGAGTCATGGCACCATGGCTTTTAATGAAAAAAAATCATGTCATATTTGAACTTAGCTACTTTTACTGTTTAATTTTTGAAGTGAAACTTCTTTAGAATCGTTGTGATTTCAAACCGGATGCAACGGAAAAAACGACAGGTAAGAGACACAAATACAAAAATGTGTAGGAAAGAATGAGACAGAAATATACAAAACGACAGGTAAGAGACACAAATACAAAAATGTGTAGGAAAGAATGAGACAGAAATATACATACTATTTTATATTATTATATATATTTATCTCATTCTTTTGTCGATTTACTGAAGTTTCACTTCTATCGTGTGTGAATCGCACACACACCTTTTTTTTCTTTTTTATATTTTTTTCCATACTATTAACATTTTTTTATAGATGATTTTGCATGTAAGTTGTTACTTAGACTGTTTAGTAACGAGATTCCCAGGCTTTGATCGTCATTCTGTTTAAATTGCTTGTAGTCATTTCGGGAAATCCACAAGGAAATTATGGTCGACAATTCGAAGTTAAGCTTTTCTATCCCTACGTATCATCAAAAATTTGGCTCATTACATTCATATGCTTATCTACCCCGTTTTTTCCGATGTAATGACTGGACTAATGTTATGTTATTATTATGTTTGTACGTATTGCTGTACATTAAAAAGTATCATTCCTTACAACAAGAACAACTACAGTTATCTACATCTACACTGTTATATAAAGAGGAAAGATTTGATTGTTTGTATGTTTGTTTGTTGCGAATAGACTCGAAAAGTACTGAACCGATTTTGAAAATTCTTTTACCGATAGGAAGCTACATCTTTTCCGGATAACATAGGATATGTGGTGTTGCCATAAATACTCTAATTAAAAAGATATGGCCATTTAAGAGCCATAAGGTGGCCATTTTGTAAATTGAAGAGTTTCTCAGGAACTGCAAATCCGATTTAAAAAAATTTTTCACTGAGAGAAAACTACACTATTCGTGAGTGACAAAAGTGAGTTAGTGTTGCCATATACATTTTTTTAATAAATAGAATATGGCCATTTTGTTGTTACTAATCGGATTTTTAAGATTCTTTCACTGAGAGAAAACTACACTATTCGTGAGGGACAAAAGTGAGTTAGTGTTGCCATATACATTTTTTAATTAATAGGATATGGCCATTTTGTTGTTACTCATCCGATTTTAAAAACCTTTAATGAGAGAAAACTATACTATTCGTGAGGGACAAAAGTGATTTAGTGTTGCCATATACATTTTTTAATTAATAGAATATGGCCATTTTGTTGTTACTAATCTGATTTAAAAAATCTTTCACTGAGAGAAAACTACACTATTTGCGAGAGACAATGGTGATTTAGTGTTGCCATATATATTTTTTAATTAATTGAATTTGGCCATTTTGTTGTTACTAATCTGATTTAAAAAATTCTTTCACTGAGAGAAAACTACACTATTCGCGAGAGACAATGGTGATTTAGTGTTGCCATATATATTTTTTAATTAATTGAATATGGCCATTTTGTTGTTACTAATCTGATTTAAAAAATTCTTTCACTGAGAGAAAACTACACTATTCGCGAGAGACAATGGTGATTTAGTGTTGCCATATACTTTTTTTAATTAATAGGATATGGCCATTTTGTTGTTACCAATCCGATTTTAAAAAATTTTTGGACTGAGAGAAAACTACACTATTCGTGAGGGATAAAAGTGATTTAGTGTTGCCATATACATTTTTTAATTAATAGAATGTGGCCATTTTGTTACTACTGAACAGATTTTAATAATTATTTCAATGTTAGAAAACTACACTACTCGTGAGTGACAAAGGTGATTGATCTAGTGTTGCCATATACATTTTTTAATTAATAGAACATGGCCATTTTGTTGCTACTGATCCGATTTTAAAAATTCTTACACTGAGAGAAGTCTATAGTATTTCCGTCTCTCTTCCTCTTATAATACTATCATTGTCTCTCATCCTCTCTCTTTTTTCTCTCTTTAATTTTTATTTTTATCTATTCAGAATGATTAGCCTCTTTTCACTATTTTTCTTTCGATATCTCTCTCTCTCTCTCTCTCTTTCTCTCTCTCCTTCACCTATTCAATTTTATTTTCGCTCTGTCCTTCCTCTTTTATCATCTGTCGTTTTTCTTTTATTTTTGTTTCTATTATTTTTCTTTTTATAACTCTCTCTCTTTTTATAAATAATGAAAAACTACACAATTGTGCACAGTGATAATTTAAGGACATCAATTATTTTATATTGCTTTAAATACCCGGAGCGAAGCGAGGGCAGCCCGCTAGTATAGAAATATTTCTATGTCTATAATAAGGAATATTAATGGTATTCTGTCTGAAATTTAGCTGACAAACGCAGATATTTTTAACAAATATGAGAATATAAAACATAACGTTTGTCCCGCCCACACCAAACCAGGTGCTTATTGCTATTTGTGGTTAGCTTAAATCCTTTATTTATTATTTTATTTCCAATATTTTTTTAACATTATCGTCATAATTCAACCCATTTACACGAAACACTAAACAAATTATACATTTAAATTTTTTATCATGAATCATTCTGTCTATTGGTGAAAACTGCATGAAAATCTGTTCAGTAGTGTTTGAGTTTACCGCAAGCAGAGAGACACGGCGTAGAATTTTATTTTATATTATGTAGTAACTTTCTGCTGAGCAAAATTTTTTGAATTAGTACATAATATTATTAAATAAAAGTAAAATAATGTCACCGCCGCATCTCGTAAGAGGCGAGTAACCTAGCACCTCTTGGTGGTGGGGGATCTGTTCCAGACTGGCTTGCGACCGCACTCTCCATTTTTTTTATATGGCAGCTAAGGGGCAAACGAGCAGACGGCAAATCTGATGGCGAGTGACTCTTGTTTTGACGATGCGTTTCCACCTTGAAAATAGAGTGAACAAGAGGAATGAAGAGAAGAATGCTACGGTCTCAGTGGACCCCCGAACGGGAACGCGACAATGATACTTGGTGGTCAGATTCGCATGCTCGTGGTCGCAAGCCAGTCCGGGATCAGATCCCGGCAGGAGGGAATTGTATTCAAACTCGTCCCCTCACGGGTGAAATTCCCAGGCAACGCCCTTAATGCTGCGGTTTCGGTGAATCCGGTTTATTGCTCAGGGTCCACTGACGCCGATGCATTCTTCTCTTTTAATTTCAGTACTCACTCTATCTTCGAGGTGGCTACGTGCCGGCATTAAAAGAGAAACTCTCTTGTACTTCAGATGTCCACTTGCTATTAGGTGGATCTCCTGGTATTACTGCTAGGGCTAAAACAGGACTAGAATCTAAACATAATAAAGTATTAGGAGAACTAAATGATTTGCTTTAACTTATAGTTTACTTAAAACTAGCTTTCTCTTCTTGTTCTTCTCTTATATATAAAAACTAGGGGCCCGTCCCGGCTTCGCGCGGGTGGAATATTATTTTTAAAAATATATTGGCCCTCCCGCATTTCGGTGCCCCCTCTCTTGCCGCTTTACTCGCTGCGCTGCGTCGCTATACTGGCCCGTCGCGTCGTCGTGTATTTTTTGTTTATATTGATATTTTTAATTTCGTAATATCTTTTGAATGGAAAGTCCGATTTTAATCATTCAAAAAGTAATTTACAGGTATTGAAGCGAAATAATTTATTTGGATAAGGATTAATACAAAGTTATAGAAAACATGGTCTGATTTTGATAGGCATTTTTATCAACTTTTAAAATGTAAAAAAGTAGTTATAGTGACATAACTAAAGTAGTTGGACATATGGTCTCGCGGACTTTTTTGTAGATATTGATACGTTCTATAATATTGTACAACATTTTTTTGTTCTATCATCAATACTTTTTGCAGCGCATGCGATGAAAGATATTTTATGGCAAATTTTTTGGCACCTTGGGTTGGTTTTCGTAAGATTTCTTAAGGATCTCTAATTTTTTCTTGTAATAAATATAGCCTATGTTACTCAGGGATAATGTAGCTTTCTAATGGTAAAAGAATTTTTGAAATCGGTCCAGTAGTTTTTATGTTTATTCGTTACATACAAAAATACAAAAATACAAAAATACAAATCTTACTTCTTTATAATATTAGTATAGATATAGATGAATCCCTATTTCCCTTGGTCACGGCATCACGTCTAAACGGCTGGACCGATTTCGCGAATTATTTTTTGTTGTGTTTGTTATTGTCAGGAGAAGGTTCTTATGGAAGAAAAAATAAAAAAAATTGCGCGGAAATTTTGAAAATTTAAGGAAACTTAACGACCATATTAACTATTCTAATGTAAGCTTTTGACAGCCAATTCGAAATCGGAAATTAATTTCATTGAGTAAATATTATCTGAAGTAGTAGTAGTGGATGTCTATTATACTTTAAAGTAACAAAAATGCCTACTAGGTAATAAAATTTAACTTAGTTATATTTGGTATATAATATTTAGAAATAAACTTCATTTTAAATATATCTACTTAATGTATTTTCCTATAGCAGATAAATTGCCATTCAAGTCTCTTTATTGCATTTCCGTTTCACAGAAGACGCTGGAGCGAACTATTTTTAAGCATAATATTCTCTAGCATAATGAGAATACTTTATAAAAGTATTATATTATTCTTTATTACGTTTTTCTTTAGTCTATATACGTATAATAAATCAAAACAATCATTTCGGTAAGTTCTGTTTATCGTACGTATTGTATTCGTACGCGCATAACACAAAAACTGCACGAAATAGGATACAGTTTACACAGTTCTGTTGGTGCAAGTCTAGTTTAAAATATAGGTAAAAAATGTTTTTAAAAGATGTTTCACAAAAACACGGTAAATCAAAATGTATGAGCAGCTAATGCTCATATTTCTCTTCTTTCTGTAACGAACAGTTCGTTTTCTCTTACGCATGAACAATATTACTTTCAGGTAAATTATAATGAAAGAAACCTGTTATTTTATAACTAAAATACCGCTTAAGTACGTTAGAGAAACATTTTATTTATTAATATGAAATTAAACAACATTTTATTTGAGAGCTTGGTTGTTTATTAGAGCTAGAAATAATTTACTCAGGAAAACTTGTGAAAAATTAAAATTTAATTAATTTAAAAAAAGACAAATTTATCTGATCTTAATTAATAAAGTAATACAAAAGTAGATTTCCTATGAATAAATGTAAAGTTGAAAATTAATTTCAAAAGTTAAGAATAAAAATAATAATTCCAACTGAATTTTTAAGTATAAACTCAGCCTGTCTGTCACGCTTTCACGCTTAAACGACTGAACCGATTTTGGTGAAATTTGGTACAGAGATAAACTAGAGCCTGGGAAAGGAAAGGGCTACGTTGTATCTCTAAAGAAAGGCTTGAAGAAGTAGAAATAGAGAATTGAGTGCATGTCGACCTGTGTGATCGTTTATGTCTCCGGGAAAAGTTTACCCGTGTGAACGGGTTAGAATACTATTCCACTCTGCAGCTGGGGGAGAGCATCTCGTAAGATGCCGAGTAACCCAGCACCCCTTGGTGGTAGGGGATCGAGCCGTATATGGGCCAGACTTACCCTCTCCCTTTTCCATCCCATTAATTCTGCGCATCTAGTGGACTCTGGGCTCTTGCTCATAGTCCGCTAAAACCGCAGCATTTTTCTTCACTCCCTTATATCTCTAGTTTTGCCGATGTCCATGGGCGATGGTGGCTACTTACCATCAGGCGGACCATCTGCTCATTTGCACCTTATCTACTACAAAAAAGGAGAAAACTATAGTTCCATTTCTTATCGGTAGTAAGTACAAAAGTATTTAGAATGTAATTAGCCCATTATTTTTCTGATTCCCTTGAAAGGTGACAAGACTTTAATATTTATTTCTACAAAATGGAAACATTATTATTTAATTCTAGTACTATTGTAGCAAATCAATATAGTATCAGTATTTCTAGGGACCTATTGTTAACTGTAAAAGATTCCCTCATAAAAATGGGGGTTGTTTATATATACTTTGCGTTATTTAAATGAAAGTAAATTACATATTTTATTTTGATATTATTATTGACTTAGATATAGCAATCAAATATTTAGAGAGGTGTTGCCTATGGAGACGGTCGCGAAATGACTGTCCTTATTATTATCATAGGTCTATAAAATCTTGCGTACTCTAATCCAGGTTCTTTTACCGAAATCCATAAAAATATCAAATAATAAAATGAAAGCATTAATCCTATAACATAACAAGTAAGTTTGCATACACGAATATCAGCAAGTAAGGTCTACGTATACCAAATCCCCTAGAACGACAAAACAGGAGGCTTGACCTGGCTCGCCCTCAATAAATACACGGAACGGAAACAAACTTCGCCATAAACCAAACACGACGATGCTATGAGATCCTTCGTTTACAATGTTTGCTGTACCAGAGGAAATACAAGATTATTAATTCTTAAACAACAACAAATTTTATTGATTGGTTAATTATATTTGCCTTCACTACTCAACCTCAAGACGAACTCAAACTATTCATCAAACTTCTGTTGAAGTATCGGGACTTAGCTTTAAATTATCGAAACTCCTACCTATCAAAACGCTTTCAACAGTGATGATGGCGAAACAAAAAAACTTACAAATAGGTAAGTAAATAATTATTTCTTCTAGAAAAAACACACTATTTTTATAACCTATCGTTCTGTTTATTACCAATAGATGTCGACGCTGTACTGAACAAGATTTTTTGCATACCTCTGATACTAATCAAAATTCATCAGTTTTCGAAAAATATGTGCCTAAATTATTTAATAAAAAATGTATATGTCAGAACAGAGAGCCGAATTGAATGAATGAAGTGATCGAATATAAGGATTTGTCAGATTTGGACGAAGGAATTAAACGAATAAAAGAAAGAGAGCCGGTTTTAATAAATTAAGTGATCGAATCTTACGATTCTGTAGTTTTACTCGTTTGAGACTGTTAAAAATCATTGAATATTAAAATGACGTGACGAAAGTGATGATTAATTTTCTTTATTATTATCCGAAGTAAATCAAAAAATAGGAAATATGGCGCTGGCGTCCCGATTAATCGATAATCTTTTACTCGTTTGAGACTGTTAAAAATCGTTGAATATTAAAATGACGTGACGAAAGTGATGATTAATTTTCTTTATTATTATCCGAAGTAATTTAAAAAATAGGAAATATGGCGCTGGCGTCCCGATTAATCGATAATCTTTTACTCGTTTGAGACTTAAAAATCGTTGAATATTAAAATGACGTGACGAAAGTGATGATTAATTTTCTTTATTATTATCCGAAGTAAATCAAGAAATAGGAAATATGGCGCTGGCGGCATTATTATTTGTAATAAATTTTGTTATTTGTAATGAAAAGTTTGTTATTCTTTTTTTACTACGGAGGCTAAAACAGTATGAGAGTCTAAGGATTTTAACATGTAAGCGAAAAGAAATATATTGTTAATTTCAAGAAATGAGTTGCATTATCTTTTCTTAGTATAAAACAAAGTCGCTTTCCGCTTTCATCGATAGACAACGTGATTCAAGACGAAGGTTTATATGTGTCATCATCTTCATCACGACCCGCAGTGGCGCACTGTTGAGCCAGTCTGAGGAGGAGATCCGTCTTCTCCTCAGAATGAGGAAGGTATTAGGCTATAGTCCACCACGCTGGCCCAGTGCGAGTTGCCAGACTTCACACACCTTTGAGAACTTTAAGGAACTCTCAAAAGTGCAGGTTTCCTCACGGTGTTTTCCTTCACCGTTAAAGCAAGTGATAATTAGAATATACTGCATTAAACATAAATTTCACTATATTGATATTATCAGCAGTACATATATTATAACTTATGTAGTACCGTATTTCGATAAATCAATGATCATTTTTACAGTATAATATAATGTTGCAGGCTTCTAAAATTACCAATTTATATTCAATACTATTTGTTATACAGCCTGACCATCTTTGGCTCCTATTCTATTCTTTTCAATAAAAATCTAATCAATTTTAATCTTATTATTGTTAGTAATATAATCCATAATAAAATAAATATAACGTAAAAGATATTATCACTGACTTTTGATTTAACTACCTTAATTTAAGTTAATTGCAATGCTAGGAATCTAAGCGATTTCTGGTTCTAGATGATGGTGACATCTATGTGACCTTCAACTAGAAAAAATAAGTATTAACTAAATGTTTAACATCTAATATGATACTTTATGATTAAAACTAGTGTCTGTGATTAATACTTAATCTAAAGAATGTCATATAAAGATCGTAATATTTTCAAAATTATTTTGATTCCTAATTATTTGGAGCCAAAAAGCTTTATAGTGCTATATTATGAGAGAGATATATGATACCCATTACTGTATATACGTATACACATGCAATGTAGACTGAGGCGAGCGATGCCTAGGGCTTGAGACCCAGGAGCAGGTTTAAAGATCTCTTTCATAATATATTAACTCTCACCTCCACCACTCGACCTCGCTAACGACAATAGATAATAAAGTAAACTTACGTGGACCTCGAGAAGCGTAACCTTAATCACGACACTATAACACTAACTTCCATGTTCACTGCACGAAAACACCAGAGAGACTAAGACTAATCTATCGCACTAAAGGTTATATATTGTCTTCACGTCGGTATACTTGAAATAATTTAAAATAATCTACCCGCTACTACTACTTTATAAACAGTGTTGCTAACAATATAATAAAAAATAAAAAAAGATATAATAAAATCAATATTAATATTTCATAGGAAACACAAGACAAAACAGATAAATCATACTTTAATATTATAACGTGATTGTTTTTTGTTACGATAAAATAATTTACTAATTCTACCAATAAAAGAAAGGCTCAATAAAATATTCATATTTACAAATTTTATGATGATATAAAATGTTATGACATTCTTTTACGATAGACATAAAAGTATAAACTGTTATCCTTTAAAGCCATACAAGCGGAAATAAATCATGATCACTTAATGTTTTGAAGGTGCAATTTAGGATGCCGAGTTTGATGCTTGATATCAAGAAGCACCATACTAAGTACTAGTAATATTATAAATACTCACATATTCCTCATTAATCGTAATCTATATCTATACTAATATTATAAAGAAGTAAGATTTGTATTTTTGTATTTTTGTATGTAACGAATAAACATAAAAACTACCAGACCGATTTCAAAAATTCTTTCACCATTAGAAAGCTACATTATCCCCGAGTAACATAGGCTATATTTATTAAAAGAAAAAATTAGAGATCCTCAGGAAATCTCACTAAAACCAACCCAAGGTGCAAAAAAATATCTTTCATCGCATGCGCTGCAAAAAGTATTGATGATAGAACAAAAAAATGTTCTACAATATTATAGAACGTATCAATATCTACAAAAAACTCCTGGAGACCATATGTCCAACTATTATAGTTATGTCACTATAACTACTTTTTTACATTTTAAAAGTTGATAAAAATGCCAATCAAAATCAGACCATGTTTTCTATAACTTTGTATTAATCCTTATCCAAATAAATTATTTCGTATTCAAGACTGTTTCAATACCTGTAAATTACTTTTTGAATGATTAAAATCGGACCTTCCATTCAAAAGATATTACGAAATTAAAAATATCAATATAAACAAAAAATACACGAGGACGCGACGGGCCAGTATAGCGACGCAGCGCAGCGAGTAACGCGGCACGAGAGTGGGCACCGAAATGCGGGAGCCAAAATGTTAAAAAAAAATTATCCACCCGTGCGAAGCCGGGACGGGCCCCTAGTCCTCAATAATTTATCAATGAAACTACTTATTAAACTTATAAGTTATTGAAATTTTTAAATTTATTCCTACCGGGAGTAAATATAGTGTTAATTAAAAAGAGAGAAAGAAGAGACTTGTCGTCTATACGCAGACTAACTGTATGTCAGCTTGACTAGAATATCCTCCTGGGGGTTATACTTTAGAATCAGAGCTTCAGAGTTACTCTTCGAATACTTGTGATGTAATCCATAATTATTCTGTCGTAACGGCGTATTTGCGATCCCCACTTTGATTTATGTTTATCAGTTGGCCAACATTCAGGGAGTAAAAATGCTAATCATATCAGCCCTACCAACCTCAATTAACAGGATGCTACTCAAATTATCAGTATTGCCAACATCATAATTAACATGGTAGATTTTTTTTGTAATTTTATAGTTTCTCGATTGTATCCTTAGCATGTGCTGAAATACATTGCTTCTTACAAAATTTCATAATTTTAGGTAAATGAAAAATACTTTATAAGATACGATTCCTGTGTGAGTATCAAAATAGAAGAAAAGATTAAAAAGTTTTAAAAAATCTACAAACTTGAGTATTTGATATGAATTTCAGCTTCACGTGTTTCTTATAAAAAGGGGTCTTGTCAAGGGTTAGGCAGTGAGATATATAGACGGACATTAAATCGTTATAAACCATTATGGAAATTATTAGGGTTTAAAAACTACTTTTCAATTGGACCATACACACTAAGGTTGTAGATTTTGGATTTCAAGTTCTAAAAATTATCGGGCTATTTCTCTTTTCACGAAAACAGTTTGTTTTATTACTTTCCTAAGTTGTGCTGAAGTTTAGAGTACATTGTTCTAAAACTGTTCAAGAAGAAAGCTGTCGGTTCGTTGTTAATGTAGACCACGAAACGTCTGTATTTTTATTTGAACTGCAAGCGTACAACTGATCAAATCGGATTTGTAGCGAGTATACAGAGTTTGTACAAGTTTGAACCGCTTCGTTAAAATGTTCCAGTCATGGGTTTTAGGCTGCGAAAATATTGACCAGACTTTTATCAATAAAAAAATAAAGTTTACAAAACTATAACCCGACTACGTAAAAAAGTGGTCTAAAAAGGATGAAACAAGATAATAATTCAGATAGAAACACAGAAATGCATCGGTATAAAAATGGTCAAAAAATCATACATGGCGACTACGGTTCTAACTTGACCATTTTTATACCCCGCCGATTTTATGTCTCCCGCGCCATTATTACTAATCTATTGACACCTCATTTATGAAAATTGGTTCAGTAGTTTAGGCGCTAGAGTGGAACATACAAACATACGTACATAC
The DNA here is from genome assembly GCA_905147385.1 of Limenitis camilla. Classification (NCBI taxonomy): domain Eukaryota; kingdom Metazoa; phylum Arthropoda; class Insecta; order Lepidoptera; family Nymphalidae; genus Limenitis; species Limenitis camilla. The sequence continues at coordinate 8,036,142 of LR990240.1, forward strand.
ATACATTGACTGCCAAAATCATAACCCTTCCTCTTCCTTGGCTTCGCGGTAGTCGGGTAAAAATAGATACATAGTATAAGTTTTATTAAATTATTTAAAGGGAGGTTTTAAATACTAACTTGGTAACACAGGCCTACGACTCCCCTCCACCTGTCGTCATTATAGTGGAGAGATAAGGGGGGTATTGTGTATTATAAAAAGGATGACTTTTACGCAAGAAGGTTTAGTTATTCTCGGAGCTCGTGTGACTTCAAAAATTACTTCAAAGTGTTCAAATATTCAAATAATAATTAGTATAGTTGCTGTTTTGCTCAAGAAGTGTTAAATATTTGGGTCATGAGTTCAAGCGGTGAAGGAAAGTGTTTACTGGTAATCCTGCGTCTGGGTAGAAATCGCTAGGCACTGCTCGGCTTCCGTCTAGTTTGTATATAATAGTGGTCTTTTAAGTGTTATTGTGCATAGCTACCGCATAGCTACCGCATAGCTTACGATAGTAAGTGGTGTGTATTTAGATTTAAAATAGTTAAATTATTCTATAACATCGTGGTTTATAAATTATAAAATAAAACATAAATAATTTTGCTTTCAAAGATTCATAAAAAAGTGCTTCCAACTCTATAAACACGCAATAATATTTCCAGTATAAATGCTTTATGTTACTTAATTTCTTTGTTGAATCCAAACGGCACAAACAAACTAACATTTATTATAATATAGATATAATAACTGTGGATTAAATAGATCTTTCCTATTAATTTCACTCAATCTGTCAAAAAGCGTATTACATTGATAGCATAGATAGGTTTAAAAAATAAACATTATTAACCCAGTTAAAGTTTGCCAGTAGTAAATATGCATGAAACGTTAAAAATTTCATTTATTTTAGTTTATTTGGACAGTACTCACAAATATTATCAACTCAACAATATTGTGAAAATAAAACTATAGATATCAGAAAAATATTCATATTTACATAATATATTGATAGTATGATATCGCCTAACATAGATTTTTCAATAATACAAATTAACAAATATTATCATAGTATTATTAGAAAACTAGTTTTTTTTTAGGTTTAAATAATCTAAATTTCATTCATTTATTTGTACATTAATGTTTTTGTTATTAATTAAGAGATATCTTTTAGTTTTGCCGATATCTATAGGCGACGGAGACCACTTTCCATCAGGTGGACCGTCTGCTCGTTTTTCATAAAAAAAATAATTCTTAAATTTTTTAACATGATATAGTGTTACATAAAGAGCGAATATAAAATGAGGCGCCTCTTTACCTGAGGAGTGAAGCAAGTTAAGTTTTTATTTCGAGGCTGAAAAAAGCCGTATTTTTTCATGTTGATACTTTAATACTATTTCAGAATCATCTTCAGAAAAATCGACATGTTCTTAATATCAAGTATTCGAACAAAATAAACCTTAAAGGCAAACTAACCTAGATATTTAATACAACATTTTGTATAGATTTGTTTGTCCATTACACCACTAGGCGAGAAAGTTATATTGGAACAAAACCTTTCATGTATGTAAAGGTGCTACTTGTATTTAAGGTTGTAGCTAAAAAAATATGTAACATAATAATGGATTATTTTTTTAAATTGAATGTATTTAACCGACTTTGCAGTTTAAACAATTCACGTAGCAAAGCTGTAGCAGATACTCGACAAAGGCTTGTTTGCTCGGCTCCACATAAACTCAACGCCAAAGCTATTAGGACAAAGCCAAACCGCTTAATGAAATGATTAAAATTAACACTCTGCTTGGATCTACTTGTGTACTAGTCAGTGGCAATAACAACAGTACTATTGTTCGGTATTGACATCTGAAATGCTATTGTTGTAATCGTAAGTAACGGGTTCATAATTGATATAGATATATTGTCGATGTTGATATGAAAGGTTATTTACAAAGGGATTATTCAACAATTGGAATAGATTCAATGTACACAAAAGAATAGCAACACGTGATAAATTTACCACTTGTATTATATTTAGATTTAATTTCATATTTTAATTGCTATTATCACTATATTTTACATTTTAATTTATATATTTCTAATTACCAAAGCCATAACGGCCACACAGCTCGACATGCACTTAATCCCCACGTCGATAGATGGCGTAATCGCACACTCATTTGTTTACTTTATATTCTTAAGTATTTTGCAATAAAACATAGCTAATTCTCCAGGCTCTACTTTATCTCTGTATCATAAAAATCGATTTAAGCCTGATTGTGTAACAGACAGAGAGATCATCAATTCGCCAATAGATGGCGTTAGTAGGATATACAATTGCACTTTCGTCTGTTTAGCTTGTTTGTAAACTTAGGAAGTTGCCGATTGACAGTCCTTATCGTATAATTATATTAGGAGCCAAAACTGTTGATAAAGGAGACCTAATACTTATACAACACTATATTTTAGATTACATTTGCTCAACAACAGATGTTAAGTCTATAAAATTAATTTTCAAACTATCTGATTTGTCAGGACAGAGCCAAACGGAGGTTTTTCGTTTTCGTATTAAACTAAGTTACTATCTAGTATTACCATCTAAAATACCCAAAATGAAGTCATGTGGACACATAGACATAGATTAAATCGTAGCTAATTAGGTCAATGAACACGGGGTACAAGGACTTAAGTAGGAAACTTATCTTGTTAAATATATTTATATAATCCTGCTAAAAATATAAATCGAAAAATTTTGACGATCGTAATATCTATTTTACTACATTGCTGTCAGGATGGGAGCTAAAGTAGTAAAAGCTTGGGACTTATGACCCTTTACTTATTAATTAATTATATTCATTTCTTGATTAATCTACTCGTATCTAACTAAACTCTATATAACTAGGAAAAAATGGAAGGAGTAGAGGGGCTATATTAAAACACTACAAGGGGTGATATTGAATGGTCTATTGGGAAAACACAACGTAGATTTTGCTAAGCAAACTAAACATTATGATTTCTTACAATTATGACAGAACTTAAGTAGTAAGACTTGTGACCAATGTATAGGTTTAAGGACATTTCAAGGAATTCCAACACTCGCCTTCACTGTACTTGTTTTCCTTAGGTTAAACAGAACAGCACAGAGTCTCTTATTAAGAGATATTGTAATATTTTGTTGTTTTCTTTAATAAAATCTTGAAAAACATGTATTTTGCCTATATAGCTTAAATTCTACCCCAATACTGATAAATCTCAGAAATGGTTGTTATCAAATAACAAATAGTGAGCTTCTCTACAATTATTATATTATGTTACACATATCAATGATACATGAACGTGGAGCTCACTCAGTAAACAGATCAATAAGAGGAAAGCTTTACTTAGAAACTAGAAAACAGGAAGAACAGATTTGATACTACAATGATTTGTGCGGACAATGGAGGAAAAATATTGTATTTGTGCGAAAATAGTTAAGTTAAAACGTTAGCAGTATTTTCTATACAATGATTTCAAAATCAGGATAGAGAGATAGTATTAAAGTATTGTCAGAACTTGTCTGAGTTTAAGCGTACGGTGACGAGTCAATGGTCGCCGCCTCTATAAAAATTATAGCTTTTATATAATATACAAAAAAATAAACAAAGTTACCGATGAAACTATATTCAATGTTTCTTTAAAACTTTTGTATAGTTATTTTATAAAAATTGTTAAATGGGCCCTAAAATGGCAATCTTTCTAAATTCAGTGGTGAGCTTGGTCTTTATCAGTGATATACAAGTCAATGTTTCAATGTTTATTATTGGATATTTAGAATTCTGTCGTACCAGTGAACTAATCTTGTAATACCCCTGACAGTTCGCGGTTGAAACTGTGTCAATTCCCGTTAATGACCTCTCAGTCTGAACTACAGCTGCAACAATTTAAGTAAAGCAATTTAGCTTATGAATAGATAAATATTAAGAATAACACAAATCAATAATTTTATTATTAGTTAGTCAATAACACTAATGTTGGTGCAAAACTTATAAACAAATTACTGAATTGAAATTTCACATGGAAACATACCTGCTCTGCTATCTTTAACAATATTTGAACAATATATAAACCCTAATATAGGATCTTATAATTTTGGATTTCAGTGTAGTTTTTATTAAATTTCATAACCTTTAAACTTCCTTAGAAAATGCGTTTGAATTTAATCTTTTTTGCGACATAGCTGACATATTGTGTCAAAATAACATTTAACTAACCTTGTACTAACTGAGAACAAACAGAATTTACAGATCCATACCCCCATTAAATAAAAATATTGTTCAATAAATCTTCCTTAACCTTAATCTATACAGTTATTGTACAAGTACTGTTGTTCCAAAAGTTTATTTTGCTATAGTTTCGAATTCTGTCGTACTAGCAAACTAATCTCGTAATACCTCGAACAATCCACGGTAGAATCCGTTTCAATTCCCGTGAACGACCTCTCAGCCGCACGTACCGCTGTCCGCTGCAACACTTCCAACTACGAAAAGCTATTTTGCTTACGAATTATACGAATACAGTTCCTAGTCTTGAATTTAAAATTTTATGACAATCTGTAAATGTTACTGACTCTTTTTTATAGCAAAGACTAAATATAAGACCAATAGTTACTAGTTGTGTTATCCTCCGTAATTATTTTTACACAACTAAGAAAACACCGCGTGAGCGGACGGGTTAGAATACAATTTGCCTCTGTCGCTGGGAGAGCATCTTGTAAGAGCCGAGCAACCCAGCACCCTCATTAGTAGTAGGGAATCTATTTCCCGACTGGCTTACGACCACCAGCATGCTAATCCGACCGTGTCTGACACGTTCCGGTCGAGCCGCATGTGGACCTCTCTTCCATCCCATTAATGATGCGGTTCCAGTGAACTCTGGTTTCTTACTTAGGATTCACTGCAACCGCAGCATTTTTCTTTTCACACCTCTTCCTAATTCAACTTTCGAGGTGGCAACACATCGGCAAATCAAGAGATACTATCTAGTTTTTCCGATGTCAATAGGCGGCGGTGACCACCCTCCATCAGGTGGATCGTCTGCTCGTTTGTCCCTTATCTATCTTATATATATTGATAATAAAAAAAACACATTGTAATATTTACCCATTTAGTTTGTTTGAAAGTTTATCGCACATTGTATTTCTTAGAAAAAATGGATAATAGGATCACTTCGTTTTCCGCCTGTATATCAGTTAAGCGACAATTTCTTTAGAACGCGTGGTGGTATCTGGTTGTAATTAATATCAAATACTCTGGAGTCCGCAGTTATAGCTGAGAAAAATCTAACTTCTTAATTCATGCAACCAAAAGAAAAGTTGTAGTATAGTCTCCGTTTACGGAGAAACGTATAATTTGCTAAGAAGATAGCACACGTAAAGAGTAAAACACGAAAAGCGTAATATGAAGTTTCGTACATAAAAATATTTTCAATTCGATATACTCATATATACCGATGGTTTTGGATAACAGTTTTTAAATTTGACCCTGAATCTAAACTGTATGGAATCCTTGGAGTGTGAGGCCGACTCGCACTTAAACATATTTATTCTTCTATTGATCATAGCTAAATTTGAATTTTAAAAACCGCTATGTAGTTGGTAATTATTTATTTAAAACTTCATTGCGTTAGTTTACAATTGACGGACTTAATGCCTGAGGCATTCTCTACCAGTTAACCCAAGGCTGTAAGAAAACAGTGAAAAGCGGAGGAAGTCTTAACAAATAATTTAAAAAAATTAAATATAAGAAGATGAAAAAAAAACGAACATTTAGTATAAGTAATTGTTTTCATACTATAATAGGTATAATAGGCCTAAATATTAAATACGTAAATATATAATAAAAATAATATACAATATGTAATGTTACACCAATGAGTGTATGCTTGAGTACTCGAGCATGTAAGAAAAAGGTATTTTACATTTTTCTTAAATGTATATTTCCTGGGCGAACGCATTACTGATTCTGGCAGTGAATTCCAAAGTTTAATTGCCTGTACTTTAAACGAATCGGATAAGAAACCATAGCGATGAGAAGGAATTGTTAATAAAAGATTATTAGAAGACCGAAGATGGAGATTGTGAGTGTTACTTAGAGGCTGAAATTCTTTTTTTAAGTACTGAGGGGAAACCCTATCATTAAGAACAGAGTACATAGAATTCGCACTTGTCTGCGCTCTCGGATACGAAGCCATCTGATTTGACCACGGTACAACGAAATATGATCGTATTTGCGAAGATTGAAAATAAAACGGAAGCAATTATTGAGAATTCGATCCAGCTTATTTAAAAGGGTTTCAGTCAGATTGGTACAGCACACATTAGCGTAGTCGATTAGTGGCAATACTAGAGCTTGCCCCAAGTGAGTCTTAGTTTTTACCGGTAGAAAATTTTTGAATCGGTACAGAGCTCTTAAAGTGATCGTTACCTTACGGCTCACCTCTGTTATATGTGGTATCCATCTGAGAGAACAAATTTTTACAGTAGATGAAAAAGGGATTGGGATATTATCAAAAACGTCCGGGGGCATGGATGACAAATCTATTTGTGCCAGTTTTCTATAACTATCCATAAGAATGGCCTGGCACTTATTTGGATTAACTTTTACCCCAAATTTGTTTTACCAATTACAAATGTGGCAGAGATCAGCCGTTATTTTAGAGATAGCCAAGTCAATGGAGATTGGATCTACATGGTCATCTGCATAGAGATGGAAAGAGCACTTGATATCTTTTGTGATAAAATTAATAAAAATGGAAAATAAAAGTGGTGAAAGTATACTACTAGGTAATTATTGTAGACAATAAAATATATTAGGAGTAAAATAAATTGCTAACTTCGTTCAGCTGGCAATAAAGGCTGGCTGTAAAGAAATAAATATTTAAGTTAAGTCCAAAAACCGTATGAATATTAAATTAAATTAACCACCATCTCACTTAAAAAAGTATAAACAATATCATTGAAACAAATTAGTCATTTCGTTATTAACTCGTTGTAAACTTTATTTTTCAATCATTTCGATTCTCATTCAAGTCCATTGAATTCAATTTCCTAGTCGTCTTTTAAATAAAGCTTCGTTTAAACAAAGCTTTGTAAACTTTTACAAAATTAAATTTAGGAATCATTTAATGGCTTTGTCGAAATAATAAAAATGGATTCTAACGTCCATTGTTATTTAATATTATAATGCTCGGAGTTAAAAGTTGTAAGATTGAACAATATTGTGATTTGTTTATGAATTTTTATTGTGAAAAATATTCATAATATATTTTAGGATTCTACGTGGCAAATTTATATAAGAAAGGAACCCCAATAGTATTACTGGGTAGCTCGTCTCGTCTGGCAAGCGGATATAAGACCTATGTACTTCCCATTGATCTAGCATCATAGAATTTGGTCTTTCAGTACATGTAAAGGGAATCTTCTAAAACTGTACTCGTAGATCAATGAGCATGTTAATAGCTTATAGACATATACACAACAGCTTTGACATTCTGAAATATATAGTGACTGGATTGCAAGTGTGCAAGTGCAAGTTTTTTAAGTTAAAAAGTAGTAATTAAGCCCCCCTTTAACATGTCATCAACCTTTGGAGGCTAGTATAGATAACTTTAATATATTAGGGCAATAGTTTTCCAACTGCAATGTTAGTTTCAATTACTATTCAATTTAGATTGTAGTTCAAGTACTTCTGTTTTTTACTTATCCATGTTTTCCCTAATTTAAATAGACAAATGTTATTATGCTATAATTTTCCGAGGTTTTATTACCAATATAATACAATAATGCTTTATCTCCTGTATCAATATCGGCTGATTTATTACGAGCATCCGAGATCGCGTCTAATTACAGCAAACATTCGCTAATGGATGATTTGGTAATTCCGTTGCCTGTATTTCTCATTTCGGTTTAAGAGGCGTCGCTGAATGTTATTGACATGAGTGACGTGTAGTAGTAAATAACAATTAATTGCAAAAAGAGATTACATAATTCGGATCTTTTGTATTACTCAAGCTATAGTCAAATCTCGTGTTACTAGGTCGAAGTCAAGATATAAATATGTCGGAAACTAATTAAAAAGGATATAGATGGATGGCCTATCTCAAAAGCTATACGGGCGCAACACGGTCAGGATATAACTAAACATTACGATCTCGTTACTATTCTCACATGAACTATTATGACAGGAACCCAAGCAGTGCCTTGGACTTCTGACCAAGGTGTAGGCTTAAGGAATTCCTTTAAGTGATCACAACACTCGCCTCCACTGCTTAGTTTCACCGTCTAAACCTAACACAAGGCTAACCTAACCTAAACCTAACTCACACCTCCGACATATATATAAATTCTGAACTGAAAATCTTTTGATAACAAACTGTTAACGGCGATTTTTGATAGGATTTGATGGGTTACTGGTTATTATTTGTTGGTATAATTTAAAAATATTTTTACTACAAGTAGTTCGATAAGTCGACAACTTAAAACTACTGTCCTGGGAATCTGAGGCAGTTCAAGATAATTTCAAAGAGTGTATCATAGAGCAAGTGGTAATGTATCCATTTAGTAGTTGCATTTTATTGGTACTACAGGTTCTGCTTGAATATGTCATAATAGAAGACATTAAGGTCAAGGACATGACTACACTATAGTAGAATAGACTATCAGTAATTTATTCAGTTTAAGCACCTTTCATCTGGTTCTCTATCTATCTGACTTTTGAAACAAAGTGAGATTATACTTATTTTGTTTTTAACGATGTACGAAACCCCTTACACTACGGAATATATAGTAGAATATCCCTCATTAACGTTGTATTAAGCAACTTATAATGTAAACAATATTCGAAGTTATCCACTATTTGAAGGATTTTTAGTAAACATACTGTATTATAACGCAATCGTTTCCCAAAATTGTCATTTTCGTTACAAGCGTTTGCTGCCAACTTACATTTCCCATAACGATCAAACAGGGAGTCATAAAATCTGCAATTTCATGAGACGGACTACAACTATTTTCATATATGTAACTGCCTACAATTTTAAATTAAAAATAAACACGAGAGATAATAACTTGGAACTTTACAGCAAAGATCTTTTACCGGTTATGTAATTATATATCAATTAAATAATTATGTATCGAAATTAAATTATACAATTAGAGATTTTCAACCTCCCTATTCATATTGATTTTCTGCGTTTGAACTTTTATTTTTCACTTTTGTTAATGAACAAGGTTTTGATGGAGAAGATCCGTGCTGTGAAAAAACAATACACTTTTCTCTTATCAAAAAAGGCTATTTCTCATACTAAACACTTTACATGTTTGATGCTGAGTACAAAATAACATATTTTCCTACCCTAGAATGCTAGTTTGTTGAGCTTTGGCAAACATAAAAAACTTCCATTTTAAGGAAACAAAATTGAAATTGATATTTTGAACTTAGTACGAACGACATTTCTGCAGAAATTCCTGAACTTTTCCAAGTAGTACAATAATAAAAATTGGAAACAGAATCAAATCAAACTTTATTGTTTTTAGTTCCATCATGCTTAACTTGTACCTATCGGATCGGCAAACTGATTGTATTGTTCGATTGAATGAGATACGTTATGTGCACTGCGTAGTAAATTGAGGTACAACTTGATTTAACCGACAATACAATTTAACATAGATAAACGATGGTTTCTATACCATTCTTTAACAATGGAAAATGTATTTGAACATTTCACATAATTACTTTTTGTCTACAAGCAAATAGTAGCGCCATTTATCAGAATATGTATGAACTACGAGAGTCAAGCAATAATTATTAGTAAACTATATTTATGTTCTTCAATAGTACATATATTTAGTGTATCTAGTATATTGAAAAACATTACAAAGGTAAACGCAACGTAGATACTGCTAACCTAACCAATAAATAACTAAAAATTATGATCACAATTATGACAGGAACTTATGCAGTGCTTTGGACTTGTGACCAAGGTGTAAGCATTCAATTGGTTCTTCATATTCTTGGTCGCCTGGACCGAGAGACCGCTGATAACGCCGCCTGTTGTGCGTCATTTCTTTGTTCATTTTTGTTATACGTATGTGTTTTAATAGAGTTTTAATAGAGTATCTATTGTTGTTGTAAGGCAATTAAAAGTTTGTTGAGCTTCGATAATAGTCCGTAAATGAACGTCGACGCTGTGAAAAATAATCGCGTATTTGAAAAAAAAAAATTATAATTATAATAAATTGCTAAGCAGAGAATAAATGATTAAAAATAGGTACTATTTATATGATACCCATGTTTCTTTTGAACATTTGTATCGTAATTTTTGCAGTTTTTTTATTATGGAACTTGTTGTGATTAATAAATTCGCCCTCTGTGGTTTCCTCGTTCATTAAATGAGCCCTAACTAAGAAATTTCGGGGGTCATCCTACTGGGGACAGTTTCTGCGTCCAGTAGACGAGTTCATACGCCAGTAATAATATCATTTAACATGTGTCATGTTAAAGTGAATGGTAGATCTCTTCACGGGCTCCTAGTAAATCCGTGAAGTTTAGGATACGACCTTGTGGAATTTATTTTGATGAGTCTGATTAATTGAACTACCTAGCAAAAGTCAAAATGTGGAAAATGAAACTCTTTAATTGCTACTAGCAAACCCTTTTTGTTTGGGATTATAGGAATCGTTTTAATGAGACAAATATGTGGCATTTGGTATCAAAAGTCTAATCTTAGGTTCAGTAAGGTTAGTGGTATTTTTATTAACAACTAGAGTTTAGGTTTGATTAATTGGACTTAGGGTTTTTAATTTTAATATTAATACCAATATAGTTTACATGTAAGCCTACAATTGTCTCCCTTGGTATAGAGATTAAGTTATAAATGAGGGTTAAATTTAATCGTTTCATTAGGTGGTGTAGCTTTGTCGTGTAATCGCTTTAGGGGTTAAAGGACTAACGTGTTTTGGTGAACAAACACGCCTTTGAGCCGTGCGTGCATCACAGAGGACCCGTGGTAGGTAGGTACTCGAATATTTAAAGAGCATTGTTTAGGAGCGGTTATATTATAATTTACAGCGTATAAAATCATAATAAAAACGTAAAAGGTAAAAGGACTTGATAAAGTCAAGTAATATTAAGAGATGATCACTACAAAATTAACTTCCAAAATAAACTTTGGAAGCTATATTGAGGTCAGCGCCAAAAAAGCTTGGAAGCTTGAACAGTTTTAAACGTTATAGGTTCGATCCTGTATGTAGTATTGCTGTCACCTCTGGAATGGCTCTATCAAACACCAAGTTGAAGCTTTAGACTTTGTTAATCGCCTTACAAAGAGACTCAATGGAGTTGCGACCTTTGCGATCAGAAAAATTCCAGAGGATCTGGAGCATCAACGCAACCTTGGAAGTGTAACTTACGCTTAAGTTAGCCTTGTGTTGGGTTAGCCTTATGTTAGCCTAATCTTAGGTTTAAATAGCGAACCTGGGCAGTGAAAATGAGTGTTACAATTGTGTTGAAGACTTATTTAAACTTACACGCTTGGTGAAAAGTCCAAGGCATTGCTTGGTTTCCTGTCAGTATAGGACGAGATCGTAATATTTAGTTATCTCCTGACCATATTGCGCACGTAGCTTTTATGATAGGGCATCCATTGTGCACATACGATGCTTATTAAAGATTGTGTATTCTAACTATCTCCTCTTCATTCTAACTTCCGACACATATATTTCGGAAGAGTGTGCGCAAAAACAGCATGATTTAATCACAGCTTCACCGAATTACTTGACATCTTGGGGGTCTCCACCTCTTTGTAGTTAACACACCGCCTGTTCGTACGAAACGTTTTGCTTCTTCTTTTTTGATGGACTCAAGAGTAAAACGTCTTATCGGTGTATATAGATAAGCTACATCTTACATTGCATTTACTCTTTCCACTAAGTGAGATGCAGCCAAGCGCTTGGCTATGGTTTACAAAAAAATATTGGAATATTCCGAAATATGACCTCTGATTCTTTGACTGCACCAAAATATATACGACTAGCGGCCCGTTACGCCTTCCCACGGGTCACACGCAATTTTTTTTTAAACATTTTGGCTCTCCTGTATTTTAGTGCTGCCTCTCTCACCGCGTTGCTCGCCGCACACTGCTGTGTATTTTTTGTTTATATTGATATTTTTAATTTCGTAATATTTTTTGAATGGAACATCCGATTTTAATAATTCTAAAAGTTATCTACAGGAATTGAAACAGTCTTGCATGCGAAATATTTTTTTTGGATAAGAATTACTACAAAGGTATGGAAAACATGGTCTGATTTTGATAGGCATTTCTATCAACTTTTAAAATGTAAAAAAGTAGTTATAGCGACATAACTACAATAGTTGGACATATGGTCTCGCAAAGTTTTGTATAGATATTGATACGTTCTATAAAATTGTAGAACATTTTTTTCTTCTATGACCAATGCTTTCTGCAGCGCATGCGATGAAAGACATTTTATGGCTAATTTTTTTACGCCTTGAGTTGGTTTTAGTAAGAATTTCTGAGGATCTCTAATTTTTTCTAGTATTTATATATAGGCTATATTTATTGTAGCCTATACTACTCAGTGATAATGTAGCTTTCTAACAGCAAAAGAATTTTTGAAATCGATCTAGTAGTTTTTAAGTTTATTCTTTACATACAAAAATACAAATCTTTCCTTTTTATAATATTAGTATAGATATAAGTAGATATCTTAGGGAAGTCGTCAATTTCAGTATAGTAGTTCTTGTGACGGTCAAAATGTAGCTGTTGAGGGGCGTAGTCAAGCATTGGAAGTTAATTATTATTATTATTTTTTTTATTTCTCAAAACTTCCTTTAATTAACATTTTTAAATATTTCCTAAAAAAAACAAAATATATTTAAAAAGATAAAAAATAGAGTCCAACCGGCAGCGGTAACACGGCCCAAGCTACCGACCGTTAGGGCATCAGAGAGAGGAACTTCCGCACAATACGTGCCGTGTCCTAGAGTAACGCTTTCTGACCTAAATATCTAGCGCGAGCGGCTCTTAAGGAGTTGGTCGAGGTTCATTGGCCCATTGGCCGTTAGGGTGCCGATCGATATTTTATTAGTTTATGTTTTTCAGCTTTCATGAGATTCTCGTCATGTGGGATGGCGATGCCAACAATCTTTGTGCAGCGCTCCAATCAATCTATCACCACTATATTAGGCTTATTGGCAACAATAGTCCTGTCAGTGATGATAGTTAGATCCCAGTACAACATGACACGACCATATTCAAGAACTGGTTCGGGTGCATACTTATAGTACAGTTCCTCAGATTCCACAAGGTCGTATCGAAGAGCAAGTTGTAGGTGGATAATCTTAGTCACTTGGTTATGTCTGTGCAAATATTCGCCGTTAGCAATACGAGAACAACCGGAAATAATATGTCTGAGTGATTCGCCCGGACTGTGAGTTGCCCGACATATGTCCACCGTGCCATCTCTCACAATATACTTCCGTTAATTCCTCGTCATGATAACCTCGTCTATAATTGCACAGACAAAACCTTTGGTTTTCCCAAATAGGTTGCCGATTAGTAGCCAAAATACGAACGCCTTAATATCTAGATCTATAAATGTACATTGCTGTACAAGTAATAAGATAATTCATTAAACGACAACAAATGGATTAATAAACCCACCAACGTCTCGATCTTCCCATTCTATCTTAACAAATTTTGTTGAATTATTTAAGAAACAACTTTAATTTGCATTGGTTCATAAACAAAAAACAGGCTTGAGTATTCAAAAATAAATTAAAGTATAATAGTCATATGAAGATCCTCTATATCAAGAAGCAAACACTTCAACTGAATAATATCTGTTTAAAATAAATAAAATTAATATTTCTCAAACATTGCAAAAGCTAAATATTTAAAAAATAAGCTTTCTTACTAATTATTCATTCATAGTCTGGATTGCAATTAAGGTGATATTCAAAACAGAAAGGATAAAATTGGCAGTGTCAAATTAAAATTAAATTTCAAAGGTCCAAAAATCAACCTTTCAGCCCCCAAGATACGTAATGAAAGCCCTCCGTTTACGCAATTATATTCCTTTATTCTATCCCTGACAAATTGATTTATTAATTGTTAAATTGTACAATAAATAATTATAATATTGTTTCCTTAGTAGAATAAATATCTTTTTAATAACTTGAACTTACCTATAAACTTCTAAAATATAAATTGCTCGGTTTTTTTTGTAATACTCAAAAATGGCATTACTGAATTGAGTAAATTTTTGTGAATCTTGAGTAAAAAGTTCTAATACACAAAATGGCCAACTTTTCTGAAATTCCTACTGATGAAGTATTGATATTTCAAGTTGTAGAAACAATATTATTCATACCGAGTGTGAAATTGCTTTTCTTATACTCTGACTTTGGAGGTTTCGATTTAAGATTTGAGATTTCTATACTAGGTTCTCCTCTGAGATAAGAAAAAGCATGTTTGTTCACTGTATGATGACCATTTCATCATGAAAAAATCGAAATTAGTGTTTGTGTCAGAATTTTTGAGCATAGGTTGTATTAGGTGCGCCAATTTGATCGCGGTCATTGGGAGTGACCTGTCGCTGACGGCCGTTGTAAAATCCATGGTCAGCAGTGAGCAGGCTTGAGAAGCAGTGGCGGCCTTTGCTGAAGCCGTTATCACTGTAAAGGAGGCGGCGGAGAGAGCCCGGGAGAATGACCCGGAGGATGCTGACATACGCCGAAGGTCGCCGGCGTCGCGCTTTCGTGAAAGCGTAAAAGCGCTGTTTGATGTAGGTGTGTGGGTGATGGACGGGGGCTTCTGTCACTCATGCATAGGCCATGTGCAGGTGTGCATTCCTAAATGTTCTAGGGGCGACACTATGTGTAGGATTGAGGGGAGAATTACTCCCTTAGAATAGAGTCCTTTAGCGGACAGGCGCAGGTAGGTCGCGGTGCGCTTCGATCCCCTGGCCTGCCATTGTAGGCGCCGAGTAGGAATATCCCGGATGGTTTAGCGAGTCAGGCTACCTCCTTCAGAGGTAATTTTGGGCTGTCTCCTTCACAGGCAGTCACACCAACCCCGCATAACAAGCCCAAGTCCCCGCTTGGGAAGGTATCTGTAAGCAGATTCCTCCGGCTCGACAAAAAAAAAAGGTAGATAGCGAGGTGTAGATAGATTGTAGTAGGTATCTAGTTAAAGAAATAGAATTTCTAATTAGTTTCAGATCAAATATATGATTAAATAACTATATTTTAGACAGATTAGCCAATATTTATAATATGGATATAAGAGGAACATAAATCATTCACCACCATTAGCTTCAATTTGACAAACTGTTAGAGGCAAATAATATAGAAAGCGAGAACAAAAATAACATTCAAAGTTATACTTGTATACATAAAGGATGAGTGTCTTATATTACAATCCAATTTCAGTAATTCTTTTACCATTAAAGAAAATATTATACTTTATCTTGTCTTCATCAGAGAAGTACTTTTTTACAACAACAATTTCTGTGTTTATAAGAAAATGAATTTTTATCGGAAAATACTTCAATATTTTGTATTTTATAACACAAATAAAAAATGAGGGTATACGATTTCCTTGATTGAAGGATATGAGAAAAATTCGGCTCCAAAACCTATAAAATATTTTTTCAACAGCAAATTTCTTGTAACAAATAGACATAAAAATAGGATAACATAATAAACTCGATAATACAGCACAGTACAAGTTATATAGAAATTCTTAGAATATCGTTTTCCTTTTATATTAAACTAGCGATCCGCCCTGGTTTCACTCGGGTTTTCTACTATAACAAGCATATATTAAAGCTTACTCTTTAAACAATCTATATATTTCTGAAAACTGCACGAAAATCCGTTGAGCAGTGTAAAAGATGTAAGCGAACAGACAACGAAAGCGATGTCTTTTTATACTATGTAACATTAAAATTAAAAAAAAAAAATATTTTAAGGTTAAATTAATTAATGTTGAGAATAGTCTCGTTGGAATTTTTTTTTTCATTATAACAAAATAAATCTTGCTACCAGACGAAAGAGATATGATACCCATTACTGTACAGGAATACGTACACACATGCAATTTAGACTGAGGCGAGCAGTGCCTGGGGCTTGAGACCCAGAAGCAGTTTTAAAGAGCTCTTTCATAATATATTGACTCCACCCCCACCACTCAACCTTGCCAACTACAATAGGTAATAAAGTAAACTAAACACCAGCGAGACTGCGACTAATCTATCGCACCGAAGGTTATATATTATCTTCACGTCGATACAACATAATATAAAATGATCCGCTACTACTACTTTTATAAACACACATTGTTGCTAACAATCTTTATATGGTCACTTCGTCAGCCGTCTATCTCACAAGAAAAGTAAGTTCTTGTTGGTGTTTGTTTTCTTAGGATGAACTTTAAATTATAACTTAATAATTCTAATACTAAAAAAAGCGTAAAATTATTATAAAGTTTAAGCATGTATTAAAATATTTATTACTAATATTTATTAGTTATTTTTAGGGAATCAATGCTAAATAAACTTCAATTTTCGAGACGTTAGTAGCATTAATAATAAATTGATAAAAGTTGTTATTTCAGGAGAGTATTAAGCGAACTGCGTGTTCAGTCGAATGCTTCATACTAAATTGTATAACATATACCTGACTGATTACTAATCACTAATTACTAAGGGAATATTTGATATATAGATACTTTTTATGATCTAATCGACGTTGATATGAAGTTGAATAATGAAACTATAACTTATCGATATTCTAGTGTTTGTAAGCATATCAAACAAAAGTTCTGTACAATCCATACAAATAAATAAAATTGAAGTGTCTGTTTGTAATATTAAAATAACCGGTGTTCACTAAGTACATATTTATGTATACACGGTATATATGCCAAAACAAATTTTTTTGCTATTTTTGTCTGTCTGTTTGTTCCGGCTAATCTCTGAAATGGCTGAACCGATTGTGACAGGACTTTTACTGGCAGATAGCTGGTGTAACAAGGAGTAACTTAGGCTATTTAACATCTCGCTATAACCCATAGGAGCGGAGCAACACGCGAACGAAGTCGCGCAGTTCGGCTAGTGTTATATATAATACAGTGTCGTTTTACAATATTTTTTTGACTTGCTCAGTTATTCTAGAGTTTTTGTAAGGTTTCCGTTTAGAAAATATTCAATCTTCACCACTGATCCCCATTCCATAGTATCCGTGTGACTGCTGCAGAAACGTTGAGTGAGCACGTCTGGTTTCTAGGTTCATAAGACCTTTAGGTGGCCGCTATTCTAGTGTAAAAAAAAAATTTTACACTAGTTTTCGTACTCGATTTTTTACTTATGTAACAGATAAAATTATTTGCTCTAGGTTAAGGAGTAAACGAGCACGGTCCATCTGATGGTAAATAGCCACCGTCGCCCATGGACATGCGTTACCAACTCGAAAATAAAAGTGAGATGGGGAAATAAAAAGAAGAATGCTACGGTTTCAATGGATCCTGAGCAAGAACTAAGTTTACTAGAACTGTAGCATTAAAATGGTAGAAAGAGGGCGCGTCTGAAACGTGTCAGATACACTTGGCAGTCAGATTTGCATGCTTGTGGTCGTAAGCCAGTTGGGTTACTCGTATCTAACGAGGTGCTCTCCCAGCTTAGAAGAGGAATTTTATTTTATCCCATCCCCTCACGAGTAAACCTAAGGTCAACCTAAAAACATTCAAAACTGCCTGAAATTACGCGAATCTCAAAGAATTCAGTTATTTTATATCAATTATAGTACTAAATAAGAATATATAATAGTTTAATTTAATTGAGAAGGTAGTGGTACAATAACAATAATTGTAAGCAACGAATATTTTAGAGCTTTATTTTACCTTTTCTGTTATTTTAAAGAATTTTATGACGGCGCGGCGTTCCTTTAGAAAATATTCATACTTAGCCACTGCTACCTAATGCAGTAATGCTACTAAATGAAACATCTGAATATTATCAATCTAAAAAAACCGTTAAAATTTAATGTATTAAATTAATTTATAGCCAATCGTAATTTGCTGAACATATGGTCTTGATAGATAAAATAATAACTAGATACGTAATAATCTGTTTTTATTTATTTGTATTTATCCTTATATATGTCCTGGATGACATTTATATTATAGTTAAAACGTAGCTATACTTTGGCCATTTTTGCCGTTCATAAATTAAGTCACACGAATCCTCCCTATTGTGATATCACATATTTTTAAATTTTACGTCTAGAAATTATTAAATTAAATCAGCAGCTCCGAATTCTAAAGTCTACGCAGACAAAGTTGCTGACAGATGTTAGGTTTTATGCAAACGTATTCTTCTCTTCTGTTTCTCACTAATTCTCACTAATAAATGATTTCAATACTTCTGTAGTTACATTTAATTCTCTGCCTTCAACAGCAATAGATACACAGTTAATAAGGCTGCGTTAGCCAATTAGCAGGCCAAGTGGATAAATATAGGTTATAAACATAAGCAATAAACTGCAATCGCGCTTGTTTCCAACATATTGAACGTAACAAATGATCGGTTTATTTGCGTATATTTGGCTGACAGACGCAAACTCGCGGGAACAAATAACGAACAACAATATTCATGCATTTATCCACGACCAGGTGTTTTAGCTCAACATTTATTGTTAGACTGATTATATGAATGAATATAATGATATGAAATAAGTTTTATTATTGACTAGTCCTAGATTCGCATGGTTTCTCCGCTTTACTATGCATATATTGTATATAAACCATCCTCTTAAATCACGCTGTCTATTGGTGAAAACCGCATTAAAATCCGTTGCGTATTAAAAGATCTAAGCGTACAAATAGCTGGAAGCAGTTTAGTTATATTATATGTAAAAAAGATCGTAATCGTCTCTGTGAATTCAATGATTGAAGAATAAATAACTTTTCAATAGATATCAATGATGGGTAAAAAAAAAACTATGTGAGGGATTGAGCGAACTTTTGCACCACAAGATTAGTCTAGTCGTTTTTCCAGTTTCATTTAGACCTTTTTTTTTAAGATTACTAGCAGTATGGATCACATACTACTAGTATTCCCCTTAACCCTGCTAGTAAGCTAAAATGTTTGTGTCAGGAGTGCGCCACGCTAGTAGTCCAATGTCCGGGATTTGAACCCACGAGTCACGACCCATCGCGTATCTAACGCCTGAACCACTGAGCTACTGACACAATAGATACACATACACACAACTAAGGAAAGAGAGTATAATTAAGCAAAAAGAAGTGCACTCATTGAGATTGTACGACAAAGAATAAATTAATCTTACCATATAATCATCAAGTGGATAATTTTATTTTTGTTATTTAGATAATATTTCTGCCATAGTTCCACCATAACAATTATCCCTTGCGGTTAAGTTTTCCCAACTCATTGTACTAAAATTATCTACACTATTTCGATAATATATGTTAAATATATTGTATATTGTAAATATCTACAGCAAAATTGAATGACTTTATCCATTAGACCATCTCACAAATTTTTTTAGAAAACCGCAACGGCCTTAGCGTAATAAAAAAGAACTACAAAACCGACACATTCATCAGGCATGTTAGCGTAGTTTCCAAAAAAGGTTTATGGAACAGGAATTTTCTAAAAACGAATGCCTAAAAATCTAAACCTTTAAATAGAGTTTGGAATGGAAGTTTGGCGTTTTTATAAAAAAGTGATATTGGTTATTATTTGAACGGATTGGCAGTTTCCTTGTTCTATATGGATGGAATTTACATCCTAAATTAAGAAGTTAATAATGCTTTATCAAACATTTTAACTACTAATAAATATTACGATATTAGATGCTTTTGGAGTAAATACTGATCAGTAGAAATTTTCTGGAATATTTGCTTAATTAAAATAATTATTTGCTTAAATAAAAATTAGCAATTCAGCAAAATCAGCGAAGTAAAAATTATTATTGTTAGAAATATAAGATATATAAGGAGGCTAAAAAAATTACCCTATAAAACATTTATATATAATATCTTTTTAATTGTATTTTATTTTTCATTGAAAGTTTTTAGACGTTATCAAAAAAAAAAAATTCTTAGAAAGAGTAAATTATACAATTGATTGTAAACATAAGCTGTACATAGAAAGGTATTTGATATGGCACTTAATTCAGTAAGGAGTAAAGTTGAATTATACGGAATGTTCAGTGCGTGAGTTCAGCACTCGCACTTGACCGAATTATTTATTTTTACTTTAATTTCAAAGTGGTAGATCAAAGCAACACTAGTAGAAAATATTAATACGTAATGGCTATATAATGGCAACATGAAACATTATCTTTAGTGTATATCACAATATTTTTATGTGTGCTGGATAATGTTTCTCATAAACTTTATTACTATAACTATAAAATAGGAATAATATCTTTAACATCTTTTTCTTATTGCAATCAGTAGATTAATTAATATATTATAAGTAGCCTGTTATAATTAATAATACTAAGCAACTTTAGATAAGAAATAGAGCAGAACCTGGGGTGTGTGCTCAATTTCAGTTGTCCCTGAATTTCGATAATTTTTAGGAAACTTTACAATTAATTTATGTTTTCACGTGAAAATTCCTAACGAATAGTTTAAATAAATCATCTAAATTGGTACAGCCATTTTCGAGTTCTATTCATATTGATAAATGATAAATATGAGGATAAAGGTAAAAGTTATATTAATAGCAATTCAATATCTTTCTAATTCAGTTACCTCGTTTTTAATAAAAGTAGTATATAAGGATATATCGCTTTTTTTAGTGAAACACAGTCCAACTAAAGTGTACGCCAAATTAAACTCGCTTTTATCATATTCGTGTGCTGTAATGGAATATTTCCCATAGCGATGATCCAATGAAGTGTGCATGGGATAACATGAATGCCTTCGTTTAACGGTAAATTCCGGGAATCTCGGAATTCTCACTTTCAAAATGACACTATAATAATTAAGTTGTATTTTATACCTGTCGTGTCTTTAATAGATTTATTAAAAAAAAGTGTTCTAAAAAAGACGAAACAAGAAAATAAATAAGATAGGAACCCAGAAATGCATAGGTATAAAAATGCCTACCATGTCTGTTTGATGGTGGTGTTCCTCTAATCATTTACATAATCATAGTAAGTATACATGACATTGACACTTCAATCATTAAAATTGGTTCAGTAGTTTAGGCGCTAGGGTGGAACGTACATACATACATAGATATATACATAGACTGCTACAATCATTACCCTTCCTTTTGGCTTCGCCGTAGTCAGCAATTAAAAATAGGAGCTGATTGTTTTATAGCAGTTAAAAATTGCAGCTGATTGTATTATATCAGTTAAAAATAGCAGCTGATTGTTTTATAGCAGTTGAAAATAGCAGCTGATTGTTTTATAGCAGTCAAAAATAGCAGCTGATTGTTTTATATCAGTAAAAAATAGCAGCTGTTTGTTTTATATCAGTTAAAAATAGCAGCTGATTGTTTTATAGCAGTTAAAAATAGCAGCTGATTGTTTTATAGCAGTTGAAAATAGCAGCTGATTGTTTTATAGCAGTTAAAAATATCAGCTGATTGTTTTATAGCAGTTAAAAATATCAGCTGATTGTTTTATAGCAGTTAAAAATAGCAGCTGATTGTTTTATAGCAGTTAAAAATATCAGCTGATTGTTTTATAGCAGTTAAAAATATCAGCTGATTGTTTTATAGCAGTTAAAAATAGCAGCTGATTGTTTTATAGCAGTCAAAAATAGCAGCTGATTGTTTTATAGCAGTTAAAAATAGCAGCTGATTGTTTTATAGCAGTTAAAAATATCAGCTGATTGTTTTATAGCAGTTAAAAATATCAGCTGATTGTTTTATAGCAGTTAAAAATATCAGCTGATTGTTTTATAGCAGTTAAAAATAGCAGCTGATTGTTTTATAGCAGTCAAAAATAGCAGCTGATTGTTTTATAGCAGTTAAAAATAGCAGCTGATTGTTTTATAGCAGTTGAAAATAGCAGCTGATTGTTTTATAGCAGTCAAAAATAGCAGCTGATTGTTTTATATCAGTAAAAAATAGCAGCTGTTTGTTTTATATCAGTTAAAAATAGCAGCTGATTGTTTTATAGCAGTTAAAAATAGCAGCTGATTGTTTTATAGCAGTTGAAAATAGCAGCTGTTTGTTTTATAGCAGTCAAAAATATCAGCTGATTGTTTTATAGCAGTTAAAAATATCAGCTGATTGTTTTATAGCAGTTAAAAATAGCAGCTGATTGTTTTATAGCAGTCAAAAATAGCAGCTGATTGTTTTATATGTATACGCGTTATTGTAACACCAATAACTGATACTAAAAACTACTTTACTATGATAGATTTTTAGAAAAGTTTTGATGTTTGTTACTCACTTAAACTATGATCTCATTAAATCATACTTTCTCTTACTCTTTGAATTTGATGAGATTGATTAAATAAACATCTAAACTTTGAAACTTATAAGTATTAGTTAAAATATTATAAATTATTTTAAAATTAAAATATACTCTATATACAGACCGATAGTATAACGGCTTGTTGATTAGAATATCCTCCTGGAGGGTTAATAGCACCACTGTTAGAATAATCACGATGTGACAATAATAGCCGGAGAGCTGATGGCGATTTTAGAGAAGGTGTCCACGTCGTAATAATAAAAAAACTTTGGGTGCACCTGGAACAGTCGGTCTGGCGATCTTGCGGTTATTTTGCTACTGCGTAATATACTAGGCTAGCCAACCCTTGCGTCTTCGTCCGCGTGTAACTCCGCTCCTATTGGTCGTAGCGTGATGATATATATATCCTATAGCCCCACAATAAATGAGCTATCTAACACTGAAAGAATTTTTCAAATCGAACCAGTAGTTCCTAAGATTAGCGCGTACAAACAAACAAAATTTTTAGTTTTATATATTAGTATATATAGATTTTCAAAAAAAATAACCAAAAAAAATATCTCATAGTTAAGTTGATTTTTTTAATCTATTGCTTTAGTAGCTATATAAGACATAATTAACAATCCCTGACTAGTTTTGGTTTTAAAGCATGACCTGGCACCAAAATTTATTAAATAATATTTCCAAAAAATATACTTAAGGCATCCTAGGTCTCGTCTTGATCTCGTCTTGGTTTCGCCTTGGTCTCGTCGTAGTATTATTATTTACACCTATTTGCGCATATAAAAGACATACTATTTTCAAATTCCCTTACAAAATATCTGAAATATTATTCGCTGTATTAGTTTATATCAGTAATACCAATGAGTGTGTATCGCGACGTATTAGCTCTTTTCATCCGGCGTTAAGCTCTTTGCCAGAGGGAAGGGTCTTAACGAAAAGACTTTCAAACAGGATTTTTGTTCCACATTTAGTGGGTTTATTCACATATATTTCTTGTGGTTTACTATTATTTCATATTTTCTTTGGATTAAGTTTTTGATCTGGTCAAGTTGTAGCCAATTAAGATGCGATTTTGTGGGAAAAGGAACTGTATCTGGAAAATATGGAAAACTAATGAGATAAAAATAGTAAATATTTTCCGTTATCATAATATTAAATGTTCTTTACAACCTACGCATTTATTATTAAAAAAATACAATTTATTGAAATATTTAAGTAGTAAATTGTTAGTTTGTTGATTATTTTTAATGATAGTTTGAACACCATTGATTAGCGACAGATTTTATTTTATATTTTTCGATTGAGAAGAAAGAACTTTTAATTGGGTAGATGAATAAAGTACATATTACTCTACTCAGAAATAAAATCCACAAAAACCTATTTAAGGTTTTTATTTCATTTATTTAGCAATAATACATTTAATTTCTTCATATTAAATCATTATATATATTTCTTCATATTAAATTATTACAGATAACTAATGAGAATATTTATGAAAGCATATTATGAAGATAAATCAAACTGCTCTATCTAGCTTTTCTTGGAAACTAACTAATGTTTTCCTATAACTCGTAACAACCATTATTTTTCATTTGGAAGATAACTTGTCCTTCTTTTCCTATATATAGAAAAATCACAAATTGGCTGAAAGGAGGTCACTCAAGATACGGACCTAAATTCATTATACACAACAGGTAAACATTTCTAAAGAAAATGTAGAGCAAAGAGATATCTTTGAAATAAGTACGCAATTCTTTTTACCTCTGGATTTCAAGAAACGTGACTTGGGTTTATCGATATAATCTATTCTATTTGTTTGAACCTAATTACTTATTGAACTGCTAGTTTAAGTTACTTTCGATAATAGTTATTTTTGGTATATAGAAATTATCTTGAGAAATATAAATAACAAGATCAGCTATTGATGTGAAAGTAAAGGTTGTGTCTGAAGTTTTAATTGGCTTTCACGTCTAATCATTCTGGACTAAATAATATATACAGACTTTAATAGTGATTGGTAATATTTAATTCGGTTAATTTTTTTATATAATTAAGAATTTTAGTCAATAAAAGTCTGCACCGAGGTAATTAAACTTTTTTATATTTTATACAATAATCTACCCAAATTAATTTCTGTAATTCTAAATCCCACCAAAAACATAAATGTAAAAAAGGAGAGCCTAGTTCAATATAAAAATTATGCTTGGCTGTAGGTTTCGCCGCAAAAAGAATGGAGATCTAAATGAGTGCCTAGTTCTATGCAAAATCCAAATATGTATTTATAGGAACAAAATAACATTATGAACAAGAATTAAACTCTGTTTCTTTGCTTTATTGGATACCTATAACAATCGTTGTTATTTAAAAATAATGTGATTGAGCTAGCTCCATGAAATTTGGGCTTCTAGGTGTCCTTATGGGTATAATTATACAAATTTTTATGTGTTTACGTTAAAGAGGTTTTGAGTTATAGAAGGGTCAAAAGTGGCACCAAATGGTTCGTGTAATATTACACTAGGCGCTGTCTAGCCAGTTTTGAACTAGGCTGACACGCTGCCGCGTGTTTAGATTTCCATAATAGTTTCATCATACATCATGACAATATCTAGTTATATTTTTTGGTCTTCAAAATTGTCCAATAAATTATTAATATAAAATTGTGTGAGAGCTAGGGATCTATATAATATCATCACAAGCTTATTTTCTATTTAAAATAAATACTAACAATAAGGATCACATACTACTAATATTCCTTAACCCCTTCAACTAAGCTAAAATGATTGTGTTAGGAGGGGGCCACGTCAGTAGTCCAATGACTGGGATTTGACCCCACTACTTATCAATCGTGAATCTAACTGAACAACTGAGCTGCTGACGCTTCGTGCAAATAAGAAGATGCATTTTTTTTTATGGTATATAGGTCAGCGTTTGACCATGACATGCTTGAAAGCACGACATAGTCTAGGATGGAGCACGCTTTCTTAGAAGACACCCATTCACTCTACATTAGAAAGCACCAAAATTGTACTTTTCAGGAAATACAGACTCCGGCAGATCGTTCCACATCTTTGAAGTGCAAATAACAAAGGTAGGACTTGGTATGTATCCGAGGAATGTCCACCATATATCGATGGCGCCACGCCATAGATGGATGGTTTGTCTGGGAGTTCTGTAGAAAAAAGGGGCGGCAGGAATCAGATTATGTAATTCCTGGGCAAATGGTCTAAGAGTAAATTAAATTTGGAAATTTTGCCTCTTTCGTCGTCATATTGTACTTTGTGGAGATGATTCCATAACACCAGGAAAAATAAAATGAAAGAGGACTTGTGATACTGATCTGTGCAAGATTCCGAAAATAGTCCAATCTTTTTGTTTACGTCTCGTCTGATACGCGACGCTAAGAGACAAATAGACGAATAAAACAAGACGAAGTCACAAAGCTGTTTGCCTTTGTGCTTTTTTATATTGAAGATACGTATCCGTGTAATGTTTTTGTCTTATTAAATTTGGATTAGATTATAGGTATAGGGGAGCACTATATAATTAAAAAAGTATGAGGTTGCATTACAAAATTGGAGCTTTATTTCAATGTGCTAGCACATTTTGTAACGATGAAATGAAAAGCAAATATCTCCATTACTGGTCACAAAATATATGAATGACCCCCTAATACGGCAGCATGGATTCATCTAGAATATCTCTGTGTATTATTGATGAAAACAAAAATTAGAACATTTCCTAGACTAACTAACAAAAGTAGTAACTTATCACTTTGTTTATCAAGAACACATAAATATTTAACATTTCTTTGAAGATACTAATATTACTATTTTCTAGGAAAAGTGTGTGGCCACTAATTCTTCATCTTTCATCGTATGTATTTCAGGGAATTTCTGGTGAAGTAAATTCTAAGAAACCTTATGAATTTATATCGCATGTTGAATAATGTGAAAATAAGTATAAGTATTGTATACTAATAGCTACATGGCAGCTTTACTGTACAATCACACTCAAAAGACTACAATTACATATACGCAATCCAGATGAAAGCCAAGAAGTGCCTGGTGCTTGCGACCCAGGTGCAGGATTAAAATGCCTTTCTACTACCAGTCTACTTCACCGCGCGATCTCCTGACTCTAATATTTAACACTTCTTGAGCGAAATAGTAATTACGCTAATTATTTCAATATTCAGCCAAATATCTTTAAATATACAATACTGAAGTCATGAGAGCAACTGAATTTGAATAAAAGTCATCCTTTTTATAACACAAAATACTTCTATATATATTCTATTCGCACTATAGTGATAGGTGGTGTCGTAGGTCTGTGTTGATAAGTTAATTTTCGATGATGGAGATATTGATCAAATAATTCTAGTTATATTTAATATCGAACCAAATCTAATCAAAATTATTTATTTCAATTAGACTTTTTTTTAAAGGACTTTTGAAACGTCAAAAATTTGTCGGTCAGTTAGTTGGTCTGAAACTACCACCAGCTCGGAAAGCAGTTTTCTGTTGAGAAGAGTCGGCCAGAAACTCAACAGTCGCTCTTTTCAAAAAGCCATGTTTACATAATCTGTTATACAAATCCTTGAACTTGAGAGTCAACGTCACTTAGATTCCATGCATTCTCATCATTTAAGTAATCCTGTACATTATAGTATGCTTTATTATTGATATTTCATAGTATTAATATTTTAATAAAACCTAACAATGCTATCATTAAAATTATAATTTTCTTTAGTACAGAACATGACTGCCAATCTGTAAACTAATAACACTATATACCCTTGATCGTTTGTAGTTCCTGCAGGTATAATAAACGACTAACTCGACTGTCCCGATTTTGAACTGTGTTTTTTTAACACTTAAAATTGGCTACATCAGGTCAATTGGTACTGTTCATTGAGTTTTGCCCACAGGTTCCTTCTATAGAGGATCATCACCTAAATAGGCTGATGTCGCAACTCCCAGGCACTGCTCGCTTGCTCGCTTGTTATTTACACAAATTTTTAGTGACATTAAGCAAATGTTCTTAACGATGAGAGTAAAATGCTTTGTGGTGAGCAAGTGAAATATAAAAGTGGTGTCAGAGCGGGCTTTGTGCCAGGACTCGTATGAACCGTTTTCATAAAGGACAAATATAGGTGAATAACTTATAATTTTATGTGACTTTTCAAATATTATTTATATATACAAACCAGTCAGCGGATAATTAAAAATGTCGTCGTGAATTATTAAGCTCCAGAGGCGATTTTTTTTTAAACTCTTGAATATAACTCCAAGTTAAAGAGATTATAATAGGTTGAAATCTGAAGGGGCAAGGTCAGGACTATACGGCGGATGCATTTACACCTCCCAGCCAAACTCTCTTAATTTTTGCTGGGTGGCTAAAGATGTGTGTGAGGTCTAGCGTTAACATGATGAAAAACCACACTCCTTATGTTGATTAATTCCGGCCGCTTTCTCTCAACTTCTTGCTTTAACCTCATCAGTTGTTCGCAGTAGAGTTCAGAATCGATGGTTCTGCCTGGTGGTAACAGCTCATAATGAATAATGCCCTTCCAATCTCACCACACACACAGCATCACCTTGTTGCAAGTTTTCGCCACAGTCTGTGAAGTCTGGCCGGCCTTTGACCACGACCTTTTTCGCACGTTCTTGTCGTACGTGATCCACTTTTCATCTCCAGTTATCAGCTTCTTCAAAAATGGTTCGGTTTCATTACGTCGTAATAAAGAATCACAAATGAGTACACGGTTCATTAGGTTTCTTTCAGTGAGCTCGTGGGGTACCCAAATATCGAGCTTTTTTTTGTACCCAGTTTTTTCAAATGCGCCAAACTGTTTTGTGATCAATTCCCAGTTCTTCAGCTACATCGTAACTACTGATATGCCGATCTTGCTCCACTTTTTCAAAAATGGCATCCATTTTATCTATAATAGGGCGACCAGAGCGAGGTGCATCTTTGACATCAAAACTTCCGGATTGAAAACGCTTAAACCAAATTTATGCTACTCTCACAGACACTGCACTAGGTCCATAAACATCGCAATTTTTTTTCGCGGCTTGCATTACATTTTTACCTTTTTTGTAGTAAAATTTTAAAATGTAAGTGTATTACATCTAAATGCTGAAAAAATAGCTTAATTCTGCAGATACAACATTTATTTCATTATGCGTCATAAAGTTTCGAGTAACATTATTAATGCATGATGATAATAATGCTTAGTTCTATCACTCAAAAAAAAATTAAATAGTTGTATAAGAACAGCAAGATCTACCTTTAGAATCTCTGAATTGTTTTAACAATTATTTACAAACAAGAAGTTTACAGAAGAGAAGCAAGTTTGTAAAAGAAATTTGTCAGGAGCGTATCGGTCAGGAATGCGGGTGGGGTTTAGTTTCGTATCACAAACCTTGCTCATTTTAAGCTGTAGGAATTTATATAGTAGAATACTATTTGTTTTTACAGAAAGTACCTTACATTTTGAAATGTTTTTTACTCTTTTGCAAAATTTAATGCCTAATTTTGATGAAAATTTATATCTAGAAAATTTAAAAAAATTATGTTGTAAAGCAGTTGAACTTAAACTTACCTAAGGAGCATCCCCTGCAGAAACTTCAATAAAATTACTGTATCTGCTCTTTAATCTATTGTTAATTATAATGTTGGTAACGCTAATTTAAGTAGTATCCTGTTATTTATGATGTTGATAGGATTGATATGAGTAATGAGTATGTTTACTTTCTTCAATGTTGATCAACTGATAAAAACCAAATACAAGTAAGGATTGCAAAATAAATACGCTGTTAAAACAGATTAATTATGATTACATTGCGGATTTTCTAGCAGTAACGCTGAAGCACTAAGTTAAAATATTGTTTGGATCGACATTAAATCTTACTATATTATACTATCTTACTAATATTATAAATGTGATGTATGGATATTTAGGTGTTTGTTACTTAATCACGCAAAAACGGCTGAATGGTTTTCATTAAAATTTGGCATACAGATACTTTATAATTTGGATTAACACATGGGCTACTTTTTATCCCAGAAAAATTTACAGTTCCTGCAGGATAATAATAAAAATGTGTTTACCGTTACGACGGTATGTTCTTATTGAATTGTTTTTGTTACCCGTTAACCGTGCAAAGACGGGACTGTCGACTAGTAGTGGTCTACAAGATTTATTATTTGTAACTTAATCGCCATGAATATAAAGCTCTTCATTTCTGTACCTGTCATATATTTTCAACCGACTTAAAAAAAGGAGGTTATCAATTCGATTGTATTTTTTTCATGTTTGTTACCTCAGAACTCCGTCATTTATGAATCGAATTTGAAATATTTTATTGTATTTGATTGGATATGCTTAGATTGGTACCATTTTTTTTCAAAATCTAGTTCTGTTGATGGGATCCTTGAGGAATTGACATAACTCCTCGAAAGTTATAGGCTCATATATAGAGATTTTGATATTTTCAGAAGGCTTTTAAGCATTTGTATTAAGAATTTAGCATTTGGTGAAGTGGAACTGATTAGACCACAGAAAGACACAATATGGTTAAGAATGTTAAGCAACTATTACTATGAGAAAATTTAAATAAATACTTATTATGTCGATACAACCAGTAGATTTTTAGACCTTCCGACTTCATCTACCATTAGTTGATGATGACACCGGAAGGTAGGTACTGAAACACAGACATGGGACAACGTAAACTAGTCGTGTTTGGGTTCAATGGTGTCTTAAAGTGTATTTTAATCTTAGCTCCCGAATAACTTTACCGATTTTGTTGCGGATTTTTCAGTATTGAAGCAGAAGGGATTAAGATGCCATTGTTTTACAAGTTTAACAGTATATAAAGCGGTTAAATATTTTGTTAAAAATGTTTCATCTGTATTTTAAATACACAACA
Organism: Limenitis camilla; assembly: GCA_905147385.1. Classification (NCBI taxonomy): domain Eukaryota; kingdom Metazoa; phylum Arthropoda; class Insecta; order Lepidoptera; family Nymphalidae; genus Limenitis; species Limenitis camilla. Next base: position 8,066,578 of record LR990240.1, read on the forward strand.
GTAACTTTGAACTTTTATATAATTTTAATGAAACGGATGATTCTCAACAATATGAAAGTAGGCAATTAAAATAACATTGTAAAGGGCGTTTCACGTGAACGACACCGCATCCTTTGTCCAGCGCTCGTTATGATGAAATGTGGCTCTTGCTCGCGGCTAACATTGTTCACAAATGATTCATCTTACCCATACGATTTAAGATACATTATATACATTTTGATATTGTAGCTTTTGTTATTAAAAATAACCGCTGAAAAATTTAAGAGTTATTTAATTATGTTACAATATGTCAATGTGTCTGCTGCTAAATACTTTTGTGTAGGTAGTGGAAAAAACAAAAAATTTTAAAATGATTATTTTGGTTTACCTTCACAATAAGTTTTATAACAATTTTATTTAGCTAACAATTTTGTCGTAATATTAAAGTAATGAGACTAATAATGTTGTGTTGTTTGGTGGCGTGGTGCTAGGCTATCGAGAAGCACGTTAGAAATGTAATTTATTACTTTAATATTTGGGAACTAGGTCGAGCGATGAAGGTGATAGTTTACGGTTATAAAAGTCTTTAAACCTGCTCTTTTGACATAGGCCCCAGGCACTGATCAGCTTTCATATAGCTGAATAGCTCCCATACTCTTAATGTAAACATAAAAAACTATTTGTAACACTTAAATTACGAAAGTTATGTTTTTTTCTCCTTTAATAACAAAAAGAGCTTAATAAATAGAGTTTCTCAGAGCTTCAGCCTCCAGAGGAATCAATTACAGTGCTCACCTTACACAACACTCAATTAATAGAAGCTATTTGAAACCACACTGTTATGATCTGCGCACTGAACTACTTTAGAAGTACTTGCTTTATTTATCCTTACTTTTTAAGAGACTTTCTTTAAATATTGTCCAAATAATATCTTTATCCTACACTATATACTATATGTAGTAAGTATATTTATTTAACTTGTAAATTTTAAGACTTGAACTTGCAATCTTATTGTTGTGATCCGGCCGAGTAAACGTAAGATATACCAAAAAATACTAGTCGCCCCACGTCACGCGGTGAGCAATGAAATGGTGAAGTTTTGTACTCAGTTAGTTATCGGGAGTCTCCTTTACCGTGGATTGATCTTTTGAGTCTTACTGTGAAGTGAGGCTCCAGTGTATCTTATAATATATACCCTCGTGCAGATTTGACAATAGAGCAGAACAATGTAATAATAATCCTAATCTGAAGAAATATTAATCTAATTAATTAGTTCTAAAGTTAGGTAATTTGGAAAGAAAATAAATTTCTCCTACTCTAACTCAAATTTTTATTTACAGTTTATCGGAATAGTTCATCGTTTTGGAGATAACAGTGGAAAAACGTGAATCTTGGACAAAAATCAACTTCTATGACCCGCACCATCTAACCAGCGTAAATTATACGAATGCTATAGATATACAATGACATTTTTTTATTTTGAAAAAAAATAAAGTACTTTATATTAATAGCTAGACCTTTCAAGGACTTTTTTAACGAGATATTGATTACAATTGTAGTTCAATTGTAATTCAGGAGTAAAAAAAAATACCTAAATAAATCATAATAATATCTATTAGGGGTTCAAAGTTATTAGAATTGTTAAAGATTTGGTAAAACATTTTAATACAACATTATTATTCTTTGACAAACTGAAAAGTGTTTGTATATATTGTGTTAACACAATCCAATTTTATTTTTCAATTTTAGCTTCTAAACCATTCCTAAACCGTTAACAACAGGCGTTTTGTTTAGTCACATTGATTTTTATTGAATATTGCATCGATATATTGAAATAGAAGTGAACTGTGATCCGTTTGGTTGTAGTAAATATTTATGTTTGCTGTTGAATTTTATTTAATACTAAATTGTAACAGTGTGATTTTGATGTTCCGCTTTTAGAATGGTTTTTGAAGTTTTATTATACTTTTAATTAATCTCGATATTGATTGGTATTTATGTATTGCAGTGGTTTAACAAAGAAACAGATATTTTTTTGTTTCATGGTACATTTATAAATTGGCTATATAAATAAAAATGGATCGGCTCTGTATGTAAACATATAACTTCAGAACGACTGCATCAAATAAGTTAATTCTTTTTATATGAATAAACGAGTAAACGAGTGTGTACTAAACTAGAAATCGATCAATTCTTTAAAAGTCAAGTTCAAACTAGCATGTACTAAAGAAATTGTTGCTGATCGAAAGAATCGGTCGATTTCTAGTATCTTCTATTTTATTGCTCATTCTTTAGGCTCATATGAACATTGTTCGATGTAGCAACTAAATTTCTTTAGCATTTTTTGGTCAAGAAGACAAGTTCAAGCTAGCATGAATTAAGGAAATTGTACTCTAATAACAAAAATTAGTCAGGTCTTTTTTTTCTAATTTTCGGTAGTACTTACTTGCAGCAACAAATTTTGGTTTAATAGTTGACTCGATATTTATTGATTTTTAAAAATTTATGCTAGCTTTAAATAAATTTAGCAGTAGTTGCAATTTTCCGCGGACGGCTGAAGCAATAAAATCGCGGTTTTAGTAACTAATTAGCAACAAAAGAGCTACAAACTGTGCACATTTTTTTATTGGCTTTTGCTGATTCGACACTGCTGCCACATAGACATATTATATTTTATATTAACACTAATTTGATTATCATAAAGTACAGAGATTAGTATCTTTACATAGTATAAAACGTCTCTTGTTTCCCGCTATCTTTACGCTTAGATCTTTTAAACAATATTTAATGCGGTTCTTACTAATAGACAGAGTGATTCAAGAGGAAAGTTTACTGTAGTAGAAATACCGTGTGAACCCAGGGTAGATCGCTAGTTACCTTATAAGATTTTTACAATAACGTCACTTCACGTTAGCTGCATTTTATTTATTTACTCAATTATTTTGTCAATAAACTTCCATTTTGTATGGAAACTGTAAGCGGTTCAACATATTGTTACGCGTAACAATATTGGCCAACAGAGACAAAGGGATGACATATGACGTGACAAATCCATCTCACAGAGTATAAATTTACGTTGAATGGAAGTTTTTACTGAAATATATTGCCGTATATCTTCTGTTGTGGGGTAGCCGAATATATCTATTTCAATAGAAAGTGTCCATAAATCTCAGGGCAGAGCTTTATAACCGGTTTTTTTGTAAAAGCAACTTTTATTGCCTTATATACAAGCTGTATTGCAGAGGAATACGAAAATATAAATTTACATGCAGTTAAGATTGAGAGCCTTGCATTATTGGGGATTGTGACCCAGGTACAAGTTTAACCTTTGTGTACTCGCGCTCAAAAGCATTACATGTATACTCGCGCACGGTATCTCAGACCGAAAGTTAATCTCGTCTGTATACTTATAATTTATATACTCACTTATTAAATAATATTTTTTGCTAATAAGAGGTTAATTTTATTTGGTAAAAACAGTCTTTAACTTTATTTGGTAGAACACATTTTAACAGCACCCTTATTTTGTCTTCGTTTATTTTGGTAACAAAAATGTCTGAAAATAAATTAAAAAGGATTTAAAATAATGTTATACATTATACTCTACTAAATCAATTAATACATTTTATTAAGTAATATTCTAAAATAAAAAAATAGCAACTTACCTCAAATGGTATCACGATTACTCGCGTCGGACTTACGGACCGATAACAATAGGTATAGGTGAGTAACTATGTAAGTTGTAAGTGTCTCACGATCACTCGATACCAGCGCTTGCGCCGCACTAAACAATGGCGACAATGAAAATGACAAATGAAGAAGGTACTGAAAACCGCAAAGTCGCAGTGTTGATATTTTTTGAGAAAACAACGATTTATTTGTTTGTCGGTCTGAGAGACAACCGCGCGAGTATACGAAGGTTAAGGAGCCCCTTCATATTGCAATAACTCACACACACAACTCAACGGTGTTGATATCACTGTTTGTATGTTACTTAAATGTTTAAATTATATAAATTTAATTTGAATATATTACTAAATTGTTTAAACAACTATGAATTAAAAAATATATCTATTAACCAAATGTATTGATTTTAACTGCATCTATTGGCGATTCTATCATCCATTTATTTGCAGACAATTGGATATTTTCAAAATAATTAATAAATAAAAAAAATTAATCATTATCAGTATAATATTTAAAAAAAATGATAAGAAATATATTCCAAATGAAACTCTTATGAAAACTTCTATTTACTTATTTTATTACTAGACTTATAAACTAAATAGTTAGACAGGAGCCCAAATAGTGCTTCGAATTTACGATTATGTTTGGGTTTAAGGGAATGCGCATCGATGATAACCTACAGTAACTTAATTAGGTAATACTTAGAAACTACCTCAAGTTACATAATAAAGATCATTTAAAATAACAGTTTTATTTAAGTGTTACTTTAATAAATTAAAAAACTTTGATAGACAGATTGACAACGCAGTGATTCTTAGCTATAATTTGTAAAGATTTGAAGATCATCAGCTTATTTCTAATTGAGAGCTGCGTGACAATATAATGAAAATTATACAATCTTGTAACCATGGTAACACACTGACATTGCTTATACTGAGTAAAAATGAAACGGTATTTCTCGATACCTTTCTCTCGATGTCAAGTATCGTATAGAATCGAGTATCAAACGATGTCGGGTATCGATACTCGGTGTCTGTATTAAATTGGAGTTTAAAGTTATTTCATTTTGAGGTACAGAACAATATATAGTAAAATGTGAGTATTTTGCGTTAAATTTGTCCTACATGATTTAATAAACCGTAACTCATAATAGATTGAAATCGTTTCACGTTCAACTTGAGATAAAACTTGAGTGTCGTCATTAGCCGTAACTTCGCGCGTGTGTGGAGACACAAACTGCACATCTAGATTATGAGACAAACCTCATCAATATGAATATAGCACTTACAACATTATAATAAAGCTTAAAATACCATAACGATATCTTACTCTGGTTATTTAATGTCCAAAATTAATGCCTAAAATTAGAATGTAAATCCTTAATGGATTCAGGTAATAAGAAATTAGGTAGTTATTAAGGGTTGAAGTTCAAGGGTTGAATTAATATGTAAATTGTTATTGTTAAATGTTCTCATCCTAAATTTTTAGCTGTTAATATTAATTCACATAGTATTTGAAAAAATATACTGTGAGGGTAATCCTGCCTTTGTTTGGTGGTAGGGATTTTTTTTTTCAAATCAGATTTCCACTCTCCTATCAATACTGGGGTCTAGTACGCTCAAGGTTCTGGATTTGGGTCTGTTTAAAACTTAGCATCCTTCTTTTTTATTTTTTACTCCTCTCCCAATTATCTCTTGTATTTGATATTTCGAGGGAATATATGCTCCCTTTCGTCTAAATTATTGTTAGCAACACTGTTGATAACTAATGATTTCTTGGTGTAGGCATATTGAGTTATCAAGCGCAATAGTTAAATGTTGGCCTTACCAAATACTTCGCGAGTTTTGGATATATTTTATAAAGTTAGGTAAGTATGTATGTTGAGTAGTGAGGTCGAGTAGTTGAGGTCAGAAAGGTCTAAAATACTTATTGTCTTCTAAGTTTTATTTCACAGTAAGTATGACTCATATATTATGATTAATATTATACACATGCATTTTTCAAAATAACGATTATTATTACAAGAAATCATATACAACATTACTTACACTATTTATATAATTAACTAGAGTTTTAAAAGTAAGAAAAGTTTTTCTTGACATAAATCAAGCTGCAGCATCTTGAAAGTTTTTTAGTGTTTCAACAAATTACTTAAGTACTCGCAATGCATTCAATGTAGACGTTTACAAACTGCTGAAGTTGTTTTATCGATTAAGGGATATATGTTGTTCTTCTAGGAGAAAATAATTACAATGCGACGTAAACTTACATACTTTTTTATAATTTACCATTTTAAAAGATTTTTCTATTTATCTTACTAATGAGTTTGATACTAATGAGTTAGTGCAAACTAATGAGTTAGTTTGGAAAATATTGGTATTGTAATGATGTGGGGGAGATTGATTCGATGACCGAGCAGTGGGGCGCAAGTCCGTCGTTGGCTGTACGATGATGATAAGAGGGGGAAATAGTAGGAATCTCAGTTTGCAGCTGTTGTTTGCTTTTTTACAATAAAATTATTTTTTCTTACACTATTTTTGATTCAAATTTATTTTCTTATGCAAAAAGGTATGTAAAATAAGTAATTAGTACTTAATTTTTTTTTAAATTTTAGACTTCAATAAGGTTTAAAGAAAAGCACCTCTTCAAAATACTCAAATATGTTATACATATGTATACAGACATATATATGTATAACATATTCGAATGTTAGTAAAATCGCAAACATCGACGTTTTTGTTAACGTATGAATTTATGTGAAATGAATCCAAACCTAATATATTTTTCTATAATATTTTTTTGTTAAAATGTTTTATCATGGATTCTTATATTATTTTAATAAATAATTGTCAATTGAAATAAGCATTACTTATGTCGGGAGTAAACGCCCCACAATACTACTTTAGATCATATTTTGACCCACACATGAAAACCAAATAATAAATATCAAAATAAAATTTGATATTATTAGTTATTTAAATTGTACGGAACCCTCAGGGCGCAAGTTCCACAGCCACAGTTCAGCGCAGTTGTTGAATTATTTAATTTTGGGATTATAACTTATATAAAAATTAAAAACATATTAAATTAAATTTATTATGCTTGACACATTTTTTCTCAATATTTTTTTCGAAAATGTCTGATTCTTATGGTTGACTTTGATTTTTTTCCATTAATTTTTTCGCAGCTAAATTAAACTCCGCCTGCAACACAAAGTTAAACTTGAGAGGACGATCTTAAATATGCTGTAACATGTTTTAAAGTTCAGTAGCGCTATAAAGAAGTCAAACTGAGGTTGCAGCTTAAGCATGCCGTTCAAATTTAAGCCATTTTTGTTAGGGAACCACTACTACTTAGTTAGGAGGGAAACTGGCCAACTTATACCGACGTTAACGACCCTAATAAATATTCATGGAGCAAAAAAGCGTTGGGCGAATTTTGTAAGTGTCTCAGAAACTAGGACGTCAAGGATAATTTTCTTGACATACTTGAAACCTTGTTGAAGTTAGATGCCATATGTAGTTAGACTACAATACTACAAAAGGACTTCACATGGTAAAACGCATATATTTTACACGATTAATTCTAACTTACCTATATAATATTATGAATGCGAAAGTAATTCTCCCTGTCTGTCGGTTACGTTTTCACGCCAAAACCATTGAAACGATTTATATGAAACTTGGTACACAGATAGACTTCAGTTTGGGAAAAAACATAGGCTACGTTTTATAAAAAAAAAGGCTAAATGAAGTCTCGAGCTGTGTGACTGTTTATGTCTTTGGGAATTAGTGGGAATCATATATATCTTAACTAATGTTATAAATGCGAAAGTAACTCTGTCTGTCTATTTGATATACTGAATATACCTAAACAACTACTAAAGTAAAGATAAATCTGTTGTAAGCGTCAGTAGCTCAGTGGTTCGGGCGTTGGATTCACAATAAACAAGTCGTGGGTTCAAATCCCGGACATTGGACTACTGGCGTGGCCCACTCCTGACACAAGCTATTTATTAGCATACTAGGAGGGGTAAAGGGAATACTAATAGTATGTGATCCATACTGCTAGTAACCTTTAAAAAAAAATCTATTACATTCTTAGCAAGCCTTTATTTGATACCCTTATTGTAGGAGTGTATTAAAAATAACTAGTCTGCCATCTAGGCTGTTACGTGTGGATTTAGAATGAAGTCACAGTTAACCTTGATGATTAATCAAGTTAAACGAGTATACAAAATTACAGCTGAATCGGTTGAAGATATCTGCTTCAAAATTGAGTGGCAAGATTCCACCCGAACAAACAAGTTACGTACATTGCAAGTTAAATAAAAGCTTGTAATAATGGAATTATTACTATTGTGGTCAAAAGTCAGACTATATAATTGATATTCCTCATTCCCTTCTAATATAGTGTACATTATTCAACTAGTAAAGCCCTTTTATTTCATACCCATATTGAGGGAGTTGTGAAAAAAATATGTGATTCGCCATTTTGTGGTGGTGGACATCTTGAATTTGTAATGTAACATAGTGTATAGTATTCTACTAGTTAAGCCCTTTCATTTGATACCCATATTGAGGGAGTTGTGAAAATGTAATCCGCTATTTGTGGCGGAGGCCATCTTGGACCGATTGTCATCAAACATAGCTAAGAATACTCGAGACAATATCAAAATCGATTCATCCGTTCGGGAGCTACAATGCCACAGACAGACAGACAAACACACACACACGCAGACACGTCAATCTTATAACACCCCGTCATTTTTGCGTCGGGAGTTAAAAATGCAAAAACATGAGTTTGGAATTTTCAAAACGCGTTTATTCTTTAAAGACTTTCGTCTATTTATTAAAAAATAAAACTTTTTAGTACGCAGTGGCATATTTTTTTAGATCTAGCATTAAATGTCCGCAAGTTAATTACTTTTAAAGCGAAGTGCTTAAGTAAACCAAATGCACTTTTTTAATCTGCTGGACTTTCGATGATCGCGAAATTGCAGTTGTTAGTTAGTTGGAAACTTTTGCACTCGATGAATATTTCATTTGCTAAGATTATCATATTGGAGACTACTTGTGTACCGATAAACTTTGAAGTCTTAACTAAGAGTATTCAAAGTATTGTTAGTTAAATATTAATTTTAATTTATTTTATCAATTCAATTATATTCCACGATTCACACATTTACTTTTCACGGCTGTCTTTTTTTCTATTTGTGCGCTAAATCATGCAATTTATTTTGATAACGTAATGAAAAAGAGGAGGTTTACTTACAATTACTAATTTAATTGAGAGAACTATCGTGTAATATCATTAACAATAGCTACATACATAAATATACATATTACAATAACATTAAAATACGTCCGCCATCTGAGACATTAAATTTATTTGCCGTAATTTCCTTATCATAAAACCAAAATCATAAAATTTTAAGAGAAGTTTTGAGAAATTCATATTAAAAGAAGAATTTAAAGATGCCTCTGCTATTGCCTGCTAACTCTACTATCTAAATATCACAGAATTTTACAATAGACTGTTATAGAGGTAACGATACTTGAAAGTGAAACTTTATGGATTATGCTCAAATCAAATCATATCAGTTAATTTGCTTGACCATTTGTTAAAATATAAGTTACTAACAGACGTTGTCTTGACTTAACTATGACTATTGGTCAAATGACTTACAGTTATATTAAACGCCATAAGGTTACATTAGAAAAGTTTTTTTTGTGGCAGCTAAAGGGCAAACGAGCAGAAGACCTACCTGATGCTAAGTGGCCCCGACTTTTTCTTCTTTGTCAATGAGTTGCCACCTCAAAGATAGAGGAGGAATCCGATTTCAGTGGACTCTGAGCGAGAACCCAGAGCCCACTAGAATTGTACTCTATTGACGGGATGGGAGTGGCTTGACCGGAACGCGTCGAGACACTTAGTCGTCTAGCTAGTCGGGAAAAAGATCCACTACCACCAAGAGGGTGCCGAGTTAGCGCATCTTACGAGATGCTCTCCCAGCGACAGAGGGTAATTGTATTCTTACCCGTCCCCTAACGGGTCGAACTACTTCACACGGGTTAATATGGTCGTTAAGTTACTATAAATGTCACTAATACTAAGTGGACGGATAATATCAAAATTGAAGAATTTGTATTATTATTATCTTTTGCGGGTTCTTGTGTGGTATATCATCATATAGAAATTCGGAATAATGGCAAAGAGAGTATATTGAAAACCATTAAGATATTGAATAGACTAGATACTGCTACTGAACCGATGAATAATTAAACATTATGATCTCTTACAATTACGTCAGGAACCTAAGCAGTGCCTTACATTTGTGACGAAGGTTTAAAGACCTCATCAACACAAATGCAAAACTCGCCTCCACCACCCAGGTTCTCTGTTTAAATCTATGGCTAAGCTAACCTAAGCTTAACTTATGCGACGACATAGATAATATTCGGGTTTCAGAAGTTTTACCTATATGCAAACGAATCATCACAATTTTTCATTGCACATTCAAAAGACACATTAAACGTGATCAATTTAAAAACGCTCGGATAATTTAAATGTTCATTACAAAAGAGTTTAATATTAAAATATTCGAGAAATCGTCGTTTGATTCCAATTTTCGTTCGTAATTAAAACGAGTAGCGAGGCAGCAGGCAGCAGACCGAATATTGAGTGCTCTACGTTATTGCGACAAGCCAAGGTGCGATGTACGCTACTGCGACAAAAACTGCTCTTTACTAATTATATTGGTACTATACTATACTGGGGATCGGTTTCTGTAGAGCACATGTCTGGTGAATACATACTAACATTATTCTGATGATGAATTATTATTCAAATTTTGCATTTGAAACAGATCTTTTCCTATATATAGCAACGTAAAAATAATTATATTAGGCACTTAAGTTCTCTCTCTCTCTCTTTGTAAAAAAACCAGTCAAAACCAGAAACCTATGTCCATTACTAATATTTTAAATAACTATAAATATGTAACAATGTCGTATCTTATAAGCTTCTTGTTTAAGTCTGATTTTATTAGATTTCGTCAAAATTCAAAATTTTTACAATATTATTATTAAAAAGTTAATAATATAATCTGTCTATTAACGAGTTCTTTTATAATATCGAGGAGCTATATCATATAACCGCGATATTGATATATACAGTAATACTTTTGCTTCAAGCAGAAAGCTTTTCTTTTGCAGAAAATAAACAACATTTCAGTTAACCTTACTTCAGCTAACTGAATAAGTTTATTAAACTCAACCAAAGTGTAATAGCAAGGTTATGTGGATACAAATGTTACTCCAGTTATTTATCTAACAATACAAAATGTGTGCCATTGTCATGCACAGTTTGGGTTTAAGTTAACTAAACAAATGTACAATTTACAATCAAGAATTGTCTAGAAAGCATAGAAAACTCGACTTTAACTTAATATAACTAGGTTAGTAGTCAGTCGCAATGAGTGTAATACGTTTGCAAACGTACTTGACGGTTAAATGTTCCTGACGTTGCAACAGAAAAATCGAGAAGTTTACTTTATCTTGTATTCTCTTCAAAGAGCTTCAATTATGGTTTATATTTTTATGGTTAGTGTAATTGTTTTTTATGTACTAAAGAAGTAGTAGACCTGTAACGTTATTTTTTGCTCTCGTGGACGACAGACGTCGCGTCGCCAGGGCCTTTATAAATATGTCGGAGAATAGTAAAAGATTATCGAATAATCGAATCGTCATCGTCATCTATGGCGCTGGAGTAGTAGTTACTTTTTGACAATCTCGACTCTTTATATGCTATCGACAATCTGACTGTAGTCTTAGTTTTTCCAATATTTCCCTCTTCTTCTTCCTTCTCGTCATTAAAATCCCCGACAAATATTAACTCGAGTCGGTAATAAATTACACAAAAATTCTTTATCAATATAACATTGTTGCATTTGCCGTTTATAAATTAGTATTCGCGGGTTTACTATTTCAGTATACCGTGTACGTGTAGACAAAATAGCCGTTTTCGGGAATGTCAGTCTCTCTAGCTATCTACTAGCTACGCCTCGCGGTTTCACGCGCTACATTAGATAATTCCCGCTATATCATTATAAGTTATAGCCTATGTGTTATTCTGATATGTAAGCTATATTATTGTAAAGTGTCATCAAAATCCCTTCAGTATATTTTGTGTGAAAAAGTAACAAACCTTCATCCATACATCCACACATCGTACATTTTTACAAACTTTCGCGTTTTTAATATTAGGTCATATATGATATTATGAAACAGCTCTTTAAACCTGCCCTTGGGTTTCAAATCCCAGGCACTGCTGGGCTCCGTCCAAATTGCATGTGTATGCGTATTGCCGTACAGTAATGGGTATCATTCGTACTAAATAACGCGAAATCTAGAGGCAGTCCTTCATCATTCTCTTAAGGAACGCAAATATACCCTCTGTTACCAAGAACGAGAAAGAAAGATAAGGCAATATTTAGAATAAGAGCTTTTTAGCAAAAGAGAGGATGCTGAAAATGTAATCTGTGAAAAAAATATTTTTATACAATTCAGACTATTCGTTTCGACTCACCTAAATTATCACACGTGTCCATTTCTTTGTGAGAATGTTTCTATAGAGCAATAAATATTTATTGATAACCTTGACACACTTTCATCCATTTGAAGGATTTTATTGTAATTATATACTTTCTTCAATAGCAATTTCTCTCGTTGTAAAACAATCGCGATTCACTTGGTCGTGAAATAACGTTGCATTCATACCAGCTGCTGCTTTCTGTTCGAATGAAAGAAATATTTTAAATATCTAAAATTAAATTTGTTACTTTTTGTTATGAATATTGAAAAGAATTCATAGTTTATATGACACAGGAACACGAAAAAGAGATTAATAACTTGGACTTTAGATAGGAAGACAAAGTTGAGGTTTGTAACTCTACTGCAAGTTCAAAGAATTCTTACAGATTACAAAAACATTTCTAGACTTCGCTCCCCAACGTACAACAACTTTTAGTACTTAACCAAATAATAAGTAAGGAGACGTCCTCTAAACTAGGACAAATCCGGATGGGTGAACTAGTGAAAACTGTATCATATTTCACGCAGTAGTTCTACGCGTCAATACATACTGTCAGACAGACAAAAATTAAATAATTATTTTTTTGGCTTATGTTGGTAACATAAAGACTGGTAGTAGGTTTTCTTCAAAATCCTGTTATTAATTGTGTTGGTAGGATTGATATGAGTAGCATTTTTATTTTCTTGAATGTTGGACAACTGTGTTAAACGAAGAAGTAGTTATTGCAAAATAAATATAACAGAATAACTATTACTGCATCGCAAGTATTCTAGCAGTAACTCTCAAGATCTAAGTATAAAGTATAGCCTCCAGAAGGATATTAAATTCAAGCCGTCACACTGTTAGTCTGCGTGTATATTACTCTCATTAGTTAACAGTAAAGACATTTGATAAGATACATTTTTACTATATATATCTCGTACCATATCCTGATGTAATAATATAATTTTTAACTACATACACAGTGTTTCTGAACTGAATTATCTGTTTAATAATGTATGAAGATGTTCACGAAACCTTCTATCCGGAACTGGTGCGTGTGAAATACCCCTTATTTATTCATTATGGTAGCAAATTATTTCTTTAAGGTGTTTACGTTTTCATTTTAATTTAAATTTTATACCTATATTTCAAAAAAATATATAGTTTGGGAAAATTTTTGTTTATGTTAAGTTTGTTTAATTACTACTTACACTTGCCACACTGATGTTGCTAACACCTTTACTTACATTAATTCTTATAATTTTTAAAATGTTTCTTCTACCAAATAATCTTATTCAATATTTCCCTTCGTTTCTTCATTGCGTACTGAATTAATTTGGGATGAACGCTGCAGAATAAAATTATTCCCATAAAGAGAATGACCAATAGCTTCTATTGGTTTATAGATTATAAATTTTGCCCAATCATTAAAGTAACCATTTTATTTTTTATTGAAAACGGGACAAGGACGGGAGTCTTTAAGACACCTACAGATGAAAAGACGAATTAAAATCAAACAAAAAAATACTCCTCGGGTATTTGTAACAGGTAAATCGTGTGACGAAAATAGTGTCACCGTAATTTCATAGGTGAAGTTATGAGGTATCCGTATGTTGTATTAAAATATTAATACTATAAATTATCGATATTAAATATAATTAGAATAATTTGATCAATCTCTCGATTATCGATACTCATTTGTTATTCTTAGTAAATGCACTTGCAATACACAAAATAGCTTGTTGTTGTACCCCACTTTTGGAGGTGGTATGATCGGGCAATGAGTTGCGTCACGGGGGACAGTAGTGGGGAAGCCTTCAAAGTGGAAGGTTGTAAGGAGAATGGATATATTATAAAATTAAATGGTGGAATTACGAATAAATGTGATTGGATTTATCTCTGGCCTCACTCCTTTTACTCAGTATTTTCTAAAAAAATATAATGCAATAGGAATCGGCCTGTCTTGTTGCAAAATATGCGCTGATTTACGCGCAATATCGGAAAACGGTGCAGTTACGTAGCTTTCTTACGGGACAACGGGACCGACAATGAAATAATGGGACTGTCCCGTTCAAGACGGGACGTATGGTCACATTACCTATCATATGTAGTAAAGAGTAACTATTGTTGAGAATCACGTGAGTGTTGGGTAACCAGGACGAGCCATGTAAAAATCTTGGATATCCAGCCCCGGACACAGCTGGGACTTCGTCTAAAGTGTACGTTAATATTGTCTTTTACGCTTTACCGTATAGAACATATATTATTTATAACCAATAATTATAATCTCCAATATGATCATTAAAAAAATCCATACACGATACATCCATAACATTGAACAATAGCGTTTTTGTAACGTCCTGTTAAGGGCCCAATAAAAGCAAACGCTTATGAGCTGTTGAACATTTGAATGGATAGGATGTTGTTACGTTATCATTTTCACCTCTATTGTCCTCGTTATCTAAACGGTTATTGATATAGGCCATTTTTTTGACAAATATTTTATATCTGACCAGTGAGTTTTATTAAATTATAAAGTTTAGAATCTGTATACATACTAATCAATATCCTTCATCAAGTTCTAAACTGCTACTTTGTAACTATTAGGACAAGGTTTAAGTAAAAGATTTCTTTGGAAAATGGAAATATAAAAATTGTAAATAAAATAATATTATCATATGACGTTAAGTTTAACAATTCTGTTAAAATCAACATATTATTTTTCACTATTTATTGCATTTCCATTTTCTAAACATTCTTTGTAATGGAACGATACTGTATTATCTGAGAATAGTTCGAAGTTATTATTGTCTCGTGATAGTCATTCATTAACAAAAAGGAATCTCTTGCTTTGTTATCAAGTTATACGTAAATGTTAACATATATCATTTGTTTAACGTAAATATATTTTATATTCATAAAACCGTTAAATAAGATTGACAATACTAATATTATATATTACGTTGAGTGGGAAGGAATTCTCTTTATCCGGTTTCCACGTCATTGAATTATCCTACTGAAATAATTCTAGGAACTGAAGAGAGTAACGATTTTATGATCACATACTCGGTTTATAATGTTCGTATATTGCTCTCTCATTTACACGTGAATCGATATGTATAAGTGGGTAATTTGTAGGATAAATTAAAGCCATGGTATCCTTTATAACTACTATGGCTGTTGTTTCGCTATACTTATCAGACTTTCAGATCCTACTCTTTGTACCTTTAATAACATTAAGTAGTAACTTAAAAGCGATGAACAATGAATTTCATTTTATTAGTGAACTCCAGAGGCTTCTAAAAGCTTCCATTTTATTCTTGGATTCATCATCAGATCTTGAAGTCTAGTATAATATATTCACTCATCAAGATGAAGTCTATTATTATATTAAATTTGAGTGATTTTAATGTTACCTATCAGTACACATACATAAAAAGTTTCATTTTGATACGACAATTAAAAATAGGTTATAATTGACTTTCAAGATTTGATCACATTACTTGTCAAAAAATTCGAATACTATACGATATCACCGAAGTAATTATTCTCATTAGAATATACACGAAATATCCGCAGTAAGTCACTGAGGAGTTGAGTATTTAGCAGATAACTTGATGTTGCAACATGATTTCAAGGTTGCCACGTCCTAAAAATACCACCAAAGTTACAATACCATGTTTTTGAAAATCATAGAAATTTGTGAAAGTTGGTAAGATTTCTGTCTCGAGTTAGAAATTAGTTAACATTATTCAAATGGTTGACAATATCATGAAATATTGTAGGTAGGAACTATCTCGATTAAATCAGCTTTCAAACAAAAAAATAAAAGCATCAAATTGGTTTATAATCTTGGGCGCTACGATGCCACAGAGGTTAAACTTGTCCGTTTTTTAACACCCCGTCGTTATAGCGCGGGGGATAAAAAACAGCTTCAGAATCTTAAAAATGTTAGCTTAAAGCAGATATTTTAAATATAAATAATCCATACTGTATAAAATGTTTAAGCACAAATACATAATCCATCGCATTTTTAACTCTTTCAAAGTGAAAGAAACTTTTGTAATGACTAACGGATGAATATTCATAGGACCTCTCTTACTGCGCTCTCATTTCCATAATACTCAGTAGCTAAGACTCTTTGGTTATTTTGTCTATTTAGTATTTCCATACTGCTTTTGTCAGCCGTCTCATCACCAATGTCACTTAGAGCTCACTTAATTTACCTTTGAGAAAATCTGAGTGCTTTATTACTTTTTTAAAAACGTATTAGTAGTAAAATTGAATCAGTCAAAACCAAACTTTTCAGGAAACGATAAAAATTGTTCAAAACCCAACGAGATGACCAAATTTACGATTTGAACGTCAAATAATGGGAAAGCTCGATTGTGTGACTGATTGAATATCGACATTACTTTATCTATACTTCTATACTAATATTATAAAGAGGAAAGATTTGTATTTTTGGATTTTTGTATGTAACGAATAAACATAAAAACTACTGGACCAATTTCAAAAAGTCTTTCACCATTAGAAAGCTACATTATCCCTGAGTAACATAGGCTATATTTATTACAAGAAAAAATTAGAGATCCTCAGAAATTCTCACTAAAACCAACACAAGGTGCAAAAAAATTAGCCATAAAATATCTTTCATCGCATGCGCTGCGAAAAGTATTAATGATAGAACAAAAAAATGTAACACAATATTATAGAACGTATCAATATCTACAAAAAACTCCGCGAGACCATATGTCCAACTATTGTAGTTAAGTCACTATAACTACTTTTTTACATTTTAAAAGTTGATAAAAATGCCTATCAAAATCAGACCATGTTTTCCATAACTTTATATTAATTCTTATCCAAATAAATTATTTCGTAATGAAGACTGTTTCAATACCTGTTAATTACTTTTTGAATTATTGAAATCGGACATTCCAGTCAAAAGATATTACGAAATAAAAATATCAAGATAAATAAAAAATAATCCCAGAGGGGCCGCCGGCGCGGTGTGGAGTGCCTCGCAGAGCAGCGAGTAACGCGGCGATAGAGGGAGCGAAAGAATGCGGGAGCCAAAATGTTAAAAAAAAATTATCCACCCGTGCGAAGCCGGGACGGGCCCCTAGTGGTAAATAAATAAATTAAACCTTCAGCTTGTATTTTTAAATCTTATTTATATCTTCATCTTTAAATATAGTAAAATAAGTAAATCATTGATAAAAGTATGATTCAAATAAAACAGTAAATATTTATCTAATATTACCTTATTGAATAGTTTTTCGATATAATTTAGTAGACAATTTTTTTTTGGAAATAGGTCATATATATGTCGGGGATTTTAAAACGATGTGAAAGGAGATGGAAGGAGGAAGATGGGGAATATTGGGGAACACTAAAAGGGGGTGATGGTATTGAATGGAATATTGGGTAAACGCGACGCAGATACTTCTACTGAACCGACAAATTATCAAATATGATCTTTAACAATTACGAGAGAAACCTAAGCAGTGCTTTGGACTTGTGACCAAGGTGTAGGCTTAAGGACGTCCTTTAAGTGATCACGACACTCGCCTCCACTGCTAGGCTCTCCGTTTAAATCCAAGGTTAAACGCACATAAACCGAATCTAACACAAGGCTAACCTAACCTAAGGCTAACCTAACCTAACATTGTGTTTACTTAACCACGTGGCAATTAAATTGTAAGGACTTACGTGACCTTAGTTGGACAGCACTTCCACACTACACTGCACTTGACACTATCACTATCACTAGCACTACTTAGATGTTCACTTCTTGAGAGACCGCGCACGACTAAGACTTCAGTTTGACTGTCGATCGCATATAAAGGGTCGAGGGTAGATACTGTCAAAACAACGGAAGTGACTACCACCCCACTCCAACGCCATAGACAACGATAACGATTCGATTAATCGATAATCTTTTACTATGCTCCGACACGGCCATTCTGATAATCCACGCGCTCTCGCGTTGCCTTTACACAGTTTCAAAATACGTAACACTAATTTCATAGACCAATAACTTCGCTAAAGTGTGACAGCTTTCAGCACTAGTTTCCACTAGACATAAGAATTTCAATCATTAATACACAAAGAAACAAAGAGCTCTCAACACTCTTTACAGAAAACATCTCAAATTCGTAGCAAAGCGTAACAGCTTTCAGCCCCAACCGTCGGGGCCTACAAAGCCACCTTACAACGGCTCAATAACAACAAAGTGACAACACTTCCAGTACATCTTTCCGACAAAGCGTAAAAGCTCTCTGTCCACTAATAAAACGTTAATATGACCAGTAATTTCCAATCACAATGCGTAAAAACTGTCCACACCACAATTTACTACCGAAACGGCTGATGAGCCTCGTGTAAAGCGAAGGCGTACCTACTTCAAATAATAATCACGATTTTAAGATTTTAAACTACCTTCGCAACTATTTCTGATTTCAACTATTTCCGAATTCTTTGTTTTAAACTACCCACTTTTAACTTTTTCGAAAACTAACTTTACTCGCATTGAAACTAATTTAACTGTCAGGATTGTACGCAAAGAACCCTTAACGTGAACTTTTGGGCTTGTGATCCCACTTCTGATGTCGGGGATTTTAAAACGATGTGAAAGGAGATGGAAGGAGGAAGATGGGGAATATTGGGGAACACTAAAAGGGGGTGATGGTATTGAATGGAATATTGGGTAAACGCGACGCAGATACTTCTACTGAACCGACAAATTATCAAATATGATCTTTAACAATTACGAGAGAAACCTAAGCAGTGCCTTGGACTTGTGACCAAGGTGTAGGCTTAAGGACGTCCTTTAAGTGATCACGACACTCGCCTCCACTGCTAGGCTCTCCGTTTAAATCCAAGGTTAAACGCACATAAACCGAATCTAACACAAGGCTAACCTAACCTAAGGCTAACCTAACCTAACATTGTGTTTACTTAACCACGTGGCAATTAAATTGTAAGGACTTACGTGACCTTAGTTGGACAGCACTTCCACACTACACTGCACTTGACACTATCACTATCACTAGCACTACTTAGATGTTCACTTCTTGAGAGACCGCGCACGACTAAGACTTCAGTTTGACTGTCGATCGCATATAAAGGGTCGAGGGTAGATACTGTCAAAACAACGGAAGTGACTACCACCCCACTCCAACGCCATAGACAACGATAACGATTCGATTAATCGATAATCTTTTACTATGCTCCGACATATAGGTATTCATTAACATCCAAAACATCGTTAGAGTGTAGTTTATTGAGTTAATTCATTTATAATATTATCTGAAGAGTAAAGATAGAAATATTTCATATACTTATATGGAAAATGTTTACGTGGTTTTATCACAATCGACTAAGTGTTGATATGTATGCCTAACGTACTATACAGATAGATAAAGTCCCAAGTGATTAATTCCAATATGGAGGATAGAGAATTAATCATACGATATTACAATATTATGGTAAATCTGATATGGTTATCTTCATTTGGCCGTTTGCCTATTACACACGGATAATAGAACTAATTATTGCCGCGGTCGCAAGTAATTATCGAGTAATATGCTTGTGATTATACCAGAATTATGTATTTTATGAAGAAACACTTAAAAGACGCGTTATATACAAATTGCACTAAACAATGCACTGATAGAAAAATCAAGAAAATACTTAACATTAGCCTAATCGGTCACCAGCACAGATTTATAATCATCTGCTCTTGCTCATTATTATATACAAAACTATCTACATTTCTCTTTCACTCGTAAGGTAAGCAATGTTAAAAACAGTTAAAACAAAATAGTTTATTGTAAATAAAATATAGTAATTATATATGAATTTATAAAGTTAACCTCTCTTGCCTTCAAACGCATGAAACTATTTTTTAGTGCTATAAAAACTGTTTAGGTATTAATGTCTTTAAAACTTAGCTTCGATACTGACTTCTGTGACTGATTAAATGTAGGGCAATTGCCCTACCCCTGTTATTATTATAGTTAACAGTTACTGCGTCTATTAATCTAATATTTACGAGTCATCAGTTCGCAATAATTATCCATATTTAGTATTCGTCTGATGTTTTAGCTATGAATACAATATGATATATTAGTATAATATTTTTAAAATATGCTAAAGAATAATATTTTCTAACATTTATCATATTTATGTAAGCATTAGTAGAACAAAATGTTCAAAAATGAAATGACAAATTAATAAACGTTAACATGAATATAAGCTAAGGCTATAAAATATTAAAATATCATTATGTATTCTTAATAACATGATAATTATCGTGGCCTTAATATACAAAGTACAGTATAATGATATATTAATATGTCATACTGTGTAAAATCCAAAATTATGTAATGACTAGCAACTCGCCACGGTTTCGCTCGGGTGAATTTTATCACGTGTTATCATTTAGGTTTAATTTTCAACATATTTCTCTTCTAACTTTTATCTACTTCTATCTTTTTCGGGATAAAGAAAGGTGACTTTTGCCATTTCCAAGTTTTAATCTATCACTGTATCAAAGTCCAGTAGTTTTTGAGTTATAAATGGTATAAGTAACCCGATTTTCTTTTATATTTGTATAAGATTTTGAAGAAGAAATAACGCAATGTCGTATTTTTTTGGGAAGATGTTTAATACTTTTGAAAAGTTCAGCTTTATAAATATGGAGCTTTTTACTTGACTGAGTTAATCATGTTTGTGTCAGAAAGTCATGGATTTGTATCAATTTTCTTAATACTATTATGAACTTTAGAAAGGAAGCCGAGCAGTACCTGGGGCATGATATTAGAGATTTTCAAAATGTTTTTTATTATATTCATGAATGTTCGTGTTTAATGATCGACGACACTACTTAACACTTAACAAGTCACACTTGTTAAGTCAACACCTCCTGAAGATGCTTCGGTTACGGAGCGAAACGTACGTCGATTGTCGATCGCAATCTACTTGTATGGTGTGTACTGGTTCGGGTTCGCGCGTTACACTTTTCCGTGAACGGTGTGCTCTTCCGGATTCAACAATACGAGTCTGGTTGTTAGATCGTCGAGCTACCTACTTGTGTGGTGTGTTTTGGTTCCGAGTTCACGCGTCTCACTTTTATGTGGGCAGGGTGCTCTTCTGGGTTGTGCCATACGAGTCTGGTTGTTCAGATTGCCACGGATTATAGCAAGGAATTTCCGCAAAGTAACGCCTGATTCAATTCAATAAGTTGAAGTATGTTCACTCGATGAAATAACTTAGCAGTGCTATAAATATATGAGAGGAATATGGTATATGATACCCATTACTGTACAGCAACACGTATACACATGCAATTTAGACTGAGGCGAGCGGTGCCTGGGGCTTGAGACCCAGGAGCAGGTTTAAAGAGCTCTTTCATAATATATTAACTCTCACCTCCACCACTCGACCTCGTTAATGATAATAGATAATAAAGTAAACTTACGTGGACCTCGAGAAGGGTAACCTTAATCACGACACTATAACACTAACTTCCATGTTCACTGCACGAAAACACCAGAAAGACTGAGACTAATCTATCGCACTAAAGGTTATATAAAGTCTCCACGTCGGTATACTCGAAATAATATAAAATGATATACCCGCTACTACTACTTTATAAACAGTGTTGCTAACAGATAGCTTATATAGATAGCTTATATGGAGACAGAGGTTATAATACCATAACTCAAATGTATAAATTATTAGTAAATATTAATATACGTCAAAACCCTTATATTTGAAATGTATGGAAAAAAATCTCGATAAAAAATTCGCTCTCGTTTGCGTATTTCTTTCACTACACTGACCCACTTGCTGAATGAGTGCGCAATGTATATTATACTGATTTGCTTTTAAATGTTACATTTTAGTTTAAAACGCTTTGTTTTATGTTACCAACAATCCGCCTTCGTTTACCCTCAATATTTAATACTCTATACAACATTATCATTTACATTTCTTCTCAGAAATAGTGTAGGTACTTGGGTAATTGTAAACAAATTTAGCAAATTAGTAGAAACTTCCAGACATTTTCTTCTACTTGTATATCCAATATTAAAAAACTTTTTATAATATTACTATACAATAATAAATTATTTAATAAAACATGATATAAACCTGTCTTGAACAAAGTTCTTCAACTACCAAATATTTCATTTTCGAGTGTCTATGTCGGTAGATATAATATGTACATGTATGTTATACGCTAATAATATATGTAATTTATTATCATTTGTATCTTTACGCATCTTTAATAATACTCTCCTGTATTCACAAGTTTCTGGAAGAGATTACAGATAATTTAAATCATATATAATAGCAATCTATGTACCTTTTAGAAGCAAAAAATCTAAACTGTATCTTCGGGAAGGATATTGTTCGGAATTCTATTATTACCTTTAATATTCATCAAACAAATCAATAGTTTCCTCTTTCTATCTCTAAATAGCTCTACATAGTAGCTGTGACCCCGTCGTCTGTCGCTCTAATAAGGTAAAACAACACGTCCTTTGTAAAGTGTCCTCATTAATTAGAGCGGAGCCGATAGTAATCGTGAGAGTTGCACTGAGACGTAGACGGGTCAAGATGCTTGCCTTTGTATTGTTCCTTTCATTTGAAGCTTTCCTTTTAACTTGATGTATTTAGTCACTATTGCTCCTATTTAGTCTATAATTACATTATATTTAAAATGTAAATAACGACAAGAGACTAAAAATTCGTCGAAGCAAGCTTGTTTTATGAAATAATTTTTCATAGTGGTAAGAATCTGGAGTGAGATCCTGGTAGCAAAACCGTTTATAAATTAGTATACGTGGGTAGTTAATATTGTCGTTTGAGTGTTACTTTTAAGCTCTTACTACAAATAAAATTCGGCTACACCTTTTAGTCTTGTTAAACTAAGATAGAAACAATATTAAAGTGATTGTCTGTGAGGGTTTGGATATTTCACTATAATAGTCAATATTTCTAAATTGTTGAGCCAGTCGGGTATTTTAAAAAATACTAGTTGAATATAGTACTATAGTATCACTAAAATTATCGAGAATTTACATTTAAAATAAGTATAAAAATAAATAGTTTTTAAGACTAAAAATATAACGCTAAAAATTATATGTTGCATACCAAAAATGGCTTAATATAATATTGTATTATTTAGAGCAATAAAATAAATAGTATTCCAATCAGTGTTGCTACATTATAATTATTCCTTATGTTATATTACTTTTGCCAACGAGGTTTCCTGGGTCTCAAGCCCTAGACACTGCTCGACTCCCTATAAATGGCCTGTGTATACGTATTGCTGTACAGTAGTAAGTATCATATCTTTCTCAATTTATAACACGATTTAATATACATCATTATAATTATATTAGAGGTATAGAAATTAAGCATTAATACTATAAAACCATAAAATTGTAAAAGGATACTAAAATAATAAATGTTTTAAGATCAAATTCAATGATTAGTATATAACTTAAATTCTGATTGTTTTAGTTTCTAGCAACGAAAGAGTGAGTTTGTATAAAACTTTACTTAACAAACTAGTAAATTAATCTTGCCCCAGTTTCTTTAAATCCACATCAAGTCAGAGTTTTAGGTTCTTACAAATTTGAATATTGACCTAATTATTAAATTATGTTTTGTTTGCGATAAAGAGTTTTTAGCAAGTTCAATTTAAATGTAAGGTTTTTTATTTTTAAACTAAATAACTTGACTATTTTTTTGTATCCATTTCTATTTTTCATTTTTTTCATTTATTTTATAACATCTTTAACAACGTTTTAGAATAACGTATACTTAGAGTTAACAAAAACATATAATATTGTATCTCTCTTGCAGTTTTAATAAAGTTTGTTCATTTTAACATACCAGACGACCCGCCTCCGCTTCGAATCGGTGCAATTTTAGACATGCATTTACTTAGATTTAATGTTTTTATATAGATATAGCAATATTCAGACGTTCAATAAATATTTTATAATCATCCCGTAGGAACTATTAATTTTTCCGGGATGTGTTCCATGCACGTTATAAAGTATCTGTGTGCCAAATTTCATGGTAGTCCGTTCATCCAAACTTTGACATTTATAATAGTATTGAAGAGAATAACCAAAGTTTAATATTTAATCTTCAAAGGAAAGTAATTGTTTTATAATCTAAGCCAGGGAAGGAGATAGTGAAACCGAAATACAAGAGTCACACATCACATCAGTTACGTAAAATGAAATAGCCCGTACGTTCAGATAGACGTTACGCGGTCATCAACTTTGTCCGCAACGTTCCGGATGCGGGTACGTTTATCGGATTTTGCGATGTGACACCGTTTTCTGGGTTATTTCGAGCGGAACAGAAAATTGTGTAAACTTTCAACCAGTCGAATATATTTGAATCAGTCATATACGATTAAAATTTGAACACGTACTTATTTTTAGTATTAAGAGTTGAGAGCTATACTGCGCAGTAACACTCAAACGACAATATTAACATGTAAACTAGATGGAAGAAGTACCTGGGGCTTGAGACCAGGATGAGGAGCAGATTTAAAGACGTCTTCTAACATAAAATCGCACCTCCACCACACCTTGCTATCGAATATCACTACATAATATAAAACAAAGTCGCTTCCCGCTGTCCCTCTATCCGTAGTATGCTTAGATATTTAAAACCAGGCAACAGATTTTGATGCAGTTTTTTTTAATAGATAGAGTGATTCAATAGGAAGGTTTATATGTATAATACATACATAATATAGTAGAGAAAGTAACCGTGCGAAGCCGGAGAAAGTCTTTAGTAAAATAATAAAGTACATTACTCACTTGCTCCTCGATAACGGAGGCCTAGCACCACGCCACCAGACAACTCTAGACTATTAATTATTAATCTGAATAGTCTAATATATACTCTAATATATACTTCGCGATACTACTTGACGTACTGGTTCAATCAAAGATAAAATTAACTACCTGCGAATACTCATTTATAAACGGTGTGGCTAACACTACGGTATACGGTATTTTCTGACCTTTATTATGTCTTATCGTTCCCAAAAACAATAATTGTTATTACTACAACAACAATAATTATAGCTAGACTACTTGAGAATACATTCATTAACGTTCTAGTTATCTCCGAGGGAGGAATACAGAATATTTTGATAAATTAATCTTAAACCGAGAATATTTATAAAAAAAATGCTTATATTTTTTTAACTTCATGTAATATGGGCTTTTTATATTTACTTTTGTTTTTTCCTGTAACATTACTTCTACAGCTTTTGTGATCAAGTATTTAGAGGATATTATTAATATCTTTTAACTGTGCCTGATATTTTGTTATATTTATAAACTAGCATATCACATAATATTTTTAAATGTTGCTCTGTGATATTTAATTTCAAAACCATTATAATGAGCAACAAACCGGATATTTCTCTTAATTGAAACATAGTATTCGCAAATGCATTACATGTTTATTTGATTCCAATTGTATATAAACAGTAAAAATCAGTCATGTTGTAGCTCTGTGTATTGCTTAATAAAAGTTTTTATAATTTTAAGTTGAATGCCTATAAAATTTAAAATACTTGTGTTAAAAGCGTCTCTTTTTCATCTGATTGTTAGGGGTTGGCACCATGTTGTCACCAAGATAAACAAGCTTAAATCCGGCAAAGCTCCGCGCTGGAAACTTTTGCTTATCTTTCGAGTTAGGATAACAAATAATATACGCACGAATTCGTTGGACGCTGTTGCCTGGGGTTTATTTATTTTGGATTTTTGTTACAGTTTCAATTTATTTATATGTTAAATGCGCAAAAAGTTTTAGTCAAAAAGTAATGTCAGTGCTATTAACATACTAAAAATTTTGGTTTTTTATATATTTGTGAGGATGGATGAATGGAAACATTACTTAATAGATAGTTACAATAACTATGTCTTAATACATAAATTATCTATATTATATTATTTTTAATATATAAAGCTGAAGAATTTGTTTGTTTTATTTAACGCGCTCATCTCAGAGATTCCTGGTCCGATTTGAAAAATTCTTTCAATGATCGATAGCCTATTTATTGGGGAAGGCTATAGGCTATATATCATCACACTAAGACCAATAGGAGCGGAACATCACGAGGCCGAATTCGCGCGAGTCGACTAGTAATTATAAAGGTAGGTAAATGTAAATATGCTAAAATATAATCAGGACCGTAATTAGATAATATATTATAATTTTGTAACTATCTTACAGGAATTCTAATTGAATAATATTAACGTCTAATACAACGGCATGAAATGAGTATAGACATAATACCATTGATATTACTAAGAAGTCTAGTAACCTTTGAGTATTATTAATCTACTTCTAATTGTCTTATCGAAAAGAAACTTTATGAGGATATGTTATGTTTATTATGATGTTGACAACACTGATTTGTATGGAAGCCTGTTATTTATGATGTCGACAACATTAATCTGGGTAACATTTGATTTTAGAAATTGGCACAAACTGAATATCATTAGGTTGTGCCAACGTAAAAGCTAATATTACAAAGCGAGTATTCTTGAAGTAATGCTATTGGTCTCAGTCTAAAGTATAACCCCCAGAAGGATATTCTAGTCAAGCCGTCGTTTAAAAGCCAAGGTTGTACGATTTTTTTCAAAACATTTAAACGGTCACGGAGCTCTCAAGTTACAAACGAGCTAATAGTTTTTAAACGGGCAACCTGATCTCCTCTTTTTTAATTATAGCTAAAAATCATCTCGATAAGGACAATTCTCAAACAAATAAAACCGTATCAAAATCGGTCCA
Organism: Limenitis camilla; assembly: GCA_905147385.1. Lineage (NCBI taxonomy): Eukaryota > Metazoa > Arthropoda > Insecta > Lepidoptera > Nymphalidae > Limenitis > Limenitis camilla. The sequence continues at coordinate 8,093,671 of LR990240.1, forward strand.
TTATCTTGGACGCTACTATGCCACATCATCGTTAAATTAAAAATAATTTAGCATTAAATACGAAGAATACCAAAAAAATAATAAATGTTTAGTTGCATGAACAAGCGTTATATGAAAGAGCAGTTGGCTGGTTGGGTCTCTGCCAAAACTCTTGTTTAGGAGTTATTTGACATACACACCGCACACAGTGCGCTGCTCGGTTATAATAATTCAGCCCGTATTATGAGCATTTACCAAATGTGTCAACCATCAGAAATGCTCAATATTTATTTATAAAAAAACTAAAATAAAAATCGGCCAAGTGCGAGTATGGGACTCGCGCACTGAGAGTTGAGAATGATTTGAAATAATTGACAAATTTACAGTTTTCAGATTTTTTCCTATACACGCGCTATAAGACCTTACATTACAGTAAATTCCGAGGGGCCATAGGTTTCAGTTGTTAATATTTATATCAAACTTGATACCTCTACGCGTTTCTTAGGAATGGGTCTTGACAGAAAGACAGGCGGCCAACGAAGTAGTTCATCTTTGAAGATGGAATATTGACAGAAAAACGTGCAGCAACTGATGTGCGTCTTAGGCTTATGAATCTCCATTACATTAACAACGCCCTCCACTGTAGTCCTTTTTGATAATATTTAACATGATCAATTCGAAACAGTATCGAAATTTATCAATTTACTCTGTCATAGAATGAGAGAAGAATGATCCCACTACTGTACAGCAATAAGTATATACATGCAAATTAGTCAAAAAGTCGGGCATCTTAGACTTGCGATCAGGGTGTAGAGTTCAAGGCCTTCTATATAATTAAAACGCACCCCTTCGTCACATACAATCTAGACGGAGCCGAGTAGTACCTAGGGCTTGAGACCCAAGAGCTCTTTCATAATATATTAACTCTCACCTCCACCACTCGACCTCGCTAATTATAATAGAGAATAAATTAAACTGACATGGACCCCGAGAAGGGTGACTTTAACCACGACAATACAATACTAACTTCGATGTACATCACACAAAAACACCAGAGAGACTGACTGTAATCTATCTACATGTCAGTATACATGAAACAATATAAAAGAAACTACCCGCTAACACTGATTTATCAACGGTGTTGCCAACGTACATTTTTTTTATCTGTTTCTTTTTATTTTAAGTGTAGTTAAACTATATTGCTATTTATGTAATTTATTTGATGTAATCTTAAAGATAGATAGGCGAAATAAGATTAAACAAAAATAAAGCTTGTAACACTAGCTATCTTTTATCTCCAAAATAAAAAAAAATCGTAGAAAAATTTGGAGTAGTATGTAGGTTAATCGAGAGTTTGGTTGCCAAGTATTGGAACTAGGAGAAAAAGTATTTATGTTAAGAGTTTTTTCAATAGTACTTTTTTATTCGTACGGAAGTTTTAAACAACACAGTTTTAAATAAATGTGTATTAATTCATATTTAAAATATAGTTAAGTAAATATAACTGTAACCTCGCGGATTCATATAGATTCAATATCTTGGGCTTATCTGTGTCCGCCATGTTGTCGGTAATTAATCGTCTGTCTGTACGCGCGTCTTGCACCTCTGCCTGCCGAGATAGAAATAATCGACTAAACTGATTTATGCACCAGACTGACACAAACTGTCAAAGTTGTACCTCGACAATCGACCATCTGACAGTGACACTGTATCTTACACTGTACTTTCAATTAATTTGTGACATTGCAGTGTTGCTATTCAAATAAATTAAATTACCACCTTTATAGTTATTCCTCCGACTCCGAACCGATATATATGTTACTATTTCTAAAATAAACACACGATAGAAGTGAAACTTCAGTAAATCGACAAAAGAATGAGATGAATATATATAATAATATAAAATAGTATGTATATTTCTGTCTCATTCTTTCCTACACATTTTTGTATTTGTGTCTCTTACCTGTCGTTTTTTCCGTTGCATCCGGTTTGAAATCACAACGATTCTAAAGAAGTTTCACTTCAAAAGATAGTTTTTCGTATAATAATGACAATAGAAATCTGATTTTTATACTTTACTAGTAAGGCTACAATTTAAATAAAATATTATATTAATTATTCATTGATGAAAATATGTTTACCAAAATAATTTTGTATTCAATTTCATTATTCTTTATAATTATTGTTCTTTGTGTCTGCTTTTTATTTGGTCATTTTAGCTAAACCATTGATGTGAAGAATCGATGCAACAAAATTATTTTAGTAATGTTTTGAGAGGATACAGAGGTAATTTTGATACAAATTTCACACAAACTCGCAAACCAAAACTCTCAGAAGCGTTTCCGTTCAGTTCGTTTCCGTAGTCTCACTTTCTAGGAAGTGGGTTAATGTGGTGCAGGTATCGAGGGTCTTCATAAGCTTTGGACTTTTTATATTTTTTTAAATAATTCGATTGATATTACATGGAAAAATCGTCTATATCACGAGGACAAGTTAGTAGGTAAGAAAGTAAGACAAGTCCTTTTGACAACCAGAAAAAAACAAATAAATTTGCAAATTTTTAAATAATTTCTTAAAGGTTTTGTTAGCCTATAATGATATGAATACAATACTGATTAATTATCTTCTTTATTTCATCATTTTTTTTTGTATATCGATAAGGGACAGAGCAGTGATACCGTCGGACAAATAAAAGTTGATTGACCCATATATATAAAATAATATAGGAGGCAATTAATAAGGTGATCTTCATTACACAATAAGACTTATATTTGTGTCTTTATATTTATATACGCCTCACGCAAAAATCACTGGACTATATTTGATGTTATTACACAGTTGAATAGTAGCCTTTATGATTTAAAATATAGACTTTATTTGAGTGCAAGATAAGAGGAATAAAAATATATAATAGAAAAATGAGGGAGAAACTCAGCTTACCTTTACACAATTAAACATTTTTGTAAATAAAATGTATAAATAAATATATCTTTATTTCAGAAAAAAAAAGTTTACAGAATTAAAACCATATAAAATGTAAACTAATTTTAAAAAATAATATTTTTAAAATTATTGTAAATAATATTTTTTACATTATTTATAAGTTAATATATTTTTTATTTAGTATTAACATTTTATAACTGAAGTGTTTAGTTTCATTTTAACCTTGTATGCAACTTTTATCATTCAACATAAAACAAACACTTTACAAAGTAAAACTCTTGATCTAATCCTATAACAAATAAGTTAAGAATACTACGAGCATGAAACTAAAAGTATAAAAGAGAACATAAAGTTTATTTAGTAGGTGTTTCACGGCTGGATATTTTCAGTAAATGGTCAGCACGAGTATTTGTGAAATGTGTCCAAAATATTGCGGTGAAAAATACAAGGTCGGTTGTAATCCGGGATAAATATTGGACATTTCAGAGATGAAAATGGACACGTATTTATATTTATATGTTCTGATTATTTTTATTTAAAATTTCTATGTGCGGTTTTTTTTTAAATGAGTATGATACAATTTCCATGTTTATAAGCATAAAATTTTTACAAATAGCAGTCGCGGGGGAACTAAAACGTCGAAAAAAAAACCCATTTCGTAAGGCGCGCTGCTCTCGTTTCCAGCCAAAAAGGCGCTTATAGTGAGTTCTGTTCATTCAAGGTCAAAACTTTACTTACGTGCCAGTAGCTATATATTAATGACTTATATTATGATAAGAACTCGTAGCACACCTACGGCGTAGCACGTAGACAAAGACGATATTATGATGTTGTATTCTGCATCTCTAATAATACAAGACTATTATTTTTATACATTTAGACTTAACACCAGCTTATATGAGGATAATAAACATAAAAAATACCACAAGGCGTTCACAGCGGTACCTCCTGGCTCTAGTTGTGAATCTGTACTCTTCAAAAACTTACTCACACACGCTGCACCTCGGTTGATCTTGAGGGATATGGGCCTCTTTTGACTCCTCCGGCGCCTGGGTATTTCAGTAGACATGTCCTGGCATCCCCCCTCGGTTAGGTGCGAGCTCATGGCCTGGTTTTAACTGCGGGTACTTGTACCCACAGACGGGCGGATGTGCCGACGCTTTCGCAGTAGTATGTTAACGCGTTCTTGCGGCGCCTAACATACGAAATTGACGGTGGTGGGTTTTAGTGCGGTAGTCCAGCGCTTATCGCTGGGAGTCCCACATAACCCCTTTAAGGGGCATGCGTAAATGCATTTCCCACATTAAAAAAGAGGTTAACCTAACCTTAGAACTTAATAGTGAGACCGGGCAGTGGAGACGAGTGTTAGTAGTAGTTATTTATACTCAATTAAACTCAACGTTTAACAAGATCTGAACTTGAGCTATATATAATTAAGGCGAAATTATTTTACTTAATAACTGCATAGAAGCGAAAATCGTGTTGCATTAATCTTAAATTACTTGGAAATTGTAAATTATGCAGTACACGTCTAAGATTAATGTGATTTAAATTACTAGTCTCGTAGTATGATAGCTTCATTGTTATTATAAATTATAAGTTATTAGTATAATATCTGAATATGAAGCATAATATTGGAAAATATCTTAAAATTAGTGACATAAAGTTATTAATTAGTACGTTGGTAGGATGGCGTAGAGTAAAGTAGAGTAGCGTCAGATGGTATGGGGTGAGGAAGGCGAGGTTGTCCTTACGATTATTATTATAAACTAGCGGCCCGTCCCGGTTGGACAATTTTTTTTAAACATTTTGGCTTTTCCGCATTTACTACTGCTCACTGAGCTGCGTGGAGCCACCGGCGCGTCGGCGTGTACTTTTTGTTTATTGTGTGTCAGCGTGTATTTTTGTTTATTCACATTTTTAATTTCGTAATATCTTTTGAATGGAATGTCCGATTTCAATTTAAAAGTAATCAAGAGGTATAAAAATTGTCTTGAATACGAAATAATTTATTTGGAAAAGAATTAATATAAAGGTATGGATAACATGGTCTGATTTTGATAGGCATTTCTATCAACTTTTAAAATGTAAAAAAGTAGTTATAGAGACATAACTACAATAGTTGGAAATACGGTCTCGCGAATTTTTGGTAGATATTGATATGTTCTATCACAGCGCATGCGATGAAATATATTTTATTGCTAATTTTTTACACCTTTGGTTGGTATTAGTAAGAATTTCTGAGGATCTCTAATTTTTTCCAGTAATAAATATAGCCTGTGTTACTCAGGGATAATGTGGCTTTCTAACGGCAAAAGAATGTTTGAAATCTGTCCAGTAATTTTTCAGTTTATTCGGTAAATACAAAAATACAAATTTTTCTTCTTGATAATAATTTATTAGTATTAGTATAGATGATTATTATTAAAAAATTGTATTCATTCAACAATTAAATAACTGAAAGGGGACACTAGCACTGCATATTTTTTAACTAAAGTAAGAACAGTTTACAAATATTTAAAGTTAAAAATAAACCAAATAGATTATTTATAAAAAGTCATAGACCATTTAGTTTTTTTTTATGCAAAATAAGTACCAATTGCAGTAGACAAGCAATTTTTTTACAATTTTAACCAAAAAAAATATATATGATTTGATACTTAATTTTTAACTCAAAATCGATAGAGATAAGAAGAATTCAAAACACTCATATTACATTCCTTCTCTATAATTACTATCAAACCAGAAAAGTTTTTAAAATCCTATTAATAATTCGACAACGATCGTTTGTATAAATAGTATTATTTTTCTCGAATTATAATTTAGTGCTATTTGCTTTTAGCGAATCCAAAGCGATAGATAAATATTGGAAGTTTTGAACTCTGCACAAAATGCATTAGCGGTTATTCCTAACTGATTCAAACTCTAATGCGTTTGGCTCTTCTGATAACGATTTCCCAATTTTACGACTTCCCATTATATATTCTTCTATACTATCATAAAATATATTTAAAGTAAATGTTTAAAACCTAATAGAAAAACCGTATTATTAATTTTTATCTTACTGAAACGTCGCGTCGTAAGTGCGGATTTGAAAATCAGTTTTATATAGAAAACGAGCGGCCGGCCTTCGCTTCGCTCCGGGTATTTAAAGCAATATTATAATTGATGTCCTTAAATTGTCATTCTGAAATTGTGTAGTTTTTCATTATTTGAAAAGAGAGGGAGAGTAAGAAAAAGTTATAAAAAGAATAATAATAGAAAGACAATAAAAGGGGACAGAGCAAAATAAAATTGAAAAGAAGAGAGAAAGAGAGAAATAACATTTATAACATATTTCAGTATTATTGCATGATTTACAAACATAAAAACCATTTAGTAACTAGTAGAATATCCATAAAAGAATATTATTCACACTTTATGTACATAAATTATACAGTTTCTAGGATAAATTACTAATAGATTAATACGCAAAATTTATGTATACCCTCTATTATAAAGTTGGCTTTTATAGTAGAACGTATAGAGCATGTAACTTTATCTCTCCGGGTATAGTTGCAACATGAATATTAAGTAACAGGGTTAAACTTGAATAACATTATTTTGTTAAGCAATTTCTGGTTTCATTATTCCTAGAGATTCGCGAAATTAAGTTTGCAAATTTTGGTTTTCATTAGATGTATTATGTTTAAGTTAGAATAATTGTTTTGAATTCTGCATCCAAAAGGAAAAATGATATGTTTTCTTATTAGTTCAACCAGTTTTTGATCTTATGATTTTAGATTAAGTATTATTTCTGTTGATTTATTTTAAGAACCGCCACCAGTTCGATAATACTCTATACCAAAATCCCGACAATTCTGCGACAGTTTAATGAGTACTTATGTCAAGAAAATGTTGGGAAGGAAATTGTTATCAAGGATCACGTTTTTTGAGTTATTTCTAGCTTAGATGAATATGATAAATACATAGTAAAATTGCTCATAGAACCTGCTTCTGGTTGACAAGCTCTAGCCATAGTTTGGCTTTATGGTTTAAGTTGATTATGATGATGTTACTGGGTAGTACCTATATCACGTTTTGATACTTTTTAACTTAACTAAAAAACTCATGGACATGTTTAAGTAAGTTAAAATAAAAAAAGTATATAAATAAGAAAAGTAATTTGCTCATATCAAAACCCTAGCGGACACTCAGTTGTTAGTTTACTGCATATTGAAAATGTCGCAAAATGCATTTGCACGTTGAATGCATAAAATCGCAATAAAGTAGTTGCGATGACATGAAATGATATTAGACGCATTCTATCTTAACTGTCTTGTTATCTTTAATAATGTGACAACGGGATTTCTTGGTACAGAATGGCCAATTTAACAGAATCCTTACGTCTACCGTTCAACTTGGAAATTTGCATATTGATATTTACAGAATAACGGGAAAGTTGTATAACTGGAACTTTAAGATCAGGATACATTTATTATGAAAATAAGTGATAACTTCTGTCTTGCTACAAACACTGATTGTTGGTAGTTGCTATACATTACCATTAAGAATCCCTAATTTGCTCGTTACGTAGTGTATGCTACCTTTGTATTGTACCACCACATTGTAATGTACGCTACCTTCTGATAAAATAGGTAGTTTATATCTAATTAACCCAGAATCCAAAAAGTGCAAGTAATTACAAGTAAAATGCATGAATATTCAATGGAACACTAAGTCATTCAAGCGATTTCATACAGTTAACCTCACCTAAAGTAGTGTCATCCTTCTTAGTTTTACTTTAGTTTACTTTATTATCTTGGTATTGTTACGAGCTTGAGTTCCGGATTGGAATAAATTGATAGATGCTTCGTTGGTAAAGGATTTATTGAGAATGTTTAGAAAAGTCCAATAAAATCTTCACAAAAATAATTCTACACTACAATCTCGCACTATTTACACGCCTCCGATATTTACACTCCTTATTTTCAATATTCACAGTTTCTCACTTATTACACGCATTACGCACTATACACTTCACAATGATCCACTAGTTTGACTATGCACCACTTTCTCTGTACTTCGATATCTCTTCGAATTCACTTCTTCACTCTCGAATATTAAACTGACTGCAATCATCCGTACAACCCTTTATAAAGGATTTCTTATAGAAACTTCTCATTCTTCATTTTCCAGCAAGTTCGAACTAAAGCATGCGAATTGTTTTGATTTCGACTCGCAACAGTATTACGTAGTTGAGCAGTGAATGGAAAGCATTGTTAATATAAACAAACCCCGTAGGTAGGTGTAGGTAAGCTACTTGCTGCCTATACAAAATACATCTTTATACGTATTGCTATGCGATAATAGGTATGACTACCGGCAAGTAAGTACAGGTTTGGTCTTGAATGCGCCAGAAGTCACTCTTAGGGCCTTTTTAGCGGGTAGCGATGGGCGAGAGCAGTGCGACTAACGCAATTGGTACTTATGCGACGTTTAAGTTCCCGTGCGTTTGCCATTTGTCAAAATCGCAAGCGTCACGGATGGAACTGCCAATACATTCACGCAGTACGCTCACAATGCTATTTTTTCTTAGACCTAAAGTTAGCTGCCGGTAACTATATTATTTCTAATAATGGTTGCTGTAAGGCCTTGGTAAGTTCGTATCTCTGGGATGACATGGATGAGACATCTTTATTATCTTCTTACTAGGTATCTATTTTCACAAGCCTGATGATGGACTTATCATGACATAGAATAAATTGAGTAAAAACATTGTCTTAACAACGGTAGGAGTATTAAAAACCACTGTATATTTAATTTTATAATCCAACTTATACCGATAATATAATAAAGGTAAACCAGAGTTATGATATTTTGGTTATATTATTTGTTAAAACGATGCGGTTTATATAGCACTATGCAAATTAATTTTAATAGCAAGTCAAACAAAATTTGTTGAATCAACTGATATTGTATTTACAATTTGATGTGATATAAAATTAACAGTAGGTTTTTTTTACCAAACGACTGGTTTCCAAAACAATAAACTTCTTTTGAATTAAAAAATAACAAATTATTATGTTAATATTAATTACACATTTTGGAATTATTTTCTCACCAAGATATTTCTCGAGTTGATTGATACAAAACAATTTTCAACCATTGTGAAATATTGTATAAAACTTTATTTTATACTTGGCTAGATTTTTTCTGTATACTTGAGGTCATTTCTTCTCAAAACGTATGTCAACGAGTATATATAATACATGTGTCAGAAGAGAGAGAGCCGATTTGAATGAACGAAATGATCGAATCTTAAGATTTCTTAGTTTTTAAACAGGAACCCAGGCAGTGCCTTGGACTTGTGACCAAGGTGTAGGCTTCCAAGGTGTTAAGAGATCGCTTTATACAATTACAACACTCGCCTCCACTGCCCGGACTCACTGTTTGTCTTAGGTTAGGTTAACATAAGGCTAACCTATGTCCGAGAGGTCCAATATCTGTGATATAGCGACACACTATTTGTTCACACTTCAACTCCAGGTGATGTTCACTCTTTTAAAAATCGTTGAATATTAAAATGACGCGACGGAAGTGATGATTAATTTTCTTTATTAATATTCTACCCTAAGTATAGCCCAACACGACCTTCACTATTATTCTACCCCAACTATACCCCGACGTAGGTATACCATTTTATAAATTAGACTTGTAGTGTATGCGTCTCCTAGCCTTTAATTAATATCCATTGTATTGATGCTTTTTACTATGTTTTTCCATTTACGATTATCACAGTAATACTTAGATTAAACTAGAACCCATATAGTGTTTAGTTTTTAGGACCAATTTGTATTGTTGTGTTTACGTGAACCACACTCACCTTCATTATAATAATCTAGCAACTATGAATCATATTATATCTCTCATTGTTAAGGCAGCGTTCGTGAGAAACGTTCTCGTTCGACCGTTTTTCTCCGAATTTACTTTGCAAATCTGACTACCACGAACAACACAACACTACACTCAAAAATAATGTGACTTCCTATTGATAAAATCAGTTCAGTAGATCCAGAGATTACCTCTATAACCTCAGAAACTCACAAAATTTACCTCTTTATAATATTAGTAAAGATTTAGTAGTATAAGACTTATCTAAGAGAAGATTCACGATTGGACTGGAATCATTGCATTAAAGCTATTTAAGGAAATTTATATTTCTGAGATTAGAAATAGCATTCAAACGCTAGGTGTATACTTTCTAACGCCTGTTAACTTCTACAAGTAACTTCTATAAAGTTCAGTTATAAATTTACATAGTTCCAGCTTAGAGAGACAGGTAGCCATTGGGGATACGGAGTTGAAAACCAAAGTGCTTAGTTAAGATCGCTGCTTTATATAGCGATCGTAAATCTTTCATGTTAAAGTCATCAATTAGTGGGAAAGAATAGAGGCAATTCATGTTTCTAATACAAATAAAGCAATTACAGGTTAAATCGTTGAAAAATACATTTATCCAGTTAAACCGAGTATAATATAAAGAAAAAAAGCAACTAAGCTATAATAATTGTAATTAAATTTCAAAATCTGGTATAATTTCTTAACACACTTGTAGATTTTTAAACAGCCCTTTAAAATAAAAAAAATATCTTTAAAATAATACACAACTTTAACAGAGATCCATAGAGAAATCTCTGTTAAATTTTAACTAAGAAAAAAAAATTCAAAGACTAACGTGATGTTCGATAACAGATAGATGCTAACTACTACTACACTAAACTTCACCACTTTCTCTACTTTTTATAATGATTACTCTGTGAGATATTGTTAAAATAAAATAAGAAACTTTATGAAAATACTCAGTCAACTGTGTTGCAAACTGAAATTTTAATTTTAAATTGATATGGAACAGAGAAATGCTAAACTTACGTAAAACTATGTTATCTTCTTTAGAAAACGGCATCTTCTTAAGAAAAAAAAAAATCTTTACTTACATACTTTTTTATTCAATTTAAATACCATTTGAACTTTTATACAAGTTTAAATATGAATCAAAATGCTAAGCATCTAATCAAGTCTGAAAAGTGAAGGTAATTAGATAAAACAGGACTTCTGTTCCGGATAAAAGTCTCGCAAAGAATCTGGAATCAAGTCACGTATTAAAGCGAAGCAATTTTTAAATTTTCTCTATTTATTGCTATCGCTGCACTGAAATGAAACTGAACAGAATGTAGAAGAAATTCTTAGTGATTATTATTTAAAATATTGATCAATAAAACCTTTAACTTATAGTAATTATTTTTATTCTCGTCTCGTAATCAGTTTCGTTTCACAAATTCTAATTTTCGGGATTATTCTAATGTATAAACAAAATAATCTTATACTAATATATAAAGCAGAAGAGTTGTTTTGTTAGTTTGCTTGAACCAATCTTAGGAACTACTAGTCCGATTAGAAAAATTGTTTAAGTGTTAGATAGCCAATGCCAATTTATTGAGGAACACTATAGGCTATCAGTATGCCAAGACCAATAGGAGCGGAGCTTCACGCGGACAAAGTCGCGCAGGTCGATTAATAAACGTATAAACTTAATCAGAGACTACGATCCACTTTAACGTTCACTCTATGAAATCTTCTGTAGCTGATAGATATCGGGACAGTTTTGCTAAAATCTTTTTTTGACTCTTAAATCGGTTTCTTAAGTTTGCTTGTGTAACTATTTTACGTTGATGATTTCGTTTTGAAGTTTTTATTATATAGATGTCGCCAGCGTAAATAAGATGGCGACAAGTCGCGTAGTAATAATTAATGTATATCTATTATAGGTGTAACTATCTTTGCGTGTTAATACTGAATCCAAAACTCAATTTTAATCAGAAAATATTAGCAACTATTAATTTGACAAAACTGTAATTATTTAAAACTAGCCGACCTATGCAAACTTCGTGCCCGTGATCATCGACTCCTATTGGTCTTAGTATAATGATATATAGATTATATCCTTCCTCGATACATGGGCTATCTAACACTGAAAGAATTTTTCAAGACGGTCCAGTAGTTCCTGAGATTAGCCCGTTCAAGCAAACAAAGAAACAAACTCTTCGCCTTTATTTATTACACTTTTTTATATTTTTGAGTTTGATTGGATTATTTTAATCCTTTTCGACTTGTTATGCTTGTAGCAATAAAAAGTAATTCAATATAACTTAGCAAAAGACGGTAACGTATTCACGTCGTGTGAGTTGGACGTGGTGTCTTACAACAAACGAGAGCTGAACTGAGGTGGGGGTGAACCTAATCACCTACATTTACGAAAGCTTGGACCTTATGACACGCTTTGTATAATGTTTCGAGTCTCAGACATTTCAACTTTATGGTAATGTTCACAAAAATCTAAAATATGTTTAGGTTTTTGGAGTCAATTTCAACGACTGCATTCTTATATATAACATTTAGCTTAAGTAATAAAATATATTAAAACAACAATATCCAACAAAAGAAGAACTCTTATACTTTTTTAAACAAAAAAGTAGTCTAAAAATATGCTCTACCACCCGAGCGAAGCCGGAGCGAATTGTTAGTTTGTTGATTAAATAGTCTTTCAATTTAATACATACTACATATGTGAAAGCTTATAACTTGTCAGCTTTGAGAGCATTGCATATCACAAAGGCTTGCGTTTAGTAAACGAGACGAGATAATCGTTTCATTACCAAAGAGCGAATGACAACTGTTGTGTTGCTTTCACTTGTAGTGAAAACGACTTGCTAAATATATAATTCCACGAAAAAGATTTTCATGTAAAATATTGCCAAGCCGAGACCTTATACCTCGCACTGTCAGGTCTCATATAGAGCCAAGCTTCTAACTCTACACGCCCTACCTACATCCAAAGGGATTTGTGGTTAAGGGGTTTGTAAGTATACATTGTAATACTGCACTGCTCAATAGTTTTCCTAAATCCACACAACAAAGGTTGGCTGGAAGAGATTGCTCTCGCGCTAAGACCGCCTTTACACACGTTCCTTTTTAGCTTATAAGTATTAATTTATTGTATGTTTCTATATATTGTGCCATAAAGTATTTTCTATTTTACCCTATTCTATATAGTAACTTTTATACATTAGTCCTAATCTTAGCAACACTGTTGTTATGTTTTGACTGTTATCCTACAGATTTATGTAAGAAATACTTCATTTAGTCTATTATATATAACCTCTATCCCAATCGATATAAGTGAAAGTAGACATAGTGGTGTGATTTAGTGTTACTTTATTATTTATTAGTGAGATGGCACTCAGAGTTTGGGCAGCACCTGAGTCGCAAGCCCCAGGCTGCTAACCGTACAGGAATAAGTATATTTTTTCACTAATCATTTGCTGACAAAGATACTCGTATATCTACTAAGTTGTAGTTGGGTCGTCAGGGTTTTTCGACATCCTTATTTACGATGAACTATCCTGTTAATCTGGGACAAGGATTTTTAGTTAAGAGACTTGTTTATTTTTGCTCGATAGAGCTAAATGATAATTTTTGGATTTAGGCCACCTTTAGATTAACCAACCACCACCACCTTGGTTTAAACTTACATTTTAGTCTTAATTCGAAATATCCTTTGTAAGAGTATTTCGCTAGCTCGCACTGAGCTAAAATAATTGTTACCTAATGACTTGTTCATACAAAGATACATTGTTGGAGAGAATCCATTTCTTTTTAGGAATTTTAGTATAAAGGGGTACAAGGGGAATTGCCATACATTCTTATCGCAATTCAATAAACGACTCTTCGTATTCTAACTCTGATATGGTCATTTAAAATAACATATTGTTTGTAAATAGGATTATTACTGATTTGATAATGCTCTCATTGGTAGAAATCTACGCTATTTAAGAGTAACAGTAGATTACTATTAAAAACATATGGCAATTTAAGGGTGGTTTTTGTAAATATCGGTTATACTATTCGTAGGGATACAGTATAACTGGCTTGTTCACTTGAATCTTGGGGTTATTTTTCTGCTGGAAAAAGCAATAAATATTGATTTCGGTCATGGCCGCATATTTATTTGGTTACTACCTGTTTGCCACCTTAGAAAGCCGGATCAGATCACTAGTTAAAAATAAATTAAGTGTTACCTATTCTATTTTTTTATTAAGATTAGTCTGCCAATTTATTTAAGAAAATATATTAAGCATCGTATCACGGTGGATTTGGAATTTTTGTGCTTTTCTACGACTTGTTTAGACTTGATATAAGTTATCCATGTTAGCAACACCGTTTATAAATTAGTTTTCACGGGTAGTTTCTTTAATATTATTTTAAGCATACCCACGTGTACACAAAATAACCTATAGAGCGATAGATTAGACTCGGTCTCTCTGGGAGTTGTCGCGTAGTGTATATATATGGTAGTTAGTATAATAGTGTCGTGGTCACACTTCTTAATGTCCACGTAAATTTACTTTATTATCTACTGTAGTTAGTGTTCGAGCATAGCAGGTGAGCGTTATAATTATACAAAAAATCCTTTAACCCTACACCTTGGTTGCAAGTCCAAGGCGCTGCCCGGTTTTCTGTCTAAATTGCATGTGTATACGTAATGCTGTACAGTAATGGGCATCATTCCTCTCTCACTGTATGATATTCAGTTTATTTATTTGCTCTTAAACGAATATTTATCCTATATCTACAGATATAGCAACCAAAAGATAATTAATAACCAAACCGTGTGGGCGAGCTGTAATCAGAGACAAGCAAGTCATTGTATATTGTGTCGTGTTCAAGAAAACGCTTGCCAGTTTCAAATCACGTTTACTAGGAAGTAATTTTTAAATTTCCTTTTCTTTCTCAAGATAAAATGGAAGTAAAAAGCTTCTAATGACGTTAAAAGAACTTGTTAGGCTTACGCTTTGTCATAATGGTTTGTTAATTTTAATTATAATGTTTATTATGATGTTAATAAGGCATACAGTGATGCTTTGATACATTGGGAAATGTTTAAATATCATATATAAATTTAACTATTTTTTTTAACTAGTCTCAAATATAGTATAGATTAAAAATCTCTCGATTTAAATGAAACAAAGTCACATTTTAAGCTATCTATATCTTAGGTTAGGCTTAGGTTAACCTAACCTTAGGTTTAAACAGTGAAACTAAGTAGTGGAGGCGAGTGTTGGAATTCTGTCAAAAGGAATTTTGGCAACAAACAGTCATACATCAATATATCTTAGGAATACTAATTATTTTGACGGGTACAAAAACATTTTACGAGAATTTTGATACATTTAAAATACCAAAATAAAGTTTTATACAAATCTACAGTTAAACTAATTTGCTAATTTGCCTGTATTATTGATCGTGCTGTGCAAAGTTGAATACGTACTAAAAATTAAACATCATAATTGGTGGAGGCATAACTCAGTGGCGAAGAGCCTGCTTCGCTCACTATAAGCATAGGGATCAAATCTAATGTCCTCCACCACTCAGCTCTTTCATTTTTTGCTTAAAGTTTATATCTAAGATTTAATTTTGTTTTAATTGTAGATATTCTGTATAAATTATAATTGTCTGAAGAACTTTAAAATGATTGATGTATCCTGTATTTTATGCATGTTAAGCAATGTTCTCAGGACGCCCTAAATCCACAGTTTCTCACTTCTAGTAAGTAGCGCCATCTACGCTCAGTACATATCTTTATTTAATACAACGCCATCTAGTGACATAGTGCTTTTAATACTGTATTAAGTTACGTAGAGCTAGTTTGTAGTCTAGTCAACAAGTGCTTTTTAGGTCGAAACATTTTCTAATTCTCCAAAATTATGATTTAGGTGTCATTCGATTCTGAATGGCATGTAGAACTTTAGAGTTTGAGTTTGAGTTCAATAGCAGTATCTACATACATTGCATTTACACAATAGTCTATTGAATCTTAACGTTTTCAGTATACCCCCTCTCCCTTCTATTTCTCATTTAATATTATCTGAGTAAGTAAGACTATATTCTGTTCGTGCAGTAGCTTTTCCGTGATTTTCGTGCATCATGGATGGATAAAAAAAATATTTAAATAATTATTTTAACTTCTGTGGTGTTATAAATACTACTCATATTAAGTTTGCCTAGATATAGACGCGAAGTGGATAATATCAATAACATTATACATATTCCATCCAAAGATAAGCCTCTATACAAAATAACCTTGTTTCATAAAGCGCCTCAACATCGCCATATTAAGACCTTTATAACACCAACTACGAGTAGGTTTTGCTTTGCTAATATTATGTTGACTAAAACGAAATTTAACATTAAATTTACATTAAATGGTTAAAACAAGATGGCCGTCGTATTCAAAGTCAAGGCATAACGTGACGCCTATAGTATCATGCAAAGTAGTATAGCTAATATAGCTTAACTTAAACTTAACTCTTCTATATCTCTAAAATCCAGTTATCGCGTGAAAATATAAATACGATTTTTGTGACAGAATTTATTCAAACTCAACTCAAACTCAAAATAGTTTAGATTAATAAGAAATTATGTCTTATATTTATGTGGTCTAGTGTGGTAGTGTGGTATGTTCTTGAATAAATGCTTTTATATACACTAACTAAATTCGTTTTATAGATCTAACAACTTTTTATTTTTTACAGTCCAAAAACTTCATTTCAGGATTGGCTTTTTACGTTTTAGGCTGCGTGTCCACCACACATGAGCGACGATGTGTAGTGAGGAATATGTTAGAACCTATAAAATCGCTTGACTAGATACTGAGTGAGGTTAAGGTAAATGATGCGTTCCTATTAGTTCTTAACAAACAACTCTCGTTACACTTCGTCGCTCATCTCTAGTGGAAACGCAGCCTTATGCTTTTATTAACTGTCAGTCGTGGAAGAGAGTAATCCATTTGATTGTATAATTATCTTATTTTATATGTCTTATATTAATGCTAGAAAAGACTTATATATTATAATAATAAAAATAGATCTAAAATGTATTATTTTCAGCTATTTTGAGGTAGCAATACCGTTTATAACTTTGTTTTCGCAATTAGTTCTCTGTATTTTATTTTAATTATACCCGTATACGTAACAATTTAAACGAGACAATATATAACCTCTATTAGATTAGATACCAGTGTATTTGTGCCAGTTGCCATACGGAACTCGTCTGATGACTATTGTAGCTGTACAATGTGGGGCCTAATAATGCTGGGACTTCATTGTGTTTAACAGTATTTTGCTAGATTTCCGTCTAAAGTGAATATTATGTTGGCATTCGTTTTATTGAACATAAAATATGTCTGAACATTATCTATGGTTCATGTTATTATTTATTATACATAACATATTTTGTAAATAAATAAAAATTATAACAAATTCATACATGAATTTTAATATATTAGGTGATTAAATTAATTAAAATGTTAAATGTTATAATGTTGGCGTTCGTTTTATTAAACATAAGATGTGTCTGAACATTATATATGGTTCATGTTATTTTTATATTTAATTATTTATTATACAAAATATATTTGGTAATTAAATAAAAATTATAACAAATTCAATAATGAATTTTAATATTTAAGGTGATTAAATTAAGTAAAAAAAATGTTAAATGTTATTGCATTGTTTATGATCATGTTAGTGATGAATTGTCTACATAAATGCTGTTTCCGTTTTTATTACGACTCAGGTAGGATATAAAGAGCTGTATCAATGTAACAGTGAGCAGTATTCCTTTGACTTTTGGAGTGATAAGTTAATAAAGTGGTTATGTGCATCAGTGCTGGTGTTTTCATTACAAAATATCGGTAATTATTTAAAGATCTAACAATTAATATTGTCATTTACGTATTGATGTGCAGTATTACTATCATAGGTAATAGTTACTTAAATATATAGTTTCAGCATGCAGTGTCTTTTATTTTCAATAACTCAACATTCTCGTTTCGTTAAATAATTACTCTAAATGTCTCTGAATAAAGTATTGTATAAAAATTTAATTTATCACAATTTTTGATTCTTTACCTTTCTGTATTATATGGTATCAAAAATCAACAATATCTTAATTAAAAAAATATATATATATATATACTATTTTCACTCATAAACAAAGGACTTTAAATTTTTCAATTCAAAATTCAACTTCATTAGTGTCAGCAAAGTTTAACAGGTTAAAGGTTTGATACTCTTCTGTCGGTTGCCTTTGAACACTTTGATGCAAAGGCTACCTGATGACCTGACAAGACTAGTTTAACTATCTAGTAACTTCACTAGACTTTGTTTATTATCGAGAGTAGGTAGAAAATGAATCTCTTATTTACGCTTTAATTTCAGGAAATATCTACTATCCTAAAATTGCTATATCTTTACATAATATAACAAAGTCGCACCCTGCCGTCTATATGCTTAGATCCTTCAAACTACGTGATGGATTTTAATGAGGTTTATCATCAATACACAGAGTGATTCAAGAGAATGTTTTATATGTATAAAACATACACATTATATGACAGAAACAGTTCAAAAACAAATAAAGTAAATCGTAAATCATTTAATAATTATGTAACTTATGTGTTTCTTTTTGTTTGTCAGAAAGTTAATTAATTAGTTTTAATTAATAAGTAAGGCGCTTTTTATTTTCGATTAATTAGTATCTTACAAAAAATTGCTTTAATCTGTTGTTTGGTTGCAGCGTCAAAAGAATTAAATTGAAAACTTGTCTGAAATTCTAATTCAAGTCACCAAATATTGATATTCTCACGACATCGATTTAAAAGAATTGATATTAACTTGTATAAGTCGATTTTTTGTATTATCGAAATAATACAAAATTATCGAAAAAATATAAAAACAGCAGTCAATACAGACTTAACAAATATTCACAAAATACATCTAAAGAAATGTATTGCGAAATACCGTTTTATCTCTACTCAGGCTAAGCAGTGCTATAATTGCCAATTATATTAATATTGTCTAAAAGGAATAAAAATGTTACCTTGCTATAAACCGCGGCAATCTGAACTACCAAACTCGTATTGTACAACCCAGAAGAGCACCCTGTCCACACAAAAGTGAGACGCGCGAACCCGAACTAAGACACACCACACAAGTAGGTAGCTTGACGATCTAACAACCACACTCGTACGGCATAATTTTTGTGCCGACTTTGGTAGTTCAGATTGCCGCGGTTTATAGCAAGGTAACATTTTTATTCCTTTTAAACCATGAATTTCCGCAAAGTAACGCCTGATTCAATTCAATATTTAATATTGTCTCATAGCTCTCAAGTTAGAAATGATCTGATAGTCTTTAAACGGCTGAACAGATATTCACAAGTTATAGACAAGAGAAATCTCAATTTAATTACCTTACAAATAAAACTTCATCATAATTGGTCCATTATCTCTAATGATGCCATAGACAGACATACAGACACACAGACACACATGTTAAATTTATAAGGGGGCGGTAATAAAATACGTGAGATGTTTAAGGGGGAGAGGGACGAATCAAATCTCATATAATCTTACGTTCGAGAGAGGGGGGTTTCGGCAAATATCACGAATTTTTTTTGATTGAAACAAAAAAAAATTATGCTATTTTGGTCCATTTAATCCAGATTGTACATGCTTAAGATTTAGTGTTAAGCTTAATCGTAATACTAAATAAAATAAAAGAAAATAATTTTATTCATACCTCGACTAGTCGTAAATAAAAAGCACGAAGCAATTATTTTTTTCTTTTTACAGTAACAATCCAACGCGTTTACGTAAGAAACCCACATTTTGAAAAATCTCACGTGAGATTGGGGTATGGGGGAGGGGGTTGAATAAAATCTCATGACATCTCACCAGGGGGGGAGGGAGGAAAATTTAAAAAAACACATCACGTAATTTATGGACGCCCCCTAACAAATCGTCGTTGTAACGTCGGGAGTTAATAAAGATACAAGCTCAATGTCATAATTATATAAGCCAGAAATTAATATTTTGCAGCTAGAAAATTTAGTGATAGGTAATTTTTAATACCGCATACCTACGGAAAGAAGAATACTTCAAAAGACAGGCAAACTTTGATGGAAGAGATGCATGCGCTTCGTAAGTGTCAAGCAAAAGTTACTTCCTTGGAGTTAGATTACATTTTAGTTTCTCCCAGTCTTTGTGTGTGGGGGTAATCCTGAATAGGAATTGGTGACCTGAAAAAGCAATACTTGCTTTTGACTGTTGTTGTTTCTATAGACAAACAATAGATATTATTAGTTACACCTGGGAAAGGAACAGTCTAGATTTATTGAATTGTTTGGACAAATTTGTATTGTATTGAAATTGTGGGTATTAAGGTTTTATTCAATTAATAATTGAAATAAATATATTTTTCATAAAAAAATGTTTAAATAAAAATATACGTATAAGATGGCCGAATGAGTTGATAGGAATATATTTTCATTTTCAACCTACTTCAAAAAATAAAAAAAGGAGATTTTCAATTCAGTTATATGTTTTTTAAATTTATTTTTTACTTTAATATTATATCTTAAATAAAGGGAGACGGGTAATATCAAAACACTTGTGATATTATTGTTAAAGTAGTGGAATCTAGTGAGTGATTGGAGTGGACCTTTTCTAAAGGGTATATAAAAGGTTTCCCATCTAATGTTCCGAACCCTTTTACATCGTTTATTGCGTGGAATACAAAACTAGTGGAATGGCGTTGACAATATGCACGGTTAGAAATTTGGATACCCAAAATTGAGGGACCTTTATATAATAATGTATACAGTACATCATCCCTTCAGTTACGTCGGACTTTACTCATACATCTTTAATTATTTGTAAGTAAATACTTTTCAAATCTTTAGCCAACAATACCACTTAAATGATTAATGTTAAACAAGCAGTGTTGGGCTGGTGACTAAGGTTCATTATTTCAAACAGCTCCAAGCTCTTTTGATTTGACGTGCATCGCGCCTGATCGCCGTTGTCAAATTCAGTCAGTTACGACCTGTCAATTTTAATTTTGTCCCCATACTGTGAGGGCATCAACGATATTAAAAAAATATTTTAAAATTAGTTTGAAATATTTTTTTAATGTCGTAGATTTTAAATGTCATTAATAACCAATATTTTATACTTTCAGAATTATTAGAATATAATAAATATCAAAAAGAATATGTTGTCTTTCTAACCAGACAATGACCTTCTTTCTTTAGTAATTAATGATCAAACGAACTTACCAAGTAAAGTTCGATCCTAATTATATGAACAGATTTATTTGACGTAATTTAGAGGATCCCCGACCTTGATCAGTATAAAATATTGGTCTTAGTATCGACCACTCAACATAAGTAAAAATAATACATATTATTATTATTAAAATACACTTATAAAATTAAACAGCTTCGAAATATTAGGTTGTAGAATGCAATGGTTACCAGTATGTTTTTTTTGTGCTATAAATACATGCAAGGATAGCTAAAAAGTTTTGCTACATGAAGTTTTATACTAAATTACTAGAATGAAGCTGTGTTAAAAATAATTTAAAATGAAAGCATGTGGTATTTATTAAAAAAAAATATATCGTTTCCAAGTATTCTTTGTCCTATAGTTTATTGATCCCATTTTTGTCTCTAAAGAGTATAGCATTGAAAAAGAGAAATTCCTCTATATCATATATATTTTGCCGTTTCACGGATGACATACTCTTGTACTGTGTACGGTATACCTAATGTAATATGAATAAAATATTTTTATTTGACTTCTGTTGACTATTGATATTAGAATTAGTAAGTGCATGTGATGATTGAGTTATATCAATTATTTATCTCTCAAAATTAAATAGTTTAACCAAGATCGAGAAGGCAATTGTTACTACCAATAACGCTCATAATAGCTCGCTAGCTGCTGCTGATGCTGCCTACCATCCCCTCTTATTGGCTATCATTAAACCCACCAATTCGCACAGCATGGAAAACGTTCCTATTCCGAGCGTATGCAACCACGTGTGGACATCAGCACCACTCTCGTGGCAACACTTATTTGACTCCCTACTGATCTGGTGCATGTACTTACCTTAGTAGCTGTGCCTAGTAAGTTCATGTATCAGACGGTATGTCATCGCACAAAAGCCTTCGCTCCGACCGAAACCGCCAGCCTCTCCTAGTTTTAATTCTAAATAAATTACTACCTAAAAATAGCTAGGGGATAAAACAAAGGTATCAAAATTATAAAAGACAATTAAATATCTAGTGTAATTAATAATGAACTGTCTGATAACAACAGTTCGTCTGTCTTAAATTAGCTTAGACAATCCATATCCATTTATCTTCATACGCTAATAAATCTTCGTGACTGATTTCGGAAAGTTCACTGTAAAATGTAAGAAGTTAATTTCGTGAAGGATAAGTTTTATATTTTGAAGCTTTTATACTAATCTATCTTAATTATTAATTTCTCCTATAGCAAAAAATATTTGTCATTGTAAGTTTATAAATGAGCCAGGCTCAATGGACGGAATCCCAAAATATTGAAAAAAATCAAATGACATGAAATAACTACATTTATAGTAATAATTTGATTTTATAATTGATTTTCTAAATGGTATCTATAACGGTATGTAGATGGTAACTTTTATCAGAGTTTTTCTCAAATAGTCAGGCACAGTGTTTGTTATCGAACTCCTCCGAAACGGCTAGACCGATTTTTATCATTTTTTTTGTATATTTGGTCTGAGTATATTTTTAATACCCCTAGGTGATAAGGGTTGCACACTAGATATAATTTATATGTTTCGGGTCTGCTAATAATAATATTTGAAACTTTTTATTTTTTTTAATGAAATTGACTTTTATATAACCTTTCTATTGACCACAAAAAGAAACCTTATAAATTATATTATTCTTACAATATAAATCTAGTTAGTTAGCAACTACATTATAATATTTATCATGAAAATGTATGGATCCATGATCATTAAACGGCAGGAAATGATGGGCACACATTTTGATTTTGGATATTTCACGAAATATGGCGATTTGCATCAGCTCTAAAATTGAAACAAACTTTATATCCAACTGGCTGACCCGCGCAATTGTCTGCATCACATGTGAGAGATAGAAAGGGATAGACAGAGTAGAGCGTACTATAACACAATTCTAAAAGAGCTTAAAATTTCTTTGTTTTATCGCCGTTTAGGCGGCACACGCAACGTTTTTGCTATATTTTTTAATAATGCTCCACTCCTATATAGGTTGTAACGTAATGTTATATAACTTATAGCTTTCTTTGATAAAAGTACAAAAGCTATAATATGTCGGAGAATAATAAATGATTATCGAATAATCGAATCGTCATCGGTATCTATAGCGTTGGAATAGGGTAGTAGTCACTTCCATCGTTTTGACAGTCTCGATCCTTTATCTCTATCGACAGTCTGACTGAAGTCTGAGTCGTGCGCGGTCTCTCAGGAAGTGAAGTAGTCCTTGGATAGTGTTAGTCTTGTGCAGTGCAGTATTAGTACTGGAAGTGCTCTCCAATTAAGGTCACGTGAGTACCTTACAATGTAAATGCCACGTCTTGTGTTAGGTTAGGTTTATGTGAGTTTAACCTTAGATTTAAACAAAGAGCCTGAGCAGTGGAGGCGAGTGTCGTGATCACTTATAGGAATTCTTTAAGCCTACACCTTGGTTATAAGTCCAAGGCACTGTTTAGATTTCTTTCATAACTGTTAGAGATCATATTGTATAATTTATCGGTTCGGTAGAAGTATTTACGTTGGGTACCCCTTGTTAGTGTTTTCCAATACTCCCCTTTCGTCCTTCCTTTACACCATTTAAAATTCCCGACATATATAACACTAAAAGAAAATTTCAATTCGAATGATTAATAGAAAAGAGTTTAGCGCGTTCAACCAAACAAAAGAACTTCCAGCTTTATAATATTTGTATAGATTTCCAACTTTCTGTATCTGAATAGGAATAAACTAAATTAAGTTATGTACTGCTTATTAAAATGAGAGCTTCTGTTTGTCCTGCAGAGCAGTTAGGCATAATTTTTTTTCTATAAAAAAAATAACAATAAGTTCCCATTAGGGTTAAATTACGGAATTATATTTTGATTTCGGTCACTTATAACTTTGATCTTTTTACAGCTGCGACTGACCGTAGATTTTAATATTTAATATTAATTTAAGTTGATACCTCCACGCGTTGCATTTCTGACGGATAGATATACGAACAGTTTAGGCGAATAGATTATTTTTCACTTTGAAGTACGGAACCCTAAAACCATTAAACAACCTTACCTAATAATTGAATTTAGAACCGCAATATATAATAGTTTAAAAACTATATAAAATACTTTCAAGTCCAATACACTTATCCAGAAATGGTTAAATATTACCAAACTTCCGAACTCTACAACTCAGTGCATTAGTAGTTATAGGACTCGCATTGAAGTTGATTCGAAGTTAGTGTAAGCTGTCGATTCTAACTGTTTGGTTTTAGATTGTTTACGACACTCTACTATTATTAGGAAAGACGTATTAGGTTTGTTGCCTAATCCGTCCATATTTGTATTGCAGACTGTAAATATCTGTATCTAATTTATACACAAAATTCGAACAAAATAAAAAAAAATCTACAACGAGAGAGTCTATTTTGCGTACAACTGCAACTTTTTAGATAAAATTCCAAATAAATTATTGGTTTCTTTACAAAATCAATTATAGAACAAACTTTACTTTGCCTTTATAAAACACTCCAATGTATAATAGTTAACCTAATTTCATATTTTTAATTCAAAGAGGACATTGAACTAAACCGGTTGCATATAATTGTGTTAATTTAGTATTATTTATTCAAAAATTCAAGGTATTTTGGACTTGATATGAATATTTGATTATAATTTATTTTAATACCTCTAGACATTCTTAAGCAAAAGGGTCTTGACAGATGTAAAACGAAGTGAAAAGGGAAACCCTTACCCTTATGAGGTACGGAACCCTAAAAATCTAAATTTAGTCCATGTTAAAATATTCTCAATTAACAAATATAAATGAAAATGTAACACGACAAATATTCCAACGTAAAACAACCTAGTTCCCAAAATTCCATTACTAAGGATATTATCCAGACACACCGTTTATAAAAACATTGGTCTCAACTGCACAGTTTCAATTATTAACAGTATTTTCACATAAATTCTTCTTTGATATTTCCAATATTCAATTTCCTAGTCGTCGTTGAAACATTGCTTCACCAATAAATTTTTGATCATTCATTTTAAATTTTATAATTTAATTCATGGAATAAAAACTACAAAAAATGTCCTATTCCACCTTTAGTGATAAACATATTAAAAACAACGAGTTGCACTGGGGGACTGCCGGCAGAAGTGAAAACTTGAACATTAACGTTGTGCATTTTTGAATATTTTGTATGAACGTGCTATACCAAATAAGCCTGCAAGCGCCATCTTACGAATTTTCGATTAGGTCACGTGTCCTGACGCGAGTTTAACATTTTTTACCCAGCCCAAAAGTGCAAAACGCCGCTAAAAAGGTTTTCACTTTAAAAAAAATATAATTTTCTGGTAAATTCTGTCTTAATAAAATAGTATATTAATTTTTTTTTTGTAAAATCAAGCATATTTTACAAAAAAATAAAATAATGCTTTTGATTGCAAAATGTATTCAAAACATGAATCACTTTCTAGTCTAAATCATTATACAGATTCACAAAATCAATACAAACAGTTTTACTGATAATTGTAATGTATTTAATGTATTATTTATTTCTTTAAATACAGATAGTAAGTGCCAGACTGGTTTTTGGTATTTAATTATTCAACATCTTAATCTAAGTTCTTCGTCTTAGACTAACCGTATGTATATTTAACAATGTGTCAACGTAGACAATCTTAATTTGAAATACAATGAAGTGAATATTTGCGTTCGGTTAATATTATAACGATATTTATACATCTCACTGTATAGTAGCTGGCAGCTAACTTTAGGTCTGAGAACAAATAGTGGTGAAAGTTGTGCATTGTGAGCGTGTTACGTGGCTGTATTAGTAGTTCCAGACGTGATGTTTACTATTTTGATAAATAGCAGACGCTCGGGAACTGAAACGTCGCATAAGAACCAAACGCGTGTGACGCACTGCTTTCGTCCCGCACTCCCCGCTAAAAAGACCCTCATAATGACTTTTGCGCATTCAATGTCATACCTGTACTTACGTGCCGATAGTTACATCAGGTACTAATATGCATAGCGCCATGTCGAAGAGATTTTTGGTACTAGCAGACTAACACCCAATAGCAACAAGCTCCAATGTACGATGCGTTATGAATAAATGTTATTAATAGCAATAACTTTTTATCACTCAGGCTGTTTTGACAAATATACGTTGTGCTATAACAGAAGTTACCTATTTTGTAATTTTTGAAACCACATCATCATTTCTCTCAATATCTACTGCCAAAATAATACTATAAATATATAGTTTGTAGCGTGTAAAATTCGCTACACCCTATTCTTATTATTTTTAATCCAATCTTCTTCAAATATACAAATATTTTACTTTAAATTTGTTTAAATAGTGCATACTACTGCCATCTATGGTGAACCATCCACACTAAGCGTGAGCGCCATCTAGTTTCGAACGCGTGATCTAGCACGTATAAATCGATTCGTTTGTTTAGTAATATTATATGATTTCTTTTTTTTTATTTTCAAATAAACAATTTCAAAATTAATATTAACCAATAATAATATTTTTAGAACTTAACAATTCAACAATTAAATTATTATTGATATAATGGTACACGGACCTATATTTCATTATTCGATTTTTAATTGTCTCTCGTAGGAGCTGGCAATATTTTATTTCTTTTCCGTCAAGTTGTAGTACTTCATTTCTTTCTTTTTCTCCATGTCGTTTGGGTAGGCGACTGTTCCTTGTGATTCCTGGAGAGGTGCCAGGAGCACCTAATATTATTTTCTTTTTTTGCTGCCGTGACGCGAGCCATGCTGCGTGCGAGCATGCCTTTGATCATCATGCCAGGCTTGGAATCCTTAATGCCCTAACAAGCCTGACATACTAAAAACCTCTACAGGAGGTGTACCTAGGGGGCGTGTGTACCTAGGGGGCGTGTGTACCTAGGGGGCGTGTGTACCTAGGGTACACCGTATCCGGAGGGTAGTCCGTATCCGGATGTTCGTCTGTATCCGGATGTTTGTATCCGGAGGGGATTGTGTTGTTGGTGCGTGGAGTTGCGTCCGGAAGACCCTTGTTTCCCGAAGGACAAGTTCCTAGGATTCTTTTCTTTTTTTTTACTCCCTGCATACCCTGCTCCGGGTTCCATTATGAAGGAGATTAGGAGGCTGATGCTGCCTCTCCGAGTCGCCCGGCTCCGTGAGAAGCCCGCGGACTCTGGCATGCGCGCCGTCAGGCGTGGATGACCGTGAGCAAGTAACCGGTTGTTTTTTTCTTTTATCTGTTAACTCAACTCAACCCTTCAATTTTACCACTGTAAGTCCTACGGTCAGTCCCTCAGGCGCGCAAATCAAATCCTGTAAACTATACTAGAATGCGAAGGAAGCTTTAGGTAGCTTTTCGATTCATTTCTTGCTAATAAAACTTTATGTAGTAAAGAGTTGTTTTTTTTTTTTTCTAACAATTGTAACTGTGGAATCTTCGGATCGTATTGTCATTAAACAATTTAATTTAATTTACATTTTTTTTTGTTAACCTCCCACCCGAAGGGTAGGAGAGGTTACAATGGCGACCCTGCCAGGATTAAATTTGCTGCGCGGACGTTGTTTAGTTCTTTTTAATCGAGTTTTCTCAGTTAATTACTGTTGGACTGATTGTTGAGTTGAGTTGACATACTACTTACTACCTGGTTAAGAATGTATTTTCTTAAGCCGTTTATGTGTTACTTGGTTTACCTACATTATTTTTTACTTGTACTTGTATTTTACTCGTACTACTTTGTAACTACCGTTATATTTAACTGTTCAGTTTAATACACTGACAGTATGTATTATTCTTACTTAAATGTTACGTATGTACCAATGATCTAGGGCATTTTAATTGTTTACTATTTTTTATTGTTTTGTATTATACCTACCTTAGAGCTTCACTCTAAACAATTTGTTATTTCTACATTGTGCTCCGTATTTGCTATCCTGGGCTACTGACCATTTATTTTTTTTATATTTGCTTTATTTAATTAATTAACAATGGAGGAACGACCAATTAATTTTAACCTTTTACATAAAGATGAGTTGATATACGAAGTCTTAATAAGAGAAGCCAAGCCTGCGAATACCGTTGTTGGCTTGCGTTCCCAAATTAAATCCTTAGCTAAAGAATATCCTAGTGATGATATCGATGTCTATGAGGGTGACATTGCTGTCGAATTAAAATTAATTTCCTGTAAGTTAGTTGAGTTGTCCGGACTTATGTCCGAAAAGCAATTGCGTTTAAAAAGTTTAAATCGTATTCATACTTTAGGTAATCATTTGTTTCATAGGTTAGGAAGGTTGAAGCCGGTCGAACCTGATGACATTACTTTGCATACCGATCTACAATCACAATTGGATAAAATATTAGACAAGTCTGATTCCGTTTTCGTGAGTTACCAAAGGAGCTTGAAGAACTCAGTACATTCCTTGTCCATCGAAGCAGAGAGTGCACCGGAACCTAGTGTCAGCGCGTGTTGTGATCGAAGTAAGGGAGTTCACACGCTCGGTATAAAGTACAACGGTCGCTCTTGCGTGCTTTCTTTTGTTCAGCGGTTGGAGGAATTGTGTTTGTCACGAGGAGTGTCTCACCAGAGGTTGTTTGAAGGAGCAGCGGAATTATTTACGGAAGAGGCTTTGTTTTGGTATCGTAGTATTCGTGATTCGGTACATTCTTGGTCGGAACTTAAGGAATACCTATTAGATGATTATTTGCCAGTGGATTATGACCAACGGTTGCTGGGTGAGATCCGAGACCGAACCCAAGGTCGTGATGAGTCTATAATTAGTTATTTAAGTGTAATGAGAAATTACTTTAGTAGGTTACGGGTTCCTTTAAAGGAAGAGGAACAGCTACATATTGTACGATATAATTTACGCCCTCATTTTTCTTCTCAATTAGCTTTTGTGGATATTCATTCTTGGTCAGAATTAAAGTCCAGGTGTCTTTTGTTGGAGTACGCTAAGCAACGAGCGGATTCATTTACCGAACCCCCTCGATTTAACTCAAATTTAATTGCCCCAGATTTAGTATATAAAGGAGTACAGAAGCCGTGTCATGTGGTTTCTAAGTTATCTACAAAGAAACGTCAAGAGTTCTGTGTACGCTGTCGTAACAGCGGACACACTTTAAAAAATTGTCGGGAGAAGCCTTCCTTGGTTTGTTATCGTTGTGGTGAGAAGAATTTCACGGCGGCGAGTTGTCCTCGATGCAACCAAAGCCAGACCAACAGGCCAGGTTCGAGTTCTGGTACAAAAAACTTGCCAGAGCGGACCACAAAAGGAAAGAGCTAGAACTCTCCGACTCTATTGATAGTCATATTCGTCCTACCTCGTTACCTATGAGTGAGGATCCGGCTATCTCTTGTACAAGCTCAAGTCACGTTTCGAATTATAACTCCTCTTTGGTCCGCGAAACGAATAAAAATCGTGTTCGTGTTTTCCCTACCCAGGGCATACGTAATGTTATTCCTGTTACCCAGGAATTACCTATTTCTCGTCGTGAAACCCACGATGTCATTCCTGTTACCCAGGAATTACCTAAATTACCTACTCCACGTCGTGTTACCCACGATGTTACCCCTGTTATCCAGGAATTACCTAATTTACCTACTTTA
The DNA here is from genome assembly GCA_905147385.1 of Limenitis camilla. Taxonomy (NCBI): domain Eukaryota; kingdom Metazoa; phylum Arthropoda; class Insecta; order Lepidoptera; family Nymphalidae; genus Limenitis; species Limenitis camilla. Next base: position 8,123,438 of record LR990240.1, read on the forward strand.
TCTACCTCTCGTCGTGTTACCCATGACAATATTTCTGTTACCCAGGAATTACCTACTTCACATTGTGTTACCCGCAATATTACTCCTGTTACCCAGGACTTATTTATATTACCTAGTACCCATCGTGTTACCCACGATGATATTCCTGTTACCCAGGAATTACCTACTTCACATCGTGTTACCCACGATGATATTCCTGTTACCCAGGAATTACCTACTTCACATCGTGATACCCACGATGATAATCCTGTTACCCAGGATTCTACCCTTAAGCTGCCCCATGTTTACAATGGCGTAGCAGTTATACACCATGTTACCCATGGTGCAGTTTCTGCTAAACAGAAACTTACCCCTATTACCACTTTGGGACTGGAATCTCGGACTGATTCCAATTGCCCTAAATTAACTTGTTCGTCTGTAACAGATCGTTATAATAATGATCTCAGACCCTATTTAAATACAAATATTTACCGTGTTAGTTATGCTACCTTATATAAAGATGTGGATTTGGTTTTTATTTTAACCGCAAAGGGTTCTATATCTCCCGTGGTAGGTTACTACCTATTGCCTGTCACGGTTGATACTTTTACTCCTGTGGTTGAATTAAAGACACTTTGTTTTAAATACCGCCGTAAACGAGGTTTATGTATTTCTAAGGTTTATTTTATTGTTTCAGGATGTTCTTACTTTTATTTAAGGTTTCTTTTGGTGTTGTTTAGTTTAGGATTAGATTTTGTTGTTGTTTTACTTTGGTGTAGTGAGTGGACGGGTGAGGGCACCCGACGAATTTTCTATCGTAAATTCTTTCCGATGGGAGGGGCACTGTAGCGTGTAAAATTCGCTACACCCTATTCTTATTATTTTTAATCCAATCTTCTTCAAATATACAAATATTTTACTTTAAATTTGTTTAAATAGTGCATACTACTGCCATCTATGGTGAACCATCCACACTAAGCGTGAGCGCCATCTAGTTTCGAACGCGTGATCTAGCACGTATAAATCGATTCGTTTGTTTAGTAATATTATATGATTTCTTTTTTTTTATTTTCAAATAAACAATTTCAAAATTAATATTAACCAATAATAATATTTTTAGAACTTAACAATTCAACAATTAAATTATTATTGATATAATGGTACACGGACCTATATTTCATTATTCGATTTTTAATTGTCTCTCGTAGGAGCTGGCAATATTTTATTTCTTTTCCGTCAAGTTGTAGTACTTCATTTCTTTCTTTTTCTCCATGTCGTTTGGGTAGGCGACTGTTCCTTGTGATTCCTGGAGAGGTGCCAGGAGCACCTAATATTATTTTCTTTTTTTGCTGCCGTGACGCGAGCCATGCTGCGTGCGAGCATGCCTTTGATCATCATGCCAGGCTTGGAATCCTTAATGCCCTAACAAGCCTGACATACTAAAAACCTCTACAGGAGGTGTACCTAGGGGGCGTGTGTACCTAGGGGGCGTGTGTACCTAGGGGGCGTGTGTACCTAGGGTACACCGTATCCGGAGGGTAGTCCGTATCCGGATGTTCGTCTGTATCCGGATGTTTGTATCCGGAGGGGATTGTGTTTTTGGTGCGTGGAGTTGCGTCCGGAAGACCCTTGTTTCCCGAAGGACAAGTTCCTAGGATTCTTTTCTTTTTTTTTACTCCCTGCATACCCTGCTCCGGGTTCCATTATGAAGGAGATTAGGAGGCTGATGCTGCCTCTCCGAGTCGCCCGGCTCCGTGAGAAGCCCGCGGACTCTGGCATGCGCGCCGTCAGGCGTGGATGACCGTGAGCAAGTAACCGGTTGTTTTTTCCTTTTATCTGTTAACTCAACTCAACCCTTCAATTTTACCACTGTAAGTCCTACGGTCAGTCCCTCAGGCGCGCAAATCAAATCCTGTAAACTATACTAGAATGCGAAGGAAGCTTTAGGTAGCTTTTCGATTCATTTCTTGCTAATAAAACTTTATGTAGTAAAGAGTTGTTTTTTTTTTTTTCTAACAATTGTAACTGTGGAATCTTCGGATCGTATTGTCATTAAACAATTTAATTTAATTTACATTTTTTTTTGTTAACCTCCCACCCGAAGGGTAGGAGAGGTTACAAGTTAAAAACCCGAACCTTAAATTACGAAGGTCACAGCCGGAGGAGTTAAAAAAAAATTACTCTTTGCTTATAAAACTGTTAAATGTAATATTAATTATATTTTAAAATTACTTATCACTAACTTATAATATGAAAAGACATCTTTAATCGATGTGACATTAAAGAATGGAAAAAACAGGAATCAGCTTGCACAGGCCGCAATTGTGTGAATTGGTGGTTTGATACAAATCGATTGGAAACGATTGAAATATTGTTTATCTGTATACTGAAGGCAATCAATTCTGTCACATAGAGCTAATTATTATCCTGTGTATTGTATAATTATTCAATACACAGGTTTGAAGTATCTGTTTGCTCATTATATATATTATATATGTTTAGTTTAAATGTACTAAACTACACAATTGCATATTTTCTTGTTATTAAAACCTCCAGTAAGCAGATATATATGTCGGAGAATAAGTAAAAGATTATCGATTAACCGAATCGTTATCGCTATCTGTGGCGTTGGAGTAGGGTAGTGGTCACTTCCGTTGTTTTGACAGTCTCGACCCTCGACCCTTTATATGCGATCGACAGTCTGACTGAAGTCTTAGTCGTGCGCGGTCTCTCAAGAAGTGAAGTAGTGTCTGAATAGTGATAGTGTTGTGCAGTGTTGTGTTAGTGTTAGGAGTGCTGTCCGATCGAGGTCACGTGACTACCTTACAATGTAATTACCTCGTCTTGTGTTAGGTTAGGTTTATGTGCGTTTAACCTTGGGTTTAAACAGAGACCCTAGCAGTGGAGGTAAGTGTTATGATCATTTAAAGGATATCCTTAAGCCTACACCTTGGTCACAAGTCCAAGGCACTGCTTAGGTTTCTCTCGTAATTGTTAAAGATCATATTTGATCATTTATCAGTTCAGTAGAAGTATCTACGTTGCGTTTACCCAATATTCCATTAAATATCATCCCCCTCTTTTAATGTTTTCCGATATTCCCCATCTTCCTCCTTCCATCTCCTTTTCATCATTTTAAAATCCCCGACATATTTATATCCATTTCTTTTTAAAATTTATCAGATAGATCAATATATAATAATATAAAACACAGTCCCTCACTGTTTTTGTTTTACTGTTTGCGATAAACCCAAATACTACAGATTGTATGTTTAAGCAGATTTCATCAATAGACAGATTCATGTTAGGTATATAACTTGTTAAGATTTCCTCTTGAATTCGACCTTAAACATTGCCTAAACCCCTTTTATGATATAATATAAAAATGTGTAGTAGGATACATGTAGGCATTATAATATGCTCTACAACCGCGCAAAGCCTGCTAGTGTATTATAACTAAAGTATAGTTAATATCCTAATGAGATCTGCGCAAACACACTTATAATTTCCATTCAGAGCATTGTTTACAGTGATGTATAAATATTGGTTGATTTATCACGAGCCGGAGCGGAGCGGCGGCGTCATGTCTGATTGCAGCAAACATGTGTCGCTAATGGATAAATCGCTTATGCTGCACTGCTGCATGACGTGTGTTCATTTGAGGCCTAAAATTATAGCTCTAATTGGCATGTATTTCTACTTGTTATTTGTTTAAATACGTTAAGTGTCGTCTAAGCATGGTAATAACTTATAAGCTTAGCAGTAATTTCTTGAAAAAATACAGACTTAGTGAGTTTTTTATTTATTACTAAACTGTAATGGCGATCACATATTGTACATTCATACATTTCTAGACATATATTTTAAATTAACTATTAAGGCTACTAATAAAATATAACATCAATAAAACAATTATAATATTAATGGTGCACATTAGCCACTTTTTGTGGAGAAACAGTTACAAATACTGACATTTAAAAAAATATAAGGAATAATTAATTATTTGTTAGTATTTTGCTTATTATTTTATCGTGTAATAAATAATAGTTTAAAAAAACTAAAAACACGCTTTTTATTATAGAAAACCAAACTAAAAAATAGAAAATAAATTTTAATAAATTTAAAATAAGAATAGTGTTAAAAATTTCAATAAATATAAATTAATAATAGTGTAAATAAAAAAAATGTATTTTATTTAAAAAACGCGTGGGGTGCATGGTGTCAATAGTTATAAATATTTTATTCACAGATATGAGTAGAGTGATTATCATTTTGATAATATCTAAAAAAGCACCCCACGCTTTTTTTTAAATGAAATACATTTTTTTTTATTTACACTATTATTAATTTATATTTATTGAAATTTTTAACACTATTCTTATTTTAAATTTATTAAAATTTATTTTCTATTTTTTAGTTTGGTTTTCTATAATAAAAAGCGTGTTTTTAGTTTTTTTAAACTATTATTAATTTTTTACTTTTTAGTTTGATTTATTTATAAAAGCGTGATTTTTTTTTAGTTTTTTTTTTTAAATAAAAAAATCACGCTTGAGAAACGGCTACCAGAACCAAGGAAGGCCGCAGGCGCGCAATTTACCCACGGAGAGTTACATACTGACATACTGACATACAAGTGAAGCTAATATAAAGCGTGTAAAAAAACTTTAAAAATAGATAAAATTAAATAAAACTTTCTATTTATCTGATACGGCTGCAACGTGCATGTAGCTGAAAGATACTCTTTTTTATATTTTGTTAATTTACTTGGTTTTATGATTAAGATGTACAAAATTTAATAGATAGAAACAAGTAGTCGCTAATATAAAAAAATAATGCCCAACAAAAAGTAACTGCCATATGGATAAATATTAGGCTATTTCAGCTTAAGTTTGCTCCTTTTATAACATTATAGTATTAGTGCTGAAAGTCATAAATTTATCTTAAAATTTTAGGAATTATTTTTTCATGTGGTTGAGTACAGCAAAACTTTTGTAAGTCCAATTCATGACCTGAAATATATATAATTTATTTAAGTATTAAAATATTAGATAACCATCAGATATGCAGATATTTAATGGAAAAATCCAATAACGCAAAGTATAACAAAAAGATTTCTGAAGAACTCGTTCATATTCGAACAATGTTAATTTTTGTATCTCGTACTTTTGTTCTAGTTTTTCCGATCTCTTTGATACTTTAGCTGCGAAGCAATAATTTTCTGCTTATAAAAAATATTGTAGTATATAAGTAAATACAATAAATGATTGAACTTTCAAATATCAAGCTTAAAACGTTTTAAACTAAAATTTTGTGTATTTTGAAATACACAAGTGTTAAAGGCGTTTTTAAATTAGTATATTAATCAATTAACATATCACTTTAAAAGGCAATTTGAACTACTATTAATATGTAAGTTTTAAGTTGTTTATACACGGAGTGCCAATGTAGTGTTAAATGGCTACGTAGAAACTCCCAGCTTCCGCTGAATGAGTGAAATCCCTATAGAACAAATATTTACCAGAAACGAAGTTATTAGTTAATCTCTAATGAGATGTATATCGTATAATCTTTTTCATGTCTAAATTGAACTAAGATTTCGATTTTAATATTGACATTTGATTAAGATGTGATTGTAACGCAGGAAGTGTTTCCAGGAAATGGGCAACAAAATGACAGAAAAAAGGTAATAAAAAAAACTACGTTTTAAAAAACCGACTTTAAACTAAAAAGTAAGAAAAAAATCCGTTATTTATTAATCTCCCTTTATTAGGACAATAATATACAATAATTGTTATCTTTGTAGTCGGTGCCAGCAATAGTATTGTATTGTAATAGTAGTAGTCAAATTCTATCTCACTACACGTCTGCTCACCTGGCTGGCACCGATTTCAAAAATAACAATTATTGTATATTATTGTCCTCAGTAGGATTTCAGGTAGACTATAACATTTCGTTTCTTTTTATTGTAGTATATTAAATAGTAATTTTATTTTAAGTAGCTATAGGTAGGCCTATATAGATTCCGAGAAAATGCAAAGGCAAGAATGTTCATAAAATGAAAACTACGGGGACAAATAATTTTAAATTTTTATAGGACTAAATGGCAACAATTTCGCATCAAACAAAAGAAGAATCACATAAATCGGATCATAAATCTCAGTGTAATCGGTATATATACATAAAAAAATATATATCAACCGAATTGAGAACCTACTCCTTTTTGAAGTCTGTTAAAAAGAAACATGGGATATCTGTTTAATATATTTAAGGGGGGGGGGGTCGCTTGCGCGGGCGGAGGGTGCTAGTGGCGCCGCCGAGTGTTTATTGATTAATAATACCCCGAGTCCTGTGTGTGCTATATCTCCTAAACGCTAGGTAAATGACCCTTCCCTGACGAAAACCGACCGACGGTGAAGTGAGAACTATTTAAACTATTTGTGTTATTGTGTGAAATGTGTTATGGGCATGCTCAAAGAAGATTAAAAAGAAGATTCAAGATCATCAAGAACTTGTGAGTACTGTGTCTTTTTCGCCTAACTGACAATAGATAACCCTTAATTTTAAAAGCTGAAAATCAGGGCCCAGCCAGCTTCCACGTGTGTGGGATTTGTTCACCCCAATATCTTTTCATTGATACGTATTAAATTATGTCTATCTGATTTAACAATAAATAACTATCTTTTATTAATGTAATAATTTTGAAAAAGCCATTGCGCACTTGATTCTTGTTTTGAAATAAGTTTTACTTTCTTATTAAGTTTTAATTTTTTATTTGTTAGTAAGACTATACTTAACGCACAAATCAGCTACAATGAGTTCCATTAAATGCTATTTAAATCTCCGACGCAACTACGAAGTTTAAGGTGTGTCTGTCTATCTGTGTAAGTTTGTCTGAGGCATCGTACCATCCAATATAATAGACCAATTCTGATAAAATTTTATTTGTTTGAAAGGTAATTTAATCGAAGACGATTCTTGGCTAATATGTTAAGATCTGTTCAGCCGTTTGAAGACTATCAGCTCATTTCTAACTTGAGAGCTGCGTGACAATATTAATATATTGACAATTTTAACTATCAATTTTAACCATGGTAACACATTGACATTGCTTACACTGAGTAGAGATGAAAGAGTATTTCTCGATACCTTACTTTCAGGTATCAAATAGAATCGAGAATCGAGAATCGATTAAACTATATTAAAGTACGAAACAGTATATATTTTATTTATCATTTGTTTTTTTTTCTGATTTTATGAATGTTAGTTGAGTCTGTATTAACTGATGTTTTTCATTATGTTTTCAATAATACAAAAAATCGAGTTATATATCTCGATTGATCTAAATCGATGTCGTGTGGGTATCGATTCTTGTAGATTCTATTAAATTAGAAATTTTGTCAGGATCATTTAAATGTTTTATTTAATTGTTATGACAAATATCTCTCATCGGAAGTTTATACGACAAACACACTAAAGTTTAATATTAGTAACGAAAGTTTGGAATCTATAGGGTTTTAGGAATATATTTGTACGACATAGTATTAAAAATGTGTCTATGTTATCACTGCTATAGTTACCTTTGTGAAGGTTGCCATAGAAACTGGAATGAGTTTAGCAGCATTAATTACTAGAGTTCGTTGATTTATACCGATAAAAATGATTAAGTTCTTCTTCATGTTATGAGGCAAGGTGATCCATGGGAAGCAATATACCACTGTCGATATGTATGAATTCTATAAAACAAAAAAATACATGTATAATAATAACACATTTATTATATGTACGGATATCTATTATCATAATATCATAAGTTTTTTTTTTATAAAATAAATTAATTGTTAGTACCTTTGATATACAACATTTAATTTAATCTGCTTAATTTTAAAAAGCAAATTATTATACCTTTTGTGTAATCATACTTCCGAAAAGACAGTCAATAAACAAAATGATTACTAGAAGAAATACAAATACAAACATCCAAAGTATCTCCATAATATGGCTTAAAGGATTTTTGAACTGCAAGAAAGTTATTACAGTTAATTCATAGGTTAAAAAGTTAAATATCACACTAAAATATAATTAAAACAAAAGTACTTAAAAGAGAAATATCCACTTACTGAAACAAACTGCACTGTTGTTGTACAAATAATGCATGAATTAATTATGAAAAACAATATGAATTGTCCTCCAAAAGTACGTTCGATTGAACTTATTAATCTGAAATGTTGTTATAGCAGAAACTAAGACATGTATTTTATTATATAAAGTTAAATTTATATTAAAAATATGCAACAAATATAAAGAAAAGAAGGCTTTTCTTAAGTGGGACAAATTCGTTATTTGTTACTAAACTAAAATAATTTTAGTTTCATTGGTGGTATGGGATCTGTTTCTCGCCTGGCTTACGACCAGCACGCGAATCCGACCGCTGTCTGACGCGTTCCGGTCGAGCCGCATGTGGGCTAGATCTACCACCACCTTCTGCCATCGCATTAATGCTGCGGTTCTAGTGAACACCGAGTTCTTGCTCAAGGTCAACTGAAACCGCAGTATTCGTCGGTTCGATCCCCCTCCTCACTCTATCTTCGAGGCGGCAACGCATCGACAAAACAAGAGATACTCTCTAGTTTTGCAGATGTCCATGGGCGACTGTGGCCACTTTACATAAAGTGGACCGTCTGCTCATTTGTCGATTTTGGAAAAACTACCTAAAAAAGCCTACATTAGACATTGGTTATTAATTTCCAAAGAAACATGGAAAAGATAAAGTTAAATGTATTAAATTAATGTTTTATTCTGAATGTATATTAAGTTACTACTACGTAATATACAGTTGCTAGATAGACACAGAAAGTGCGACCAAAGTGTAAGGTCAAAGTCCTTTTATATAATTATAACGCTCCGCTTCTCTGCCAGAACACTAACGACAGTAGATAATAAAGCTAACTTACGTGGACCTCAAGAAGGGTGACCTTAACCACGACACTATAATACTAATTTCCATTTACACTACGCGAAAACACCAGAGAGACTGACTCTCACTAAAGGTACACGTTGGGTATACTTGAAGTAGTATAAAAGAAACTACCCTGGAACACTAATTTATCAACTGTGTTGCTAACACATTAAAATCGATATATAAACAAAAGTATTTGTACCTTGTAATATTCATATTTGATAGGTAAAAGTGTGAAAAGATTAAATGTGCCAAGTTGTAGCTGTTACGAGGCGAATTTTAAATTAATTGATACTTGTGGTTTTCAAACAATTAACACAGTTTGCAGTTGAGCGTTTATGGAAATTTTATAAACGGAGGTCAGTGTTAAATTATATTAAACATAATTGTTTAATATAAATACAAATTTACAAGTGTCTCGTTTTCTTCATTTTTGTAATTTCATTTACAAAGTTATATTAACTAATAAGATTTATTCACGAGAATCCTTGAAACGGTTTCTATAAAATTTAAGCAATCAAAAATTAGCATTTTTTAATATTTTACCCATAAATGATTTGTAAATAATTTGAAAAAAAATATTTTTTACATGACATCATCGCAATATAGACCTATTTTGCTGCATAAACTCTTAAAGTTTAAATCTATACTTAATATTATAAAGAGGAAAGATTTGTATTTTTATATGAAACGAATAAACTTAAAAACTACTGGATTTCAAAAATTCTTTTACCGTTAGAAAGCTACACTATTTCTTAGTAACATAGGCTATATTTATTTCCAAAAAATATTAGAGATCCTCAGAAATTCTTACTAAAACCAACCCAAGGTGTAAAAAAATTAGCCATAAAATGTCATCGCATGCGCTGCAGAAAGTATTGCTGATAGAACAAAAAATGTTCTACAACATTATAGAACGTATAAATATCTACAAAAAACTTTGCGACCTTTTGTCAAATTTATGCCTAGAAATGCCTATCAAAATTAGACCATGTTATCCATATTCTTATCCAAATAAATTATTTCGTATTTAATACTGTTTCAATACCTGTAGATCACTTTTTGAATTAGTAAAATCGGACATTCCGTTCAAAAGATATTACGAAATTAAAAATATAAACAAAAAATAAACCCCGACGGGTCGGTGTGGCACGCAGCGAGAAACGCCGCTAGAGAGGGGGCACCGAAATGCGGGAGAGCCAAAATTTTTTAAACAAAATTATCTACCTGTGCGAAGCCGAGAAGGGCCGCTAATATCAAATAAAAGTAAACTCACTGGATCAGGAGCTGCTCTGATTATAAAGGACGTATAATCAGAGCAGCATCTATAATAAAACTATGCAACTTAACTTTGGGCTCGGTTCGAAAAGTACTTTGTGATTAAATACAGAAAATAACTTATTAGTTATTTCTATTAACATGTTTGGAGCCGGCAGCTAACTTTAGGTCTAAAAAAAAATAGTGGGGGAAAAATGCTCACTGTGTGCTGCGTGCCTGTATTGTCAGTTCTATCCGTGACGTGCTGGAACTGAAATGTCACATAAGAATTAAGAATCTAATTGCGTGTGATGCGCTCTCGCCCTGCACTCCCTGTTTAACTATATACTATAATAGTGACTTCTGCACTTTCAAGGTCAAACCTATACTTACGTGCCGGTAGCTATTATAAATACTTATTTTTGTATCCTTACTCTATAATAGCGCAGTGGTGAATAACACATCGTTTGAACGCATTAAAAAAAGCATTGTCATTTTTCCCGACATTTTCGGATTTCAGCTTCATGTTTTCAAAGTTATAAATTAAAACGTCCAATTGACTGACTGAAATGTTGAAAAAGATTTATAAAATTGAACGTAAGCAGAGTTTACAGTTTAATTAATTACTCTAGTAACTTCTCTTAAATATCTACCTACTTTCGGATTTTTTATTTAATTTGCATTGTAAGTAAAAGATAGAATGATGTACAGTATACAGTACAGATACAGTACCTAACAGAAATAACATCTTATATCAGAAGTGAGATTGCTGCAATGCTAAACCATTTAGGATAGGTTAGGTTAGGTTACCCCACTTCTAATGTAAGACATTTTATCTGCTACTTTATGGTAGAAGGTATTAATTCTTACAAAAAAAGAGATTTTAATTAATTTAATATAAACATAAAATCTAGAGAAATATCGAAGAAGTTTTATATTGATGAATAAAAGCGTTATATCTATAATATAATTATTTAAAAAACTTACTAGCACACAGCATGTACGACCAACGCATAGTTTGTAGTGACGAGAATGTTAAGAGCATAATAGGTTTATAAATCATCTGAAATAGTAATAAAATTACCTCAAATAACCATAAAAACCACATATATTTTTAATAAATTAAAAAAAGTAATTACCTGATAAATAAAGATGAGTTTAAAGTAAATATCTTCTAGAACGTCAAAAAATATAAAATCCATGTTCACAGGCAATACTTTAAAATTATGAATTGCAGGTACGACAAAGATATGAACTGAAAACAAATAGCGTAGACAACATTCTTTCTTAAAAGTTTGTTTATAAAATGCGTTTCTGTATTTTTAGAAAATAAAGGTATTTGAAAAAAATTGAGGAAAGTGGTGGGAGCTTTAATTTCATAATTAAGAAGCATAACTTACGTATTATAACCAAAAAAATTTAAAACTTTTTATGATATTTTATCAAACTCTGCTTATCGAAAGAGTTAGAGAGACAAGTAGATCGATGTGTATACGAGTGTAAGCGAGAGCTGAGGATTATGAAATGGCGTTTTTAATAACTTTTGCTATAGCATAGCATAGCAGTAAATAACAACAATCCAACTTTGGATCCCGAAGGAATCGAACCCACTTTCCGCAAGCGGAAGTAAAAGAGAAACGTCAGGAAACGGTCAATCCGATAACCTCCGAAGGCTACAATCTAATAAATATAAATATTTATTTCTTAAATTTTACCAGTCCTCTCAAACGTATTTTTTCAGTTAAACTCAAAATTAAAAATATTTTATTTTAATTAGACTAATTTATAAAATTATACTTCAGAGTGAGTCAGTCGATAAGTTTATCTGAATCTATCACCAGCACCGAAACCAGTTCCAGCTGCAGCCGAAAGTATGGCGTCACAAGTTCTTATATTTTCAATATATTATGTGCCTAGAATATGCTCTAAATTATTATATTTTGTTCTCACCCGTGATATCCATAGTAGCTATAACAATAAGCCACACGTACAGTTTCCTAGAGAGTTTTATGCCTTTTTCTATTATTCGCTTTTGACGACCGGAATAGTGCAAGAATTCCTTCCTTTCCATTTGCGCTTCCAATTCCATCAGTAAATCACGTCGGTAGCGCATATCCAGTAATTTCAAAGATATCAGTAGTTCTGTCAAAACTAAGTTTATTCTGCAAAGGATAGAAAAGCACAAAATCCTATCATACACGTACATAATCGGAACACCTAGTCATGAACTCGTATGTGTGTATGTAATATTTTAAGGAGTCAAGTCATAGTATTCGCAGTAGTAGTATTGTCAAAAATATGCATAAACTAATCGTCTGTGTCTAACTGACTGTGTGTACCTCAGTTGAGATTTAAGAGATAGTTATGTCTGCTGAACAAAATCAAATAACTTTAGCTCACTTAAACTCACGTCAACAACACTTAATAAATAATAAAAAAAGTTATTTCATAATTAAATGTATTATTATGTAATTTATATATTGAAATGTTTAAAATCAGAGAATGTAAAATAAATAAAAAACAATAAAAAAAATTTCAAAAAAACATTCCTATCATCATTTCATTAGAACTTACATGCCAGCAGCTTCTTGAATTTCAACATATCCAGACGTTATCAATTTTATCAAATATATCCCTTGACCAGTAACGGGTAGAACAAAAACTAAAACACCCATAACAATCTTACACACTAAATGAAGCCAAAATCTTACAGATTTTTTAGGATAAGGTATATAAAACCAAATTCCACACATCTTCAGACATTTAATCTGTAAAGAATTGTGTTGATAAAGGTCGCAACTAAATGCCTCCATTTTAAACGTCTGCTCGTCTGAATATCTGAATAAAAAGTAAATTCTACGCCTGTAAAAATATAAATTACAATTTTTATATTTCAGCTTTTATTTTCAGGGTTCTTTATATTCATACGCCTTTATATATATATATATATTAGAATAGTGTAATCATTTCCTTGAACAGTATAATCTATGATTTTTATATTAAATTTATTTACACTTTTTATAAACTCTCTGCCTCTCTATATAAACTCTGACCCGACAGAGCAAAGGCAGTCGTCCAAGTTTTTCATACAGTTTAGTGTTGTTTTTTAATATATTATATATGTCAGAACAGAGAGACGATTTAAATTAATGAAGTGATCGAATATCACGATTCTGTAGTTTTTTGGACAGGAAACCAGGCAGTGCCTTGGACTTGTGACCAAGGTGTAGGCTTAAGGGATCCCTTTACGTAATTACAACACTCGCCTCCACTGCGCGGTCTCACAGTCTGTCTTAGGTTAGGTTAACATAAGGCTAACCTAACCTAAACCTAACCTAAAGTTGTGTTAACACATCTAAATACAATGTAAGGACTAACAATAAGTCCTCTTTACTAACATTCTACCCTAACTACAGCCCGGCACGGCCTTCACCACTATCCTCACCTAACTATACCCCGACTGACGCAGTACATACTGCGTCAGTCGGGGAATATAAAGGGACTAGACAATGGTAGGAACGCCCCTCCACTAGTGGGGAGAAGTAAATCAACAAAACGGAAATAGGGCGCTGGCATCCCGATTAATCGATAATATTTTACTCGTTTGAGACTGTTAAAAATCGTTGAATAATGACGCGGTGGAAGTGATGATCAATTTTCTTTATTATTACCCAAAGTAAATCAACAAATAGGAAATATGGCGCTGGCGTTCCAATTAATCGATAATCGATTACTAGTTTAAAGCTATCAAAATTCGTAGAATAAAGTGCCGTAGATGTCGCTCGTATTCCGATTATTCGATAATCGTTTACTTGCTATCTAAAATCGACTAATATTAAAATGACGCGACGTAAGTGCCAACAAGTCCTCTTTATTATTATTCTACCCTAACTATAGCCCAACACGACCTTCACTATTATCCTACCCCAACTATACCCCGACATATATGTCTGCGCGTAAGTTTGGCATAGGCTTGTTTAATCTTAGGTATAAACAGAGAACCTGAGGATTTAAACATACACCTCGGTCACAAGTTCAAGCCTAAGCAGTGCCTTAGACTTTATCCTGTCGTAATTGTAAGAGATCATAATTTTTAGTTCGGTTCAGCAGCAGTATCTACATGTGTTAACTCAATAGTCCATTCATATTACCCTCCTTGTAGTGTTTTCAATATGGGGTATATTTTAAACATTACAAACAACATTATACTCTCTTTTCTCGGTTTTCACCGCGATATTTGTAGAAATAAAAAGTTATAGTCCTTTCAATTTGGAGTTTTGGTTGTCGAAGACTAAAAGATGATACTTGTTGTGAACCTTGTAGAAAAAAAGGAGAACAAGGTTTATAGAAATAATAGTAACAATATCGGAATTATATCGGAAATATTTTAACACCATATTTCAAGGAACTCTATAATCGTTACACTAATTTTATACGAAAATTTCTCTTAATCACGTTGATTGAAATTAAGAAGTTAATGACAGGCCGCCTCAATTAAATTAATCGGGTAATTTATGACAATCTAAAATTAATGGTACTAAATGGGCTATTATTTTTTTTATGAATAACAAACGAGTCTTATAACCAAAGTAGGAGGAAATAATAAAAATGTGCTTTATCAAGAGGTCTTTATATGACCAATAGCAGCCATAACAATCATTTTATAAAATTTTGTCTGACTGCTTGTATGTTTGTGCACCCATTACGCAAAAATTACTGCATGAATTTGTGTACGGTTTTCACAGTTCTATTGGTGCATTATGTGACTTGTTTCAGTTAAATCATTAAAAATAGAAAGAATTTAGGCAAACTTTAATATAAGTATCAAAACTTTATTTTATTTCAGATTGAAAACAAATGTGTTCTTAAAAGTTTATTACGTAACTTTTTCCATAAAAGCTTGTCTTAAAACTTATGTAATAAATTTTTAAAGTTACTTTGGATGTCCCATAAAAATACTATTATAAAACCACAGATTATTAAGCACATTTTTTAATTTTGAGTTCAGTATCGGCAGCTAAGTTTAGGTCTGAGAAAAAATAGTGGGGGAAAGATGTACATTGTGCACGTGCTGCGTGCCTGAATTGGCAGTTCCATCCGTGACATTTACTATTTTGACAGACACGCGGAAACTGAAACATCGCACAAGAATCAATCGCATGTAACGCGCTGCTCTCGCCCCCCTAGAAAAAGTTTTAATAATAACTACTGCGCATTCTCGATTAAACCTATATTCACGTGCCGGTTGCTATATAAGTATTGAATGGAATAGTAGAATAAATAATTCAATTTATTGCCTGGACGCCAATTTTTTAATGAATTAGTTTAGATAAAATATGTAAAGATTTAATTTCGTCGTCGTAAATTTAACTTAACTGATAGAAAATTACTTAGAACACTAAGCTTTAAGTAATATTCTATCAGTTTTTGAATAAAAAAAAACATTACCCAAGCGTTACCCACATACTTAAAAAAGTATAAAGTATATTAACAAACACTACTTTCTTGGAACTTCCAAGATTTAGTCTTGGCTAAATTTCAGAACTATTTGATGTTAAGTACTGAAGATCTTTTTCCTGATAATATTAGATTGCGTGTCTGTAAAAGTATATCTAATACTTTTCAGTTCCACGTACAAACTTTTAGAGAGGAAACATAGTAGTGCGTGGGGCTTGTGATTGAGCAGCAGGTTTAGAGATATCCTTCACATGATCTAGACTTTCACAATTCACTGCTGTCGATCATAGACAGTAAATATTGTGTGAAATCACGTGACAAACTCCTATTGATGTATCAGATATATTTTAGACGGTGGTTAGGCTCGAAACAAAATAAAAGGAAATACTCGACAAAACAAGGTTATCAACAGTGTCGCTGATTTGTCTAATATTTGTATATAACAAAATATCTAAGACATTTTTTATGACAATTATTTCATCTTATTTTAGCTCATCTTCTTTATATAATGTCATCAATGTTTTCAAGGTCCTCCAATTGTATTTATAGCATGTACCGGAAAAACGCAGTCTGTTTGTTTTGCGCATCAACAAGATTTTAAAGTTTTGTTTTTATAGAGTGTGATAATATTATAAGTCAATAAATAGTATGTATCTCACGTCACTTGAACAAAACTTACGTATTGAATCTTTTTTCTTTCTTTTACGCATGTTTATATAAAAATGAATTACTGTTCGCTAGTCTCGCTAAATCTTGAGAACTGCTGAACCGATTTGATTAATTTTGCTTTTGAATTATTTGAAAAACGGTTTTGATAAAACTTTAACCTGTTGTCCAATATATCTTCGCGAAATGAGAATGGGTACTAAAAATTGGTTTCCACTAAACAGTAACATGTTTTCCACTATGTCTATAAAATACAAAACAATAAGATATTGGGAATATCGCGTTTAATCCAGAATGAAACCTCAGCTTTTATATCAGGAACAATCAGTGTTGGGTCTGGCGCGAACTGAACTTAAATGCTCCACTTAAAAAGACAGATGAAGCGTCATTACGAGAAATGCAGCTGCACCGCGATATCCACTATTTTCCAGAAAATGGAACTTATTTCTAACCTACATAAGTGAAGAAGCTTATACGAATACAAAAGTTCTTGCACTTATAAAGAAAGTACAAATGTCAAAAGACGTCTTATTTCATGTATGATTCTACTGATTAAGAATCTTTACATAATATCAAAAAAGCACTCATGCTGTCTGTACGCTTACATAATTTTTTATAGTAGATCACGAGCAGTCAACCTGATGGTAAGTGGCCACCATCGCCCAGAGCCAAAGATACCCTCTTGTTTTGCAGATGCGTTGCCTCCTCGAGGATAGAGGGTGAGTGAAGAGATAAATGCTGCGGTTTCAGTGGACCCTCTTTAAGTCCACTAGATTCGTAACTTTAATGTGGTGGTAGAGTGAGGGGATAAGTCTGGAACACAGGAGGCGCGTCAAAGATACTTGGTGATCAGATTGGCATGCTGGTGGTCGCAAGCCAATCGGGCAACAGATCCCACTACCGCGAAAGCCGGGTTACCCGCCCTTTCTCCCCGTCCTCTCACTGGTAAATCAGGAATCTTTTAAACTACGCATTGGATTTTTATCAAGTTTTCACCAATAGACTGATTGAAGAGGTAGGTTTATTTTATAATAAATACATATTATAATAGAGAAACCTCGCAAATATGGGAAGAGCCGGTAGTTACTAATAAACTAATTGTTATATAACAAAACGTTGATAGCCTACACAATTAAATTTAAACTATCTAAATTTTGATTAAAATACTCGTACAATGTTAATGCGATAAAAATCCAAATAGACTCAAGTGATATAGTTTCAACAACTGTTGCGGCATTTTGCTGTATTATAAACATATTAGATTTGAGGTTCTCGGAAAGTTCAATAAGGAGTTGGGTTAAACACGTGTCTAGGTGTTCATACAATGTGATAATTTTCAATTATTATTATTTTTTTTTTTTTTTATTTAAAATAAAAGAGCCAACATGGCATACAATGGCAATTCTAGTCCTAAAAATTGGTTTATTTTGTTTATGGCGTCTAGTATTTGGGCGTGGTATATACAACTTTATTTTATCTGTTAACGCAGGGCAATCAATATTGCATGTTATCCAAATAAACTAGATGTCAAAAATTTTTTTTTTAAACTCTCTAATTTCAATTTATGAACCTCATAATAGGGGTTCCATACTACTGAACAATATTCCAATTTACTTCGCACTAATGAGTTGAATAAAGATAATTTTGTTGACGACTTTTTAAAGTCTCTTGTACATTTTATAATAAAACCTGTCATTTTAAATGATTGTTTAACTAAATTGTCTACGTGTTGTACAAAACTCAGCTTTGAATCTACTATAATTCCAAGATCTTTAATTTGATTTACTTGTTCTATTGGATGACTTCCTATTCTATATTTAAAATTAATATCAGCTACTTTTCTACTAAATGTTACACTATGGCATTTAAAGGGATTTAATTTCTAAATGATTTTTTATAATATAAAGCACAACAAGACACTTCGTGCATAATTAGCTCTCTGATAAATAAGTAATAACATTAGTTACAAATGAGTTACCCGTGTATTTTTAAAATTTTAATATCTTAAAAGTTCTATAAAGAATAATTTATGATAAGCATACTTAAGTTGGTTAGTTTAGAAACTTCGATTAAAATAGATAATGTTATTTTGAAAATCTTTATACCAAGTTTATCCACGAGGCACTAGGCAGTATAACTAGTAAGTTTGCGAGGCTCTATCGCATTATTCCGAACTTGGCGCAACTCTTTTTTGTATCATGAATATTCATCGAGGGTCGTTAATGTAGGCACTCTGAAGTTCACATAATTCTCAACTACATAGTTTTTCCAGTGCGAGAAATAGCTTTATTTCGAGCTTGTAAGAGGATGATACCTACCGGCAACATGTATAAACATGAACTTAAGATAGGAAATATAGCAGCGCCTGGTGCTTGAGGCCCAAGAGCAGGTATAGAACGTAGTTTCAGATTGCAAAAAATGCCATCTTCACTGCTAAACCTCGTTATCTAACACTTATCTGACCCAATAATATCATAAACTCACACCAACTGCTGCCAGACTACTAGGAGGTAGATTTATAAGTAGTCGAGGGTATTTTTAAAACAAACCTATATAATGAAATGCGTACCGACAGTGTTGCTAGCCAGCTGCTATAGAGGTTGGTTTAGCATATATGGGGAAAGAAGTAGTGGGATGTAGGTGCCTAAAACTGTTTTAATTCCATTTTAGCGTCTCAAAAGGAGTACATTTTCCCGTTTGTGTAACATTTTTCATTGATACTCTTGCTCCTATAATATGTCATAGCGTGATTTTAAATAACCTTCCTCAACAAATGGGCTACCTAACCGTAAAATATTTTTTTCAATTTGAAGCGGATAAACTCTTCAGCTTTATAATATTAGAATAAAATTTTGATATATTTTTTTCTTGATATACTTAATTGCCCTACATATTCAAACATTTCAATTATTTATTTAATCAAAAGTGACAATATATAAGATGAAAATAATTGCAAATTTCGCCGTTACAAAATATATTCAGTAATATACATAAACTGCAATTAATTGATATTAAATAAAAAATGGAAGCTATTACTATTTTTATTACGTCACATTTAAAGGACTACGATAATTAAGTTATCGGCCTAAGTGTAAAATAGTTAAAAAAAAATAAGTACTTATCTAACAAGCATGTCCGATAATTGTGTCTAATTTATGTGACTACAAGAATGGTGGCTTCTTAAATCTAGTCTAATGGATAAGGCGTGTCTAATTCCAAATATACTGTTTGCGTAAAAGCTTAGCCTTTTCAACTCAACACTGTAAATAAATTGTTTTACTTGATCTTCAATGTCTTTGTTTTCTAGTCGCACTGGTTAAGTGAACCCAATATTTACGAGTATTCTACAACAAAGCTTTACAAATGCAGTCTTTTTTATTTCTGAAATTTAAAAGGCACTTTAGTAATTGGCCTTCTGATAATTATCTAATAGTATTTTTGGATTTAAAAATAAATATAATTTTATAGTAAAGAAAGTTTCGGCCGCGTCTAAGAATTTATTAGAAAATAACCTATATTATTTAACCTATATTGAGAATAATACTTGTCACTGCATAACAAAACGTATCGTACGTACGTACGTACATATGTAGACAGTATGCCAAGCAGTGATTGCACTTGTAACCCAAGCGTAGGTTCATTGTTTAAGTTATATATAAATTCACACTTCAATTCTCGAGGCTAACCAACATTTACAAAGAACGGACACATATTACAATACACTAAACAACTGTACAACAATACGTATCGTAAATTGTAGATAGTATGCTGAGCAGTATCAGGAATTCATGACCCAGGTGTACGTTCATACATTGCCTTGTAACAACATTTACAATCCACTACGCCACCTCGATATCTACAACATCATTTCACAAGACTCACGTGAACCCGAGTAAGGAAAGTACTTCTTCACTCTTACACTTCACTGATATATAACTCGGAAAAAATGTGAAAAGAGGGGTGTATTGAAAACACAAAAAGGGGGAGGTGATATTGACATTCATCTTCACTGTCCAGGTTCTCGGTTTAAATCCTAGGTTAACTTAACTTACGCGCCGATATGAATATCACTCATCATAAATGAGATAACTTGCAGCTTTTCGAGTATCTGAATAAAAAACTGTAAGGTACAGGAAATAATGATAACTGTACATCAGTACGCATTAGATTATTACGCACAGCCGTACCCAGGGCCTTTAAAGGAGGTAAAAAGTTCTCACGTCCATCACTACAATTGGTCATCCAACATTTTACTAAGATAATTTTACAATATATACAAGATCCTCGATAAATGGGACGATACTAAACTACACTACACCTTTACTTATGAATTTAATGTTTACTAATCAAGATCACTTAGTATAACTCAAACCCATTGAAACAGAGGTAATAAATTATCAACAAGTGGTTATACTTTAAATATAACAAAAAATAATCTATGAAGTCAATAGTGTTACTACTTTATTTATTGGTTTACCTTATTAATAATATGCATTTTCATTATAAGAACCATAAATAATAATAAACAAGAATGGTATTTTCTCATTTCAGCTCGCCAAATTCAGTTCTAGTTCTGTGTGGTTTATCCGATAATTTGTCGTGTAACATAGCCGCACAGCTTTCTGACAAACGCCATCAGTCAAGACAAAGCGGATTTCTGTGTCATACTGTTATCTTGAAATTCTAGGCTAAAGAATTATGGTCTGTGCAATTGTACATATTGCAATAAGAAAATTATTATAATACTATTATTATACTATTAATATCTTAAATGTGATTTTTTTTAAAGTAAAAGTATTTATTCAGGTAAGCAACAAAAACAATATTACACACACATAGCCAAATAAAATAAAGGAAAAGTTTTGCAATATAATAAACATCTTATTTAACTTTCTACAAATTTTCACTGCCTGAGTCTATTTATTTATGATTTTAATATATTTGTATGTGGTTCGCTGGTGCCTATGATAGGTAGGAAACCTGTAACAGGTCACCAGGTGCCCGTCATTGAACCGCACATTATAAAATATATATATATTTATAAAGATGAGAGAGGTTAGTAGCCTGTCTTGTAGAGTTGATTTGAGTTTGTATTGGTTAAAGCCATAAAAAGATAATATTTTATTTATATATATATATAGGTAAGGACCGAGGAAGACAAAAAATCTGTAGCAGAAAGATTTCCTTGTTTTGATAGATTTAACTACAACATAATTACGGTGGAAACTTTCTGGATCAAAAGATGTTTGAGAGTGCTGCCGCATTACAGTAGCCAAAATGAACAACTGTCTTACTGTAAGGACTTTGAAGTGATAGTTTGTACGTTTGGATATTTGGACGTTTACTTATTACTCAATCATACAAAACGGCTGAACGGATTTCAATGAATTTATTACTAGGTAGATACTTTATAACCTGGGTTACTTGTGATCAAATTTTAAATTTCCTTTTCTTACGTCTTAAAATTCCTGCAGGCTAAAATATTTTTATCGAACCCCATAATATTATTTACTAATAAATATATTTAAAAAAATTTTTTTTGTTATATCTAAGTAAACAAGGTAAATTGCATCAGTGCAGGGACAGGGAATCTTTCTTGGAAACCATCAGGTTTTTTTTTTTCGTTTATAGGCAAGCCTTTAACCGTAATCTGCCTGATGTTAACCACGACACGGTCTAGGATGTAACACGCTTACCTAGAAGGTACCTGTTTACTCTAGTTTTGAAGACACCAACGTTGTACGTACAGGAAACACAACCTCTGGCAAATCGTTCCACAATTTTGCAGTGCGAATAATGAAAGAGGATTCAAAGCGTTTGGTACGCAGTCTAGGAATTTCCACCATGTAGCGATGTGCTTTTTTGTAAAATCAACTTTGGCACGGTAATTTTTTTGCCCTAGCGTGAGTCGTCCATAGAAATGAGTGATTATAATAAAAATTGATAGAAATGAATGAAAATATATTTAATGGGGATAGATTCAGTTTCATTTTAGGATCTTTTCATTGTATCGGACGAAACAAGGTTAAATTTAATAAAGTTAAATTTAATAAAATATTTTATCATACAACAAGACAAATAATAGTCTCTTACTAATTACTCTGTTATAGTGTTATTTAGAAACTAAATTATTTTTATTGAACGTAATCCACTATCCAAACAAAAGCATTTTAGCTGATTTGGGGGGGTTAAGAATAGTAGTACTTTGCAGTCTATATTGCTAGTAAGTATTTATAAAAAAAAATGTTTTAGTACAATATTGTTAAAGTTGCTTGAGTGATTTTAGTGTTATGTGATGTAAAAAGAATCATGATTGCATATTTGTTAATTGATGTGTAGCAGTCAAATGAATAAGTCGTAATTGTAACATTTTATCTGATTCGGTATTGTGATGAACCTATATTCTGTTTCTTTTGGTAAATTCTCTCTTGTATTTGTCTTATGTATAGATAATATTCCCGAGATCAATCGTACGCGCATTGGTTTATTGGTATTATGTTATGTCATTGACATTTCACACACTCCAAAAGTTTTTTATGCATTTCATGTCTATTTTTCTTTTCGAATAATTTTTTTTTTGCAATATATGAGTATCCCCCTCCTCACTCTGAGGAGGAGACCCGGATCAGTAGTGGGCCATGAATGGTTTGTGATGATGATTATACATGGTTTGCGTTAATTAACTAGTTGCCTGCGTATGTAATATTAGTGTAACGTAGCTTCAAGTGTGGTTGAGCACGAAGTGGACGCGACATAAAATGCGGGTATTCAAACATCAAATTAATGTTAATCGCCTGGACCTCTGCCAGCTCCCAATTTGAAGAATTTCAAGAATTGTTGACAATTTGGTGCAGTTTTTCCAGACGTCGCTAATTGAAGCCGATGCTGTCACTGATATCAAGATGACAAATCTATATGTATACTAATATTATAAAGAGGAAAGATTTGTATTTTTGTATATAACGAATAAACTTAAAAACTATTGGACAGATTTAAAAATTCTTTTGCCTTTAATTTCAAAATTAGAAAGCTACATTATACCTGAGTAACGTTGACTATATTTATTATTAGAAAATATTAGAGATCCTCAAAAATTCTTACTAAAACCAAACCAAAGTGTAAAAAAATTAGCCATAATATATGTTTCATCGTATGCGCTGCAGAAAGTATTGATGGTAGAACAAAAAATGTTCTACAATATTATAGAACATATCAATATCTACAAAAAACTTTACTAGACCGTATGTCCAACTATTGTAGTTATGTCACTATACCTACTTTTTTACATTTAAAAAGTTCATAGAAATGCCTATCAAAATCAGACCGTGTTTTCCATATCTTTGTATCAATTCTTATCCAAATAAATTATTTCGTATTCAAGATTGTTTCAATACCTGTTAATTACTTTTTGAATTATTGAAATCGGACATACCATTTAAAATATATTACGAAATTGAAAATGTCAATATAAACAAAAAATACACCCCTACGGGCCGGTGTGGCGCGCCACGCAGCGCAGCGAGCAACGCGGCGAGAGAGGGGGCACCGAAATGCGGGAGAGCCACATTGTTTAAAAAAATTATCCCCCAGTGCGAAGCCGGGACGGGCCGCTAGTGTTTTATAATCTGATGAATTTCTAATATATATTTTTTTTAAATTATTTTTGTTGTTCAGATAGGTCTGTTCTATCTGTCATGAGTGGAGTGTAAGTTTTAGCAACACCGTTTATTAGGTCACGTTCGCGTTAGTTCTTTTTATACTATTTCAAGTATATCCATGTGTAGACAATATGTAACCTTTAGTATTATAGATTTGACTCAGTCTCTCTGGTGTTTTCGCATAGGTAGATCTAGCAAAAGGTATACATATTCACTTGTACTAAGATAAACAATATTCACTTTCTGAAATTACTTGTAAAAGTTTATTGGATCTATTGGGACAGAAGTTATAGTTTTAAAACCTATTTAGGCATTCTCAGCACAAACCAATAAAATGTTAACAAAGGAAGATGAGATACAAACAGTCTTTGTTGACATAAAAATAAATACAAATACAATCTAATTTTTATTCCATTAAAACTTTAACTTCCTAAATTTTCAATAGACGTGACAAGGCATAATTTAACTGATAACAATAAATAATATTTCGACAGTGAAAATATTAATACACAAAAACCCTATCCGTTCAATAGGTATCATAGACTCTGAAACATAATATTAGCTTTCATTTTCACTTTACCATGCTTTCAATACATTACATTGCAGATTTATAAATTAAAATAATCGTATTAATATTATAAATGTGAAGTTTGTTTAGATGTTTGGGTGCTTATTACTTAATCACACAAAGATGACCGAACGGATTTGAATGGAATTTGGCAGACATAACAAAAAAACTATTTACTTGTGGGATAGATGGGAGATATTAACACAAAACAGTCATGAAATTTAATGAGATATTGCATACAGCTAAATTTACAAAGAAATAAGAATACTTTCTTGCTCATAAAAAGGATAGTGGTTTAAAAAAAATATGTATTTCTAGAAGAGTTTATTGAATTAATGTGTCAGAGAACAGTGAAAAGTGAGAGCTTCTGAAGTTTGTGCGGACATAGTAGTGGGTAGTTACTAGTTTTTCCATAAAAGTGTCTTTCACCAGGCCTAGGCCAAGCGATCGGTCAAGTGAATCTGATAACATCACCCTGAGGTCATGGGGTAGCTGAGTGATGCATGCGATTAGTCAATTTTGGGCCAACACGAAATAAAACCCTACATTTTCTTTGTAAAATATTATGACGCGTCATACTGTTAAAGTGGTGAAAAGATTACAAATGTACTAGCATTTCCTGTCACTCTTCCTTGCGATATAAAAGTAGAAACTGTGTAGTACTGTTGTTACATGATTTGAGTAAATGCTACGTAGATCTACATACTATTTTTTTATATGGGCAAAGTGACACGGAAACCTAGAAAATAATATCAGACACTTACATCAATACTTCATAATGGTGACCCAGCATCACTACCCCACACCATTGCGCCGCCTCCATTGTCGCTGGACGAGATCCTTGTGACAACTGGCTCAAAACTATCTGTACAGAGGTTATAATTATTTTGTCGGTATACTTGAAATAAAATAAAAGGAACTAACCCTGAGTACTAAGTCATTGATAGTGTTGAAAATTTTTTGAACATTAAATGAGAGACAACTAGGTATTTTTAATAAATTTTTTGCAACTGATAAAGTTGTAGAATATCATAGTATATATATATATGTCGGGGTATAGTTGGGGTAGGATGATAGTGAAGGCCGTGTCGGGCTATAATTAGAGTAGGATAATGATTAAGAAAATCAATTGTCACTTCCGTTGCGATTTTTGTATTCAGATTTTTGACAGCATCAAACGAGTAAACGATTATCGAATAATCGCGACGCCAGCCCCATATTTCCTATTTCTTGATTTACTTTGGATAATAATAAAGAAAATTAATCATCACTTTCGTCACGTCATTTTAATATTCAACGATTTTTAACAGTCTCAAACGAGTAAAAGATTATCGATTAATCGGGACGCCAACGGCATACTTCTTTTTTGTTGATTTACTTCGGATAATAATAAAGAAAATTAATCATCACTTCCGTCGCGTCATTTTAATATTCAACGATTTTTAACAGTCTCAAACGAGTAGAAGATTATCGATTAATCGGGATGCCAGCGCCCTATTTCCGTTTTGTTGATTTACTTCTCCCCACTAGTGGAGGGGCATTTCTACCATTGTCTAGTCCCTTTATATTCCCCGACTGACGCAGTACACTTTAGTCTCTCGACAAGTCTCTTTGAGTGGACATCACCTGGAGTTGATGTGTAACAAATAGTGTGTCGAATCACAGATATTGGACATATCGGACTAAGAATCATGTGAGTTCTTACGTCTTATTTATTAGGAGTCCCTACATTGTATTTAGATGTGTTAACACAACTTTAGGTTAGGTTAGCGTTAGGTTTATGTTATGTTAGGTTAGGTTTATGTTAGGTTAGGTTAGCCTTATGTTAACCTAACCTCAGACAAACAGTGAGACCAGGCAGTGGAGGTGTTATGATCATTTAAAGGATATCCTTAACCCTACACCTTGGTCACAAGTCCAAGGCACTGCCTGGGTTTCTGTTCAAAAAATACGGAATCGTGATATTCGATAATTAATTAATCCTAATCGTCTATCTGTTCTGATATATATATGTCGGATACAATTAAAAAAGGAAATGTATGCGTGGCTTATAATATAAGCTACGGGCTCAATATGGATCTATTCTGACTAGAACTATTCTGGCAGGAACTATTATGACAGGAGCCTAAGCAGTGCCTTGGACTTGTGACCAAGGTGTAGGCTTGAGGACGTTCTTGAAGTGACCACAACACTTGCCTCCACTGCTTAGTTTCACCGTCTAAACCTAAGATTGGACTAACATTAACCTAACGTAACACAAGGCTAACCTAAACCTAGCTCACACCGACATTTCACCTGTGATTTTTTAAAATTAAATTACTGTAATCATTATCTTGAAGATATAGTTTATTTCAAAATATAGTATTTTTAGTAGCAATAAAGTACTCATCTATATCATTTGAAAAGTATTTTATAAAATGAAGAAAAAATCTTTATGATAAGTATTCAAATTATACACCATATACCAGACGCGCAGTTAGAAAACAATAACGTAAAATAGCATATTTTTCTCTTTCACTCTTTTATGATGGCATCAATAAGGGAAATCCTATTATCGAATGAGCAAAGCCCTTCCCGATATCCGCTTTGTGTCAATGTGTCAAAACTAGAAATGAAAAGAAATCAATTTTCAAATATAAAAGATGGTACTTCAGAATTCATTTTTGACAGACTAAAATGTTATTTACAATTCTTATGAATTCTGTTACTGTTATATTTCAAGTGTACGTACTCTATCAGTCTGTCAAATGATTTCATATAGTAAACATTAAAGTTTAGTGTCGTGGTGCTAGGTCTCTATTGTCAAGGATCATGACGTGAGTCTTTGATTATTTATTAAAATATCTACCAATCTAAGTTGTATTGTTGGATAACGAGGTAGGATAATGGTAAGAATCGCATAGGAAACTCTTTAAAACTGGTCTTGGGTCTCACGTTCCAAACACTTCTCGACTGCTCGACTTCTAATCTAAATTAAATGTTTCTTTTTAAATTGAAAGTCCTAACTTGTAACCAATTAATTAACAATGGGATAAAGTCAGCGTAGTTAAATTAGTTAAATTTAACCTTCTAATCCGTTAATTTTAACCACCATACCGTTGTTGTCTTGTAATCATATGTCGGCGCGTAAGTTAGACTTGGGTTTAAATAGTGAGACTGAGTAGTAGAGCCGCGTGTTAGAATTCTGTTAAAAGTCACCTACACCTTGGTCATAAGTCCTTGGGCGTAGGTTCCTGTCGTAATTGTAAGAGATCATAATGTTTGATTATTTATCGGTTCAGTAGAAGTATGTACGTTGCGCTTAGTCAATAGTCCATTCATTATCATCACCCCGTGTAATGTTCTTCAATATCTTCCTCCTCCTTCTCATCATTAAATTTTCGACATATATGTAGTTAGGATGACTCTGGCTGATGTGATGATGAAACCAGAAAGTAGATAGTGGAACTCTAAAGAAATTGGTAAGTAAAAGTGTCGATGATCTGGTGATACAGTCAGAAGGAAATATGAAGTTCTTTAAATGGCTACTATAATCTGGTTTTGTTTCACCTTGCAATAAATATGATCTCAGAATAAATACTTCTAATTTTATCATTTTAAACAAAGGATAATCTAAAAATAAGTAAGATTTTTATTATAGAACAACGATTTTATTTACTCTAGAGATAACTTAGCAACTAATTAGTTTCAGCACAAAACCCAGCGTCGGACTGCGATTCAATTTCTTAAGAGAAATGAGAAACTTTAATTAATATTATGTCAACAAAATATTCTCTCATTTCTTATATCATATTACATTTTATATTTAATTTGCTTTTTACAATTATTCTAATTAAAGTAATAATATTTTACTTTACTAGTCCTACAGTTATTCTTATCAAAAAAATCAGAAATTAAATTCAGACAAAATTATCTTTGGACTGTTGTCCCCGTACGTCTACATTGGTCATAATCGGATTACCGATTGTAATTTTTTTTAAGCAACTATAGTCAGGGAGTCAGTTTAATTCTTAGGAGAGTCAAAAATATTTTTATTACTAAATTTTTATTATTTTAAATCAACGACAAGTGGTTTAGATTCCTCGTATCTTCGAATTGTATCCTCGTCGTATCTTAGAATTAGGCATAGGAATTTGATTTTATTACAGCTCTTAACAACTACAGACCTGAGTATTTGATATTTATTTACTACACGTCTTTAATATCTACACTAGTTATTAGGGCTCCCTTCTAAAAATAAACAATATTGTGATATTGCTATAGACTTTTTTAATCATATTTGTCTGTGAACCAGCAGTTTTGCGCATACAGTCAAACAATGCTCTAAACGAACCAAACAAAGATTTATCTTTCACCTAAATATAACATTTGATACTCACATAGTACCTATTTAAAATTTCTGTAAGCAAATAAAATACAGCCCAGGAATGAGGGCCACATTTTACTAAGGTTCAAAGGGAATTCATTAACTTCATACAAGATTATTTTGAAATTAAAACTTTGTCTCAAAATAAGTAAATAAGTAAAAGTGATCGTTATTAAAAATATTAAGTATGTAAGTTTGTATTGTTAATTAAAAAGTAGTTATAGTCTATACGCAGACCAACAGTATGACGGCTTGACTAGAATATACTCCTCGATATTATACTTTAAAGTCAGTTTCAGTGTTACTGCTATAATACTCGAGATTTAATCATAATGATTCTGCCGTGACGGCGTATTTATTTTGCAATCCTTACTTCTTTGATTGATGTTTATCAGTTGTCTAACTAAAGAATGTAAAAATGCTACTCAAATCAATCCTACCAACATAATAATTACAGTGTATATTTGCGTCTTTGTGTTATAAATCAAAATAAAGCGATAAATTAGTATCCTTGATACCAGTTATTATATCATAGTAAGCTTAATTACTAGTTGGAGTTATTTGGTAAGGCTTAGCTTCCAGAACAAACAATGATTTGTTATTATATCCAGAGATTGATGGAAGAGAAAATATTCATTAACTAAACTAATATTTGTTTGATTAATGTTTGATTGTGACATCATTGAGTTTTGAAAGTCTTTTGAAACAATCTAAAAATGCATTGATAACCTGGTTCTTGTTCACAAGCCTCGGGCACTGATCGGCTTTATGTTTTAAGTTCATTATTATTATACACTAGCTGACCCGACAGACGTTTTTCTGTCTTAACTATGAATATTGATCAAATTACTGACAGTTATGTTAAATGCCATAAAGTTACATTAGAAATGTTTATACTGTCAATAGCGTTAAGGTTACATTAGAAAAGTTAATATGGTCGTTAAGTTTACTTAAATTTGCTAATTTTTCGACCAATTGTGTAATTTTTTTCTTATACAAATACCTTTACCTGAAAACAACCAACACAACAAAAAAAGAATTAGCGAAATCGGTCCAGATGTTCACGCGTGATACCGTGACGAAGGGAAATGGGCATTCATTTTTATATATATATATAAATTACGTGTTTTGTACTTTACAGTAAATATTACTTGGAATCATATTCTAAACAATTTTGCTTATGTTTACTAGCACAGCATATGCGTCGCATCGCAAGCTGGCATCTGCATCAACACTGCATCTGCACCGATTGATGCTTATTGTTTCTAACCAGCGTTCTATGCATGCAATTATACAAAAATTATAAACGGTTACTGTGTTGTCGTTACTGAGATAAAACTACTTTCTTATTCTGGTGACTCAAAGTAAAAACAAATACGTTATATGCGGCGTAAAATAATATAATTATAAAACTAAGTGCCACAGATAGAAAGAGAGATACAAAAAAAATGGCTTAAATATAGGCAACGATAATTTATGAAAACGTCAAAAAAGTCAGGTCGCCTGCAAGTTTTCGTCGAAAACGTTGTAAGTAGCCTAGAACTTGTAGGCAGCCGGAGCAGGTCTCTCGTTCCAAACAATCTGTGTTTTACGTTATATATTTGTCTATTTAATTTTGTTGGTTAATATCTATTAATATTAGAATGACAGGTGTAACTATATTGAGCCAACTCTATATCATAGGTACTTTGAGTTTACATATGATAGATGCCTTGTCAACGCTCTCACTCTGTCCTATATGCCTCTGCTGGGCGGCCTGTCTGACTGACGGCGCCTGCATACAATCCTATACTAAATGTTTCACGAACTTTATTCGGCCTACACGAACTTTGCGCGTTATTTGTAATATTATTATTAGTGAAAATTATATTCACTTATAATTTTTATTGTAATAAATGTTTTAAATATGAAATTAATAATCTTATTAAAATTTGGAATTAAAAATTATGTAAAACTATTTATTAACCCTTAATTAACATCCTTATTTTTGGTAACATTACCAACATTCTGGGATGAAAAACAACTCCAAACGGAAATTTAACAATGAGGATACCTAAAGATAATAAAAATAAAAATTGTAGCTTTTATGTGTAAAGGAACTTATTAATTTACATTTTTATAAAACAAAAACAATGTTATACAAAATAGAATCTCTTTAATTAAACTTTACAAAAAACATAACTTTTTTTAACATAACTATCGAGTCTTACAAACAGTCTTCTACAAAACTTTTATTTTTAATAGTAGGAACAAAAATGTTTCTCTTATTTGAACACCAACAGAATGGTATATTCTTATCTAAATCTAAATGTGATTTTAAAAAAAATAATTACTTTATAATAAAAACAAATTACAACCTAATTTTTTAACAAAAAAATATAAGTAAAAATTATACAACTTCGAAATTCTTTTCCCGGTGTAGCATGATAACTGTGATAAAGGTATATTATCGTCAGAGCTTGCATTATTATCATCGTCACTTTCGAGTTCTAATTCCGTATTTGATTCGTGATCACTGTGTTCTGAGGGTAGATCTTCAAAATCACTTTCGAAATTCGCAAAATTACTATCCGGATCTTGCTCTTCTTGACTCTCAATACTCTCCAAGAATCTGGCAACTTGTTCGTCACTAAGATTTTTATTCATTTCGTACTAGTTCTGAAAAAAAACAACGATGAAACATTACCCCACGTACCTGTGCAGGCCAAACTACTGTTTTTTGTGGCGCCACACGTCAACGACTGGTGCTCTGAGAATACTCAAAACAAGGTGCCGGTACCTTCGCTAGAAAAAAATTATTTAAGTTTTTATGCGCTTGGGGTAATAATTTACCCCAGGATGTTACTAAAGGGTTAATTTATTTTTTATTAAATCTTTAATAATAATTATTATTTTAAATATTGAATTTAATTGTACGTAAGGTTTATAACCTTCATATAGCAAACAATGTTTCGGGAAAAGAATATTTCAATAAAATTCAATTACTCAGTGAATTTTATTTCTGAACGCAATCATATCAAAGACCTGATAAAATACGAGTCTGAAACTGTGTTGCATACAGTTTTACATTTATAATACAAATGGAATAACTACTTCATTCTTCCTAAAAGTAAATGTCTGTTTATATCTTTAGAAAATAAAATACGTGTTTAAATGAAAGATTTATAAAACATAAAACGTAAATTTATAAAAACATAAAGTGACAGAGGAAAAATATAATAAAATACCTTATGGTAAATAAAACCTTTTATCATTTAACGACCATTGACTAATTCAACGAAGTATAAAGTAAGTCTGTTCGTAGAAATAGCAAAAACTTTCCTTCCTCATTGTTAGGTAAATAAAAAAGTTTCTAGCTTGAGTTATAGTGAACAGTCTATTAAAGGAGTTCTAGGGAAGCTCGTAGATTTACTACGAGATTTAAATACTTTGCAATATTGATATTATAAATTGAAACTAATAATTTCAATATAAAATAAATACTGCTACCGATCAATTTTGATTCTTTTTCCCTTCAGAATAAAGATTTTAAAATATTAATTAAAATATCTTATATTAACAATAATATCTTAAGATTTACCAAAGTAACTTGGAAAATGTTAGTTTTAAGAAGAAAAAAAATATAAAATGTTTATTTGCGACGAACATTTTGGGCGTTTTACCATTCAGCGTGGATAAATATTAGCACAAACGATGGTTCTGTCTTTTATAGTTAAAAATTAGAATAAATTTTACACTGTTTTCAAAAATATTTGATTCAGTGTTCATTACAAAGTCAGTTTAATGCAAAAACGCCACGAAACATAAATATACACCACGTGGCCGCATTTTGTTTTGCTACAATTTATTCAATTATGTAAAATACTGGTATGAGTAGATCGCGCTGCTGCATTCTCAGTTCAGTTCACTGATTTAAAATATTATCCTGTTTTTATTTTTAAAGTCCATTGGAAATTTTATTTACAGTGTAGAATTGGTGAAAACAAGTGAGAAATTTTGTCAGTAAAAACGTTTTGTTATATAGTTTCGCTG
The DNA here is from genome assembly GCA_905147385.1 of Limenitis camilla. Taxonomy (NCBI): domain Eukaryota; kingdom Metazoa; phylum Arthropoda; class Insecta; order Lepidoptera; family Nymphalidae; genus Limenitis; species Limenitis camilla. The sequence continues at coordinate 8,156,377 of LR990240.1, forward strand.
CAATGATAGGCAATTTACAAACACTGCACCGGTCTGTTTAGAATGCAACAAAAATGAAGATGTATTTCAAATAATGTCTTTGTGTGTTTGAAACAAAGCTGAAAGCTCTGTGGGTGTGTGATTATTGCCTGGCTTAGCAAAATGGCAATCGCCTTGAAGCGACTCTTTATTTTTAGTTGTAATTGCTTTATCATTCATAAATTAAAATCGACAGCAAATGTATCTTACTCCTAACGATTGAAATGGCCGCAATTTTCATTATCGCCGTCTTGACGGTTGTCAAAAACGTCACTTTACTACGCATATGTATCTTTTCATTTTTTGATTGTAAGTCACGTGACGTGTAGGTTTTCTTAACCTTCCGCCAATCCCATACATTTTTAATTTTTAAAAAGCGTTATTAAATATTGATTTAACATTTCGCTAAAGCCCCTGTCTTGTGTTCATTTCATCTCTACTCAGTCTAAACAATGTCAGTGTGTTACTAGTTTGGTTACAAGATTGTTATAATTGTCAATATATTAATACTGGTATTCAGCTCATAAGTTAGAAATGAGCTGATAGTCTTCAAACGGCCGACAATTATAGCTAAGAACCCTCTCTATTAAAATTACCTTTCTAATTAATAGAACTTATAAAACCCCCACCGTTATAACATATATATATGTCAAAATATTAATAACTGTCTTAAATTTTACAACATTTATGTGAAAAAATTGGTAAATACAAGTAATCAGCAACAATTGTAGTGATTTGTGCAAGAGGTTTTTCGGCTTTGACTTTAGGTATTCAATTTTACTGCAGATACATATTTGTGGTTCCACGTGCTACCTACATTAGATGATATTTCTATTAGATTATGCTACACATACATGACCTTGAATGTTGAAGCCTCGTGGCATTACACGTGTTGTACATGTATGTATGTAGGGTTAGCATATAAATGTCAGTTTTGAGAATAAACAATTCTTAAGTGTGTTTAATCTTCATTATGAAGATAACAATAATGGGTTAGGTTAAAAAAACATTATTTTTTCGACATTTGCAGTTACTCTGGGATATTTATGTATATATGTAGGTATGTGTAAGCAGGGATGTTATGGAGCTCCGTAAGCGTAACCAAAACTTTCGGATATCCGAAATATCCGTAATCGTAACCGAATCCGATATACCAGTTTCGGATAATTTCGAATAGAAGCGGCGTTTAAATGATGCATGTTATGAAAAGTTTTTTCGAGTTCGAGTTCGAGCCAGCTAACAAATATCCCCCTATTTTACAAGCCACGCGCCTCCCTTGCACTGTTTATTATTAATTGTTCATTACTAGTCAGTTATAGTAAAATCACTTAGAGGAAAATTACTAATAATTTGTATAAATTATTAGTAATTGTTAATATTTTAGCAATTATCCGTATCCAGATCCGAAATTAAATATCCATAACATCCCTATGTGTAAGTGTATGCATGCTTGTATATGTATCTATGAATCTGAGAATATGAATTTATAATTGATATACAGCAATAATATAATTTTAATGTACCGTGTACTAATGGTCGCCCAGTGGTCAAAATTTGACCATATTTAATATAAGTAACTTTAACAATAAAAAAAACCCGTGCCATAAGTATCATTTCTGAAGTTTCTTTTTTATTACTATTATTTTATTACGTTACAGCAGCAGTTTAAATCAATTACAATTTATAGGTTCCATAGGATAATTTTGTTTACTAACTATATGAAACTTTAAAAAGATTTTTAAAAGAATGTATGAAATATGTTGTGTGCGTGCGCGTGTGCTTATGTATGTGTGTGTGTGTGTGTGTGATAAACAAGAAACAGTGAAACAATTGATTATCGAATATTAACAAATAATTTTGATTCAACAGATTTTAACATAATATAACGCAACAGACACTATATTAAATGTAACATAAAATATAGTTTATCTACTACTAATACTGTGAAACACGAAGCTAATTGGAATAAGCGTGTAATTGATTTATTTTATGTTTGCTAATATAATATTAAACAAGATTTACAATGAAACCAATTATAAATCTGATATGCCTTGAAAAATTTATTTACTGAATTGAGTATTCAGGTTAAAATTTGTTATAATATTATTTAGTATTATTTGAGATTTTCATTATTTAACCGGGAATTAATTGGTGTCTTATAGATTTTCTATTAAAATCTTATTAGTATTATAAATGTAAACATTTCTGTATTTAGATGATTGGACGTTTATTACACTATCACACTAAAACGGCTAAACTGGTTTTATTAAAAAGTAAGCTTACTATATAACCTGCATTGTCATAAAGGATACTTTTTTATACAAAAACACAATTCCCGAAGTATATAATAACGAAAAAAGAAATATTTACACGGTATAATATAATACATTAAATAAAATTGTAGTTCATTAATGATTTACTCAAGTCTACGAGTATGTGAGAATGCGTGAGTGAGTAAATGTGTGAGTGAGTGGTGAATGGTCACTTTTTATAATTTCAAAGAAGAAGATTTTAAAAATGGATTACTTATGTTACTCAAAATTAATAATACAATATTATTATGTCAATAGCTATTTCTCTGCATAAAATTATACGAATATTATTACAATTTGTGCCTTCCTGCAATGAAAATAAATAAAAATGTTACGTGTTTTCCCATTTCTATGAAAATACGTGCACAAACTGCGCTAATAATGCTACTTGTTTTCTTTATAACGCCGCGTTTGTTTTACATAATTTCAGCTTCTCTAACTATATTCAGTTTTAGAGTTTATTCTTAGTTGAAACTTTGTTTATTTTTCAATTATCATTTATAATATAATTTAATTTCTCTTACTTTTTGTAACACTTTTGTTATCTTTTCATGACCAACCAAGATTTTAATTCCAATAAATTTATTTTAAGATAATCCACTCGCTTGATTATATAATATATAACATCTCTACCGATCGATTTGAGATATTTGTCCAAGTGATGTCAAACAGTTAACATCTAAAGCAGTGTTGTGGTGCTAGGTCCCTTCCCATCTTGAGTATAATGTAAGTTTACTTTGTTATCTATTGCAAATAAAGGTCCCTTAGCGGAACGGAGTAAACAAACCACAAGCGCTCTATGTCTAGGTAATAGATATCATTTCTTTTTTAATGATAGATAAGGGAAAAATGAGCAGACGGTCCATCTGATTGAAAGTTTCCACCGTCGCTCATGGACATTGGAAAAACTAAAGAGTACCTCTTGTTTTGCGGATAAATTGCCAACTTGAACGTTGAGTTAAGAGGGGGAGCGAAGAAAAGAATGCTGAATGTTCTGTGGACAATGTGCAAGCACTCAGTCTCCTGCGTCCGCAGCAATAAGGGATGGGAGAGGGAGCGGGTAAATCTAGCCCAAATGCGGGTCAACCTTAATGCGTCAGACATTTGTCGGTCGGATTCGCATGCTAGTCCACCAAGAGGGTGCTGGTTTACTCGCTTTTTACGAGATGCTCCCCAGGGGCAGAGGGGAATTGTATTCTAACCCGTCCCCCCAGGGGAGTAACACTTTCCTTACATTATTTTGTACATAATAAGCTGATATTAATTCAGATGGCGTAAACTATATAGTAAACGGACAATGATACAGGAATGTTAAATAAAATATAGTTTGATATTAATCCGTAAATCTAAACAATATTCCCGATAACTACTCAATATTCTAAGTCTGGTATAAAGTCTGACATTAACATCGAAAACGGTCGCTTAAGGAGTCCAAGGACTTACACATAAGTTTATTATATAGGGCAAGTGTGGTGCGAGTGAGAGGCTTACTCAACATGAATACATTATAGTTAAATCAAAATGAGACACTGCTTCTACATGTTTTGAATGAAGATCTTACTCAGGTGGATATGTAATATTGCTTTATTACAAGTTTTCGTGTGCTTTTTTATATCCATAGGCTGGAATTTTCATATAACCCATTTATAAGGCTCTAAATCTGAAGAAAGTGGTAACAATATTTTTTTTTTTATAAAACTCTATAGTCTATATAATAGAGGTTAAAGTATGAAATTACCGTTTGAGATTTTTAAATGAAACATTTTTCAGTGTGAGACAGAAGATAGTTGGTGAGATAGTGGTGTCTACTGGAATAAGTGACATGTCTATTACGCGTTATAGAACCAAATTCAACGGGTGTGTAAGTGAGCAGGTCGACTAGTTGTAAATATGGTTACATATTTACTTCTGACTGTATGACACAAATATAATGCCAGGGATATTTTTTGTATGTTTTATTTAAAATTGAATTAAAATTTCAAATGAAAATGGGTTTGTTTCCTGATAACTATTTAAGAAATTGAGCGTCTTAAATAACGGTTAAATATTTAATAGCATTTTATATCGGTTTTCCCAGAATGCCAAACCATTTGGAGTTCTTATTCATGAGCTTGGAGCGTGATGGCATCACGACGTGAATTGCGTGTCACAGATCACTGGTTCGTTGCGCGCGTTGGGCTTGGCAAGGAAAGACGACAAGTATCGACGAGTGATGAAGACATTCATCCTGAACAATGTTTGAGTATAAAGTAGAACCTATGTATTGTTATTCGAGAACACTAAATATCATTGATTTATCTTCTAATAAAAAAGGGTACTTTGAATTTAATTGAACTTCCTTTTACCGCAGGGCAGGCATCTCAAATTTTTCATGTATCGACCGTATGGATAATATATTCGATCTCTTCCCTGCTAACTCCTATCCCAGAGCAGCAGTGTCAGCGAACTGATTTTGTCTTCAGGTCCACTGAAAATGTATTTTCAAAGCGACACAATGCATCAGCGTTTGTTACCAATGAGAACTTCGTGATTTTATACGCTAAGGCAATTACAATTATTTAGGATTACCGTCGAATATCAAAACTGAACCTGCTGGTTCATGGCGTTGTCGATCAGTCGACTTTATATCCGTACGCGTTCGAGTATAATGCGGACATCGGGTTCAAGCTGATTTCGTAGTCGAGCAACAATAATTATTATCGGCGGTAGCAGAGTAATGTTCGTTCGATACTACCCAAAAAAAACGTGTGCGTCTCGGGACCCTCGACAGAAGTGATAACTTCAACTAATGTATGTCGAACTATTTAATACTGAAATTGTTTAACTTGAGATAAGCTTACCTTATTACTTAAATTTTATGTAAATTAATATGATAATGTGACATACTATTCACTGAGTAGAGAGAGGGGGAAGCGTCTGTCCGAAATACGGCTAGCGATGTGAGTTAAAGTGAGAGAGGAGCAGCCTGCCTACTGCTGCCGTGTGCGTGAGGGAAAGGGAAGCCAGACATAGTGGCGCCGTAACGCGTTACATTACGAAGCAGTTTACCCTCCCATAAGAAGTTATCACTTCAAAAATCATCCGGTGACTCAAAACTTAACAATATAGCTGACATGAATAGTTAGAAAATATCAGTTACCGAGACACAATGTTTCTGAACTTTATTTATCCACAGTAATCTCTTTAGTTAGTTTGTATATATATATATATATTACTACTATACATTTATATATATATATATATATGTCGGAAGAAGTACTCAGTAAAGAGTTATGTTTGAGCTGGTTGCTAATTTAACATATGATTTTAATTATTTAGTAACACTACTTGTAAATTTTAATTTAATTTAGTCTTAATTAATCTATATTCACATAATTTTTATATTCTTCGATTTGTTATTTTTTAATTAGAAATTACTATATTGTTTATGTGATATCGCTCTATGGAAGTCTGAGGATCAAATTATGTTTGTACAATTGTTCATTTTAAAAGTAGATTTCGTAGTTAACTTGCTGAAGCTTGTTATTAAATCCTAATCTATTTTTGTCTGATTTAAACTAGATTTTTGTAATTTTTATATTGTTTGGATTTTAACTCTTTTAATTTAAAAATTACTATATTGTTAACGTATTACTATCGCCCTAGGAAGCACCGTCTATTGAATTAAGTATGTACAGTAATTCATTTTATAACTAATTTTCTATAGCTTAATAAAACATGTTATTATGTCTTTATGTATTAAGGTTTAATTTAATTTAGATTTCTAATATTTTACTAGTTAAGAATCTTATCTTTTTTGTTTAAAGTTTGTTACATTGTATTATTGTTGAATGACGACTTAGGATCAAATTATGACTTGAATTTATTGTAAATTATAAAAGAGATTTCTGTAGCTGACTAAACCATGTTAAAAGACCCTAATTTAATTTAGTATAAATTAATCTAGATTTATTTCATTTTAATATCATTTAAATTGTAACCTTTTCATAAAAAGTTGTTGTATCATGATTTACGTCCAATCAGAGCAGAGGTAAACCTCGAGCAAGGTCGAGGCGCCATCTTAACTTGAGCAGTAGAATAGTCTGTCGGAAAAACGGGATTAATTTTGGAGGCTTCGATGGAGGTGGTTGGTACAAGAGTGTATTCTGAAAAAGCTCGAACAAGTTTCGATTGGTGTCGCGAACTCGCTGCTCAGATATTATTAATTTCTTCATCTTATCTAACTATTGTAAAATAACGAATAAAGTAAAATTAATATTTTGTAACTTTGTTTTGTGCTTGCACTTAGCCCTAATGACGCCCACGAGACCAGCAGTTACTAAAGAAGCCGAAGCCAATACGCATTCTCCGATATCAGAAGTTGGAACGGTGCAGGCACAAAATATGGACAAACCGACTGGAGATAATGAAGGCTGGCGCGCTCTATTCGAAGCTCAACAAAATAGCATGCAACTACTCATCGAGGCGATGCGGAACCCACCGGCTTCAGAAGGGAAGAATATTACGTTGCCTGAATTCCAGCCAGAAAATGCAGATGCAGACGCCCGGGCCTGGCTAACAACAGCGGATATCTGCTTGTCTGACCGTGATTTGCAGGGGAGTACATTGATTTTAATTTTTAGTAAGGCAATGAAAGGTTCGGCTGCGACATGGTTTTCCCAAGTTGCATTTCCTAGTATGAAGTAGGTAGATTTTAAAGAAATTTTTCTTTCTCGTTTTGACTCATCAATAACAAGTGCAGCGACGGTTTTAAAAGTGTTATCAGATAAACCTCGAGATAATGAATGCCTTGCAGCATATGCTAGCCGTTTATATACATCACTTATGTCGCGATGGGGTAGTTTAGATAAGGAAGAAATGGTCGTATCCTTAGTCCTTGCTCACGTTGGACAAATCGAACCACGACTGCAACATAACATTTTTTCTGAGGAAATAACTACTCGTAGCAAAATGCAACGTGAACTTATGGCATATTCTTATCGTAAGCGAAGTTATCAAGATGGTATGAAAATCGGTTCAAATACTATGCTGGGCAGCAAGCGCCCTAGATTAAATCTTACTTCTCTAAAATGTTATCATTGTGGAAAATTTGGTCATAGATCTTTTGAATGTTTCAGCCGTACTCCAGACAAGCAGCAAGCAGCTCAAACTTCAGAACGTTCCAACATGGCCGCCAAATTATCATTGACATGCTACAAGTGTGGTGCTGAGGGACACGTGGCATCACGTTGCTTCAAAAACGCAGTTACAAGTGGCAGCACGCAACCAGTCTATCCGCCTAGCAATGTAAAAAGAGTGGATGTATGTGGCGTGAAGCCTGTCACCGCAGTGATGACACAATTTGGTGAGCAGTTTTCATTTTGCTTTGATTCTGGTTCTGATTGTTCCTTAATAAAAGAGAGTGTCTCACGTAAACTTGTCGGTACAATACAACACGCGGTTGTTAGTTTAATAGGAGTGGGTAAATATAGTGTTATATGTGATTTGCAAATTTTATCTCGGGTTACTCTCTGTGGCTATGATGTAGAAATTTTATTTTACGTTATACCTGATGATTCATTAAGCTATGACATTTTAATTGGTCGCGATTTATTAGCTTTAGGGTTTTCTGTCCATTTATCAAATGATAAACTTTATATAACAGAAAAATTTTCTACCGTTAATATCTGCGAAGTGGGCAAAGCTGTCACTGATCTTGCTAATAATGTAAATACTGACATCTCGAATATTTTGAGACCACAATTAGCAGAACTACTTAAATCTTTTAAGACCTCGTTTGTAGAAGGTACACCCACTAGCAGGGTGAAAACAGGCGATTTAGAAATCAAATTAGTAGATCCCTGCAAAATCGTACAACGGCGGCCGTACCATTTAAGCGCTGAAGAACGAACGATAGTACGCAACAAATGTAATGAGTTATTAATAGCTGGAGTTATTAGACCTAGTAAGTCTCCATTTTCTAGTCCGATATTATTAGTAAAAAAGCGAGATGGCACTGATCGAATGTGCGTAGATTATAGAGAATTGAATTCTAACACTATACCTGATCGCTATCCTCTACCCCTAATTTGTGACCAAGTTCAAAGATTAGCAGGTTCAAGTCTTTATTCATGTCTTGATATGGCTAGTGGTTTTTATCAAATACCTATAAATAAGGAATCTAACTCAATAGAAAAAACTGCTTTCATTACTCCCGATGCTCATTACGAATTCACTGCCATGCCCTTTGGCTTAAGGAATGCTCCTGCCGTTTATCAAAGAGCTATTAATAATGCTTTGGGAGAGCTAGCCTACTCCTATGCGATAGTTTATATGGATGATTTAATTATACCGGCGATTAATGAAGAGCAGGGTTTAGAAAGATTACATACGGTATTGAAAACCCTTAGTGATGCGGGTTTCTCTTTTAATATAAATAAATGTGCATTCCTTAAGAAAAAAGTTCAGTTTTTAGGTTACGAAATATCGGAAGGTGAAATAAGACCTAATCCTCGCAAGATAATTGCATTAAGTAATTCCTTACCACCAGAGACAGTTACTCAGCTAAGACAATTCCTAGGTTTAGCGTCATATTTTCGGCAATTCGTTAAAAACTTTTCGATTAAAATGGCTCCACTCTATAGACTCTTAGGTAACAATAACTCTAAAATATTATGGACAACAGAACACGAAAAAATTAGGCAAGATATAATCTCGATTTTAACTTCATCTCCCGTCCTAATGCTTTTTAACCCAGCATTGCCAATAGAGCTTCATACGGACGCTAGTAGTACAGGTTACGGTGCGATCCTCCTTCAAAGAGCCGACTCTAAATTATATCCTGTAGAGTATTACAGTAAGCGAACAACCAACGCGGAGTCTCGATACCATTCCTATGAATTGGAAACGCTGGCAGTGGTTAATTCGGTGAAACATTTTAGGCACTATTTGTACGGTAGAAATTTCACGGTCGTTACCGATTGCAATTCTTTAAAAGCTTCTCGAGCTAAAATAGATCTTACCCCTAGAGTACATCGGTGGTGGGCCTTTCTCCAAGCGTTTGATTTCGATATTCAGTATAGGGAAGGCAAGAAAATGGCTCACGTTGACTTTTTCTCTAGAAATCATTTGCCGGAAATAGACAATACTAAAACCGATAGTCCAAATGTAGTTAATGTAGTAAATGTAGAGGAAAAACGCGTCAATATAGCTGAATTATCGCCTAATTGGTTGCAAGCGGAGCAGCGACGTGATCCTGAATGCAATCAAATTATTTGTAAGCTTGAGAATGATGACCTTGATTTAGAAAATTGTAAAATTTACGAGTTACGTTCTAATATACTCTACAGGAAGATACAAAGGAACAATCGTAATACGTGGCTACCGATTGTACCCAGAGCCTTCCGTTGGTCCGTTATAAATCATGTTCATGAGTCTATTATTCACATGGGTTGGGATAAAACTTTAGATAAGGTCTATCAGCATTATTGGTTCCCTAATATGTCTAAATATGTAAGAAAATTTGTTGACAATTGTATAACATGTAGAGTAGCTAAATCAAACAGCGGTAAACGGCAGGTACAATTGCACCCCATCCCAAAGATTAGCGTACCATGGCACACGATTCACGTAGATGTCACAGGCAAGCTCAGTGGCAAAAATAATTTAAAAGAATATGTTTTTGTTCTCGTAGATGCGTTCACTAAATATGTGTTACTTAGACACTCCTTAAAAATCGACACAAAAAATGCAATTAGCGCACTCAAATCGTCCATATGTCTTTTTGGTACTCCCATGCGTATAATAGTAGATCAGGGCAGATGCTTCGCGAATAAAGAATTTAAAGATTACTGTAATACCCATAATATTCAATTACATTTAATAGCAACAGGATCTTGTCGCGCGAATGGTCAAGTAGAACGGATAATGAGTACTCTCAAAAACATGTTAACCGTTGTAGAAGTTAGTCCGAATAGATCCTGGCAGGATGCTTTAGACGATATTCAACTTTCTATCAATACTACGATTCATAGAGTGACTAAGGCTAGCCCATTAGAGTTATTAATTGGAAGAGTAGCGAGACCGCTAGATTTATTAACTTTTGATGACAATGAAATTGAAATAGATTTAGAGAAGGTTAGAGAACAGGCTAGTAAATTAATGAAAGACAATGCGCATCTTGATAAAATACGATTTGATAAAAGTAAAGCTCGAGTGATATCTTTTACTGTAGGAGATTATGTCTTGATTGAAAATCATGAACGGAATCAAACCAAATTGGATCCTAAATTTAAAGGACCTTATGAGGTTATTGAAGTATTAGATGGTGACAGGTATCATCTTAAAAATTTAAACTCTAATCGCACTTATAAGTATGCTAGAGACCGTTTACGTCCACTCCCAAAATCCTACATCCCTACTGAACTGGACCCATGCTTGTCAGACAATGTTGATGGTAAGACATATGTCGCTTTATATTAAAAACATTTTTTTGTTATTACGCATTAATATTATTATGCAAAGATTAGGACGAATGTGTAAGCAGTTGTGATTATTGATAATGGTGAGGTTAGAATTGAAAGGTGATGTAGTTATTTAAAAGGTGTAATAATAGTTTTGTCTATAAAGGCGAGGTGGGCATTTAGACGGTGTAAATAATGGTGTCTATAAAGGCGAGGTGGCCATTTAGACGGTGTAAATAATGGTGTCTATAGAGGCGAGGTGGCCATTTAGACGGTGTAAATAATGGTGTCTATAGAGGCGAGGTGGCCATTTAGACGGTGTAAATAATGGTGTCTTTAGAGGCGAGGTGGCCATTTAGACGGTGTAAATAATGGTGTCTATAGAGGCGAGGTGGCCATTTAGACGGTGTAAATAATGGTGTAAAGAGGCGAGGTGGCAATTTAGACAGTTGAATAGGTTTTCTAAAGTGGCGAGGAGGCCATTTAGATTGAGTGATGAGCCTGTTATATAGGATAATATTTTTTTGCGATTAAGTTTTAATGTAAAACGTAAACAGTGATGTGACATGTTTTGGAAATAATGATTTGATTAATTCTATGGCATAGAATGTACTTAGAGTAAAGTTGATGAAGAAAAATAATTTGTCAGGAGTGGCCGAACTATGGTGACCAAAGTATTGTTTCGTATTTACAGAAAACGATGATGTTTGTCCCTCAACCTCACACGAGGGCGTGTGACACGTCAGGATGGCCGTGTCGGAAGAAGTACTCAGTAAAGAGTTATGTTTGAGCTGGTTGCTAATTTAACATATGATTTTAATTATTTAGTAACACTACTTGTAAATTTTAATTTAATTTAGTCTTAATTAATCTATATTCACATAATTTTTATATTCTTCGATTTGTTATTTTTTAATTAGAAATTACTATATTGTTTATGTGATATCGCTCTATGGAAGTCTGAGGATCAAATTATGTTTGTACAATTGTTCATTTTAAAAGTAGATTTCGTAGTTAACTTGCTGAAGCTTGTTATTAAATCCTAATCTATTTTTGTCTGATTTAAACTAGATTTTTGTAATTTTTATATTGTTTGGATTTTAACTCTTTTAATTTAAAAATTACTATATTGTTAACGTATTACTATCGCCCTAGGAAGCACCGTCTATTGAATTAAGTATGTACAGTAATTCATTTTATAACTAATTTTCTATAGCTTAATAAAACATGTTATTATGTCTTTATGTATTAAGGTTTAATTTAATTTAGATTTCTAATATTTTACTAGTTAAGAATCTTATCTTTTTTGTTTAAAGTTTGTTACATTGTATTATTGTTGAATGACGACTTAGGATCAAATTATGACTTGAATTTATTGTAAATTATAAAAGAGATTTCTGTAGCTGACTAAACCATGTTAAAAGACCCTAATTTAATTTAGTATAAATTAATCTAGATTTATTTCATTTTAATATCATTTAAATTGTAACCTTTTCATAAAAAGTTGTTGTATCATGATTTACGTCCAATCAGAGCAGAGGTAAACCTCGAGCAAGGTCGAGGCGCCATCTTAACTTGAGCAGTAGAATAGTCTGTCGGAAAAACGGGATTAATTTTGGAGGCTTCGATGGAGGTGGTTGGTACAAGAGTGTATTCTGAAAAAGCTCGAACAAGTTTCGATTGGTGTCGCGAACTCGCTGCTCAGATATTATTAATTTCTTCATCTTATCTAACTATTGTAAAATAACGAATAAAGTAAAATTAATATTTTGTAACTTTGTTTTGTGCTTGCACTTAGCCCTAATGACGCCCACGAGACCAGCAGTTACTAAAGAAGCCGAAGCCAATACGCATTCTCCGATATATATATATAAATGTCTAACTTTTCGTACTAACTCTTAAAGCGTCTCGTCCAATAGAGCTGAAGTATATGCATGAGACGAGAGGATAGGGTACTTATAGGAATACGCTGTACAGTAGAATTCTCGATATTTTTCCATACTTATCTCAAATACTTTACCAATGACGTATTATAGGTACAGAAATAATATTTATTTTATCTTATTTACGGGTGGATTATTGATTGTTCAGGATAAGAGAGTGGTTGGTTTGAATACTTTTATGGTAGTATATTTCGAGTCGATTACAAAGGAATGCTTTCTCTAACTCGGTTAATCACTTGTCTCGCAAGCTAGTGGAACTAAACATAAGTCCGATCACTACCGCTGCACGATCACAATTGCCGAGAGGTTGGATTCTCTTCATTGTGATCTCTATATTTAGGGATACCCACTTTATTGAAATTTATACTCTACAACACCTTTATATGAGTCTATAACTTAGTGTACAGTGGAAGAGAAGCTTTACAATAGCAATGTGATAATATATCAGTGGTGCGACCCCGAGGCCGTGGAAACGAAGCAAACGGAAACGCTTTCTAGAAAATTTTCGTTCGACTTTGTAGGCGCTAGTTATTTCACAGGAAAAAGTTATTTTATTCTTTGTTTTGTTTCAACCTTGTCTTTTAAGAGTATTTTGTGCTTTTATATTTTTTATCTAAGTAATTAAATATTGTCGTTTTAGTACCGACATCAAATATGTAATAAGTTTTTATTTCCAATATTGGTAGTTGGTACAGCAAAGATATTATCTGAAGTTTTTTATTAATGCTTAAGGTATTAATTATATCAGACTTGTAAGAACTACTTTATTATTTTAGCATTCTAGGATGATTTTGCTCCGATACATGAAAATTGGTGTGTATGTCGGGTGGCAAAGAAACAACCGTCTCACTCCGTAGCTGGTTTATTACTGTCAGTACAATATAATATTACCCCCGATGTTCATTATTACATATACTTCATCCCTCCAACACTAATTTGGGAACCTGCAACAAACCAGACGTTCCCATAATAAAATAAAAGTAAACTTAAAAATAAGACTTATAATTAACAGGTTCTCTTCTTCTCCTTGAACGTCTAAACGGACTCGCACCATTCTCAGGATTATTATCCTCGGTGAAAACTGGTTGAATATCCGACTCAGCCGACCGAGGCTCGTCTGTCATCACATCGCTAGCCTCAGCCCACTCATCCGCATTCTCTTCTAAAACAATACTATCCTCTCCATCAGGTGCAGTCGCTTCCAACGTCTCTCTCACGATCGGAAGCGGCGGCACATTCAGCTCAGCCAGTGGAGTAGAATGTGACGGCGATAACTGACGCGCTGTGACAGATGGCGAGCGAGGCGAGGGCGGCACCTTGGGGGGTGTAGACAAAGGCAGCGGGCTAGTGTCAGTCCAGGTTTCACTAATACCACTAGCATTAGTGTAATATTTCCTTATCTGATCAACGTGCCTATTGCAGGAAGTGTTATATTTTGTAAAATGGATTTGAAACATTCTGTTTCCTATTATCTTTGTAATAGTACCTAAACACCAAACACACTTTCTAGCTACATACCACCTCGCCCATACAGTTTCACCTACTTGAAAACACCTATTAGGTTTTAATTGACTGGGTTGATCTTTTCTTTCAGTTTTATTAAAATTGGGCAGTACTAAATCTAATCTACACCGTAAGTTACGACCCATCATCAACATTGCGGGCGTGGCGCCTGTCGCACAATGAACAGTATTTCTATAGTGAAACAAACAATTTTGTAATTTATTATAAACATCTTTATGATTTTTGCATTCCAAAATTATACATTTTAACATCTTTTTGCAAATTTTAACAGAATTTTCTGCCTGTCCATTGCTAGCAGGGTGGTATATAGGTGAAGTTATATGTTTTATTCCGTTTAATAGACAAAAATTATGAAATTCTGCTGAACTTATTTTAACATCATTATCGGAAACTATTACATTGGGTACACCGAATCTAGAGAACATATCCTTAAGTTTTTGAATAAGAACATTTGTAGAAGTGCCGCGATCCATATGCACACACTCTAACCATTTAGAAAATGCATCTACAACAATTAAATACACAACCTGTCCTATAGACATGTAATCGATGTGTATTCGGTACCACGGAGCGGGCGGCCGCGGCCAGGGAGAGGGGGGCGCGCTCGGCGGCGCGGGGCGTACCGCAGCGCACGTTGCGCACGCGCCTATCCATTGTTCGATGTCCGCATCAATTCCGGGCCACCACATTCTACTTCGTGCGGCGCTTTTGGTTTTAACGATACCAAAATGAGCCGAATGTAGTTCTTCTAACATTTTATGTCTATATACCGTTGGGATTACTACTCGGTGGCCACGAAATAAGCAATTATTTATAACTTCTAAATCGGTTTTGCATTGAAAATATGGCAAAATAGATTTACACGTTATCTTTCTAGGCCAACCATTTTTCATATATTTAATAACTAACGATAACACCTTATCCGCATTGACCGCTCGCTTAATGTCATCGAACAGAACCGGCTTCATGTTAGCTTCCAAAAATAAAAAATGCTTAGAACTCTCTGCTTTCTCTTTACCAACCGTGACTGATAAGGGTGACCTTGAGAAATAATCTGCCACTTTATTATTTTTACCATCTACATACTGTACTGTATAGTTATAGGCAGACAAAATAATCGCATATCTTTGTAATCGTAACGCGGCGGTCACAGATATACCTTTCCCCCTTTTAAAAATAGAAAGTAAGGGTCTGTGGTCAGTTCTTAGTATAAATGGTTCCTGGCGGCCGTACAGGTACTGGTGAAAATGCTTTACGCCAAAAATAATGGCAGTGGCTTCCTTCTGTATCTGGCTGTAGTTTTTTTCACTCGCCGATAGCGATCGTGAAGCGAAGGCTATAGGTCGGTCGCAACCAGAAGCGTCTTGGTGCGCCAGCACGGCGCCGAGACCACACGGTCCCGCGTCCACGGTCAACGTCAAGGGTGCCTCTGGCTCGAAATGAGCGAGTACTCGATCACTAGCCAGCTCGCGTTTCACACTCTCGAAAGCCACTTGATGTCGCTCGGTCCATTGCCACTCGGCGCCCGCCCGCAGCAGCTCGTGTAATGGATTTAGTAACGACGATGCAGATGGAATAAAATTTCTATAATAATTTACTACACCTAGAAACTGTTTAACACCTAACACGTTGCTTGGTGCGGGTGCACTTATTATCGCTTCGACTTTAGAGGGGGAAGTTCTCAAACCGTTTTTATCTATTACGTAACCAAGGTAGGTAACGCTATCCTCGAAAAAGACACACTTATCTTTTTGCAGACGTAAGCCAGCATCCTGTAGTCTACGTAGTACCTCTTGCAACCGTGACATATGGATTTCTTTAGTTTTACCCGTTACACAAATGTCGTCAAGCCAGATACTTACCCCGTCCAAACCTGAAAACAGGGTTTCCATCGCTTTTTGAAAAATAGCAGGGGCGTTTGCTAAACCATATACTAAGCGAGTATAAGAAAATAAACCTCTATGAGTTGTTATAGTTGTCAACGCTTGAGAAGACTTTGATAATTTAAATTGGTTATAAGCATTACTTAAATCTATTTTAGAATATTTTTCACCACCACCTATCTTTGAAAACACCTCCTCTATGCGTGGCAACGGGTACTTATCTATTTTCAAGACTTGGTTCAATGTGCAAGAAAAATCGCCGGCTATTTTTAATTTACCATTTTCTTTTAACACAGGCACAATGGGCGTAGCATATTCTGAATGGTTAACCGGTATCAGTATACCTAAACTAACTAATCTGTCTAGTTCTGCGCTAACCCTATCCCTGAGAGCGAATGGTACCGATCGCGGCTTAAAAAATTTTGGTTTGGCATTGTCTTTTAATTGTAACACGACTTCAAATTTATTAAAACAACCTAACTCATCCTTCCATATATCAGGGTATTGTGACAATAGGTGCTGCACTTCTTCAATGTTTTTATTCTTACATTTAATATTGTAATTTGCCGAGGTAAAATAAATTTTAAATTTCGTCATGAAATCACGGCCTACCAACGGTGGCCCACCATTAACTATAACGTACAGCTTTATTGATTCACATAAGTTAGCATACTTTACATTAGCCGTAAAAAAACCTAAAGGCGTGATTTTATGACCGTTATATAAACACATTTTAATATCACTTTTAGATAATTTAAAATTTGAAAAATATAAGGAATATAATTTATCCGATATAACCGTATTACCGGATCCCGTATCTAATTCCATACATAATTCAATATCATTTACACTGACAGTCAATTTTATTGGATTATAGTTTACATACCTCAAATTATAAAGTGCACATTCTTTGCAGTCTGTTTCGCAAGGAGACTCTGTGTTCTCCGTGCCGAGGTTGTGTAAATTACACTTAGAACCACTACACACTTTCTTTAAATGGCCTTTTCGCCCACACTTTTGACACTTGTAGTTTTTATACCTACACTTAGCTGCTTCATGGTTCTTTAATCCACACACCATACACTTTTTCTCTATGCTGTAATCGCGCTGTTGTTTCCCGCCGCCGCGGTGAGCGCCGGCTCGGCGATCGCCCGCGTAGAAGACCGGCTCCTCCTTGATGGCGGCGGCGCTGACGCCAGCGCCTGCGCGCGCCTCTCGTGCACACGCTGCTTTCTGTGCGACATCCACTGCTTGCGATAATGTAAGCGTCTTTAAGTCGCTTTCAAAAAGTCGATCACGCTCCGGTCCTGTCCCAAACCCGAGTACGAAACGATCTCGCAACAGTACCTCGAGTTCATTTCCGAAATTGCAGTAGACAGCTAGACCTCGCAGCCGCGCCGCCCAATCCTCAATACTTTCACCTTCAGATTTAACCGCATCGTAGAACTTCGCCCTATCGGCGAATGTCGACCGTTTTGGCGTGAAATGACCGTTGAGTAACTCCACCAGGCTATCATATGTAGCACTTTCGAGGTTCTTCGGGTACACTAAGTTCCGAACTAGACGGTATGAATCATCCGACAGATGTGTTAACAACACTGCACTTTGATTTTCAGGCGGAATAGCATTAAGTTTAAAAAATTGCGTTAACCGGCCAAAAAAAATGTTCCATTCATGAACTTTATAGTCAAAAACTCCTAAATTCCCTATAAAATTCGCCATTTTCGCGCACGTCGTAGGTAGTAAAATATCTCGTCGTCAGTTGGTGTGTATGTCGGGTGGCAAAGAAACAACCGTCTCACTCCGTAGCTGGTTTATTACTGTCAGTACAATATAATATTACCCCCGATGTTCATTATTACATATACTTCAAAAATACGTAAGTAGTTGTAAGTATCCTGTATTCTTAAGCCAAATATATTGCAATGGCCGTTGAAAAATATCTTAAAAACTGTTTCAAAGCTACTCTTATAGAAAATGCTGTCAGAAAGGAAACCCGATAAATGTCACAATGCAGCGGTCACAAGCTTTGTAGTTTGTAGACGTATACGTTTAAGTCTTTCAGAAAATACCCTTTTAAATTGTACTTCCCTATTATTTGTAGACAATAAACTTCAAACATGAAGGGCACACTTAAGTTTCAATATATTTGTTGTGGATTTCATATATATTTGTACCCAGGTCATGATAATATTGCATTTTATTTAAATTTTATTCAAGAGATAGAGTTGATTTTTAATAGATTACTCGTGTTGTTAATGACTTTTAATTGTCCACTAGTTTTTTATTTATTAATTTTAAAAATACTCCCACTGACTACTAGACCTGACCTGAACTTTATTGAGGACCAAGTAAGTTCTGCGTGTAATTGTTAGCTAGGTTAAATATTTGGGCATTGTTAAGCAGATATAATTAAAACTCCAGTTAATTAAATATTTTTTGTTATTATACGAAATTTAACGCTATTTAAAAAAGTCTAGAAATAAAGTTTCAAAGCTATAGAAAATAGGAGTTGACAACATTGTTAATAATCTTGTTAATGATGGAGTAAATTGATTACTGTTGGTTAAAAATGTAGCAACACAAGATTTGCATTCCAAGTATACAACATAGTATGCACAAACTTAAAGATATAAGGCATAGAGCCAACAATTATATTTACTTTCAAATACCAGCACAATCAAGCTAGATACAAATGAAATTGGCTAAACTAAGGCCTATACGTAACAGAGGCATATGTTATGCCAACAAAATAAATAGAGCTTGATTTAATACCAAGTCCATTTCAGGCTC
Organism: Limenitis camilla; assembly: GCA_905147385.1. Lineage (NCBI taxonomy): Eukaryota > Metazoa > Arthropoda > Insecta > Lepidoptera > Nymphalidae > Limenitis > Limenitis camilla. The sequence goes on from LR990240.1 coordinate 8,175,291, forward strand.
CACAGAGAGCGTGCCAGATACTGGGGATTAAACTGACGAATTTCAAATTCAATGATCCTGCTATTAATGGTTTTAACTTGAACACTATATTCAATTTAAAACTACTTGACACTATTTTTTATTTGCAAGATATGGCGATAATTAGACAACTAACAGCCACTATTACAGATAAATCACTATCTCTACATATTATAAAACAAAGCCCCACACCGCCTGTTGCGATAATCTCAAAACTACTGAACGGATATTAATGTAGTTTTCGACAATAGAAAAAGTGATTCGTGAGGATGGTATAGGTGTATAATTTATAAAGGTTATGTGTAAATTGATTGAAATATTATTAATATTATCCTTTGGCGCTGGAAGAGCATCTTGCAAAAGGCGAGTAACCCAGCAACCCTTGGGAACTATTCCCCATACCACCAGCATACAAATCCTAACGCCAAGTGTATTTGACGTGTTCCGATCGCGCCGCATTAATACTCCAGTTCCAGTGAACTCTGTGTTCCTGAAACTTTAACATTCTTCTCTTCGCTTCTCCTCCTAACTCTATTTTTGAGGCGGCAACGTATCGGCAAAACAAGATCCTCTCTTTAATAGCAAAATTAGAAATAATTCAACTTTTGTTTATCGTCCCGCGTGACTTTATTCACGTGTAGCTCCGCTCCTATTGGTCTTAGCGTGATGATTATAGCCTATAGCCTTCCTCGATAAATGGGCTATCTAACATCGGACCACTAGTTAGTTAGATAGTTAATTAATCATAGTAATGTGTTGTAAAATGTCGAATGTAATGATCGTCTTACGATGGATGTCCACGGCTGGACTAAGGCCTCTCCCATGCGTTGCCAGCTAGAGCGTCATGTGCCCCTTTTAACATTAAGCCTACTAAAATAAAGCTGACGAATAAATTGAATAATCGTAGTATTAATGGTTTCAAGTTGAAATGATATTCAATTTAAACACTATTGACTCTGTTCCAGCGTCCATTAAAATAACTATTATTTTAATCGGTGATTTGTTACGAAAACAATTTGGTTGCAAATTATATTGTCCTATTAGTCACTGGTCTTATCGGATTTATTTATGATTTGGCTTTTAAATTCCAGATTTGCAATATTGAAATTGTTTATTATTTATTAACAAAGTAGTATTGTACTACTTAAGTGGTTACCGGATGAGATCACTTTGACAACTGGCTCAAATCTATAGAAATTATATGTAATTATAATATATTGTTTACACGTGGAGTACTTAAAACAAAATAAACTTGTGAATATAAAATTTTATGTAGTTGACTCGCCCTAGCTTTGTTGGGCTAAACATTTTATGGACAAAATCATTTTTTGTCATCCGATTAAAATTAAACAAAAGACATTTTACATAAAACTTGTAGAAATACAACTGTACTAGAGATGTGCGAGGTTGTGTAGCGAGGGCGGGGTTAGTTAGCGTCATTTGATACACTGAGCGAGGTTAGCGTAAAATTTACGCCGTAAATGAAGCGATTCTATTGGTTTGGGTGATGGGCATACAACCTAAGGGACAGATAAACAGCCAGATAAACAAACATGTTAAAAAATGTTGTAGCTACTATTGAAGCCTATCAGTCCTTTAAAATTAAGTTTTTTTAAATATCTTCTATATACAGTGATAACTTACATTTTTATTATATTTTATAGATAGTTAAAAATTTCGTTGTGTTTTCTATTGTTTTCCACGTTCATGTCAGAGTTGGATGGTATTACAGAAGCTGTTTATACGCAACGTCCAAGCTCATCAATATTAACAGCATTGTTTCGAAATGTCCAAACAATTCAAAACCAAGTTATTTGAGATGCTACGACATTGTAATTTGGTGATAATGTATTCAATATTTACAACCTTTTGCCGTATTTTAGCTTGTTAGACCTCCTAAAATATAGTATATAATCTTAATCCTTAATAATGTTATGTATGTACGGATGTTTGTTTACTCTTTAACGTAAAAACTACTGAATGAATTTCAATGAAACTTCACAATAATATAGCTTATACATCAGAATAACACATAGGCTATAATTTACAAAGATATTGTGCGAATTTTCGACCTTGTGGATATTCCTTATATGTGGTTATGTGAATATTTCCTTGTGGATGTGGATCCACCATCATGAAAAAAGGGTTAAATTCAGTTTTTTCATAATAACTCGGTTTTCCGTTGAGATACGAAAATTTTTATTCAATACTGTTTTTGCTTTTCTTGCGATCTACAATTAAGGTCCTTTACATTTTTCACCTGTCGTCCTTCGTTATTGAGATATCGATCGAAAAAACCATAAAACAGTTCTATGGCGGGACGAACATTGTAGCGTCGGGCGCAATCAACTTAGTGACGCGCTATTCATTTTTGTCAAAAATAAAAAAAATGAATTTGTAGGTTGCAACACGTGGTGATAAATATCACAAATTTAGCTCATTACGTATATACATGCTTATTTCAATGTATATAATGAATGGATTAAACGATAAGTGTCAAGTAAGGAGAAAAAATTAAGTTATTTTGCTGTGCGTTACAAAAACAGAGCTACACGTAGGTAATTATTAGTGAAAATGCGAACAGAAAAGCAGACGAAGAGTCCCACTCTTTGTTTTATAATATGCAGTAATAGTGAGTTAAAGAAGAAAAAACAAGAAAAATGGACTATTCTTTAAATTTGTGTAGTCTGTATGCTATTGTTGTATTCCAAAAAAAACCTCTATTCTGTTAAAAACTGTCAGTCACTTAAAAAACGTTTCTTTACCTATAGTATATAAGCCTTTTTCAGCCTTTTATCCTAGCAATCAATTACACGATATACTAACAAGCCATCGTGTCAGATTGCTGCAACGGCGAGCTAATAACTAAGGTTCATAAAAGTTTTACTGTTAGGCAATTTTCCTAACAATTTTTCATAGTGCTATATAAAATTCCAGCTTTTTGCTCTACATGATATTGCATGTATTTTATAACAAGCCTTTTTTTAGGCACGTTCAGATTACAAGCGAAACTTAACACGCTATAGAGGATTTTTTATTTTCAATATACTTTACATTAAGTCACTCATATCACTTATGGTGTTCTAATTAAATTTAAGAAATTTTCTTTGATAACTAATTATAGTGGCGTGCCCTGGGATTGTATTGTTGAATTTAACCACTAAAATATATCATTTATTTTCATGATTTTTCTTAGCAAAAATGTTCAGGTGCTTTCGTATAATTATATGTTATTATGATCCTTCAGGGACTGTTTATTTTGAGGCTAGAAAGTAATTAGCTGTGTTACTTTCAGGCCCTTCATATGCAAAAAAATTATCAGCCCACCAATCTAAGGATAAACCAGCAAACCAATACACAGTATAATATCACTACACAAAATCTCATTGTATATATTAGAGCTAATGTTGTCACAAATCAAGGATCCTTTAAACTTGCTCCTTGGCAACAAGCATTAAGCACTAAAACAAACAACTAAATTTTTATCATATTTCGTTATATTTTATTTCAATTGTAAAGTATCTCTAACAACGCTATCATAAAAACATTTTAATATCAGGTAAATTAAGAACGGCAGTCATCCTTAACGTTGGGTTGTCATGGTTTGCTTAATCTTTTAAATTGAATAGACCCATCGAGGGATCCTTATAGAAAAACGTTTATTCCAAAAGTTTTCATAGCGTCGCTAACAGTGCAATTAATTTAAAAGGGTCTTTGTAGAGACATACCGTTTTATCCGATGTCAAATTGAGGAAAACCTCTATTTGCAAAGAGTACGGTAAATCAAATAGTTTTAATCACCTTTCGATCTCTCTGTTGTTCTCTATTATATTTTATTATTTTATTTTACTAGCGCATTACTGGGGGCTTTATTCGTGCCATAGCAGGGTCCAAAAAACATTTTTTTTTATACCATGGATACGAAAATGACGATTTTTCATAACAAATTCTATCTTCTTTTCATCAGTATTGGAGTTAAATTTCCAATCTTTATTTAGTCCTTCCTACAGTGTCACGTGAAAACCACATGTATCAAAATGTCAGTCAGTTAGTAATTATTTATAGACAAAAAATGTTTAACTAAAATTTTCAACAGTATATTGAGTCTATTAAAATTTCAAAAGAATCTTCGCAAACTTAAAAACTCTTTCCGGCATACTTGAAAGTTTTATTCATTTTACTTCAAAGTTCCTTTGTCTACAACTACTACCTACTTACACCATAAGTGGTAAAATTTTCGAAAATAAATTTGGTCAAAAGTAGTTTATTGTATAGGTGTTTTAGGAGTTAATTTTGGTTGAGGCAAATATGGAAAGTTCTTCACTGTTTTTCATAAAGGAAAAGTTATAGTCTTAATTAACTGTCTAATAAAAGTTTATTTTAAGCATTACTTAATTTTAGTTTACTTAGTTATAGATCTCTGCTAGATTTTGTATTAATTTGGGGTTTATTGAATTGCTTTCTCTAAAAATACATATAAAACTAGCTGTGCTCGCGACTTACCATCCCCTATTCCCTATTGCTTTTTACACCCTTGAGGGTAAAACTTTTACAAACGTTGAATTTAATATTTATTTATATCGATTCAATAGCCTAAAAGATAAGTTTCAAGCTTCTAGCTCTAATAATGACGATACTTCTTACAACCCTTTTTCCCAATAAAGAGAAAAAAATCTGTATACCAAATTTCATTTAAATCGGTTCAGTAATTTTGGAGTAAAAGTGCGACAGACAAACATACAGACAGAGTTACTTTCGCATTTATAATATTAGTTAGGATAGTTAGGATTAGGATTGAATTATAATTTTAATACTTTTCTCTCAATAATAATAAATAATTAATGCATTAAAACGATTTGTTACTGTTGAAAATTCAAAGCATTTCGGCTATTTTAAATGCAACTAGAATTTTTTTCTAAAATGTTTGTACAACAAAATTTTTTAAAAGTTTTTTTGGATCAATTTTTATTTTTTTTTACAGGACAGTAACTATTCAAGAATATTATTTGGCAATCATGGTCAAATCAACAATCAAAGCAATAACGTAAATTCACGTGATCTTTTGAATATTTGAAAATATGGCGTCTGTTTAACGTATTTGGGCTTCGAAACGCCGACTATGCAATTGCGTGTTGTTGACAGCTTTACTCTCTAATTTGTAGTAGATTTGCCGAGTGCATTAAATTGTTGTATTTACCCTTTACTCGAATTCTATGGTATGTATATTCTGACTATTACAGTATGCTAGGTATTATTAGGGTAATTATCGATAATTATAATTTGTCATTAATGTAACAAGATCTATACAGTAACTAAGTCGTAGTGTGTTTTATATATTTTAGTAATTTAATTCAATGTGTTAAATGTTGGTGCTTAAATATATATGTATATACTCGCCGAGTCAGTCTGTTTATTTATGATAAAAGACTACTGAACGTATTTTTATGTGGTAGTATCCAATAGATAGAGTGATTCATGAGGAAGGTTTATGGTGTATAATTTGTTAACGTTTTGTGTAAATTGGTTGAAATATGACAATAATTGCTGAACATATCCGAAAAACTCAAGCCAATGAAGTTCTCGTCAACAACGTTTTCGTTTTTAACATGTGTGAAGTCGGAGTGTGTCGCCAGTATATAAAATTACCCTTATTTACAAACTTAATTCATGATTTCAAAATGCATATATGTCTTTTGTCGGAACGTTGTTTAATAAAGCGACATTCAGAAATGATTCAACGTCTATTTGCGCTATAAATATTATTAATTATTGCCCTATTAATATGCTTTCAGTATACTTGTACGCATAATAAGAAGCGTGTGTATTTTGTATAGGCAGTGAGTCGGATGTTCTTCGGAATATAGAAAAGAATGGACCTTAGTTACCAACACTGTTGATAACTAAATTAATTTTATTTCAAAGTACCCGTAGACAATAAATTAATCTGTTCCGATAGATGAGTCAATCTATCAAGTATTTTCATAAACATATCGAGGAACAAGTAGGTCATTATTTGTAATGAGATATTTTATTACTTACTTGGTACTTAGTTGGTAACTGTGATTTTGCTATAAAAAAAATCAAAATGTTACATGCAGCCAGCTGACGTATATTCCACCACGTTATAGTCAGCTGACTTTATTTTTCCTTCAAGATACCAGGTAAACTATAATCCGACAAATTTACAAACGGGAGGAAATGACTGAAAAAAAATATTTCTACATGTTTGGAAGGCTGCCACTGCTCACTCCACCCACGGAATCGCAGCTTGCGGTCACGAGTAATCATAATTTTAACCCCTATGCATTTCACGAATTTTCGCTTGGGAGGGACTTGGTCATGAAAATCTGTCACTGGCTCCCGTACCATTACAGGCTCATAATAGTTACTTTTTAAGTTATGGTCGTAATTGCTAGAATACGCTTCAAATACTTTAATACCATTCCGCTTCGTCTGTATCCTACTGCTTATTCCAGGGATCCGTAATGAAGCAATAACCCGATTGAGACGCGACCTCATTTAAGCGTATGTATAGCTAACTAATAAATATATTTACAAAGAAATAGTAGTAAAGGTATATTAATACGGTTCTAGGAAAATTCCGTTTAATTTGTAAGAAGTGTTAGTAAATCTGATTGTTGATGGTGACAAAATTAAACTTGACAAAAGTCATAATATACTTGCAAGTATGAAATATTGTAGGTCGACCGCCACTTTCTCTTTGTCGGTCATGAGCGCTAGACGTTATAATATTAATTACTAAACTTTTTATATTGAATTATTTTAGTTATTAATGGAAATTCACAAACCAAGAGTTTTTAGTATATTATCACGTAATTAATATGACAGACTAACTCAATTCTATCGGATCGAAAGTTAGATATTGTCTGCTCGAAATAGGATAAACTGAACTACCCACGAACACCAATTTATAAACAGTGTTGCTAACAGAAATATATTAATTTAATTATCAAGGATCTACAAGAGATAATTTTCAATAAAAAAATTAATAAACAACTACATAAAAGCACCAGTTTCGAATCCGAAATGTGCAGTTCGTCCATTAGTGACAAACGTTCGCAATCAGACACGATGTTGCGAACGCTTCGTATAAATCAACCGATATTGATACAAGCTACATTCTGTTATTGTTCCTAATTGATATGCAATATGAGCAAATCAGGTCACTACATTACTTTATTAAGTTGAATATTATTATGGCTCAGCAATCCCTAGAGCTTGAGACCCGGAAGCAGTTTTAACGTGCTCTTCTTATAAGTACTTGTATGCTCTCGCCTCTATTCGACTTCGTTATCCAACATTTAAATAACATATAAAAGTAACACGTCACTTATGTATACTTTACTATGATAAGTCGATATTTACTCCATAAATGAACTCATAAAACTGCTGTTAAATAATCTAAAGAAATGCTCCGGTTTGATTCAAGTGCAAAATACCAATTATATTGTATTGAGAAGTAACATATATTGAAATCTTAACATGGCGCCATTTACTTACATAACCTAGGTACCTATTAAATGTTGTTGAATCAATTCTAATGCAAGATAACGCCCGGCCACACATCGCTCAGGTACAAGAGTACATTCAGGAGGTTGGTATCAACTTGATGGCCTGGCCACTAAGGAGTCCTGATCTGAACACAATCGAACACGCTTAGGATGAGCTCGGAAGGATGGTCAGAAGACGCCAACGACCTCCAGTCACCCTCAATGATCTTAAACAGGCTCTGATGGAAGAATATCCCCCAAAATCGTCTCCGGAACCTCGTCTTCAGTATACCAAACAGACTCGAAGCTGTGATCAGAACCAGAGAGGCAACACCAGTTATTAAAAATGTGATTTTAAGACTACTGACATCTTTTTCAGGGTTTTTAAGTTTTTGCCAATTAGTGAAAATGGTTACTTTATGTTTTTATGTTTTATTTATGTTAAAAAACATTAAGTTATATAAAATAAACTTATGTTCAAAAAATATTTTTTAACTGTTCTAAATGTTGTTTTTTATTTCAAGTCTTTAAATTTAATAGTTTAGGAGAAAATTGAATTTAAAAAATGTAAAGACCGAGAAATTAAAATATGTCATAAAAAATACCTGTGTCTACAAAAAATTCTATATAATATAAAAACCTACATCTGAAATATAGGGCGAAAAAAACCTTTAAAGTTCATTATTTAGATAATTAATCCATCATTAAAATCTTCCAAAAGAAGTTTAACCTAAAAGTAAAGTTAATGATTCTTTGAACAACTTGAAAGACGATGTTCCTAAAAAATATTTCAATGAAGATTTACATGAAAAACGTTTTTGTACAAAAATATTGGGCCGTAATAAAATTAAATTGACTTTAAGATTTTGGATATTATTTTTAATTTTTGTATATTATTTATAATTAAATTTATAAATAGACTAGCTGACCCGGCAAACGTTGTTTTGCCATATAAAATAATTTCTGAATAAATTAAGACTAGTCGACCCGCGTGACTTCGTCCACATGATACTCCGCTCCTATTGGTCTTAGCGTGATGATATATAACCTATAGCCTTCCTCGATAAATAGGCTATCTAACAATGAAAAAATCGTGGTTAAGGTCTTCCTTCTTAAGGTCCACGTAAGTTTTCTTTATTATCTATTGTAGTTTGCGAGGTCGAGTGGTGAAGGTGGGATAATATATTAAATATTATGAAAGAGCTCTTTAAACCTGCTCCTGGGTCTCAATCCACAGGCACTGCTCCATCTGAATTGAACGGTATCATTATATCTAGAGTGTTACTGACCAGTAAAGCTCCCATACTCATCATAAAAATAAAACAAAAACTGTGACAGGAGAGATTATTATATAAGAAAATTGGTATCAAAACAATATTCGTCATAGAGAAGATTTTTTCCTATATTGTTTATATTTTTAGCCGGAAATATAATTCTATATTTATAAATTATTTTAATAAGATGGCCTATATTTTCTTCACTAATGAACTACCGATACGCCGATATCATTAAGGTAGAAGTTATCTGTGGCTAAAAATATGTTAAAATATTGAATATTATTTTGTTGATGACATGGACTAGATCTACAAATATAAATTTATATTTCACTATCACTCACAAAACAGAATAAGTTATAAAAAATCCTATGTCCCTTAAGATATCACCTTGTTAAAAAATGAAAAGTAACTTCTTAATTAACCTATCAATAAGAAGTACTGCCTAAATAATAAAACACATACATATCTATCGAATAACCGAATCGTTATCGCCATCTATGGCGCTGGAGTAGAGTAGTAGTCACTTCCATCATTTTGACAGTCTCAACTCTTTATACACCGCCGACAGTCGGACTGCAGTCTTAGTCTTGAGCGATCTCTCAAGGTGTGAAGTAGTATCAAGATAGTGCTAGTGAAAGTGTTAAGTGCAGTGTTGTGTTGGTGTAGTTAATAGTACCTTAAAATGGAGTTACCACGTCTTGTGTTTGGTTAGGTTTATGTGAGTTTATCCTTGGGCTTTAACAGAGACCCTGAGCTGTGGAGGCGAGTGTTGGAATTCTGTTAAAAGACGTCTTTAAGTCTACACCTTGGTCATAAGTCCAAGGCGCTGCTTAGGTTTCTCTCGTAATTGTAAGAAATCATACTTGATTATTTATCGATTCAGTAGCAATATCTACGTTGGGTTTACCCAATGTTTTCAATATCATCACCCCTTGTAGTGTTTTTTAAATAATATTTCTCCTCCTTCCTTCTTATTAAAAAATCTCCGAGATATGTATATATGCACACACGAACTTTGTTTTGGTGGTTAATATATTTTAATAATGAATGTTTTGTACTCTAATAACCGCAAGGACATACCTAAGCCACAATATTCAGGGAGCTAACATAATATATTATATGTCGCCGACTAAGTTATTTATACACTAGCCTGTCCTTCTACACGGTTAGATAATATTGATTTTCACGTGAGACGCAGATGTAGTAAAACTAAACAAGTATTCTTAAATATTATTTCCACTTGAATATCAAGCAAAGAAATGTATTGTTTTTAGATTTATATTAATTAGATTATTTAACCGATTTAATTATTTTTTTTTTGGAAAAGAAAGGAGGCTCATTTTAATTTTGTTGATAAGTCTGTGACCCGAGTGGATCCGTGTTAACACTGGTGGACCTGATTGGTCCTTAGTAGACTTAAATGTACCCGGCTGGATAAGAGTGGATAGAAACGGACAAGAGTGAAGTAATAAAAATCACAAAATATTTATAAAAAGTACCGACTTTATTTTTCTATAATATACATGTTTTATACATATATACTTTCCTCTTGAATTCTCTATTGTAGAAAACCGAATTAAAATCCGTTGCATAGTTATAAAGATCTGTTAATAGAATGACATTAGGTTATAATACCTTACTTACAACATGAGATTACAAGCGAATTCACTCAACGTGTTCACTTCGAGTAAGATTTGAACGAGGTTATATTATCTACCCGCCTCTAAAGACGATTGCTTACAGCCAGGTAAAAATTCTACCTGTTCAAAGACAGAATATACAATGTAATTATGTTATAATAAGTAAAATCCAGAAAGTAAGTATTTAATACGCCTGAATATGTTTAAATAGCAATATCCATGATTATTTTCAGAAATAGTTTTCATGTGATTTTAAGTCAAAATACAGAGTTTTTAGATAAGAATAAGACTTAATATGTAAACATTCTTTTATATATCCATTAAGTAACGTATGTTTTTATCAACATAATATTTGAATATAAAATTATATATATAGTATTTTTAAAACTCTCCTCATAGGAGTGTGATCCGTAATCTGAGGATTACATATTTTTTGCGAACTCTGCTCCGCTAGAAAGCTCTTAAAATGGGAGTTTTACTCAAAACTTTTTATTTTAAACTACGTTTTTAAAATTTTAGCTTAAAAACTTAAAATTTGGTTTGTGGGTTACTTACAAGGTAGACTAACTAGTAGGATTTTAGCTGTACTATTAAGTTGACCAAAATTGAAACCAAATGACATAAAACTGAGTTTTACAGATTTAGTAAGTTTAAAAACTTATTTTTTAGATGAGTACCTACTATCTCTATAAAATAAGGAAGAACAAGACAATCTTTTGATATAATTTATTATTTACTAATATAAATTTTTTGCGAATAAATTTTGTTCCGTTGCGTTAATAGTGCTCTTATTGAAAAAACACATGTCAATGTTTGATATTATGGCTAGCTTACCTAAATGTTAGTTAACGAGGTTAATTTATGAAGATTTGTGACTAGTACAACAGCAACTTGTATTAAGTTTATTTTAAGTTAATAATATCCTTAAAAATATAATGTACAGTAAATTTTTGAAATCAAAAATAAGATTGAAATGCAGCGCAATTTTCGATGTTAAAATTTAAAATTTAGACTCGATTCAAACAAAACGTACGAGTAAAATATCAGAAATAAAACTGAAAACATTAATGGATTTAAAAATATTGATAGAGTTTATAACACAAGGGAAATTTACTGAGCAAGCAGCCATTTCATACAGGAAATATAATTTCCAAAACATCGTAGTCGAATTCCGAGACCGTCAATTAACTTTAAACATACATTGGGCTTACTGCATTCATGTATTTACTGTGCCAAAACTACTTATGGTATTATTGTAATGGGAATATCTTTTTATCTAGCTGTTAGTCTAAGTATATCTCAGAATTGTATTACCAGCAGTTTCTATCAAATTTTCTTTTGTAAAAACCTTGTCTTCCCAATAAAGAACACTACAAAAAAGAATTGTCAAATTTGGTGCTGTTATTCTAATATGCATGCATATGCATGGATGCATGCATGAAACAGACCGTGTTTTCCTGTTGAATGGCTGAATATTAGTCAACGAAGGACGATGATGTTTGAAAGAAGAAAGAATGAAAGAGTGTGATCGAAGACGTCATGAAGTAAAGACGTATTTTTAAGGCGAATATTGTACAATAAAGATAAAATTTTAATTTGAAGATTTTTAATACTTTATGAAACTTTTTCTACATTTGTACATACATGCAATTTATTTTTATTTAAAAAAAATGGAAAAATTATTAAAGTTAAATCAATTAGAGTATTAAGTCATATACGAAGGAGTAGCAGATTAGATGAAGAAAAAAGGTTTTCATAAATATCATAAAGAAGCAAAGCGAAGTTTTCTTCAAATAGACATTAATTTGGATAAATCAAGAAGAGATTGAAAAAGTCAGTAGTGTGTCTATTAAATAATTACGCGAATACCTAGTCGTGGAAAGGAAAACTATCTTTCATTTTCTACAGCTATAGAAATAAAAACAATGTTTTTAATTTTCTGAATATTTGTATAGGTATGCAAATGAAACAACAGTACTGCACAATATTGAATGCAGTTATCTTAGTTGTAGTATAGCAGAACTATTTTTAAAAACATGCCTTATTGTAACACATTTTTACCTTAGAGAAAGAGAAAACATGGACTAGTTTAATGGATAGTAGTTATAGTATCCGACAGTTAACTTTAGGTCTGAGAAAAAAGTGTGATTGTGAGTGTGCTGCGTGCGAGGGTTGGCAATTCGTGAGTACTATTTTGACAATAGCAGACGCACGGAAACCGAAACCTTGCAGAACCAATCGCTGTGACGCGTTGCGCTTCTCGCTAAAAAGGCCCTAATAGTGATTTCTGCGCATTCAAAGTCAAACTTATACTCACGTGCCGGCAGCTATACTTATCATTATTACTAGCCTATTCACCCTATCTTCTCTGGGCTATCTATAAATGTTATGTGAGAAGAATTTTTTTCTTCCCATCCGATTTAAATAAACAAAATCAAAATCTATTTTTATAAACTGTGAAAACTGTATTCATTTTCTTTTGCCTCGTATTAGTGATATGCCACATCATATTTTTTAAAAGTCTGTTTAAATCATCTTATATTTTTTCTCTTTACAGACGTCGACAAGTTTCATTTTGATTACACTAGTATTTATAGATAACTCTATAGTCCAAAGGAAATAAACTATTGCTCTTCAGCAGTACTTAAACTAATAATAAATACATTTTCCATTTTACAATATTGCCATTTCTATAAAGTAAGATGGTAGCACTTTTGTTCGCTGAAATGTTCGCTATTTATCCAGGATATTACGCCGACCCTCCATTTCTCACCGTGATATGAACACCTTCAGGGAATAGTATCGATAGACTGACCGTCCATTAGATAGATAGCGGTTTTTTACTCTGTCGTCATTTACAATTGCTACTTTTTCATGACAATATGTTAGCTTTTTGAAGATAATTGATAGTTTAAGTTTATTCCTATTTTAGGGAGGAAGCGAACACTGTCTGGAGCTGGTTACTATGCGAAAGCTCTTGTTTTTACTGTTCGTCTTCTCTGCCAAACGTCTATCTAAACTAGTTGTTAAATCAGAGACTCGCATGATAATTATAAGAAGCAATCAAACGCAATCAAGTAAGAAGGAAAGCTATATCGATCTTTAACTGGGTTATGAGCCCCAGAGACTACTCATCTTCTTGTCTTAACATGTAGATTGATAAATATATTTGTTCGCTAATACTATAAATGCGATATAAAACTATTTTTAATGGCTAGCTAAATATAAAGACGTTTGTGGAAGACCAGCTTTAACGTTATTTTCGTTTTTTAGAGAAGCACTGGAGCCCAAAATTTTGTATTATACCATCGGACATAAGACCGTTCCGTAAAAATCTCGTTTCAGAATAGAAAGATATTTGTGGATATTGTACAAGAATGTGGAAATTAAACCAAATTGAAATTTTTCTTTATCAAATACAAGATTAGATTACTGTTAATTATAGGGTTTACATGCAGACCGACAGTATCACGGCTTAACCAGAATATTACTTCTGAGGGTTATGCTTCAGGCCCAAAATTACTGCTCAATTACACGTGATGTATTAATAGCAATTTCTGCCCCGGCAGCGTTTTATTTTGTTAGTTTTTATCTTTACGTTGACACAATTGAATGATATTCAGTTTGTTCCAACATCATAATTAATATTACATAATGCAAAACAAGAGAATAGTTGTTTTGCCGATGTCCATGGGCGAAGGGCGATGTTCACTTACCATCAGGTGAACCGCTACCCGTTCGCACCTTATCTACCATAAAAAAAAATCAGAATTATTTAGTAGCAACAATTTAAAAATAATCATTAATTGAACCTCAATTTTTTTTTCAGTGGTCATTATTTTATGAGCCATTCGTAAAATAAAAATTAAATCGTTCGTCAGTAAAGTATAAAATTAGAATGCTAATGAATTTCTTAAAAGAAAATAGTTTTTGCGAATGCGGTAATCGTTACAAATTACAGGCACGTCATCCCATGAAAAGACCAAGTGAAATTAATGAGAGCACAGTTTGGAATTCACTGTGGCTATTTTAAGAAATTCCGGATGAAATTATTTAGTGATCAAAACCTTAAATAAATCAATTAACAAATAAATATAGTTTCAAATTGCACGTATAGTCGAAGATATAAGCATTCCTAACTTCAAGAAAGAATTCAAAGATAATCAAGAAAATAAAATTAATTCTCATTTTTTTAGGATAAAAAAATTTTTTTTAGTTTCAAAAAATATAATCAAAAAGCTCAGTAAATGAAGTAGTAAATCGATTGGTTTAATTATTTAATATATAATTTTATGACTCTATAAGATTCTTTGAAGTACTGCATGCCAACCGGTTGTCGAAAATTTCAAAATCTCATTCTTAACTCTTTAACTAGTAGTAGTAGTAATAAGTATAAGTAGAACTAGAACTTAAAAGTATAATTACTGTCCGTTTCACGTAGAATTCCCCAGTTAATATATTATTCTGTAATCTTTACTCTGAGGTTGTTTAATATGTATTGTAAAACATAATTTAAATTTGAATATTATTTACGCGCAGTTATTAACTTTCCACGCCCATGCTTCTTAAAAGAAACTAATCAATCCTCTGAATTCTTATTTAAAATAAATTCAGCTACAATTTGTATTAAAAAGTAATACTGCAATTATTGCTACAGTCAACCAATCAAAATAAACCAACTAAAGTGTTTACTGGGATATTAAATATATATAGATACGAGCGGCCTGCCCTCGCTTCGCTCCGGGTATTTAAAGCAATATTATAATAAATGTCCCTAATTTGTCACTGTGAAATTGTCACTTTGTAATTCATTATTTGAAAAAAGAAAGAGAGAGTAAGAAAAAGTTATAAAAAGAAAAAGAAAAGAAAAACGACAGATAATAAAAGAGACAGAGCAAAAATAAAATTGGATAGGTAAAGGACAGAGAGAGAGAGAGATAATCGAAAGAAAGAAAGTGAAAAAACATTGAACAG
The DNA here is from genome assembly GCA_905147385.1 of Limenitis camilla. Lineage (NCBI taxonomy): Eukaryota > Metazoa > Arthropoda > Insecta > Lepidoptera > Nymphalidae > Limenitis > Limenitis camilla. Next base: position 8,190,711 of record LR990240.1, read on the forward strand.
AGTAAAAATTAAAGAGAGAAAAAAGAGAGAGGATGAGGGAGAATGATAGTATATAAAGAGGTAGAGAGACGGAAATACTATAGACTTCTCTCAGTGAAAGAATTTTTAAAATCGTATTAGTACCAACAAAATGGCCATAATCTATTATATGAATATGTATATGGCAACACTAAATCACTTTTATCACTCACGAATAGTGTAGTTTTCTCTCAGTGAAAGAATTTTAAAAATCGGATTAGTAACAACAAAATGGCCATAATCTATTAATTAAAATATGTATATGGCAACACTAAATCACTTTTATTACTCATGAATAGTGTAGTTTTCTCCCAGTGAAATAATTTTTTAAATTGGATTTGTAATAACAATATGGCCATATTCAATTATTTTAAAAATGTATATGGCAACACTAAATCATCATTGTCACTCATGAATAGTGTAGTTTTTTCTCAGTGAAAGAATTTTTTAAATCGGTTTTTTAGTTCCTGAGAAACTTTTCAATTTACAAAATGGCCACCTTACGGCACTTAAATGGCCATATCTTTTTAATTAAAGTATTTCTGGCAACACCACATAGCCTATGTTACCCGGAAAGGTAGCTTTCTATCGGTAAAAGAATTTTCAAAATCGGTTCAGTACTTTTATACGAGCCTATTCGCAACAAACAACAAATATACAAACAATCGAATCTTTCCTCTTTATATAATAGTGTAGATATCAAGATAAAATCTTTTTGATCTTCAGATCCTCCACTTAAAAAAATTAAATATAATTTTGATACTATCGATAGCCAACAATTTTCTACACTTGCTGTTGTGTCTATATAATTAATATTATAATAATAATAAAAAAAACATATCATGAATTAATTCATTACATTTATATTTATATGACAACAGTATATAGAATTGGCAGAACTGTTAAACCAACATTTAATATCAAATAAACTATTTAGTTGCGGTTACTTAGTTTACAGGTTGTCATACACAAAAACGGTTTCTGTGTATGACATTATTTTACCAGTACCTACGAGTATTTAATATCACATTAATATTACAGCAGTATTTTGATTAAACATCCCGCAGGCTACTGACAAGATTGGGATTGGTAGAGTAATGTAATTTTATATTAAGGAAATCGATTTCGCATCGAATATAAAATATTAAAGCAATGTTATGAATATTAAGCAATCGACATCGAAGGTTAATTGGCATTTTGTTTCAAGTATTAAACGTATTATGTAGTTTAAATTAAACTCTAGTTGAAATTACTCAAGCTAAAGAATAAACACAAACGAGACTTTGCCTAGCTGATCCGAAATAGGTTACTAATGTTTTATCGCAATTGGATTAATGATTTAACAACATACATGAAACCGAATAAATTTACGTCTTTTCAACTAACAATCTTTATTTCTTAATAAAGTGTAAATATTATAAATTAACTTATTTCTTACTTGGATAAATTGGATTTCGAAATGATGAAGTAGCATTTTTCAAGGTTCATTCTATCCAAAAGTTGTCAAAATCAGTTACTGTAACTGTATAGACATGAAATCGAAACGATAATAATTCTATTGTAACTATACAAGACTAGTGGCCCGTCCTGTTTTCGGTTTCGGTGGATAATTTTTTTTTAACGTTTTGGCTCTCCACTTATGTCGCTATAACTACTTAAAAAAGTAGTTATAGTGACATAACTATAATAGTTGGACCTATGGTCTAGGGACGTTTTTTGTAGATATTGATACGTTATATAATATTGTAGAATATTTTTTTGTTCTATTATCAATACTTTCTGCAGTTCATGCGATGAAAGATATTTTATAGCTAATTTTTTGGCACCTTGGGTTGATTTTAGTAAGAATTTCTGAGGATTTATAATTTTATATATCAATAAATATAGCCTATGTTACTCAGGGATAATGTAGCTATCTAAGGCGAAAGAATTTTTGAAATCGGTGCAGTAGTTTCTAAGTTTATTCGTTACATATAAAAATACAAATCTTTCCTCTTTACAGTATTAGTATAGATATAGAAAACTAGATAGTAAAGTTAGGTATATCACATGAGTATTAAGTGATTCTGAATCGGAATTACACAATACATACTTTACAATATTTCTTGAACTTGAACTAAGTTAGACAAGGTTTATTTTATAAATTTTATTGTCGCATTCATCTTTATCAAAGCGACTTGTAATATACTGTTAAATCATTATGTCCCAATCATAACTACTAATCATGCAAATTATTTATAACTTTCTTTCATTCGTACCAGTTCCTGAAATTAACCACAAAAAAGTTGTCGGCACGACGAATTATATTATCAAGTAATTTTCTTCTCGATATTTACTTGGCCACCGACCTTACCATTCAGCATCGACTAATAGCTTGAATTTTTAAACTTTTCTTGACTAATGGATCTTATAACCAAAGACTACACTTAAAAGATTAATGTAAGAGCTTTTGGTTCCCCAGAATAACACCATTATAGACGCTTGACGAGTAAGTTATAAAGTTATTAAAAAGATTTCTTCTAAATACTAAAATAGAAGTAAGATTTCTTGATATTTAGATGACGATCATTAATAGTAATTTTTTATTTACTTTAAACCTTTATCCTCTATGTTACTAATAACATTACTGATATCTCTAAAAGTTGCATTGACAACATTTATACTAACAACTACATTTCTGCGGAAATAATTTATTATTTGATGACTGGTTTTTAAATTTTACAAGTAAAATAATCTGACAATAAATTAATTCACAATATTTAACTCTTTTTACTAAGATAAGGCAACGTTAGCTTTTAAAAAGCTTTTATAATAATTGCACTTGTCTATCTCTCTAATTCTTTATGCTTTTTACGAAGACACTCTTGTGCAAAGGAAAATCTGGGAATAAATATATATTTTTTTATATAACAACACTATTGTCACAGATTAATAGAAGGTATATCTGTGGTTGATTGTCGATTAATTGTCGACAGAGATACACTAGAGCCTGGGAAAGGACATCAGTTACTTTTTATTACGAAAAAAGGTTTGAAGGGGTATATGAAACTTTGTATGCAAAATCACAAAACCTACTAAAATTGAACGATCACGCATCTCGTCGTACACTTTTGTATTGAAAAAAAAGACAACAATATTCGCATATAGCAAAATATGTTGAAAATTAAAAATTAATACAACACGTGATAAATTGTACCCGGGGACGACTTCACCGGGGGCAACTAGTAGTAACAGTATCGAACAGTATCGAAATAGATTATTGATGCCCTGTCAATAATCCAAACTAATTCAATTATGTAGACAGGAAGGAGATAATCTCAAAGGAATCAATTATGTACGGTATCTACACGTAACTTCTAACTTACGGAACTTTACTAAGAAGCGTATGATTTATAAAACTTATAGAATAGAGTATATGAAACGTACTTATATTATAACATCTGTATCGATAATGTTAAAACAATCTGTTAAGTGAACTTACAAATAACCATTGTCTTAAGGAGTGCAAATGATTTAATAGCAGTAATAGACTAGTCGCAAAGAAGTATTACTTGGGAGGTACGATTTTGATCTTTAGGATCACCTCTGATATTTTCGTGTTATGTGTGTTTAAAAACTGAGAAACTTCTGAGAGTTCCCTAAAGGCTTCAAAGGTGTGTGAAGTCTGCCAACCCGCGCTGGGACTTCGTGGTGGGCTATTACCTTAGAATCTCCTCACTCTGAGGAAAAGAACCGACTCAGCAATGGGCCATCCACGAGTTATGTTGAAAGTAGTGCAAGTGGTATAGTCTAACTGATCGAGTATACGTGAGTTACTTATGTACTTTATTTATTTTAATTTTGGGTAGTAAGGTCGATCAGTGGATGTTAAAGACTCCTTAGGTTAACAAGGAAGATAAATTCGGGCAGTATTTGTGCTCCTGTTTTTCCTGACATTTTAAGTCAACCTGTCTGTCAAGGTTTAGGTATTCATTTTTCTTTGTAGAAAAGATAATCTATCTTACATTAATGCATTTTAGACATGTATTTAAATAATACCTACTGTCAATATACAACCAATTTAGTAACAGACTTTCTACAAGAAAGTAATATTACTAGAATTTATCTAAGTTATATTATAGTTCCCATCAACCCGCATGTGAGCCAGATCTACCCCCTCCCATCCCATTAATGCAGTTCCAGTAAACACCAGATTATTGTTCAAGGTTCACTGAAACCGAAGCATTCTTATCTTCCTTCCTCCTCCTCACTCTATCTTCGAGGCGGCAACGCATCGCCAAAACAAGAGATGTTCTCTAGTGTTGCCGATGTCCATGGGCAACGGTGGCCACTTTCCTTCAGGTGGATCGTCTGCTCGTTTGTCCCTTATATATCATAACAATATATATATATATATATATATATATAAAATTATCTTAAACTTGCGATCCACCTTACAAGTTTATATAAAAAAACTTTTAAAAAAATCCTTTAATGGGAAACACTTTAACTGATGTCATGTTAGGAGTAATAGTTCGAGTTTCTGAAAATCGACCGCCACTCTAGTTCTAATGATCATATGATAGTCATAATGCGCTACTCTTTATGTTATTTACTTAAATAGTGGCTTAGTGATTTAAATTTTTATGGTAAAGCCAAAATTTTAATTTAAAATAAAATTTTAAAAATAGTACGGAGGATAGGATTTTCGTTTTTCATCGTAAAAAGGTAAAGTAAAAGCTAGGAAGATAAAATTGGTTTAAGGGGCCTTATTGTACATTTTTAATCCTAAAGCCTTTAAAAGTAGCACTTGAGTTTATTCAAGTGTGTAAGCCTATTTTACCCTAGCTATACTGCTAGGGTAAAATATCTCTACTGATATTACTAATTTTAAACGTTGGATATTTGGTGCTAAATTATGGAAAAAAGGCTGAGAAGATTATAAAGTAAATGAGATGTATGCTACATACATTAAATATATATTATCTGAATATCAAATAAGATAACATTTTAAAGTTTACCTATGTACAAATTCCGTAATCTCTTTTTTTCAGGAATAAAAAATGGATCAAAAGAAAGTTCACTTAAAACTAATTTTAATATTGCAACTATTATCATGCTTAGATTTAACAAAAATAATTTTGTAAACATATTTTAATTTTATTCTGCAGGAATTAACAATTTTTACGGGATAAAAAGTAGCCTAAATACTGTAATGCTCTTAAACTGTGTCCTTGCAAAAATCACGACTACTAGCAATGAATAAATCAATATTAGCGAATATTCAAATAGTCAAGTTAGAAAGCAGATTACAAACGAGGTTGTGAAACGTGTAACTGCGGCAATGTTGTAAGCTTTACATTACACGCCTCGTGGGATGAATGTAGGACCTTGTGGTGATATAGCCCGCACCCGCACAGTGCCGTTACAAACATAATTACTATCGTTTATCTAAATTCGACATAATTAATATTGTATCTACACCATCTATGTATGTGTTAAGATAATAATCATTAGGATAGCGTAATTGCTTAAAATAGAAATGTAAATTGATATCAATACCCAATAGTATCGGTTTTCCATGAAGTCATTCCATGTTAAATCGACCTGTGGTTGGAATCAACACTTTTTGATTTAGTCAGAACATTTCTTTTATTATACAATGGAGTTCTGCCAAAGGATTGCATATACAAAACTCAAAAATTTATATCGTTTAAAAGAAAAATGAATCAAAAAGATCTTTTAAGATTAATTAGGTATTCTAGAAAAGGAGTCCATTTTTGTGATTTTTTTGATTTCCAAAGTCTTGCAAAGATTTTAGAAAAATATATTCGGAATATTTTTTTCTGTAGCCCCAAGAGTTCTGACCAAAATTCATGCAAATCAAAAGGGATCAATTGAAACCATTGGTCGATTTGACATGAAATGACTCATGGACCAATATTAAGGTCGCAGATTCTTGGCATTACTTTATATTACTGTCTCAAGCTAATTTAAACTAAGTTTACTTGTAAGTATCTTTTAGAAACAGCAAGAATCTCCCTGCGATTTCGTTCACGAAAATTTCTTTTTATATATTAGTAGGATAAAAAGTATCCTATGAATTAATCCAATAAAAATAAAAGGTGTCTTGATACCCTTTCAATAAGAATAGACACATCTAATTCAATGATAAAAATATTCTATTATCTGATATTTAATTCAAATCTATACGTTTGTTTCTGGGCTAATAATTCTTTTACATGAAAAAACTATCCATGTTAAAAAGCATTTGTGTGCTAAATTAAATCCAAATGTAATTTATTTATGATTGAGTAACAAATATCCAAACATCTAACACAAACATTCACATTTATAGTATTAGTAGTATACCAACTACTTTACTATTTTAGACTTTTAACATTGATACTAACTTGAATCTAAAGTCGTGGCCACGCAACACCTTCTATTAGTATTACGTATATTAAATTACTAATAACAGGGTAGCATCTTATCAAAGCCTGTTTCACTAATTTTAATTAGAATTCCAATCGCAATAAGCTAGATTCTAGTCCTAGTTATCTCTGGCAGGCACTTCTAAGTATTTCCTGTATTAAATCCGTATTCGAGTAACCGCAAGTACTTAAGAGTAAATTATATCTCATGGAAAAGATATGCTTGATGGTTAATTTACAAATCTACTAGCATTCATTCGCGACTCCTTCCGTGGAAAAATCAAAATGACGTTGATGCTCAGCTGAATGATTATATCTTTGTAAAACAGACTGATGTAAACAATGGCATTTTGAAAAGAGCAACTGTTTAGTTTCTTGCCAGTTCTTCTCATCAGGAAACTTCAGACAAACTGACTGACTGACCAATTATGACGTGTCAAAAGTATTTTGTTTCTTACTTTCAAGAGATTGAAAAGCGTTAAAAACAATACTGTGCATGAACAAACATTCACTAATTTATTACTTAATCAAACAAATCCCTCAGTGAAACGTTAAGAAAATATCACTGAGCCGTATTTCGGTATACAAAGTATCCTACTCTTATTTGTTTATTTCGCATTTATAAAATTAATTATTTTGTTTATAATTTCTATGAAATCCATTCAGCCGTTACTGCGTTTGGATAAAAGGTATCCAGGTTATAAAGTTTCTATATATCGATTACCTATTTTTCCAGAGTTTTTTGTGTACGTCATTTCTTACCATCCTATATGAAGTTATGTTTCGTTTTGGGATAAAAAGTATCTTATGTAAAAAGTATTTAGCTTATAAAGTATTTATGTATGAAATTAAAATCAAATTCATTTCGTTTTTATTTTACCAATATCTTTCTATCCCACATGAACTGTATTATGTATTACATACAGGACAAGAAGTATCTTATGCATATACAGTTAAGTGAGATGTGTAATTGAGTAACACACATCCAAAGACTTACATTCACATTTAGAATAATAATAGGATCATATTTTTAATAATAATCTATAATACATGAATAAAATATAAATGGATCGTTACGGTCTATGAGCTCACGCCTAAAGGGCAAGCAAAGGTTTTAGTTTTTGCGACCGCATCGGCTGGACCAGAGCGGAATAACTAACACTCGGGCTCGCTGCCAAAATCTATTTATACTTTCCCCATCTTTATTAAGAACATTTACCGAAGCTACTCTTTAGATAATAATCGATCAAGAATAAAACAATTGATCAAATTGTTACATAAAAATAAATAGCTTCATTCTTGCTTTGTTCTTACTTATAAAGGACTAGGGGCCCGTCCCGGCTTCGCACGGGTGGATAATTTTTTTTTAACATTTTGGCTCCCGCATTCTGTCGCTCCTCTATCGCCGCGTTACTCGCTGCGCTGCGAGGCAATCCACACCGCGCCGGCGGCCCGTCTGGGATTATTTTTTATTTATCTTGATATATTTATTTCGTAATATCTTTTGACTGGAATGTCCGATTTCAATTATTATTATCAATTATTAAGGTATTGAAACAGTCTTCATTACGAAATAATTTATTTGGATAAGAATTAATACAAAGTTATCGAAAACATGGTATGATTTTGATAGGCATTTTTATCAACTTTTAAAATGTAAAAAAGTAGTTATAGTGACTTAACTACAATAGTTGGACATATGGTCTTGCGGAGTTTTTTGTAGATATTGATACGTTCTATAATATTGTAGTACATTTTTTTGTTCTATCATCAATACTTTTCGCAGCGCATGCGATGAAAGATATTTTATGGCTATTTTTTTTGCACCTTGTGTTGGTTTTAGTAAGAATTTCTGGGGATCTCTAATTTTTTCTTGTAATAAATATAGCCTATGTTACTCAGAGATAATGTAGCTTTCTAATGGTGAAAGAATTTTTGAAATCGGTCCAGTAGTTTTTATGTTTATTCGTTACATACAAAAATACAAATCTTTCCTCTTTATAATATTAGTATAGAAAGGTATTTTGTTTTTAATTTTAACATCTTTTAAATATTTTTTACTAAGTAAAATATATTGTTTTACACGTGTGGAGTAGATACGCAGGAAGAAGAAATTAAATTTAAAAAAAAAAAGGTGTGTGTGCGATTCACACACGTTAGAAGTGAAACTTCAGTAAATGGACAAAAGAATGAGATGAATATATATAATAATATAAAATAGTATGTATATTTCTGTCTCATTCTTTCCCACACATTTTTGTATTTGTGTCTCTTACCTGTCGTTTTGTATATTTCTGTCTCATTCTTTCCTACACATTTTTGTATTTGTGTCTCTTACCTGTCGTTTTTTCCGTTGCATCCGGTTTGAAATCACAACGATTCTAAAGAAGTTTCACTTCAATAAATTCAAGTGTCAGAGCCTCACTTAGAAGAAAAACTAAATATTCCAAGTTTGCGGTAAACTATTAAAGAATTTGAGAACTATTTTTTTAAAAATAAAACTGCCGCAGAAGTAACAATTATTATCAAAGAACCGCTTTAAAAAATATATTGTTATCGTCTGTGTCGGGAAAAATTACAATATTGCATGTATTTATTTTCTATATTACATGTTCTCCCAGTCCCAAAGAATTGTTACTATAACTCCTTGAATTATTGAAGTTTTTAATTATATTGTTTACTAGCGGCCCATCCCGGCTTCGCGCGGGTGGAATATTATTTTTAAAAATATATTGGCCCTCCCGCATTTCGGTGCCCACTCTCTTGCCGCTTTACTCGCTGCGCTGCGTCGCTATACTGGCCCGTCGCGTCGTCGTGTATTTTTTGTTTATATTGATATTTTTAATTTCATAATATCTTTTGAATGGAAAGTCCGATTTTAATAATTCAAAAAGTAATTTACAGGTATTGAAATAGTCTTGAATACGAAATAATTTATTTGGATAAGGATTAATACAAAGTTATAGAAAACATGGTCTGATTTTGATAGGCATTTTTATCAACTTTTAAAATGTAAAAAAGTAGTTATAGTGACGTAACTATAATAGTTGGACATATAGTCTCGCGGACTTTTTTGTAGATATTGATACGTTCTATAATATTGTACAACATTTTTTTGTTCTATCATCAATACTTTTTGCAGCGCATGCGATGAAAGATATTTTATGGCAAATTTTTTGGCACCTTGGGTTGGTTTTCGTGAGATTTCCTAAGGATCTCTAATTTTTTCTTGTAATAAATATAGCCTATGTTACTCAGGGATAATGTAGCTTCCTAATAGTGAAAGAATTTTTGAAATCGGTCCAGTAGTTTTTATGTTTATTCGTTACATACAAAAATACAAAAATACAAATCTTACTTCTTTATAATATTAGTATAGATATCTGTTTTATTCGTCGTTTTGCCAAATGTTTAGTAACGACATCGCTCGTAGTATAGTTAAGTAAAGGGGTTAAAGTACAAGTACGTGTTTATTATATTAACATAACAAATCATATTTCATCTTTATATGGCAATTAAACCCATATCGCATACGGCAGTGTCAAGTAAGTGGTTAAAATTGAATAATGTAGTGAATTTCACCACAAAACGTGAGAGGCGGTGATGTGAGATATCAAATTATAAGAGGTTGTTTGCGCATGCGTACTCGTTCCCGCGACCTACAGCGTCCAGTCTGCTCGACGCTCGTGTTGCTGCCGAACGAGCCTGCGCGATGTTCAGTACAAAACTCGAACACTCGAATGACAAGTTGACATAATTTGTTTAATTGTGCTTAATTAATTTTGGGACTGTTACAGTGAACTTAAAGTACTCAGTGACTTCAAGTGCTGTGACAAGTTTTGACTTTCGTGTTGTTTAAACTATGTGAACTTGGACCACAGGTTTTTTTATGTTTAAAAATATTTTATAATATAACTGAAACAATTTTTAATATAAAAATTTTTTAGGGCTCTACCGTAATAGTATATTAAGTATATGAACTATAATTAATTAGGATAGCTATTTTTTTTTCAAGTAATATTTTTGAACACACCAATTAAAATTTTAGGGTTAACGTCATTAAACAACTAAAATTAGTTTGATAGTGTATTTACATATCAATAATTAATAAGTATGCTTAAAAACAAAAAAAAATTAAATTAAAAAAAACTGTATTTAAATAATTTAAAAATATAATTATCGCGCGTTGACTGAGGTATCCAAAATACATTGGGACTATTTTATTATGATATATTTATGTTAGGGAATCGAATGACATTTGACATACTATTTTTTAATCGTTGGCACTTATTCTTATCTTTATAAGTTGACCTAGTCTTGAACTTACTTTATTCATTTAATATAAATAATATATTCTACTGCTCTACAATTTAGCCATTTTTGTTATCTTTTATTTATTTTTTTAATTATTATTATTTTACAATACTTTATTGAACATATTTTAAATTTAAATTAACAAGAAAATGAGTATTTCCAAATATAATAAAAAAATTGTGTTCCTTATTTTTAATTAAAAAAAAACTTCGAAATAGGCACTGGAATATATCTTTCGACTGGAACATATTCTTTCTTTTAATTTATCTTTCGATCAAAAAATTACTTGCCTGAACTTTTATTCTGGCTATAATTCTTCTTCTTTCGTTGGCGCTACATCCCTTTGTAGGTCTTGGCCTGCTCTAAAATCTTTCTCTAGTTGTCACGAAGCTTGGCTATCCGTCTATCGTTAGTAAACTTTCCCATTCTCCTCAAGCCCACACAATCGCACCAAAGCTTTGTGGTCTTCCTCTTGGCCTCTTTTGTTGCCGTGTCCACTTAGTTATTATTTTCACAGCCCTTGTATCCGGCATTATCTCTAAGTCACCCGTCAATCTTAAATACTGTGACTTACTGAACCTGGCGATGTTCTCGTATCTGATAAGTGTATCCAGTTTTTGGTTTTATTTCTTTGTCCGTTCTCTTCATCAAAGTGTCGTCATATCGAGGCAATTAAATCAGCAAAAAAAAAACTTCGCTTACTCCTATCATAGAAGCTCTTTGATATTTTTACATACAATGTGTAACTTTTGAGTTATTTGAACAAGAAAGAAGTAGCTTGTTATTGTAATACACAAAATCGCATTTCAACAAACTTGTTGTTGATTCAAAGTAATAAATAAATTAATTTCCAACACTGATTTGAATGTTAAATTTAAAACAAAATAAATAATATAAAATTAATATTCCAGTGTTGGTGTAGGTCAACATTTGTATTCAGAAACGGCCCAGCATACACTAGTGAGCAATGAAAGTTCAAACTTTTCTATTAAAGGGCGACGTGAGCGTTTTAATTTATTCAGGAAACTTCATTCAGCGATGGGCGAATAATTTGAAGCCTCGTGCTGTATTTCACAATATAAAATATGAAGCTATAACAAAGGAATTGTAATGATTAATTCCAATAATTAATCAGGTCTTTCTGATTTCCATTAAATTCTTATTGTTCATATTGTAAATTGCGGTATTTACCTTTTGCGCAGTGGAATTCTTGTATTATTATATTTTTCTCATTTTAATGAAGAGTTCCATAAGCTCTATCCGCATTTTATTGGTGCGAAATAATAGCCATTACACATTTCATATTGAAATATTTAATTAATTTTCATTTCGTCTTCCGTTTGATTGTTTTTAAGATAATAAAACCCATAATTTATTCAGAAAACATTAAAAATATGGTGAACTGAAAGTAACTTGAACAATATTAAAATTTCCTATAAAGTACAAGATTTTCTTTCTCAAAGTAAGAATATCTGATTCCGAGGGGTATTTGAAGCTCGCTACTGTTAAAAATGATATTGGCAACACTAATTTTGGTAGGATTAATATGAGTAGCATTTTTACTTTCTTGAATGTTGAACAACTGATAAACATCAATCGAAGAAGTAGGGATTGCAGAATGAATACGCCGTTACGACAGAATCATTATAATTACATAGCGAGAATTCTAGCAGTAACGCTGAAGCTTTGAGTCTAAAGTACAACCCCCAGGAGGATATTTTAGACAAGTCGTCATACTGTCAGTCTGCGTGTAGACTATAGCTCCTCTTTAATGTGTTAATTAAAAACTATTTATTTTAACGTTTCTTACTCAATCATACAATTGCTTTATAACCTGGATTTAATAAAACATGTTTACTGTCGTTAGTGATAGAATATTTTTATTTAGCAACAACACTAATGCAACTATAAGTTAATGTTTTTTTGATAAATCTAATTATTATACGCGATAAATTTGTACCCGCGCAAAGCTGTGGCGCACAGACTAGTATATAATAATTCTTATAACATAACTTATATCATCGTATAGTTTTTAATTTGATTTTGTTCATGTTATGCTCAATACACATGAAGCATAATAAAGCTCTAGTTTTATTAGAATGACAAATAGAAGAATCTAATGAGAATTTTTGATTTAACTTATTTTAATGACTAAATTTGAGACGAACCCAATAAATCCGAGGGACAAATGAAAATCAATATTTATCATGATTCACGAATTAATAACGGTGACGGTTAAAAGAAGGTCAAATTCCGATTCAAAGGTCGCTCGCTATTGTAGACCCGTTTTCACCCTTTGGGCTATTGTCATAGTTCTTGTATCTACAAGATTAGTTGGATAAGCTGAAACCTCAAATTTGAATGAGTGGGTAGATATTATCTAGTTATTTGTATTAGTTTCTCCAAGAGCTCTTGTCCTTTCGTACAGTTTATCGCTCTAGTCTCTACACTATAGTATAAAACAAAGTCGCTTTCCGCTGTCAGTACGCTTAGATCTTTTAAACTAAGCATCAGATTTTAATGTGGTATTCACCAATAGGTAGAGTGATTAAAGAAAAAGGTTTATTTGTGTAATACATGTATATTGTCGAAGAGAAACAGTGCGAATTCAGAGCGGGTCGCTAGACAAACATTAATCAAACAATTTCTAAAATATAGTCAAAAAATTCTGGCCATATTTGGCTTTAAAAATTACTCTTCTTACATTTTTTATTTATATTAGTGATAGAATAATTTAGTACAGTCAGTCTAATAACAACAAAGGTATTTTGTTTAAAACATAACATTTCAGCAATGATGATTGATGACATCATTGAAACTCCTTTACAGATATAATTTAATTAGATTATACACTCATAATATATTCAAGATACTTCAATTTCAGTATTGGTTAAGGATAACATCGACACGTCCCCTAAAATAGTAAACATAATATGAGAAATGCTAATATTAGGCTAACCCTAGACCGAGTCAGTTTACATAACTTGTCACAGGCCTTTTCAAGGATGTTCTGTATACTTAGTAACCAAGGTATTGACGTCACTATTTGCTTAATAGAATTAACTTGTTACACAACCCACAGACCTTTACAAATTATATTTAAAACTAGTCGGCTCCCACTAGGTTGGATGGACTAAAACATTTTTAAATGACAATAACTTTTTACGCCTATATTCTAAGTTAGAACAATATAACCGTATTTAACTTCGTGCAGTAGGTTTTACTTAATGCGCATACAAATATACTGACAGACAGGTAAATCCCAACTAATATTAAAATACGAAAGTAACTTTGTCTGTTTGTTACGCTTTCATTTCTTAAACTATTGAACCAATTTTAATGAAATTTGTTACAAAGGTAGAGTGACTTTAGTTTAGGAAAGTGCAAAAGATCGTGAAAAAAAGGCTTGAAGGAGGTTTGAAATAGTGGACGAATTACATGTCGAGCTGTGCCACCGTTTATGTCTTTAGGAATTGGTTATATATAACTCCGCGAAATTAAGCGAGAATATACCCTATATCGAAAACATTAAGAGGGGGGTGATATTGAATGGACTATTGGGTAAACGCAACGTAGATACAGCTACTGAACCGATAAAGCATTTTCATCTCTTACAATTACGACAGGAACCTAAGCAGTGCCTTGGATTTGTGACCACGGTGGAAGTTTAAGGCTTCCCTGCCACATATGTAAACACTCACCTGCACTGCCCAGGCTAACCTAAGCCTAATTTACGCGCCGACATATAAATAATGTTTAAGTTGAAATTTAAATAAAAATAAAACGATAAAAGATAAAAGTTTGTATGGGAGTTCGTCATAATTATAATACAACCATATTATGTTGAGAATTAAAATGTAAAATTAAACCTAAATACACATGTTAAATTACGGCCGGGTGAAGTCGGGAGATCGAATAGTATTATATAAATGATTATTGTTGACTTCTATTGGTAACTTGTTTCAATATTTTCCATATACAGGCATTTGATAAATTATGTTTTTATTGGAAATATGTTAGCTTTAATTTAGCCAATTTCACAGAATTTAATTCAGTAAAATCACTCATGGGTTTCAAAAATTATATACATATGTATATGTTTTGGAAGTTAAAATTGAGTTTCAGCAAGTTAATCTACTATGACGAGGGTAAAACAGTATTTGGTAGTAAGAGACCGGTTTGTTGTTGACTTTCATAATACCTTAATTCATTGTTATGTACTAGAAGAAATAATTGAATTCGGGCATTTTCTTATCATATATCTAATAACTTAGTCGTATAATCAAATTATGATTGATATTGCCCAGCTGCTTCAATAAAACGTAGATTTTGACAAATAAAAATCTGACAGTCTAACCTATTTAAAGCTGTATATATCACCTGAAAGATATCAAATAATATCACAAAGATTGATAAAATCGTAGATTTCGTGTGTAATATACAGATTTACTAAGAAATGGACACTATTCCGAAATTATACTAGGAAATACATAAAATTATTAGTGTACCATTAAATTTCTATTAAATTAAATACCGTCATAAAAATATCATAAAATTTATATAGCCCATGTCACCTGGGCCGTTACTACGAATCTATTGACATCTCATTCATTTAAATTTAGGTGCTGCTACGGTGGAACATACAATCACACATACATAGACTGCCAAAATCATTACCCTTCCTTTTGGCTTCGCCGTAACCGAGTAATAAAATAAGGCACGATAAGTAAATTGAGGCTCAGAACGATTTATTATTTGGTTTACAGAGTTTTTGCATTTGCTGAAAGATTCAGATATATGAAGTGGATTAAGCGACATTTGAACTTTTTTACCTGTAACAGATAATTACTTATGTATTTCTAGAGATTTTCTTAATGCACTTTTATCGTCTAAGACCTATACACATTTCCTAAGAATATTATAAATTTTCTTACCGATTTACTTATAAACTCAGGTCATAATTACTCAGTTCTTCGAGAGTCATATTTTTTAAGTCACAAAGTATTAAAGTTTAAACATAATACAGCTATTTATGTAAATCCTGTACTTCTGTAGTGTTGAAAAGTAATGCAAATGTACTGCGAGTATTTTGTTTTCCTACTATCTACTTTGATGCTGTAATATAATTTGCTTCCGCGCTCTGAAGCTTTGTTTCAAATATACCTTTTAAAGTTAGGTTTCACTTCATGTAAATTAACTCTTAAGTCATTATTGTTTAGTAGAAAAATATTTGATTAGTAAGAAGATATTGAGAAATATCTCAAAACTAGTTATACCGTTAAATATAGAAATTCTATCTCTAAATAGTTTCTTAATTTTTAGTAACTTATTTATTTTTAATTTGGTACGGGAGCCAGTGACAGATTTTCATGACCAAGTCTTGGCTTTTAATTTTGCTTTCATAGTTATATATTCGTTTACTTAGAGCATAATACTTAAAAAATTAACTTGAAATATTTTCGACTTCGACTTCGTTCATTAACTCGCGAAACTCCTGTATGTAAAAAGCTACTTAAATGGTAACTGTGATTTTGCTATAAAAAATCAAAATGTTACATGGTCAAGCAGCCAGCTGACGTATATTCCACCACGTTATGGTCAGCTGACTTTATTTTTCCTTCAAGATGCTAGGTAAATTATAATCCGACATATTTTCAAACGGGAGGAAATGACTGAAAAAAAATTTCTTTTGATATGTTTGGGAGGTTACCGCTGCTCGCCCCACCCACGGAATCGCAGCTGACGGTCACGAGTAATCATAATATATATTCCTTATGCAGTATACGATTTTTGACTCGAGAGGAAATGATTGACCGAATTTGAATCTGGCTCCCGTAACAATTGATGGTATTTTTGATTGGTTTTCGGACCCTGGACTCCCAAGATACACTAAAATCAAATAGAAAATGATTTTTTTGAGCATGTTACATAGACATGGAGAGATAAGAGCATAATTTAGTTAGCAACTCTGTTTATAACTTTATAATGGCTTGTAGTTCCCTTTATTTATTTAGACAATGTATATCCTATGTTCCGATAGACTTGTGCTAGTTGTCAAACAGAGTTCGTCTGGTGACCTTCGTGGCTATATACGTGGTGTGGTGTCGTAATTCTGGGACTCCATTGCAAAGGATTTCGTGAGTGTGATAGAATGTGCTCCGTTTCCGTCTAAAGTGTACATTATTATTTTGCAAAATAATTTAAGGTTGTTTACCGTATTAGTATGTATATACAGAGATCACAGGTCTCAGACAAGTTTGCAACTGCAAAACTTTGTGTATGAATTTGAAATTTATGTACAACCTGTCTCATTAGTGAGCGTTTTGTGTTATCCTCTTATTTTCTACAGAAAACCGGGAGAAGTTACAAATTTAATTTATATTACTAAGCAAAAATTCATATCCCATTTTCATTGATTCAATAAAAACTGACAGGCTGACAGAGCTTTTTAGCACAAAATTTCCTTCACTTCAATCCTCATATTTTGTGTATCTTACATATGTTGTTTGTTAATAAAAGGCTTTAAAGACCAATTTTAACCTCTATTGACTAAAAATGTAGTCTATGTCTTTTTTTAAGTTCTAATCTATCTAAAAGCGATTTAAGCGTTTAAGCGTTTAAGTGTAACAGACAGATAAACCGAGTTAGTTTCGCATTTATAATATTAATAAATAAAATTGGAATTATTACTTGCTTAGTTACTAATATTATAAATGCGAAAGTAACTCTGTCTGACTGTCGCGGGTTCAAGCCAAAACTACTTAACCGATTTAAATGAAATTTGGTATACAGATAGTCTAAAGCCTGAGAAAGGACAAAGGCAACTTTTTAATACGAAAAAGGGGTTGTAAGGGGTTGAAAGGGAGGGATGAAAAGTTGTATAGAAGTATCGTCATTTTTAGAGCTAGAAGCTTGAAACTTATTTTTTAGCCTGTTAAATCGATATAAATAAATATGACATTTATTTATATCGATTCAACAGGCTTCAAAGTTTGCAATAACAATAGGGAAAGACACTATTCCACGCGGACGAAGTCACGGACACAGCTAATTTTTAAGTACTTTTAAATCTTTTTAAATTAATTTTAAACCGTAATTTTGATTCTCAAATTTAATGTAAATCGTGACTCAAGTTGATAGGATTATTAATCAATCAAGTTTGTGTATTTCGTTGTTATCCAAAGTTACAACTGTATAAACAATATTCAGTACTGAAAATTAATAGTTATTTTCACTAATTAATAGTAATCTTCACAAGAAAACACCTTGATAACTTTATATTCGGTAGTATTTTTTATTTTATTTCAATGCCGTATATAACCTCTGTTCAGATAGACTTGAGCCAGTTGTCAAACGGAGCTCGCCTAGGAAACCATTATGACTGTGCTATGATGTGGTATCGTGATGATGGGTCTCCATTACTAAGGTTTAGAGTAAGTTTTTATTATTGGTTTATCAGTTTCCGTTAAACGCGGTATAGGTCACATGTAGATAACACTATGTCAGACAGACACGATGTCATTATTAGCCCATAAATTTTATTTCGACTAGGTCTTGATAGGGCGACCAGAGCGAGGCGCTACTTTGACATCAAAATTTCCGGATTGAAAACGCTTAAACCAAATTTGTGCTACTCTCACAGACACTGCACTAGGTCCATAAACATCGCAAATTTTTTTCGCGGCCTACGTTGCATTTTTACCTTTTTTGTAGTAAAATTTTCAAATGTATCGAATTTCTTCATTAGATTCACTCATCTTCACAGTACGAAAAACAAATAAAAATCACACATTTTCCTAATTTGAATTTGGAATTATCTTCTTTAAAATGTAAACTTTTAATGATACCAAAACCAGCCAGATACAAATAGTATAGCCAAAGAGATTTTATTACAAGTTCATACATACTATAATGCGAAAAGACTTTTTCCCTAACCTAATAAATATGGCAGACTTTTCCCTATCCCATATGAAACTATAGGAATGATTGCAAACATCTAAGAAAACCTCTGCTTGTTTAGAATAAATAAAATTCTTTTATTTATGTTAAGCTATAAGTGAAATTTGTTTTCTAAGATATCACTTTATAAGAAAGTAATAAACAAAAACAACTTCTATCAACAGATTGAGTGTGCTTTATAAAGACATTATAGATTCTATTTTCGCACTCAATTTTATTCAAATCCCTCCGGCGTGATTGAGTGAGAAGCAACCACATTAATCTTTATACAATTTAGTATTATTGTACCTTTGAATTTATTGTACGAAATCTTATAATATAGATTAATTTTTTTTTCAATTTGGGCAAGTAAGGGCGTCTTTATTTGTTAGTTAAGTAAAGTGAAATCTTACTATCGTACCCATATTATAAATCTGAAAAAGTTTTTAAGTAGATTTATGTTGGTTATAGTGGAGATTTAAATGTTTAGATGTTTTTTACTTAATCACACAAAATCTGCGTAACGGATTTCGACGAAATTTGGAACATAGATACTTTATAACCAGGATGAACACATTTTTCAGGCTACTTTATATTCCGTCAAAATTTATAATTCCTGCGGGATTTAAATTGTTTATTGAACCTCTAACCAATTTTAAATGGTAATTTGACTTGAGTTATTCTTGAATTCTGGGTAGCTCTCTGTAAATAATATTAAGTTTTTTTTATCGAATAAGTAGGCTTGCTATATTTTATCAATTTTTGCTAACTCTCCTACTACTCTACTTTGGTATTATATACCTTCAAATGGACGCCGATATTAACTTTTTCGTTAAATCATATGCTTTACCTCCAAGATATAGTGGATCTACGAAGTGCAAAGGATAGTAAGGTAAATATTTGGGATAAGAGAAAACTTTAAACCCGATAATAGGATTTTGCAAGCGAAATGTTCCAGCTTCGTTACTTAACGCGACTCAGCTTAGATTTCCTGCACAATCCAGTCTGATTGTACAAACGCTTTTCCCAAATGTGGAATTTTTACTGTCCCTACCGTTTACAAATACAGCGAAATATGCTTAGCTCTTCATTTTACATTTGACGTTGCATTCGTTTATACAATTTAAAATGCAAAGAATTTTTCAGATAGCGCAAATTTGGTTTTGGATATTTTTTATGTGTCTATTTAAAATTATCCCTACTTCAAAGCCAGGATGTCCATAAACTACGGTTTTTAAACGTTTACTTTATATTGTGATAGAAATAGAAAATGTACAAAAATAATAATAAAAGTTATTTTTTGCATTTTTATTAACAAACCATTTTTTCGAAAAAAAAACTTAGCAGAGATTTATTGATTACTGATATTAGATGTAAAGAGTAAAGGAGCTGAACTTACTGCTCAGTTAGAATAAAACGACTAATCTAGATGGATGCCGAGCAATGTCTGGGGGCTTAAGACCTAGGAGCATGTTTAAATACGTCTTCTACTATGCAAAACCTGCCACCTCCACCATTTGACTTCGCCACCGAATATTAAAATAGTACATTAATTTCCCTGGCCTGGCTCAATACTATCGGAACAAAGGTTATATAGTCGAGTCGAAATGAGATAAAGTGAAGTACCCGAGAACGCCAATTTATTTACAGTGTTGCTATCATTTTATTAACTCATTTTAAACATAAAATTCAACACATGTTTTTTAAAATTATTTTGCCTGCTATAATATCAAAATATCTACGCCATTCCCCAAATCTTTTCTGCTTTCAAGAATATTTAAATGAAATCTTCGTTCAAAATTTTAAATTTTAATGCGAAACGTGGTTATAATATCTAAATTCAATAAGAATTTTAAACGAGAAGAAAATCTATTTTAACACGTTTTATTATAATGTGAATATAATCTGAGAAATATAATTTTGAATTTTTTAAACTTTAAAAAAATATTTTGTCCGCAAAGAAGTATATTTAAATTAAGGAGATGGTGTAGAAAATCTTTTGTTTTAGCTTTTTATTGAAACATTTATCACACTACCCTACTATCCCACGGAAAGGTACTTTTTTCGGGATAAAAAGTACTCTACGTGTTAATCCGTCTCAAGTATTCGTCTACCAAAGTTAATTAAAATCAGTTCAGCAGTTTTAACGTGATGCGTGCACAAACACATATATTCTAAGATAACCTTATACTTTTTTATTAACTGTGTATAGGCAGATGAATGAACTAACAAGTAATGAGAATATATATAATATTTTTTGTATTTTTTTTTTCTTCTATATCCATAGATTTCAGAGATTTCATTTGTGAGTTACCAAATAAATTATAAAAGCTTTTTTCTACTGCCTCGCATGAAAAGTGCCATTACATAATAGTTTCTTGATCCAGGTGTGAAATAATCTCACGTCAGTACTTAATGTAGTATGAAATTCATTTTCAAGTGACGTGAAACGCTTCGCTACTATAAAAAAAATTACAGTTAAACTGTCATATTCATCACGACCCGTCAATGGCCCACTGCTAAGCCGGGTCTCCTCCTCAGAATGAGGAGGGTATTAGGCCATAGTCCATCACGCTGGCCACGTGCGGGTTGGCCGACTTCACACAACTTTGAGAGCTTTAGGGAACTCTCAGGAGTGCAGGTTTTCTTTCACCGTTAAAGCAAGTGATATTTAATTGCTTAAAACTCACATAACTCAGAAAAGTTAGAGGTGTGTGGCCAGGATCGAACTCGGACCTCCCGAGTAAGACTTGATGTCTAAACCACTGGGCCACCACTGAACTGTCATATAGATATAGTTTTTCTAAAATTTATTTTCGATTATTTCGCCTTCAACTCACACCGAAACAAGCTTCACTCATCAGGTAAGAAAAATCGTTTTTATATTTGGTACTAAATATACCTTTTTTTATTGTTTAGAAATTTTGTGAGTTTAAGTGATGCATAATCGTGACTTTCTCTGTATGATTAACTATTTTTCTCGATTTGTGTCATCAAAATATAAAGTTTCTAATATTGAAAACGTTATTAACTAGTTATTTTCTGGATGAACACACAATCAGGTTAGGCTGTAAAGGCGACACGGCCGATCAAAGAACTAGGAGCGCGAATATTTATCGTCTTTAAGCCAAACTCAATAGCACTATTCAGGCTTTTTATTGGAGCTCGCAAAACGCCTCTCTGAAATAAACTTGTGCTTAAATCTCTTTACAGATTTATGTCAGCTCGGGCCCTTTCAGCCTTTTAATCGATAAATTCGACATTTTTATCTGGCAGTTCAAATGTACAGGGTATTATTTTCTCCTACCAATTGCATTTAGCGAGGTATTTCATTTACTGCAAATGGTTTTATACTCAAATAGTTTAAAAATATAACCAACCATGACTTTTTAACTTATCTAATCAACCAAGTTTTTGAATAGTGTCTGAAACATGTGACCGAGGAACCATTAAGACTCACCGTCACTATTAAAACTCTGCTTAATAAAATAACAAATATTTTTTTTATTTCTTGTTTTTTTTTATGGGTTTTATGTACCCCATCACACCGTAATAACATTTTCTTACTATATAATTAAGTTGCTAACACAAAATTCAAAAAATTCAATCCTATTATATACTACCGTCGCTATAATTTGACTAATTCTTTAATATTTAAATAGATGGTTTACATATATAAAACTTTTAAAAAAATATTCCGATACTTCGACATTAAAGTCAAAAAGTTATACAAATTTTAATCTTCGTAACAATACCAATATTAAAAAAAAATATTTTAGATTTAATACAGATTAAATTTACTAAATTAAGAAATGGATCAAACACATCATTAGTATAAAGTAAATGTTCTAATCTAATAAACTCACTCTTAATCTTCTCTAAATGATTAAGTACATTTTATTTATTTTTTAACAAATTTCGTCTGAGACCGCAAGTAAATGTTATCTACAGAAAACTGAAACGATTTTGATATGAAGGTTAGATAATAATCCGAATAAAAAGTTGACGAAAAGCTAGCAACTTTACGACGACTTGAAAAATAAAAATCCTTTTGGCTTCAATTGCATTCATAAATGAGTGTAAAGATTTATTAAATTCATATTATTGTGTGAACAATAAACCGATACTAAACTTGCACATCAGCGTTCTGACATACAGCAATGTCCATAAGCTCGTTCCATATGATCGAACATATCTAGCCGATCAAGACCGCAGGGAGTTAGAAGTGGCAGCGAACATGCTCACGAGACCGTAGGTAAGCTTTAGGATAAATATTACCTACAAACTCTAACTAACATTACAAAATTTGGGTTTATTTGTAAACATCATTAAGTGAAAGGTATTATAGAAACTGATAAAAGTTTAATGTAATCCTAACAAAGTAAAAAAATAACTTTTATTTTTTTTCATGAAAACTGTTATTAAAGATCACGGTTGTGTCATAAGAATAGTTATATAAATCTACAAACTTTGTCATATTTTTCACTATAAATGAAAACACTACCTTCCATGAACACTTTCTTGATAGCAAAGAAATACCAACTCCTACCTAAACGCGAATTATATAGGATACCATTATAAAGTAAAGCTAAATACAGACAACAGTTCATACACATTCATCATGGGGGTGATACGAAAAGTGCTGCCATCGGCTGAAAGTAGTTTGCATATAGATGATGTTTCATGTAGATGATAGAAAGTAGAATATTGATCCCTAAATCTAACCCTTGAATACTGTAGTAAAAGTCAGAAACAACTAATATATGAATACATTTACTAAAAATTTTACTTTTTTGAAGTGTTTGGTGTCATTTTGCAATTTAATAGACGTGGTACATTTTATCACGAGAATACATGAAGAATTACAAGAAAAGAGCTCGTTGAAAGTTGCTTTCTCCTGAATTTTATTTTCAATGAAGAAATATCACTAAATCCTTTTACCGTTGAATAAGATGTAAGAAAGTGCAATTTTAGAATTTCAAAGCTTTGAAACGATGACTATGAACATTTCAGTTCTTTTCAGATTATTTGCGATTAAATTAATTCTCCTATATTAAGAAGTTATGACGTAGATTATATACTAACTTATTTTCAAGTTCGCTTAGACAGATAACTTATTATACATACATACATCAAAGTGAATAAGCAAAAATTCTTCAACACCATACAAAGTAGCACAACTTAACATAATAAACACACCTTTTATTTTGTATATATTACATCTGTTTCGTACCATAAAGCTTACGTCTTTATTTGCGCAAATCCAAACCAACTTTTTCAATTTTGTATTTGTATTACATTGAAAAACTTTGTGCATAAGTCGCTTCAGAGATATCGTTTCTTTTTCTGATTCTATAAACAGGTAAGAAGTGGGAATTAAAAGGCATATTTGTATTCAAAGGATTTAGTGCCATATATATCATAATGACGTAGAGTAGGTAATATGTTGTACAAGATATTCAATACAAATCGGACAATAAATTCAAACAGCTTGACGTTTGTAAAGATTTTTCTGATAAATACCTTTGTAAAGCAACTTTATCGCCTTTTCCTTTCTTATTTTATATAAAAGATAATGTCTTAGTGGCTACATATTATATGTAAAATTATAAAACGATTTCGCGAGGAGATTATTACTATTAAATCTCAATGCAATAATTTACTTTAAAAGTCTTTTTAATTCTTCTCACCCGATTACGGCGAAGCCGTTGTATGTATGTATGTATGTATGTAACTATGTATGTATGTATGTTTGTATGTTCGACTCTATCGCCTAAACTACTGAACCAATTTTCATGAGTGAGGTGTCAATAGATTCGTAATAATGGCGCGGGTGACATAGGCTATAAAAATTTATGATTTTTTTTAAAGACGGAATTTAAACCTCAGATTCTAATTTCGAAAAAAATTAAACTGAGCTGATTATCACGTGTTTGGTGTCAAAAGAAAGGTTTAAGTCAACATATATGTTTAAAATGCGATTCTGTCGTTGCAGTTTTTTTATTTACTCGTTTAAACAAATAAAAGCCAACAATTACGTTATAACATTAGATTATAAAAGTTATCCCGATCGTGAAACGGAAAATTATTAAATAAAAAAAATAAGTTTAAAAAAGTAAACTTTACTTTTTTATTATTAAAGTTACTATGCAGCTAATTACAATAATGTAGTTTCTAGATTATTTAAAAATATACGCTCTTATTATAAGCAGTGGTTAACGTAATCAATGCCTAATTACGATTTATTCCTTTCTATGTCAACTTGATTTGAATTTGAACGAAAGGGACAAAACATTGCTTAACTGAGTAATTGATTAAATATTTTTATAAGTAAACCCGATAGTGTTTTATTGTGATAAAGTTTGAAGCATCGATAATTTACAGGATATTAACCTTCAAACGGACGCGCGGCTAATTGTAACAGCATCGCTCATGAGTAACTTAAAAGACCTATTGGAGATTTTAGCGATATTAAACACTAAATAAATTTGATCTATATATTTTTTATAATTAATGACCTAGCGAAATTGTACCTTTATTTAAGCTTTTAAAGACACTTGCAAAACGTCCTGGTAAAATAAGTTTATATCTTTGCCAAATTTATATTGACTTCGTCCTTTTTGCGTTTCCGTACTCAATTGGGGGCATATATTCGGAAAACTTTACAAACTTTTCCTGCCTGCTTGAAAAACTATTAACTTTTACGGCAAGTACTTTTTTCTGAGTATCTTTAAGTTAAAATAGCCCATTGAATTTTGTTTTCATTTATTTTTATTTTATCTACGCTTATTATTATTTAGTCCCTAAACGAAGTTAGCTTCTCTCAGAATTTTATAAAATAGATGTAATCCCTACATATATTAATAGAAATATTATTATATTTTTACCAGCTGACCCAACAAACGTTGTTTTATCACCGTGGGCGACCCTTATCACTTTGTGGTTTAAGAAATAGATGTTGACCGAGTCTCAAACCTACCCGATATGCACACAAAGTTTCATAAAAAAATATATAAGATTTCCATCTCCTGAGATTGTTAGAATGAAATTTTTTCAAGGCGTCATTAATTTCTTGTGTTAAATCACGTTTTTCAATAAAAACGTTAGAGTTACATAACCAAGAAGGAAGATTATTTATTGTTAACAAAAAAAATACTCGACATGTAAAAATATTTAGAAATAAGAATATTATTTAAAAATAAGAATAGTCTATTTAAATTATTGAGTTAAATTTACAAGTAATATGAGGAAACCTTACATATTAATCTTTAATTTTTGTTTCGCCTTTTCTTGGTATTTAGTGCTATGGTATATGTAATAATTTATCGGACTACCTTTGAGAGTATAATAGAAAGATTTTCTTAATGAAATTAATGTTAGTGAATAGGAAATAGAATACCAGTTGCAGACGTTACGTTAGCTTAGGACAACGTCTCGTAAACAATGACCGTACAGCCGAACATGCGACTAAAGGAAACCCCTTTGTCATAGCATGGCAACTTGCAAGATAGGATAAATTGAGATTCTGAGTAACGAGGTGTGTAATGTAACTGAAATTGTTTGAACTATGTATGCAAAGTTATGTAGTACTGTTAACAATGAATTTAATTGTTAAAACATTTTAAACATCCCACACTAAAAGATTTACTAAAAATATCGACTCTTGTAAAAATATTAATCATTTTTTTTTCGATCAACCTATACGAGTGTATTTTTTTGGTATTATTTTCTATAATTCTAAAGTAGGTACTCTATTTCAAAATCTTAAAATGCTTGAGTGATTTTTAGAAATATCTAAATATATACATTATATGTGTTCGTAAGTCTCCTTCTCCTAAATTATGACTGCTAAATCTCGTAGGTGGTATTAAGAGTATGGGAGCTATACTGCGCAGTAACATCAAGATATAATAAAATACAATATAGACGGAGCCGAACAGTGCCTGGACCTTGACACCCAGCAGCAGGTTTATAGAGCTCTTTCATTATATTTTAATTCTCACCTCCACCACTCGACCTTGCCAACTACAATAGATAATAAAGTACATTTTCACGTGCTCCTCGAAAACGAAGGCCTAGCACAATATTACACCACTTGACTAGTCTAGTGGTCTAGCTTAATGCTATCGGAACAAAGGTTATATATTTTCTAGTCGAAATAAGATAAGATGAACTACCCGCGAATACTAATTTATAAACGGTATTACTCATTGTAGATTGGTAAGTTGTCTTGATCCAAATCGTATTTGATGGTATCACCCTTTCCTATTTTATTTACAAAAAATAAACAGTTTATACACTTTCATGATAATGATAATAGTTCTGAGGCTTCGAACTTTGTAACTACTCTCAAAAACTTCATAATAATTCAGCCGCTGATCAGAGAGAAGATAAAACTTTGCCACAATTGTTTTTCTCTGTATTAACAAGTATTGGATCGTAACTCATAATAACTACTAAACATGAACGTTCAGCGATTCTACGTAAGTAATTTTGCCATTATTTATGATTTTGTGTAGCAATATGAGTCTCGTATATTCTGTTATACGATAAATCGATTAATATACTAAATAAATATTTATCGATATCAATTTATGTGCATCGTATTTTACTTTACATTTTTATGCTGTTTCGATACGAGCACGAGTACGTTGTGGATTAAGAGCTATAAGAGATTAATAAAGCATTAACAATTCTGATATAACACTATAATATTAACGAATTCATCCAATTTGCTTTTAGTGTCAATACTTTTTCTGTAAGAATTTATTTTCCTATTAAAACGTTTAAAATAAAACTAATAACAGGATTTTTCACTCATCACATTTATATATATTTTTATACAATTATTTTGAATGTTTTTTTGTTGAAAAATAAACAAAAAATATATTTTTGTTACAGTAGCTAATACTTTTTTTCATATCTATCTTATCCAAATAATATATTCTAGCACAGTTTAAATAATCGTACGTATTTAGGTACTTAATGAACGACTAATCATTTTATGACTTTTTCTTACAAAAACTATCTATTACTAACTGACCAGTCTTCGCTTCGTGAAGGTGTAAAGGTTTAATCAAAATCGTTTTAGCATTTCTTGCTTTTTAAACCTTCCTTGGACAAATATTTTATTACTAAAATCAGCCAATTCGGGTCAGCCGTTCTCGAGTTTTAGCGAGACTGAATATACAACCCTCAACAGATAGTCTAGACTTAGAAAAAGGTACAAATCGAAACTCCTAAAAATATTTTGATACTAATATATAGGCATCTAACAGCTGAATAAAAACATTTCGTTTAATTGATTCTTTATTTATGATCTTAAACTCTCTTTTGGCTCTATTTATTGAGTTCAGGTCAAGGAAATTCCTAACATATAAAATTCTCTCAAATGGCCTACTTTGCAGAAACGGAGCAATTGTCTCTTAAAGAACAGCGGTCAAATGGGTCTTTCTATAAATATTTATTTTTATATAGGCTTGCTTTGTGTAATAACCGTTTAGTATTAAGAGTTAGAAACTTAAATATTCTTAAGTTAAGTAACCAAACCCAAAAAACTTCAATAAATCCAAACCCTAGTAGTTACTAAAACATTTATCCTTCTTCTGTCACCATCATCAGATCCTCAATACCTAGTGCTAATAGCATTTAAGTACCTGGAGCAGTACACATAAAAGTTTCGGAGGAGAGCTTTAATAGCTACAACACACTTTATACTTCTGTAGATTATCATCGTTTCCATTCATTATGTCAATGTACTTGTTCCCGAATAAAGTTTTTATTTATTTTTTTTATATAATTGACTCATCAAAACGAACCGTATAAACTCAAACTCGGAGGATTTACTAGTAGCCACTGAGGAGATCCATTATGCACTTCTTGGTTATCATCAGATCAGCTCCAAAATGTTAAATTATAGTATTGGTATCTAAACTTAGTTTAAAATTCAATCTGAAATAATTGATTATGGGAACGTTTATGTTATAAGTTTTCCAAAAAAATAAAGATACCATTTATTTTTGATTTTGTTAAGGAAAGGCAAACATATTTTCTCTTCAATAGAAGTGACATTTATAAATTATATATTGTATAGGTACTTGTCGAGTGAAAATAAAAATCGGTTGAACAATAGCTTCTGTAAGGAAAGAGTGAATAGACCATTTTCTAAGCACTTCACCTTTGACCTTTACTTACTAGTAAAAGAAATAGTATTATATAAAGTGTATAAGTAATAGTAGTAAAATATTAAGCGAATCGATAATTAAAAACTTCGGTTAAGTAAGTGTCGGATTCGCGCGTTGAGGGTTCCCAATAATTCGATTTGAGAGAAGAATTTTTATTTTAAATACTAAATAGTTAGTTTGGAGTTAATTTTTTTTGTTATAAAACACGGTTTTCCGATTATTTTCTATAAGTTTTCTGTAAATATTATAGGTTTCAGAAAGAATTATGACTGTTCTACAAGACCGAAAACATCCTCCGGGAAGTATCCTGTAGGTTTTGATTCCCTTGTGAATATCAAAATAGCGTAGTAAACGTACATGACCTCGTCTTCAGATTTATTTAACTTAGAAATCTAAAGTATTTACAGGTCAAAGTATCGACTGAAATACAACAGATAAAAAACAAAGTAATCATTTTTTGTAATTTTTTTTGTAAGTTGTAAAATATTTTTTTACTAACAGATGTAAAAGAGATTTTATCACTTTTTAAATTATATTTTTTTATCCTAAATATGAGTCAAAGTTTTTTTTTAAATATATTAGTACTTAGTGTTTATCCTAACTAATATTTACATGCGAAAGTAACTCTGTCTGTCTGTCGCGCTTTCACGCCAAAATTACCGAACCAATTTAAATGAAATTTGGTATACAGATAGTCTAGAGCCTGAGAAAGAACATAGGGTACTTTTTATTGCGAAAAAAAGGTTGTAGGGGAGATGAAAGTTGTATAGAAGTAGTGTCATTTTTAGAGCTAGAAGCTTGAAACTTATTTTTTAGGATATTGAATCGATATAAATAAATATGACATTCAACGTTTGTAAAAGTTTCACCCTCAAGGGTGTAAAAAACCAATAGGGAATAGGGGATGGTCGTGCTTTCACGCCAAAACTACTGAACCTGTTTAAATGAACTTTGGTATACAGATAGTCTAGACCCTGAGAAAGGACATAGGCTACGTTTTATTGCGAAAAAAGGGTTGTGATGGAGGTCGAAAATTTGTATGGAAGTATCGTTATTCCACGCGGACGAAGTCACGGGCACAGCTAGTACTCAATATAAGTGTAAATTTTACTTTATTAGCTTGCGGGATTTCTCCCAGGTACGGAGTAAGACTATTAATCTTTGTAATGTGTTTTAATGAGCAACATTTGTCCTTTGTACACTTAATTACAACGGTCGGGTGGATTTCAATGAAAATAACTGAAAATTGTTTAAATACACTGAACTAAGAAGATGTATAAACAAAACTGTCTAATAAACGATGTTACAGTTCCGTATTATTATCCAAATATAAGAGTAACACTCCAAAGAGAATTATCGACATGCACCGTAAATAAAAGCCGAGCAGAGTCTAGAGCTTAAGACCCAGAAATAGGTCAAAACACGACTTCTACTATCGTAAATAAAAGATTTGACTCACGTGAACTTCGATAACGGACTAAATTACACTACTTGGTACTTGCACAACTTTAACCGATTTTTACTGTATGAAATCTCTTAACAATATACCTCAGACCTATCTCGACAGAGATATACCTGAAATACAACAAAAGAAACTACTTGTAAATACAAGCTTGTTATAGTTTCTAACTGTATCAAAACTTCACCACTCGTTAGCAACACCGTTTATAAATTTGTGTTCGCGGTTACTATTATATTATTTTAAGTATTCCCGTGTAGACAATATATAACCTGTAGTAAAATAGATTAGAGTCACTCTCTCTGGTGTTTTAGTGTAGTGTACATGGAAGTTAGTATTATAGTGTCGTGGTTAAGGCCACCCTTCTTAAGATCCATGTACGTTAACTTTATTATCTACTGTCTTTTTTGTTTAACCGGCATATAAATTAAGTTTATCTTGTTTCATAAATTTTAGTTTTATTACAACTTTATCGTTAAAATTAAATTAAATGTGAATAATAAATTATTACTTTATAAGTAAAATGTTATAGAAAGTAAAGCAGTCAGAATATATTATTTATACTGAACATTAAAACTAGTTTTAACATTTTAGTAACTAGTCGACCCATCGAAGCATCGCATGGAAGCATCGCAACATAACCTATTTTATTTTTTATTTTAAAACCGTATCCAATTTCGTGCAGTAGTTTATGCGTGACACACGTACAAAGATACAAACAATTAGACAGACAAACATTACAAAAACTTATCTTCTTTTTTTTCCTCTGGCGTTGCAACGACGCGATGTATGATAAGTTAACGTGTATGTGTTTTATATATGTTTATATATATGACACTTATATTGCTTAGCCGGAATAGAAATAAACGGTATTTCTTGATACCTTTTTTTCGATATAGATTCAGTATCAAGTTATTTAAAAGTACGTAACAGTATTATTTTCTATCTATCATGTACTTTAAGTATATTTGATAATTCTGTATTGAAGGCTGTTTGTATTTTGTTTTCAGCAGTACAAAAAGATCGATACAAGTTAATATTGATTCTTCTAAATCGATGTCGTGTGAGTATCGATACTTGATGACTGTATTAAATTAGAGTTTCTTACGGGGGTTATTTAATAATAATTAAAATATCTATAGATAAGTAGTAAATTATTAGTGATTCAATGACAAAGTGTATTGAGTGATTAAAGATATATAAATACAATGGTAATAGACAAAAAGTGAGTGTAAGTGACAAGTTTAAAAGCAATAAAATGAATATGAAAATACGAGTTATGATGTGAAGAAACAACCGCGATGTGGCTCCCGGCGCTTCTGTACCTGCTGGCCAGATCAGGTATGTACTCTAATATATATATTTTATATGAAGTAAGCAGTTTAAATTATCGGGTGTAATACTATATAATGCTATGTAAGCGTTTACTTTAATCAAATAAGATTAATTCTTTTCAATTTATTAAAATGATGAGACATATTTCTTTTAATTTTATATCTGAATACTTTACATCAAAAGTAGGTATGTTATGTATGGTATCGAATTTTTTAAGCACTTATGAATGACAATAGCACTTATTTTTTTCTTGAAAGTTATTGTCAGCCGCCAAAACATATTTCAAATTCAAGTCGATTGAAAAGTTTTTTAAAAAATAATTTATTTCTGATTTTCAGCTACATATTTCCAATTTTTGAAAAAACGGTAATATATTGAGATCTGAAACTTGCATGATCAATATTTATACCAACATACCTACCCATGAAATGGTGAACCAGATATCTCCTCTCTATCAGACTCTTGGCTACTACAAAAATTTTATTTTATTTTGAACTATGAGCCGTGTCCGTAAGGAAGTTATAATATTGTCAAAATCAATACTAAAAAACTTGTAGAAGCAGAGAATTAAAAAATTAGATTTATCGCTATGTGAGTAACGTTACCTACACCTTAAAGTTTAAACTAGTTGCCATTTTAGTAACTATAGCCATTAGTCTTTTTTAAATCTATATTTTCAGAAGATTGCCTTATACAAAAGTTGTAAATTAATTTTTCTGCTCACCAGTAAAATTTACTTTTGGCAGTTATCACCTGTATTCTCTATTCACTCTATTCTAAATTCACTAGTTTTGTATTAAGTTAAAATATTTGAACAAGACTTACAATGCTAAGCTTTATTATAGACTGTCTTATCCAGCCAAAACATGAAGAGCTTACGTTTCCACTTCATTAAAATCTGGATACTTAAATGAAACCACTTAGGATTAATTATGCTCACAGCGTACAATCTACACTGAACTGTATTAAAATATATTTATATAATAATCTTAACTTAATATTAAAACGCGAAAGTGTAATAGATAGAGTATAGAACTCTCCGTTACGCTTTCACGCTAAAACTACTGAACTGATTTTGATGAAATATGGTACAGAGATAGACTAGAGACTTTGGAAAGGACATAGGCCATATTTTATTGCGAAAAAAGGGTTGTATGTTGATCTGTAATTTTGTTTGTTTTTGGGAATAAGTCATCTATAAACGAGGTTGACGTTAAAAACTAAAATATAGTGATTTATACTGATTCATAATGATTTATGTGATTCATAGTGAATAGCGGTATAGCGATATATATTGCAATTAGGTATAAAAGTTTTGTATAGGAGTTCGTCATAATGTAACAAGAAAGTTTATCTAGTAATTGTACAATATTCCTTGTTTTTCAATTTTTCTGATTTAACAAAAATTATTAAAAACAAAGTATGAATAATTTAATAACTTTTATAGCATGATAGTGTTAAGTATGAATATAAGAAAGGCTCTACGATGCGAAAAATTTTTACGAAAATCATTTACCTAAACATTTTTTTTTTCATTTACAATGAAGATCGAAGTTCAAAAAATTGTTTTAAGTTAACAATCGTTTAACTTGTTGAAAAATTAGTTTTAGGTAAAATTTCCAACGGGAATAAATTTGAGTTCAGTTCAGTTTTTGTACATCATAATTATTTCAAATTAAAAAAAAACAATACCTTAAAAAATTATTCAATGTGTGATACTCTCTTTTGACGCCGCGCGCAAAACTTAAAAATATCTCGCAGAGACCCATTTTCAGGCGATAGAGTTCGGGGAGTAGGGAGTTTTTTATTGGAAATTTCCTCCTCTTTAAGAACCTCTTTTTGAAATGCTGAGCAAGAATCCAGATTCCACTTCACTCCCCCTCGCCGTTCTAACTTCGAGGATGCAACGCCGCGACAAAACAAGAGATATATTATCTCTTGTTTTGTCGATGTCCATGGGCGATGGTGGCCACTTACCATCAGGTGGACCATCTCCTCGTTTGCACCTTATCTACCATTAAAAAAACCATCAGCTCTATAAATTCCCTTAAAAATTCTATTAATTTATTTATCTAAGTAGTACGATCGATGCCTTTACAATATCATTGCACAAACTCGATTATTTAAATTATAAATTTGAAAAAAATATTACGACTTTTTGTGTAATATCATAATAATTTTATTGTTCAGTGAAATCTGAGTAATGAGATATTCAGCAATAACGAAACTGCAAGTCAATAAATAAAATGTAAGGTAATTTAATTATTCTTATACAAATAAGCTGCATTCAGATCAGTAAATTATGGTACAGTTAAATGGAAATTTATTATTTGAACTTCCGGTTGGGTTAAATTGAACTAAATATTTAATTTCCGATTTGTATATCGAAGTGCTCCTTCGAGATACGTTTAAGTTAAAAGAATTTTCTCTTTTTTTTTTATAATAATAGAAAAGGTGCAAACGAGCAGATGGTCCACCTGATGGTAAGTGGCAACCATTGCCCATAGACATCGGCAAAACAAGAAACACTCTCTCGTTTTGTCGATGAGTTGCATCCCCGAAGATAGAGTGGGAAGGGGGAATGAAGAAGAAAAATGATGCGGATTCAGCGGACCCTAGGCAAAAGCCCAGAGTCCACTAGACCCACAGCATTAATGGGATGGGAGAGGGAGGCGGTAAGTCTGGCCCACATGCGGCTCGACCGGAACGCGTCTATGACACTTGGCGATCGGATTCGCATGCTGGTGGTCGCAAGCCAGTCGGGGAACAGATCCCCTACCACCAAGAGGTGTACCTCTGTACAAATAACTCAAAAAAGTCTCCGAAGCTCGAAAACAAAAATAAATTTTATTTGCAATAATGTAAACGAAAGTCTTATATTTGTATATTTATTACAATTGCACTAGAGCATCGACAAATATAGTTTTTACATTTTTGGGTTTTTATTTGTTTTTAATTATTGATAAAATTTTAATATTTCTGAGTGTAAAATAGTTAAACACTACTCTAATCTTGAACCTATTATTTATTTTGGATTATTACTTCAGAAGGGCTTGTATCTCTTTTTGTGTCTTAAAGCTGTTATGAACCAATGGAATGGCTAGATCTTACTAACCTCGCTCAATGTGTCAAATGAAGCGACTCTATTGGTTCGTAACAAATTAATTGCATATCTCTGGTGGAAACGCAGCCTTATAGGTCAATAGTCTTACAGTTTACTTTTATATTAGTAAATAGTATCATCAAAGCGTATCTTCATCCAAAAGATTTTATACAGTTTCATATTCTTCCCAAAAATAAAGCCAACAATTTTGTCCAATATAAAGAATGAAGTTCTTAGAAAACTCGACGATGAAAATACGTATTGGTTATTTTTTCCAGCGTGGGTAGGCATTTATTTTAGATTTATACTTCACAAGGGCTAGTTCATTTGGGTTGGCTATAGGCATTCCCTCGGTCCGTATAATTCAGGAAATAGAGTTGGCTGTATGGTATAATCGATACCGCTGTCGATGACAGATTGAACTAGTAAGCAATATTTTTGCTGAACTAGTCTTTTCAGTTAATTCAATGAATAGAATAAGATTTAAAGTAGAGTAAAAGAACCTTGCTATCCAGTAGGTACTGAAAAAATATACAATATCACTATAATATTAGGTTTTATTAAAAGCTATTTTGACAAATTTCCGCCATGTCACAACGGAAGTTACTCGTATATTCAGACCCATTTTCTGCGGAAATGTAACAGTTGTGCCACTTTAAAACAATATCGCAATCCATATTAATGCTGCGAAAATTATAACTAACAAAATATAAAGAATCAACCTACAAAGATAAAATTTAGAAAGTTATTTTTTTTGTTTTAAGAGAAGATTGTTTTTAAAATAAATAATCTAGTTAAAAAAAAAATTAAAATTTTCTTAAAATTTACAATGACAAAATTTCTAATGAAAGTTAAATTATTACTTATTTTAGAATTTACGTTTTAGTGGTAATATGCGGGATGAAAAGTTTTCACTGATAAATAGCTTGGTTTGAGGATAAAGACGTTATCTTATTTAAATGAATGGAAAAAAGTTGATCTTAATTAAGTCTTTTTACCTAAGCAAAGGCATGAGTCGAATAGTAATAAAGCAAGTGGCCATCACATTATACATACATCAAAATTATTTAGTCGACTTGTAACCTTCCCATAATGTACAGACTCCTCCTTAACCCCGTTCATAAAAAAAACCTCTTTTAGCCACAGTATACAGGTTTACGATAAATTTTATCCATAGGGCTTTCTGTAAATACATTAAGGTAGATCCTACTAATGTTCCTTGTCATGAAAAGGCTACCTTTCTCTAATGAGATCTCACAATTAACCAGCTTAGCTGCTTATCTGCGGTTTGACAATTTAATGCATGGTTTAGTAGATCGTCCTTTACACGTACGTTGGGGTCAGGGTACGGGTATAATAGACAGACATATGACCTTGCCTAAAACATATATATTTGCTATACGCGAAACAATTACCTTACAAGTAATTAATTATTAGGGAGTTTTCACTTCCTGCCAAAATACAAATATTTTAAGTTTAACTACTTCTTATTTCATCTTTATGAGATATTCTTAGATAAAAATAATAGAGAATAGTATGTTTTATGTATATATGGGTTCTGTACCTTAAATCTCGATGACGTAGAATCGTGAAATTTAGCAGGAATCGAGGTCTTATACCACTAATAAAGGATAAAATTAAAAAACTGTAAAAATTTTTCTACATGACCGGAATATTAACTTTTTTGACTGCCAGGCAAGACCGTTTTTCTTAGAAAAACGTAAAGATATCAAGTTGTGTTTTATATCAAATATTCATATATCTAGTTTCTCGGATATGTAAAAAAATCAAACTGCTAAGTAAATTTAATAATAAGATACAGACGCTTATATCTCATATGTTGTTATTTTGATTTTCAACAATTACAATTCCCAGACTTTGTCTTTTGACCTTGCTTCTTGTCAAAAATCATATTCCTGAGTTTTTGACAAGAAGCAAGGTTTAATAGCGTTTGTATGGTAGTAGCCCAAAAATACTGTAGTGACCACAAGTAGTTTTTCTTTAGGGCATTCCACATATGAGTACAGAAAAAAGTTGTATGGAAATGTTATATAGAAATCAAAAAAAATAGAAAATAAATATATCCTGGCCCAGTAGCAGGATTACAATTATTTAAATTGCAAAAACACTAAAAAAATTCTACCTAACATTTAACTACACTACCTAAAAATATTCATGACTTATTAACCTCAATTACTATTTTTACACTTTAACACGACAGTCAATATATATTCTATGAAACCACTTTTCAAATTGATGCTTAACTATCAGGATAGAGTTTACAAGTAGTTTCGTATGTATTGACTAATCCAAAAATAAACCATTAAGAACTGCTCGTTCATCATTAGTAATCAGTGTTTCTTGAACTTAAACGTGAAGAGTACTTATAAGTAATAGATGAGTAGCCAACAAGTGCCTAGGAATAGCGACCTAGCTGCGGGTTGCTTTTGTTAGATTGAGTTTTATAAATAAATTAAGTAAGAATAGCTAAGTTAACTACTAAAATAATGTGCGTTATTACCAATTTTTTATAACAAAATTAAAGCTAAGATAATTTAAATTGTATAATACAAAAATTTTCATATTAATCCTTACTAATATTATAATTTAAAAAGTTGAAAATGCAATTTAATCTACTACCTACCCTATCTATTGACGTATAGATGGCGGCTGTCTTCTGTTACACAATCAGGTTTAAATAACATAACCGATTTTGATGAAATAGAAGGAGGAGATAAAGTAGAGCTTGAAGGACATAGGCTATATTTTAACACATAAACATATATGTTGACTTAAACAATAAGATATATATATAAATATTTGTATCTGCGGTTTAAATTCCGTCTAAAAAAATCATAAAATTTTTACAGCCTATGTCACCCGCGCAGTTATTACAAATCCACTGACACCTCATTCACTAAAATTAGTTCAGTAGTTACGGCACTAGTATGTGTGTAGTGGAACATACATACATACATAGACTGTTAAAATCATATCTCTTCATTTTGTCTTCACCGTAGTCGGGTAAAGAAACATACCTAGGAATACGAAATATACAAATGAGTGCGACTACGCCATTTATCGACGTGGGAATGAAGTGCATCTCGAGCTGTGTACCTTTTGTCTGGGAATAAAATAAAATGTAATTTATAATATAGAGATATAGCGATTAAAGTGTGAAATTAAACTTAAATACCTACACGTGATAAATTGCACCCGGGCGAAAAAAGGGACGGGTGAACTAGTAGTTATATAAATCTGAAAAATTTATTGATAAACAGAATTTCTACGCTTCACATAATAGTTGCGTTTGACACAATATCGGTTTGTGACATTGAGACGGACGGAAGGTATCTTTTATCTTGATAAAACAGGGATGAAACGCTTTATAGAAATTGCTATAGAATATAATATATTAAATTCCTTAAGTATCAATAAGAATTGTTCATTCAAAAAGATTGGTCTTTTAATTACAAGGTTTTATTTAACTTGCAATGTATGTACGTATTTATGAAATCTTACAACTCAATTTCGAAGCATACCTTCAACCAAATGAGCTGAAATTTTGTATACAAGTTTAATTTGGATGTCAATGTATGGTTACTTTGTGACGTCATTCTAAATCCAACATGGCGACATATCCAAGATGGCGGACTAGTTATTTATAATTCACTTACAATATAGGTATCAAATGAAAGAGCTTGATAAGAATAATTCGAAAAATAAAGTGACGTCAGTCTAAATCCAACATGGTTACAATAACAGTTTTTGTTTATGCATTAAATGAGATGAATAGACTGAGAAACGTGTCCAGCGATATCTAAAAAGTCAAAAAAAAATTAATAGTATAAAACCTATTTAAAAAACAAAGCCTTTATTTGTATGCGCTATAACCGAAAAAATAAACTTTTTTTTTTTTTTTTTAAAAGATTACTAGCTGTATGGATCACATACTACTAGTATTCCCTTTAACCCTCCAACTAAGCTAAATGCTTGTGTTAGGAGTGGGCCACGCCAGTAGTCCAATGTCCGGGATTTGAACCCACGACTTGTTGATCGTGAATCCAACGCCCGCACCACTGAGCTACTGACGCTTCACTTATCTACTATCTACTGATAAAGTTATTACATACTTTATATGATATAAAAGCTTGAGTACGATAGGATTGGGCCAGTCTGTCAAGTGGTGTCGCGCAGTATATATTAAAGTACTGAGGCTGAAAGTTTCGTGTTGTCTGGTGGCATGGTGCTAAGCCTCCGTTATCATATCATATCTCGTTATTGTACTTTATTATGTTTAATATTGCGACGTCGAGATGTAGAGGTGAGAGTTTATACGTTTTAGAAGACGTCTTAAAAGCCTGGCACTGCTCGGCTTCCGTCTAGATTGCATGTTAGTTATATTGTTGTTTGGAATATTACTGCTTTATTTTACTTTCTTGCAATGTTAAATTTTAAATTAAATTAAAATCAGAATTTAATTGTTGCTAGGACCTATCAATATTCTTCTATAATTTGATGGTATATATCATAATCATAATCATAACTAATATTATAAAGAAGTAAGATTTGTATTTTTGTATTTTTGTATGTAACGAATAAACATAAAAACTACTAGACCGATTTCAAAAATTCTTTCACCATTAGAAAGCTACATTATCCCTGAGTAACATAGGCTATATTTATTACAAGAAAAAATTAGAGATCCCCAGAAAATCTCACTAAAACCAACCCAAGGTGCAAAAACAATAGCCATAAAATATCTTTCATCGCATGCGCTGCGAAAAGTATTGATGATGGAACAAAAAAATGTTCTACAATATTATAGAACGTATCAATATGTACAAAAAACTCCGCGAGACCATATGTCCAACTATTATAGTTATGTCACTATAACTACTTTTTTATATTTTAAAAGTTGATAAAAATGCCTATCAAAATCAGACCGTTTTCCATACCTTTGTATTAATCCTTATCCAAATAAATTATTTCATATTCAAGACTGCTTCAATACCTGTAAATTACTTTTTGAATGATTAAAATCGGACCTTCCATTCAAAAGATATTACGAAATGAAAAATATCAATATAAACAAAAAATACACGCCGACGCGACGGGCCAGTGTAGTTCTATCTCGGTGATACTCGAAGTGCAGCGAGTGGTAGCGAGTAACGCCGAGGTAGAGGGGCACCGAAATGCGGGAGAGCCAAAATGTTTTAAACTAAATATTCCACCCGTGCGAAGCCGGGATGGGCCCCTAGAATATCATAAAAATGTACTAACAATTCTAATTGTCATTTTAAGTTTAGTTAGTTGAACGTGTATATAAGTTAGACGTGTGTACTCTTGGACAATTTTACTATAGTAACTAACATGGACAAATACTAAAGTATTGCATAGGTTACAAAATAAGAGTAACTAAGCTGGAGAAAAAATCCACTTTATTTACGTAAACAAACAACAAAGCCTTAATAACTCGTTAGTAACTCACATTATTAATATCTTTATTTACTTGCAATATTTCGATAACTTATCTAACTTGTATCTATTGATAAAA
Organism: Limenitis camilla; assembly: GCA_905147385.1. Taxonomy (NCBI): domain Eukaryota; kingdom Metazoa; phylum Arthropoda; class Insecta; order Lepidoptera; family Nymphalidae; genus Limenitis; species Limenitis camilla. The sequence continues at coordinate 8,231,032 of LR990240.1, forward strand.
TATGACAACCGCTATGAAAATATTTCCTTATGAGTTATACTAACAAGTTACAAACAAGTAGAGAACTGTCATTAAGATTGTTTATCTTTATGGGGATATGTCACGAGGGACGTTATAGGTCAAGTGACAATATTATCGAATAATAACAATGCAATACTTTAAAACATTTTAGATAAGAAGCTGAGCTGTATCTGGTGTTACATAAAATATTACAAGAACACTTTGGCAAGTCTGCATTGTATGTCAATATGCCACATATAAAATTGTCTTGTTTTGTGCTTGCTCTAACTTAATCCAAGTCCATCCTGCGTCTTATTACAAACAATAACGTGGTGTCAGAAGTGGGATTCCGACCCACGTTACATAAGTAACTCTCATCGTAAAATGCTTAAACTCGCCACCCAAAACTAAAATATTAGTGTTATATTATTTGTACTAAAATAAACTATCCTACCTGCACTACTTCAAACAATGTTTACTGTGCGAAATCGTTCGTGAAATAAAATTAAAAAATAAATAAAATATAAGTAAAATTCAACCTAATATTCGGATTTTCGAATTATAAAATTTGATTAAATTTTGTACTTCGATAACAGTTTTTTAGTTCTACTATATTTTTTCTTCATTTGAAATAATCGTCATATTGATATATTGATGTAGAAAAGTTATAAGATGGTGTTTATAACATTTTACCTGAATGCATGCATCTAAATTTATTTATTTATTGATCAAAAAAACTAACATTGGTTATATATAGATGGTTTTAAAAGGCACAGAAGCCAGACATTGGCTTAAACGTGGCTGGTGAGTTCGTAATTAGCAGACTAAATGTTTAATTGTTTGTCCAATCACAGGTTTTTTCAACAACGCCCATATAACTGTCAAATTTAATAAAGTATTTAGATTGAATAGCTCAGGATGGAATGTAATGGATACTCCAAGAAAGGGAAAATAAACACTCTTCCATAGATAAATAATATAAACGCTCCAGTTGTATTTGCTGTGAGGTCTGAAATAATACAATTTATAGTATAACAAAGCAATGTAGTGTTACATAAGTTCGGTATATACAATATAAAGTAAACGTAAGGCTAGCTATATTGAGTTATCTCCGGTATAGTAACCGATAAATGTGATGGCGACGGCGGTGCATGACGCAGAGGGCACTTATCTAAGAGAGCTCGAATTCCAGCTAGAAATAGTTTTATATCAGAAAATGTGATCAAAAATATATTATCATATTCTTAAATTCCAGAAAATTTACGACAGCTGACAAATGATTTAAATTTAGTTAACCCAAGTACTTATTTCTAAAAGGATTTGTGATTCTAAATTGTTATCAATATATTTAAAAAAAATTGTATACATAGTTATCCAAGAAAAGGGGTTTTAAAAAGGTGACTTAATATATGTCGGGACAAGTGAGCCGATTTGAATTAATGAACAACCGAATCTCAATGCCTTGGACTTGTTACCAAGATATAGGTTTACGGGACCGCTCCCTGCTACATATGTGAACTCTCGCCTCCACTGCCTGATTCCAATGTTTTAGCCTAGGATTAGGTTAACATAAGGATAGCACACCTAAATACAATGTGAGGACTCACATCCATCAACATCCATTGATACAGTAGCCGGTAGTTAACATTAGGTCTGAGTAAAAATAGTGCTGCGTGCTTATAATGGCAGTTCCATCTGTGACGTAGCTGACGCGCGGGAACTGATACATCGCATAAGAATCAATCGCGTGTGAAGCGCTGCTCTCGTCCCTAATAGTGACTTCTACACATTCAAAGTCAAAACTATACTTAGCACAAGTAGTATATCTTGATCGGAGAGGTCCAATATCCGTAACAAAGCGATCACACTATTGTTACACTTCCACCAGCCAGCACCATCTACGGTGATGTTGAGTCAAGAAGACTACTCGTGAGACGATGTTTACTGTGTCAGTCAGGGATCAATATAAAGAAACAAGACACTGCTAGCATTACACCTTCACTGTTGAGGTAAAATAAACAACAACGGAAATGATTATTATTCTACTCTAACGACGCAGATGGCGCTGGTGTTCCTATTAATCAATAAACGTTTAATCGTTCGAGGCGATCAAAAAACTGAGTGTTATTATAACGTTACCAACTATTAAATACTACCCACTTCGTCTTTATTTTTTTGGAAATTCGGCCAGACTATCTTGGTTTCTGATCATAATCATGATAATTCTTATGGGAAATTGAATCGTTAAAACGAAATTCATACACTCATTAAGTATAATTTTATGATCAATATTATTTCACTGCTAAAACTCACGCAACAAAACTGTTGCCTATACTGCTCGTCCTCGTTACCAAACATTAACGAACCTAAAATTCAACTAAGATAATATAAATACATCAAACACTAACGTACACTATGCTAAGTAAATGTCAAGCCAGTAGAAAACTCTTAAAATAAACGAATATAAAATTACTAAGCCAATCAAATACTCGTAACATCAACAGTGTTGCTAGCATAATATTTCATCAATCAGGCGATTGAATTGATTGAGGTAAAGAACTATATCTACCTCTTACTCCTATTTAAGTTTTAGTATCATCACGACTATTACTTCTAGTTTTTCTCTCTTCGAATTGAGCATCCATTGTTACTTTAAGAATCTAGTGACGTGGATATTTCGTCTCTTATATTTTATATTATATATTCTCGAAAATGTCCAAACCAGTAGGCAAAGTTTGACAAATGAGGGACCATCGATTTATCTTGGTATCACGGCTGTCACGGCCATGTAGGGTATTATTAAGTTACCAGTACCGACTATTTTAAGAATTTACCAGCAGGTTTACGATAATTCTTATCTTAGACAAAATCTATAGAATAGGATAAATAAAGAACTAAATTATGTGAATAATTAAAATATGTTTCTTATTGGTATTATCTATACGGAAACTATACTGCACAGTAACACATAAAAGACATTAATAATAATATGCACCTTAGACAAAACTCAAGAAATATAATTCTAAACACTCACAAAAACCTTCACAATGGAGTCCCAGCATAACAACACCACACAAGTTTCACACCCTTTGTGGTCTCCAGGCGACCTCCGTTTGACAACTGATACAAATCTATCGGAGCAGAGGTTATATAATATAATCTTGTTATAAATTGTTACGTTGATATAATTGAAATAAAATAAAAGGAAGTTCGCGAATAATGGTGTTGCTAACTTTGGTTTCTTTTAGGAATATCCTCATTAACTCCACAAATTATCAGATACAGTTCGACAAGTAATTTAATAAAGTGAATATAGTAAGTACAAGTAGAAATTCAGCGGTAGAAATTCAGGTTCCCCTCATTGAGGATCATGAGAGTCGTGGTATTTATAAAAAGGCTTTATAAAGCTGTGCTTCATCCATCTTTTATGGAGTACCTTTTTTAAGTGTAACGCTCGACTAGGAGTTACGGCAAGACTCCTCTCCTTATAGAACGAAATTTTCAAGTATGGGATAATCAGGAAAATCTATTAGATGTAACAATTTCAATGCGAAAATACATGCGAGAGAGAGAAAAATCTTCTGGGTCTTTGCTACAAATGGACGTTCCATGGGGATCCATTTTAGGCCCGTTTTTATTTTTGATTTATATTAATGATTTGCCATACTATGTGCCACTTTATACTTACCATGTCTGTTTCATGGTAGTGTTCCTCAAATCATATAATAATCATAGTAGGTATACATGGATGCGACCACGATACTACCTATATTAGAGTCACCACTTCAACAATTTAAATAAAAATAAAGCATACTACAATGTTCAGGATTACTAAATGATGAAAATGCTTGCAAGCTAAATCATTTGTATAACATATTATGTAAACAAAACATGGCTTTTTGAAAAGAGCGACTGTTGAATTTTTGACCGGCTCTTCTCACCAGAAAACTGCTTTTCCAGCTGGTTGTAGCCCCAGAAAAACTAACTGACTGAACAGTTTTGGACGTATCAAAAGTACCTACTTTAAAAAAAAGTATAATTGAAATAAATTATTTTGATTTAGGGAGAGGAAGAGAGAGATTCTAAAGTTTCCATCCAAAAGTCAGGGCAGATACTAGTAATACACATATACAACGACAAGGGATTTCTTTAAATGTTTTTGACAGCATCTTCAAAGAAATACTGCCGGGATACGGCGACAGTAATAGTAATAAGACCAAATGGAACCAGGGTCTCGATGAAAGGGATTAGTACTATGGTAAAAGCCCATCAAAATAAGACTCTTTTATTTCCTCCATAAAGTTTATTTTTCTCGGAAAAAAATACTATTTCTGATATGTTATTCCAAAATGTTCTAGATTAGATATGTTGGTCGCGATAGGCTCTTTTCGTCCATTTTCAATCGCGCCTAAGTATATCTAATGTAATATTTATTAATGCTGTCTACGAAATTGAAGAATATACATCTGAGTCGTGTATACCTAAATCTATATATAAATTATAATTTAACAGAAAGTAAGTAGAGCTATACCTAGGCCTAATGATTCGGAACTAAGTTAAAGAGATTTTAGTTTAACTATTTTGACTCCATTTTCTACATGAGTAACTGTTAAATTAGTTCATAAAAATAAAGTGTAAAATTCAGGTGATCCTCGATAGAGAAGACTTGTTTACTCTTTGTAATCACTAGACAGACAGCCTCGCAAATATATCAGTATAGACGTTACATATTGTGTATACTTGAAATAAAAAAAGGAATACAAAGGGGTTTTCACCAATGGACAGATTGATTCATAAGAGTTATGAGTATAGTAATTTGTTAAAGTGAATTGGTTAAAATAAGAAAATATTTCTTAAAAATATCGGAAAATGTCAAGCCGTCTAGAAGCTTTTATCATGAACCGTACCTATTTTAATTTGGGGGTATATAACTATAACAAAACAATTTAACTACCCTTCTCTACTACCCTTGCGAAGCCGGGTTGTGTCACTAGTCTCGATATAATATCGTTGCAGTGTTTTATCTTTAATTGGATGTTGTTATAGAGTGAAGTTACTTTACAACATGGCACTTAATAACGTTTTTAATATCGAGGCCCTTTTATTATGATTTAAAAGAGTTTTACGTGACTAAAATAAAAATGAGTTTTCTCTATAACATTGAATGTTTTTAGGTCAATTTAATAGTCATCCGAGTTATTTGATATTTTAGCCGATTTTGGAAATGTTATGTTGTTATCTTATACATATATACAACTTAGAGAAATGGAAGTAGGATTGGGGATATATCGATATATACGTTAAGAGTGATGTGTATTCCAACATTATGATCTCTCACAATTACGAAAGGAACCTAAGCAGTGCCTTGGACTTGTGACCAAGTTGTTTGCCTAACGCCTTTATGCATCCTTCAGGGTCGACGCCTGGGGGGTGCCAAGACGGGGCGCCAGGGGTGCAGAGACATCCTTCGTAGACTTATTTTGCTGTTTGTATTTCCAGAAAGGGGCACCAGAAAACTCGCAGGTCGCGTAGGTGATCAAGGGCGGCCCTTGCTGCAGGTGTAACTTAATATAGATATTATTTCATTTAAAAATGTTTTAGCAAAACTAAGTTACGAGGTGTCGACTAGTATAAGATAAATATCGTATATCCATTTCTCTCCTTGCTTCCGTGTGTCAGGTTAGGGTGATAGGAAATTGAGTTTCTTATCATGTGCATTATGACGTATAGATAGGAAACGGAACGATCCTAAACCCTTCATCCAACTGCCCTACTTGTATATTATGATATATGTATATGCTTTAAGATATACTAGCCACCCTCACGTTCTGTGTCAATGAGAGTATCTATAAACTGAGTATTTTTTCATGATAAATTTATTCTGTCACTATCTCTATACTTAATTCCTACATAGAAGAATCGAAAAACTTAACTTTGCCGCTGGACGTTGGTTTGGTTACAGGAGATATATCTAGATTCTAAATAAGGTACATCACTTCAAAATATCACCACACATACACTCATGACTGTATTAATACACAATATTCTTAAAATAAATCTATAGGTAGTTCTAGACTATGAAAGACTATCAAAAGTATTGCTTACATTATATCTTACACAAAACTAGTCGACCTGCGCGACTTCGTCCGCGTGTAGCTCCGCTGTTATTAGTCGTAGCGTGATGATATATAGCTTATAGCCTTCCTTGATGAGCAATCTAACACTGAAAGAGTTTTTCCAGTAGATCCTGAGATTAGCGTTTAAACAAACAAACTCTTCAGCTTTATATATTAGTATAAGATATTATGTTGCCCATTTTATTATTATAGCACAGTGTAAAGGGGAGTTTATAATAGAATTTACCCTCAACTGCTCGTTTAAATCGATATACCATGTACACAATATCTTTTCATGACTAACGACTATGTATTATCATGTTACAGAACTGTCTTTTGCTGATCTCTAAATAATATAACTCGTAAAATATATCAATAACATGCACTTTTAACAGAAAAGCGAGCATTGCTAGGGTTTGTGACCTTGGTACAGGTTCCTCATACCTCACAAAAGTATGTGATCAAGGGTATGCATCACTATTATAGTTATAATCACTCTATAAAATCAGTCGTTAAATGCTACTAAATTACCCAGGCAAAGCTTATAAGTTGTCAGGGTAGTGGATATTTTTAATTGTCTCAGTAGAAACGATATATAACATAGTTGCTATCATTTCTTTTTTTTGAAGTGGTAATATCAACTTTTTTCTTTTTTCAATTAGTTTTTTTCTTTGTTTAAAGTAATATAAAAATGTAAGTTGAAAATATACAAATAAATAAAACCGAACTAATTTCCCGATAGACCAGAGACAGTATAAAAAGTTATTCAATAGAGTGAATATTGTCTATCGTAGTGGAAGTGCAAAAGTACTAAAGTTTAGTTTAGTGTAAGCGATGCTCTATTGTTATTTACATGGGACCAATAGTAGTTAGTAGTAGGGACCTCACAGTATCACTCACAAGACAATAATAATATAGTCTTTAAACGGAAACTGAGTAACCAATAATAAAAACCACTGAACAGCCATAATGGTCACCAGGCGAGCTCCGTTTGACAAATAGCGCAAGTCTATCGGAACTGAGGTTATATACCCGTGAATATAAAGTTATCAACAGTATTCCTAACTCTATCTCTTTAAAGATCATATTGTAAGTCGTAAAATGACCCTGCTTTTTCTTTTTATCATCCACCCACTATTGTCGGGTACTAATAGGATTTCTCTTTATGGAATACTTTTTGGAATAAAATAATATATAATATTTCATAAATCTCAGAAAACGACCGAATAAAACCATGAACAGGACATAATCATGTTTAAAACTGCCCTCTGTCGTGTTACGAAGAAGTAAAGTATTTAAGAAAAAAGGTCCGTAGTCGCTTGACATTAGTATTCCGTGACACAAGTCGCAAGTGCGTGCTAAGTCTAGGGTTTCCAACTTTTTGTACAAAAATTAAAGTATACTAATATCTTTCCGCGATTTCCTCTAAGGATACTTTTGAAATCAGGTCCAAAAGTGGTGTTTTTGTGTAAACAATTCTCTTCTGTCCCTGATTTTCAGATTAAGTTATATAAAATCATCAGTATTTTAGAAAATCAAATGGTGTTTTTTTATTAAATAATCGTACGGAAATTCTTTAAAAAATCTCTGGTAAGAAAGAGAGAGAGATTAAAAGTATGAATAAACGAGTAGAGGAGTGAGTATGTGGAGAGAAAGAGAGCAAGAGAGCTAGTTTATAAGTGTATGTATTGCTTTTTGAGAAAGTGGCATGAGCAGAAAGTTTACTTATAGCTCCGAATGTCAGCGGTCATAAAAACTGTATTGGGGGCATGGTACCCCCACTTTTCATGAGGCGGTTATCGTTATTCATAATTTTGTATACTTTTTTTAATAAAACATACAAAAATATTACCAGCATTGTTGATAACCCTAGGTCATAGGTGTTTTTCAGTAGCCTAGCGCTTTTCTGTTCGTTAAAATATAACGGTGTTGATTCTTCATTATATTGCACCCCAGTTTTCACCTTAGACTTAAGTATTTATGGAACAGTACTGCGGAACTTTGTGTTTTTTTTTAAAATAAATAACACAGTTTTGGTGTCAATGGTTTCTTTCTTCATATAAGTTCACTTGAAAATAAAAAGTATTTATATAAGTAAGTACTTATATAGGCTATGTTATTTACTACACATACATAGACTATAAACTATACTGCACAGTAATACGTAATAGATAATAATACCATGTAGCACCTGGGGCTTGTAACCTGGATGAAGATTTAAGAAGCTTCTTCTTATATTGATCATAACACTCATCGCCTACTAGTCGACATCGCTACTCCACACTAATCTAAACAAGTGAATAGATAAGGAAGCACTAACACCACTAAACTACACTATTGCACTACTACAGATAATGTTTACTGTGTGATATCACAGATTAGCCAGAACGTTAATAATATACTATCAATACAGTGGGTACATTCGAAATAAAATGAAGAAGAATCTACGTATGTCTTTAAACTTGCTCCTAGGTCACAAACTCCAGGCACTACGCGGCTCTCTGTTTAAAATATTACTGATGAAGTAAATAACTTGCAAGACAGCAAATGTTGAAAAGTTCTAATAAAACCGCAGCATATTACTTTCAAATACCCGCAAATATATTCGTAAAAGTCATCAAAAAGGCTTTGATGGCTCAAAATGACTTCATCGTATTAACATAAACTTTCTGCTTTTCGACTTTATACAGGCCTTTGAAGCTTAGCTCATTGACATGTATAAGGAACGAGGACAAAAGGTACAATTTACCTACTTTCACACTAATTTTATGACTACCCTTCATCATGGTTTTTTATGTGGTTTGGGTTCTATTCACAAAATGCTAGTAACGGGTTAATGCGTAGTAATGAGTTGGCCGTTTTAAGTGAAATATTAACTTTTTCATGCTTTAAATAGGTTGGCCTTATTTCAAAAATGTATATAAACTTGTGTAGAGATTGATAGTTTAGATATTCAAATGTTAACAACACTTTGTACAAGTAGAGTACTACTTTTACATAGCATTTAAATATTATAATTTTTTTTGAATAATTATAAAATCATTCAGTTTACTTAGAAATTGTAAGTTATCCTAAATGATTAAAAAACGGAGGATTTCTTGCAACTCAAAAGTAATTTGATTAATTGATTTTTAGTTTTAGGGTATACAATTATTGAAGTGAAACTTCTTTAGAATCGTTGTGATTTCAAACCGGATGCAACGGAAAAAACGACAGGTAAGAGACACAAATACAAAAATGTGTAGGAAAGAATGAGACAGAAATATACATACTATTTTATATTATTATATATATTCATCTCAGTCTTTTGTCGATTTACTGAAGTTTCACTTCTATCGTGTGTGAATCGCACACACACCTTTTAGTTTTTTTTTTATTAATAGCTCCTAAAGGGACATTTCCTTTTTCGTAAATCTTTAAATCGTGCTCTAAATCATGCTTGCATTTGCTAAGAACGATTATTTGATAGTAAAAGTAAATATTAATCTTTATTTTTATGAGTTTCATCATCTGACAAGCGTCTCTAACACTATACGGGTATACTTCCGACCCCAAAAGCTTGCCCACTTGTAGCAAATATTTGCACAGACCATAGTTATACATTTGTTGCGTGCATTTTCCGGACCCTCAACATATAAAATCTTTAGAGTGTCCGCTTTAGGGTACTGTTAAGTTATATAAATTCCTTTATATATTGAGAAAGTGACAGATTATTTTTGATATATTAAGTTGTTGTGACAATACAGTGTGACTCAAGAGTAGATAAATAAATGTCTTGTACTATGAGCACACTACTCGATCTCTAAATTAATAAGTATATCAAAGACTCACGTAATTCTTATAAAAGTAAGGCTTCAATAACTTATATTTCTCTACAATAACTCAATATTTACGCTACGAAATCACAAGTAAAACTGACTTCAAATCATTGTAAGATATTTTTGTTACAATATGTTGTACTTGTATGTTTATATATTTTCCTCTAACAATAACTCTACAATGTATGTAGCTAATTTTTTTGATGTATAGAATTTTTTCTAAAGCCCCTTACAGTAAATCCATCTAAAGCGTTATTTCAAATTAAGCCGTGTTGTAAAGATTTCAATATAAAAGAGTGCACAAGCTCATATATTCCACATTTTATGCTTAATAGAGTCTGCATCTTTATCCCTACGGGGTGAGGGTATATCGATCACTTACACAGCGTATTTATTACTGTCGACTTAGCATCCTTGCTCTTATTCCGTCGAAAATACTTTAAAGGTATAGAAGAGTTAGTAAAATGCGGTATTTGACTATTATAGTTTATATAAATAAAAAAGTAAATTATAATGTTATAAGCTAAGACTGATTCTTCAAAGCTAAAAAAACTACAGAATTGAGATAGTGAGAAATCAGATAATAGTTTTTTTTTGCGACTTTGAGGTTCATTAAGAAGCAAATTCTCAAATAATGTGGAAAAATTAATTTTCAACTATCTGAAAATAAATATTATTCGTCGTCTGTTTCACCATTTATCAAATTTCATCTAAGTGTAAGATATTTTTAGGGGTTGATTTAACTATGTTTATTATAATTGATAGACTGGAAGAAGCTATATGTTGGAGAAATAGTTATAATTGTGGTAATTTAATTATAATTATATATAATATTAGAAAATAGTTTAATTAATACCCATCTAATAATCAGTTATGTTTAGTACAATAGTCTTGACTGTGACGAATTTAAGAGAAGAATTTCCTATCAAATTAGACTTTTAATTTTTCCACATTTTGTATTATATCGATATTCAAAAAATCAAAGTATGCAAGAGAAGTAATAAAAAGCTATAAGTCACAGTAATATGAAAATAATTTTATTATAGTTTCTATATAGCAATTTAGAAATAAAAATTTATTTTCAAGCTCAACAATTTACCAAAAAACTGCACACAATAGATTCCAGTATACATCAGAGGAAATAGAATCTAATGGAAAACCACGCATTGAGAGTTTTCCATTCTATTGCTAAATTGATGCCTGAATATTTACAAACCACATGCCACTATTTTGTAATTTTGAGCATGATTTTGCTGACATTGCGGTCAACTCCAATAGTCTATGATAACGATGTTATTTTGCCCTTAAGGCTGGGACATTAGTAAGTATAATTTTTAGTGCTAACACATTTTCTATTCATATAAATTAATTAAATCATTTTTTATAAAATTATAGATATGTATTAAAGTCTTCTTTTCTAAGAAAACAAATCCTCAAATTTCACAGGCAACCCAATTTAATTTTAGTTAAAAGAAGTATAAAGGTACAGATTTTTTATTGTTTAAATATCTTATTCGTAAATCAAGATAGTAAAAATCTCGAGAAAATCTCAATCATATATTACATTTAGTCAAATTGGCTCTGTAAGAATAGAATACTATAATAAACCATTTTACACAATTTCTCTCACAAATTCAACCTTCTCTAGAATGTTTAATTAATAACCCTAAAAATTATTGTATTATCTTCTGTCTATAAATTTATCATTACATAGTATAAAACAATGAGTTCATGCTGTCCCTCTGTCTCTGTCTTTATGAGCTTAGATCTTTAAAACTACGCAACGAATTTTGTTGCGAGTTTTTTAAATAGATACAGTGATTCAAGAAGAAGATTTATATGTATAATACATGCATATTATAGTAGAGAAAGAACTCGTGCGAAGTTAGAAGCGGATCGCTAGTATTAAAATGTTAAACAATTAATATGGAATTTACTACCCAAATAAAAATCATGAAGTTTTAAATAGGATAGCCATTGTTTTAGTATTATTAAAAAAATATTTCGAGCTTTATCATAAAACTCTTTCGATTTTTTTAAAATATTGACAGCAGTTTAGATAGCAAACTACTGGTATTCTTAACCCCTCCAAGTAAGCTAAAATTCTTGTGTTAGGAGTGGGCCACGTCCCTAGTCCAATGACTGGAAATTGAACCCACGACTTATTGATATGAATCCAACGCCTGAATCCCTGAGCTACTTACGCTTTAAGCGTATTCTCATATTCTGTATTTATATATAACTAATAATAATATTTTTTATTAATTAAATTTAAAGAGAATACAATTATGCTAATGGAACCTTATTTTTTTGCTCAGAATATTTGGTCAATATTATTACAAAAAGATTCAGCAAGTTCGAACCCAAAGGCAAAGTGTATTAAGTTTTAGTACTTCATAGATAGAGTATTGACTTGGTACGGTAAAATATGACTCGGGTTTATGTCGTTCCCAATAAAGCTTGATTTAGCCACTTACGTAACTTCGACGGTCCGAAACTAGATCGATAAAGAATATATTTTAGGTTTATAGACATTTTATACGAGTAAATTTAGATTGTCTGATTTTTATGATGCTTAAAAGTATGATACTATTTTCCTTTTTAAGATGTCCGCCACATTGTAACAGAAAGTTCAGAAGTATTTGGATTTTAATTTCAGCCTTATTTTCGTAAGTATTTAATAATATTAACACGTAAGTATAAATTTACATTTAAGTCCTTTATGGCGATATAAAAAGTTACAAGATTTTAGTTGTTATTTTTTAAATATAATTGTTAATGAACTGGAAACCATAAAAAATTTAATTGGTTCGTTTCGGTTCCAATAATGAAAAATATTTTCAAGCTTTTGTAAGTATTTTCATCTAAATTTTCAATCCATCTTGGGGTCTTAAATTAATAAAATTTCCGCGAAAGTGTCCAAATAAGCTTTATTTTAAATATAATATCTAAGGAGAAATCAGTTTTTATCTGCCTATTGCATGGATTTATTATTTTTGTATAATCTATATGGGAAATATACTACAAAGTAACACATAAAACACAATATTAATAATAATATGCAGTTTAGACGTAAACCGAGCGAATAATATCAAACATTATAGGAAACCTTCATAAAGGAATTCTAGCACACACAACTTTGACGATAATGGGGCGAGTTCACTTTGACGACTGACTCAAATCTATTCAACAGAGATTAGAGATGAGATATTGTCAGGTATACTTACTGAAAGAAGATAAAAAGAAACAGGCTTAAAATTAAAAAAAATTGTTATAAAACATACACTATATTTTAAATTAGGTTATAAAGTATCTGTGTTCCAAATTGCATTAAAATCCGTTCAGCCGTTTTCGTGTAATTGAATCACAAACATCTTAAATTACCTACAAAGTTCACATTTATATTATTACTAACTGACCCGGCAAACGTTGTTTTGCCATATAAATTTAGGGCGAGCCACCCTTAGCCGAGTTTTATACTACTACTGAATATGCATATAAAATTTCATAAAAATCAGTAGAGCCATTTCGGAGGAGTATGGTAACTAACATTGTGACACAAGAATTTCATATATTGTAAGATATTATGTACGAGCGGCCTGCCTCTGCCTTCTGGTATTAAAAACATAATTATAATCGAAATCCGTAATTTATTTCCCACTCGATAATAGTGTTTTAAATCAATGAAAAAATATAGAGAGAAAGAAGAAAAAAGAAAGAGAGAATGAAATAAAAGCTGCACAACTTTCTATCAGCGAAAGAATTATCGGTTTAGTACTTTTAGAAATAATCACCAACTTGTTATAAAATGGCCAATTTATAACACTTAAATGGTCATGTTTTTAATTATAATATTTATGGCAACACCATATAGCCGAAAAGAATGTAGCTTTCGATCCCCGAAAGAATTATCAAAATCGGTTCAATAGTTTTTGAGCCTATTCGCAACAAACAAATATGGAGACAATCAAATCTTTCCTATTTACATAATAACGAGCGGCCTGCCCTCGCTTCGCTCCGGGTATTTGAAGCAATATTACATTTGATGTTCTTAAATTGTCACTGTGCCATTTTGTCATATTTGATACAAATATACTTGTGTAGCTTTTCATGAATTGAAAAAGAGAGAGAGAAGGAGAAAAGATGATAAAAAGAGAAAATATAGAAAGAAAAAAAAATAGAAAAGTAACAGATAGTATAAGAGTGAGAAGGAGCAGAACTAAAAATGAAAGAGAGATAGATAAAGGAGAGAGTGAGAGGGAGTGAAAAAGAAAAGATAAACGATAAGATGAGAAAAAAGAAAGTGAGAGGGCGAGAGAGAATGTAAGTATAAGAAAGAGAGACGGAAATTCACACTTCTTTAAGGGAAAGAATATTTAAAATCTCATCAGTATCGAAAACATGGATGTATTCTAATGAAATGAATCAGTGAAAGAATTTTTAAAATTGGGTTAGTAACATCAAAATGGCCGTGATTTATTAATTAAAAAATGTATATGGCAACCCTACATCTCCTTTGTCACTTAGAAATAGTGTAATTTTCTATCAGTGAAATAATTTTTAAAATCTGTTCAGTAGTTCTAAAGAAAACCTTCACTTTACAAAATGGCACGTTATGGTTTTTAAATGGACATACTTTTTTGATAAGAAAATTTATGGCAACACCACATAGCCTATGTTACCCGGAAATTATATGGCTTTCTATCAGAGAAAATTTTTTTTAAATCTGTTCAGTAGTTCTAAAGAAAACCTTCACTTTACAAAATGGCACGTTATGGTCTCCAAATTGCCATACCTTTTTAATAAGCCTAACCACATAACCTAAGTTACCCGGAAAGGTTATAAGCTTTATATCGGTGAAAGAATTATCAAAATCAGTTCAGTAGTTTTCGAGCCTATTGGCAACATACAAACAATCAAATCTTTCCTCTTTATATAATAGTATAGATGTAGATAGTATAGAAGTAGCTGATGATGTTTGGATTATAGTATAGTGAAATTATTCATCATAGTATATTTTTGATATAATTGCAATCGAACTACATGTAAATACTTCTACAATTACGTATACATTAGCACAGATTCATGTATACTGAAATAAATGTCACAATGTAACAACATAATAATGTGAAGCAAAACAAAAACTACTTTACTATTGTTACTCGTATTGTTTTTAGGTCGAGTATTTCCGCCTTTATGAAAAGTGAAAAATGTTTCAAACTATGCCAACTAACGAAAATAGGCTTAGAATGTCAGTGTCACCTGTTGCTAAAGTTAATTTTGTAGGGTCAAGGTTTGAACACTGCTTATAGTTAGCAACACTGTTGATAACTTTATATTCTCGATCAGTTCCTTTTATTTTATTACATTTATACTCGCGTGACACTATATAATCACTGCTTGTGAGAGTGCTGAGACGTAAGACGGGTGGAGAAGGGTGAGAGAGTCTCGATAGTTCTTACGTAAGATTACAAAAATGCGCAAAGTCGGACTGAAAATCTTTTGTAAGTAAAGATGTGATTAAAACCAAACTACCAAAAAATAAAAATTATTAGTACCTTTGAAACTACCAAAAAACTTTGAATAAAAAATATTAAAACAAACCAAACGTGTATTAATTTTTTCCATTAGATTCTTACGTAATAAATATTAAACAGGAAGTGGGTCGGTTTAATCTTATTTTTTATTATAATATAGGAGGAGGGGGTCAAAATCTAGCGAAAATAGTCTTACGTAATAAATGAATGACCCCTAACTCCAATATCAAAGTTTGATTTCATAGATATGATTTTCTGTGCAGTATAGCTCCAGGAATATTTAAAAGAGTATTTTATGATGTATATAAATGCAGTGATGGCCCAGTGGTTGAGATTTCAAATCTTACTCGGGAGGCTCGAGGTTCGATCCTGGGCACACACCACTGACTCTGAGTTATGTGTGTTTGTAAGCAATTAAATATCACTTGCTTTAACGGTGAAGGAAAAGATCGTGAGGAAACCTGCACTCCTGAGAGTTCCCAAAAAGTTCTCAAGGGTGTGTGAAGTCTGCCAACCCGCACTGGGCCAGCGTAGTGGACTATGGCCTAATACCCTCCTGATTCTGAGGAGGAGACCCGGCTTAGCAGTGGGCCATTGAAGGGTCGTGATGATGATATAAATTCTCACTTTCACTTCTCGATTTCGCTGGCTAAACTAGATCCGATAATGTTCACTCTACGAAATTATTTATCTAAGCTGGTGGAAGTATTGTTTTAATGAATTAGTAGAACTACTTAAAAAGAGATTAAATTATGACTAAGAAAAATAAAGTTCAGTATTGTCATTGATTTGAGGTGAGAAAAGTCGAATTTGAAATCTCATTAAGAAACACAGAATAGTGGAGGTGATCATTAATGGGCATCTTTCTTCCAATTATATTATCTTTACATAGTATGAAACAAAGTAGCTTTCCGCTGTTTGTACGCTTGGATCTTTTAAACTCCGCCACAGATTTTAATGTGATTTTTATCACTAGACAGAGTGCGACTAGTACTTTAAATCAAAGTCTTTATCAGTATTACTCTCTTTTAGCTACCCCTGAGATATCGATTAAACATTAACAGTACAAACGATGGTAATAAATACTAAGACAAATGTAGTACAAAGTGTATTTTCATTGAAGTACAACGTTATCTTTGTAAATTTGCATCACCAAGAGTATCGATCTTGATCAGATTACCTTGTCACACGAAGGTATCGGTGAGTTTTGATTAGCTTTTGATACTTCCCTTTACTGCTATTCCAATTATAAGGAAACATTGATCTATGGACACAGGATATTCATGGATATCATGGAAACGTGTCAAAAGCACGCACACGTAAATAAATATTTTTGTTTTATCGTGAATATTATTAAAACTGATAAGTTTAAAACATGTTGATCTGCATTAAGACACAATCTATATTAATATTAATCAATTTCTTGTTTTCATATAGACAAGGTTGTGATTCCCTTGCGAGTTTGGTATAAAAGGCCGAATCTTTTGATTGTGTTAACTTAGAAATTTTAATCACAGTTTCAAGATATTTGTTTTGATTATCCAATATTTATTTAAACAGTAATGATAGCCTAGTGGTTCAGACCGGATTATCTTGCTCGGGAGGTCTGAGTTCGATCCTAGTCAATTAAATATCACTTGCTTTAACCTTCACCGTTACCGGAAAACATCGTGAGGAAATCTACACTCCTGAGAGTTCTCCAAAGTTATCAAAGGCGTGTAAATTAAGTGGAATATGACCTAAACTCTTCTATCTGAGCGGGAGGCCCGGCTCAGCAGCAGGGTATTAATGCGTTGTGATGATGATGATGAATTTAAACTTGATACCTTAATGCGTTGCTTGTTTGATAAATACTATCTTGTCAAAAAGACAGACATGACAATGTAAAAATTTAATTACAGGACAAACTTAATTTTGCTTTAGGAAATAAGGTATATTGTATTTTTGCTCCTTCCTAATTGTTATTATTCTTGATCAACACAAAGTATCTAACCTCAACCAAGAGTATCCTTTTGAAGTACAGAACTGTAATTAAAATTTTTAGCTACATACATACTAAACTTGTTAATTAAGTTAATCATATACGTAATTAACGTAAATGAACTGAAAATCAAATAAACCATATAAAATTGATTTGTTACAATTTAACATGTTTACTAACAATTTGTATGAAAAAATAATTATAGTCGAGCACGTGAAGTTTCAACTTTAATTATTATTAATCTGTCAGACTTTATGTATTTTTAGAACAAAGTAAAAATTAAATATTCAAAACGAAAGGTGAATACCTGGGCCTTGAGACCCAGGAGCTAGTTTACAAGCTTTATTCTCTAACTTTATCCAACAACTCGTTATCCAACATTTAACCAAGTCAATAATATCAAGGACTTATAATTTTCAAATCTATGAAACTACTCGTCATACTGCTTTGGATCTATCGGGACTGTTGTAATGAAAAGTTATCAACAATGTTGCTAGCATGTAATAGTCGATTCATATAAATTGGGAAGTAAGATGAATAACAACATGAAAATAAACATAAAACAGACTTCCAGATAAAAACATGTTTTCCCTAGGGACTTTCATAACTACGCCATGAACGAATAAGTAAAGTCAGCAATAAGTCAAGTGAAAATTTGTCTTATGTACCAAGGATTACTTTTAAAACATTTGTATTATTTTTATTTTTCCTTAAAGCTTATTCAAATATGTTTATAAAGATACAGATTCATTTAATATAATGGCGACAATAAAGTAAGGTAATTGTCCGACTTTTAATCAATTAACACAGTATACGAATTATTCTGCTATAGTGTAGAAAAGAAAGTAGTTTCTTCCAATATGTAATTGCTATAATGTATATGTCGGGGATTTTAAATGATGTGAAAAGGAGATGGAAGGAGGAAGATGGGGAATATCGGAGAACATTAAAAGAGGGTGATGGTATTGAATGGAATATTGGGCAAACGCAACGTAGATACTCCTATTGAACCGATAAACTATCAAATATGATCTCCAACAATTACGAAAGAAACCTAAGCAGTGCCTTGGACTTGTGACCAAGGTGTAGGCTTAAGGAATTCCTTTAAGTAATTACGACACTCACCTCCACTGCTCAGGCTCTCTGTTTAAACCTAAGGTTAAACTCACATAAACCTAACCTAACACAAGACGAGGTAATTACATTGTAAGGTACTCACGTGACCTTGATCGGACAGCACTCCTATCACTAACACAACACTGCACAACTCTATCACTATTTAGACACCACTTCTTGAGAGATCGCGCACGACTAAGACTTCAGTCAGACTATCGATGGCATATAAAGGGTCGAGGGTCGAGACTATCAAAACAACGGAAGTGACTACTACCCTACTCCAACGCCATAGACAGCGATGATGATTCGATTTAATCGATAACCTTTTACTATTCTCCGACATATATATATATATGACGGAAACTAATTAAAATAAAGATATAGATGGATGGCCTATCTCAAAAGCTATACGGGCGCAACACGGTCAGGATATAACTAAACATTACTATCACGTACTATTCTGACAAGAACTATTATGACAGGAACCCAAGCAGTGCCTTGGACTTGTGACCAAGGTGTAGGCTTAAGGATATCCTTTAAATGATCATAACACTCACCTCCACTGCTTAGTTTCATCGTCTAAACCTAAGGTTAGACTAACATTAACCTAAATTAACACAAGGCTAACCTAACCTAAGGCTAACCTAACCTAAACCTAACTCACACCTCAGACACGGCCATTCTGGCGCACGACCGTCCTCGGGCGATACTGAATTTCTAAACCGCACTATCACAAGGAAATCCGTTCGTCTTTCCTGACAATACTTTATTCAACGCGAAGTCACAAGAATTAAAATTGGTAAACGTACTAACTGAACTGGACAATTAACTAGTCATTAGTCTACATCGAACGACATTAAAGGAACTTATTTCAAAGTATCACAATCGAAGTAATATCGTCTTCATCCTAACCGATGAGCTGGCTAAACGTTAATTTAAACGATTAATCAAGATTTAAAGCAAGTCTGTATCTTCAACCTACCGAACGCACACGTTATACTCTCTAGTCTTTACTTCGCACCGATTCCTGTCAAGGTACTAAAGGAACTAATTCTGGCGAAACTAACACTGTGTCTTTGGCCGGACTGCTATCAAATTAAGATAATGACAATTTTCTACTACACGAAAACAACATCATCAAGTAGAGCCATGTACCAGAACTGTTTATTCCAACTTTCAAAAGCTACACACTAACTACTTCTACAAATCCTTGAGTGATACACTCCATCACCACGGCTCTCACAGCCGACCGGTAATCACAACTACCATCACACGCGCATCCACCTCTTGGATCGCAACTCTCACGCACATCCATCACATGGACTGCAACAAATTTCAATACGGTCAATAGATTCTATCACTCAAGAAACTAAAATCCATTTTACTAATCATGATCACCATTAACTTCAGCTTAATTTGGTAACTGGTACATGATCTACAATCATTTTTTTTAATCGCACGGGTTTACATTTTCTTAAAAATCTTTCAACGTCATAATCTAATAACGAGAATGTTGATAGACCCCATGTGAAGCGAAGGTCTATCCCACTTCTGATGTCGGAAACTTATTAAAATAAAGATATAGATGGATGGCCTATCTCAAAAGATATAGATGGACGGCTCTCACAGCCGACCGGTAATCACAACTACCATCACACGCGCATCCACCTCTTGGATCGCAACTCTCACGCACATCCATCACATGGACTGCAACAAATTTCAATACGGTCAATAGATTCTATCACTCAAGAAACTAAAATCCATTTTACTAATCATGATCACCATTAACTTCAGCTTAATTTGGTAACTGGTACATGATCTACAATCATTTTTTTTAATCGCACGGGTTTACATTTTCTTAAAAATCTTTCAACGTCATAATCTAATAACGAGAATGTTGATAGACCCCATGTGAAGCGAAGGTCTATCCCACTTCTGATGTCGGAAACTTATTAAAATAAAGATATAGATGGATGGCCTATCTCAAAAGCTATACGGGCCCAACACGGTCAGGATATAACTAAACATTACTATCACGTACTATTCTGACAAGAACTATTATGACAGGAACCCAAGCAGTGCCTTGGACTTGTGACCAAGGTGTAGGCTTAAGGATATCCTTTAAATTATCATAACACTCACCTCCACTGCTTAGTTTCATCGTCTAAACCTAAGGTTAGACTAACATTAACCTAAATTAACACAAGGCTAACCTAACCTAAGGCTAACCTAACCTAAACCTAACTCACACCTCCGACATATATATTATAACAATAATGCTTTGTTTTTATTGTGTTATATTTAACTCTGCTTATGAGTGAGAGAGACGTATAGATTATTTTGTATAGGAATAAGCGAGCACAAGAGTCATTAGGAGGTATCACTGCTGTATTAGCTGCTGTATATTCCTGTAATATACTACATGACCCTTCTTCCCTTCGCTGAGGTGTATTAGACAGGTTAAAGGTTTATTAAAAACGTTTAAGGGTTTTTCATTTTTAAACCATCCTCTTATTCTCTTACAATCACGAAAGGAAACTAAGAAGGACTTGTGACCTAGGTACAGGCTTAAAGACGTTCTTTATTCAATTGAAACACTCGCCTCCACTGCCTAAGTTTTCTGTTTAAACCTAACGTTATGTTAATCCAATTCTTACTGTGGAATAACCACCGTTTCTAGTCTAGTCATGTTAGTGTATAAAGCGTTAATTTAATTCATGATAAATGGTAAAACTAGGTTTGTTTGGAAAAAAAATCCCTGAACCTAAAATGAAACTTTAAATCAAAAGAAATCGATAGCACAACATGAATTATACAATATATTAACCTCTCGTAAATTCAAGGCAGGCTTCGTGAGAATGATTTGAGTAGGAACCGAAAGATATAAACGTGAGGCCTCCGACCTCATTATTCATGTTAATCGATAAACTTTTACGATGAACTTAATTTTCACCAAAAATTTATTATAGCCATTTTATGGCTACTAAATATCCATAGAAGCGGGTAATAGAATAAAAAACTAGGACGAGCTTACAATGTCCCTTGTCAACTTATCTCAATAACATAAAACGACATCTTTCATACAAATTGTGATTCTAGTACTTATGAAGGTGCTTTTGCTTTTAGTTTCGTGAGCCTATTATATTTTCACAACTGTGTATATTTTTTCTAAAAATGTCAAATATTTTATGACATGTATAATCTATCAAAGCGTCAGAATTTTACTCAAGGCTCTTGAAAAAGTAGGCTAATTTTAGAAAGCTTTTTATATCCTCAGAAAAGACAATCTTTTCTGCGGGGATCTAACTATGGATCATGTGATGTTTTTTACACAATCACTCACCCAGCCATAATTTACGAACCTAATCATCCAATCACTCATTCATATTCATACTCATGAATCCAACCCTTTCACCCTCTAACTATCTCTCTCTTTTTTAAATTAAGGGCCTCAGCTCGACACAAAACTCTTCTCATTTCTCTAGCTTGCGATACATTTATGTAGAAAAAAAAACTCATAGTTATTTTTATATTATCTGTAATTTGTCAAGGTAAATCCTTGATACGTAAAATGGGCTCTTTACGAGGTTGCACAAAATCACAGAAATAAGCGGCGACTTGACGTAACAAAGGCGGCACTTGTTATCTTTTATTCGGCTTCTTGGGTCGCATCAAAGTACCTGTCATCTGAATGAGGTTAAGTGGTTGGTATTAATAATAATTAGACGCCAGTTCAAGATTTCTGAAAATAATGTTGAGATTTTTGGTAAATAATATTAATTTAATAGCCTACTTACTTTTTATATAATAGCTATTAAACTATACTACACAGTAACTCGTAAATGCTAGGTTAGTTAGGTTATTTAGTATTTCAATTATCTCTTTAATACTCTGATGTCTAAATATTTTGGGTATATGACCAAAATGAAGGTATGAAGATCTTACTTATAGTATATTTACAACACCTCGCCTCCACATCCAACCAAAGTATGTAATAAAATTAACGACTCACATCATCCTAATTATGGGCTGCTTCTCACTATAATAATAAATATTATTCTTTAAAATTACTCGTCAAACTGCTGCTAATCTCTCGGTATAGAGCTTGTAAACATTGGTAAAAATTACGGTAGTGATTGATGTTGCATTTGTTATGTGGACGACAATAATAAAGTAGGCGTTTGTAGAAAACTACCGAGTTGTGGTTATGGTATTGACATTAATGATTATGTCATAAACTTAAAGAACTTAAAGCAAAGTTCTAAGAATTCTGAGTTATTAAAACTTTAAAATATTTGAGTAAAGCAAAGCAAATAAGCAAAACACACACGTAACATTATTTTCTTGAAGCTACTCTTGGCTTGGTAAATTTACGTTTGATTTTCACTCACAAATAATTTCAAATTAATTATCTTATGTGTGTAACTATGATTGTAAAGTCATTTCGCGTCCGTAACTGTTAAATGAAATCTGACTTAGTTTTACATTACATCTCACACTAAAGACTATTGAGAGAGTTAACTTTTACCAAAAATGTTCATTATGAATATAGATGAATAACAGTAGTAATTAAATTATAATAATTTATTATTTATAACTTTATTGTACACCACAAAAGGATAAGGATGCAGTAAAATTAAGCTAAAACTAAATTAAACTAATGTGAAGTACAGCGGGCGGTCTTATGGCTAATTAGCCATCTCTTCCAGACAACCCAGTCTTGGAAGGAGCGAAGGTTAAAATAAAGTAGGTGGTGTAGTTACAATATACTAATACTAATAAGATACAACCGAATACATAAACAACCTAAATAATAGTAAATAATACTATGTATATATACAGTTATAATAAACTAATATATATTCTTATATTATAATACAATACATTAACCATACATAGATTTAATAAATAGATATTAATTGATATAGATAATGTAGTCTAATTATTCATATAGTGATCTTTCAGCAAGTTCTTAAACCTATAGAGTGTATCAGATTCTCTAATGTTGACAGGTAGATCGTTCCATAGGTTAATGGCCTGTACAGTAAACGATTTTTTATAAAACTTCGTTGAGAATTCTGGCACATGAAGTTTTAGCCTACGTGTCGATCTCAACCCAGCTGGATTATCCACGAATTTAAAATTATTCTTCAGATATGAGGGTGCATTTGGACTAAATAATACACAGTACAAAAGAGAAAGAATATGTAGGTTCCGGCGACAGCGTATAGAAAGCCACTTGAGCTTTGAGCGAAATTCTGATACATGGTCATATTTGCGAAGGCAGAATATGAACCGGATAGCGAGATTCTGTAGACGCTCAAGTTTATTAAGTTGGTCCTCGGTTAAATCGGGATAGCTTGCATCTGCATAATCGAGAATAGATAGGAGGAGAGAGTTTGCTAGCATAACTTTGGTAGGAATAGGTAGAACAGATCGTAAACGTCTTAAAGAGCTTAGCGCTGCAAATATTTTCTGACTCACATGTTTTATTTGCACAGACCACGAAAGAGTTTGGTCTAAATGCACACCTAAGTCTTTGACCGAGGAACAAAAAGGCAATCTCTTGCCGTTATACACAATAGGCGGCAAGTTTAAATAATCAACCCTTGCAATCATACCCGGACTGCCCAAAACAATGACTTGCGATTTATCTGGGTTAATGGTTAGGCCGTACTGTTTGCTCCAATAATGTATTGCTACAAGATCATTGTTAATGGCATCGATTGCAATGGGTAGAGTTTCAAGGGCTGAATGGCGATAAACTTGGATATCATCTGCATACATGTGATAGGGAGAAGAAATACATTGAGAAATAGAATTAATGAAGATAGCAAATAATAAAGGAGACAACACGCCACCTTGAGGCACCCCAGCCCCGACATCGCTCCATGACGAGAAGCTCTCATCAAGACGGATACGCTGTCGTCGGCCTTTGAGGTAACTCCGAAACCAGTCTATCACAGTTGGAGATATGTTAATAGAACATAAAAGGCTTAGCAGAATGTCATGGTCTACACAGTTAAATGCGTTGCTAAAGTCTAGGAGAGTTAAAATTGTTACTTGTTTGTTGTCCATGGCCCATCGAATATCGTCAGTGATCTTAACAAGCGCCGTTGCCGTACTATGACCCACGCGAAAACCGGATTGCAAAGGATTTAGAAGTGAATGTTTACTAAGGAAATTATTTAATTGGCAAAAAACTAACTTTTCGAGAATTTTGGAAAGAAAGGGAAGGATGGATATTGGACGAAAATCTGAATTATTGACAGCACTAGCTTTTTTTGGGATTGGTACCACCAGAGCATTTTTCCATGCATGCAATTTATGTATAAAGTACAAGTGGATATATGAGCCTGGATGGATTTAGCAAACCAAAATTAGATTAATACCTAATTAATTATTATTATTACTTTGGGGGATAAAGCATTATGTACAAATGACGCATTAGATAATCGCAATTGGAATCACGTATACTCATTGATTATTATAATTAATTTGATATGCTACTAAATATTTTTAGGTATTTAATAATATCATGATAGATTGGGATTAAGATGTAGAGTAAAATGATGATAGTTTTAAAATACTATTTACTTTATAACATAACTAGGGGCCCGTCCCGGCTTCGCACGGGTGGATAATTTTATTTTAACACTGGCTCCCGCATTCTGTCGCTCCCTCTATCGCCGCTTTACTCGCTGCGATGCGTCGCTATACTGGCCCGTCGCGTTGTCGCGTATTTTTTGTTTATATTGATATTTTTAATTTCGTAATATCTTTTGAATGGAAAGTCCGATTTTAATAATTCTAAAAGTAATTAACAGGTATTGAAATAGTCTTGAATACGAAATAATTTATTTGGATAAGGATTAATACAAAGTTATAGAAAATATGGTCTGATTTTGATAGGCATTATTATCAACTTTTAAAATGTAAAAAAGTAGTTATAGTGACGTAACTATAATAGTTGAACATATGGTCTCGCGGACTTTTTTGTAGATATTGATACGTTCTATAATATTGTAGAACATTTTTTTGTTCTATCATCAATACTTTTTGCAGCGCATGCGATGAAAGATATTTTATGGCTAATTTTTTGGCACCTTGGGTTGGTTTTCGTGAGATTTCCTAAGGATCTCTAATTTTTTCTTGTAATAAATATAGCCTATGTTACTCAGGGATAATGTAGCTTTCTAATAGTGAAGAGAATTTTTGAAATCGGTCCAGTAGTTTTTATGTTTATTCGTTACATACAAAAATACAAATCTTTCCTCTTTATAATATTAGTATAGAGTATAGATATAATTAGGAAAATACTATCCTACTACCTACCTACTCTGAAATATTAAGTTATAAATATAATGTAACAAGTAAACCAACTTCAAATCATTTATTTAATCTAGCGCCAGTTCGGAATAATACTAATCTGAGGAGACGAACTGGCAAGAAACTCCCCTTATGTTACTTTCAAAATATAGATTTACCAACATTATATAAGATAAATACTATTTAGCAAAGTATCAGTATTTATTAGTAACTTATCTTTATATGGTTGTGCAGTAACCAAGAATATACAACAGGATCACCACCAGCACCACGTTACAGAGCAACAGCGTAACGACTACTGTGGAGTAGAAACTAGAATACCCAGATCCAACCCGTATCTGTCCTTTTATAGAAATACTGGTACAAACTAAATTAGACCAGTGATGGCGCTATTAATACCAACTTAAATACTAAATTACATTATTTATAATATTAGACAATATTAATATCATCTGACCGGCTTAATATTCGTCTAAATTATTTATTTAATTTATTAATTACAATCTTAGAATAATATATTAGTATTTACAATTTTTATATAATAATTTACAATTTATATATAAGAAATTAATGGTTAACTTTGATTGAAGGTTAAACAATAAAAATGTTGCCAGTCTAAAAAAACTATTTACCATACACATTAAATTATTTACCCTAATAATATTATTATTTTATAACAACCGCGAACACTTTATCAACAGTGTTGCTAACAAGATACCATCAGAATATAACTTAGCGGAAACTATTATCCTGCAATTTCCAAAAAATAAAATTTAATAGAAAAAAAAAATAGAGCAACGTAAGTATGAGGAAAATGTTACCAAAATGTCAGTCTAGTTGGATGCCTCTAGTTAAGTCAAATATAAGTTTGAACATTTTAATGCAGTTTGTTCGGAATCACTTTTAATACTTTAGCAAGTCTTAAAAACTAGATTGTTATTTTGATAATTCCGTTAGCCGACCCGCATGACTTCGTTTGCGTGTTCCACCACTCCTATGGGTCGTAGCGAGATGTCAAATGACTTAAGTTACTCCTTGGTCGGTCCAGCCATTTCAGAGATTGGCCGTAACAGACAGACAGGCAAAAATTGTAAAAAAAATGTTGTTGTTGGTATATGTACCGTGTACACATCCATATGTGCTTAGTAAAAAGCGTTTATTTTAATATTACAAACAGAACCTCTCTTTTATTTATTTGTATGGATATTAATTAGTTATTTGCATGTAGTGTATGGTTGCACAACCCTATTCCTATCAATCAATATTATAATGTAACCTAAACCTGAAGGTTGTCTGGAAGAAATGGCTAATAAACCATAAGATACCACAATTCATTCGTCATTCTCATTCAATCAACATATTTAAGTATCGTCTCAAATATTACTATCTAACATTTTAATTTACTTATTTATTAATCGATCTCTATTGTATGTGTGTATATGTATGTACTTATTTATGTGTGTATTTATGTATGTATGTATGAATGTATGTATATATGTATGCATTTGTATGTATGTATTTATACACTTATGATATAGTAATGCTTTATTCACCGTAGATTACCCTGCTGTATCACATTTTATTCCGTTGCCTAAAACTAGGTTGCCTGGAAGAGATCACTCTGAGTGATAAGGCCGCCATTGCATATTTATTTTTACCGATAGCTCAGTAAGTTTTTATATTTTAATTTTGTGCAATAAAGTATTTTTGATTTGATTTGATTTTTTTTGCATTTACTAATGTATGTTGTTTGTGACATGTTTTCCTTTGTATATGTGCAATAAAGTGTTAAAAAAAATAAATTAATAAGATATGTTACAAATATGAAATGTCTTCAATTACTCCTTTAAAGTTAAAAGATTTTATCTTCTATTTACGAGTTTTAACTAAGGTGTTACGACCAACTTAGTTTCCCTCACCTTCTCGTCAAAATGCGTAAAATCAAAATTAACAATTTGTATTTAAACAAATCAAATAATTTAAATGCTAGACATTTAGAATAAATGAAATCGGTTGTATTTTGGAAGAGCGGCGTATTATCTGTAGCGTTATGAAATTCATAAGACACCGCTGAGCTGTCCTTATTAATAAACGGATGGAATGTCGCTTGCAAATGGAATCCATTTTTTAAATGTCGTTTTATAAATGTTTGTGTAATTTGTTTTGCATTTAGAGATATTTTTGTTGTACAGGATAATGCCTTAATGTTTTGACAGATTTCGTAGTATTATCAAAAACTTTTAGCTAAGACTAAGTTTTTGTTTATTTATTAAAAACACATAATAAGATTACAAATTAATTAGCATTTACAAAAACGTCAAAAATTTGAAAACAACGCTATTTTTTAAGTTTAAATAGAAAAAATCTATGCTTATAAAAATTCAATCAATCAATGAAAAATACTTTATTGCACAAAATTAAAATATAAAAAACTTACAGAGCTATCGGTAAAAACATACATATACACATATATTGGAGATCGATAAATAAATAAGTAAATTATAATGTTAGATATAAATTTATGAGACGGTGTTTAAATATGTTGATTGACTGAGAATGACGAATGAATTGTGGTAGCTCATTCCACAATATTGTCGTTTTGATAGTGAACGAATCACGGTAGCATTTAGTGATCGGTAGCTTTAGTTTATTATCGTGACGCGAACGGAGATCAAGAGGGATAAGAGGATGTGAACTGAGGAAAGTACACCGCTCTTTGAGGTAACAAGGAGTAGAATCATGGAAAAGTATAGCATAGAGAAGAGTGAGTGCATGTAGGTTACGTCTTTGCTGCATTGTTAACCACTTTAATTTAATGCGATAGTAGCTTATATGGTCGAATTTTTTTTAGGCCGTAAATAAATCTGATTATTAAGTTTTGCAGTCTTTCCAACTTGTTGAGCAATTGCTGTGATAAATTTAGGTAACAGGAATCGGCATAGTCAAGTATAGGTAGGAGAATAAAACTAATTTAAAATTATTATAGAATGTTTCATTTGATTATTTTCTTATAACCAATAGAAGTTACATACATTATTTATCGAGTTTAGTTCTCGACATTGGTATTATAAAACATGTAGTCTAACGTCGTAAACACCGCCATTTCGCACGTTAGTTTAATCATCCTCTCATTTCATCATTTACTTTAGATCAGCAGAGCTATTTCCGATTTCATGATTCAGGGAATATTTGGGAAGGAGGGACTGATATCTTCGAACGAAGTTCTCAAAAAATTATGATTGAACTTCACATACATGTATTACTGTTATAACACACAGATGTTAGTGTTATAACCTTTGTATAACTGTTCATTTACCTTCTCTTACAAACTCATAACATCTATATTGTTAGAAAACCGAAAAAAGTCTAGGATTTATGACCCATATGTACGTTTGTAGACACACCTCCACTTTTCTACTTCATTTCTTAATATCTAACTAAGCTAAAAATAAAACATCAAATCATTTGATACTCAGTAAGGGTTACACTTTACAACTCACTCTATGAAATCATTCGTCTAACTGCCACTGATCTATCAGAAGACAGCTTTTAAATTATAAAGTTAGTAGGTATTGTTAAAATAAACCAATAGTTTACGGTAATGTTGCTATTAAAAATATATACTTCGTCATACGTGACTTCGAAAAATCTGCAATATGGAATAAACAGCGGCAAAAAATTAATTTACACATAATATCGTGGCGAAGTTTGTGAGCTTAGGTTTTTGCAAATCATGCAAACTCAATTATATCTATCGACTGCCTATCGATCATCCCTTCGAACATAATATCAAAATAATTCGTTAAACTTAAACTGCAACTTCTCAAAAATGTATGGTTAAGATAGATGGAATATTTTTAATGTAACTCATTCGAGTTATATTATGTATGTAGAAATACTGAGTTTTATGATGTTTCCAAACACAAGAAAATCAGTGAACAACTTAAGTGCTTTGAAATTCTTATCTTCTGAAGTATTATAGGTACTAGGTCCAAGTTTATGTCTAAATTATTGAAGATTTATGAAGAAAAGGTTTATAAGCTTATAGTTCATACAAAAAGAATTTGTTATCCTAGATCTCTAGACCTAAAAACAACGACTTAAAATTAATAATTTAAATTATTTCTGACTGAAACTCTAATTTTATACAGTCACTAAAGTATCTAGTAGATATTGACGTTATATAAGTCGGTCTTTATAGTGTTGAAAACAATATATAAAACAGCAGTCAATAAAGACTTAACAAATATTTATAAAATGCAAAAAAGAAAAATAATAGATTAAATATATACTGTTGCGTACTTTAGAGAAGATTGATACTCGATTTTATTGGAAACTTGACATTGAAAGAAAGGTATCGAGAGACACCGTTTCATCTTCACTCAGTGTAAGCAATGTCAGTGTGTTACAATGGTTACTAGACTTATAATTGTCAATAAATATATTAATATTGTTAGCAACACGCAGCTCTCAAATTAACAGATGAGCTGATAATCTATAGAAATATTATTTGTTGATCTAAAGCGATAAATTAGATTTGACGAATTTTTGTTCCGTAAAACAGTTCTATCAAATAAATGTTTAATAAAAATTGGTTACAAAGAATTTCTCATTTTTTTCTTATAGTTATGAAAATTATTTAAAATATCAGAGCTGATTTTAGAGCTAATTTACCAAAGTACATACGTATAATAATGCTCATAGCATTGTCAGAATTCTATAGCGTTTTGAAAAAGCCGTTTGTAATAGGGGTGCATGAAATTAGAAGTTATCCATCATCTGAAAAGCAATCGTCGTATCAAAAGGTCTTATAAATTCCTGACATTGACCGTCTCGAAAGTCCAAATAGATTTTCGATCGACCCAAGGGTGAACTTCCCAATCTAGACGAGGACGTCGTCATTCATCACTTTGACGTCTGCCAATAACACTAACATTTTAGTAAGAAATTACAAAATGATGAAATTCAATTTATTTTATATTAAAGATAATACTCTAGATAATAAATTTTTCACGCAAAAGCTAATTTGAAAATAACTGTCTCTAAATGTGAATTGAATGGACCGAATGGATTAAGGGCAGCCATTTATTTTTTATCCGTTTCGAGAATTTTAAATATTAATACTCATTAAGAAGAGTTTTGGTGGAATAGTTAACATGTATTTGTTTGAACACATACAAAATTAAAGTCATTTTATGTCAATGAAGAAGGTTTGACTGACTCATTAAGCGTACACTACTGTAACTAAAAGCCGTAAAACAGACAAAAGTTTATTTTGCAAGTGACTTCAAAATATCAAAAAATAGGAGGTTATCAATTCGATTGTTCAGTATTGTATTTTTTTTATTTAAAGACTTAAGTAATTTTTTTTTAAATATTACTAGCAGTATGGATCACATACTTAGAGTATTCCGTTTACCCCTCCAACTAAGCTAAATGGCCTCCAATGGCCAGGATTGGAACCCACGACTTGTTGATCGTGAATCCAACGCCCGAACCAATGAGCTACTGACGCTTCGAACTTACTATGAAACGAAAAAAAATACCAAAAGGAGCTATCGAAGTTGGCATAGTTTATATAGGAAGGCATCCGTCACATAATATTCGCCTATTTACTTCCACCCATTTCATCTCCTAAGTGTTATAATAGACGATGAAACTTTTTAAACGTCATTTCATCGGTATATAAAATTTGGAATCAGAAAAACAATTAGTAGTCTTATTTAAATGTATTTAAACTATTTAATAAAAAACAATTGTTTAAGTACATTTTAGATAATGTTATGTAGATTGTTATTATTTATTTTTAATGTGAATTATTTTCTAAGAATACATGGTATTACCAGTTTTTAACTTAACTACCTTTAAAGAACTGTTCGAATAAAGACTTATTTCCTCTGTCGCAAATATCGTGGACGTGATGAAAATCTATTGTCGCCGACTCTCCGTACTGAAGGCTGCAATTTTTCACAAATGCAATTTAAAATTTCTTTCTGTTTGTTGTTTGCTTTGAATTTTTAAAACGACACTTGCACTATTGTCACTTGCGTATTTATGAGTGCCACAAAACGGTTTCGAAGTGAATAACAAAAAATATTTTCGGTTTTCACATCCAGTTTTGTGTTTTTTAAGGTTTTTGTGAATTTATTTTGCGAAGTTTTGAGGTGTATGGATAGTTTTAACTTCAGAGTAACATTTAATGATAAAAATACTTAATAATAAATATGCTGAATATTTTCGGCGATGGAAAATACATACATATACATCTTTCCAAGGTTAACCTAGGCAATTTTGTGGGAATTGTTGACACATTATGTCAAGACACCTGCCAACTACTATCACCACCTTTGTGGAACGCTATGGAATCTCATACGCGATGCCTGCTGCCATATCCACGAATAAATACCTCCTTCGCGACTTTCCCTGGGATATCTAACATCCTCTATATCCATGAAGGTCCGAGTAGTTTGACTGTCCAAAATACTCTCGAGATTGTAACTCTCAACCAATTCGCTATGGACACAAGAGAACTAAAAGTGACCCATTGCAGACACCAGATTACGAAATGCATATTGACCTACATCCTATTCCAAAATTAACTCCTTTAGTAAAAAAATACCTAATATAGTCAAATACTCGTTATAAAAAAACTTAAAGCAATATTAATATTTTATTA
The DNA here is from genome assembly GCA_905147385.1 of Limenitis camilla. Classification (NCBI taxonomy): domain Eukaryota; kingdom Metazoa; phylum Arthropoda; class Insecta; order Lepidoptera; family Nymphalidae; genus Limenitis; species Limenitis camilla. Next base: position 8,263,605 of record LR990240.1, read on the forward strand.
ATATTTCTTTGGTCCCTCGACGTAATATATGCGTAAAATATTTCAACATGAATGACTTTGCAAATACTTTTTTGCATATTTCTCTCTTAATAATATTACTTTAATGAATCAATCTCGCTGTGCAAATGTTATCAAATATTTTCTCGTCACTGATTTCCATTACTTATATTATAAAAGTTTGAAACAATGAATTCAAAACATTGAATATTATTAATTTGTCTCTTAGACATTTGATTACTTCTGCATACTTTCAATCAATTAATAACTTCTTTTATGGTTAGTGCTTTGATATATAAAAAAATTGACTTTAATAACTTTTTTCGTTTCGTAGAGGAAAAAAAGCAGAAAAGTAAAGTGAAGTATAATGTGCTCCAATCCAACTGTATACTCATGAAAGTTTCTAATATATAATTCCATAAGAGTTCAAGTAACCTACTTAAATATCAAACCCCTATTTTACACACCTTAGGATATAATATTTTTTGTTTTAAAAGTTTTAAGTAAATACTTAGAACAATAGAAACTGCTGTCAATTTTTATTGTGGCTTGAATATTTTTGGTTGTGCTTTGATACGGAAGAGATAATAAGATGGAAAGGATAATAATAGCATGCAATTTAGATAGGAAATTGTGCATGGGGCTTCTGACCAAAGGAGGAGGTTCAGGGACGTCCTTGAATCTCGAGTGATGAAAAAAGTCCTCGTCACCCGTCATTGAAATAAATAAAGTATAATAATAAAGACTCATGAGTTCCTCGACATGGTAGACCTAGTTACACAACACTAAACTACACTACTGTAGACAATATTTAGTATGTAAAACAACTTTACAAACTACTTCTAATGTATCGTGACAGATGTTATATATCAACAATATAGCTAACTGATTATTTAAATAATATGTTTTCTTCTTACCAGGCCTTTCGGCAGGCGGCAGTGACACTACAGACCCCGACGCCATCTTTGCGGTGAACAACGGTACTTCTGCAACAGATACGATGGTACAACCACACTTCGATAATACTACCAAACGAGAATATACAGCGGCAGTTGGACAGCCTGCGTACTTGCACTGCAGGGTGAAGAATCTAGGAGATAGATCTGTAAGTATTTATTTTTTCTAATTTTAATCTATTAATAAGGGTGGAATTTCAATTAAGCTCTTCTTAGTTCATATTAGACCCGCCCCAGCTTAGCACTGGTATCTCTATCCCATACATGATTTTGTTATAATTACGTCTAAATGGGATTAATCAGCAGTTTCAACAATTATTGTAATATTTTCACTATATTACGCAAAACCCAAACAAATTAAATACCTAAATCTTCCTACAGAATCACTCTCTCTAATGGTGAAAAGTACATGAAAATTCATTCGGTTATTTTTGAGTATACCACGAACAGACAGACACTCGCTCTGTGGTATTTGTTCAACAATATTTAGTGAACTACACCAAAGTATATTCCTTGTTGTGTTACTTAAAGAGTCATTAAATTAATAGGTAATTTGCAATTGCATTTTAAATTATCTAAAACTTATTTTAGTTTTTCGCTTTTAAGGTTTCACTTTTTGATCATAAAACAAAATATTTATTGAATTTTAAATATGGTACTCGTTGTATATTTTCACATGATATACTTTAAACTAACGAAGCTAAATCAATTTTACAAAATATTTATCCAATGTCTCATCTCAACAAAGCAATGATGCTATTAATGAAAACATGGTACTTAAATTATTCATAATATTAATAGCTGTTTAATAAATATCTTTGATACAACCCTAAGAAGATTCTGATCTCCGAGAAATTCAATGAATGTTTTAATATTTCTATTCATTTATTATTCCGTAATGGTACGACTTAAAAATTCATCAATGGCCTCCTCATTTTTATCGTAAGTTTTATTAAAAGGCCTTAGAGAATAAATGATTACGTTATATTTTTAAAAAATGTCATGTTTTTAAAATGAGTTACGTTTATATTAACTTTAGTAGTCTGTAAAATTGAATATTAATCGGATTCCTTCGATCAAATAATACCAATAATGTAATATTGTATTTAGCTAACTTAAAACAATTATGGATTGTTCGCCCAGGTTGATTTACCACATGTATTTTAGGTTATACTATATATATATTTATATATTCCTCGTCGTGCTACTTAAAGAGTCATTAAATTTCTAGGTATTTCCAATTTTCTCCAGTATAAATATACAATACAATACATATATATAAATGAAGTGCATGCATATATACACATGCACTTCAAGCCCTCTTTATTTGACGCGGAGGAATGCCTTTATGCATGCCCAGCCAGCCTGGGAGACCAGCCAAGTTATGAGGGGCTCGTCGGTCAGAACCGCCACTATACCCACTCAAATATTTCAATCCTTATTTATGTAAAAAAAACATATCTTATGTCATTTCTCAAGCCCTTAAGAAAGTGTAATAGATACACAAGGTGCTTATTTAGTTACATTCATTTACTTATTTACTCACTTAATTTAAGATTTTATAAAATTACAATCCTACGGTAAAGAATGATTTTCAATCGTCCCAGGTTTTAAATTAAATCAAAATGTAATAATAGGTATTTAATGAAGCTTTAAAAAACTAATAAAAAGAGTCTCGCTTCGCTTTTTTTCATGTTCTCCCTAAAACGGATCTATTTCACTTTAGGCGGTGAATATAAATTTCAGTTTTAAAATAAAATGTTTTTGGCTAGGTGTACTTGTAGCGAACAAAAATATTTCAATAACAGTTTGATTTCGATAGGGCGTTCAAAAATCAAATGTATACAATACGAACATGTAAAAGTTTCACCACTAGAATTCCTCACTTTTGGCAATTTGCAGAACAAACATCAAATACAATTGCTGTTCACGCTTTACAATTCATGAAAACAAAAATGTGAATGCTTAATGCAATTTTGAGTAAATAATACTTTTACATCTTATTATCTTTTTGCTGTATGATATTTAACAGCTATTTATTACTAAGACTATTTCAGGCAAAGGAAAACATTTTATCTTTAATATCGGAAAGACTTGTTTTGAAATGATTCGGTATGTAAAGTTATTAATGATTCTCCTGGTTATTTGTCACATATTAAGATTAGAGGTTATATTTCTTTAACAAATTACTTTACAAACTATGGCAGGTTAATATGACAAATAAATGTTTTCAAGGCAAAACCATTCTCAACGAATTAGTGAAGTAATGTAAAGAATAATTGTTTAACCTTTTAGGGGACAGGTTAGAATACTAATCCCCTCTGCCGCTGGGAGAGTATCTTGTAAAAGCCGAGTAACCAAGCACCCCCATTGGTGCACCCCACAAGCATGCGAATCCGGCCGCCAAGTGTCATAGACGCGTTCCGGTCAAGTCGCATGTGGGCCAGACTTACCCCCTCCATCTCTCATCCCATTAATGCTGCGGATCTAGTGGACTCTGGGCTCTTGCTCAGGGTCCACTAAAACTGCAGCAACTTTTTTCTTCACCCGCAACGCGTCGACAAAACAAGAGAGTACCTATATCTTGTTTTGTCGATGTCTATGGTCGAGGGTGGCCACTTACCATCAGATGGACAATCTGCTCGTTTGCACCTTATCTACCATAAAAAAAGCTAGTAGTAAAATAAATGTAAAGTAGTAATGAAGTAAATGTATCGTATAATTGTAAGGTAGTATTGAAGCAAATGTAATGAATAATTGTAAGGTAGTAGTGAAGCTAATTAATATAAAGAGCGAAATTGCCATCCGCTCAACGTTTTTATAAAAAAAGCTTTGTCTCAGTTTTTATAAAATATCAAGTTTTAACTCTAAAATCCATATTGCATGACCTTATATCCCGTGTTCTGTATTGTTAAAGTATTTCCAGATATTTCCAATTCCTGCGAGATTGAATCTTTTTGTGTCAAAATGTGTCAAGAGTCGACTTGTATTGTATCAACTATCGTATATATCATATTTTCAGTTTATAACATTGTAAAACATTATATTTAAAACAATACCATTCTGAAAAAGTTTTTTTTACACAAAATAGTCTACCTACGGATAATAATGACAAACCTCAGTGGTTTATATAATGCTTATTATTTTATAAATATTCTTTTCATTTTTTTGTAAACGAAAACAAAAATATGTTGTAATCAGAATGTTTATAATCATATTTATTTAAAGTCAGTATAGTTGCAAATTATTCACAAGAACCCTTTCTGAATTTGGTTTCCTTATCTCAGTAGATCTGAGAATCGGCTACTAACTATTTTTCATCCACTTAAGTGATAAGCGTGGCCCACCCCAAACTTATATGGCAAAACAACGTTTGCCGGGTAGCAAATTATAATACTTTGGTCGTCTACATGGGACTGATAACATACATTATCACGCACAAAACAATAAAAATATGTCTTAAAACGGTAACCAAGGTCCAAGTAACCAATATTAAAAACTTACTCAAAACCTTAGTAATAAAGACTCAGCATCAAAACACTACACCTCAGCACATTCGTTTGACCACTGCCTCAAAACTATCGGAACAGAGGTTATATAAAGTCTTTGTGCCTTTTATTTTATTCCATATCATATCATGGTGAGTGACACAGGATTTGGTGAGTTTATAGTATTTACTCGGTTGCGTCTAAAGTATATATTATTATTGTCTTTTGCCTATTACTGTGTAGTATAATTCCCATATAGATAATAAATCTACATACATTATACATACAAAGTTTCATTTCGATATAACAATTAAAAGTATTTTAAATATTAATTTAGACATTTGATTACAAGTAAACCTTTCGTATCGAAACTAATATAACTTGAAAAAGTAATTTTGATTTAAGAGATCCTAAGTGCAAAAGTAAATGAAAAAATATACTGACAACTGATGTTCGAATTTTATATAAAAGAAGTTCGTCCAACGCTCCAACTCTTTTCGTAATTGTTAAACAGTCCGGAGTTGGACCTTTACTTTGTTTGTTCCGAATGTTGGAAATGGAAATGCTTCGGTAAAATAATTAAAAAAGTCTTGAATTTTAAAATTTATTTTTAACTCTTTGAATTGACATTTAATTTTTTCGTTTATAGGGTTTCTTAAGCGCTGCGTGGATTAATTTGTTATTAGATATCTAATGTGAAAGCTCTTTCTGAATTATGTGTGTTTTAAGCAATTAAATATCACTTGTTATAACGGAGAAGAAATCATCCTGATCCTGCACTCCCGAGAGCTCCCTAAAATTTCTCAACGGTGTGTGAAATCTGCCAACCCACATTGAGCCAGCGTGTAACCTAATCCTCTCCTCATTTTTAGGAGACCAGAGAGAGTTTCACAATTTAAAATCAAACTCAAAACTTGAATTAATGAACTTTAGATTATCAAATAGCACGACAAGCTTTTTAAAATAATAAGCAGACTGGACTGGACAAATATCTGAATTTTACATAAAAATTTAAAGATTTTTAATTATAATCCTACTAATATTATAAACGCGAAAGTTTGTATTAATGTATGAATGTATGTTTGTTACTCTTTCACGCAAAAAGTTCTAAATGGATTTTGATGAAATTTTACAGTAATATAGCTTATACATCAGAATAACATAATATAGGCTATAATTTATAATGATATAGTGTGAATTATCCAAGATATAGCGGATGAAACCGAGGGACGCAGCTAGTAGCAGATATTGTCTAACCTCATTCAATAATTCCTAAATATTTGAATTTTGTTACAATTTCTAGCATATTACAGTTGCAATTTTCATTGATAATATGAAATCACTCTAAGAATGTCCTTATACTTTTAAATCTTTAGAATATCGTTTGTAGTTTGAACTTATGCATAAAGTTTTTGTCTTATTAGTTTTAAGCGTCAGTAGCTCAGTGGTTCGGGCGTTGGATTCACGATCAACAAGTCGTGGGTTCAAATCCCGGACATTGGACTACTGACGTGGCCCACTCCTGACACAAGCTATTTATTAGCTTACTAGGAGGTGTAAAGGGAATACTAGTAGTATGTGATCCATACTGCTAGCAATCTTTAAAAAAAAAAGTATGATACCGATAATCACTTTGTATTTTTGCTTGAATTGTATTATGGTCTTCGGCAGAGAAAACAATATCAGTATTATCAGCGAACATATATTCTTGAGAGTTATTAATTACTGATACCATAATAGTCATTAATACGTTGCGTAGACTTCTTATAAAGATGGTATAATGGCATAATAATATTAAATTAACAATTACTTACATATTAAAAATATCTTAGATTGGGAATATCTCGATAGTTACGTACCGCTGACTTAGTTGACCAGCTAAAAAGTAATCTTGTAATCTATTCTGTAATTTATTAACTGTTATTCTAGTTGGCAATAAAGTTAATAGAATAACTAAATTAATATAAAGTAAAATAAATAAAATATATTTTTGTTTTCAACTTAGAAAACCTCTACACATACTCATTTATGATTCCAACCCAAATCCTGATTCGTGTCTTAATTGAGTTTCGATCTGACCTACATTTGACATTTACGATCTGCGAATCTGCAGTTGTGTTTACTAGTTCATTAAATTGCATAGAGGAATTCTATCTGAATATAAAAATAAAATATTATAAATCTCCAAACCGTTTAATTTTCTTTTTTTTTTGCTCGTTAACATAACCTCTCATTTTATTTTCTTTCAAAACCGTCATCATTCATTTAAACTTATTTAATTTAAACTAATCAAAATATTTTTCCCAATCTCACATTTATTATTAATATTTTTTGTTGAATTAAAAAAAATGAAGCCGCAACCATACTCATGCAATATTATTTATTTTATCTTTCCTTTGTTTAAAAATGTTTATTTTATACATAAGTACTATTTATTTACTCTGCTTACTTTATAAGTGAGAAAGACGTATAGATCGTTTTGTATATGAGTGTTAGAGAAAGCGGACTGAATAAATCTTTTTCTAACAACCAGCTAATTATATTTTCTTTCATGTATAACACATAACTTGTATTTAAATAATGTCATTGTTTATATGTTTTCCAGACCTAAACCTATTTAATATTAATACAGAACTCAATATTAAAATATTCTGAGGCTACAGACATTTTATTTTAATGATAGACCATTATTTCAGAATCGCATGATCAGATAAAAGCGTACATTTGCAAATGTTTCTTCTTCACTTAAAACCATTAGTAGGCGTTTGAATATTATCATATTAAAACTTTCATCAGATATAAAGATACTGTATAATGAGTAGGAAAAGAAGAAGAATAGATAATATTTCAAAAATTATCTCTGGCTTGAATTAATTAAATAATTTGGATATTTTTTGAAGGTTTAAAATAATAACCAGGCAGACCAGGTCATTAAATATTAATTTTTGATAAAACTTTAATGATATCTTCTAATTTAAGTATTTTAGCTATTGATACATCAATAGAAAAGTATTTAATATTTTCTTCGAATTATCGAAGAAAATATATAAAATCTAGTAGAAAAATATTGTCTACTTTAATTTGATAAGTATTTTATGGAGGGTACAAAACTCCTTAAAATGCTGATTTATCACCCCTATAAGCAATTTCTAACGATAATAAAAATCGTTTCGATTAAGTCGTTCAATAAGATGCTATTTAAATTTAACGTAGGTAGCGGTAATCTAGTAAATTACTAGAAATAAGCGCATTCACACATATATCTCATGTTACTAATATTATAAATGTAAAAGTTTTTATGATTAGATATTTGATACTCAATCACACAAAAACCGTTGAATGGATTTGAATTAGGGATGGCGATCCGATATCGATTAATCGAAGAATCTTGGACCAAAAAAATTGATCATTTATACTAAATCGATTCAGTGAATCTACATATATTTCACCTAGAAAATGCGATTTTAGATCTGTTACTTTTTTTAAAAATCGACTGATCGACTTTTATTGCTCTTCACCTCGTGGGGTCTAATATTTACATTGTATATAACGTATATCTAATTTAGTTGTAGCCGAGCAGTGCCTGAGGCTTGACACTCAGAAACAGGTTTAAAGAGCTCTTTCATAAACCTCCACAACTCTTCCTCGCCAACTACAATAGAAAATAAAGTAAACTTACGTGGACCTCAAGAAAGGTGACGTTAACCACGACACTGTAATACTACTTCCATGTAAGTATACTGCGCAGTAACACCAGAGAGACTGTCTAATTTATCGCACGGTAATGATTATATTGTCTACACGTCGGCATACTTGAAACAAACTAAAAGGAACCACTCGAGAATATTAATTTATAAACGGTGTTACTAAAAAAATATAGACTCAACAAAAAAATCGATTTTTGATGAATCAATCTTTTTCGTCTCGATTTGTTTGTGAATCGATTCATCAGGTTGCGATTCTAATCGATTTAAAAATCGATCTTGAGTGGAATTTGGCACACAGATACTGTATAACCCGTATTAACACATACGTACTTTTTATCCCGAAAAAATCATACTTCCTGTAGGATAATAATAAAGTCTATTGCATCCATGCAAAGCCGGGGCAGGTCGACTAGTAGTAGATATAGTAGTTCTCTGTAATTACATACTGCTTTCATGAAATAATTTTGCAAGTTCCCAAAGTCGTAAATATCGCTTCGTGCCAACTAATTAAAACTAAGAAACTCATATCCGTATTAAAGGAGCAATTCTTGGGAATATTCAAGTGTACTCTAACAATTTACGATAGAATTACACGTGCTGTTGGCATCCTTATTTATTATATTAACTACATAATACTACACAATGCCTGGGCCTTGAAACCTGGTAGAAAGTTCACAGACCTTATTGTTAAGTGTAAGCTCTCAATAATACTGCTTGACTTTGACTCACATGTATATTACACTACGATAATCATTATTTAATTCATTATACAACTCGTCAAACTGTTGGGAGTTTAATTTGTCAAAGCCCACCGCTTTTAAAGTAATCAAAACCTATGAACAATGTGTGTTGTATATAATATATGTCGGAGCATAGTAAAAGATTATCGATTAATCGAATCGTTATCGTTGTCTATGGCATTGAAGTGGGGTAGTAGTCACTTCCATTGTTTTGACAGTCTCTACCCTCGACCCTTTATATGCGATCGACAGTCTAACTGAAGTCTTAGTCGTGCGCGGTCTCTCAAGTAGTGAACATCATCTAAGTAGTGCTAGTGATAGTGATAGTGTCAAGTGCTGTGTAGTGTGGAAGTGCTGTCCAACTAAGGTCACGTAAGTCCTTACAATGTAATTCCACGTGATTAAGTAAACACAATGTTAGGTTAGGTTAGCCTTAGGTTAGCCTTAGGTTAGGTTAGCCTTATGTTAGATTCGGTTTATGTGCGTTTAACCTTGGGTTTAAACAGAGAGCCTAGCAATGGAGGTGAGTGTTATGATCATTTAAAGGATATCCTTAAACCTACACCTTGGTCACAAGTCCAAGGCACTGCTTAGGTTTCTCTCGTAATTGTTAGAGATCATATTTGATCATTTATCGGTTCAGTAGAAGTATCTACGTTGCGTTTACCCAATATTCCATTCAATACCATCACCCCTTTTAATGTTCCCCAATATTCCCCATCTCCCTCCTTCCATCTCCTTTCACATCGTTTTAAAATCCCCGACATATATTTTTTTCAATATCAATATATATAATATATTTTCTTTACTTGCTAAATACATTTACAGATTACATTTACAGATTATTGCAAGGCATATAGATACTTTATAGCCTGACGTAGAAATTAGGATACTTTTTTATTTTCGAATAAGGCACTGAGTAAGTGGGAGATTGGTTGGTGGGATGACTGAATAAGTTGATAAGTAAGGAACTAAATGAGTGCATCGATGAGTGAGTGGAGGAGTGAATGAACGAATGACTGATGAGATCTTTACGTTGGAAATGTGTCAAAGTTTTGAAGAGAGTACGAAAAGAAAAATGCATAGACTAACACATTTTTATTTGTTTTGTCTACCTTACTTGGTCACATCTCTGAAATTAGAAGACAGATTTTAACGACTATTAACGAGTAAATAGAGTTTGATTTCGAGCAAAATATATGATTTCTTTCATTTGAATCAGATATCAAGAATAAAGTCCATATTTTTTTAAATGTAAACAAATTAAAAATAGTTAAGCATTTAAAACGATATTTTAATATTAATGTAGACACAGAGTCGCCACTAAATAATTTACTATAGCAGTAAACTGACCAAAATTCGAATGAAAGTTCGTTATAGCCATTTAATACAGAAAACTATAAAATTAACTTCGGTAAACAAAAATTTGGAATGTTGAAAAGGAAATAACAACAATAACAGAAAACAATTCTGGTAAAAGTTGGCTGCAAACAGACTCATAACTTTCATACAACGAAACCGTAAAAATTGGTTGAAGGCGACGAAATCTCGATTTCTTGGTATTGTAGATTATTACAGTTTCGATTTAGTCCTAGAGTAGCCGAAATATTTTGCTTTATCCATATTTTTTTTTATCATTTATAGGTTAAATATAAACTTAAGTCAAAATTATTCAAAACGTTTTCAAAGAGAGAAAAGACATTATTATTATTAATACAGAATCCCTAAAATACAATATACATAAAATAATATACAATTACAATTACTCTGCCGCTGTAATCTCGTAAGAGCCGAGTAACCCAGCACATACCTGGTGGTAGGGGATCTGTTCCCCGACTGGCTTGCCAAGTGACCGCTAAGTATTATAGACGCGTTCCGGTCGAGCCGCATGTGAGCCATACTTACCCCCATCCCATTAATGCTGCGGATCTAGTCGATTCTTCGCTCTTGCTCAGGGTCCGCTAAAACCGCAGCATTTTTTTCTTCGCTCCCCCTCCCTCTCTATTTTTGAGGATGCAACGCATCGACAAAACAAGAGGGTATCTCTTGTTTTGCTGATGTCCATGTGCGATGGTGGCCAAAAACCATCAGGTGGACCATTTGCTCGTTTGCACCTTATCTATCATAAAAAAATAGCAGACGCGCGGGAACTGAAACGTCACATATGAACCACTCGCGTGTGACGCTATGCTGCGTTTTTTAAGGTCAAACCTATACTTACGTGCCGGTAGCTATACCATACAAACACAGCATACAAAAGAAACCTTTTTAATAGAAACTTTTGTGGGCTTGCGTACAACGTCTTAAGTTTCATCACAATCAGATTGACTCAGTTACAACTCAAATAATTTAATAATTTATAAAATACAGTAATAAAGTTTTCAAGTTTATGAAATTCAATAAAATCTAGAATGAATTTGTCAAATGAACCTAAAATCTATCTAGATCTCTAGAACATTTTGTTAGCAACGACAGATTTTTTTAAGTCCTCATTGGCTTTATCTTTATCTTTTTCTTATTACTTTTAACTATTTTTAATTACATAGAAAAACATAAACAAATTTAATATTTTTTCTTTATAATATAATAGCCGACTCGCTCTCGCTTCGTTGAGGTGTTCTCTCATCTTTATTGCAGCGTCCATAAGAAACGGTTTTCGTCTAACCGTTTTTTCTCCGACTTTCTACTAATCCGGCTACCATGAAAAAGTTATTTTCGGGTTAATGTATAGCCTATGACATTTACAAATAATGTGGCTTTCTAATTGGCAAAAGAATTTTTAAATTCGGTTCAGTAGATCCAGAGATAACCCCCATACAAACTTACAAACTCACAATCTTTGTATCTTTATAATATTAGTAAAGATATAATCTAAACCAGTAATAAAACACAGGACTTTTTATGGTTATGGGTTTCGAATGATATAACTTATACTATAATCACTTTAACTATCAATTGTTACCTATCAAAATATTTCACGATTGATTTCATCGCCGACGAAGTTAGGGGAAATGCTTTTCAATTATTAGAAGGTAAAATTTATGGTTTCATTATATAAGTTTCATGATTCATATCTTAATTTCAAGTTAGTTTCTAAATTCTGTTTTATACTATGATAGAACATTTTTCGTAGTAATTAATCTCCTTTTGTAAAATATTTCCGACTTTAAAAAAAGGAGGTTATCAATTCGGTTGTATTTTTTTTCTATTTGTTACCTCAGAACTCCGTCATTTACGAACTGAATTGGAAGTTTCTTTTTGTATTTGGTAGGATATGCTTATTATTAGGTCAATTATTTTCAAATTCCAGTACTGATAATGTGATCCTTGAGGAATTGACAGAACTCCTCAAAAGTTATAGGCACACATATAGTGATTTTGATATTTTCAGAAGGGTTTCAAGCATTTGTATTCAGAACTTATCATCTGGTGAAGTGGAACTGATGAGGAAGACCACAGCCATAGCCATAATATGTTTAAGAATGTTAAGCAATTATTACTATAAGAAAATTTAAATAAATACTTATTATGTTGTTGTTACCAGTAGATTCTTAGACCTTCCGGCTTCATTAGTTGATGATGACACCGGAAGGTATGTAATGGAACACAGACATGGAACAACGTAAACTAGTAGTGTTTCACGGAATTGTCTTAAATTGTACTTTGGTTATAAGTAATTTTTTAATGGTAATGTTCATCTGACTGACCGTATCGTAGCTCCCGAACAAATTTAATGATTTTGATGCGGATTTTTCTGTGTGGGAGCAGATGGGATTAGGATGCCATTGTTTTACAATTTTAACAGTATATAATATGTGTATCTGTTCGTGACATCCTATTGTACTAATAAAATAATAATATCCATATTGTATGATTATACTATTATACTACTACTATACTATGCTATTTCTGGCACCGACTACAAAATAGGTTAATAAATAACGGAATTATTCGGTCGGTTAATTTTTTTGTCAAAAATGTTTTATATTATAACGGTTTTTAGTTTCGATGTTCGTTATTTAATCACACATAAAATAATTAACGGATTTTAATAAAACTTGGCACGATTTTAATAATCTCAATAGATTAAAATTAAATATTTCATAGAGATACTTCATAAGCTGGAATAATATAAGATACTTTTTATCCCGGAAAGATTCGTAGTGTACCATAGAATTATCTGTGAGAAAGTGTATAAGTCTGTCAGTAAAAGTTAGATTTGCCAGAAAAATTTTTTCGTCTTTATTTTTAACCGCCCACGCTACAACGTCGAGGTTTTATAGTCGTTAGTTTAACGTGTGTACTTACATGTATCTGTCTATGGCATCGTAGCGTCTAAGATGGACCGATTCCGATGAAGTTTTATTTGTTTGAAAAGTAATTTAATCAAGGTGGTCCTCAGCTATAGTTTAAGAAGATATGTTCAGCCATTTAAAGACTATCAGTATTTCTGGATACCTTTCTTTCGATATCAAGTATCGAATAGAATCGAGTATCAAACTTTTTTTAAAGTACGTAACAGTATATATTTATGAATAGTGAATAAGGCTGTATTGACTACTGTTTTTATATTCTAGATTCAACAATATATAAAAACAAAAAATCCACTTATAACAGTTAATATTGATTCTTCTGAATTGATGTCGTGAAGTTATACTCAGTAATTGTATTAAATTAGAGTATTAGTTGGGGGTAATTTGATAGTTATAATTCACTCGGAACATAATTCAGAAGTGTTTACTGACGACGTCGCGGGCATATGCTAGTAATAAAATAAAAGGTTTTTAATAGCAGAAAGTCTTCTGCTTCTTGAAAATTTAATTAGAATACTACGCAATAAACAGATAAACATTCAAATAAAACAATTAATTAAATCGTTGTTTGTGTTTATTAATAAACTGTAAACTTAAATGACAAACAACAATAAAACTTTATTTATGAAAGTTCTCGAATTTCGGGAATTATGATTTTGACAAATTCACAGATTTATTTTCATAGAGAGCTTTATCTTAGATAATTCTTATCAATCATTCATTCATTTTCACTTTCTTAGTGTTCTTTTGAAATTATTCAATTTTACTATAATATTATAAATGTGAAATTTTGTGAAGGGATGAGGTGTTGGGGAATACTGAAGAAACACTACAAGGGGTGATGATATTGAATTTACTATTGGGTAAACGCAAAGTAGATACTGCTACTGAGCCGATAAATAATCCAATATGATCTCTAAAAATTATGAGAGAAATCTAAGCAGTGCCTAGGAATTCTGACCAAGGTGTAGGCTTAAAGACGCCTTTTAACAGAATTCCAACACTCCCCTCCACTGCTCAGGCTCTCTATGTAAACCCAAGGTTAAACTAGCATAAACTCTTCTTGATCTTTCTAATCATAAAATCTCCGAGATATATACGTGCACCATAAATGAATAAAATATACAGAAGTTGTTCAATTATCAAATATACTAAACTTATGTTTTTTTCTTAAATGTTAAATCTACTGATGTTTGTGTTGTTAATATAGGTAATTAATTTAGTTTTCGACTAAACCATATTAATACTTTGTTCGTTGATATTTGGATATATTTTCATTGTTACATATTGTTAATAAGTGCAACTTTATAAACCAAAAAATTAAATTGTCTATCCCGACGATGTCTATCAACGATTAATATTAGATCAAGTGTAGCATTCTAGTGAATAAACCGAGATATAATATATTTAATGAATTAATTAATTTATGACACTATAGATACTACATTATTTTATGTTAGGTAAAATCTAAGCGATACTTTTCAGAATAATTCAATCGGTTCTAAAAATTATTAGAGTTAGCAAAATTGTTGATAACTTTGTATTCGCAAGTAGTTTCTTTTATTTTATTTCTAGTTGGTAACGTGTGGAGAATATATTATGTAACGTTTCGATACAATTGAGTCAATATGTCAAGTGATTTTTATCGGTAAATATTAAATGCTGATTGATTCTGATTATTCGTCTTGGATATATTTGCCATAGTTAAATATATAGTGAACGTGAGACATTTTAATATCTAAGTCGTCTTTAAAGTACTCTCGGTTTTTGTCTAAATTGTATTAATATTTTCTTTTGAATGTTACTCCAGAACATAAATCTCATATTGATAAAATTAACGATTACTATGAAACTCATTTCAACTTTTCCGTGCAGTAAATCCTCTAGTGTAACGAAACTAATACTGCAACATGGATGTGTGTATGAAGAAAAATCCATACAGTATATAATGGGGTAATGGGATTAATGAAAAGGAAGAAATTCTATTAGCCAGTGGCATTCGCAATTTATCGAACGTGACTTTCGGCCGCTTGTTACAGTCCGCGTAGGATTTGATTTTCCGTAAGTGCTATAGGAAATGTCTCGTGAGCGTTCGCCAAAGCCTGGCGGGAATAAAGTATAGAAAATTGGGTCGACGCTTGTGGAATAGTACATTTGGAACAAAGCCAAACAAAGCAGTAGCGATGGCGATTTGTTTATTTTTATTTTATAAAAATATTGTATAACCGTTTTTCTAAATCAATACCTTGATCCTTTTAAAACATAGTAACCATAATCATTTGTCACCTGTCGTTACAGTCCTTTTTTGTTTGATTTATTTAATTGTAAGCATTTTTTGACTAAGTTTAAGAATCTAGTTTATGCAATAAGGCGGATTTTTCCTACTTTTACAATTTATTAAATTATTAATTTTTTCATGACATATAGTAAATGTTCTTCAATCCATCCAAAATCTTTGGGAATATTTAAAAATTATTCGTTGCTGACGTTTTAAAACATTATTATCCATTCATATGGCTTAACAGGTCTGGGAGAAAATATGACATTTTTGACTAAAACTGAATTATAAAATGTATCATCAAAAACAGTACGTTACGAAAATCACCTTGGTAAGTTCATAAAAAATTCAGTTAGTAAATAGCTAGCCCATAGGTAAGAGAGTGCGGACGAATTTCCCCTGGGAAAAATTAACATATCACATGTTTACCTCCCTAAAGTACCATAACAAGGAAAAACTTCTTTAATATTTAAAACTAGTAAGCTTCCTGGTTTAAGAATAGTTTTATCATTAAGTTTTAATTTAATTACTACTGCTATTATAATGTAATATATCTATATATACTAATATTAAAAGAGGTCTAGTTTGTGAGGTTGTAGGGGGTAATGTCTGGATCTACTGAACCGATTTTGAAAATTCTTTTACCAAAAGAAAGCCATATAGTTTGCTAGTGATATAGGATATATATTTACCTGAAAAATTAAAAGACTTTTCCGTGGTAGTCGGATTTGCAAAGTAAGTTAGTGAAAAGATGGCCAAACGAACATGTTTCTTACGAACGCTGCCTCCAATGATGAGAAATATATGATCATGGGATATATATGAGATAAGTATATGAGTCATAGTTGCGGTTTGAATACACCGCAGCGAAGCGAGAGCAGGTCTACTATACTATTATATTTTAATGTGTCAATTAAAATTAGATAGGTAATTTAAAATGTAATAGTAGATAAGTGTCTAAAAATGTATTATTTATTTGAAGTTGCACTGTTATATTAAACTAATGTTTTCCAAACCTCAAATTGTATTGTTAAGATCGTAAGGATTTATATTCTGTAGTCTTTATATACCACACATTTTAATGTGTGGTATATAAAGACTACATATCAAAAATATTTTGGAAGCTCTATTGAAAAGCAATATATTTTTTTAAACATATTACAGCAAAGTTACTTTTTTTATAACTATATTATTATAGTGGGAGTATTTAATACTCACCGTGTGGTGGGGCGCATGTCATTATAGTGCGAGTCTCTGAGGAGAGTGGACGTGGCCTATATAGTATGTTATTGAGTCAGTGATATTTATGGCGACGAGTACACAACTAAAACATAAAATTTTCGCAATTATATGTATTGATATGAGGTATATAAAATGAGTGAATTATTCTATAATAGTTACATTGTCTCAAATATAATATTTTATATTATCGAACCAGTGATATAAAATGTTTGCAAACTAATCATGTATGGCCAAACATAGATGCACATTAGCGATGCGATGTCCAGTGCTATTCGACTAGTTTATTGCTACAAATATTTATAAATTTATGATACTATTAAAATAAGTTTAAAACGATAATTGCATTGGATTATGTGTTGGTCATGGATTATATTGTCTGTGGTAGCTACTGCGATGTATATTACAAGCCGTCGGTGACAAAACCACATGTTAATTGATTTTCGAGTTTAAATTGAATATAGGATTGAAATGCATTTAATATGAATATGAACTACAATTTACTAGTCAGTATATTATTTTGATGAATTTATACTTTTTATAGATTATTTTATAATAGTTAAACTTGTTTCTGGGTCTCAAGTCTAGTATTGTTTTTTGGGTGTTAACATGTAGCTCAGTAGTTTGGACGTTGGATTCACGAACGATAAGTCGTGGGTTCAAATCCCGAACATTGGGCTAGCTTATTAGGAGGGGTAAAGGGAATAATAGTAGTATGTGATCCATACTGCTAGTAATCTTTAAAAAAATAATAATAATAAAAAAAAAAATTTAACTCTGGGCCAATAAAATCAATTTAGTTAGCAACAACGATGATAACTTTATATTTGCAAGAATTACTTTTTATTTTATTTCAAGACTGAGCTCCATTTGACAACTGAGCCAGTTGTCAAAAAGCTCAATTTTCCATTATGACTGACATGATATGCTGTTGTATGGTGTCGTGGTTTCCATTACTAAGGTTTGGAGTAAGTTTTTAGTACTCAGTTACCGTGTTACTGTGCGGTATTGGTCCAATGTAAATAATAATTTTGAATATGGAACTTGAAAGTTTTCTTTGAAGGTAGTAGAATAAAATCATTTAATAAATGAACAGTGTTAACGTTGTGAAGTGTGTATAAAATAATAGCCATATTTATAGTTTAATAATAGATAGCGTCATAGTCTGGCGCGCCTGGCTAGCAATGTGTTTAATTGAGAGTCTGCCCCCAATCCCCCATATTGTTTCGCCCCGACGCTCACAAATTCAATGAAAGGAAACTGCTGCACCACGAAAAATTTCCGGTGACGAAGGGCGCTCTGTTATTTGCAAATTACATTTCGACTCCACAGACTGGAAGGTTTCTTTGAAACCATTTTGATTAAAGCAACTATATATATGTTGTCACTTATTTCTATTTTTACGCTTCTCAACAACGTCGCTTTTACTGAACAGTAAAAATTAAAAATAAACACACCTTAATAGTGATTCATTAACCATTCTAATACACACCCTTTCTATATATACACACTCATCTAACTTGTGCTTGAAGCTTAAAGAATCTGTTAATAATAATCATAACATCAACCGTCTATAACTCATGTTCACTGCCTAACCTGATTGTATATTACGTTATAATCAACCGTTAAATACTTACTGCTTACAGCTCAATGTTAGTAATTATTAACTAACGCTAACATAATGAGTCAAGCTTATTTTTTTTCCAAATAGAGTATTGCCAACATACTATATCATAGTATTTTGATGATTATTGTTACAGCTCTTTCAAGTTCGTCCTGTCTTCATTAAAAGAAAACTCTCAATTCGATTGCATAATAATATATAAATATTTTAAGTAAATGCTGATCCTAAGTTGTTTTCTAAAATTTTAATTTTGCTGACACGGAATTTTGGACTTCGAAGATACACCAGGGAACTCAAAGTCTTATAAGAAATCTAAAAAGATATTTTTTGTGATAAAATCAAAGTTTTTAAATTTTCTTATTTTCTGTCTTTTTTGTTTCTTGTCTCTAAGGTAAATGTTAAAATTCAGGCAAATCATATAAATCTATATAAATACAGTTTTTTTTAATAATAGTTAAGTAGCAGTTAGGTACGTAGAGCTTCGTATCCGTGCTACGAGAACAATGTTTCAATGCTACAACTCCAGGGTGCTTTCATTTCTGTAATTAATTTTTTCTTCTGTAATAAAAGCATTAAAAACTTTTTGTTTCTAACCTCTACTAATGAGGTATTTTTAAGGTAACTAAAAACGAAAAATGGAACCTTTATCAGGTCATTTTGTTGTCCGTCTGTCTGGGTGTCTAAACCCGTTTTCTCAGGATATTAAATGGAAATGAATATTACATAATTAAGACTACTATGAATGTTCGATAGAGCTGTGAAAACATTTAAAGTTAAGTCAAAGCAATCAAAATGTACGGTCGTTTAGATTCTCACAAGAAATTAAAAACTATACCCGTTGATCATCATACAATTTACGTAAGACAAAAAAATATTTTTTAAAAGTTTTGTAACAGCAAAGTTAAGTTTGTTAAGAGTGTTGGTATTTCACTCCAGATTGTAAGACGGTATACTCGGTGCAAGAGTTCGCTTCACACATGGCCGGTGTTTTTTATACACACTTAGTTATCCAGTTCACGACATTCTTATGTCATTTTCGACAAGTTCTTTTTCTCGAACATATGAAAGTACCACAAAGGTATACGAAATTCCAATCTCAAAAATATTTTATTATAGAGTTGAATAACCACGGTATTAGGGAATGGGTAATATTTTCTGAATATATAATATGTTTTCCTTCATTCCAGTGGTTACTCGAGTTTTATTTCCTTCTTTAATATTTTAAGGATAAAACGATAGGGATCGCTATATCCTTTTATATTTATCTGTTTACCAATTTTTTACCATTTAACCTTCCAACGGCCAACGCTCATTTTTAACGGGAGCAGTACCGCTTAATTTAAAAGACCTATTGGAGTTTTTAATGATTTTTATCACGAAATGAATGTACCTTAAATACTACAAAAATTGAGTAATAGTCAAATAAAAATGCATTTAAAATACAAATACGTATTACGTACGTACGAATATATTGTAATTATAAACTAAAATATAACAAATGCGGTCGCTTCGAAAACGCTAAGGTTAGGGTTAAACGAGGTTTTTTAATTAGTATTATAATATAAAATTTCTCTATAATCTCTCACTTGCTGAAAAAATATAGCTTTTTATTTGTATCCTTATCTTATGGAAAGACAATAACCATTTATAGTCCGTTCCAAAACACAGTAAACAAGCAATAAAATGATAAATTACGTTCATTGTAATTGAGTAAACAATAAAATGCTAGAATACAATTAAAACACTCGTTTCGCCAAACATGCTGTAATCCAAATGGTAGATTTATTATTATGATCTTCAAATAAATTCCTTTGAATGTTTTGTTTCGGCAATAACGTTGAGTATTCTTTATCTAAATATTTGCGAGATGTCCTTGACAGAATTGTTTATTAATATCCAAATTACCGTAGTAAAACTATCTATACTTACACTTAAATTATCTTTAAATAAACAATCTATACTAATACTATAAAGAGGAAAGATTTGTATTATTGTATGTAACAACTAAACTTAAAAACTACTGGACCGATTTCAAAAATTCTCTTGCCGTTAGAAAGCTACATTATCACTAAGTAACATAAGCTTTATTTATTACAAAAAAAATCGAAGATCCTCAGAAATTTTCACTAAAACCAACCCAAGGTGCAAAAAAATTAGCCATAAAATATCTTTAACCGCATACGCTGCAGATTGTATTGATGATAGAAAAAAAATGTTCTACTATATTATAGAACGTTTCAATTTCTACAAAAAACTTTGAGATCATATGTCCAGCTATTGCAGTTATGTCACTATAACTACTTTTTTACATTTTAAAAGTTGATAAAATTGCCTATTAAGATCAGACCATGTTTTCCATACCTTTGTTCTTATCCAAATAAATTATTTCGAATTCAAGACTGTTACAATACCTGTAATTACTTTTTGAATTATTGAATTCAAAAGATATTACGAAATAAAAATATCAATATAAACAAAAAATACACTTCGACGGGCCGGTGTGGAGCGCCACGCGGCGCAGCGAGCGACGCGGCGATAGAGCGGGCAACGAAACGCGGAGAGCCAAAATGTTAAAAAAGAATGATCCACCCGTGCGAAGCTGGGGCGGGCCGCTAGTGATGCATAATATTATTTTTTTAGTAGTGACTAAAAAGTGTGCTCGCCTGGGCTATAAAGTTCCAGCAGTTTGATTCATAATTTAGATATTACAAATTACTCTTTTTTTAGGTATCCTGGATACGTAAACGGGACCTCCACATCCTAACAGTAGGCGTTCACACATACAGCAGCGACGCGCGTTTCGCCGCGCTACACACAGACGGCTCGGACGAGTGGTCGCTGCGGGTGGCACACGCTCAGCCGAGGGACTCTGGCGCCTATGAGTGCCAAGTGTCTACTGAACCGAAGATCAGTTTGTCATTCTGGCTCACTGTTGTTGGTAAGTTATGAAGACATTTCCTTATTTAGTTTCTCAGTTAAGTAAATGGATATTCAAGATAATAAATATACTGTAGTGAGAAATATAATGTGTGGAAAATGTAATAAATTATTGTGATGAATTTTACTTGCCATTCAAGTTGATAATGACGAGTGTATTTTTATAGCTTAACTACTAGTTGTGTACTAAGAAAATATGTCGTAGATTTTTCTCATTATAGCTGTGTCTGTTTTTGTCATTTTGGCTCACTGTTGTTAGGAAAGTTATGTGCTTTTAGATTATTAAACATTCAGATATGGTTGGTTATGAATTCAATTATACAATAATGGTTGTTATGTACTATCTTAGAAAATATATTGAGTATTTTTAAAGGAGGTCGACTCAAATAATATCAGCTAGTGATCTAATAATTAAATGCATTTAATCTGAAGTTGGTATTGAAATCTAAGGCAAGTATGGATATGGATAAATGACGTATATATCCTATTTTAACCTTTCAGGCATTCACTGAAATATAGACATATTATTATTGATTAACCTTGGCTATTTTTAAAAAGTTATGGCCATTTCTGTGTAGATATAAAAAGGATACAAGCAAAAAGTTCGTAATAAAACAATTCTCTGTATTACACGGGAGCCAATAAACAGACCAGTAATATAATTAAGAGCAATACACAGAAGATGCTTTCACAAATTACTAATTAGGGCTTCGGCTATGTTTTGTTGGCTCAAACTTTGGTACAGTTCAGAACTAAGCTGTCGGTTAGCAACTTCCAGTCTTCTTAATCACGGGCTTTACTTCCACCTTAAGTATCTTCGGCTTTATTTACATAGACAAACAAGGGAACGCTTAACATGTGGTTTTGTGTCCTAAACTAAATGGCTATTTGTGTATAAACACTATTTTAATTCTTGACTAGCCTTTACTAGGCTAAAATATTTTTAACAGTAACATTTTTTCTGGTTTAGACGAGCACTGCTCGATTCCGTCTATATTTAATATTATTATCATATTTTGAGTGATACTGTGCAGTATAACTCCCATACTAATATTTTCTTAAATATCTTTGTACAAACATTTAATAAGTTACAATTTATATAAAAGAACATATTTATGTATTTTATTTTTAGACGAATCTTATCAATTTTTAGATAAACATAAACAATATATTACGTTGGAAGCCAATTTCGATGAAAAGCATAAAAAATGTAATAAGAAAATGTTTAAATATTCTCAGATTCAATTATATTAAACCAATATTGTATCTAAAAAGGTTTTCTGAGCGAGGCTTTTTGTATCAGATAAATTAATATTATAAATGACCTCCTCATTATAAATGAACATAAATTTAAATTAATTTGAATGTTACTAGCTACTTTTGATTTGCAATATTTATAAATTGTTTAAATTATTCATTGAATTAATTTATTTTGATTCGACCAACAAATAATCAAGTGCATTGAAAGTTAAATAGTAAACAATATTATTTTTATTTGAATTAAAACTGTCTATATATTTTTTTTGGACATTTTAACTATAAATTGTATTTATTTAAATGGTTAGGAATCAACAAATCTAATTACAATATAGCAATTTGTATAAAAACAAAAATCTGAATTTTATCAAGTTTGGTAGATATCACTTTTGGGAATAAATATTTCACAATCATTGATTTTTTATAACCTTACTTATATATTAGTTTACCACAATGTCGTTATAAATTACAATTTGATACAAGATACTACAACCTAACTTTAGATAAAGCCTGCGTTTCCACCAGAGATTAGCGAGGAACGAGTTTGTTTAGAATCAATAGACTCGCAATCGCAATTATTTACACATCCCTCGCTACACATCCTAGCTCATTTCTGGTGGAAACGCAGTCAATGTCTGGACATAAAGAAGATATTTAAGAAAACTTAACAAAAGGGAGCCAACACCGATAGAAGTGATGAAGATAAGTATGCGTCAGTATGTTGCTGTTGCTGAAATCTTCTCTTCTACCTTTTACTCTTCTAAGAGATAAGCATTCATTTAATTCCTAACAATGTTTATATACAGTTTACGAGAATAATAATAATTAATTAAATATAAGGCTTTGTTTCGTTTAAATTTGATGTCAAATAAAAAGTTTTTGCCGTTTGAAAATGTTTTAGTTTAGCGAAGGTACGGCAAACAGCTAGTTTTAATCAGATTTTTATATCAGAAATATAATAAGATTTACCGAGTGAGATAGTTGTAAATATTGGTAATGAACTATGGTTCTATAACATTTGGACTTTGTTTTGTTTTTTAAAAGATTACTAGCAGTATGAATCATATACTACTAGTATTTCTTAACCCCTTCAACTAAGCTAAATGCTTTTGTTAGGAATGGGACACGCCAGTAGTCCAATGACTGGAATTTGAACCCACGACTTATCGATCATGAATCCAACGCCTGAATCTCTGAGCTACTGATGCTTATTTGTGACAGACACTAACTACTCAGTATTAGTATATCTGAGGTTGATAGGATTTACAGTAACATATCTATTTTAGCAGAATTAATCATATCTGTTTACAAGCACGTTTATCAAAACAATTACCACTATGTTTATGATTTGACAAAGCATATTTGTTTCAGTGTCAAAGGCAGAGATCCTGTCAGGTCCAGAGCTGTTCGTCCGAGCCGGATCAGATATTAACCTTACTTGCATAGCGAGACACGCTCCAGATCCGCCCAGGTAATATTTTTATATCTATATATCAATGTGAGATTATATTTAATAACTTAATTATATAGACGCAATAACACTGTTCATAGTTTTGTCGACCTCGACATAAAAGTCATTTTTAATAATTTTATGTTTGATGAAACTATGAATTCTTTATTATATTATAATTTAAATATTTATTTTTATACTGTAAGGAAACGAAAAAATCTTTTTTTTAACACCATAACTTTTTAATTAATATATTTGATTTTTATTTTGTTACGTACTAAGAATAAGAGAGAGAAAAAATGTACGAGTTTAGGTAACAAAATTAATAGGAGAGTAAAACTTCTCTGTGTCATAGACCAGCAGTTATCTGTCATAGTCCCTTTCCCCTAAAACCTTTCCTCTCTCAATTTTGTTCTCTATAATTTCTCATCCTCTCAGTAAATTCATCTGGACTACTTAAATTCATATTCGCATTTATAATCTTGAAAACCAGAGTCAGTCTTAAATATAAACAAAATTTCAATTTCTGTAGAGAGTTCCAAGGCAACAATAAAAACTGTTTTAATTTTAAATTATAAAAGATAAATTATTTGATAGTGTTTTTAGTGTAAAAGTGTATTTCAAAAGCAATGTATAAATTAGTTCTGTCCCCAGCTTCATATACTGGTATCGCGGCGCTAACGTTGTGAATTACGCACAACGCGGCGGTATCAGCGTTGAAACAGAACAAAGGACGAGAACCAGCAGACTCCTTATCGCTAGGGCATCGCCTAGAGACTCTGGAAATTACACTTGTGCACCTAGCAGTTCAGGTAACTTTGCTATAAACCCCTTATTAGGGTTAAATTAATTAGAGCGTCACCCAAAGTCACTAATTGCCATACTAATGCTATAGAAGCTATCCTTAAGAAGTTAAAATTCCTAAAGCATTATGATATTTATTTAAGACAGCTGTATAGCCCTATTCTAAATAAAATATGACGTAAAAATTTCGTCTTTAAGTCATCTATCTTAGAACTATCATTCAACGTCAATTTATTTCTTTCTTTCGAGATGACACACAGATTAAAGTTTAGAGTATACTATTGTATGAAAATATGTGCTCAGATTCTGTGAAGGTTAATTTGTCCATCGATATTATCTCGCAGATCCATATATGGCAGAATAATACTAATACTTCGTTTCACGCCTTTACATCGATAAGTAACTTTTAAATTGACGTACCAAGTACAAAATGGTATTTGAAATCCGCAGGAAAATAATCCTCATAAAGACTTCCTCGGAATTTTTTTGTTACTTGATACGAAATATTCTAATTTGTAACTTGACCATAATTGCAATGTAATTAACTCAAAACCTTTTTAAATTTATTCGCCTGAGTTTTCTAAAAATATCCATTCATTTAATTAATCAGTTCATTAACTGAATTTAATCTTGAGTTTTACATGCACAAAAATACATTACTACTTGTATACTTAATTAACATTGAAGTTCCATGTTGAGTGCTGTTAAGAATTTTTTTCAATCAGAGATATGTTTTTTCACAATAGCGGTATGACTTTAGAATTTTATACAAATATTTCTAGTTCAACAATAATATTATATAAGCTTGAATAAAATAATATGAATATGTTGAAACTCTGCTTCGTAAATGTGCTTCGTGCATTAAATAGATGCATACATATTAAACATTTTCATTAAAAACTTACGTTATAATGATGAAGTGTCAGTAGCTCAGTAGATAAGGCGTTGGATTCACGATAGATAGGTCATCGGTTCAAATCCCAGTCATTGGACTACTGACGCGGCCCACTCCTAACACGAGTCTTTTAGCTTACTTGGAGGGGTTAAGGAATACTAGTAGTATGTGATTCATACTCCTAGTATTCTTAAAAAAATAGTTATGAAAATGAAACTTCGCATCATATCTTGAAATGTACAAAGCATCGCATTGTAGACACTTCCTAAAAACGATATAATATTAGAAGATAGTCAAGCGTATTTAGAAATTTACTGTGATATATATATTTACAAGGAACTAAACAATTTCTAAATAATACTAGAACATAATATAACATTATAATATCATAGAATTTTTGTAAAAAATAAAACACATTGAGTAAACTGACAATGTGAGAAATATTTTTTAAGTTTTATGAGTGTTCAAAATGGCTCTTTCTAATTAAAATAATATGTTACATTAGGTTACTACTTTTAAACTGGAACAGAGACTAAATCTATCCTTATTATGTCTACTATTGTCACTGTCTTCTGTTGCTATTTAGGAACTTATAGATGCCCAAGGAAAAGTATATAGTATAGTTAGACATTCAATACATCTCATAAAAATTATAAACAATTATAGATTATATACATCAGGTTTATAACATTTACTACTGTGTAAATAGTAACAATATAACCAAAATTAACAACTGATAAAAACCCTGCAATCATTAACTTATCTGAGTATGTGTTTTATACAATTATTACATAGAAATATCTAATAAGAGGAAAAATATTATACAATATTTACTCTCATCTCATCTGTGGGTTTTCTCGTGGTCGTCTCGCCGCAGGACATAATAAATTACAATTCAGTGCTTTACATTTAGATCGTGAGGTTAAACCACCCTGAAATACTCCTTAAAGGACTGATATTCTTAATTATGCTTTTAAACAAAGAAAAGAGAAAATATACTGTTTAGTTAAAAATACAACATTTTCGTTCGGTTTTATAAAATAAGTTTGTATAATTATAATGAATAACTATTGTTTTGAGACGAGTAATTTGTTAAACTTGGCGTGTTTTTACAAGATTCATACTTCAGGGGGAGTAATTCTAGACCGTCTTAATTTTTTAGCAATACTTATTTTTCCAAATAAAAAACTTGACCTCCCATACATAGTTGGCCTGCGAACGGAATAACATATCATTATGATGAAAACTACTAAGTAATTTTTCAACTTAAGAAACAGATTTTAGAAACTGCCGGACACTAGGGTTTCGCACATGCCATGCGTACATTGAAGTGACTCTCAGTTACTGAAAATTGATACATAAGTTCAAAAATAAATTCGTAATTAGACTCCAGGTTTCTGAAAAATACTTTGTCTGGAGGGGACATTATATTGCGTATAATTCCTAGGAAATATATAACTTTATACATTCGCAAGAAATGTTTAACATATCCGTAGATTAACAAGAATATGATATTCCATAAAACATTAATAATGAGAATAGTATATATTTTTAGGGATTGTACATAATAGCGACACATATGTCCTAAATATTTTTAATTTAATAAAAGGCTTATATTTATATATTTTTAACAGATTCAGCGTCGGTAGTGGTGCACGTCCTCAATGGCGAACGTCCGGCTGCAATGCAAAGCGATGCTCTACAACTAACACCAACGAATGCATTAATTCTTTTAACGATACTCACTATGTATTTAAGAAGACACACTCTCATCGACATCATCCTCCATTTACTCATCAACCTCCAAAACTTCCAGAACAAGCTTAAAGATATTTATAATGAGATAGAAAGACTTATTTCTAGATGACCTGAAAACGTAGATAAATTTGTAAAGGCATAAAATGCGTTATTATAGAAGTTAACAATTTAATATACTAGCTATGAAAAAACGAATTATTATAATTATTGTCTGATTAACTTAGTGTAATTTTAAACTGGTCGTATGTATAGATTACAGAAAGTTACTTTTTAAGAGTGAAGGGTACAGATGAGATAGACAGATCTTCATTTAAATCAGTAATATTGTATTAGTGTTTCATTTTGTGACTAAAATGTATGTAAATATCCATAGATGATTTTGAAACATTTCATGTTAATAGGGACAACCTCGTTCAATGATTTTAAATGAAATTGAAGAGAAAGGTAAACACTAAATCAAAATTAAATCTACAGAGCATTGTTTAGAGAACCACAGTAAAGTAGAATAAATATCAACATAGTTTAGGCTGGCCTTTATGAAGCAGTTGATTTATTTCAGTTTGTTTAGCCAAATTACATTTACATATTGAATATTAAATTACGCCTTCGCAAAAATACTACGATGATGTATGGACGGATGGAATTTCATATCATGTGTAAATATACTCACATAGAGTCTAAATTATTAATTTAAAAATCATTTAAATTATATAGCATGTATTGGAATTTATGTGAAAAATGGTAAAGGAAAATATCAAAGGCTTTTTTAATTTTTCTGCTTTTGCTTTATTATTTCTGAACATGTTTTTAGTTTTATCTTAAATAATGTACACGTTAACGTAGACAATATATTCTTTCTTTTGATCATATTTAAAAAGTATAATAAGATTATTTCTTTGAGAAATAAGACATTGGTATAATTAAAGGTGAAGTCTTAGGACTAAAAACACAGTTGCATTGAAATTATCATTTTCTTTATATCTTATATTGTTTTTAAAGAATTATTTTATTAATATCATCGATAATAAAATATGCTAAAAATTACTACCTTAGATTTTATTTTCGGCCAATAAATCGCTAGTTATATTAAACCGATATTTAGCGATCTACGTTAAAGTATACATATTTGAGTTTATATCAATCTAATTTATTAAACTCCTTGTAAATACGAATACCCAATCCCTGTTTTGCATATTAAATAGTTTAGGATTTAGTCTGTTATCTATAAACTGGGTTAAGCAAGCTCTAATCGAATGGTACTTCATATCGCTCCCGGATGCTATCTGATCACTTAACACAGATCTGCTTAGATTAAATTGTAAATATCAGCATAATAAATTATCAGCTTTTTTCACATCTAAGCTCATTACACTTCTACTTATAGTATATTTTTAAATGAGTTAATTATTTTTATATTAGACTTCATCATAATAGGCAAGATAGCATTATCAGAGAATGTGTTTTTTGAGAAAATATATATTGAAAATTCTGAAAAATAAACCAGTTCTACCACTGCAATCGGTCATCTTAATTTAGTAAATTGTTTGCATTTGTAAAACGTCTAGCGTAGGAGCAATGCCACATTTAATAAACGTATCAAACGGCGCCAATGTATATATTTATTTTACTAATTTAATTTTTAACGTACTAGAAATGGTTTCATTTTTGTTACGTTAAATCGCTACCCAACAACTATGTTATATAAAATGTCTATGAGAAACAAAGATGAGGAGACAAGGAAAAAATATTTCTGTCTAAATAAAGAGACATTGAAAGAAACTATTGAAGTTTTTCTACATTTCAGGATATTTAAAATATAATGATGAAACAAGTAAAATCTATTGAATTTATTCGAAAAATTGATGGAATCGATGTTGATGAATTTTCGTAGGTAGTTTTGAAAAAAAATTCAAAGCTATGCAAAATTTCACTGTTCTTCCTAATTTCATACAATTCCATTTTGAAAGAGGATACTATGGTGTATGAAAAAAAATATTTCGAAATAAAATTTTTAAATACACTAAATTTTATTTGAATTTTTTTTTTTAAATTAAAAATTTAAAACTCAGAATTGTGTTTGTTTTTTCAAAAATTTTTACTAGCCTAATTAAGTATTCAAAATTTCTCAGTCCTCAAATTTACATAATAGGGTTTGATTACCTTTACTAAGAGATATTAAAAAAGTCCCAGCATCACGACACCACACCATCTCCATTACCACGATGGTACAAAGGTTATATATTATCTTGTTATAAATTAATACGACAAAGTTGTAAACTACCTACCAAATATTTGTCGATTTGACATAGAATGATCCACATAAAATTTTAGGTGTCGGAATTCGATATACCCAAAAATCTAGTCCCAATTTTACATGTATGCTAATCATGTACCATATATGAGAGATATTTAGTTCAGAATTAAATCAGAGAGCGTAATTGATAACATCATCAATATTGTATAACTCGTTTATACCTGCCGTTATTAATTACAGAGCTGACAGTGACTCTAATGAACGTTCACATTTGCTGATCATTTTGTTACTAATTTACTACATTTATAACACAGTAAAATGATATTATTTATTTTCTTTATATTTCTGGTAGTATCGGATCGTTTAACTCAAAACTGAGTAGATGTAATTGTAAATTATTATCAGCTTTTACACATCTAAGCTCATTTATTGATTAGTTTCCCTTCCCGAACTTATGTAGTAGGTTTTTAAACCAGGATGTTCCTCTTCAACCAGGTCATCTTCTGGCAGCCATCTTGCCTTGTATTATTTAGTAAATCAGCTTTCGCACCTTAATGGTTTTCAGAACTTCAAGTTTTAGTTTACTTTTTTAGATTACCACAATATCATTTATGACAATATTAATCACACATTCATTTGCACTAAAACTCTTAATAATTTTTTTAAACTGATAAACAAAATGGTGTAACTCTAGTCCAGTTGTAGGCGACGAGTATAGAAGGATCCTTTCGACTTTCCTTCTGAAGAATTTGTCTTGTTGGACTTCTCATAGGGCATCTTATAAGAAAGTTGGGAGTCTATCCAAAAGAGAATAATTTGATGTGTGGTCTACAGGTTAATTTGATTGGAAACTCTTGTATTAAAGGTACTGTTACTGATTTAGGAAAAATTTTAATATTTTTGTCTCGTAAGACAGTGAGTAGGAGCAGCTAAGAAAAAATTTATTAATGAGTCAGCGTTGTTATATTGTAAATACATTGGTAGATTAGTTGTTAAGTTCTTAAAGAACTAATTTCGTAGTTTATGTTTTTATATAAAGCAGGATTTAAAAAATCAAACACTTACTTCACATGAATGTACAAAATGGCTAATATTTTTTGTAGTCCCGCACAATGATTAATTTTTAAATATAAAAAATACATGATCATTTATGTGAAATAAAATTGTAAATACGCCTTTTGTAAATTATAAAAAGCAGAATAGATTGTCTTGATACTTTAAAATATACTTATTACACATCATTACTGCGTAAAAGTTCCATTACATACAATTATAATAATATAATGTAATATTATTTTAGCTTTAAACTGTGAATAAATTTTGTAAATAAAAATGTTTTACGTGTTATTTTTGGGTTTTATTTAAATCCTTTAAAACCAATACATATACTAAAAATGTAAGTTATCAATCATCTGCTCAGAATGAGGAGGAGGAAAAATGCATGCATCAATGTTTACGTAAGCACGGGGGAAGGTATTAGAGCTTATTTTTGCTGACATAGGGGCGGGGGGTTGGTATTGCAAAAAATCTGCTTACGTAATAATTGAACGACTCCACAGAAGATATGACGAAAATTTAATATCCCTCATATTATAATATATAACACCAATAGAAGCCAAAATAAGGATTTTAAAATAGATTTTTAAAATGAATACAGTTTTCACTGTTGTATTGCTACAGATCTAATTTAAATTATTACATTTAAATCAGATGTTAAGGAAAAAGTTATTGTCATATAAAAATATTTACCTAAGCCAAACGAAGCCAGGATGGGTCGATTAGTAAAAAATGCCATACTTTTCTCAGATCCAAAAAAAAATTTATATACCTGAACCAAACTGCAAACTATCCCTAACTTTAGTTAGTAAAGTTAAAAGCGGAAAAGTTGCTATCACGAGGATTATTTTACATTATCTCTATCACCTACTCGTTCACGTTTTTTTAAACAAAACCATTGCGACAAAGAATGTTTTCAAACTTTTGACTTTAAAAATTAGCTTTTAATTAAAATCCGGTAAAAGTTTGCGTCATTACTGTCCTTTGTGACTGTGACCCTTTTGGACCGTTCCGGCTCTTATCTTTTACATAAATGGCCAAATTAAAAATGTCACAGGCTATTTAAAAGGTTATTTTTGACATGTCATGTGCAAATTGTCTCAATTTATTACGGGTACAAAGGAATACTTTATACTTTAGTAATTGATGATCACAAACATTTTTAAAAAGCTTTTTTTATATTTAGAAAGACGCAGATCTAGTGAACAGTTTAGTGGATATCATTACCTATAGAAATTTACTTGATTTAATATTACCTATAGAAATACAAGTAGAGATGTCCAGCATATATAAGTACAACTAAAATAGTTGGCAGTTTGATTTACAAGACAAACTGGCAAACTTGCCTCTACTAATGTGTCTCGATACTTAATTGTTTTCTTTGTAAATCCGCAATACATTAAGGAACTTGTAAATCGTGATAAGACTGCACCATGAATTTGTCTACAGTATCCAGAAACAATAGTCTCAATTGAGTTTAACTATTGTTAATTAATAAAAAGGAGAGAAGAATGTTGTAGTAGTCTATGCGAAGACTAACATTATGACGGCTTGACTAGAATATCCTCCTGGGCTTATACTTTAGACTCAGAGCTTCAGCGTTGCTACTCGCGATGTGATCCATGATTATTCTGTCGTGATGGCGTATTTATTTTTCAATCCCCACTTCCTTGGTTTTTGTTTATCAGTTGGCTAACATTTAAGTAACAGGATGCTACCCATATCAGTCGTACTAACATCAAGATCAAGAAACAGGATGCTACTCATTTCAATCGTACCAACGTCAAGATCAAGTAACTGGATGCTACTCAAATTATAAGTGTTGCCAACATCATAATTAACACTATATTTTATACTATATATTAATCTTATAGATGGTAAGTGTTGATAATGAAGTCAATTTGACAGATCAGAAGTGTCTCTACCTAATTTTTTTAAAGTAAACTATAGTGCAAGTCAAGAAAAAGCCTTGATTACAATATTTTTGTTCAGTTTATCTTACTAATATTATGAATTAAAAATTTTGACTTTGAATATGAATATGAAAGTTTATATATTTGGATGTTTGTTACTCAATCACGTAAAAACGGCTAAACGGATTTCAGTAAAATTTGGCACGCAAATACTCTATAGCCTGGATTAAAACATAAGCTACATTTTATCCCGGAAAAACTTATGGTTCCTGTGGGATTCAAAATAAAACGTTTCTTGTTAAATCTAAGTACATGTAGTAAATTGCAAACGTACGGAGCCGGCCAAGTTACTAGAAAATTTGTTGTAAAAAATCGCCCAAGAAATGTTGTTTCATAGTCGGTATAATTCATTTTAAGTTAAAATTATTCAAATTCTCGGCATTATGTTACAGACCTGTTAAATGAAAAGAAAGTTTTGTCATTATTCATTAAAATGTGTATTTTAATAAGTACAAAATGGTTTATTCTGTAATTAATGGATTTAAAAGATGTATTAGAAGGGTATTTTGTTTTCGGCACAAAATATATTATTTCTTTTTAACTAAAACATGAGTGTATTACTCTTTATATGTTGATTTAAATAAGGTTAAGCTGCGAGCTTCTACAATGTCAGAATATTTGATAAATAGCAATATCTCGAACACATCGAATTGGTAAGGAGCCAATTTTAAGAGAAATTGCATGTTACGAGTATCTTGTCATATCCTTTACAATTTAAACTATACTTCCTCTCTCTGTATGTTTATGTAGAATTATGGTAAGTTTTAAAATGTTTTATATGGATATCAAAACCAGAAGCCATCAGATGTAAGTGGTAGAAAGCAGAACTAGAAGAAACATTGTAGTGATTTTAAAGTACTTACAAAAGTTTAAACACAAAAGGTGTTAAAATCCACGGAAGCCAGACATTGTCTTAGTGGTGGTTCGTGAGTTCGTAAATTCCCTTTGCAGATTCCTTCTCAAAAATATTTAAAAAAAGTAAATAGGTCAAGTTCAAAGTACCAACTATGTAGTTATATTACAGGAACATTTCTTATATATTTCTTTTCTTGATTTCTAAGACCTCTGTTTTTCTAAGACCTCTGATACACATTATTAGTATTCTATGATTAAGTTACGATTGTTGTTGATATATGTAGTTGATATATAGTTGTCTATGTGTACAATAAGATACTGTTGTCTGAAGGTGTCCCTGATTGGTCGGTCTTACAGTAGGTTGTTCTGCTTCCACTGAGTTGTGTCAGTGTCAGTCAAATAAAATAAATGCACTTCAGGAATTGTTACATAAAGTATGTATTTATTATTTGGTAGGTAATCAATAAAATCTATGTAAATGAAACCCTCAAAGTAGAAGCGTCAGAAGTTCAGTGGTTCGGGCGTTGGATTCACGATCGACAGGTCGTGGGTTCGAAGCCCGGACATTGGTCTACGGGCGTGGCCCACTCCTGACACAAGCATTTCAGCTTACTAAGAGGGGTAAAGGGAATATTAGTAGTACGTGATTCATACTGCTAGTAATCTTAAAAAAAGGGTTGCATGAATTTACCAAGGAGTTACAAAACTATTACAGTAATAAAAATTATTAATTTTGTGTGTTTTTAGCCTCATTTTTTGAGGCTTAAAGTTTATTCAAGAAGTATTCAATATTTAGTTATATTTTATTTGATACTAGCGACCCGCTCCGGCTTCGCACGATTTCTTTCTCTACTATATTATGCATGTATTATTCATATAAACCTTCTTCTTGAATCAGTCTATCAATTAAAAAACACCGCATGAAAATCCATTGTGTAGTTTTTAACATCTTAGTATACATAGAGACAGACAGCGGGAAGCCACTTTGTTTTATACTATGTAGTGATAACGAAGGTACATGAAAATGGTCGTGCAGTAACCAAAATATAATTGGATCTTTTTGTAATTGGAAATCTTTAACCTCGAACACTTTTAGGTGCTAATTGTGAGTCCCAAGTATCATAATTTTTACTGAACAGATGTAAATAAATATTGTTAGAATCTTTACTAGTGAATCTAGGTAGAAAGTTTTTGAAAAAAATCATAATATAAAAAATCTAATTATGATCAAGTTTTTAAAAAGTAATTTTGATTTTGTCTGTATATTTTATTTCCTAACGTCATCCAATTTTAGTATTTTATATAAAATCACGACTGCATTTTAACAAAGGAAAGTTGTGAGCTCGTAACAGTTAGGAATTTGGCTTTTAATTAAAATTGTCAGCTTTGCTTTCATATGCGGGTTGAAACTTTTCAATGGTGACTTTTTGAAAAATGAAGATAATAAAATATATATAACGAAAAAAACTTACCTACTTTATAGCGTATTTTATTAATATATACGTTAATATTGCTTAGAGTAAGGGAGCTATACTGCGCATTAACACTCAAGATAAGCCAAAATTACTGAACCGAATTAAATATAATTTGGTATACAGATAGTCTAGAGCCTGAGAAAGGACATAGGCTACTTCGTATTGCAAAAAAAGGATTGTAAACGGTTGAAAGGGAGGGATGAAATTTGTATAGAAGTATCTTAATTTTTAGAGCCAGAAACTTGAAAATAATGTTTAAGGCTGTTGAATCGATATAAATAAATATGACATTCAACGTTTGTAAAAGTTTTACCCTCAAGGGTGTAAAAAACCAATAGGGAATAGGGGATGGTCGCGCTTTCACGCTAAAACTACTGAACCTATTTAAATTAAATTTGGTATAGAGATAGTCTAGAGCCTGAGAAAGGACATAAGCTACTTTTTATTGTAAAAAAAAGGTTTGTAAGAGGGGGGAGGGGGGTATGAAAAGTTATATCGCTAATTCACGCGGACGAAGTCGCGGGCACAACTAGTAAATAATAAAGTAAACTTACGTAGACCTCAATAAGGGTGACTTTAACCACGACACTATAATACTAACTTCCATGCATACTGCGAGAAAACACCAGAATGAGTGACTCTAATATATCGCACTAAAGTTTATATATTGTCTACACGTCGGTATACTTGAAGTAAAATAAAAGGTTAAACTATAAACGGTGTTACTAAAAATATGTATAATTATAAATTATTATATGTAACCCTGGTATTAAAAATCGAGTGGACTATTTAGAGAGAAACTTGAAAGACTAAACAAAATCTTTTTGGGGGCGTGAGATATAGTGAGATTTGATTCAGTCCATCTCCAATCTCACGAGTGATTTTCACTTAACCATAGAAATAATTTCAAAGATATTTTTAAATAAGTTTAATACTTGTTGGATTGAGTTTCAATACTGTTACTGCAAACTGTTCTCGCTTTAATGGTATAATACTGTTTCCAGATGGTTGTGTTTAAAGAACTTTAAGTATATGGTGAAAATATGGTAAATTACGATGAGTTTTATCTAACTATTAATGTTGTATAATCTAAAGGAACATTATAATATACTTTATATTTCTTGTAATATAAAAATCTCAGCACACATGATTTTCTTTCTAATATAATATTTGGATAAAATATAAAGAACATTGTTATTTCTCGGAAATTTTATCTCTCGCAAAGCTTTTATCTCAGGGCGTAGTTTTTTTATGGATTTAAGAGCTATTTTGTTTATCATAAAAAATATTGAAATATCTACATACATTTAAGACAGGAAAATTTTAGTGTGCAATAATTAATTTGGAAATGGTCTACCTACTTCTAATATCGAACACACAAAGTGATAAAATTGATACTTAGGAAAAGATTACTGTACACTCTAAGGCTAAGTTAAATTATCTTTTAATATGATTTAGTTTCTCTTATACTGAAACATATCATTTCTTTTACACCGTTACATTCATTCTCGCCAAAGAGAACGCTTATGGACCACACGGTCACTACTTATACTTTAAATTATGTGGCAATACATTTTTATTATACGTATATCTCAGAGGTCTTAACGATAAGAAGGAAGAGAAAGAGGGGGTATATTGAAAATACTACAAGGGATGATGATATTGAATGGACTATTGGGTAAACGCAACGCAGATAGTGCCACTGAATAATCATATATGATCTCTTACAATTACGAGAGAGACCTAAGCAGTTTCTTGGACTTGTGACCAAGATGTAGGCTTAAAGACGTCTTTTAACAGAATTGCAACACTCGCCTCCACTGCTCAGGCTATCTGTTTAAACCCAAAGTTAAACTCACATTAACCTAACCTACCACAAGACGTGGCCACTACATGGTAGATATGGTCCTACTCCAACGCCATAGATGGCGATTATGATTCGATTATTCGATAATCGTTTACTATTCTCCGACATATATAAAAATAATTATCGACCCGCTCTGGCTTGCAATTTACCAATAATACAGTAACTACAAGTAACAGAAAACAGGTAGGATGCTACGAATTTTTGAATTCTCAAAAAACCGCAGCATTCATGGTATGGGAGCAGTAAAGGGGAAGCCTGACAGATATGCAGCGCAAACTAAGCGCGTTGGAGACACTTAAGCTCTCCCAGCATTAGAGGTGAATAGTATTCTAATACATCTTCTAATGGACTAATAACTATCAGCACCATTTTATTTATAAATTACGAAATTTACAAATAACTACAGCATTTTGTTATATTATAATGAACAAATACATTGAAGATATTTCTCCATATTAAAACTATCATATCTGTCAAGTTAGGTCAAATCATAAACTGTGTTATAACTAGATTCTTATATAACAAATGTATATGTCGAAATCTTAAGTTAGGGTAGGTTATCCTTATGTCAGGTTAACCATAAGCTTAGACTGAGAACCTATGTAGTGGACGTGAGTGTTTACATAAATGCCAGTGGCCCTTAAACTTACATGCTTGGTCACAGGTCCTAGACATTTCTTGAGTTACTGTAAGTATAGTAAGAGTTTGTAAGGTTTAATTATTTCCTTATATCGCGCCCGTAGCTTTCAAAATAGGCCAACCATTGTACATCTAGAATCGCGATCGAACATTCAAATATCCTTTTAAGTATTGTAAGACCCACCGCCCCCTTCGTACACCGACATAATATATATATATCAGATTTAGAGATTATCTTTTTATCTTGTTTTCCATATCACACTTAAAACACTCAATCATATCTGCATTACGCGTCGAATTGAATAGCTCTCAATACCGTCGCTGAACTCAGTACCGGCCGGACTCTGGCCCGTGCTAAGCTTAGCGGCCAGTCATTGGCCGGCCACTCAATGTTCAGTCCCTCATCAAAAACCCATTTGACATCACATCAAATGCATTGCCAAAGTGATGTAAATTTAATTTTCATATTATCGCGTTTTCAGTCTGGAGCTGAGCGGTAATTGTAAAATCAATGTGTCAACCATTATGCGGTTAGTCGAAATTTAATTTGAATTCCCTGATAGGATATTTAATTTTCAATTATCATTATATAATAGTAGTTTTATATTAACCAATTTTAATACTATGAACTCTGAGTCTGATACAAGAATATTTTACTTGTGTTATTTGCGACGTGGACTTTAAAAGTATTGCTGTTCGTTAGTCGCACTAAAACTTGAGATCCACTGAACCGATTTGGCTAATTTTGGTTTTGAAATATTGGTAGATGTCTATGGAAGGAGTAAACGGTAACGAATGCTCAAAAGATTTTCATAAAACTTTTACCTGCAGTTTAATACACAAGCAAAGCGAGGACGGGTCAGATAAAATATTACCTATTGTATGTTATTTTATTTTTATTGATTGTTGGTTGCGACTATAAAAAAAAATGTAAAATTACATTTCAAAGGTTATGCCTAAAATAATCAAATTGAATGTTTTTCAATCAATTTAACGACCTATTTTTGATTTCGGTTTATCGGTTTATATAAAAAAAAAACATTGGCATTTGTGAGCTTTACGTTTACAGAATCTATACATAAAATATAACTCCACCACAACTGAAAACAATAATTCATAAATATGTTCATATTTTTATACACGCCACACAACTAAGTATTACTGCACAAAATTGGATTACATAGTTATATTGCTGCTATGTTATTAAACGCTCTACTATCTAAGACATTGAGTTATTTAACAGAGCCGTAACAATCAATACTAACTCAATTATTAATTTGATCATATTGTGGCTATTCTACACAAACCTCCACATATGCTTCATATATGGCAATATATTAGATAATACATCTATATTATTGGCGTGTGTATCGAATTAATACACAACGATTTAACAAGTTACAATTTTTTTTTTTCCTCTACTTTTTGTGTGGCGTTTCAATCCCTTATTTTGAAAACCAAAATTTTGAAAAATTACTCTTAGGTTAGTGCGAAATAATGTCTTAAACTTCATTACGTATTTGTTTACTGCGAGAGAAGGAATTTAATGGTTGCTTGACACTTATAAATAGCCTGAATGGCGGATTTGTCTGAAAATCATTTAGATTTATAGGTGTGATTTTAAATAATAAAATAATGTAGTTCGTACCCAGTACAAAAAGACTTTTCTTACCTACGAAATAACAGTTTTCTTCCTCGCGTAAAATTTAAACTTTTTCTGTATCTTGATAAAT
The DNA here is from genome assembly GCA_905147385.1 of Limenitis camilla. Taxonomy (NCBI): domain Eukaryota; kingdom Metazoa; phylum Arthropoda; class Insecta; order Lepidoptera; family Nymphalidae; genus Limenitis; species Limenitis camilla. The sequence continues at coordinate 8,302,900 of LR990240.1, forward strand.
AGATACATATTTCTCTATAACTCGGGGGGTAGTAAATATTTCATTCTTATACAAAGTAACTAACTTATTGCGCTTAGCTTCAGCGTTATCCATTGCTAATATAAATCTTCACAAAAAATACCTTGGAGATAAAGAGAATAAGTTTACCTCAAATTCTTCAACTGCGATACTGTAATTGTATTTATAGCAAGAAACACTGTTTATGTTGAATACTTTTGATTGGTATGTAGTGTCTGATGTTTTTTTTTTTAAATATCCTCATCGAGTCAGAAACTTCTATCATTAATTCTGACTGTTCAGCGGCAGTTTGACGAGTAATTTCATGGAGTAATAGTAAAGTATACGTCAGTGAAGTGTTACCCTTATTGAAGATAAGATGAGTGAGAATTAATACCAGCTTGAATAGAAATTGTTAGAAAAAGTTTGAGTATGGTTAAAAAACTCTAGTAAATCTGCTTCATGGTCGCGAGTCCAATGCACTGCTCCGCTATCTGTCTAAATTGCATGTTAGTATTATTTTTTACTCACAAATGTGCAATATAACTCATATTTACTTGATAGAATGAGTACAGTTTGAGTTGAGTTTGTTGTGGATGCTTAAAGAACAAATGTACTGTTTTGCAATAATATATACAATACTTAACCAAATAATTATATACTTAAAAACATATAGTTTATTAAATCCATTGAGTTATAGTATTTCTAAATGTCATTGTATTAAAGGGTTCTACCGCTAACATAAATTTAATTTTGTAGACGTCAGCTGCAGCCAAAACAGATATTGAGTTTAGCTATCAATATTTATGATTAATTTTTTGATAACTTTCTTGTTTACATTTGTTTTTTAGGGGAATTTAAATTTTATTTACACATAAGTCTTATTTATTTTAAGTCCAAAAACTAACAATTAAATATAAGTATGATTGTCGTATTTTATGAACGGCTAACAACTCACCGCGACATTAATGATATAAACCATCCTCTTAAATCACTCTGTCTAATGGTGAAGAACGTGACTAACAAAACCAGGAGAGAGAACAGTTTGGGTATTTTTGACTAGATTTAGCGTGCTTCTTCCTTTTTCATTTGCTAATATTATTATTTGAGAGTATTCCGGTACCGTGAGCTAGCTAAATGCAGTGTATGTGCTCTTCGAAGTCATATTTCTAACAGTATTTTGCAGTATTGAACGCTCAATAACAGCGTGCAAACTTATCGCCTTTCGAAGCCGCGAGGCGGTTCGAGAGCAAACTTCATCAGCTGTACAAACACTCCGATAGCTGTATTTCCTATGATTTAGCTATACTCTTAGTTTTATAACAATGGAATTACTGACAAGATAAGATTTTATAATCATAATCATTCGATTCTATTATGATATGCCGATATCATTAGATAGGAGTTATTTAAGAAGACTAAACATAGTCTAAATAATATATTAACAGGTATAACACCATTAACAATTTAAAAAAAAGTAATAATTCGCCTATATTTAACCTTTCAGTGAGATACAGACATAATAATATCAGAAAAGCTCAATCACCAAATCCAACAAACCAAGACAAATAAACTTGCCCTAGAAATTTGAGGACTTCTGACCTAAGTTAAACAAACAGCATTAGAGAAAATCAGTTGTTTGCCTACAAAGACATATCTACGATACTATATGGTCTAGTCGACAAGTTGAAAATAGTCTAAAATAGATAAACCTACTGCTCTTAATTATTATCTTATGTGTATGTGATAGCTCATTGGATTCAGAATGACGCCTATAAATATGTGCCAAAAGGTTGTATTAGCACATAAAAAATTGCAAGAGTTGTCGTTTTTCGCAAATACTTCATAGATCATTAATAATTAAGAAATTAAAAAAATAAGATTCTTAAAGAGACGAAAATTTTAAATAAAAAATTCATACTCCCCGAACTCTACTTCATTATTTATAATTTTTATTTAATGCTGAAAATGGGTCTCTGCGCGACATTTTTACGTTACGCGCGCGGCTTCAAAAGTGCACGTACGACACATTGATTATTTTTTTAAGGTTTTGTTTTTTTTATTTGAAAAAATTATGATGTATTGCTGATGTACTGCAGTGTTACCACACATAATTTTAGGAGCAGTATTTTCCACTTATCGACTAGACTATATTATATGAGTAATAATTATTTTTACCCCACGACCCTACAACGACAGGGTGTTAAACGTGTGTATCTGTGCATCTGTGTAGCGCGCAAAAAAATGATATGATGCTGATGAAGTTTTATTTGTTTGATAGCTAGTTTAATCGAATTGGGTCTTAGATATAACTTGTGAAGATCTAGTCAGCCATTTGGGGACTATTTGCTCATTTCCAACTTGAGAGAAAATTTTAAATTATTTATTAATAAACAGTTTTACTATCAAGTTAGTTTCTAAAATTAATTGAATAATAGAAAGTTGAGCTGTGTTAGCTTTCGGTTTCAGAATTGATCTCTTGAGAGAGATTAATAGAAGGAACTGCAATTTATATTTTCTTTTGTTCCTTCACTTCAGATACACTTTACTTACAAGTTAAAAACAAACTTGGAACTTAAATTGGCCACTAAAGATTTCAAGCAGTAATGGTATATAAATAACTTTATTATGAGATAATAAAATTGAAAAAATATATGTTTTTCATAATATTAAACTAAAATAATTAGAATTTAGATTTACTTACAAATACAATTTTATTCACCAACCTAACTTCATATCAAAATTCGAGCAACAGAATAATTTGTACATGTTTTTTTATAAACCTATTTTACTTATCAGTTACACTTTTATTTTCTATGAACCTTAAGTAAGATTCCTATGATGCGTGATGTCACTGACGAAGACTTACTCGGACCATTCACGGTAGGAATAAGAGCTTCCGTGGTAGAGCAGAACAGTTCCATCTGTATCTGTGCCACAGCTCCACGGTACCGTGGATAGACGCAGATTTGTTAGTAACACCGTTTTTAAATTCGTGGGTAGTTCCTTTTATATTATGTCAAGTATAACGTGTTGACGATCTATAAACTTTAGTGCGATAGATTAGAGTGAGTCTTTCTGGTGTTTTCGCGCAGTGTACATGGAAGTTAGTGTTATAGTGTCGTAGTTACAGTGCTCTTCTTGACCTCCAACGTTAATATACTATGAAAGAGTTCTTTAAACCTGCTTCTGGATCTCAATGCACTGCTCGCCTCCGTCTAAATTGCATACGTATACATATTTCTATACCGTAATGGGTATCATTGTTCTCTCTTTCTATGATAATATAATCTAATATTTAAGCTTTTAACCTGTAATCAAGGCAACAACCTCCTTTCATCATCTATAGGAATATATAAAACGAGAAGCTGACTGACTTAATGACTGACATATTAACGCAGGGCCTAAACTATAAGGGTTAGAAACTTGAAATTTTGCACAGGGGTTCCTTTTAAACCATAGGGGAGAATGAAGCACGTCATGAAACACGTGTAAAATATTTTTTTCGAAAATCATCCCTTAAAAGGGTAAAAGTTTATTTCAAGAAAATGCTGTGTATTTTTAACATAGGGGAGCACTACGAATGAATTTTTGAAAATTCACCCCCTAAGAGGGTAAAACGGGGGTGCAAAGTTAGTATAAAACGTCGTTTTAGAAAGTTATTTAAATGAAATTCATTGTGAAGGTTCATCATTGAAAGTCATGAAACGTATAAAATATTTTTTCTAAAATCATCCCTCAACGGGGTAAAAGGGATAACTAGTTCAGTATAAGTTAGTATAACTACCTCATAAAATTATTAAATATTTCTACTTCTAAGTAAAAGCTAGTCAATCATAAGGAACATTTGTGCAAAATTTTTGAAAGAATCCAGCCATGAAATTATCTAAAAACAATAATGTTAATTGATTATATACTTCACTTAGAAGTTAGCAAACTTGTTGATAATTTTGTTGTACTTTTCACGAATACTTCTTTATATTTTATTTCAAGTGTTCCCACGAGTAACCAGTATTTTTTATCTTTTTATTAGAGTCAGACTCTGATGTTTTGTGAAGTGTTCATAGATGTAGTGAAACTAATATTGTAGTGTTGTGATTTAGGTTCACATAAGTTTACTTTATTATTTATTACTATTAACGCCAATTGCAATACGCGGTGAAGAGTGTTACAGTCATATAAAAGGCACTTAACCCTACACCTTACATACGTATTGTTGTACAGTATAGGTATCAGTTCTCTCGCATTCTCTGTAAACATTATTAATAGAATAGGAAATATATACCGCTATATCCTATAATGTGATCCAAACCTTATCCTAAACAATACAGGCGTGGCGCATTCCTCAATCATAATATTACATAACGCGAACAGACCTCAGCAGCTCTGCGTATGCAAATGTTCATGCATATTGCACAATCGGGCCACATTCTATATTACACCAGAGTCTATTCATTTATGAATAGTTAATTTCTAGGAATGTTAGATATTATAATAATATAGGAGCAGCCATCCTTTAAACTACTTAAATAATTAACTGCTTTAACTTTTAAAAAATAAACAACAACTTAGTCATATTTATATTTATGTAGGTACACGAATACGAATGAGTAATGTTCATAAGTCAGTTGCGTTCGAAACATCGTACCGTGCGGACCTCTGAAAAAATAAAGGAGTGACGACGTAAGACGACATGTTTTATTTGAAGCCATGCCTGATAATTTGTATAAATTACGTTTTGTATAAATTACGTCGTCACTCCTTAAAAATCTCTGAAGATCACTCCGCTATCAAATTAAGATAATAACAATCATGGTCATCGATATATTATTCTTCTATGATAAAATATCTAGAACGAGACCTACAGTTTAGTTATTCTATTTTACTTCTTTATTTATCAACGAATTATGTCCCATGGTTCTTCATTAATCTGACGATGTCAGACTCAGTCAAAACAAATTGATATTGTTATTGTTTGCTACTATAAATAAATACAAGAAAAACAAACTTTTTATTTGATTATTTTACTATTACTATTTATTGAATTATTTTACTTTTTAATTGAATTTTATTTTTAGTAAAAACAGATAGGTACATTAATTTTTTTTTTAATTTTACCTGTACATTAAATTCATCTCCTATATAATATATTTATTAGTCGAACAGAATCAAATCGAAATATATAGAATATAAACAGCACATTACGTAGTAATAAAAATTCCAAACGAACTGCATTTTCAAAGCAAATTTCGAAGCTGAAAAACAAGTAAAAACTGAATCTAAAATCGAGATCCATTTGATTCGTTAGCATCAAAGCGGGCTTTTAACTTGAAAAGATCATTAGCATGAATTGTGAAGGGATCACAATATTTTGTATCGCATATTACTCATAACTTGTAGTGTATTCGAAGAGTTTAATGCGATAAAGTTTCATATGAATAAACGTAGTAAATATGTTAATTTAGACAGCAACACAACTATGAAAGCTATATCCTTTATTGTTTAGTAGCTTTGTGTTTAAATGTGATTGTTTTGGTTTTTTATTGGTACTAATTCAATTAGGAAGGCTTAGCACTACCTACGCTATAATACTGGTAATATGTACTTTCAAAATTAGTGTAAAATCACTTGAATGATAGATGTAGAAATGATAGATGTCTATTCATAATTAATGGGAGAGTGATTAAACGAATGAATGAAACGAGTGAATGAATAAATGTAAATAAATAGATAAATGAACGCGTAATTGAAAGATTCATAGAGTGTGTGTGTTAGTGAGAGTGGGCATTTGAAAGTACCAGCAAGTGGATAGCGTAGTGGATGTAGAAGTGTCAGTGTATTCTGTTAGAATTAGGTTATACGTAAAGGTAGGTATTTTGTTTTTTCTCGATTTCTCATGTAAAAAATATGTATAGGAACAAAGCAAAATAAAAAGTCTTTACAGAAACCTTTATACTGAGAAATTTCTTTCAAAAAATAACTGTAGTACAAATAAAAGAGAATAACCTTCACACAGTTACTAAGTACTTTATATTTCAGCTTCGATTGAGCGAGTAGGGCGTAGGGCCTGTGTTTGATCTCGACCCTTGTAATCGAATATCATTTACGCTTGCAAATGCTTCGTTCTGTATTATTTTTCTTTCATTTAGGTTCAGTTCATATTCAGTGTTCGTGTTTGAGTAATTTTAATCTAAAAAAAAATTTAGCTGTGTAATTGTATTAGATTGCAGAATAAACCGTAGCGTTTTTATTTTTTATTCAATCTAAAACAAAATTTCTGCTATTAAATTTATTTAATAATTAATATAATTTAGAAGTATCAAGACAGACCGCCGGTGACAAAGTGGCGGTCGACCCTCCGGCGCTCACAATAGTCAGACTTAATATACTGTCATAATGTGACAATTTTCTGGATCCCCTACCGTTAATGGAAAAAAGGAACCCTTACCGGATTACTTCGTTGTCCGTCCAGACCCTTTTACTCTGAATCAAGAAATCAAACATCTAATTAAAAGATTTTGAATTTTGCTCTGAAATCAAAATTCCAATTCAAAATATATTAAAAGTTAATAATAAATCTTGTCAAAATTCATGATACCTAGTACGGTCGTATTTTATTTGCATCTGAACTCCATTTAACGATAATTACTATGCAGATTTAGAATAGTTCATTACGTTAATACTAAACTAATTAATTTCTAAAATTATAATAATAGTAATATACTTACTGCTACGCACGTTGCACTAATTAAATACAACTATGGACATACATTCAACGCTTAAAAGTGTCCGAGGCAAATGATATCCATATCCACTTAAATCAATCATTTTGCCTACTATATTAAAGCAGCCTCGAAATGCTTAGTAAAACACTGCTCGAGTCATTTAGAAAAAAATTAAGGAGACTGTGTAAAAATAATACTATATTTTATGTTGAATCGTATATTGAATGCAGGTTACAATTTTACAGCTTACTTAATCCCTTCTAGTATCGTAATGTTAACGTAATGAAATTTGTACAATCACTCTAAATTTGCACAGTATAAAAATGTCATTAATTCGCACAGGTAATTTAAGTTCATAGACAAAGTGTTGCCTGGTTGTAATAAATATTTTGAGTCGTAGACAGAGTACCGTGCTAATAGTCTTAGTAGTAGTTTTTAATAATATTTGTACGAAGACCACACTTAAAGTATTGATTGACTAAATAATAGTACATCATGATACAAGGGTGCTAAGTTGGTCATTACAGTCGAGGCGGAAGGGTGTTGCAGTCCGAGCCGCACATACGACGTTTTTCAACACATTTGCGAGAAAAAAAAATAATTACTAAAATATACAAACACAGACATACAAAGAAACAACCATATGAATAAACATATTTATAGATAGTTTACAACACGGCGTCGAATGGCTCGCCTATTATTTTGACATGCAGCAGACGTGACGCACGTCGTCACGAATTGAAGGATCTATACATACATATAATAACTATATAAACAAACATACGTGTAGATAGTTCAATCCACGACGACGCACAGTCCACTTATTATTTTCTCATATAGTAGACGCGTCATCGCTGTTATTAATTGAACAATCTATACACACATAGAAATAACTATATAAATAAACGTACAAATAGTTAGATCCACTACGACGCACAGCTTGCTTATTATATTTACATAATATGGCAGACTTACCGCATAACTGCACTAGTGCGGTAATGCGGTACGATTTACCGAACTAGTGCGGTAATATAAAGTAAAAAGCACCCGTGTGTTATGTAGCTAAAACAGTTAAAACTGGCGTTTCACTTTACGAGCAAGTGAGTTGAAAAATAAATAAATGTATCAAATAATCAGTTTGTCTTTTACAATAGAGTGCGACTTTATTTGTCAGCTAAGTAGATGTAGATAGGAAAAAAAAATCTAATGCTATTTACTTAAACCTCTATACGAATTTGTGTAGATTAAATCGTCTCGCTTTCTACTAAAAGGATAAAACTCCGGTTGTGGGTCTTCAAACCTAGATAAGATACTATTACCTGACATCAAAGGAAAAATAGAGCGTTCGTTCATATGAAATTCTGGAGTATTCTAAGTGATTTTAGTGAGAGATATACATTCCTATTTCTCATGAATATACAACGAATACTAATTTAACCTGTAACTGTTAGCGTGAGGTGCTATACTCCACAGAATATTTTATATTAAAAACTTCTGCAATAAATACGCGTTATCTTCATGTTTCAGTAACAAACGAGATAATAGGGGGTGCACAAGACCCCAACACTTATTCTATAATTTTTCAGGGAAGACATCTTATTTTTTTAGGGTATCTGTACAAATAAAATATCGCTTATACCAAATAAATAGTAAATGTCAATATCTTGAGTGGTGTCACTTAAAGAAAGTGATTTAGACAGTAATTCTGAAGGTTTAGGCTTTTAAATGCTGAAGAAGTTCAAAAGTTTATTTATAGATATAGATAGATAGATAAGCACTTTATTGCTCACATAACATAGAGAAGAAAAAAAAATACATTAGAACAAAAAAATAAGTAAATAACTTAACTTTTTAGATGCGAGTTTAAGGGTTGACACGGCGCACTTGAAATTCCGAGGAAAGGTGCCCTTATACGCCACAGACGTTCTAGTTTAAGACTAAAAAATACCAAAGTATACTAATTCTCTCAAGGACAATTTAATTTTAATATTTTTACCAAAGATAAGAAGATAACCCCTAAAATTAACTTAGGCATAGGCCATTCCATCTTAGGCAATCTGTCATATGATATTACACAGTTTAGTCTCATCGGAGTTTTCCTAATTCTCCAAAGATCACGTGATTTGTGAACTGTGTCATCACCAAGTCAAGAACGACAGGGACACAAGCTCTAACCACTGCTGGGCATTCTGTCAAATATATGTATTGTTGTACATGTATATTATGCACTTATTGATAACATTACATTATTTTATAACCGTAAAAGAACCCTAATAGTGCCTGGAGCTAGTTTAAGGTACCCATTTATTTTAACATTGACTTCGACTTAATTTAATTTCAATTCTAAGTATCTTAAACATAATACTAGATATTTACTGTAATTCCTACAAAATAAATAAGTACTTTCAAAGCACTTCTATAATGAATATTTATTTAACAGAGACATTTATCTCACAAGAACACTTCACTGAATTGAGTAATAATTAATAAATCCAAGCCTACATTCTGTAATTTACTTAAAATATCTTATTAATTCCGACAGATTATTTCGTAAAACATTTGCTATAAAAATATTGATAAAAATATGCTGTAATAAAAATACGTTATATATATAAATTGATAGTAATTTAATTATATTAAAACTTTCCTCCTTCGGATGAAAACGTATGATTTACTCGGTACAGAATATACTATTATTGTTTTACTGAGTATAATTTGTATAATGGAATCAAAAAACTTTTATTACAATTATAATTACAAAATTTCAATCTTTTCATAGTATAAAACTATCGTCAACTGACCTTTTGTATTTCAATACCATTATCGTCAAGAAATGTCGCAAGTTTACTCATTTTCTACAATAAGAAAATTTGCTAATATACAAATTAGACTTCTGAATTTTCTTGTTTACGTTTTGAATATTATTTTAATAATTGAAGCAATTTTCTCCGACTCGTATTAATATTTGCCTCAGCCTTGATTACAAAGGCTCTTGAAAAGTTACCAACTAGAATTAAAATAGGATACTTTTGAATCGTTTTGATAATTCCTTTGTAAATTCTGTCTTGGTCTAAAGTACTATTAATTATTATGATAATTATTTAAGTTTTTTGAAACAAATGAGAATTTAGGTTACATAAAATCATGAAAACAACGACCGACCGTAAGTCAGAGTGAAGCAACGTACGTTGAATTAAACTGAACTACTTAAAAAATTTACACTTAGCTAAATCATTTTTCTAATTTTCAATTATTTTCAAGATCCAAGTCCATCGATAGTAGTTTTCTCCAAAGTGAACGGTGACAAGTTAAAGAGAGTCGTAAAATTTAAACAAAAATAGAATTGGGGACGAGAAAAAACTTACTGTAGTAATAACTTACGGTATTTAACATTTTTAATATAACATTAAATAAAAACATAGTTTCTGAAATCAAGTAAAATAGTCTGTATCCCTACTTCCAGTTTTTGGTTATCTAAATTTTCAAGATTGTGTACCTAACTACCTACATGCGAATGACATTAATTAATATATATATAGCTGCTTGTGCTGATTCACTGACTGATTGATCACCTCTCCTGTAAACTTTTGTATGAAAAAATTTTTTTTTACTCATGGTTTCGCATAGAGGACGAAAATTCATTAAGAGGAAAAATATGGAGATAGCTCATGATTGAGGATTTTGGAGACGGGGGAAGAGCACAGCCAGGGTATTTAAGATAGGTAGAAGGTGCTCGAACAAATTTCATTTGAAACCTCATCCAATTGGCAATGAGCTGAAAAACAATCCAAAATGGCGGATTTAAGATGGCGGCCATACAAATTTCGTCGGCGTCTATCTCAGAGAGTATACAAGATGGAAGAGTTGTGTTTTTGAAAAAGATAATCAGGGCCTCAAGGTCTATTTGATGAATAGAAAAAAAAATCAAAATTGCCGAATTTATTTTTCCATACTAAATGTGTGAGAAATATTCAAGAGACTACAAGTTGGAAACTATGCAAGACTTTGGTTCATAGAAGAACTTTTATTCTGACAAGTGTTGATTAAGGAAAAAAAAATCCTTCGAAACCTCTTCCAATTGGCAGGGAACTAAAAAAACCAAAATAGCAGATTCAAGATGGCAGCCATGCAAATTTCGTCGGTTTCTATCTCAGAAAGTATACAAGATGGAAGAGTGGTGTATTTGAAAAAGATAATCAGGGCCTCAAGGTCTATTTGATGAATAGAAAAAAAATTCAAGATGGCGGAATTTATTTTTCCATATAAAATAAATATGGGAAATATTACAATATTGAAACTATGCAATACTTTGATATGGTTCATAGAAGAACATTCATTCTGACAAATTCATCGAGGATTTCAGAGATGGGTATGGAGCACGGCCAGGTTATTTAAAGTAGGTGGGCGTTACTCAAATAAAAAAAAAACTAAAAATCTCATCCAATTGGCAGGGAGCTGAATAAACATTTCCAAATTGTCAGATTCAGTATGGCGGTTTTGTAGGAAATGGTAGAAAGTAGTAGAGAAATGGTAGTCAGTGATTGACAGTTGTCTACTATTTTACATTCATTAACTTCTATTGTGCGCTGAAGTGATTTTCATGTCCTGGATGTTTTTTTTACATCTTATGGCTCTGGTAGATATTAAAGAAGGTCCCTCTTTTACATTCCACATTACACTGTGCTCGATAGCATATCAATCTGATATTCGCTTTAGAACATTTAGGCAGTAAACAGTGGGCAGTTGACAGAGCTATATATAGTAGAAAAGTAAGTTACAGACAGTGCACAGTAGAAGAAGTTAATGAACGTATGATAGTAGACCACTGTCTAACACTGACTTGACTTTTTCTACTACTTTCTACCCCTGTCTATAATTTTCTACATAACCGCCATCCGGAATCCGACAATTTGTTATTCACTCCTTCACGCGGTCCGCTTTAGCGGGCCGCGCAGCCACGCACCATACTAGTTTATATCTATACTTATAATAAAATCGTAGACATGACATGTCGAGATTTTGACAAAAAAATTATGGGAGATGCGTGAAATAAGTAATAGATCATTTAAAAATAGTTTTTGAAATTTTTTGATAATTTGTTTGTGCACGTTAACAGCTGAACCGATATGAATGATTACATTTTTGTATACGAATACAATATAAGCTGGATAAGAAAGTGAAGTATTTTTATCCTGGAAAAATATGTAACTTTGGGGATTAAGGGTATCGTTCATAGAAAAACAGCTAAAGAGATATAAGTAAAATTCTCAACACAAATAGTGTGTAACTTGATTAAACATATAGAATACTTTCTTCCCAGCACAAACTGAACAGATACTTTTTGTGCAACTAAGCAGATACGAATGAAATTTTGTACTTCAAATCTAGAAATAGAGTTCTTTATTTCTTAAGAATTGGAGGTCCTGTGGGATAAAGTTTATTATTCTTACCTGAACAGCTAAAGGCCTATGAATGAAATTTATTTTGTAACATAAATCGACACTTAGAATACCTTTATCTTAGAAAAAACTGAGTTCTACGTGGACAAAGTCACACTGGTCGACTAGTGTATAAATAAGTTTTGATAACTGTGATCCATTTTCAAGGTATCATTGCCGTTATTTTTTAAAATTTAACTCTCTTCTAAAAATTCATTTCAACACGTAAGTCAAAATAGGTTAAGTCCTAAACCGTTTTCCTTCTAGAAGCTTTGTTGAACTTGTTTTTAAACTTCTAAGAGGATTACAGCAGCTTTGGCGAAGTCCGATGTAAAACTAGGAAGGCGACTCTTCACGTACACTAGCTACGGAGCACGTGAACTGAATAAACAGCGTAGCCTTACCAAACACCAAATTTACAACTAGTAAAGAATCATTTTTACGCAAACGATCGTAAGCTGCACTACAATCTTAAAATAGGAAATTGATTTTTTTCTATTGTGTTACAATAAAACTGCGTAGTGTAATAACTTTTTTCATAATATGCACCAACTTTTATGGTATTCGTTTATAACTAAGTGTTATTGCGGACAAACCAACAACAATTTTTAATTTTAAGAAAGTAGCTTCCACCTTTTATTCTCTAAGATATTTATTTATTTACTTACAACATTTTTAGACGTACACAGAACAGCTACACACATTTTTATCATAATCGGATAGATGATGATTAAGGAACACATATAGATTATGTAGATCTTTGCTCGTTAAAACACACAAAATATATATTTTGTGTGTTTTAGAATCATCTATTGGTAGTAACACCGTTTATAAATTAGTATTCGCGGTATATAACTGTATTTTTCTATAGGAATGAGCCAGTTTGTCAAGTGGTGTTGCGCAATACATATTATTGACATAGTGAGACTTATAGTATAGTGTTGTTTAGTGGTGTGGTAACACCACTAAACGGCCTTCGGTAGCGAGGTCGAGCGGTCCTGGGTGTCAAGCCAAGTACTGCTCGGCTTCCATCTAGATTTTTCTCCTATTCTCTTAATACTATAACATTAAAGATATTTTTTGCCAAAAAAGTAGCAAAAGATGCGAGAAATATGTTATAGTATTATTATATAATATATTTAAATTCTCAATAGCCTGTTAGTCTTGCAGAAAATTTAATACTAATCCTGCATGTGGAGTCTGATCTATATTCTGAAACATATCGTCTACCCCAAGGGCTCTATTAGTAAATAGAAGCGATGCATCTCCAGATAACTTACTAGAGCACTATAAAATCTTCTATTGTAGATAGAATAAAAATTATTACTTTATTGTAGGAGTGGTTTATATTTTATTGAGATATTTCATGAATCAAAGACAGCTATACTACACAGTAACATGTAAAGACAGTATAATAATATACACTTTAAACGGAAATCGAGCAAATATAATATTAGTAATACATTTCTTTTTGTAAGTTGTTTATAACATTTTTTTTATTTTGTTCTTTCCTTTTTTGGGATGTATTTCTTGGATATCAGAGGTGCCTTTTTTTCCATAGTTAATTCTCTATCTTTGTCTTTTTTCTTCGGTGGTTTACTGTTTACGTGATAGATCAGGGCGATACAAAATTTCAGACTTCAGAGAGTACCCCAAAACTTTGTCTATCATCAGCAAGTTAGTGTCGAAATACTGTTGATATATCCCGAGAATTTTGTTTATCTGGTATCCAAACCCAAGTTACGAGGGTCAAAAAAATGTCGCCAGATGAACTATCGTGAATTAAAATAAAAGGAACTACCCACGAATATAAAGTTATCAATTGTGGTGCTAACTTATTTACTTTTAAAATGTTTTGATTCCGGTACTATTTTTATTGTGAAATTCAACGATTCGAGATTATATTTTGTTAGAAATAAATCCTACTAATATTATAAACGTGAAAGTTTGTAAGAATGTATGGATGTTTGTTACTCTTTCACGCAAAAACTATTGAATAGATTTTGATGAAACTTTACAATAATATAGCTTACACATCAGAATAACACATAGGCTATAATTTATAACGATAAAGTGTGAATTATCCAAAATATAGGCGGTGAAACCGCGAGGCGCAGCTAGGTATAACATAATATTTGTAATTAAATACTTTTATACAAAATAATTGGAATATTCAGGTATCATTGAGCTGATCAAATGCTAGAGCCGGGATGTTTGCACTGGTATTGAGTGATAGATAATTGAATGGAGGCCTATTTGCTTCCTATGAATGCTAAAAGCTTTAATTATTTTTATATACTTTTATATATATATATATATATATTAACATAGTATGCTTTTAAACTTTAACGAATGCAGCATTCTTCTTTGACTTGACAGAAACAAATAATAGGTTGGGGAAAAAGTCTTTTCGCATTATAGTATGTATGAACTTGTAATAAAATCTCTTTGGCTATACTATTTGTATCTGGCTGGTTTTGGTATCATTACAAGTTTACATTTGAAAGAAGATAATTCCAAATTCAAATTAGGAAAATGTGTGATTTTTATTTGTATTTCGTACTGTGAAGATGAGTGAATCTAATGAAGAAATTCGATACATTTTAAAATTTTACTACAAAAAAAGGTAAAAATGCAACGCAAGCCGCGAAAAAAATTTGCGATGTTAATGGACCTAGCGCAGTGTCTGTGAGAGTAGCACAAATTTGGTTTAAGCGTTTTCAATCCGAAAATTTTGATGTCAAAGAAGCACCTCGCTCTAGTCGCCCTATTACGGATAAAATAGATGCCATTTTTGAAAAAGTGGAGCAAGATCGGCATATCAGTAGTTACGACGTAGCTGAAGAACTGGGATTTGACCACAGAACAGTTTTGGTGCATTTGAAAAAAACTGGGTACACAAAAAAGCTCGATATTTGGGTACCTCACGAGCTCACTGAAAGAAACCTAATGAAACGAAACCGAACCATTTTTGAAGAAGCTGATAACTGGTGATGAAAAGTGGATCACGTATGACAAGAACGTGCGAAAAAGGTCGTGGTCAAAGGCCGGTTTGGCTTCACAGACTGTGGCGATACCCGGGTTAACTCGCAACAAGATGATGCTGTGTGTGTGGTGGGATTGGAAGGGCATTATTCATTATGAGCTGTTACCACCAGGCAGGACCATCGATTCTGAACTGTACTGCGAACAACTGATGAGATTAAAGCAAGAAGTTGAGAGAAAGCGGCCGGAATTAATCAACAGAAGGGGTGTGGTTTTTCATCATGATAACCTCACACATCTTTAGCCGCTCATCAAAAATTAGTAGAGTTTGGCTGGGAGGTGATAATGTATCCGCCGTATAGTCCTGACCTTCGGATTTCCACCTGTTTCGGTCTCTTCAGAATTCTTTAGGCAGTGTCAGGTTAACATCACGAGAGGACTGCCAAAACTATTTGTCGCGGTTTTTTGATCAGAAGCCCCAAAACTTCTATAGCAATGGGATCACGTCCCTACCTACAAAATGGCAAAAAGTTATCGAACAAAATGGTACCTACATACTTTAGTTAAATGTAAATAAACTATATTAAAAAATGTATTGAATTTTCTTAAAAAATGCGAAGAAACTTTTTCCCCGATCTAATATATAGTTTTTACTCACGTTAATCCAATATTTAGTGCGACAATGTAGGGGTGCCTTTTAAAAGACGGTCACAAAGTGACTAAAACGCAATCAGACCTTCTTTTGCATTTAAGAACTTTGTTGTAGATGGAAATGAACAAAAAACTACTATTTTTAAGAGTAACCTTTATTATCTATTTGGCAGCTGGAACTATACTGCACAGTAACACGTCTGACTCACCATTTGTATAACCATTATGGTTACCAGGCGAGATCCGTTTGACAACTGGCACAAATCTATAAAAACACTGGTTTATATTGTCTTGTTATAAATTGTTACTTGGATGTCATTAAAATTAAATAAAAGAAAATACTCGCAAATAAATAGTTTGAAACTGAGTTGCTAATTCCTTTATAACAGGTAATTAGTTAATCAAACTTTAATTATAATAAAAACATACAGTTTAAACAACCCATTAGTAGGAAAACCGCAAAAATAAATGCAAGAGTAAATGTATTTCCATGTATAAATACGGCTTTCCAGCAAATTAACTTGCCGGACTTTGAAAGACGCATTTCTCGGACGTGTGCACAATGCCGCCGGCTTTTAGTGCTAACATGAGAACATCGTAAAGGCCGTTATGTAGAAATCTTATTGCTTCACTATAAAAATATTCCTTCTGTAATGAATTATGTATATCGTCTCCTGAATATTTTATTCTAACTTACTGTAAAATCCGGTTAAGCGTGAGTTGAACTCGTGTGATGATGGTTCCCTTTCACACGAGCTTAATATTTACTTACTAAGTATGGGAGCTATACTGCGCAGTAACACTCAAGATATGATAAAACATGCAATTTAAACACAGTGCCTGGGGCTTGACACACAGGAGCAGGTTTAAAGATTTCTTACATAATATATTAACTCTTACCTCCACCACTCGCACTCGCCAATTACAATATATTATAAAGTACGTACTGACTCAATACTTTCAGAACAAGTTATATATTGTCTAGTTGAAATAAGATAAGATGAACTACCCGCGAATACTAATTTATAAACGGTGTTGCTAACACACAGTCAAAGAAGAATTAACCAGTAAGTCCTTTTTAGACCACTTTTTTACGTAGGCGTGTTATAGTTTTTTTAACTTTATTTTTGAGAGATTAGAAAAGACTATTTTGGTAAGATTTTATATATTAACCCATAATCATCCTTGTATATTTTATTTCTTAAAGTCATCCGCCGCGCTTATCTGTCTGAATCCGATGAACTCGAAAACTAGTCAACAGGTTTTCTAGCTGTATTTATCAATAGACCGATTGTTATTTTATGTTTGTTAGCAACACTGGTTATAAAGTAGTAGTAGCGGGTATGTCATTTTATATTATTTCAAGTATACGGACGTGAAGACAATATATAACCTTCAGTGCGATAGTTTAGTCTCAGTCTCTCTGGTGTTCTCGTGCAGTGAACATGGTAGTGTTATAGTGTCGTGATTAAGGTTACCCTTCTCGAGGTCCATGTAAGTTTACTTTATTATCTATTGTCGTTAGCGAGGTCGAGTGGTGGAGGTGAGAGTTAATATATTATGAAAGAGCTCTTTAAACCTGCTCCTGGGTCTCAAGCCCCAGGCACCGCTCGCCTCAGTCTAAATTGCATGTGTATACCTATTGCTGTACAGTAATGGGTACCACATTTCTCTCCATATCTATAGCATGTTTTACCAACTCGAAGTCGGGCGTGTTATTAGTAATGAAACATAAAATCTTCAAAATTAGATAAAATTCGAGGTTACTTTTTCTCTATTTTTTCTAAATTCTATTTTATTTTATACTAGGGGCCCGTCCCGGCTTCGCACGGGTGGATAATTTTTTTTTAACATTTTGGCTCCCGCATTCTGTCGCTCCCTCTATCGCACCGTTACTCGCTGCGCTGCGAGGCAATCCATACCGCGCCGGCGGCCCGTCTGGGATTATTTTTTATTTATCTTGATATTTTTATTTCGTAATATCTTTTGACTGGAATGTCCGATTTCAATAAATCAAAAAGTTATTAACAGGTATTGAAACAGTCTTCATTACGAAATAATTTATTTGGATAAGACCTTGTGTTGGTTTTAGTGAGAATTTCTGGGGATTTCTAATTTTTTCTTGTAATAAATATAGCCTATGTTACTCAGGGATAATGTAGCTTTCTAATAGTGAAAGAATTTTTGAAATCGGTCCAGTAGTTTTTATGTTTATTCGTTACATACAAAAATACAAAAATCCAAAAATACAAATCTTTCCTCTTTATAATATTAGTATAGATATAGATATAGACTAACTGACCTAATAGCTGATAAATGACGTACTATCGTATCGCCTATAACAGCCAATGAATTTAGTGTTACAGATTAGCTGAACTTATTTTATAATTGTCGGTTGACATGTTTGAAATGTTAAAATTGAAATGTTTGACAGTTACGAAACCCATCAATATTTTTATGAACATTTTTTCTTTTCTTTTATTTATCGTTCGTTCTGTTATTCGAGACAGAGACAAATAATAGAGGTTAAAGTATGAAATTGTCGTTTGATTGTAATCGGTACTACGAATTGACATAGAAGCTTCATGGTTTGAGATTCTTGAGTGAAACCTTTTTTTACATGGTACTTATGTAGTTATTCTTTTAAAAAAATGTGCAATGGGGATTGCTAATGAACGCACTGTGCGATTTTAGTTCAAAGGATTTCGTAATGGAAACTTTGATTTGAAGAACGAACTACGTGGAAGACAGCCTACACAGGTTTATGACAATGAATTGAAAGAGATGGTGGAATCCGATCCGAACCAAACTACCTAGGAATTAGCGGCATGCTTTAACGTTACCTTACCATCAACAATATTAACTCATTAGCGTCAAATCAATAAAATAAAAAAATATGTGCCTCATGTTTTGACTAATCTGCAGAAAAAACGCGTGTTGAAACTTATGTTGCCTCGTTGAATCGATACAGAAATTAAGAAATATTGAATCGAATTGTGACATTTCATGAAAAGTGGATTCTTAACGATAACCGGCTGATCCCAAGTCAAACGCTGTAACTGTGTGGTGGTCTCAGCATGGTGTCATTGTGCCGAACTCCGAACAATGATAGCAAAACTAGCAATGAAACAGCCCCGACTCATGATTCTATCTTCACCGTTATTGCTTCAAGATAACGCGAAACCTCATACAGCACGGGAAGCCGTTTTAACTCTACAGGAACTGCAATAAGAAACCATTGGTCACCCTCCGTACTTTCCAGACCTTGCTCCAAGGGACTACCATTTTTTTTCGTGATTTAGACAGTTTTCTACGTGATAAATTTTTTTTTTCTCAGGAGGCAGTACAAAATGCTTTTACACAGTTTGTCGAATCTAGAGTTCTATCGCAAAGGCATAAATTACCTTCCTATTAGATGGCAGCAATGTCTAGATAATAATGTTAGTTATTTTGATTAAATAAATATTTTCGCCAATTTTATAATTCAACACCTTATGAAACAATATAAAAACCATGAAAATCGGTCCTGCCGTTCTCGAGTTATAAGTGTTGTTTGAACAAACTCGACTTTGTTTTGTACATTAAAGAAGATAACACAGATTGTCAAAATATTTCGTGAAAAATTGACGCAGCATGTATGAGGATTAAATCGGACTAAGTTACTTTCCTTTGTTCATATATAACCCAATACAAACGGTTTTGGACAACGTTATTCAGTTATTCGAAAATATCCAAGTTTTTCAGTTATTTCATACACATAAGTGATCGCGCCGAGCATTGATTCAAAATATCCGTACCATTTTTGAATATACCGTAAATGTATTTGCAAACATATTGAATTCAGGACGTCAAAGCCACATAAAGTTATGGAAATAAGAATCATAATAAAAATTACGACTTCTTATATCACATACTTTTATATTTTGACTTTATGTTTATATGTGTGGCCTTCATATAACGCAAATAACAAGTAAAGCCTACCTACACTTATTTACTATTTTGTATATTGTTGCTATAAAACTTTCAGCATTAAAGTGGATTCCTAAAATAAATATAATCTTATATCCCTAAATAAAAATCGAGACCCATTAAAAACTATTTAGAAGACAAATTACCAAACCTTTTTAAGTCAAAATTACTTTATGTGTTTAATAACTATCGACAACTTTATCAGAAACCGGTGAAGCTGACCTAAGTGTTTTCAAATGTTATTGGTGTGAGTGCAAGTAAGCTGTGTCGCAACTCTCATGCTTCAGGTACTAAAATAAAATTATTTTATTCTAAATCAATATGGCGGATCACCCATTACGGCGGATTAGCTACTTTGGTCACTTAATGGTAACCGCTTAAGCCGACACTTGGCATACGGATTTAGGGATTAAAATTGCCTCATGGTAAATGGTAGGTAGTCACAATTAAATTAAGACTAATTTATTTTATTATCATCACCAGGGACGCGCTAAGTATGAGCGCCTGATGAAAAAACAACAAAAAAAAACGAAAATGGAGTTTGAGTCCTTAAAGTTCAAGCAATTGTTGAGCAGCGGCTTCGTTCGAGGCGCTATTTTAATTCGAATCATATTAAATTTTGATTTGAAATGATGCACCGTACGACCTTGCATGTATGGATGGCGCTTCCCTGATTATAAGTAGTAAAAGCTTGTATTTTCCCTTGATAGGGGATCCGTTTCCCGACTGATTTGCGACCACCAGTATTGTGAATCCGAGTGTTTATGACCCGTTCCGGGCGAGCTGCATGTGGGCTAGATTTACCCCTCATCTTCCGGTCATCCCGTTAATGCTGCGGTTCTAGTAAACTCTGGATTCACGTTCAGAGTCCACTAAAACCGTGGCTTTCTTCTTCATTTTTCATTCTCTTCATTCTTCTCCCTCACTCTATCTTCGAAGAAACAAGAGTCACTCTCTTGTATTACCGAGGTCCATGAGCGACGGTGGCCATTTACCAACAGGTAGACCGTCTGCTCGTTTACCCCAACTACCATAAAAAATTACAAAATGCTCTATTTCTATGTCCAATTATGTGGTCCAGTATGTTTTCAGTAAATAGTTAATAAAAATTCCGATCATGTTAAGGAAGTTGAGCTTACTATAACAACGCAAAGCCGATATTCGTTTCTGAGTCAATTCATATTCAGCGTATTATTTACGTCGTTATTTTGTTTTATCAGAAAAACAGGAAGACTCAGGATGTCTTTGACTTAATATATTGATTTAATGTGAGTATAAACGGAGCATATTAAGTGTATTCTGATGCTTTGATCTATATTGTAAACAGTCTCAGGAACAAGGAAATTATGGTAGGAAAATAAAAATATGCTTTATATAAAAATTCCAGCTTTTGTTTATGGAATTAATAATTTAAAAAGCTTTTAGCTATGTTATTTTGAAAAATCACATACTAAATGTTTTATTTCAGTAGAGAGTAATATTAAATTCCATAGCCTATATTAGATTTCCACTCCACTTAAACGATTTACTCTCTCACTCACATTAAAAAGTATTTAGTAAATAAAGTTTGATGTCAAAGATGCACCTCGCTCTGGTCGCCTATTACCGATAAAATGGATGCCATTTTTGAAAAAGTTGAGCAAGATCGCCGTATCAGTAGTTACGACGTAGCTTTCATCATGATAACGGTAGACCTCACACATCTTTAGCCACTCAGCAAAAATTAAGAGAGTTTGGCTGGGAGGTATTAATGCAACCTCCCCATACACACATAGTCCTGACCTTGCACCTTCAGATTTTCACCTGTTTCGGTCTCTTCAAAATTCTTTAGGCAGTGTCAGGATAACATCACGAGAGGACTGCCAAAACTACTTGTCGCGGTTTTTTGATCAGAAGCCCCAAAATTTCTATAGCAATAGGATCATGTCCCTACCTACAAGATGGCAAAAAGTTATCGAACAAAATGGTACCTACATACTTTAGATATATTAAATAAACTATATTAAAAAATGTTTTGAATTTTCTAACCCAACCTATTTTAAACGAGCACATTCCTGGTTACTTATCGCTTTAATAATTATAATAATATAGTGCAGCAAAATAAAACACTCAACCTATTCCAATATGAAAAGAGTTGCTAATAAAATATTTTATATAATTTTCTCAAAGGATATTTAATATGCTTTCAGCAAAACTGAAAATTCTACAGTATCATTACACATGGGTAACGTCAAAGGAACTGGTGAAGAGGGTCAATATTAGAATAAAACGGTATTTATAATGGTACGAGTAAAACGTCTATGGAAATGTGTGTCATAGTTGCTTTTCACAAAAAGAACTGTAATTTTGAAACGTTTAAGATTATTAAAATGAAATGTTTTAAGCAACCTACATTTTAGAGAAAATACTGAAATTTACTACATGTTTTATTCATTATTTTATTTTATAGGATCTTCTAAGTCTGTACTGTTACACAATGTCTGAGTACATTCTCGGATCTATTGCAAGGCAGTAATAGCTCAGTGGTTAAGACTTGAATGTCTTAATCGGGAGCTCTGAGTTCGATCCTGGGCACACACCTCTGACTTTCCTGAGTTATGTGAGTTTTAAGCAATTAAATATCACTTGTTTTAACGGTGAAGGAAAACATCGTGATAAAACTCTCAGGAGTCTGAGAGTTCCCTAAAAGGTCTCAAAGGTGTGTGAAGTCTGCCAATACACACTTGGCCAGAATGAGGAGGGTGTTAGGCCGTAGTCCATCTGTGGCCTAAAACGCTCCTCATTCTGAGCAGGAGACCCGGCTCAGCAGTGTGGCAATAAAGGGTTGCGATGAGAACTTATCGATCGGATAAGAATTGCAAAGGGGCCAAGTAAACTATAGGTCAGATCACGTACTAAATAAGTTTATATGATTAAGTTGATATAAAACCAGATAAAATTAACTGATCAGTTAAAATATCTGTTGAGTTTCCGAAAATTTACCGAAATTTATAATCAAACTCAATCCGAAATTTTTAAATTATGCATTGAAAATGATTCTTAATTTGAATTTTATATCCATCTTTAGAGAAAATGTACCACCATTACCTACTTTTCCTCCTCCATTGGTTTATAGTAAAACAAATATATTTACACGAGCGGCATAACCAACTAATTCTTAGTATTACAAGATTAGAAATATTTTCGAGAAAAACACTGCTCTCATTTCTAAATAACTCTTATGTAGTAAGTATTAAAAAAATATGGTCTATTTGGGTATTGAATAACAGTACCATACCAAAACACCTCTACATTGTTGACAAAGAATGTTGTTTTGAAGTAATTTACGAAATAAATTTTACTTTTGTTCATCAAAGAAAAAAATACTACAAAACAAAACCCAAATGTTTATGTAACATTAATACCCAATCTTTTTAAACGAGTAGGTACATCATTTTTTTTACTTTTTATTAAATATACATATATTACTATATAAGACAGCTTTTCTATGTATGAAGAGTACTTAGAACCTCTTCTTTAATATTGTATATTTTATTACAGGTATTATTTAATAACTTTGAGGTCAAAATGAACTTTTCTTACTTTTCAAAACTGCATTTTATTTTTAGGTACTAACATTTCATAGTGTAAGAAAGAGTGACATTAAGTACAAGATATGTAGAAACGGAGAATTGAGTACAAGTAGGATATTTCGCGTGCTAACAGTCAACACAGACGTACAGCAACTTGTTTTTGCTCACTGACGTGTGACGTCACACGTCGACAATAGTTGGTACAAATACTTCCCTCGGTGCACTGCACTTGTCAAACTTTTCAATATTTTTTTTTATTTGTTTTAGCACCCCATTTCGACTTTCCTTTACGAAATATGAAACTGCACTTTCATTAACAGCTTTGTTCTTTGACTTTTTGAAGGATTGCTGAAGTTCATTGCACTGTTGTATTGTACTCTCATGTGACCTATATGCTCATGGAAATGCCGAATAAATTGTTAAGTATGCAGATATGTCTTAGTCATGATATAAGAAAAAATAACTCATACTTAACCGTTGTACTAATAGGTACTAGAGTGGAGCCTGAACTTTGTGACCCAAATACTAACCACGCTACCTAACATCTAACTAAACCCAAGATACAAGTTTAACGACTTACTTAATACTTAATGATAACCCAATATTTGCTTCCCAAAATCTGCAACAAGGCTCATTTATATTATCAACTCTACAATAGAAAGTACCAGCCAATAAAACAGCAGCAGTTGCTAGCATATTATTTAATTATTCCAGAGTTTCAAATTACTAATTCCCTAAGACTTCTGCATTTCAAAGCTTGAAACAAAAACCTCCATTTCGGGGTGATCAATTTCAATTAGAAGAGTCTGCTAACTAAAAATAGGCACTCAGAGAAACATGTGAGCGATGTTACATTCTCTAAGCTAATGTGGAATACCACTACAGCTACGAAATTATTTATGAGGATTACTACTGATATAATTCTATAATTGAACTAATATTATAAATGTGAAATTTTGTATATGTTAGGGCGTATGGTATTTGTGACTCAACCACGCAGATTAAGATACTTTTAAACCTACTGTTACACATGCTAATTACAAGCACAAAAGCATGCTATAATTGAGCAAATGCTACCTACTAGCGTGTGTGTACAGGACATGCTACTGTTAAGCATGCTTATTAGATGCATGCTGGATAATAGCACGTCGTGCTATCTTCAAGTATGCTAGTTGATGTGGGGGCGGAAGGGGGAAAGGCAATAACAAATAGCAACTGTAAACGCGTTTGCTTAATGAGTATGCTAGTATCGATCTTGTTTGTAAGGTGCACTCGCTTCCTATTTCTTTTTTTTCCTTCTCCTAGATGAGAGAAGTTTTTGGATGCTTTGCATGGTCAGTAAAAGTATAATTTTATTCAGATCCATTCGAATGGCTGTTTGATTTTACATAGTTTTGTTTGAATTGGTAGAGAGCATGCTATCAAATGGCATGAGTATTGAAGTGTTTCTTTTGAGCATGCTTATTCAAGAGCATACTTATTGCTAGCAAATGTAAACAGTTAATAATCATGCTCCTAATAAGCATACTTATAACACGCATTTTAGCATGCTATTTTAGAGCATGTGTAACAGTAGCCTAATATATATGCTACTTTTTATCACGAAAAACTTAAGATTTCCTGCGGGATAATAATGTAATGTGTTTATGATAAATAGCTATGTTTTATTTTTCATTTGTATGCATGTATTTTCTGGATATAAATAAATAATAATCATATTTTTTTTATATTTAAGCAGATTTTTTACCTTAAGATTCGAAAAGGAACAAGGAATTTTAAACTATTGCTGAATTTTGTAGTCTCAAATTCTAAGAATCACAACACACAATATAGTTTTTTTTTTGTTTTTTTGCAGCAACCTACATTTTAGCAGTATGGATCACATACTACTAGTATTCCCTTTACCCCTCCTAGTAAGCTAATAAATAGCTTGTGTCATTAGTGGGCCACGCCAGTAGTCCAATGTCCGGGATTTGAACCCACGACTTGTTGATCGGGAATCCAACGCCCGAACCACTGAGCTACTGACGCTTCTGTTATGTTATGATTAGCCTAAAATTATAAAATAAATATTTTTTAAAGATTAAGATATGTTACTTCCTTACAATTATTAAACATTTGATAGTAACTCAGAACATTAGCGCTCGTCCTTCGAGATTTAATTTTCAACAAAATTTAATTAACGTTACAATGTTCCGCTGTTGCCATATTATATTAATTATTATTATTACAATGGGTAACACCATTATGTCTTTAATTACTTTTTAACGAACTTCCTTAAAGAAGTATATGCTCTCAAAGTCTTTATTTTAAAGTGTGATTATGTCTTCTAAAGTCAGCCAAATGCTTTGTAAGCTTGTTTTACACTTAACAATCTTATTACTTAAACAAAGTTATTATTTTTTCAGTCCTGCGATACAGATTTTTGTAAACAAACTTTATGAAATCTTATTAAAAAAAAGGACCAGAGAATTGTAACGCAGCTATAATATCTAATAAATTAAAAAAAATGATGATAGAGCAAGACATAAACATATTAAATAATCACTGTTTACTATGTATAAAACTCTTGACTGACCAATTCAGATGATATTTTTTAATTATTTATTTAAATGTCATGTTATCTATGACGAAAAAATTTGGGAAAGTTTTTGGGAAAAGATTCCTCGTATATTTTTTCAAATTCCGTAATAAATTAACAGCATTTTTTCTATATGAATTGGCGACTATGCAGCACAGAGAATGTAAAAATACTTCATAAATAGACTTAGCAAAGTGAGTGTTGTCTAGCTAGTACCTATTAATTAAATTAAAAAGACTCTCTTAAGGGAATTTATTGAAAAATCGAAATCTACAAATAAGTTTAACGATCTTCAATAAATAACTTAGCTTTGTTGTAGATTTCTTTTCGCGGTATTCGTATGCAAACAGAACTTCCCACGGGAACTACTTGTTCGATGGATAAAGCATATATTTATCTTTGAATCACAATCGAAAAGCTCCGTGTACACAGTTTTATTTATGAAAGTACGAAAAAGAATTACGTAACGTATTCATGTGTATTTTTTCTAATTCATTGTTATATTGCTTCTCAAAAAATATTTATTAAAATCGTATTTCTTCGTTATTGGTTTAGTTCAAGAACAAACGAGTAAGAGTTTACTTTATTTAATCTTAATTTTCAACATAATGATATGATGAACTTCCATAGGAAATATCATCCCATATTGCAGCACTATATTTTATATTATAATTTTCAACATATTTTTCTATATTCATTTATAATTAACTCCCTAAGACTTAAGCGGTTGTACAGATTGAAACGCACTTTTAACCACAACCCCTTCAAGTTTTTTTCCTCATAAAACGTACAATATGTCCTTTTCCAAGCTCTAGTCTATCTCTGTGCCAAATTTCATCAAAATTGTTTCAAAGATTTGGACAAATAGACAGCGTAACTTTAGCATTTATAATATTGACGATAAATAGTTGAGGTAATAAACCCAATATGAAACTATAAAATATAAAAATAGTAAATAACGTTGTAAGATGTATCGAACATGCACCCAGTACAAAGTGTAGTCAAGATGGTATAAGAGTACTCCTTCAAAAACTAAACACGTAGTGCACTAGAGGTCGAGTGTAAGGCCGATGCATACAGCATACTGTTGCACTAAAAACGCTTTCAAGATCATCTTGCAAAGGACTACACTACTCAAATGTGTTCTGTGTTATAAGCCTTATTATATTTTATTACAAGAACAAGTATGTAATTTTTTATTAAAATATTAATATTATAAAATATCGATGTTGCAAAATGTTATCAAGTAAGCGTTATTAAATTATTTAAAGGGAGATTTTAAATATTAATTTGGCAACACAGGCCTACGATCCTACCTGTCATTATAGTGGGAATAGGTTAGTTATTCTTGGATCTCGTGTGACTTCAGTGTTGTGTATTTAGGGATATTTTACGGAATAAATAAATAATTGCTGTTTTGCTGAAGTAGGATATTAGAGTCAGCGGGTCGAGCGGTGAAGGAGAGCGTTTACTGGTAGTAGCCCTTCTACTACCAGTAAACCCTTTAATTCTGCACCTGGGTCGCAAGCCACAGATTGTGTATTATTGATGTCCTTTAATGTGATTGTGCATTAGCTTTTAAGTATTTGCGAATCTGTAAAACTAATATTAAAAAGCTGAAGAGTTTGTTTGTGTGGTTGAAAGTGCTAATCTCAGGAACTATTGGTAAGAATTAAAAAAATTATTTAGTGATGGATAGCCCATTTATCAAGAAAGGCTATAAGCTATTATGATATCACGCTATGACCAACAGTGTCACGCGGACTAGTACAATATATTCAGACTTCTATATGTAACTATACTAACTGTATAGGATGTAGGAGCCATAGAAGTATCTGGGATCTGACGACCCAACTGAATGGATAAAGAGCTCCTTTAGATTATGACTACACTGGCACTAAATGCTCGACCTCACTACCTATCATATGTTCATTAAACAAATATAACTAAGAAATGAGATTTATCTAGAGTAAATTAAGCTAACGACATACGTAAACCTTGATGAGACCAATCAGCAATGCACTTCATTAAGGTAGTATTCACTCTAGAAAATTACTGTCAGACTGTCTCTGATTTTTTGATTATATGGATATAATACGTTTAAAACATGGAAAATTTTATATATTTCTATTAAAATATAAAATTGTCAGCTATTAACTTTCTATCGGATTTTGTAAAAGTAGTTTATATAATTATCTTATACTTTGTTTGTTTGGTTGAACGCGCTATTCTCAGAAACTACTAGTACGATTAGAACAATTCTTTCAGTGTCAGATAGACCATTTATCGAGAAAGGGTATATGCTATATATCATCACGCTATGACCAATAGGAGCGGAGCTACATGCGGACGAAGTTGCGTGGGTCGACTAGTATTTAAATATAATTCAAATAAATATTGTTTGCTGCTTAATTAGAAATATAATTACTTAAAAACCAATCTCTTTCATCATCATGTATTTCGATTTTTAGTTTTTATTTTTGTTCAGCAGATTCTCGTTAATAAAGTAAGAAACGTGTAATAATTATTATTTCAATTAGTGAGCTACCAGTTTTCACACAGTTTACAGACCTCAAAGTATAAATTGTTTCAATTCTACCTTTCCTTCTCACAGCCTTAGGTTGTTAAGAAACTTTGTAACTCCCCTTAAATGAAACTGCAGTAAAACTTGAGTAGAATAACAATTTCTACTACCCGAATGTTTCTGTACGTAACTGTTACTGTAACTTATAACCTTCAATAATGTAGAGTTAGTAATCATTTTGAAAATTATTATTACAAAATTTTATAAAATCGCAACTGAATTTTAATACTACATTTTAATTGGGCAGAAATTTCGCTTTGGCTTTAGCTGAAAAGGGTTTGCTTAAGAGGATATAAATCACTGATACCTTTATTATTTTATACATTAGAAACATTATCTTTTTGTTTTAATTTTACAATATTTTTGTCATAATTTAATATTCTTCGTGGATTTTATTTGTTGTTACAAATATATAAATAAGCTTTATACTTAACTATTTTATTAAATTGATTGGAGTTTTTTGTAATGCACAAACTTATAAATGTGTTAATTAATAGAAAACATTTGATGAAATTTTGTATAATGAAACAATCTAAAGCCCTTCTTTAGAAGATAAATTATATTATGCAAGTGTAAGTAGTTGTTTCAGAGCTTTTGTTTTCAACTTCTACGAACTTATGCGCTAATCTAGCTAGTTTACAACTAACTTTAAATTACCTAGGTATGTTACAATGTTACACTAACGAACAAGTAAAATATTTATATTATGGCAACAAGTTGTAGTATTACATAACGTAATAATTAAACAGGAAACTTCATCTGTAACGGTGTCGATAAGTATTAAAATTTAATTTTAATGCTGTAATAAATACATGTATGAAATCAATATCATTTATCAGATATGTACAATTCCTAAAGCAAATATAATATTTATAAAATATTTTTAACTGCAGTTCTCCCGGAGAATCTATAAACATCAATGTCAATCAGAAATACATAATTTTTAGGTCATATTAATTTCTCGTTTTGATTTAAAAAAAAAGTTTTAACCTATATAAATTCGACATTTTCTAAATCTCCAAAACCCAAATAAAAAATACCTCTAACTTTAGGTTAACTTAATGTTTTTGTTATACAAAAATTCTATGTTGTTAAGTTGCTAAATTTCCTTTATTTTCTAATATCAAAATAAAGCAAAAGGAATGGTATACATTTCGTCGAAAATGAAATTGAGTATAATATATCTTACATACATTTCTAAATATCATTTTTACATTAGAATACATTTTCCAGGAAATTTTAGTTAATATAATGTAACTTCCATACATTACTTATTCCTTTGAGACGAGTGATTAAGACGTTAATATCTACTTGAAAGGTCCGAGTTCGATCCTGGGCGACACCTCTTTTCTCAGTTATGTGTGTTTTAAGCAATTAAATATCACTTATATAACGGTGGAGGAAAACATCGTGATTAAACCTGCATTCCTGAGAGTTCTCCATGTTCTGGGTAAAGGTGTGTGAAGTCTGCCAATCTGCACTGGGCCAGCAGCGTGGTGAACTATTTTTTTAAATTATTGATAAGGAACAAACGAGCAGGCGGTTCACCTGATTAAGAGTGGAGACCGTCGCCCATGGGTTGGACGAGCTGCTCTTCCAGTGGCAGAGGCTCGGCAGTGGGCCATTAAAGGGCCTGAAATGATGATGATGTTGATACAATTATTTTTATAATTCCGAGAAATCTGTGTTATAAAACAAGAATCATTAAGTTAAGGTAATATTATTTAACACAATTCCTAAAAAGGTAAGTTACATATTTCCTAGTAATTATGTACTAATGGCACACCTTACCATAACAATAATATTGGGGAATAAAGTAATAATATTGTTATTCCCTTATAGCATTAACATTATTGTTGTTATCGTCAAGCCGATTACAGTACAGCTCGTTACGTATTCATAAATATACTTTACCTGTAACTTTGTTAAGCCTACTCCATGTTTTAATAATCGTGTAAACTCAATTATGAATATATATTATATTAAGTATTTATTTATATCCTTTATGTTACTTATTATATATAAGCCGAACTAAACACAATATGTACAGGAGTATAAAAAGCTATTTTAGTCCATAACTTAAAGCCTCTACTGCATTACTAACTACTAGAAAATAATTAATGTTTAACACTTCACTATGATAGTTAAACAAGCTTTGCAGTTATAATAACCACAAAAATAATTACCACGAGCAAAGGCATGTCAAAAATATTTTTTTAGTTGGTATTATTAACACAAAATTAGTTTTTACTACGTATCAGTTTTTAAATATTTTTTTTTAATTTTATACTAAAATTTTAAAGAATAACATAACAATATCTAGCAGCTTTAAAGCTATAAAAAATAATATTTGAAAACAGTTTTCTTTCATTTTCAAAAATATCTATAAAAATTCATCTTGAATAATTTACGTATATGTATTTACATAAAAAATATAATGATAATAGAAGATAATAGAATTATATGTTACATTATATTAAATTATAGTATGGTAACAATAAGATAGCGTATCGTTTCTCCAGCTAGTTAATAATTGAGACGTGATATGCTTTACTTGTTAATACCATTAACATTAATGTGACAATCCGATTACGTACACGGAGCTCGTTACGTATTCATTATACAATAGTAAGTTCTCAATACACTTACACGCAACTTTGTCAATAAGCTGTTCACTACTCACTCACTCAGCACAGTTATACCCAAAGTTATAATATTTTTAATAAACCGTTATGAACTTACTAGTTAAATACTCAATATCGGCTCGTTTTACAGGAGGTCTAAGTAAAATAAAAACGAACTGGGGGTGGATGGGAAAAGGGGTTTAGCCCTTTAGCCTGTTGTACAAACACATGCAGTAATCCTGTGGTGATTCAATTTTGGAATATCATTTAACTTTTTTTTGTTTTACCAAGTTCTGTGTAATGATTATTACAAGAAAGGGGCCGCCTCTTCTCAACAGATAACTGCTTTACGAGTTGGTGGTAGCTGACTGGCTGACCTATTCTGACCTGTCAAAAATACTTTGTATAAAGTATAATTTCAGTAAATAATTTTGACTTTGAAATTGAGTTTTTTTAAGTTTGACAGTTAGCTGTGATTATCCTGATGGTAAGTTGCAGTAGAGTCCAAACACAAGGGCAGTCAATAAAGTAGCAGAATGCGAACTGCCTCCCCCACTCTGCCTGCCCGACCCCAAGGACCCCAGGTTATAGGAAGAAGAGAACACGTGTGTCGCTAGTGAATTCCGCTTTTTAGATGTGCGGCAAAGAAAAGAGTTCGCAAACTTCTTAGTTCCCGATGGAATCGATGCCACAGTTAGTCGGTGACAACGGAGACCGGTACGCGTAGTTCTTGTACGGAAAGGGGAGGAGGGATGAGGGAGAAGAATTCCTCTGAACACTCGCCTTGATACAGTCGGTAGAAAGCGCTGAGGGCAGCAATCTCAAAAGAAAAGTTTAGATGGTGTTGGAGACCTCTACATCGCCATCGCTGCGCTGGTTCTATCTAATTAAGAATAAGTAGAGATTTAAAAAGTAGCGTGGGTCCCCAAAAGACCAACATAAATCTATTTTAAGATACCGTTGTTCGTTTACATTAACTAAATTAAGTTGCTAAGTGGTCTACGGGTCACATAAGTTTGGGGACCACTGAACTAGGGTCTTTGTTTTGCTACTAAATTGGTTCGTCACGATTACGTCAATTGTGATAAAATGCTTTTATTTTGTCTGTCTCTTATATTATCGGATAAACACATTAATTTTATTAACCTATTCTCTAACTATTGTTAAGTTCTTGAGTATATTTGGATTAAAATATCAAATATAATATATTGTTTCGTACGTTCTTTTTGAAAATGTACTTATTAAAATGACGATATTCCTAGTTCATCATAATATTAGCCCTACCTCGATATAAGTAAGACTGTCTGATATGTGATTTCAGGCAGTTAACATTATATGAAATTCAAGTGATGTAGAATGTGTGGTGGCGTTAGGGGTTGAACAGAGGATAGTGTCTGTTACAATTGTGTGAAAAAGCCTTGTAAACCTGCACCTGGGTTACAATGTAATCTTTAGTAAAGAAATTCTATGGTTTTTTTATGATTGCAGTGACTATACTTAACCATTCATTTTTAATTATTACATATTCTTTAATAATATTTAACACTGTAATGTTACGCGCTCATAAAATACTTAGCAAAACATACAAAATGGCAAAATGATTTGTAATTTGGTATCGTAGGATATGTAATTGTAGCGACGCACTCAAGTGGACACTCTGATGAGGGTCACTGCTAATAGCATGGACGCATAATCTCGTCGCATGACTAATGAGATATCATGACGGGACTCGGGTCTCGGAGCCACTCTACGATAAACAGAATATTTGCTCAAAACCGTACACATACTTATAATTGGGTATATCTTTACTATCTTCCTAAAACTGATTAACTGTGCCCATTTTAAATGAGATTTTCATTTTATGTTACGAAGATATAACACACCATTCCATGACAGTTTCTCATTAGGATACTAGATGAAACCTGTCCTTAACATTGGGGTTAACCTAATATTATAAACGTTCAGGTCTTCGGTTTATCAATAGCAATCAAATCAATTAATCAAAAGACTCTCTTACATATTTTGACACTCTAAAAGAGATCTATACCTACAAGTAACTACTAGAAGCAGTGTCTTACAGCACACATAAAGGATAATCTACAAAAATATAACAAAAACGACTGACTGTGACTGATGGGACCCCAAACCTCTGGCTTTTCTGGGCTATGTGTGTGTTTTAAGCAAATAAATATCACTTGCTTTAACGGTGAAGGAAAACATGCTACAGCTCTCCTGAGAGTTCTCCTAAGTACTCAAAGGTGTGAGAAGTCTGGTGGACTATGGACTAATACCCTCCTCATTCTGAGGAAGAGACCCGGCTCAGCAGTGGGCCATTAATTGGTCGTGATGAAGTATCGTTTTATTATGGAGTTCTCATACCAACCCTCAAGTTCCATCATCAAATCAGCTGAATGTTAGAATAATATTGATCAGACAATTTACGTGTGAATGTAAGAAAGTGGGTCACATCTAATTTGCTTAGATTACGGACAGACATTGCAGGTGAAACTAACTAAAAGCTTGTAAATTACATCTATATATAAAAAAGTCGTGTTAGTTACACCATTTATAACTGAACAAAGACTGGACAGACCCACTAAAGCTTAGGAAATGACGTATTAGGGGGAGATGAAATTTTGTATGGGAGTTTCTTATAAAACTAAATACACTGGGTTAATTACACCCAGACAGAGTTTTTAATATTATTTGCTGTTATTTTCGTTACTAAGGAAAAATTTACCGAGTAAAACTTGTTAGAAAACAAGAATTCTAATACCTGCCAAGCCACGAGGGGTTGGTTTTGGCAGACTCTGCTCATCAAGTAGAAGAGGCCATTAACAACCCATTAG
Source organism: Limenitis camilla (assembly GCA_905147385.1). NCBI lineage: Eukaryota > Metazoa > Arthropoda > Insecta > Lepidoptera > Nymphalidae > Limenitis > Limenitis camilla. Next base: position 8,336,875 of record LR990240.1, read on the forward strand.
GGGTTTTTTACTGTTTATATTTTGATGCTAAAACTAAATCATTTTATCTTCCGTAATATATTCTAAATTTATTTAGAAATTATATTGGCGTTTATTGGAATTATTTAAAGATAGCTAGTTATATATTATAAAAGGTTTCTAGGAGCTAGACATAAATAGACTACACTATTACGTCATTTTCAACAATAGCAAGTTATTATATATAAATATATTTGTTATAAAAATTGGCGTTTAAAAAAAATCAAAGTTAAAAAGTAAAATATCCAAAAGAAATAGTCCCGCTGAGTTTCTTGCGCCCATTCTTCTCAGGTCTGGGTTAGGTCGTTTCCGAAAGGGTGGTAGATTCCGACGTTCAATAAGAGAATGTAAATTCCCATATTGAATAAAAAATTTTGACTTTGACTATCTCAAAACCCAATGCTTTGAAAAGAATTACTGAAAGTTGACATAGGTAATATATCGATCGTCTAGCTAGACCACTGAACTCCAAAGTGGGAGCGGCTAAACCCTAAAATATTGAGGGTCTATGAAATGGTATATAGATTTCTAATAAACAGGTAATCGTAATCATTTATTTTCTCTATGACTTGACTTGACTTCCCTATGTAATAATGCATAGATAGCAAAACCGTTGATAACTTTATAATATATTACGCAGGTAGTACTTTTTATTTTATTCCATGACTGCTTATACCTCAGTTCTGATAGACTTGAGTCAAACCTAGCTCACCAGGTGACCATTATTGCTGTGTAGTAGTGTGGTGTCGTGATCTCAATTACTAATATTTGGAGTAAGTTTTTAATACTGATTGGATTGGCTTCTGTTTTAATGGCATATTTATATTGTCCTGTGCGGTACGGTATCGGTCCAATGTAGATAACATTAGTAATAGTTTTCTGGTTCAAGGTTCTGAAATGTTTGCCATTTAAGTACAAATGATATGTTAAAATTAAATATTAAATATGTGGGGGACCTCTGGTGTAAAGGATGTCCTCTTACAAAAAGATTGGGATACATAGATTTCGTCCATGAGAAGATACGTTATGACAAAATGTTTATATTTATAGGATTTTATTATTTACTTCCAGATAAGTATTAACAATACTAAAGTAACTTCTTTATTACTATAATAATTATTTGAATTGAAATAGTTAAAGCTTAGCTCTATGAATGTTAATATTATTTAACAGAATTCCTAAAAAGGTAAGTTATATATTTCCTAGTAATTATGTACTAATGGCACACCTTACCATAACAATAATATTGGGGAATAAAGTAATAATATTTTTATTCCCTTATAGCATTAACATTATTGTTGTTATCGTCAAACCGATTACAGTACAGCTCGTTACGTATTCATTAATATACTTTACCTGTAATTTTGTTAAGCCTACTCCATGTTTTAATTATCGTGTAAACTCAATTATGAATATATACTATGTTAAGTATTTATTTATATCCTTTATGTTACTTGTTATATATAAGCCGAACTAAACACATGCACAGGAGTATATTTAAAAAGCTATTTTAGCCCATAACTTAAAGCCTCTACTGCATAACTAACTACTAGAAAATAATTAATGTTTAACACTTCACTATGATAGTTAAACAAGCTTTGCAGTTATAATAACCACAAAAATAATTACCACGAGCAAAGGCATGTCAAAAATATTTTTTTAGTTAGTATAACAATTAACACAAAATTAGTTTTTACTACGTATCAGTTTTTAAATATTTTTTATTTAATTTTGTACTAGAGTTTTAAAGAATAACATAACAATATCTAGCAGCTTTAAAGCTATAAAAAATAATATTTGAAAACAGTTTTCTTTCATTTTCAAAAATATCTATAAAAATTCATCTTGAATATGTATTTACATAAAAAATATAATGATAATAGAAGATAATAAAATTATATGTTACATTATATTAAATTATAGTATGGTAACAATAAGATAGCGTATCGTTTCTCCAGATAGTTAATAATAGAGACGTGATATGCTTTACTTGTTAATACCATTAACATTAATGTGACAATCCGATTACGTACACGGAGCTCGTTACGTATTCATTATACAATAGTAAGTTCTCAATACACTTACACGCAACTTTGTCAATAAGCTGTTCACTACTCACTCACTCAGCACAGTTATACCCAAAGAAATAATATTTTTAATAAACCGTTATGAACTTACTAGTTAAATACTCAATATCGGCTCGTTTTACAGGAGGTCTAAGTAAAATAAAAACGAACTGGGGGTGGATGGGAAAAGGGGTTTAGCCCTTTAGCCTGTTGTACAAACACATGCAGTAATCCTGTGGTGATTCAATTTTAGAATAACATTTAACTTTTTTTTGTTTTACCAAGTTCTGTGTAATGATTATTACAAGAAAGGGGCCGCCTCTTCTCAACAGTTAACTGCTTTACGAGCTGGTGGTAGCTGACTGGCTGACCTTTTCTGACCTGTCAAAAATACTTTGTATAAAGTATAATTGTAATAAATAATTTTGACTTTGAAATTGAGTTTTTTTAAGTTTGACAGTTAGCAGATGACTATTCTGATGGTAAGTGGCAGTAGAATCCAAACACGAGGGCGGCCAATAAAGTTGCATAATGCGAACTGCCGCTCCCACTCTGCCTGCCCGACCCCAAGGACCCCAGGTTATAGGAAGAAGAGAACACGTGTGTCGCTAGTGAATTCCGCTTTTTAGATGTGCGGCAAAGAAAAGAGTTCGCAAACTTCTTAGTTCCCGATGGAATCGATGCCACAGTTAGTCGGTGACAACGGAGACCGGTACGCGTAGTTCTTGTACGGAAAGGGGAGGAGGGATGAGGGAGAAGAATTCCTCTGAACACTCGCCTTGATACAGTCGGTAGAAAGCGCTGAGGGCAGCAATCTCAAAAGAAAAGTTTAGATGGTGTTGGAGACCTCTACATCGCCATCGCTGCGCTGGTTCTATCTAATTAAGAATAAGTAGAGATTTAAAAAGTAGCGTGGGTCTCCAAAAGACCAACATAAATCTATTTTAAGATACCGTTGTTCGTTTACATTAACTAAATTAAGTTGCTAAGTGGTCTACGGGTCACATAAGTTTGGGGACCACTGAACTAGGGTCTTTGTTTTGCTACTAAATTGGTTCGTCACGATTACGTCAATTGTGATAAAATGCTTTTATTTTGTCTGTCTCTTATATTATCGGATAAACACATTAATTTTATTAACCTATTCTCTAACTATTGTTAAGTTCTTGAGTATATTTGGATTAAAATATCAAATATAATATATTGTTTCGTACGTTCTTTTTGAAAATGTACTTATTAAAATGACGATATTCCTAGTTCATCATAATATTAGCCCTACCTCGATATAAGTAAGACTGTCTGATATGTGATTTCAGGCAGTTAACATTATATGAAATTCAAGTGATGTAGAATGTGTGGTGGCGTTAGGGGTTGAACAGAGGATAGTGTCTGTTACAATTGTGTGAAAAAGCCTTGTAAATCTGCAGCTGGGTTACAATGTAATCTTTAGTACAGAAATTCTATGGTTTTTTTATGATTGCAGTGACTATACTTAACCATTCATTTTTAATTATTACATAATCTTTAATAATATTTAACACTGTAATGTTACGCGCTCATAAAATACTTAGCAAAACATACAAAATGGCAAAATGATTTGTAATTTGGTATCGTAGGATATGTAATTGTAGCGACGCACTCAAGTGGACACTCTGATGAGGGTCACTGCTAATAGCATGGACGCATAATCTCGTCGCATGACTAATGAGATATCATGACGGGACTCGGGTCTCGGAGCCACTCTACGATAAACAGAATATTTGCTCAAAACCGTACACATACTTATAATTGGGTATATCTTTACTATCTTCCTAAAACTGATTAACTGTGCCCATTTTAAATGAGATTTTCATTTTATGTTACGAAGATATAACACACCATTCCATGACAGTTTCTCATTAGGATACTAGATGAAACCTGTCCTTAACATTGGGGTTAACCTAATATTATAAACGTTCAGGTCTTCGGTTTATCAATAGCAATCAAATCAATTAATCAAAAGACTCTCTTACATATTTTGACACTCTAAAAGAGATCTATACCTATAAGTAACTACTAGAAGCAGTGTCTTACAGCACACATAAAGGATAATCTGAAAATTTACAAAAATATAACAAAAACGACTGACTGTGCTACAGCCCTCCTAAGAGTTCTCCTAAGTACTCAAAGGTGTGAGAAGTCTGGTGGACTATGGACTAATACCCTCCTCATTCTGAAGAAGAGACCTGGCTCAGCAGTGGGACATTAATTGGTTGTGATGAAGTATGGTTTTATTATAGAGCTCTCATACCAACCCTCAAGTTCCATCATCAAATCAGCTGAATGTCAGAATAATATTGATCATACAATTTACATGTGAATGTAAGAAAGTGGGTCACATCTAATTTGCTTTGATTACGGACAGACATTGCAGGTGAAACTAACTAAAAGCTTGTAAATTACATCTATATATAAAAAAGTCATATTAGTTACACCATTTATAACTGAACAAAGACTGGACAGACCCATTAAAGCTTAGGAAATTACGTATTATGGGGAGATGAAATTTTGTATGGGAGTTTCTTATAAAACTAAATACACTGGGTTAATTACACCCAGACAGAGTTTTTAATATTATTTGCTGTTATTTTCGTTAACTAAGGAAAAATTTACCGAGTAAAACTTGTTAGAAAACAAGAATTCTAATACCTGCCAAGCCACGAGGGGTTGGTTTTGGCAGACTCTGCTCATCAAGTAGAAGAGGCCATTAACAACCCATTAGGGGTTTTTTACTGTTTATATTTTGATACTAAAACTAAATCATTTTATCTTCCGTAATATATTCTAAATTTGTTTAGAAATTATATTGGCGTTTAATGGAAATATTTAAAGATAGCTATATATTATAAAAGATTTCTAGGAGCTAGACTACACTATTACGTCATTTTCAACAATAGCAAGTTAGTTCAAAGCCTAATGTTTTGAAAAGATTTACTGAAAGTTGACATAGGTAATATATCGATCGTCTAGCTAGACCACTGAACTCCAAAGTGGGAGCGGCTAAACCCTAAAATATTGAGGGTCTATGAAATGGTATATAGATTTCTAATAAACAGGTTATCGTAATCATTTATTTTCTCTATGACTTGACTTCCCTATGTAATAATAAAACTAATCAGAGATAGCAAAACCGTTGATAACTTTATAATATACTAGCGGGCGCCCACGACTTCGTCCGCGTAGAAGTTCTGATTTTCTATGAGATTATAAAAAGATAATTTTTCCCGCTGCTGTAATAATCTAAATGCCAATTTTCGTATTCCCGCTTTTCTAACCTCAAACTTTAAAAGCATAGGACTTTCATATAACCTTCAAACCCCCATTCCACCCCTTAGGAGGGGCACCCCCGTAATAAAAATCTTAGCTGACACCTACCCTCTAGCGAGAACCTACTTTCCAAATTTCAAGTTAAGAGTGACAATAAATTAAACTTTCCCATACAAACTTTCATCCCCTATTTTACCACCCTTAAGGGGGTATTTTGCAAAATAAATTATACAGATTTTTATTATTGTAAGTTATTAATGTAAATACCGATTTTCATAAGTCTAACTTCAAAAACATAGGACTTTCATATAACCTTCCAAACCCCATTTTACCCCCTTAGGGGAGGATTTTCTCAAATCCGTTTCTTAGTGGACACCTACGTCCTAGAAGGAACCTACATTCCAAATTTCAAGTTTGTAGGTTTTATAGTTCCTGAGATTTCGTGATGATCAGTCAGTCAGTGACTTTTCGCTTTTATATATATAGATTACGCGGGTAGTACTTTTTATTTTATTCCATGACTGCATACACCTCAGTTCTGATAGACTTGAGTCAAACCTAGCTCACCAGGTGACCATTATGGCTGCGTAGTAGTGTGGTGTCGCGATGCTGGGTCTCCATTACTAATATTTGGAGTAAGTTTTAATATTGGTTTCTGTTTTAAGGGAATATTTATATTGTCCTGTGCGGTACGGTATCGGTCCAATGTAGATAACATTAGTAATAGTTTTCTGGTTCAAGGTCCTGAAATGTTTGCCATTTAAGTACAAATGATATGTTAAAATTAAATATTAAATATGTGGGGGAACTCTGGTGTAAAGGATGTCTCTTACAAAAAGATTGGGATACATAGATTTCGTTCACGAGAAGATACGTTATAACAAAATGTTTATATTTATAGGATTTCATTATTTTCTTCCAGATAAGTATTAACAATACTAAAGTAACTTCTTTATTACTATAGTAATTATTTGAATTGAAATAGTTAAAGCTTAGCTCTATGAATGTTTAGTTTGAAAGAAAAGTAACGGGACAACAGCTCTGCGAATAAAGAACTAGACTCGTAGTGTAATGGAAATGAAACCTTTGTTCCATTCACTACAGAACAGACTAGTCTAGGCTTTCAATTGCTTAATCTAACTACGCAGCAGTGATTTTTTAGGTCATATCCACTTGTAACGTAACCTATATAATATATTTAACGTGTGGCATGTGACAGGTTTATACTACATCCATACCGCATCTTTTTAGTGGAACAAAGTTTCTAAATACTAGTGGGAAAGTCTAGTATAATCTAGAAATTGGCAAATAAGTTTTACGACACCCTTTTTATTTCCCAAATGTAGATGTCGCTTTAATGAAAAAATTGGTGATGCTCAAAAATGTATGCTAATTTAATTTTTTTTTAAATCTTCTTTTTTACTAACATACACTCTTCCTCTAACATAACACCACTCTCCGCGAATTTATAAAGTATTGGAAACAATGCCAGGAGTGTTTAGACGAAAGCTCTTTTAAGAGTCGTGCTGATATTTCTTTCTTTAATATTTTACAAGTATATGTCAATAAGTTTATTAAAGTAAAAAAAATACAAGGCTTTGGCGATAACTGACATCACCGATGCCAATACTGTTCAATAAATAAAATAAAATAAATATAAAAAAGTGTTTATTTTTCCTGTAGGTTTTAACATTTTTGTACCTTATATAAATCTCATCTTTAAAATTCTATCTTTATCCTAAAAAGTAATAGAAGTATTTAACTAAAAGATACAAATATAATATATGCTTGGTTTTGTTGTTGTTTTGTTTGTATGAATTTTGTTGCTTTGTGGTATGTTATGTTGTGTTCAGTTAGGTTTGTTTTGTTGTGTAATATACAAAAACTAAAAATATTGTTTAATAGTACTTATTTACAAAGTTGTCCTATCTACAAGGCTCCCTAGTGAGTAAAGGCCTCCTCCAAAGACCTCCATTTGTCTCTGTCATGTGCTACCTTCATCCGTTGTCCTTCCCGAGTGGGCCGGCTGTTCTTTTTAACTCGTCTTCTCACCGTGTAAAGGGTCTACCTCTACTCCTTTTCCCTAGTGGTCCACGCCACGTTGTTGTTCTCAACGTCCATCTTTGATCAGTAAGTCTCGCAACGTGGCCAGCCCATTTCCATTTAAGTTTTTGTGCGTAGTTTACTGTTCAATACCCAAATAATATTTGGTGCTAGATTAAATATTTGTGTGTCACATATGAAAACGTCCGTCGTCCATTCAAAGTAGAAGTTTCTGAACATATATGCTTTGCAATTCGCTTGCAGCTGAAAGTTACCCTTTGGTATATTTTGATAATTTACACCGATATGGATGTGATGTTATGTCACAAATGTCACCAAACATTTACCTGTTAATTTCTTTCTAAATTGTAAAACTATTGGTAATTTGATAGAAGCTGTTTATTTGTTAAGGATTAGGACAAGGGACTCACGGACCCTTCAAAATTGATCCCTATGCAAAACTGTAGAACAATTTGTAAACAAGTAGTTTGCTTGTGACAATAAACTTGTAAACAACTTATTCATGAATACAAAATTTATGTTTTAGACGAGGACTAATAAATTATAGATACTAAAGAAATTATGAAAGCGTGAAACACAATTTGCGTGAAGCATGAAAAAATTCGCCCAAGTGCGAGCCAAACTCGTGGAAGGAAAGTTCCGTAGAAATTGCTTTTTTTTTGTGTTGTAACTACAAAGTGATGGTTTTCATTACCTTAACTTGTTGTATGATGTATGTATGAGTATGTTTTGATTCCCTTGATTGTAGGATGATTTATGTGTCTCAATAATTAAACTACAAAAATCTATATTTATGACTGTGTGATATTGATACTATGCGATCGTTATTAATAAGATTTTGATACTGATTTATTTTTACTATTCCATGTGTCGTAAGATGGGTAGCATTCATTCATCAATTATCACATCGATATTTTCGTTCGACGTCATCATTTCAGACCTTGTCACTTGTCATTTGAGTGATCTGTGTAGTTACTAGGATCCTTTTTGCTACCGTATGCAGGGTCTTTACTCCCTTTGTAGTGCGGAACGCCAAAAGTATGATATTTTTGTGTATTCCGTAAATAAATCTACCTGTTTCTTCTGCATTCAGGGCAGCAAACAACGTAGGATTTATGAGAAGGAAAGCGCGCGACTCCCACATAAATTCATCTGGCTTAACCGAAAACGTCCCTCTTATATTACGAATGCTGTAAAAATTTGTATGCATTCTGCTTCAATATGCAGTTGCTGTTGCTTCTTTGATATAAAATGGCTATATCTTCCTCTACAGTTTGCATAAAGCGTCATTTTTCATTTTACTATTTACTAGTTTATTGTGTATAACACATACATTGTACATTTCAGACTTCGGATCCTTAAAGATTTTTATGTAGTCCCGATAGATCTAAGCGATCTGATTTCCCACAAAAAACAATATTTAATGCGGTGTAAGAAGTATGGCGTAATGTTATATTACAGGTCTCCTTTATCGAGAATTACGTAAGATATGTACTTAATTTATTTTAATATTTGATACTGAGTAGCGAGGTCGAGATGTGGATGGTGAGTGTTTTGATGATGATGTAAAGGACGGCATTAAACCTGTTCCTGAATAACAAACCCTAAGCACTACTCAGCTTCCTTTCTTAAATGTAGGAATTATTCTCACTCATTCTCTTAAACCTATAACTCTGAATTATGATGTATAAAACGAAATAAAAGAAACATCGTTCCCCAGACATTGTAATGGAATACTCTCCATTATCATTTACTGAATTTTGCATATGGCTGGTTTATTGTGTTACATTCTGAAATAGTATTCTAAAAATGTCTAAAATACAATAGTTTAGTTTTCTAATATTGAAAAAAAAAATTTAAACTATTCTTTATCATTTAATATTCTCTAGATATTATTAACATCAAAGAGTCCACCAAGTATTAACGTCTTTTCAGAATGGTACTATGCAGTCCAAGTTTTTACTCATTCTAATAATGGGATGCTGGAAGCAACCAACTCTCATACAATATGATATGAAACAAAAACAAATGAACGCGTTTCATTTGTGCCACATGTAGGCCAGAATTTGTTATCTACACTTCCCTTATTTCTACAAAATAACATGCACTTTATATAGGAAGCCGAGAAAGGCAAAGGAGAGTGTAACTCGAGATAAGTTTAACAAGGTGTTTTCACTTCTATACTCATGTCTACTGTATGAAATCACTTGTCATACTGCATCATGGTTCAGAAGTTCTTAATTTAAATCTATAGGAATTTCTGTCAGTCAAAAATTATCTCTTGATAATCTATCGAAACGTAGACTTTGATTGGTATGTTGCTCCTTTAGCAACGCTTTTGTATTGCTAACAATTCACTGAAATTACTTGTCAATCTGCCGCTGGCTAGTCGCATTAAGTTTTCGAGTCAGTATAAAAAAAAACTACGTTTAAAAAAACCGACTTTAAACTAAAAAGTAATAAATAATTCCGTTATTTATTATTCACTTTATTAGGAAAATAATATATAATAATTGTTAATTTTGAAGTCAGTGCCAGCCAGGTGAACAGATGTATAGTGAGATAGAATAATAATAGGTATATCTATTTTACTACTACATCAAACTAAAGAAGAATCACGTAAATCGGATCATAAATCTCAGGGTAATCGGTATACCTACATACATAAAAAATATACCGAGATAAAGTTATCGAGAGTTTTACTCACAATTATTGTAAAATATTAGTAATACTTTTGAATACCTTTATTATATTTTTCTGCCTATATTAAAGTGCTTTTCCTTCTATCTAGATATTACTACGTATTGCTACAGTTTACAATATACCATTATACCCGTAAAATTATTTAGTAGCATTACTATTCTGGTACAAGAAAATTCTTGGAATAAAAATGTAACAACAGAATATCAAAGCGAAGAGTGCTTGTATTTTAAAGGATTTTCGTGCCAACAATCTGACTGGAACACATAAATCGCAGAATGGAGAGTGTTTCTTTAGGAAGCGCTGGGCTACTCTTCATCGCTGCCTCATTCATCACACCTTTTGGTGCCGTTGTATTCCACCTTTGTTGTATCAAACGTGTATTTTTCTATATCGAAATATGGATAATACTTGTATAAAACTCCATTCATTCTTTTTCAAACCAAAGACATTCAGATCAATGGCTTCATCTAATGACTTATTCAATATCACAAAATTTGAATATTCGAACTTCGTGCCTCTAAAGCTATTCGAATATATACTCGTAATCGTGAGGGGAGGGTTTGAATACTATTTCCCTCCGCCACTGGGAGAGCATCTTGTAAGAGCCGAGTAACCCAGTATCCCCTTGGTGGTAAGAGATCTGTTCCCCGACTGGTTTGCGATCACCACCAAGCGAATCCGACCGCCAAGTGTTTATGACGCGTTCCGGTCGAGCCGCATGTGGGCCAGACTTTCCCCTCCCTCTCCCATCCCATTAATGCTGAGGATCTACTAAACTCTGGGCTGTTGCTCAGGGTCTGCTAAAATCGCAGCATGTTTTTCTTCACTCCCCCTCCCCATTCTATCTTGGCGGATTCAACGCGTCGACAAAACAAGAGCGTATCTCTTATTTTGCTGATGTCCTGGCCACTGGCCACACATCAGGTGGACCATTCGCTCGTTTGTACCTTAAAAAAAATTCTGTAAAAGAAAATTTATTGAGTATCTTAAAAGACCCCAAAAGTATAGTTAACTATTATTGGCTATCTATATCTTGTTATTGCATCTAAGTAAAAACTTATTTTATATTCTTATTTATAAAAAAATATATATTATTTGTTAAAGACTAGTCGACTCATCTTAACATCATTGGCTAAAATTTTTAAATGGTAATAACTTTTTCCTGAAATCTGATTTAAATGAGAAATACTGTATTTTAAGTTTAAGCAGCAATATAACTGAACATCATATCGAATTCCTTACAGTATTTTTTGTGGAGGTACACAAACATACAAACAGACAGACGTACTCGTACAAACAAATTTTTCTTTTGGTTAGCCTTAATTCCTATACCTCTAAACTAAACACATTGATTAATTCCAAGGTTCACGGACAGAACCCCAGATTTCCTCAAATCTACTATGAATAAAACTAGTATCAATTTTTCCGAAGGTAGTTTTGGAAATACCTACTCCATTTTCAACCAACATTTATTTTAAAATTCGTTCGTATTCTGCTGCAGTTGTATAGAAATAAAATATTGTTCCTAGCTCCTCGTCATATTAACAAAGAGCAGGTTTTAAGAGTTTGATAAATATATATATTAACTATATGGAAACTATATTGCACAGTAACACGTAAAATAAGTTATAATATGCACTGAAAATGAAAACCGAGAAATATAATCAAAACACTCACAAAATCCTTTACAACGGCGTCCCAGGGGAGCGCTGTTTGACGCAAATCTATCGAAACAGAGATTAAATATTGTCTTGTTATAAATTGTTACGTGGGTATAATTGAAATAAAATAAAAGGAACTGCTGTGTTTCTAACTTATAAAAGACTCTCGTGATGCTTAATAATATTAGCTATTCACGAGCATATATTTTTCTATGATAAGTAAATATTAACTCCACAAACACACATTTTAACGTCAAACTGCTGAGGATGAAACACTACCAGCAGTGTTGCTAGGATTATTAACTAATGAACGAAATATTAGAAGACATAACATACCACAAAAATGTAGTGTATGTCGGGGAATAGTAAACGAATATCGAATAATCAAATCGTCGTCGCTTCACTTCCGTCATTTTGACTACTCTTCTTCTTAGTCTTGCGTGGTCTCATGGAATGAAGTAGTCTCTGGATAGTGTTAGTGGAAGTGTTGTGCAGTGCAGTGTTGTGTTAGTGTTGGGAGTACCTTACAATGTAATTGCCACGTGGTAAATTATTTCCACAAAGTTAGTTTAGATTAGTCTTGTGTAAGGTTAGGTTTACGTTACCCTAACCTTAGGTTATACAGTGATTCCCTTATTTTGCTCCGACATGTATATAAATTCTTACAATTTAGTAATTCCGATTAGTTTTCAAAACTTTCTCACTAATAGAAAAACATGTGATTTTAATATGAAAAGTGCAATTTAGGTTTTTGTATGACATCAACGCACAATCTAATTAATTTTACAAAGGATAAATTCTGTCGGAAAAATTTCTTTTCTCGCACAAGTAAAAAATGGTAGCAGTATTTATTTTTTACACTGAATTCGAAATGCAACTCATACGTTTCTCGGAATAGGTTTTGGGTATCCGGACAACGTTCATTTTTTATCTAGACAGCTCCTTTGGGATTGTTTTTCCCGTGATTCTTTCGCATTTCAAACTTATATGTTTTTGTATCTAGCAGATAGTTTTTTAAGTTGACTGCTAAATTAATCATCAAAGAAATCTGTAGGGGATACAACAAAAATAGTTGTTTTTTGCTACTTTGAATGAGAAGTTCCATTACATAAATATTCACTCTAAGATCTTCGATTCGATTCTAAGAGCTTCCTTCTAAGGTCAATTTAGTGCAGTATAAATACTCAACGACAATAAGTAATAGTTGACCGACAATAATTCCATGTATTAATTCTTTATAACATTAGGTATATAATAGAATCCAAATAAATGTTAGCTACTATTTATCCAGGTACATATAAGTTTCTTCAATTATCATATCGTCTAGCTCGCTCGTTCATTGCAGCCAAATAACTATATGGTTAAATATTAGAATCAGGACATCGAGCGGTCTTATAATCCTGCACCTGGGTAGCAAAGCCCCAGGCACTGCTCGGCTACGCGTAATTGTTATATAAAGTCAATGCAAGCAAACTGTAGCGTATGTAATACTGACTTTAATTATATTTATCTGTACTAACCTTAAGTCTGGTTGCCATAAAATATAAATATAAAATAAATAATTTTCATTCCATACAAAACTGAATTTTAATCTTCCAGAATAATATAAAATATGGATCCCGTACACACAGTGCCACACACAAACATTATGATATATTTTTTTTGAAATTTGAATTACAAAAGAGGGTCGGGGGAGGTTTGTCTAGACAAAGTTCGCAATGAATATATTAAAGGATCGTTCAAACTAGCTCCAATCACAGAAAAGCTCAAAGAAAACAGGCTCAACAATGCGAAGGGAAGACAGCTACTCAGTTAAGGTCGCGCTCAATATATCGGTTAAACCCCGAGAAAGAGGAAGGCCCCCCGCTACCGGGTAAACTAATGTGGAAAAAGACATGAAATAGCTGAGCATTTCTATGACGACAACCCAGGATAGAATATCCTGGCGCAAAAGTACAAGGAGGCTGTACAAGTACAAGGAGAAGAGGATTACAAAAGGGGATACATCAAAAATTGCAGAGATGGATGACAAAAAACCATCTTCATCTTCTCTCTATTCAATTCTGCATTTATCAAATTTTCTGTCCTAAATATGCAAAAAGGACATGAGTAAATGTATTATAACTCAGCGAAGCAAATATTCATACTTTATTAAATTTTTAATTGCTAACAGTGACTTATAAATGAAGTAAATAAGTAATAATGTCAAGAATAAATTTCCTTACAGAGACCGTAAATAATTAGGCTATCTCAGATGTTAACGGCTATCATCAGACAGAGGAAGCGTGATTACCGACTTAATGAGGGCAAATGTTCATATTACTCTACGACCAACACAAAGGGTAGTAATTACATTTAATTCATGCTTACTTTATCTTAAGATATCGTAAGCTATTTATATAGTCGCCACAATAAAATTACTCTAGGAAAAACAAGAAAATAAAGTAGGCAATACTCAGTAGGTACTGTAAGTTTTGATATCCTGAAATTGGCTAATACTTCCTATTGGTTGATTGGTGTTTCGTTTCTTACACGAAAAAAAAAAGATTTTTTTGATATTTATCTGTCTGTCAAAACCTGTTTTACAGGAACGCGAAGAGTTCTTCAGACCTTTGAAACTGTAAAATATCAAACTTATCAGTCACCACAATCAGTAGATAGTTGCACTCATACTCATACTCGCAAGGATATCAAAACGAATAAAATAAAAAAAAATCAATCAAAACAAAAATAATAGCACACGTAAACGGCAATAACGTTATTTCCTAAAGTAATTATTGTCGATGGTAATGTAACAAAATATAATGCGATGTAACTGGTGCAAGATATCCTTTATTGAAGATTGTGAGGAGAGTCTTTATTGTTTTACATATTGTATTTAGTATGTTATCTACACCTAGATCACAAGCCCCAGGCACGTTATATTCTTTTCATAGCGTTACAATACATAATTAAGTAGAAGAGTGATGTTTAACTTCTAATCATTAATATGAATATTAGATACGATAATCAGTGCTAAATAATAAAAAAATTTAAAATTAATTCTAACAATCTATGAGATAATACTTTCTTTGTAGATTAAAATTTCTTGACATGATATTTAGTGACCTTTGTATATTTATGTCCAAGCGCCTCTTCATTTTAGGTCATTCGTATGATAAAATCTGATGCACTCCAAGTTATGAGCTTCCCCGAGTTTCGAAACTTCTTCATAGCTTATTCGATGACTTTAAACTAGTTCAACGATAAGCTCTATTCGAATTTGCTCCATCCTTTGCAATATTCAATGAGAAGGTTCTTTTAAAGGGACTTTAAAGTAGCCTATGTATCAATATCGAGAGTAAAGCTTTAATATGTAAAGGAAAGATTTATTTAAAAATACTGTACTCATCGTCACGACCCTTCAATGGCCTACTGCTGAGCCAGGTCTCCTCCTCAGAATGAGGAAGGTATTAGGCCATAGTCCACCACGCTGGCCCAGTGCGGGTTGGCAGACTTCACACACCTTTGAGAACTTTTAGGGAACTCTCAGGAAAGCAGGTTTCCTCACGATGTTTTCCTTCACCGTTAAAACAAGTGATATTTAATTGCTTAAAACACACATAACTCAGAGTCAGAGGTGTGTGCCCAGGATCGAACCTCGGACCTCCCGAGTAAGACTTGAAGTCTCAACCACTGGGCCATCACTACCTCTTGTACTCATTCAAAAACATATTTTATAGACATAGAAGAATTTATTTCTATTCAACTTAAAAATAATAAAGAATTACAAAAAGAATAATAAATATAAATCATTCTTTTACTAATACATTGTTATCCTTATCATAAAAAGCTTTGATAAAATAATATTAAAAAGTTTTCATTTATAATTTTTATTGTAGCTGTACTATTATTTTTATATATTTCCATTACAATTTACATTGCTAAGTACATCAAGATCGTTTGAGGTTCAGGTAACATGCTCCACAAAAAGTACGACCCATAAATTAGAGGATTCGCAGAACATTCACGAATCGCTTTAGATGGATATGTCCTAATATTACAAGCTCGAATTTTCTTTAGGGACATAGGTACAAGCTTTTACTATGATATGATATAATATATTTAATATAAAATTGAAATATTTGTTATCTGATTTATGCGACGAGTGTAGTTAACGCGATAGATTATCTCTCTCCTTTACACACCAGTATACCATTTTTAAATTGAAAGAGGTCACAGGATAATTAAAAAATTAAAATTGTTATAATCAAAGACGCCTTAACAAATAAACAGCAAAGAATCTAACTCTCGGAAAGCACTCTGAAGGTTCCGTACAATTTCAATAAAGGGACAAACACTATCAAATTTTAATTTTCATGTGAGGGTAAAAATATCATCAAAAGTAGTATTGTGGGATGTTTCAATACAATCAAATGCCTTTCTATGTTCAGCTCCCTATATAGCAGTAGTTTTATTTCACACTAATTTAGATAATTCACACTGTATCATTATATATATATAGGCTAATATATTATTCTGATGTATAAGCTATAGTATTGTAAAGTTTCATCAAAATCCATTCAGTAGTTTTTTGTGTGAAAGATTAACAAACATACATCCAGACATTCATACATTCTTATAAACTTTCGAGTTTATAATATTAGCTATGTCCCGCGGTTTCACCCGCTATATTTTGGATAATTCAAAGTATATCATTATAGCCTATGTGTTATTCTGATGTGTAAGCTATATTATTGTAAAGTTTCATCAAAATCCATTCAGTAGGTTTTTGCGTGAAAGAGTAACAAACACACATCCATACATCTAGACATCCATACATTCTTACAAATTTTCGCGTTTATAATATTAGGATTAGTAGGATGGTACGCACGACAAAAATGTCGAAGTTTGCGAATTTATTGGCAATTTAAACCCTAAAAAATAAAAGCGAAGCCAATGATTTTAGTTTTAAACAACAGTCTGTCTGAGGAACAACTTTAGTAGAAAAGACGTTTGATGTTTGAATACAGGTAGGTTGAACTTTCGTAGTGATTTCGTAGCTAACTTTTGTCAGAAAAAAGATTTCAATAAAAGTTGTAACATATCATATTTAGAGTAAAGTGTAGGTGACATATGATATTGTAAATAATATTCTATTACAATCAATACCTTTGTAGATCTGTGAATAAAATAAAATCAAACGTACCTGCAATACAAACATTCATTACTCTTATACTAATTCCAAAATATTATCTACATTTCAACGCCCCAGGTTCAACACGTAAAACAGTGAACAAATATGTAGTATTTCAAAGATTGCAAGTACGTTGAAATCGTTTGCCGAGTTCAGGTAGCGTGCTCCAACAAAATATAACGTCCCATAAATTAGAGGAATCGCAGTAACATTCACGAGTCGCTTGCTTCAGATGGCTCTGTCCTAATATCACAAGCTCCTATTTTATTTTCTTACACATTTTAACTAAAAATTTTTATACTTTTGTACTGATATATTATTTTATTTTAACAAGATTTTTTTTACCTAAAGAATACTTAATCACTATATTTTTTTACTAGATTTTTGTAAGGCATTACTTCTATTAGATACTGTGCAGCATAATCTGTCTAATCGTTTCAGTTAATCGTTTTTATTATTCTAGTTATTATTAAGGATAATTCATATTTAACTAGTCTTTTAACTTTGATTCTTTTATATTCAATTCTTCTATTTTGTTAATACATTCTGATTCGTTTTATTCTTATGTTCATAATTTCAGCATAGTTAGCTATTTTATTTTAAACTTTCTTAATCAATATTGTTTCACATTGTAAATAAATTTTAAAACAACTCTATTGTCAAGTCTATGCTATTGACAATTTTATTTCTTAGTGTTAGCCTTTTGCCGTATCAAATCGCGGCATTGGCCATCACATGAAATTCCTTGGACTCAGTTCTATTTTTAAGACTCCTCTTATTTTCCCTCTCTAGACATTTATAATTTCCATATGAGAACAAACTCATTTAAGAAAAAAAAAAAATCTGTCTAATCTTATATATAAAAATGAATCCCTATTTCCCTTGGTCACGCCATCACGCGTAAACGGCTGGACCGATTATTAATTAATTTTTGTTGTGTTTGTTATTGTCAGGAGAAGGTTCTTATGGAAGAAAAAATAAAAAAAATGCGCGCAAATTTAGAAAATTTAAGAAAACTAACGACCATATTAACTTTTCTAATGTAAGCTTTTTGACAGCTAATTCGAATTTAATATTCATAGTTATGACAGGACAACGTCCTTTCGGGTCAGCTAGTATTATAATAATAATATATGCTTTTGACCCAGTCAATAAAATTAAAAATGGACCTACCTTAAGACGTCCAATTTAAAAAAAGGAAGATGTCTTGTATGAATACTAAACTATAGTATTAATATATTTGGACAATGTAATATTTAGGAAACTAGTAGCTAAGAGTATGTTGTTAAAAAATTATGACTTATAAAATACATAGCCCTCACAATTCCAATTATTTTACATTTTAAGAAACAATTTTACAATACCAGATGTACTTATATATATTACCGATACTTTGTACAACTTTGTTCTGCACTTAAACCTCAACGGCAAAATATTTTGGATATAAATTGCGAGGGTTCTTAAATTCGTATCGGTCTATTTCACATTTTGACGTCGCAATTTCCTTTTACATCCATTTGGAAGTTTTCGCAACGGAACTGGGTAAACCAAACAGACAAAATTTAGTTAAAGATATTCAATTTCAAAATACAGTTTCCAGTTTTTAGAAAATTCTCAAAATATTAGGAAGAATTTGTTATACTGTTGTTTAAGAAGTAATTTTAACATATTAATTTACAAAATACTTTTCTTGTTAGACCAAAATATAACCTTTATAATCGCTTTATAATCCCTTGACGGAATCAAATATATTTACCAATTTTGTGAAAACATCGATGAAATTTTTTTTTTTACTTTTATGATAAAATAGTAAAAGCTGAAAGTAAGACAATATTATTTAAAAAATGTAGTTGTTTATAGTAATTATAAATTATAATAATAGGTATAGTATCTGAAGATAAATTTTCGTTTCAACCAATAATTATATGAAATATAATTTTATTAATGAATAATAAGTTAAGTTATTAAGTTTTCTTGAATTTTAACTTTTTACATTTAATTTTAATTTTTAACAGCCTCTATTTAGAAAATATTTAAGCTTTGCCACTAATGGGTATAATTCCATACAATAAGGAATTCTGAAGCAATCATTCAGAACATAATTAATATGTAAACGTAAAGGTGAATAAGTGCTTTTATACGACTATCATCCGAGGCTTACGACCCATAAACAAAGTATCTAGCGTAGGCAGGCTCGCGGGGATTCGTTGAAATTACGTTTATTCTACTTTAAAAGACAAGTATCTAACATTTTAAATTGTATAAATTGTGGTTACACAATTTAAAAGAAAAATTTATACATAAATTTACAAATGCTAACTTAGACACACTTTCCCACAAATTCATACACATTCCTTAAATGTCTGAATATAAATTTCAACTACATTATCTATTATATATACTACTGTCTTTTATTGCTATATTTGTTTAATTCTTTCTATTTTATTACTAGTTTGCTCACACACAGGGACGTGCCATACATACATGCAAGGTCGTGCGCCGCACGATGGCGCCAGAACGTAAAAGGCACGGCAGAAGTTTTAAGAGGGCGTCAAAATGAAAATATAACATAATTCGAATAAAAAAAAGTTGGTTCAAAAAGCCCGTCGGGCGAAGCGGTTGCTCAACAATTGTACTGACTCAATCTCCGTTGTTTTACTCTTACCTCATTATTTTAAGTAATTCCATAAACTATTAGAGGAGGCTCAATCAGATATATACGAATGTTTTTTTAGGTCTTTTTAAAGTCGAGGTTGAGAAGATATAGGCGCTCATGAGTATTTTGCACGACGGCGCAGAATATGCTACGATACATATTATTACTGAAACTCTTAATCTTCCCGTTTACTCCCTGATCCCTGTGGCCCTTGTTCAAGTGATGAACTAATTATAAGATTGTGTATTTGTATAAATGAATGAATAAATGTTATATTAGAAATTCATACAATACTGTTGTAAAACTCGTGTACCCTTACAAGTTTCAAGGAAAACAATAATATAAGCAATCAAAATGATTGGCTTTTCCAGAAAATAAACAAAATGTGTAACTTCTTTTAACAGTTTATTCCTGAAACATAAATAAAACTTTTGTTATTGAGAACTTTGTACATATCTACGAGGAATTAATGAGTGAAAGATGAATGGAAAGTCTGGATTACATATTACTGATACCATAGCACCTATATAGATAGTATATAGAATTTTATTAAATTAGCCAGCTTTTAGTCTCCATTACATTTGCTAATGACAAGAGACAAATGGATCGAACTATGAATCTATTGTCCCTATTAAGAAGTTGCTAGCCTATCATCCATCATCAGATTATCTTAATGTATCTTGTTCGTGTACTGGGATCTAAACTAAGTGGTGAAGGCAAAGAGATAAATGGTATATGAACATTACAATGACCTATTATATCTATTAAATCTTATGAGAGAAATAGCTGAGTATTATTCAAAAGTATTTCCATGTGTGGCAATTATGTAATCTTCGAAACCAAAAAGCTATAAGCAGTCAAATTATAACTAACATAAAAAATAAATGCGTGATAAATATGTAAACTCAAGTAAGGTTATAAGGTATTGTAGATGTAGTTAGTATACCCCTTGATGCATAAAAAAGGGAAGGAATCACATCAGCAAAAAATAAACAACGCACCGCGGGTCCCGAAAAGTATTCCAGATTAAATTGTTTCATTTAAATTAAGCGCTTCCATCTTGAAACAATGAAAAGAAAAATTATACGTCGAAACGTAAATTGGAAACCTCAGAAAAGCGCTGGCTTTAGCGAAAGTTCCCAAAATTAAAGATTGTAAGACGAAATGAAACATTTGCACCGAGTTGGTGGGAAATTGTGTATACGCGCAATTTAACGTTGGGATTTTCATTTATTGCAAAAAATTCATTTTTGTTGTACTATGGATCTGTTTATTTTATAACTATCCTAAATTTTTAAAGCATTTACAATCATTTTAACTATTTTATTTTTACGTAACTCGATCGATAGGTAATGCAATTAAATTTCTAAAAATTCTAAAAATATCGGAAACACGTTTCCAGGTGACGTAATGAATTTAACATGATTTTAACAGTAAAAACGACTATAATTGGGATGTTAGTAATTGAATATTATATAAATAAAATATAATTGCATTGCATTTATCGAGATTTTTAAATATTCGACTAGTATATAATAATCTTAAATTTTAATCTTCTGTAATATTAAGAATCAAATTCCAATGTGAACTAAGTTACGTTATTCGTCTTTGAAATTCTTTCAAATTAAATTTTCTGTAATATTAATTTCTATATCAAATAGCAAGATGAATAATATCCAAATAGAGAAAGAGCATAAACGCACCCCTTAGCAATTTATGGTCGAATAATATTGGGCGCGTTGCCATCTGAAGCAAACGAGACGTGACTGTTGCCAGAGCGGTACTAGTTTATGAGGTGTAATGTGCTCACTGTTCGCTCAGGTGAACTTACGAGAGAAACAGATTCCGTGTACTTACTTACCTATGAACTTCCATTACATATATTATGGGTTGTTGTTGAAATTAATTATTAATAGTTAGTAAAAAAATATGTTTTATAACTTCAATGAATGTATTATGTTATGTTCAGAAACAAATTTTATTTGATAAAACATCATTTTCACTCGGCTAGCCCATCGGTTAAAATCGGCCTTACTTGGGATCCTCTCCTAGAACAAGGCTAGTCAGAGACAGAAGAGAGAACAAAGACTATGGTTCTATCACAACAAAACAGGCCCACGTGAGCGTAAGTAAGAATTGAGGATCTATGTAAACAGGGCTCTATATTCTCCAGGTATCACTTCCTCAGGGGTTAATAAATAAAATTTATTTGCTTATGTATTATGACAAGCATGGGGTCTGTCGAACAGCGGGCAACATGGTAAATGGTCTATAGATAAATTTCATTCAAGAATTGCTGAGTTAGATAAATCATAATAATTTATTTATTTGCTATAAAATTACGCCACTGAAACACAGACGATGAAATTAGAAGACAGACGGTGTTGCTAGATAGCAGATGATAGATATCACTAGTGAGGATTTTTTAAACGAAATACATTAGTCTACAAGTACCTATATTATTTTTTAAAAAACATAAGTCCCATAATACCGTAAATGTCAACTGTCCAAGAATATGACCCGCAAAGTGAAAAAGGTTCGTTGTAATTCATAATGATAAGTTTGCTATCAAAAAAAAAAGAAAATATTGCATTTAATTTCCTTGTCAGACAAGGAAATTAAAGAAATATTCGATTATGTACTTCTTTTAATACTTTATATGATGTTTTTGATGAAAACCGAACAACAAAAGAGTCATCTTATTTAATTAGCATTTGACCTAAATTTCTACGATATCAATGAAATGTTAAGAAAAAAATATATATTAATTAATGAAAACGAACCGTTTATATCTTGTATATTTACTTCACGACGGGGTGTATAGCGCTCAATATAATGTACCGATTCTGTTGAAATTTTATTTGTCTGAAAGGTAATTTAATCGAGATGGTTCTTAGCTATAATTAGTGCAGATGTGGTCAGCCGTTTGATGACAATCAACTCATTTCTAAATTGAAAGCTTCTTGACAATATATTGACAGTTATAACAATCTTGTAACCATGTTAATATACTAATTGCTTAGAGTGAATAGAGTTGAAACGGTATTTCTCGATACTTATTTTTCGATACTTGTATATTCGATATACAAGTACCGAATAAAATCGAATATCAATCTTTTAAAAGTACGTAACAGTACTCTGTCTGTATTAAATGGTGTTCTTATATTTGTTTTTCAAAAATACAAAGGTCTACTTATACAAGTTAATATTGATTATTCTAAATCGATGTTGTTTTTATATTGATACTTCGGGACTGTATTAAATTAGAGCAGAGAGATTCAGTCGGAACTAACTTGTTTTTTTTTTTAATTTTATCTATTTAAGAAAAAAAATCAATTAATGATGTCACTGTCTGTATCTAAAAGTAGAAACCCAGTTGATATTTGACTAAATGTGCAAACAAAATCATAACTCAAAAATTATCAATAAGCGCGGAACATACATGGGGACCCAATCAGGATAGCCCAGGTACGCCTCTTCCTCTTGCCGCCAGCTTGACACAAAACTTAAACTCAATCTCTTAAAGACTTTCAATCCGTATAGTTCGTAATTTGGACCATATTTTTGTTAAAATCGAAACAGAAATCAAAAGTAAATTCTAAGTATTTTAATTGTAATTTCAACAATTTGATTGCATTCAAGTTGCGGTTGCTTCAAGTTACATTAATTGGCGTAGTAATTTCCGTAGTTCCTCAGCTCAAACTATTCATAGGATTTCGTAAATTGCTAGCTATTGTCATCAAAATTGCTCGTAGCTTAAGAAAGTGTAGTTCCTTTGTTGTTTAGAAGGATTTACTTTACTATTGCAAGTCTAGAAGGTTGACGCTTTAGACACTTAGCTGAATTTGTTTGGCGAACGCGTCGGAGTTAAAATGTACTAGATTAGAACTTGAGTTGTTTGTTCCGACATTCCTCTTTTGACAAGGAAGGTCTTAAATTAAACTTTAAATGAACATTATTGTGAGGTAAATCAAGCTTAACATATGTCAGAAAGAACTGACAATTGTGAGAGACGGAGAGTCGACCTGTGGTCAGGCGCGTTTGATGTTATTACTAAAGCTTAGAATAAGTTATTAAATCTATAATAATATTATAAAGAGGAAAGATTTGTATTTTTGTATGTAACGAATAAACATAAAAACTACTGGACCGATTTCAAAAATTCTTTCACCATTAGAAAGCTACATTATCCTTGAGTGACATAAGCTATATTTATTACAAGAAAAAATTAGAGATCCCCAGAAATTCTCACTAAAACCAACACAAGGTGCAAAAAAATTAGCCATAAAATATCTTTCATCGCATGCGCTGCGAAAAGTATTGATGATAGAACAAAAAAATGTTATACAATATTATAGAACGTATCAATATCTACAAAAAACTCCGCGAGACCATATGTCCAACTATTGTAGTTAAGCCACTATAACTACTTTTTTACATTTTAAAAGTTGATAAAAATGCCTATCAAAATCAGACCATATTTTCGATAACTTTGTATTAATTCTTATCCAAATAAATTATTTCGTAATGAAGACTGTTTTAATACCTGTTAATTACTTTTTGAATTATTGAAATCGGACATTCCAGTCAAAAGATATTACGGAATAAAAATATCAAGATAAATAAAAAATAATCCCAGACGGGCCGCCGGCGCGGTGTGCAGTGCCTCGCAGCGCAACGTAGTAACGCGGCGATAGAGGAGCGACAGAATGCGGGAGCCAAAATGTTAAAAAAAAATTATCCACCCGTGCGAAGCCGGGACGGGCCCCTAGTAATATATAATTCTGTATGACAAAGCACCAATAATATGCACCTAGGTCATAAGCTCCAGGTAATAGTCAGGTAAACATAATATATTATTTATCCATCATAATATTGCTTTTCATTATACCTTCAGTTATCATAAAAGATACTAGCTAGTATAGTAATATTAGACTTATAAATATAAATAATTTATTTTCTTTAGAAAACATGCAAAATGAAAGCTTTCACACTTCTGTTAAACCTTCACATAATTTACATTAATTAAAATACTATAGAATTTTATTATATTCGTTTTTATGTTTTTACTAGGCGTTGATAATTTACATGTTGAATAGAATGTAGATTTAAAATAAAGATTTTGTAAGATTTATTATAATTATGAAATAGATTTAGTTGAAACCTTGATAGTTTTTTGGCCCTAAATTACATAGTATTTCTATTTTATAACTTATTTTATTACTGTTTTTATTTTATTCAGCTCTTCAATCAATCAACAGTTTCAATCAAGTACACAAGACAAGTATCAATTTTTCATGCCTTCTCTGCGATTTGCCATTTCTTCTTTGCATCTGTATCTAAAATTTTAATCGTTTATTACTGACGTAGTATTAAAATATATAAATAACTAAAGCTTGTCTGATATAAAAGACAAACTTAACTTTGCAGTTAGAAATACAGCGACATTGGTAAATGGAGGGTTTACCATTATGCAAAAAAATACATATTTTTCTTTTTTTTCACCTAGGCTATTAATACTTTATTCTTAACAAATTGTACGATTGTAGTTACGTTTGTTTCGAGAAACAAAGTATGCTTATACTGGCTTCCGATTGCTTTTATTTATAAGTTTAATTTTGAATAGTTTAAATGGATTTTAAGCCTGTTTCAGAATAAAAAGTGTCTTCACAGGTGGACGGATGGAAAACAAAATTATTTTATACTAGCGGCCTATCCCGGCATCGCACGGGTGGACAATTTTTTTTTTAATATTTTGTCCTCGCCCTTCGGTGCCCCCTCTCTCTCTCTCTCTCTCGCCGCGTTGCTCGCTGCGCTACGTAGCTCGCCACACCGGCACGTCAGCGTGTATTTTTTGTTTATATTGATATTTTTTGAATGTAATGTCCGATTTTAATAATTCAAAAAGTAATCTGCAGGTATTAAAACAGTCTTGAATACGAAATAATATATTTGGATAAGAATTAATACAAAGATATGGATAATATGGTTAGATTTTGATGGGCATATCTTTCAATTTTTATAATGTAAAAGTGTAGTGACATAACTTAAATAGTTGGACATATGGTCTCGCGAAATTTTTTGTAGATATTGATACGATCTATAATATTGTAGAACATTTTTTTGTTCTATCATCAATACTTTTCGCAGCGCATGCGATGAAAGACATTTTATGGCTAATTTTTTTTACACCTTGGGTTGGTTTTAGTAAGAATTTCTGAGGATCTCTAATTTTTTCTAGTAATAAATATAGCCTATGTTACTTAGAGACGATGTAGCTTTCTAATGGTGAAAGAATTTTTAAAATCGGTCCAGTAGTTTTTAAGTTTATTCTTTACATACAAAAATACAAATCTTTCCTCTTTATAATATTTTTCCTTTTTAAGGACCCCTAAAAGCATTCCACCATACAATTAAATAGGTAGTTTATAAGAAGAAGTATACATTTAATACGATAATAATATAATATTCTTCAAAAGTTTCCTTTTCTAAACCAAGATCTATTACCAAGTATAAAAACAAAGAAGCAATCTCCACACAAACATGTTGACGTCTAATGAAACGTGCTATTGAAGCTTATGAAAGTATTAGATAAGTTAAGGCTTTGAGAAATGAATAGTGCATTTAATCTATTAATTTTGTATTATTATAGTAGAATTTATAAATGATGAGAATTTTCTTAGCTGAGGTCTCTTACGCTTCTATGATGAAAAAGAGTCAAGAGTTTCCATTCCAAACCAATTTGTTTCCTAATATCTGTAGCTTATATTACCGCCTTATATATTATCTATATCTTAATGAAAGTCATAAGTAATCATAAATTACAGCCATAACCGACTTCAAACCCTTGCTTGATAAATAAATTAAATTAAAAAAAGGGAATGTTAAGAAAATTGAATAGAATATGCTGGTTAATATGATACTGCTCAGAGTATGGGAGCTATACTGCGAAGTAACACTTAAGATAATATAATAATAACATGCAATTTAGACGGAGCCAAGAAGTGCCTGGGTTTGAGACCCCGGAGCAAGTTTAAAGAGCTTCTTTAGTTAACTCTAATAACTCTAACCTCCACCACTCGACCTTGCTAACTACAATAGACCAGTCTAATCTAACGCAAGGTTATATAAAAGGAACTACCCGCGAATATTAATTTATAAAGGGTGTTAATAACAGTCGAAAACGCTGAGTGATGTTATGACTTGTAAACAATCCTCTCTTTGTCGCAAATTTCATATTATCTTTCCTCGACACCACTAGCGTGACGTGACGTCTACACGACGTGACGTCATATTGTGTTTTGCGTCACGTGTGTGTAAAAATATTAATACTATTTACATAATTTTAAAATTCAAGTTTATGGTACTCTCTAAACTTAATTATAAAACTGTCATCAATTAGAGTTATTGTTAGTGGATCCTGTTCTACTATTCCCATTTAAAAAGTTATCTAACTAAAAACGGGGATTACCAAAACTTTCAAACACTAATGCGACAAATTCTTTCCATCTTATTAAACCAGGTTTTATTCTGAAAATTGCATTTTCTGAATTACTTTTTAAAATAACAAGATTAAATATACAGCTGGGTTTGAAACAGTAAAGTTTAATTTGATGACTCCACAACTAAGCCCTCTTGATTGATCGGAAAGCCGAGTCGGTTCCGCTAATAAAACTCAGATGAATTTCGTACCTGCTAAGAATGTAAGAACAAGCGAAATTAAAGGGACTTTTACTTATATTTGGAAATTTATAAATTTGTAAAATTTAAGTAACTTACACCTGCTTAAATAGTTTAAGCTAGCTAGACTATAAAACTTTCGATGTTAGAAGGTAATACCATACCTATTAATTATTACTGCAAAGCAATACGTATGGTACGGGAGCCAGATTCAAATTCGGTCAATCATTTCCTCTCAAGTCAAAATTCATATACTTCATAAGCAATCAGCAATATTTAGTAACAATATATACTTAAAAAATTAACTTGAAATATTTTCGACTTCGACTCCGTTCATTAACTCGCGAAACTATAAAAAATCAAAATGTTACATAGTCAAGCAGCCAGTTGACGTATATTCCACCACTTTATAGTCAGCTGACTTTATTTTTTCTTCGAAATGCTAAGTAAACTATAATCCGCCAAATTTTCAAACGGAAGGAAATGACTGAAAACATTTTTTTTCGACATGTTTGGGAGGTTACCGCTGCTCGCCCCACCCACGGAATCGCAGCTGACGGTCGTTATCATAATATTAACTCCTTATGCATTTCACGAATTTTCGCTTGGGAGGCGATTTCGACTTGGTCATGAAAATTTGTCACTGGCTCCCGTACCAGTATGAACATGTATTTCAATCAAAAAACAGCAGAGTCTGGGGCTTGTGACCCAGAAACAGGTTCAAAGACATCCTTGACATTTACTCTATCTTACTTCTCAGTGATTCTCGATAAGGAAGTCCACAATAGTGATATCTATCGGGAAAAACTTTTTATACTTTTGCGAAAGTTATCCAGTGTTGCTAACATTATGCTATATTTATTGACATGAGTATTATTTTACTTTGTAACGAACTGTAAAATATAGCGGTAATTTTTGCGAGGTTTCCAAAAATGGTGGGACTACTATAGAATGGTCCCGTTCAAAAATGGGAAGTATGATTTCATTATTCAAGAAATACGTTATCTGTGATGGCGATTACACCAGTCCTTTTACCCGACTTTACAAAAAGAAGGGTAATGATTCTGGCAGTCTCTATGTATGTATGTTTGTATATTCTACCCTAGCGAACCAATTTTAATAAATGAGGTGTGAATAGAATCGTAATAATGGCCGGATGATATAGGCTACATATACATTTTAACAAAAATCTACAAGACCTAAGAATATTAGATTATATAGGTAATCCCGACCGACAAATGGAAAAGTATTAAATACAAAAATAGAGTTTAAAAAATGAAAACCCGACTACTTAAAAAGGGGTCTAATAAAAATTACGAAACAAGAAAATAATTCGTGATCCGTAAACCGTGATGGCACCGATGTATACCAACCATGACTGTTTAATGGAAGTATACAGTGAGTGGTTAGACCCCTTTTTTTACGGAGCCGGGTTATAGTTTTTTCTCCTCTAAAAAACCAATCTACCTTTTCTGTAACAATAGAAAGCCAGTTTATGATTTGTAAAGGGAATTTAGTCTAGTTTAATAGCAAAGTTCAAAGAACATTCACAGGAATGTAATTGCCTTATCGTGCATCATCCAATTGGTGCGCCACAGCAAAGCCGTGATTAAATGATATTACCTCTAACCGCTGATTAAAATATCCACGTCGAAATGAATTAAGCATATCACGAGGAAAATTTATAAATTGCCTACACGATATGATGTTTCAATATTTTATTTTATATAATATTTTAAATAGTTTTTAAATGACATTTAAATTGACTTTAGAGAGAATAACGAAAATATCAATATACAAATATTACTTCAAATTTATAAAAGCTAGCTGATTTTAGTTATAAGTATAAATACTAATCCACTATCCAATTTGGGACAGTATGGACTTATTTTTATTTTAATAGACACCTATTGGTTTGATTGCTTTTTCCTGTTTATTTCCTGTTCATTACAGGACTAACGATATCTGCCGTATATTTACTGATTACTTTTTAGTCAATTTTATTCTCAATTTTGAAATTTAAGGCATGAATAAAAGGGTACTCTTTATACAAATATTTTTAAATACTTACATATTGACTGCATTTTTTTAGATAATCTGGTGACCTGTCTACACCTTAGTGCAATAATCTGTAATTTTCTAACTCATAGAAAAAGAAGAAAGTTTTCTGTCTTTAAGGGAATCTTACTTACGACGCATAAATCACTAAACTTAACAAAGGTTACTAGATACATTGTTTTTTTTATTTACAAACCGTACAAGAAAAAGTAAAGGATTAGCGCGAAATAATTAGGTATATATATAACGTTTAGTGCGATAGATTAGAATTAAGTCTTTCTGGTGTTTTCGTGCAGTGAACATGGAAGTTAGTGTCATAGTGT
Organism: Limenitis camilla; assembly: GCA_905147385.1. NCBI lineage: Eukaryota > Metazoa > Arthropoda > Insecta > Lepidoptera > Nymphalidae > Limenitis > Limenitis camilla. The sequence continues at coordinate 8,366,586 of LR990240.1, forward strand.
TTATCTATTTAGTGGGGTGGCGTCAGGCCTCCGATTATCGAGGAACGCGTGAGTAATGTACTTTATTATTTTAATATTTGGTAGCGAGATCGAGCGGTGAAGGTGAGAGTTAACGGTTACAAAAGACGTCTTTAAACCTGCTACTGGGTCTCAAGCCCAAGGCACCTCGGCTTCCATCTAGATTACACGTTGATATTGTCGTTTGAGTGTTACTGTGCAGTATAGCTCTCATATAACTTAGTACTACGCTCACACTTAAGTCGTTGCAACCCGGCGATGTCCTTCAAGCGTCCATGAGAGCCACCGGTAGATCAAATCAGTATAACTTGTATTTACAACTGATTAAAAACTATGTTACAGCTATAATAGCGAAAATAAGTAGGTAAATGTTAACAAAAGAGCTGAAAATAAAATATAATATTGAAGCCGTACAGCCAGGTATAACAGTTCAGTTGAAATATCACATCTCATAAGCTGTCAGAACTGTGTCAGTAGCATTCTGCTCTCGTTTGTGTTCAACTGTTCACACAATGACACAATATATATCTGTATTTCTACTCAGTCTTCATCATCGATTTAGACAGTTTTGTTCAGTACAATTCAAGTTCAATATAATTGTTAGCAACGCCGTTTATAAATTATTATTCGCAGTTCATTTTATCTTATTTCGAGTAAACGATATATAAGTTTTTACAAGTGATGTCGCGCAGTAGGTTCATATTGGAGTATTGAGACTGGTGTTAGGCCTCCGTTATCGAAGAGCACGTAAGTTATGTACTTTATAATTTTAAAATTCGGTAGCGAGGTGTAGGTGAGAGTTTGTGCATAGTGGAGGACGTGCTTAAACCTGATAATGTAATTATTTATTCATTACATGTCATTTTGTGGTTTGAGTGTTACTGCGCAATAAAGCTCCCATACTCTTAATATAATTTATTTCAATTAAACTTTTTTCAAAGTACTTTTGACAAAGTATATTTTGTAGAATCAGAAACTATTCTTGTAAAGTTTTCCTTAAAATATGAAATGTCTACGTTTTAAATCTTGATACTTACTGCTAAGCTTTTTCCGAGGACAAGAGAAGCCATTTTAGCAGAAACAATTTCAGAAAATCTTGCTATGTTCTAAATGTTTTTCTGTCAAATTTTAACGTCTTTTAAAATGTCAAATCGCTATTTAAACTAAAATTATTCTGCCAACTTAGTAGCCGAAAAATAGTGACTGACCCTAAACCTAACCGAGTACAAAATAAAAATCCATACAATATTTCGATTATGCTGCATACGTATGCGTAAGTTGCAAACGCATTCAAGCAATTTAAAGTCGCAATAAATATGAGTGTTTTTATAATGAAGAGCGATGAGTTTACAACTCATCTCTGCCGCTGGGGCAGCGTCTCTTATGAGGCGAGTAACCCAGCAGCCGTTGGTAGTAGGGAATCTGTTTCCTGACTGGCTTGCATTCGAAACCAAACGCCAAGTGTCACTGACACATTCCGGTTAAGCCACATATGGGCCAGACTTACCCCTCCCCCACCCGTCCCATTAATGCTGCGGCGCAAGTGCACTCTGGGTTCTCGTTCAGGGTCCATTGAAAAGGTAACATTCTTCTCTACATTGCCCTTCCTCACTCTTCGGGGTGGCAACACATCGGCAAAACAAGAGTCACTCTCTTGTATGTCCAATGTTCATGGGCGATGGATGCCACTTACACATCCAGGTGGGCCGTCTGCTCTTTTTCCCCCGAACTGCCTTAAAAATTGCTTCATATCGCTCTGTTAAAAATAATTTTAGTCGTAGTTCAATAATTTATAATTTATATAATTTATGGCGTCTGAACAAACCTTCAGCTGGTAATTGTCTCAAGATTACGCGCTCGTAAATTGCTCCCCTTATATTTGCGCAGTACGCTTGTGCATTACATTAACTTATATTCGAGTATGAGTAGTCGCCTGATTTTACAATTAAACGTTACTTTACATCCATGTCACAGTTTTTAAAGCCTAAAAAGATAGTAAGTAGTAAATAAAGAAATGTAATAATGCTAATCGGGTAATGCTTTTTTACCCGACTAGGGCGAAGCCAAAAGGAAGGGTGCCGTAATCGGCGTATGAATACCTACTATGATTATATATGTGATTATAGGAACACTACCATGAAACAAACATGGAAGGTATACAGTGGGTGCGACCACGGTTCTACCTTGACCATTATTATACCTATGCATTTCTGGGTTTCTAACTGAATTGTTTTATTGTTTCGTCTTTTTAGACCACGTTTGTACGTAAGTCGGGATATAGTTTTTAAACTTTATTTTTTTATTAGTTATTTAGTAACGCAGAATTCTTTAATTTATTTCTTGAATTATTATTTTTAATGTTAAATAATCATTAGAAATAATAATAGTTGTAGTAAAAGCAGATATTATGATATTGAAAACAGATGCATTTAAGGACTTTTCACTTTCATAACCGTTTAGAGGGCCATCGAAAGGGTCGGGGCTGACATAATAAGGATCAATACAGATTCGTTCGTGTGAAATATGAATTTGGTATACTTTTACGATTGAATTGTGTATGGCATATTTTAATATATTATTGTTATTGCAATTTACCACGTAAACTTAGGTGTACTTGTTAGTTTTCTTTATATAGCTATAAAATTATTCACGTGTTCAATAAACATTTATTATTTTTATCCAGCTAGAACTATAATTTTTTTTCGAGATAAATAGTGGCCTTATTAATCCAGAATATAAAGTATATTTATGCCAAATTTTAAAATATGTTTAGCCGTTTTTGCGTGATTGAGTAACAAACATCCGAAAATAGAAACATTCATATTATTAATATTAGTTTGAGTATATTTTATCTATGTATTTGGTATATTTAAAAACTCTTGAACTGGTTATTATGACGGAGTATTTACTATATTTACAAATAATATACATCCTTATATTTTAATTGCAGTACTTTGAGGCCAAAAGAAAAAAATGTAGAATAAGATTTAAAAATAATATTTTAAGAAAAATATACTAAAATTTTTAGTTAGCTATTAAATATAAAGGACAGTTTGAAGTAAGCTTATAGTCGAAAAGTAACTTTAATAAAATGTTCAAATTTCAACCACTCGACTCAAACGTTTGAGGTCGTATAAGCTGTAGAAAGCTCTTACAATAAATAGATAGGATATATACCTTTTACATAGTGAAATTTATAAGAAAAATAAAATATATTTTAAAATATTTTATAATCTATATATATAAATAAAAGTGAATCTCTTCTTTGTACGTACGTATAACTCAGAACGACTGTACCAAGTCGGATAATCCAATTTTTGTTGTGTTAGTTATTATCAGGACAAGGTTTATATAAAAGGAAAAGTGAGTGAGACAGAAGATAGTTAATGAAATCGTGATTTGTAGTATCTACTTAAAATCAGTGACATACTAGGCATTATAAAATAGAAATTCAACGAGCGTGCGAGTGAGTGAGTTAACTATTTGAATAGAGCCCATAATAACAATTTGAATGCAGTAATATCTGTAGCCGAATATCATAGTTTTTCGTTTTTTTTTTACATTTGTTTCTACATCCTGAATTTGTATTTTAATAAATATCTATGAAATTTAAAGTATTTGACAACATTTTACTACTTGCTTCTATTATATTCCAGATATAAAAGCTTTGCAGCAGAACGCAGATGGTTTCTTTCAAGTCAAACAACAAATTGGGACTAAGTATTCCTTTTGGTTTGCTGATAATAAATAAACATAAAATATTTAAATTGTACCTAAGATTAGGTAGGTAGGTAACGTGCAATGGTTTCATTATTAACTCTATCTGTTTTTTTAATAAAGCCTAATGCGGTGCGACAAACCTAAAATAAATAAAATATTAATATTGATAGAACTGAAATTTTGTAAACAATAAAGCCTAATAAGTACAACTTTTTGTGTATTAAAAAATTTATAAATAAATTGCTATAACTATACATGTGTGGTTGCAATTTAGGAACAATATACGTCCTATAGATAAACAAAAACTCAAGGGAAGCTTACAACTCAATTTTTACGAGTATGCTCTCTTTATCTACATACTCAATTTTTGATCTGTACCAAAACTCTGATTTGTACCAAAAGGTCAACGTATTTGCCAATTCAGTTGTACAGAAATTGTCAATTCAGTCATTATACTCTTAAGTAACTTATATTTTCCCAGAAATAATTTTGCAAAATTGATTTGTGATTTATTATGAAAACGTACATTAAACTCGAAAACACATTATAAAATTATATTTAAAATTCAACTGTAAAAATGATGAATAGTAAATTTAATTTACGGTGAACAGTTAACTCTCAACTGAGCATGCAATTCTCTACATGCTCATTCACTCTCTTTTGACACCTGACCATGATAAGCACAACAATTATCGTCATATTTCAACCAACTCACAGAAAACCTTAACAAATTATACATTAAAGGTAAGGCTTAGCTTTCTTATGAATCACTTTATTTATTGTTAAAAACCGGATGAAAATCCATTCAGTAGTTTTTAAGTTTATCGCAAACAGACTGACAAACGCAGCGTGTTGTTCTGTAAAACGTTGAAATATTTATTTATATTCAACTTTTTTTTCGGGGATAAAATACCAATCAGTTCATACACTTGACAAGGTATTTCATGGCTTCTAGTTACTCAAAGCCCTTTGTACTCGACATAAGTTAAAATGAGCTTCAAACATATAACCAGCTTAGAAACTCAACTGTAGGACGGGATTTCCTCAGAGTTTCTGAACTGAATAAAATTTTCTGAAAGTTACGAAATATAATGTAAATTCTAATCCCAGTTGATATGGTTTCATTTTCAATTTATTTATTAATATATTATTTTTGGCAAATATTACTTTTAAAATATTCATATCAGATTTTTGTAATAAAATTAAAAATAATAGTAATGAAAAATAAAGGATTCAATCTGTAAGCATATCCTATCAAATACAAAAAGGAATCAAATTTGGTTCATAAACGACGGAGTTCTGAGGTAACAAACAAAAAAACAAAAATACGAGAAAATAAAATTGTCTTTTTCTGATATTTCGAATTTGCGTTTGGAAAAATTTGCCATACTTAATACAATTTTTGAATGCTCAGTTGAACAAAGTGACCTAAAAAGTACCTAACCGAGTACGAAATGCAATTTCATAAAATATTTTGTACTGACCTGAGTATAATTTGGCAAAGAAAGAGGGACTTGAGAGTTAGATTTTCTAAACTAGTTTCGAGTATGTAATGAAATTCGCGGTAGTAATTATATTACAGTGCAATTTTTTTTTCAATTTATCAACTATATAGAAGCTATTCTGTACATATAATACAGAATAAATAAATAAAAATAGAAGACAAAAATAACTCTAGACTGGAAGTAGAGTAATGCTTGAGCGTTAAGGGTTGAACCCAGAATCGGATATAAAGGAGTCTATCACTACAAGTTACCGCGGACTTATAAGTATTTTCTATTTAAAGTAAACCTAGATACTATTAGAAAATTAAACGTGTAACAACAATGTTGCTTGCAAAGGATATTACTTAAATAAAATGTTAAGCAGATATAAGAAATGTTTTAATCACTATGTAGACGTTGGTACTTACCCACTATGTAACAAAACGACGAAACAAAGTACCGAAGAGGACGGAGAGTTGGCGGAGAGCTATTTTAAAATGAGTTCGTCGGGATTCATTAAGGGTCTTTATTAAAATTCCGCCGCCTATACCTGCATCTTGCTATTTCTTGCTCAATTTCAGACTAGGTTTGCTTTCGATTTACATTGTTATAAGAACTCTTAAATGAGAATTTATTTTATTTCTTTTTCTTTCAAATATTAAATAACAATATAACTTATTTATCTTATTTTGTATTAGGGGTCGTTCAAGTATTACGTCAGCAGAATTTATACAATTATCAACCTCCCCCGTCCCCCATGTCAAAAGTAATCAAGACCCTAATCTCCTCTAAATAAATTTACTTGCACAATCACGTCTAGAAAAATATTTACGTATACTAAATATGCAGAAAGAGATAAAAGTAATAAGACAAATATGCCAGTGGATATTTTATAGCAAAATTCTTTACTTCAATAGAGTTGGGGAGAAAATATATTGAAAAACTTTTACCGTACATCAAAACCTAAAGCATTTTTACTAACTTTAGCTCAATTATTATTATAAAAATATGTTTTTTATCTATTCAGAATTTATTGAGAAGGTTCGATGAACAGAGTATCTCACTGAAGCGAGGAAAGTTGTTTTTTAACATAAAGAAGTGTTACACTTCTGTAATATATGTATTTATTTTCGGATGATACTTATTATAATATTGTCTTCTGTTTCTATCTAAAATATTTTAAAATAATACGATATGTGATATCATCAGACATAGAACTAAAAAATATTGCGTTTAAATTATATTCAAGAGTGACTTAAAAGTTTTATAAAAAAAATCCTTACCGAGACCTCTCCGCATTATTAATGGGATTGAAAAGGGAGGGGATAGAACTGGCCCACATGTGGCGCAATTGGAACGCATCAGAGACACTTGGCGGTCGGATTCGCATACTGGTGGTCGCAAACTAGTCGGGGAATAGTTCCAGTACCACCAAGGGGTGCAGAGTTACTCGCCTCTTACTAGATGCTCTCCCAGGACTCACGGGAAAAATATTGTTTTTTATTTTATTGTTACTCTTTACGATTTAGAAAGTAAGTTTCGTCTAATTTTAATTCACGTTAACCTCAACAAGAACCTAACCGAGTTGAAAATGAAATTTCGTATAATAATATTATTGGGCAAAGAGATTTATTTCGAAACTAATTTCGAATATGTAATAAAGCTTTTCATTTAACTTATTAATAATAATAAAATCTTGTAACAATAATTTTCGATTAGTTAAATTAAAACAGAACGAATATCTCGTAACTAAGAAAATACGTTTAACTAACGTTGTGTGAAATTATTATTATCCAACTCAAATTTTACTCAAGTTTCATTTAAAGAGAGAAGTTTGTAAAGTTTATGTAACCCTGTTAAGTTGAGACGAGAGAATTGAGGAATACCGAGTTGGCGATGTGCACTGAACTTGTTTGGTAAGTAATTATTCATTATTATATAGTTAATGTTATATCTTTGAAAATAAATTAAGAAATGCAAAATATTTAACAAAATTTTTATAAGTCGTGTTTGCTAATAGTACGCTGTAATTATAGCTTGATTTAGATACCTACATTCAGCAAAATCCATTGTTTATTGTAGTACTATTGAAATGTCACTGTTATGATCACTATCACTACGTTATTACATAATAATTATTATACAACATAAACCCACGCGGAGTCTGGCTTAATATATGTGATAAACTCAGAAACTACTGTACGGATTTTCATGCGGTTTTCACTAATATTTAGAAAAACAATTATATATAATTTATTATGGTTTTGTGTAATTAGGTCGAAACATGATTTTAAATGTTGAAAATGTGGAAATAAGTCAATCCACCTTTGGGAGCTGGAAGCTTTTGTGATTAAACTTAACTCCCCACAACCCCTCCAAATTCAGGGCAGGTCTCTAGTTTTATGTACATAACCAGTAGTAGTATATAACCAAGGTATAGCATCTTCGGCAAATAATAAGCAGCAAACACCGTGCACCGTTCCAATCCGGAACCATTCATAATGACCGACATTCAGCGACGACGATAAAGGCGATGTCGACCATTTAACATGTCGTCCCCGAAGGCGGAGGGCTCTATAATTGGATTCATTGCCGGCAGAGGAATTATTGCCGCCATCCATTGCCGTTCGACGTATTGAGATATTGGAATACTAATGTCCGATGCTTATTTTATTAAACACTCTTCTGTGACACGCTGTTAAGCGTGATTGATGGTTTTACATTTATATAAGACTAGTGGATTCGTACTGACATCGCACGGTTGGAATTTACCGCTTATACTTGCTTTGATGACTTTTACGCAATAAGTTTTAGTTATTCACGTAACTCGTGTTACTTCAAAGTATTGTGTATTTAGATATATTTTGCTGAATATATAAATAGTTAGTGTAATTGCTGTTTTGCTGAAGAAAGTCAAGCGGTGAACAACACTCTCCGTGTTGATGCATTGTAAAGGGTGGCCCACGAAAAAGATGCTAGAAAATAAAGACGGTTGGATATTTTTCAGTTATTTTTTTATTGAATAGCCCCAACATTGTGGTTTAATAGTAGAAGACCACTTCATTCATATGGCTGCCCCGGCTGGCTTTGCAGTATCCCATACAGTCGACCCAATTTTTGACATTTTAGATGGTGTGGCCCTCAATGGCTGCAATAGCGACTTCAATTACGTGCTTTAGGTCGTCAATTGTCTCTGGATGATTGGCGTATCACTTATCCTTGACGATTTCCCACAAAAAATAATTCAACCGAATCAAATCGCAGGTGTGAGGCGGCCAGTTGACATCGCGCAAAAGTTCGGCTGTAACGTTGGCTGTGTGGCACGTGGCCCCGTCCTGCGGGAACAAAATGACGCCGATATCTTCCTCTTCTATTCGGGTAAAGAAAAAACTTCCAACATGCCGCGATAGCGTTCACCATTGACGGTTACTTCGGCTCCTTCTTCGTTTTCGAAAAAAAACGGACCATTAACACACTTTCGGCAACAGCAGCAATAGTTTCGATTGAGTACATTGGACGAGCACGGGAACGGCACGGTTGCTTTGTCCATTAACTAGCCACTTTCACGCACACGCTTCACAAATTTATCCACAAACTGCCTGGAAGGCGCTTTATTTTTCCCAAATTTTGTGCGCATTTTTATTGCAGTTTCGGTTGAAAACTCATCATTTTGGAATTAAGTTTTCAATATTTCCCGATTTTCGTCGAGTGTAACCTTAACCATATCGTAAAACGCAAACTTTTTGCTACTAGCAAGAAGCTGCAGTATAGCTTACTGATAAATATTAATGAATTAACTAATCTTTTTTGCTTCCTGGTCTTTTTCTGACATTTTCAACAATGATAATCATAATTTAAACAATTTTTACAAAATATTAAATATTGTGCACCTTCCTCATGAATCAGTCTGCCTATTGCCGAGAGTCGCATAAAAACCGTTTAGTAGTTTTTAAATTTATCGCGAACCGACAGTCATACGCGGAGTAGGACTTTTTTTATAATAATATGTAATAATTAAAAAGATAAGTGTAACCTTTTTATAAACAAAACAAGGAAATAAATACAAATTATATATGGTTTTTACTCTTTACCTCATAATGACATTCACAAACACAAAGATAATATCAAAATATCTATTAAAACGAACTGAAAACGGTTGTTTGATGCAAGCAATAAATGTAAAACGTTCCTTTTAGTCCGTAAAGATAAAAAAATTGTAGGAATGATGAAGAAACAAGGCAAAATTTTCTCATCTCTTCCACAACATTACCAGTTTTCTTTGTAATGTTCCCATCACGCCTCGTGAAGTAAAAGTATTTTTGTTGAAGTTGAAGTAAAATGACTCGTCTCGCTTTTATTGTTCGAAATCTAGATGCTGATAATTTTATAAAGTGCTCATTAAATTAGATAAAAATATTGAAATTTTCAAAAAAAGTCAGATTTTAATAATTAGAAACGCGTAGAGTCAGTATAGTTACTCTCTTCTATCTTGAATGAAAAACATTTCTAGCCGGTATAAATTTATCAAAACATTATTATACATTGAGTTATTCTAAGACTCTATATAACCACTGTTCCGTTAGACTTGAGCTAGTTGACAAAGAGAGCTCGCCTGGTGACGATAATGGCTGTTACTTTGTGATATCGGACCCATATAGATAGCATCAGAAGTGAGATATAAAGAAATTTCCCTCAAGCCCACAAGTTTCATTGTCATTAGTGCAGTGTTCGAAAAAAAATCAAGTCCAAATACATAGTTGTGAAGGCAGTTTAAAATCGTAATTAATATTTTGAAGTAGGATGACCGAGTCAATTAAAGTCTTACTTTGAGTCTAATGTACTTGCTTCTGAAACATGGTGTGAATCGGTGTTTGTAGCAGTAGATATCCGGAGTGAAAACTACTGTCTACTGTACTGGTAACGTGGCGATATACGTTAAGAGTTGGCTCTTTACAAAACCACGATATAAACTTACCGTACACGTATATTATTACACCTTAAGCAGTAAGCGCATTAGTGATTGGTAAATGTAAAGTTCAATAAAGTAGTCATTCTAGATTTAACAATTACGCCATTCGGGACGAATGGGTCCTCAGGATGGCCGAGTTAGCAACACCATTGATAAATCTATATTCGGGGGTAGTACTTTTTATGTTATTCTAAGACTGTATATAACCACTGTTCCGGTAGACTACGGTAGACCGCTAAGTGTCTTTGACGCGTTCCGGTGGCGCCGCATATGGGCCAGATCTATCCCCTCACGTCTCTCATCCCAATAATCACATGAAATCTGGTTTCTTGCTCAGTGTCTACTGAAACCTTCTTCTCCTCGCTCCCCCTAACTCAACTTTCGAGGCAGCAACGCATCGCCAAAACAAAAGATAATCTCTTGTTTTGCCGATGTCTATGGGCGACGGTGGCTACTTTCCATTAGGCGGACCGTCTGCTCGTTTGTCTTTTGTAGGTAATTGTGAGGAAGTAATTCATTCTTTAATTAAAAATTAGCTACAGAGTTTTATTTTAAAGTGAAAAGGCACACAAGTCACAGCTCACTGATCATTTTCCTGTCTAAAATGTGTCTTGTAATTAATATTACATAACACGTTGTGTTTGAAAACTAATATATACCCATTTGTATACGGTATAAATTATAGGTTGAATAATATTTTAGCTTGTGACCAAGGCGTAGGTTTGAACGATCCTTTTAGTCGATCGAAACATTCGCCTCCACTGCCCAGGTTCTCTGTTTAAACCCAAGATTAACGAAGGTAACCTAAAAATGGTATGACATACATCGTCACCCTTTTAATCGACATACCTATATACATATAAAAATAGATACAATTTGCGTTCCCACGCAAATTGTATCTATTTTTGGTTCTTAACGTCGTAAACAAAATTCTCGGAAAATATTTACCTGTACAATTGTTACGCATTGTAACCTCTTTTCTTAATGTTAACAGACATTAAAAAAGAAGAAACATTTTATTGTATTATATTTATTTTTTAACCAAACCTTTATATTCAATGAGTTAGCAAGACTGTTAATATATTTTGGAGTAGTTTCTTCTATTTAATTTCTAGTATACTCACTTGTAAACAATATATAACCTCTGTTCCGATAGATTTGATCCAGTCTGTTTAGTGATTTCACACTGAACGTTAAAGTAATGAAATTACTAAATGGTGTAGAGATGTGGTGCTGGATCTCCCTTATAGAAATTTATGTACAATTTGTATTTTATTTCATTTTATATTTGATGGCGAGTATTGACGGGTTCTTAATCATGTCAAGGACGTAATAATACCTACACCTTGGTCACAAGTTCCAAGTTCTGCACGGCTTTCTAAAATGCATGAATATGCGTATTGCTGTACAGTAATAGGTATCATCTTCTCTCATTTTCTGAGAGATGATCTTTAACAGATTAGAGTATCCTAAATAACAACAAGTATTTAAGAACGAAGGTTTCCAAGATGGATTAATTATTCTCTAATTCGTGCAGACGAAATGTCCCTTGACTATATTCGGCAATAAATATTCATGTTGAGGGCTCCTTTAATTCTCGTCAAGGATAAGACATAATTTTGTATACAATTTGTATAAGCATTATAAGTGTAACAATAAGCTTTTATATCAGCTATTCCTTTTAGAAATACAATCCTATTTTATTCAAATATTATTAACATAACTTTAGAACTAGATAGAAAAATCATTTATTTCATTAATTAAATTACTCACTCCCCTATCAGCCTATCAATTAAAACAGCAATTAACTCACTCTCTAATCCACCTATTATATATTATATATTCCTCGCTTGCTTTACGTACAAAAACCTCGCTGAGTGCGTCAGAGTGTGTCAAACACGTATGAAATGAATCGATCCTATTGGTTCTCAAACACATTACTCACACACATTTATTACACACATTCTTCGCTTGTTTTATATGTACAAAATCCTCACTCCTTGTGTCAGAGTGAGGTTCTGAAACAGATTTCTCGCTACACATCCTCGCCCACAGGAACTGCGATAAGCGAGGCTAAGTAAATGAAGCGATTCTATCGGTTTTTAACAAAAACTTTCCTCGCTACAAATCATTGCTCATCTCTAGTGGAAACTCGGCCTAATATACTAAAACGGTAAACGTGCTCTGTGTACGATACAAAGTATCTTTTGCGATTGTCAGCTACATGTCAGCTTAATATAAGTAAAATTTAATGTAAACCGGTATAGCCAACTGTGCAAGTTTTACAAACATACGCACCAAACACACTTCAAACTTAATTAAGACTTTAAAGTAATGCATCTTTTAATAGTATGGAGAGATAATTTATTTAATTATATATGTCGGGGATTTTAAAACGATGTGAAAGGAGATGGAAGGAGGAAGATGGGGAATATTGGGGAACACTAAAAGGGGGTGATGGTATTGAATGGAATATTGGGTAAACGCAACGTAGATACTCCTATTGAACCGATAAATGATCAAATATGATCTCTAACAATTACGAGAGAAACCTAAGCAGTGCCTTGGACTTGTGACCAATGTGTAGGTTTAAGGAATTCCTTTAAATGATCATAACACTCACCTCCACTGCTCAGGCTCTCTGTTTAAACCCAAGGTTAAACGCACATAAACCGAATCTAACACAAGGCTAACCTAACCTAATGCTAACCTAACCTAACATTGTGTTTACTTAACCACGTGGCAATTACATTGTAAGGACTTACGTGACCTTAGTTGGACAGCACTTCCACACTACACTGCACTTGACACTATCACTAGCACTACTTAGATGTTCACTTCTTGAGAGACCGCGCACGACTAAGACTTCAGTTAGACTGTCGATCGCATATAAAGGGTCGAGGGTAGATACTGTCAAAACAACGGAAGTGACTACTACCCTACTTCAACGCCATAGACAACGATAACGATTCGATTAATCGATAATCTTTTACTATGCTCCGACATATATGAAATTTTTTATTTTATTTTTTTCTGAACACTTACCTTATATATTAAATTCTCGTGTCACAATGTTACTTACTAAACTGCTCCGAAACGGCTCGACCGTTTTTTATGAAATTTTGTGTGCATATCGGGTAGGTCTGAAAAAAAGGTCAACATCTATTTTTATACCCCTAAGTGATAAAGGTGGCCCACCCTAATTTTTTTAAATTTATGTGGCAAAGCAACGTTTGCCGGGTTAGCTTGTATCATTATAATAAACCAATAATGTTTGCAACATTTTACTATGAAATTTTTTATAATCTACTACGGCAGAAGATTTGTTTTAATTAACCCTCTATTCCGCATACATGCCCACGACTAATCTTTACAGGATCTTATGTATATAGATTAAAGGCTCTAGCGAAGCAAATTAATCCCATCAGCGGAAATCAAGGCGATTCAATGAATATAAATTGTATTATCTTACGATGAATGGATCCGAAAAAATAGTATTCTCATTCCTTTTGGGCTTTTTAGATCTGTGTTAAAACTTTAAAAAAATTGTACAATAAGCTCGCCCTTTGCTGATCTATGTGAAATTGAAATTTCAGCTTTCTTTTTCAGGAGTAAAGTAGTAGTTAAAATATTAAAGAATAGGCAGGCCATGTTTTCTGTCTGTAAAACGACAGGTGAGCCAAAACAACTACCTACCCTATGGACCCTGGAGGGAAAACCGCGAAAGAGTTGGAGAAATGATTTCGACACATCGATAACGAATGTCAAAAATATACCGTAGATAGGGATCGTTGAAAAGAATTATATTATACCTTTGCCCAACAGTGGCCATAGAGGTTAAATAAAAAGTAGTAATGCCAAATAGTGGATAATAGTATAAGTAGCCTTCAAAGTATATTAGCTACAAAGTGACGTAACAATAACTTGACAAAATATTACAATATATCAACGTTTTAAGCAACTTTTTTTATTGTATTTAACCCAGTATGCATATTAAGTAAGCTAGGTATAAAGTGAAAAGCAAGGTATAAAATTAATTAACAATAAATATATCAAAGAAAAATGGCGGGGAATCGAATAACTCAATAACATATTTCCTTTACGGCGCGCGGCGTTCTGGTAGTGAAACGCGCGTGAATGACTGATTTTTTTTTAAATTTATACAGATACCTCGCATTAAGCAGTAAGAATGTGGCTGTCTTTTGAGTAAACCCTTTGCACAGAAGGAATCGAAAAAAAACAAACGAGTGTTATTATGAAATTCAGTACAACATTATATGATCCGTTTTGATGATATAATGGTTATTAGAACATTGGGTGTTTAATATTGGCAATAAGCTAACTGTTTCGGAATTTTTTATAAAGGATTTAAATCATAGGAGTAGATAAAATAATTAAAAAAATTAAAAAACACGCTTTATATAGAAAACATAACTAAAAAATAAAAAATAAATTTTAATAAATTTGATTTAATATAAATTATTAATATTGTAGGTAAATAAGAAAAAACGTATTTTATTAAAAAAAATCGAGGGTTCTTGGTGTCAATAGTTATAAATATTTTATTGACAGATATGAGTAGAAGGATTATCATTCCGATAATATCTTAAAAAGCACCCCATGCTTTACTAAAATCACAAACATCCCTTTTTTCTGTACGTATATGTGAAATGCCTTATAGAAAAACTACTTGTGGTCACTACAGTATAAATGGCCATATTTATTTATTCCTTCGACATAGAAAATTGATTTTCTCACAGCTTCAAGAGACTATAGACTTACATGTTTAATAATAATTTCAATTTGATAACTTATCGTATTCCTCAAATAATGCGCCAAAGCCTAAATATATAAAAGTTAATTTTTTTCGTGATGTAACAACAAATTTCTAGTTTTCGTGCTTCCAAATAGAAAGCCCTATAACTCTTGAAGCGTCAGTAGCTCAGTGGTTTGGGCGTTGGATTCACGATCAACAAGTCGTGGGTTCAAAACCCGGACATTGGACTACTGGCGTGGCACACTCCTGACACAAGCGTTTCATTACTACTAGGAGGGGGTAACGAAACGCTTGTGTCAGGAGTGTTAGGTTAGGTTAGGTTACTAGGAGGGGTAAAGGGAATTCTAGTAGTATGTGATCCATACTGCTAGTAATCTTTACAAAAAAAACTTTGTAAGTAACCACAATAACGGTCATTTCTTTTCATTGAGTGGACATGATGATTTTTTGTCAGCCGCAAGGGGCCGCAGGCTTGAGAATTTGATATTAATTTCAACTTGATACCTCCACCCGTTCCAGAGAATAATGAAATGTTCCTATATGGGTTTCTTTTTTCCTTTTAAGTTATCCCAAAAACGATAGATCGTAATACAATTTTATAGCCTGTATATCGTCCGTTATAACTAATTTGTTCACAATCTGCATAGTTGCGGCTGAAATGCTGTCCGCTGGTAATGTACTATGAACGTGCAACATGCATAAAATTTGCATACACAGTGTTGACGACGAGTGCACTCATTCTGTAATACGATTAAATCCACTACATTAATATTGCATAGTATCAAACAAAATCCATACAAAATCATATGACAAAAAATCTACCTTTAGAATTTGTTTGTAAAATTGACTTAACTCAAAATTACAATTTGTGGGAATTGTTATAATTCTTATTATAATACTTACTCACCCTTATACCATGATTACTAGAATTTATGTTTCAGAGTTCTTACGTACGTACGTTCTTACGGCTACCTTTCGACTTCACCATCCATATGATAATATTATTGCTTTGTCATTCGATTTACGTATGCATGCAAAATTTCAGCTTAATCGGAAATTGGAAGTGGGTTAGATTAAACTAGCAAATTTTTGCTACTGACAAATAATAGACATCGCAGTTGAAACTAAAAAATTTTGTAAAATCTTTATCTTAACTTATTTATCGAACAAACTTATTCCTGAAATCGATAAAATATAATATTCAAAGACACATTCAACATAAACAACCGTTGCTATTACTTATAACAAAGTTTTTATATAGTTAAAGTGTACTAAACTAACAAACTTATTAACTTTTAGATTCTAGACACATTAAACTCAACACTATTACAGTTTCATTAAAAATGAAGCAACAAACGTCTGTGCATATATTTTCTGCTACAAGCTTTACGAGAATACTAAATAGAAACTCCTACAGTTAAGTTTTGGAATAGAATAATATTTAATTTATATTTGAAGTTGTTGTTCTTAATTATTTAAGAAATAAGCATTGATCCAGTTTATCTCTTGTGTTCACATTACCAAAGATATTCAAAGAAATACAACTCTGCGTGTAGTAAAAGTCTCAAGCTCCAGGCTCCACTCAGTTTCTTGTTTAATAAATAAATAAATTCTTTATTTCGCTAATGATATTCAAATCAGAATAATAAAAGCCCTAACTTTCTAATTAACAAATACAATGGTAACAATTTATTTGGCAATCAATAGGCTAAACAAACACTGTAAAGAGAAAAATGAAATAAAATTTTTGAGAGAATATAAAAGTTACAAATCAAATGGTTAAAGGAAAAAGAATTACTATGTACATAATAATTACCAATAAAAGTTTATAGTCAAGTCAATAGTTCAATGCAGCAACACACAGTGTGTGTGTGTGTGTGCGTGCGTGCGTGCGTGCGTATGTGTGTGTGTATATCATACTATACAATAACATTACGACAGAAGATCCTCCGTGTGTGTTACTAAAAACCTCTCCATAACAAAATATTGATTTATTAGTTACTAAAATAAAACCAACGCAAGGGGGGCATATTTTTTTTAACATATAGTAAGACCATAAACAAATAATTTTCACATCATTTATCTAATTTATCATTTTTCTATATTTAATAATTATTTAGTAATGTATGTGTAAATACATAACACATTATAGTTAATTTAATGTATTTCTAATGCATATTAAATAAAAATATAAGTCTTTCTCACTCCTGTTTCATATAAACTTAAACAGTTGGATAAAGTTTTTATTTCACATATTTTAATATTATAAAGACACCATAAAAACAACGACTGGTAGGTATAATATTCAAGATAATATCCCCATCAAGATACACAGTTGCTTAGATACATTAGGGCCATTAATTAATATTTTGAGTCGAGAGCCGAGCGCAAGAAATCCATCAACGTATTTGAAGAGCTGATGAAGTTTGCCAGAACAGCGCTGCGGCTTCAAAAGGCGATAACTTTGTTGAGCATGTAATTATTGTGTGTTTAGCGGTTATACTGTTCATACGTACATCCTTGTTAAACACAGTAAAGCATACGTCAGCTATAAATATTAACTTAAAAATAAAAATGTCTATATTTCTATTAAGCGTAACTTATTATAATTTTTTTTTGCTAAACCTATTCGTAAATTACTAAATAATTATTTTAACTAAATTACTAGTCTATCTTTTGCTATTCTATAACTCAAGCATAGTAAACGCCTCTGTGGCGTAGGCCGAAACGAAATAGGGGATACTTCTTTCCATTCTTCTCTTTTCCGAGCCATAGTCATTCAGAGTGGAGGAAAATATTGCGCCACCTTTTTTGTTCTACCCTTCTTGCTTTCCTTCTCGCGCTATCCACTCTGTCACTCTTATAACCTATACTCAACAATAAAAACCCTAATAAAAGATATGAGCAGGATGCAGGTTAAAACTGTGGCATGAAAAACATTACTAACTATTAGGTGTGCTACGTCGATCAATGTACAAGTACGTAGCCATATAGGTGTGCTACGTCGATCATAATATAATTATGTAGCCACAGCTTTGTACTACGTCGATCCAAGTAAAGTGATAAAGACATGTAGGTGTGCTACGTCAATCAATGTACAAGTACGTAGCAATGTAGGTGTGCTACGTCGATCATAATATAATGACGTAGCCACGACTTTGTACTACGTCGATCCAAGTACAGTAATGGATATGTAGGTGTGCTACGTCGACCAAAAAGTACAATTGTGTAGCATATACATGTGTACTAAGTAGATTCAAGTACAGTGACGTAGCTACGTACGAGTACGTGTACTACGTCGATTAAAAATAAGAAATTAATAATCGTAATCGATTTTTAAAAAAATTGATTTTATAAGTAGTAGTTGTGATAGACGAGACTAGACTACTCAACGTATAATTTTACACTATTGCATTTGTTATAAAATAATAATATTATTAGAGTAAATAATTAAATGTGTATGGTAAATAGTTTTCTTAGACTGGCAACATTTTAATTGTTTGACCTTCAATTAAAGTTAAATAATAATTTCTTATTTATAAATTGTTTAATTTCCAATATTTGAAATACTAATATATTACTCTAAGATTGTAATTAATAAATTAAATAAATAATTTAGACGAATATTAAGCAGGTCAGATGATATTAATATTATCTAATATTATAAATAATGTAATTTAGTATTTAAGTTAGTATTAATAGCGCCACCACTTGCCTAGCTTAGTTTGTGACAGTATTTCTATAAAAGGGCAGATACGGGTTGGATCTGGATATTCTAGTTTTTATGCTCGTATAGTCGTTACGCTGTTGCTCTGTAACGAGGTGCTGGTGGTGATGCTGTTGGATAATCTTGGTTACTGTACAACTATATAAAGATAAGTTACTAATACCTTGTATAAATACTGATACTTTGCTAAATAGTATTGATGTTATATAATGTTGGTAAATCTATATTTTAAAAGTAACATAAAAGGAGTTACTTGCCAGTTCTTCTCCTAATATTAATATTATTCCGAACTGGTGGTAGATTAATAAAATGATTTGAAGTTGGTATATTTTGCTATAAATTAATAATTTTCCTAATTATATTATGTTTTAAAGAAAATAATATTTTAGAACTATCATCTTTTTACTCTACATCTAAATACCAATCTATCACGTCCAATAAATGGATAAAGAGATACATTATAACGTTCTACACGTGAACAATCCTTCAAAAGATATCTCTCCCTACTTTAAGTTCGCTAATGAACGTGTATTCATTTTCTTTATAATGAGCGATTGATGCAAGCTTCGATACAAATTATTTAGGTATTTTATTTATTGTAATGTTATAATAATATTTTATATTAAAATAAAAACAAAATTACTACCCACTTAAAATAATAATATGACACTGGATCTTCATACAAATATCACGAAAAAAATGACCGCATAAATATTTTGATTTGTCTCTCAATCTGTCGTGGATGTTTTGTGTTAGTCTATTTGTCTTCTTTTAGTATTTTAACTATTAAGTTTAATGACAAGGACAAACATTTCGTTTATTTTGATAATTAAAAAAAATGCTATTTTTCTGAGCGTAAAAATACTAACAATATATGATATGTTTAGCTCGAGCTATGTTTAGAATTTAGTACGAAATTCTAAAATGTTCTAAAAGAGATGAAATTGAGAAGCATTTCTTTCTTAGGTTGTCGCTAAATGACTATAAACAAATTTGAGTGTAAGACAATAATCGGTCAATGATTACACGTATTTCTTTTAATAACACAGGTCTAGATTGACGCTAATTACAATAATAATTCAGCACATCCATTTTTGTTAAGACACAAAATTTGATTTTAAATTACATGTTATCAAAATAGGTGAGAAAAAACTTTTCAGGAAGGCTTTTAGTAAATCGGAAAAATGTAAATTGCGTACAAAATTATTGAAATTTAAAAACAATTATTTAAAAAGAAAATCTAACAATGGCTTTTATGAAAATGGACATTTTCATATAATAACAGCTTAGGTATTAATATTAATTTTTCTACAAAAATCCAACTAAATCTCAACCTTGAATATAATATATCGTAGCTGTTAATATTACCACTATAGTGTTATTTATTATTTCACTAAAAATGTATTCCATTTTCTATTTTTATGAATATAAATGATAGTTGCAATTTTTCCCGCTGAATTGCAAGATATGATATATATTTCAAAGCAGCATTTCAAAATGTAACGAAGAGTGGAATTATGGAATATGAAATCAAAATTCATCTGGTTCGTTAGCATCAAAGCCGCTTTTAGCTTCAAAAGATCATTATCGTGCATTGTGAAAAGATTGTATTATCTCTTTTTGTACGGGCTAAGGGCAAACGCACAGTTTTTTCATAATGGCAAAGAAATTAATTTTCAACTAGATTAGTTTAAATCATTATGAAGATTAAAAAAATTACAGTGTCGCTAGATAAATTAAATGAAGTAAATTTGAAAAACAATCTCATTATGTGGCCGTGCAATAGCTATGCTACAGTCCGACCAACGTCTGGGCCTTGCGACTGAGATGCACTGCTCGAAACTGAATATGTCAAAAAGACCTAATGCTATTTATACAACATGAAATTTTATTACACAATTTTTATTGCGTTACGTCAGACAATATTCGTTCTATAAAATTTGCTTTCATAAGGCCTCTAATAAGAGCTGCATATTAAAATTAAATTTCATTAAAATTCAGAGGACGACATTTTTTTATAAATAAATACCCATCAGCATGCATTTAGACGAGAAACCAAATAGTGTCTAGGGCTTGTGAACCAGGATCTGTCGAGCTACCCCATCTAATACTGAAAGTATTTAAAGCTGAAGAGTTTGTTTGTTTGATTGAACGCACTAATCTCAGGAACTAATGATCCGATTTGAAAATTTCTCTCAGTGTTAGATAGTCTATTTATCAAGGAAGGCTATAGGGTATATTATCACGTTAAGACCAATAGGAGCTGATGATCACGGGCACGAATTTGGAAGGAATTATAATTCAACGGTATAAATAGACATAGCACATTTTACACGTGGAGAAAATACGTCAGTAACCTTAAATACTGTGAAAAATAAGTAAATTCAATACAACATAATTTTGTTAAATATTTAAAGAGCGTACTTTATGTTTCTCCATCTTGTTCAAGAAGCATTGTTGGCATTAAACGTGCATAATATTTACACAAAGTACACCTTGAGGTGAAGCTGTAATCTGTTTTGTAATACTTCATACAGATGTAGTGAGTATTCCAAAGTACTCGTAATACACTTATTTCTAGCTATTGTTTCATTTTATAATTTAGGAAATTTTCATTTTATTTACGAATTTTATAATTTTGGTAAAGTTAGATGAAATATTAAATTAAAAGGTCTTATATTGGCTAGTAATTCTTATAATACTTTAGAGAATACATGTAGTATTAAGAGCTCTTTAAATCTGCCCTGGTGTCTTAAATCCTAGCCTAAGCTCGGCTTTCAATCTATAATTATAATACATGTTTATATATTTTCCTGAACTGATTTTTTCTTTAGGAAGCTCTCTCGAATCTATTACTTAGTTACTTTATTACTCATTAAAATGAGCATGTCGAGCAGTGGAGGCGAATGTAAATTTATTGTAAAATGGACAATCAGCACATAAATTTAACTTGAGACACTTCTCAATTCGCTTTCATGACGCTCATATAATAAAGTAGTAGAACATTCAACATTAATTTTTATTAATAAAAATATAATATCCGAATATCATTAGACTTATTTAAATCTGTTAAAATGTTTACAAATGAATTCGTTTCGTTTATTTTTAAAATATAAAAACAGCGATAGACGCGTCCTTGCTCTACTTTAGTATTAATATTATCAAAATATCGGTACACTAAAATGGCCATGTCTATTTAATTATAATATTTATAACGAAAACTGTATTATATGGGTATATAGTGTAATATCTATTTCCATTTGTAATTGTCAAAATAGTATAACATAATCCCACGTACATAAAAATTTTAAGTCATGATGTATATCCGCTATCAACTAGTAACTAGGTGTTTTAGAATCTTGACGAAATTATCTGTAAATTTTAGTCCAACTTGAAAAATAGAATAGTTCTTATCTTAAATAATTATTTCATATTTTCATTTTAAATTAAATGTATTTAATAGATGGCGCTACGTTAAGATTTCAAACGTTAGTCACAATTGAGTCAAATACTAGTTAATAATAAATCTTGTATATAAAATTCTCGTGTCACAATGTTAATTACCATACTCCTCCGAAACGGCTCGACCGATTTTTATGAAATTTTATATGCATATTGAGTAGGTCTGAGAATCAGCTACTATCTGTTTTTCATGCCCCTAAGTGATAAGAGTGGCCCACCCCAAATTTATATGGCAAAACAAGGTTTGCCGGGTCAGGTAGTACTCTTATATAAATCTAGCAATACATATAACTTAATTCCAACATTTCTTAGGTATTCACAAATTGCCCGAGGCTTTCAGGACTGTAATGTATATAATAAGGGTTCTCAAACCTGAGTCTTATAGTGCTATATTCAGTCCGTAAATGTTATAACATGATGAAGGCTTAACATTCCACTTGTGTCTTAGTCTTTACACACGAAAGTTCAGGAATTTTCCTGAGGACTAGTTTAGAACAGACCAATGGTCTATTTATGTTGTTGTAAATATATGTAGAGTGAAATTTTAACACTAATCAATACAAATTCTCTGGCTAGTTAATGTCAAATATGTCATAGAATGAGAGAGGAATGATACCCGTTACTTTTGAAATTTAGACAGAAAGCTGGGCAGCTTTTATATAATTACAAAGCTCCCCTTTACTGCTCTAACACTAGCTACAGTAGATAATCAAGCAACGTACGTGGACCTTAAGAAGGTTGACCTTAACCATGACACTATAATACTAACTCCCATGTACATGTACCTACTGCGCGATGACACCAGAGAAACTCTAATCTATCGTACTAAAGGTTATATATTGTCAACACGTCGGTATACTTATAATAATATAAAAGGAACTACCCGAGAACACTAATTTATAAACGGTGTCACTAAGAAATATATTCGCGAGAAGTTCTTTTTATTGTAGACTAGCAACCCGCTCCGGCTTCGCATGGTTACTGTCTCTACTATAACAAGCAGTTGTTATACGTATGAACCTACCTCTTGAATCACTCTAACTATTAAAAAAAACCGCATTAAAATCCGTTGCATAGTTTTAAAGATCTAAGCATACATAGGCACATAAAGACAGACAGATGGGAAGCGACTTTGTTTAATACTATGTGATAAAAAGAACTTCTCGCAAATTTGATAGATTTGCTGTTTGGTATTATTCGCTCAGTTTCCGTCTAAAGTGCATATTATTATTATTATTGTCTTTTACGTGTTACGGTGCAGTATAGCTCCCATATAGATAACAGATTAAATTTCGTAAGGAAACTCCTCTCGGCGCCACTTGATGCCATCTCGTGGCTCAAAACACGCAGAAATACTCTCTGTCCAGCTTACTATGTGACAAGCCGTAATTTTGTTTCAAAATACAAGAAATTAGTAATACTAAAATTACTTCTGGGTATAAAAGAGATTAAAACAAACTTTATATAGCCAAAAACTAATGATATTTTTGTAAGGATCTAATTTTACAATATAAGTATTTAGTATATATATTATCTAATACGTATACTTATATTATCTATTATATCATTTTTACTCATAACCAGAAGTCCATAAATACATTAGAGTAAAAGCAAATTTAGTTTCCGATTCATGAAATATAACGTACTTAAGCTAACTTTAACATCCAAGAGTGGTTGAATTTATTTCGAAGGATGGTTGAATTATTTGGTTACCTTAGTACCACATGACATGTATAATGTATATTGATGTTAATAAATAAATTAGATATTACTACAGTTTTTTTTATGGTAGGTTAAGGTGCAAACGAGCAGATGGTCCACCTGATGGTAACTGGCCACCATCGCCCATGGACATCGACAAAACAATAGATACCCTCTTGTATGTCGATGCGTTACAACCTCGAAGATAGAATGGAGAGAGAGAATGAAGAAGAAAAAATGTTGTGGTCTCAACGGACCGTGAGCAGAGTCCACTAAATCCACAGCATTAATGGGATGGGAGTAGGAGGGGGTAAGTCTGGCCCACATGCGGCTCGACCGGAACGCGTGTATGACACTTGGCGGTCGGATTCGCATGCTGGTGTTCGCAAGCCAGTCGGAGAACAGATCCCCTACCACCAAGGGGGTGCTGGGTTACTCGGCTTTTACGAGATGCTCTCCCAGCGGCAGAGGGGAATAGTATTCTATCCCGTCCCCTCACGGGGAAAGTTTTTTTTAGTTTTTTCATTAAAATTCAATAATGTAATTGCACAACTACAATCACAATTATACTCAGACCCAGAATGATTTGTAAAATGTTAAATTCAAATTGAGATGGCGCTGGTATTATAGACGAGTAGTCAGTAGTTTTAAGAATTTGGTTCGTTATTAGTTTTCATATAAATATACAAAAGTGAAGAACACTATTTCCGGACAGTTCTTTCAGCAGACAATTCGTTGTTTCTATTCTATTGATCTATTTCTGTACCTGCAACTTCTTTTAAACATCACACTTCTAAATTAATCATTATTCAAGCATAAGCAGTTTATTTTCTTTATTTAGTTGCAAGTTGTTCACCCAAGAGAAAACCGCTCACTCATAAATACTCGAGCATGTGATATGTTGGGTTAGTACCTACCTAAAATACTCTCTACTTCCAAAAACTTTCCTTTAAGATTTATAAACGTTCACAATTAGAGGTCGTATAAAGGCTTTCCATTGATAAGCTTATATAGATATGTTATAAACAATTTTATGTACGACTAGCTGATGCCCGTGATTTCTTCCGCGTGGTATTTATTACTCCTTCAATTCAAATTTTATGGATCGCAATATTTATATCGGTTGATTGGCTGACTTACACGGGAGAAAGCAACATAGAGCTGGCCGTGCGATAAACAGCTGACGCTGAGGTCCAAGTCCGCAACATTGTTATTGAGTAACACAAACTAACCGGAAATTGTATACCTACGTTTAAAACAGAAAGGGTAATTGTTTGAAATCAGTTGAATTCGGGGTATAAAAACTCTCCGACACCGACACCACACCCTTTCCAAATCTCCGCTTCTATTATGTTACGTTACAAAGAAGTTACTTTCAGTCTAGTTCCGTTGCATAATTTTGTGGGGCTTAAATTTTGCAACAAAATAATAGGAACGCTATTTTTTAAATTGATTTTCTGTGATGGAAGTCCAGGAGCACTCAGAGAATCAAGGAATTCAACTGTATGAACTGTATGGTAGCGTCATCTTGCTTCATTACTCGGTTGTTAGAAGAATACTCCACTAATTCTCCCTCATCATTCTTGCCACTTGGTCATTTCTCAAAATTTCTCTTTCACAAAGCCATTATTTCTCACGATTTGTTATTTACCTTTGGTCACCTTAAACGGAAGATAAGTTCTTCAACTGAATTAACTGTGTAGCAGAGATTATTACACAAAACGGTTTGCCCTTCTTCTTCCGGATACGTGCCTTCGCCATTTTTTTGTAATAAAACGTAAAACTCCTGTGCATTTGTGTTGCCACATGTTTGCGGCCTCATGTTCTCTGTTAAGTGCATTCGTGTGATATGTCGTCAAAGGCTTTAACTCTTTAAGCATATTCTTATCTCGTCGGCCTTTGTTACCCGTAGTACTACAGCAACGTTTGTCTAAAATCCCCACAAAACAGCATCGTTACATCGATATATCTAAGGGTTCTATCAACCGCCTCTACTGCTTTTGCCATAGTACACTCCCATATTATTAAACAGCAGTCGCCTAAAATCTTAGCTTTATCACAATTTCTAGAGATACCACATACAGAGTGTTCACTTATGTCCAAATTTATGGTTATTTTAAATATCGTATGAGCAGTTTTACCATCGGGCAACAAAGTGGCCGCTATTCCAGACGATGCTACTGCAAGAGCTATTTTGCCTAAGTTCGTATTTGTGCCAAGATTATTTTAATGTTTTTCCCGTCCCACCTGGTGCATCCAAAAGCAAAATTTCACCAATACTTAATTAGGTGCATAAGTTGTTTAATAAACTGTTTAAGTAATTAAAGTTTTTTAACTATCCCACGGGAACATTTTAATTTTTGAAAAGTATCTTAAATCTTGGCTGGCACATAAAATTTCATTTAAATCCTTTAAGAGACGCCTGCTAGGCACAGTTTTTGTAATGGTTTACTTTGCCGCGGGAACTCGAGACTTTTATGGGATTAAAATTTTTCACTAAATTAATTTCATAAGTTGTTTTACACAAAGCTTTTTAAGTAATTACAGTTTTACAACTATCCCACGGGAACTCTTTAATTTACCGGGATCAAAAGTACCCTATAGGTTGACCAGGTATATAAGCTACCACCATACAAAAATTAAATCGGTCCAGTCGTTTTGGAAACTAGCCCGTACAAACAGACAGGCAAACAGAGAAACAAAAAATTTGAAAAAAAATTAAATTAGTTCTGTTTCATTTCTTACATCTCCCCGACTCGGTTTATAACATTTTTTTTCATGTACAAAAATTCGACCTCAACAGTTTTATTATATGTATAAACTAGCGGCCCATCCCGGCTTCGCGCGGGTGGAATATTATTTTTAAAAATATATTGGCCCTCCCGCATTTCGGTGCCCACTCTCTTGCCGCTTTACTCGCTGCGCTGCGTCGCTATACTGGCCCGTCGCGTCGTCGTGTATTTTTTGTTTAATTTCGTAATATCTTTTGAATGGAAAGTCCGATTTTAATAATTCAAAAAGTAATTGACAGGTATTGAAATAGTCTTGAATACGAAATAATTTATTTGGATAAGGATTAATACAAAGTTATAGAAAACATGGTCTGATTTTGATAGGCATTTTTATCAACTTTTAAAATGTAAAAAAGTAGTTATAGTGACGTAACTATAATAGTTGGACATATGGTCTCGCGGACTTTTTTGTAGATATTGATACGTTCTATAATGTTGTAGAACATTTTTTTGTTCTATCATCAATACTTTTTGCAGCGCATGCGATGAAAGATATTTTATGGCAAATTTTTTGGCACCTTGGGTTGGTTTTCGTGAGATTTCCTAAAGATTTCTAATTTTTTCTTATAATAAATATAGCCTATGTTACTCAGGGATAATGTAGCTTCCTAATGGTGAAAGAATTTTTGAAATCGGTCCAGTAGTTTTTATGTTTATTCGTTACATACAAAAATACAAAAATACAAATCTTACTTCTTTATAATATTAGTATAGATATAGATATAGATAAATAGATTACTGTACACGTTACAGAGATTTTGATGATAATGTCTAAATTTAAAATAATATTTAAATTTAGATTAGAAAAATGTATTTTAAAATAACAATAATATTTAAAAGCTAGTTCATAACAATGCAACGAAACAACAGAAGCTTATAATACAAAAACTAGTGACACAGTCTTAAATTGTTGTGTCGCATATCCGAGGAAAAGACATTTATCTTAGAAAAGAAAATGGTCACGAACATAATATTGTTGGAAGTAAGTAGGACTTATATTTTATATCAATTTATAGAATAAGTGTCTCTTTGTGTATCTAAGTACAACTATTATCTGCAAGATAACATATTGGCTAGCTAAACACTTTATGAGGAATCATCCTTCGTTGTTTCGTTTTATACCACAGTTATTTCATACATTATCATCTTTATAACTATAATAATTATTATATTATTACATATTTGAAGAAACCAAAAAGAAGTTTCGTACAAATAATGACCTAATCGATTTCTTACCTTATAAGTTGTATCTTAATATGTACCAGATACTAAAAATATCGCCCGCGGGGTTTGACGTAGCTGAGGGCGGATGCATTTCAGGCGTGTCAGGGAAGAAGTCCGAGGGCGCGAGGTAGAGAGTTGTCAATGAAGCTCGGAACAAAAACGCATAGTACATTAAAAATACGCACTCCTAATCATTATTAAGAAACAATCGCAAATACGATCATTCTGTCAAAGAAGTTGTGAATGAATTGATAATTAATTTACAGATGATTCTGAATGATCCAGCTCTACTGAAAGCGACTCAAGTGTGAAGGATATGGATACTACCGAGCATTTAGCTCGTTTTTATTTTTAAACTGATGTTGTAGATTGAATTAGAATGATAGCAATAAAATAGAATGAAAACCTCAGAAGTTATTTGAATTCGGGAAAAACAAACATCCTATTTATATGCGATGACGATGCGCAACAGAATTAGTCTATGTATTATTATTTTTTATTCACGTCGCTCGCGTCGATGACCACCCCTCACCACCACCCCTTCTTAACGCGCAGACGATACATTTCTCGTTCGGTATATCTAACCTTAAATTTGTCATTTTTAATAATTTATGAGTCAGTCATTACATAAATAAATTTTAATGATTGATTATCCACTTGGGTGGGTAATTTCCTGAAACTGTGCTTATTTCGGGACAATAAGTTAATCAATTTTATCAAGTTTTTGTGTACAAAATTTCAGCTTCAATTCCGATTTTTATTCAGTAATAATTTTTTTTTATTCTGCTATTCTGTATTTGACTCACGAACACCTAAACATAATAAACCAAGTGGGATGAGAATAGACTGACTTCATGTACCAACAAAACAATATTCGCGGTCTATTTTTCGAATTTATGTTCAATTATTGTTGTGTTACTTTTCGCCTGCTATGATTTATTTGGACATGCTCCATTTAATTAGCGGTTAGAGTTAATATCGTTTTAATCGCAGCTTTGCTGTGGCTAGGTCCGACTGCCACTGCCACTGCCGGTAGCAGAGCGATGCACGACAGCGCAATTACGAGTACGACATGAATGCTCTTTGTACCTAAATAAGAACATTTTCATACTAATTTGGTTTTCATATCTGTTTTACAAATAACGTTACATGAATAAAATTACAATATTTTTAAAAATATTTCTATACCTCTCACGCATTGTAATATTATTACTTGTTTATTTCTAATAATCAGAATAAACTGTACGCTAATAGTAAAGAATTTAGATATATTTTCATAAGTTTACTATTATCTTTATTACTAGATGAATTTTCCCCACTCAGTCACCTAACCAAGAAACTCTCATCAATTACTTTTATAACCAATTTTCATATAAAACCGTTCAGCCTTTCTGGGGTTTTATGTACCATGTCTCTTTTGTTCATGTTAGCAACACTGTTTATAAAGTAGTAGTAGCGGATAGATCATTTTATATTATTTCAAGTATACCGATGTGACAATATATAACCTTTAGTGCGATAGATTAGACTCAGTCACTCTGGTGTTTTCGTGCAGTGAACATGAAAGTTAGTGTTATAGTGACGTGATTAAGGTTACCCTTCTCGAGGTCCACGTAAGTTTACTTTATTATCTATTGTAGTCGGCGAGGTCGAGTGGTGGAGGTGAGAGTTAATATATTATAAAAGAGCTTTTTAAACCTGCTCCTGGTTCTCAAGCACAGCTCACTTCAGTCTAAATTGCATGTGTATACGTATTGCTGTACAGTAATGAGTAACAGTCCTCTCTCATTCTATAGCATTCATTCTAATCTTTTGAGCCGTTTTTTTTATTGTTTTACTAGCTTTTACCTGCGGCTTCGCTCGCATTGAAGCCATTAAATAAGTATCAGAGATCATTACAACAGCGCAATAAAAACAAAAAATATTTTTTTTTTCATAAAAAGTATCCTATTTTACTTCTAATACCCTCAAGAATATGTGTACAATTTCATGATGATCGGTTAAGTAGTTTTCGCGTGAAAGCGTAACAAACAAACTTACATTCACATTTATAATATTAGTAGGGATGATGTGAAAAATAATATTTCTTTTTCTCATCTCTCATATATTAAAACTAGCTGACCCAGCAAATTTAGTTTTGCCATATAAATTTTTAAAAAAATGATGTGGGCCACCCTTATCACTTAGGGGTATAAAAAATAGATGTTGACCTATTCTCAGACCTACCCGACTGTACACAAAATTTCATAAAAATCGGTCGAGCCGTTTCGGAGGAGTATGGTAACTAACATTGAGACACGAGAATTTTATATATAAGATATGATTAATTTTTTTTAAGTGTTTTTCTAAAAAAAAAGAAATAATATCCAGTTCTGTTTTAAACCCATGAGATTTTTTAAATTTCTTCACGTTGTCACTAAAATTACCTACCAAGTAATTTCGACGTTTTATTAGCAAGGCTTCGACTTTCCGATCAATCAACGGGGCTTTGTTGTGGCACTACATAATTAAACTTTACAGTTTGAACCTTCTTCCTTGACGTTTTATCTTGTTATTATTAAATTCTATGGAAATTTTGAAACTGTCAGTTTACGACTTGTAAGCAAAGCAGTTAATTAGGTTATCATAGACAAACCTTATTAAATAAAGTTTCCTGATATGCCCTGCAGTCTTACTTGCTTACACTTTTACTGTAGAAAACTAAACTTTTATATAAGTTTTAATAACTTTTATTGTTTAACTAATGTTCTTACTGATCCTATAGATTATTTCTTTCAATTTAATGGACTGTGGCTATTGTATTTATATCTAAGAACTCCTTAAAACTGCATTTCACAATTCCCAGGAACTACTCAGCTTCCTGTTTAAAGTGCATTTTATTATGGTCTCAATTAACAAAGCAGTATAGCTGAATCTTTGTATCTTATCCTATACTCTAGGCAGACGAAGATCAGTGTTTCTGGCGTTGGATTGACAGTATCGATAAGTAGTGGGTTCAAATCCCAGTCATTAGACTACTGACATGGACTCCTAACACAAGCATTTATTTCTCTTCTTAGTTGGAGGGGTTAAGGAATACTTGTATGTGATCCATATTACTAGTAATCATTTTTTAAGAAAAGATGAAAATATTCTTTAATATTTTTTATTTATTATAAACGAGCAGCCTGCCCTCGCTTTGCTCCGGATATTTGAAGCAATATTTATATTTGATGTTCTTAAATTGTCACTCTGTAATGGTGTAGCTTTTCATTATTTGAAAAAAGAGAGAGTGAGAAAAGGTGATATAAAAAAAGCGACAGATAATAAAAGACCGAGAAGGACAGAGAAAAGATAAAATTGAAAGGGAGAGAGAGATAATAGTAAGAAAAAAAATGACAAGAGACTGATCATTATGAACTAAATAAATGAAGATAAAGATAAAAATTGAAGAGAGGAAAGAGAGAGTGGATGAGCATGAAAGAATATAAGAGGAAAAGAGACGGAAATACTATAGACTTTTGTCAGTAAAAGAATTTTTAAATTGTATCAGTAGTAACAAAATGGTCATATTGTATTAATAAAAAATGTATATGGCAATACTACATAACCTATTTCACTCAATAATAGTATAGTCTTCTATCAGTAAAAGAAATTTTTAAATCGGATCTGTAGTTCCAGATTCCAGACCAGAGCACACTTCCACTTTATAAAATGGCCACGTTATGGCACTTAAATGGCCATATCTTTTAAATTATAATGTTTATGGCAACATCACTTGGCCTATGTAACCCGGAAAGGATGTAGCTTTCTATCGGTGAAAGAACTTTCAAAATCGGTTCAGTAGTTTTCGAGCCTATTCGCAACAAACAAACATACAAACAATCAGATCTTTCCTCTTTATATAATAGTGTAGAATTGTGTGTGTTTTTTACGATATTTATTAATCTATGAAATTTTCGACTTTTTTGTAGTATAGGTAATATGCTAAAAAACATTTTCTTTAAAAATGTAAAGTCGAAGAAGATTAAAGAACAACTTAAATGAAACCCGCTGTTTAAAGTTTTAAAGTGTACCAGTTAAATATAATGACGAACATATAAGTAGTTAAAGTAACTTGCTAAGGCATTAGAGTACAAAAGGAAACCACGTCGTTCGTCAGCCAGCACAATTAACACTCACAAATAGTTTGAGTGCATCTACTATAGAAGAACTGAATTGTAACTAAACCTAACTTTGTTAGTTAAAAATTACCCGTTTTATTAAACATTGACAATATTATTATTATTTGCATTAGCAATATAATCTATATATCCTGCACAGTATATACGTATAAGGTGATACTACTCTGTACTAATACTGAATTATCTAAATGTCTAGATAGAAAGCTTAACTTGGAGATATGACCCAGGTGTAGGTTAGCATTAGAACTTGCCTGCATCTCCAGACTCCATTACTTGAAGTGCTAACATAACATATTAATAGAAATATATCATCAAAGGAATCTAAGGAAATAATCTGAAGAAATATTTTTAGATAAACGTAGGAATACGCACATAAACAATATTAAAAGTACTACCTATCTGTTATGCTACACATTAACACGTAAAAGACAATAATATTATACATTTTAGACGGAAACCGAGCATTTACTATCAAATACTCACTAAATCCTTCACATTGGAGTCCAAGCATCAAGACACCACACCACTTGCACAACAATAATGGTCAGTAGGCGAGCTCCGTTTGACAACTGGCTTGAGTCTATCGGAACAAAGGTTATACATTGGAACTACTAGCGAATACAGTTATAAATGTCATTAAGTCAAGTAAAAGCATCCCTCAATCTCCTTAAACATCACAGTGCTCGTATAAAAAAGCAAAAAAATCCTACTTCTAGGGAAATGAGGGAATCGTTTATTATGTAGATTATTTGGTATATTTTATCAAGGTGTCATAGTTAGGTATTGTTTGGTTCAATTCTTGTACAAATCGTGAATATAATGCATTATCATCATCATCACAACTCATTAATGGCCCACTGCTGAGCCGGGTCTCCTCCTCAGAGGAGGGGGTTCGGCCATAGTCCACCACGCTGGCCCAGAGCAGGTTGGCAGACTTCACACACCTTTGATAACTTTTTGGGAACTCTCAGGAGTGCAGGTTTCCTCAAGATGTTGTCCTTCACCGTTAAAGCAAGTGATATTTAATTTCTTAAATTTACTACTGGGCTAACACTGTGTTTACAATATAATGTTTGTATGTTTAAAAAATTGGGGTGGGCTACTCCTAACACTCAGGAGTAAAAGAAATAGATGTTGACCTATTCTCAGGCCTATCCGATATGCATACAAAAATTTCATAAAAATCGGTCCAGCCGTTTCGGAGGAGTTTTGTAACAAACACCGCACACGAGAATTTTATATAAGTTTAAGAGTATATACTGCGTAGTAACACTCAAACGACAATATTAACATGTAATCTAGATGGAAGCCGAGCAGCGCCTGGGGCTTCACGAGGTTGACGAGCAGGTTTAAAGAGACACAAACTCTCATCTCCACCGCTCGACTTCGCTATCAAATATTAAAATAATAAAGTACATTAGGTACTCATATGCTCCTCGATAACGAAGGCCTAACACTACGCCACTAAACAACACTACACTATTTGTTTCAATACCGAGCAAACGGTTCACCTGATGGAAAGTGGACACCGTCGCCCATGGACATCGACAAAACTAGAGGGTGTCTCTTGTTTTGTCGATACGTCGCCGCCTCGAAGATAGAGTAAGTAGGGGGGGGGAGCGAAGAGAAAATTGCTGCGGTTTCATTGGACTCCTAGCAAGAACCCGATGTTCATTGGAGCAGCAGTAATAGGATGGGAGAGGGAGGGGTAGATCTGGCCCACATGCGGCTCGGCCGGAACGCGTCAGAGACCCTTGGCGGTCGGGTTCGCATGCTGGTGGTCGCAAGCCAGTCGGGGAACAGATCCCCTACTACCAAGGGGGTGCTGGGTTATTCGGATCTTACAAGATGCTCTCCCAGCGGCAGAGGGGAATTGTATTCTAGCCCGTCCCCTCACGGGACAAAACACTTGACAAATTGGCTCAATGCTATCGGAACGGAAACATATTTTTACTCGAAATATGATAAAATGAACTACCCACAAATACTAAATTATAAACGGTGTTGCTAACAGTAATACTGGACTCAATAAGCAAAGAATTTCTACTTAAACTGTCGACTATGCTTTTAAAAAAAACTATCTATATCTATTTATGTTGACCCAGGACAGTTTAGGTTATTATTTATGGGACTGAACACTACTATTTTGATATTTAGTCGGCGTAGCGATAGATAGGCATGGATTGAACTATCTGTAACAAGTTTTAATTGACATAATAAAGGCAGCTTTAGAATAAAATTCCTTGGTTCAAAATCAAAATATAAGAATAGAAGAATATTCAAGATAAATATAGCACCATTCCTTTTATCCGAATTAGCCCTAATTGAACGGTAAGCATCCGAATATCCGAACCATAAATAATTCAGCAGGAAATTCAATCACCCATTACATAAAACGTGAATGTTTACTAAAGAAATCTTTCCAGGCTATTTTGAAAATAAAATTGTTAGCCATACTCGTGATAACACAAAAATAATCGACGCATTTCCTATGGAAATGTAACTTTTATAACTAAAAGGCAATAAATTTTTTTTAACAACTATTTCAACTAAATGCGTGCGTGTGTCTTTATGTTTGTTTATTGTAATTATTGTATTGATTTATTTTTAGCAGCAGTTTGAATAGTAATTTCGTGGATCGGTAATTGAATAATAATTAAAAAATTAAAATCATGCAATGATTTTTATAAAATTTACAGCTCTCGCTATGACGACACGCATGTTCGAACCAGTGACAAACTCTACACATTTAAAAATAGGAATTTAACGAAAAAAAATAGTAAAGAATTAGAGAGAGAGTAAGTTAAGGTATGAATGAACGAACGAGTAAGAGAAGTAGAACGAACGAGTGAAGAAGAGAATTCGAGCAAGTAAGAGGGCAAGTGATATTGATGTGAGTGAACGATTTGAAGAGTGTATTTTGACTAATTTACACATCTTTCCTAAGTCTATGTCCACCAGAGATATACGACGATGCGTACGAGAGATGTTTTTATTAAGTATCAATAGAATTGCTTCATTTACCTCAAATGTAAAGGTAATGCTTCCAATACAACACAAACAAGAAACAGTATATTTACGCGGCAAAGTGTGATCTGCGTCCGAGCGGGCGGACGCTAACGATCATTAAAACCTAAACGACCGCTCTCAGACACCTTATAAAGAACTAACGAGGGAAAAGGTTTCCAATTTTATTCACATTCATTCTTTTGATTAGGAACTGAGTAAATATTTATACATTTCATTAAACTAGTAATGTGTTTTTATATGTATTGCCATTTTAATACATACAACTATAAAAACTGCTTCCCATTTCACACAGAATTTTTTTATAATTCTCATATCAACATAATTATTGAGAGAAAGAGACATCCAAAACATTAAAAAAAAATGTTTCAGTATAACATGTATAGAAACCCTTCATAGTAAGTATTATTTACCCTTACACACATATATCACTCGAATACTTGACTATATAGATGTAATTAAACAAATAGAACCTGGCGCTTGTGACCCAGGTGCATCAATAAAGTAGACACTCATTAAATATAACAACAATAAGTGATATTAACTTTTTCTTATCTATAAACATGGGTCAGGATTATTTAATTAATAATTTTATTAATTGCATCATTATCATCACCACAACCAAATAATGGCCCACTGCTGAGCCGGGTCACTTCCTGAGAGAGAGGAAGGGGTTAGGCCATAGTCCACCACGCTGGCGCAGTGAGCAGTTGGCAGACTTTACACACCTTTGAGAACTTTTAGGGAACTCGGGAGTGCAGGTTTCCTCACGGTGTTTTCCTTCACCGTTAATTCAAGTGATATTTAATTGCTTAAAACACACCTAACTTAGAGTCAGAGGTGTGTGTCTAGGATCGAACCCGGACCTCCCGTGTTTACTGCTTACTTTACTTTATTAATTTAATTAGGTTATAAAGAACGTTTTTATTATAATATTATGAATCCAGTCCAATCCTAAAGTATCTAAGTTAACTCTAGCAAGTATAATAAAAAGAAACTATTTTACAACTATACATAAACGTAAAAACTAAAAAACTTTTCACTTTCCAAGTAAAATTCAAATTAGTGAAATCTAAAGCGATCTTTGATTTTATGACTCTATAAGGAAGGCAATAAAGAGGTAGAGCTCTCGCCTGCACCCGTATTTGCATTTATTTTCAACGAACAATCGCAGAAGAAATGTCGGCATTGCTGATTGCACAATATTATCCTGTTAACTTCTATATTTACCTTTTATTTTTTAGGTTTTTTAATATATTCAATTGACAATATTTCATAATTATTAAGCACTTTAAAAAACACGTTTCTCTATTTATCTGCATGACATCAATACTAGGAACAAACACAAACTTGTTATTCCTACTACTCGATTGAGTAGAATTAGTAATTCTTTTGTTGGGCGATGTGTATGCTTCTACAACAGGATCCCAGAAAACGTTAAAAATTGTTCTATAAGAAAATTTAAAAAGTTAGTTAAAAAACGTTTGTGTGACAAAGGCTATTATAACATTAAAGAGTTTTTGGAAGATGTCACGCCTTGGGAATGATGCGTTCGCTCCAGGCTTTCTCAATATATAAATATATTTGTTATAAAAATTGGCGTTAAAAAAAATTCAAAGTTAAAAAGTAAAATATCCAAAAGAAATAGTCCCGCTGAGTTTCTTGCGCCCATTCTTCTCAGGTCTGGGTTAGGTCGTTTCCGAAAGGGTGGTAGATTCCGACGTTCAATAAGAGAATGTAAATTCCAATATTAAATAAAAAATTTTGACTTTGACTTTAAGTTTAAAAACCTTTAATCTTCATTCTAAGGAGAAAAAAAATAAAAACTAAAATATATGTGATGACATATACGTCAAAGCAAATACATATCGCTATTCAACGGTATATATGACGTCATTTGGCTTTAGTTTTTTATAATAGATTAAATTTCAAAATTGATTTTAACCATTGCCGAGCTCATAATATATCGGAAGATTAAAAAATACATATCCATTTTTTTTCTAATTTCATATAACATAATAAAATACATAGGATATACTTGAAGCTAACAAAGATAGGAAGACACACAAAGGTAGTAAGAAGATTATTTCTTACTAGTCGGCCCGCCCCGCTTTCCCACGTATACAATTTATCACGTATAATAGTTAAATTTATCGAAAAACTATTAATTTTATATAAAGTGTTGCTAATAAAATATTCAGGCCTTAAAAATTGAATTTTTTCATTCGTATGGGAAATCAAAAAAGACGATGACGCAATTCTTAATATTAAAATCTCATATGTTACCAGTTTTTTCTTCTCTTGATCTTTTGGTATCAAAAGAAAGAAAAATAAAAGCTTTTTTGGCTCAACCATATATATGTGTATATGTTACATAAAAATTGTAAATACCGTTAGATTATAATGTATCTTTTATTATATTCAATATGCTCACTGAAATCGTTTTGTTACTATTGTAAATTCATTCTGTTGTTTCAGTTTACAATCTTTCGACAATTTACAATCTCGCGAGATTGATTATAATCTAATCTAATTACCCGTGAGGGGACGGGTAAGAATACTATTCCCCTCTGCCGCTGGGAGAGCATCTCGTAAGAGCCGAGTAACCCAGCACCCCCTTGGTGGTAGGGGATCTGTTCCCCGACTGGCTTAAGACCGATCGGAGCATGCGAATCCGATCGCCAAGTGTCATAGACGCGTTCCGGTTGAGCCGCATGTGGGCCAGACTTACCTCCTCCCTCTGATGCTGTGGGTCTAGTGGACTCTGGGCTCTTGCCTAGGGTCCGTTGAATCCGCATCATTTTTCTTCTTCATTCCCCCTTCCCACTCTATCTTCGGGGATGCATGGATGCAACGCATCGACAAAACAAGAGAGTGTCTCTCGTTTTGCCGATGTCCATGGGCGATGGTGGCCACTTACCATC
Source organism: Limenitis camilla (assembly GCA_905147385.1). Taxonomy (NCBI): domain Eukaryota; kingdom Metazoa; phylum Arthropoda; class Insecta; order Lepidoptera; family Nymphalidae; genus Limenitis; species Limenitis camilla. The sequence goes on from LR990240.1 coordinate 8,404,574, forward strand.
AGGTGGACCATCTGCTCGTTTGCACCTTATCTATTATAAAAAAAAATGGTGTTTACAATTTTACGGTTACATATATTTATTATAGTAATTGTGACATGGACTTAGATGCTTCCTACTCTTAAAGTAGGTTAAATTAACATGACCCGTATACAAATGTATGCAAATGAAAGGATTAAATGTAATTAGATTTTATTACCTTGCAAACACTGTTCTACTCAAACTACAGACGAGAGATAATTTGAATATAATTAAACCTTTTTAAATGAGTACATGACAAGGATTTGTAGAGAAACATGAAATATTTATTACATCACTTACTCCTTAAAAATATCTCCCTATCAATTATTTACACTAAATGTATTCTTATAAAAAAAATTAAAAACTATAACCCGACTACGTTATAAAAAGAAGGGGAAACCCAGAAATGCATTTGATTATAAATGGTCAAGGTAGAGTCACACTATATCATTATAAATTATAGCCTATGTGTTATTCTGATGTGTAAGCTGTATTCTTGTAAAGTTTCATCAAAAACCATTCAGTAGTTTTTGCGTGAAAGAGTAACAAACATCATCCAGACATCCATACATTCTTACAAACTTTTACGTTTACAATATTAGTAGGATGGTGACAGGAACACTACCATTAAACAGACACGGGTTATAGTTTTTTTTAACTACTTTTTTTTTTTAATTCTTTCCGATTCCCGATCGCAATTACTTTTATAATCTAATATTGTAACGTAACGTTGGTTTGATATTTAAACGAATAAATATCGAACCAATATTACCTACATCATAAAGTTATTTTTAAGAAACGTAGGTAATGCTTATTGATGATACAAATATATGTTACGTTTTATTAAAATATCGATATTAATTATAATTAGAATAATTTGATCGAGTACTCATTATTAAATTATTTAAATATTAACTTGGTAACACAGGCCTACGACTCCACCTGTCATTATAGTTGGAATGGGTGAGGGGGGTATTTTTCTATTATAAAAAGGATGGCTTTTGAGTTCTCGGAACCCGTGTGTCTTCAAAGCGTTGATATTTTGCTGAATATATAGTTAGGAGGTCGAGTGGTACAGGAGAGTGTTTAATGGTAGTAAAAAGGCCATTTAATCCTGCACCCGAGTCGCAAGCCCCAGGGACCGTCGTCGGTAAACTGGACGTCAATAAACTACAAAAATTTATATATATCTATTTTATCTATACAAACAATTCGTATAAGTTATTAATAATTTATTAACTGTGCGAAAGCTCGATATAGAAATTAGTCTACTATTTGATAGATAGTCAATAGAGCTCGAATCCAATCAAATTTAGCCAGATGGCACTAAATTGTATCGTCACGTATTACCTAATGTTAAATGTATATTGATTTCCATATTAATGATGAATTTGCGATAAACAGACATTATGGTCTGAGATCCAAAGAAAGGCTGATTTTAACCGATAGGCTAACCGAATGAACTTAACTCAGAAGGAAAGCTTACGCACATCGGTAAATTTTGAGGAAAAAAAATATTTTTTATAATTTTAATAAATCTTTGCCTTAAACATATTTTTATGGCAACCCTATTGGTATATGTTTATTAATTTTATTTGATAAAATATAGTTTTTATCCGGTTAGCGGACGCGGCATTATCTATAGACTCCATTTAGGTGACATATTTTTTAGCAAAACAAAAATCTTGTTTATACAATAAAAGGAATTAAAAAAGTTTGTACTATATAAAATTTTAAGTAAGCATATAGAATTATTTTACATACAAATGTGTCACATTTTATTCACTAGAATATTAGTCTCTATATATTTATTTCCGCATTTTAATTTCAATCTATATACAAACGTCAAACATACCTATGAAAGTTTTTTTATGTATGCAATTTTTTAAAACTAAAACACATCAGTACTAATAAAATCAGTATTAATAAAGTTGCCAAGTGGCTATATATTCCAGAGCATGAGATCCCAACAAAAACATAATTGTGAAATGAAAGTCAAGTTTAATATAAAAAATCTGCATCGATGTCAACATAAGAATTGAAATAGAGTGGTTCAAGAACACGCAACGTTCTAAAATAAAGTCCTATCCTTATATAAATTTAAATATCAAGTTTCTAGGTCATCTGGTCTGGTCATCAAAACCTAATCCACTTGGTTAGGATTTTGATCTATAAATCAGTCAATCAGCAATAAAATGTTGGTTTTTAAACGTAACTATATCAGTAACTGTTTAAGCGATATTGATGAAATGTTTGATTCTAGACAAGCTAAGGGGTTTTAATAAATGTTTAAATTTTCATATATGTAAGTTAAATAGCATAAGGAGTAATAGTTGAGACTTCAATGTCTTACTCGGGAGGTCCGAGTTCGATCCAGGGTACACACCTCTGATTTTTCCCAGTTCACATAATACACATTGCTTCTAGAAATTATATATCACTTTCTTTAACGATGAATGAAAACATCGTGAGGAAACCTGCTCTCTTGAGAGTTCCTTAAATTTCTCTATCGGTATGTGAAGTCTGCCTATCCGCACTTGGCCAGCGTGGGGGCCATTGACGGGTCGTGATGATGAAGTTAAATAGATTATGAGTTGTGAATAGGTCGAAAGTAGCTCGAAATGGGTCGGGTAATAATATGTACGGCTGCTGCGCTGCTGATCTTGGTTGGACATGCGTGCCGCGTGTCTTGATCCAGTAATCAAGACACGCGGCATATTTTAAGAACAGCCACTGAAGTGTTAGTCTATAAAAATCATGTAAATTTGTTTCGCAATCAAGTTGAATTTTGTGTTTATGTATTATATTATTAAATGTATTAGTAGTATTAAATATTTTTATCTATTTTTATTTTGAATTATTTATAATCTAGTTCCGTAAGCCTGAAAAAGCAGTAAGTACCTGAGCGAATATTACATCTCATAAACTAAAGTCGCGACGGTAACGTTCACGTCTCGTTTGCTTCAGATGGTAATGCTCCCAATATTACACGCTCGTAAATTGTCGCTGTGAGTTAAAGCTAATTTAGTAAGGGTCATTTTAAAAATATATTGTAAGGATAATGGAACGAAAGCTTCTTGGAAGATAGAATCAACATTATTTTACATAATTTTAAATATCTCTGCTGAAGCAAAGCACTAGCTAGTGTTATCGCCACTGTAGCCTTAAGATTTTCTGCTGTTTTCATTTAGTATAAATCAGAGACTGGCTCCTCACATTCTCGTCCATGATGTATGTGTATGTAAAGTGTTGTTGAAATTTGGATTTGGATTGAATTTTAACAAAAGTTATGTAATAATTATTAATATCCTATTGTTTTTAATTTAAAAATGGGAGCGATAAAGTCACCAGATGACTTGATATTTGGTATACCAAATTTCTAATGAAAATAAATCAATATATTTTTAAATTACTTGAGTTAAAATAACTCAGACTTCAATTAACCAATGATGACTTTTTTCGTTAACTATAACCAAACTTGACTAATTTATAGAATAGGAGAAAATTATTACTATTAAACATAGCACGTAGATATCATTCAACAAACTTTTATAAAACTTTGTTATCTTTCTTTAAGATTTTCAATTTACATTTCGTCATATAAATTTTCTTTTTATTGTTTGAAGAAGGAGGCACTTAATTCAGATAAAACAATTTAATCTTGTGAAATATTTTTGGGGTCGGAGAGGTGTCTTTGTGATTTAGATTTCCCTCCCTTTACTGCTATAGATGCTGAGATAATATGGAACTTTTCTTAATAAATATTACTGTTATAACAGTTGTGGCCTGGAAGTATATACAGCACGATTCTGAGAATTAATTTCTACATAGTTTTTATAACTAAAATTATTATTAATTGTGATATCTGATAAATATCAAAAAGTGTATCATAAGTACAATAATATATGTGCCAAAATAATTTTATTATTTATTTAGGAAATCACTGAAGCTCAACATTAAATCTTACTAAGAAGTATTTTGTGCCAAATATTGTATGAGAGATAATATAAATCTACCCGCATTAGATTAAAAATTAAAGTAAGACCCTGAGGGTTTTGAATCCTATGTAAAAACGGACGAATCCTCTGATTGATAGACACGGTCTTTGGCGCCATATTTAATTTAGAAGTAACTCATCTATTCTTACATTATCATCCAAAATGAATGAATGAATAGGAAGCTCAATCGGTTAGTTTTCCGCTTGACTAACAAAAAAATAACAAAAGCTTGTAAAAATGTAGTTTGATACTTAATTTAAACCTTTTTAAAAACCCTAAGGCGACACCTGCAACGTAAGTTTTTCTACGTCAGCACGTTTAAAGAAACTTTAACCCCGCACTCGAACCTTGTTACAAAACTTTATACTTGTAGTGTTCTTGAACATTAAACTGCGAGAGTCGCGACTAAAGTAATTGCTCACCATGTCACCTGACTCGGAATTTTCCTTGCAATAAAAAAATAGTTTTAGAACACATTTTAAGAGTCTATAAATCATACATCAAATTCTATTTGACGTATATATATATATATACATACGTCAGCGCGTAAGTTAGGCTTAGGTTAACCTAACCTTAGATTTAAACAGTGGAGGGGGCCCTCAAGCCTACACCTTGGTCACAAGTCCAAGGCACTGCTTAGGGTCCTGTCATAATTGTAAGAGATCATAATGTTTAATTCTTTATCGGTTCAGTAGCAATATCTAAGTTGCGTTTACCCAATAGTCCATTCAATATCAATCTTTTATTGTTTTTCAATATGCCCCTTTCTTATTTTTTTCTCCATCTTATATATCTCTTAATATAATAATATCAGAATCGCTCACTCCGGTTATAATCAGTTTTATTGAAAGTTATATTGAGTAATCTTTGTCCTCACAACGGAGGTCATATTAGAAGGTTAGACAAATATTTTATTGAAGTTTAACAAGTAAGTTTTTGACCGACAATTGCGATATGTTGTTTATATGGTAGCTTTCTTGTAAGAACTGTGTAGTGAAAAACTAACCAAATATGTGATAAGTATTTAATATACTTAACTCTGTCCTTCTACAAAGTCATAGCTTGTTAATCTTCTTTAAATGAAACTATTAAGAAACTAGTTGACCCACTCTATCCTTGCTGGGCTAAAATATTCAAATGATAATCACTTTTTTTTTATATCATCTAAATGAAGCGAAGCGATAAATATCTTATCTTAGACCCCACAAGAGTTTTCTTAACAATCTTCCATGAAAATCCTTTGATAAGTAAATTTGTTTACAAAAAGGATTACACAATTATTTTCACACGTCGTTGAGATCCAAGTGACTTAAGAAGTGTTTGCCAGCATAAGGTAAAAACGGTTGTAGAGGCCACTCTTCACGCGGCAAACCGGAAACGCAATCTACATTTGAAATGGAAAAATCAGAGCGACAACTTCCCAAGGAAATTCGTTTATATTTTTCAAGTGCTGGGAAAGGGTTGCAAAACGCACTACATTTTTTTAACTACTTTCTTTTGTTTTGTTTATAATTCTTTGCTAGATTCATTTGTTTTTAGCATTTCGTTACAAAATTATATAAATACTAGCTGACCCGACAGACGTTGCCCTGTCTTATCTACACTATTATATAAAGAGGAAAGATTTGATTGTTTGTATGTTTGTTTGTTGCGTATAGGCTCTAAAAGTACTAACCCATTTTAAAAATTCTTTCATTGATACAAAACTACTCTATTTCTGGGTAAGAAAGATGATTTAGTGTTGACATATACATTTTTAATTAATAGAACATGGCAGTTTAGTTACAACTGATACGATTTTTAAAATTCTTTCACTGAGAGAAGTCTATAGTATTTCCATCTCCCTTCCTCTTATATACTATCATTCTCTCTTTTCCTCTCTCTTTATTCTCTCTTTAATTTTTATCTTTATTTCGGTTCATAATGATCAGTCTCTTTTCACTTTCTTTCGATTATTTCTCTCTCTCCTTTATCTATTCAATTTTATTTTTGCTCTGTCCTCCCTCTTTTATTATCTGTGGTTTTTCTTTCCTTTCTATCATTTTTCTTTTTATAACTTTTTCTCACTCTCTCTTTTTTCAAATAATGATCTCTTATTTTTTTAAAAAAAGAATTAGCGAAATCGGTCCAGCCGTTTAGGCGTGATGCCATGACCAAGGGAAATAGGGATTCATTTTTATATATATAGACTAGTTGACCCGACCTCGCTACGCTGAGGTGTATTCAAATAGTTCACTCTCTTACTCTTGCCAGCGTACTCTCTCGTATCTACACTCATTTATTCATCCATATTCTCCCACCTACAACTATGAATACGATATTTACCTCTAGAATAGATTGTCTATTCTATAATAATCAATGCGTAGTATATCATTGATTTACAATCTACACCAGCATCTCACTAACAATCTTCTGTTGCAATCACTTTTTCTTTTGCACAAACCTCGTCCTGACAATAACTAACACAAAAAAAAGAATTACCTAATTTGTTGCAGTTATTCCAAGAAATAGAAAATCTGCTTTCAATCCCTCAGGATCTCGGCTTCAATCAGGATAAAAAGTAGCTTATATGTTAATCCAGGTTATATAGTATCTGTGTGGAATATTTCATTCAAACTCTAAACATGTAAACTTTCAGATCTTTTTTAAATTTTAAATAACTTTAAGATGTTTCTACCAATGTCGTATTCAGTAAAAAAATACAAGAATCTGTTATATTTCTATTCGTATTACGTAAACCGCAGTAGCTGAAACTGCATAGACATTTGCATCAATTTCATTCACAGCTATGTGTGAAATCCCAAGAGGAACTCGACAATACTATTCCAAGGCGTTATTTGACTTTAATTGAATTCATTGTTGCAACAAAGCGATTTAAGTATATATTTAAACATTTTTGGTAATATTTTTTGACAAAATAGCTGCAATTTTCTTTTACGAAGCGAAAACAAAACGTTCGCGCTTCTCGCTGTCTGAACACTTTGGACTACACAACAGATTCTAATGAGGTTTTCACCTTATCAGAGTGATATAAGAGGAAGGTCTATATGTATAAATATTTTTTACATATTTTAGTAGAGAAAGCGTGCAAAATCAGTGTAACCTTTCTTTTGGCTCTTAGGCGCCACTTACCAGAAGGTGCTGCAGGAAAAAATCCATTTTCATCAGAATAGTAGAATATTATAATGAAAATTGTATGGGATGGTTGTCATTTTTACTGATTTTATTTATCTTTAATTATAGTTTTTTTTTATTAAAATGTCTCGTCTGAATAGTCAAGTTTTAAGGCGTATTTAATTTAGTTTGATTTTATTATAATATTGTTTCAGAACCTCTTGAAACTTTCGTTATCATCAACCAACATTGTCTCTTCACATAAAACATTTTTGTGATAAAACTGTTGGGAAGAAACATTGTTCTTTTCAATTGCCTCTATTTGCAAAACACACTATTTTCTGCATGGAAAACTAGGTGACGCGTTCTACTTTCTTTTGTTGTATATCTTACAGACCATTAGTCTTAGATCTAGCATTTTTCTAGGTCTTTCCGAGACAAACGAATCATCGCAATCCTAATAGATACTATAGAATAATTACGATGTTTAATTTTTTGCTTTAGAAAAAAATTGACGATTAAGCGTATTTTACTCTTCATTTACTCTTCGTTTTGGTTTTGCGATATCCCAAACTATTTTAATAATCCCCACATTTAACAGAAGGCAGCTGGAGCGTTATTTTGCTGCAATTTTGTTCATGAGACAATGGTATCAATATTTTAACAAAAAAAGCTATAAAATAGTATTTACTGTATTAAATATACAAACACTACATATTTAAAAATTATTAAACAACGCTAACATGGTAACATGGTTAAATATATTATGATAATTATATTAATAACATTTTTTTTCTTTAAACACGGCACCCACTCGTTTTTTTCCGTTTTTACTTTAATTTATTGAACCTCATAAATGAGGAAGAAATTCGGTTAAGTTTGTTGCTAAATATTTCGTTGTTATTATTAAGCAATAGTATATATTAATTTAAGGACCATCCAAGATAGCAGTTAACAAGTTAGCTAATCATAAACTTAGCCATAGTCTAGACTTTAGATCATGAATACGCTATTTAATAAAGTTTGCATTCATGAAGTTTGTTACTAGCAAAATGTATAAAAAAATAAACTCGGACGTAAATAACACTTAAATTTAACAAAATAATAACACACAAAATCACAAGATTTCATAATCTTAATCCTAACTTCCTAACTAATATTATAAATCTGAAAGTAACTTATTCTGTTACGCTTTCACGCTAAAAACACTGAACTGATTTTGATGACACCTGATGAAATTTAATACAGAGATAGCCTAGAGCTTGGAAAAGAACATAGGCCACGTTTTGTTACGAAAAAAAAGCGACATAGCGATACATGGGGATGAAAATTTGTATGTGAGGTCTTCATATATACCAATATTGTGTTGAAAATTGGCGTCTCGACTTAAGTCATAACAAATAATAATTTAAATATTATTTTGTTGCTCTATATCTTTGAAAAATATTATTTTTACAAAGTATTGATTACCACTAATTTTGCTGACTTGTAGGAGAGAAATAATATATTTATTTTGTATAGAGAAAAGCGGAACATGAAAAAAAATTTTAATTATTACTATATTATTTATATTATTTATTTAGCCCTGAACAAATGTTGAAAGGCAATACCATTTATTTTTGTATAAAATATTTGATGATACAACGCATTTCTTGTCTGGTAAACAAAATATGTGCCACTGTTGATGTAATCAGAGAGGAATTTAAATCATGATCCAAATTTCGTAGTAGCATTATTTTGGAGCTATTTTTTTTATCTTCATAATCTAAAATCTGGTGGACTTATATTTATTTCAAAAGTAAAATATATCCTAAAAATTGTATCACAACGAAATACCTGTATATCTTGTAAAATAGAATGATACCTGAACGCAATAAATGTCGAGAATGTATAGATAGTATTGTTGAGATAGTTCCCTCGGGATTCGCATACAGTCGTGAAGAAAATGTATGCAAATGCGAGTGCAGCTTGAAAGCGTCGTTGTGGTATTCCAGCTCATTCTTAACAGTTATTGCCAACTTGCTGTTAAAATTTAGTTTCAATAAAGCGCTCCCATTCAAATAAGAATGCAAAAATTAAAATTCTTTTAGACAAAATGGCTCTCTTCGTGCTGCATTATGTTCAGCGCCGATATATTTTACAATTTTATTTGTAAATGCACATTCCTGAAATCCAATTTAAATTAAACAGTCTAGATTTTAAACTAGACCTGCAGCAACACAACTGAAAATCGTATCAAATTTCGTGCAGTAGTTTTAGTGACAATTAGGTATATTAAAATATTTTTTTTCTTACTTCTATTAATATTATAAAAACTTATCACATTAAGTAAGTACTGATATGTTTGTTTTCACACAAAATTAATATTAAGTTAAAACGAACAAACAGATAACAAACTTAAGTTTGTTTTAATATCGGTGGCATTTCCGAGAAATGGAAACCTTAAGCTAATCTTCAAACGTTTTTGGTCCAGAAACTTTTTTATAAAAAGATAAAACGATAATATTAGCTAGAATTTAATTACAAAAAAGTGGTAATTGCAATTACAATTCAGATAACGTTAGTATTTTCCCAGTCATAAGCGTCTTAAATAGAGGTCAATGCAGACCCTCGCATCTTTAGTGGAATCATTTTCAATTAGAAGTAGTCTCTGGCGAGGATTTTCAGAGTCACTGGTTGACCATTCTAAAAATAATTCCATATAAAATATTGCTTGATTTATCTTACTTCTTACTAACATTATAAATGTGAAAGTTTGTATGTTTAGATATTTCGGTGTTTGTGACTCAATCACACAAAAATGCTGAACAGTTTTTGATGAAATTTGGCTCACCGATACTTTATAACCTGAATTAATACATAGGCTACCTTTCATGCTGGAAAAATTCATAGTTCCTGTGAGATAAAAATCAAATGTTTATTGAACGCCTGAATATTTTTATACAGGAATGTATTGAAAATTAAATGATTTTTGTAATTCTATTTAGGTAGGTACACGTTTTAAACTGCACCTGATAGATTGGTATTGAGATGTGGAGTAAAATTATAATGACTATCTTGTCAATCCATTAATTTCACACATTCTGACAATACAATTTTTAAAAACATATGCTTTCTTTAATCAAGACTAAATATAAGAATTATACTTTCAATTTAAAATTGTTATTATTACTTCTCACTGAATTCAAGTGGCTCTCATTCTCTAGGTGGCTATTGCATATACCAGATACGAAATTTCTATAATCTGTAATAGTATTTTTTTTTTGGAATCCTAACTAATAGTCCCTCAAAGTTACATCAAAGTCTGAAACGAGTCAGCATGTTTTTTTTTAATTTTCAGTCACACACTTTTCATTTTGTCTTCTCAATCACTAATAACTATACTATAATACCCTAATCAACATAAAAAAATCCCAAACAAATGTATGCCTATTTAAATATTTGGGTGGAATTTAATTTACGATCTGTCATTTCAATGGTACACATGTCACGTATAAAAATAGTAAATTGTACTTATATAACTTTAAAGAGTCACCTAAATGTTTTCGGTATATATAGTAATTGTTATATCATTATAAAACAAAATCCCATGCCACGTATGTCTATTTGTTCACGAGAAACTTAAGCACTCCTGAACGGATTTTCATGCGGTTTTTACCCGTACGGGACGGGTTAGAATACAATTCACCTCTGCCGCTGGGAGAGTATCTCATAAGAGGCGAGTTACCCAGCACCCCTATTGGTGGTAGGGGATCTGTTCCCCAACTGGCTTGCGACCACCGGGGATCTCTTGTATTGCCGTAGTCCATGAGCGGCGGTAGCCACTTACCATCAGGCGGGTCGTTCGCTCGTTTGCCCCTTAACTACCGTAAAAAAACCAATAGATAGTTTGGTTCATGAGGAAGGTTTAGTTATATAATTTGTTAAATTTTTATGTAAATAGATTGAAATATTATGATAGTTGTTGAAAATGTCGATAAAATCATAAGTTAGAATCTTGCACAGAAAACGATACCCAATTTCAACCCATGTGAAGCCTGGGTAGGTCGCTGGTATTACATATACAAAACACTCTTTAATAACAATTTCACAGACAAAAAAGTTGTTAGCTAAGTTCTTACTTAAGTAACAACCATTTACTAGTATGAAACTAGGCCTTCAGGCGGTGCCCTAGTTGGGAAACCGGAACTAGTAACAGTAAACTTGGTTTGCATCTTCTTCGAAATGTTACAACTTACAATATGAGGAGTATTCCACTTCCTTAAACCTTACTTCATCCAAAGTAATAACTTTTGCATAACTTTATTAAAGATCAAAACTTCACATCCTGCCTTCAAAGTTTTGTCTAGCTAATCGTCAACTTGTACAAGGTATAAATAAACTGTCTCAATTACCCAAAAAAAACAAGTTATGTAGTGTTGCCTCAGTAGATATTTACTTTGATAATATCGCTACATTTCGCAGGTATGTACATATAAAACCTAATTGTGTGGAAATGTAACGCCAAGTTTTATATTTTATTATATGATTTTATTTTTTTCTTAAGTTCCCATAGATTAAAATCTGTCCATCTATTTTTATATATATGTCGGAGGTGTGAGTTAGGTTTAGGTTAAGTTAGCCTTGTGTTAGGTTAGGTTAATGTTAGTCTAATCTTAAGATTAAACAGTGAAACTAAGCAGTGGAGGTGAGTGTTATGATCATTTAAAGGATATCCTTAAGCCTACACCTTGGTCACAAGTCCAAGGCACTGCTTGGGTTCCTGTCATAATAGTTCTTGTCAGAACAGTACGTGATAGTAATGTTTAGTTAAATTCTGACCGTGTTGCGCCCGTATAACTTATATTATAGGCCATCCGTTGTGCACCTACGATGCTTATTGAAATTTTTTTATCCACATCTCTTTTTAGTTTCCGACATATATATATATATCCTACTAATATTATAAACGCGAAAGTTTGTAAGTATGTATGGATGTGTGGATGTCTGAATGTATGGATGTATGTTTGTTACTCTTTCACGCAAAAACTACTGAATGGATATTGATGAAACTTTACAATAATATAGCTTAAACGTCAGATTAACACATAGGCTATAATTTATAATGATATAGTGTGAATTATCCAAAATATAGCGGGTGAAACTGCGGGGCGCAGCTAGTATCTATATATATAAAAATGAATCCCTATTTCCCTTGGTCACAGCATCACGCCTAAACGGCTGGACCGATTTCGCTAATTCTTTTTTTATTGTGTTTATTATTGTCAGGAGAAGGTTCTTATGTAAAAAAAATTAAGAAACGTGTGCGGAAAATTGGAAAATTAAAAAAACCTTAACGACCAAATAAAGTTTTGTGTAAATGTATTGTTTGTGGCGTTTGACAACTGTCAGTCATTTGAATTATATTCATAGACGAGCAGCCTGCCCTCGCTTCGCTCCGGGTATTTAAAGCAATATTATAATTGATGTCCTTAAATTGTCACTCTGTAATTGTGTAGCTTTTCATTATTTGAACAAAGAGAGAGTAAGAAAAGTTATAAAAAGAAAAATAATAGAAACAATAATAAAAGAAAAGCGAAATATGATAAAAGAGGGAGGGCAGAGCAAAAATAAAATTGAATAGGTAGACGAGAGAGAGAAGGAGAGAGAGAGAGTGAGAGAGAGAAAGATAGAGAGAGATATTCGAAAGAAAGAAAGCGAAAAGAGACTTATCATTCTGAATAGATAAAAATAATAATTAAAGAGAGAGAAAAAAGAGGTTGAGAGACAACGATAGTATTATGAAGAAGAGAGACGGAAATACTATAGACTTCTCTCAGTGAAAGAATTTTTGAAGTCAGATTAGAAACAATAAAATGGCCATATTCTATTATTTAAAAATGTATATGGCAACACTAAATCACTTTTAGCACTCGCGAATAGTGTAGTTCTGTAACAGTGAAAAATTTTTTTAAATCGGATTTGCTGTTCCTGAGAAACTCTTCAATTTACAAAATGACCACCTTATGGCACTTAAATGGCCATATCTTTGGTCAGTCGGGGAGTATAAATTGACACGACAGTGACAGAAGAAATGCCCCTCCACTGGTGGGGAGAACTAAATCAATAAATAGGAAATATGGCGCTGGCGTCCCGATTAATCGATAATCGTTTACTCGTTCGAAACTATTAAATTAAAACAACGTTGAATATTAAAACAACGCGACTGAAGTGATAATTTTTTTCTTTATTATTATCCCACCCAGCTATACCCCGACATACATACTGTTAATTAAAAAAATGAAAAAGTTGTTCAGCGTTAATGCTAGAATACTCGCGATGCAATCACAATTATTCTGTCGTGACGGTGTATTTATTTTGTAATCCCCACTTCTTTGATTTGTGTTTATCAGTTGTCCAACATTCAAGACAGTAAAAATACTATTCCTATCAATACTACCAACATCATTTAATAGGATGCTACTTAAACTATATGTGTTGCCAACATCATAATGAACAATACATATATTACGCAGGACATCATCACCTATAATTGTGGCAAAACTTTAACTTGTATAATTATTTTTAAGAGTTCTTGTATATAAAAATGTATGCTATGTATATTTCAGAATTTAAAACTAATCAATATGCGAGGTACTCTCGACCGATCTTGATGCAATTGATCAAAACAAAATGATAATTATAGGGCTAAGGGTTGAAATTATTTGGAAGTTTCTAACTGAATTTTAACTTTATTGAAGCAACATTTCAGCATCCAGCAGAAAAGGTATCATTATTTACACTGTTAATTCAGTAAAATAGAGATATCTAAATAAAATATACAGTAACATTTCAGATAGCCAAGTTACGAGTAAGTTAGTGTAAGTAAGTGGCGGTAGAGCGCACAATAGTAAACCACAGCCGTCAAGTGCAATCAGTACTGAGTAGCAACTAGAGTGCATCCATTTCAATATGTCTGTTATATTTCATTTTATGTTTTTCTATGTACATACAATTTTTAGACTACAAATAAATGTCTAGTATTTTTAATATTTTAGGTTATTACTAGCAACCCGCCCCATCTTCACACGGTTTGTCTACTATAATATGCATTCTAAACTTTCCTCTTAAATGTTAAAATCCGTTGCCTATTTCAAAAGACCTCAGCCTACAGACAGCGGGAATTAACTTTGTATTCGAGAGTAGTTTAAAATAAAGTTATTTTATTGCAATACCCACATAACAATTTATAACATTGCAATATGTAAACGATGTGTCGATAGCGTTAATTTTGGCTGTACAAGTGGTGTGGTGTCGTGATGTGGGACTTCGTTGTAAAGGATTTAGAGTATGTTTCCGTTTAAATATACTGTTCTGTATAACTCCCATACATATAATAGAAGCGACTTATTTCAATATTGTTAATATCATAATTATGAACTATATTGTAGTAAATCAAATAGAACAAAATATGTAATGTTTAAACAATAAATCCAAAATCACACTATTGTCTATGAATTAAATAACTGATTTTGTAAACAAATAACTGCGTCAGAATATAAATTTAAAAAAAAAACAGTGTATGAGCCAGTGCTAGACAATGTCTAGAATCTAGACTCGGGGGCGTGAGCTTCGTGTCCAGGTCAATGTCCCGGACGCTCTGCTAAAAAGAGAATAAAAGAGAAAAAGGAATATAAACAGGACTCACCCTTAAGCAGTCCACCACCCTTCTGGGATACTTCTGGAGACGTCCCAGCGTTTTCCTTGTGCGTAAAGCGTGCGTGTGCGTATACGTTCGAGTATCTAGTCGCGCGGGCGCAGCCGAAGTGAGTTTGTAGCGAACGCTACGAGCGTACGCAGCGTGCGAGTGAGAAAAAAGGTAAGGGAAAAGGTGAAAGAAGGAGATAGAGCGAGTGGATGTCAAGGGAGGAATTTTTAACAAATACATTTCGTTTCACTGGCCCTAACAAACAGTGTAGAAAAAAACTTGAAAAGTTGAAATATTTTTGCATTCAATGTTTTGTAATTATGCAAATAATTCTTCTTTATTTCAAGTATACCCATGTGACAATACTCTCGCCTGATAATCATCAAAGTTGTGTGACGTGTTGCTGGGATTAGATTGGGATATTATTTGGTTGGTTTTCGTCTAAAGTGCATATTATTATTGCCTTTTACGTGTTACTGTGCAGTATAGTTCCCATGTAAATAAAAACTATGAATTTTCTTTACTTTTCATGTTGTAAAAGCTATCTAAAACGTATGGAATTATTGTCAAGCTCGACATGAGTGAGAGCTAGAGTAGGATAATAAACTGCAACCATTAAGAGCAATTAGAACTAAGTAATCTGAGCCTGAATGCATTCGTTTCAATGACATGATGCAATGGTATTGTTATGACGGTAGTTTCAGTCATCGCTGGTATTTCATACAAGAAAATAGTTTTTGTACTGACTATAGAGTTTTAATAATAGAAAATATTCCATCAGAAACGTAAATGTGTAAATGGGAGTCAAGTTCTGCCTGTTTTTTTTTTGTGCTATTCCTGATTTTTACACTTACAATATTAAAAAAAACTAAACTTGTGTTTTTTTATGTTATAACAGCTAGTGATTTTTTTTTGGAAAAATAAGATATTATGTTGACCTTACAAAAAAACAGTAACATTCATATGTCAAAAAGAAAATAAGTTGTTTGTTAATCCAAAATATTTTTTGTTTTATAAGTAATTTGTATTTCAATAAACCATATTTCAAGATTTGATTTTAATATATGTTGTTATTTAGAGGTAAAAATATCTCCAAAATAGTTTGTGTAATATAACACACGGCAGTTGCGTCGTCATTTCTTATTTCTTTTCGTGAACTTGGCTTGACATAACTCGTCTGGTCAGTCTTATATAATCTTAAGAAAATAAATAATAATATAAAAAATAGTATAAAAGAAATTTAGAAATTCTTTTGGACACCATAAAAGATCAAATCAAAACTAACGTATAACATTTTAATATTTTTGTATTAAATAGCTAGTTTTCTGTAAAGTGCACTAAATAACTCGAAAAGAAATTTGTTCTCTTCGAAAACTAAATAGAAGTTTTACAAGTAAAAAATCTGCTAGTACTCATAATAAATTTACAAACTTTCGCCAAATAAATAATTCTGCAAAAGAAAATTACGTAACTTACGTTTGAACTACGACTTGAAGAAAATATTTTTCTTGCTTGAATTATTTATTTTTAAGTAGTTTAAAATGAAAAATGAGCAAAACATTTTGATTTTTTATGATGTAAATTTCTTATAAACAAACTGTAGCAAAGATATTAAATAATTTTAGTTGAACAAATGAACAAGCACTTGTTTTAGACAAAATTTCTGAAAATGAGTTGAATATTTTTTGTAATAAACTTTACTTAATCTTACTTACATTATCAATGTGAAAGTTTGTATGTTTGGATATTTTGTTGATTGGATATTTAGACATTTGTTACTCATTCACGCCTAAACGGCTGTATTTTACAACCTCAAACGTGTTCGTATTCGTCGACCATTAGGAACATTAGTGTGTTCACTCACAGTGACACAGCTGTCCTAGCAGCGTCAGTCTTATGGCGATTTGTTCATCTGGCCAGCAAGTGCGCCGCTCAGTGGAGATGTATTGAGAGAGTTTTGTGCACGCCTTCCGATCAACGTAACGTATATATTTCGTTTTTCTGAGTAAATATTATTATACTCTTTACTTATATTTAAATCAAAGTTTTCAAACGTAATAATGTTTGTAATAATTAACATTTAATTCACTATGGGCACTGAAATTGCTGCATCTGCACAAAACACTTGTATGATAATACAAATATCAAACTCGCAGATCGCAGCAGCTAACGATTGGCGGCATCCTATGATATCTCTTACTTCTGACGTACAGAGAACTAATAATCAGCGACCTACAACATCATCAACTTCAGACATATGTGGGATTAACAATCAACATCCTAAGTCACCAATGATAGGAGAAGAATTGCAAACATCAATCGCTCCTATACAGAAATTTGAGTTTGATGACTCACCCCAAGTTAAAGTTAATTTACTTTTCAATGACTATTACGTTAATTATTGTCGTTTTTTAATTATCATTAAAATAAATAGGTCTGTAACTTTGTATTTTAATTATTTGTATCCCAATAAAATAACCAAGGTACCTTTTATTCGTTTTCGTCCATGTTTTATACAGTTTGATGGCGAAGGTATGCTTATATTTAGATAGGTAGAAGACCATTACCACTGATAAAACGGCTAATGCCTTTGTTTGTCTCTTTTTTCCTATTCGTAGACTGTTACCAGTGACGGAACTGCTGTAGCAGAAGAAGGCTATGGTCATTGCATCCCATTTGTATACTTATTGACTATTGCCACTGACGAAACGGTCCAAGCAGTGGAAGGCTATAACCGGCGCGGTATTATTTTAACACTTGGTAACTTTAACTAATAAAAAATGTAGTGTCAAAGTAACGTTATAAAATAGGGCTAAGTGTCCGCGAACGGTATAAATGGATTATGAGGGACTCCCAGCGATAAATGAAGGACTACCACACAAACACCGCGGTGGGTTTTAGTGTGGTGATGGTGGGTAGTAGTGTCTACCACCTACCGAGCCGCATGTGAGGCGCCGCAGGAACGCGTTAGCATGCCACTGCGGCCGCCTCGGCACATCTCCGCCGTAAAATCCGCCCATGAGCTCGCTTTACCAAGCACCTAATGTAGGAGGGATGCCAGGACAAATCAACTGAAACATCCAGCCCCCGGGAAGTCTGAAGCGACCCATATCCCACGAGATCGAGTCTTTCATAAGTCATCTCTGCAAACAGAAGAATACCCCGGACGGCCCGAACCTTCGGCCACCGGATCCCCCTAGATTAACTCATAAGTCCATTATTTGTCCCGAAAAATTCATAGTTCCTGCTGGATAATAATATAATGTTTATTGGATGCAATACGATAGCAAAATTATTATTTTTTTAACCTAAGTAGGTAGTTAGTTAGTCAAATTGCACGCTTATTACAATCTTAATATTATCTCTAGTAATATATTTCTTTTCAACTCTGTTCTGAAATATTAAAGATGAGATGCTATATTTAACTAAGCGTCTCGAATTTACTTTGAAGCAACTGCGCGGTGAAATTATGAGCATATTTTAAAGTACTTATTTGAAATCTTAGATAAAACAGTATATCAATTAACGATTAATCGAAAGACGATTTTACTTAAACCTTATTGATTTAAAATAACGTGTAATGTATACGTATTGATATATTAGTAATATGGAAGCCTCGGGGTAAACAAGAGAGTGTTTATTATTAAACAATATTTATATGTCGAAGCCTATGTTAGGCTCAGGTTAATCAAACCTTAGGTTTAATCAGTGAAACTAAGCAGTGGAGGCGAGTGTGGAAATTCTGTTAAAGGACGTCCTTAAGCCTACACATTGGTCACAAGCCAAAGGCACTGTTTTGGTTCCTCCCGTAATTGTAAGAATTTCTAATATTGGATTGTTTATCGGTTCAATAGCAGTATCTACGTTGCTTTTTGCTTTTGCTTGTAGTGTTTTTCAATATATCCCCCTCTTTTTCCTCCTCCTTTCTCAGCTTAAATCTCCGACATGTAGGTTAAAATTTTATTTCATTTTTCTTGCAAGTGTTTCAATCATTTTGATAGAATAAACATAAGCGATATCATGTGTATTTATTTAGTTTTACATAAATTTTAAAGAAATAGTTGCCTACCTTCCCCCTTACATCTTGTGGCGGTATTTATTCTTCACAGCTAACTATGAGTGACAAACCGTGGTAGATTGCAAAAAGTCAAGGGTAAGAACGAGCTAGAGCTTATTATCTTCTTAAAATAATAATAACATGAGACTGATGCCACACGCACAAGACAATAATAATCTAACTAGCTAAAATTGGTAAGAATGAAAGACTAGGTTGAGGTACTTACCATTGCTAAGCCATAATATTATACACCTGGGGGCTTAGCCAACTTGACTTTCTACAATTATTAACGCATATAGAAAACTTAAAATGTATGGCAACGACATATTATGTCAACGATATATCACGTGATCAAATTAAAATAACATATGTAGAATGACAGTTCGCACTTAATGGGCGACCACGCTCACGACCACGTCTAATCCCGTTCCATTTCTTCGCGAGCGTTACAATTGTTAACCCAAGTGGAATGGATTATTGAGCGTTTTGAGCGCTAACGAAAATAATTCAAAGGGCCAGTTATAAAGCAATACTTACAAGAGATTGAGTTATTATTATTTGTAAGTCTTAACAATAAACTTCAATAATTTTTGGTTAAATTAATGTACATACATATTTTTTATTGATTGATATTTTTTTTTTATATTTATAATTAAATTGAAACTAAAATTAATTCTACATAAAAATATTTATCTGTGGCGGTACGTTGAGCATCCGCTGCAGAAACATTCACTTCCACTAATAAATCTCTATTCGTATCAAATAAAAAAATATTTAGACTATAAAGTTATTTGAGCGTTGTGAACGCTTAGTAGAACTCACCAAATATGTCAACGTGGCTTGTCAACACTTATCGCTTGAAATTGTAGGAAGAGAATAGAAACATAACGTTTGCAACTTGGCTATGGCCCCTGTGTCCGCGGTTTCACCCGCTATATTATAGATAATTCACATTGTATCATTATAAATTATAGCCTATGTGTTATGTTATGTGTTGAGCCTGATGTGTAAGCTATATTATTGTAAAGTTTCATCAAAATCCATTCAGTAGTTTTTGCGTGAAAGAGTAACAAACATCCATACATCCACATATCCATACATTCTTACAAACTTTCGCGTTTATAATATTAGTAGGATTAACTTAAAGGGGCTTTTAAAAATGTTATTTGAAACTATTTTAGTTACTACCAATTGGCAGTCGTGAAACAAAATAGAAGCCTTGAAACAGCTTCCAGTACAGCGAAGCAAATTGATTTTAGTCGGCATTTGTATTGCTGTTGGTCTTATTTCTCTTGACAGGGGAATTGAGCGAATCTCAGGAAAGTAAGCGAACGTTATTTTAGCACAGCATTATTTTCTTAGATATAATAAATAATATTTGTTACCACACGTATAATATTTAATTATTATTTATAAATTAGTACATAAATACATCGAGGCTTTCAATTGATATATTTTAATTTTATTCCGCATGATCTATGCAATTTTTTGGGATAAAAAGTAGCTTATGTGTTCGTCCTGGTTATAAACTATTTATATGCTAAATTTCATTTAAATTTGTTGGACAGTTTTTGCGTGATTGAGTAACAAACTTCCAAATATACAAACTTTCACATTTATAATTATAGTAAAATAAGAAGTAATATTGGAGCTTCGCATAAATTTTTGGTAAGTCTGATAGTTTGATACTTTTTTACAGATTTATTTATCTGAGAAGAAACATACATCAAAAAATGTTTTGATTCAACAGTTTGGAAAACTAGACAATCTGACAATTTAGAATTAATCAACAGTAATTTTTACTGGTTTTAAGCAGTTCTGACTAACTTTTACAACTAATTAAAACTAATAAACGAATTATTCCAGTAATTTAAGGGGTTAGGGGTTTCTTCAAAAATTAACAAATTAGATTTTCAGAAAAAAATCAACAGTTAAGTGTTCCACCAACTGTTTATAAAAATCGAAATTTAAAAATAAAAAAAATTCTCCGATCAGGCATTTATAGAACTATTTTTTTTGTCCGATTGATTTTAGATGAATCTCCAAGGACTTATGATGGTCACCGCAAAATTGAGAGTTGGGTCAACAAAAACAGCTATAACTTTAAAAATTATAATTTTTTTTCTAATTTTCGTGACTTCATGTCAAAACATTGTATGTATAATGATGCATTATTATTAATTTTATAAAATTAAATGATTTTATGGCAAAATAAACTACTGAAACCTCTTATGTCTCTGACTACCATTAACCCCTTAATGTTACAGCCAAACCAAAAATGAATGAAAATGGATGAAAAAAACTAAATTCAAAAAGATCACAGATCAGATGTTTTTTTTTCATTTTCCAAAAAAAATTATTTGACGTTTAAAATGATATATAATACCTACAGATTCGTTTGAATTTCAATCTTCTTGTAGTAAATATCGGCGCAGAGTAACTTCAGAAACATACGAAGTTCATGCTCTTAGTTTCTCATCTAAGAATTGAATAAGCAAGCTTTGAGCGTAATAGATATTTTGATCAGTGTTGAAGAATAGGCTACCTTAAAGTGCACACTGCAAGGATCATCTCGCTGAATAATGCAGAAGGTTCGAGAAAATGCGAATGGCGCTTATCGTTGAACTAGTTTAAAGTCATCCCTTAAGCTGCGTCCAATGCACTTCGATACCAAACGAAGTTTATAACTTAGAGTGCATCAAATCCTCTATTCGAGTGTTTTGGATGGCAATTCTATTAATCAAGTACTTTTACATGCTTTCAAAGATTCATGCTACTTAACGAACAGAAGAGACAATATTTTTATGTTTAATCTTATTACTAAACGTCTTAAAAATGAATATGTATAATAATATAAATAAATGAGTGTTTGTCCGTCTTAAATAATCCTCGATTTTAACTGAAATATAAAAGTAAAAATTAATTTATATGTTTCTATGGAGAAGGTATTTTTATCCACTTTATTGTAATTAAAATAAATGTAATTATATAAAATAATATCTAACGACCACTTTTAGGTGTTTCTAATAGCTACCTGACATATTTACGAGCTCAGCGCTTCTTTATCCCATAACTCCTAAACTTTAAAAGTAAAGAAAATTGACTTTGAAACTATAAAAGTAAAGAAAATTGATTTTATTGCCTTCAAAAAGGCCTGAAAATTCATGAGATATCAATACTTTATTGATCTACTTGCACATTGCCCAAATCAGCTAGCTACATAAATAAATGGATAAGTGAATAAACTTTTTAAAAACTTTCAATTTTATTTTGGTTTCAGAAATACAGTTGGTTTTTGACCCATTGGATTATACAGTCAAAGTATGTAATGTAAGTGTGATTGTAAATAATAGCCGTAATTAAAATAAATTAATTGCGTAGCAGATTCGATAAATTAAATTAATTATTATAAATAAATTTACCTTAAAAAACGGATTTATCATTAAAAATTATCGACATTATAGTTATTACTTAACATCCGATAACCAAACGACAGGTATGTTATTCGGATAGTTTTTTAAGTGACCAATCGAATCGCAGCTTAGTCACAATCCTCAGCTGTTAAATAAAATAAATTATTCCAAGTAATATTATAAATATGGAAATTATTCTGTATAACTGTCTGTTACGCTTTGACGTTTAAACCAATGAACCGATTTGTTGAAAAAGGACATAGGCTACGTTTTATCGCGAAAAAAAGCCTTGAAGTGATTGAAATAGGGGGTGAGGTGCACGTCTAGCAGTATAATCATTTATATCGTTGGCGGTTAGTCTATAAATTAAGGTTGAAATTGAAAAATTAAATGTAAAATATAGTGTTATAGGGAGAGGTCGACTAGTTTCTTATATCCATAAGAGATGATCAACAAACAATTGGTTTTAAAAACTCACAAGCTTTGAACAAGAAATAGGCAAAACATTCGTAAAATTTAACTTTTCTTTCAGAGAGCTACTTTTGGCGTAACGTAACAAGAAAAGAGATTTGTAATATCATACATATTTCCACAAAGTTTGCCTCATGTTTGTACTGAGTAAATCGTAATTTCCATTTCAAAACCTTCGGGTAGACTGCGAAGTTTTAATACGAGCATACGGCAATACGGCATCTTGGCTTAAAACTTTTTCATTATTTAAAATCTCTGAAGATTGTCACTTGCCTTTTTGTTGTATGTATGTATTTTGCATGAAAATATTCCAATTGTAAATATAGGGCACACACCTTTAACTTTTCTGAGTTATGTGTGTTTTAATATTACTAGCTATAATGGTGAAGAAAAACATCTTGAGGAAACCTGCACTACCGAGAGTTTGTTAAAATTTTAAAAAGGCGTGTGTAGTCTGCTAACAGCTGGACTTTGGGCTAAACCACTCCTCATTCCGAGGAGGAGTCCCGGCTCAGCAGTGGGTCATTAATTGTTAGTGATTATGATGATACAAATTGCGGCGACGTTAATACTCGTGTATATATCGGCAAAAACTCACCCCTAAAAATATAAAAGAATACTTGATTATCTGAATGTCATGACATAGTGTCTCAAGCCTAGTACATTGCGTTTATTCCTGGTCCAATCCGTAAAGATATATTTAATAACTAGTCGACTACCGTGACTTCGTCTACGTTAAAGTATATGTTAAATTAAGAATATATGTACGAAAATAAAAATAAAGGAGAGAGAGAGATATATAATCGAAAGAAAGAAACCGAACAGAGACTGACCATTCTGAACAGAGATAAAGATAAATATTAAAGAGAGAAAAAAGAGACAGGATGAAAGAGAATAGGAATGTATGAGAGAGGATAGTATATAAGAGGAAAAGAGAAAGAAATACTATAGACTTCCTTAGTGAACGAATTTTTAAAATCGGATCAGTAACAACAAAACGGCCGTGTTCTATTAATTAAAAAAGAGTTAATGGCAACACTAAATCACCTTTGTCACTCACGAAAAGTATAGTTTTCTATCAGCGAAAGAATTTAAAAAATCGGATTAGTAACAACGAAATGGCCATATTCTATTAATTAAAAAATGCATATGGCAACACTAAATCAACTTTGTCACTCACGAAAAGTATAGTTTTCTATCAGTGAAAGAATTCTTAAAATCGGATTACTAACAACGAAATGGCCATATTCTATTAATTAAAAAATGCATATGGCAACACTAAATCACCTTTGTCACTCACGAAAAGTATAGTTTTCTCTCAGTGAAAGAATTCTTAAAATCGGATTACTAACAACGAAATGGCCATATTCTATTAATTAAAAAATGCATATGGCAACACTAAATCACCTTCGTCACTCACGAAAAGTATAGTTTTCTCTCAGTGAAAGAATTCTTAAAATCGGGTTAGTTACAACAAAATGGCCAAATTCGTTTAACTATAAAATGTATATGGCAACACTGAATCGCCTTTGTCACTCACAAAAAGTATAGTTTTCTATTAGCGAAAGAATTTTTAAAATCGGGTTAGTTACGACATAATGCCCAAATTCGCGTAAATAAAAAATGTATATGGCAACACTAAATCACCTTTGTCCTTCACGAATAGTTTAGTTTTCTATCAGTGAAAGAATTTTTAAAATCGGATTAGTTACGACAAAATGGCCAAATTCATTTAACTAAAAAATGCATATGGCAACATTAAATCACCTTTGTCACTAATGAAAAGTATAGTTTTCTATCAGCGTAAGAATTTTAAAAATCGGATTAGTAACAACGAAATGGCCATATTCTATTAATCAAAAAATGCATATGGCAACACTAAATCACCTTTGTCACTCACGAAAAGTATAGTTTTCTATTAGCGAAAGAATTTTAAAAATCGGATTAGTAACAACGAAATGGCCATATTCTTTTAATCAAAAAATGCATATGGCAACACTAAATCACCTTTGTCACTCACGAAAAGTATAGTTTTCTATCAGCGAAAGAATTTTAAAAATCGGATTACTAACAACGAAATGGCCATATCCTATTAATTAAAAAATGCATATGGCAACAGTAAATCACCTTTGTCACTCACGAAAAGTATAGTTTTCTATTAGCGCAAGAATTTTTAAAATCGGGTTAGTTACGACATAATGCCCAAATTCGCTTAAATAAAAAATGCATATGGCAACACTAAATCACCTTTGTCACTCACGAAAAGTATAGTTTTCTATCAGCGAAAGAATTTTAAAAATCGGATTACTAACAACGAAATGGCCATATTCTATTAATTAAAAAATGCATATGGCAACACTAAATCACCTTTGTCACTCACGAAAAGTATAGTTTTCTATCAGCGAAAGAATTTTAAAAATCGGATTACTAACAACGAAATGGCCATATTCTATTAATTAAAAAATGCATATGGCAACACTGAATCGCCTTTGTCACTCACAAAAAGTATAGTTTTCTATTAGCGAAAGAATTTTTAAAATCGGGTTAGTTACGACATAATGCCGATATTCGCGTAAATAAAAAATGTATATGGCAACACTAAATCACCTTTGTCCTTCACGAATAGTGTAGTTTTCTATCAGTGAAAGAATTTTTAAAATCGGATTAGTTACGACAAAATGGCCAAATTCGTTTAACTAAAAAATGCATATGGCAACATTAAATCACCTTTGTCACTAATGAAAAGTATAGTTTTCTATCAGCGTAAGAATTTTAAAAATCGGATTAGTAACAACGAAATGGCCATATCCTATTAATCAAAAAATGCATATGGCAACACTAAATCACCTTTGTCACTCACGAAAAGTATAGTTTTCTATTAGCGAAATAATTTTAAAAATCGGATAAGTAACAACGAAATGGCCATATTCTATTAATCAAAAAATGCATATGGCAACACTAAATCACCTTTGTCACTCACGAAAAGTATAGTTTTCTATCAGCGAAAGAATTTTAAAAATCGGATTACTAACAACGAAATGGCCATATCCTATTAATTAAAAAATGTATATGGCAACACTAAATCACCTTTGTCCTTCACGAATAGTGTAGTTTTCTACCGGTGAAAGAATTTTTAAAATCGGATTAGTTACGACAAAATGGCCAAATTCATTTAACTAAAAAATGCATATGGCAACATTAAGTCACCTTTGTCACTTACGATAAGTATAGTTTTCTATCAGCGACAGAATTTTTAAATCGGATTTTTAGTTTCTGAAAAACTATTCAATTTACAAAATGACCACCTTATGGCACTTAAATGGCCATATCTTTTTAATTAGAGTATCCGGAAAGGATGTACCTTTCGATTGGTGAAAAAATTTTCAAAATCGGTTCTGTAGTTTTCAAGCCTATTCGCAACAAACAAACATATAAACATACAAATATACAAACAATCAAATCTTTCCTCTTTATATAATAGTGTAGAGTATAGATATAGAAGTATAGATAGGAATTTCACTTAGCGCCTATCGAATGATGACGTCATAGAGTCGCGCGTCTGACCAAAATCAAAATGGAGCTCGATTATTATTTATCTTCAAAATTAAGTTTTACCAACATAGTATTCTACTATTTATTTTAATGTATCTTCTTCTAAATCATTTGGAAAATCAGTTAGGAATGTTAGTGTGTTTATGGTAACGCAATTACTAAACTGCATGATATTTAAAGAATGATCTTCTAAATAAATGTTATTAATGTTAGAAATAACTTTTAAGAATATTAATTTCAAAAGATGCATGTCAGGGATTTTAAAGAGGAGGGGAAAATATTGGAAAGCACTAACAGGGGTCATGATATTTAATGGACTATAGGGCAAACGCATCGTAGACACTTCTACCTAAGCAGTGACTTGGACTTGTGACCAAAGTGTAGGATTAAGAACCTTTAAGTCATCACAACACTCGCCTCCACTGCTCAGGCTCTCCGTTTACACAGAAGGTTAAACTCACATAAACCCAACCTAACACAAGACGTGGCAACTAAATTGTAAGGTACTCACTTGACCTTAATCGGATAGCTCTCCCAGCGTTTCCACACCACTGCACTTAACACTCACTGACACTATTTAGAGACTACTTCACTCCTTGAGAGACCGCGCAAGATCTTAGTCTTAAGTCAGACTGTCGAAGGAATATAAAGGTTCGACACTGTCAAAACGTCGGAAGTGACTACTACCCTACTCCAACGCCATAAATGGCGATGCCGATTCGATTATTTGATAATATTTTACTATTCTCCGACATGCATAACATAATAAAATATAATGATTAACTAAACGATGAATTTTAAAGCATAATCTCGCTCTATTGTTATATCACAATTCGGCATATTCGATGTTTCAGTTTAAAAAAGACGAAGATGCGGTTAGAAGAATTCTTTTATTCAAATGAAAAGTAAGGCAAAAAATGAAGATAATTTATCGCTTTAGTACGAAATGAGCAACAAAAAACTTTTCAAATACAGAGGTAACAACTCGGTAAACCAAAATGTATGTTTGATGAATGAGGTTGCGATTGAAAGTAGCGGCGCTATTTCCTAAGCAAACACTCCATTTTGCAATTTATGCGTTCCAGTATGAATGTTGGCAGCAATCCTTTAAAGAATATGCTCTTCCGTACGTTCAGATTCTGCTTACTATTCCAATAAATTAAATTACCACCATTATGATTATTCTCCGATATCTAGTAATTGTGTAATAAATAAAATGTGTGTCCAAAAGGTTGTTGATGTTTCTTTGTTGGGTATCTTACATATAAAGTTCTCGTGTCACAATGTTAGTTACCATACTCCTCGGAAACGGCTAGACTGATTTTATATGCATATTCAGTAGATCTGAGAATCGGCTACTATCTATTTTTCATCCCCCTAAGAGATAGGGGTGGCCCATCCCAAATTTATATGGCAAAAAAACATTTGCCGGGTCAGCTAGTTTCTATATATCGTCTATCTGACAGACTTCTACAAAACTTATGGTGATTTTCTTACGTGTTATGTCTGAAGGAGTGAGTAGTATGTATTCGCACATACAACATTAATAATAAAAGGAATATAGAACTTTCAACTACCAACTCACAAAACATGGTATTTACTGTACTTTGCGATATACATCAAAATAGCTTTCAATAAAATAACTACACCGATTATATTAATAATACAACATGAACATTTTTCATACTTGTGATTGGATATTTTACATGGTGATTTCGGATTCAGAAGTTTCATAACTCCAGTAACGCTTGCAATAAAGATTATTGAACTTAGTGATGCCCTAGATACAAAGTTCCATCTATCATAAAAGCTTATATAACCAGAATAGCAAGTTATGCAAAATACTCTACCTAACAGTTAGTCATAAAGTAGTCAGAATCCCACTGGAAGTAATTCTTTTCGTTATTGGTGTGTTGTTTAACATCAACATACAATAATATATTGTATGTTGAGTGTGGTAATGTTACTCTAAATTTCACTTCTTAAACTTCTTTAAGTAAAGGATAAGAAATAACGAAGAACATAAAGAAGATTCAGTTTCAATATCCAGAGCCAAAAATATATTTATACTACTTTGGTGTCAACATCAACACCTAAATAAGAGCAATTAGGGGTCACTGCAGTGTTCCCGCCAAGTCGAGAAGCAGAAAAGGAAAGGATCTTTTTCTCGAAGCGACTCGCAGAATTTTTATGTCTTTTAACTTTGTTGTAAAGAAAACTTGAATTTCATCCAATGCTACTCTCTTAGTTGATGATGATTGTACTTATATTAAATATAATTATCCTTATTATTGAAATAAAAAGTTGTAACATTGATGCGATCAATGTTGAATTGTATTTCCATAGATATTGAATAAAATAACTTACTTCGTTTTACATGAGATCTTGCAACTCTACAGTAAAAAAATAGTTATATCTTTATTATTATGTAGATACTCATAGACGATACTTGCAACTAAGATGGAGACCATTAGTATAAAACAGATATTCACAAAACAATTATTTTATCTTTATGTTAAGAAAATGTTAAGTGTGAATTTAAAACAATTGTCATTCTTGTCTAATTTTGGTGAACATTTTTATTCATTAATTTTTCTAGGTATATAAAATGTCACAGGGTTTTTTATTTAAATTGACATTTGATACAAAAATAATTTAATTAAAATAAAAGAAATGAAATCAGTAGTTACAGTAAAAAGTAAGCTCTATCAAGATCGCAATACCAAATCAGTAAATTAAATGAAACTAACATGACCCAAGAAAAACATAGCTACTAAAAGAAGGCTAATAATTTTGTCGTCAAAATTTTTTAAAATTTTTAGTAATAACATTATTTTACCAGGACTTTTATTCAAATCAAGACAAAACACAAACAGAACCAAAAGTCACACCTCAACAAAGAGCAGAAAAAAGTTATAACTGAACCAAAAATACTCTACAGAGAAGTTGACAAGGCAGAAAATATGAAATAAGGCCCCCTTGAAGAGAACACTACAAGACCAAGACAAGACCAAGACCAAGACCAGACCAAATTTCTATTGCACGATATTAATAGGGTAGAAGTGATATCTATGCAAGTAGTTTTTCATTTCGTAATTATTCTTAACTTTTAGTATTTTGGCTCTTTCATCATATTTCGATATTGAAAGAGCTACTAATGGTTTTGAAAGAGCCAATGTTATAAAATATAATTGTGAAAATTATGCAAATAATCATGATAATTAACTTAGTTACTTAATAAAATTAATACAAATAAAACGTCTTTATTTCAAGCTGAACTAAGCAATCAAATGCATCGAGAAGAGAACAAATGATCCTATTTGCATTCCAATCTACAACTTCAATGCAGTTTCTTTAATTTGCACTTCTTTTACTATTTCTTATCTACGTTCAAAGAAAATATAAAAATAGAACTTTTTATATTTTCTTTTATAAATAAAATTATTTACTTATTGCATTTTGAATTATAAACTGTACAAATCATATCATAACTGTTTAGTTAACTTTAATTTAATAAAGTCACGAAGTATCGATACCCACACGATTGATTTACAGTTTTAGAAGATATTATGATACATCTTGTTGTATTGTTGAAAACAAAATATATAAACAGCAGTCAATAAATAACAAATATTCATAAAATACAATAAAAAAGAAATGTTAGATAAAATATATGCTGTCACGTACTTTAAAAAGCTTGATACTCGATTCTATTGGATACTTGATACCTAAAGAAAGCTATCGAGAAATACCCTCATCTCTATTCTCCACTCACTCCGTCATGCGGCGCATGACCTCGAACATTGGTACGGGAGCCAGATTCAAATTCGATAAATCATTTCCTCTCGAGTCAAAATTCGTATACTGCATAAGGAATATATATTACGATTACTCGTGGTGGTCAGCTGCGATTCCGTGGGTGGGGCGAGCAGTGGCAACCTCATATAACCAAATATGTTGAAAAAATTTTTTTTCAGTCATTTCCTCCCGTTTGAAAATTTGTCGGATTATAGTTTACTTAGTATTTTGAAGGTAAAATAAAGTCAGCTGACCATAGCGTGGTGGAATATACGTCAGCTGGCTGCTTGACCATGTAACATTTTGTTTTTTATAGCAAAATCACAAATACCATTTAAGTAGCTTTCCTGGGGGTTATACCTTAAACTCAGACTTTCAGTTATAGATAGGATACTCCCGATGCAATAATCAATATTTCCGTCATGGCGGCGAATTTTGGTTTTCTTCTATCTTTGCGTTGGCACAACCGAATGATATTCCGTTTGTGCCAACTTCTAAAATCAAATGTTACTCAAATTAATATTGACGACATCATTACCAACAGGCTACCAGACAAATCAGTGTTTCCAACATTATAATTAACAGAATGCTACTCAAATTAGTGTAGGCAACATCATAATTTACAATACGTTTAACTTACCACCTACCTCTCGTTGTAGCGTCAGAGGTTAATAATTACAGGAATTTACATATTTATAATTATTCTCGACTAGCTGACCCGTCCTCGTGTCGCTGTGGTGTATTTATTTATTTATTTATATATTAGGTCTACCAGCGATTTTACATAGATGCAAAGAGTATATAAAATCATTTGAAGGTACACACTACATGCTTAAGTATCAATACTTAATAATACTAAAAGTAATTACAAAACATTAACAAACCAAATCAGAACTGCAAACAAGTGAAAATGTAAAAAAAAAAAATACAAATAGATATACATGTTTACATAATTAAATTCAAAAGTACTTATTATATATAGAGTATTATATAGGGTATTGGAGACATTCTAATCCTAGTGACTGGCTGATTAGGTTGCTCATAATTAATTTACGAAAGGTACTGGGAGAATTAATATTAATATAAATTAGTCGGTTGAATGTATTATACATTTTACATAATCGAGGGATCGGGGCGTTGGCGCCGAACTGTTCTGGTGCGTGGAGGCACTAGTGGGGTAATGGCTGTACGTGGATACCTGTGTGGCACTCGGAAATTTATCTTACTTAATAGGCTTGGGCAATCCAGGTCATTTTTGAATAACTTGTATAAAAACATTAAGTCCAACAAATCTTTTCTTTGATCGCGAGTCAACATTTTAAAATGCTTTAATCTATTCTTATAAGATAAAACCGTTTTTGAGATCTTCGCTGAGTTCCATAGGTACCACAAAAATCTTTTGAGCACACGCTCCAGTCTCAAGTAGTGTGTGGAATAGTGTGGGCGCCAAACAACGCTACAGTATTCTAAATGACTTCGGACAAGACATAGAAAGATCTACCTTTTCGCATAAAATAACCTATTAACTTTGAAGCCTTTTTTATAACATTTTCAATATGATTAAGATAAGTTAGCTTTCTATCAAGCACAACACCTAGGTCTTTATAAATTCAACTTCTTTAAGTTTATTGCCATACAACTTATAGTTTGTAGGTATAATATTATTTTTTCGAGAAAATTTGATATGATGATATTTACTGCAGTTGAGTTCCATGCCATTAGATTTACAGCAAATCGTGAGTTTATTTTAATCGTTCTGCAAAAGAATTGAATCACTCGGTGAGCACATAGTTCTCGTTATTTTAAAGTCGTCCGCATATAGATATGGTGTGGAGTGCTCAAAACAAGAAAAAACAAAATCATTCACAAATATATAATCAATAAAGTGTATGAGACTAACAAACGTCAATCTTCTTAAATATAAAAATGAATCCCTATTTCCCTTGGTCATGGCATCACGCGTAAACGGCTGAAACGATTTCGCTAATTCTTTTTTTGTTGCGTTTGTTATTGTCAGGAGAAGGTTCTTATGGAAGAAAAAACTATAAAAGTTGCGTGGATAAATAAGAAAATTTGAGAAAACCTAACGACCATACTAACTTTTCTAATGTAAGTTTTTGACAGCTAATTCGACTTCAATATTCATAGTTTGGACAGGACAACGTCTGTCGGGTCAGCTAGTTCAAATATAAAACATTTATGACACTTATTGAAAAGTATGACGTTCGACTTTTCGACACAATCCATTTAGCACCTTAATTTATCGACATTAAGTGTATTTCTTTTTGTGTGTATTTTAACTATAAAATTTATTTAATCAGGCAAAAGTTAATATTTTTAAAAAATGTCAGTGTTTAAATAGATTAACGCTTTTCAAAGTCGTTGAGAATTTATTATTCAGGCCAAAAAAACGGTGTTTTATATCGATATATAGCAATGTTTCAGTAAATCGATATTTGACCTAGAAAATCTGAGAGTGCCGATTTTATAAAATGTTTTTTGGCAACAATGACCTTTTCGCTCTTCACCTTAGGAGACGCAAAATTTATAGTGTAATCGCAGATGCGAAAATAGATCGATTTCAATCCGATTATCACTCAATTTAATTCTTAATAACGCGAATTGACTGTTCTCTAATAAAGTCAGAAATGTATACCATTACACGACTGTTCAAAGTATTATAGCAAAGCCAGTCCGAATCGACAAATAATGACACTTACTTAAAATATACTAAGTACATGATCTTTTCATTACAACTGAACAATACGCGATGTAACTACATTTAGCGCTATTTTGTAATGAAAAAATAATTTAAACCGTGAATGATTATGCATTTTTTATGGTTTATTAATAACGTTTTGAAAACGCTCTGTTGCAATAGCACACTTGAGCTTAATTAAAATCTTAACTTTTGGATATTAATTTTCAAGTTTATCATTTATTTATTTATACAAACATATGAACTAAAATAATAAAACCGACTGATGTTTTTACATTGCAAATATTTATGAAAGTTTTTTATAATTACTTACCAAAGCATTTAAATGACGTGAATTCTGGATAGCTTTTTTAACTTATTAGTCTAATTATTTTACAAAAAAAGCAAATTTGTTATGTATGAGGAAATTACGGAATTATATTGACACAAGAACTTTATAACTTAAATTAGCACGTAAAACAAGGACATGTTACTATTACGAATATAATCTAAATATTTAAAAAAAAATCTGTCTGCAGTAATGTAAAGATTAATTTTCAAATAACGCTAAATAAACAGCACGAAATTGGATGTTATTTTTATAATATAACTAGTCGGTCGACCCGTCCCGACTTTGCCCGGGTGCAATTTTAAATCTATAATATCTTCGAAAATATGCATTTAAATTACATGCTGTAAAGGGCCATATTGATCTATATTAAATGCACAATGTATTTAAGGTACCTAATAAGGGGATAAGGATTATTGCAGTAATAGCTTAAAATAAACCAATATTTCTCGTAAAAAGTAAAAAGAAAAAAATGGTTATTGTGGGTTATCTCTAAGAGATAGACATATACCATCGCGGACTTTTTTGTAGAAATTTTTAAGGTGTACTATACTGTAGTACATTATTTTGATTTATCTTATAGGGTTCAGCCAGCGTTTGCACTGTAAGCGGAAAAAAATTGTTTATTTACGACATCACATTAGAAACCTCTAATATTATCAGTGTTTCTCTACTATATTATATATGTATTATACATATAAACCTTCCTCTTGAATCACTCTATCTATAAAAAAACCGCATCAAAATCTGTTGCGTGGCTTTAAAGATTTAAGCATAAGGACATACAGACAGACAGCGGGAAGCGACTTTGTTTTTTACTATGTAGTGATATGTATAATGTATTGTTTCTTGAAACCCCTGACAATGTTACGAAATAATACAACAAAAACATTGTTGTGTTATGTTAGTTTAAGTACTTTATACAGGAATCAACAAAATGAAGTCGACGCGAGCTGGGAGTTATTTTAAAATGAGTTTGTCGAAATTCATTACCGTTCTTTATGTAAATTCCGCGCATGCATTTTATTAGCTTTCAAAGGATATTACATTGTTTCATTTCTAAAATGTGCGATTAACTAGTGTGTACTGTCTATATTCGTTTATACTATGATCAGGAAAATGATTTCTATTTTATTTATATATTTTTCCGACCTATGAAATAATTTTAATAAGGTAATAATAAGTATATAAAAGAAAGTCGGGTTTCCTTGAAACTTATAACATGAGAACAGCTGGACCGATTTAAATGGTTTTTGATTTGTAGTGTCTGTCTGAATAGCAGAATAACTATTAAAAAACAACAACACAAAAACAACGAATAAAAATAAAATAAAATCGAAACTGTCATTTTAATTTTAACATGTCAACTGTCAATCACAACTGTAACACGACATCCATTGAAAAAGACTTTATTTTCGGAGTTTTCCCTTTACTCGTGCTTTATCTTACATCTTATAAAATTTCCCTAATCAACAAAATTACTCTATAGGCTTTAATTCCCTTGCGAGTTGCAACTTAAATGGTCATACCTTTTGATTGCGTTGAATTAAAAGTTTGATGATTTTAACACCTTCTAGTAACTATAGTCCTGAGTATTTGATATTAATTTCAACTCTAAACCTACAAATGTTTCAAAGAAAAAGCGATCTTGACATACAAAAAAGTATTTGTTTTGTTATTTGTTGTGATGTAAATAATGATTGTAATAGCTTATTTCAATTTGAGTTATGGATTCCTAAAAATTGGCTGTTTTATTCAGAATTAAATACTGTAATGTTAGTAACACTTTTGATAAGAAGGGTTCCAAAGAACAGTTCACTGAGCATCCATGCATTAAGATGATGATGATGGAATCATAATATTACGTAAAAGTAATACTATTAATCGTTAATATCATCTAATATAGCAGACTGTTAGGTTGCGTTTCCACCAGAAATATGCGAGGATGTATAGCGAGGAATGGGTTTGTTGAGAACCAATAGAATCACTTCATTTCAGACACTCTGAGCGAAGCTAGGTGGCGGGACAAACAGCGCTTCCCGCGGGCTGTGCGCTTTGATCTTTTTAAAATACGAAACGGTTTCCCTATGTATTATACATATAAACTTTCCACTTGAATCACTATCTATTAAAAAAACGCATCAAAATCCGTTGCGTTTTAAAGTTCTAAGCATACATAGGGACAGACAGACAGCAGGAAACGACTTTGTTGGAACGAAGTTCCTTACGGCAGGCTTGGAGGGGATAGGGATTTTGCTGCGCGACCGAACTAAAAAAAATGTGATAGTAAAACCGTAAGAAAAAGTGCGTGGAATAAAACCGTTAAATGAGACGTGCGCAGGCGCGACAGTCGCATACACAAGCGAGTAGTGTATAATACCTTTCTCTTTCTCCCTCTTTCTTTTCGTTCTCTCATCCCTTCTCTTTCTATTACCACTCCACCCCGCCAATTCATAGTATATACTCATGAATTCATGGACAAGCACATGGCGAATACTCACATTATAGATACATTTTACTCGTGAGTAGCCACGTTTATGTTCATATAATTTCAAATCGTCAAAACAATAATAAATATAATAACAATGGCAAGTGAACCAACAAGTGACTTGAATGCAATTGACAGTGATAATAGTGGGAAATTATTCAGAGCAAAAGAATTTTTTTGCAATTTGTGTCGATCCTACATTAGCCGAAGGAACTTCGTTCCTATCTGGTGTCCCACGACACCACATCATCTTTAATTTTATACTATGTAGTGATATTCATATTATAGCAAGTAACTGCGGAAAGTCGAGGTAGGTCGCTAATATCGTCTAATAACTCCTTTTTATATTATACTTAAGGAAGTAATGTTTACATTTCAGGTTAAAGAGAATTTACCTGCGTGCAATATGGAAATTAATTGCGAAGGTGTTTTTTTTTAAACTGTCGGCCATCGCATCGTGTTATATTATGTTTCAATAACTTCTTCTTGTACGCACAATATGGTTTTTTAACTGCAACCATCTTTTATGATAAACTAGAATATGCATGTATTATACATATAAACCTTCCTCTTGAATCACGCTATCAATTAAAATAAACCGCATCAAAATTCGTTGCGCAGTTTTAAGGATCTAAACGTACATAGAGACAGACAGACGGGAAGCGACCTTGTTTTATACTATGAAATGAAAAGTTTAATAAGTTTCATTGAGTGTTTGTTTTCTATGCTACGTTTTTCTGAAGATTTTAAAAATCTTTCATCTAACCGAAGATGTATTAATGATTTCCAAAAGTGAGTTACAATCCGTTTCAATTTACATCTGTATTTAATCTATTAAATTATATTTTAGTTATAAAGAGTGATCACATTAAAAATATAAAATGAATATGCGTAGAAACACAAATGGTGACAAAATATATAATTATTGGTTACAAAACCACTAAAAAATTAAGGTACCAGAAAAAAGTAATGACTCCATTATAATCAAGAAGAAAGAAAAGATCTAAAAGGACATGGTGATGAATAAAAATAACTGGAACTCGATGTGTAGTGTTAATCTATACTAATATTATAGAGGAAAGATTTGTATTTTTGTATTTTTGTATTTTTGTATTTTTGTATTTTTGTATTTTTGTATTTTTGTATTTTTGTATTTTTGTATTTTTGTATTTTTGTATTTTTGTATTTTTGTATTTTTGTATTTTTGTATTTTTGTATTTTTGTATTTTTGTATTTTTGTATTTTTGTATTTTTGTATTTTTGTATTTTTGTATTTTTGTATTTTTGTATTTTTGTATTTTTGTATTTTTGTATTTTTTGTATTTTTGTATTTTTGTATTTTTGTATTTTTGTATTTTTGTATGTAAAATATAAACTACTGGACTGATTTCAAAAATTCTTTCACCATTAATCAAAAGTAGTTATAGTGACCAACTATTGTAGTTAAGTCACTATAACTACTTTTTTACATTTTAAAAGTTGATAAAAATGCCTATCAAAATCAGACCATGTTTTCCATAACTTTGTATTAATTCTTATCCAAATAAATTATTTCGTAATTAAGACTGTTTCAATACCTGTTAATTACTTTTTGAATTATTAAAATTGGACATTCCAGTCAAAAGATATTACGAAATAAAAATACCAAGATAAATAAAAAATAATCCCAGACGGGCCGCCGGCGCGGTGTGGCGTGCCTCGCAGCGCAGCGAGTAACGCGGCGATAGAGGGAGCGACAGAATGCGGGAGCCAAAATGTTAAAAAAAACCCGTGCGAAGCCGGGACGGGCCCCTAGTATTCTATAAAAAGAAAAAAAAGAAGTAAGTTGAAAAAATAATTATAGTTTTTGCCTTCTCAGTGAAAAGTCTAAGAAAGATAAATAGTAGTTAAGTGAATAAATATATGTCGGGGATTTTAAAACGATGTGAAAGGAAATGGAAGGACGGAGATGGGGAATATTGGGGAACACTACAAGGGGGTGATGGTAATGAGTGGAATATTGGGTAAACGCAATCTGTTTAAACCCAAGGTTAACCCAATAGAGAGCCTAGCAGTGGAGGCGAGTGTTGTAATTACTTAAAGGACGTCCTTAAGCCTACACCTTGGTCAGAAGTCCAAGGCACTGCTTAGGTTTCTCTCGTAATTGTTAGAGATCATATTTGATCATTTATCGGTTCAATAGAAGTATCTACGTTGCCTTTACCCAATATTCCATTCAATACCATCACCCCCTTTTAGTGTTCCCCAATATTCCCCATCTTCCTCCTGCCATTTCCCTTCTCATCTTTTTAAAATCCCCGACATATATAATTTTATTACTGCACTTACATTAAAATTAAAACTATTAGATTTCAAACGAAATTATAAAGGAAACATTGGTAAAAGGGTTCGTGTACTAACCAAAACTAGAAAAGTTAGCGAGTAATAAATTTTGCTTTAAAACTTAGATATTCTGGTTGAAGCTCGGCAAGCTCAAAGTAATTTAATTTTTATATATAATCACTTGGAGAGTCTCAGAATAAAATGATTTTAGCACTAGTCCACTTTATCTCCCCGCCGCGAACACTAAATCTCACAAATGGAAGATTAAACTCTACATAAGCCTCAGCGGAACATGAACATTTTTACGTAACATTTTTAATCCAAAAATGGGTAGAATAAACGCTTTTTAGGTTATATTGACGTGTCTAAATGTTTTGACCTAAATCTGCAAAGCAAATGAGATTTTTATAAATTGTATCATCTATTTATTTACTGTTATTATGTTACCACGAAGAATAGTACTTTAGTTTTTAAAGTCACGTATTGTTTTTGTCATAGAAGACTATAGTTTCAACCGCATTCAGCGGTCTTCTTCAGAGAGTGAACTCACACACACTAAGTGTCCTAGACAAGTAGTGAAAGTGAAAGAATATTCAAACCGTTTTCTCTGCTATCCGCAACTATAAATATGTTATTTTTCCACTATTTTCCGTTGAATTTCTGTTCTGTCTACCACAATGTCACTGACTATCATCTGTCTCACTCACTTTTTCTTATATACACCTTGTCCTGACCATAACGAACACCACAAAAAAACAGTTATCCGATTTGGATCAGTCGTTCTGAAGTTGTGCGCTTACATCCATAGAGGCGATCCATTTTTATTTATACGAGTATAGATGAAAGAGATGAAGCGACATTCAAAAAATACGTAAAAATGTCTATATAATAATTTCTATATATAGAAACGTCAAGAACGTTTAACATATCGTAGATACTTATTATTAATCTGTGGTTCAACATCTGGAATTTTCCACTCAAAAAGAAGATATAAATTCATCGTTAGCCTTTCAGGTTTCCAGCTTTTATTAAGATTCCGCAATTCAAGATTTAATAATAATACTAGTCGACCCACCCCGGCTTCGTCCAGGTGTAATTTACCACATATATGTGATGTACTCCCATACAAACTTTCATTCTCTTTCGCTATATAGTTACACCGCTATATAGCCAAATACCTAAATAGCCATAATGATATAATTTAAATTTTAACATCAACATAATTATATAGAGTACAATTATTTCCCATCCATCCTCTATTTCTTTCCTTTTTAAAAGATAAGTTATGTCCTTTCAAAGACTCTAGTCTATCTCTATGCGTGAGAGCGTAACAGACAGACAGTTACATTCGCATTAATAAAATTAGTTGGGATTGGGATTTTGCTTAATCATCGAACGTAAAAAAATTGTTGTTACTTTTGAGTAATGGATCACAGTGTTCCTATTTTATTCCTAGTGACCACAGATACATAACTCCAAACTTTTTGGTTAAGAATTGAAAAGATATTTACATGTCGACCTCATTCCGTCCTATCGCGAAATATTCACGTCAAAGAATTTTTCGCCAATATCTTATATTCAATATTCCGACGAATATCTTAGAGTGGAAATTTTCAGTGTCCTGTTCACCGAAACGATGGAAGTAACCTTAAACGTTAATAATATAATGAGACTAGTAGACTTGCTCTATCATTGTTTGGGCTAAAATATTATTAAATGACGATAACTTTTTAACTGGAAACCGATTTAAATGCAACAAAGTCTATATTTTTAACTAGCGGCCCGTACCGGCTTCGCACGGGTGGATAAGTTTTTTTTAATATTTTGGCTCTCGCGCATTTCGGTACCCCCTCTCTCGCCGCGTTGCTCACACCCCCGGTCCGTCGGGGTCCATCTTTTGTTAATAATATAGACATTTTTAATTTCGTAATATCTTTTGAATGTATTGTCCGATTTAAATAATTCAATCTACAGATATTGAAACAGTTGAACACGAAAA
This sequence comes from Limenitis camilla, assembly GCA_905147385.1. Taxonomy (NCBI): domain Eukaryota; kingdom Metazoa; phylum Arthropoda; class Insecta; order Lepidoptera; family Nymphalidae; genus Limenitis; species Limenitis camilla. Next base: position 8,444,538 of record LR990240.1, read on the forward strand.
TTTAAGATGGTCTGATTTTGATAGGCATTTCTATCACCACGGTTCTACCTTGTTATGCATTTATATGTTTCATTAATTCAGATTTATTTTCTTGTTTCGTCCTTTTCAGACCACTTTTTTACGTAGTCGGGTTATAGTTTTTTAAACTTAATTTTTTTATTTAATAGTTTTTCGACCGAGATATTGTTTTTAACTGCATTATGTTGATGTTGGTTTTAACTACAACGACAGGACAATACGACCGCATTTTAAACATATATGTTGACATAAACAATAACATATATATATATATATATACATATTTGTGCTCGCCACCTTTCTTTTGATATCAAACACGTGATAATTAGCTCAGTTTAATTTTTTTCGATGTTAGATTTTATTTTATAGCCTATGTCACCCGCGCCATTATCACAAATTTATTGATACCTCATTCATGAAAATTGGTTCGGTAGTTTAGTTGCTAGAGTGGAACATACATACATAGATACATACATACATAGATACATAGACTGCCAAAATCATAACCCTTCCTTTTGGCTTCGCCGTGGTCGGGTAAAAAATGATGTTTTGTTAGTCAGATAGTTGAAGAAAAAAATTTTAAAAAACTATAACCCGACTACGTAAAAAAGTGGTCTGAAAAGGACGAAACAAGAAAATAATCAGATAGAAACCTAGAAATGTATCGGTATAAAAATGGTCAAGGTGAACCGTGGTCGCACCCTATACTTACTATGTTCGTTTCATGGTAGTGTTCCTCTAATCATATATATAATCATAGCAGGTGGCATTGGAGTAGGGTAGTGGTCACTTCCGTTGTTTTGACAGTTTCGACCCTTTATATGCCATCGACAGTCTGACTGAAGTCTTAGTCGTGCGCGGTCTCTCAAGAAGTGAAGTTGTCTCTGGAAAGTGTTAGTGTTGTGCAGTGCAGTTTTAGTGCTATAAGTGCTGTCCAATTAAGATCACAATGTAATTGCCACGTCTTCTGTTAGGTTAGGTTTATGTGAGTTTGACCTTGGGTTTAAACAGAGAGCCTAAACAGTGGAGGCGAGTGTCGTGATCACTGAATGTCCTTAAGTCTACACCTTGGTCACAAGTCCAAGGTTACTGCTTAGGTTTCTGTAGAAGTATCTACGTTGCGTTTACCCAATATTAAATTCAATCTCAGCTCCCCTGTTAGTGTTTTCCAATATTCCCCTCACCTCCTTACTTCGCATCATTAAAATCCCGACATATATAAAAATCTCTTATCACAGTGTTTGTTATCGAACTCTTCCGAAACGGCTTGATCGATTTGTATGATTTTTTTTTTGTATACGTAGGTTTTGTATACTCTAGAAGATAAGGGTGGACCACTCCAAAAATTAATTTATATGGCAAACATCGTTTTAGCGTCAGCTAGTAAACTATATAACAAATGAATTTAATAATATTTTAAATACATTGTCTGGTAGATACAAAAAGATAATTTATTAAAGGTTTTAAGAAATTTACTCCGACAGATGGCCTTTGTTCCACTTTAGATAATAAATAACATATAAATATTTTTGGATGATAATAAAATGTCTTATATTTCTTTTTATAGAAGGAATTAAGGTATAAGTGGAAATTTTATAAAACATAACAATAGTATGTATTTCCCTATTTATATATAAGAATCTGACAGTCCATGGGACTTAATACCCCATGGATTTGCATATGGGGCAATTTGCATAAACTCTAGACAGCACTGCTCAGTGCTCGACCTTATATCCAACATTTAACTTTTTTTTATTGATTTGCATTAGCATAGGTAATCGATACTGCTCGCCCTGGACATACGCGACAACCACTTCTTAAATTACTAGTCAAACTACCTAGAACTATCGGTACAGTTTTGGCCTAATTTTCAACTATCAACAGTGTTGTTTTTAGCTTGTAAATCAGTCGAACAATTAATTAGTGAAAAATAATGGACAATATGGGAACTTGTACTTCAATGTTTTGTCAGGTAACTTATTTTTATATTAGATGATTCAAAATATTATGTAATACAACATATGATTATAGAACATGACAACAAAGTTTAGATAAAGCCGTGCATGCAATATTTGGTATGGCAGGGAGATACGAACAAACTACGAGACGCAATCACGTGTTGGACACGAAATGGAAGTGAAATTCTTTGTTGCAGGAAGCGACGCAGCGAGCAGGTGTGCAGACACCAAAATTGCGCATAACAAATTATTCCAACTGATGTCAAGCTTGCTGTCTTGTTTTATAAATTTAGCTTTTTGGTATAGTTACAATTTTACCAGTTACATATTCCAAATAAACTCAAAGTAGACCTATTTATTTTTTGAGAGCTGGCAAGATATTCATCATTTGCTCTTTTGGAAATTTGATTTTTAACCAGTCTGTTTTGCAATAATTGAAATAAAAAATATGTTATGTATAAAATTCTCGTGTCACAATGTTAGTTACCAATCTCCTTCGAAACGGCTCGACTGATTTTTATGAAATTTTATATGCATATATAGTAGGTCTGAGAATCGGTTACTATCTATTTTTCATCCCCCTAAGTGTTAAGGGTGGCCCACCCCAAATTTATCTGGCAAAACAACGTTTGCCTGGTCAGCTAGTCTTATATATAAAATTCTCGTGTCACAATGTTAATTACCAAACTCCTCCGAAACGGCTCGAACGATTTTTATGAAATTTTGTGTGCATATCGGGTAGATCTGAGAATCGGTCATCATCTATTTTTTATACCCCTACGGGATAAGGGTGGCCAACGGTGACAAAACAACGTTTGCAGGGTCAGCTAGTTATGATATAAAATTTTGTCTAATATGAAATAATATTATGGTGGATGTGGATTAATAATTATTTAATATAAGAAAGATAGTTTAAAGAGTTTCATGAGAGAAGTGAAAATTAACTACCACAGTGTATATATAGTGCAGACTGCAGCGTAACCCTTACACGATCACGTTAATCTGAAGTGTTTTGGCCGAATTTGTTTGTTGATAGAACAGCAGACCATTATAAGTGGTGGTCAGCAAACGCAAATCAATATCTTAATCTAGCAGAATTTCCTAAGATTTATTTATCATCTCCCGGTAGTAGTGTATACAGTGAGCGGCTATTTCCGGAAGCAAGTATAATTTATGAGGAAAAGCGCATTCGTTTGCTATCAATAAAGGCTAAAAAATTGTTTTCATTCATCATAACTTACCACTGGTTTTAAGTATTAATATGTTAAGTTTTAGATAAAATAAAAATATTTCTAAGTAATTTTATGCATTTGTTTTTATAGTTATTAGTATTCGACTAGTGAAAAAAAAAGGCCGAAGAGCCGATTACCAAATATCATCTCTAGTTTATAAATAGTCAAAACGATTTGTGAACCTGCTCCTGAATCTCATTGGCCTAACTTACAAGCTTAAAAAAAGAAAGCAATCGTCATGTCCTCCTTAAGTTCTACACTTAGTAAATTTTATTCCTTTGAGTACAATGAATAATTGCGAATTCACTCTTGACCGCTCCTAAAAATCTGTTCTAACATAGACCGAACAACGAACTCTCAAGTCTGAACTGTCGTAAAAATTCGTTTACAACTTCGATAAGACTCCTCGCTGTGTGGAGGCAATGGCGGCGTCTACTTTAATGTCTAGTGCTTATTTTGATCGTAAATAATGCTTTGACCATAAATACTCGTACACCTTCGTCTAACGATGCCAGATATGAAACGTATTTATCGGAGTTCACATTTTATATTTGACTTTTAAATTTTTCACTTTTAAAGTCTGATTGCTTTTAAATCTTTTTGAACTTTTTTGTTATCGGTTTATTTGACTAAAGACCTCTCTTCGCATTGAAAGGCAAAAAAATTGGCCAACTCCAAGTGGTACTAAAGTAGAGTGGGTTCCCTACAATTATTGGTTTTGACTGCTTTGCGACATAAACGGTCTCTTTCTTTTGATTGTGTTGCGATTATTAGGAAATAGCGTACTTGAATTGTCATTAATTTTGGCCAACAGACAGACAAAAAAGTGAGTTGTGAAGGCTCCTAATTACAATGTTAAAAGTATTAACAAATTAGATTGAGATCCTCTTCCTTCTTAAGAAAGTTACCTTAACGGATTTGTTTATTATGCTGGAAACTTTGTACCCTGTAAATGAGGTTATATGTTTTTGATCATATTATCGTAGTGTAATATATGTTTCGGTTCGGTATAATGCCCGTATAAAGTACTGAATGAAAATAAATCAATATAATTGAAGGATATAGAGGAAAATATCGACGTGGAGACACCGTCAGAATAATCTTATTTATTCACTCTGAGCATAATGAGATTGTCTCGCTCCACCAGATAGGATAGCAACCACCGAATTTACATGTTTTACATTTACTCAAATTAAATTGTTTTAAATATACTATACAGAAGATATTCCTTCTCTCCGCTGAGGTGAAATGAGACCCGCTCCGGCTTTGCACGGTTACCTTTTCTACTATAATATGCATGTATTATACATATAAACCTTTCTCTTGAATCACTCTATCTATTAAAAAACCGTATCAAATTCCGTTGCATAGTTTTAAAGACCTAAGCATACATAGGGACAGACAGATGATAAGCGACTTTGTTTATGTAGTGAAGTTAAAATAGATACCTACTTGGAATTTTCCGTAAATTTCAATTTTTGGAATGATTACTTTCTGAACAAAAGCGTGTATGTAGTTTCATGAAAGACGACCATATAATATAGGTTTTTTACAACCGTAGAATACTTAAATTTAACTATACCCTTACCAATTTTTACAACTCCGACCCAATAACCAAAACCGCAGAACAAACGACAGTAACGTTAAAATCGAAAGATATTTACGATCACATATCCTCCTTGTTTACGTGTTAGAATAAAAGTAACAAGATAATTATAATAAAATAATTATTCTTCACTTTATAGGCTAATAGGCCAGAAGAAAAACTATTAGACAGAATTAAGTAGATTTTTGATCCCAAATTGGAGACAAACTCCTAATGAAAAGATAAACTATTCTTTTATTGATAAACCACAACTAAAATTGATAAAAAAGTAACAGTTTCTTGGTTTAAATTTAAGAGTTATAGGCCGTACATTAAGACCGATGTCTGCTTGTCCTCCTGAAAAAATAAAATGATGTTTTGGGTACTTACTTTAGTTAAGCAGTTAGATTTAAAACTGAGGACAACAACCACAGAACCATTAGTTAAAGCATTTTGTTGCTTTTAAAACTTAGAAATTACCATAAAATGCAAATAATGTAACATCTGTTATGTTAATTAATAAAACCTGCTAAGTGCGAGTCGGACTCGCGCACAAAGGGTTCCGTACCAATATTTGACAAAATAACTTTTTTTTTATTTGTGACGGGATTGCGATTGGCCTTAAATTTCCCTGCCAAAGACAAGCCCCGATGTTAAGTGAAGATTAGGCCGAAGATGGACCTCGCTTTCCTGTAAGTAGCCTATTCACTCTCTTCTTAAAGATCCCCAAGTTGTATGTTGGAGGAAACACAGACGAGGGGAGAGAATTCCAATCCTTAGCTGTGCGCATGAGGAAGGAAGCTGCCAAGCGCTTCGTGCGAATTGGTGGTATGTCAACAACATAAAGGTGAAAACTCTCACCTTGTTAAAGTCACGTTTGGGAGCGTTCAAGTATTACGTAACGCAATTTTTGAAGATTTTAGATGCTCCCTCCCCCCCAAGTAATGCACCATAACGTTTTTTCTGTACCCTCCTCCCCTCCCTAAACGTTACGTAACATTTAAGTGACCATGAAAGTGACTATGTATAATATCTTTGTTATTGTATTAATTAATATAACAGAAGAAGAGATTTTTAACTTATGTTTTTATTTTTCCATAAATCAAATAAATGTAGGTACGTAAAACACAATTCAATTGCAATTACTGCTTCCCTGTTCACGGGTTTGCCAGCCACTCAGACTCTCCGGTATTGTTAAACCATTTGCATCAAAATTCACAGACAACAGCAATGAGCTTCTATGTAAACTCTAATGAATACTGACATCCATAACAAAATAAAAATCACGTACACACAGTCGAGGGATTCCCCGAAATATATGCGAAACGGTTACCAACTTAAGAAACAAAAGTGCAATACAATCGAGGGATTCCCCGTAAAACAGGAGGGGGAAAAACGAAAAGGGTTGCCGATTTTGAAGGTTCTAATTCCCTAGTTTTTTTTTAATAAAAAAAAATGTTACGTAACGCGTTGTTTAAATGATCCCCCCTCCCGCCTTTGTAACGCACCGTAACGTTTTACAAGACGGGAAAATTCGAAAATTTAAGAAAACTTAACGACCATATTAACTTTTCTAATGTAATATTTGTGGCGTTTGACAATTGTCAGTCATTTTAATTATATTCATAGACGTCCTCAGTTTGTCTTTCTGTAATTTTGTACTTTTTCTTTATTTGCAAAGAGAGAGTGAGAAAAAATTGTAAAAAGAAAAATGATAAAAAGAAAAAGAAAAGAAAGGCGACAGATAATATAAGAGAGAGAAGAGAGCAAAAATAAAGTCGAACAGAGACTGACGATTCTGAACAGAGATGAAGATAAATATTAAAGAGAGAAAAAAGAGAGAGGATGAGACAGAATGATAGTATATTAGAGGAAGAGAGACTGCAATACAATGGACTTCTCTCTGTGAAAGAATTTTTAAAATCAAATTTAGTAACAACAAAATGGCCACATTCTATTAATTAATAAATGTATATAGCAACACTACATCACATTTATCACTCACAAAATGTTTAGTTCTCTATCAATGAAAGAATTTTAAAATCAAATTAGTAACAACAAAATGGCCACATTCTATTAATTAATCAATGTATATGGCAACACTACATCACATTTATCACTCACGAAATGTGTAGTTCTCTATCAGTGAAAGAATTTTAAAATCAAACTAGTAACAACAAAATGGCTATATTCTATTAATTAAAAAATGTATATGGCAACACTACATCACATTTGTCAGTCACGAAAAGTGTATCTGTAAAAAAAATTAAAATCGGATTAGTAGTTCCTGAGAAACTCTTCAATTTATAAAATGACCAGGTTATGGCACTTAAATGGCCATATCTTTTAATTAGAATATTTATGGCAACACCAAATAGCCTATGTTACCCGGAAAGGATGTAGTTTTCTATCGGTGAAAGAATTTTCAAAATCGCTTCAGTACTTTTCGAGCCTATTCGCAACAAACAAACAAACATACAAACATCATCATCATTACGACCCGTCAATGGCCCACTGCTTAGCCGGGTCTCCTCCTTAGAATGAGGAATGAGGAGGGTATTAGGCCATAGTCCACCTCGCTGGCCCAGTGCGGGTTGGCAGACTTCACTCACCTTTGAGAACTTTAGGGAACTCTCAGGAGTGCAGGTTTCCTCACGATGTTTTCTTTCACCGTTAAAGCAAGTGACATTTAATTGCTTAAAACACACATAGCTCAGAAAAGTCAGAGGTTTGTGCCCAGGATCGAACTCGGACCTCCCGAGTAAGACTTGAAGTCTCAACCACTGGGCCATCACAAACATACAAACAATCAAATCTTTCCTCTTTATATAATAGTGTAGATAAGACAGGACAACGTCTGTCGGGTCAGCTAGTATGCATATAAAATTTCATAAAAATCTGTCGAGCCGTTTCGGAGGAGTTTGGTAACAGACACCGCGACACGAGAATTTTATATATAAGACCAGCTGACCCTTACGACTTCGTTCCCATGATAATCCGCTCCTATTGGTCTTAGTGCCATGATATATAGCCTATAGCCTTCCGCAATAAATGGGCTATCTAACACTGAAAGAATTTTTCAAATCGGACCAGTAGTTCCTGAGATTAGCGCGTTAAAGCAAACAAACTGTTTAGCTTTATATATTAGTATAGAAATTGAAAACTAAAATGGTTTATGCTAAATCTAAGTAAATATGGTAAATTATTACCGTGCGAAGCCGGGGTGGGTTGACTAGTGTTAATTATGATGTTGGCAACACTTATAATTTATGTAGCATCCTGTTACTTGATCATAATGTTGATACGACTGATATGAGTAGCATCCTGTTAATTGATCTTGATGTTGGTACGACTGATATGAGTAGCCTCCTGTTAATTGATCTTAATATTGGTACGACTGATATGAGTAGCATCCTGTTACTTGATCTTGATGTTGGTACGACTGATATGAGTAGCCTCCTGTTACTTGATCTTGATGTTGGTACGACTGATATGAGTAGCATCCTGTTACTTGATCTTGATGTTGGTACGACTGATATGAGTAGCCTCCTGTTAATTGATCTTAATATTGGTACGACTGATATGAGTAGCATCCTGTTACTAGATCTTGATGTTGGTACGACTGATATGAGTAGCATCCTGTTACTTGATCTTGATGTTGGTACGACTGATATGAGTAGAATCCTGTTAATTGATCTTAATGCTGGTACGACTGATGTGAGTAGCATGCTGTTAATTGATCTTAATATTGGTACGACTGATATGAGTAGCATCCTGTTACTAGATCTTGATGTTGGTACGACTGATATGAGTAGCATCCTGTTACTTGATCTTGATGTTGGTACGACTGATATGAGTAGCATCCTGTTAATTGATCTTAATATTGGTACGACTGATATGAGTAGCATCCTGTTACTTGATCTTGATGTTGGTACGACTGATATGAGTAGCATCCTGTTACTAGATCTTGATGTTGGTACGACTGATATGAGTAGCATCCTGTTACTTGATCTTGATGTTGGTACGACTGATATGAGTAACATCCTGTTAATTGATCTTAATGTTGGTACGACTGATATGAGTAGCATCCTGTTACTTGATCTTGATGTTGGTACGACTGATATCAGTAGCATCCTGTTACTTAATCTTGATGTTGGTACGACTGATATGAGTAGCATCATGTTACTTGATCTTGATGTTGGTACGACTGATATGAGTAGCATCCTGTTACTTGATCTTAATGTTGATACGACTGATATGAGTAGCATCCTGTTAATTGATCTTAATGTTGGTACGACTGATATGAGTAGCATCCTGTTACTTGATCTTGATGTTGGTACGACTGATATGAGTAGCATCCTGTTAATTGATCTTAATATTGGTACGACTGATGTGAGTAGCATGCTGTTAATTGATCTTAATATTGGTACAACTGATATGAGTAGCATCCTGTTACTTGATCTTGATGTTGGTACGACTGATATGAGTAGCATCCTGTTACTTGATCTTGATGTTGGTACGACTGATATGAGTAGCATCCTGTTACTTGATCTTGATGTTGGTACGACTGATATGAGTAGCATCCTGTTACTTGATCTTGATGTTAGTACGACTGATATGAGTAGCATCCTGTTACTTGATCTTGATGTTGGTACGACTGATATGAGTAGCATCCTGTTACTTGATCTTGATGTTGGTACGACTGATATGAGTAGCATCCTGTTACTTGATCTTGATGTTGGTACGACTGATATGAGTAGCATCCTGTTACTTGATCTTGATGTTAATACGACTGATATGAGTAGCATCCTGTTACTTGATCTTGATGTTGGTACGACTGATATGAGTAGCATCCTGTTACTTGATCTTAATGTTGGTACGATTGATATGAGTAGCATCCTGTTAATTGACCTTAATGTTGGTACGACAGATATGAGTAGCATCCTGTTAATTGATCTTGATGTTGGTACGACTGATATGAGTAGCATCCTATTACTTGATCTTGATGTTGTTACGACTGATATGAGTAGCATCCTGTTACTTGATCTTGATGTTGGTACGACTGATATGAGTAGCATCCTGTTAATTGAATGTTGGCCAACTGATAAACACAAATCAGATAGTGGGGATTTGCAAAATAAATACGCCGTCACGACAGAATTGTGATGAATTCACATTGCGACTATTCTAGGAGTAACGCTGTAGCTCTGAGTCTAAAGTATAACACCGAAGAGGATATTATAGTCAAACCGTCATAATGTTAGTCTGCGTATAGACTACTACAAAATTCTTCTTTTCTCTCTTTATTAATTAACACTAGTAATTAAATAAGAATATGACATTGCTACAATATACAATTATTGCTCTTACGTTACTTATTCTTAGTAACTGTTAAAACATCGATAAAATAAATCTCGCAAATAAAATTGATGCATGGGATGTTTTAATGTTAATAGGTAGGCATATAAAATACAAATTGGAAGCTTACTTGGATTTCCCCCTGGGCCGGTGGAATTGACATTCGACAATGTGTTAATTAAGCAATTTTGGTAATGGCGGTTACATTCTCTTGTTACTGGGACGATTTTATTAGCTGTTTTAATTAAGTATATGTTCTGGATGTTATTACTATACAATTGCATTAATATGATGTGGACATAGTCATTCTGTTAATATATTTTTATTATGCAAAAGTTGTTAAAGAAGTTATTTGATAGTGGCACATTTATAAATAAAAAATGCAAATAAATGTATGGCATACAGATTCGCCAAACCCAAACTTAATATTATAAATGTGAATCTTATTCTATCTGTCTGTCTGTTATGCTTTCACGTTTAAACTACTGAACCGATTTTGATGAAATTTGGTATAAAGACAGACAAAGTCTAGCCTTAGGAAGGAATATAGTTCGTTTTATCACGAAAAAAGGCTTAAAGGAGTTGAAATAGGGGATGAAGTGCATGTCGAGCTGTGTGACCATTTACATATATATTAGTCATATTTTTTTTTTATTTTACTAGCAGTATGGATCACATACTACTAGTATTCCCTTTACCCCTCCTAGTAAGCTAAAATGCTCGTGTCAGGAGCGGACCACGCCAGTAGTCCAATTTCCGGGATTTGAACCCACAACTTACCGATCGTGAATCCAACGCCCAAACGACTGAGCTACTGACGCTTCAAATTTCAATTTTAATTATATGCTGACGTTGGAAATGTAAAATATAGCGATATATCAATAGGGGATAAAAGTTTGTATGGGAGTTCGTCATATATAGCAATATTATGTTGAAAATTAAAATTTTCGTTCCGGATAATGCCGGAGCAGGTCGACTATTAATATCTATAAATTACATAAACATTCCTCGTTTTACGCTAAATAATAAAAATCGTATCAAAATGATAGATAGGTATAAAACATTACCCTAAAACTGTATTGTTTGATTGTAAAAGACAAGAATTTCTTCTTGTAAATTGCAACATACTCCAAAAATTCCGTCATGACCGCTATAAAACGAAAGATATATGATACCATTACTGTACAGCAATACATATACACATGCAATTTGGACGAGGCGAGCAGTGCCTGGGACTTGAGACCCAGGAGCAGGTTTAAAGAGCTCTTTCATAATATAATAGGTTGGGGAAAGTCTTTTCGCATTATAGTATGTATGAACTTGTAATAAAATCTCTTTGGCTATACTATTTGTATCTGGCTGGTTTTGGTATCATTACAAGTTTACATTTTAAAGAAGATAATTCCAAATTCAAATTAGGAAAATGTGTGATTTTCATTTGTTTTTCGTACTGTGAAGATGAGTGAATCTATTGAAGAAATTCGATATATTTTAAAATTTTACTACAAAAAAGGTAAAAATGCAACGCAAGCCGCGAAAAAAATTTGCGATTTTTATGGACCTAGTGCAGTGTCTGTGAGAGTAGCACACATTTGATTTAAGCGTTTTCAATCCAGAAATTTTGATGTCAAAGATGCACCTCGCTCTGGTCGCCATAGTACGGATAAAATGGATGCCATTTTTGAAAAAGTGGACCAGGATCGGCTTATCAGTAGCTACGACGTAGCAGAAGAACTGGGAATTGACCACAAAACAGTTTTGGCGCATTTGACTAATAAAACTGGGTACACAAAAAAGCTCGATATTTGGGTACCTCACGAGCTCACTGAAAGAAACGTAATGAACCGTGTACTCATTTGTGATTCTTTATAACGACGTAATGAAACCGAACCATTTTTAAAGAAGCTAATAACTGTTAATGAAAAGTGGATCACGTACGACAAGAACGTACGAAAAAGGTCGTGGTCAAAGGCCGGTCAGGCTTCACAGACTGTGGCGATACCCGGGTTAACTCGCAACAAGGTGATGCTGCGTGTGTGTTGGGATTGGAAGGGAATTATTCATTATGAGCTGTTACCACCAGGCAGGACCATCGACTGTGAACTCTACTGCGAACAACTGGTGAGATTAAAGCAAGAAGTTGAGAGAAAGCGACCGGAATTAATCAACAGAAGGGGTGTGGTTTTTCATCATGATAACGCTAGACCTCACACATATTTAGCCACTCAGCAAAAATTAAGAGCGTTTGGCTGGGAGGTGTTAATGCAACCGCCGCATAGTCCTGACCTCGCCACCTTCAGATTTCCACCTGTTTCGGTCTCTTCAGAATTCTTTAGGCAGTGTCAGGTTAACATCACGAGCGGACTGCCAATACTACTTGTCGCGGTTTTTTGATCAGAAGCCCCAAAATTTCTATAGCAATGGGATCATGTCCCTATCTACAAGATGGCAAAAAGTTATCGAACAAAATGGTACCTACAACTTTAGTTAAATGTAAATAAACTATCTTAAAAAATGTTTAAAATTTTCTTAAAAAATGCGATGAAACTTTTTCTCCAACCTATAATTAACTCTCACCTCCACCACTCGACCTCGCTAACGACAATAGATAATAAAGTAAAGAAGGGTAACCTTAATCACGACACTATAACACTAACTTTCATGTTAACTGCACGAAAACACCAGAGAGACTGAGACTAATCTATCGCACTAAAGGTTATATATTGTCTTCACGTCGGTATACTTTAAATAATGTAAAATGATCCGCTACTACAACTTTATAAACAGTGTTGCTAACATGACGGTCGTAGATATTGCTTTAATCGATTAATGACGTTTAGAAACTGACAGGCTTTCGTCTACGGAGATCATTTAAATAAATAATTATCTATTTCATTATGAATGACTTCAAAGATCATATTAATCACGCACACAATGTAATTTACCACACCACTAAACCTAATGACCTATGTTCGTTTTAACAAAAAATATACTACTCAGAGATTTATGGTTAGAAAGAGGAGAGGGGGAATATTGAAGAACACTTGGAATTGAATGGACTATTGGGTAAACGCAACGTAGATACTGCCACTGAACCGATAAATAATCAAACATTATGATTTCTTACAATTACAAGAGCCTACACCTTGGTCACAAGGAATTAAGGAATTGCAACACTCACCACCACTGCCCAGGACCCCTATTTTGAACCTAAAGTTAGGTTAACTTATGGCCAACTTACGCGCCGTATGGTAAATAAAAATAAACATATCTTATTACAATCCTTCGGAAACATAAAAATTTTCCGGGATAAAAAGTAGTATATGTGTTAATACAGGTTATAAAGCATCTGTATGCAAAATTTCAATAAACTCCGTTCAGCCGTTTTTATGTGATTGACTTTGACATCAAATGTGACAGCTGACAATTCAGAATTTGTGGTTTATAGTATTACTATCTGTGCCCGCGACTTCGTCCGCGTGGAATAGTGTCTATGGGTAACATTTCTAATTATTTAGTTATTTATATTGAATCAACAGCCTAAAAAATAAGTTTCAAGCGTCTTGCTCTAAAAATGACGATAATTCCATACAATATTTCATCCCCACTTTCAACGCCTTACTACCCTTTTTTCGCATTAATTCTAGACTATCTGTATACCAAATTTCATTTCAATCGGTTCAGTAGTTTTGGAGTGAAGTATAATCGAGTTATCCTTTTTACCGCATTTAGATCTTTCTTTTGAAAATACAATAATTCCAAAAAACTATTTACTCTAAAGTTCTTAGTAGTAAATAGTAAATTAATTATGATTTATTTGTTACACAAGCGACCTTAAATCTAACTTTATAACCGTGGTTTAGCTGTTTTCTAATTAGTTATAACAAGAGTCACATTGGCCTAATTTGTATTCGTACTCAGCAATCCTAGTTTAGCGCTAGATAAACAAAGTTTCTTGCAGACATTAATTTGTTGGATACGATAGCTATTTGGATGAAGTCTGTCTTTTTACTCCTGAATAATTTATAACTCACTAATTATTCTGAAAGTAATAGATACTGAAAGCACTTAAAAGCTTTTGTTGTTTTTGTTTAAACCTTTCGATTCTGGAGTATTTTAAAACTACTTATTATTGTTAAAGGCAGAATAATTTAAAAAATATTTCCGTCTTTAATTTAAATTAAGTTTTACAATTATTATATTGATGTTATCACCACACTACAATGGCAACGATTAAGTTAAGTAATTGCCCAACATTCGATCAACTCGCACACCAACCAGTGCCGCGACTGCTATACGTTACTGTCATATCCTGATTGATTGATAAATACTTTATTGCACACAAAATAAATACAATATTACAGACTTAACAAGACTTAAACCTATACAAGTGCGCAATAGGTAGAGATATAGAGTGCGCAAAGGCGTCTTATTGCTTTAAACAATTTATTCCAGACATGGCCGGATTATCCATAAGGCGGATTAGGCAACTGCCTAGAGGCCCCGCACCGACTAGGGGCCCACGAGAACCTAGTCGGTGTGGGCCACGCACCAAGAAAAAAAAACTTTTCATTCGTGACATTCCCCATTATTAGCCAGGTAATGTCACCATAGAAAAATATATGTCGGGGATTTTAAAACGATGTGAAAGGAAATGGAAGGAGGAAGATGGGGAATATTGGGGAACATTAAAAGGGGTGATGGTATTGAATGGAATATTGGGTAAACGCAACGCAGATACTTCTACTGAACCGATATATGATCAAATATGATCTCTAACAATTACGAGAGAAACCTAAGCAGTGCCTTGGACTTGTGACCAAGGTGTAGGCTTAAGGATATCCTTTAAGTGATCACGACACTCGCCTCCACTGCTCAGGCTCTCTGTTTAAACCCAAGGTTAAACGCACATAAACCGAATCTAATACAAGGCTAACCTAACCCAAGGCTAACCTAACCTAAGGCTAACCTAACCTAACATTGTGTTTACTTAACCACGTGGCAATTACATTGTAAGGACTTACGTGACCTTAGTTGGACAGCACTTCCACACTACACTGCACTTGACACTATCACTATCACTAGCACTACTTAGATGATGTTCACTTCTTGAGAGACCGCGCACGACTAAGACTTCAGTTAGACTGTCGATCGCATATAAAGGTTCGTGGGTAGACACTGTCAAAACAACGGAAGTGACTACTACCCCACTCCAACGCCATAGACAACGATAACGATTCGATTAATCGATAATCTTTTACTATGCTCCGACATATATTTTACTTACTGTAAAAAGTGTCATCTAACAGTATTTGGTTGAATATGGAAATATTCTACCAGTTGACCTATGACCTATATGTAACAATTTATTTCATTAGGGTGAACTGAAATAAGTCGCGAAGTTATTCCGTTAGTTGCCGCTGACTTCATTCACGTTGGGCGAAACGGGGAATCCCTAAATTGTTTGATGTGTTCTGTGCAGTCAACAATAGTTTCAAAATACTTGATCGGTATTGGTATTTTGTGACTCTTGCGACTGAGAATTCAATTTTAATAGTTGTACTATGCTCCGTGTTTCGAAGAACGGTGTAACTAATTCAAAAACTGAAGTTATTATCAAGTAGGCAAGTAATTTTGATAATTGATTGCGAGATTTTATATTATGTCATTCACTTATTTCGTTTAATTTAATGTTATAAAGTTTATATAATAGTGATGAGTAACACCAGAATAAGTGAATAAAATGAGTCGATACCGCACGCGGGCACGATTGCCTTAGATATTCAACCAAATTGTTAACCATATTCAGGAATTATTTATTCCTTTGATTCGACTCTGATCGTTAGTGCTCGGAAGCTAAGTTAACTATGCAGCAATTCACTCATTAAAAACCTCGTCAGTAATGTACTATTACTGCATTTAACAATATTAAATTTAAAATAACCGCATCGCGTCTCATCCCTCTTTCTTACTCCATCATGAGGCTCGATCATCACTTATTTATAATTATAATATATCGTTAAGATCATTTTATTCAATAAAAGCAAAGCAGGAGTCAATCTCATCGACTCGACTTTTATAATAGAAAAAATATATTTTAAATAGTAAGAAAAGGGTAAAGGAAAGGGCCCCAACAATTGAATTGCCTAGGGGCCTCGATGGGGTAATCCGGTCCTGATTCCAGACAACCTATTCTAATGCAAGCTATGGCAGAGAGTTCGTAGCAATGCATAAAGTACACATAATAAATATTGACATTATGCATATACATCAACTTACTTAGATACATATAATATTATACAATACAATAATAAATAAACATGATATTAATTGATGGTATTATATTTTAATCTTGAGTAATACTGTTTTAAGCGACTTTTGAATGTATTTAATAACGATGTTGTGAAAGGAGAGATAGAGGTTTAATTTCAGACCTAATTTCTTCTTCTACTTGTGCTTCTCCACTACTAGAGGTTGGTCGTCAGCACAGCGAATTTTTCGCGATCTTGCGCCAAGCAAAATAGTTCTTCCACGCTGGCGATCTTTGTCCATTCGCGGATTTTGCGCTACCAGGACTTTTTTCTTCTTCCAGCGTGTTGTTTGCCCTCTACTTTGCCCATCATCATAATTTGCAGCAATACGTATCCCAAATACTAGATTTTTCTCCCGGCTACTGATGACGTCCTGGAGTACTTTCACGTTTGAAACTTTCTGTGTCCAGCTAATACGGAGCATTCTGCGGTAACACCATATCTCAAAGACTTCTAGACGTTTCTGGGTGTCAGCTTTCAATGTCTATGATTCACTACCGTATAACACTACTGGCCAGACATAGCAGTGGAGTATACGTAGTCTGCGTTTTATGAATTGTTTACGGCTGCACAAAACCTTCTCCAATCTTTTAAGGCTTGCTCGGGCTATTACAGTCCGGGGTTGAATTTCTTGCCCACAGTCGCATTCTTCATTTACCCAAGCACCGAGTTATTTGTACATACGCACCCGCTCTAGATATTTGCCTTCCAGCTGAATTTTCGGCTATAGATCCTTGTCTCCCGATACCAACATTGCCTTCACACTACACTCGTTGAGCCTTCTCACTAATGTCTATGGGTCGTTTTCTGAAGAGCCTAAAGGCGTATAGTAGGTTATTCACGACTTGACCGTTTATCTTGATACCTACCTCCAACCCCTATAGAGCTCCAGATATTACAGCTTTTGAGTATAAGTATGTTAAAAAGCTAAAAGTTGTTTTGTAATCAATTTCTAATAACTTTCTGTAACCAGAATCTAACTTGTTGGAGTTTTACTCTTTCCTTTTCTCTCAGATAACCATATCTTACTATTTGTAGTACAGGAATGTTAGGCTGCGTTTCCAGCAGAGATGAGCGAGGTGTAGGAAAGTGTTTGTTACGATTCTATGCTTCTAAGTATGTGACTTCGTTAAACATACTACCTGGTTTCTGGTGGAAACGCAGCCTTAGTGAATAGCATTCCTATTTTTAGAATGCTTTTGATTATACGTAACTCGTTTTTCCCTACGAATATATTCTGAAATGATTTTGTCTTTATAGTTTCATTGTACCAGGAAGGAAGTCGTATAAAATGATTCCTTTTATCGGGAAACGCCTGTTGTCACGAAAATTTGATTTTACGAATGAACAAATTTAATATGGCCACCTCCATCAAACGCCAGATTTATATTCCATTCGCAATACTACAGTGGAAATAATGCGCTATTATATACGGATTTGTGGTTTCAAATAATATTAACGTGAAACTTCCTTTGTTGTATGGTTTTATAATAATATGTAAATATTGCCTTCCTGCTATTATTCTTGATGCTCTAACGTTTATAATTAACCAAAATAGGATAAAGTTTTGCTGTTTACCTAATCATGTGGTTCGGTAGTTTTGTAGTAATAGATTATTTAATAAAGATTATTCTAACGTAAGGCTAAACAAAATTTAAATTAAATCAGCACAAAAAATGTATTTTATTACATAATAATAGTATATGTTGGAGAAATAGTGTAGCCAGTAGCCGGGAGTTACTACAAACCGTCAAGAAGAGAAAAGTCCAGTATTTGGGAGACGTCTTGAGACACGAGCGATACCGACTGCTCCAAATTATAATGATGGGCAAAGTAGAAGGCAAACGACGCGCTGGAAGAAGAAAGAAGTCCTGCGCAACATCCGTGAATGGACGAAGATCGCCAGCGTGGAAGAACTGTTTCGCATGGCGCAAGACCGCGAAAAATTCGCTGAGCTGACGGCCAACCTCCAGTAGTGGAGAGGCACAAAAAGAAGAAGGTGAAATAATTATAATGTTGGTAATTTAATTTATTTGAATAGCAACACTGTAATGTCACAGATTAATAGAAAGTAAAGTGTTAGATTCAGTGTCGGCGGAGGTGCAAGACGTGCGTACTGACAGTTAAATACCGGCAACATGACGGACACAGATAAGCTCAAGAATTCGAATCCATTTGAATCCGCGTGATATATATGGCAACACTAAATCACCTAGGTCACTCGGGAATAATTTAAATATCTATCAGTGAAAGAATTTTCAAAATCGGTTTAGAACTTTCAGAAATAATGTCCAACTTTCAAAATGGCCACTTTATGACACATAAATGGCCATATCTTTTTCATTATAATATTTATGGCAGCACCACATAGCCTTATGCTACTCGGAAGCTAAAAGGATGTAGCTTTCAATTGGGGAAAAAATTATCAAAATCGGTTAAATAGTTTTTAAGCCTATTCGCAACAAACAAACATACAAACAATCAAATCTTTTCTCTGCATACCTATAATACTGATTAAAATAATGATTTTTCAGGTCATCTCTCACATTTAAGTTTTATTATATTTTATTCATTTTCACTTAATATATATATTATTATTATACCATAGCAATTGATGATAATGACCTTTTCCGGGATAAAATGTTACAGATTAAAAAAAGGTAAGACCAACAAAATGACAAACCAACACACTTAAGCATCCATATAAATAAATAAAATTGGAGTGTTTGTTTGTAATATTAAAATAACCGCTTTTTACTAAGTGCATATGGTTGTATACACGGTTTCAGTTCGTTCCGGTTAATCTCTGAAATGGCTGGACCGATTATGGCAGGACTTTCACTGGCACATACCTGATGTAACAAGGAGTCATTTAGGCTATTTAACATCTATCTACGACCCATAGGAGCGGAGCAACACGCGAACGAAGTCACGCGGGCCAGTTAGTTTACAATATTAGTACCTATAGTTAGCAACACCTTTGACAACTTTATATTCGGGAGTTCTTTTTATTTTATTTCAAGTGTAAGCACCTGACAATATGTAACCTCTATTCCGAAAGACTTGGTTCAATTGTCAAAGTGATCTCGCCCGATAATCATCAAAGCTGTGTGTTGTGATGCTCCATTATAACCGTTTCGAAGATAAAGTGAGGGAGGGGAATGAAGAGAAAAATGCCAAGGTTTCAGTGGACCCTGATCGAGAATCCAGAGTTAATTAGAACCGCAGCATTAATGGGATGGGAGGGGGAAGGGTAAGTCTGGCCCACATGTAACTGATGTCGGATTCGCATGCTGGTGGACACAAGCTACTCAGGGAACAGATCCCCTACCACTAAAGATTATGCTTATACTTGTGTCTTGATAACATAACTACAGTGATGATATTAATATCGAAATATTGATTTCCAATATCATAACCTTATGTGACACACCCACAACATACAATAAATATGAGGATTAAAGTTTAATATTGAAATATACTCATATGAGAACTATTTAGTGGAATAAAATAGTTGGTGCTCGAATTATTCAATTCCTATAGCAAATAAATCGCAACTATCCTCCGAGTTCGATATTGCCGCGGAAATATTTAATTTTGTCTCCGAGTGCGACGTTTCTCGCTTAAATGAAAAATGAACGTATTTGTTTGCAAATTGGATATGGATGGATAAACTCAAATAGTTATTCTTTTTTTAGTTAGACTTCTACACTTTCCACTAACTCACTCTCTTACGTACTAATATGAAACAGTCCCTTCTATACCACAGGGATTATTATTTTATCATCATGTATGCAATATTTCATCTACATCAGCCGATTATTTTTCAGTTGTACTTCTCTCAATAAATGTATATTTAAAAAAATACAATATTGGCTCAGCTCAAGTTTAAAAATCCAATAATCTCTAAAAATTCTCTAAGGTATCGTTAAATGTAAATGTTTCTGAGAAAATTTCATCAGTGCAGAAGAAGAGAAAAGAAAATGATCTCTGCAAAATATATAATTCAAGAATTTGAATACCATCAGAGATCTGAGTAACAATTTCGTAAACCACTAGTTGCGGACTTCTACTCTCGCAACATACAGACCACTTATAAAACGTTAGATAGCATGGTGAAAATCCAACGAGCCAGACTGTCAATCTGTGTTATTCAAAACATATATGTCGGAGCATAGTAAAAGATTATCGATTAATCGAATCGTTATCGTTGTCTATGGCGTTGGAGTGGGGTAGTAGTCACTTCCGTTGTTTTGACAGTATCTACCCTCGACCCTTTATATGCGATCGACAGTCTAACTGAAGCCTTAGTCGTGCTCGGTCTCTCAAGAAGTAAACATCATCTAAGTAGTGCTAGTGATAGTGTCAAGTGCAGTGTAGTGTGGAAGTGCTGTCCAACTAAGGTCACGCAAGTCCTAACAATGTAATTGCCACGTGGTTAAGTAAACACAATGTTAGGTTAGGTTAGCCTTAGGTTAGGTTAGCCTTGTGTTAGATTCGGTTTATCTGCGTTTAACCTTGGGTTTAAATAGAGAGCCTAGCAGTGGAGGCGAGTGTTATGATCATTTAAAGGACGTCCTTAAGCCTACACTTTGGTCACAAGTCCAAGGCACTGCTTTGGTTTCTCTCGTAATTGTTAGAGATCATATTTGATCATTTATCGGTTCAATAGGAGTATCTCCGTTGCGTTTACCCAATATTCCATTCAATACCATCACCCCCTTGTAGTGTTCCCCAATATTCCCCATCTTCCTCCTTCCATCTCCTTTCACATCGTTTTAAAATCCCCGACATATATTATGTATAATACAGTAGTTTAATATATCTGCTATAATATTTGATTTGAATTACCGGTAATCTTAATTCAAATTACTGTTAACATAATGTGAAATATCAGTGAAAGATCACATTTTGACGTTATATTTTTTTTACTGTTTTTATTCCATAATGGAATAGGCAAAGGTATTACACCGTACAGCCTCGTCTTTAGTAGGTTAATTCTTTATTCATAGTTTGACGGAAACTTTTGGCGATTTATTTAGTGATATCAGTTTGCCAGTGATATTTGTTGTTTTTCCCCTCAAATTAAATAGAAAAAAAAAGATATTTTTTTAAAGATAATAAAAATTTTATTTTACCCAAAAGTTTTTCGTATAGCTCATATCAAATCGAGACTTATAAATTATTAAGTCACTCTGTGAATGAAATTACAGTCACGTATGCTTTTTCAATTTGTTCTTCACATGACATCACTAAGATTTTTTTATGTACAACGGAAAAGGGCTTGACTACGATCACACCTAATGGTAAGTAATGGAGTTTAACATGTAGCACGCTTTTCTAAAAGATCCCTATTCAATCTTCTTTTAAATGAGTCCAAATCAAAGGAATTCAGAAATACTGACGCCGGTAACGAGTTCCATACATCAGTCGTCCGCATCAGAAATGAAGAAGAAAAATGCTTCGTACGTAGGTACTGGCGGTGTGTCGACTACGAAGGGGTGGAGACCTAAACGGTGCCTATTAGCTCGGTGGTAAAACGGTGAAGTGGGGATTAAGTTGTGCAGTACCTGTAGAAGACCAACGAAGAGGCAACTTTTTGTCGATGCTCCAGACTGTTGAATTTCTCGCCGTACTAGTGCTATATCTCCTATGAGTTTCATAGTACACGGTCAACCAAGTCTAGAGCTTCAAGATGATATTTGACAGAGCCATCTTAAAACTGGCAGCAGTATTTCATGCACGGACGAACCTGGGCTTAATACAAGGTTGCATGTTGTTCGGGCTGAAATAGCTTTTTGCTGCTTTTTTAGCGCTGGTCTCTATATAACTAAGAAAATTTGAGTTGGATGTTATATCAACACCAATTCTAATGAATTGTTACGGGTTAGATATAAATGGAATTAAAGTCACAGGCTGCTTTGTAATTGGTTCTATTAACTCTACAGAAGTTTTTTTTCTACAGCATGGAAACATTATTACTGTAGCAAAGCTAAAAATAGCGTTACTACACATTTTTTTGCCTCACTAACCAAGCTATAATTCTCAAATTCATTAAATTAAAATAATAGTAGCGTGTCTTTCAGAAATTTAACTACACAATGCCCACTATTACCTTTGGAACGCTTCCACATAAAAATGGGTGTTGTTTATATAATTTTTATTTTATTGTCTTATTTAAATAAATCTTTATTTATTTCGTTTGAAGAAAATTGATTATCTTATTATAAGAAAATTGGATTAGTGCTAAAATAAATTTAGGGGTAAACATTTATATATAATTGGCAACACTGTGATGTCTTTGTCTAATGTTTATTTGAATCGGTCACCAAAGAAAGCGCTCCTTTTAGTTCGTTTCCAATGGCGAACTAGTTCGCTCTTTTAGTTCGTTAGTTCGAATGAACGAATAAAATCGTCTTTTTTTAGTCTTGGGCCTAATTAGTTAACAATGAGAGCGATCCTTTTAGTTCGCAATCCAAAGATGTACTAGTTCGCTCTTTAAATTCGTTAGTTCTTTTTTTAAATAATTTAATAAAAATAATAAATAAAGGAAAAAAAAATATTTAGTTTGCAATCCAATGGCGATCTAGTTCGCTATTTTTGTTCGTTAGTTCTTTTTTTAATTAATTTAGTAAAAAAAAAAATAATGGAAAAAAAACATCGATACTCTCAAAAGTGAAAAATCTATCTTAGAAATGTCGATGTTTATGAACAATATTTTGATATTTCTATCACCATTTGAATATATAAGTATATATCGATTTTTTATTAGAAAAAAACCACTATTTTTATTTATTACATATTTATTTTTATAGAAAACAAATAGTTAAGTATGGATGAAACATAAGCATCCCTAAAAGTAATTAATTCAATTTAAAAAGAACTAAGAGCGAGATAATTGACGAACTAGTTCGTATAGTTCACCTAAAGGAGCGCTCTTTTGAACTAGATCGTTCGCGAACTACTCAAGACTATAGTGGAGATTTGACGTTTGTCTTTGCCTTGTACTCGTAGCTTTGTATACGAGCAAAATTCATATTGTTATTGATAAAATTTTACTTCATAAAAACTAAACAAAACCACCAATAAAATTATTGTGTCACTTTTTTACATTTTATACCACGACGTTGAAGTCATAGTTAATGTTAATGTTTTTATAACCTAACAAAAATGGAAGGCAAGAAGATATCGTTTGGTTTCACTAAAACCAAAAAGGAAAACAAACCTTTGGTTGTTGAGAAAAAAGAATATATTGATTGTGTCGAAGAAAAATCCATAAAAATTGTTGGGTAAGTTAATTTGTTGTTATAGTTTAATTATGTGTTAGTCTTGGAACATTTTAATATTTTTTATATTTTTATGTAAAGGGTATTTCTTTAGAATAGTGGACTTCCACTAGTAATTTATATATTTGTTTTAGATAATATTTACCATCCTAAGTGTGTTTCTGAAATCCGTTATTCCAGAAAATACATACAATTTGATAAATATTATAATCTAGCATTTTCATTATCCTAAAGAAGTGCAAATTATACTTTATGTATTTTCATATAATCTAGAAGTTGCTCTTTAAAGTGGTAAAGCAATTATGTGACTGACTACATATAATTTTGTGCCCGAAACTTCTCATTCTAGTCACTATTAGTTCTGATTACAATGCCCTCTAAGAATTGAAGAATTTAGGACACAGTCTAACAAGTTGTCAGAGTGAAGGTTGAAAGACTGCACGTACTTTTGAGGACTCTTAGGCATGCAGGATTCCTCACAATGTTTTCCTTCACCATTAAAGCAAGTAATATTTATCGTTGCTACTCAACGGGCACAAATCCTCAAGGACATGAAGTCCTCCAAGAAGCCTGTGAAGTTTTCAATAAACTTCTGCGCTTCTGGAAGGAGCAGGGTAGGGGTCAGGACATCAAAGGCTTAACCACTATTTATTATTATTATAAATAATAAAAGTAACATTTTAAATTATTGGATTTCAGGGGTGAAATAGCACAAGAAAATAAACCACTGGTAATACCAATGAAACCAAACACACTAATAACTGCAGAACGGTTAAAAGAGATTGCGGAAAAAGTAGAAAATTTTGAAGAACCAGTAATTAAAGAAAAAATTGATGAAAAGAAGGATCTTCCAGTAACTGAGTCTATAGATGACATGGCACTAAGAGAACTATTAGAAGATGCTAAGAAGAAAGAAGTTGAAAAACCTAATTTAGTTGTGCCAATAAATGCTTTACCTGTTATTGAGGGGAAAGCAGAGGTATGTAAATGTTTTTCTAAGAGAAGAAATTTCTAAATACATGAATATCATGAAATTTCTAAATACAGTAGAACCTCGATTATCTGAACAAATTGGGACCGATACAAGTTTGGATAATCAAAATCAAAATGTGATTATCCAAACAAACAACACCTTTTCACAAAATAACAGTTTTAATATTTGACATACATATTAATGTTGTATAAATAAAACACCTGAAAAAAGTCCAATACCATTTTTATATTATTCTTTTATAAAATTGCAGCATGGAACAATCTTGCGCTAACATTCAGATAAACTAAGTCAGCATTCGGATAATGGAGGTTCTACTGTAGATTTGAAAATTAAAGTTATATTTTCGCTTTCAAGTAAAATTCCCAAAGTAGTGTGGCCAAAGAAAACCATTTATTTGAGTCTCTATTGAAGTTAAATGTTAGTTTATCATTTTTTAGGAACCCTGTTAAAAATGGATAAATGTCATATTTAAATAAAATTCTAAAGTTTACTATTGTACCAAGTATTCAATTTAATTCTAATTTTGATGTCTAAAAGTACACTCAATTCATTTTAAATTTAAGTATTATCTACAAAGTAGAATACAAACAAACATTACTTATTTTTATAGAATGGTCAGTAATTAGAATTTATGTAAATATATTCATTTTTATTTCTAAAATTTCAGCTGTCGAGGAAAAACCAGAAGACTAAAAAGTTATATAATACTCTATGGTTATATAAAATATTTTATTGTCCTTCAATCCATAACACAACTTTCACATTTAGAATATTAGTAAATATTTTGGAAACTTATATGATAATAAATATAATTTCAGGCAACACTTGATGACTATGAATCAGTGCCAGTACAAGATTTTGGAATGGCAATGCTCCGTGGGATGGGCTGGACACCAAGTAAGGATCAGTAAGTACTATAAGTGGAGGGATACAACAGAGTGTTCACACCATTATATAAGATTTATATTAAGGCTGATATTTTGGATTTCTATAAAAATATCATATATATTTCAAAGCAAAGT
The DNA here is from genome assembly GCA_905147385.1 of Limenitis camilla. NCBI lineage: Eukaryota > Metazoa > Arthropoda > Insecta > Lepidoptera > Nymphalidae > Limenitis > Limenitis camilla. Next base: position 8,470,302 of record LR990240.1, read on the forward strand.
CGATTGCTTTGTCTACTTTTCACAGCAAGAATGTAAGACAAGTGTAAGCCAATAATATAAATACAAAGACTGGAGGCTGAGATTTCTGAGCTACATTTTTGTCTTGAGTGTTTTTTTTTTGTAGCAATACTTGTTTTAAACTTAGTCAACATAATAGCACATACACATATGGTTGGATGATAGCAAGTAAGTTGTATGTTCTCCCAGCGGCAGAAGAGAATTGTATTCTAACTCATCCCCAAATGAATATGCATGTATTTACCATAATACCAGGATTTTGGTAGTAGAAGCCCTATGTTAAATCAAGAATAACTTCTTTACCTGTTCTTATTTTCTCCACAAATGTTTATAAACATTTTATTATTATCCTGCAGAAACCATGAATTTTTCCAGGAAAAAAGTAGCCTATTTGTTAATGCAGGTTATAAATTATCTGCATGCCAAATTTCATTGAAATCCATTTAGCCATTTTTATGTGATTAAGTAACAAACATACAAACTTTCCCGTTTATAATATTAGTTAGATAAATTTAGTATGCATTTTCAGATCAAAATACAAACAGCCACAATTACGACCTAAAGGACTTGGACTAGGTGCAGATAAAGTAATCACTGAAAATCAAAAGAAGTCCAGTGACAAAGAAGAATTATCGATAGTCAAGAATGCATTTGTTAAAATTACAACTGGAAAACATAGTGGATTTTATGGGAAGGTACAATTTTTTTTTAACAGTTGACTTCTATAGAAAAGATTTCCAAATTTAGTTCACTTGTAGAGTACTTACTTATTCTTCTTTTGAGTGGCTATTCCAGTCTGCTAGAGGCCTGGTTGTCACTGCTTCCATTTCTGAAATATTGTGACTCGTTACTCACTCTCTATGCCTTCAGAAACTGTATTATCTTTTTGACAGGAACACTTCTTACATCCTCATAGTTCGTAAAATGCCTATTAAGTATGTAATTTTACTTGTGTACCATCGGGCCACATTCACACAGGATATGAAGCCTTATTTCGTCTTTGCCGCAAAAGCGGCACTCTCCTGCGTCAATGAGGCCCATTGTTGTGAGATGTTTACTTAGACGGCAGTGGCCAGTGCGCGGTCTCTCAAGGAGTGATGTAGTCTCTAGATAGTGTTAGTAAACTGTTAATTGCAGTGCTGTCCGATTAAGGTCACATGTAGTTGCCACGTCTTGTGTTACGTTAGATATATGTGAATTTAACCTTGGGTTTAAAGAGAGATCCTGAGCAATTAAGGCGAGTTTCTCGATCGAATAAAGGAATTCCTTAAGCCTACAGCATACAAGCCTACACAATTAAATTATGGAACTCTGAAAATATATCCTAACAGGAATACTATATTTACATACATTTATAGACCTAGAGCATACAAAACTTTTTATACCTCACCAATCCCATAACTCGAGTGTTTCCCAGAGTGGTCTATATTGATCCCCAAGGGTCTATGACGAGTTAAAGAGAGTTTATGTAAAAGAGTTAGGGGTCAGTGAGATGTAATCCTTTGTGGTGGCAATCCTTTCAAATTAAATTTTAAATTTCTGAATTCATTTTACCTTTAACTGAGGTAGGGCACAGCAGGAAATTTCCTGCTCAAATATGGAGTAGTCCGACTGGGGTAGTACCTCGACCTTACAGAAGATCACAGCCAAATAACACTACTCTAAGGCAGTGTTGTGTTCCTGTTGGTGAGTAAGGTGACCAGAGCTCCTGGAAGAATCGGGGATAGGGTCGGCAACGCGCTTGCGATGCTTCTGGTGTTGCAGACGTCTATAGGCTACGGTAATCGCTTACCATCAGGTGAGACGTACGCTTGTTTGCCGACCTAGATACATAAAAAAAAAACCTTTATTTCATTATACAACAGTATTTTTTTTTTATTTTAGAAATTTTATACATTATTTGTTAAAATGAAGTCATACTTGATGAATGATTTTATAGTATAACATTTTCTAGGCTTTTTGGTTTTGTTAATATAACTGTAGTAAAGGCAAGCAATAACAGGAACTATTGGTCCGATTTGAAAAATTCTTTTAGTCTTAGATAGCCCATTTATCGAGGAAGGCTATAGGCTATAAATCATCACGCTACGACCCATAGGAGTGGAGCTACACGTGAACAAATTCGAGCGCAATTTAATAAAGGCGAATTAATTTTGATTATCATTTCAATTACATTTTTCTGTTTTTCAGGTGGTGAGTTTAGATGATGACAACGGTCGTGTTATGGTCGACATTACAATTAAGAAGGAAACAGTGAATCTAAGCGAGTTCATGATGCAAGCGGTTTCAAAGTCTGAATATAATAAACAATCCAAAGTTATAAGTAAGTTACCATTATTATACAGTTAAAGTTGCATATTGATGATATAAGCCTATGTAGGTGTCCTTAAATGTTACAAATTTTTTATCAAAATCGATTTCGTCATTTTCTTATATGACGTATAAGAGATTTTTTTAAATCGTTGTCGATTGTCGTGAATTAGAGATTGACGAATCTCTCAAAGATTAATCAATTCATAATTTATTTTTCTATAAGTTTTTATTACTTATTTCTATAGCAGTTCTATCTCAGTAAGAATAGAATTTCGATGCCAATTAATGATCTATAGAAAAGTCGATTTTTTGGGTTCAAGTTTTCTATCTCAGATCTCCAATAGTACTCATTTTTTACATTTATCTATGTGGAGATGGTATTTTTTTTTAATAATACTAGCAGTATGGATCACAATCCATGCTGCTTCATGTAAGTATTCCTTATATATAACCTATGAAAAAGTTTGTATGTGATAATTAATTTGAATGACGATGTTTTAATAATAATAATAACTTTTATTTCAGATATACCAAATCCATAGTGTTTATATTTATATTTAGTTATGTTAGTATGGCTTATCCTATGTTAGTAACAACTTAATAACTACTACCTCCTATTGTCCATGTGTGTACACCATTCCAACTCCTCCATAGTGGGCTAACCCACTTAACCGCCAATGTGCTGAGAAGTGTGTTAGTGCTCTTCATAAGTCTGCTCATCATGGACGCGACACGTCTGCGCATGATCGCATAGAAATCATCTATATGAGCATCCGCAAACATTGCCGACGCACTGCAGTGTCGAGGCTTACCCAGCACAGCTCTCAACACATTGTTGTACTGCACACGCAGAGCGCTGTAGGTTCGCTGCGTATAGTTGGACCATAGACTGCACGTGTAAAATTATTGACAGTATGCTTTGAACAATATTAGCTTAACGAATCTGCGAGACAGAGCCCTTCGTTCTCTCTCTATATCCGCGTCACCGACGAGGCGCTCATTGATTATGTGTCCGAGGTATTTGTACTCAGACACTTGCCTCAGGGGAGTACCATACAGTTTAATAATTGGGTTTAAAAGAACAAAGAATGAAATGACAGTGTGTGAAAAGGGACGAAAAGAATAAGACGATAATCCTAAGACATATATTGTAAAAGAAAGCAAAAAGAAATAAATTAGCTCAAAACATTGTTTTTCATAGATTATTTTATACATCTACATTATTAATTTCTGTTCCAGATACGGAATCATATGAAGAATACAAAAAGAAAGAAGCAGTCAGTTCTAAGCAAAACAATTCTAAGGAAGATACAAGAAGCGCGACATCCAGTAGTAGGAATAATGACGTCAGAGATAGACGACATGAAGACAGGCATAGAAAAAATGACCACTCAAATGGGAGAAGTAAAGACAGGCAGAAATATAGAGATTCGGTACATAGAAAGAGATACAGCAGTAATGAATCATTAAGCACTGACTCAGATAAACATAGAAGAGATAGCAGTAGCGACTCAGATCGTAAAAAAAATAAAAAGGAAAAGAGAGATATTGATAAGAAAAGGAAAGGCAAGAAAAAGAAAAGAGACAGAGATCGCTCGCCAAATTATAAAAAGTACAGAAAATAAGTGATAATAGATAATAGTATTTTATATTTAAAATCATTTTTTAATAAAACTTTTGACTTTAACTTTTTTTTTAAATTACCTACTTCAATCAACCCAAACATTTCTTATACAGACAGATAATCAATACTTTAATCTTTCTTTGAACGAGTTCCCTTTTCGAATTTCCTTACAAAATACTTCCTTTCGCGGGAAACGTTCTGATTGGTGAAAAGGTTGACGATGTGAACTAATGTTGTCACTAGAAAAAATAATTATCCCGCTTGCCATAATACAAATTAAAATAATGACAATACAATGTCAGTTACTATATACCTACATGTTAGAAACAGGAAAAAATAATAGAACATATTGAGAAAAAAATTAGTTTTACTTTTTTATTAAATACAATAATAATGCGTAAAACACACGTGCGGGTTTAGTAGGCACGTGTCCACTAATAACAAATTGCTTGGTTTTTAGTTTCAAATTATAAATGATGAGACGTGGATAATTAAAAACCAGTCTCTTTCTCATAAAAGTTAAACTTTATAAATATTTTAAGAAAATAATTAAAAAAAAATAAGGATTAAGTCACGTGACAGCGAACACAAACCAGAAAGTGTTACGTCACGCCACGCAAAACATAATTGCTGTTGTTGACGTTTTCATACACAATTGACACAGATGTAAACAGTTTTATTTCGCTGACTGTGACGTCATTCGAGACGCCATGAGTTATGACACTATTCAGCGTTTTCGGCGGAAATCTAAATTTCTTTTTTTAAATACAAAATACGTAATGTAAATATTACTTTTTCTTTAAAATATAGATTTTTTGGGATAAAATAGATATTAAAGTAATTAAAAATTAACCAAGTTTTCAAAGAATCATGGCAAGTTTCATACATTGATTTGTACGGAAAATTTTGAGAGCGATTATTTATTTCCATTGCTAAGATTATACTCTAGGGATCCCGGTTATATGAATAATATATTTATATCAGGCGGCAAACATAAAATATTCTAAAGTAAAAATAATGAACTTCTGACATTTTCTATTGTCATATTAAGTATTTAAAAAAAATAAAAACGTCAACTGTCAAAGTGACACTTGCATCTGTCAATAAGTCAATACTCAAACTGTTATTTGATAAGTTTTATTTATCATCTTTGAGTATTATATCTTTGATTTTGTAAAAAATAAATAATAACGATATAAAAGCTTTACGAAATAAAGACAAATATTAATAATAAAATAAAATTATCGTACAGCAATATAAATTATCGTATTAATCCATTTATTATTGTAAAATTAAGCTCTGACAGTTTAGTAAAACACATATTATGACAAATGACATTTATAGCAATCTGTTTCATTTAGAAATAGTCATTAGTTTTAAGATTTACACTTTTATTGATTCCCATGTCCTAAAAATATTCTGTATGTTTAAACCTATTATTTAGGCCTCAAAAAGCAGTTCTAAAGTAATTTCAATTTCTCATATTTTTTAGTACAAATTCTGCCATGATTCTTTAGTCAACTAGCCTATAATAACTAGTAAGCTCAATCATTGATTACATAAAAACTACTAGTCTTCGTAACCCACTTATTACGAAGACTAGTAGTTTCTTTCAAATTATTTTAGATTGATTGAAGAATGACTTCAGTCATATGTCAATACAACTTAATAGTATGTAAACGGCTTTACACGTTCATTGCCAAGCTTAAGAGTTATGTTTATGGTTCCCCTTATTGGAAATACTACTATATTTACTATTCGATATCGAAATCCAGTATTTGATTTAATGTTAGTCCTGCTGGGGCGACTATAGAGACGCAAATTCAACGGCCCTTCGCTGCTGTTCTGCGTTGCCCAAACGCCCCTAAATCCTCAACTGATGGCATACTTGGTGGATATTACGTGATATGTAATTCAATCAAATAAGATAAATGAACGAACGAACATTTTAAAAATGTATTTCCTAAACTGTGCTTGTGAACAACGACAGGATCTCCAACCCAATAGGTATTTGTAATAAATGTAATTTTATATGAAACTAGCTGCGATAATTCACACTATATCATTAAAAAATATAACCTATATGTTATTCTGATGTGTAAGCTATATTATTGTAAAGTTTCATCAAAATCCATTCAGTAGTTTTTGCGTGAAAGAGTAACAAACATCCATACATTCTTACAAACTTTCGCGTTTATAATATTAGTAAGATTTAAGATTACATAAAATTCTATGATAGAAGAAAGCTGGCTTTGGTTTTAGACCTGCAGCAATAAAATTGTTGGTGGAGGTGGTATAAAAAAAAATTAAAAATAATATTGTTTGTTATAATGTTAGCAACATTTATTTGAGTAGCATTTTACATATGGCATAACTGAATCATTCAGTGGTCATATATTCTATCAAGAAGTGATACTGTCGGTCTACTTGTAGAGTATAATCCATGTTTAACACTACGTAAAGATAATTACAATTTTATTGTAATTACGGACGACCTGCCTTCGCTTCGCTTCGGGCTTTTAAAACATAATTACAATCGCAATTCGTAATTTCCACTCGATATTAGTGTTTTTAATCATTGCAAAAATGAAGATAGAAAGAGAAGGGAATGAATGAAAAAGAAGAGAGAGGGTACGAGAAAAATGTTTAAAATCAGATCAGTATAAACAAAACGGCCAATTTCCTGCCCAATTAATTACAAAATGTATGGCAACACTATATTATATATGGGAAGAGTGTATATAGCTTTCCATCAGTATGCCTATATCCTATTAATAACAAAATAATTATGGCAACACTACATCACCTGTGGCACTCAAGAAAAGTACAGCAGCATCAGTTACAGAATTTTCAAAAACGAATTAATAGTTCCTGGACTTACTTCTTTTATTCAAAATAACCATTTAATGTCCGTCTACCTGCACTTTAGTTTAGTTTTTGAGCCTATTTGCAACAAACAAACAACAAATCGTTCCTATGTATATAATAGTGTGGATGTATAGATAGTACACACAAATTTCTGTCTATTATGTCTAGCCTATCTAAATGATTTACGGGTCTTTCTTCCATTAATAGATATTAGTTTAGCTTAACGATTTAGATACTTAGACGAAGCTAAGAAAGTCTTATAATATGGTTGACCCAATTCCACCTTATTGACGTGACCTGGATTAAAATTTATACCACTATAACTGAATTATACGCGTTTTGCTTAATAAAACTATAAGATATTTTATAACATATAGTAAACTAGACAACCCTTGCGACTTCGTCCACATATAGCTCCACTGCTATTGGTCGTACCGTGATGATATATGGCCTATAGCCTTCCTCGATAAATAGGCTATCTAACACGGAAATATTTTTTCAAATCAGACCAGTAGTTCCTGAGATTAGCGCGTTCAAACAAACAAACTCTTCAGCTTTATATATTAGTATAAGACTACTCAAGTACGTTTATGACATTCATATTCTTTTATACCAATAACGTGTCGTGTGATTGTCTGGAATGACGGAGCTGAGCAATGCCTAGAGCTTGAGATCCAAGAGCAGGTTTAAAGAGCTCTTTCATAATATATTAACCTCGCTAACGACAATAGGTAATAAAGTAAACGTACGTGGACCTCAAGAAGGGTGACCTTAACCACGACACTATATTACTAATGTATATGTATACTGCGCGACAATACCAGAGAGACTGACTCTTAATCTATCGCACTAAAGGTTATATGTATATTGTCTAATCGTCGGTATACTTCAAGTAAAATCAAAGGAACTATGTACTCGTGAATACTAAATTACGAATATAAATGGTTTTACTAACAAACATACCAATATTTTGATTACTGTAGATATCTTATTTGATTTTGTGGAGTTCCTTGGTGATCTGATGTTCAGTCAAATTCATGCAGAAAGAAGTTGTTCCCGAACTTATAAGAAATATTAATTACTTGGGCTACAAAACTGTACTCTGTGATTTTTAAATTAAACTAGGGGACACGAAGTCGCATTCGTTCGCGTGTTGCTCCACTCCTATGGGTCGTAGAGAGATGTTAAATAGCCTAAGTTACTCCTTGTTACATCAGCTATCTGCCAGTGAAAGTTCCGTCCAAATCGGTACAGCCATTTCAGAAATAAGCCGGAACAAACAGACAGACAGACCGACAAAAATTGTAAAAAATGTTGTTCTAGTATATGTTACCGTGTATACATCTATATGCATTTAGTAAAAAGCGGTTATTTTAATATTACAAACAGACACTCCAATTTTGTTTATTTGTATGGATTACATTCTAATTTCTAACAATATTTTGAGGTATCACTAGACTTTCATCTAAATGTTATTTACTATGAACAGATCTGAGAATCTAATGAACAGATATTTTTGTATATTTTATTTCTTTAATACTAGTTGACCCGTCCCGGCTTCGCCCGGGTGCAATTTACCACTTGTATTTAGTTGTATATGTTGGAGGATAGTAAACGATTATCGAATAATCGAATCGTCATCGCCATCTATGGCGCTGGAGTAGGGTAGTAGTCACTTTCGTTATTTTGACAGTCTGGACTCTTTATATGCCATCGACAATCTGACTGTAGTCTTAGTCGTGCGCGGTCTCTCTAGGAGTCGTAGGAGGCCTAGGAGGCGTGTGTTGGAATTGGCCTACACTTGTAATAATATGACGGTTTTACACTTACGGGGTTAATATCGAGTTTATATTAACTCGAACTATTTAATATTAACCCCGTAAGTGTTAAACCGTCATATTATTACATAATGAGTGCTTACGAAAGTTTTAGTGATAAAATGGCCTACTTGGTCACAAGTCCTAGGCACTGCTTGAGTTTCTCTCGTAATTGTTAGAGATCATATTTGTTACCGATTATTAATCGGTTCAGTGGCAGTGTCTACGTTGCATCTACCCATTGTCCATTCAATATCATCACCCCTTGTAATGTTCTTCAATATTCCCCTCTCCTCCTTCTTTCTCATCATTAAAATCTCCGTATAGATACATATGACCAGAGGCATAACGGCCACACAACTCGACATGCACTTCATCCCCACGACGATAGATGGCGTCATCGCACATCAATTTGTTTAGTTTGTATTCTTAAGTAATTTTTACGCGTTAAAACATAGCATACGTCCTTCCTTAAGCTCTACTATATCTCTGTATTAGATTTCATCAAAATTGGTTCAGTGATTTAAGCCTGATTGTGTAACAGACAGACGCCATCTATTCGTCAGTAGATGGCGTTATTAGCGATTTTTTTAATTATTTATAAATCTAATGTTTTCCCAGGAAAAATAGTTACTAAATTCGATCAAAATCGTGAACTCGTTTTCATGATGCCAATTAGAAATTATAATAATTACTTTAATCTATGTGCTTACAACTTTATTGTAAACCTTTTTCTTTTTAAACCAATATATAATTAACGTATTTAACCTTGATATTTAAAAAATGTATGTATCTGCGGTAATTTGAAACAATAGGTCGTTAAGATCGAAACTCTTGTTAACTCAAGATACAATGTGAGTAATGTGAGACGATGGCATTCTTCACGTAATAATGGGAAGATGACAGAAATATATAGTAATACTAAGGAAAAATGTTTGTTGGTTCGTATTTCTTTTTTCATCACAGACTAAAGGATCATCGTGATTTTTTGTATAGACCTAGTTTTGCCTCGCTTCGTTTTGGTATGTCAGACTTTAGATGAAACATTTATAAAAAAAATGTTGACAAACGTCAATTCATTTTTATATATATCGGAACCGTGAGTTAGGCTTGGTTTAGATTAGTGTTAGGTTGGCCTTGTGTCAGGTTAGTTTATGTAAGCCTAGGCTTGGACAGAGGGCTGCTCCCGACGGCGAATCCACCCGTGGTCGATAGAAGGGCACAGGCGGGGCTGGCGCAGTCAGATGCGCTCACATCAGCAGCACCCCAGCCCAAGACTGCCTCAGCAGCCCTTCTCCAAAAGAGGGGAAAAAAGAAGGGCTACCCACAAGCGGCGGTCCCTGCAGTGGTGGCTCAGTCCGTTACCGCGGAGCTACCGGCACAGGTAGTGCCGACGAGCGCGCCTGCGACGCAGGAAGAGGATAGCTGGGTGACAGTTGTTCGGCCTGGTCGCAGAACTGCTAAGAAGCCCCCGGCCCCGAAGGTGGCGCCGGTCGTGGTGCCGAAATCTAAGTCGGCAAAGAGGCTCGTGGCTCCCCGTACGTCGGCCGTTGTCGTGACGCTGCAGGCCGAGGCGGTGGAGAAGGGCGTCACCTATGCCCAAATCTTACAAAAAGCTGAGAGCAGCATTGACCTCGCTGAGCTGGGCATAGGTGCCGGCATGAGGTTCCGCCAAGCCAGGACCGGGGCTCGGGTGCTGGAGCTGCCGAAGGGGCAGACACCCGAGCAGGCGCAGAGACTGCGCACCGTGCTGGACGGTGTGGCGCTGGTGGTACGGCCAACGAAGGTGGCGAGTCTCCGGGTGGACGGGCTCGACGACTCCGCCACCAAAGAGAAGGTGGTTGCCGCGGTTGTGCGAGCGAGCGGTTGTGCCACGGAGATGGTGCGCGTAGGCGAAATGTGGACCGGCCGCGGAGGAATGAAGGGGGTACGCATCTCGTGCCCTGTAGATGCAGCAAAAGTATTGTCAAAGGCGGGGAGGATCCTGGTCGGTTGGAGCTCCGCCAGGGTCCAAATACTGGACGACCTACCCATGCGCTGCTTCAAGTGCATGGGTCTAGGGCACACTAGAGCGCTCTGCACCTCACCGAAGAACAGGGCAGACCTTTGTTACCGGTGCGGCCAGGAGGGTCACAAGGCGGCTTCCTGCACAGCTGCAATGCGCTGTGCTATCTGCGCAGATGCAGGCAAGCCGTCGGGCCATAAAATGGGGGGCAAGAACTGCAAGCCCCCCCGCCAAGGAAGGGAAGCGGCCCACGGACCCAAGGCCGTAAGGAAGGATGGGCGCCCTGTAGAGCGCATGGAGGCTGATGTTTCGATATAATGACCGGACGACTCATCAGTTTCCTACAGGGGAATTTGAACCACTCCGCCGGAGCGCAGGACCTCCTGCTCCAGCACATGGCGGAGTGGTCGATAGATGTGGTGGTGGTTGCGGAGCCTTATTACGTCCCTCCCCACCCCCTCTGGGCGGCGGACCCTGGAGGAACGGTCGCCATATTGGTCGGGAGCGGCGCTGCCCCCCCCCTCATTCCCATAGAGAAGGGTCCGGGATATGTCGTAGCGGGGTGGGGAGAGTACGCCATTGTCGGGACGTACTTCTCCCCCAATCGCACCTTGGCGGAGTTCGAGCTATACCTCGACTCCGTCAAGGCGGCGGTGTGCAAACAGGCGCCGAGACCTGTCCTAGTTCTCGGCGACCTCAATGCGAAGGCCCGGGAGTGGGGCAATCCCGCTACCGACACGAGGGGGCAGGCCGTGCAGATATGGGCGCTCCTCTCCAACCTGTCCCTCCTCAACAGCGGGACTGCTCACACCTGCGTCAGACAACAGGGGGGGTCCGTGGTTGACCTTTCGTTCGCCACCCCCGTCGTCGCGCGCAGAGTACAGGGCTGGAGGGTAGAGGAGGAGGTAGAGACCCTATCGGACCATCAGTACATCCGGTTCGAGGTCTCTACCCGCTCAGGGCCAGCGGAACACCAGAGGGTCCCCAGCAAGCTCCCACGCTGGGCCCTAGGCCAGTTCAACAAGGAACTGGCCGAAGAAGCGGCCATAGTCCAGCGCTGGTGTTACGCGGGGCGAAGGGAGGGCGCCAGTGTTGAGGAGCTGGCGAGCCGCATGTGCACGGCGCTCGAAGAGGTGTGCGACGCAGCCATGCCGAGGGTCAGGCGGAGACCGCCGCGCCGCCAGGTCTACTGGTGGTCGCCCGAAATAGCTGGACTTCGAGCGACGTGCATCAGGGCGCGGCGGGCCTACACCCGGTGTCGGAGGCGCAACCACTCCGACCCGGTGCTAGAGGAGGAGCTGCGGGATGCCTACAAGCAGGCGAGGAAGGTTCTGCAGCTCACCATCAGCCAGGCATAGGAGCTGGCTCGAGAGGAGCTCCTGGTGGGACTGGACAGAGACCCGTGGGGGCGCCCATACAGAGCGGTGTGGAATAAGATCCGCACCCACGGCGCCCCAGTCACGGAGTCAATGTCACCAGGACCTCTCCTACGGCTCGTGGAGGAGCTTTTCCCGCACCCCGCGTCCCATGAGCCGCCACGGATGGCCCCTACACCGGGACCAAAGGAGGAGATGGGTTTCCCTGGAGGTGGCAAGAAGACGGCACCGGGGCCCGACGGTGTCCCTGGGCGAGCTTTGTGCGTCGCCCTAAAACACCTCGGGCCAACGCTCCGGGAACTGTTTGACGAGTGTTTGAGGACCGGGCAGTTCCCAAAGCAGTGGAAGGACGGTAGGCTATGTCTATTGCCGAAGGAGGGGCGTTCGCCTGATTCCCCCTCGGCATACAGGCCTATCGTTCTGTTGAACGAGACGGGGAAGTTGCTGGAGAGGATTCTCGCTGCCCGCCTCGTTCGACACCTCGAGGACGAAGGTCCCGACGTGGCGCCGTACCAGTTCGGGTTCAGGGCGGGCCGTTCCACACTGGACGCCCTGACCGAACTGAAGAAGACAGCTACGGAGGCGGTGGACGAGGGAGACGTGGTGATGGCCGTCTCCCTAGACGTGGCCAATGCCTTCAACAGCCTCCCTTTTGAGACGTTCAAAGCGGCACTCCGCTATCATGGGGTGCCGCCCTATCTCGGGAGGCTGCTGGAGGCGTACCTCGAGGAAAGGGACGTCCTCTGGGAGGGGGGCGATAGGCGGATGGTCCGACACCGGGTGGGCTGCGGTGTTCCGCAGGGATCGGTTCTGGGTCCGGTCCTGTAGAACATCGGGTTCGACTGGCTCCTGAGGGAGCCACTCCCCGCTGGCACGAGGGTGATCTGTTACGCCGACGACACCCTTGTGACGGCAAGGGGCCGGGACTTCCGGCAGGCGGCGCGCCTAGCCGAGGTCGGATCGTCGCTCGTCGTGGAGCGGATCGGGATGTTGGGCTTGAGGATCTCCGTAGACAAAACGGAGGCCCTGTAATTTCACGGTCCCCGGAGGGGTCCCCCTCCAGGTGCGTCCATCGTCGTCCAGGGTACGGCGGTGGCGGTAAAGGCCCAGATGAAGTATCTGGGCCTCATTCTGGACGGACGATGGAGCTTCGGGCCGCACTTCGCTGCGCTCGCCCCTAGGCTCGTCAAGGCGGCCGCCGCGCTGGGTTCGCTCATGCCCAACATCGGTGGCCCGGCCTCGCCATGCCGGCGACTATACGCCGGCATTGTGCGGAGCATGGCACTGTACGGTGCGCCAGTGTGGGTGGACGCTCTCACGGAGCGCAACGTGGCCCTTCTGCGGAAGGCGCAGAGGGTCATCTCGGTGAGAGCGATACGGGGGTATCGTACGGTGTCGTGGACGGCGGCCACACTTCGGGCATGCGATCCGCCTTGGCATCTCCAGGCGGAGGTGCATGCCGAAGTGTATCGTTTCCGGGCGGGCCTTCGGGCGAACGGCGAAGAGGTGAGCAGGATCAGGGCTCTAGCCCAACGAGCCCTGATTCGGAGGTGGGAGGAGGAGCTGGGGTCCCCAACTGCCGGCCTGGCGACGGTGGATGCGGTGAGGCCGCACCTCGATCGCTGGGTCGAAAGGCAGCACGGTGTGCTGACCTACCGGCTGACACAGGTGCTTACCGGACACGGATGCTTCGGTAAGTACCTGCACCGGGTCGCCCGGAGGGAGGCGACGCCGGCCTGCCATGGGTGTGGTGCGGCGATGGACACGTCGCATCACACTCTGGCAGAGTGTCCTGCGTGGGGACCCCAACGCTTGGATCTAGCGATGGTCCTAGGCGGAGACCTCTCTCTGCCGGGTGTGGTAAAAGCCATGCTCGATAGTGAGAGGTGCTGGTCGGCTATGGTCTCCTTTTGCGAGAATGTTATCTCGCTAAAGGAGGCCGCGGAGCGGGAACGCGAGGGTGACGCCTCTGCGGACCCGTGCCGCCGAGCTCGAACGGGGAGGAGGAGGCGGCGCTACGCCCACCTCCTCACTCCGCTGTAGATGGAGTCGCTAGACGGAGGGGAGCAACTCCCAGTACCCTGGGAGCCCCTCTGAGCGTGCAGGCCCGCGTGGATCGGGCCGAGCGTCAAAAAAAAAAAAAAAAAGGCTTGGACAGAGAACCTGGACTGTGGAGGCGAGTGTTGCCCTTGTGTTGAAGAGCTCTTTAAACCTACACTTGGTCACAAGTTTAAGACACTGCTTGGGTCCCTGTCAGGATAGTAAGATATCGCGCCCATAGAACTCAAGATAGGCCTTCCGTTGTTTATCTAGAATGCGTATATCCAATTGTACATAGCTATCCCATCTCCCCCCCCCCCATTCGTTCTCTTCAACATATATAAGAAGATAAAATATGGGTATGGATATGATAAAATATAGATGAATTGGGATTGAGTGTGTGAGTGAGACCGAAATTAAAGTAAATTTCTAAAAAAAAGAAAACAGATTTATGATGATACCACAAGTTAAAGTTTCTCTGAAAATAAAAATATTTTTTTTATCTAACATGTTTGTCAAAAAGTATTCAATAGCTACCCTACTCTTATAACCCTTTAGGACGCCTTCTTTTTATTTATTTATATATTAAGCGTCTGTTTTCTTATATCAATAGTCAATAAATTACAATAATTTCATAATGGTCTACAAATTTTGAAATAATTTATATTGTACTTACAATTACAAATTTAACAAGCGATAAATATTAAATGACTCTTATTCAAAAATCTATGTAAATTATAAGAATGTGTCGTTAAATCGGATAAAGTTAAATTGACTTTATTTCGTACTTATCTATTGCTGTATTGAAACAAAATCTTATTCACAAAATCATTTTAATATTTATAGAAGAAGTTGCGAATCGGATCACATAGGAAGTGGTAGGCAGGATATCACATTGAACATTTATTAAAAACTTACATTTATATTTCAAGATCTATTTACATATAATCGTGCTAAAATTAATAAAAAAATATCTTAATTAAGAAATGACTAAGAAAACTGTAGATTTTTTTTCTCTTTAACAAAATATATTCCATCTTATATGAAACGATACTTTATTTATACTTAATTATAATATGTGCTTATTTTGAGAGAAGCACGAAAATATGTAAGCAGAACCTAATTAGGTTTTTACATACAGAGACATACAATATATTTTCGACACTGAAAAATAATTTTCCTCTACATTGATACAATATCAGTTTAAGACACATAATATTGAAAGCTCCATCTTATTTCGAAATTACATTTGTATTTACTTTAAGTTAAAAAATAGGAAGGTCTCTACCATCTTTTATACAGGGCCGGATCTACGAACGGGGAATTGGATGTAAGGGGCCATTCATTAATTACGTAAGACGATTTAGGGGGGGAGGTAATCTCGATAGTTCTTACGTAAGGTTACAAAAAGGTTCAGTTAAAATTATGTAAAAGCGCGGGCAACATTCATTTTTCCTTTAGATTCTTACGTAATAAATATTAAACAAGGGGAGGGGGCCGGCCTATTCTTATTTTTTCTTAAAATAGGGGAGGAGTGAATGAATGGCCCCGAAGGTCTCAAGGACACAAATTCAAAAAAGCACTAAATAATTTTATAGTCAGAGTCAAAGCCAAATTTTTGAAAAATTGAAAGCCATATAGGGGCCAAATTATTAAAAAAAATGATTTATGATCCGCCCCTGTACCTATATTTTAGTCCCTAAGATGCAGTTCTCTTAAAATTTATTTAAATACTAACTCCTGGGGTCTAGGATAGTTCACATCAATATTCAAAGTTAAAAAATCATTTAAAAGGTATATTTTAACCTGACGTCCATTTTATTTATTTGTTGTGAATTAAATTAAAATACAATCAAAAATATAATGATAGTAAAAATATTTTTAAAGCGTAATACAATTTCGTTTGTGCATTCGTAAGCGGTTTCCTTGAAGAATCTACATTTTATATCTAAAAATACATAATAAATAAAATCAATATATAATTTTTTATAAAAAAGTTGATGTAAAACGTGGTCATTTGTTTTACACTTTATGTATATTTATAGACAATTGTATATGATAGGAAAGTTACTATACCAGTCTAGATACAGATCTGTACAACATTTGATGAGCCTAATGATATTAAGAGTTCGTAAAATATAAGCGCATGTTTCTAAAAATTAGAATCTGTAATTTTAGTGGCACAATTCATTATATAAAATCATTACATAATTCATTATATAAAATCAATAGAAAAATAAAAATGGCTAAACGTTATGATCAGTGGCATAGCTAAGGGGAGTGCAGCGTGGCCGACGTGATTATTAATAGTGCCACCTTTAAATAATCGGAAAAATGTGGTAGATTGTATACCCGCCACTAATAAAATATTATACATAACAATAAATTTTTTTTATTCAAGATTCATCATCACGACCCTTCAATGGCCCACTGCTGAGCCGGGTCTCCTCCTCAGAATGAGGAGGGTTATCAGGCCATAGTCCACCACGCTGGCCCAGTGCGGATTGGCAGACTTCACACACCTTTGAGAACTTTTTTTAGGGAACTCTCAGGAGTGCAGGTTTCCTCACGATGTTTTCCTTCACCGTTAAAGCAAGTGATATTTAATTGCTTAAAACACACATAACTCAGAGTCAGAGGTGTGTGCCTAGGATCGAACCCTCCTCCAACCCTCCTGAGTAAGACTTGAAGTCTCAACCACTGGGCCATCACTGCTAACTGCTATTCAAGATTATTGTAATTTATTTGGTTTTACGGGGAGCTCGAACAGGTGTCACAAGAATGATAAATCATTTTTTTTTCGGAGATTCCCCCAAAATGTAGTTGTTTGATGTTCCATTTCACTGCATAACTGTCGTTAGTCAGGAGAATCCCCGAAAATAGCGATGACCAAAAAAATTGTGGGGTGACACCTATGATATCCGCCCAGGGTTTTACCCATGCTAGCTACGCCACTGGTTATGATTATGACTGTATCCTAAATCGATTGCTATTTCCATGATCTTTTGATCACTTGAGATTGATGAAAATTTTTGAAGACTTTTGACAAAGTCAGAAAAACGAAAGATTGAGATTTTTTTGTGAAAATCTCTTCTTCATTAGTATACAGAACCTGCACGAAGACTAGGTATTTTTACAAATGTAGATAAATTATAAATAAAATAAACTAATATTTCAAAATGTTTGAGGAATTGAAATATTATTTATAAATTGCATACACCACTAATATTCCAGAATGTTCTACTACTTTCTTACATATAAAATTTTAACACCTATATATTGCCAAATGTTTAACAGTTAATACTATAAGCGTTTTGACACCGATCACAATAACATCAATGACAGGTATACACTGGGGGAGATGAAAGGAAGACACTTAATATAAACATTACAATTACTTCATACATTCATTCAATTTAGTATTAAATACAGTGTAAACTGTATTCAACATCACCCTATCTTTTTTTTACTTTCAATTTAGGGAACACAGTAATGTAACTCGCAATAACGTGATTGGTATAGAGTTTACGCTGTATTTTAGATAAATGGTAAACAGTTTGTAAAGTAAATATTTTTTACAGTCTTCTTTAAGATTTTTATAAATCATTAAATCCCCTTTAAATTGATTTTATTGAAACTTTAATTTCATTAGTAGTTGACAATACGTCTTACGTATTCTAAAACATTATAAGTAGACTTGCAACGAGTATTATAATAGTTTATATTCATTAAATAAACCAAATTCTGTTTTTTAGTTATTAATAAATATACAATTAATTAATTATCAATTTATTTAAATGTAAAAGTGGAAGATTATATTGTAGAAATATTAATTTTGCAGCATGTTCCCTTTTTTATGTAGAAAATCCTAGTTTTAGAGAAAAGACGCTCTGAATAATCGCACCTGCATTTAAAGATTGAGCGACATAAAAGCTGCTATTGTTTGCAAGTCTAACTATAATACATTTCTGGCAGTTCTGTTACGAAAGAAAACATCAATAGCAAACCATCGCAATATATAATGTTTAATAAATTAATATAACTTTAGTACATTTGTGCATTTGTCCATTTACTTTTAAGAGTAAATCAACATTTCGATCTAATTGAGGAAAGTAGTCATTACTTTGAAGCGAAAGTCATGTAATAGCTGAAATAGCTAGTCTATAGGTTACTAACAGCGATATGAACTACTTAGTGTTCTAATACCCAATACCATTATAATAATAGTCCGATGATTTTTCTCTCCATTATCATTTAGGCGCTGTACACAATTTTTTCCTCCAATAACCGTATGCAATACTTTTTCTAATAAAGTAGTTCTAAATAAAGTTTGTGTTACTAATTTCGAATTAAAGGGGACTTCGAGTTAAGGACATATTACCATTAATAATTAATGTGTACAGCGCCTTATATTTAAGGAAATTATTTTAATACTGTTTTTAAACTGACTACGACAAATTAATAAATGAAGAATATTTTTTAGTAAACAAAAAACATCTCTTTGATAGTTACAATATTTTCATATAAAAGGAGACTTCTCGCTACAGTAGAAATATTTTCATTTGTATAGATAGAACATTTCATGACCAAAAGAGAGGTGAATAGTTTAGAGATTTTACTCTACTCCACTGACTCATTTCAGTGAGACAAAATGTAAACAAAAGAACCAATGGCGGCTGGATCCCGAGTCCCGACTAATCACAAAACTGTCATACTATTATTACACAGCTTAACAAAAAAAAAAATTTTTGTTGCCCTAGATATCTTTCCGGATTTTTAGATTTCTAAGTATATAGATTATGGATATATTATAGAAAGTTCTGGATTGGCTCTAGTTTTCATGATTTTGATTGTATGGAAGAAATGTGAACGAGAGGTATGCTATCTCTATGCACATCTGGATAGATTTCCAGCTAATCTGGGGAATTATAAAAAAATATGATGTCAATATAATAGAAGTAACGTGTGAATATAAAGAAAATAATAGTTTTAAGGAAAATATTATTTTATAAAATTTTAATTTTATTTGTTTCTCGTTAGCTAATCTTTTTGTAGAGTGATATGGAAATAAATATTTAAAAAAACTTGAGCCAATATTCCTAAATTATAAATTGTTTCATAAAGTTCAGGCATAAAAATATTCGAAACTACTTTCATATCAAGAGCAACAAAACCACTGTTGACCAGTGTTATTGTTTATATTTTGTCTCTCCCAAAGCCGAATAGTTTCCTGAAAATGGTTTATGTATAGGTAAAATAAAAAATTTTAAGCATCGCAGTCAGTTAGTATATATGATGTCTAGATAGAGTGATTTGTTGCGAATAGTCCAGTTTAGCGTTTAGTGAAGGGGTTGTTGCGAGCAGTAGTGCGGGCAGCGGCGGCGGCTGTCTGTGTGCAGTTGCAGAGCGCGTCGAACATGCGGAGCACGAAGCCCCGGGCTCGGCCGAGTCGCCTCTTCATATTACCTGAAACAATTTATACATTTTATAATTATTAAATTTAAAATAGACAAAAATCTTTTATTACTTGTTAAACATCTGGGGCCACCCCAAAGTGGTCTACATCGACCCTCAGGGCTCGTAACGAAACTCGATATGCGCAGTAATAATTAAGGGGGTTTATGAAATGTTAACAGCAGCCTACGCCTCAGGTAGGTAGAGAGTTAACCCCTCCACGATAGTGTATTCGAAACTCACGTGAACAATTAATCTATTACTTTAGTAACATTTTAGGTTAGAGTTATACTGTAAAACCTAAACAATAGAGCCTTACGCAACAGATGTACAAAATACACTACTAAACTTTTGTATATTACTCATTGTAATATTTCAAACTTCAAAGTATACTATATTCACTATATTACTATCTTGATGAAACCATTATTATTAGTACAAAGAGCTTACAAAGCTTACAAAGCCCAACGAAGCGTGCAACATACCTCTAATAAACTCCGTAGCTGTAGTAGTGGAGCGGCTACAACTATGTCTATGTCTACATTTTCTTTTTTCTGATAAAAGTAACGCGAGGTTCTCGTGTCTATCTGCATTTTGATCATTACGAACTGTTGGCAGTGGCCCTTTGTCACTTGTCTTATTGCAAGTGGATTGTAGGGATGCCAGATTTTTCGATATGTTTTTGATAAAAATTTATGAAACTTTTTTTTAAATATCCCCAAAATTCAATTTTTGATTAAAGTAGTGTTTAACACTTTAGAAAAAGAGCTGACAGGGTTACAGCTTGTTTAGTAGAATATTAGGTACACTCGATCTCATAATGATGAAAACTGTAATATCTGCGCATTTTCTGGCTACCGCCTCCCTCCTAACTCTACTTTTCATAAAAAAAACTGTTTTGCTAAATGCCCACATATCGCAACAAAAATTATAATTATTTCCATTTATCAAATGTCATGGAATTGTAAGTTTTTATTTTAGAAAGAAATATTTGTGGATTGCATTTTTTAAATTATTTAACGACACGACAAGAAAATATTGTAAACAATTACTGCGAGGAAAAAAAATTATTACAACGCATGTTATTATGCATTTAAAAGCCCATAAGTGTTGTAGTGTAGTGTAATCATAAAACAGTAATAACTAACGAAGATTCAAGTGTATATTTAAAATAACTAAAAGAAATGCTACATCCAGCGTATAGACATTTCAATCCACGACAACACACGCCTCGCTTATTATCTTATCTTACTATTACTATGTGAAAGTTTTTATGTTTGATGTTTATTACATAAATACCCAAAAACGGCTGAACGGATTTCAATAAAATTTGACACACATACTTTATAACCTGGATTAACATATAGTGTACTGTTTCTCCCGGAAAATTCAGTTCCTGCGGGATAATAATAAAATTTGTTTAATGTCGAAACCGTCTGAATATTTTTATAAACCAATAATTTTTATGTCAAACTTAAGTAGGTACAAGCGGCATCCATGCGAAGCCGGGGTGGGTCGACTTGTTTTAAAATATCCGAGTAGTAGGCGGGTCATGCGCCATCATAGATTGAAATATCTATACATATCAAACTTGCAGAAAATGTTATTTATGAAATTTATATGACAACCCTAGCTGTGGGTGGGTACAGTACATTATAGAGGGGGTGAAATATCGATCCCTCAGCCAGACAAAAGCCCAGACTTGTGATCGACCGACTGTGGAAAAGGTTCCCCTTACACACCAACTTTTACACTGAACATTTATCTGAGTTGAGCGTAAATTAATTTATATTGGGACTTTCCCCTTTTTAAAATTAATTAATGTCTATTTTAAAGGGGGCAAAACTCGAAGGAAAGTTATCCAAATTATCTATAAAAATCATTCTATTAGAAGAGAAAAAATATTATAATTTTGTGACCTATCGAGTCGTTTAAATGTTTATTTTGTATTATAATATATACAAGATTTAAAACAGCTTAAGTAGATGTTACAAATACTTATAATTTTTGCAAAAACTACTGTAACTGTAATCTTTTAGCCCAACAAAGCTACGCCAGGTAGATAAGATTATTATAAAAATCCTTGCTATATTTTTACAGAAAAGACCGTGAACATTCCTGAAGGGACGCGATAAAATGTCTATAAAATGATTAAGTCCGCAGTTGAGATCATACTCAGAACTCAATGGAATGTAAGGTTATCTAAAGTTAGGGAAAATGTAAGAAAATCTACAAGAATAGTATGATTTAATGATCCAAAAAGAATAGGATTTAGGCTGTGTATTCAAACCGTTCACTTACTCGTTTATTCATTCATACTCTACCACGCGCGACTATCAATTTGCTATTTATCCACTAGTTTTCGTTGAATTTCTATTTCTATAATGCGTAGTATGTCACTGATTTCCAGTGGACACTACCACTTTATCTTTCATACAAACGTTGTTTTGATAAAAAAAAAAATATCCGATTTGGTGCAGTCGTTCTGAACTTATAGTTTTTAATTCTTTATTATAGTTCTATTAAAATTCCATAAGTTTCTAACATCCTTTAATATCTTTTATTATTTAGGTTGAGTGAGTATCTATTACATGACATCGTATTGCGCAGTAAATTACACTCGTGTGTAGCTGAGGCTGGTCGCTAGAATATCTATAAATATGTACCAGATGCTTTATAAATTTTTCAAAATGTCCGTGATAACAACAGCAGAATGTAAAAAATAGTGCAGTGAAAAACAAAGCTACAACAAAGTACCGCCAGACGGCTGAATGTGCAACGAGGGTGGAATAAAAAAGTTACCAATTAAAATTTCGACGCGACGAAACTCAATTCGTATAATTTTTTTTCAATTTTTAAATTCAGTCTCCTATTTAATTTGATAAATTCAGTCTTCTGTTAAGTTTGAAAAAAATGAAGTTTTAAAGAAAAGTATACCAGAAATATAAGGTGATGCTCTAAAAGAATTTAAAAAAAATTATTTTAAGTATAAATTGATATCGTTTGACTTATTAGGTGCATTGACGTTTACATTATTATAAATGTGTTTATATTTTTTAACTGACTTCAAAAAGGAGGAGGTTCTCAATTCGATTGGTATATATTTTGTTATGTATGTATACCGATTACGCTGAGATTTATAATGCGATTTACGTGATTCTTCTTTAGTTTGATGTGTAATAGTTGCCATATAGTCCCATTAAAATTTAAAATAATTTGACCCGGTAGTTTTCATTTTATGAACATTTTTTCCGTTCACGTTTCTTGGGATCTATATAGTTTAAGGCGCTCGGCACCTTTCGAAGGCTAACCATAGCTACTTAAAATAAAATTACTATTTAATATATAACAATAAAAAGCAACGAAATGTTATAGTCTACCTGATGTAATCTAGAAAAATCCTAGTGTAGTTTACAGAACAACCTATTAGAGACACTAAAAAAAAATAGTAAAAAGTACAAAATATTTTTTTTTTGTATAAGAAATATTTTGATGAATAAAATAACCGTTTAGGAATTTATGAGTTATAAAATTTAATACGAATATTATAAAGCTTATTTGAACAGATAGAGTTTGAAAACATATCTTAAAATATGACTTGTAGAATATACAAAATTTTCTTTAAAAAATCCGATGGCTGATTTTTGTTCTTAATAGTTATGAAGGTTACCAAATAACTAAGTACCAAAACTGTTGAAATAACCTATTCTATTTAGAGAAAATGTTATAAACATAATATAAAATAATAATAATACTAGTTGAATTGCTATTGGTCTAACCTTTTTACATTTAGATAAGAATGTTTTGCAGATGTAACCTTGTTATCAGTTTGCGTTTGCGCTCCCGTCAACCGTTAAGATTTTCACGTGATAACATTGTGATAAACAAACTAAATTATGTTTACTTACAAATTTATAACTTAAGGAATTATTGTGTATATACATTATACATATGAACATAAGAATTCGTTCTAAACTTCTCAACTTTCAACCTTATGCATTGAGGCAATGGAATCCACGATCTTCACACACGTATTACTAAAAAACCTTCAAATAGACAATGTAAATAAAATAGCACAAAAAGTCACTGACAGACAAAAAGTTTGATTACAATTAATTTATATAAATAGACTTTGTTATAACTTCAAGCTGTCGCAAAAAATATGGCAATGTTTCCTCTTCAATATATTTCTGTGTGGAAATTTCATACAAAACAGTTTCAAAAAAGAAAATGATATTTACATGCGCAGTATTCTAGACGCGTTCATACTTGAGTTTATTAAAACCGTCACCCTCACTATATTTGGATAAAGCTTCTACAGTTCTTTTATACGCCCTAAATTAAAAATAGAGATTCTTTTTAAAATATTTAATTTTGATATTTGTATATATAAAAAAAATTGGCCAAGAGCGAGTTGGACGTGTATAGATAGGGTTCCCGATTTACTTAATATGAATTAAGAAAAAATATTTAAAATTTCAGTTTCAAACTATTGTCCTTATGCATAGGTCCCAACTACATAGGTCACTGTCAGCTGCAAAAAAATCGTTTCCCTTGAGAAGTTATTACAAATTTACTGTTTACAGATTTTTTGCCTCACTTATTCTTTAAGACCTCACTTTTTGCTAAGCAAGTTAAAGGGATGCTTATAAATTTCCAAATAACCACATAATATATTGTTGCGAATCAATATCAAAACAATTCGCATATCTAGACCAAGCTTTAGTTCGATCTTGCTAGAAAATGTCAAAATAGAATAATAAAATGGCAAGATGACCCGAGAGGCAAGATATCGTTTGCCGGAAAATTCGTGAACCTTCGATGATTGACATGTGAAAAAAGTACGCCATAAGGAAAATTTATGTGTTCGAGTGATATGGGTATAACTAGAACTTTCCAGGGGTTGTCAGAATAATCTTTTTTAAATTGCCAGAAGTTGCGAGAAGTTGTACGGACGATCGCAGTTTGAAGATATCAAAGTACAGAGAAAGTGGTACATAGTCAAAGCAGTGGATTATTGAGAAGTGTGATTGGAAATAATAACTGTAAATATCGGAGACGTGTAAATAGTACGAGATCTTAGTGTTAGGTTATTTTTGTGAAGACTAGTTGGACTTTTGAGAACAAACTAAATAAATTACCAACGAAGCATTTATCAATTTCTTCCAATCCAGAACAGATGCTCGTAACAATATGAAAGCCGTATTTTTTTTAATTGGGTTGACTTAGATTTTTACACAGCTTTAAAGGACTATAGTAAATGATATTAATTTCAACTTCGTGGTATTAAAAGAGGAAAAGGTTCCTTTTTCATTATGAAGCACGGAATTCTAAAAGACTGAAAAAGATTGATGTTTTATAGTACTAAATTAAAATGTACGTACGCATAATTCGCACACACTACATCACCATGATATTTTTGTTATTAGTTGTGTTATAGCCAACTTTGATGGTCTTCTGTCACGCCACGCTACTACCACTCACGCGAAGCTAAAGTAGAGCTAACATGAAATCCCTTTATCTCTAGAAATACTACAAAACTGAGTAAACTATACATATTACGATTTCATGCTTAAACTGATTTTGAAAGGATATAGGCTGTGTCTGAAGAGGATAAAATGAAAGTGCTGTGAAAGCATTATGTATTTAGGTTTGTTTATTCATATAGTTGATTTTTTTTTTTTTAATTTTAATGTAAAATAAAACCTAAAAATCTACTATTATAAAACGAAGAGTGTGAAGATGGATTTATCTCGCAACACTTCTAGGTAAAATATTTTTATGAAAAACGGTTCTTCCTTAAGCTCAAAAAGCATAATTCTTTCTTCTGAGTATATTGACTATGTTCGAGTTGATGTAAATAAGGTAAGGTTGAATGGCCGAAACTAGGTTTGTCACGAATATAATAATTTTCTGTTTATTCTATTACTTAACAAGTAGGTAACTTTAACTAACTCACCCTCTGGTGGAAACGCAACCTAATTCTATAATTTCCGTTCCAGCGAACTTTATAATAAGAGTTTTCCTTGCATCCAACTCTATTGCCTTGGATGTTATTTCCATTACATATAATAAACTTGGTTCATGGTATGTATAAAATAACTATAAAGAGTAAAGTGAATTAACTAGCTCAGTAAGCCGTAAGTTTACAATTCTACATTATGTTTATTTCAGTGCACAGATCACAATTGTGTTTCAGTGACTAAATTGATACATGTAAATGTCAAGTTTAGAAATAATAATGACAGCTTTTTTATGCAGTGGTGTATCTACGATAGCGTATAACGAAACTAATAAAATTTTTCAATTGAAATCTTCTGGTTTAACTATGTACGTAGTATGTAAGTGCTCTCAGGAACTAAAATTAGCGCGTTCAATCAAATCTACAAACAAACATCATCTTTATAATGATACTAATCAACCCGCGCGACTTTGTTCACGGGTAGCTTCGCTCCTATTAGTGGTAGCGTGATGATATATAACCCATAGCCTTTCTCGATAAATGGGCTATCTAACACTGAAATAATTTTTTAAATCGGACTAGTAGTTCCTGAGATTAGCGAGTTCAAACAAACAAACTTCAGCTTTATATATTTCGCTCAAAAGGAAACTAAACAAACTTTTCCAAGTAGGTACGCTCGAAAAGGAAAAAACTTTTCCAATTTTGCTTCTCAAAAGCGTTCAGCTTCCGATAAATAACTTTTACTAGTAATATTTTATCTGTCTACAAATGATCACTTTCCGATTTCTAAAAATGATTTATTTTTTGCCTCTCTATGTTTTTTCCCAAACTTATTATAAAGCTAGATGATGGGTAGACATATATATCCGAGAGGTAGACGGTAGTCTAATATCTGTGACAAATATTATTAACCTAACCGCCTAAACATTTTCATCTGAAATGTTACCAAGACGAGACAAGCTTCTAACTCAACACGCCCTTAGAATGTCTGGCTTGGCCTTTTCGTTACTACAAGAACTGTTGTATAACTTGCCTTGACAACACTATCTTTATATGAGGATGTTCTTAGTGGGAATCCACTACTTTTTTCATAGCCCCTGGCTATGAAAAAAAGCTCAGGATCATCAGTGGGTCAGTGACTAAATTGGGGTTTTTTAGATATCAATGATAACTAAAAGAGATATAATTGAAACTTTATATGTTTTATGAGTCTACTACTGACATCATATCCCGAGAATTTTGGTAAATCTGGTTTAATCCAAAGGCAAGTTATGAGGGTTCTAAAAAATCGACGAAGAAAGCGAGAAAAGGTGATATTGCCCTTGCACTTCGCTTGGCTTGTCTTGGCGGGGGCACTGCCATGCCCTATCTATATCTATATCTATACTAATATTATAAAGAGGAAAGATTTGTATTTTTGTATTTTTGTATGTAACGAATAAACATAAAAACTACTGGACCGATTTCAAAAATTCTTTCACCATTAGAAAGCTACATTATCCTTGAGTAACATAGGCTATATTTATTACAAGAAAAAATTAGAGATCCTTAGGAAATCTCACGAAAACCAACCCAAGGTGCCAAAAAATTAGCCATAAAATATCTTTCATCGCATGCGCTGCAAAAAGTATTGATAATAGAACAAAAAAATGTTCTACAATATTATAGAACATATTAATATCTACAAAAAAGTCCGCGAGACCATATGTTCAACTATTATAGTTACGTCACTATAACTACTTTTTTACATTTTAAAAGTTGATAAAAATGCCTATCAAAATCAGACCATGTTTTCTATAACTTTGTATTAATCCTTATCCAAATAAATTATTTCGTATTTAAGTCTATTTCAATACCTGTAAATTACTTTTTGAATTATTAAAATCGGACTTTCCATTCAAAAGATATTACGAAATTAAAAATATCAATATAAACAAAAAATACACGACGACGCGACGGGCCAGTATAGCGACGCAGCGCAGCGAGTAACGCGGCAAGAGAGGGGGCACCGAAATGCGGGAGGGCCAATATATTTTTTAAAATAATATTCCACCCGCGCGAAGCCGGGATGGGCCGCTAGTCTATACTAATATTATAAAGAGGAAAGATTTGTATTTTTGGATTTTTGTATTTTTGTATGTAACGAATAAACATAAAAACTACTGGACCGATTTCAAAAATTCTTTCACCATTACAAAGCTACATTTTCCCTGAGTAACATAGGCTATATTTATTACGGGAAAAAATTAGTGATCCTCAGAAATTATTACTAAAACCAAGGCAAGGTGCAAAAAAATTAGTCATAAAATGTCTTTCATCGCATGCGCTGCGAAAAGTATTGATGGTAGAACAAAAAAATGTTCTACAATATTATAGAACGTATCAATATCTACAAAAAACTCCGCGAGACCATATGTCCAACTACTTTAGTTATGTCACTGTAACTACTTTTTTACATTTTAAATGTTGATAAAAAAGCCTATCAAAATCAGACCATGTTTTCCATACCTTCGTATTAATCCTTATCCAAATAAATTATGTCGTATTCAAGACTGTTTCAATATCTGTAAATTACTTTTTGAATTATTAAATTCGGGCTTTCCATTCAAAAGATATTACGAAATTAAAAATATCAATATAAACAAAAAATACACGCCGACGTGACGGGCCAGTGTAGCGACGCAGCGCAGCGAGTAAAGCGGCAAGAGAGGGGGCACCGAAATGCGAGAGCCAAAATGTTTTTTAAAAAATATTCCACCCGCGCGAAGCCGGGATGGGCCGCTAGTGTAATATAATCTTTGAATCTCAAGTGATATTCTAGTGAACATATCGTGACAGGGATACTGAAGTTCTATGATTAAAGTTACTTAAAACTATTTATGTGTTATGAAGATTCTTCTAGAAAACAATCTTAATACAGTATCCAGTAAGTAATAAATTTCCAGTATCTCTCATACGCGCATATAAAGCTAATGTGTGCCTAGCTTAACATAAATTACATGATTCTGCCTCCTACGTAGTACGTTTAG
The DNA here is from genome assembly GCA_905147385.1 of Limenitis camilla. Classification (NCBI taxonomy): domain Eukaryota; kingdom Metazoa; phylum Arthropoda; class Insecta; order Lepidoptera; family Nymphalidae; genus Limenitis; species Limenitis camilla. The sequence goes on from LR990240.1 coordinate 8,498,808, forward strand.
TGTGAAATTATTCTCTATTACTCTGTATGAGCAATTTCCGCTATTAACTTCACATTACACACTATTTTTAAAGTAATAAGACTCATTTTCAGTCTTCACAGAATTACCTATTGTTTTTTTAAATAAATTACAACTGTCATGAGACAAAAAGATAAAGTATACTTTACTGTAACGAAATGGAATTTATTTAGAAAATATTTATTGTACCAATGGGTCAGTTAAAGTAGTCACCCATGTCAACAAATGTAAGCAAAATCCTAACCCCTCCTCCTCATGATTACTTAGACATTGATGCATGCATTTTCCTCCTCGTTCTGATCAGGGATATTAATAAGCAAAGCAAGGACTCGCTTCCCCACTCTTCAAGGCTTTCGTAATACTTGAACGGCCCCTCTGGTGATACAATAATATGTATTATAGAGTTGACATTGACAGATTATCTAAGCATTGACCAGAAAAGGGGCCCAGAAACTCTGCGCCTAGGTAACAAGCACCAGATAACCAACACAATACGTATAGTAAACACCTCATTGATGGAGTTTTTTTATATAATAGATAAGGTGCAAACGAGCAGATGGTCCACCTGATGGTAAGGGGCCACCATCGCCCATGGACATCGGCAAAACAAGAGATACTCTCTCGTTTTGTCGATGCGTTGCATCCTCGAAGGTAGAAGGGGAAGGGGGAGTTAAGAAAAAAAAATGATGCGGATTCAGCGGACCCTGAGCGAGAGCCCAGAGTGCACTAGATCCGCAACATTAAAGGAATGGGAGAGGGAGGGAGTAAGTCTGGCCCACTTGTCGCAAGCCAGTCGGGGAACAGATCTCCTACAACCTAGGGGGTGCTGGGTTACTCGGCTTTTACAAGATGCCCAGGGGCAAAGGGGAATAGTATTCTAACCCGTCCCCTCACGGGTAAGTTAAGAACATTTTGTAGCATTTTTGAGATTTCTATATTATCTGCGAACGTTTTACGTGTACATATACTATACCAGTTAATTATTTAAACAGTCTTCTGTATCTTTAGCCATGGAGTACTAGATTTACTAATTCCAATAAAACTAAATTATATTCGATGGGATGGTATAAAATACTCGATAAATTAGCAGATAAATATTCGCACAAGCAAAGCTATTGGCTTGAATATAATGGTACTCACCCACACCCGGCTCTTGCGATTCCTGTAACAAAGAAAATGCAAATGAAAATCAGCCTCTACGATATTATAAGATATTGTGTCATTGCAGAAGCCGGCAATACATAATTACAGAAATAAACGATGCGATGAAATAGTTTAGTACAATTTTTATTATTATTTTATGCTATTAGTTTCATTTAGTATAAAATTTTTGTATTAAAGCTTAGCTAAATTATTTTTAAGCAGTTCACTCTATAATAATATATCCTTTACTACTGTATATTCAAATTATTCACACACTCATTCCATTAATTAATGTTCTAACTCACTCTCTCACTTAATTTCCTACCTACATATTGTCTTCTAATATTGTCTAAAACTAGAAACTAATTTAGGAAAAAATGTTTATATGAATTACTCGTTTAAAGTTTTTAAGTTCTAATTTAATAACATTAATTATTAGTTAACGATCCCTTTAAAATAGCTTCGCTATGTCTAAGATTTATTTTTATTAAGCTCTTATTTAGCTCTATCTATTATTGTTAAAGGTTAATCAACCTGATGAAAACTGGTCACCATTAACTATACTATAGAAATAACATTTATTTATTTTCTAGGAATTTTGTTGTTTTACAATATTAATTATTTTAAATATAATTTTTTTTTTTATTTCAGTTGCTTGAGTTTTCGAGGAGAAATTTTTGGTTTTGATTTGTGTTTTCGCCCGTAGATGTATGAAAGACTCGGATCCCGTCGTCCGTGTCCCGTTTTGAGTGAAAAATAAAATAGCACTTAAGTTATTCTACATCGGCGGACTGCAGTATCACGGGTTGTTTAGAATATTACTCCCGAGGTCTAAAACTAAAATTACGGCTTGATTACTTGCGATGTAATCATGACGAAATCTGTCATGGCAGCGCATTTATTTATTTACTTTTACCTTTTTGTTGGCGTAACTGATATTTATCAATTGTGCCAACTACAAAAATAAAATGCTACAAAAATCAATGTTGCCAACATCACAACTAACAGTACTCATATCTTTAAAATTAGTTTTTAAAATTTTACTTACTGTGGACGTTAAAATATTACAAAAGTTAATATGACCGGCATTTAACTATAAGTTTGACTTTGAATGCGCAGAAGTCACTATTAGGGCCTTTTAAGGTGGGAGCGCGGGGCGAGAGAAGCGCGTCACACGGGATTGGTTCTTATGCGACGTTTCAGTTTCCCCGTGTCTGCTATTTGTCGAAATAGCGTTTAATATTACAACTACAGATGGAACTGCCAATACAGGCACGCAGCACGCTCACGATGAGCAACTTTCCCCACTATTTTTTCTCAGACCTAAAGTTAGTTAACGGCTAATATCTTTATTTATTTATCTATTTTCATAACTTTATTGTCCACCAAATAAAAATGATATATTTTATATATCAATAAAATAAGAACTCAATATAATATGAAGTACAACGGGCGGTCTTATGACTAGTTAGCCATCTCTTCCAGACAACCCTGTCTTGGGAGGAGCGGAGATTGAAATTAAGGTGGTGTAGCTTCAATATACTAATACTAATATATTACAACCGAATACATACACACCTACACAATAATATTATATAATATGAATACACAGTAGTAGTAGTAATAGATAATAAATATAGATATTGGTAAAGCTAGCTAGTAATGAGCGACTAGTTTAAATTAAATTAATTTCAAGAGCTTATAGTTAGCAGAGCAGGTGAAACAAAGGTTTGGAAACTTCATAAACTTTGTTACCACTTAGTTTCAATTATAAGCGCTTTGATGCTCAACTATACTACATTTATTTCGTGAGTTATTAATGAAATATTAGTCGATGTGTCTTAAAAAAACCGGCCAAGTGCGATCGGGACTCGCGTTCGCGGAACAAAAAAAATCGTTTGTTGTATGGGAGCCCCCCTTAAATACTTATTTTATTCTGTTTTTAGTTGTTTTTAGTTGTTGTTGTTATAGGGGCAAAAGACTACATCATTAATTGTAAAAATTTCAACTGTCTAGCTATCACTGTTCATGAGATACAGTCTGGACATCAGAGTCTTAGAAATAGGGTCCCCTTTTTACCCTTTGGGTATTTAAACCTTAAAATGTTTACAAAAAATTTTCCACAATCCTTTTTTTTTTTAAAATGAATCTTATCAGTTTTAAGTTTCATTGGTTAAATAAAAAAAAATCTTTTATATTTATTATGATTTAGTTATTAGGAGTTTTCTGACAACGAATAAAGATAAGAGATTGATAATTTCAAAAATTATTAAAAAGACGTCAATTTATATAGAAATCCACATATTTTATATTCACATATTTTATATAGAAATCCATTCGTCACCCTTTAATGACCCACTGCTGAGCCGGGTGTCCTCCTCAGAATTAAGAGGGATTAAGGCCATAATCCACCATGCTGGCAAAATGCGGGTTGGCAGACTTCGCACACCTTTGAGAACTTTTTGGGAACTCCCAGGAGTGCATGTTTCCTCACGATGTTTTCCTTCATCATTAAAGCAAGTGATAAGTCAGAGATGTGTGCCCAGGATCGACCTCGGACCCGAGTAGATATCAACGTTTTCACAACTGGGCTATCACTGCTTTTTAGAAATCCGATGAAACCCCTTTTTTATGATCCTGGATTTTTATTTCGTAAGTAGAGTATATAAAGGAAACCTTGTCCTTAAAAAAATCTAACAATTAACAAGATCTTCATAACAACGAACTAGTCCTTTATATATTAACATAGACCTGTTAAATATTAATATTTCACTTTTGTTATACAAATGACTAAATTTTGTCGGCCTTGTATAAGCGGCCATGATAAAATCTTAGCGTAAACAGACTTAAGAAATATTTAAAGGAGTTCATTTACGCAAAAAACCTGAGGAACGACATTTTTTCTAAAGTAACGTAGATGAAAAAACTTTAAAGGAAGTAATTAGTTAGGTATGTTCTTTAAGTTATTTATATTCAAAGTATCGATTTTGATTTTTCCTTAATTGAAGGTTATATATGTCACCGTTAAATTGTATTTTCCGGACTGTGTAGGGCGTCCGTAAATAATATAATTATGTATTACATAATTTATAATTTTTCACTTCCTTCCAACTTGAGAGAGAATTTAGAGGATTAAAGTTTCGCGTGATGCTCCGCTCCTTTTGGCCTTAGCGAGATGATATATAGCCTATAGTCTTCCTCGATAAATGGGTTATCTAACACTGAAAGAATTTTTCAAATGTGACCAATAGTTCCTGAGATTAGCGCGCAAACAAACAAACTTCATCTTTATATAGATTAAAGAATTGTAATTTTTTGTAAGTTCCCTAAAATAACGTGTGGTAGTGTTAGTTATCTTATTGAAACACCATTTCTACATAATTCATTATGTTAAAATATCTATACTAATAGGGGCCATTCAAGTATTATGTAATCAATAATGGGGGGTGAGAGGTGTTTGCTTCGCTTATCTGATGACATGGGGGATGGATGGGGGATCTGTGTGGTGATTACGTCACCAATAAAACAGTAAACATGTACACGGAAAAAGTATAAGTACCTCCTACATACCAACGTTTACATCAGCATGAGACGGGGGAAAGGGGGGTTAGGGCTTTGATTACTATTGCTGAAATGGAGGACGGGAGGTTGATAATTATAAAAAATCTGCTTAAAAAGCCCGCTAAAAATCTACAAAAAATAAAAATGTAAGTTAACGAATTTCTGTAGAAAACCTCATAACATAAAGAGAAAATAAATTATTGTTCAAATGTTTGTTTGTCTATCTTGTGTTAAACGTATTTCGCGGAATTGTATACCTATATATTGTAACTTTATATTTATTCTCGTTAAAATCAGATGTAAGAAAAAAAGGTAAAAATATAATATAATATACTTCGACCATAGTTCCCAAAATATCCAATAAATCATAAACCGCAATCCCCAGAGGAAAAGCACTTAATACAATCTCATTTGATGGAGATTTGGGGATAATTACAGGTTGTCGAGCAGATTACAGCGACGACTCACGCTGACTGATTAATCTATCAATCGGATTATTCCTTATCGCAAAATTGGATTGTTTCCGAACTATAATGAGGAAATTATCATCTATACTATTATCATTAGGAGCACAAAAATGACTGAACCGATTTCGATTAATCTTTCACTGACAGGACGCTACGCTATCTTGAGTCATGGGCTCTTTAAGAGAACTCTTCCAGTAACCCTTTTGTGAAAGAAGTAGATGTTATTATATGAGGAGTAGGTAAAATAATAATAATAAGATAGAAAAAAATATACACAAGATTACCTACATACACAAACATATACATATGTATATAAATGCTGTTATTATAAGGATATTGCGTCTTATATAAGAAGTGTTTTAGATTTAGAAAGATGTTTGCTGTTTTTTAGTTTCCCACAGAAAATAATGTAGCTCAGCAAAAAAAGGGAGTAACTAGATAATTAATAGATTATAGATATTTAAATAAGAAATAAAGATGCTCTTATAAACTTATCACGATTATAGACTTAATGCTATATACAACGACTAGACTACGCGACTTCGTTTGCGTGTTGCTCCACTTTTATGGGTACTATCGATATTTAAAATAGCCTAAGTTACTCCTTGTTACATCAGCTATCTGCCAGTAAAAGTCCCGTCAAAATCGGTCTAGCCATTTCAGAGATTAGCCGGAACAAACAGACAGACAAAAATTGTAAAAAAATGTTGTTTTGGTATATGTACCGTGTATACATCCATATGCACTTAGTAAAAAGCGGTTATTTTAATATTACAAACAGACACTCCAATTTTATTTATTTGTATGGATGAATCCACAGGTGTTAATCTCCTTATGAATCTCCTTATGAATCTATTAATGACTAGGCCACCCGCGAGACTTTGTTCGCGCGTTGCTCCGCTCCTATGGGTCGTAACGAGATGTTAAATAGCTTAAGTTACTCATTGTTACATCAGCTATCTGTCAGTGAAAGTCCCGTCAAAATCGGTCCAACCATTTCAGAGATTAGCCGGAACAAACAGACTAACCGTGTAAACATTTATATGCACTTAGTAAAAAGGTTATTTTTAATATTACAAATAGACACTCCAATTTTATTTGTTTGTATGTATATATGGGCTATTTACTAGATATAAATATCAAATGATTATTTAAGTATTTACACTATCTATATTCTATATAAAGTAAAAACCATGCAACGAAATTTGATATGATTTTCACTTATGGAAAGAATTATAAACAGATTTTTTTTGTATTAATGTTTTTTTACAAAATGGCTAAATATGTGCTAGTTATCTATTAAATTAAATAAGTAAGTTTTCCAGGCAAATGGTAGGAGATTGCATGTTCCCTATTAAACAACGAATTATCGGATATTTACTCCTAACCATATTATTTGATCACAGTAATTGCTTTATCGGAGGTAGACGAACGTTCGGAAACCCGCCCTCGCTAGATTTATATATAGTAAACGTATAAAAGCTATAGATATACAGAAAAGGCTATTTTTCTTAAAAGAAATTGAGTAGAGAGTACAGACGGATCTCTCACCTTTTATTATACAAGAAGTTTATCTGTAATAAAAATTCCTACTGCCTACGAACTGTTAGAGTCTTCAAATTACATTATTGCAGTTTACGACCGGTCTACCTTCGCACATTATGTCCTCAATATAGAGTTAGAACATGAGATATCGATCAAACATTTGCCTGTCACATATATTTCAAAATCTACCGTTTTATCTGATAATGGTAAGCCGATTGTTCGCTAATCACATGAATATTATACTTTCCCGTTAAACTAAATATAACTATAATAAAAGGCGAAAAATATCACCAAACCAGTCAGGATATGAAACATGAATTTAGGATCAACACAAATTTGAAGAATGGTGCTTGTTAAGTTACAAAATATAAATATTTCCCAAACATTGGAGAGAAGAGTATTGATTTCCCGTCATAAGCTTTAGCGTACCGTAAATGTGATAGGTAATTACTGTGAATTCGAAAAGTGTGATAAGCATGCAAACGAGTGTATCGATATCGTGTTGGAGACTATTTAAGATGACAGCAGCTATCGAAGAAGCTATTTTGCACTCTATGCTGATCTACTCCTACAATAACACTTACCGCCCTATCAATTCCATAATTTGTTTCCGTATTGGCATAAATATACATTAATACTTACAAATTTGCTTTTCTCTTTCTGTTTTATCTCAGCCTCTTTTTTTGCTTGCTGTATCAGTTCGTCTACGAAATCGGAAGCCTGTCGCAGTTTTACCGGGTCACTCTTGAACTCCTCTATCCTTTCGTTCAGAGCAGCTGTGTCCGAATCCTCTCTCATTTTGGTATGTGTAGAGAAAATGTTTCACAGGTGGTTCTATTCACAACCGCGATAAAACACGGGCGTCACAAGCGAGTGTAAACAACGTATAGTTTTCACAACATTGGAAGAGTTAGTAGGTAATATTTTTGGAAGCGGGCTTTGTTTAGAGCCTCGGCGGGAATTCAAAGGAGTCAGTCATAACTGATTTTCTGTTGTCCAAACTATCAATACGTATGGTAGCTGCAGTGTTTACGGAGGTACTGACTGAGAGACTGGGCCGTTTCTCGCTCATGCGCTGACGAGCGGCCGAGCGGACCGCACGGTAACGAATAGATGTTATACAGTCTACAGATTAACCCTAATCACTAAACATGAGCGTTGTAGAGCTCTCTAAACTAGAGAGTAATAAAAGCTAAATAGCGATCAGGTGCGCATAACCCTTACTCTACAATTACCGCTCGTTTTAGATGTATCTAAACATACTTAGTAACTGATAAGATAAAGGTATAAGAATTTAAATATATTTTAACAAAACAATTTTATGATATACGTTAAAATATAGTCAGCTAGCGGCTCATCCTGGCTTCACCTGGGTTAATTTACCAATCATATTATCCCGATGCTATATAAACTAGGACAAATCCGAAAAAATCAAGACGGATGGCAACTCAATCCTACTAATATTATAAACTCGAAAGTTTGTAAGAATGTATGGATTTATGGATGTATGTTTGTTACTCTTTCACGCAAAAACTACTGAATGGATTTTGATGAAACTTTACAATAATATAGCTTACACATCAGAATAACACATAGACTAAAATTTATAACGATATAGTGTGAATTATCCAAAATATAACCGGTGAAACCGCGGGGCGCAGCTAATACCTAAAACAAAAACAAAGGCCTTAATTCCTTTATTATAAAATATTGATCTTATAAATTTACTCACCGTCATCAGTTTTAGGGCTTTTAGAGGGCTCTTCAAGGAACTGGTGATAACGAAGTTTATGTGATTTAAAATATCCGTTGGTTTTCGCTTATTAAATTTTAGTTTTTATCCATACAAATAAATAAAATTGGAGTGTCGGTTTGTAATATTAAAATAACCGCTTTATACTAAGTGCATTTGGATGTATACACGGTACATATACTAAAACAACAATTTTACAATTTTAGTCTGTCTGTTTGTTCCGGCTAATCTCTGAAATGACTGGACCGATTTTGAAGGGACTTTCATTGGCAGATTGTCGGTGTAACAAGGAGTAACGTAGGCTATTTAACATCTCGCTACGACCCATAGGAGCGGAGCAACACGCGAACGTAGTCGCGCTGGTCGGCTAATTATTTATATAGACTTATTGTAATAACATGTTTTATGTTCTGCATACTACTACGGAAGTAGTATGTTATAATTTATATCTCAACCAAAGAAATAAATTACTTTGCATTTATTCTTTTCTATTTTTAGCTCGATTGGTAGAAATCATCTAGACAGTGTGTAAAGTTGAATATGTTTCACATTGAGTATTGAAAATGTTTTAAACATTATTTATCAGCTCAGACATTGTACTCGTATGCATGTTAAGATGTCTTACACAAGTCTCCTTGACATCGTGGAATATGAATTAAACATGCTATTGTCGGTAAAATTACGGTTACATTATTGAATAAATTAAATATATAATAAATAGACAGACAATTGGTTTATAAGAAGAACATAACTACTTATACATGCTTAATTTTTTTTATTTCATGCCCGGGTAGTAATGGACCATTATCGCTTACAGCGAAAGTGACTTTATTCAAAATTCCTGTCAAATTTATATTTTACGAGCGGCCTGCCTACGCTTCGCTCCGGGTATTTGAAGCAATATTATAATTGATCCTCATAAATTAAAATTTTCAATTCAGATCAGTAGCAACAAAATGGCCATATTCTATTAATTTAAAAAATGCAGGTGTATGGCAACACTACATCAATAATGTCATTCAGAAATAGTGTAGTTTTCTAGCGGTAAAAGAATTATTAAAATCGGATGAGTAGTTCCAGGGAAAACCTTCACATTACAAAATGACCAAGTTATGGCATTTAAATGGCCATATCTTTTTAATTAGGATATTTATGGCAGCACCACATAGCCTATGTTACCCGAAAAGGATGTAGATATCTATCGATGAAAAAATTTTCAAAATCGGTTCCGTAGTTTTCGAGCCTATACGCAAACAAACATACATATATGTCGGGGATTTTAAAACGATGTGAAAGGAGATGGAAGGAGGAAGATGGGGAATATTGGGGAACACTAAAAGGGGGTGATGGTATTGAATGGAATATTGGGTAAACGCAACGTAGATACTCCTATTGAACCGATAAACGATCAAATAGGATCTCCAACAATTACGAGAGAAACCTAAGCAGTGCCTTGGACTTGTGACCAAGGTGTAGGCTTAAGGATATCCTTTAAGTAATTACAACACTCGCCTCCACTGCTAGGCTCTCTATTTAAACCCAAGGTGAAACGCACATAAACCGAATCTAACACAAGGCTAACCTAACATTGTGTTTACTTAACCACGTGGCAATTAAATTGTAAGGACTTACGTGACCTTAGTTGGACAGCACTTCCACACTACACTGCACTTGACACTATCACTATCACTAGCACTAGCACTACTTAGATGATGTTCACTTCTTGAGAGACCGCGCACGACTAAGACTTCAGTTAGACTGTCGATCGCATATAAAGGGTCGAGGGTAGATACTGTCAAAACAACGGAAGTGACTACTACCCCACTCCAACGCCATAGACAACGATAACGATACGATTAATCGATAATCTTTTACTATGCTCCGACACGGCCATTCTGAAAATCAACGCGCTCTCGCGTTGCCTTTACACAGTTTCAAAATACGTAACACGTAACACTAGTTTCATAGACCAATAACTTCGTTATAGTGTGACAGCTTTTAGCACTATTTTCCACTAGACATAAGAATTTCAATCATTAACACACAAAGAAACAAAGAGCTCTCAACACTCTTTACAGAAAACATCTCAAATTCGTAGCAAAGCGTAACAGCTTTCAGCCCCAACCGTCGGGGCCTACAAAGCCACCTTACAACGGCTCAATAACAACAAAGCGACAACGCTTCCAGTACATCTTTCCGACAAAGCGTAAAAGCTCTCTGTCGCACTAATAAAACGTTAATATGATCAGTAATTTCCAATCACAATGCGTAAAAACTGTCAACACCACAATTTAAACGGCTGATGAGCCTCATGTAAAGCGAAGGCGTACCTACTTCAAATAATAATCATGATTTTAAGATTTTAAACTACCTTCGCAACTATTTCTAATTTCAACAATTTCTGAATTCTTTTTTTAAACTACCCACTTTTAACTTTTTCGAAAACTAATTTTACTCTCATTGAAACTAATTTAACTGTCAGGATTATACGGAAAGAACCCTTAACGTGAACTTTTGGGCTTGTGATCCCACTTCTGATGTCGGGGATTTTAAAACGATGTGAAAGGAGATGGAAGGAGGAAGATGGGGAATATTGGGGAACACTAAAAGGGGGTGATGGTATTGAATGGAATATTGGGTAAACGCAACGTAGATACTCCTATTGAACCGATAAACGATCAAATAGGATCTCCAACAATTACGAGAGAAACCTAAGCAGTGCCTTGGACTTGTGACCAAGGTGTAGGCTTAAGGATATCCTTTAAGTAATTACAACACTCGCCTCCACTGCTAGGCTCTCTATTTAAACCCAAGGTTAAACGCACATAAACCGAATCTAACACAAGGCTAACCTAACCTAAGGCTAACCTAACCTAACATTGTGTTTACTTAACCACGTGGCAATTAAATTGAAAAGACTTACGTGACCTTAGTTGGACAGCACTTCCACACTACACTGCACTTGACACTATCACTATCACTAGCACTAGCACTACTTAGATGATGTTCACTTCTTGAGAGACCGCGCACGACTAAGACTTCAGTTAGACTGTCGATCGCATATAAAGGGTCGAGGGTAGATACTGTCAAAACAACGGAAGTGACTACTACCCCACTCCAACGCCATAGACAACGATAACGATACGATTAATCGATAATCTTTTACTATGCTCCGACATATATACAAACAATGAAATCTTTCCTCTTTATATAACAGTGTAGATGTAGATAAACTATCCAAAAGTTAACTTATTTTTAAGCCTAAATATTTAAAAAATAATAGGAATTAATCATGATAACATAACTAGACAGTAACCGAGCAGTGCCTGGTACATCAGATCCAGATGCAGGTTTAAAAAGCTTGTGTTTATTTATTTATTTAAGTTCTACAAGTTTAAATTAAAAGTATACAGTTGATATAATATCGAAACTTTAGTTGTAATTGCGTATCAAATTCGTTCAAAATAACATGACTGGTAAAAAAGGGATACATATTAGAGATAAAAAATAATTACATAAATTTAAATAAAATATTTTTAATTGTAATTGGTGTGTCCGAAAAGATATCAAAATCATTTGCAAACTTATTCCAAAGACGACTAATACGTGGAATACGTGTGTTACGATTATTAGACGAAAAAAACATATTTTCAAATTATTAAGGACAAAATCCTTGAAAGTTCGAGATTCATCCCTCAAGGGAGGTACATACTCATTTATTCCGAATATATTGCCACCCCAGCGTCATGTCAAAGTAACTTAGTGAAGGGCGAATAATCCAAGATAATTAGAAACACTTGAGACATGAAATCTCAAGATGGAGTACACACAAGTTTTGAACGACAGTTTGTTGTTAATTAATTTCATTTATATCATGATCGCTATAAAATCTCCACTGAGTTTTCATATAAATGCAACCAGATTTTTTTAGTTAAAATTCTTTTCGTGTTAATTTCTTCTTAAAAGAATTTTCTTAAAATACTAGCTGATCCGGCAAACGTTGTTTTGCTATATAAATTTGGGGTGGGCCACCCTTATCACTTAAAGGGATGAAAGATAGATAGTAGCCGATTCTCAGACCTACTGAATATGCATATAAAATCGGTCGAGCCGTTTCGCAGGAGTATGGTAACTAACATTAACAACAATTACAACATAAAATATTTAGTAGGTATATTTTATTTATTTCAAAATAAAACATTCATAAAAATATTGATCATATAAATTTACTCACCGTCATCAGTTTTTGGGATTTTTGAGGGCTCTTTAGCGAACTGGTGTCAGCAGTTTTTGAGCCACACCATATTCCTTAATCAGGGCAGGTCATGTCTGTCGCAGAACTGACGGCCGATGGGGTAGGCGAGTTCTGGAGTGGAGACCGCGTACTGGTAAGCGCAGTGTGGGACGACCTCCAGCCCGCTGGACCGATGACCTGAAGGTGGCGGGAAGCGGGTGGATGAGGAAGGCGGAGGACCGTGTTTGGTGGCGCGCTCTCGAAAAGGCCTATGTCCAGCAGTGGACCGTTACAGGCTGATGGATGGATGGGGATGGATGATATTTCTTATTTTTCTCTGATTTTATTTTTGTTTTTATTATTTATATATCGGCGCGTAAGTTAAGCTTAGGTTAACCTAACCTTAGGTTTAAACAGAGGGCCTGGGTAGTGGAGGCAAGTATTGTTTTTACTTAAAAAACGTCTTTAAGCCTACACCATGTCCAAGGCACTGCTTAGGTTCCTCTTATAATTCTAAGAGATCATAATGTTTGATTATTTATCGGTTCAGTAGCAGTATCCGAGTTTACTCAATAGTCTATGCATAATTATACCAATTTAGTGTTCTTAATATGTCTCTCCTCGTCCCTGCGTCATCATATCCAGTAAGAATTATTTATTTTTATACAAAAAAAAATACTTACAGCCTACAGTGTGAAGAAAGGATAACCCAACGAACCATAAGTAAGCTTTATTAAATAATATAAAGGGAGGTTTTAAACATTACCTTGGCAATACAGGTATGAGACCCCACCTGGCGTCCTTATAATGGAAAGATGAGAAGTATTTTGTATTATAAAAAGGATGTCTTATAAACAATAAGCTTTAGTTGTTTTTTTTTATGGTAGAAAAGGTGCAAACGAGCAGATGGTCCACCTGATGGTGAATGGCCACCATCGCCCATGGACATGAGTATGACAAAACAATAGATACCTCTTGTTTTGTCGATGCGTTGCATCTTCGAAGATAGAGTGGGGAGGGGAAGTGAAGAAGAAAAAATGCTGTGGTCTCAATGGACCCTGAGCTAGATCCCAGAGTCCACTAGATCCACAGCATTAATGAGATGGGAGTGGTAGGGGGTAAGTCTGGCCCACATGCGGCTCGACCGGAACGCGTCTATGACACTTGGCGCAAGCCAGTCGGGGAACAGATCCCCTACCACCAAGAGGGTACTGGGTTATTCGGCTTTTACGAGATGCTCTCCCAGCGGCAGAGGGGAATAGTATTCTATCCCGTCCCCCTATTGTTATTTTAATATAATATAGATTAGAGTAATTGCTGTTTTGCTGAATAATTATTAAACATTAGAGACAGGAGAGTGTTGATGCATTGTAGAAAGGCCTTTTTATCCTTGCCCTTTGCTCCTGGGTCGTAAGTCCCAAAGAGAGGCACTACTGGGCTTTCGTCACGATTGTATATTGTTGTAGTCTTCCGAGTGTTGTTGTGCGGTTAAGCTACCGTTTTTTTTTTTTTTATGTAACTAGGTCGGCAAACAAGCGTACGGCTCACCTTACCGTAGCTTATAGACGTCTGCAACACCAGAAGCATCGCAAGCGCGTTGCCGACCCCATCCCCAATTCTCCCCAGGAGCTCTGGTCACCTTACTCACCAACAGGAACACAACACTGCTTTAGAGTAGTGTTATTTAGCTGTGATCTTCTGTAAGGTCGAGGTACTACCCCAGTCGGGCTGCTCCATATTTGAACAGGAAATTTCCTGCTGTGCCCTACCTCAGTAAAACCGTGTAACTTTCGTATAATTTGTAATAATATTATAACGAATAGCTAAAGTCGTTGTTATAAAATAACTATGTATTTAACCCAACTATGCTAATATGTCACGAGGTCAGCCAAAAATATAATTACGGCAATGAAATGGCTGTGCATTAATGGAGTTAATAGACGGGTGTATGCCTGGAAATAGTGGTTTTAAATGAACATTACAATAATGTTATGTAAAAATATGCGGACTATTTTATTCATGATTGCAATCATACAGAAATAATTATGTCGTCGTTGAAAAAATAGTCGATCAATAATAATAAGAACTAGATATCCATTTCATAAGTTGGCCATTTAATTTAGTATTGTACACTAAATTGTAGGCTATATTAGGAATACGCAGTTGTAATATGTCACACTTACAGCTCGTATTAAAAACACGCAAAAACTACTGAATGGATTTTGATGAAACTTTACAATAATAAACTATAACACATAGGCTATAATTTATATTGATTGAAGAGTGTGTATTATCTAAAATATAGCGGGTGAAAACGCGGGGTGCAGCTAGTGTTTCATAAATTTAAGGATATGGTCATTTATATACACAATTAAGTGCTCCTCACACATTATCATAGAAAGGAACACAAATCCTGTAATTAAAATTAAACGAAAATTCGGGCAAATCAAATAAAAAAAATCGACCAAGTGCAAGTCCGACTCTCGGGCCAAGGGTTCCGCAAAAAGGGTTACATTTAAGGACAAGCTCAACAAACTTGTTGTTAAGACTAATAGACTAAATTAAAATCCAAACTAAATTTATATTTTATTTATTTTTTAGTACCCGGTGGACAAAAAGGATTATCTTTAGACTCTTTAGGCGAAACCTTTGGGGGTGGAGGTTCCGGAGCGTTTTCGTAGTAGCAGTGGCCATCCCACCACCAAGGCGCACCAGGAGTTGGAGCGAAATTGAAACAAATCTGAAAAGAAAATATTAATGAGATGTAACTTATATGACTATCGAAATACAAGAAATTGAAATTTAATTTTTTTTTAACTATATTTTACTGTTTACCAAAGGTCCAATTCACAGATTATAAAATTATTAAGACAGATATAAGATAAGATAAGTATAAAAAGACTACGAAATTAAAAACGTTATTATATGAAACCAATAGCCACTTACACAGATTTTATTTTTTGTATCAATATTTTACTAGGCACAATTAATCGATAGTTTATAAATAATGTGACAAATTGATAGTAACCACACAACACAACCTTCCTATACTCAGGGACGCGCCGTCGTGCCAAATACTCATGAGCGTCTGTAGCTCAGTGGTTCAGGCGTTGGATTTACGATCAATAGGTCGTGAATTCAAATCCCAGCCATTGGATTACTGACGTGGCCCACTCCTAACACAAGCACTTAGCTTACTAGGAGGAGTTTAAGGAATACTAGTAGTATGTGATCCATGCTCCTAGTACTCTTTTTTAAAAAAATGAGCGCATATTTTTTAATGTTCTTGACCTTCGCTCGACTTCAATTCATTTTATATTTTCATTTTGGCGCCCCCTGAAACCATAACGGCACCATGTGTGGACGCCTATACTTATACAAATCAATCTATGTATTATCTCTCATTTGTAATGTTACCAAAGTTATAAAACCCCATAAAAAAAATATTCCTCTTATAACAAAATTCTTCTATTAACACAAAATATTATATCCAAGTTTTTAAAATAAATTTTAGAAAGTAATGAGAGCCGCGACACTGGCTTATGTGTTGCTGATTGAATGTCGGACAATTACCTTACTTTGTTATACTACAGTCCCAATATAACACATCTGTCTATATTTTTATATTGACACACGCCTAGCATCTTCTGCGCTGGTGTGCCAAATACTTATGAGCGCCTTTATAATACTTAAACGGCAAAAAAAAAGCATTTCTGTCTAGGCTCTCCTACATTAATGTGGTTGGCTCTCTCCAGTTTTGTGCGTCCCTGTCTACAATTATTTGCGCCCTTTAAACCAACTTTTTATTTATCGAATCTTGTATATTATATTTTCGGTCTGGCACCCCCAGAAAACCTTCTAGCGCCTTTTCTAATCTGGCGCCGTCGTGCACTGCACGACCTTAAACATATGGACGACGCGTCCCTGTCTTTACGATTTTCTGGTTTATTCAATAACTAAAATTTGACTTACAGAATCCGGCTTCATAGCTCCAGAAACAGATTTCTTACTACCATCTTTTATTGGCGGCCCCTCAGCTACAGGAGCAACTACAGGAGGTTTAACAGAGTCAAAAGCATTTCTTCGATAATAAAAATTATCAGAATATTTTATGACTGGTCCTCGTGGAATATCCGGAGGAGGTATAGTCCGTGGAGCAATTAAAGGAGGAAACCGACCATGCAATGTATGCTTTCGTCCTAATAAAAAATCTCTTAATTTTTGTAATCCTAAAGAAACATCTCTGAAACTTAATTTTTTATTCGACATCCTCATCAAAATTTTAATGACAGATTAATTTTTTTCTCTGATTTTATTCCATAAAGGAAAAGGCAAAGGTATGACAGATTAATAATATTCAAATGTCAATCGGAGCGAAAATTAATGACAGAATCCTTAATTCAAAGCGCGAATCAAATCGTTTATTGTAGGTACCTGCATTTAATTCTACATTTCTCTTTTATTGTTCATTTTGTGTATAACTGTTTTATTTTATTTTATTGGTTTAGTTTGTTCCTATATAGTAGCCTCAACCAATATCTTTCATAATCATCTACACTGGCAAAATGTTTTGTGTATAAACACATTCCAATTAGTCTTGGGTAGTTCGCGAACGACCTAGTTCAAAAGAATGCTCTTTTTGGTGAACTATACGAACTAATTCGTCGATTATCTTCTTAGTTCTTGTTAGTTCTTATATTTTTTAAAACTGAATTAATTACTTTTAGGGATGATTGTTTCATCCATACTTGACTACTTGTTTTCTATAAAAATAAATGTGAAAAAAATAAAAATAGTGGATTATTACTAAAAAAAATCGATTTATACTTATATATTTAAATGGTGATAAAAATATCAAAATATTGTTCATAAACATCGATATTTCTAAGATCGATGTTTCACTTTTGAGAATATTGTCGTTTTTTCCTTTATATATTATTTTGACCAAATTATTTTAAAAAAGAACTAACGAACTAAAGGAGCGAAGTAGTTCGCCTTTGGATTGCGAATTAAAATGAACGCTCATCATCATTGGTGACCGACTAGGCCCAAGACTAATTCCAATCCATTAAAAAAATGGTGAATTTACACTTATACCAATTGTATACAAAAAAAGGCGAAAAACATGCCTATATAACCTGTATACAACAAATCAATGATATAGGTAGTATCTATACCTAAATTATAGTAGCTATAACCGTATGTTATAGCTACTATAATTTTATAATCTGTGTACGATACCACTATATTTAATGCTTGGTAAAAGAGTGTGGAATAAATGAGGTCGCCTATATCTTATCATTGGCAACCCGAATAGCGTTTTGACAATGTTTGATACTTGTAATTTTTACTATTATTATGATTTTCGGATGTAGTACCTAATAACTACTTGAGATTATTAATTTTAATTAATTATTGTTAAATAAAAGCCTTATCGCAAAAATCAGATAGGGTTATATTATTTATCATTGCGAAAATCTATTGTATGTTCTTTTGTAAACATTGTCAATCTCAGACAATATTTGTCCCGCTTCAGACTCGGTCAGACATCACAAGATAACGTTTTGATATATCACTGTTCTATCACCATTACTACGAATAGTTTTATTCATTTTAAACAGCTGATTTATGCTACAATCGTTGAGAATTTTGAGTACTATTGCCTAGTGTTGCTATTGCCACATGAATAAATTTTAGTTCCCGATGCCACCGCGTCATACTCTCTTTTGCCAAACTGTACAACGGTATTTAAGTAATTATTTCAGTTTCATCGAGTATCAATCTTATTCGTGTTGAAGTATATGCGATTTGACAATTAACATTTGACAGATTGTAACAAATATATTAGTGTTGCCACATGTATAAATTTTTAGTTCCCGCTGTCATCGCATCATAGTCTTTTTTGCCAAGCTGTATGTTTTTCAGGTGTTGCTAGATTAAAATATTAATGATAAATATTTAAAAATTGTTATTCATTAGGTATATCATTAATCTGTACTAGCAACGATAGCAACACTGTTACAGAGAGAGAGCATCGAACTCCCGCGTTTTTTGATTCCTGTCAAAGTAATAGCTAATGCTGTTGTACTTGTTTGCGAATTGCGATGTGATTGTTTTCTAACACTTAAAATCGTAATTTTTAACACACAGCACCAATCAGTTTAGCTGTATACGTGATAACTTTGTGTTTGAAATATGAAGACACAAAAATCATCGGACAATGACGAAACGACTCCTTCCAAAAAAGTTTTAAAACAAGCCCGTCTTCCATTTATGGTTATTAGCGATGTATCTCCAAAATCTGCTTCTCCTATATCCAGAAAACGGAAGTTATCTGCTCCTGAACCCGAACCAGTCACTAAAGTAGGTAAGATAACAAAAGAGAACGATTTGGCCGATTCTCCAGTAATAATTAGTGATGATGATAGTAAAGAAGCCTTACAGGATCAAAAAGTAGACAAACTCAATCCTTATGTAAAAATAGTCAATACAGCCTTTAAAAAGAAATTACAGAAAGTAAAATCCTCTAAAAAGAAAAATTCAAAAAAGACCGCTAAAAGTTCTAAAAATGAAAATGCAGATACTGAACTAGCAAATAAAAATAATGAAGTTGAAACTGAGGAGGAAATGGAAGTTGATGAGGTAGAGGAAATTAAGGCAGATGAAAAAGTTAAAGATGATGAACCAATTGCACTGGAAGATTCAAATTGTGTAGATAAAAATAAAGATATTCAATATCTTGAGAAAGATGAAAAAGAAACTACTGAGAGCAATGAAAAAATGTCACAAGAAGAAAATAAGGAACAGGCTAGTATAGGAGCGGTCACACCCAAAAGTAATAGTACTAGACCTAAGACTGAAAATTTAAATAGCTCCATAGTAAGTAATTGCAATGAATCTTTGAGTTCGGAAACTTCAACACCTAGACGATCGGGCAGAAATATCTCAAACACAAATAGCCAAGAAGATGTCTCTCTAAATGACTCTACTAATACTAATTTAACACCTAAACAAGTAAGTATAACTATCCATACATTCCATATACATTTGATATTTGGCAGCTGGCTTCCGGCCTGGCTACAAATAATTTATTTAGATGTTAAATTAATAAAAGACATAGTTAAATTTTTTTTATTAAAAGTATGATCATTAAAGTTAAATAGAATAAAGAACAATAAATATTAGAAATAAATAATTACTTCAATCTTATAATAATGAGACTTAAGTTACAATTGCCCGAATTCTCAATTAATTTTTACAAAAAAATCTCTTACTGTTCAGTCTATAAATTTATGGAATGATCTCCCACTCACTATTAGACTACATTACATACATTCAAGAAATTAGTTAAAGATTACTACATTGATAAATGAAACATCAATAATTATTATTTACCATAGGATGATATCTATATTTTATTAAATTTACTTGTCAGGAAGAGATGGCTAATTAGCAATAAGACCTTTTGTACTTCACAGTTAACTCTTTATAATATGTTAAATATCTAGTTTATTAAGTATTATTAGTGGTGTACAAAAAAGGTTATAAAATAAAAAAAAAAAATAAATAATTGAATGTATCCCTATCCTGTATATTTAAAAAAAAAATGTACATAAAACAATCTTTATGTAAGAATAATGTATACTTTTTTAGCTTCAAAAGAAATTAGAATTTGCAAAAAAGAAAGAAGAGAGGGAAAAGGAGAGATTAGAACGTGAGAAAAAAAGGCAATTAGAAAAAGAAGAAAGAGCTAGACAGAGACAAGAAAAAGAGGACCAAAAGAAAAGAGAGAGGGAAGAAAAAGAAGAAGCTAAAAGGAAAGAAAGGGAAGAAAAAGAGGAGCAGAAAAGAAAAGAAAGAGAGGAAAAGGAAAAACAAAAGGAACTAGAAAAAAGTAAATGACTTTACTTTTTGTGCTTTATAATATATATTTATGTTACAATTTTTTTTTATAACTAATTTTCAGAACTTAGAGAAGAAAAAGAAGAACAAAAACGCAAAGAGAAAGAAGAAAAAGAGGAACAAAGGAAAAAAGAAAAGGAGGCAAGAGATGAAGAGAAGAGAAAAAGACAAGAAGCTTTAGAACAAGAGAAACTGGAACAAGAACAGAAAAAGAAGAAAGCTGCTGAGGCGTTTGTCAGTTTCTTTGTGCCAAAACAAAAGGCAGAAAAGGATCAAGTGACAATTGGTCCTATTAGCAAAAATACATTATTATCGAGCTTCACATTAAAATCTGATATGAGATTAGCTCCGATAACAAGAAATAGTTTAGATGAACAAAATAGGATGGTTTTAGATGAAGCATTAGTGGAACAAAATGTTCCAAAAAGTTCCTTGTATATTAAGAATTTGAAGAATGGTGTACATAAACCACTTGGGGGTAATAGAACTTGGCCTGTGAGTGATAAAGATGATGATGTTATGATAATTGGTAAGTTTTTCCATATACACTTCATTCTTGTAATCTTCATAGAGTAGATTAAATATCATCGAATAGAAAGGCTAAGATTGATTTAGTGTTGAACTAAAATCTAAACATCAGAATTTCGGGTTTAAAAGATTGATTCTTCAATTGACATTGATGTCTTACATGGGAGGTCTAAGTTCGATCCTGGGTTCACAACAGGTTCTGGGTTTTCGAAGGAAAAGGTGAGGAAACCTGCACTCCTGAGAGTTCCCTAAAGTTCTCAAAGGTATGTGAAGTCTGCCAACCCGCACTGGGCCAGCATAGTGGACTATGGCCTATCCCCCTCCTCACTCTGAGGAGGAGACCTGGCTCAGCAATGGGCCATTAATGGGTTTTGATAATTTCTTTAAAGAAGTATTTAGATGAAATAAAAAAAGATAAACTTGTTATTACCTACTTGTTAGAGCATTCTGAAAAATAAATAAACTAGTAATTTCTAGAATTCTTGTTAACTCCAAGCTTCTTCTGTTTTATGGCATCTGGATTTCTACATGGTCCAGAAATTTTTAATATGCTTCTACTAAAGACTAAACTGAAAACAGTTTTAACATAATATATGATGATTATATATATGATTATATTTCAGAAGATGAACTTCCTCCTGTTGATGTGGCAGATGAAATAATTTGTGATACTGCAAAGCGTGAGAAACTTCGACCCAAACTTCTTGCCTTCCATGAGAATAGACGTCCACCTTATTGGGGCACCTGGAGGAAGAAAAGCAGTTCTATCAATCCTAGAAGACCCTTCCAAACGGACAAGGTAAATTGTTACTTATATTAATATTTCCATTTAGTTAAAGCATCTTTTTGACAGGAACATTTTTCGTATCCTCATAGTTCAAAAAAAAGTGTACTAAGGAGGACTTATTTCTAAATTATATTCCTCACAAAATGAGATCCAAAGAATCATTTGATTATTTGTTTACATTTTATCTCATCCTAACTTGAATAGCATATAGATATAATAAATAAGATTTTTTTTTTGATTAAGTCAACCATTAAAGTGAAGTAGAAACCATTTCTGCAATACCTAAAAAATCTAAAAAAGATATCCATCTCTCCAGTTTTGATTAATAAAAATCAAAAAAAAGTATTTAAGATTAAGTATGAGTATGTAAGTATGAGTTCTTTGATTATGTATGAGTATGTAATTTACAATTCCAGAAACATCTAGACTATGAAGTAGACAGTGATGAAGAATGGGAAGAGGAGCAAGACGGTGAGAGCATCGATGGCAGTGTAGCCAACAGTGATGATGAACAGGAAGCTGATGAATATGAAGTAGATAATGAGGTTTTTGTACCTCATGGGTATTTGAGTGATGAGGTATATTGTGATTTATTATTTTTCTACAAATTCTCTCCATAATTGTTATTTTAAGGTTTTCAAGCTTTGTTTGGTTTTATGGTAAAGAAACTGCCAATTTTGATAATTTTCTTGAATTTATTTTCCAGGAAGCGACTATGGATGAAGATGATGTATTATCACTATCTCCTGAATCACAGAAAGCAAGATTAAAACATTTAGAAGATGAATTTGAATCTGAGTTAAAGAAACCTATGGAGAAGTTAAAACCAAGGTTATACGGTTTATTATGGGAAACAGCTGATGGTGGAAAACCAGAAAAATGCCTTGACGCTCTATGGAATTATTTTGGTAAACTATCCATGATTATGAACGACCCCACTCCTCTCCTCCAACCTTCAACAGAAACAGAGGAGACGGAAAAGAAAAAAACAAAAAAGAAGAAAGATGAACAAGTAAGTCCAAAGAGTGAAAAAAAGAAAAAGAAAGAAGACAAAGAGGTGAAGAAACCAAAAGCTGATAAGAAGCAAGAAAAGAAAAATCAGCCAGGTATAAACACATTTTTGAAAAAGATTACTACATAGATTTATTTATTCTTTAATGTATTAATATTTTAGGAAATTATATTAAAATATTTAGGTTTGATACCCATATTTGTATTCTATTGATTAGTAGGTATTAAGATTCTATTCAACTACCCTTGAGACAAAATGTAAACAGAGAAATCAATTGTATATCATAAGGAACTTAATGAAAATAACTATTTTGTTAATGGTAATATACAAAAAGTGACAAATAAAAACCTTTTTTATATTTTTTACATTCTGTCTAACATCTACATTTAATTTAATATATATTCTATTCAGGTTATGAGACAAAAAGTAAACAAAGAAATAAACTGGCGACTATAGCCCGACTAAAACTACATTTTCAAGTTGTGTTAGAGATCATTTTTTTTATTTGTAACGTAATTTGTAAATAATAAAATGTTGTAGACAATAATTATAATATGTGTGTTAATGTATTTGTAATTATCATAGTAATAGTTTGCATTAGACTAGTGGTAAAGATGTTGATGTCTACTGGGGAGGTCTGAGTTTGATCCTGGGCACACACTTGCTGACTTTTCTGATAATATAATGGTGAACAAAAACATCCTGAGAAAACCTGCACTTCTGAGAGTTCCCTTTGTTCTGAAAGGTGTGTGAAGTTTGCCAACCTGCATTTGACCAGCTTTGTGGACTATGACCTAAACCCTCCTCATTCTGAGGAAGAGACCTGTCTCATCAGTGGGCTATTAAAGGGCAACCATGATAGTTATAGTTTAAGGAATCTAAGTATACTACTACTACTACTTCTAACCTTGAATGCATAGAAGTCAATTACACACGAGATTGGTTCTTAAGCGACGGTTCGTGCGTGCCTGCTATTTATCATAATGGTAGATGTTGTAAATTTAACTATTCATACAGGCTCGTAGTACGCTCATAAACCTCACTAGTTTTGCTTAGACATAGAGTTATATGAAATACTATGATCCTTGTAAATCTCGACACATAAAGAACCTCTTTACAATTTGTTTACATTTTATCTCATCTCAAGCTGAATAGAACATAGTAATATTAAATGTCATTTATATTAAGATGGTAATTTATTTGTAACAAGAGGTTGGTACTGGATATCTTTCATCTTATTAGTTCCTAACATCATTTTTTTATCTTTGCCTTGTAGTATCCTCCATAATTTATACTGTCTTGGTCTTTTTAAAAACATTAAATGACTAAAGTTATCAATGTATATTTTATTGTAAATATTCTGTCGTTAATTTCAGTTTTAATAAATGGTTAAAGTAGAAACTAAGCATTTTTATTTTAAACTAACTGTGCCCGCTACTTCGTCCGCATGGTATAGTGTCTGTCTATCCCTACGAAAAATGACGATACTTCCATACAACTTTTCAACCACTATCACAACCCTTTTTTCGCATTAAAAAGTGGCCTATGTCCTTTCTCAGGCTCTAGACTACCTGTATACAAAATTTCATTGAAATCGGTTCAGTAGTTTTGGCGTGAAAGCGCAACAGATAGAGTTATTTTCGCATTTATCATAGTAAGGCTCTATTACTGTAGTACTGAAAAAATAGCGTCCAATGGTAATGATTCCCAAAGAATAGTGCATGATACTTCATCCTTGGTGCAAGAGTGTCCATGTTTCTGAATGTTAACTTGAATAGTTACTTCAATTATTTTGGTCCTCCAAATGATATGAAAAATTAGGGGTCTATCCCGAAAAAAAATTATGGAAGTGTAAATTATGTTTGAGAACTTGGTTTTCGATATAAGATTAGTCCCAGTTTTAATAGCAGTATAATCTCGATTATCCGAACTAATTGGGACCGAGATTAATTCGGATAATCGAAATGTGTATTAAAGTTGAAAAAAACACGAAAAAATCCCAATGCCATTTTAATATTATTGTTTTATAAATTGGCAGCGAACAAAAATTCGCGTTAACGTACTGATAAACTAATTCAGCTTTCGGATAATTGAGGAATCTGATAAACGAGGTTCTGCTGTACTCCTAATCAAATAAAACACGACCAAATTAAACAAGACATATTCGTACAACTTTATTTATAAATACTCCAAGCACTGCGTTTATTAAAATTCTGGAGAAACTTAAATTAAATACTGCAACATTTTCTAGCTATATCGAGATTTTTGACTTTAATAACGATATTTAGCTATCCCTAGTTTTTATCATCTGTATTCAGTGTCTGAAACCTCTTTGGTCTAAAATTGTAATCAAATTTTGATCCAATTTGGCTGGTAGCTTCAGGCTTCGACCTTACAAGGAATTAACCTACTAAAGACATGGCTGACATCTACTACCACAAGGAATTTTAGAAGTACATGGAATTATGTAGATAATTATAACGGAAGACATGGCTTCGGCCTCACCATAAAATGAATTAAAAAAGACAAGGCTGTACGGTATAATACCTTTGCCTTTTCCATTATGGAATAAAAACAGAGGAAAAAAATTACTCTCAACATTGGCTGTTTGATTGGCTGGATTGTATTGGGTGTTGGGTGTATACTGTATCGCGTAATAGTGCACAGAACTGTTTTATTTTATATTTTTTATTATATAAAAAAGTGAATCACTACTCGAGGAGTCGAGTGACTAGTTTGAGAAGTGAGTAAGAAGTTAATCGATCGCTAAATGCCTTGATAAAGGTATATTAAAGATGAGCAAAATGTCGAAGAATAAATTAAACTTGACCCTCCCACCGGGATCTATAGACCAGGCTCCAGCTGTAACTCCGTCTAATATGACCCCTCAGCTGAAGTCTGCTGCTACTTCAGAGTGAGTATATTTATCTCTACATCTATAATTTTCTATTATTATATAAACTGGAAAGATTTTATTGTTTGTTTGTTGCGGACTAACTCAAAAACTACTGAACCGATTTTTATAATTCTTTTACTGATAGAAAGTTATCCTTTCCTGGTTACAGGTGTTGTCTTTAATATTAAAACTTAAAAAAATATGGCCATTTTGTAAGTAACCTGAAATTATTGATCCAATTTTGAAAATTCTTTCACTAAAGGCTAAAATGTTCCAGAATGACTTTTATTTTTAATTATCTTCTTTAACAGCTCTGGGTCCTAGCCCTTTTGAGTAGGCTTCTAGAATTGCGGTGTTGCCTTATATTTTGGCTGTTTTGTTTGTACTGTCATCTGTTTGCAAAATATTTCATGGATTGAAATCGCCGAATATCTTTTGTCTTTCATTTTTTTAAATTTATTCAGTACATACTTTCTCAAGTATTAACGTGTGTATATAGATTATAATCTTATTTTAAACACTCCAAAAGAAAGCAAAGGGTCACTCATTATATTATTTATGAATAATCAATAGCAAATATATTTTGTGTACTTTTCAAATAATTTACAAATTCATACTGATATTATAAATGTAAAGGATTTTGTTAGTTTTTCCTTTATCACACTGGAATGTATAGACAAATCTTATCCCAATACAGCTAACTTATGATTTGAAAATAGGCTGCATTTATCCCTAAAAATTACTGTAGGATGTTTTTTAAATAATTGATATGGATGTTCTTTTAATGCAACAATTGATCTGCAGCATTGTTGCTAAGTTATTGATTAAAATTTTCATTTACATTTAAAATACCTGTTGCACATTAGCTGATTCATGTATAAAATTCCATTGCTTTTAAAATAAAACAGGTTTATATCAGTAATTTTGTTACTTGATTATCTAGAGGTTAAATTTAAATATTTTAATGAATATATAAAATTTAAACTATTTAATGTTAAAAGCTATATTTTATTTAGACGGCAGGGTTTAGCAGGGAAATCAAAAACTAGTATAGAAGCTTTGACGGAGCGACTAGAACAGATAGAAATGGATGATACACAGCGACGAAGGATAGAGGTTTTTCTGTGTCAAAAAGAAAAAATTGGGGAGCTCAGTGATGATGACTTTGAGAAGCTAGGTGAATTAGGTAAGAAGAAGTTTTAATTTTTATGTCTTACTAGCTGACCTGGCGAACTTCATACCACCTAAACAGTCAATGAATGTTGTGTTACAGATCAGCTGAACTGTTGACAACCAATATATGTGTCAATCCTTGACATTATTCTACATTTTTAAAATCTAAAATACACCACTATCCAAACATTGTGGATATAACTTGTCGATTCAAAACCTTTAATTTATAAATTCTTTAGTTGGACTTTATGGTATTGATGGGATGAACATTAAATGTTTGACAGTTATGAAACCCATCGACATTTTGTATGGGAAAATATTTTTTCTTTTATTTTATTTTTTCGTCAATTTTCCAATGTTTTTATAGTAATAATGCTACTTGGGACGGAGACAAATACAACAAATCAAAAATCATGAAAATCAGTTCATCTATTCTCAAATTATAAGTGTTCGAACTTTGTTTTATACAATTTGTTTTATATATTTAAAATAAAAATAAAAGATAAGATAAAATGTAAAAGATAAGATAAAATGAGAAGATAAGATAAAGATAATTAAAGGTACAGATTCCAGCATTTAAGAATACTTAACATAACCTTGAATGTACAGAAGAGTAGTGCACCATGTTATTGTTAGGATACTGTTTTGTGCCCTCGCACCAGCTTTTGACAAAATAGCAAAAGTCGTGAATTGAACTACCAATACAGGCATTCAGCAGCAGCTATTCTATGAAAATAATATATTCATTTTAAAATTTTTCTAAGAATTACTTACTTAAATGACTACAAATGAAATCTTAGATTTTAGGAATTATAAATCAGATTTTTTGTCCTACCAGACAGTTTTAACGTCCGATCTTTAAACATTTGGGTATGTTTTAGAGTCTCCCCAGGACCCTTAGATTATTTACAGCACCAGCAGTAGAATTTTTTACTTCAACTTGTCATAAAAACAATTTGTCATACGTATAATTATTTTTTTAGGTCAAGGAAATGGCGGTGTGGTAATGAAAGTTCGTCACAAGTCAACTGGTCTTATAATGGCCAGAAAGCTCATCCATCTGGAAGTAAAACCAGCAATTAAAAAACAAATTATTAGAGAACTAAAGGTCCTCCATGAATGCAACTTCGCTCACATTGTAGGCTTTTATGGAGCTTTTTATAGTGATGGGGAAATTTCAATTTGCATGGAATATATGGATGGTGGTTCTTTAGATTTGATTTTAAAGAAGGCTGGACGGATTCCTGAGTCGATCTTAGGTATGTATTTTTATATTGTTTATTATAGATGGCATATGAGTCTAATGCAGTTTTTTTTTCATATTATGACCTTTACCCATTGCTTATAGTAATTCTGCCAATGTCAACATAGTGAAAAACCACGGTTTTGATTTATGTTAAAAGTGCTCTCATCTTTAGTAGAGATTGCCTGGTAAATCTTCATGCAACGCAGGACCTACAAAACAATTACAAATTAATAATACATACAACAGTTAAGGAATGTGTCAGTCTAGTGACGGTGTATAATTTGAATTATCGATGTCTATAATGAGTATGTCGATAAAAATTCAACTTAGTTTTAGTAGGTTAACTTGCTAATTATTGGATATGAATGTTATGTGAAATACTTTTATAGATAAACTTAAATCAAATTCAAACTGCTTTTTTAAGCAGTTTGAATTTAGTTAGTAACAATTTTTTATCTAAAATGTCATTCAAAAAAGGCAATTTCGAATTGTCTAATTATTTTTGTAAATGTTTTTTGATAACGTGAGTTGCTAATTCCTTTTTTATCATCATATGGAGTCGCAATATTATTAAATGGCGTACGATAACTATTAAGGACAACACTAGTGTAAAGGCGAGTTAGGTGAGGCGGGGTGAGGTGCTCCCTCATGTCCCGACTGCAATTAACTGGCGTGCGACTATACGTTCTTAACTTCTGAGGCTAGGACTGATAAAATTTGCATGAGGTATTGTAGGAGTGTGCTGTATGACACTAATCATCACGATGATAATGATTTTAAAAACCTTTATTTACCCTCAGCCAAGCTGGAGGAAGGAAGGAGGAATTTTCATGAGCCAGTTATTGCCTTTTAAACAAGAAACGTGTCCCTTATAGTTGTAACTTAAACAAAAAAATAAGTTAGGATATATAATCTTTACACTTCTATTAAATGTGGGGCTGTTTATAAATTACGTCACACGTTAAGGGGGAAGGGTTGCAGAATGTGACATTGTGTGATAAAGGGTGCGAGAGGTCCTGAATTCTGTGTGACGGAATTTAATAAATTTTAGATCTAAAAATGCAAAATATGTGACGTCACTCTAGGGAAGGAGTGTGTTACAGTGTAAGCAGATTCGTGTGACGGAATTTATGATCAATGGCCCCTTCACATATTATTTACTTATAGAATGCAACAAAATCATTGATTTATGAGTGAACAGTGTAATTAATAATTATTTTAGGAACAATAACATCAGCAGTACTGAAAGGGCTGAGCTACTTACGCGACAAACACGCGATAATGCATCGCGATGTAAAACCGTCCAATATACTCGTCAATAGTAACGGAGAGATTAAAATCTGTGATTTTGGAGTCTCCGGTCAGCTTATCGACTCTATGGCCAATAGCTTTGTTGGTACTAGGAGCTATATGTCGGTAAGTCTAGAAACATTAAGTGTCTGTTTTACAATATCCAAGTAAACTTTTAAATAAGTTAGTAGCTTATCACTATCACCTATCACCAGTGGCGTAACCACCGTTTGGGGCCCCTGGCAAATTCCCCCTCCTCTAATATTAAGAATCTTAACCCAGGCACGCGCCAAGCATCTTCTACGTCGGTTTGCGAAATACTTATGAGCCTATACTTGAAGACCAAAAAAAAGTTCGTTCGCCAACAAGTATCCTGGGTGGCAAATACCTGCACCTTAGTTATAAATTTTACTAAATATTGTATTAGTAAATATACAAGATTCACCTGTGCTCACAGCCTTTTCTGACCGCGGGTCCCCTTTTGCTCGGGGCCCATGGCATTTTGCCGAAAGGCCACCCTATAGTTACGCCACTGCCTATCACATATCCACCTTTTTCTTCTTCTCATGATATCTACTTTTTTAATTCTCAAGTTGGCTGCTAACTGAAAATAAAACAAAATAAGTATATATGGTACCAGCTAGACAACTTATAAGCTGCCTCAAGCAATCAGTGGTAGTATGATTAGTGGCGGATTAGCTATGAATCAGATATACCTAGCAATTGCTACGGGCTCCGTGCTTAAAGGGGCTCCACACATCGCTTAAAGGTCCCGCGGTTTTTCAAGAACGCAAAAGTCGTACAACTGTGTGACATTAATTAGCAAAGTAGACATGGTTAAGTGTAAGTGACTTTTAAAGCCATGTTCAGTAAAGGCGAAAGTTTATGTATAGTAAAGGAGTTTCGTAAATCTGCACTGTGGGTCTTAACCCCAGGCACAGCTTTGCTTCGTATCGTATCTGAGTGGATGTCTAGTATAGCTTATATAGTATAATAAATAAATAAAAAGCCTTTATCACTTCCAATAAATAACCTTATTTAACATGTTTTTCTTAAAATTACTGGGTATAAGCGTCCTCCAGTTTACTCCATGTTTCCCTGTTCTTTGCTTTCTTTCTCCTTTTAGTATAGCTTGTAAAATGTGATAATGTTTTCTAGCCTGAACGTCTCCAAGGCACGCATTATTCAGTACAATCGGATATCTGGTCTCTCGGTCTATCGTTAGTAGAAATGGCGATCGGAATGTATCCGATTCCGCCTCCTGACACCAAAACATTGGCAGCTATTTTCGGTGGACAGAATGAAGATCATTCCCCAGGACAAGTAAGTATTTTATTACCATTCATGTAATATAAGCACCATCAAACAAAATTAACTAAGAATATTAATAATAATAAAGTATACTTGTAAAAATTAATTTTAGGAGAAATACTAAAGAACATTATATAAAAATAAAAGCTTTATTTCATTTCCTTTTCTATATCACTTTTCTTGTTGTTGAGAGCTCCTAGTTAAGAGTTATAGGGATAATAACACTCATATTGAGAGGTCTCGCTCTTCCATTGTCGATAAAAGTATGGAAATTTTAGAAAATATATATGCTTAAAAGTAATATTTTAACATATTCTTGAAGGGACGGGTTTGAATTCAATTACCCTCTGTCGCTGGGAAGTAGGAGAGCATCTCGTAAGAGGCCAGTAATTCAGCACCCCTATAGGTGGTTGGGAATTTGTTCCCCGACTGGCTTGCGACCACCAACATGCGAATCCAATCGGCAAGTGTAGGCGGCAACGCATCGGCAAAACACTAGGTACTCTCTAGTTTTGCCGATGTCCATGGGCGATGGTGGCCACTTACCATCAGGTGGACCATCTGCTCGTTTGCACCTTATCTACCATAAAAAAAATATGTGGGCAAATCATTAAAATATATTAGTTTTATGAGTACGGTATTACTATTTAATGAATGGATTTTGACAAACATATTAAACCAGATAGGTCAATCCTCCACGCCACTCCGTAAGGCTAGGGACGCGTCTTGGATTGAATTATCTTGGAAAATAACTTGGATCCTGTTATTTCCTTGAAAGTAGAAAGTAGTCATCGAATTTGACAGTTATTTGTAACAAAAGCTATCCACTTCTAGGCACCAAACTCTCCCCGACCAATGGCAATATTCGAACTACTCGACTACATAGTAAACGAGCCTCCACCGGAGCTTCCTCCGGGAATATTCTCCGCCGAGTTCAAGGACTTCGTGGACCGCTGTCTCAAGAAGAATCCTGACGAACGAGCCGATTTGAAGACGCTTATGGTAATTTTTATTATTTTAGATGTTTCACCGTAATTTATTTTTATAAAATGACTAGCTGACCCGGCAAATGTTATTTTGCCATATAAATTGGGGGTAGGCCACCCTTATCACTTAGGGGGATAAAAAATAGATAGTAGCTGATTCTCAGACCTACTGAATATGCATATAAAATTTCATAAAAATCGGTCGAGCCGTTTCGGAGGAGTATGGTATTTAACATTGTGGCACGAGAATTTTATATATAAGATTTAGATTTTATTGTGGGAAGGAATATTTTAAAGTCCTATTTTATTTAAATCTTATTAACAATGAAATACTGTAAGAGGAATTCCACTTTATCATCTTCTCCGGGAAAACTCAACTCAGCTACTTACTATCTAGCTAGGCTTGTTAATTTAGTTTTTTTTTACAGTATTATTAACTGTTATCATCTATATCTATATCTATACTATTATATAAAGAGGAAAGATTTGATTGTTTGTATGTTTGTATGTTTGTTTGTTTGTTGCGAATAGGCTCGAAAAGTACTGAACCGATTTTGAAAATTCTTTCACCGATAGGAAGCTACATCCTTTCCGGGTAACATAGGCTATGTGGTGTTGCCATAAATACTCTAATTAAAAAGATATGGCCATTTAAGTGCCATAAGGTGGCCATTTTGTAAATTGAAGGATTTCTCAGGAATTACTAATCCGATTTTAATTTTTTTTTCACTGATAGAAAAATGCACTTTTCGTGAGTGACAATGGTGATTTAGTGTTGCCATATGCATTTTTTAATAAATAGAATATGGCCATTTTGTCGTAACTAACCCGATTTTAAAAATTCTTTCGCTAATAGAAAACTATACTTTCCGTGAGTGACAAAGGTGATTCAGTGTTGCCATATACATTTTTTAGTTAAACGAATTTGGCCATTTTGTCGACTCTCCCGATTTTAAAAATTCTTTCGCTAATAGAAAACTATACTTTTCGTGAGTGACAAAGGTGATTCAGTGTTGCCATATACATTTTTTAATTTACGAATTTGGCCATTTTGTCGTAACTAATCCGATTTTAAAAATTCTTTCGCTAATAGAAAACTATACTTTTCGTGAGTGACAAAGGTGATTCAGTGTTGCCATATACATTTTTTAATTCACGAACTTGGCCATTTTGACTTAACTAACCCGATTTTAAAAATTCTTTCGCTAATAGAAAACTATACTTTCCGTGAGTGACAAAGGTGATTCAGTGTTGCCATATACATTTTTTAGTTAAACGAATTTGGCCATTTTGTCGACTCTCCCGATTTTAAAAATTCTTTCGCTAATAGAAAACTATACTTTTCGTGAGTGACAAAGGTGATTCAGTGTTGCCATATACATTTTTTAATTTACGAATTTGGCCATTTTGTCGTAACTAATCCGATTTTAAAAATTCTTTCGCTAATAGAAAACTATACTTTTCGTGAGTGACAAAGGTGATTCAGTGTTGCCATATACATTTTTTAATTTACGAATTTGGCCATTTTGTCGTAACTAATCCGATTTTAAAAATTCTTTCGCTAATAGAAAACTATACTTTTCGTGAGTGACAAAGGTGATTCAGTGTTGCCATAAAGACTTTTTTAATTAATAGAATACGGCCGTTTTGTTACTACTGATCCGATTTTAAAAATTCTTTTACTGAGGAAGTCTACGGTATTTCTGTCTCTCTTCCTCTTATATACTATCATTCTCTCTCATCCTGTCTCTTTTTTCTCTCTTTAATATTTATCTTTATCTCTGTTCAGAATGGTCAGTCTCTGTTCGGTTTTTTTTCGAGTCTCTCTCTTTATTTTTATTTTTGTACATATATTCTTAATTTAACATATACTTTAACGTGGACGAAGTCACGGTAGTCGACTAGTATTTGATATTGAGGTAGGGAACATTAATTTTTTATTTTTTTTTATTTTTTTCATTGATTGGGCTTTAACGATTTAAAATGTATATTTAAAAAAAATGATATAATAGGCATAGGTACTATTCTCCATAAGATCTATAGATCGAAATATCTGATCATCAAGTTGTCTACCTCTACACTATTATATAAATAGAAAAGATTTGATTGTTTGTTGTGAATAGGCTCGAATACTACTAAACCGATTTTGAAAATTTTTTCACCAATAAATATCCTAATTAAAAAGTGTTGCCATAAATATCCTAATTAAAAAGATATGGCGATTTTAAGGCTATAACGTGGCCATTTTGTAATGTGAAGGTTTTCTCTGGAACTACTCATCCAATTCTAATAATTCTTTCACCGCTAGAACTACACTATGCCAGAGTAACATAGGTGATATAGTGTTGCCATATACATTTTTTAATTAATAGAACATGGCAGTTCTAATGCCACTGATCCGATTTAAAAAAAATCTTTCACACGAAAAGTCTATAGTATTCCGGTCTCCGTTTCTCTTTTAAACTATTATTCTCTCTTTACATTTTTAGAACCATGAATGGATCTACATGGCAGACAGCGAGAAGGCGGACATAGCCGGGTGGGTGTGCAAGACGATGGACTTGATGCCCTCCACGCCCAACTCCAATGTGTCTCCTTTTTCTTCATAAGCTGCAAGAAGTGCATACTTTCATCAGCGAAAAAGGGTATCATTTTATTTATTAATTATCTCATTTAATATTCATTTTCTATATATTTCTTATAGGAAGAATATAGGAAGGGGTGACGATATTGAATGGTCTATTGGATAAACGCAACGTAGATACTGCTACTGAACCTGAACCTGATCTCTTACGATTACGAGAGAAATCTTAAGCAGTGCCTTGGACTTGTCTGACATCTTTTAACAGAATTCCAAAACTCGCCTCCACTGCTACTCTCACTCTCTGTTTAAACCCAAGGTTAAATTTACATAAACCTAACCTAACACTTGGCGACTACATTGTAAGGTACTCCCAGCACTTACACTACACTGCACAACACTAACACTATCCAGAGACTACTTCACTCTTTGAGAGACCACGCAAGACTATGACTTCAGTCTGACTGTCGATGGCATATAAAGAGTCGAGACTGTCAAAATGACGGAAGTGACTACTACGCTACTTCGGCGCGATAGATGACGATTCGATTATTCGATAATCGTTTACTATTCTCCGACATTTAGTTTTAAGAAATTATAATGTGCTGTTAACTTGAAAATTAATTGAAAATATTATATACAGGTCAAAACATTTCCCAAGAGAAAGCAAGCGAGATAATCAGTGAGGATACTGACGCGGAATAGCGCCACGGAACGGGATGTCAACTCTAACCATTACCGACCGACCGGAGACGTGATGTAACACACATATTAACATTTACCTTTTATATACATATAATACATAGTAATAAACATGATATTTTATGTAGTAACGCTGAAATCACATTTTATTTGTACCAATCTGCTCAAGTCTGTTGAAAAAAACGCTGTTAATTTAAAAAAAAAAAAACATTTTTTAAGGTACTTGTATTTTGATGTTATGAATCAAACGTATAAGAATCGATTCTCGGTTATTCGATTCATGAGTTTATTATTTTTTGTTACATTTAATACTTTTGGTGTTGCTATTGTAATGCCTATAACTTTTAACTATTTTTGTGAAAATTTGCCTTTCTTGTTAAGTTAACTTTGCCAGAAATAGTGTTTAATATTATCTAAAAAAAATTTTTTTTTTTTAAATTGAATATATGAAGATAAAATGATTGTTATTAATATGTGATTTCAGCTTAAAAGTTTCACATGGAATATAGAAATATTACAAAGGTCTTTACACACAGTTGTTATGTAGAAACAAATAGATTAGAGTTAAAAATTAATAGTTAATTCTGTTGTTGAAAAACTTTGTAGATTTTGTTTCTGGAAAATTTTAAGTGTATTTATCATATTGTTTTATATAATATAGTAAAGTATATAAATCATTAGAGATCACGTCTCTACTCCAGTAATTCCTAATAGAAAAAAATCCTTTGGGAAATTGCGATTTCACGAAAAACGTTTACTTTTAGAAATTGGCTAAGGTTTTTATAGTGTTACAGAAACGGATAAATAGACACACATCAGAATCGTATACTCGATATACGGTATCTAGATATGTGTCTATCGTAGTGCATTGGGGAGTTAAAGGTCAAGTAGAGTTGATTTCACTAGTCGCAAGTCGAAAAAAAATGTTAGTAGTGTTTTGACATATTTTTCTTTGCTGAAAGTGCGTAATTCATGTCAGCTGATACATGTTATTTAAATAGTTTAATGAGTACTGGAATACTCAAATGGTCGGTCCAAAACCGGCCATGGGAGCGTTCCAAAACTCCACTTTCATCTAGTAACCTGTAAAATAGAACATTTTAGAATACACAAAAATATTAAAAAATATATAAATTCGTAGATTCTTTATATTTGACGTGATGCACTTTTTTTGGGTTTTTTTGTGTTTTTTTTCGCTTCGTTTTAGTGGTCCTTTACCAAGCACTTAGGTAATGCGTTTATATCAATCGTTGAATGTTTATTATCATAGTTTGGGTCAAAAATTGTTGATACATTGGAACCAATGAGCGGATTCTTAATTCTAATCTATTGATTTATTCATTTGCATTTGAAATCAAACAATGCTTAACTAATTAATTGATTAAATACTTTCATTAGCCACTTACTTATAAAAGTATTTAATCATGTAGTTATATGAAAACGGTTTGTTACTTACGATATTCACATCGAGTTTAGCTCGACATGTTTCGGGAAATTCCACTTCACATCTTCATGAAGCGTTCGCCGCAAGGTCACGAAGTAAAATGCGCTCGCGCTGATCGTGTCGTTGGCGATGAGGGCGCGTGCGCAGGTGGGGGAATCCTCTGCGTCACTGGCATGATCATAAAGTTGTGTACACTCGATGTGAATGTCGTAATTGACAAACCGTTTTCATATAACTACATAATGAATGCTTATGAAAGTTTTATGCTCTTACTTATAAACAGCGATTAACGTAATCAATGTCTAATTGACTTCTATTCCTTTCTATGTCAACTTTATTTGTATTCGTAAGAAAGAGACGTAACACTGCTTAACTAATTAATTGATTATATACTTTTATAAGTAAACCCTATACTATAAGTATTCAATCAATTAGTTAAACAATGCTTTGCTTTTTTATTCCTAATTCACTTGATTAAGTGAATCATTGTTTACAAGGAAAGGCAGGCAATTTCAAGATGGCAGATCGTCAAGTTACGCCTTAACTTACAAACAGTGGTTAACTTTTCCATTGACAAATTAATTTGAATTTTAAAGAAAAAGACAAAACACTGTTTAACTAATTAATTAGTTAAATACGTTTATAGTAAGAGTGTAATTGTTTGTTAAGAATGTTTCGAAACACCACTGAACGAAAGAATCCATTTATTAGTGACCCAGACTCTATTGTAAGATACGTTCATCGAGTGATTAAAACGTTGATTTTTTAAAATGTTAACGCTTTCATATTGAACTTTATGCACTTTGACATTTCCGCGTTTATTGGTTTATCGCTTTGTGGTCGCTATTTGTTGCCCGGTTCTTCCTGTAGAATTTTATTATGCATGCTAGTTTGTGAAGTGTTTTGGCTTTTCACTATAAAGCATTTAATACATTTTTACTCTATCTATAAGTATTTATAGTTAGTTTTTATGCTATTTGACACTTTTAGTGCCAATATTAAAAAATAAAAAATTGGGGTTGCCAACAACAAAACGTATGTTTCCTTCAATTTTTAATAGTATATAGCACATGCTAAAAATTGATTATTATTTTTGAAGGTCTAATAAATTGGTTGGAAACGTCATATATTGATAAATATCGTATCGATATTTTAAAAATAAATCGATATATGTAGAAAAAAAATAACGATATCATATTTTAGGTGATGTGATCGCAGTGAGTGAGTTTGGGCAGTTACTGAAAGCTTACTCTTTCTACTAGTAGTGGGGGCGTGAAAATCGTGGTTTAACAAGAGATAGAAAAAGGGAATGATTCAGTAG
This sequence comes from Limenitis camilla, assembly GCA_905147385.1. Lineage (NCBI taxonomy): Eukaryota > Metazoa > Arthropoda > Insecta > Lepidoptera > Nymphalidae > Limenitis > Limenitis camilla. Next base: position 8,536,708 of record LR990240.1, read on the forward strand.
TGCTGCTTTATGTATGTACTGAGCTCTTAAAAAATATCGATTATTTTATTTTAAATATCGATTTTTATATATCAATATTTTTTATGTCACCGTCTCTCAAAATGGCGTCCAGATATTGATCGTTTAACTAAATTTAAAATTTAATAAATAAATACAGTTGGCAACCTCATTCTTTTACAACTTAGTTATGTTTTAATAATCAAATGGTATCAAACATATTTACATAGTGATGTTAGATAGATATATAAAATGAAATGTATATTATGGTAATGTATGGTGTTTTGTATTTTAGTTGTTTCTAAATTTATTGATGGCATTTATAGACCGTATATTTGAATTAGTGAGATATTTTTTACTACCTAGTATTGTTAGGCTTTTAAGTAGACGTTTACGTTAGTAGTGATTGCGAACTAGGGATGGGCGCTATAGAAATCGATCTTTGAATCGAGTACCAATATAGATTTGATTCGAAATAATTATTTTTGCACTACATTACATAGATCGGTTAAAAATAGATTATTTAAACTATATTTGTACTGCTTCTAATATATTTTATTTATGATATTTTGTGAATGATTGAATGCATATTTATCATACTAACAGTAAGCTATAACTGACGGATATTATATCAATTAATAGTTTAATCGATTTAAAATAATAATAATATGAAAAAGTTGAGACTAAACTATTGTTTGGTAATATTGAATTATTTATAGTAAAGAGTGAATGAATGAGTTACTTATTAATGTATGTAATGAAAACGAAAAACACCAAAAACAAAATATTATTAGTATTTAAATTATTTCGCATATTTTTGTACTTCTAATAGAAAGAGAATTTTCATTCATTTCGTGCATCGATATCTTAAATATGTATAGCTTGTATGTGGCACAGATAACTATTAATAGATACCGCATGATGATCACTTAGAACGTGGGAAAGGGGGAGGGGAGAAAGGAGATTGATATAAACTTCATCGAAGTACAAAGACATCTGATTTATGTCATCCTAGATATTACGTTACATGACAATTTAGGTATGCGATGCTTTAAAATCGATTTTTGAATCGAGCACAAGAAAAATAGTGTTGTATTTCAATCCTCATGGAATATCAATTCCATGTTCATAAGATCGATTAATCGATTACAGGTATCTATTGGTTGTTATCGTAAGTCTTGGCCTATCCATTTATTTCTTACTATTTATCTAATAAAATTATTAACATTAAATCTTCCTGTTGTTGGTTCTACACGAAATTTAGACTTCGCTATTCGTATTTAAATCTAATCGGTATTATTTTCAGCTTCTTTATAGGATAGTTATGTACAAATAAATGTTAATCGAAACATGTTTATTATTTTTATTACCTACTAGCTGACCCGTCTTCGCTTCCTAGGACTCCTACACGTGATTCAAAATCAATTAGTCCGATCGGATCAGTATTCGAGTTTTAGTGAGACTAACGAACAGCAATTTATTTTTATATATAAATTATTCAATGCCGTGAGTAAGAATGATAAGGCAAGAAAGAATAATGAGAATGGCAATAAAGACATTTTTAAAAGAATAGTCTCACAGGGATGTCAGACATATATCCAAAATATTTAATCGTTGTTTAAAAAAAATATCGATATCCCGAACTACTGCACATCAATGTTTTTTTAATTCTATCCCAACCTTAACCTTTGTTTAATAACAGTATAACCTTAATTTTTCCTTTTTTTCTTCACTCCCCCTCCCTATCTTCGAGGGTGCAATAAAAATAACAATAAACAAACAGTTTTATAACTGGTATGTAGTTAAGAAAATTCAAAACAATTTTTTGAATATAGTTTATTTACACTTATCTATAGTATGTAGGTACCATTTTGTTCGATAACTTTTTGCCATCTTGTAGGTAGGGACATGATCCCATTGCTATAGAAATTTTGGGGCTTCTGATCAAAAAACTGCGACAAGTAGTTTTGGCAGTCCTCTTGTGATGTTAACCTGAAACTGCCTAAAGAATTCTGAAGAGACCGAAACAGGTGGAAATCTGAAGGTCGGTTAGGACTATACGGCGGATGCATTAAAACCTCCCAGCCAAACTCACTTAATTTTTGTTGAGTGGCTAAAGATGTGTGAGGTCTAGCGTTATCATGATGAAAAACCACACCCCTTCTGTTGATTAATTCCAGACGCTTTCTCTCAACTTCCTGCTTTACTCTCATCAATTGTTCGCAGTAGAGTTCAGAATCGATGGTCCTGCCTGGTGATAACTCTGACTACGACCTTTTTCGCACGTTCTTGTCGTACGTGATCCACTTTTCATCACCAGTTATCAGCTTCTTCGAAAATGGTTCGGTTTCATTACGTCGTAATAAGAATCACAAATGAGTACATTACATTAGTTACATTACATTACATTTTCTTTCAGTGAGCTCGTGAGGTACCCAAATATCGAGCTTTTTTGTGTACCCAGTTTTTTTCAAATGCGCCAAAACTGTTTTGTGGTCAATGCTCAGTTCTTCAGCTATGTCGTAACTACTAATATGCCGATCTTGATCCACTTTTTCAAAAATGGCATCCATTTTTTCCGTACTATGGCGACCAGAGCGAGGTGCATCTTTTACATTAAAATTTCCGGATTGAAAACGCTTAAACCAAATGTGTGCTACTCTCACAGACACTGCACTAGGTCCATAAAAATCGCGAATTGTTTTCGCGGCTTGCGTTGCATTTTTACCTTTTTTGTAGTAAAATTTTAAAATGTGTCGAATTTCTTCAATAGATTCACTCATCTTCACAGTACGAAAAACAAATGAAAATCAAACATTTTCCTAATTTGAATTTGGAATTATCTTCTTTAAAATGTAAACTTTTAATGATACCAAAACCAGCCAGATACAAATAGTATAGCCAAAGAGATTTTATTACAAGTTCATACATACTATAATGCGAAAAGACTTTTTCCCCAACCTATTATATATAAATAATAGTTTAAAAAAACTAAAAACACGCTTTTTATTATAGAAAACCAAACTAAAAAATAGAAAATAATTTTTAATAAATTTAAAATAAGAATAGTGTTAAAAATTTCAATAAATATAAATTAATAATAGTGTAAATAAAACGTTTTTTAAATAAAATACATTTTTAAATAATAAAATACATAATAAAGAGCGTGTTTTTAGTTTTTTTAAACTATTATTTATTTTTTACTTTTTAGTTTGATTTATTTATAAAAGCGTGATTTTTTTTTAGTTTTTTTTTTAAACTAAAAATAATCACGCTTGAGAAACGGCTACCAGAACCAAGGAAGGCCGCAGGCGCGCAAATTACCCACGGAGAGTTACATACTGACATACTGACATACAAGTGAAGCTAATAAAAAGCGTGTAAAAATAGTGTAGGCGTCGTCAAAAAACAGATCCAGTGATGGTAACCATGACATTACTACGACGCGAGAGTAGTCGCGGGTATTAGTAGGTATAGATAGTTCAATCCACGACAGCTAACGGCTCGCCTACTATTTTAACAGTTAGTAGGGGAACGGCGAAATGGCCATAATCTATTAATTAAAAAAATATATAGCGACACTACATCACCTATGTTACTCAGGATTACGTAGGTTTCTATCGGTGAAAGAATCCTTAAAATCGGATCAATAGCAACAAAGTGACCATATTCTATTATTTAAAAAAATATAAGTATATGGCAACACTACATCACCTATGTCGCTCAACAATTGTGTAGTTTTTTTTAATTTATACTCCTTAAATGTATTCTATAAATTTTTTTATGTATAATTTGTGTATTATATTGGTATATATAAGTAATAGTTGTAGTTTATCTAATAGTTATATTAATATTAGTTGTAGTTTATGTAAATGTTTGTATATATATAATATATATGTATATTACTTTTATTATTATTATTTTAATTTCTGCTATACTGTACCTATTTCCGCGTGTTTAACTATACAAAACTATCTCACCATCAAGGGTTGCTGGAAGAGATCTCTATTAGAGATAAGTCATCCTTTGTGCACATATTTCTTATGTGAATGTGTAACATTTATTGGTACATAAATAAATAAATAAATAGTTTTCTATAGCGCATAACTTCATAACGCTCTAATAACTAATAATTGCTCTAAATCGGGAAATTTACAACATTAATTATCTTTAACACGTCATCTATATTATTATGTTATACGAAATTAGAGGAACAATAAATGGACACGTATTTTTTTATATTTTTCCCGGTAATGGTCAAAATCAATTTTGAAATTTAATCTATTCTAAAAAGTCGTAAACGCCAAATGGCGTCATTTATACGGTTGAATATTAATGACTGTTTTAACAAATAAGACAAAGTCAATAGGTATATGTGACGTCAAGTTTTGATTTTTATTTTTTCTCCGAAACGAATGGACAAACTTATGGCAGATAAATAAAGAAATGGTATTTTGGTTTTAAGTATATTTTTGTAATGTTGTCAATTATTTTTTTATTGTGTTACTGTCATAAAATGAGAGAGGAATGATAGCTGATGCTACAGATAGTAAAAGAGCAAGAAGGACGGAGCAAAGATAAAAATTGAAGAAGAGAGTAGAAAGAAAAAGAGGATAAGGAGAATGAAATTATAAAAGAGAAAGAGAGACGAGAACACTATAGATTTCTCTCAGTGAAAGAATTTTTAAAATCAGATCAGTAGCATCAAAATGGAAATTTTGTATTAATTAAAAGATGTATATGGTAACACTAAATCACCAGTGTTACTCAGGTGGCAACACTGCATCACCTCATGTCACTTAGGAATAGTGTAGTAGTCTTGGGCCTAATCGGTCACCAAAAAGAGCGCTCCTTTTAGTTCATTTTCCAATGGCGGACTAATTCGCTCTTTTAGTTCGTTAGTTCTTTTAGTTCGTTAGAACGAAAGAATAAAATCGTCTTTTTTTTAGTCTTGGGCTTAGTCGGTCACCAATGAGAGCGTTCTTTTTAGTTCGCAATCCAAAAGCGAACCTAGTTCGCTTTTTTAGTTCGTTAGTTCTTTTTTTAAATAATTTAGTAAAAATAATAAATTAAAAAATAATAAATTATTTAGTTTGCAATCTAATGGCGAAATAGTTAGCTCTTTTAGTTAGTCAATGCTTTTTATAAAAAAATATTTAAAATAATAAATAAAGGAAAAAAAACATCGATATTATCAAAAGTGAAACATCGATCTTAGAAATTTCGATGTTTATGAACAACATTTTGATATTTCTATCGACATTTAAATATATAAGTATATATCAATTTTTTATTAGAATAATAAAAGAAATAATCCACCATTTTTATTTACTACACATTTATTTTTATAGAAAACAAGTAGACAAGTATGGATGAAACATAAGCATCCCTAAAAATAATTAATTTAATTTAAAAAAATATAAGTACTAAAAAAAACTAGGAGCGAGATAATCAACGAACTAGTTACGAACTAGTTCGTTAGTTCACCTAAAGGAGCGCTATTTTAAACTAGGTCGTTCGCGAACTACCGAAGACTAGTGTTCGAGCCCATTCGCAACATACAAACAATCAAATCTTTCCTCTTTACACAATAGTGTAGATGTAGATAATAGATGAAATTCAGCGAATTCTCGAGATGTTCAGTTTTCTCAATAACTTCTAAAGTTTGTAGCGAACTCGATTCTCAACTTGCGCATAACGGCACCGGCATTAGAGTAAGGCCTATTGAAATAACTTGAGTGAGGTTCATTAGCTATTATTTGAAACGCCTTTGTTGTTGTATTGCCCTGAATTTTCTGAATCATAAATTTGTGGAACACAACGGTGCTTGGAGCAGCCATATTATGATTGGCAGTCTCTTTAATATATTTTGAAACGTTTTGTGGGGAATTGCCATTTAATTTCCCAAATTTTTTTATGGCATTTTCAGAATACCTTAACTTTTTTATATATTTTAACGTATTGTACATGTGTAATAGTTTTTTTATATGGTAGATAAGGCACAAACGAACAGACGGTCCACCTGATGGTAAGTGGCCATCCTAGTTGTATAATAGAAAACAGTTTGGCCTTAAAGTGACCAGTGACTTTATTATATAATTTACTAGCGACCCTCCCCGGCTTCGCAAGGGTGCAATGCTAAATATACTACAGCATGTCTTTATATACAACGTTCACAGCTTTTTTGTCATTAGACAATACAAACATGTTTTCATGGGCACGCACCACGCGACCGCTATGTCTCTACATTTTAAATCTGTAATATCTTCGAAAATATTCAATTAAATTTCATGCTGTAAAGGGCCATATTAATCTATATAAAATGCACAATTTATTTAAGGTACCTAATTGGATAATGATTAATGCTGTATTGTTTGAAATCGTTTCATATGATTTTTCTGTCTCTACATGATGCGGAAATGCTGCCATTTGACCCCATAAAAATTTAACCAAGTTTATCCCAGTAGCTTTTATTTTATGATCAATTTTCACTTTCCGTTTCTTGGGATCTGTATTGTTTATTTATTTATGTACACCGATTACGCTGAGAATTATGATCAGATTTACGTGTTTTTCTGGAATAGTTGTCATTTGGTCCCATAAAAATTTAACATAGTTTGGCCCAGTAGTTTTAATTTTATTATTACTAAAGAGATTCTTAACGAAGGAGTAGCATTATCAAAATAAATTATACCTATACTATTTATATATCTTTAGAAAAGGTTTACTTTATGAAATCATTTGTTAGACTGATTAGCAAACGGGGGTTAAAAAAAATCCAGTGAGCATACCAGTAATTAAATTCTATTAAAAGTGTTGCTATTTAAACTTTAGTTAAAGAGGAGATGAGAGAAAATATTATTAAAAATATATATTTACTTGTCGACCCGCCCTGGCTTCGTCCGGGTGTAATTTACCTCCTGTATTTTGGTTTCATTTTACAGCTCGACATGTACTTCATCCCCTGCCTGAACTCCTTCAAGCCTCTTTTCGCGATAATACTTAATCTATTTAATTGCTTAAAACACACATAACTCAGAGTCAGAGGTGTGTGCCCAGGATCGAACCTCGGACCTCCCGAGTAAGACTTGAAGTCTCAACCACTGGGCCATCACTGCATACTGGGCCATCACTGCAAGCAATTAAATATCACTTGCTTTAACGGTGAAGGAAAACATCGTGAGGAAACCTGCACTCCTGAGAGTTACGAAAAAGTTCTCAAAGGTGTGTGAAGTCTGCCAACACGCACTGGGCCAGCGTGGTGGACTATGGCCTAATACCCTCCTCATTCTGAGGAGGAGACCCGGCTCAGCAGTGGGCCATTAAAGGGTCGTGATGATGATGACTTAATCTATGTCCTTTCCCAAGCTCTAATCAGAGATACTAAACCAAATTTCATACTCTGCTCAGCAGTTTAAGCGTAACAGACACATTTATCGCATTTATAACATTAGCTGAGCAAATCCATCAAGCTTATCAGTAGATTACTAAACTTTGAACTCCAATTAAGAGTTTTACTTGCAATTATAATTAGTAACTCATGAGAAGTTGTAGGGAGTTGCACTGTAGTTCCTGTAGGAAATTTCATCAATTTAGGTAATACAGGCTTCCTCCGGAAGTTCATTTGCTTGTTCTCAGTAAACGAATTCTACCAAACTTCAGTAATTCGTGTAGAAATACTGAAGTTTGGTAGAATTCGTTTTCAGCGAGTACTTAGTTCCTTCTTCTATTTTATTTCAATTATACCAACGGAACAAAATAAATAATAAAAAAAAATATGGAGGAATCGGGGTATAAGCAACAACACCAAGTTTCGTCTGATCCGAGCTTTGATTTTTCCAATATTCATTCACGGAGTGGAGAATTGGACCATAAAGGCGAGAGAAAGTCAAAGGACAGACGTATTCGAGATGTGGTGCTAGAGGCGCAGGTTAAGGATTCCTTGGACAGCCAAGTGCACAAACGCGTCACAGCTAAGGGTAAAAACGCGACTCCTCCCTATGTTACCAATGCCTGCTTTGTTACTTAGGTCACATTATGCGACGTGGGAATGACAGCTTATAGTCATGGGCAACACCGTGGGCAAAAGATCGAGAAGCCGCTCACCAACCAGATGTTCATACCACGATCTTCAGCAATGAAGGAACGACTGAAGAGAGAGAGAGATGGCATGGCATATCGTTTTGAACGTTTGAAACTCAGATTATTTCAGGTATGAATCGTTCGCATGTTGATTTATATTTTTGATTCGATAATCGGTTTATTAAATATTATTAAATGAATGTTATGTACAAATAAAAAAAAACGTTAGTCTTCTTTTAATTACCTTTGTAAAATCTTTCTCCCTCAAGTAGTTTCTAATCTTATCTTAAAACTAGCGAGTGAAGACGAGGCGGGTCGCCTCGTTTTCGCACGTGTATATTGTGTCCTACATTTATCGTCCTATTTCAAAACCTTAACAAATTGTACCCCTAAATCTTCCTTATGAATTACTCTGTCTATTGGTGTAAACCGCATGAAAATCTTTTAAGTAATTTTTTTACTATCGCAACCAGATAGACAAGACTTTGTTTTATAATAATAGTCGTTTTTAGGCTTCCGTACCTTAAAAGGAAAAAAGGAACCTTTATAGGATCACTTCGTAGACCTTCCGTCTGTCTGTCTGTCCGTCTGTCAAGACCCTTTTTCTCAGGATCGCGTGGAGGTATTAAGTAGAAATTAATATCAAATACTCAAGCCTTCGGTCTTTGCGATCGGTTGGCAAAAAATCAAACTTGTAAGTCCACGCATTAAAAAGATATGTTTCTTATTCACTAGAAAATTAACTTTTTTTGACTGTCACGCAAGACTCTTTTCCTCAGATAAACGTGAAGATATCACGTTGAAATTTACACAAAATATTCTAATCTCTAGTTCCTCAAATATGTAAAAATATCAAACTGCTAGGTCAATTTAATGAAAAACCGCAGCTGCTTTATCTCATGTATTGTAATTTAATTTTTATCTCATGTAATGTAATTTTGATTTTCGAGATAAATCGAAATTCCCGGGCTTCGTCTTTTGACGTAGGAACATGATTTTTGGCAAGAAGCATGGTCTGTAAGTACTGGTATAGGAAAGAATGTTAAAAATGGCAATTTGTGTTGAATAACGAAAAAAATGTTCTTTTATATATTTAGGTTTTGACGCATTATTTGATGAATACGTGAAGTTATCAAGTTGAAATTTATATTAAACATGTAAGTCTATAGTATTTTGAAGCTATGAAAAAATCAAACTTCTAAGTGCAAGGAATTAATAAATGTGGCCATTTATACTGAAGTTATAACAAGTAATTTTTCTATAGGGCATTCCACAGACGCGGACGTGAAAAAAGTAGACATTTGCTATTTTAATATGTTTTACAGTATACCTGTACAGATACATAATATTTTTACCGTTTTTAATATTTTTACCGTATAAAAAAAAATTTAGTGAAATATAAATTCCATTCACTAATTTATGAAATTTTTAATTTTTAGAAGGGACAATAATGTTTTAAATTTCGGCACCTCTTCCACTTTTTCAAATTTCCAAAGTCATCTAGCTCAACGTAATTCAGGGCTTAAATATGTACCGAAGACATGTATATGTATAACATATTCGAATGTTAGTAAAATCGCAAACACGGACGTTTTTATCGTCGCATCGTGTGAAATGAATCTAAAGCTATATCTTAGCAACGACTGTTGACGAAAGGACATGTTGCTAAATGACAACTTGTAAAATATTTTTTAACAACTCTAATAAAAAAAGGAGAAATATGTATTTTATTAATATATGTTCACCAATTTAAAAATTATTTGAGTATAATAATTTTTACTTTTTATTGCATTTTTTAGACTTAGAAGTCGGTTAATTTCTTTTTCTTATACAAATTATTTTTGTAAGTAATTACAAATATGTCAATTAAAACACGCACTACTAACATCGTTATTAAACGCCTCCCAATACTTTGTACTTTTGACCCATCACAAGAAAATCATAATTTGATAGTATTTGTCCCTTTATTAAAATTGTACGGAACCCTCAGTGCACGAGTTCCACACTCGCACTTGGCCGAATTATTTTCTACAAGTGAAGCTAATATAAGCGTGTTTAACAAAATATTTCGTATTTACGACATTAAAATTATAAATTTAATTGGGCTATTCATGTCATCTACAGCTAATAAATACATTCAAAAGAAACGGGAATGATGAATATCCACTGTTTTCCTTATCAACTCCGTTGGGGATTCGGTTGCTACGAGTTTTTCATGCTTCTTACGCGATAATTGATAAGGAAAAAAGGAAAATAGCATAAATTACATGCTTTTGTATTTCATTAACACAATTGAATTTCATTTGAATATTATTTAAGGCTGTATAGGAAAGGTCGCTTACACGTGCGTGAAATATCTACTTATTTTTATGAAATTATTGCTTTTCCCTTCACTGAGTTTTATTCGTACTTAGCGACTTTATTTCTTCTTATTAATTTTAAATATCGCACGGTAACACTTTACACCAAATATTACACCAAACCTTGATAATGGAGTTACAACATCACTATTCACGACACCACGCTCTAATCTTTACTGGACAAGTTCATTGACAACTGGCTAGAGTCTATCTAAACAGAGGTTATATATTGTTTAAATGGCGGTATGCTTGACATAAAACAAACCCGCAAATACTAATTTATTAGTGGTTTATTTCATCATATTTTGAGTAGACACAGTCGGCACAGCTTAAAGCTTAAAGAGTCAATAGGGGGAGCATAGTATTAGAACATTCAGAAGTTCTGCCTAAGATTCTCTAATGCACAAAAGAAAAGGAGAGAGGAGAGGAGAGTATTTTGACAGAGGACGCCATCCGTCCCGATCTGAACAGACGGGTTAAGAGGCGACATGTTTTACTGACATTTAGGCTGTCGCAAGACCGGCCACGGGTGTTTTGGTAAGTATCTAGATCAGATTGTTGGTCTCCGAGGCGTCTCCAGTCTTGCGACTGTGACACCCTTGAACACAGCGCTTTACACCCTTACGGAGTGTGCAGCTTGGGGACCTCAACGTCATGCAATGCTAGGGGAAACTCACACAGATGTAGTAGGTGCTTTGCTTGATAGCGAAAGTGACATTCTACGCAGCAGTAATAGGAAATGGAAGATCATGCCGATACTGCCTGCAGGAGATAATCAGGGAGGAGTCGACGGCGTTATGCTCGGCTTCTCCAACATACTTAGAAACCCTCATTTGAGGGAATCAATGAGGTTTGCTTAGCTGCCTAACTGTCTAGATGGCATGGTAGTATGCGAAAGCGACATAATTTTCGACAGTGTTTTAGTGACTATGCTGCTCTATTGTAGTGAGCCCAACATACCTAGGTGGGATGCATTTCCCAGCGAGAAAAAAAAGTTAAATTAGATTTGCGGCAATGCAACTGTGAAAACATTCAAACATACACTGATAACCAAACAAAAATTCTATAGGAAACTGTTTTAGCTTTTATTGGTGTTATAAAGACTCCTCACATAAGTTATGCTATATAATATTATTTCTTATAGCTGAATTAAATAATCCTTGAGACTTAAAAAAAACATGTACCTGCAAAAGGACGAAAGGAATAGAGTTGTGAGGAGTAAAACGGAGCGAGACTGGAACGAGTATAAGTAGGTCAATCGATATGCCACATCCCTCCGAGATGGTGATTAAAATAGCAATAAGTATTGACAAATGGTGTCACATCTACATCTTCTTTACGTTTGGGACCGATTCTTTTAACCATACTATACGTTCCGTTTCACGTATTACATTTTTATTAACAATTTATACCCTACTATTCCATTATCATATATTTTTATATTATAAATGTGAAAGTAACTCTGTCTGTCTGTTATGCTTTTACGCTTAAACCACTGAAACGGTTTTGATGAAATTTGGAACAGATATACAGTAGAGCTTGGGAAAGGACCTAAGGTATGTGTTATAGCGATAAAGGACTTGAAGGAGTTAAAATAGGGGATTAAAGTTTGCGGTTGGTTTAACCGTTTTTTAAGTCCTTTATAACAAAACTAGCAACGCGCCCCGGCTTCCCACCCCTTAATATCCATTTATTATACATATGAACCTACCTCTTTAATCACTCTATCTATTGGTAAAAACTACATTAAATTTCGTTGAGTAGTTTAAAAGATCTAAGTGAACAGACAGTGGAAGCTACTTCATTTTATACTATGTAAAGATAAGTTGAAAATGAAACTTAAATTAACGTGATAAATTGTACCCGGGTGGAGCAGAGGAGTGCTGACTAGTAAGTTAGGACTTAAGGTATTTGATAACTTGATACAAAATATCCTAACAAAATTCTTCTATCTATTCCTTTTTACCCAACTAAGGCGAAGCCAAAAGGAAGGGTTATGATTTTGGCAGTCTATGTATGTATGTATGTATCTGTGTATGTTCCACCCTAGTGCCTAAACTACTGAACCAATTTTCATAGGTGAGGTGTCAATGGATTCGTAATAATGGCGCGGGTGACATAGACTATAAAAATTTTATGATTTTTTTAATGACGGAATTTAAACCTCAGATTCTAACCTCGAAAAAATTAAACTGAGCTAATTATCACGTGTTTGGTATTAAAAGAAAGGTCTTGGGGAGTACAGTACAAGTATGTATATATATCTTATTGTTTAAGTGAACATATATGTTTAAAATGCGGTCGTATAGTCCGCGCAAATAAAAACCAACATTACGTTACAATATGAGATTATAAAGGTTATCTCGATCGGGAAACGGAAAACTATTGAAAAATAAAAAAATAAAGTTTAAAAACCTATAACCCGACTACGTAAAAAACTGGTCTGAAAAGAACGAAACAAGAAAATAATTTAGGTAGAAACCAAGAAATGCATCGGTATAAAAATGATCAAGGTAGGTTTTATTTGTTTTGTCTTTGATATATTATCACTACTTGACATTTATAGTATACATTTTATTATTAAACTAGCGACCAGCCCCAGTTTCACACGGTTATTCTCTTAAAACTTCTCCTGAATCACCATGTCTCTAAATTCGCATTAAAATCCGTAAACTACATGTTTATAAGATCTGAGCGAACAGTGGACTGGAGAAGTGGAGGTTGATTATATGATTGTCTATACAGCTTATTCCAAACAATGTCTAGGTAAGAATCCATGATATTTTACGTTTGGCGTCTAGACATGTGAATGGTTGGCTGAATGGACAATTTCCTTTGCAGCCAAAAGCGAATCAATGTCCATGAAGCGACGCTAATGTTATTTGTGATATTCTGCAGAAAACGGTGAATATCTGCTATTTAATGTAAGATTAATTGCTTTTCTATATCATTTTATATTTTATTTAGAAAATATTTTATCGCGTATAAATAAAAGTCCATTTTTGCTCCAAAACAGCTCAATTAGTTTACATGATTTATTTATTTATTTTTAAGTTATCCTGGTCTTGTATATAGAATCCAAAATTTTGGTTTAACTTTAATTTTCGTTCTAAATATTTCTTCAGTAACCTAAACACAATTTATTGACAATTTTCGATCACTAGTTCAGTAATATTTTTTTATAGCTATATTTCTTATAAGATATCTGTTTAACGTTTCTTAGTACTTTTAAATGTGTTTGCATAACGTAAATAATGTGGCAAATACAAATATAATTAATGTAATACTAGGAAGGAGTAGACGATAGCTCGGTAAATACACGGACAATGAATAAACCTAAATGTTATATACTGTTTCTAGCTAATAAGTAATGAATCTAATTCATATATACTAACTAAAGATAAACAATACCTAGACTAAAGTCAAACCAGAGACAACCTTTATTTCTTTTAAATCACAACTACATGACACTAAACAGTAGATTATATATGTCAGAGGAGAAGGCCAATTTGGAAGAACTAATAATCGAATCTTACTTCGATTTCGTAGGTTTTGAACAGGAACCCAGGCAGTGTCTTGGACTTGTGACCAAGGTGTAGGCTTAAGGAGCTCCTTTATGTAATTACGACACTCGCCTCCACTGCCTGGTCTCACTGTTTGTCTGATAACCTAACCTAACATAAACCTAACCTAAGGTTATGTTAACATATTTAAATACAATATGTGACTCATAATAAATAAGACGTAAGAACTCACATGATCCTTAGTCCAAGAGGTCACATATCCGTGATATAGTGACACACTATTTGTTACACTTCAACTCCAGGTGATGTTCATTCAAAGACTCACTTGTCGAGAGACTAAAGTGTACTGCGTCAGTTGGGGAATATATTGGGACTAGACAATGGTAGCAAAGCCTCTCCACTAGTGGGGAGAAGTAAATCAACAAATAGGAAATATTGCGCGGGAGTTCCGATTAATCGATAATCGATTACTCGTTTGAAGCTATCAAAAATCGTAGAATAAAGTGCCGTAGATGTCGCTCATATTCCGATTATTCGATAATCGTTTATTCGCTATTTAAAATCGTCGAATGTTAAAATGACGCGACGAAAGTGAAGACACGTCCTCTTTATTATTATCCTACCCTAACTATACCTCGTCATATATATAGTCCTGCGAAAACAGCTGAGTTGAGTTCTTTATAGGTTATCTCAACAAACTTTAGTTAATATTGACAATCAAATTAGTCTACCAAACATAAAACGAAGTTAGTATGTAACTTAGGAATACCTTAAACTAAACTATTCTCCAGATAACTTAAACGATTTTAGTCTCAAGTGAGATTGTCAGCATATAACAAAATTATTTGAGTTGCTTTAAGTCGTAAGGGATTTTTATTATAAACTAACCGACCCTTCTTCGCTTCGCTGAGGTGTATATAAACCTTGTTCTCATAATAACTAACACAAAAAAAAGAGAATTATCCATTTTGGTGAAGTAATCCACGTACACACATAGAGGTGATTCATTTTTAAAAAATAATTGAAGACTACATCACAATTGATTCAGTTACTAGGTAAGGAGAGATAAAAAATACAAATATTAACTTTGTTAATCCAAAACAGTTCCGTATAATTTAATTGAGGGACAAACATAACTTTGTCGTTGGAAAACAGTTGTCTCCATACATCGTTATAGGTAGCGAACAGTTTACCAACTGCAAAAAAATTGTAAGTATTAAAATGAATGCGTTGACTTAGAAGTTTGATATTTTCAAAGACATACTATTATGATTACAAAACCTGAAAGTTTTACTAATATATACACTGAAGAGTTCGTTTGTTTGCTTGAACGCGCTAATCTCAGGCTCAACTGGTCCGATTTGAAAAATCCTTTCAGTGTTAGATAGCCCATTTAACGAGAAAGGCTATTGGCTATATATCATTACGCTTAGACCAATAGGAGCGGAGCTACATGCGGACGACGTCGCGCGGGTCGACTAGTATAAACGATCCTGAACTATGAAGTTTGGATCAGCTTTGAAAGGTAGCAAAATCTCAAATTCGTTAAACTATGAAGCTCAGTCAGCATTTGATATTTATTTCAACCTACCTTTATACATATTTGAGAATAAGGGTCGTGACAGATAGACAGAGAGATGATGAAGTGAGTTTGTAAAGATTTTTTTTAATTTGGACTACAGAACCTTGAAAATGTATGATTGAATTGATGAAAATGATGAATGTAAATTAATAAAATATTTCATAAAAATTTCAATATCTATCAAAATAAAATGAATTCAACATTTCAATATAAATATTTTTGTGTATAATTTGTAATAACAGAACAAGACCGCCGCTCCCCAAATAATAACGAATTTCACTCCCCTAAACTTGATCCCGATTAAATTTTAATTTGATCTGAACCAAGGCTATGAAAAATATTAATGGAGGCGATGAATTAAAAATTCTATTTTAAACATCGCTACAATATCGCAAACCATTCAGAATTGAGAGAAATCCCTTGGCATTACTTTGTCCGATGGTTTGAAACGATTTTATTGATGCTTTGCTTTCCCCAAACGACAAATACAGTTGAGCTAGAAATCTGCAACTCGTTTATATTTTTACAACCTTGGATTAACTTGTTTATAAAGACATGATTTGAATGAAAATATTGTACAACAGTTGTAACGAAAAGGTAAGAGGTAACTAAATAAATTCGCCGCCATGACAGTCATCATTATTATTGCAAAGCGAGTTTGTTTCGTTCATTTACATTTTACACTGGGTCTAGTAAACTTGTATCATTGGAACTCATCATTCAATATTTTTCTTTCATAAACCTAACATGTTTCTCCGAAAATATATCATATTTTATGAAAAGTAAGTTAGATTGTCATTGTCATCTGGCTGGCTAACGGACGCAGGAAGTGTCTACATACGTCTTTGGGTAACATTTTCAAATTATTTAGACTTAATATTTTACAAATAAGACACATACGTATCTCTGGTCATAAACTCATAAAACATTCACATTAACCTTACATATTCCCGTAAAAACTTGCATCCCCTATTCCCTATTGTTATTTTATACCCTTGAGGGTAAAACTTTTACAGAGTTTGAATGTTATATTCATTTATACCGAATCAACAGCCTAAAAAATAAGTTCCCAGCCTCTACCTCCAAACATGACGATACTTCCATACAACTTTTCATCCCACCCTTTCGACCCTTTACAACCCCTTTTTGCATTAAAATCTAGCCTATGTACTTTCTCAGGCTCTAGACTATCTGTATACTAAATTTCATTTTTCAAGCGCATGCAGACAGAGTTATTTATAATATTTAAAAAAAAAATTAAATAACAACAAACAAAATTAAATAATAAACCTTCCTCTTCGAGGATCATTACATCTATTGGTAAAATCCATATTAAAATCTGTAGCATAGTTTAAAGATCTAAGCGTACCGACATTATATAAAGTAAGGTGTTACTATCAGTAGCAATATCCTTATATAAAAATATTTCAGATATTATAAATTATCACAAGTCTAGTTCCCCCCAAGACTTCTATTTTTGCTATTATTTTCAATTCATTAATATATTCATTAAACGGTTTATTAAACCTAAAAGCAATAACAATAGATAATTAAATAACTTTTTCACCTGCTTGTAGAGAAAAAGAGTAATATTATGCCGTGAACCCAAAATTTATTACAACCGCCAGTATATTAGTGACATAGTACACTTTATCTAGCGTACACCCAAATATTCAGAAAAAGTAAGCAGGTGCGTAGATAAAACGACCTCATTTCTCTACATAAAAGATGGCAGACGTGTGTCAGGAGCACTTAATCTGTCTCACGCTTCCACGTCGCTCCGTACATTTGCTAGAAAACATTCTACTCCATTGTGGTAAGCTCTGTACACTGTTTACTGTTAAGTCGATACTTAACAAGTATGAGAGTGTAAATAAAATAATATAAAAGCTTTATTTACTTCTTCTGAGTAAAACATGGTTTAGATAAATACATCTTTACGTTTATACGTCTTAAAGTCGTCAACTTTCTTTATGCTAGATAAGGTGCAAACGAGCAAATAGTCCATCTGATGGCAGATATCTTATTTTGTCGATGCGTTGCATCCTCGAAGATAGCATGGGGAGTCCCCCTCCCCACGCTTTCTTCGTGAAGAAAAAAATCCTGCGGTTTCAGCAAATCCTGAGCAAGTGCCCAGAGTCCACTAGATCCGCAACATTAATGGGATGGGAGAGAGAGGGGGTAAGTATGACATTTGGCGGTCGAATTCGCATGCTGGTGGTAGCAAACCAGTCGGGGAACAGATTCCCTACCACGAAGGGGGTGCTGGGTTACTCGGCTCTTACGAGATGCCATAACTGCGGCAGAAGGGAATAGTATTCGCACCCGTCCCCTCACGGCTAAAATTTTCCATACAATCTCTTTCATTCTTCTTTTCTATTGATATTTATAATGTTAGCAACATTTGAATAGCATTTGACTTTCTATAATACCTACTTAGATTTAGCAAAAAAAATATTTCAATATTCAGTTCAATTAATAATTTATTATTACCCCGTAGGAACTATTTTTATTTCCGGGATATATATTATCCTCTGTGTTAATCCAGGTTTAGTAGTTTTTGTGTGTAAACTTTGTCACTGGCAGAGTGTGACTTCCAAGCGGTAAATGACTTATTAAATTCGTGATAACCATTACTGTACAGCAATACGTATACACATGCAATTTAGACTGAGGCGAGCAGTGTCTGGGGCTTGAGACCCAGGAGCAGGTTTAAAGAGCTCTTTCATAATATATTAACTCTCACCACCACCACTCGACCTCGCTAACGACAATACATAATAAAGTAAACTTACGTGGACCTCGAGAAGAGTAACCTTAATCACGACACTATAACACTAACTTCCATGTTCACTGCACGAAAACACCATAGAGACTGAGACTAATCTATCGAACTAAAGGTTATATATTGTCTTCACGTCGGTATACTTAAAATAATATAAAATTATACTATATAAAACTTTTAGTATTATTAGATTGTTTATCCAGATAAACAAAACTCCGTCGTACCTAATACTTTGAAATAAGCTACATCTTGTAAAAGGTGTGGGTAGGAGAGAGAAAATGAGATTGAATTAAACATGTAAATTGGTTTCTAACTGTTACTATAATTTGTGTATTTTAAAAAACTATTGTGCCATGAAATGAAAGAGAATTTAAACTGAAAGCAGGGCATCGCCTTGGACTTGCAACCAAGGTGTAGGGTTAAAGGCCTTTTATATTACAACGCTCCTCTTTGCTACCCGACCACTAACTACAGTAGATAATAAAGTCAACTTATGTGGACCTCAAGAAGGACCCGACGACACAATAATACTAACTTCTATGTACACTTCACGAAAACACCAGAGATACTGATTCTAATCTGTCGCACTAAACGTTATATATTATCTACAGGTGGGTATACTTGAAATAATATATAAAGGATTTACCCGAGAACATTAATTTATAGACGGTGTTGCTAACAATTTATGTGTTTTTGAATTAAGTACCTTTTTCAATAATATACAGTTAATATAAAGGATTAATCATTAAAAAAATAAACTAATAAATTATATTATCTATGTTTGTGGGCTGTGATTTTGCAATTTCCCAAAAATAAAGTATTGTTAAAGGTAATTAATTATAAACAGTATATTAATTGATAAGGGCTACTGTTGAGTTTTTTGCGAATTCTTCACAATAATAAACTGCTTTCCGAGCTGTTCTAACTACAGACGAGCTGACAGACTGATCTGTTTTGACGTGTCAAAAGTATTTTGTAAAAGTCTGATTGATTAAAAGGGCACTAAAGTCATCAGAAGCGCTCTATCTTTCTCGTAAAAAAATATTATCAAAAAACATTTGTGACAAACAAACCCGTATATATAACATAAGAGTTTTTGTAGTTTGATAAATATAAAAAAATTCAAATCTGTCATAGTTTGAGCGTAGCTATAATATATAGGCTATTGTCGCGTAAGTACAGGTTTGACCTTGAATGCACAGAAGTCACTCACAATGCGAAACATTCCCCCACTACTTTTTCTCAGACCTAAAGTGAGCTGTCAGCTGTCAGCTACAATAATAATAGTTTAGTTGGCACCACTAGTAATACTAGTTTTACGACATAAATGTTCTCCTGCTGTTTTAAGGTACTTAATTATTATTTAAGAAAAAGAATTTTTAAAAAAGTTTTAAAGAATTTTAATTCAAGGAGTTTGTAAAAAATACAAATTTTCCAAAATTCCCTCTTGTTGATAATAAAAATAATGTTGAAGAATTTGTAAAATAAATTAAGTACTAATGATTAAATCTTGCTCTTGATCAGCATAATAATAATAACAATAAGTCCCCAGAGCAGCTTGAGTCGAGCTGTTGGGGAGTAGCAGTCCCACGGACTTGAGCGCTCCCAGGGTGAGGTCCTGTTCCTCAGCTTGCCTTTGCTGGCTGGTTGGTGTTAACACTGACGATGAACAGATCCCCCTCTCACTTGCCTTAACCGACCGATCAGAGTGGAGCCGCGAAAACTTTACGTTCTAAGGGTACATGTACCACGTAAGTGGTTAGTTGGCACGTGAGGTTCCCGCGGAAGGGTAGTAGTCTATATGCAGAATAACATTATGACGGCTTGAGTATAATATCCTCCTGAGGTTATACTTTAGACTCAGAGCTTCAGCGTTACTCCTAGAATACTCGCGATGTAATTCATGATTATTCTGTCGTGATGGCGTATTTATTTTGCAATCCCCACTTCCTTGGTTTGTGTTTATCAGTTGGCCAACATTCAAGTAACGGGATGCTACTCATATCAGTCATACCAACATCAAGATCAAGAAACAGGATGCTACTCATTTCAATCGTAGCAAAGTCAAGATCAAGTAACAGGATGCTACTCAAATTCTATAAGTCTTGGCAACATCATAATTATAAGAAAATCAAAAGCAAATAGTTTAGTAATATTTTGTCTCTGAAAATTGGTTTTAAAAAAAAAAATTAGAATCAATTAATCAATTTGTATGGTGAATTTTAAAACTTATTTATGCAATTGTTACTTTTTTCATAATAAAATTATTTCTATTAAAAATATCTGTTTCGAAAAATCAGTGACTCTCCTATTCAAGTTTTAATAGAACCAGTTCGAGTTAAATGAAATAGAAACTAGAAAAATTTTTAAAAGTTTTATTCGAAGTGAAGAATTTTTCTTTAAGAAAAAAGTGTAGGACGAAGCGAGCACGTTCCTCTCACGGTAAATGTTTGTGGTAAGCATTTACTTTTAAATACTGAGTTGCATTGTTAATTCTTTTAGAAAAACTATTTAAATTTTTATGTACGAGTAAGCATTGCCACGTAGTTTTTAAATACCTTTTTATGTCCTTTATATGATATAATATGAAATATAATAAAGATAAAATATGGAATTAATTCACAGTAAAATGTCTTTAAAATTAAGAAAATCATCAAAAAGAATAATCTGCAGACGTTTTCCGACAATTCGTAAATAATAGATAAAAAGCTTTACGGTGCATAAAATAGTGAGAAACTAAAATAGATGTAATAAATTGTAAATTGTGGATACTCAGTAAGTTACGATCTACTCTACTACTGTATGCTCCATTAACAGCGCTCATTCCTTCATGACCTGTGCTTTTTTGCCAGGATAAAAAGTATCCTATTCAACAAATATCTTATTTACCAAAACCAGGTTATAAAGTATCCGTATACTAAACTTCATTCAAATCAGTTCAGCCGTTTTAACCTGATGCGTGAACAAATAAACAGATAAACCGACGAACTTACAAAAATTTCAAAAACTTTTTTTATAAATTCTAAAACTTACATAATGTCCTTCTTGATCTGCAATATACAAACACGACATGACTACGACTTCATTATAAGTATAGATATTGTTATTTATGATGTTGGCAATACTAATAATTGGAGTAGCATCCTGTTATTTGACGTTGGTACGACTGATATAAGTAGCATCCTGTTACTTGACGTTAGTACGACTGATATGTGTAGCATCCTGTTATTTGACGTTGGTACGACTGATATGAGTAGCATCCTGTTACTTGACGTTAGTACGACTGATATGAGTAGCATCCTGTTACTTGACGTTGGTACGACTGATATGAGTAGCATCCTGTTACTTGATGAGGGTACGACTGATACGAGTGATATTTTTACTTTCTTTCTTGAATGTTGGCCAACTGATACACACAAATCAAGGAAGTTACGATTGCAAAATAAATAATGATTTATTTACATCACGAGTATTCCTAGCAGTAACTCTGAAGCTATGAGTCTAAAGTGTAACCCCCAACTCTTCCCTTTTTTCTCTTTTATTAAATAACAATATAAAAATTTAAAAAGTTGATGTCAAACATATTAAGTAAACGTAGTAGGTTGTATTGGTATAAATTCCATATCTTACGAAGTAACTTAAATTTACGTAATGTCGTAACAAGAACGTAATAAAGAGGAAATACGTAATTATACTCCAGGAAACAGGATATACACTTAGCAGACACGTTTCCGGGAGTGATACATATTCAATACGCACACGGACATGTGTTATCACAGGACCTGCTTACAAATCACGTCTCATTCATGGACATATATATTTGTTACATCTTTATACACATAGTTTATTATGATAAGAATATAATAAACTTTAGAAAATCAGCTAAGTGTGAGTGGGACCATATGAATTAAGAGACTAAGGCTACTGTTACACATGCTTGCTTATGAACATTTGCTAGCAATAAGCATGCTAGTTTTAAGTATGCTCCTGAATAAGCATGCTCAATGCAAACACTCCAATACACTTGCCATTTGATAGCATGCTCTCTGCCAATTCAAACAAAACTATGGAAAATCTAAAAGCCATCCGCTTGGATTTGAATAAAATTATACTTTTACTGAGCATGCAATGCATCCAAAAACTTCTCTCAGCTAGGAAGAGGAAAAAAGGGAATAGGGAGCACGTGCACCTGTCAAACAAGATCGATACTAGCATGCTCATTAAGCAACCGCGTTCACACTTGCTATTTACCTTTTCCCCTTCCACCCCCGCATTAACTAGCATGCTTAAAGATAGCACGGTGTATTATCCAGCATGCCACTAAAATTAGCATATTCTGTATACACATGCTAGTAGGTGGCATTTGCTCAATAATAGCATGCTTTTGTGCTACTAATTAGCATGTGTAACAGTAGCCAAATAGTTAGCAACACCGTTTCATGTATTGGCGACTAGTACCTTTCATTTTATTTACGTAACAATTTATAACAAGACAATATATAACCTCTGATCCGGTAGATTTGTGTCAGTTATTAAACAACAAAAGAATAAGTCTTTTTACATTTTCCAGTACAGTTCATATAACTCTGAACTGTACTGAAAAATGGTACTGGAAAGTATCTCTAAGATACAAAAATATATTTAGATAAATGGATGAAATCAAAATCATCTTATACAGTATAATTAATATATTTGTTTAAATTGTGTCTGTGTGACGTAATGAATCAAATATGTGTACTAAATTAGTTTACTAAACCTAGCGCTTAGACGTCTACAGCAAGGCCTATACATTACTCAATTATGTTATGGACTTACAGATGAATAATGGACCTTAGATACGGACCTTATGTACTCTGGCTTTTGGCAGGAAAATCTATATAACGCAGAGGATGAATAAGAGTAATGTTTTTCGTAAATTTCTGTTACTTATTTCTAAAATTCAGGATTAATTTGAACATCGCCATTATGTTTGTACTAATTTTATTTAAAAAATTCTTTCCTAAACACTAAACAAATTTTAATGTATGAGGTGTCAATAGATTCGTAATAATGGCGCGGGTGACATAGGTTATAAAAAAATTATGATTTTTTTAATGATGGAATTTAAACCTCAGTTTCTTACCTCGAAAAAAATTATACTGAGATAACTATCAATTGTTTGGTATCAAAAGAAAGGTCTTGGCGAGAACATTATAAATATATCATATTATTTAAGTCAACATTAGTGTCAAAAACAAAGTTTAAAAACTTTTTTTTTATATTCAATTATTCTTAGAATAAAAGGAAGAGTGATAAGCATCTAAAAGGTGGAGGTGTAGTTAAATGTACGTCCACTTCATGAAACAGGTTCAAATTAGTTTAAAGCAGCCATTAACTCAAAGCAATTTGTACATTACAAGGGATTTAATTCGATGCTGTCTTAGCTCAGTTTAATTGGCACCAATAGTCCTTGTAACTCACGTGCATAATTCCAACCGCAGCCATTATTGGAACTGCTTAGCAATTAGTGTTGCTAGTGTTCAAATCCAATCATCTCTGTATGCAGGATATACCAGATGTGTAGATGTTAATCTAAAGCTGGAGGTAAAGGTAACTGTTATACCATATTAGAAACTAGCTGACTAGTTCACTCACTCACACACTCATTTATTCATTCATACTCTACCCGCAACCATAAACCATATATCTCTTTTTTCACGTTTCGTTCGACTGTTTTTTCTCCGACTTGCTTTGCATATCCGACTAATACGGAAAAGTGTTTTAATTTTTCGGATTAATATATAGCCTATGACACACTAAAATAATGTGGCTTTCTATTGGTAAAAGAATTTTCAAAATCGGTTCAGTAAATAAAAAGAGATTATTTTCTACAACCTCACAAGCATTACCTCTTCATAGATATAGTTTTTTGGTTTAACCTTAAGTATTGACGAGACGTCCATAGTACTAACGAAAACTGCGTTTCTTAATAGTATTCTAAACAATGTTTCTATGTATGGTTAATATATTTAGTTATTGTATAAGTGAAACAAAATGTAGTTTTCCGATTTAAATTAAATTTTTTTTTTAAATTATAAATTGTATATCCATCGCAGTTACTTTGGGATAACATTATAGTTAACATATATGTAATTTTTTTTTCTTGGCAACAATTTTCATAATTTTTCATCTACAAAAAATATTTGATATGAGAGTTACGAGCGGCCTGCCCTCGCTTCGCTCTGGGTATTTAAAGCAATATTATAATTGATGTCCTTATATTGTCACTCTATAAATGTGTAGTTTTTCATTATTTGAAAAAAGAGAGAGTGTGAGAAAAAGTTATAAAAAGAAAAATTATAGAAAGAAGAAGAAAAGAAAAGCGACAGATAATAAAATAGGGTTCTCCCTCGGACAGAGCAAAAATAAAATTGAATAGATAAAGATAATCGAAAGAAAAAAAGTAAAAAATAAACAGAAATAAAGATAACAATTAAAGAAAGAAAAAAGAGAGAGAGAATGATAGTATATAAGAGGAAGAGAGGCGTACATGGCAACACTAAATCACCTTTGTCATTCACAAATAGTGTAGTTTTCTATTACTGAAATAATTTTTAAATCGGATTAGTAACAACAAAATGGCCATAATCTATTAATTAAAATATGTATATGGCAACACAAAATTTTTTTTGTCACTTACGAGTAGAGTAGTTTTCTCTCAGTAAAAGAATTTTTAAAATCGGATTAGTAACAACCAAATGGCCATAATATATTAATTAAAATATGTATATAGCAACACTAAATCACTTTTGTCACTCACGAATTGTGTAGTTTTCTCTCAGTGAAAGAATTTTTAAAATCGGATTAGTAACAACAAAATGGCCATAATCTATTAATTAAAATATGTATATGGCAACACTCAATCACTTTTGTCACTCACGAATTGTGTAGTTTTCTATCAGTGAAAGAATTTTTAAAATCGGATTAGTAACAACAAAATGGCCATAATCTATTAATTAAAATATGTATATGGCAACACTCAATCACTTTTGTCACTCACGAATTGTGTAGTTTTCTATCAGTGAAAAAAATTTAAAATTAGATTAGAAGTTCCAGAGAAACTCTTCAATTTACAAAATGGTCACCTTTTTATATCTTTTTCATTGGAATATTTATGGCAACACCACATAGCCTATGTTACCCGAAAAGGATATAGCTCTCTATTAGTGAAAGAATTTTCTAAATCGGTTCAGTAGTTTCTGAGCCTATTCGCAACAAACAAACATACAAACAATCGAGTCTTTCCTCTTTATATAATAGTATAGATTACAAATTAAGGGATTGGCTATATTTGTTTTAGATCTGCGGTTTAGAATTAAAAACATTAATTAATAAGATATAATAAAAAAGTAATTTTTATTAATTTATTATATTTATAACGTATATTAAAAAAAAAAACTGATTAAGGCTCCATTTTCATCAGAGATGAGAGAGGATGCGTAGCGACTAAGCGAGGGATGTGTTTGTTAAAAACTAATAGAATCACTTCATTTACCTAGCCTTGCTTAGGGTGTCAAATGAAGCGATTCTATTGGATCTTAACATACACAGTCCTTGCTACAAATCCTCGCACACACCCAGTGGCAACATAACTTAAGTATTATACTATTTTAATAAAGCTCACAGTTATAATTCATTATATTATATTAAAATTTCTAAATTATTGTATTTTTATTTCTGAATTAGTAAATATGCTATTGATATATACGAATATATCTTCGTTAATAAATAAGAGAGTAAATAACGCTATAAGGATTCAGTAATATATTTATTTTCCTCTAAATTATCGCCTTCGAAGTCTACAAAAACTACTTGAAGATAATTTTGTGTGCTCCTACCACTCTGGCAGCTTTCTTGTTAAAATGTCACACGCGTTTGTGGTGACATCATTTCCGTTTATTCCTCTTGGATCTTTGGATATTAGTTACCTATAATCTTTTTCACGTAGCATGGGTACGGTGACATTTGACTAATTCCATTTCATGCATGATTCATTTCGAAACAATTTACCTAACGCGGAATACAGGAAACAACACTTAATACGAAGATAAAAAGAAAACTGTTTTATTTTGCATTTTTAACTTAAAACTATTTTTATTTCTCCGTAATTATTTAAACTTTAAATATAAACATTCCAAATACATAATTCTTGATGCGTGAATCGGAACAGGTTGCGTTAGTGATTGACATAGTAAAATCGTTATAATCGATAAATTGTCGAATAAAGTATCATAAATCGTTAGTTGTATTTTTAACTAAAATACGATTATAAAATATAATTATGTAATAATAAACTTTAAACAAAGCATTTTTGTCTTTGTGGAGCTTTATTATAATATAGCAACACTGCTTAAGCATCAGCTGGCAGCCATCTTGTTATATCAACTCAGTACGAGTGCGTCTGCCTTGTATGCGGTCTGTTTTCTTTGTTTTGAGCTTGCGTGGTGTTTTTGTTACTTGTTTTTGTTATTGACTATCGTTGTGCTTTGTTGTTTTCGTTACCGTTTTTTGTTATTGACTTTTGTTTTGTTGTTTTTTTGGCAAAATGCCAAAAAGAACGAAAAAGACTGTGCTTGGTAGTCAAGCCCGTGAATTTGTAGTTCGATTGCGGGATTACTTTGAGCGGGAACGTGAGAATGGCGGAACGCTATTGCCTGTGTCCAAAGTTTTGGATCGAGTGGCAGATGCGTTAGACATTGGGCGGAACACGGTTTCTCGAATCACTCTAGAAAAATATGGTGCTCACGATACAGAAGAAAATAAGTTGTCCACCCCTAATAAAAAGCGAACCAAAAAGGCATCTGTAACAGATGTATACAGTTTTGCGGCCGATGCTATACGGAGCCACATTTATAACTATTACCAGAATAAAGAATTACCGACGCTTCTAAAGCTGGTCAAGTCTTTAAAAGATGCTGATTTGTTTACTGGAAGTCCTACATCCTTGTGGCGCGTATTGAAGGACATTGGTTTCCAATTCAAAAAAGTAAACAAAAGAAAAATTGTCATGGAGAGGGGCGATATAGCACTTGCGCGGGTTACCTTTTTGAAAAAGGCTAAAGCGATTACCGATTGGAGCAATGTCGTCTTCCTGGATGAAACTTGGCTGAATGCCAATCATACGGTCGGTAAAATGTGGACTGACGATACACCTCATGCCTCGACCAAAGTGCCAGAAGGAAAAGGGGAGAGATTGATTATTTGTCACGCAGGCACATCGAAAGGATTTGTAGAAAATGGGCTACTTGCTTTTAAATCGAAAAAGACGGGAGAATATCACGAAGATATGAATGCGGAAGTATTCACGGAGTGGTTTCAAAATATGCTTAGCAATTTAGAAGAACCCAGCACAATTATTATGGACAATGCCCCATATCACTCCGTGCAATTGACCAAACCGCCGACTTCTTCCAATAAGAAGAGCGAGTTGATCGAGTGGCTCCAAGCCAATAATGTGGAAGCCGATGAGACGAAATTAAAGGTGGAGCTAGTGAAGCTCGTAAAAATGCACAAGCCCCAAACGACATACAAATTAGATATGATGGCAAACGAATATGGTCACGAAGTCCTGAGGCTTCCACCGTACCACTGTCAGTACAATGCCATTGAATTAATTTGGGCCCAAATCAAAGGTAACTTGTTTAACCATAGTCTATTTACATACTGACAAAAATATGATTATGTTTATTACTTGAATTCTATGAATAAATTTGTTTTTTATCTTGTTTCAGGATACGCTGCACGAAAAAATACAGCTCCGCCTTTTACAGCCACAAAAATGATGGGGTTATTGAAAGAGGGATGCAAAAATGTCACTGGCGATGACTGGAAGAAAGTAGTGGAGAAAACCAAAAATCTAATCTTACATGACTGGGAGCGAGACATTAGAATAGACTGCATAATTGATTCCCACATAATTATTCACGTCAGTGACGAGTCAGATGACGATGATGATGATGATGAAGATGATGAACATGTTTGATTTTTAATAAATAATTAAACAGGTTATCAATTTTGTTTTACTTTTTTTCTTCAAAATTATTAGTTAATAGAATCGATTTCTTCTTCGATCTCGATAAGATATATAATCGATTTTATTTCATGCGATTTTATCTTGACTACATCTCTAGTAACTTCTAATCCCAAACGTCACCGTACCCATACTACGTGAAAAATATAATAAATATAGTATTTTATTAAAAAAGTCATTTTCGACACCGTCTCAGTTTAAAACACAACAATTTTAGTACAGTTCATTCGATAAATATATATTTTTTGTATTTGTACAATGTTTTCTGATAGAATAAACTACAATCTCGACAAAAAATATAATCTCTACCTTAATAGATCTGATGAAATCACCGTAATGAATTCATACAGTTAACGTTGTCTTAAGTAAGTAGTGTCATACAATGAGAGATGAATAAAACTAATTTTAAACCAAATGTTAATTCATTTTAATTCACAGAGACTTCTCCATGTGAAACAATTTGGTTTTACTAAGGGTTGTTCAACAACGGATGCTGGTGTCGAATTAATTAGGAATATCTTCGAGGCCTGGGAGGAATCACAGAATGCACTTGGAATATTCTGTGACTTATCTAAGGCCTTCGATTGTGTACATCATGCGACTCTGGTCAGAAAGCTACGCCTCTATGGCATCAAAGGAACTGCGCTCGACCTCATGAACTCCTATCTAAACAATAGGGTTCAAAGGGTTGACGTGAACGGCAAGAGATCCCCTGGGCCTCGTCTGGATATGGGTGTCCCCCAGGGTTCTATTCTGGACCATTTCTCTTCCTCATTTATATAAACGACCTGCCAAACCTTGTAGAAAAAAAGAACAAGATAGTATTGTTTGCTGATGACACTTCACTAATATTTAAAGTGAAACGCTATCAAACTGAATATGACGATGTAAACAATGCTCTCTCTGATATTGTACATTGGTTCAGTGCAAATAATGTAATGTTAAATAGTAAGAAAACTAAATATATAAAATTTACGACACCTAATGTTAAAAAAATAGAGACTGGTGTATTTATAAATGGAGAGGAGTTGGAACCGGTGGAATCTATCGTATTTTTGGGCATTACTGTCGATTCTAAATTACAATGGGGCCCCCATATTGAGAGATTGGCCAATAGACTCAGCTCTGCAGCATACGCGGCTAAGAAAATACGCCAATTAACTGATATAGACACGGCTCGTTTAGTTTACTTTAGCTACTTCCATAGTATAATGTCTTACGGCATTCTACTTGGGGTAACGCAGCCGACATAAACACGATTTTTGTACTGCAGAAGAGAGCTATTCGCGCAATCTATGGTCTCGGCCCTAAAATATCTCTAAGAGATAAATTCAAAGAAAAAATATATTGACTGTTGCTTCACAATATATTTTTGAAAATGTTATGTATGTACGTAAAAATATTAATGATTTTATTAGAAATAGTGACTTGCATGACATCAATACTAGGAACAAACACAAACTTGTTATTTTTACTACTCGATTGAGTAGAATTAGTAATTCTTTTGTTGGGCGATGTGTATGCTTCTACAACAGGATCCCAGAAAACGTTCAAAATTGTTCTATAGGAAAATTTAAAAAGTTAGTTAAAAAACGTTTGTGTGACAAAGGCTATTATAACATTAAAGATTTTTTGGAAGATGTCACGCCTTAGGAATGATGCGTTCGCTCCAGGCTTTCTCAATATATAAATATATTTGTTATAAAAATTGGCGTTTAAAAAAAAATCAAAGTTAAAAAGTAAAATATCCAAAAGAAATAGTCCCACTGAGTTTCTTGCGCCCATTCTTCTCAGGTCTGGGTTAGGTCGTTTCTGAAAGGGTGGTAGATTCCGACGCTCAATAAGAGAATGTAAATTCCAATATTGAATAAAAAACTTTGACTTTGACTTTGACCCGCACGATTCTGTCGGCGCCTAGATCTGCTTCTATTGGTCTTAGCGTGATGATATATAGCTCATAGCCTTCCTTGATAAATGGGCTATCTGACACTGAAATAATTTTTCAAATCAGACCAGTAGTTCCTGAGATTAGCGCGTTAAAGCAAACAAACAATCTCGTCAGCTTTATATATTAGTGATATAAGATAACACTTCCCTTCGCTGCCTGAACACTAACTACAGTAGATAATAAAATTAAATTACGTGGACCTCAAGGATGGTGAACTTAAGGTAACACTATAATATTAACTTCCATGTACAACACAAAAAGAGACTGACTCCAATCTATGTCACTAAACGTTTTATATCGTCTGCACTTGGGTGTACTTGAAATAATATAAAAGGAACTACCCTCAAACACATATTTATAAACGATGTCACTAACAGTAGTAGTTTTATGTTGTGTGGTAGGTGTTTCCTATAGTCGATCACGTGAGTCTTTGATGTATTTATTATTTGAGTTAGGTTAGGTCAAAATATGTTGGGTAACGAGGTCGATCTGTGTGGGTGAGAGTTATTGCAAGCTCAAATAGGCTTGTAAACCTATTCTAATATAATATACAAAATATATAGGCCCCATGCCCTGATTTTTTAAATTGTATTTATGTTACTCTGTATAATGTTCGAAATTTAAAATTGATATTTGAGAGTGATAAGCGGAGTATATCCTTATTTCCGCGAGTCAACTCGCAATGTCAACAGTTCCGGTGCCGTCGTCACGCTCAGGCTCAGGCTGAGGGTGATGGCTGATGGCCGCAAACATTGCTTTTTCTGTCATCGACTCAAACTACCCGTATATCTGGGAACGATTTTCATTTCCTTTCCGTTTTCTCGAAAAATGTACATACATTTTTGAGTTAAAAAGGATTTTTTTTGTATAAATAGTTTGAACTTACTTGTCTGATACCGTCTTTACCATAAGGGCACTCGGGGCCCCCATCCTCAGAGAGCCCCGAAGGACCGACAATTTCTCTCACATTTAATATCAAAATATTATGGTCTATAATGTCTATTTTCAAATTACTTATTTGATTTTTTTTCTCTACTTTTCTAAATGTTGATGTTGCTACAAGGATATTCCTTTGCCTAATTGTAGTGGGGAGCGTTCATTTTCGCATCTTAAGAGAATAAAAAATGAACTGCGAACAACAATGTCACAAGAACGGCTAAGTAATTTGTCAATTATGAGCATGGAAAGCGATATTCTTCAGAAAATTGAGTTTGAGGATTTAATAGAAGATTTTGCTCAACAGAAATCTCGAATGAAATTATTATCGTAATCACAAAAAAAACAGCAGCATACATACTAATATCATTAATAACATATTGTATTATTATAATATATATTTTATATAAAGCAGATCATAATGAAAAAAAATTGTTCGCGTTCTTTACATTCCATAAAGGCCCCGAATTCTCGTGTGCCCGAGGGCCCCAGAATAATCTAAGACGGCCCTGACTATAGTACCTAATACTTAAAATAGTGTGGAGTATTGCTTCACTATATAAATCTCACGACAAGAAGTTTAAGGAACCTTATTGCTGCTCTTCAACCTCTATTCAATTAACATACTAATTTTATACATTTTTAGAAAGTAGCATATTTTGTTTTTTGTCTCATAAGTTAATTCAAAAGTACATTAAAGCTTGAAAGAAGGAAAAACCAACAAACAATCGCATCTAAATATTATGTTAATATAATAATATAGAAATAGTAGAAAACTTTTAACTAGAAGCTAAATAACTGTACATCTAATTTTTAAGTTTAGACTAACTTCGATCCAATTCAGACATATCTAATTTCTCTCACTTCCAACAAATCTAATTTTAACTTTTAAATATTCTAACTTTGGATTAAACTTATCTCATGATAGGTTTCTTAATAAGGTTTACTCTACAACCAATTTACAAACTCGTTATTAACTGTTATATACTCGTATAATAAATCTGAAAGTTACCAAGTGCGAGTGTGGAACGCGCGCACTGAGGGTTCCGTACAATTTAAATAACTAACACTATCAAATTTTATTTTTATATTTATTATTTTGTTTTCGTTTGTGGGTCCTGCCTGCCTGCTGACATGCGTATTTCAATTTACATTATTTACAAAAAGAATATAAGAAAACATGATGAAACAACTTTAACATAAAAAAAATCATCTTGTGAGTGACCACATTAACGGTCATATCTCTTCAATGCGTGGACTTAGGAGTTTCATTTTTTGACAGCCACAAACGACCGCAGGTTTGGCTTTTCCTTTTAAGGTTCTTTAATGCTTAGAAGAAATAACATCAACATCAGATTTTGCAGCTTTTATTGAAGCTCTTGTTATCTAAATAAAAATAAAAAGAGTTCCATCGAGTAAGTGAATATAACTCCCTCTATCATTTACTATTCCTATACAAAACCACTCAACCAATTTTTATAAATTTAAGGATGTTTATAAATACCCTAAAGTATAATTTTTGTGTAAACGAAGTCAAGTAGCAAAGCAGTTAGATTTGAATCGAAATCTTTGATAGATTATTTCCTAGGCCATACAATAATCAAGTTGAAATTGATATCAAATATTCAAGCCTGCAGATGTCAAAAAATCAAACTATCTAACTATAACTTATGTCCTCGCAATGAAAAGATATGACTGTCAATGTGGTTACTTGCACAGTTATAAGGTACTTCCCGAACCTAGAATCATGAAATTTAGCGTGAAGCAAGGTCACATATCACGAGTAAAATAAAATATTAAAAAACTTAATTTTCTTACTACATCGCTAGAAAATTTACTTTTTTTGCCTATCACGCAAAACCCTTTTTCTCAAAAAAGCGTGAACATATCAAGTTGAAATTAATCTCAATTATTCAAGTCTTTAAACTCTCGAAGCTGTAAAAAAATCAATAAATACCAATATTTATACTGTAGTGAGCACTAGTAGTTTTTATATAGGGCATTCCACGTATGTTTGTGATTTTAGTAATATTCGAATATGTTATAAATATAGGTACCCCGATACAGATATAAAATATTTTTACCGTTTTGACTCTGGTTGACGAGTTTAAGTTAATAAAACTAAAATTTAAAAACTTTAAATAAATTTATTCAAAGAAAGAAAGAAATTTTAAATATGTACCGAAGATATGTATGTATATGTATAACATATTCGAATGTTAGTAAAATCGCAAACATCGACTTTTTTGTCGTCGTATCGAGTGAAATGAATCTAAAGCTATATGGGGCGCGTATCCTAGCAACGACTGTTGACGACATGACATATTGTTAAATGACAACTTGTAAAATATTTTAAGCGACTCCAAAAAAGAAGGCTGTTATATATTTGGCAACATGTATTTTACTGTTTGATCATGTTTTATTATATTCTTTTTGTATGTAATTATAAATATGTCAATTGAAACATGCAATAATAATATCGAGAATAATAGCCCTAAAATACTACTTGACAATATTTTGACCCATCACAGGAAAATCAAAATTTGAGTGTTTGTCCTTTTAATAAAATTGTACGGAACCCTTAGTGTGCGAGTTTCAAACTCGCACTTGGCCGAATTATTTCTAAACACCGTTTTCCGTTCACGCTTCGCAATAACTAAACCAAATATTGATACTGAACAGATTTTCGATCACATCCACAAATATTTTATCAAGTTTTGCATTGTATCTTTGTATTGGAAATAAAAAATATATAAAATTGACAAAAATTTAACGATATGTTTTTGTTTCATCAATATTTTTTAGTTTTTTTAAGTAAGAACAGCAGCAACACAATTTTGAAAACAGACAAACAAAGCATTAAAAAAAAAGAACTATTTTGGCATCTGTTGATGTTTTAAATAGCTATTAGATTAAGTTTTCGTAAATATCTTATATGCACAGACGATCGAAGATGATATTTATTACTCGTGGATGTTTATTACTCAATTACACATAACATACATATTGTTAATTATGATGTTGAACACAACACTTATAATTTGAGTAGCATCTTTTTACTTGATCTTGATGTTGGTACGACTGATATGAGTAGCATCCTGTTACTTGTTCTTGATGTTGGTACGACTGATATGAGTAGCATCCTGTTACTTGAATGTTGGTCAACTGATAAACACAAATCAAGGAAAGTGGGGATTGCAAAATAAATACGCCGTCACGACAGAATAATCATGGATCTTAGCAGCAGCTCTGAAGCTCTGAGTACTGCGGACTAAGCCAGAGGATATTATAGTCACACTAGACTAACAGTATGACGGCTGGACTAATATATCCGCCTGTCAGTTATACTTTAAACTCCATGCTTTCAGCTTTACTGCTAGAATACTTGCGATGTAATAATAATGATTCTGCCATGTCGGCATATTTATTTTGTAATCCCTACTTCCATTAATGTTTTTCAGTTGTCCAACATTCAAGAAAGTAAAAATGCCACTCAAATCAATCAATGAAAGTAAAAATGCCACTCAATCTACCAATATAATAAATAACAGGATGCTACTCAAATTGCTAACTTCATAGTTATCAATCTCTCTCTCTCTTCGCTTCGGTTTCCTCAATGCTGAGGGTCGTGACCACCTCCTCGCAACAATAGTCTTTGGTGGATTACTCGACGCCATCTGTGCCTGTCTGCCGCCGAATGTAGAGCATAGTGGATTGTTGTGTCAAGGGTAGTGCGAATCTGGTCAATCCAACGTGTCGGGCTTCTGCCTCGAGGTCTTTTTCCATCCACTTTGCCAGTGACCATTAACTTTTCCAAGTTGCCGTCATCCTTCCTGGCAATGTGGCCAAAGTATTGGACAACTCTACGCAAGCAGATCGTAGAAAGCCTTGTCTGTATCCTAAGTTCTTGTAGGATTGATACGTTGGTGCGATGTGCTGTCCAGGGAATCCCCAACATCTTTCGTCAGCACCAGATCTCGAATGCATCAATACAATCGCGATCAGCTTTCTTAAAGGTCCACGTTTCCGCGCCGTATAAGAATATGGAAAACACTAAAGTGCGCTCAAGATTGCTCTTGGTTTTCAGGGAGATGTTTTTATCCTTCCATTTCTTATAAAGCTGGGCCATGGCCCCTTTTGCCATTGCGATCCTTCTTCGTATCTCATTTTCGCACGAGCCATTACTACTAATGCTTGAGCCCAGGTATACAAAGTTGTCAACTACCTCTAAGTTAAGCTTCTCTGTGAGGTCAAGCTTGCCTGTGCATGCTTGCATGTGCCACATAAACTTAATACAGTGCACTACGCGACTTGCCACCATTTTGTTTTAATACTGACTAGCTCAATGGTTCAGGCGTTGGATTCACGACCACAACCCATAGTTGTGGTTTTAAATCCCAGTATGTAATGACTGGGATCTAAATTTCTGTATTATAATGAATTTCTGTATTAAAACAGAAAGTCAAATACGAGTTTTATTGATTTATTAATATGATTGATTAAAAAATACCTCAACTAAAGTTTAAGTTAATTCGCTGGCTCCTTATAAGTTTGAAATTGATAGTCGGTCGTGGAATTGATATGACTTATCCCAATACATTGAGAAGTTGTTCAACAAATATTAGATCGGATATCACGTAGATGCTATTTGTTGTAGGCCATGTGGGGGTGCGGAAGCTATCGTAAACTGAAAATAATGGCTCTGTTCTAAATACTCGTAAAGTTACGTATATTTTGGAAGAAACCTTTGTAACTTCTAATCTAGGACATCTATCTTTTCTCCATCTATCCATTTATGTTATAATTATGGTAGTTTATTATGATACTGAATTCTATACTCATCGACCAGTAATTTTGTTTAAAATCTTACAAATGTGAAGTTTCTTACTCAATCACATAAAAACGACTGAACGGATTTTAATGAAATTTGGCACTATAGATTGGATTAATACATATGCTATTTTTTATCCCGGAAAAATTCATAGTTCCTGTGGGTCGTCTAGTATTTAAATAAGGGAAGAACGGTATTTGATAAAAATGAATTTTAATCACGCTTTCACGAATCCTAAAATGTTTTATTGGCAATATAATTAAAGTATAATCTTAATAATATTATAAATGCGAAAGTTTGTATGTTTGTTCTCTTTCATATTTGGTACACAGATGCATTATAATCTAGATTAACACATAAGCTACTTTTATCCCGGAAAAAATGAGAGTTGCTGAGGGATAGTCATAAAATATGATTACTGTTATACACGCCTAGGTGCTTTTATTTACGAACTATATAATTGAAAATTAAATGGTTTTTGATAAAGTTAAGTGTACGTGGATATTTGCATCCGTGCGAAGCCGAGACTAGTAGTAAATAATATGTACAAGAAACATAATTATGTTTACCAACTCTACACTCACTAAGGAGAATTCTGAGTAGAAACCCAAAGGAAAACCCAACCTGTGGGAACCCAAATGCACGAAATATATAATAAAACATCAAACACTTTCATTTGACACATCAAGTGAACTTTCACCTTTCTACATAAGCTTGACTACGAAATAAATATTATTTATTTTCTTAAAAATGTTAAAGAAAATAATAACGTAACTAACAAAAACAATCCATAAGGTTTCTACAAAGTATATTCGAAATGTATAGTAACTTATACAGAAAATATTATTAAGTAGCAACATGAGGTAACAAAAATCTCGCCATTTTTATTTATACCTCCACAACAATGAAATACAAGTGTTGCTCGTATATAAAATGTAGCGAGTCATATTTTTCCTTAAACACGACTAGGTTCTTTTACCGAGATGGGAATCAAAATGGAAGCTTCCATATAATATAAAGCGCACTCGCTCTGAAACTCATGTTGTTCTGTATATAATCCAACGTGTCCTGGAAGTTTTAGCATCAGTGAATATATCACATCTATTCTAGTTTTGTATCATAAATTCTATTCTTCTCGTGGGCGCAAACTCTTTGTGAAAATAACATTTTTATTTACAAGGTACAATATATCAAGAGCAGTACAAACGTATGCTACGTTTTGTGCTGCTCGTTTATTTTGATGTGGTTTTAATTGAATATATTTTATTTGTATACCTACTATGATTATATTAGGGGTATATAATACTTTAATATAAAATTGCCTATTGCACTGAAAAATTGAATTTGTTTTTTTTTTTAATTTAACATTTATTTAACCAAAATAATCACCATTATTATCTATACATTGCTGCCATCTAATAGGAAGGTCATTTATGCTTTTGCGATAGAACTCTGGTGATCTAGATTCGACAAAATGTGTGAAATCATTTTATACTGCCTCCTGAGAAGAAAACGTTTTTATCACGTACAAAATTGTCCAAATCACGAAAAAATGTTAGTCGGTTGGAGGCAAGGTCTGGCGAAAACGGAGGGTAACGAATGGTTTCTAATTACAGTTCCTGTAGAGTTAAAGTGGTTTCTCGTGCTGTATGAGGTCTCGCGTTATCATGAAGCAATAATGGTGAAGATCGATTCATGAGTCAGGGCTGTTTAACTGCTAGTTTTGCTGTCATTGTTCGTGCTTGACCAGATCGAAGAAAGTTATAGTGAATAACACCATGCTGAGACTACCAAACAGTTACCATTACCTTTTTATTGGTAAGCTTTGCTTTAAAACACTGTTGCGGTGTTTGACCTGGGGTCAGCCATTGCATTTTTTGCTTACGGTTATCGTAAAGAATCCACTTTTCATCACATGTCACAATTCGATAAAATATACCTTCATTTTTGTATCGATTCAATAAGGCAACACGTGTTTCTTTCTGCAGATCAGTCAAACCATGAGGCACCCATTTGTCATATTCTTTTATTTTATTGAATTGACGCAAATGAGTCAATATTATTGGTAAGGTAACGTTAAACCATGCCGCTAATTCATGGGTAGTGTGGCTCGAAACGGCTTCCACCACCTCTTTCATTGCTATTCACCTGTGTGGGCGGCCTTCCACGTGTCTTCGTGGATGCATCGCATTGGCAAAACAAGAGGGTATCTCTTGTTTTGCGCAACTCTACCATGGAACACACATGGTAGATATACATCACCATTTTTATACCTATGTATTTCTAGGTTTCTATCTGAATTATTTTCTTGTTTCATCCTTTTTAGACCACTTTTTTACGTAGTCGGGTTA
This sequence comes from Limenitis camilla, assembly GCA_905147385.1. NCBI lineage: Eukaryota > Metazoa > Arthropoda > Insecta > Lepidoptera > Nymphalidae > Limenitis > Limenitis camilla. The sequence goes on from LR990240.1 coordinate 8,575,173, forward strand.
TAATTTTTTAAAACGTAATTATGGATCACTTGGACTAAACTACCTCAGTATATTCTAGTTAAATCGTCATACTGTTAGTCTGCGTATAGACTATAACTCCTTTTATTTAACAAAATATATTAAAAGTAGCATCAGCTTCTACATAAGACCTGTGGTATCGATCTACTTGAAGCATATGATGATGATTATAGATAGAGTATTTAGAAGGCGATCTTGCAGTTTCACTTCAATATCCTTTGTTTGTCATCAATCCCTGCCTTTTAACTCTTTATCATATCAGCTTCAAGATATCTGATGCAGTCATCTTGCACTGTTACGTTATTTATATCAATTGTCCGTGAAGTTAGCATCTCAATTGTTATATTATCACAAAAAAACCTTATATGTAGAAATATTTAGCATAATTCCACAGAATTAGATGGTTTTTAGAGAAAGTTCCGTCGATTTTACCGCCTAAATCGTTTTTCATAAAATGGGAATACTAAATTCATCATATCTTGGATGTAGTAGGATTTTGACTGCAAAACTTTGCACTATAAAAGTTCGGGTACTGGAAAATAAGATTCCGAGAGCTCCTATCGGTAAAACTACAAGAAAAAAATTAGCTCGCAAAAACCTTAAAAAATATAATAATTTTTGAACATTTTCTTCAAAATATATCATCTCATGGAGTTTGATGGACTAGAAGCACGAAAATCTGCAGAACTAGAGTACTCGTACTACTTAATTTGTATCCCAGAGTTTCCATCGATGATACCCGAAAAAAGATGCTTGCAATTTATTTTAAAAAATCGAAACTTCTACGTAATCTTCAAACTATATCATCTCATAGAGTTCGATAGAATAGTGATCATATTATATCAAATAGCGATCATATAATTTTGTCAATTATTTCAAATAATAATTAAATTTAATAGAAGGCAAAACCAATTTACAAATAAAATTCTCAATAAAGATAATTATTTTGCCTCATTTTTATCTAAATAATTCTATGGATCGTTTAATTTCGTAACACCTGGGTACTCCGAGGGACATTACACGGTAATAATTTTTAATATCAGGCAGTAAAGTCACGTTTAAGCACACACCGACCCTCTGACATTTTTTCCAATATTGAAAAATGTAGGCCAAGGTAATTTTGCCATTTTCTAATATTACTGAATGGAGAAATTACTTTCCGTTTATTATTGAAAATTACATTGTTGGTTATTACATTTTATTCACGAGTTACAGAGAGACACGTTATACACAAACGTAGTTGCACTATAAAACGACGTTTATACGTATCATTCGTTCTTGCTCACTCTTATATACAGAACAGTCTACACATCTACCTCGAGCCATGGTTTAGAATAAATTGAGTAAAACCTATGTCTGTCTTCTCTAGAATATCGCTCCTTCTCTTTCATTTATATGAGAATCTTCTACATTTTGTTGTTAATGTCTAGCTTTGATATTAATTTCAGTTATTTATTGCTCTGCATTGAAGAGTGCCACAAACCTGGAGACGAATTATATTCACAGTAACGATTTACTCAGATTCACGTGGCAAGTGGAACCACGAGAATATCAACCAATTAAAGAGTCCTATTCTGTTAGAATAATAATAGAGTTCGGTGTTAGGCATAGCAAATGTTACCATTTCAAAATATCCTTCACATTGATGCACCTACAGTTATCCCATTTATATTTTCCTACAAAATATGAGGGTACCTAAAAAAAGTGTCAACTAACGCTGACACTACGCACAACGCTCTCTCGCGATCCCGCCACGAACACGGTCGGTCGGCTCTTGAATTGCGTCCCGAAACATCATCTAAAGTGCAGTCTTGAGTGTGAAATCAACTAGCTGGGTTGAATCGAGTGAGAGACAATAGCAGCCACAACATCTCGCTGCCCTTCGCCGCGTTACGATCGAACCAGGTAATCGCATTCCCACCACCGCCTGATTTATCCCACACAAATAGCAAATTATCTACTCTATATGCTACTTATATTGACCAGGTTGAAAGAATTCAAAACAAATTTTTAAAAGGATTAGGGTGTCGATTCAGAAACTGCAATCCTCAAATAGAATCATTAGAAATTATGAAATTGAATAATTATATAGATTCTCCTTTACTGTTAAGTCGCATATCGTTCTGATATCCTAAGTTAAATAGCCGCTCCAATGCCGTGTTTTCGATTCCTCATTGTTGAACAAATTATTCTAAAAATAGATTTCTGGTTAGAGCTTGCAACAAACATAACTATCACATTACCATCACATTGATATATTTGTTGAACTGTAAACTTTGCGTATTTATTTCATCTAAGTATTAAGAAAATTTGCAACGTCTAAATTTGTGTTTCTTTGTATTAAATTGTTTCAAATAAGTAGTAAGTAAAGTAGTATACCCCTATTTTATATTTATTTTCATTATTTAACTAATTAACTCAATATTTATTGTCAAACAGAATAAATCTTCACTATGTAATTTTTTATTGTTGAAAACTGTTTTGGCTTAAGAAATATCTATTTAAACTTTACTCATAAGAAATATTTATGCTGTATGTTTCTTTTAAGAAATAAAATAAAAATAAAAATTGTCTTCCAGTAACTTTTATTATATAAGCTTGGTTGAAGTTCACAAGTGTGTTCAGCATTCACTAATATATTTTTCATTTTATCCTAAACTAGAAGAATAAAAACTTTCTAGCCAATAGCTATGATTCATCATAGCAAGTTACTAGGTTACGACGTCAAACTGTGATGAAAAATCTTTCTCATGTTTTATGTCAACAAACTTTGTAATATCCCGGTTTACCTACTTTATTGCTTCTTAGATTTACCTATCGCTGAGCTCGTCAGATTATATCACTCTATAAAAATTCAAATTTTTATTCATTTTATGTAATAACTGCTAAATTACACTAAGCTAGCGATCCACCCCCGATACGCACGGGTAGAAAAACTGTCATATTCTAACTAATATTATAAATGTGAACGTTTATATGTTTGGATATTTATATGGTACGACTTGGGATGTTTGTTACTCAATCACGGATTTACCGTCAAAATTCATAGTTCTTGCGGGATAATAATGAAATATGTTTACAGTCGTGAAAGCTTGATTTTTATGTAGCAAAATATTGAAATTGATTTTTTTTTAAATCTAGTATCTCAAATAAGGAATTAGACAGCGTTTTCGATGTGAGCTCCTAATGGTAACTAGTTCTGACATTTTCAACAATTTTTGTCATATTTCAACCTACCAAAATATTCACTTTCGCATAAAAGTCGTTTAGTATTTTTTGAGTTTATCGCTAGACATAGCCTTTACCTCTTTACCTCGTCATCTAAAATCTAACCAAATTTAATGAATCATATCAAAAACTTCATTAATTTAAGTCAATATTTAATATGAAACTACTCATCAAACTGCTGCGAATCTATTTTAAAATAAACCAATATAATATACAAGCCATATTATATTTTACCAGATCGAATAAAACTAAGATTTTTAAGCACATTATAAACTTTCTAATTCAAGAGTTTTCGAACAATTATAAAGCGATCGAACTATAAGTTAACCCAAAACTTAAAATCAGCCCTTACTTAGTTAGTAATGTGTTTTAAAGTAGGCTCTTAAATCTGCTCCCTACCTAACATTAATCTTTTCTTTAGACAATTTAAATCCAATTTTTTTCTCTCTTTCTGTCATTCTTCTTTTTGTATCTTCTTTATGTAGATAGAAATTAATATCAAGTAAGATATTGTAAAAAGGTCTGCACAATCTTGTAGCTGCGAAATAATCAAACTTCCTAGTGGGAAAAAATCAAAAGATACGGATCAAAAGACTCGTTTGTGCGCATCTTGATACTTTGACCATTTACTATACAGTAAAAATATTTTTGTTGTTGGTAAACTGACCGGGAGCTATGTCGACGAAAGAAACAATATTTTTGCAACGGTCACAGTTTAACATATCTATATTTCCAAATTCCAACGATAATGGAAGAATATTGAACTGAAACTATGTGTTTTTCGTTATACCTATTAACTTATTCAACTTTGTCTAGCATCAGATGTGTTTCTGATGCTAGAAAAGCACTACACTTAATTACGTTTCCACTTCACTATGATAATCAAGAATGTAAAAATTGTAAGAATGTATGGATGTATGGATGTCTGGATGTATAGATGTATGGATGTATGTTTGTTACTCTTTAACGCAAAAACTACTGAAAGGATTTTGATGACACTTTACAATAATAAAGCTTATACATCAGAATAACACATAGGCTGTAATATATTGTCATATAGTGTGAATTATCCAAAATACGGCGAGTGAAACCGCGGGGCGCAGCTAGTATACAAACACTTAAAAGATACTCGGCAATCAAAAAAAATTGTTGCTCACTTTCAATTTAAGAAATCGCATCTTACTGTAGCTCTATTACAGTGTAAGAGAGGGATAAACCAACAATCTCCCTTTAGCATTTATATCCGTATGGATTGCAATATAACCCTTCTTATATAATATGTAAGAAACGTTAAGATTTATAGATGACGATAACCTATAACTTGCTTCGTCACGCAGAATAATGGAGGCTTTCAGTGAATGTGGATGTGGAATGGAACAATTTTATCATGCATCAAACATCACTTGGCACATATTTAATTTTACATTTAATCACTACAAAATTTTATTTCAAAAAATCTATAAAACTTAGTATGAATGTAAGCAATGACATTTTAAGCGTACGAAAGAACTAACGGATCGCCTTCGCGTTAAGAGGGAGGGCGAGGGTGCGTCTACGCACACCGACGTTACTAAATCGTGTATAAAATGTAAAAAAACCATTTATGTCGTCGTTCATGTACATAAGTAATTCACATCTGAAACTCATCCGTCTCCTCCTACGTAAAGTCCCGCGGGTGATATTTTTATTATTTGGTAGGTCTAAAGCATATCTGTACTAAAAATTACTTTACCTATAAACCACTGCAGTTTAGTTAATAAAACAATATCAGTAAATAATTACTTGCTTGCTTGTTGTAGTTTAATTTCATTGATTGATGTCAATAACTACATCTGCATGTATAAATATCGTAGATAAATATTGAACTCTAATGGCTACGAATAAGCCGAAGATCGGCTTCTGTGGCCGATTAATATATTAATCAAATAAAATAAAAAAAAATTAAATGGTACGGAAAAAAGCAAAGGAAAAAGCCTATCATCAGCCAAAGTCTTAGTAATGAAAAGGGATGAATATAAAAGCAGATCAATAATCATCCGTTCTCTCTCATTCTTACATACAAAACAATCTACACATTTCTCTTATTTAATGCAATATTTAAATAAATTACAGTACGTATGAAATGCTGCTATTTTGTAAATCTAACTGTTGTGCGACTCATTGATTGGATTGTGGGGCAATTACCTTACTTTTGCTGCCATTGTAGTGCGCAAATAACGTATTTCATTTTTAGTATAAAACCATAGCAGTGAACAAAACTTCGTTACAATTTTGAAGTGAAACTTCTTTAGAATCGTTGTGATTTCAAACCGGATGCAACGGAAAAAACGACAGGTAAGAGACACAAATACAAAAATGTGTAGGAAAGAATGAGACAGAAATATACATACTATTTTATATTATTATATATATTCATCTCATTCTTTTGTCGATTTACTGAAGTTTCACTTCTATCGTGTGTTTTATAATTTTTTTTTCTTTTTTATTCTTATTTCTTCCATGGTTTTATTTCACCTTACTTAATGGAAGAACATTACCAGATAATATATTTTAATATGTGCACCAAGGTCTACATTCTAGCACGCAGCGACCTTCTTCATCACTGACGTTATTGGAAAATTCCTACCGAAGTTATTCTACGTTTCTAATATATTAGTGCAACTTGATGCTAGCAAAAATAGTTCTTCACTCGTTTTACTTTTAAACTTTCCTCCACGTTCAATAGCAATTGAAATATTTTCCTTTCTTTTTATTAGTTCTACTTTTCTATCTACATTCCGGTAAATTAAATTTTTGAACGTGTTAGGTAAAATTAAAAAGAAGTAACTCAATAAATTAATTTTTTTATCATATATATACATTTTCGTTAAATTTTTACTTATTTGTGATGATCGCCTATGTCAACAAACTTTTTAAAATTTTGTACTATATTTTTATTTTCCTGTGCAATAAAGAATATATTTATGACTAGGGGCCCGTCCCGGCTTCGCACGGGTGGATAATTTTTTTTTAACATTTTGGCTCCCGCATTCCGTCGCTCCCTCTATCGCCGCGTTACTCGGTGCGCTGCGAGGCACTCTACACCGCGCCGGCGGCCTATTTTTTATTTATCTTGATATTTTTATTTCGTAATATCTTTTGACTGGAATGTCAGATTTCAATAATTCAAAAAGTATTTAACAGGTATTGAAAAAGTTATGGAAAACATGGTCTGATTTTGATAGGCAATTTTATCAACTTTTAAAATATAAAAAAGTAGTTATAGTGACTTAACTACAATAGTTGGATATATGGTCTCGCGGAGTTTTTTGTAGAAATTGATACGTTCTATAATATTGTAGAATATTTTTTTGTTCTATCATCAATACTTTTTGTAGCGCATGCGATGAAAGAGATTTTATGGCTATTTTTTTTCACCTTGTGTTGGTTTTAGTGAGAATTTCTGGGGATTTCTAATTTTTTCTTGTAATAAATATAGCCTATGTCACTCAGGGATAATGTAGCTTTCTAATGGTGAAAGAATTTTTGAAATCGTTCCAGTAGTTTTTATGTTTATTCGTTACATACAAAAATACAAAAATCCAAAAATCCAAAAATCCAAAAATCCAAAAATCCAAAAATCCAAAAATCCAAAAATACAAAAATACAAATCTTTCCTCTTTATAATATTAGTATAGATTACAAATGATAATCTGTGCTATAGTCAAGGGGAGATTGCATGATCAGTGTTGCAAGTTTTGCATCTAATAATTAAAAAAGGGTAATTTAAAATCTCTAAAAGTTGGTTTTCTTTTTCGACTAAATAAAATTGGTAATTTATTTAATATATTTTGTTTAAAGCAAAAATTAAGACACATTCAGTTTTTAAAAAATCAATTATTCTAATAATCGGTCTTAGATCTATTTCTCAATCACGATTCTGATTTTTTAAATATTTTTTACACAGATAGTGAGAGAAAATATTAAAGTTTGGATCGTAAATTCTGTATTTATTATGATGTTATTGATTTCTCTCTGAAATAAAATATATCACTAAGTAATATCAATTTTATAATATTGAATTGTCATGTCCAAAATCGAGTAGTCTCTTTTTCATATTTGACTAACTTTATATCATATAACAAGAACCATTCGAATGGTACTACCGGCACGTAAGTATAGGTTTGACCTTGAATGCACAGAAGTATTAGGGCCTTTTTAGCGGGGAGCGCGGGGAGAGAGTAGCGTGTCTCACGCGATTGGTTCTTATGCGACTTAACTTACCCCCACTATTTTTTCTCAGTCCTAAAATTAGCTGCTGCCTACTATACCTATATTATATTACTGTATAATTTATAATTATATAAAACGTATTAGTTGGATAATATAACCAGTTCTATCTCCTCCACATCCATCAAGTGACGCCAAGTATAGTAGTAGTAATTTATCAAGGCGAGACTGTTACTAGTTGCCAGCAACTTGGTGACAGTTAGGTCTTACTAAGGATATTAGCTGGTTTATTCCACCTGCGAACTGTATATTATGAACTGCACAGTAACACGTACGACTATAATATAATAATAACATGGGGATTGTGCCCTAGGTGCAGGTTTAAGGTTCTTTATTACATCGCAATAACACTCATCTTCACTATTTGACAACACTACCTATTCACTACCATACATAAAATTAACTTTATTAAAATAAAGTTATTACTAGTCAAACTGCAGTTAAACGCAATTACAGCTTATTTCATTATTACCGATTATCCAAGACCATGACATTATTATATAAATACTAGGTGACCCGGCAAACGTTGTTTTGCCATATAAATTTGGGGTGGGCCACCCTTATCACTTAGGAGGATGAAAATTAGATATTAGCCGATTCTCAGACCTACTGAATATGCATATAAAATTTCATAAAAATCGGTCGAGCCGTTTCGGAGGAGTATGGTAACTAACATGGTGACACGAGAATTAAAGAATGAGCTTATACGCGTAGGTTGTGGAACCTATAGGAACTACTCTATTAAAATATATCAGTAGTAAGTGTTGCTAACAAATAATATTATATAAATCATTTTATAAATAATGAATGTTAGTAAAATCTTGAGTTACTCGTCAAAGGGTCATTAATCAAACAAGACAGACCAGTCGGAGTTTTGTACCCACGAGTAGACAATAAATAACCTTTAGTTCGATAGATCAGTCAGTCTTCCTGATATTTTCGTGTAGTGTAGTGTGTCATAGAATTAGTGAAAGTAGTATTATATTTTTGTGGTTAACGTCATCCTTCTTGAAGTGCACGTAAGTTAACTTTATTATTTATTGTAGTTAGTCTTCTGGCAGCGGAGGGGAGATATGTTATAACAAAAAAGCCTCTAACACCTTGGTCGCAAGTCCATCTTTCGGTCTAGATTGCAAACCTACTCTTAATACTCGTTTAAATTATTTTGGATGTCTACGTGAATAGCCTTGACATTATTTTTTACATAAATGAAAAAAAAGTAGGTTAGTATTACGCACTTCGGTATTATATGCGAGCTTTTTAATTAATGAATTAATCCACTAACTTCACACGTCAATGCCGCTTGGTGTTTTAATTTATAATTTAATTAACGACCATATTAATATAAAAACATATTTTTGATAAATATATGTCAGAGCGTAGGTTAAGTAAGCCTTATGTAAGCCTAGCCTCTGTCTCAGCTTATGAGACAGAGAACCTCGGCAGTGAAGGTGAGTGTTGCAATTGTTCGAAGGTCGTAAGTCCAAGGCACTGCTTACGTTCCTTTCGTAGTTGTAAGGGTTCAGTAGTAGTATTTACGTTGCGTTTAATACCCAATAGTCCATTCAATATCACACCCCTATTATTGTTTTCGATATACCCCTCCTCCCATTTCTCCTATTAAATAATCACACGAACTTAACCAAACAACTTGCAATCCGTGTGAAATCACTTGACAGATTACCTAAAATCTATCTGGACATATTATAGCGTCTAAATTTGGGTTTAGGTTAGATTAGATTCTTTAAATAAAACAAATACATATTTATTAACAGTGTTGCTAACTAAAATTATAAGCTCTGTCTTCAAATACTAATGGCAACACTATCAGCTTCTGATTAGTTGATTTTTCTATTGGTAAATTTTTAGGATACCCCTATGACTACATGTAACTGGTCTCAATAAATATAACGCAGTTTGACTAGTAATTTTAAAGATCATTGTTTAGCATCGTGCAACTACTAGGTCTTCCTGATCGAGGATTTATTATTTTAATTTATTTATGATAAAAAAAACCCCACTATTTTCGATAAATCTGTATTTATTTGTAATTTTTTTCCAGACAGTTCAGTCGCAAGCCCCAGGCGCTGCTCGCAACTCATATATATCATTTTTTAATTGAAAACGTTGAAATATATAAAGATAAGTTGATTCGTAGTATGGGATGAAAAGTCTTCCTACAAGACTCGACTTTGATGAATTGATCACATTTTGTTAGACTAAGTATTTCTAACTCTCACGTATTTTAATACTCCTGAATTATAATATTTATATGAAGAAAAAAATTTTAATCCTATAAATTTCTTTAATGATTCGGCTTTATCATTTACACCCTTAGGAGGATATTTTCCCATTTGTTTTCGTGTCGGCGATCCAAGCTTTTGCTTCTTACCTCAATATGTTTCATTCGTTTTCTTTTAAATTTATTTTTTATTTAATTAAGTTTTATTTTACACTAGTCTATCCACACTTCGTCCACGTAAAAGTATAATATGTGTACAAAATTTTCAGATTTAGTTTCATACCACCCTACCCACTTTTTTCGGGATAAAAATAATCTTACGTGTTAATCAGACTTCTAAAGTATTTAAATTTTCGGTTTAGCCGTTTTAACTAAATCGATAGAAGAGTAATTTTATAACCCAGATAATTTTGTATCCTAAAAGCTTTTATTTCAGTGAAATATCAAATATAGACTTTTCACTTGACTAAGTATTATATGAATTGAACCATGTCCTCTTATTTATCGAAGAAGTATTGAAGCATTATTAACGTGCCTTTAACATGAAATTATTTAAGTAAAATCTGTGAACAGAGTCATCGCATAATCCCGATAGGATTAATACGACATACGATTGAATGCGTCGGGTACGTGATAAGGGAAGTGCTTCGGTTTACAGATGACGCCGACGGTGGCCAATAACTTGCTTCGTCACGCAGAATAATGGCCACGGACACGGGCAGGCTTTCAGTGAATGTGAAATCGGATCATTTTATCGCTTATTATATATGTAAGCTTCGTACAATGCTATTGTATTTTATTATTTCATTTTTCGAGCATAACACGCAAATATATATAGAGCAACTATGTTTAAATGTAAAATCAAGAGAAGAAAACTTGATGTGATGTTAACACAACATATTCCTGTATTAACTAACTAGCTGTGCCCGCGACTCCGTCCGCGTATGCCTTGTTGTGTTTACGTGTACACCTCACCACATGAAGTATGCAAACAAACATAATGAACCCTCGATACCCATCGAAAGGTCGATCTCAACAGTAGACAAATATCAAGGAATATTTACATACAACAGTAATTAAAACAAATTGAATTATCCACGGGATACAGCTGCATCAAGTTAAATTACTATGCGAGGTCCAGTTAGCACTAATGTCTACTCATGCAATGCGCAGAGCTGGTCCCTGTGCCTTAGTGATACTTAAAGCAAAAGAAAAATTAGGTGGCGAAGAAAAATTAGGTAGCGTAGCGTGCGGGGAGTGGGGGGTGCGGCCGCTTCTGGTGGCTATTATAGAGGCCGAAAAAATTGTTCATTAAGTAATAGTAATCTTATTAGAAAAAGAAGTGATGGCCCAGTGGCCCAAGTCTCAAACTTCAATGTCTTTTCTGAGGTATGTGTGTTTTAAGCACTTAAATATCACTTGCTTTAATGGTGAAGGAAAACATTGCAGGGAAACCTGCAATCTATGGCCTAATACGGAGGGTATTAGGTGTTTCTTTCTGAGGGGGAGACCCGGCTCGGCAGTGGGCCATTGATGGGTCATGATGACGATGATGAATCTTATTAAAAAATTGGAATGAATTTAATAGGTGTTTTAAAGTATGATAGAAACGCAATTAAAATTTTTCTAGCGCAGACATAAGAATAAGAATGACATGTCTAGAAGATACCACCGAAGAAACTATCCCATGAACGTAAACACGATGCGTAAATGTTAAACTTAGAAAATCCCGTCGTTATAGCTTTTGTGGTTAAAAAATATAGCGTCTAATCTGCAAATCAGGTAATAAAGGCTGAGAGCCTTAACTGTACTGCTATTAGTATAGTTCTGAGTTCTCATTTTGGATTTATTATAAAAATCACTCATGATGAGCGTAAAAATCTTCTGTAATAGAGTAATAATTTAGGCCGCAGCTGGAACAATGGCTCTGTGGTCGCATCTGCCTGGCTGTTTTAAAGAAGGCGGTAGGCGGAAAAAAATGTGAAGTTTCTGAGTGCACTCTTCGATATGTATCGTATAAAAAACGATAAAGAGGTAATACTGTGGCAAGAATTTTACAAAATGTCATCTTTTATTTGCCTTACAACACTTCGATATAATGATAGTCAATATGGAGTCTCTATAGCTCACGTTTCCGTTTTTACTTAATTATTTTTATTGTATTTTTAATTTGTGACAGGTACACAATGATGCCTTTTTTGTTGAAAGGTTCTTTAGTATTCTAAGGTAACACATTCTAAAGGACATTCTAAAGTCTCTGTAATATAAAGTGTTGGTCACCATCCACGCTGCGCTACTGGGTATGAGAATGGAATCTCTTTTCCCGCGGCCTGTTAAAATATTTGCTTTTATTAGGTTAGATTGCGAAAAAGGATAATACTATTAAGGGAGCGCCAATTTTTAAACTGAATAAAATGCTACGCGATGGAAGATGGATCAGATGTGTGGAGAGAGTACAACAATTCGAATAGATAATTTGTTGCATCGTCTTGTTTCATTATTATTTGTGCAATATTACAAAATATTACTGTCGAAATCGGTAAATAAAAACGAAACTTTAAATAAAAACGCCATCTATATCACAGAAGAAAAAAAATTAATAAAATAAACAACATGTATCAAACCTTCAAAAAATTCTTATTTAAAAATTGCTAATAACGTTTTATATTATTGTAGAATATTATAAAATATTATCATAAAATCTAAATACTGATTAGTGATTATATTTTGACAAATAAACAATTTTTTTAAAAACTTTTGATATGGTTTTGTATCTATAGCTTATTTGTTAACTCCTCTGCTATTTTTTTTAAACATACTCGCAATGTAAAGACACGGCAAGTCTACAGATTTATTATATGTATATTTATAGAATTATAGATAAAAGTTGTTGTAAATTATTTTTAATTTTTGCGTGTGCTCAATGCTTAATTTAAAAAATAAGATGAGACAAATAAAACAAACAGATATCCATATAAATAAATGATTATTTTTGTAGGTTATTGTTCTACGAATAGCATCTGAAACAAACAAAGATATCCATATTAATTAGTGATATTTTACATTTTTTAATTCTCTTTTCAACTAAAATGGCATTTTATAGTTTCTATTGTTGTAATTTTAATCATCCTTAGAATAATAAATGGCCACTTACTGTCATAGGAGCGCAATAAAATTCTAAGATGGTTACTTTTATTATAACTACGCCTGTGTAGATTCACACGAAATTACCCAATTTATCATCATGTATGTAACGACATTTTGGCATAAAAATATGAAATTTTACTTTCACTGCAAAATAATGTTAACGTTAAAAAAATAAAAGGGTGTAATTGAATCCGCGGTTTTTCGTGCGTTACTTATACCTAAAGGGTTAAAATAAACAATTTCATTTTATGTTGTTGATTTTGTTAGTCCTTTGATTGACTTGCAGGTAGAACAAGGGTATAAAAAATAAAAAGCGGGTTACACTTCTGATTTAATGTGCATTATTTTAGTTTTAAAGTTATTGAATTATTTTACTAGTTATCGTTGACAGTTTAAATATTGATAGAAGTATCCCTTAAACAGGCACCAAGCTTCAGGCAGTCTTTATTTGTGTGAGCTGTAATTTATATAAATCAAATTACATTTTCTTCTCCTTAGTTTACGTTTCAATTTTAGAGATTTAAAATAGATTTCATATTTAAGTTAGGTACTTATATAGATTTTAAATTTATATAATACTATACATTATATTATATTTTAAACATTTTGCGTATATTTTAAACAATAAATCCTCTGATCGGTTTTATGAGTGTAAATTTAATTTATTGGTGCGCCACTGGTAAATTTATTGATAAAATAAAATCTTGCTGATCACGCTGTCAATTATTCTGAAATATAAAAAGCTATTTGAAATATAATCAGCATTATTTTGTATATTCAGATCACCGCCAGAACCGTAATGTAGATATCAGCCATCATTCATTCAGTGCACGGTTTATGAAATGGATATCGGGTTGTTAACGAACCTATCATGTACAAACAAACGCAAATGATTGGTCGATCGATTTTGAGGTTCACTTTTATTTATAAATGATTGTATTTGCATGTTTTTTATTTACCTCTATGTAATATATCCCGCCAAGACCTTCATAACATTCTATACTTACAATACTTTACTTTTATAACCTAAGTATGAATATCATTGAAGAAGTCAATTACCGTACTGATATTTTAAAACCGTAATAACCAGTTGAAATCTATCTTAATTTTCATAGACTTTTTATAAAAAAAAGATTGGCAATTATAATGGGTGAACCAAAAACTAAAACTAAAAATTGAAAAATTTTTGAAATCAGCTAAACCCAGTAACGAATATAAATCAAAAAAAACTATAAACTTTTTTGAGGGAATTTTTCCATTACTGAAACCATTTAAATTTAGTCACATCCACCTATGTGATTTGTGGGTACGACCAATTGGTGAAATAATTTTTCAATGACTGGAGCACGTTGTTCTTTATCTTTTGTTTTGATAAAGGAAATAAATCTAGGGGCACGGTAAAAATTTCTAAAACTTCGAAAATTTTACCATCCAAACCTCTTAAATTAGGGGATGGAAGTTTGTGTGAGACTTCCGCAAATTTTGATGCTAGAGGTCTGAAAATATATGTAGGGACTCCATGTTATATATAGAAATGAAATCAGGCGGCACGGTAGTGACACTGCCAAGTCGTGCCAAGCTTTTTTAACCCTCATAACTTGGGTTTAGATCATATCAGATAAACAAATTTCTCGGGATATAATGTCAATAAAGTTTCGTCACTGACTCACTGTTGATAAAGAAAATTTTAAGGAACTTCCTGAAGTCCTATAAAAGCTGAAATTTGTATCACTCTGATCTATCATATATCAATCATCTATCTATTATTCATCTATCACTTATTATAAACAGTAATCCAACGAAGCAAAAAGACAAAGATAGAGAGTGGGCTATGAAAAAAAGCACCTCTGATTTGCGAGAAATACACCCAAAAAGGAAAGAAAGAATGAACAAAATATTGTTATGAGCAACTTACTTAAAAGAAATGAAATCCCATCAAAAAATTTTCAAGTAAAATGTTCCCAAGACGAGATCATATACCTTGCGCTGTCAAAAAGTTATCAGGTCCCTAAAGGTTTGGCCTTTTCGTTCCCCTACAAGAACTGTTATATAACACAAAAGTAATTAACTGTAAATTGTAAATTGAATATAATGAAGTATATAAGACGATAGCAAAACGGTCTTGTCTTGGCAACATTTTACATGCTGTTGTTTTTGGTAGGATCAAATATCAAATTTAGCGATTAGTTATATAATAAAAACTTATTGTAATTGATATAACATTACTGATGCGTGTACCAATATTATAATTTTTTTAATTTATGTTAAAAAATATTTTATTTGTTTATTTATATATACATGTAATTAGTTTAGTTTATCTGTTCATGAGGAATTAATGTGAGCTTATCTTTAGGTTCATTATCAAATGGAGACCCCAAACCCGATGTTATCAGGAAGGACAACCCATTGAGGGATGAGTAACAAGATAGTGATTTATACTACATTATATATGTCGATAAGTTTGTTTGCTGGGTATTTTGTATGCATAATAATTGTTTAACGCTTTTAGATCCATAGAAGTCCTAGAGGAAAGGGTTTTTGATATGCTAATATTAATTGTACTTGTAACAAAGGTCCAAGTTGTGATGGTATTAGAGAACTAGATTTAAAAACAACTATTAAAAAAGTATCTAAGCCGTTGGCTAGACTATTAAATCCTAGCATTGAATCAAAAATATATCCAAATGATCTCAAAATCTCGACGATATAAACAACTACAGACCCATAACAATGACATCTAAAATAGATAAAATAATAGAAAAATATATCGGTAATCAAATACAGACCTTTTACCAAGAAAATGAAATTTCGAGCGATTCCCAGTTTGGGTTTAGACCCGGAAAACATACAACCTTCTTACTCTCAGACTTTACTGACAAAATTAATTCATGGCTAAATTCTAAACTACATGTGTTAGCTCTGTTTATTGATTTTTCTCGTGCTTTTGACACTTTGGACCATGACAAACTTAAAAGCTAAAAATGTATAAAAAAATTGTCTTTATTTCTCATGATCATAAATGGTTGCATAATCCAATAAGTAACTGTAAATGTCCATCTATTGATTTAGTTTCATCACATAAAAACTTAGGCATAATTATTGATAAAATTTAATTGGTTCGAACATATACAATAAGTAGCTGAGGTAGGGCACAGCAGGAAGTTTCCTGCTCAAATATGGAGCAGCCCGTCTGGGGTAGTACCTCGACCCTACAGAAGATCACAACTAAATAACACTACTCTAAAGCAGTGTTGTGTTCCTGTTGGTGAGTAAGGTGACCAGAGCTCCTGGGGGGAATTGGGGATAGGGTCGGCAACGCGCTTGCGATGCTTCTGGTGTTGCAGACGTCTATAGGCTACGGTAATCGCTTACCATCAGGTGAGCCGTACGCTTGTTTGCCGACCTAGTTACATAAAAAAAAAAGTTATAATATTATAAACTCAGGACATTCTTAGCTAATTTGTGCATTATAAGCAAAAGATTGACATATAAAACCAAACTTATGCTTTATAATGCACTTGCCGACTTGATTATCACATACGGTCTGAGTAGTTATGGTCGAACTGATAAAACACATTTGCAGTATATATACAAATTACAAATTAGAGTATTAAAAAATTTTATTCCTTCAAATGTAAGACATGAAGCAAGATATGAAAAAAACATTATCTTTAAATATTGTAAAGTAATTCCAGTATATGAGAAAATTAACTATCAAATTTTAAAAGAAAACTATTTTAATTTAAAAATACAGAATATTGTCTCTCACAAAATAGAAACAGGTAGGGTTACTCAGAATAAATTAGAAACTATATCAGCTAATAATAAATTCGGAAAGCGCACCAGTTTATACATGATTCCTCACTTAATAAATAACCTAAATAACAATGTAAGACGTAGAATAAGTAAAATAAACATAAAGAAAGAACTAAAACAATATTATATAGAAAAACTACAAAGCATACTTTTTTATATATAATTGTAGATGGAATAGGCACTTAGGGGGAGACTTGCGTAGTTTTATGTAGTGTCTTCTTTAAAATTGTTATTGTATTTTTGATAGTAATAAATAAAAAAAACAAACTAATAGACGTATTGAAATTAAATTTTGTAGGTACGTGTAATTTGAATAAGAATACTATAATTTTATATTTTGGAGTTCGAGATCGTAGGATTCTTTTTGACAAGTTTCTGATGACAGAGCAAGAAGTTAGATAATAAAGCTCTGCAGTAGTTAGTACCTACTAAAGTTTATATTAATAATAACATGCACTTCTCTAGTTTAACCTAACCTTACGATTAATTCAACAATTACATTAAAGACTTACATGAACTTCAAAGGAGACTTGCCATTAAACTGTACTACTTATAAGTCTCATTACTTTGTTTGTAAAATAATGATGTAAAATCACTTAAAAGACTACCTCAGATTCATCAGGGTGAAATTTATATTACTATCAAGACAGTGGGTATACTTAAGTTAAAGCTAAAGATACTAATTGCTAATACAAAGTTATCAACAGTATTGCTATCATCACTACAGATTATACGAGTAAAACAATGTGGCAACCCCTGTGTGTCTCTTTGTTCACAATTAAATCATAAACTGATAAACATAATATTTGTATTTATTGGTTTCAAAAAATTAAGGTTGTTAATTTTCGATAAAAAAGCTTCGACCAGGCACAAGATCCGTCGATTCGTCCGATTGATTTAGATGAATCTCCAAGAACTTATGATGGTCACCGAAAGGACCCTTCTGTTGGAACTGGGTCAACACAAACAGCTATAACTTTTGAAATTAAGTAATGGTGCCATAATATTAATTACAAAAAATAAAATGATTTAATAGCAAAAAAAACTGCTGAAAATTCTCATTTTTTCATGGCTTTGACTACCGCTAACACCTTAAGGCTTTGTGTGAATTGATTCGAATATGACGATAAGTGTCGAAAATGTCAAAAACAATCATCTTTCTTTCTCTTCATTCATCTTTCGGGAGCTTTTATCAAGAACACTGTAATAATTATGGTCTACTACCCGTGAGAAGTCTGGGCGGGGCGCTAGTGTTATATATCACTAATAACATGATTGCAAAGTTTGTAGCGTTGGTAGTTTAAAAGCGAGTTTAAAAAGGCACATACTAGCAAGTTAGTGTAAATGTTAGTGTAACACGAAACGTCAGAAACATCATACCGAGGGTAATTAGGAGTGAAACGCGCCCCGGGGTCAGGATTATACGAATTGCCAGAAGCCTAATCTGCTTACTCTAATCTTATATTTACGTAATTAACTACACTGCTATACAGCTGTCTGCTATAGACATGCTTTGTGTCTTAACCTAATTGAATGTAAGCAAATATTACTTAACTAGAATTTGCCTGCAACTTTGTCTGTGAAAACTTCTGAATGGAGAAGTTTCAAGATGTTTATAACGTTTTATTTAATTTAATAAAATTGAAATATAGATTGAAACTAATATACCCGTGAATTTTTTTTTGGAATCAGATCAGAAACATATTATTCAGAATCAGAAACACATAACTTAAGTTTACGTTTTTAACGCGGAACGATTGTGTGCCTCTGACGTCATTTCACCTATAGTCGAGATAGCCGCACTAGAGCGCATGCGCTGCTTATAGATATTTTACTTATTGCTGTTTGTTGATTATTTATTATAAATATATATTTATTTTTTAAGTAGTGTAGTTTTACCCGTGAGGGGACGGGTTAGAATACAATTCTCCTCTGCAGCTGGGAGAGCATCTCGTAAGAGCCGAGTAAAGTTGGTGGTAGGGGATCTGTTCCCCGACTGACTTGCGACCACCAGCTTGCGAATCCATCCGCCAAGTGTCATTGACGCGTTTACGCGACTTACCCTTTCTTCTCCCATCCCATTAAAGTTGCGGTTCTAGTGAACTCTGAGTTTTCGTTCAGGGTCCACTGAAACCGTAGTATTCTTCTCTTTATTCCCCTTCCTCAATCTATCTTCGAAGTGGCAACGCATCGGCAAAACAAGAGTTACTCTCTTGTATGTTCGATGTCCAAGGCCGACGGTGGCCACTTACCATCAGGATGACCGTCTGCTCGTTTGCCCCTTATATGTTATAAAAAAAAGTTTTTAGCATAATGGAAAAACATTTCTTAAAAGGGCAAAGTGACAATTTACCTAAAATTGATATATATACCGCGTCGACTAGGTGAAGTGACGTCACACGCTGGCCTACCGGATGAAACGAAATTATTTAGGAATTTAAAGTCCCATAACTTTTGTATGAATATTTAAACGATCCCCTTAAATTTTTGTTTCATTGCTCTTTAATTTTTATAATTCATATATTTAAAAAAAATGGAAACTCCTTCATTCAATCCAGAATCAATTTAAAGATATTCACGCACCAGTACACTCAATTAAAGTTAAAGGTTGTAACTAAAAGATATATATTCTATGACACAGACAAATCTATACCACAGGTACTATGCTTGGTTCCGGGATAAAAAGTATATATATATATATGAAACATTTTATTGAACTTAAATGATCTGTAGTTGTATAAACAACCCCCTTGTATCCAATAGGAGCTTTGTGAAGTAGCCAAATTTCGTGTTAATTCGTTTGGCCGTTTTTAAGTGTACGTTTAAGTAAACAAGTAAGATTAGTTATTACAAAATTTCCAGAATTTAGAGGATAAAGAAGGTTTTTATCTAGATATTTTTTTTCTGCTTGTCCATATATTATTTCCCACGCAAATTGTAGTTTGCGGTTGACAACACTGTATGCCTTCGATATCCATACAGGTTATTTGCATTGCAACAATGCATATAACCTGTATGGATATCGAGCGAGGCATCACTTGCCATCAACATTAATAATTTGTAGAGAAGGTTGTATTTTAATTGGCGTAAGTTTACAACGCATTTTACTACCTTACTTCTCAGTAGTACTCAGTATATTTTTTTCTTCAATTAACCTTGGCTCATAATAATAATGATGTATAATCTTCCATTTTACATATATATTTAAAATTTAAGCACATTTGGAATAAGTCTTTAATTTATAAAATTTGATTGCACACAGATACATCGGGTGAAACTATATAAAATATAAAGTCGATACAAAAATAGAAATATACAAAACTATTGAAATGAAAACGTTTTATAAATCATAACTTTTATGAAGCAGGGAAAATCATTGTATTTTATTCTATTGGAAAGAGTATAAAAAGGGATTTAGAGCAATTCAATCTCAGCAAATCGATTAGAGTAACAACTGAAGTCGAGGCCAGCGGATAAACAGTGCAATCGGATAGTGTTTGAAAACGTGCCATGGATTTATTTTATTTATATAGCGTTTTCATAATAATGCTTTTATTTGTACCTATTATATGACATGGTTATTACAACTCAATCTGAAGAACTACTTTTAAGAACTATTAAATCTACTCTTTCAAGTTTTGTTTTGAAGGAGTAAGATTAGAAAAATCTCTACACGAATATTTTACGTTCTTAACTTCTTAGCAGTTCAAAGATTCGTTCAATTTGCAATTCAAAATCTTAAAAAAATTAATGGTATTTATATAGAAAATGAAAAAGTGCTATGGTGATCTCTAAATATTAAGAAGATAATCGAGACTTAAGAAAAGAGAGCAAAAATTTCGCTATATATTGCAAAGATGTAGAGTCAATAAAGACATTTTTAAATGATTAACGCAATGTCAAAATGTATTAAAAGAATGCTCAATGAAAGAATCCCAGACCGTGTGTTTGTGTATTTTACTTATAATAGGTGAATAAAATAATTTATTTAAAATAAAGATATAATAAACATCTTATTAAAACTCGTAGCAGAGTGCTACGAAGGTCTACGAATGAGCTGTAGTATTAAGGTTGGATTAGAAACTAATCTCCATAGAAAGGACAGGCTACTTTAATTTAAAAAATATGTTTAATATAAAAAATTACAAATTTATACTAATATTATAAATAAGAAACTGTGTTTATTGGTTTACCCTTCTTTTACGTTGTAACAGAGTGACGGATTGACATGATTATTTGCATAAAATTGTCTTTTCTTGCGGGATATCTAATAAAAAAGCTTTGTTTAACAAGAATAAAAAGGAAACTGCCACTACCTCGAAACCTAATATAAAAATAACGTAAATATTAATAATAAATTAAATAACCAATCAAAAACTTCACCACTATTGTATCATACTCAAAAAAATATATAAATAACAGCAGTGATGTAATAGTACCAGAGATCTTTTATTTATAAAAAAATAAAAATAATAGCGAATAAATATTCAATCTGCGCCATCTGAGATTAAATATATGTCGGCGCGGTAGTTAGCCTTAGGTTAACCTAATCTTAGGTTTAAGCAAAAAACTTGGGCAGTGGGGGTGAGTATTTCAATTGAATGAAGGGTAGCTCTTATACCTACACCTTGTTCACAAGTACGAGGCACTGCTTAGGTTTCTCTCGTAATTGATCATAATGTTTAGTTAGTTATCGCTTCAGTAGCAGTAACTTCGTTGCGTTTACCCAATAGTCCATTTAATATCACGCCCTACTTGTAGTGTTTTTCAATATCCCCTCTCCTCTTCCTCATCATTTTTCTCCGAGTTATATAAACAAAATTTTCATATCAATCACCATTCAATATCGTACTACGCCATCTGTTATTATAAAGGATAAACAAATTGTACAACTAATAATATTTATGAAAATCATTTTATTAATATTATGTGAGTAAATACAATTAATTTTGCAAGTGTCTGCAGTTAGAGTAAACTTGAGCGTCAGTTGTAACGTTTAAGTATTTGGATTAAAGAGCAAGACGAAGTTCCGACAAAGTAATTAATGCGAAGATTTCTCTAAACTACTGTTTTCCTTTGTTTGTTCAGCTAATTTTATTTTAATTTATAAACATTTTCAAACAGTTTTGAGACCACTATTTTGAGCTTGTTCTTGATCTGAGTCAATTCAAATATTTGATCTTCAATAAATACTTTACTCATATATATTGATATAAAGTAACTTTTTCTACTACATTGACATGCGAAGTTACACTACACACTCAATATTAGTTTCGAAAAACGTTGTTTCTAGGCCAGGTGCGAAATAACTCTAAGGTTATTTTTTAATGAAATTCATTTCGCGGGTAAAATTCTTTTCTAGGTCAATTTATACAATTTCGATAATACTTTGCTTTCGTTTTACTTCATTGAAAAAATTACACTTTCAAAACATATTTTGACAGTAAGACTGTTACGTAGAAACGTCATCAGTAACTTAGCAATTATTTTTTTTTACATTTATCATTAGAATTGTGTTTTTTCTTCATTATACGCGACACTGGCAGAATGATTTGTGCTTAAGCACATTCAAATCCATTTAACAAAAAAAAAAAAAAAAAGAATTGTGTTGTTAACAATATTATTATAAATGGAAGATGGCTGCGTCCCTTAGGTAAGAAAAAGAGTCTTTTGGATGTAATACTATATTGTATTATTAAAGGCTTATCGCGTTATTGCTTGCGTCAAAAAAATGTGTTGTTAATAAAAATTCAAAGTAATTAATTGACAAAATTATTTTAGTGTTATTGCATTTTGAAAATTATTGTATTTTGAGCAATACAAAAAAGGTTCATGTCGGCTCGTAAGTTAGGCTTAGGTTAGCCTTACCTTAGGTTTAAACAGATAATCTGGGAAGGGGAGGTGAGTGTTTTAATTGAATGAAGGGTGGCTCCTAAACCTATACCTTGGTCACAAGTCCAAGGCACTGCTTAGGTTCCTGTCCTAATTGTAAGACATCATAATGTCTTAAAGTTCTTTATCGGTTTAGTAGCAATACCTGTGTTGCGTTTACCCAATAGTCCCTCTTCTTCTCTCGCCTTTTGTCTCCAAGTTATATATTTTTCTGCTTACGTTATATATTAAACTTGATTATTTTTCATAATACAGTTAGTATTTAAAAATGATACTTTCTGGGGATCTAGTTTGAAAAATAAAGATAACTTAAACACTCGGCTGTCACTTAGTACAATATTCTGATTAAAATCCGGCCGAGTTGCAGAAAGTTATTAATGAAGAATCTTAAAAGTATGATTGTAAGATTAAAGTGGCAACTTTTGTTTATTAATATTTAAGCTTTTAAATAAGAAGCAGCACAAGTTAACAGGTATTTGATATTATAATAAAAAATATTTTTTTACGCTATTTTACTAAAAATTAGAATTTAATTATTATATGTGATTGATATATTTTCAACCACAAACATACTCGTATGTAGCAAATGCCAGACACATTATGATATATGAAGGCTCCGTTTCCACCAGAGATGAACGAGGATGTGTTACGAGAGATGTTTAGTTGAGAACAAATATAAGCGCCTCATTTACTCTAGCCTCGCTCAAAGCGTCAAATGCAGCGATTTAGTTCGTTCTTAAAAACACATCTCGTTTCACGTCCTCACTCATCTCTGTTGGAAACACAGCCTAACAACATTTAACATTGCAATTTAATATTTAAGGACTAATTTTATAATTATACATTTAATTTTGCATGTGATCTAAAATAAATGTAGATTGGTAAAAATAATTATTGTGACTGTAAATGATGTTGTTTTTGTGACTTAGTAGCGTGAAAAAAAATCACAGCATAAATCCTTTAAATTAGCATCTGGGTCGCAAACTCTAGGCACTATTTGGGCTTCTGTTTTACAATAGATATTTCGGAAGAAAGTTAATTCTCTGGTTTATCATATTTGCGTTTCTATACCATTCATTTGATCGTAATAAATCTTCTGTTAGATTGGTAAGTTATTTATTTTAAAATCTATTAATACCTCAGTGAAACGAGGGCCAGTAACGTATAAAATGCATCTATTTTATGCACAAAGAAGTAAATGAAAGGCATGCAGTGAAACACTCGTAACGAATGGTAGCGGTGAATGTACCAGATTAATGAGCCGAGACTACGTTACGCACCAGCTCAGTACTTTATGTATAGTGTCGGCTGTTATTCCTACTATTTTTATTTAAAGAAGATCCATTATAACTGATTATATGAACATCATCATAAGTACTTGCTTATCCAATATAAAATATATCAATTTAAAAAGTTCTACTTAACACTCCTACTATCCTAATATTATGATTTCGAAAGTCACACTTAAGTAACATAGGAAGAATAAAAAATAAAAAAACTAAAGTGCAATTTAATCTACTAATTACGCCATCTTCTGACGAATAAATTGCATCTGTCTGTCTGTTACACAATCTGGCTTATATCACTGAATTAATTTCGATGAAATTTGATATAGAGTTAAAGAAGAGGTTAAGGAAAAACATAGACTATGTGATATCATGAAAAAAATACTTAAGAATACAAATTAAACAAATGAGTGTGCAATTACGCCATCTATCGACGTGGGGATGAAGTGCATGTCGAGCTGTGTGGCCGTTATTTCTATGGGAATTAGTCATAAATAAATTCAAATATAAAATATGGCGATATAGCGATTAAACTGTGACATTTTTTTTTATTAATTGTGTATTATAGCATATAAATTAAATTAAATTTAATTAAATTGTGAAATATTTAGGTAAAATACATGTGGCCTTAAAAATAATATTTACGAATAGTCCCTTTTATCTAATTCTTTAAGAACGTTATGGCTTAAATAATAGAATCTTTTAAAGGTTTAGGGGAAAAGGCCATTATAGAATTATTTCTTTATCAAATCAAATCACTATCAATCAAATCAAAATAATTTATTCGCAAGATCAAGTCATATAGATGTTACAGTAATACATATAAAGTATCTTTAGATCTGTCCGGTTGAGGTATGTGAAATATGTTATATAAAAATTCCTCTTGCTTTTCAAGAATATTTTTCTAGGAAATACTTAGGTCTACAATGCTTTGTGTGAAAAAAATCTAACTTACTCTAAAGGAAATCAAGCTCTATAAGGTCTTCGAGTATAATTATGAAATTTGTCAAGAAGCAAGTTTCATATTACAACTAAAATGAAAAGTCATGTCAATCCGTTACAACGTGAATAAAGGACAAACCAACAAACACACTTTCGATTCAAATTGACACAGTAATACTAGCGTGTTAATGCAGAATAATAAATCTGTTTCCTGATACAAAAATTCCAAACTGAATAAATGATGTAATCTTGAATCTTACAAATTGGGGGAGTCATTTTTAATGGAAAGTAATGAATGAACGTTATCTCTTCCTATTCTTAATCAAAACGATACTTCGTGACAGGAAAGATTAAATCGGACAGTTCAACAGTTTTATCAAAAACGAGTTTTGAATAAAATTTTGATTTGAGTGGGTAAGACGTTGATATCTTACCGTCAGGTCCGAATTCGATCCTGGGAACACACCTGCAACTTTTCTGGTTTATTTCAACTATGGAGGAAAACATCGTCGGGAAAACTGTAATCCTAACAGTTCTCTATGTTCTTAAAAATGTATGAATGAAGTTTGCCAACCCGCTTTGGGCCAGCGTGGTGGACTGTGGCCTTATACCCTCCTCATCCCGAGGAGGAGATCCGGCTCAGCAGTGGGCCATTGACGAGTTATAATGATTAACTTATATATTACTAGCATACAACTCAAACCCAAAATAGTCTCAAGATATAGACTGCCTACAAAAATACGATAAAAAGTTCCGAAAGATACATAATTTCGTCGGTACTTATATTGTATTTTTTGTTTAGCCATCAAATAATATAAATCCATCAAATAATTTTTATTAAAGCAATAATTTTCAAAGAAGCGACGGTCATTGGAGAGCTTGCCGCCGTATGCGAATTTTAACCAACTTTTTAAAGCTTTACTTACAGATTCACAGTTCATATGTGTTCCTATAGATGCCACTACTATTTTTCAAATGATTGTTTTTCAATAAATAAACGTTCAATCTTAGAGCGTTTAGTCAATCTTTTTATTAAGATATTAGTAGATACTAAGAAAGTTCCACGTGTATAAAATCTTACGCTTTTACAAAGCCTTATGTCGTATCCTACTAATATTATAAACGCGAAAGTTTGTAAGAATGTATGGATGTCTGGATGCATGTTTGTTACTCTTTCACGCAAAAACTACTGAATGGATTTTGATGACACTTTACAGTAATATAGCTTACATATCAGAATAACACATGGGTTATAATTTATAATGATATAGTGTGAATTATCCAAAATATAGCGGGTGTAACCACGGGGCGCAGCAAATAAGGTATTTCTACACACTTCAATCAAGTATTATTAATAATTAATACTTTAAGAGTAAGATGTAATCTTACTAATATTACAAACGTGAACGTTACCTGTAATAACACATAGATTACCTTTTTTTTCCGAAAAAGAAAGTTCTGTGTCATAGAAGGGAATAATTAAAATTTAGATCATAAAATAATGTATGTTGAAGTGCATGAACGAGTTGCCGCCGACAAAGTCGATGGCAGATGCTGGTATATCATAAATATGAGAACGAATATCAAGCATACCTTTTTTTGTAATATTCATCATAATTTAAGTCTGTGAGTCGGTCGAGAGTTAAAATATCGTATGATTTAGGCGAGCACGTCCTCAGGGTACATACATCATCTCACTAGCTCCAGAAGCTCTGTCTTATATCTCGTTTTTATTATATAGGACGGTCTCGAAATATACTCTGAAATGTGACTAAATAAAGAAAAAATCTATCTTTTATGGTAATTATACTCTGTTAAAAACATTATGAAGTTTACTTTCGTATGTTTTGAATGCCTACTTATTCTTATTATGTTATAGGTCGAGTTAAAAAGTATTATTTCATTAGAAATATAAGACAAGAATAATTGGAAATTGCGTTTTAAGTAGAAAACTATAAAATAAATTTAATTTTTTTATTTTTATTTTGATGATTTTTATTATTTAATGAAATAATATACTGAATATTAGTGACTTGTCTACGACGTAGATCTCTCTACGCTGTAGTATTTGAAAATAATTTTTTAAATGTTTATAAAAAAAAGATAAATCAATATGTCTTGTACCTTCTCAATCCATATCCAAACAAATAAATAAAATTGGAGTGTCTGTTTGTAATATTAAAATAACCGCTTTTTACTAAATGCATATGGATGTATACACGGTACATATACTAAAACAAGATTTTTTACAATTTTTGTCTGTCTGTCTGTCCGTCTGTCTGTCTGTTTGTTCCGGCTAATCTCTGAAATGGCTGAACCGATTTTGTCGGGACTTTCACTGGCAGATAGCTGATGTAACAAAGAGTAACTTGGGCTATTTAACATCTCGCTACTACCCATACCCAAAGTCGGGTTAGTTACACCATACCAACAATCGACCCCTTTCGATTTCGACAAATTTTGGTCAGAGGTTTTCTTTTATCCTATAACGCTATCTTCCATATTTTTTAAACTTATGTTTTAAAAATTTCGAAAATTATTGTAATTAAAAAAATCGCTAAGGATAAGTTTCAAAAAAAAAATTCGAAATTTTTTTTTTGAAAAAATCTCCAATTTGTGAATTTTGAATTTTTCAAAATTGTTCATTCAATTTTTTTTGTATACTACCTTGTACCTAAGATTGGTAGAAAGATCCTGAAATTTTTGGAACTCTGTTTCTTGAGTTTTCAAAATATGAATTATTGAAATTTGCTAAAAAAGTTTTTTTTTCTTAAAATTTATTTTTTATTTTTATCTTAACAGAGTTTGGCAAATCGCGTAATTTTGACATTTTGAACAGTTGAAATTTCATTTAAAGGCATAATAATGAGAAAAAAAAACATGAATGACCTTTCTTGGAATCTTAGCACTCTTAAATAATACAAATCTCTTTACTATATTATGTAAATGTTCAGGCTTCTGTATGAAAAACTGAATCTA
Source organism: Limenitis camilla (assembly GCA_905147385.1). NCBI lineage: Eukaryota > Metazoa > Arthropoda > Insecta > Lepidoptera > Nymphalidae > Limenitis > Limenitis camilla. Next base: position 8,602,992 of record LR990240.1, read on the forward strand.
ATTTCGTAAATGTCACCTTTAGAGCCTCTTTCTGTGGACGGAGATAGTGCTCGTTTTATTATTTGGATATTCATGACGTGACACAAAATGATTGAGAGTAATGTCACTCTGACCTGAGACCTCTTTATTTTGTCTGACTACCTTTAGACTTTCTTTTAATACCAAAGATTTTATGCTGATATGTATGTGATTTTAAGGATTTTGTAACTCAAAAGTGAAAAAGTGTCCTAATCATTTGGTTATCTATAAAATTAAAAACTGTGTTATAAAAATACTTTTTTGACACCAGATTTAGACGACGAAGACGAACTTTAGACAAACGACGAATTTTTCTGGTTCTTTTTTTATACTTATTTATTAAGTATTAAGTAATAAAATAATACTGATAATTTTCTTAAAATAAATTACAAGAATCTGTTCCTGACATAATTTGTAAAATATTAAAATTTAGAATTATTTAGCAAAACTTAGATCTGTTTGTGAATGTTAATTAATTGCAGTCTAGTTTTAATGCCGTTTGTATTATAATATGGCGTAAATATTACTTATAGTTTTTTCATATTTTAAAGATAATATGATGGACATACAGACAAATTATTAGAAACCTAAAACTAAGGTTCACTATATTCTATAACAGACACTGTAAGTTAATGTTTATTATAAGTATAGATTTAGACAATTACTTTAATATATGTATTAAAAATAATATAGATAGTAATAATTCTAATAAAATTAAACCATTCCATTAGCGAAGGCTTCGTTTTATTATAGACATGAAACAAAAACTACTCTTCGTTTAAAGCGAGGCTCGTAAAAGTGATCTCCATTGAAAGGTGCCGTAATATCCCATTTACCGATGTTATAATTAGCGAAGAGGGTTCACGATCAAATTTAAATATTTCTAAGACCTCTTGTTCAAATTATTAAAACTGTAAAATAAGGATAAAGCCATTTATTTGTGCTAGTCTCCATAATTATATAAACTACTGCTACCAGGCAAAAGATATATGGTACCCATTACTATACAGCAATACGTATACACTTGCAATTTAGACTGAGGCGAGCAGGCCGGGTGCCTGGGGCTTGAGACCCAGGAGCAGGTTTAAAGAGCTTTTTCATAATATATTAACTCTCACCTCCACCACTCGACCTCAGAATAAACTTACGTGGACCTCGAGAAGGGTAACCTTAATCACGACACTATAACACTAACTTCCATGTTCACTGCACGAAAATACCAGAGAGACTGAGACTAATCTATCGCACTAAAGGTTATATATTGTCTTCACTTCGGTATACTTGAAATAATATAAAATGATCTACCCGCTACTACTACTTTATAAACAGTATTGCTAACACTTCCCTGAGATGTATTCGAACTGCTCACTTATTCACTCATTTATTCATTCATACTCTTCCCGCAACTATGAATCATATATCTCTCATCGTTAAGGCGGCGTTCGTAAGAAACGTTTTCGTTCGATCGTTTTTCTCCGACTTCCTTTGTAAATCCGACGATCCAGCCGTTTTATAATATTAGTATAGAAGATTAATCGAATTTGTTAACAGGATTACTATTTTTCCTATAAAAAGTACATTATTATAATTAATAATATCTGCGACGCGAAATTAAAAAAAAACTTTAAATATATATAATATTGAAGAAAAAATTGATGAAACGCTTGTGATGAAAAATATTTTTTCCTGCCCTAATACAAGATTGCTGGTCCTTTAAAAGGGACAAAATAAATCATTCTGCCAATAGAAAAGTAAAAGTAGCAACAACGTTGATATCTTTATATTTGGGGGTAGTACGTTTTATTTTATTCCAACACTGTATATAACCTCTGTTCCGAAAGGCTTGAGACAGTGGTCAAACGGAGCTCGCCTGGTGACCATGGCTGTGCAATGGTGTGGTGTCCAAAGTTTGGAGTAAGTTTTTAATATTAGATAATCAGTTTTCCGTTTTAAGTGCATATTTTTATTGTTATATGCGTGTTGTTGTGCGGTATCGGTCCCATGTAGATTATTAATAATTTTTTAAATCTCGTTGAGGCATGGCAACCCCTACCTAATCTAGAAAGCCTTGATAACTATAAAATAAACATGTATTAGTAACTACCATATTTAAAGAAGGATTTTTTAATCTGTATTCTATTATTAGAGCAGTAAAACATAGCAGAATGTTACGACATTTGTTGTAATTTAAATAAATTCCTGCAACCATTTATTAGCAGTGTATTAAGTAAGCAGGAACTGAGAGTTGGGACTCGGGACTCGCTGGATAAGACATCAAAGTACCACTGGGTTTATTAAAGCTTTTACGAGTACTCCGTACTGTTTTATTCACGAAAGATAAATAAGAGTAAATAAGGAACTGAACCAGATTAAGAAAGGAAAATATACAATATTTTGCTGTGTACAAATTGTTCACAATTATTGTAATTACAAATCTACTTTTATAATAAGAACCTAGCCTGTGCCTGGGCGTTGCGAACCAGGTGCAAGTTCACAGGTCTTCTTTGGAAACCCAGTTCAACTTTGCAAACATCCCATAAAATAATTATTTTAATGCCTCAAGAGATCTTTAATAAGGAAGACCTACCACATTAGATTACATTGCTTTGCACTACTTTAGGCAATGTTCACTGCATAAAATCTCTTCTCAGATTGTTTTAGACCTACGACAAAAGAACCAGACAATACAGTAATGTTGTTGCTAATATTTGATTTTTTTTCTAGTTTATAGTGTTAAATAAAAAGAAGAAGAGAGAGTTGTAGTCTATACGCAGACTAACAGTAATACGGCTTGACTAGAATATCCTCTTGGGGTTATACTTTAGACTCAGAGCTTCAGAGTTACTGCTAGAATATTCGCGATGTAATCAATAATTATTCTGTCGTGACGGCGTATTTATTTTGCAATCCTTACTTCCTTGATTTGTGTTTATCAGTTGTCCAACATTCAAGAACATCAAATAACAGGATGCTACTCAAATTATAAGTGTTGCCATCGTCGTAATTAACAATAGATATATAACGATACATAATTGTATTACCAACTTTAGATAAAAGTTTACATTTTTATTACTTTGATGAAGTTAATCCTCATAGATATTTGGAGCACGTATAAAGTTTGAAAAACTTAGCCCAAAACGTAGTCTTGGCCCTTTCTAATAAATTGAATCAAATTCTGTGAATGTCACCTTCAGGGTCTGATAAATTACAAATGAACTTGTTTATTATTGAATATAACAAATAAAATAAAATAATATTGCTTTTTGCATTGATACTGTTACTCTTCTGTAGGAAATGCGTTTTAGAAAGAATTTTTCTTGTTCGTTAGAAGTATGCTCTTTATAATCGTGCCTTATGTTAGTCAGACTTTTCTAATTTATAAGTATTATACACATATACATAGAGTGAAAATTGTCTAGCGTAGTGGAAGTCGAAGTATAACAAAGTTAATTGTAGTGTAACTAATTTAGTTAGATGTAATCAATCATAAAGGTCTAGCAGTGGAGGCAAGCATTATATTATATACATATTTGAGAGAGTCATAAGCTCCAGACTCTACGTCTATGGGTACGTTGTTCGTTTGAAACCTTACATCATAAAGTCTTGATACAGATATCTTCTGTACAAAATATAGCAACAGGATTTTTAAAAATATTCTGCAATTTCCTATACTCAAAGAAAAATAAGTTTATTGAATTTGTTGCCGACATGTTATTTATTCAAGATAAAGTTATCTTTGTCGGAAACTTATAAGCTTAACGGAAATTCGTTACAAGCAACTTCATCGTACCTTTATAGAATTTAATCCTGGTATTATATACTTTTTTGGCTTTACACGGGTAGTAGAGCATGTTATGCGCACACGTATCTCACCAATAGCAGCGTTTTAGATGAAAACTTGTATATTTTAAACCATTTTTAAAAAACTTTAATTAATTATTCACCTAAACCTTCCTCACTAATCAGTCTATGTGTTGTTAAACCACATAAAAATCCATCCAATAGTTTTTGAGTTTATCGCGAACATACAGTCAGACATCATCATCACGACCCGTCCTTGGTCCACTGCAGAGCCGGGTCTCCTCAGAATGAGGAGGGTATTAGGCCATAATTCACCACGCTAGTCCAGTGCGGGTTGGCAGACTTCACATACTGACAGAGAACTTTTAGGGAACTCTCAGGAGTACAAGTTTTTCCTTCACCGCTAAAACAAGTGATATTTAATTTCTTAAAACACACAATTCTGGAGGTGGAGGTGGTGGAGGTGTGTGCCCAGGATCGACGATCAGACGTATGGCATACAAAAAATATACGTTTTAACCAAAGCCAGATTCAATATTTACCTGATTTCCAATAAAATATATTTCTCTCATAAATCCAAGTACGAAATATTGCAATCAGTCTATCCAACTGTAAACTCTTTTTTTAATACAATCAATTCATTTAATATGCTTTTCCATTTTGGTAAGTTTTACGAGTAAAAATTTGGTATTATCAGTTTTTGTGGTTTTGGCTTTAAAACCTTAAGCGGTTTAAGTGAAAATACTGTGTCAATATTAAACAGAATATGTATTATATATATGACAGCTATGCTGCAAAATAATATATAAAAGACAATAATAATATGCACTTGAGACAAAAACCGAGCAAATAATATCTAACACATATATCCATCATAATGGAGTCCAGGCATCATGGTGGTGACCATTTGACAACTGGCTCAAGTCCATCAGAACAGAGTACTGTCTACATGTGAGTATACTTAGAATAAAATAAAAGTAACTACGCGCGAATATAAGTAATCGGTGTTGCTAACTTATGCGGAAAAATCTAATTTAGAAATATTGCCTCACACAATTTCCTAAATAGATTATGTTGATTTTTTCTGTCTATGTTTTGTTTTGTGGTGTAATTCTGTAGATTGTTTCGTTTTCATTATGTCAGTAGGTTTAAGATGAAAAACTTAATATTATTTATTAGGATTTTTACACAATGAATAAATATAATATTAATTATATTAAGTTTAAATATTTTTAAAATTTTGTCCAATTTAATTTCTTAATTTTCAGAATTTAAACAAGTTTTTAAGTAATTTAATATGAAAAAATATATTTAATAAGCTTATTTAATAAAGTATTAATTAGATTTATTTATTTATTGAATTTTTACTTATAAGGTATGAAGTAGGGCGCCTCTTCCGATTTCTTCAATTTTCAAAGTTTTGCTCGTTAATCAGAGTTTAAACTGTAAAAATATTTTGTATCTGAGTTGAGGACGAGGATAGGTATATAATTTTCAAATATTACTAAAATATCATTTTTTTTTAAAACTAAATATTGTAACACAGTAATATTTTCTCCTCGGGCCATAAAAACCACTTACTCTTCAATCGAACAGAAGAGGACATTGCTTCGAGGATTGCTAAGGCCAGGGCAATTTTTGCACAACTTCTTCCAATATGGCAGACACGAAAGCTTACCCGCAAAATTAAGCTTAAGATATTCCGGTCAAATGTAAAGTCCGTACACGTCCGATTACGGGTGCGAAACATGGAAGGTGACCAAGCCCATCTCGCACCAACTCCAAGTTTTTGTAAACCGTTGTCTTCGCCACATTCTGGGTATACAGAGTGGATTTTTGAGACGGGTCAGTAAGGTACCTTAACCGTTATAGTTACAAGAAAACGTTCCTAGGAGACCATTCATAACTTTTTAAGATATTCTGAACTGCATTCACAAATTTTTGTGAAAATGTACGCTAACGTAAGGTTAGCGAAAAAAGCGCTAAAATCCAAAAAAAAAATTTTCATGCCTATCGATCCCACTTCGCTTGGGGATCAAAAGACTCTATGGGACTATTTAAGGTATGAGTACAAGAAATGTCAGAAATCGCCAAAAACATTTGGGGGACATAGGAACATAAGAAGAAAAAAGACTCTTCAATAAAATTGAATACGCCTAAATATAACTTTTACCTAGAAATAAAAAAAAAATTAAGTCTATATGAAGAGGTCGATTTCTAAGAAGTAACTCAATACGCAAAGTTGTAATATATATCAAATTATTACTATGAATTTGTTTCAGACGTAAAATATTATTCATGTTTATGAATAATAGAACACGCTTCTAGGTATAATATTGTGACTACAAAATTTTTTAATAATAATTTTGTCACAATATATATGTCGGAGCATAGTAAAAGATTATCGATTAATCGAATCGCTATCGTTGTCTATGGCGTTGGAGTGGGGTAGTAGTCACTTCCGTTGTTTTGACAGTCTCTACCCTCGACCATTTATATGCGATCGACAGTCTAACTGAAGTCTTAGTCGTGCGCGGTCTCTCAAGAAGTGAACATCATCTAAGTAGTGCTAGTGATAGTGATAGTGTCAAGTGCAGTGTAGTGGGGAAGTGCTGTCTAACTAAGGTCACGTAAGTCCTTACAATGTAATTGCCACGTGGTTAAGTAAACACAATGCTAGGTTAGGTTAGCCTTAGGTTAGGTTAGCCTTGTGTTAGATTCGGTTTATGTGCGTTTAACCTTGGGTTTAAACAGAGAGCCTGAGCAGTGGAGGTGAGTGTTATGATCATTTAAAGGAATTCCTTAAGCCTACACCTTGGTCACAAGTCCAAGGCACTGCTTAGGTTTCTCTCGTAATTGTTAGAGATCATATTTGATCATTTATCGGTTACGTAGAAGTATCTGCGTTGCGTTTACCCAATATTCCATTCAATACCATCACCCCCTTTTAGTATTCCCCAATATTCCCCATATTCCTCCTTCCATTTCCTTTCACGTCGTTTTAAAATCCCCGACATATATTAGAATATATATGATTACCTAAGTATAGTAGACATATCTGTTTTTTATATAGGATCTAGCACAACGTATATTTACTTGTAACCCTTATAAATTATCATAGTCAGTGACATTTTGTTTGTAGACTTTCAATATGGTATAAATTAGCGTCATCTGGTGTCGAATAATACTTAGCAAAGCGGATTTAGTATAAAACCTATTTTAACACTAAAACGTATAAAAATCAACTTCATGGTGCATTTTACATCAAATTCAATTAAATCACAGCGATACAACTTTTTTATATAAATACTACTCAAATCGTAGGTTTCCTGAACTAAAAACGTTTGCTTTCAACAGTAAAAAAATCAAATTCAAATTGATAATAAAGAAATTCCAATAACACTGATGACTTGCTGACCCGGCAAACTTCGTACCGCCTAACAGTCAATGAATGTCGAGTTTTAGATTAGCTAAACTTTATTTATGCTTGACAGTTGACATGTTTGAAATATTGAAATTTTTAATTTCAGTTTGACAGTTACGACACCCATCAATATTTTGTATGGGAAAATGTATTTACCTATATTTTACTTTTTTCCTTCTGCTATTCGGGACGGAGAAAATTCAACAAATCAAAAACAATGAAAATCAGTCCAGCCATTTTCTAGTTAAAAGTGTTCAACAAACACGACTTTGTTTTATAGATTGTTAAACTATAACAATTAAAATTAAGATACGTTGTGATCATTTTATGAGCAAAGTAAACATTATAAGCTTAGAAACTTCCAGCTGTAAACAAAACTTTAAACGTGAGTTTGTAACTAAAATGTTCATACTAAAGTACAAGCTCAAACTTACACTACTTAATGAGGAGTTTCCTTAAACCAGGTATTTAAATTTAATATTATAATATCAAGAAATATTGATTAGAGATTGAAAATAGATTCCAAATTTGAATTTTAAATACATAAATCTGTATTTGGAATCTACTTTTAGTCCATAATCCAAAGATTACGGAATGTGATTGAATATTCATTTCTACCGTTACTCGGGAACACCAAGTTCGATCCTGGGCACCTCTGACTTTTCTGAGTTATGTGTGTTCTAAGTTATTAAATATCACTTGCTTTACCGGTGAAGGAAACCTGCACTCCTCAGAGTTCTCCATGTTCTCAAAGGTGTGTGAAGTCTATCAACCCGCATTTGGTCAGCGTGGTGGATTATGGCCTAATCCCTCCTCATTCTGTGGAGGAGACCCGGCTCAGCAGTGGGTCATTAAAGGGGGACGATGAATAATTTTATTAAGAATAAATTCAAACAATATTTTCCAATCACGGGTCAACAGTGACCAAGACCTTTAGAGGGCGTGTACGGAGCCGTAGCCAACGCGTAGAGGCCCTTTAGACAATTTAATTTAATATGAGATGTGACACAAACCGGCGATTATCCCTGTATGCACTATGAGGATGCACCCAAGGACAATCCCCGGCTTGTGTAGGACTATGCCAATATATGGAAACTAACAACTACAATGTTGGGCTATGGATTGGGGTGATAGTGATCTCGGTAACTAATGGTAAGAATGAAACAATGGCGTCTACCCGACAATGTTTTTATACATTGAAAAATGGGTAGACGAAGACTCGCCCACTCAACAATAGGCGCCCGTGAAAAGTCGCTCAAAAAAAATCAAGTAATCTTTTTAATAAATAGTAATGATCAAAGCAAATACAAAGACTGGAATCTTTTAGTCATGAGTTTGTTTGGCCTTGCTGAAGTAATTTTTGGTTAGTGTTATCCTGTCATGCATTTTAAGTTTTGGTCTTGCTCATTAAACAAGAAGTTTGAAGAAATAATAATAATTTGTTCCTGTATTTCATACATGTGTTATCCAGACTTTAGATCAAAAATAATTTATAATTTCTTTTCAAATATGTACAAAAAATGTTATGTTCCGACCGAAAAACAATATTGAAGTAGCTACAAACAGTTTTCTCGTATTGTTTTTGTAATTTAGTTGGATTCGATAACGTTCCTTTAAATAAGATAATACAATTTACTCTCAAGTATTCTCTTTCATCATTAATTTGCAATAAACAATTGTTAGTAAGCAAAATAAAGCTGCAATATCATTTCACTCGGCTCTCCGAGAAGATGAAAAATTGCAGGATAAAGCAAAAGGATTTCTCAGTAAACACTGTAGAGGACAAATGGCACTTATTTATAAATGCTACTTTTTCCGAAATCCGAAAGAAACTGAATAATTGGGTGGATAAAATGTCTTATGGACTTTAGTACCATTTTGTTACATTAATTTTAACTTAAGTAATAGGACTGTTTTTTTGAAATTGAACCCGTTGAAATGACAAGAAACTATGACTTATGAAACAGAAAAAAGTACCTTACGTGTAGAACCAGGTTATATAGTATCTATGTAATAATTTTCATGTAGGTCTATTCAGCCATTTTAAAAAAACATAGCTTTAAAATACAGGCGACTCTAATCTAAATATATGTTATTGTTTTTCACACCAAACATGCATTTATTCCGGATAAAAAAGTTACGTACATACTTTCACATAATAAATCCCATTTCCTTGTTAAACTTTTCAATTTCAAACTCTTTACATTATATCTTAATGTGAAGCTAAGCATACTCTTACCACTATCCAACTTTGGTTATGTTTGTAGACACGCAGTGCAGTATGAAGATACGAAACGTCTACAGAATTCTATCAACGCGGTAAGGATTTTTAAAATATATACCTTAAATAATATTTGTAATATTAAAAACATCTTTAAGATTAAAATAAATATTTTAAAATATATTTTATATTGAATAAAAAGCAACAGTGATGAAATTGCGCTGAGGACAAAAAACAGTATTAAATTTTGTGTTAATTTGAACTTAAACTAAATTATTAGAATTTATATTACTTTATATTTTAATATTCTAGAAAAGTTTTAGTTTTCAAACTTTACTTCCTTTATATAATGTTTCCTGTAATCACGAGGAAAATTTCTGGTAAAAGGTATCAAAACTTCTTGGAAAACTTTGGTCAAACTGCCCTCACTTCGCATGAGTAAAAAGATCTCTAAATTCAATTAGTGAGGAAATCGTGCAAGTGGTAGAGTATGAATGAATAAATGAGTGAGTGAACGATTTGAAAACATTTGGTGAGAGTAGGTTGGCTAGTGAACAATAAATGATACAATTAAATATCTCCATTGGTTCCAAAAAAATGTATTCTTATAGAAAATTATATGGTTATTAGTCACTTTAAAGCTTTGTAAGACTGTGAGATACGTATTATTTTAGTAACATGTACTATAGTTTCAACTGCATTCAACACTCGCTGTTAGCCGAGCCGTCAACGCGGGCGCGTCCACTAGCTGAAAAAGACCGTTGAATGTAGTTTAAACTATAGTACATGTACTAAAATATAGTTTTCAACAGTAATAAAATCTTGATATTCATGAATTTTCTTGAATATTTCCTTTGATTATATTCTACTAATAAGTGCGAGTATTCTGTCCTTATATTTAATGGGACCTCATTATAATAAAATGGCAATCGGTTGGCTGTTATATCTAAAAGTAGTTCATATCTAGTTTATGATTGGCGAATATTATATTTAAGTAGCTTTTATTTTTACCTATTAACATATTTATAAGCTTCTTGAATACTGATACTGATTTAATTTTCATATAAAATTTCTTTGTACTATTTCTTTGTTTGCAAGCGTATGAGAAAACATAATGCAGTAAAAAATAACAGCAAAATGTATGTTGGTAAATGAATCTTCGACAAAAAAGCGAGTAACAACTGGGACCTGTAACCCAGGTACAGATTTAAAGATATCCTCCTGCTCGAGCTGCTCGTAAACAAAACATAACATGAATAACTTACGTGATCACGTGATCCTCTTGTTACTATTTTAGATCCAAAATCACAAAATGGAAGCCATAATCCAAAGATTTCGACTAGAGATTCATTATTAATTTATGACCTTAAGTGTACTTGAGAAAAGAATGAAAAAATAGAGTAAAGATGGCACTTCTTGATAGATTGGTTGTTTGAGCAACTTTTAATATTTGGCCTTGGTGTATATTAATTAGTATTAAAAAATGATTGATAATAACATCAATCATACTAATTCAAACAATCCATTGACACTGATCAATTACAATAACTATTTAATTATATTTACTATTTTGAATAAGAATTTGATTTATTATTATAGAAACTAACGTGGTAATTAGTCATTTTTAAAAACTATGCCAAACGGTAACACTCACGTATTATTGTGGTAACTTGGTACTACAGTTTCAGTGTTTGCCGAGCGGCCACCGCGAGCGCGTCCACTGGCTGAAGAAGATCGCCCAATGCGATCGAAACTGTAGTACCAAGTTACCACAATAATACGTGAGTGTTACCGTTTGGCATAGTTTTTAAAAATTTGATTTTTCCTTGACAACATTATATTTCAAAAAGTTATTTGAACACATATATTATTTTAATTGAAACAGAAAATTTAAGAAAACCTTTGCGCAAATTCTGTATAAAATTAATATTTTCATTAATGCCGTTCTGTTCGTTTAATAGTTTTATATTTTGAGTAAAGTTAAATTGAAATTTCAAAATTAGTTTGAATAGTTTTAAACTCACCCCGTCAGCGTTGGTAGTTTTTGCTAAATTTTGCAAAATACGACAGGTTAATTGGAAAAGCTCATATTAAAAATATTTTCATTCTAATCACACAAAAAACTTGCCTGTAAACATCACTGCTTTTACTGGCATGTACTTATAAGCTCTGTCTTAATAGATCAACGGTAGATTGATAAGAAATTTGGAAGTGTACATATTACTCATGATAAAAAAAATCTTTTTTTATGGTAGATAAGGTGCAAACGAGCAGACGGTCCACCTGATGTTAAATAGCCACCATCGCCCATGGACATCGGCAAAACGAGATACCCTCTTGTTTTATCGATGCGTGGCATCCTCGAAGATAAAGTGGGGAGGGGAATGAAGATAAAAATTCTACGGTTTTAGCGGACTCTGAGCAAGAGCCCAGAGCCTACTAGATCCGTCGTATTAATATGATGGGAGAGGGAGGGGGTAAGTCTGGCCCATATGCGGCTCGATCGGAATGCGTCTATGACACTTGACGTTCGGATTCGCATGCTGGTGGTCGCAAGCCAGTCGGGGAACAGACCCCCTACCAACAAGGGGTTGCTGGGTTACTCGGCTCTTATGAGATGCTCTCCCAGCGGCAGAGGGGAATTTAAATTTAAGTTACTCGAATCAAGAATTTTAGTAACAAACAATGTATGTAAGACGGAAAATATAGTTCTTAGTCGGCAAAGTTAAATTTCAACTCGTACTTGGACAATTTTGTTATCTGTTGCAATGTTCAGGAGTAATAGAGCAAATTGGGATCACGAGTCATCGACGCCGTGGCTTAGTTGGTTAGAGCGCCTATCTAGTAAACAGCAGATCGCGCGTTTGAATCGCGCCAGGGGCTAATCATCAACCTTGAAAAATTGAAGAAGTCCTACCTTCATTAACAGATTTCATAGACTCCATTCTTTTTGCACACTTTTTTATTTATTATTCTTTGTAGAGTGCTAGCTGAGAACTTCTTGTTTACTTTATATTTACCATACATATTTTGTTATGAAAAATTATGGTATTTACTTTTGGATTTCAAGGCCATTTTTAGCAACATACAAATCGATTGAAAAATAAATAAGTTGATAGTGATTGAGAGCCTTTTCCTAATGTGTCTCAAATATTTTATATACCCGTGAGGAGACGGGTTAGAACACTATTCCCCTCTGCCACTGGGAGAGCATCTCGTAAGAGCCGAGTAATCCAGCACACCCTTGGTGGTAGGGGATCTGTTCCCCGACTGGCTTGCGACCACCAGCATGCGAATCCGATCGCCAAGTGTCAGAGACGCGTTCCGGTCGAGCCGCTAGGGGGCCAGACTTATCCCCATCCTCTCCCATCCCATTGATACAGCGGATCCAGTGGACTCTGGGCTTTTGCTCACGGGCCGCTGAAACCGCAGCATTTTTTTCTTCACTCTCCCTCCCCACTCTATATTCAAGGATGCAACGCATCGACAAATCAAGGGAGTATCTCTTGTTTTGCCGATGTCCATGGGCGATGGTGGCCACTTACCATCAGGTGGACCATCTGCTCGTTTGCACCTTATCTACTATAAAAAATAAAAAATATTTGCTGAAAATAAATTATTTCTTAATAATCTGTAAATAATACTGACGTTTTGACGGATTTTCAAATTATAATTGTTTCCAATGATAATGATAAAGTAATTATATTAATATGAGAGTAAAAGCTACACAGTAGCTTAATTGCAAAATAACACTCAAAAGACTACAATTATATACAATCCAGACGGAAGCCGCAGTGCCTGAGACGTTGATGCGAAATGAAAAGGTTGTAAATCTCTATCTAGGTCGCAAGCCCCAAGCACTGCGGCCTCCCTATCTAAAGTTCATGGTATTTTTGTCTGTTAGTGTTTAGTCCAACTTATATAACAAATAATATAATATCAACAAACATAGAAGATATTTAAGAACTCAATGTTTGCGATCTGTTTATTACCAAAAGAAGGTAAAATATTCATTTTAAATTTTTTTGTTTGTCTATCTGTACATTTACAGTTTACACAGTTGTATTGCTGTAAGTCTACGTTAAAATATAGATTTTTTCCTTTAAATTACTCATAAAAAAAATAAAAAAAAATAAAAATTTAAAGAAAAACACTATACAAAAACACAACAAAAAGTTTTACCCCAAAGATCCTAGGGCGAGTGGACTATAGTATAGTAAACCTTTAGTTTTTTAGTAATAACGTTCTTTATAAAACAAACCAAAGCTTTTACAATATCTCTATCTCGATTCCCAAAAGGAATAATATATTAGACATCGTCTGTCGTCTACAAAATCTTGCAACGATGCCAAAAAACTGAGCTGAAATCTGAAAGAACAGACGAGGGTAATAAAGTAACTTATTCTGCAATACTTTATACAAATCTTCAAAGCAAATGCGGGTGTCAGAGCAACTGATCACTGAGGCAACAACTGAATTCTGAAGTGATATTTTTCTTCTTATTTTCATTTTTTAATATAATCAGTTGAAAGATATCAAGATTTTGAATCTTAATGGAGATAGTTTAGTCTTCACTGTATTTTCTCAGACGTCTGCACACACACATATCTATCCTCTGACTTCGCATATCTGTAAACGCAAATGCATAGCAAGGCTAAAGACCTTATCCTATGTGGAGACAGAGGGTCTTTTGATTATTATTAAAGCTTAAATGAAAAAAAATAACACAACACACATGTACACAATCAATCACACACACACACACACACACACAGATACAAGTATTTCTCGAGCCAAACACCTGAAATTTCCCGTAGTGGGTATTTTAAATTTAAATTTATGTAAAAACTGTAAACTTCAATTTTTTGTAAACTATTTGGAACAAATTGTAAGAATGTCTTGGAGGTGGGCGTTGATACTATTTACTTTTGCAGTATCATCGTTACCAATATATACTAAGTTCATATGTAAATATTTCTAAATAAAGTTATTCTAAATAAAAAAAAAAAAATAAAAAAAAAGTACGAAGATTCGAACAAGACTTACTTAATCTGAATAATTACGAATACGAACATCGTCCGATCGTAAATTAGTTTAAGGAAATGTAGGTACAACAAAGTAAGTTTACAAAATTAATGTCAATAAAGCAAATAAATTATAACAAAATTTTAATAATTTTGTTTAAACATGCTTTGTGCTAAAATATTAGGTCTAAAATTATGTCACAAGCCCCATGGTCTATTTGACTTTCAGACTAAGCGTTTCATATATATTAAATAACTCTACTATTAAAATGCGGTAGTCTATATTTGTTTTTTGGTTTATCCTTTTTTCAAATTATAACAGTTCGACAGATTGACGTGATTTTTTTCTATAGAAATAGTTTGAAGGTTTTAATCCGTAAGGGGTCGGGATAGAATACAACTGCCCTCTGCCGCTGGGAGAGCTTCTCGCAAGGGCGAGTAAGTCTATCTACCTCTTGATGGTAGAGATTTGTTATTCGATTGGCTTTGTACTACCAGCACACACCGCTGAGTATCTTTGACACGTTCCGGTCGAGCTGCATGTAGACCTGACCTTCCTTTCACTATCTAATCCCATTAATGCTGCGGTTATAGTGGACTCTGTGTTCTAGTTCAGGATCCACTGAAACCGTAGCATTGTCCCTCCTCGCTCTTTTTTGCTCTTAAAAAAATCCTTATACTTATCCATGTTTTAAAAATAAACTACACATAGAATATGTGTACAAAAATAATCATTTGTCTGGATAGAATATAACATCTACACATAATATTATTCAGTTAGTCAAATTCAATAAAACGCGACACCATTTACAATAAAATACGAAAATACTTGTCCGCCTTTATATTTTTTACAATCTATAAAAGTAATGACTTCTCAGTAGAAAGAATTTTTCATTTTATCCCGTCATAAAGAAAAGCGGGTGTAATAAATTATATTTACACCGTCTCGGATCCAACTTGAATTGAGTATTTTCCTGCAAAATTTTTAATTTATGGACTAGAACAAGATTTTTCCGAGCATAGAAATAAGCAAGGTTTACTTAGATGAAGATTCTTGGTTTGAATTATAATTTAAATTCTAAGAAGTTTTTTCTTTTAAATACTGTAAATGTTCCTTTTGTTGCACTATTAATAGAGCTGTGGTATTACTGCGAAGCTTGTTTAAAAATACAAAACCTTTTCTTTGTTTTGTAAAAATTAAGAAATGATTAATTACTGAAATGGAGAAACAAAATGATTTGCTTGTATGTAACAAAATTGCTTTATCATCTCCTAGGTCGTAGTTCCGTCCATGCTATGCAATCTTTCATATTTAATCCTTAACAAAAATCGTAATTTGACTTCGTTATAGAGATAAATTTAAAAATTCACTCAAAAGTTTGTCTGTACTACAGTGTCAAATTTTTAAGACTTGTACTAACGCTTAAAGCGCTTACGAATTTATTAAATTTTCCTGAAAATTTTTCATTTTAAATATGTAGGCAACACTGTATTTAGAGGCAAATCTATTTAAATGATGTCAAAAATTGCGGATTTTGACTTCAATATAATACAGCATTATTAAATTTCTTTTGTATTTCTTTATTAGGAAAAATAATAATTAAGCCATGAAAAATAACACACATAACTTTCAATTGGATAACTACAAAACAAGCAGAGAAAAGTTTTCGGGATAGTTTAAATCTTTCAATAAATATTTCAGAGCATTTAATAATGGAAAATATTAATATTATATATTAGCTGCGCCCCGCGGTTTCACCCACTATATTTTGGATAATTCACAATATATCATTATAAATTATAGCCTATGTGTTATTCTGATGTGTAAGCTATATTATTGTAAAGTTTCATCAAAATCCATTCAGTAGTTTTTGCGTGATAGAGTAGCAAAAATACATCCATACATCCAGATATCTATACATGCAGACTCATACAAACTTTCGCGTTTATAATATTAGTAAGATATTATTGCAAAGTAATACATAAAGGAGAATAATATCGTGGAGTAGAAATAGGAAGTTGAGTTGTGCCTGGAGGTTGTGACTCAGGTGCAAGCTTACAAAGCCACACATAATTATATGACTCATCTACTGCTACGTAACATTAAAATTATATAATGAAATTAACAGATCACGTGACCTTTATTAAACACTACCTTTTACACTCTACTATGATAGTAAATATTCACTAAAGTAGGGAAATACAAAAATTTAGACATAATAGTTTTAATTTTTTCTTTTTGTGACTTTAATTTATTCATGCATGGTTGTTGTAACAAATAAAAAAATACTTTACTGACTTTACTTTAAGTACTTTAAAATTATAATGTTACAGATACAAAATCTATAAATAAATTAGAATAGAAATGTCCTAATAAGTAATTATGGGGTCTAATTCGGCGGTGACAAGATAGCTAATTTACATTATTCCGCAATATTTTTGTTTCCCCCGACGCCATCTTACCCGCGGCCATTATGCAAACTGTTTCGTGACCCGCATCTAAATTGTTCGGTTTGAGTAAATAAAAGAGTTGACTTCAGAATGGCCTACCGCTTACAAACAACGGTTTATACTTATTACTTCAAATTGTACTACATTTTAATTACAGCGGCCTAGTAAAGTGTAACTTCTGTTCTGTATATCAAAATTTAATATTTAAATATATAAATAAACCCGCACTAAGACATGTTTTGGATTGCAATAACTTTTTTCCAGACATCTGATATAAATCCAACAAACTCTATATTTTTTTTAGACCTGCACTCTATAACTGTTGAAATCGTCTTCTTACAAATACATAAAAGAGACAGACAAAACAATAATTTTAACATGAAGGGATGGCGAGAAGAAAAACTCAGCACGCAATTGCACTTTGGTGCACACATTCTCCCAAAAAAATACTGAGTAGCAAACCTTTTTGGGACATAACACTGCACAGTTATTATAATTTTTGTTTTGTTTATAAGAATTAAGCGTACTAATTTGTTGTATTTAAGATTTAATTAAGATATTTAAAAAATAGTGATAAGTTGAGTTTATTATTAGTTTTGTATTTTTCTTAAGTTTAATTTTGAAGTCTGAACTATGTAGTGAATATCTCAAATAAAGATTAATTTAAATACACAATATCGATACTACAGAATTAAATATTTATACAGAAATAATTAAATAGAGTAAAATTATCCTAACAGTTCGTTCGGCCTTCCTGAATCTAGGTGAGTCCTCTCGCAACATATCAACAAATAAAATAACAAAAAATATAAATACATACAATCATATTTAAATTTAAAATTCAACATAGTTTATATAAATCTGACTATAATGTTTTAAAATGTAATTATAACAATAGTTCTGACAAAACTATCTTAATATAACTACCTGTATATTCATCATCATAATCACAACCCATTAATGGCCCACTGCTGAGCCGGGTCTCCTCAGAATGGGGTGAGGATTGGACCATAGTCCACCAAGCTGGACCCAGTGCGGGTTGGCAGACTTCACACATCTTTGAGAACATGAAGAACTCTTAGGAGTGTAGGTTTCTTCACGATGCTTTCCTTACCCGTTAAAGCAAGTGATAATTAATTTCTTAAAACACAAATAACTCAGAAAAGTCAGAGGTGTGTGCCCAGGATCGAACTCGGACCTCCCCGAGTAAGACATCGATGTCTTAACCACTAGGCCATCACTGCTTTTTACTTTATAATCATTATATTACTTGTATAATCTATCAACTTATTATAATTACAAATCAATTTCTCATAATGATTTCATCTAATATCATTACTAGTAATCAGTGCCACATATCTCTGCACTGACTGAATCAAGGGCCTACAAGCACTCATCTACTGAGGTGATTATTTTTATTTTAAATATTTCGAAGTTTTCCGCCCCGGTCTCGCCCGGGTGCAATTTATCACGTTCTACAATATATCACTTATCTATATACACTATATTAAACATTTTAATTTTCAACAAATATTTTCAATTTTGCGATAAAACATAGTCTATGTCCTTCCCCAAGCTTTATTCTATCTCTGTACCAAATTTCATCAAAATCGGATTAATAATTTAAGCGTGATTGCGTAAAAGACAGACAGAGACCATTTGACCATCGCAAATCGAACTTTCGTTTGTTTAGTTTGTATTCGTAAGTATGACCTACGTTCCTTAAGAAGAAATATCCTCAACAATAGCTAGTCCATAAGTTTTTATTGTGAAGTAAATAGTTATCTTATCAAATGTCGTAGTGATTAGTCTGATTAAATATTTTCTAGAAGGATTCTATGGCTATATAAATGAAATCAAGTACTCCATTTTCTTTTACATAATGAGATATAACAATAGATTGAAAAAATCTACGCTACAGCTTTCATCTTCAAATCTGATATAGGGAATGTTAATATTCATCCAAGGGTTGCAATTGCCAGTAATATATTGGTAAATCGGCTTCTAGGTCACACGGGGAATCTCACGCGTGAAATGTAAATATGTCATGACCCAATAAGAATAATACTGAAAGGGAAAAATATAACAAATATTTCTAAGACATCAACAACATAAATCGTATCGACTTTACGATGAGTGATCGGATGCCTCTTTATTACACTAGGCTAAGAATTTATGAGCCTTTCAAGGAAATAGCGGCGATCAATACGCGTCTTTCCGCACATTGACATAGTTTTCATTGTGATTTACTTTTATACTCATTATACTAGAAAGAAGCAATAATTATGGATAAAGTTTGCCAATTCGATGTATATTTTGTGGACAAATAACTAATAAATCTTTGAAGAAACTTATTTGGATTAAAAAGGTTACTAAAATTGATAAAAATAAATAGATTAACTATAAATTGATATGTGTAAAACTGCTTTATTTTTTAAATTAACAATCAGAAACATCAATAAGGATAAATAGTCAAGAAACTCCTTTCAATTAAACCTGTTATTATAGGTTACAATATTAATTGTAAATAAAACTGTAACAATAAGTAGAATTACTCCTAACTTACCTATTTTAAATAACTTCTTTCGAATGAGTTAAGGAAGTCTAGGTGATTCATACTCAGGTAAATATAAATATTAAGGTATATTTAAATAGGTAGCGATATCGTAGAGGTCCTATATATAAACATTTACACATATTAATGTTTCTGAACAAGATTCTTGTCTGGAGAAAGAATGTATAAATCAAGTTTCATTTATTAGCAAAGAAGTAGCTCGTAGTAACTCACAGATTACTTGAAAAAAATATTCCTTTTGTCTTAGTATTTACTAAACAATTTCTCATTAGCTTTCCCTTCTTCAATTAGCTGCATTTTCTTCAGTGCTCATTAAAAGGCAGGCGAGGAGGGAAGACATTAATCAGATTTTTTCTGTTCCTGTTTAAAATGCAAGCCTTGATTTTGGCTCTCAAGATTTAACCTGTTATTTTGTTATTTATTTAGAATTCACTGTACTTTTCTTACTCATTTTGCAACAAAGTATTGTTAAATCAGATCCTACTTTACTTTGTTCATCAGAATATCACTTACAATCTAATAATAATCGTATCTGCTTTATCAGATGACTACCAAGCCTCTACAAGTTACCCTAAGTTTCATTTTGGCTAACTTCAGCCACTTCACAACAAAGTTTATATTCACAAGCATTTCCTATAGAAGCTAACAGTTATGCAAAAATATCAAAATGGCCTGACTCAAAATAACTGTTACACCTGAGTTTCTTTCGGCAATTCATATTATAAAAATTAGTTTATTATTCACATATATTACTTATTATATACTTTACACTATTTGTTGATTATCGGCAATTAATATAGTTATTCTCTCGTCATAAGATTTTATATCTTCAACAAAAATACTCATAAAAATAGCTGTATATCTCATAAGATATTACCCGGGTGCTCATTTAGTCAAGCGTTGTGTGTTTAGGTAAATGTGCCCTTTCCTGGTAGATCAGACAAGGGATCTCTAAGGATATTAAGGGATTTACGTATATTGTAGAATTATAGAACTAAGAACATAAAAAAACTTTGTCTTGACTAACTTTACACAGCAAATTATATTTTTTAAGTTTCAAAAAAATAGGTAACGTACTTCTGCGCTAATAGCGCCATCTATCTGTCTAACGAACTACTTGAGTAAAGTAGTTGAACTTCGCATACGGTGACAGCGCGTCGATGACATCTGTGAAATATACATAGGTACCGATAATGTTTGGATATTAATAACGTGGATACTAAAGTTTTACAAATGTAGAAGAAAACTTTTATTAAATTTAACTTTTGACGAGCACGACCTGATAGAAAGTGGCCACCATCCACCATGGACCTCCACAAAACTAGAGAGTATGTCTTGTTTTGTTGATGCGTTGTCTCGAAGATAGAGTGAGGAGGGAGAGCGAAGAGAAGAATGCTACGGTTTCAGTGGACCCTGAGCAACACCCCGGTTTTCACTGGTACCGCAGCATTATTTGGATGGGAGTGGGAGGGGGTATATCCTGCCCATATGCGGCTCGAAGGGAACGGTTCAGAGACACTTGGTTAGAGAGGCTAGCCTGTCGGGGAACAGATCCCCTACCACCAAGGGGTGCTGGGTTACTCACCTCTTACAAGATGCTCTCCCAGCGGCAGAGTCGTTCCCAATAAATAAATTTTGAACAAATTCACTCATTTTTATGGAATACTCATGAACAAAAAAATTACAAAGTAAAAATTCATTTCACATAAATACACCCAATAGTTCCTACGAGAGTTTCCCTCTTTAATAGTTGGATTTTAGTTTAAATAGTGCGCTGGTATATTACACCCACTGTTTCCTAGCACCGAATCAGATGTGTTGGTCTTATACTGCTATTTCAGGGCCCTGTTATTGGAGATATTTTCAGCCTGTTAGCTTGATCCTTACACTAGTAATGTTAATATTAATGGGTGAATTTGGAGTGAGCAAATAGAGATGAAGTGCTGGAAAGGTAGAATAATCGAAGAAGTTGGAAGAATTGCATTGTTTCCTTGTCGTGGAAATAATGAATTGATCTTAAACCAATTTAACTTACTCTGATCCTTGAACCCAATATCGCAACAATAGCTTATCTAATGAAACTGATATTTCACAATGACCTGTTTAATCGGTGTTAACTTTTTAATCGAATTCCGACCGTTTAGTTATTACTTTGACAGAGAAAAGGCCCTAGGG
Source organism: Limenitis camilla (assembly GCA_905147385.1). Lineage (NCBI taxonomy): Eukaryota > Metazoa > Arthropoda > Insecta > Lepidoptera > Nymphalidae > Limenitis > Limenitis camilla. The sequence continues at coordinate 8,624,681 of LR990240.1, forward strand.
TATTCTTATTAGTCTTTGTTGAAAAGTTCGCAGCAGTCAGGGACTGAGACAACCTTATGGATGGACAAAGTTAGTTATTTACTGTTCTACTTATTTAAATAACAGTCTAAAACATTAGGGATTTAAATCTCTTTATCTAAAGTTGGGTAGAAGTTTGTTTGTTATTTTTTTCAAGCAATAACTACTAAACACATTTTAACGCAAAACACAAACAATATACTGTTTACAGATTATAATTGACTAGAAGTTTCTTTTAGTTTAATTTAAAAATACCCTCACAAGTTCGACGATTTATAAGCTACAAACACGATAGTATGACGAGTATACAATAAAATATTGAAGATTACATTTGTTACTAACATCGTTTATAAAGTAGTATTGGCAGGAAGGTCATTTTATCTAATGTCAAGTATACCGACGTGTAGACAATATATAACCTTTAGTGCGATAGATTAGTATCAGTCTCTCTGGTGTTTTCGCGGAGTGTATATGAAGATAGTATTATAGTAAGTTAACTTTATTGTCTATTGTGGTTAGCGAGGTCGAGCGGTGAAGGTGAGAGTTAATGGTAAAAAAGGCTTTAAACCTGCTTCTGGGTCTCAAGCCCCAGGCACAGCTCCACTGTCATTTTGATTACATTTTAATATTGTAGTTTTATGTAAGGTAAAATGTCGAGAAGTATAGGGAGGGGTTATACAGTGTAGGTACACATGGTCCTGGATCTCAAGTACCAGATACTGCTCGGCTTCCTATCCTAAATAATATCTGTCTTTTCTGTATTACTGTGTAGTATATAGGTGGTATAATTATATAATTAAAATAATCATAAGAGAAAGTATCTCAGAATTTTTTGGTGTTAGGAGTAGGTAGGAGTATATGTGTAACATGATTCTTAAAGGGTCTATAAAAAATGTATGTAACCCACTTACCCTTCATGTCACATACTGAAGCCCAAACATAAATTCAGGCATATCATGTTCGCAAAGAGAACCTAACAAGGTCCGAAAAGTTAGTAAATAAATTACTTTTACGTCCAAACAATATTATTTTGTTAGCTTTTCACACAAAAGAGATCAAGTTCTTGTTTTATAAATATGATAAAATATAATTATTTCTTTCAATACAAAGGATATGTAATGATAATAGTAAGTTCCTCTATAAAACAAGATGAAAAATATAGCAGTAAAATTCCAGGTTTTTATCCGAAAAAAATAACTTGAGAACAGGAGGCGACAAACATCACAAATTTTAGTAATTTTTAAAAATTCTGAATAGAGTTTTGAACTATTTGTTCAGTGTAATTGAACAGTTATTTTTCTCAATAAAAGAATTACTAAAACGACTTAGTATTCAAAGAGGCAAGTCAATATATTAATTTCTATTAACCATACTATTGAACTAAGACCATAGATTACACAAATAGTCTTCTTCTGTAGTTTTACATAAAAGACATCATTTAAAAAACTTAATGTAAGTCAAAATTATAATTATTATGGTTTCTCTATCTGTGTTACGTACATCAAAAACTACTGCACGAGATTGAATAAGGTTTTCATTGTTGCACAAAATATATTATAATTTATAAATGAAAGAAAATATTTGCCGTACATTTTGAACTCTATTTTAAAACAATGCGCACAAAGCAATATTTGCCTACTTGATCAACCATTGGCAACCACTCACAATCATTGAAGTATCGTTTTATATTAATTGGCCATTAGTAGAAGTAGCTCTTCTATGAGCAAACATCATGTTTGTCGATCATTTAAAACCTGATCAACTCCAAATAAACGCAGCCACTCCACATAATTAGTCAATTAACAAGGACAGTTGTTATAAAGGCGATTTTATATCCTCGCTTTGGTTCAGGTCTGTTCTAAATATAATCATATAGTGGTTTGTACTTTGTACAATTAATAAATTAGACTAGTTTATAGTTATAAATCTAGATAGAGAATATTTTTAGATCTTTTAGTAAACATAACTTACAGAAGCGTCAGTAGCTCAGTGGTTCGGGCGTTGGATTCACGATCGATAAGTCGTGGGTTCAAATTCCGGACACTGGACTACTGGCATGGCCCACTCCTGACACAAGCATGCAAACTTGCTAGGAGGGGTTAAGGGAATACTAGTAGTATGTGACCCATACTGCTAGTAATCTTTAAAAAAAAACAACAGAAACATACAGCTTTCTATATACGAAAGATTTACCGTCACTTCGCTTCGTGTTAGTTATTAGTTCAGCCATTTTGTACAAAATATCTCCAAATTATATCATAAACCTACCTCGACTGTCGTTTTTTATATTTCTAGAAATTTTTCAACTTTGATTTATTAATAGATTAGTCCTACCCCCACCCCCCATATTTAATCGAAATTTTAGTGTTTCTAACAACATTCGGCGGGTCAGAAAGAAAGAAAAAGCCTTTATTTACAGAACACCACAATATTTGTTACTTACTACTAGTGAATTAAGTAGGTATTTAAAACTAAAAATATACAAAACTTTATAAAATAAATGACAAAAGGTTAGACCACTCAGCTTAATAGAGGATTAACCACAAGGTTACCCCCTATACTGATTTACTGTGACCCCCTTTATTTTGAGACATACTAACGGCACGGCAGCTTCAGCTTCATGACCAGTCAGTTAGTACTATCATAATAAAACAATCTAGTTTGTGTCTTATAAAATAATAGAAAAATGACAGGTACCTTAGCTAGAACTCTCTATACCAAACTCAAAAACTAAAATGCTGGAAAACCATTCACTGAGCACAAAAATATAGCAGTGAATATCAGACAAAAATCCTATACGTTTTACTCGTACTCGTCACGTAAGATATTCAATTTCGATGCGTTGTTTTCGAATATACTACACGCGCCAGAAGCTGAACAGAACCATCAAATACATAAATCAAATGCGGTATTTTCTATTCGAAATGTATATTCACTCAATTCTGTGTATTCAATAACGTTGTTTTACTATATGTGAATATTCAGTAGACCGCTTAAGCAAAGTTAATTCAATTACATGCTGTGTATGTCTACTGTTAGATGAAATCTTTATGTATGTATTTGATATGCAATGCATTTTGGTGACATAAAAAAGTTGTTAGTTAAAACCCTAAACATAGGTACATACAATCTTGCCAACCAGATCCATTTTAAAGTATAAAATATAATTTGTCAGAGCTGGTGTGTTATAAATGTCCGTCATTGGACTTATTCAGATTTTATATTCAAAAACAAACTTATATTTATATGTTGAAGAAACTAGAATGAAGAAAGATAGATAGTTAGTATATACAATCTTTTATAAGCATTGTATGTGTACAATAAAAAAAAGCAGTGATCTCTCAGTGGTTGAGACTTCAAGTCTTACTTGGGAGGTCCGAGGTTCGATCCTGGGCACACACCTCTGATTCTTGAGTTATGTGTGTTTTAGGCAATTGAAGATCACTTGCTTTAGCGGTGAAGGAAAACATCGTGAGGAAACCTGCACTCCTGAGAGTTCCCAAAAAGTTCTCAAAGGTGTGTGAAGTCTGCCAACCCGCACTGGGCCAGCGTGGTGGACTATGGCCTAATACCCTCCTCATTCTGAGGAGGAGACCCGGCTCAGCAGTGGGCCATTGAAGGGTTGTGATGATGATGTGTACAATGAATGGCTAATATAAAGGCTATGGGTGCGACACGGTCAGGAGACAGCTACACGTTACCAGCTCTTAATATTCTGACAGGAACCTAAGCCTTGCCTTGGACTTGTGTCCAAGCGTATAGGTTTAAAGGATCCTTTAATTCAATTGAAATACTCGCCTTCACTAGGTTCTCTGTCTTAGCTTAAAGTTAGGCTTACATAAGGCTAACCTGACAGAAGGCTAACCTAACACGCCTAACTTACGTTTTCAACATATATAGATTTATCAGCACGAAAGTAATATTTTAATAATTAAACACATCACTTTCGCTTGTCCGTAATTCAAATATAAAAATACATAACATTTTACCTTAGCGAAGCGAGGATGGATCAACTAGCAATATTACATATAAAATATACTTATTATTAAATATTTTTTTGTTTACTTAATTGTAATATATGGTACAAAAAAAAAAAATATATCCCTACCTAACATAACTTTGAAACGGAAAATAGATATTCGGGAACGGGAAATTAAAGAAATAGAAGTTGAAGAAGAAGAATAGAACGTTTTAAATTATGAGAGAAATTATTTTAGTAACAAAAGGTTTCCTGATTTTGATATTATGCAGACTTAGATTTAAAAAGTAGCCGTTATATTTATATTAACGAAATTTAATTATACCTTAGGGTCTATTTAGTAGCAGTATTTACTTTTAACAGTCACAAATTGTGTTAAACTTTGTATTCGAAACTTAGCTTTTCCCGTGAGTCATTTATTACCATATTTATCCAGGACTTTTGAAAGTGTAATATTATAATAAGCAAGAAAAGCTCATCTGGACCCATTTGTCGGCGTAATTGCCTCATCACGAACGACGGACAGAGTTTAAAGGACATTTTATCTACGCCCAATTTGTTACGGTGTCAGTTGGATCTGAAAAAATTAAGTTAAGGAAATAGCACCTATTTTTCTTGGAGATAAAGAAAAATTGTATTTATGAAAATTTTGTGTTGGCAAAAATTTATGAAGTTAAATATAAATTGTTTGCAACAATATCGTATAAGGTAAAGGAATAAATTAAGACATTACGGTATTAAAAAATACCTTTTGTTTCTAACATTTAAGATATTAAAGGTAAAAACATAGACAATTCATAATATCATTGAAATTGATTTTTATTAACTTTTTATAAAGAGTTTTTTAGTTATTGAAGCGATTGTACTTATCTGTTCAATTTCTTGTAAAACACATTTATCAAAAAAAATGTTAATAAAACTTCGGCTTTTATATTGAATATTAATTTTATTCCATCGACTTTTCATTTTAGGTTATTCATTTTTATTTTATTTTTAAATTCTTTAATGCATTTTCTGTGATTTCCAATATTTATATGTAGTTGAATTTAAAATTGTATTTTATGCTTCTGCATTCAAAAAACAAAGAGTCAAAACTATATTTCCTTTATATACTTAACTAGCGACCCGCCCCGGCTTCGCACGGGTGCAATGCTAATACTAAATATACTACAGCATGTCTTTATATACAACGTTCACAGCTTTTTTGTCATTAGACAATACAAACATGTTCTCATAGGCACGCGCCGCGCAACCGCTACGTCCCTGCATTTTAAATCTGTAATATCTTCGAAAATATTCATTTAAATTACATGCTGTAAAGGGCTATACTTATCTTTATAAAATGCATAATATATTTAGGGTAATCCTAGTCCTAATTGGATAAGGATTAATGCTGTATTGTTTAAAATCGCTTCGTAAATAAGCCATTATTTCTTGTAAAAAGTAAAGAATAAAAAATGGTTATTGTGGGTTATCCCTAAGAGATAGACATATGCTATTGGGGACTTTTTTGTAGACCTTTTTAAGGTGTACAATACTGTAGTACATTATTTTGATCTATCTCGTAGGGTTCAGCCAGCGTTTGCAATGTAAGCGCAAAAAAATGTCTTTATTTACGACATCACATTAGAAACCTCTATAATTATTAGTGTTTCTCTGCTATATCATGTATTTATTATACATAAAAACCTTCCTCACGATTCACTCTATCTACAAAAAAACCGCATCAAAATCCGTTGCTTAGTTTTAAAAATCTAAGCATACATAGGGACATACAGACAGACAGCGGGAAGCAACTTTGTTTTATACTATGTAGTGAAAATACAATCATAAAAATTTAAATATATGTGTAAAATTAAGACATAAGGGTTTAAATTAGCGTAATGTTAGTTATTTGAGCCTCATTCACTTTTTTCGTGATATTTGTATGAAGTGCCTTATATTCTAGATAAATTTTACATACTAAGAATGTACAATCTTCAAAGTAGTGACAAGATGTTAAACAAAATATGTTAAGTTTATAAACATAAAAGCAATTTAAAAGTAGAAAAAAACTAGGACAACGTAAAATAATTGAAGTTTGCCTTTCAGATAAAACCATTAGGTTAAGTTGGTTTCTTTTCAAGTCCCCCAGAGTAAGTGATAGGTAGTATTATGGAAGTGGGCGGAAATCCTCATTATAACGCGAGCGCAGTAGAAATAGCCTCTTCAATAACACTTCACTGAGAGACATTTTACGTGACATTTTTCATTCGCAAGCCTAATTGCTTTGCTTTTAGCTGTTGAAATAAAACCGTTGGCTATTTTTAGGAAATTAAGTTAATTTGTAATTTATTTTCAGGTAACTAACTAGTCAGTGTTATTATATAATTTTTAGTATGACAAAAAAAAATTACTTTACTTTTCTAAATAATTGTTATACTAGCTAATAGCACTGGCATTGTAGGGTTTATCTACTACAATATACATATATATACATATGTCGGAGCAAACTAAGGGAATCACTGTATATGACTAAGGTTAGGTTAGGCTATCGTTGTGCCAATTAGTTACCAAGTGGCGATTACATTGTAAGGTGACATTTATCGGGCAATAATCCCAACATTAACATAACACTGCACATCACTTTAACTAACACTATCCAGAGACTACTTGAATCCTCGAGAGACCGCATAAACCTAAGACTACAGTCAGACTGTCGAGGGTGTATAAAGAGTCGGGACTGTCAAAATGACGGGAATAACTACTACCCTACTTCAACGCCATAGATGGCGATAACGGTTCGATTATTCGATATAGGTTTATATATGTCGGGAACGACTAAAAGATTAATCGAATAATCGATTCGTCATCGGTGTCTATGGCGCTAAGAGTAGAATAATAATCACTTCCGCCTGCCCCACCAGTGGAGGGGAATAATAGCTAGTTTCGACCCTTTATATGCACATCAACATCGACAATCTTACTGAGGTCTTAGTCGTGCGCGGTCTCTCAAGAAGTGAATATAGTCCCTGGATAGTGATAGTGTTGTGAAGTGCTGTCCGATTAAGATCACGTAAGTCCTTACAATGTAGTCGTTAGGTTTAAACAGTGAAACTAAGCAGTGGAGGTGAGTGTCGTAATTACATAAAGGATATCCTTAAACCTACACCTAGGTCACAAGTCCAAGGCACTGCTTGGGTTCCTGTCATAATAGTAAGAGATCGTAACGTTTAGTTATATCCTGACCGTATTGCGCCCAGATAGCTTTTGAGATAGGCCATCCATATATATCCTTTATTTTTGTTTCCGACATATATAAGGTATGTCGGAGAATAGTAAACGATTATCCTCTTCAAATCAATTTTGTCTATTAGAGAAAACCGCGTTAAAATCCGTTGCATAATTTAAAAGATCTAAACGTACAGACAGCGTGAAGTGAGCAAAGCTTTGTTTTATATTATGTAAAGAAGCTAAAGCTATAAAGTTAATAAAACAAGTCTAAAGGATATGAGACAAGGAAATAAGTTCTAAGATTATTACATGGAAAAATAATTTATTAACAAATGAACGAAACAAATATATGGAGCACAATGCAAAGGGCCTTCGGAAAATGTTCGTAAGTATGAAAAACTTTATGAATAGCTCTTACTGGCGTATCTCCAATTTTCCGCCTACATTATTGTAATCAGAATTATAGAGACTTTATGATGGAAATAATTTATTACTTTTGTCTTTTCAAAGAACTAAGTAAACCTTTTATTTAATAAAACATCTAAAACTTTGCTGTATATTAAATAACTAGCTGACCCTTAAAACTTCCTCTGCGTCATATAGGAGAGAAATAGAGAAATGGGGAGTAGGCACATATTTAAATACAATTCTAAAGGAGGTGAAACTTTCTTTTTTATCGCCGGTTTTCTCCCATTTCAACATTTATCATTGATTCTCCGCTCCTATGGGTCGTAGCGTGATGTTATATAGCCTATAGTTTTCCCCGATAAATAGACTATCCAACACAAAAATATTTTTTCAATTAAGAGTAGTTCTTGAGCTTTCAAACCAAAATTAGTCTAGTTATGCTTAAGTAGGTCACAAGTTCCAGGGTTTTCAGGGTTTACGAGTATATGTTATAATAAAGTGTTAACATATTATTTCGAAATATGTATTTCGAAGTTGCTGGAAAATGTCAAAATAGAATAAGACGGCAAGATGAACCGAGGGGGAGAGCAAAATGTCGTTCGTTGGAAATTTCGCGAGCGTTCGAACATTGACATGTGGGAAAAGGACGGCATTAGGGAAATTTATGTGTTCGAGTGGGATGGGTATAATTCTAGATCTTTCCAGGGGTTGTCAGAATAATCTTGTTTTTAAATTGCTAGAATCAGGTAACGAGAAATTTCTGTATGAAAACCTATATAAAGGCTTGTACGGACGATTGCGAGTCAGTCTATTACTCGAGAGTGAAGAAGTGAGTTCGAAGATCGAAGTGCAGAGAAAGAGGTGCCTAGTCATAGTGGTGGAATATTGTGAGGTGTATAGCGAAGAAATAGTGTTTAGTGAGAAGTGCACATAAGTGTGGAACTGTACAGATTAGAAATAAGAAGTGTAAATACTGGAGACGTGTAAATAGTGCGAGAACGTAGTGTAGAGTTATGTTTGTGAAGATTTAGGTGGACTTTTGTATCATTTTATATAAATCCTTTACCAACGAAGCATCTATCAATTTCATCCAATCCCGAACTCAAGCTCGTAACAATATGTTACTATATGTATCTATATTTAAGAAAAAAACTTGGTAAATAGGCTGTTTAATGAAAAGGGATTCTCAATTGAAATGACTGCATAAATTAAATCAAAAAGTTAAAAATTAAAAAAATACTTCTTAAAATACAAAACATTTTTTAGTTTTCAACTTTTTGTCTCAACTCTGACATTTATCTTTTATAGTTTAAAATTAACTTGACATTTCGCTTGAATCCCTTTATTTCTATGAACTCTCACTTTCACAATAATGGTTAAAGCGAAAATTGTTTAAAAGGAACTTGAATACATTAAAGTATTTCAAGAAGTTGAATAGATAAATAAAATTTGAATACATTAACTAACGTTATAAATTAATATTAAACAACTTAACGTATAAATTATTTTAAAATGAAGGTCAGGAAAAGATAGGTGTTTGTTATTCATCCCTATCCCCATCTTGTTACAATTAAATAAATTATAAAGTAGGTATAGAAACTGCACCAGTAATGGACGAAAAGAATAAAATTTGTATAAATAGTATTTTTTTTAATATATTGTTCATTACTTTGACATAAGCTTAAGTTATCGCTCATAAATTTGATATTTTATTCAAATCGTAATAACGAAGTTCTTGTGTAACGAAGTTTAAGAAAATGTTATTTACATCATATAGAAAATATACTTGTCAACTTATTATTGAAATATTTTAGCTAGAATGTATTTTATTAGTTAGTTTTAGTGTAAAGTTGAATAGAGTAAATAATCAAGATGGATGATACATAGTTTATTATTGGTTTAGATAGGTTGTGTCTTTAATAGTATACCTATGATTATTTATTCATATTTATTAAAATTAATATGTTTACATAACAATATTATAATACTAGTCGACCTGCCCCAGCTTTGCACGGGTGTAATTTACCACGTAAAATACTTAGAATTATCAAAAACTTTCAATACGTTGATGCATGCAATAGAAATATTTATACAACAGTGAACATATTTTATCGTTATCTTCTGGGATAAGTAGTAGCCTATATGTCAGTCCAGGTTATAAAGTATCTGTGTGTTAAATTACTTTGAAATCCATTCTGCTGTTTTTGCATGATAGAGAAACAAACATACAAACTGTCATATTTTTAATATTAGTAAGGTTGATACTGAGCGTATATAAAAACTCACAAAATTTATGTTTGTACTTATTGACATAAGCAAAGTACTGAGTATTAACTAGTTAAATTATATAAGAAATTCTCATAAAACATTGTTTAGCTGAGCCTATGTTGTAGAGTTAGACAGCTCATGGATCAAAGTTTTTCAACTTATGTTCTTGAGTAAAGTGGAAAAACAAATTTATTACTTGTAATACTTTTACAGTAAATGTTATAAAGTATAAAGAAAATATAATAGGTCGGGGAAAAAGTCTTTTCGCATTATAGTGTGTATGAACTTGTAATAAAATCTCTTTGGCTATACTATCTGTATCTGTTTTGGTATCATTAAAAGTTTACATTTTAAAGAATTCAAACTAGGCAAATGTGTGATTTTAATTTGTTTTTCGTACTGTGAAGATGAGTGAATTAAAGAAATTCGACACATTTTAAAATTTTACTACAATAAAAGTAAAAATACAACGCAAGCCGCGAAAAAAATTTTCGTTGTTTATGGACCTTGTGCGGGTCTGTAAGAGTAGCACAAATTTGGTTTAAGCGTTTTCAATCCAGAAATTTTGATGTCAAAGATGCATGATGTCAAAGATGCCTCGCTCTGTTCGAACTATTACAGATAAAATGGATGCCATTTTTGAAAAAGTGGAGCAAGATCGGCATATCAGTAGTTACGACGTAGCTGAAGAACTGGGCATTGACCACAAAACAGTTTTGGCGCATTTGAAAAACCCAGTTAGGGTACACAAAAAGCTCGATATTTGGGTACCTCACGAGCACACTGAAAGAAACCTAATAAACCGTGTACTCATTTTTGATTCTTTATTACGATGTAATGAAACCGAACCATTTTTGAAGAAGCTGATAACTGGTGATGAAAAGTGGATCACGTACTACAAAAACGTGCGAAAAAGGTCGTGGTCAAAGGCCGGTCAGTCTTCACAGACTGTGGTGAAACCCGGGTTAACTCGCAACAAGATGATGCTGTGTGTGTGGTGGGATTGGAAGGGCGTTATTCATTAAGGGCTGTTACCAGGTAGGTAGGACCATCTATTCTGAACTCTACTACGAACAACTGATGAGATTAAATCAAGAAGTTGCGAGAAAGCGGCCGGAATTAATCAATAGAAGGTGTGTGGTTTTTCATTATGATAACGCTAGACCTCACACATTTTTAGCCACTCAGCAAAAATAAAGAGAGTTTGGCTGGGAGGTGTTAATGCATCCGCCGTATAGTCCTGACCTTGCACCTTCAGATTTCCACCTGTTTCGGTCTCTTCAGAATTCTTTAGGCAGTGTCAGGTTAACATCACGAGAGGACTGCCAAAACTACTTGTCGCGGTTTTTTGATCAGAAGGCCCAAAATTTTTATAGCAATGGGATCACGTCCCTACCTACAAGATGGCAAAAAGTTATCGAACAAAATGGTACCTACATACTTTAGTTAAATGTAAAAAAACTATATTAAAAAATGTTTTGAATTTTCTTAAAAAATGCGAAAAGACTTTTTCCCCAACCTAATATATTATGTTGAAGATTTTAGATTTGTTTAATGATAAATTTATTATTAAAATAGGCTAATTTATTTATAAAGAAGAAGAAATAATGATATTATTTTATATATAAGTTATAATTCAAATACGAGAGGAATCAATGCAACAATAATCAACAAGCACTTTAGACAAGAAGACAAGAGACCCAGAAGCAGGTTTAAAGAGCTCTGACAACACAAAATCTCGCATTAGGTTGTTACTTGACCATCTTCAAAATCATCATTATATTTTGCATCACTTACACATCAAAATTTTGGTAAAAATGTCTACGCCCATCGGCATACGGGTTTCCTCTGTCCCCTGCTTGATCATCGACTATTAACACAATCAATACAGCAACTCTCATAATTGATACAATAACTACTATAACATATACTACAGGTCAACACAGCAACTACGAATCAATACAATAACAATCACAATAAATCTAACACTACAGTATAATTAAACGGCAAAAATAATTTATCTGAACAATATATCCAAACTAGTTTATGTTAATAAAGCGTAGTTATTCGGTATCTCGTTGGAATTACTAATTTTACCTGTAATTGATCTTTAGACAGACCACATGTTGCGGTTGTAAGCTAAAGGCTAAAATGGTAATGGTTGCGAACAACATTAAACATAAATTATAATAATACTATTTCACTACGTTCAGGATTACTTTATCGAAATATTAGATCGAATCTATTATATTATTGAATGGAATATGTTTTTTGGTTATTGTTGTTGCTAATTTTGATTTAGAACAATATAAATTATGAAAGAGTCATCTTGCTCTTGTTTCATCTGCAAATGTCAAGTACCATCGTAAGTTTGCCTCCGTTTTTCACAGATATCTCACAGATATCACTAATATTATAAACGTGAAAATATGTTTAGATAGTTCGAGTTCGCATCAACGTTCATAATTTTATGTTTCAGGGTAGTAATTTTTATTTTATTCAAAGATGTACATATAACCTCTGTTCTGTTAGGCTTGAGCCAGTTGTCAAACGGAGCTCGCCTGATGATGGGACTTCATTACTAAGGTTGGAGTAAATTTTTAATATTGGTTACTCGTTTTCCGTTTTAAGTGCATATTATTATTGTCTTGTGTTGCGGTATCAGTTCCATGTATATAACAGAATGTTTGTTACTCAATCACACAAAAACAGTTGAACGGATTTCGATTAAATTTGGCATAGAGACATCCTAGAAATTTATAGTTCTGTTGGGATAATAATATAATATTTATTGAACGCCTGAATATTTTTTTATAGCAATATATTGAAAATTAGGCGATTTATTTTAGCACGATGATCGTGTCGATTGACGATCACGCGAGCGACGATCATCAACGCCGATTGCGTAGACACGTCAACGAAGAAACCGGCGATTCCCTTTGATGTGTGCCCGAAAAACCGACAAGTCACGGATCGCAGGCGATCACAGACGATGATCGGCGAGTACAGGCGAGTATGCCCTCTACACAATCGTGCTCGCGCGTAATCGTCTGTAACCGCCGATTGTGTAGAGACAGCTTAAGGTTCCAGGTTTTAGTTGAATATAATTTGATATACATACATCAGGAATAAGTAGCAAACACTCTTCACTTTAATTATCGGCGCCGTAAAAGTGTTGTACTATCTGCTGCCCGTGTTATTTGATAAGTACAATGTTGATAGCTTCAAATTCAGAGAAAGCAACATATCTTCGTATAATTGCCTGTTATTTGGCAATTTATGGCTAAACGCTGCCGTATTATTTCGAAAATAAGAAAAATAGGCGAATTACAAAAATAGGGTGGTTTGGATAGTCTTTACTATACCAATAATAAAATTTTCTTTTCCTGGTTTGGTTTTATGTTTAAGGAAATCACCAATTACTATGTCAACTTAGCTCTGGTTGTTAAACTTGGTAAATGTATGAAGTAACTTGTTTATAATATAAATCATATGAATAAACTTAACAGCTTTTCAAATATTATACAAGTTACTTTTTACCTTTACGAACAACTTTTGAATTCGTTTAATGCATTTCCTTATCAGGCAAAACCCCTATGAAAAGAATAATTTGTTTGTTGATTGTATTGTTGATATTTAATTCCCTCTTTTTACCAAATTAAATAAAAAATATTATAGGTATAAGATAATTTATGTCAGTTTAGAGTAAATATAAATTCCTAAATGCGATAAGCATCAACAAACAAAAACCGACCCTTAATTAACCAAAGTTTTGCTTTTAAATAAACAACAAACTTTTCTCATAACTCTTTATTACTGAGTGATGGACTTTTAACAATTCATAAGCAAGCTGTAGGTATTGATAGATCTTTGTGGAGATATCTAGACTGATATTGCTAGCTTTACAAGTCAGTAATGACTATCATGCAAAAGTGTTAATGTTATTGAAATTATCCCTTATTAAGGATCATGTCACTCATAACATGCATTACTAATAAAATGTTACGTTCAAGTTCGAGTAGTAAAGGCGAGGGCTGTTAAAAATAATATCTGCAGTGAAATATCTTCAGGGTAGTAAAATTTACTATTACACTCCAATTTAAGGCAAATTCTAGGTATGGTAGCCGACAACCAACTTTAGGTCTGAGAAAAAATAGTGGGGGAAAGTTGTAGCGTGCTTTGTTAGCGTGCTGCGTGCCAGTATTGGCAGTTTCATCCGTGAAATTTACTCTTTTGGCAAGTTGCAGACGCGCGGGAACTGAATCCTCGCACAAGAACCAATCGTGTGTGACACGCTGCTCCCACACCGCGCTCCCCGCTAAAAAAGCCCCAATTGTTACTTCTGCGTATTGAATGTCAAACCTTAATACTTTCGCCGGTAGGTTTACCTATTTCTAAAAAGGCAACTTGAACAACCAATAAATAAAAAACTCCACCGAAAGAAAGGTGAACTACATTGTCCTGCAAAAGAAGGTATAACACTCATATACGTGACGATAATTTCTGTACTATTTAAGTTAGAAACTTGAAATAAAAAGCATTATCTATAAAATTTAGTTTCGTTACATAAAAAGTCCTTTTTGACAACGTCTACGGGTGGCCTGCTGTCAGCGATACGCTCAAGCCTACATTGGAGAAAGAGTCCAATACGGCGGGCGCTCTGTACACGTATGGGCTCGCATCTCTTCGGAAGGTTGAACAGAGTTAGTGGCCATAGAAAATGGCACTCTGACCGGGGTAAGATATGATCAAGAGATCCTCAATAAGTATCTAGTAAATATGGGTGATGGATCAACTCTAATCCAAGATAATGCCCGGCCACACACCGCTCAGGTTGGACAAGAGTACATTCAGGACGTTGGTATCAACTTAATGGCCTGGCCACCAAGGAGCCCTGACCTGAACCCGATCGAACACGCTTGAGATGAGCATGGAAGGCTGGTCAGGCGACGCAGGCGACCTCCAGTTACCCTCAATGATATTAAACAGGCCCTGAAGGAAGAATGGGAGTATATCCCCAACATCGTCTTCGGAACCTCGTCTTCAGTATGCCAAACACATTCGAAGCTGTGATCAGAGCTAGAGGAGGCAACACCAGTTATTAAAAATGTGAATTTAAGACTACAAACAACTTTTTCAGGGTTTTTTAAATTTTTGCCATTCAGTGAAAATGGTTACTTTTTGTTTTTATGTGTCATTTATATTCAAAAAATATTTTTTTAACTGTCCTAAATGTTGTTTTTTTATTTCAAGTTTCTAAATTTAATAGTTCAGGAGAAAATTGAATTTAAAAACTGTTATACTTTCTTTTGCAGGCCAGTATATTTCCATAACGTTTGATTGCTTAGTAGTTTCTATTGACGACATCGAAAACTTATAAGATTAGCATTTTTACAAGTCAGTAATGACTATCCTATATATAAGTGTAAATGTTAGGGTGTTTAAACTGAAATCTTCACTGAAATTAATTCAATATTACAACTACACTCCAATATGGGCAAATTTAGGTTATTAATATATTGCTAGGAACCTTTCAAATTAATTAATAAAAAATAATATTTTTTTAATAAAGTTTTCTTAACTTAATAACAATCTTAAATTGTTTTGTGTGACTTTCTACTTATAGAATAAAAACTTTTCAAGTATATTTATTGATAAGATTACCTAATAATATTTTGAAATTAAGACGAAATACAATGTGTGTTTAATATTTTGAAAATTAAAATGTAAATTTTAAATTAATTGCAAGGAAAGTTTCTTTATAACTGTTTATTATTGTGATGGACTGTTATCAGTTGCCGGGTGGCTGCAGGCATCGATACGATTGACGTTATTATCGCGGCTGCGATCTTCGGAAAGCTTACGTTCAACCAAACTTATTCACTGTATTAACATTCAATTTTAATACCTATATCTGTGAAACATGATCTATTTTAAATTGGTTTTTATTCGTATCATAGTTTACGGGTTTTATGTGTATACAATACAAGTTTATTTATAAAAAGATACCGCACCATAGATATTCGGGATAAAACATGTTTTTAAAGGAAAATTAGCAACTCATAATATTACTCTAAAATTTAATAGAAATTGTTTGAATGTCTGAATTTAATGAATTTTCGGTATATTTTCATTTCAATTGTTATCGTTGTAACTCGCCATCCGATGCTGTAGGGGAGAATCTATTTTCCTTAACGAAGCTAGGGCGGCTAATTTAGTAATGCTATAATTTTATTCTACGCGTATATATTACTCTATACGTATAAAATAATAAGTAAACAAAAAAAATTGGTTGTAGACTTATTTGCCTCTATAACTTATTTTTGAAAATTTAACTGTTAAGGTAGTGAAAAGAGAAGAAAATTAGTAATCCATTTATTGTGGTATCCAGTGACTGTTGTTAAATATTGATGATATAATTAGTTTTCCAAAGGGATCGTATCATTTTTTACTATGTCTATAGTCCTTCATAAAACTATACTAGCAGAGTTAATTTAACAAAAGCTGAACAATGTGAGGCAACTAGAAGGCAGAACAGTGGCGTGCTCTATCGCTACAGGCAATCAGTTAATACTGCGTCCTGTCTAAATTACACACGGTCGCCCAAACACAAGTTTTAATTTGAAAACCTAACATTTTAACGAGCATACATTAAATTAAACAATAATTGGTTAAAGTTTATTAAAGTAACATATAAGGAATTTTTTGTTTAATTAAGTATGTTAAGCATAATTGTTTACACCGATATTACAAAACAAAATGATGTTTTATTTTTTTTTTTATATTAAGTGGTAAGTGACTACCTTCCCCATGGATATCAGCCCATGAAGATACCCTCATCTGCTTGTCTTGCAGAAGCGTTGCTGTGAAGAAAAAAATGCTGTAGTTCAATGGACCTTGAGCAAGAACCCAAAGTTCAATCGATCCGGAGCATTGATGGAATAGAAGAGGGAAGAGGCAAGTCTGGCTCACGAGCAGAACATGTATGCAGGTATAGCAAGCCAGTCAGGGAAAGGAAGGGAAGTATTATTCTACTCTTAAGAGATGCTCTCCCAGCAGCAGAAGAGAATTGTATTCTAACCCGTCCCCTCACGGATAGTATTCTATCTACAGATTACTATGATTAGTACTCGTATCTACAGATATAGATGAGATTGTTAATGGATCTGTGAATTATGATTTAAATAATAAGTGTATATTCAGAAATCATTAAAAATATTTCTTTGTTAGCCACGTTTACCTATAAAAAAGAAATTTAAAAAATTTGATCCCCCCTAGCATCGCGTGGTATAACATTTTTTAATGACAATTACTTTTTTCCTGACATCCAATTTGAAATAAAACATGGTATTTGTAATTTTTGGCTGATGAAGTAGGTACTCTAACGAACTTTTTAATAATTGTATTTACATGTTTTGGCTAAGTTTTATTACATATCTTCTATGTACCTACTTTTATATATAGGATATTCAATGAGTTATGTTTTCATTATTATAAGCAACGTCGATTTACTTACAAAACATTACATTATGGGAGAAGATTCCATCGGGAGAATTCAAACGCCTGAATACCTAAGATGAGCTTGTTCAAAGATTACATAACATTAAAAATACCTTCGCAAATATACTCCAGAGCTCAAAAGCCAATCTTCTAATGACATTACAAGACGTTCTCAAGTATAAGTAGGCATGTGTTCATCATAAGGGTAGTGAAAGGGTTGCGGTCAGTCCGCAGGGAAGCTAAAAGGGTCAAGTGACGGATGAACAATTTCGCACAGGCCGATTTGTCAGTCTCAAGAGAATTGGGTTAGAAGAGAATAAAATCATTTCCTAAATATAATCCTCGTAAAATTGTTTGAACACTCTTTGTTTTTTACCTTTTTAGACTTTAAATCTACATGAGTTACAAACACGGAGGAAATTGAGGAGGGAAGAGGAGGGGGTATATTGAAAACAATAAGAGGGCTGATATTGAATGCGATAAACTAAAAATATATTTTTTACAATTACGACAGGGACATGAGCAGTGCCTTGTGACCAAAAATGTGGGTATGCAAAGCCTTTTAATAGAATTTCAACACTCGCCTTCACTGCTTAGTTTCAGTGTTTAAACCTAAGAATAGGTTAACCTAAGCCTAACTTATTCGCCGACATATATATCTATATCTGCCCGTTGTCTATATTTAGACAATCGTAGACCAAGTGCATCGGATGATCATATTAAGTTGGATTGCAATCTGATACCCCTACCGCATTTTTCCTCGAAATTTCGAATACTTATATATTTTAACTCGCTGATCACAATTGATGATAGTTAAAATTGAAGATATGGTATTATATTTTAGGAAAACTGTTGATATTCTTGCCGACTATTTTCAAAAGATATCTGGTTTTCGAGCTAGTAGTGTCTTCATACAAATAGACTGACTTATCTTTTATGACGTTTCAAAAATACTTTAACATAACTAGTTTTTAACTGTATGTTTTTTGTATTAAAGAATCATTAATTAATTATTTAACACGCAAAACGATAAAAAGATAACGTTTAGCTATATTGTTTAAGCAATAAAATTACTTGGTCTAACAACTCCAGCTTTTTGCTGTGCGGATCTTGAGAAAGCAAATGATACTAATTAAACATTAAGATAGCGATAAGAAGGATCCAATTTGAACAGTAACATTCAACATCTTGTAGTTATTATTTTCTAAGCGCAGCAGTTCATTCTGTTATGCTTGTGACTACCGTTCAAAAGTACCGTAATATTTCGAAAATACTAAAAATAATAATTCAACATATTAGCTCAAAGACTATCTTATCATTTACCATTAAGGTAGTTCCAGTTCCTACATCCTGGCTCCCTCATCAGATCAGCTCTTTAATATCATTTTATTGCATTATCAGATACGAGGAATTGGCTGAAGTGATTTCTAAATGTTGACGGACAATTTGCATATGAACAATACAAGTTATATTTTTTTAATAATCCAATTAGGTCACTGATTATTACTGAACTATATGTATATTATAATTAATGGAAATTCATTACATGGCGCCGTTAACCTTTGACTATGTAGTGCAATCATTAATTAGTTGAAGCTGTAGTACCTACTAATTAATTAGTTTCGAGCATTGTATTGTAACTTGATTTGACATAGTGGAAATATATGTGGGTATATAATATCTGTATAATATTGCTCAAAATATATAAGGGAAACCAATGTTATTTGAATATTTCAGAAATTTATACATAATATAATAAAATCCGGCCAAGTGCGAGTCAGTTGCGCATTGAGGTTTTCGTACAATTTAAATTGGGGGACAAACTTAATTTTGCCGTCGGAAAACTATCTTCCTCATACATCCACCTAGGTCACTGTCAGTATACCAACCGCAAAAAAAATTAGTCCCTTATCATCCATTAATTTACTCCCTCAACTGTTTACTCATTCAATCACTCACTAAATCACCGCCCATGCACCTATTCATAAAGTGACTTACTTAATTTACTTATTTACAAAGTACTTACTCACTCAACCATCATCTCAACTACTAAACTGTATTACTCTACTCACCTTTCTATCTCCAATCTACTGCACCCACTCAACAGATAGCCTTCACAGCTCTTCATAAATTATAGGTAACAACCATCTAGATCACCTGAAATATCGAATGTAAACGACCGCACCAAAATGGGTTCATTTATCAGGTTATTACGATTTCACAGACAAACACACAGATACACTGTTAAACAATAAAACAATGTCATCTTGAGCCCATTTATTTCACATAAATAAATCAACATTAATATCAGCGCAGTCTTTCGGGAGCTACGACGTCACAGACAGATGCATACACTACATATATATACACTGTTAAACTTATAAAACAATGGGGTCCTAATCCCATCTGCTATATCTATATAGAAAAAAAACGAGCATCACCATTAAAGAAGTCGGTTGAAAATCACTTTCAGCCAAAGTACACTTAAAGACAATTCCATTAACACGACTAGTTTACGTTGTTCCATGCCTGAGTTCCAGTACATACCTTCCGGTGTCATCATCAACTAATGGTACAGGAAGCCGGAATCTAATGATAATATCAACATGAAAATTATTTATTTAAATTTTCTCATAGTACTAATTACTTAACATTCTTAACCATATTATGGCTACCTGTGGTCTTCCTCATCAATTCCACTTCACCAAATGATAAGTTCTGAATGCAAATGCTTCAAAAACTTTTGAATACATCAAAATCACTATATGTATGCCTGTAGCCTGTGTGTAACTTTTGAGGAGTCAATTCCTCAAGGATCCCATCATCAGAACTGGATTTTGAAAAAAAAGGACCAATCTGTAGGCATACCCTATGAGATACAAGAAAAAAATTCCAATTCGGTTCATAAATGACGGAGTTCTCAGATAACAAACATACAACCGAAATGATAATCTCCGTTTTTTTGAAGTCGGTTGAAAATGTTGAAAAAGTCCGCATGTTTTGATTGCGTTCATTTATAAGTTAATTTGTTCAAGTTGCGTTCATTTGTAGATCGGAACTCCAAAAATTATTTCAATCATTAGCTAGATAATATAAGAGTAAAAGGTATATACATACACACGAAAGCAAAGTGAGGGTTTACAATAATATTATGCTTATAGGGAGCTTAGTGAGCTTACACTACATAATTTACTCGCTTGAAATTAGCTTACGAACATAACAGAATTTCCCTGCAGAAATGCTTAAGCTCCCAGGCAATATACTGTGCCTATAACCATGTTATCTTTTAGCTTAAATAGCACACACACAAATACATAATATATTAGGTTCTTCTAATTTTATTTTAGCAACACTTGATAACTTTTAATTAGCAAATAGTTCTTACTGAATAAATAAAGCTTTTCTCCCAATAATATAGTTTAAAGTAGTACAAGTGTAGTTTGGTGTAATGATGCTAGGCTCTAGTAATACTTAAAAGTCAAATATTGAGGATTACTAGTCTTTAACATTATTAACAAGCAGTAGAGTCTAAACCGTTAAATTAGATGTATCATGTTAGTACAAACAGCCAGACTGTATAATTTCCATGGAGATATTAGCGAGGTTAAATAGATTAGTCTATACGTTGGAGCATTTCACTCATTTTGTGTGACTGTTTTGGACAGGTTTTCATTCTCAATTATAGCGTAGTTTCTCTTAAATGTATCTAGATTATTAACGTTGTTTATTTGAAATTCATCCCCTCTTCCTGCTTGAAATACAATTTTTCCCTCTCCTATGAAAAATCATGGCTACGAATAAAACTTTTTAATTTAAGTTTTTGTCTCAAGACTAGAAAGGGTAATATTATCTATATGGAAGTTATACTGTACAGTAACACATAAAAGATAATAATAATATGCACTTTAGATGAAAACCGAGAAATATAATCTCAAACACTCACAAAATCATTCACAGCATAACGATACCGACTGTGACAAATCTATCAGAGCAGAGCTTATACATAGTCTTGTTATAAATTGTTACAGTACAGCTACAGTAAGCAGTGATGGCCCAGTGGTTGAGACTTCAAGTCTTCCTCGGGAGGTCCGAGTTCGATCCTGGGCACACACTTCTGACTCTGTGTGCCCAGGATCTTATGTGTGTTTTAAGCAATTAAATATCACCTGCTTTAACGGTGAAGGTAAATATCGTGAGGAAACCTGCACTCCTGAGAGTTCCCTGAAGTTCTCAAAGGTGTATGAAGTCTGCCAACCCGCACTGGGCCAGCGTGGTGGACTATGGCCTAATACCCTCCTCATTCCGAGGAGAAGACCCGGCTCAGCAGTGGACCATTGAAGGGTCGTGATGATGAAATTGTTACGTGGGTATTATTAAAAATAAAATTAAAGGAACTACTCACAAATAACGACAGTAAATGACAGCCGAGTAGAGCTTGTTGCTTGCGATCTAGGTGATGGTTTATGGAGCTTCTATGTTACAAACAAACAAGTTCTATTAAACTTCTACTTGCACTATAAGTTTAAAAAAATCTTGTCAAACTACCTCAAGTCAGCAACGCCGTTTATATCTATGCATGTGTTGTCAAACTGAGCTCGCCAGGTGACCATAAAGGCTGTACAACTTGTGAAGTGTCGTTATGCTGACACTCCATTGTGAAGGATTTTGTGAGAGTTTGAGATTATATTTCTTGGTTTCCGTCTAAATTACGTGTTATTTTTGACTTTTACGTGTTACTGTGCAGTATAGCATTAGCTTCCATATAATAAATCTACCAGGAAATAAGTTATATGTTGTGTAACTACATATCTCAGTTTTCACCAGCATCATAAAATTAAAAAACTAACCAAATGAGGTATTTTTTCCTTGTCAGCGTTTTTCATCAGCTATCTGAATAATATTGTTTATGTAAACAATAAAATGATTTATGATGAAAAGGGACCTTAAGAAAAATGTAATTATATTTTAAATGAAGGAGTTTTCTTAATGGCCTATTATATTACAATACACTTTCAAAATTTTGAATTTTTGCGATTTAATTGCTGAGTATTTTGTTTTAAATATCTCAACCGGCTCGGCAATTTATAAACTTAGTAGTAGTTACCTACCATAGATCTGCGTAAGTCTGACGAGTAATTTGTGCAATAAATATTGACTTGTAGTGGAATATGTTATGGGATCATAGGACTCATCATCATCATTATTCCAAACCTTAATAATAAACACCCAGCATAACGACACTACACCACTGCACAGCCGCAATGATCACCAGGCGTAATTTGACGACTGGCACAAATCGTCTGACTTCTCACTCTGTTATGGTGCGTGGGGATGCAATTCCAGGGTAGAGACCTATAAATGCGAATGCTACTGCTGCACCTCACGAGTGAGCAGGTCCTTGGTTTCGGCGATTATTGCTGTTTATGCTAGGTTGCGGAGAACGACGGTGTCAGGGTAGAAAAGGCGCTAGAAACCTTTTTTGGGGCGCCATACCGAAAATATAATATGACATAATGCGAGATGAAAAAAACAACAGGGCGTAAATAATTGGCGCAGAGGATACTTATTGACGAACGACCTCTTTTTTCGCTCATAAGTATTAGGCGCAGAAGATGCTTGGCGCTTTTTTTTTTATTATAAAATGGGCTTACTCTTGACCTCAGTCAGAAGATGGTGCGAGCTCGCCCAGAAGAAGCCTGTTCACTCTGCTTTAAAATCATTCGGGTTATACGTACTCGGAAATACAGACGCCGGCAGGGAATTCCATTCCTTGGCCGTGCGCATTAAAAAGATGACTGCATGCCTGACGCGTGTCTGTTTCCAGGGCGTGTTGTGAATTATTGAAGTATTGTGAAGTAAACCTGGGGAGGCCTAGCAGTTCGAACAGCAAACAAAGCGACGTCTTACATCTCCTCGTCCTGGTGGATGTTATGTACTTCCTGAAGTCGCCTCACTTGGTCCTGCAACTCGACCTCTAAGCCGTTAAGGTTCCGGCTGAGATACTCATTATGGTTCTCCAGAGAAAACCAATAAATTCTTCAACCGGCCGGGCAGGCGATCTCGCACGTGTGGTGGCCGGCTCTAACGTTGACGGCTCGGGTGCTCTATCGGAACAGAGGTTATACAGTCTTGGAATAAAATAGAAGATACTACCCGCGAATTTAAAGATATCAACGGTGTTGCTATCATATATAAATTTGTGACGTGATACTCTTATTGAGGCCTACATGAGTCTTTGATATATTCATTATTTTAATTAAATTTAGGTTAGTCAAAGTTTCGATAACAAGTTCGAGCAGTGGAAACGAGAATATATATTTTATGATAAAAGAGCTCTTTAAACCTGCTACTGGGTCACAATCCCTAGGCTGACATCAGTCTATTATGCATATAATTAATGTCTTTAGAAGTATGCAGTGTTGCTTATATATAGTTAATAGTATAAGAGGCCGTTCAAGTATTACCTAACCATTAAACGGGGGGAGGGGCAATGAGGGGGTCTGCAAGACGGTTACGTCAGCGATAAAAAAGTAAACACGCGGTAAGAGAATATCCTTGCTTAGAATGAGGAGAGAGAAAAAGCATGTATCAATGTTACGTAAGCACGTGGGGAAGGAGTTAAAACTTTGATTATTTTTGCTGACAAGGGGACGAAGGGGTTGCACCTGGGTCTCAATCCCCAGACACTGCTCGGCTCCGTCTAAATTGTATGTTATTATCATATTATGAGTGTTACTGTGCAGTATAGCTTAGTATATGTATGCCAAATATTTTTCAAATTCTTTTAGCCTTTTTAATGAAGTCGTAATGGAATAAGTACAAATACACAAATGCTAGCAACACTGTTGATACTTGATAGTGTTTCATTGGCTAATACTTTTTATTGGTTACTAGGGGCCCGTCCCGGCTTCGCACGGATGGATAATTTTTTTTTAACATTTTGGCTCCCGCATTCTGTCGCAGCGAGTAACGCGGCGACGTTACTCGCTGCGCTGCGAGGCACTGCACACCGCGCCGGCGGCCCGTCTGGGATTATTTTTTATTTATCTTGATATTTTTATTTCGTAATATCTTTTGACTGGAATGTCCGATTTCAATAATTCAAAAAGTAATTAACAGGTCTTGAAACAGTCTTCTTTACGAAATATTTTATTTGGATAAGAATTCATACAAAGTTATGGAAAACATGGTCTGATTTTGATAGGCATTTTTATCAACTTTTAAAATGTAAAAAAGTAGTTATAGTGACTTAACTAGAATAGTTGGACATATGGTCTCGCGGAGTTTTTTGTAGATATTGGTACGTTCTATAATATTGTATAACATTTTTTTGTTCTATCATCAATACTTTTCGCAGCGCATGCGATGAAAGATATTTTATGGCTAATTTTTTTGCACCTTGTGTTGGTTTTAGTGAGAATTTCTGGGGATCTCTAATTTTTTCTTGTAATAAATATAGCTTATGTTACTCAGGGATAATGTAGCTTTCTAATGGTGAAAGAATTTTTGAAATCGGTCCAGTAGTTTTTATGTTTATTCGTTACATACAAAAATACAAAAATATTATAATATTAGTATAGATATAGATATATTTTCTATAAGTTACTTCGTGAAATAATAAGTTATCATAAATCAACATAAGTTTATGAACCCTTATCAGAAATCACGTGACTGTTTGATATCTTTATTATATTATATTAGGAAAGTAATATTAGTAGAATATATGATTGAGAAGATTCTTATTATTTGATTTATTACTACACTCCGCTCCTATGGATCGTAGCGAGATGTTAAATAGCCTAAGTTACTCTTTGTTACATCAGCTAGCTGCCAATGAAAGTTCAGAGATTAGCCGGAACATACAGTGTACCGTGTATACATCCATATGCACTTAGTTTGAAGCGGTTTTTTTTATATTACAGACACTCCAAGTTCATATGTTAGTATGGATATTTTCTTATTGAATGTTTCTAGATTAGCCTGTCAAAATAGTGTTAACGTAAACCTTTTGAATTCTCGTTGCATTTTATAATGTTTATGTATGAAAGTAGCCAGGCATGAATGGAATTTGCCGCGTTCAACGCCAGTATTTGCTGCGGCTTTTTGAGAGACGTCAAAGAGATTGGCTCTTTGCTGAGAACGCGTGATTTTACCAGACCGCGAAATACTGAGTTTTTTCACTTCCTCTATTTTTTACCAAGCTGAAGCCTGTTCTAAATAGGAATTGTAAAAATCCTATTTCGTTCACGAATTCGTGAATCCCAGTGCGGTAATGGCATTGCAGATTTCGCTCAGAAAAAGGATAATGCATTTTGGCATGCAAATATAATAAAACAATTACTGTGAGCGTAAAATTGTAGTAAAATCTATTGAAATACCCATTATACTATTTTACGAGTGGCCTGCTCTTGCTTCGCTCCGGGTATTTAAAGCAATATTATAATTGATGTCCTCAATTTGTCACGCTGTAATTGTATAGTTTTTCATTATTTAAAAAAAGAAAAATAATAGAAAAAAAAGAAAAACGACAGATAATAAAAGATGGAGGATAGAAGAGCAAAGCAAGCAAGAAAAATAAAATTGAATAGGTAAAATACAGAGAGAGAAAGATAGAGATAATCGAAAGAAAAAAAAGTGAAAAGAGACTGGTCATTCTGAACAGATAAAGATAAAAATTTAGAAGAGACAAAAAAGAGAGAATGAGTATATAATAAGAAGAGAGACGGATATACTATAGACTTCTCTCAGTGAAAGAATATTAGAAATCAGATTAGTAACAACAAAATGGCCATATTCAATTAATAAAAAAAATATCTGGCAACACTAAATCATCTTTGTCTCTCACGAATAGTGTTGTTTTCTATCAGTGAAAAAGAAAATTACGTGATAGCACTTAAACGGCCATATCTTTTTAATTAGAATATTTATGGCAACACCACATAGCGTATGTTACCCGGAGAGGATGTAGCTTTCTATCGGTGAAAGAATTTTCAAAATCGGTTCAGTAGTTTTCGAGTCTATTCGCAAGAAACCAACATACAAACATGAAAACATACAATCACATCTTTCCTCTTTATATAATAGTTTATATAATTTTTTAGTCAATCCAAGGTTTTTAACAATTGGCGTCACCGTTGATAACATAGTATTATTTATCTAAATTAAAATATACCTACATGTACACAATGTATAACCTTTTTACATATAGGATTGAGCCAGCCTGTCGAGTGGTGTTGCGCAGTACATTAGGGAGACTAGTAGTTTAGTTTTTTTTGGTGAAATTAGGCTGCGTTTTCGTTGACACACTGAGTGAGGCCAAGTAAATGAAGCGATCCTGGGCACACACCTCTGACTTTGAATTATTTATGTTTTAAGCAATTAAATATCACTTGCTTTAACGGTGAAGGAAAACATCGTGAGGAAACCTGCACTCCTAAGAGTTCCCTAAAGGTCTTAAAGGCGTGTGAAGTCTGCCAACCCGCACTGGGCCAGCGTGGTGGACTATGGCCTAATACCCTCCTCATTCTGAGTAGACCCGGCTCAGCAGTGGGTCATTGAAGGGTCGTGATGATGAAACATATTCCTCGCTACAGTCGCACATCTCTGAGAGAGATGAGATTTTCAGGATGTTATTATTACTTTAAAAAAAAAATTATTATAGCAGTTTTTTTTTTCATTCTTGACCCCTCCAACTAAGCTAAATGCTAGCTTTACTTATATCCTATTTGTATTGTTTAAATGTCTATCTAAGGCCAATTAATAATCTTAATATTTTTCTAACAATCCTATATCTAAAAAAAATGGCGCAATAATAAATTTACTCAATACCATATTATTTATTTCTTATAGTAAAAGGGTAATGACGTATGACATATCCTTGGTATGATTTACATATCGTTTATGTGAGACGTCCATAAATCTTGTTATTTCTGAACCTTTCTCATTCATCACGCTGAATCGGTTGTCGTAATTTATCAAGAAAGATTATACTTTATTATAATAATTCAATTACAAATTACTTTATTGAATAATACTTGTAAGTATCTCAAGGTTTAGAAAAGGGAAGAAAGTCATACGCACTCTCCTATATACAAAACAGTTTCAAGTCCCTTTTATTCTTACGAAATAATTGAATAAAGCACAGTAAAAATAAAAATAATTTGTTATAAGAAATAAATTATACTAATTATGTATGAAATTATAATTTATTCTTACTTATACATAAACTGGTCTACACTGGCTAGTTGAATGTTAGGCAATTACCTTACTTTTTCGTTGCTAGCTTAGTACACAGGTATCTATACCAGGAAGACTAACTTTACTTCTTTTCCTAACCAAGCGGATCGGGATAGAGTTTTGTAAATTTTATTTATTTCGAAAAACTGTAAAACAAATACTTTTGCCGAATTCATCGTAAAGTGCAGGGAACAGAATATTTTTATTAACATAAGTATTATTTCCGTCAAAAAGACTTTTACATATTGAAATAGTTTAAACAGAGTTTGTTTTATATAACGTTCTGCAAACAGCAGTTATTTTGAATGGAACTACTTTTAATCTCGTCGCGGGATGTGGTCGGAGCTTTTCCACTGGATCTAATTTAATTTTCGACTTTCACGCTACGAAATGTGGATCTGCTCGCCATAATAATATGCTTAAGAGATATTATTTCAGTATGATCTAATCAAAATTTGACAAATTTTAAATCAACTAAAAATCAACAAAAACTTTAAATTTAAATATTTATTTAATGAATCCTATTGGAAATCTAGACAATCCTGGGTCCCAAATAGGTCCTCCAAAGAGGAGATTAGTTTCATGCCCATGTTAGAAGAATTATATGTATGCTTTGAATATTAACGATTTCATAGTTACTAATTTGAGTTTTATCATTTATCTAGTTACCTATATTGGAAAACAATATATTCTAATACTTCAAATAGTTGTATAAACATGATCTATATGAACTAATATAATAACAAAATAATCAGTCTCACAATAAAATATCTTAATTACTTAAAAGTATTAAAAAATCGACGTAAAAGACTAATAAGGCCTTTGTATTGTGCAAGCGTCAAAGCAAAGGATTATCCACCGGGAGAAGAGACCTGTTATTAGTGTCAGGAGAAAATTTCTTGTTCAACAAGGTATTAATGTGTAAATTCCTATTGCCTCTCCTTTACCTGTATGGAGTTATAAAATAGTTCACTTCAGTTGTGATAAAACCAACTTGTTACGATTAAAAGCCACCATTTGATGGTAAGGGATCATTGCTATGAATGGATTGAGACTTGACATGACTTGACTATTTCTTCTCCCTAATTCTAATTCTACTACTGTAGCGGATAGTGTGTGCTCCGCATTTAGCTTCGTTTAGGTGTAGACCTTCTCTCTCAAACTCCTCACTCAATTTTCAAGTTGACAACTCATCAGGCAAACAGAAGAATTTTAATGTATTTAAATTATTATTATTATTAAAGCTAAGTTAAGTTCTACCCTTCCTCCAAAAAATACAACTTAACTTTGCCGTTTGAACACTGTATTCTTCTATACATCGACATAAGACACGAACAGTTCACCAACTGCAAATAATATTTTGTTTTGTGTAACAAATATTTATTTTTTTCGGAATATAAGTAAATAATGTTTTAAAATTATTCACTTTACTCTTTATTCTTCTTCTAGATAGACAGATAGTAGATTGGGAGTATCAAAATAGATTTTAGTAATTAATTAAATTAATTGATAACTCCACGCGTGATTAAAAAAGGATTTTGAAAGACACATACAAATGGGCAACGAATTTTTCTATATTCCATTTTGAGGTACGGTATTCTAAAAATAATGAATATGCCAATATAATCCGCTATCATAACTCACGAAGCGGATATAGTCCCATAATTTATCTAAAACAAAAACGTTATATAAATGTTATATCCAAGCCTAAAGCCGTTTATTTTTAGAGAGAGTACTTTAAAAGGCTTTTTGGATTGAACTAAAAGCCGGATAACATTCGTATACGAGTGACACGTCACTGGTATCTCCATACTCAGTAGCTTATGAGTTGATCATGAACTGAAGTTAAATATTTTGTTTTTATAA
Organism: Limenitis camilla; assembly: GCA_905147385.1. Lineage (NCBI taxonomy): Eukaryota > Metazoa > Arthropoda > Insecta > Lepidoptera > Nymphalidae > Limenitis > Limenitis camilla. The sequence continues at coordinate 8,654,169 of LR990240.1, forward strand.
AAATTTCAGATATTTGTGTTAGCAATACCGTTCTTGGGTGTATTATTTCAAGTATAACCACGTGAAGATAATAGATAACATTTAGTGCGATAGATTAGAGTCGATCTCTGGTGTTTTCGGGTAGCTTTCATAGAAATTAGTAATATAGTGTCGTGGTTAAGGTCACCCTTCTTAAGGTCCACGTAAATTTACTTTATATAAAAGACCTTTAATCCTCCCTTGGTCGCAAGTTCAAGGCGTTGCTCAATTTTCTGTGTAAATTGCATGTGTATACGTATTGCTCTATAGTATGGCAATTGTGCTCGATCAAACAAACAGATAAAAAAATTACATAAAGATTCATTTTTCAGTAAAAAAATATTGTTTTAGGTCAATTTTTTTAATTAATTTGCTACCTAATGGGACGTGACATCGTCTCACATAAGAGAGAGAGATTTTTTTCAATTTGAACCAGTAGCTCCTGAGATTAGCGTGTTCCATTCGTCAATCCGTAAAAAGCATTATAAATGATTTATACAAAAAAATACCTTGTTAATAAACATTATTAAAAAAATCTACAATTAATGTAGCATTTTAAATTTCGATTAAAGGCTTAAATCTCATTCACCATATAGAACGGAATAATCAGAAATGATTTTTATCAAAAATGTTTAACGACAATCTTGTTAATAATTATTATTTCAATCAAACCCTTGTAAGTAAAGTAGCTTAATTTTGTGAAAACCATCTTTCATTTAGGCATTTCTCGGAAGACTTTATTTTTTTCTCTCGTAATCGCCTTTGTTTTCATAAATTCCATAGATTATACATTCATGAAGATCTTCAATATTCAGGCCGAGATAAGCAACTTGCTATAAGAAACTGAGCATAGATACGACGAAGTTTTATATTAAGAAACTCACGTAAGGTCTAATTTCTTAAAACCTAACCGCTAGAAGGAACACAATATTATTGTATTAGTATTTTAGATATATGTAGGGGATGTCAATAATGAGAAGGAAGGAGGAGAGGGGAATATTGGAGAACACTAAAAGGGGTGATGATATTGAATAGACTATTGGGTAATCGTAACGTAGTGATAAAACAAAAAATTCAATTTTATAAATAATTAGTACACATACATATATTATTTTACCCGCAAGGGGACGAATTATAATACAATTCACCTCTGTCGCTGGTGAGCATCTCGTAAGAGGCGGGTAACCCAGCACTCCCATTACTGGTAGGAGGTTTTATTCCTGAGTGGCTTGCAACCATCAGCTTGCGAATCCGACCAACAAATGTCTTTGACGCGTTCCAGTCGCGTCGCATGTGGGCCAGACACTATCCACTCTCGCTCCCATCCCAATAATGCTGCGGTTCCAGTGACCGAGTTCTTACTCAGGGTGCACTGAAACGGCAGCATTCTACTCTTCACTCCCCTCCTCACTCTATAGGTTAGGAAAGTTATTACGAGATGAGTATAGGGTGATGTTAATAATAAACTAATAAATATCCGAATAAAAATAAACTAAGTTTAATTAATTAATATACATACATATATACACAAATTAAGTTATAAATGTCAAATATCAATATGACCAGAATCATCCTCGTTCAGCTAGAAGATAATGGTATTTAACAGATTTCTTAAAAATGCTAAGAGACTTTGATAGTCTTATGCTTAAGGGAAGATAATTCCAATGTGTTATTGCCTGAACTGTGAACGAATCTGAATACATTTTAGTATTATGGACAGGCGTTTTGAGCAAAAAACTTCGTGACGTACGAGATCTAGTAGGTGATCCAATACATTCGAACTTCTCCTTCAAATAAGAAGGAGTATTAGGGTGGAATAACACACAGTACAGAAGAGAGATAACATGTAAATCCCGGCGACGGCGTATAGGGAGCCACTTGAGCTTTGAACGAAATTGTGATACGTGGTCATATTTTCGGAATCCGAAAATTAACTGGATTGCGAGATTTTGAATTCGCTCAAGTTTATTTAGGTGTTCCTCGATCAGACTATGATAACTTGCATCCGCTTAATCGAGAATGGATAAGAGAAGAGAATTTGCTAACATAGTCTTGGTAAGAATTGGTAGGACATTTTGAAGCCGACGTAGAAAACTAAGTGCTGCTAAGGTTTTTCTGCTAATTTTCTTCTCTCTGCCCATGACCCTGCTGCCTGCTCTGACCATGAAAAAGTTTGGTCCAAGTTTATACCAAGGTCCTTAACGGTAGAGCAGTAAGGAAAATTAGCACCGTTATAAGTGACAGGCGGAATGTTCTCGTAATCAATTCTTGAAATCATGCTCTTGCTGCCAATAACGATAACCTGTGACTTTCCAGGGTTTACATTAAGTCCATATAATTTGCTCCACTCGAGTATTGCACCAATAATGGCTGCTATTGCATTGGGTAGACTCTCAAGGTTTGAGTGGCGATAAATTTGAATATCGTCTGCATACATGTGGTAGAGAGAAGAAATAACATAAGTGATTGAATTTATGAAAACTGAGAAGAGTAAGGGAGACAACACGCCACCTTGAGGTACCCCAGTCCGGACACCACGAGGAGAATGTTTCATCAATCCGTAAACGCTGGCGTCGTCCCTTGAGATAACTGTGAAAACAATCTTTCACTGATGGAGATATGTTAAGAGAACACAACAAGCTCAACAGAATATCATGATCAACACAATTAAATGCGTTACTAAAGTCTAAAAGCGTAAAAACTGTGAGTTGTTTACTGTCCATAGCCCATCTAATGTCGTCTGAATTTTCAAGTTGTACATCAAAATTTTCAAGTTGTACCTACAATCTAAATTCTTAAATGTCTTTGTCTATGCAATGCTTTATATTTTTATAATTATCAAAATTGTTCAAATTCTAGCACCAACACGCATTTGAATTTGCTATCTATCACAATAGTGATTTTTTAAACCTTTTGTATGGAAACTCGAACTTTCGTAAGACTCTTAAAGCTTTCTTTTATATTAAGAGGCCTCCTATGTAAATATTTTTCGTGACTGCAATCTTCTTCAGTCGCTGCGTAGAATTATTTACTTATGACTGTTTTACTCTTATTTTAATAAAGAAAATGGATATTACAAAGATATAATGAACTTTATACCAGTAATAGGTGATTTAACTTTAATCAAAATATATATGGTAAACGAATTCGTAATTGACAAGGTTGCGATAAAAGAAAAGACAACATATTACAATCTGTAAATAGTTTCAGTAAGATAACACAAAGAGTAAACTTAAAATAAATTTTAAATGCAATCTTCTATGTGCATTAACGTTCTGTTACCTTATCATCTTTCTTTTTGATATAAGTTCCTATTACTTACTAACAAAACAATCATGAACTAATTTAAAACAATTTTAATGCCTTGAAATAGTTGATATAGTACAAGTTTTTCTTAATTATAAAAAAAAATACTATGTTCAAGCCTATCCTGTCGATTATTGTTTACAAAAAAATTGTAGATTTGATTTTTTATTAATTATATTAAAACTGATCAAACATATTAAAAAAAATAGTAATATTTAATATTAGTAACATTTTCAACACATTTCAGGAAACGTTTTTTTCCTGAAATGTGAAATAATTCTTCTTGTTAATGATCGGGATGTTTACCGATTTTAATGATTCAAAGATCAATTTATTTTAGTTACTATTTTTGTATATTACTTAATAATTTTAATTAGGAATATTAAAATACATTGTCATAGAATAATTTAAATAAAAAATGAGTATTTTAGTACACAAAACAAATATCTGCAATTGAATGCTGCAAATTGTTGGCTAATTGACTGTCATAACTCACGGAGTGTCAACAGCAGTGGTAATAAAATAAAGGAAAAAGTACTGGCCAATTATTATTATTTATATCTTATACATAAGGTTATGACAGTGCTAATTGTTTTGCTATTTTTTAAATTAAAATATTTCAATAAGCATCAGAGACAAAAAACATTTCATTTATAAAAGTGAATGAAAAATAAATTCAATAATAGTTTATTAGAAATACTAATTGCGTCTATACATTGCGTAGGTATTGGTAACATATATATGTCGGATAATAGTAAAAGACTATTGAATAATCGAATCGTCATCGGTATCTATGGCGTTGGAGGAGGGTAGTAGTCACTTCCGTTGCTTTGACAGTCTCGACCCTCGACAGTCTAACTGAAGTCTTAGTCGTGCGCGGTCTCTCAAGAAGTGAAGTAGTCTCTGAATAGTGTTAGTGTTGTGCAGTGCAGTGTTAGTGCTAGGAGTGCTGTCCGATTAAGGTCACGTATCTTACAATTTAGTTGCCACGTGTTAGGTTACATTTATGTGAGTTTAACCTTAGGTTTAAACAGAGAGCCTGAGCAGAAGGGGCGAGTGTCGTGATCACTTAACGGAATTCCTTAAGCCTACTTAGTCCAAGGTACTGCTTAGGTTTCTCTCGTATTTGTAAAAGATCATATTTGATTATTTATCGGTTCAGTGGAAGTATCTACGTTGCGTTTACCCAATATTCCATTCAATAACATCCCCCCTATTAGTGTTTTCCAATATTTCCCCTTCCTTCTCATCATTAAAATCCCCGACATATACAAATTAAATATTATCGACGTTATTCAAACTTGGCGAGTATTTCAATTCTCTTTATAAACATGTTATTATAAAAAGCAACTATTTCTAGAACTTTAAAACTGTTATCAAACTGTACAAAGTTCATTTTAAAAGTAGCAAGCTTTGTGAATTATATCGTTCCAGAAGAGGAAACGTGCTTTACGTTTCCTCTTCTGGATAGTTAGTATAGTTTCCCTTAGTGCATGTATTAAGTTCAAAATTTCCTATATTAGACAAACTTTTAAGTGTGCATTTCCTTACAAGCTACTAGTTAAGTTTAAGTATGAATATATTTGACTTTACCTATCTATTAAGAATTATGTTACACTTAAAGCATAGCCAAAAGTACAAGAATTTTCTCCAACCATGATAAAAACATATCGCATCTGCACTACTTGTACAATTGCTAGTTTAAAATAAGGCTAGGTTCACAGTAGTTCAGAGGTTAAGGCGTTGAATTCACAATCGATAAATCGTCAGTTGAAATCCCAGACATTGGTCTGCTGACGTGGTCTACTCCTAACGCATTTTGCTTTAGTTGGAGGTGTTAAAGAATACTAGAAGTATGTTATTCATAGTACTGGTATTCTTTAAAAAAAAATTAAGGTGGAAAGAGTATCGAGTGCAGTAACACTTAAAAAACTTGCCGAGCAGCACTTGTGTTTAATATCCAGAGCAGGTTTAAAGACGTGTTTTACATTGCAAAAACTCACCTACCTTACTAGACCTCCAAGATGATAGATATATCCAAGAGTCATGTGATTCTTGATAGAGGTAATACTTTACTATGACAATATTTTTAATATAAACCACTATTGGATCCATGAAACAATGTTGCTAGCAAGTATATTAAAATATATTGTTTATATAGTACTTGCCGCTATTATTATCTTTTCTAGACATGACAAAGGATACCACAGTGATGCAAAAATTCCATTGTGTTCATAAAACTTGTATAATATGACCGCAGGGAACGTTGCTTTAGTACCTAAATAAAATAATGCGTTTTGGCATGAAAAATAAAGCCAGAGTAAAATGGTAACATAATAATAGAGATAACTACCAAAACAATAATCTACTTGTTTGTTTCACGACATAAAATTGCATTGTGGATTTATTTTACATTTATTTTTATAACTTGCAGAGCGCTAGTCCCATTTTTTTACTCAATAACAACTCTTTTAATTTCTATTTCTTTACTATTATTTAAAAAAAAATATAATGCAACCAGCTACCTACTCCGGCTTTGCACGGGTTGTAGAGTATATTATGTCTGTCTATCGTAGGATCGCATTAACTTGTTTCTCGAAATAAGCAGCGATTTCGATGAGAGCTTCCAGACGGCTTGATTTTCCCGACATTTTTAACAACTATTATCGTTAGTATGTTTAAACCAATTTGCTCTAAATCTTAACAAATTATACACCATTTACCTTCTTCATGAATCACACTATATGTTGGTGAGGTCCACATCAAAATTCAGTAGTTTTTGAATTTAATGCCAATGGACAGACACATAAGCTGCGGCGTTGGACTTTGCTTTAGTGCTGATTGTTTATGAGGACTGCTTAGCTTTAAATAAGAAATTTGATGACATTATAATTAATAATAGTTTAATTGTAATTTAAATAATGACTAATAATCAGAAATAAATGGTTGTTGAAATTGAATAATAATATAAGTCGCTGTATGTAAATTGTGTTGGATTGTATATGATTAATAATACCATAAAATTAAATATAAATAGTAATAAAATTAAATATTATACATGAAATATTATTAATGTGAATAATACTTGTACTATTTAAAAAACAAAAAAAAATAGCTATGGCGCTTTTTTGGTAAATATCAAGTGGAAAGAAAATAAAACCAGATTAACAATATTTATATAAAAAAATATGTAATTTATAATTAAAATGTTAAGTGTAGTAGTTTGCACACTGAATATTATCAGTAGAATATTAAGGAAAAATTTCATTACTATCCTCTCTATATATATTGACCGACTTATTACGTTAACATTACGTTAAGGTACATTAAATTATATGTACACATAATGCCGCATGTGGACCAGACTTAACACTCCCCCTCTCATCCCGTTAATTCTGCGCTACTAGTGAATTCTGGGTTCTCGTTCAGGTTCCACTGAAATCGTAGCATACTTCTCTTCATTGCCCTTCCGCACTATCTTTGAAATGGCAACGTATTGGCAAAACAAGAGTAACTCTCTTGTATTGCTGATGTCCATGGGCGATGGTGGCCACATGCCATCAGGTGGAACGTCTGCTCGCATTTTTTGTGCTATAATTATAATGCTTTATTTATAATTATTATGCTTTGTTTTATTGCTGTATACTTTTACTTTGAACAATTTTAAATGAGTTTCACGATAAAACTGAAGCAAATTGCATTTTTGGCAAACGTGCCAAGCTTATTGCGTAGCAGTAATATTACAGTTTCTACAGAAATATCCTGCAAACAAAACAGAAATAATATTTTAAACTATCTACTGCTTTTGTTTTAGGCAAAATCTTTTGTAGAGAAAAGAAAATGTGAAATATTATTCAATTCTTACTCTAATCTTTGACTTATTTACTGATGGAAGAACCCGATGGATGTATCTTCAGTTAATGGGTCCTAAAATAACTATGAAGAGCTAACAAGTCTCGTTCATCGCTGGGATATTGTTGAGGGTGGTGAATTATAAAAATATCTACCATTTTTATTCATGCGATAATTTTCGTAGAAGCGACGACGCGCTGCCACCCTACGAGAAGTTGAGCTTTACAATGCTTGACTTACGTAGTTCGGACGAGATAAAAGATGGCGATTGATTGTATCTCTAAAAATTATCATTATTATAATATAAATTTCTGCTTTCAAGTATAACACGTAGAATCCATTAGTTTTATATTAGTCTAAGGAAAATAGTGGCCATTTTAAATTGAACTAGTTTTAATCTGTTCGCGATGTGACTGGAACTTTCCGCAGAATCTAATTTACTTTGCGACTTTCACGCCGCTAGTTGTAGTGAATCGAAATAATAGGACGTTAGAAGACGTATAACGAGAGTCTCGAGGATTTAGAAATTTATTTACGTAAATATTAAGCTCAGAAAATAACTGTATTTTACTTGTATTGTAGAATTAAATTAGTTTCGCTTTTATATTTTTATTCAACTCGACTTTATGTGGCAGTTTATAAATTTCTCTGAATAACTTGTTTGTTTATCTTACCTTTTTGAATAAATGTAAATAATTTTCTAGGATAAGTATTCTATGAGATAAAAATGGAAAATCTTATATATTTTAGGCGCTGAAACTAATAAATTATTTTTATATTATTTGCCATTCTATCTTGATTATTAACAACAATATCTTTTATTGTTTATATATTACAAAAAGTTGTAATTGTTTTAATGTTCCGATTATAGTTTCTAACAAATGGCGATATTATTAAGTTGATTATGTTAAACACTTAAACATATTTTGCTGTCTAGTTCGCTTAATAAGTGGCATTGTTTTAAGTTTTTAAACATTTATAAACTTTTTTTTAAACTTTTATCTCCAATAACGATATGATTGGTAGCTTAATAAAAAAACATGAATAGTTCACGGTAATAAGTTAGCATTGAAGAGAAACAGTCTGATTAAATTTACTTGGAAATCAAGAGATCGCTGCAATTTTCTCTGTTTGAAAAATTATACTTCACTGAATTTACAGATTAAATAGAAAATTTCATACAATTCTGCAATTTTTTACCTGTATTTTCTAAGTCTTTTTATAACAGAAACTTTTCTTTTGCTAACCTATAAGGTTGGCTACATAATGTCAGCGACTACGTCTTTGTGAGAAGTCTTATTAAAGTATATTATTTAACGAAAACTATACCTAACCACTCAATAATTTGCCTACAACTCGATTAACCCACGGAGTTCTACGTCAAGTTAATGTTCATACTGAATTAATTCACATAATTTAGTAACTATTAGAAGGCAAAGCCGTTCCTAATACAATTATAATTTACCTACGTGTTAACTATTGTCTAATTGATTACATGCTGCATTACTACAGACTTCGTAATCTACATCAGAAGCTGAGATTCTTAGTCAGTGATTCCCAAAGTAGTATATATCGACCTCCAGAGACACAGGAGAACAAAAAGGAATCAAAAAGTTACTTTGCTATAATCCGGGGCAATCTGAACGACCAGACTCGTATGGCACAACCCAGAAGAGCACCCTGCCCACATAAAAGTGAGACGCGCGAACCCAAACCAAGACACACCACGCAAGTAGTGGTACGGGAGCCAGTGACAGATTTTCATGACCAAGTCCCTCCTAAGCGAAAATTCGTGAAATGCATAAGGGGTTAATATTATGATTACTCGTAACCGTCAGCCTCGTGGGTGGGGCTAGCAGTGGCAGCCTCCCAAACATGTCGAAAAAAATTTTTTTTTCAGTCATTTCCTTCCGCTTGAAAATTTGTCGGATTATAGTTTACCTAGCATCTTGAAGGAAAAATAAAGTCAGGTGACCATAACGTGGTGGAATATACGTCAGCTGGCTGCTTGACCATGTAACATTTTGATTTTTTATAGTAAAATCACAGTTACCATTTTAGTAGCTTTTTACAAACAGGAGTTTCGCGAGTTAATGAACTTAGTAGTTTAGTATAATGTAGTTAATATTTTTGAAGTGAAACTTCTTTAGAATCGTTGTGATTTCAAACCGGATGCAACGGAAAAAACGACAGGTAAGAGACACAAATACAAAAATGTGTAGGAAAGAATGAGACAGAAATATACAAAACGACAGGTAAGAGACACAAATACAAAAATGTGTAGGAAAGAATGAGACAGAAATATACATACTATTTTATATTATTATATATATTCATCTCATTCTTTTGTCGATTTACTGAAGTTTCACTTCTATCGTGTGTGAATCGCACACACACCTTTTTCATTGTAGTGTCATCAATCAATCGAACCAAATACATAGTCCTAAAATTTTTTTTATTACTAAATATTGCTGATTTAGCTTTTAATTTTGATTCCATAACGCGCGAACCCGAACCAGGACACACCACCAAGTGGACCGCGATCGACAATCGACGTACGTTTTGCTCCGTAATTTTTTTTAGTTTAAAACTGATTAATGTTTGTAATCAAGTCAGATTTCATTGTCTTTAGATTCTATCTTACATTTCGTTTTTTTTTAAAGTGCGTATATAATTTGGTAATAATAAATATGACGAAATCGCAATATGAGAAAGGGGTCTAAGTGGTCTGTGAACCAAATGAGTTTGGGAACCTCTGTTCTAATAACATATCTCGTGAATACGACAACTTACTGGTAAAAAACTTTATAATATATTTACTAGAAGTGCCTGTTTTATTCTGTAAATATGAAATTAAATTAAATAGCTTACCTTGACCTGTTTAAAGAGCTTTCGCTGAACGAAACTAGACCTACAAGCATTCTATTAAATGCAAATATCGTTTTAATATTCATGCTATAAAATTAAAAGCACTTTATTTTTATTAAACTATTTATTTGGTTACATGAATTAAAATATAAATAAAAACTAGTCTATACATAAAAGAGTAAGGATAATTTCTATTAGGTGACAAACTGGATAGTTTAAAACATAAGTTCCTAACCAAATCTGACTCGTAGACCATTTAGCATATTATTCGCTAGTAAATTGACCTCCTTTTTTATTTTATTATCTATTGTTTTTTTTTTAAGATTACTAGCACTATGGGTCAACTATAAAATGGGTCAAACTTCTAACTTAAACACTCCGGCTGAGCAATGTGCTTGTGATAGGAGAGGGTATACGTCATTAGATCAATGAATGGGATTTGAACCCACGACCTTTTGATCATGAATAGAATGACCTAACCAACCAGACAACATATACAACATAGTCTATGTTGTACACCGAAATCATTTCGGAATCCTGAAATTATTCGTATAAATTTTTTTACATCTCACCACCTTCTATTTTTTTAACGTGATACTTACTCTGTAACTCGTCATCGACCTAAAAAAACAATAACGATTGTCCTAAAAAACAATAACTGTAATGATTGTAAATCTAGCCTCAGTTTATTTTGACTTGCAGGTTCGTTAATAATTATTTACCTACCCACCTGCAAACGTCTTACTTAAATGTAAGGAGTTCTGCCATAAACCCGAATAGGTCGGCGGTTACACTTTAAAAAAACCTCATTAACTACTTTGGGAATCACTGAATAGACCAAAAGATCTGGTTCAGTAAACACACGTTAAACGTAAAACATATCTAGATTTTACATACTATTACAGAATATCAGTGAGTACTACAATACTCGTAATCCCAATAAAGTTGCCAGGATAACATATAATGTGATGTAAGAGTTACGTGAGACGCGCGCTAGCTGGCTTTATTCGTACAACGTAATAAAATGTCCAAACGCCTTATATAGAGTGACATAACCAGAAGATAACTTACTTGAATAGAAAAATACAGCCCTATTTACATGAATTATTTCTTTACATACTCGAAATTACTTTCAGACTAAGATGCGCAATATGTATATATTGCTGTGCAATATCTAATTGTTATAGCTACTGTAGTTACATGGGACGTCGCTGAGTTGTAAAAGCTCGAATGAATTATTTTTTTTTTTATCTTTTATTATAGATAAATTAAATCAAAAGTGGTCATCGTCACCCATGTGTGCGTTGCCGCCTCGAAGATAGAGAGAGTAGGGGGAGCGAAGAGAAGACTGCTGCGGTTTCATCCGGGCCCAGCGTTCATTGGAACCACAGCAGTAATGAGATGGGAGAGGGAGGGGTAGATCTGGTCCTCTGGCATGCTGGTGGTCGCAAGCCAGTCGGGGAACAGATAACCTAAGGGGTGCTGGGTTACTCGCCTCTTACGAGATGCTCTCCCAGCGGTAGAAGGAAATTGTATTCTAGCCCGTCTCCTCACGGGTAATTATAAACTAATCAGTGTAGATTATTATTTATTTAATTGTAGAGTCGTTGGGGTCCTAATAAGTACTGGAAGGATTACTTGACTATATAAATTAAATCAAATACAAGCCTTTTCAATCGACATCATACATAATATTGTAAGAAATTCTATTTTGTATTCGTTCAAGTCACTGTAAACCGCGTCATATTATTGTGATCTACAATTTTTCAATACATTTTCTTCTAAAAGTGATTCTAATGTATTATCGGGATTTCGAATAGTAGAATAAGTATACAAAATATACTCTTATAGGAAAACATCATATTTCTATCAAAATGTTAATTTTAGGAAAGACAACGAATGTTAGAATTTAATAATTATTTTTGGAGTTTGTAATTTTGCACCAATTTTAGTTCGTCTGCAGTTTAAAATTAAATTTGTATTCTGTATGAAATTAAAACTATTTGAGAACTAATAATATTAAAATCTGACTTCTATATTCTGTATAAACCCCGACTGTAACTAATAATTAAAAAGTTAATAAAAGATCGTTGACCACATATATCGGCATGTTTGTAATGGTAACCGAGTCCAAAAAATATTTTTATTTTTGTTTGAGATTACAGACGTATTTGATGTTATTTCAACTTAAGGGGATAGGCCACTCTAGAATTTTCGAAAAATCTATTTTTATTTTATTTGTTTAAATTGACCCTTGAGACCTCAAAAATGATGTGCCAAAAGATTATAGTCGGGAAAATTTTCTAAGTACATGGTTTTTTAATTTTAGTACAAAGCCCACTGATCTGCCTTACATGTCATTTTTTCCAGCTGTGTATTTATTAATTTATTTTTACAATGAGTGACAAAGTTGTGTACACTGTACCGTGGGAAGAAGAAAGAAGAACATCAAGAGACCGAAAGAAATGCAAGAGAATGACGATAACCTGGACGGCCAATTGTATGGTGTAGGCATCGCAGATTAAAGTCAAAATTTCAAACGCGTTTATCGCAAAACTTTATTTTTTGAGTTGTCCGGAAACAACTCAGACAATTTTCAACTGATTTACTTGAACTTTTGAATATATCTTGGAAAATACATTGTTTATGGAAGTACGAAGTTTTTTTAATTGCAAAGATCATTATTAACAATTATCTGTTTTCAATTTCCACATTAGAAGTGCGCCATTTGGCCAAAAATTAAAATATTTAAAAAAAAACCTAAGTAATTCTCTAGCAGTTATTATATAAAATAAAAAAATAAAAAGTGGCTAATTATTATTAAAAAATTACATGTCATCGGAAAAATGCTGTACAGCCGTCATTTTGAAATTAATCGCTTCAAAAAAAAAATTATATACACAGTTACTAACACATATAATAAATAGATTTCTAAAAAAATCCTAAAAAGCCTATTTTTTTGACTTCTAGAATAGCCTCACCCGTTAATACATTTACGAATTCCTGAAAAAAAATGTCTAATAAAAACATTTTTATTTTAATAACCATAAAGCCACGGAAGTATTATTGGTATAATTTCCTTAGTTAGAGGAAACTTGACGTGATATTAGATTTAGTGTGAACACAATATCTACTAAGCGTTAAGCGCCTTGTAACTTTCAACCCAATGTTGTAGGGTCTGGCTTTATTAGAATTTGGTATCAGGTAAGTTGTAACCAGATTACAAAACTGGGTAAAACGTTAACTCTGTTCTCAGCATATTGAAAGTGAAAATATATTTGTGAAAATTAAATTCAAAATTTAAATATATGCTCTCGATTTATAAATAAGATAATTCCTTAGTTACATAGTAGGTAGGTAGACAGCTAAGCAGAGCCTGGGGCTTGATACTTTTTATAACACTTTAGAATGGGTTAAAATACCAGTCATTGGATTACTGACGTGGCCCACTCCTAACACAAGTATTTAGCTTAGTTGGAATACTAAGTAGTATGTAATCCATACTGCAAGTAATCTTGAAAAAAAGAAATGGAGAAAATAGAAATAGAAATTAATATTTTGAATTGAATATAACAGCTTTCCAGATAGACCTAAGACGTTTGATAAGTGAAGAGTTATGTAAGTGTACATAGTTCAGGAGAATTCAGTCAGCAGTCCCAGATACTACAGAATTATTTATATTTTTATGTATTGATTTTTTTGACACATTAATATTTTTTTTATAATTTGAAGTCAAATCATTTACAAGTCAGTCCTTCATCCTTTACAATTACAATTTAAATATTTTCTGCTAACATTGTTTTCCTTTCGACCCTTTACCCTTGCCTTTAACTTAAGGTATAACATAAAATGTGTGTCACATAAGAATTAGTTTTACAGCGACCTTCTAAGGGCTGTAGGCTAAGGGTAAAGGTCTTTAATTGTTATTACAAATGTGTTCAGAATTCTGGAGTCAAAACGAAATCTATTTATATGTCGGAGCATAGTAAAAGATTATCGATTAATCGAATCGTTATCGTTATCGTTGTCTATGGCGTTGGAGTGGGATAGTAGTCACTTCCGTTGTTTTGACAGTCTTTACCCTCGACCCTTTATATGCGGTCGACAGTCTAACTGAAGTCTTAGTCGTGCGCGGTCTCTCAAGAATGAAGTAGTGTCTAAATAGTGATAGTGTTGTGCAGTGTTGTGTTAGTGCTAGGAGTGCTGTCCGATCAAGGTCACGTGAGTCCCTTACAATGTAATTACCTCGTCTTATGTTAGGTTAGGTTAGCCTTAGGTTAGGTTAGCCTTGTGTTAGATTCGGTTTATGTGCGTTTAACCTTGGGTTTAAATAGAGAGCCTAGCAGTGGAGGCGAGTGTTGTAATTACTTAAAGGATATCCTTAAGCCTACACCTTGGTCACAAGTCCAAGGCACTGCTTAGGTTTCTCTCGTAATTGTTAAAGATCATATTTGATCATTTATCGGTTCAATAGGAGTATCTACGTTGCGTTTACCCAATATTCCATTCAATACCATCACCCCCTTTTTTCCCAATGTTCCCCAATATTCCCCATCTTCCTCCTTCCATCTATTTTCACATCGTTTTAAAATCCCCGACATATATATGACAAAAAAGTAAACTATCGAATGTTTATATATGGTCCATATAGGGTGTATATAGAGTATTCATATCACAAATGAAAGCCAAAACAAACATTTTTTTAAATATTGTCTGTCTGCTTTTATGTTTGTACGCGCAGCACGCAAAAATTACAGCACGAAATTGGAAACGATTTTTCACAAAATGTTTTGGCCCAATAAATCTAGTAATTGAATATTAAAATAAAGTGGTTATACTTGTGACTACACTTTAAATAAACTGTAGTCGCAGCAATGCACTTTGCTTTTATAATGGAAATAAAAAAAAAATCAGTTTAAATTTTTACGTTCATCGCTTGAAAACTGGATTGCATGTATTGGTTTATTTGATTTTTTTGTCCGTATTTTACTTGCATATATTGTTATGAGCTATATGACATATTTTATAGACTGAATTTATTCATACCATAAGAAGGATGAATAATATTATATTATTCATCAACTAGAAACTCCACGGGGATAAATCTGTTTATACGAGAATTATCTGGGCAATTGACCATTCCACACATTGCCAACTTAGCTCCCAATTGTGGAAGTATGAGAAAGAGTGGGCAAGCGTAATATACTTCCAACACCAGTACTATTTGGGAATGATAAAACATGAAACATTATTACGTTTATACCTGTGAGGGTCGGGTTAGAATACTTTTCCCCTCTGCCGCTGGGAGAGCATCTCGTAAGAGCCGAGTTACCCAGCACTCCCTTGGTGGTAGGGGATCAGTTCCCCGACTGCTGCAATGAATACCGAGTTCTTGCTCAGGGTACATTGGTACCGCAGCAGTCTTCTCTTTGCTCCCCCTCCTCACTCTATCTTCGAGGCGGCAACGCATCGACAAAACAAGAGATACCCTCTAGTTTTGTCGATGTCCATGGGCGACGGTGGCTACTTTCCATCAGGTGGACCGTCTGCTTGTTTATCCCTTGTCTATCATAAAAAAAAGCGTTGTACAAATCAAATGTATATAATAATTTTCTCTATCCGCAACATTACATGGAATTAAATCGTTGCGCACTCTTAATATTTGTTTTAGACAACCCTTCTAGAAAATTATATTATTTATAAAGGTATGAACAGTCCCTACGTATTTCTATCAATTTTTGTTCGGAGATTATAACTAGTCATGCCTTTTTGAAGTATAAATAAACATAACTATTATATTACACTCGACTAAAATTCTAAAGCTTTGTCTAATCTAGGATGATAATTTTGTTATTTCAACTATAAAGTTTCATACTTTTTTCGGTACCGTGTACTACAGATAATATCGTACTTTATTGATGGGTAGCGCCCACGTTCCGTAGTGAAGTGCCACGAACTACGAACGCGTGTAACCACACACTACCGATTATCGAATTATTCGTTAGATATGCGATCAAGTATGAAATAGGTATATTTTATTTTCTTTCATTAATTGCTACCAAGTGTTCTATTCTAAATCGTGTAATAATGGAGTTTTTGTGTAATAATGGAGTAGATAAAATAATGTAATATTTGCCTCTTTTTAACTCATTTAACATTTATTGTAAACCATTTGGAGAATCGCATTAAATAACAATTAGATATAGTATCCAATATAATACTATATTGGATACATTTATATAATGTGTTTATTTTCTCAAGCTTTGTGTGGATCAAGGCAAGTTTGTATCTTTTTCTTATATTACAATTATATTTTTATTTACAGCGAACAATATTTTTATGAATACAAATAACGTTAAAGTTGATTTATATCCTACACATTATCTATAATTGTAGATTGAAAAGCTCTCTTCTGTAGCACAAAGATTGACTTTATGCACATAATTTCTTAAATATAAAAAAATCAGTATTGATTTTTGTATGGCAAAATACGTTTAAGTATATTTTGTTACTATTACGCTACAGTGTACCGTGACACGTGTACGTATGTACAATGACGATGGCAACACTAATAATTTGAGTAACATCCTGTAATTGATGTTGGCAGTATTTTTAATTTGATGTTGGAATTATTAAAATACTACTGTATTTTTTACTTGGTAGCATTGTTACTTTCTTTAGTGTTGGCCAACAGATAAACACAAATCAAAGAAGTGGGGATTGCAAAATCAATACGCCGTCATGACAGAATAACTATGGATTACATCGCGAGTATTCTGGTAGTAATGCTGAAGCTCTTGCAACAACATGAGTGTCGACTCATCTACCAGTGATATAGAAGTAAATAAGTACTTTTAATCTCTTACCTGTAAAATCAAGAAAAAGGTATTTAATCATTTTTGTTTTCATTTTACCTATAATACGAATGAGTGTAGATAAAGTTGTGATTATAAAGAAATATAGTAGGGTAAGATAAGACTAATGTAGTATTAGACTAAAATCAAAAAATAAAAAAAAATAAGAATATTTTTTTTATGATCTTCACATCACGACATAAATATTTTATCTCATGTGAAACCGATACACACAACACGACGTAAGCTTTGACGGCCGAAAGACACAGCGGAACTGCCGGTACACTCCCCCGTCTCGTCGCGCACATACCTAGGGCGCGGTACAGCGGTTGCGGTCAAGCTATAAAAGCTTTTAATAAAGAAAGACAAATGATGGATAAGATATTGTTACGTACTTTAAAAAGGTTTAATACTTGATTCTATTCGATACTTGATTACTTGATATCGAATGTACTAAGCAATGTAAGTTTGTTACCGTGGTTACAAGATTGTTATAATTATATATATGTCGGAGAATAAGTAAAAGATTATCGATTAATCGAATCGTTATCGCTATCTGTGGCGTTGGAGTAGGGTAGTGGTCACTTCCGTTGTTTTGACAGTCTCGACCCTCGACCCTTTATATGCCATCGACAGTCTGACTGAAGTCTTAGTTGTGCGCGGTCTCTCAAGAAGCGAAGTAGTGTCTAAATAGTGATAGTGTTGTGTTAGTGCTAGGAGTGCTATCCGATCAAGGTCACGTGAGTACCTTACAATGTAATTACCTCGTCTTGTGTTAGGTTAGGTTTATGTGCCTTAGGTTAAAACAGAGAGAGAGAGAGTAACCTTAGGTTTAAACAGAGAGCCTGAGCAGTGGAGGTGAGTGTCGTAATTACTTAAAGGAATTCCTTAAGCCTACACCTTGGTCACAAGTCCAAGGCACTGCTTAGGTTTCTCTCGTAATTGTTAGAGATCATATTTGATAATTTATCGGTTCAGTAGAAGTATCTGCGTCGCGTTTACCCAATATTCCATTCAATACCATCACCCCCTTGTAGTCTTCCCCAATATTCCCCATCTTCCTCCTTTCATCTCCTTTTCACATCGTTTTAAAATCCCCGACATATATATGTTACGCTCCAAGACCGAAAACGCTCATTGAGCGCGTTGCGTTGAACAGCTCACAACGCGTTGTGGTTACTATAAAACATCCACATCGCGAAATTCGTGTTGTGGCTCTTATGAAAACTCTCGCGACGCGTTGTGGCAATCACCGAAAGACCACATAGCGACATTCGTGTCGTGGCTGTCATGTCATACGACCACAACACATTGTGGCAATGAAAAAAAGCCATGACGCGTTCTGAGCACTAGTTGGTGTAACCATATCACGACGGACAGGTTACATTATTATTGTTTACTGATGACCAATTACCATTTACATTTGTGTTAAATATTTTTATTACTTAAAAGAATTTAAGTTGTCCTAAAAATACTAAAATACATAATTATTTTAAATAAATTATAAGAAGTTTTCGCGATGTGGATGTTTTATAGTAACCACAACGCGTAATGAGCGTTTTCGGTCTTTGAGCGTAACATATATATAATAATATGTCCTACGATGCCACAGACAGTCACAGAAATACCTCGTTATTGTTGATTCGGGATTAAAAACAATAAATCAGGTAAAAGTGAATATTCAGTGGGTTCTTGTTAAGTTTCAGGTAAATTGCTCTTTCCTAATGTATAATTATAGCTCGGCGTTGACCGAAGGAATGGCTTAACATTTAGGTTAATCGTAGGCCAGTTCAGAAATGGGAGCGTTAAATGCCATTGAGTTGAACAATTTAATGTTTTCAACTCTTTTTAAGAAATTAATACAGAGTGAATTAATTTTTACGTAATGAAAATTGCCAGCTTAAAAATGGTAACAGTTACTTACTTAAAATGTTACATTAATTTTTGACGGATAATGTAGTATTTAATGCAATGCAATTTTATTAATGTAATTTTTCTAAAACAATATAAAAAAAATATGTTGCAAATTAAAGTTCCTTGGAATGTTGTAGGATACCACCGGTTTAATGATCGAAAAAAAATTTTAGTACTTTCTTTTTTCCACGGAAAGCAATAGGTGATAACTAATTTTTAGAAATTTGGACTATATTGAAGAAAATGTAAAATTGATTTCGTGTTACCTAAATCGATTAAAATTTCCTTTTTTTAACAGATAAGGGAAAAACGAGCAGACGGTTCACCTGATAGAAAGTGGTCCAACCATCACCCATGGACATCGGCAAAACTAGAGTAATAACCCGTTGTTCACTGGAACCGCAGCATTAATGGGTTGGGAGAGTGGGGGTATCTAGCCCACATGCGGCTCGACCGGAACGCGTCAGAGGCAGTTGGATCCACATGCTGGTAGTCACAAGCCAGCCGATGAATAGATCTCCTACCACCGTGGGGGGAACTGGGTTACTCGCCTCTTACAAGATGCTCTCCCAGCGGGAGAATGGAATTGTATTCTAACCCGTCCCCTCACGGGTTTCTTACAGAGGATTGGTCATATTATATATAAGATATGGTTAATTTGTTTAGTTCGTTTGACGCAGAATGTCTAAGGGTAGACCAGAGTATAAATACTACCATACTCCTCCGAAACGGTTCGACCGATTTTTATGAAATTTTATATGCATGTTCAGCAGGTCTGAGAATCGGTCAACATGTATTTTTTAAACCCCCAAGGTATAAAGGTGGCTCACGGTGGCAAAACAACGTTTGCAGGGTCAGCTAGTAACTCTATATTTCACACTGAAATAATCTTTCAATAGTAAGAAGTAGTTTCATTAATACCAAATTATTGCATTCGCTAATGTATTTAAGTTGGTTAATGCGTATCAATGGTGTAAATAAAATAGATGGAGGTAATTAGTACCGGTGTTGGGAGAGGTCATTTACTTTGAACGAGCAGAAAACGTGCCTAATGGACGGCTACGGTAAGAACATTAAGGACTACACTAACAATTAAACAACTTTATCTTTGATAAAACACTATATTTTTTCTGAAATATGGATGGAAAATAATGCGATGGTACTCATTTTGGGTTTATACGGAGTAGAATCAATTTTAGCAAACAGAAAAGATTTCAAGTAAGTATAATAGGTGCGGATCTATAAAAAAAATGAAAGGATGCGAATAAGGATGGGAGAAAATACTTGAGTTAGTGCTATCTAATCATAAGAAACGAATTAAAAAAAATATTACATTATACAGGTATGAAGAGCAGTAATTTTCTGAGTGGTCTCTATCAGTCCCAAAAGGTCGATGGCTAGTGGTGAGTACAGGTTGTTCAAGTAAAAGAAAAAAAGGGTTTACTATATACTGAATATTTGTAAACAATCTAATATTATTGTACAACAGCCTATAGATCTTTTCCGTTGTTTTTGACCTTCGAAATTGAGTATATGGCAATAAGAATTACCCATAAGAAAGAGAACCAAATTGGTAATTAAATATGCTCAATGTTATCGAATATTTGTGAAGATAGGAGTAAACAAAGATCGTGCATTTCCTTTTAATCTCAACTAATATTTAGCTCGCCTTTCGCTAAGCGCTGGTGTCACGAGAGAATTAATGAAATCCTGCTCTCCCTGTTAACGGCTACACTCTTAATAGCCGTGCTGACGGTGATTAAATATCGAAATCAGATGAGATAAAACTCCTTGCTAGTGTTTGCTATTACACTCTTTGTAGACTACTAAACAAATAATAAAAAATACTATCTAAAATAACAACAGAAAGATTAATGAATTCATCTGTTTAATAGACTACTTTTCACCTTGAAAAGACTAATGTCCTTGTCCTTTTGACCCGTGAGGGGACGGGTTAGAATACTATTCCTCTCTGCCGCTGGCAGAGCATCTCGTAAGAGCCGAGTATCCCAGCACCCCCTTGGTGGTAGGGGATCTGTTCCCCGACTGGCTTGAGACCACCAGCATGCGAATCCGATCGCCAAGTGTCATAGACGCGTTCCGGTTGAGCCGCATGTGGGCCAGACTTACCCCCTCCCTCTCCCATCCCATTAATGCTGTGGGTCTAGTGGACTCTGGGCTCTTGCCTAGGGTCCGCTGAATCCGCATCATTTTTCATCTTCATTCCCCCTTCCCACTCTATCTTCGGGTATGCAACGCATCGACAAAACGAGAGAGTGTTTCTTGTTTTTCCGATGTCCATGGGCGATGGTGGCCACTTACCATCAGGTGGACCATCTGCTCGTTTATACCTTATCTCTTATAAAAAAAAAATATGTCGTGTGGGATACAAGTAATATTTTTGATCCCAGGAAGAAGTTCCCTGTGGCTTAAAAGTGTCTATTCTAAGTTAGTTAGTGAAGAAACTGAATTAATTGAAACAATCTTACACATACGAACACAATAATATGTAGTTAGTTAAAAAACTAAAAAGCACGGTAAAATAAACTTCCTCTATTCACCTGGCTCCTCATTAGACACACGAAACCAAGCAGAATAGCGTGGACATGTCAAAATACCATGATCCCAAAATTAAGTTTACACTAACCATTGATGAGTTCCACAATCCTTCACCTACCTACATTATCAGATCAAGTAAAAGACAGATCAGCTCCAAAATATTAACCGCCATTACATTAAAGTTACACAAAAAGATTTAATTTTAAAAATTTCTGTCATTTTAACAAAGTTCTTTGCTTTTTCAAAAACTCATTGAAGACGATGTCACGTCACTTGTAAAATAATCATCTGTACTTTGTATGACGTGACGTCAAATTTGTAGCCGAATTTATTTTGTAAAATAATAATAATTATGGACTACTAAACTTTATAAAGTAGTTAAGCGGGTAGGTAATTTTATATTATGTTAAGTATTCCGACGTGTAGGCAGTATATAACCATTAGTGCGATAGATTAGTCAGTCTCTCTGGTGTTTTCGCGGAGTGTCATTGAGGTTAGTATTATAGTGTCGTGGTTAAGGTCACCCTTGTTGAGGTCCACGTAAGGTCACTTTATTATCTATTGTAGTTGGAGAGGTCGAGTGGTGGAGATGAGTGTTAATATATTATGAAAGAGCTCTTTACACCTGCTCCTGGGTCTCAAGCCCCATGCACTACTCGGTATCGGCCTCCGTTTAAATTGTATGTGTATATAGTAATAGCAAAAGATTATCGATTAATCGAATCGTCATCGCTGTCTATGGCGTTGGAGTAGGGTAGTAGTCACTTCCGTTGTTTTGACAGTCTCGACCCTTTATATGCCATCGACGTTCTGACTGAAGTATTAGTCGTGCGCGGTCTCTCAAGCAGTGAAGTAGTCTCTGAATAGTGTTGTGTTGTGCAGTGCAGTGTTAGGAGTGCTGTCCGATTAAGGTCACGTACCATACAATATAATTGCCACGTCTTGTGTTAGGTTAGGTTTATATGAGACGCCGAGGCGTCGCGGTTGTTTGCGAAAGCGTTCCCGTGGCGTCTCACTAAGGCGGAGGAGGGTATAGCTGGTTTTAGTGGGTATGCCTTGAACCGCCACTCGCCCAACGGCGGGTGGCATCGAGGAGAGCCCCACATAACCTCCTGCTTGTTGGTGGGGGGTATGCATAAGGTAGCATTTCCAGCGTTAAAAAAAAAAGGTTTATGTGAGATTAACCTTGGGTTTAAACGGAGAGTCTAGCAGTGGAGGCGAGTGTCTCAATCGAATAAAGGAATTCCTTAAGTCTACACCTTGGTCACAAGTCCATGGTACTGCTTAGGTTTCTCTCGTAATTATTAGAGATCATATTTGATAATTTATCGATTCAGTAGAAGTAACTACGTTTCGTTTACCCAATATTCCGTTCAATATCATTACCTCCTCTTATGTTTCTCAATATGCGGAATATTGACTTCACCTCCTTCCTTCACACCATTTAAAATCATTCTATGACACAAGTAACTGAGATCCAAGATTTGATTGTTAGCTCGTAAGATAACAGAGAAGAGCTCTATATTTTTTATTTGTAACAACATCAATCACTGAAACCCTTGAAACTCACTCTCAACAAACTTGTCTCGTCACAATAAACAAAAGCTGTAAAAAATTCAATCACACACCGCCTCTACAGATTAAACGGGTGTTATTCTACCAACATTGTAAAAATGAGGGTAATATGACTGGCATGAATAGAAAAGAAAATTTAATTTAAATTACATGCCTTTATTTAACTCCTATGTTTTTATGTCAAAGAGTCACAACGCAAACTGCAACGCATGGCTTAGTAACGTCATTCGAAATCCATTATGGCTGACGCTCCAAGATGGCGGACTAGTTGTTTTTGATATAAGTATGAAATAAAGGGGTTTGCTTAGAAGAATATAAAAAATTGGAAGTAGTCAAAGCCTGATTTTAATTTAATTTGAAATTTTTTAAATGATTTAACTTGGAATTTTCATAAACATGTTAGCAATAATTGATAGCGTGTAATTAATTAGAAGTTTCTACTCGTTTATTTTAATTATACCTCCACAAGTTCAACTACTTCAAATTTCTGTCCCGATAACCAAGGTTTATAAGGAATTTTAATTTTATAAGGAATTTCAATTTATTGCGTAGGAACTCCTGGATTGGGAGTCCGAAGTACTGCTCGGATTTCTGACCAGAATCCATGGTATTATTATTTTTCTTGTAATACTATACGATATTAGGTTAGATCTTAATCAAACAATGGAACCTTTAAACATTGTTACTGTTGTAAATCTATCCCGATTTAATTAGGAAAAGTTTTACTAATTGAAATTTACTTTTGTTTGTTAGAATAATGCAATCGTTGTCAGTACTGTAATCAAATTAAAATTTCAGCGAGCCTCAAACTGAGCCTCAGTAAAACTTTGGTTTTATTACAATTTCGTTACTGGTAGGCGAGATTTCTTGTTCAAATTTTTTTTTTTTTAATTAATTAATATACTATACATATTTCTGCACAACAATATGTATTTTGAACAGGAAACGCAACAGTTCCTGGAGCTTGTGACTCAGGTGTAGGTTGACAAGACGTTTTAACACAATTGTAACACCATCCACTACTCATTAAAGAAATAAAATATCTGCATTAGTTGCAAACAATGTCTTTTTCATAAAATTACTAAACAGATGATGACAGAGGAGTTTTATCGAGACAGAGGTTATATAATTATTGTTGTCATAGAATGAGAGAGGAATGATACCAATTCTTGTACAGCAATACACATATATGGAAATGAGACAGTAAGTCGGTCAGCGCCTTGGACTTCAAGTCAAGCTTCAAGTGTAGGGTTAAAGGCCTTTTATATAATTATAACGCTCCCCTGCATTGTCCAAACACTAACTACAGTAGATAATAAAGTAAATTTACGTGGGCCTCAAGAAGAGTGAAAGATATTACGAATTTGAAAATATCAATAGAAACAAAAAAACACACATAGACGCAACGCGCTGGCGTGGCTCCACGCAGTGCAGCGAGCAACGCGGCAAGAGGGGGCACCAAAATGCGAGAGAGCCAAAATATTTAAAAAAAAAAAGGTGTGTGTGCGATTCACACACGATAGAAGTGAAACTTCAGTAAATCGACAAAAGAATGAGATGAATATATATAATAATATAAAATAGTATGTATATTTCTGTCTCATTCTTTCCTACACATTTTTGTATTTGTGTCTCTTACCTGTCGTTTTGTATATTTCTGTCTCATTCTTTCCTACACATTTTTGTATTTGTGTCTCTTACCTGTCGTTTTTTCCGTTGCATCCGGTTTGAAATCACAACGATTCTAAAGAAGTTTCACTTCAAAAATTTGTCCACCCGTGCGAAGCCGTTACCGGCCGCTAGTATAAAATAAATTTAACAAAAATCAAAGTAAACAGTGTAGATGCAATATGTTAAATTTGATTTAAATTAACAATAATAATATTAGGCGAAGACAACTTTATAGAAAGTTTTCCCCAAAGTAAATATATGAACTAGTTCCGGCGCGATCCATTAAAGGAGATTATATAATATTCCATTAATGAAACATTAGGCCGCTAATATAAATCTTATGTTAAAATCTATTATGAGGTTTCAGTAATAAAATTATAGTTATGAAAATCTGAGGCTTTTAGTTTTATATAATCCCACGTTATATTCTACATCAGTAACTTTAGGTACTGTAAAGTGTGGTTTTACTTTTTATACCGAACCGCATTGTCACGGTTTATTTATAAAAATATTAGTGTCGACTTAGGGGCCATTCATTTATTACGTGAGACTATTTTCGCTAGTTTTTGACCCCCTCCTCCCCTATTATAAGAAAAAATAAGAAAGAAAAAATGAATGTTGCCCGCGCTTTTTCAAAGTATAATTTTAACTTTGAGCATTTTTATAATCTTACATAAGAACTATCGAGACTCCCTCCCACCCCCTTGTAAGAAAAAATAAGACATGGTCGATCCCCCTAAATCGTCTTACGTAACTAATGAATGGCCCCTTGATAATAATGATATCTGTCATATCGGTGTATTTATCTGATGGTACCTATATATATTTTATGTGAAAATTCTAATTGTTGTCCAAGTTTTGAAACCAAAATAATGTAAATAAGTATCGTCAAAATTGAAATTATCAATAGGTGAAGATGGGAAACTTTCTACGCATTATCTAAAGTTTAAATTGATTTGAATAAAATCTTTTCTAAGTTTACTTCAATACAATTTTATAATTAGGGGTTAGTTCCTAGATATTTCCTTATTACTTTAATGTAACTATAGGTAATGATCTACTAGTGAAGTTTGTTATAAAATAATATAGTTTAAAGTCTACAACCACAAACACAAACTATTATATAGACTTTGTTTTTTGAAACAACATTTACCTTTTTATGAAACTACGTCCGTACTAAAGCCAAAGGGACATCAACACATTCATGCCAACGCATGGTTTGGCGTCATGAAAAAGGAATGAGTGTTTGCGAAACGGTTATAAAGTTATTATAACAACAAAATACCATTATACTAAATTGCAATACATTGTTATTGAATTTCTTATTTTTAATTACATGCAATGTATTACTTAACAGAAACAACGCAAGAAAGGATGATGATAAACGATGGGAGAAAGGATTATAGCTATTACTGTGCAAAATTATGCATATACATGTTTCTGAGCCAAACCGAGCAGCCAGCGAGCCAGGCCTGGGGCTTATGACCAAGATACACCATTAACTGCTCCACTTCGTTAGCCAACACAAAGATAAATGAAGTACTGTAAGTTAATGCAAGTTATATTTCTGAAAAACTTTCATATTAAATTTGACTCATACCATGCGATCATAAATATGATCTCAAGGTAAAGGTATACATGGATGTGATCCACGATCTGTCACATGATCTATTTTTACACGAAATTGGTAATATCCTAGCAGAGGGTAAGGGAAATGTGTGATCCGGCCCGCAAATTGTTATTTATCGTTTGTAGGGAAAAAATATTTTTAGATTTTACCTTACATATTGCAATACTTCTTTATTGAGTTTTATACTGAGTAGGAAGTTGAAGATTAACTTTCTAAATACCATAACAAGACTAAATTAAAAGACATTGCTTGGGGCTTATTATCTAGATGCAGGTTTAAAAGAGTCTCATCTTTCTTATAACACTAACATTAATAAATTATGATGCCAACCATTCGAAATCTAGCTTTATTTAAAACTAGGTGCGTCCCGCGGTTTCACCCGCTATGTTTTGGATAATTCACACTATACCATTTTAGATTAATAGCCTATATGTTTAAAAAAAAATTTACAAACTGTTGAATTTCATATTTATTTATATCGAATCAACAGACTAAAAAATAAGTTTCAGACTTCTAGTTAAAAAAATGACGATACTTTTATATAACTTTTCATTCCCCCTTTCAACCCTTTACAAACCTTTTTTCACATTAAAAAGTAGCCTATGTTGTTTTTCAGGCTGTAGACTGTTTACCAAATTTTATTTAAATCGGTTCAGTAATTTTGGAGTGAAAGCGCGACAAACAGACAGACAGAGTTACTTTCGAATTTATAATATTAGTTAGGATTAGGATAAGTTCCTAAAAATCGTCCTAGATTTTTAGGAACAGACGGGAGAAATATTTGGTTAACTATAATGCTGATATTTAAACTTTATAGATAATATCTTACAAACATTATTTATGTTTCATTTACGGTCAGTAAGTAACTTTCAAATATTAAATTACAACCTAAATGAAATTGCTCATTGTTATATTAAAGTATTTTGTGGGTCTCTTAACCCAAGTCACGCTAATTGAGTACGAGTGGAACCCTTTATTCATTACAAAAGCTTTAGAAACAACTAAGAATTTGGCTTGAAGGCGGCTTATTTCATCGATATTTTGAGAACGCACTTATATCAAAAGTTTAATTGAGTTTGGCCCAACCAAATTCTTATTAATTTATTTGCTATTTGCTGAGCCTCTGAATTGACCCTATTACCTTTACATTGTTTGTTTAATTAAAGTATTTGTTTATGGAATTTGAAGAGTTTATATTTTAAATCATTTGCTCTAGATATTTGGGCTATTCTTTGTAAAATTTAATTGTCAAAAAATCTATATTAAGTTTTTACGTAAAAAAATCCCAGTTGAGTTTTCGAAGGAGCTTTGGTAAAAATTTGGAACCCCTTGCCTGAAACCACTTTTTATTCGAAAATTCTGAGTCAACTATTATTTTATTAATTGATTTGTTGCTGTGTTATTAATGTATAATTCTTTATTAAATTAATTCATCTTCGGTGTGTATTATTTTACTTAGGTTTTCCATATTTAGCCATGGTATCGACTATCAATTGCCTTCCTACAATATGCAAACATTATATGCAATTTGCCAATAAGTACAATGAAATCAGAAATATTTTATAAATTGATTTTTTTCCGCTCAATTAATAACATAAAACAATTTTATTATTTAATACAAAATTTTGGTTAAATGAAACGTTACGTAGACGTAATAAAGCAAAATAAAAACGTGGAATAATGAAAGAGCAGACAACATGCTATGTTATGTAGTTACTCCACAAAATGTGAAACAAAGCATAGAATAGTAAAGTCAAAGCCTTCTAATTTAGTTTTTGTTCGTTACGAGTATGATGACTATAGTGTTTTAGTCTAACTAGATAGAGTTTTTAATTACTTATGTCGAACTAAACATAGGTTTGAAACGACTTTAAATTTCTTTCAATTGAAAATTGTGTGGTAGATGTCCTGCTTTATATTTTAATGGAGCCCAGAATGAGTCGCTAAAATGAATGTTAAGTTATTTTATATGTTGTTCTGAGGTGATATCCGCTAGGAAATTGTACAGATTGGCGGAAGCTAGATCGGATAGTTGTTACTTTTCTTAAGTTAACCGTGTTAGTTTTATAACAGAGCGATAAAGCTCTTAATATAAGAGAGAAAAAAAATTCCTTCTGAACAAACAGTCTAATAAATCCGCACTGCAGTGCCCAAGTAAATATATTTTTTAAAATAGTATTAATATATTATTAGTGTCAAAAATAATGTATATTAAAACTTTTTTTTTCATATCAATAGCAATCAAAACTATTTTTTTTATTTTGTCTGTCGGTATGTACGAGTATTGTCATTTAAATTTTTTGTGGGTATTAAATAGGGCAAATAATTTTTGAGATAAATATCGTACGATATTTATCTTCAACTGAACACAAACAATATTTATCTTCAATAAAGCGTTCGTTTAAACAATCTGAGTATGATAGACAAAACAAATAGATCTTCATTGGACGTCTAGACATCATTTTAATAATATTCTGTAAAAATGTACGTAAATACACAGACAGCAGAGTTATTAAAATTGATCGTTATAAAAGATATCTGGTTTCAAGTTTTAACAAGTAAATTTAATTTTAAAGAATTCTTCATTATCATATGATTATCAGAAACATCTTCTTTACTTTATTATAAGAAATGAAATTTAATTTTAGTGACTTAGCTTCTTATATTCTATGATAATGAATGATGAAAATGATAGATTTTTTCCTATACATCCGTTTTAAATTAAACAAAGCGTACATTCTGCTGTTAGCCAAGCTCTATTTACTCGTTATTATATTTGGTAGTTTTTTGGATGTGAGTGACCAAATAAACTTGATTGCTTTTTTAAACTATTAATACCCAAAACTTTATTCATTCAAATAATTTCAGTATATGTTACATGATACGAACACAAACTATCTGAAAACAAAAACAAAAAAAATCAAAAAATGTTTTACTTCCTCGCCGCGTCTTTCAGGACTTTTGAGAAAACTTTTAATGTACATAAAGTCACGGAAATGCTACTATTATATAGTTTTATAGTAAAAAAAAAACAATGTGTCTTTTAAGCAGATAAACCAAAGTAAACATAACTCGATGTTTGACATAGTATATATGACGATTTGTTGAACTCCGAAATATAGAGATGAAGGACCTATAAAAATATTTATCCTGGAAATCACGTCAAAAGAACATTTTGAGAATCTTTTAGTGACGGCAATTGTAACTGACCATTGTGTAGTTTGATCGTCCGTTTAATGAAATGGTGTCATTCACTTTCATTAGTCTTTGTCAGCTTTATAATTTATCTTCGTCTTATTCCTTAATTAATTGTGCTAGGCTTTCCTAAGGAGTCATAAATAAATGTATTGTTTAATTCCTTATCAAGAAATGTAATTAGCATTCTTACCAATGATGATTTACTTTCATCCTTTACTCTTTAAAAGTATCAATAAAATCAATAATCTTCTGAGTAATATTTCTAGCTTGTAGATTCCAGCCAAGTAGTTAAAATAGATAGCGCGTTTATTGAAAAACGCAACAAAACATACGCCGTCTTCTATTTGATTTATTTCTGTCAATGCTACCAACATCATAACTATCAGGATGCTACACAAATCAATCCTACCAACATAATAAATATCAGGATTCAATTCAGTCCTGCCATAAGCATAAATAACAGGATCCTACTTAATCAATCAATCCTACCAGCATCATAATTAACAAAAAAGGTATCCATATTTCATATAAGAAACTAATTTTATGGAACAAAAATCAAAGATAACAACTATTTTCTTTCTCTTTATTTCTTCTAAAATCGACACGCGACCTGCTAAGCCTCGGTTAGATATTATAGTGTTGTAAACTGTATACTACTCGGCTAATCCATGTTTTGGTATATTAGTATATTGTAATGCTAATTAATAACTTGACTCTGGCGGTTTTGAAACGTAAGTTAAATAATATTTATTTAACTTACGTTTTAATCCTAATCAAATTGTTTAGAAAATCTTAAAAATTAATGTATCTTACGAATATCGTTGAACTGTTAATGCAAGATGGTCTCTTCTTTATTAAAATCAAAGTGCTACTCGTCATTTACATAAACAAATTTCTCTAAACCGCCGAGGCAAAAGGATCACATCAAAGACTATCTTAGTATATGGTACAAATAACATCTAAGGAAACTTTTATAGAATCAAGGAGCTATAAAACTGAGAATTTGAATTCGACTACGGTCTTATAAAATTCTAAACGATTGGTAAATTTACTCTTACTTAATTTTTTATCTTTTAAATACCAAAGAGGAGAGAAAAAAATGTAAGTTTATACTCGTATTCGTTTCTAAAACCAAAATATATGTACTGAAATAGAAATCTACGAAAGGAATCAACAAGGTTACCTTGCTATAATCCGCGGAAATTTGAACAACCAGCCTCGTATGGCACAACCCAGAAGAGCATCCTGCTCACATAAAAGTGAGACGCGCGAAATCGAACCAAGACACACCACAGAAGTAGGAAGCTCGACGATCGAACAGCCAGACGCGTACGGCACATTATTCAGAAAAGCACACCGTCCACAGAAACGTGAGACGTGCGAACCCGAACCAAGACGCATCACAGAAGCAGGAAGCTCGACGATCGAACAACCAGACGCGTATGGCACATTATTCAGAATAGCACACCGTCCACAGAAAAGTGAGACACGCGAACCCGAACCAAGACACACCATAGAAGTAGGAAGCTCGACGATCAAATAACCAGACGCGTACGGCACAATTAAGAATAGCACACCGTCCACAGAAACGTGAGACGTGCGAACCCGAACCAAGACGCACCACAGAAGTAGGAAGCTCGACGATCGAATAACCAGACGCGTACGGCCCATTATTCAGAATAGCACACCGTCCACAGAAACGTGAGACGTGCGAACCCGAACCAAGACGCACCACAGAAGTAGGAAGCTCGACGATCGAACAACCAGACGCGTACGGCACATTATTCAGAATAGCACACCGTCCACAGAAAAGTGAGACACGCGAACCCGAACCAAGACACACCATAGAAGTAGGAAGCTCGACGATCAAATAACCAGACGCGTACGGCACAATTAAGAATAGCACACCGTCCACAGAAACGTGAGACGTGCGAACCCGAACCAAGACGCACCACAGAAGTAGGAAGCTCGACGATCGAATAACCAGACGCGTACGGCCCATTATTCAGAATAGCACACCGTCCACAGAAACGTGAGACGTGCGAACCCGAACCAAGACGCACCACAGAAGTAGGAAGCTCGACGATCGAACAACCAGACGCGTACGGCACATTATTCAGAATAGCACACCGTCCACAGAAAAGTGAGACACGCGAACCCGAACCAAGACACACCATAGAAGTAGGAAGCTCGACGATCGAACAACCAGACACGTACGGCACAATTAAGAATAGCACACCGTCCACAGAAAAGTGAGACACGCGAACCCGAACCAAGACACACCACAGAAGTAGAAAGCTCGACGATCGTACAACCAGACGCGTACGGCACAATTCAAAATAGCACACCGTCCACAGATAAGTGAGACGCGCGAACCCGAACTAGGACACACCACACAAGTTGATCGCTATCGACAATTGACGTACGTTTCGCTCCGTAACCGAAGCATCTTCAGGAGTTGTTGACTCTACAAGCGTCACTTGCGAAGCTAGCAGTTAGCAAGGTAACCTTTTTGATTCCCTTTACATAATGTTTTCCCGCAAAGTAACGCCTGGTTCAATTCAATAAGAAATCTACGAATACAAATAAATTATAATTTAGTTTATATTAGTACAGAAGCATAAAAATAAAGTAATCTTTAAAACAATCTTAATATGTCTGCATAAAAAAGCAATGAAGTTTATTTATTTAAGACTTGTTTAAACTTTTTATGATAAACAAAGTATATAATTCTAACATATACCTTTTTCCTCCATAAAGTTTTGAGTCAGTCGAATTAGCAAGGGTTAAACGGGTTACGGAAATTGAACATCTGCAAACAAGCCTTGCGCAACATCCCTTTGTCAAACTTTTGTTGAATGGTGTGAAGGCTTAAATTGGCTACCTGCACTAAAACTAAACGAAAACTATTGTAAAAAGACCATGAAAGGATCAATCAAAGTTGATCCTAAACTACTTTGAATGAAAAGTTTTAAAAGTTTTACTTTGAAAGAAAAATTACATACTCGATTTTTCGAAACAAAGTTTATACAAAACTCGTCTTAGGTATTCAGGTTATTTCATTTTGTACTCAATTGGGGACTCTTTTTATGGTCAATTTATCTGATTTTTGTCTTGATAAAAAGGTTCGTACTGAGTATAAAATAGCTTTTGTTTTTTATCTTCGGAATGGATAGCTTACTCCATCTAGTAAGAAGAAATTTTAGCTTTATTTTAGATTACCTAGACATTCCGAAGCTAAAAAACAAAGGCCATTTTGTACTCAGTACGAATCTTTGCATCATCACAAAAATTTCTTCTTGAAAGAACTTTATGAAATCCTAATTTTACTAAGCAATGTAAAGCAATCAAAACCCAATATATTCTTAATAATGAAAATCACTTTTCAGTCAAATAACAAACTTAATTAGGAGTTCTTGTCGAAGTTACACTGAAATTTTTGGATTGCTAACCTTTTGTTAAGAGTAGGGGAAAATTCAGTAAATGAGCTCAACTTTTTCAAGATGTTGACATAAAAATTTTGTAATTAGAAATTTTCGTAGGGTCCGTTGATTAGGCAAGTGGCCTTTGAGTTTGTAAATCAAAGTTAAATATTCAGGTTCATTACACAAAAGATTACTACGCAGATTTTTAATTTAGTAATGTTAGGGGCATATTTCTGTAATAGATTTCTTTGTATTATCGTTACTAATTAATGCATTGTTTATTCTTTTATGTACAGTTAACACCGTTGATAACTTTATATTTGGGGGTAGCACTTTTTATATTATTCCAAGACAGTATATAACCTCTGTTTCGATAGACTTGAGCCAGTTGTCAATTGATCGCCTGAAGGTTATGGCCGTGAATAGACCTAAGTCTAGCTAAGTGAAATGAATTTGAACATGTACTTTTTCTAAATATTTGATATAAAAATCAGTTAAGTGCGAGACACCCCAATGTAACCTGGATTGAAAGACAATTTTAATTTTGCCGTTGGAAAACTGTCAGCAACATTTAGAATGATTTTTGTGATAAATGTTTATGACATTTTTAATTACGCTTTACTTTCGCTGTTTGTTAGTGTTTGCCAAAAGTTCATAATTTTAGTTCATACATAGATATAGTAAATTCACTTGCTATTTTTGAATGCCGTTTTCGACCTCGTAGTTAAATTATTAACTTGACAGATAGACATACAAAGGAATTATAATGTAATATGATACAAACAGTCATTATAACAAGACAAAATTTGCAATAAAAGGAAGAAGAATTAGTAGTAAAAGATAAATAAAGATCCGTCCTTAAGAATTATTCTAATAAGTAAATTATAAATTAGTAAAATTTAAGTGATTTCGGTATATAGCATATTAAAAATAGGATGTATCTAAATTCTGGGGTAAAAATCAAAATATTTTGTTATTTAATTCAATTTTTGATATCTTATCATTTTACAAAACAACCTAATAAAAAGCGTGAATTAGGCACAACAATGCTAGGTCAGGAATGCGAGCCCATTAATTCGTTAAATAATGTGAAAATTGTTCCATTTCAGCTTAGCAATAAAGGATTTAGGCATTAACACAGATATAATTACCCTGAACAAAGCTTTGTAATTAAAAGTACTTCGCTTCAGGCAAAATTATATTTTACTATAATTTTGCCCATGTATATTGTATTTGTAACTAGATTTATCAAAAAATATTTAATTTCTGTATTGCTAAACATATTGTTACTAAATAAAAATAGTAAGGCACATACAACAGTAACATTTAACTAGTTATATATTATTTTCGAGACTACCCATTCTACTTACTCTAGTCTAATTATTCTAGAAATAAAACAAAAAGAACTCGCCAATATAAAGTTATCAGCAGTGTTGCTACAATTAAAGGAACTAACTCACAGTAATGAAGAACTTTTAAATTGAAGATTTAATATTTTTTCTTTTTCTCAAATAACTAACTAAACTATTTTCATTAGGAAACAGTAAGTTTCTTACAAGTAAAAATATTTTACGGCAATTATTGCTACTTAAAAAAAACATTATTAATTTTAGAGTTGACTTTATATTTATTCACTTACACACACACAAAAAATAGATACAAGTCTGAATAATGTCTTAACCCTGGGAGTGGCGAATCAGGTGTAGATTTAAGACGCGCTATTCATTGCGCATCAACGCTAACCGTCATTATTTAGTCTGCTGGCAGAAACTTAACGCATTTTTCTTCTTTACTCTTTAACTAACCGTCCCGCCCTCGCTACGATTCAGTAACTTCCTCACACACTCGCCACCATCTTATTGGGAAGATATTGTTTTGTTATATCTCCAAAATAATTAGGAAGCGTAATGCTCAGGCGGCTTGACTTTTCTAATATTTATAACTATTATATCATATTTTAGACAACTGACACTCTGTCTTTTAGTAAAAACCGCATGAAAAATATTTTTTTTTCTAGACGAAAGTGGAGTTACATTTAGAAAACTTAACTCCCAATCATCTCTTGACATTTGTGGACCATATGAATGTCAATAACATTGGTGTTAGCGTTTGATAGGCTAGTTACTAGATATGTATATATTATCGTATTTTTAAAGGAACTGAATATTTGAGGTTATTTTCATCTTGACCCCTCCACACGTTCTTAAGAGCCGCTTTGATTGACAGACATACAATTAAGTGATCTTATAAAGATGTCTTTTTTCATTTCTTAATATAGGTATATAAATAAATGTCCATACCCTAGTACGGAATCCTAAAAGCAGTTTACGTTCATAATATTGCATTATATTGCAGTTGGTTGTCGGTTCACAAAGGAACTTCTCATGTTGTGGTGATTCACACTCGAGCGCAAATCGGAACACGCTCCCAATAATACATCCACTCCAACTTGTTGTCAACTTACTAATTGACCTGGGAGTGCTTTCTGTCATTATCTTATAGTAACCAAAATTTATTAAACTAAATAAAATCTCTTGATATTAATTTATTAAATGAAAATCAATATATTAAATAACTGAAATAAAGTTTTTTTCCTTCTATTTTAATTTAGGTATAATGAGAAATAATATTTTATCAATATATATTTTTTGCGCCTTAACTGAAGCAGAGATAAATAAGCCGAACTATGAATGCTTAAAATATTCGACAATTGTAAATTAAATGAAATTAAAATATTTGTAACAAACTCAGCAAATAACGATTACGTCTAGGACCAAACTATACAGACCTTTATTAAATTTGCTTTCATGATTAGCTTATACTAAGTTAAATTGGGTCGCTCATATGAATATTAATACTGTACTATGTGATGAGCTAATAGAGAATCAAAACCTCGGAAATATCTTTGTCTTTAGATAAGGATCATTTGTAAAATTTATAGAAATCTTATTAAATAAAGGGCAAACTTATCTTAGACTTTAGAATATGGTTTTTTCATTACATAATTACAATTGCAATCAGTTTGAAACTGCAAAAAATTTTTTTTGGGATTGCCGTTTTGTATTTTTCTCTATATTTTTACGTTAAGTCAATGCTTCAATCAAATTTCATGTTCATCGAGATCACACTGTATTTTTCGATTCCATGTGCTGTGGGTTTTGATTCCATGAGTGACCGTATCTTTTGATTGAGTTTAGATAAGGGTTAGATATTTTTGATAGCTGTATTGACTATTTGAAACTAATTAACAGGGGTTTATTTTTACGGACCCCTTATGACGAATGTAATTATGGCGTCTATAAATTCTGTTTTTGTTTTAAACATCATCACATAACGGGTGTTAATGACCAACTGCTGAGCCGGGTTTCCTCCTCAGAATGCGGAGAAAGGGTTGGCCCACGTTGGCCCAGTGCTGGTTGGCAGACTTCACAAACCTGTTAGAACTTTAGGGAACTCTCAAAAGTGCAGGTTTCCTCACGATGTTTTCCTTCGCCGTTAAAGCAAGTGATATTTAACTGCTTAATACACACAACTCAGAAAAGTCAGAGGTGTGTGTCTGTTGCGTGGGATTGAACTCGGACCTTCCGACTATGATTTTTAAGTCTTAACCACTGGACCATTACTGATTTTTTTAACATCTCTCATCTTATAATTCTTCGTTAGAATATTTTATTATAATGTCTAGAATGTTCATGAACCTTATATCACATATTCAGACAATATCCTAGCAATTGTGTGACAATCATACACTCTAAAGGGAATTTGAAACAGACTCCAAGATTTACTACAATAGGCAATAAGCTATGCAATTTGCGCCTTCCCTGAAGCAAAGAGATAAATAAGCATAAACCGTTGCATAGTGTTGCTATAAAATAGCCTTAGTTACTGGCTT
The DNA here is from genome assembly GCA_905147385.1 of Limenitis camilla. Classification (NCBI taxonomy): domain Eukaryota; kingdom Metazoa; phylum Arthropoda; class Insecta; order Lepidoptera; family Nymphalidae; genus Limenitis; species Limenitis camilla. The sequence continues at coordinate 8,690,931 of LR990240.1, forward strand.
GACATTTTTAGTACGGACCATACACTATTTATAGTTCCTCAGGCCCAAATATAGTGTGGAATATGTTCCCACAATTTTATCAGAAAACAAAGTAAAATAATGCTATTATAAATTATACTTTGGTTTACTGGGGATATGATAATTCCATAAATCAGAAAAGTGTGTTATTTTAAATATTATTTTAGGAATTAAAAAATGATTTAACACCTTTCAGTATTTCGTATGAATATTCTTTGTTACCTCAATTATTTTGTCGCTAATGAGAGTTAAGTAGGAACATAAAAAAAAGGTTATAATATCTGTAACCTAAATTTATAGAAATTTAAACGCGAAGGGTCTTCGTACGATTTTGAAGATAATTTTATTTTTTAAATATTATTTTTTACCTCAATCGTTTTGCCGCGCTAAAGAGAGTTAAGTACATAAAAAATTGGTTATAATGTCTGTAACCTAAATTAATAGAAATTGAAATGCGACATTTATGACAGTTGTCCAACGGAGCTCGCCTGGTGACCATAAAGACTGTGGAACTTGTGTGGTGTCTATATTTCTCGGTTTCTGTCTAAAGTGCATATTATTATTGTCTTCTACGTGTTACTATACAGTATAGCTTCTATATAGACAATGTTAGCAATAAGTAAAAATTTTAATAATCATTTTGATACGTAATCATTAAATCTACAGGTAGACAAAGCTCGCTAGTTTGTTTACACGTTTTCTTCTAAACTAAATAATATCGAACAAAAACCAATACTCGATGTATTATGTTATCTACATAAATCGTTCGAAACAACAAAAACTATCGTCGAGTTCGAAGCTCAATATGGATTTGTATCCCTCAGAGAACTAAACTCTATTATGTGACATATTGCTCAGCGTTGTGGTATCCGCCGCAGCTGGATTGTGCATATCGAAAATTATAATTCAAACATCACAACATAAAGGAAAAATCACTACATATAAAGTAACATCCGTGTCTGTTGTCTACGTTCACAATAAACTTAAAAACTTGATAAGGAAACCTTTTAAGGAAGGTTTAGGTATAATGCTCGCAACATTTATTTGAGTATTATCTTACTTTAATAGTTGGCACAATCGTTAAGTATCAGTTGTGCCAACGAAAAGATGATCATGATTATTACATCGCGAGTAAGACGTGGCCCACTCCTAACCAATGTATTTAGTTTAGTTGGAGGGGTAAAGGAATACTAGTAGTATGTGATTCATACTGCTAGTATGTATTCTTTAAAAAAAAATTAAGTATAACTCTCGGGAGTAATATTCTACTCATCTAGCTGTGACACAGTCGGTAGTTTATATTATAAACCATATTTAACAGTATATAATTTGTACAAGCTTTTATGTAAATCGTTTGAAATGTTACGATAATCGTTGTAAATATCGGGAAAGGTCAAGCCGCCTGGGAGCTGTAATAGAAAACGGTCCCTAATCCCTTTTTGAGATATTACAAGCTGATATGACAGAAAAAATATATAGGCATTGTATGTTCTACTACCCATGTGAAGTTAAACTAATCACCTGTACGTATGTATGCGCAAATCTTCGATTGAAGGGGAAAGGTGACTGAGTGAGACAAAAGACAGAAGATAGTAGTCTCCACTGAAAATCAGAGACTTTAACAGACAGCAGCTAGCTTTAGGTTTGAGAAAAAATAGTGGAAGAAAATTGTACATTGTGAGCATGATGCGGGCTGTGTGCCTGTAATGGTAGTTCCATCAGTGACGTTTAATATTTTGTCAAATAGCAGACGCGCGGGGACTGAAACGTCGCATAAGAACCTATTGCGTGTACGCGCTGCTCTCGCCCCGCGCTTCTTTTTCATCTTAAAGTGCCATCTTCTTTTGAAGATCGGTGATCATTAAGGCAACTTGTATCTTTTATAGTGTCCTAATCTTCTGCGCATTCAAGGTCAAACTTATGTGCTTTAAGTACCGTTACTTATAGTCAATTTCTGTAAAATATAGTCGTATGAAAAAACTACTTTACAAATAACAAATAACTAATTTAATAAATGCCTTTATTTTTAAATAACCTCTTTATAGTTTTCGCTTTGTTTAATTACCTGAAAGAAAATTAAAATTTCATTTTATATCGTTTGTTTTTACTTTTTATAGCACGATATTTATACAAAGCATTTTCAAAGTTTAATAAAGGTAAAATTTCCAATAACCTATTTTTTATAAAACGACGTATTTACTTTTAAAACGTTGCATTTTATTTTATTAATGAAATATTAAAATGTTTCTGCTGCTTTACTGGGTCAATTTAGAATTCAATTTAGAATTGACCCAGTAAAGCGTCTCATGCAGTAGTACGTATATGGAGGAGGAAGTTCTTGATGTCTTACAGATATAACACAGATACGTTACTCAATGTTATTATTTCTAAGAAAACCAAGATTTGTTGCACGATTTTGCCAACCTTTCTTCATTATAATCAAATTATATCCCTTGATCAGAGTGTGAGAGACACTTAAAATAGTTCGACTTAGATACGCCATAAGCTTGCCCGTTTTCTTACGAACTCAGACAACTTGAATGTTTTCTAAAGAACACGCAAATTATTTTATGACATTTCAGAGTCATACGTTCATCGTTTTGATGAATGTTAAATCCTTCAAAAGTGTTTTGTGAGACTATCTGATATTTTTTTTCACCATTCGTTTACATATTGATTTTCTACTAATTATCAACATGGCTCTTAGCAAACTAAAGTAAAAGTACTATGCAATATTATTCTAGGTATACTTATGAATCAGCTATATCAAGCAGAAGAATTTAATAATTTCATCTTTATAGATAGATGAAACTGTTTATTGAAATAATATCTAGCTAGTGATGTAGTAATTTTTAACATTGAAAATGAAGAGCGTTCAAAGGCTGAATATTAAATTACAAATGAAATATGCAACCTACTTTATTGGGTCGTCGCAAGGAGTGTTCGCATAAATTACCTTTGAGACAGTGAGACTAGTATCGTTTACGAGACAATACCCAACTGATATTTTTCACAATCGAATGCTAGTTTTATATCTTATAATTATGTATCGAGCATTATAATGTGAAAAGATGAAATACTGATTTGACTTTTAACACATCTGATACTAACACGCAAGATACTTCTAAAATTGTAATAAATATTTTATCTATTTATCTTACTAATATTATCCCTAAATGTGAGCGCTGGTATGTTTGCATGTTTAGATTTTTTTTTAATACTTTATAAAACGGTTTTTATTCAGACATACAGGTCTGTCCTGTGACCACGAACACTGCAAAGTATTTGACACGTCAGGAAATCAAATAAAAAAACATTAAACACGATAAAAACCGTTTTATAAAGTATTTTAAAATGTATAACAATCGTGAAAACCTAAAAAATCATTATGTTTAGATATTTGTTATTTAATCACGCGAAAATGGCTGAATGGATTTAAACGAAATCAGTTATCTATACTACATTTTATCCCGGAAAAAAGTTCCTGTGGGCTAATGATAAAATATGTTTACTGTTGTACGCGCCTAAATATTTCTATTTAGCAAACATTATATTGTGAATTAAAAGTTTTTCGATAAATCAAAGTATTATATAACAATAACATGCGCTGTAAATAAAACGCCGGTCAATTTCTGGGGCTTGTGATCCAGGAGCAGTTTTTAAGATAATCACGTATACTACTCAAACTGTCGCGTATCTATGTAAGAAAGCCCATTTACGAGTATTGTCGTGTCGGTGGGGATATTTTAAAAATAAACCAATAGAAACGACTATGCGTTAGAAACAATGTTAATGTCATATTATGGTTCTTATTAATCGATTAAAAAAATATACAAGCTAATAGTCATACAAAACCTGAATAGTGCCTGAGGTTTGAACCCATGTGCTAGTTTAAGGGATTACCTTTAACTAGCACCTGGGTTGCAGTTTTTCAATACTTAACAATTGTCAAGAATAAAATATGCATTGTTAAATATTAAAAAAAAGGAATCAATTAGTTACATAAGAGTTAAATTTTATTAGAAAATAGAAGGTATACAAGTATGTGAAAATGTAACTCGTTATTTAGGTTACAATAATAAACAAAAAGAAAGCCTCCATCATCCAATTAGAAGTGGCAATAAACTGTCTAAAAGAAAAGAAAAGATGCCCGATACGAAACGACTAAGATAAGAGAAGATTGGATTACCCTCTTTTTCTAAGTAAACCAGCCAATAAGACCATAATATACCACATCGTTAGTTACTTTTATTTTGCCTTAAAAAGGATTATCTTTGATCACAAAATAAGAACAAGATACACAGTCCTATGTATAATTGCTCTCAAGAACTGTCCTTGTTAACAATAAGTAGTTATATGTAGAAATGCTATTCTGTTCTCATTGCTGTATACGAATTAAACTTATAAACTGTTTTTACTGTAAAATACTACTATATTACTGAAATAACAATTAACCAACATTTCTACCAAGTATATGTAATTACTGTACTATGTACTGTATGTACTATGTAATTTCGCGTCCTAGTAGAACGATTTTTTAGGAATTTGTGTACATTAGTAAGTACTGTAAGTTCATTCAATGTAAATTTAAAAAAATTAAATAATATTTTCATCAGGAATTGATTGTGCAATGCTCCTATACGAATGTTACAATAAAAATAATATTTTTTGGTAGTAAATGAATTACAAAAAACACTCATTAACTTGACTGCTACAAAATCGCTTCTCTGTATATAAATCGTACTTATATAAAAAAATTTAATAAAACTTTTTGTGACCTTAAAGATCCCTCTTTATAATACCAATAGAAGCAAAAACTATCTGTTTTATTAATTTTGTTTGTCAATCTGTTAAGCGTAGCACGCAAAACTACTTCTTTAATTAATTTTAAGTTAATTAACTTTAAATTAATAAATTAAGTATCCAATATAAAGAAATTTTGTACAAGAACTTTATAACATTTTGTATATAAAATAATAAGATATTGGTCCTCATGTGCGATATTGGGGCGCAAAGGGATGGGATCAAATTAGGGGCCGAACGCAACATTTTTCTCCCCTATGTAATTATTGGCATTTTTAGGAATAATCTCGAATTTCTGAGGTAAAATTGAGATAGGGGTTGGAACAAATAATTGGATATATAACAACTAGATATACCAGTTTGTTTTGTTTGCCGTAATTAAATGAAATTACTTATAGTAAAAACAATAAGTAACTTATTTTTTTAATTTCATCAATATTAAATGTGTTTAGAACAGGTGCTATTTGGTTTATTCTGCTAAAAAGAGACATTTTGTATTAATCTAGGTAGGTATAGTTACCGGTACGTAAGTATAGGTTTGACCTTGAATGTGCATAAGTCACTATTAGGGCCTTTATAGCGGGGAGTGCGGCACGTGGCGAGAGCAGGGCGTTGGACGTGATTGGTTCTTAAGCGACGTTTCAGTTCCTCCGCGTCTGTTATTTGTCAAAATAGTTAACCGTCGGGGAAATTCATAAGCTCACTATGTGAAAGTTTCCCCCAATATATTTTCTCAGACCTAAATTTAGCTGCCGGCTACTATAATATATCTATACTTTATTATATAAAACAGAAGAGTTTGTTTGTTTGTTTTGCGCTAATCACAGGAAGTATAAGACCAATAAGAGCAGATGATTACGGGCAAGAAGTCACAAGGGTCAGCTAGTAAATAATATATCTTTTTAGCTACCTTGTACTCTACTGTGTGAATAATGATGAAGTCCTAATTTAATGGGGTCAATAAAGTCGATATACTATTATAGGTTTGATACTATAAATTATACTATTAAGAGGTATCGAAAAAAAATATTTAAAATTTTTACCGTTCGTTGTTCGTCTAATATTTTAAATGATTAATGAAGATGAATGAAGAAGTGATTACTTTTTTCATTTGCTCTAAAATCTAGTAATGAAGATCTTGTTTTTTACACGCTTTTTATTAGCTTCACTTGTATGTCAGTATGTCAGTATGTCAGTCTGTCAGTATGTCAGTATGTAACTCTCCGTGGGTAATTTGCGCGCCTGCGGCCTTCCTTGGTTCTGGTAGCCGTTTCTCAAGCGTGATTTTTTTTTAGTTTAAAAAAAAAACTAAAAAAAATCACGCTTTTATAAATAAATCAAACTAAAAAGTAAAAAATAAATAATAGTTTAAAAAAACTAAAAACACGCTTTTTATTATAGAAAACCAAACTAAAAAATAGAAAATAAATTTTAATAAATTTAAAATAAGAATAGTGTTAAAAATTTCAATAAATATAAATTAATAATAGTGTAAATAAAAAAAAATTATTTTATTTAAAAAAAAAGCGTGGGGTGCTTTTTAAGATATTATCAAAATGATAATCACTCTACTCATATCTGTCAATAAAATATTTATAACTATTGACACCATGCACCCCACGCGTTTTTTAAATAAAATACATTTTTTTTATTTACACTATTATTAATTTATATTTATTGAAATTTTTAACACTATTCTTATTTTAAATTTATTAAAATTTATTTTCTATTTTTTAGTTTGGTTTTCTATAATAAAAAGCGTGTTTTTAGTTTTTTTAAACTATTATTTATTATGTAATGAAAAAATAATACAAAGAGGTAATATATACTTTATTAATATAATATTCTAGCTATTTTATATCTGTGTAGTCTTTATATTGCCCGATACAAGTATATCGATCGCACGCTGCGAACACACTTACGTGAGGGAGACATTATAAATATTTCCAGCTTCGAAGTAATTTAGAAAATTATCCAAAAATAAATAACAGATGAGCCAGTTTATTATGTTTTGCTTTTAAACACATTTGTTATTAGTATATAAAATTGTCTTCTTTAAAGGAACGCTAGCAATCCTTAGCTTAGCATTTAATTTGATATCAACCACGTAATTTCTCCTCTACATTTTGATTACCTCAAAGGATTTTTTCAGATTTAAATATATGTTAGATAATAATTTTAAATCACTAGTCTCGCCATTTAATACATTAAAAAATACGTTGTTAAAGCTGAAAATTCATATAAATCAGTTAACAAACATATTTAATAACATAGTTTGTGCGATTTATATATTTTTATATTCTTTTACATATCTTTTCATTAGCATTAATTTTTGTATAAAAAAATTGTTTTGTCAGGTATAAAAATAACAGTGCTTTCTGACCATCCAGGCCAAATATTTTTTGTATCGAGTAAACGGACAGATGGTCCGAAAATGAATAAGTTTTAATACTGAATTTGTTCAGTATTAAAACTTGTAAAATAGCTTAAGAAATTCCAAAAAAAAATTTTTCATCATAAAATTTAATACAACATAATTCTAGTAATCAATACAAATAAATAAAATTGGAGTGTCTGTTTGTTATATTAAAATAACCGCTTTTTCTAAGTCCACTTTTTTTTGTCTGTCTGTCTGTCTGTTTGTTCCGGCTAATCTCTGAAATGGCTGGACCGATTTTGATGGGACTTTCACTGGCAGATAGCTGTTGTAACAAGGAGTAACTTAGGCTATTTAACATCTCGCTACGACTCATAGGAGCGGAGCAACACGCGAACGAAGTCGCGCGGGTCGGCTAGTAGTACATTTAACAACATTTTTTTACAATTTATGTCTGTCGGTCTGTCTGTCTGTTCCGGCTAATCTCTGAAATGGCTAGACCGATTTTGACGGGACTTTCACTGGCAGATAGCTGTTGTAACAAGGAGTAACTTAGGCTATTTAACATCTCGCTACGACCCATAGGAGCGAAGCAACACGCGAACGAAGTCGCGCGGGTCGGCTAGTAGTACGTTTAACAACATTTTTTTACAATATTTGTCTGTCAGTCTGTCTGTTTGTTCCAGCTAATCTCTGAAATGGCTGGACCGATGGTGACAGGAATTTTACTCGCAGATAGCTGATGTAAGAAGGAGTAACTTAGGCTATTTAACATCTCGCTACGACCCATAGGAGCGAAGCAACACGCGATCGAAGACGCGCGGATCGGCTAATATTATAATGAAAATTGTAGAAGAATATTTTTTCCCTACAAAAAAAAAGAAAAAAAAATTAAAATTCCACACAAACCCGCGCGTAGCGTGACACTAATCTGAAGCTACTGCTCATATAAACTCGAAACGCGGAAATCAAAATTGAATAATATTGAGGATATCCCATAATGCTTTTGTAATGAAGCTTGCACTAAATATAATTAATGATTTTAATCAGTTGGATGCGATTATATCCAGCTCAAAGCCTATCGGATATTATATCAGAGTAGTAATCAACTTGTAAAGGTATATTAACCATCGCGATGTGATTTATCTATAATAAATTGTGATTATACCGCAATTATATTAATTAGTGGATAATATGACATTACTAATTTCAAATGGCTTTGATTTTAAATGAGTTTGTTAATCTGCGTATTGATCTCATGTTAAAAATTACATAACAGTTAATATTTTTTGTAGAGAGTAAAGTTTTTGAAGCTTTTTTGATGAATTTTTGTGTATTTACACATGAACTAAAATATCTACTGCTGATGTTTTATAAAAGGGTTATTAGTTCTGTTCAATTTAAATATTTTTTCATTTCCTTTTACATGATTTTTCAAATTTTATTGTAGCTTTTAAAACGGTACTCTCTGCTCGTCTTCAACCTTAGAAGTCCCACGTCGTAGATCTCCTACTTAATCACTTAATTATGCTTTTTTTATTGCCAATTTTAGTGTAATACTTTAAGTTTTATTTAATAAAGAACACCTAGTATATCTTGCATGAAAGAAGAACATATTATGGTTTGTCCATCGATAATAGTATGTAGAAAAACTAGCCTAGAAAATGATGTATAATGTTTTGTTTGATATTATTGCAAATAGGTAAAGATTGATGATATATTTATTTTTATTTTTTATACTCTTACAGGCCATACACATACTTAAATAGTACATAACTTTTTCTAGAGAATATAGTATACTAGCTCACCCGCTATATTTTGGATAATTCACACTATATCATTAAAAATATGAGATCATTATTTTGCGATAAATTATAAGAAATTGTCAAAGTTACCCTTTACGATTTAAGGTTGGTCTTTAACCTCGAATAAACTTAACATTAATAACATTAATATTAAGAGCTCAAAATTTACCAGAATTTTTTTCGTCATCTCAGACGATATTTTCATGGTAACTAAGGAAAAAAATTAAAAGTTCTTTTTGGCCCACCCTAATCCATACACCACATTCTTACAAACTTTCGCGTTTAAAATATTAGTAGTAACTAATAAAATTCCTACCATAGAGCTAAAATAAAATAAACATTTCCCATTTCCTACTTCGATGAATTTCCTTAAAATGATTATACAGGTTATTGGGAAAGGAAAATAAAACCATAAAAAGATTATTAATTAAAACAGCCAAAGAAAAATAGGAACTCGTTTATTTACATCCTTTCAAAATATATTTACAATGGAAGCTTAGTACTTACCTAATGAAATGGCAACTTGAGCAATTACACGCTTAAGTAAAATTATTATGCCTTACGTTATTATTTAATTATAAAAAAACAAGATAAAAAGAGTATGAAAAATATCTTAAAGTATAAGTTCAAAATTATAGTACAAGAGCCAAGGTCTGCCACATCTACGTTAAAGTACAAAATCTGAAGAAATCTTCATAACAAAAATCTGTTATGGGTAGTAACAATTGACTTTTAACACATGACACCATTATATAAAATTAATTTTTTTGTATGTTTTAACTTATGTCCTCAAATGCCAGACGCTTTCTATGCTTCCAACCTATCAGATGTCTTCAATGTTTATTCTTAAAAGTCAAGTGTACTACACATAATTATATCCTTACATAAAACTTCTTTTAGATTTTATATTTCAACTTAGTTCTGGCAAGCCTTAGCTCTCGTAGTATACAGGGTAGTAAAAAAACAAGCAAAAAATCATTAAAAGATGAACATTTAATAATTATTTAGAAACAAAGGAGTAATAAAAAAACGTCAAAGGAAATCGTTCGTACTTGCAATATTTTCTAAGACTATTATTGTCTGCACAAGTTGCAGTACGAGCCCTAAGAAATATAGATTCAATTACCCTGACCATTTGCGCCATACAAAATTCAATATAATCTGGCGCGTGTATCAATTTCTTGTTCGCTTTAATACACTTAGAACCGCACGATTAATTTCATTAATATTGTAAAACTTATAGCTATAACACATGGAATGTGATGTATCAAATCAAAATACTTTTAGTATCTTTTTATTAAGAAACGAGTTACATAGAAAAAGAATTGAGAGATAGGTATTATTGAGTAGCCGAAATGGCGAGCGCAAAAATAGATTGGTTATCAGAAATACGTACGTACTAAATAACTAAACTTTAATAATAAAATAATAATCCTAAACGTCAGTTAAAACAGTCTGGCAGGCAGTTTGGATAGGAATACTTACATTGTGGTACATTTTGATTTTCTTTTTCTTTTTATCACACTCTATCAGTCTTAAATATATGTTAGATAATAATTTTAAATCACTAGTCTCGCCATTTAATACATTAAAAAATACGTTGTTAAAGCTGAAAATTCATATAAATCAGTTAACAAACATATTTAATAACATAGTTTGTGCGATTTATATATTTTTATATTCTTTTACATATCTTTTCATTAGCATTAATTTTTGTATAAAAAAATTGTTTTGTCAGGTATAAAAATAACAGTGCTTTCTGACCATCCAGGCCAAATATTTTTTGTATCGAGTAAACGGACAGATGGTCCGAAAATGAATAAGTTTTAATACTGAATTTGTTCAGTATTAAAACTTGTAAAATAGCTTAAGAAATTCCAAAAAAAAATTTTTCATCATAAAATTTAATACAACATAATTCTAGTAATCAATACAAATAAATAAAATTGGAGTGTCTGTTTGTTATATTAAAATAACCGCTTTTTCTAAGTCCACTTTTTTTTGTCTGTCTGTCTGTCTGTTTGTTCCGGCTAATCTCTGAAATGGCTGGACCGATTTTGATGGGACTTTCACTGGCAGATAGCTGTTGTAACAAGGAGTAACTTAGGCTATTTAACATCTCGCTACGACTCATAGGAGCGGAGCAACACGCGAACGAAGTCGCGCGGGTCGGCTAGTAGTACATTTAACAACATTTTTTTACAATTTATGTCTGTCGGTCTGTCTGTCTGTTCCGGCTAATCTCTGAAATGGCTAGACCGATTTTGACGGGACTTTCACTGGCAGATAGCTGTTGTAACAAGGAGTAACTTAGGCTATTTAACATCTCGCTACGACCCATAGGAGCGAAGCAACACGCGAACGAAGTCGCGCGGGTCGGCTAGTAGTACGTTTAACAACATTTTTTTACAATATTTGTCTGTCAGTCTGTCTGTTTGTTCCAGCTAATCTCTGAAATGGCTGGACCGATGGTGACAGGAATTTTACTCGCAGATAGCTGATGTAAGAAGGAGTAACTTAGGCTATTTAACATCTCGCTACGACCCATAGGAGCGAAGCAACACGCGATCGAAGACGCGCGGATCGGCTAATATTATAATGAAAATTGTAGAAGAATATTTTTTCCCTACAAAAAAAAAGAAAAAAAAATTAAAATTCCACACAAACCCGCGCGTAGCGTGACACTAATCTGAAGCTACTGCTCATATAAACTCGAAACGCGGAAATCAAAATTGAATAATATTGAGGATATCCCATAATGCTTTTGTAATGAAGCTTGCACTAAATATAATTAATGATTTTAATCAGTTGGATGCGATTATATCCAGCTCAAAGCCTATCGGATATTATATCAGAGTAGTAATCAACTTGTAAAGGTATATTAACCATCGCGATGTGATTTATCTATAATAAATTGTGATTATACCGCAATTATATTAATTAGTGGATAATATGACATTACTAATTTCAAATGGCTTTGATTTTAAATGAGTTTGTTAATCTGCGTATTGATCTCATGTTAAAAATTACATAACAGTTAATATTTTTTGTAGAGAGTAAAGTTTTTGAAGCTTTTTTGATGAATTTTTGTGTATTTACACATGAACTAAAATATCTACTGCTGATGTTTTATAAAAGGGTTATTAGTTCTGTTCAATTTAAATATTTTTTCATTTCCTTTTACATGATTTTTCAAATTTTATTGTAGCTTTTAAAACGGTACTCTCTGCTCGTCTTCAACCTTAGAAGTCCCACGTCGTAGATCTCCTACTTAATCACTTAATTATGCTTTTTTTATTGCCAATTTTAGTGTAATACTTTAAGTTTTATTTAATAAAGAACACCTAGTATATCTTGCATGAAAGAAGAACATATTATGGTTTGTCCATCGATAATAGTATGTAGAAAAACTAGCCTAGAAAATGATGTATAATGTTTTGTTTGATATTATTGCAAATAGGTAAAGATTGATGATATATTTATTTTTATTTTTTATACTCTTACAGGCCATACACATACTTAAATAGTACATAACTTTTTCTAGAGAATATAGTATACTAGCTCACCCGCTATATTTTGGATAATTCACACTATATCATTAAAAATATGAGATCATTATTTTGCGATAAATTATAAGAAATTGTCAAAGTTACCCTTTACGATTTAAGGTTGGTCTTTAACCTCGAATAAACTTAACATTAATAACATTAATATTAAGAGCTCAAAATTTACCAGAATTTTTTTCGTCATCTCAGACGATATTTTCATGGTAACTAAGGAAAAAAATTAAAAGTTCTTTTTGGCCCACCCTAATCCATACACCACATTCTTACAAACTTTCGCGTTTAAAATATTAGTAGTAACTAATAAAATTCCTACCATAGAGCTAAAATAAAATAAACATTTCCCATTTCCTACTTCGATGAATTTCCTTAAAATGATTATACAGGTTATTGGGAAAGGAAAATAAAACCATAAAAAGATTATTAATTAAAACAGCCAAAGAAAAATAGGAACTCGTTTATTTACATCCTTTCAAAATATATTTACAATGGAAGCTTAGTACTTACCTAATGAAATGGCAACTTGAGCAATTACACGCTTAAGTAAAATTATTATGCCTTACGTTATTATTTAATTATAAAAAAACAAGATAAAAAGAGTATGAAAAATATCTTAAAGTATAAGTTCAAAATTATAGTACAAGAGCCAAGGTCTGCCACATCTACGTTAAAGTACAAAATCTGAAGAAATCTTCATAACAAAAATCTGTTATGGGTAGTAACAATTGACTTTTAACACATGACACCATTATATAAAATTAATTTTTTTGTATGTTTTAACTTATGTCCTCAAATGCCAGACGCTTTCTATGCTTCCAACCTATCAGATGTCTTCAATGTTTATTCTTAAAAGTCAAGTGTACTACACATAATTATATCCTTACATAAAACTTCTTTTAGATTTTATATTTCAACTTAGTTCTGGCAAGCCTTAGCTCTCGTAGTATACAGGGTAGTAAAAAAACAAGCAAAAAATCATTAAAAGATGAACATTTAATAATTATTTAGAAACAAAGGAGTAATAAAAAAACGTCAAAGGAAATCGTTCGTACTTGCAATATTTTCTAAGACTATTATTGTCTGCACAAGTTGCAGTACGAGCCCTAAGAAATATAGATTCAATTACCCTGACCATTTGCGCCATACAAAATTCAATATAATCTGGCGCGTGTATCAATTTCTTGTTCGCTTTAATACACTTAGAACCGCACGATTAATTTCATTAATATTGTAAAACTTATAGCTATAACACATGGAATGTGATGTATCAAATCAAAATACTTTTAGTATCTTTTTATTAAGAAACGAGTTACATAGAAAAAGAATTGAGAGATAGGTATTATTGAGTAGCCGAAATGGCGAGCGCAAAAATAGATTGGTTATCAGAAATACGTACGTACTAAATAACTAAACTTTAATAATAAAATAATAATCCTAAACGTCAGTTAAAACAGTCTGGCAGGCAGTTTGGATAGGAATACTTACATTGTGGTACATTTTGATTTTCTTTTTCTTTTTATCACACTCTATCAGTAAGAAAATAAAAGAATTTTTCGCTCGCCGCTTGGGCTAGTAGACGATAAAGATTTTAAAACCGAAATATGAAATTTCATAAAGTCTTTGGACTAAATAATACACTACAAAAGTCGTTTTTGTACCAGATACACTTTTACCATTCTTTAATTTCATATTATTATTGGATTTTCCTTAACAACACAGTTATTACAATTGTGACAATTATTAACGTATCACAATACAAGCCCTGCATTTGTTTAACTATAGACTAATGTTAACTGTTGTAATAATTCGTATAATACTCTGGACGGAATGTCAACAGACGCTATAACTTTTCATCTTCGGACTCACTCTCGCTCGAATAGTTATTAAGAGCTTTATGAATCTCCTCTTCAATTTCAACAGCACTCTGGAGCTTTTCGTCCACAGCTAACCTGTTATACGCTATTTTTATATTTGAATCGTAATTGTTACCACAACAATTCACTCGCTTTAGCACGAAAACGACCAAAATGTAGAGGGAAGTAAAACTAACAATGATTAGTGCAATTATCAGGATCAGGTTCATTTTGTAGTGCCAATTAGCACTGTTTATTTGCGGTAAAACAGTATTAGGGTAACAATAGAATTTGAGCTCTATGTCGGTTAGGTTGAATAGTTGAGCATCGTCCAAGCAAGAGGAGCATTGGCTGCTGTTTGGTCCAGTACAAGTAGCGCAGGTGTAATGGCAAGGAAGACAGACTAGGGGTGTTTTTGTGTAATTAGATAGATCCATATCGAGAGCCTCTATCGTCGTTTGCTTGGCGACATCTCCTTGTCGCTTAGCGACTGAAGAGTCACCGATTTCCAAATACGTAAAGTTACGTCTCCGTGAATTCGCTTGCATTATAATCTCGCCGGCGTAAGTTCCCCCTGGACAACTCTGATAGCATCGACCGTCGTACAAGTGTAAACCCTTGGCGCATTCTAGTGAAAAAGAGAACAAAGTAATATAAGTACACGAGATTGAACGAATCAGTCCGACACCACCCAGCACCGTACCAGCGTCCATGCAGCGTTGAATGCAGAAGATCCATTCGTCTCGAAGTCGCAGGTAAAGATTATGTGAACAGGGCTCGAAAGGAGATTGTAAGTAGAATCTCGTCACTGATCTCAGATAATTTTGTCTATGAATGTTGATGATGACATAAAACAAACGGACGTTAACGCTAGTGCTCGACATGCACAAAAGGAGTGTACAAAATTAAATGAAATCAGGAGAAAAATTAACATCAAATGAAATAAATAAGAAGAGTTAATGATTTTTGGTTAATTTGAAGCTTGATTTGAGCGGGTGTTACTTTAAATGTTAAAACGAATAAAGCAAAGCAATACATGCAATAAACATAACATAACAAAGCTTTTATAACTAACACAAATTAACGTCAGTTTGGTTTACACCTAACCTACAATATGTGACTAACTGCTGCCTACGAACAGTGATAAGACTCTACATACAATTTTAAATAAAAATCTAAGTACATTTTGTAATAAAAGATTTTTTATTATTACTTTCCATTCACATCATATTCAGTATATACAAATTATTCAGCATTTACATTAATAAATACAATTTATCGGTTACCTACATTACTGCCGATCGAGGAGTTTTACATACACCAAAACCGTTATAAAAATGAGCTTTTTAAGATCTAACATCGAACGATAGATACAGTACATACCAGTTGCCATTATTCGTATCGTAATGTATACTTAAAGTAGCTTACTGTAGCATTATTTTAGGAAGTTACTTTACATATTTAGATCTAGCTACCAGTCGACGAAAAATCTTGAATGTTCAGTCGTTTTAAAATTTACATGTGAGCAATTTGTACAAGTCTCCAAATTTATAATACCGATAACCTACGTATTTACATCGTTTACATGCTCTATTTGTATGGATTGGCAATCACTTGTATGATCACAACCACAATATGCAATTATATTTTATACTAATTATTATGTTATTTATTCACAGGAAACTACGTACTGTTTTATATATAGGGCATTGTCTGTGTAATAGTAGCCTATCAACAAAAATAAGAGTAAAATTTTCAATAACCTTAATATTAAGCAATTCATTCAATCTCTTTTTTTTTCTTAAATAAAAATACTTTTTAAATTTGAATAGAAACGAATTTATCAACAAAAATCTTAATATAATTCAGTAACAATAAAAGTTTTACTTTATCTTGAATAATCATTAAATTAAATTAAAATTTTAAGTACAAGTATCTAGTCAGTTGATTTTATTTATTTCAAAATACTGCCAAGTCGTATTTTAAACGTTCGGCCGTTAATGTCAAAGGAACGGGCTTAGAACTGTCACAAAGATAATGCCCCTATAAATACACTTAAGAGGTTAGAAGGCATAATTTATTGTTTTCCAAACTTATTATACAGGATATGTCCATTTTCATATAATAATGTAATGACGACTTCCTCTTGTAAGATATTTAAATCTTACAATTAAAAATATCGCCAAAACACTCCATTCTCTATAACGAACATTACACTAAATAATTATATTTCTATCTAAAATTTTTAATAAATAATATAAGAAACACGAGAAATTAAATGCATAACATTTGGTATTGTGTTAAATAGATGCCAATATATGATTTGTGGCAAAGAATAAATTACTATTCATGTAATAACGTAACAATTGTAAAAAACCTATTGCAACATTTGGAGGTCCGAGGGTTTCAAGTAATTGGAACTACATGCAAAGACCATCACTACGAAATTAATTTCTTCATAAAATTCTATGTACAGTACTGTAATAACCATTAAGAGCAGCTAGAACAATTTAAGGGGTTAGGGAAAGTCAGCGACATGAAAAAATGAAAATTTATAGTTTTATAATTTTTAATTTTTGAAGATAAAAAAAGATTACAAAAACTATTTTTTTTGTACGATTGATTTTAAATGAATATCCAAGGAATCAAGATAGTCACCGCTAGGTTGAAACTGGGTCAACACAAACAGGCTATAACTTTTAAAATTATAATTTTTTTTCAAATTTTCGTGACTTCATGTCACAACATGGTGTAGTAATGCCATGTTATTAATTTTATAAAATAAAATGATTTAATGACAAAAAAACTACTGAAAATTCTCATTTTTTCATGTCTCTGACTACCCCTAACCCCTTAAATATGGACAAAAAATTTTAAGAACTTACAATTAACAAACAGACGTTTACTAAGGATATATTGTTTGTCAAAAAGAACAAGATGAATAAACTTAACTCTTTTGGAAGACTTTGTATTTTAACATTTTTGGCACTCGATAACACGACAATTATATAAGTTTACTTTTATTTAATTTCGTAAGTGATGGCCTCACCAAACAGAAGTAATAACAGGCGCCTGCAACATTATATATTAAGTACTGCAGACATTTTCTAACTAAACATTTTAAACCTACACACTACATGTCCACTTCAATTCAAAATTTATTTCATTCACAATGCAATTACCCGAGCAAAATGGACGTCTTTTTGAAATACATAATATTAATTTATGTAATTGCACTTGTTCTAGCTCTTTAATTTTGCCGAATACTGTGATATTATAAAATACCTATGAGTTTATTGGACACTTTACAATTATTATACATTTTTTATACCGCAGTCATTCAGAAACGCCGCTATAAAGTGATTAGTATTAATAGTATGAACACCTTCGAAGTTATTTATGCTACTCTTATTTTTAAATCACTGCGATTTAAAATTTAAGCTATTTATTTTACGTATTAAATGTCTTTATCGCTAAACATTACAAAAATCATACAATTGGACTATAGTGAACAGATGCCAATAAACTATACCTAACTTCAACTAATGTATACCATGCTCGCATTTAAGTACGTTAAAGAATTAATTACGGCAGTATTTAAATATTTAAAAATTATTTAAAATATAGAAAAAAAAATATTAATATATAATAACATCTTGTACTTATATATGAATTTAACTAAATCACAATATTAACTTAAACCTGCGCTCGCATACCGATAATGTCGAACCGCAAGCAAGGCGTTATCGGGGTTGCCAACTTACGAAATGTCGGGATACGAAAAAAAATATTACGGAACTATTATGCCAATATTATTAATAAAGTAATATTATTTATTCCTGGCAATATGTCATAAGATTGCAACCAGATAGCAGCAGTTTTTAAACTAGCAGTTAGTGCACAGTTCGCTGTATTAGCTGTCTTGGGAATGGATGGAGGGAAAGAAAGGCACGAGGATAACGGAAAATTTGATATTGAAGTTTTGACCAATCAAAATACGCCTTTAAGTTAATGCAATACGGAAAATGTATGTATCTGCCAAATTTACATTTTCTTAGAATGATTTCATCCGTGAGTTCTTTTGTTTTGAAAATCATTTCCTTAAAAGGCGACTTTGTATTTGGATAGAAAATAAAAGGTACAAATATTGACAGCTCAGAATATAAAAAATAATTCTATTGTAATTATAAATATATAGTACTAGGTTAACTTTAACTTATTAGAATAACCTTGACCAAAGCTTTGAATGTTAACAAAAATCAAAAGAACTTGGATCAAAATTGCCATATATTTGTAAAGTAATGTACTATAGCAGTGTTTTTCATTCTTTCCGAGTACGCGACCCCTTTATCAGTAAAAAATTCTTGCGACCCCTTAATATATAGATACATAAACAAAAACAATGTTTGGTGATGTGAAACGCTACGTTAGAAAACTAAAAAATGGAACAACCAGACAAAAAAAATCTAAAATTAGTTTCTTACCGGATTACACTAATATTATGCGATCCATAGACCTCTTTTTGCACCTCTTCGACCCCCTTTTTTTTCTTTTACATGATCCTACTGTACTTAGTGATCAATCGCCAATTTAGGCCACTCAGGAGATTAGTGGTGTAAAATCTACAAACATTTGATGTTTTTTGACCGCCACCCCTCTATAGGTCGCGTCCCATAGTTTGAAAAACACTGTATTATAGGATAGATAAACATTAGAGTTCAACTAAAATCACGAGTCTCAAGTTCTAGGACATCAGTACCAGCCATGTTCGTTTGTAAACACGGCGCTCGCGGTGGCCTGACACTTTCCATTGGTGATTTCGAATTAATTGGCTTATTTCTAGATGATATATTAGCAGTTAGTGCGTTTTGCTTATTTCTATACTGTATTTGGATGGAAGGGAACGATAGTAGGATAAGGAGTAATAGGCACAAACCTAAACACTGATGTGGCGCTTGCGAGGCGTGTGTTGCGCAACCGCTGGCGGAGTACAAATCTGATTCAACTGCTGGTTCTTCTTCACGGATCTATAGAATAAACATCATAGGTTAAATATTGCTTAATTGTTCAGCGTATAATTTATTTGAATTACTCTGTTATTAATATGTTACTGTAAAATCTAGAATCTCCAATAATCCAATAAAATGAACCAATAATTACATGTTGATCCATAGTAAAAATCAAAAATTTCTGTTTATTGTCCATATCGAACTTTTATCGACATTACTATTCGATATATTGTTAGTTTTATCCTAGAGTTTGGCAGATATATAGCGAGTAGTTCCTCGCAACAAATAAGAAAATGGTAGTATAGGCAGTAGACACTAGCGGCTAGAAAATCCTAACCATTGCCATTTTCACAATGTTTTAATATTCGTCGTCGAATATAAAGCTTTTACATTAAAAATTTTTACAGTAACACATATATCATAGCTAGCATTTACGAATACAGCTGTTTAGTTATACATTTGTTATGAAATATAATATTATTAATATAGTTATCTATCCATAAAATTAAAATAAGGCGCTTATTTACAACAAGTATTACTAACAATATAAATCGATAGGGAAAACGTTAAATTAGAATTATTAAACATATTTTTGAATGATTATCACAATGTTATAAGCACAGAATTTAACATCATACCGCAATTGCATTTCCTCAGCTCTACTTCAGCACAAACGAAATATCTAAGTCAAAATGAATGCATTAATATATCTTACACGATTTTACAAAAATATTGACACTTAAATAAGTAGTGTTCTACGTATGATATCTATTTTGTTCTGGAAATATATTCAAGTAGCATCTTATTCGTACATAAATTTTATCCATAAGTAACAAAAGGCTTTCAGAGTGTCGGGTATCAATTTATCGATATGACCACGACACTGTACTTAACTTTTGATAGGTCGCTAACAGTATCGTGTATCCGACAGGGTGAAATAAATCTTCAATAAACACCATTATTGGGAGTGATACTTGAGTGCTTATACTGAAAGCTAGTGAAAGAAAGACATTGATTTTTACAGGAATCTAAAAAGAAACCTATATCATTTTGGCTATTATTACGAACGTTAGTATTTGGGCATGGTTGGTCTAACGTCACGATTCATAATAACAAACAAATAATTACAATTGTTATATATTATGACGTCACATTCCTTTCCATATTAATATTGTAATTTGGATTTCTCACTCAATTGTTGCACTTTTTAACAATTATTTGTTTTTATGAAAAAATCATTTTATTATGTTGATTGTTAGTTTGTATTTTTATGATTTTAAAATGACATGATAAAACTAATTTTTCTATAAGTATATATTATATGAATTATACGAAATATACGAAATTGGATGCGGTTTTCACAGATGTGGAATCCAGGGGATCTAGGGCGTGACTTATTCTAGGGCGTAGTTAATGTGACTTACCGTATGTGAATCATGCCAAACTAGAGCAGGATCGTCATCAATACTATTGTGTGCGACTTCCTCGGGAGTATCGGGAACATTCGCATTCCATGTCGTAACCCCATTCCCCGGGCTCTCGGGCGACGCGTCGTATTCCTGAGCCGGCGTTTCAGTTCCGTAGAATATTAACTCCCACTGCGTCAAAGGACCGGCTATGAAGAAACCACATGTTAATTATTGTTTTAATGAGATTCACATAGATATATTAATTTGCAATAAAAGTTCCACTATATCATAAACTCAATATTAGATGACTAATATCGACTGTCAATTTGTATAAAACCTAAATGATTACGAAATAAAACTTCATACAATATTGACCTGACATTCATTTTACACTGGAGCTGGACAGTTATTTTTTTTTTTCGTAATAAATATTTAATATGTAATGAAACTTTTTTTTTCAAGGAAATTGAAAGTGTTATTTTGTGCTCTGGTGTATAATTAAAATTAATAATGTACGTGTTAAAAGAATTTTATCTGTATAATAAAAACGTTTTACAGGGTAAAACAACCAATTAATTATAATAAATAACTTAAATGATTATATAATAGCTAGATAAATCTTACTTTTCTAAGTTACTTACACATTTGGAATTACTATTAAAATTTTAGACAAGGGCAGACAAGCTTCAATCCAAGCAGCATTGTTATTGTGAGGGATTCGGAAAATATATTGTGTTATTTTAATAGTAAGCCCAGTACAAAAATACATAACAAAAAGATAAAATAAATTTCACACACTAAAAATCTGTCTACATCTGCAAAATAATATGTCAGCGCAAATTCTAGAAAATTAATATAAACGCAAACACACGACATGCAAAGATCAATAGTCCGGTAGGTATTGACGTGCAAGCTCAAACTATGCGGCGATCAAAAACTCGAAATACGAATCGACGGACAACATTTATACATGCATGTACCGTTGGCTTGTAGTGGCGCTGGGTAAATTCTCTGGATTTTCGGGTACTTATCGAACAGATTCGACATCTTACGCCCTCTGGCGTCTGATAAGGGATTCTTCAAGTCGCCTTGCAAATTCAGACTTAAATCTGGCGCAGCTGACGTTACTCGTGACGTCGTGCTATCTACGGGCGAGCGGGTTGCCGGTCGACCCTGCTTTCTCTGCGAGTTTCTATTGGGATTTTTTGAGTTTTTATTCTTTTTTCTCTTCACTAAACCCACTGTGTACTGTGTAGGTACTATATGGACGGATTTTCCTCGGTTACTTTTCCGTCCGGCCTGCACTACGACGGGTCGGGTGGCGTTGCTCCTATTTCTGATTATTGGACTCCTAAACGGTATCGGGTCGTTTTTAGCAGCCGGTGTGCTCGTCCCGTATAAGGTCAAAGACCAGTCTTGCAATGTTGCCCGACCTAATTCGAAAGTGAGTAGTTTTGTAAGTTTCTTATAGTATACACAAACGTTAAGTTTCAAAAGCTTATAGTGAGCAAACGTTTAGTTTCAAAGTCAGCTGCGATTTATGAACTCTTTCTAGACTTTAATATTAGTAAAGTTGGAAACCTCTCGCGACTTAACTAAGTTTCCTTGTTAAAAGAAAATGTTATTGAGATTTATTTGCTTTTTTCGTTATAGTTTAAAAGAGATTTTACAAAGTTATATATAATTCTGTAAATAAAATAGAGAATCCTTTTAAGAAAATCCAACTTAACTTTTACTTTTATAAACTTTATTATTCAATCACATTTTATTTTAAAAATTCCGTCGTATTCTGTTGTATATTTTACTAGAATATATGCCTTATTATTATTAAATTTTTAAAGTTTTTAAAGATTTCCTTTTATGGTAAAATACTTTGACGAATTTCTACATGTAAAAACCAACTTTAACAAAAGGTACAGTAAGTTGATATTTTTGTATTCTTTAGAAAGTGGAGTATTCTGTACGGTGTCTGCACCTAGCAGCACATTTTATCGCCTGGATCAGAAACGTTGTAGTGCACTCGAAGACGGTCAACACTCCTTGAGCGTGTAAACTTTACTATGAGAAAGTGTGCGGTGAACGGTAAAAGCCGTTATCACAACGACAATAGACTTATCTGAAGTGATAAAATCACAACAAAGATTATGCAGAATTCAATTTTTATTTTAAAATCTATTATAGATGTTGATGTTATAATTTCCTGTAATTTTTCTATTATTTTTCATTTATGGTATATCAAACTGCAGTTATTTTTGTTGAGCAACATAATATAACACAATAATATGTTTAAGTATTGCCAGTATTTGATATGTTGAATATTACTGAACACAACAAAGAAACTTGCAACAGTTTCTGGTTTTTACCAAATGTTGAATGTTGTTTAACACACCAACATATGTTATTGAATGTTATCCACTAACTCTTGGAATTGTTGTTCAACAAAAAGTAACTGGGGTATAGAAGGACCATATTTTCGGTCAAATATAAAAGAAATAAAAAACTTACCCAAATATCTTCCTTCATTAGAAACTTCTAGTTGCCATACACCAAGTGGTGATTCTCCCCACATGTGAACGGACATAAATGGCCAAGAGTTGAAACCAGCACGCGAAGAATCGTGAGGCCTGATAGAAATAATAAATATTTAACCACTATATTTGTATTAAGATTAGGTAAGTTGTTAAGTTCAAAATATCCACCATATACTCAGTAAATCTTAAGTATAGTAGGTAACTTAATTAACTTTTTGTAATTTTAAAAGTTACTCAAATATTTTTTAATAAATTGTAAATTATAAAAACTTTTTTAAATAATTAAGTAAAGTAATTCATTTTAATTTATCATAAAAAATAAATATATTTCTTTTAAATATTACTAGCAGTATGAATCACATAAATATTCCTTAACCCCACTAACTAAGCTAAATGCTTGTGTAAGGAGTGGGCCAATGACTAACGATTTGAACCCAAGACTTATCGATGGTGAATCCAACGCCTGAACCACTGAGAACAATTATTAATTTAACTTTAAAGTCGGAATGGTCTAAAATCTAATAAATTATGGCAAAGTCTAGTGATAAAAACGAGAAATCTATTTTTTATGGAATCAAGTCTTAAGATTTATCAATATACGGATTTTGACAAAGGTTTCGGTTAAGGAACAGCCGGATGTTTGCGTGAAAACAGTAATTTGCAAACTGTCAGACCTTTGGCCATGTTAACCGAACTATAATTAAGTCACCTCCCACGAGAACGGCATTTAATGTTAAATTACTTTGCTAATTAGCCGTATAACTTTGAAATTGTACCATTTGTTAGGTAGAATGCAAACGCTCTCTAGGTATTAGAAATTACACTACATCCTATCTATCCGGATTTCCATTTATCTAAAATTCGGATTATCCGGACTAGTTATTTCCAATCAAAATTTTACTATTAACTGCATAGGTATTATTTAATAAATTATAGTCATCTCTCGTAATTTTTTTTGAAATGACATTAGCCAAAAGACATACTTATATGTATCCTATTACTAAATTAAAGCCCAAATTCGACAGTTCTGCCATTGTAATGTACATCCTAATATTACATTATAACAGTTTTTAATAAATTATTTGATCAAATTTCAGCTGAATTAGTTAAAAAAGCTTGCAAATTCTGATGAACATTTTTTTTTATATTCTTTAAATTCCCATAA
Source organism: Limenitis camilla (assembly GCA_905147385.1). Classification (NCBI taxonomy): domain Eukaryota; kingdom Metazoa; phylum Arthropoda; class Insecta; order Lepidoptera; family Nymphalidae; genus Limenitis; species Limenitis camilla. The sequence continues at coordinate 8,715,464 of LR990240.1, forward strand.
CATAATATAACTTATATAAAATGTAGTAGATACGTGTTCATAATATTTAAATTCAACAAATGAGCGTAGCCGCAAGCCACAATGCATGAAAATCCACAATTAAAGCTTCACAAAGTAAAATAAATGTCTAATGTCCGTATATATGACGATTTACATTGATATATTTAAATTTTCCTTCATACGATAACGTCTGTTATGTGTTTGATAATAAGAACTTGAATCGTGTGCTAAAGAACATTGCAGAGGGAGTGAAATAAGGTTTTATTGCTACGTATGCTGTTTCAAAGTGATAAAGTGCGCCACTGACTGCCTCGAAGTTCAGTAATTGCGCTGTAAGTTAGTCGAATGGAATTGAACAAGACGCATCACACCTCGATATTACATATAAAGGGCATTAGATACTTGTTTTAATACAAAGTAGCATATTTCGTACTGAGTTGAGTCAGACTCGCGCAAGGGTTCCGAATTTACCCTTTGGATACGGGGCCCTAAAAAGCGGCTGAACGATATTTTTTAGAAAAATTCAGAATTAAAGTAACAAGTATTAAGTTAAGTTTATAGACAATGTTATCGCGATTTTTGTCTAGTAAGCAAATAATTGAAGGATGACCTCTCTTCGTATTTTATACTATGACAAACTGACCCCAAAAATATAATAAATGAAATTTCATAGACATTTTAGACCTGACTGTAATTGCACCGGGGTGCAGTAAATTCTATTTTCGAGATTATTTTCGAGCATATACTGGAACTTCTTCATCAAGGAATTTAGCATCATGGCCAAAAGGTTTCACCTCATCCTTGTATGTATTCTCTTACTTAGGATAATTTATATACATACTACAATCTAAAAATAAAATTTAAATTCGGAAATAATTACACATCAGCAGAGAAACAGGCTTTTCCTCTCTACGGAGCGATAACAACTAACGATGAAACAAAAACGCCTGAAGCCTAGTAAGATAAGAATACGTGAACGTGAACGTGAGCATATTAGGAATGTTTAAAGAGCCAAGTACATTATAATGCCGAAATTATATAACGCTTTTTTGAACTATAAACCAGGGAAGTTATGGAGCTCCGTAACCGTAACCGAAACTTTCGAAAATTCGAAATAAAAAATATCCATAATATATTGCTCATTTATGCATATGATAACAATGTAACATATCAAATTGTACATGGAAGATACTATATAATATAAGAAAACTTGGTATTAGCGATCTCTATAACATCAACAGAAGAAAAGAATGGTTTGCACATTTGAATTGGATATCAGGGAAAATTTTATTGCAATAAATGAAAATATTACAATTAATAGATTACACAAAATGAAAAAATTTACAACTTGGAAAGTATGTCATATTGTGTATCATACATATATTATGTCATAAAATGACATACACTTAATAAAACATGATGAAGTATTTTCAAACAATGAGTATAGAACAACCGTAAAAAGCTGTACAAGAGGGTAGATTAGATCCTTTATATCAAATTTATTCATCATTGTTTTTATGGTTATTTCAAGCTTTAAAATTTTATACATATGTTAAGTGATAATATTTAATTCGTGTTGTTAGGTAAGCTTCATTAAGCAATTGTGACACTTCTGTACACAGTCTAAAACAAAGTAGCTTCCCGCTGTCTGTAATGAATCATGGCAAGTTTCATACATTGATTTGTACGGAAAATTTTGAGAGCCATTAATTATTTCCATTGCTTAGATTATACTCTAGGGATCCTGGTAATATGAATAATATTTTTTTATCAGATGGCAAACATAAAATATTCTAAGGTAAAAATAATGGACTTCTGACATTTTCTCTTGCCATATTTAGTATTTAAAAAAATAAAAACGTCAACTGTCAAAGTGACACTTGCATCTGTTAATAAGTCAATACTTAAACTGTTAATTGACAAGTTTTATTTATCATCTTTGAGTTTTAAATCTTTGATTTTGTAAAAAACAAATAATAAGGACATAAAAGCTTTACGAAATATAGGTAAATGTAAGACAAATATTAATAATAAAAAAAAATTATCGTACAGCAATATAAATTATCGTATTAATCCATTTATTATCGTAAAATTAAGCTCTGACAGTTTAGTAAAACACATATTATGACAAATGACATTTATAGCAATCTGTTTCGTTCAGAAATAGTCAATAGTTTTAAAATTTTCACTTTTATTGATTCCCATGTCCTAAAAATATTCTGAGTGTTAGAAACTATTATTTAGGCCTCAAAAAGAAGTTCTAAAGTTATTTCAATTTCTCATATTTTTTAGTACAAATTCTGCCATGATTCTTTTATTTTTTAAATTACGCAACGTATTTAATGCGGTTTTCGCCAATAGACAGTGATTCAATTCAAGTACACCTTCGTGAAGCGAACATGGGTCAGCTATATAAAATGTTGTGTGCTACGTCTATGGCTACGAATGCTACGGCTAATAGTATTAATTAATTTCATTAGTATATTACGAGTTATAAAGATAATAATTTAACACATTCAAATGAGATTCATGAACGTCATTCATGTCTATTAATCTAGATGAGAAATATCCAAGACTCAATCATTCCCAATGATTTTTTTCGTTGAGAAGTAAAGTTTTCAACACAAATCGCGAGTCTATTGAGGCATTGAAACACAATCATCATCACGACCCATTAATGGCCCACAGCAGGGTCGGGTCTCCTCCTCAGAATGAGGGGGTTAGGCCATTATAAACCGCGCTGGCCAAGTGCTTCACACACCTTGGGAACATCGAGAACTCACAGGAGTGCAGGTTTCCTCACGATGTTGTCCTTCACCGTCAAAGCTAGTGATATTTAATTTCTTAAGACACATAACTCAGAATAATCAGAGGTATGTGCCCAGGATCGAACTCAAACCTCCCGAGTAAGTAAACTAAAAAGAGTAACTGACTACTAACTAACTTAAAATACAATATATACATGTAACTGCAAAACATCTTTTAAATATTAAATATTTAGTTACTCGTGAAACTGTGTTTTCTATACTCCAGCAAAATGTTTGCTGATAATCCATTCATCATTAAGAATTATTTAATTTTTCGCAATTCTTTCTTACCTTGGAGCTAGTAAAGTGACCCTGGTACCAGCGGGTGATGTCAAAGCAATACGAAGATCCCCTCTTCTTGCTGCTGATAACGACACTCTAGCTTGTACATGTTCCAAATAATTAACTCCTGGGCAAGCTCCAACATCCAGCTATTAAAAAAAACATATAGAATCCATTTGTTTGTTGTTTTTTCTTTCTGTTTTTAAAGATATTTTAAAATTATAAAAATAATATCAGATATTATGAAAATCCCGTATAATAGACCGTACGTAGTAAACATTCTAAAATGATGGAATAGTAAACAACCTTCCGAAATGTGAGCTACATTCATCTTCCTCATTATAATAACTAGTCAAGTCTGTGCAGACTTCAACATAATAAGGCGTTAAATTCCATAAGTTCATAGTCGAGTAATTTTCATGCTAATGAATCTGCAATTGTTATAATGTGCTAAACTTGATACATTCATTTTACGTCAGATAAATGGTATTAAATATTTTTTACAATAGAAATAGTGCCTTTTTTGGCCAGTGTTGAAAAACAAATGAAATCTGACATGGTCATAGTAAAAATAATATTGTATATCGTAGTAATAACCGAAAGCGCGCGTAGGTACAGACGGAATGCGGCGAGGATTCGACGCGGCACGACAGAGACAGGGCAACAAGCTTTTTTCACTATTAGTAACATATTTTTAAATTATTTTGTACAAGTATGTTTAAAACAAACCTGCAAGCTGACAGATGATCGCGGAGGAATAGGTCTCTGTGATCTTGGAGCAGCTAACTCACACCTCCGTTGTGGAGGAACGGTTCTCCAAGTCCTGGCAAGACGGACCATGCCCGCAGCATCCAATAAGCCATAACCAAAGGAATGAGAGACATTTCGTCCTACCCCGTTTACTCTCCATTCGCCACCAATACTTAAACGCTCTGGTTTAGCTGTCCGAACCACTGTGTATCAATAAATGTTGCTTACAAAATGATTAAAGAAATTTAATATATAAATACAAGCTGATGCCTACGACGTAGATATTTTTAATTTCTTTTTTTAATTATTTACCTTTATTTCTTGTTAAAAGTACATGTATAGAATGAAGTACAGAATTTTTATATAACTTGAGAAATTAAAGTTTTCAGAAAAATGTTTCATCCTCCTTTCAAATTTTATTTTTATCACAAAAAGTGGATTATGTTTAGGTTTGCGATTTAGGTGTAAATATATAATAGAGAAACAGAGTAAGATGTAGTCATAAGCTAAAAATAAAAGTTAAAATTGCATATAATTAATGAAAAGTTTATAAGAAAGGTCTGAAGATAGTCATAATAATTCTAAAGCATATTTATAGTATCTAGAAATAAATCTAGAAATAGATGAATTATCAAGGTGCTCAGATATTTAAATAGCCCTTTAGAATGACATTAGTTCATTTTTCGTTTACTATATACATTATTATTTAACATGGTAATGATATATAATTTTTGGTGATAATCATGAGCTTCCACTAACCATCAATTCTCAAACAAACCATAGAGCACTGCGGTCCAATACATTAACATTATTGCCGCCGCATATCACAGACTTTGGATCTATAATCCAGCAATGCCCAATCTAAATGGGTTTTAGATTACATACAAAATATAGCACGAGTACACATTGTTTGTTTATGATAAAACTTTTGGGTTTTCAACGTTAAAAATATGAATAATGGATAACACTCACATTTTAAAGGAATATAACTATGAGATGATAAATTTTGTAGTTAAATTCAATATAAAAATCCAAAAACCTATAAAATAGGCGAAAGCTAAATCAAAGAAATACTCTTTTTATAACATTTCATTTTTGTGGATATGATGGCAATTATAGCCTTGACACCAAAATATTAGTGAGCCTGAATTTTTCTCTGGATACCTCAAAAATATGTTTTTCTGCTATCCTGAATCCATCGAGAAATTGAAGGAATAAAAATAAGAAATCCAAAATATCTCTTTAAATAATATAACAGGAGTATCAAAACATTTATATGATTTTGAATCAAAAACTGAAACTCCAATTTGTGTACTTTATTATACAACTAGTCGACCCGCGCGACTTCGTCCGCGTAATGCTCCGCTCCTATTGGTCTTAGCGTGATGATATATAGCCTATAGCTTTCCTCGATAAATGGGCTGGCTAACACTGAAAGAATTTCTTAAATCGGACCAGTAGTTCCTGAGATTACCGCGTTCAAGTAAACAAACAAATAAACTCTTTTGCTTTATGTTAAGGTGTTTATTGAGGATTTTTTTTTAAATCTCATACCGTTCAATTCAATAAAAACAAGAAGATTCTATCAAAACAGATTTCGAGAATTCGTAAATAAAGAAAAGAAAAGCCACGCATAAAACATTTCGTAAATGAAAAGTAAAAGCAGTAGAACATTATTTCACAGTTAAGTATAAAGAAATATATTTTTATCAATATAATCTAGGAAGAATACGTTTTAACGATTTAAATCAAAACAATCCTGCTGATTTAAATAAAGGCTCTAACAATAATATGATATTTTGTAAGCTCGGTATAAATAGATGTTTATTTTGAAATATTATTTGTTCTTTGTATAAAATAATTGGGAGTGATGGGAAGTGAAGTGAGAAGGGATTTTATAAAATAAAATAAGATATTTTGTTATTTTTCTTACGTAAATTTTATGCGTGATTCCTGAATTTTTTATAAGCTGAGTTAATATTCTAGTCGTGTTTCAAACAAAGCATTAACAGGAAATATTTCCTAGAATTGCCTCTGAACGTACTTTTTATAAGCAAGAAAATATTAGAAATATTAAAGTCTTATAATCTTCATAATTTTTTGATAAATTTATAACGAAACAAACTTTTGATTCTTGCTTATATAATACATAGAAATGAACGTAGAACCTCCTATTGTTTGATGTTGGTTAATCAATTTTTCTAATTATGTATTCTATGACATTTTCGAAAACGAATAACGTTAGTTAATTTAGCCAAGATCAAGTAAGACAGGCATCGTTTGAGTGTAGAATTCAAAGCCAATTAAAAAAGTATTTTATCGATTATTATAATACAATATTCTTACCGATATGTTGCATATCTCGCCATGTTAAATCCCTATTAGCTTGTAAAGCTAGTGCACATATCCCGGCTGCGAGTGGCGCAGACGCAGATGTTCCTGTGTGTCCCGTTGTGCAAAAGTGGTGCAAGTCTGTTGTTACTACCTGTTAAACATTTTAGAAAATGTAAATTACGCATTTCCAAAATTAAATTATAAGTTTATAGAACATTTTATTTCTCCCATAATGTTAAAGAGAATTGATGTTAAAAGTATAAAGATAATTAAAACGATCTAAGTAATTATCTATAGTTTATGACGCCATCACGTCATTAAGTATCTCCATGTAAATATCTTCTTACAATTTTGAAAAGCTGTAGCAGCTTTCCACACCACTAAAATGGGAATCATTATATAACCTTTTTTATTCCTATTACGAGTATTTAATCTACGAAATCTAATAGGTACCCAAGACGCTCGAGAAATCCCATTTAGCACCCCATTTAACATTATGCTATACTTTAAATTCTAATTAAAACCAGTTATATCACTAACCTGTTTTTCGTTAATAGCACCAGAACTATAAGTAGCGGCCAGCGTGGAACTGCACATTTCGGAGTACCAAGGGACTTCGCCCCTCTCCGTTGCAGAGGATATACTTAATGTCCAAATGGAATTAGTGTAGCCATCACAGTTGCAATTATCGTGCTCCCGACCGCCATTGCCAGATGCCCACACGAAGATAGACCCTTTGCCGTTACGACCCTGTAAAATATAAGTTCATGAAAACTCTAGCTAAGGAATTAATCTGCACATAACATATTAAATATGTAACTTATCGAATATCTGTTGTGAACATAGAAGATTATATAAGATAACTTAATGTGAGGGTTCATTAAAACAATCATTAATTAAATTTTATGCACGTGACTCAACAACTACTGCCCAAATTTGTCTGCTGTTTCCACAAGTGTCTAATTTTTTTATTTTTTCATTTATGTTAGATGATGGTAAGTGGCCACCATCGCCCATGGACATCGACAAAACAATAGATATCCTCTTGTTTTGCCGATGCGTTGCATCCTCGAAAATAGAGTGGAGAGGGGGAGTGAAGAAAAAATGCTGCGGTTTCAGCGAACCCTGAGCAAGATTCCACAGACATTAATGGGAGGGGGCAAGTCTGACCCACAGACGGCTCGACCGGAACGCGTCTATGACACTTGGCGGTCGGATTCGCATGCTGGTGGTCGCAAGCCGGGGAGCAGATCCCACCAAGGGGGCGCTGGGTTACTCGCCTCTTACGAGATGCTCACCCAGCGGCAGAGGGGAGTAGTATTTTAATCTGTCCCCTCACGGGCGTATGACAGACAGCTGCAGGTCTTACTTAAATTATAGGTTTTGTTTCATTAAATCAATTGTAAAAAAAAAGAAAACGCTCTGAAATTTGATAAATAATATAACTATTAATATTTATTATTTAATAATATATGTTTTTGATTTATAAAATATAAATATTTTTCTACTTTCTATACTAAAAAGAAATGCTATTATTTGTCTAGTAGTATTAGTATAGATCTCCAGTTCGCTTCAAACAATAGATAAGCATAAATTCCTTTTTTTTAACTAGGAATCTTACGAAGGATAATAAAAACATCTATTTAGTCTAAAACATTAAATGAAGCCATGAAAAATCTTGGTTACAGTTGTTAACTGAGTTAAGTTACCCTTTCAAATGATTTAGATTTAAAGATATTAGAAGATAAATTGTTTCTGAAGCGAAATCCTAATTAAGCTCATTAGTCTTAACAGTGATTTACAAGAGGCAAAGTTTAAGTCTGATCGTTTGGCCATTATTGTAACTTAAACAATAAAGAAGACCTATTTTCCTTAGAAATAATAATATTAGTAGATAAAATAAGTAAATATGGCTACCTTTTGTGCAGTAACAATCAAGGACGATTGAACTTAAGAAGAAAAGTAAAAGGCTTCGCACTGGTGGACAATTTTTTTTAAACATTTGGCTGTCCCGCATTCCCCCTCTCTCGCCGCGTTACTCGCTGCGCTGCGTAGAGGCACACCGGCCCGTCGCGTCAGCGATTTTTTGTATTTTGTTTATATTGACATTTTTAATTGCGTAATATCTTTTGAATGGAATGTCCGATTTCAATAATTCAAAAAGTACTCAACAGGTATTGAAACAGTTTTGAATACGAAATAATTTATTTGGATAACAATAATACAAAGGTATGGATTACGTGGTCTGATTTTGATAGGCATTTCTATCAACTTAAAAAAAGTAGCTATAGTGACATAACTACAATAGTTGGACATATGGTCTCGCGAAGTTTTTTGTAGATATTAATACGTTCTATAATATTGTAGAACATTTTTTTGTTCTATCATCAATATTTTTTGCAGCACATGCTATGAAAGACATTTTATGACTAATGTTTTTGCACCTTGGGTTGGTTTTAGTAAGAATTTCTGAGGATCTCTCATTTTTTCTAGTAATAAATATAGCCTATGTTACTCAGGGATAATGTAGCTTTCCAATGGTGAAAGAATTTTTGAATTTTTTACATACAAAAATACAAATCTTTCCTTTTTATAATATTAGTATAGATATAGATACATTGCACTAATAAAAAATCTAATAGGAACTACCAGTCGATCGTATTGCTACCATATTGAATAGTAATGGACAGACAGAATTTCAATAAAAAAATCTATGCGAAATCGTCTCCAAAATATTGTTTAATGTTATTTTTTTCTTAGGCAATTGTTTAAGAATATCTTGACGGATCCAAGTGCCTACTATAAAGTCTAGATTTATTCTGTTAGATAAAGATAAAACATTGGGAAGTAAATTCTAATTAGCCTCATTAGTACAACAGCATTTTACAAGTGGTAAAGTTGTAAGTCCGATCATGGGCTATTATCGTAACTTTAACAATGAACGAAACTGTTTTAATTGGTTACTTAAGCCTAGGAACGTTTTCTTAGAATACGAAATCGCTTTTCTTCTTATACTTAAATGTTTTACACTACCATCTGACTGCGGGTTCGTCTACGTAAAAGGTAATAAATTTATTTGGACACTAACATATTATTCGCTAATAAACTGACCAGAGAGTCACTGGTCTATGTATATCTATAGTGATTGAAAGTTCATAATTTTTTAGCAAAATTAACTACTAGGAAGTGCTATACCTAGTCACTCCTATTACTTACAAATCTAATTACTTTACATGTAGTTTGTAAAATAAATTATAATCGTAACTTTATTCTTCATATATCGCTAATCGAGTTCAATAATGTTTTAAAGGGTTATCAACTATATTTGAGCTACCTTCAAATTATTTATTTCTTTCACAAACATATCTTAATCTAGATAAACTGTGTTTTTGAGAGACTGCGTGCTGTACGAGGGTTACCTGTATGACAGACAACCAGGCTCTTACCCATAAACTAAAAGGACAATTCAAACCTTCGATAGTAAGTTGAAAAAGAAAACAACAATTATGTTAAGGAAGAAAAAATATTGACTTTACCATCGTAAGTAAATAAAATAAAAAAATATAATTATATGCAACTCAGTGTTTGTTTGGGAGAATAAGTGTGTGTTTGTAGAGGTCTGTATAGGTGAGCGTACATGTTGTGTTTATATAAACGTGGTGAATCTCTAAAGGAATCTTCGAAATCATAATCATTAAAAATATCTTATTTTTCTTGTATATTGCACTTATTCTTTTGCTAAATATAAATAAATAGTGTTTATATCCCTTTTAAATTCTTAGTACGGATTCCGAATTCGATAGCGAAAAATCTCTTTAGGATTTACCTCAATTTGAAGCTGCAACGAAATTGCGGAACGGTAATAATATGTTTCGTCTGTATAACCCACTTTAATGGATTCCTTACTTTGCCAATCTAACAAGGTACGGAATATTTGAGGAAATTGCTTTGCGAAATATGTAACTTTCACGGGGTAAGAAAATGGAAACTAATAAAAAGCGGTAAAACTTTTTTAACAACACTACTTACATCTATACTTTGTGAAATAATAATATCTTATCTTAGAAAAATGTCTTCAAAATAGGTTTTTGTAGGAAAAAGGTAACACATTTTTGTAAGTGTCATTGTTAGTACCTTCACGCAGCAACAGAGTATCAACTTTATTTTTATAGAAACTCTCTTGCTTCTTTATTCGATTTTTTGGTACAAAAACTTAAAATAGGTTTATTTATTTTAACTGAAAAGGAGAAACGAAGTTTAATGTTTATTATTCGTCTGATTTTTCCTATATTTAATTAGATTATTTATATTATATTAAGAAAATCTTAAACATTGCATTTTGTTCTACGTCTTTTCAAAATAAAAATATATAATTATGTCAATTATAACGAATAATGATGGAAAAACTATAACTGTATAAATCATATATATTTATTTAAAGGAAGTATAGTCTAATAATATAGTTATTCCGCAATAAAGCACTTTTCTAACACACTTATAATTATTTTTAGACAACTGACAGATAAATGGTAGCTTTACTTGTTAGAAGCTTGCAGAATTAAAAGTAGTGTCTTTAAACCTACTCTTAGGTATCAATCCCCAGTCATGCATGGTTTCCGTGTAAAGTGAAATCATTATTCTTTGTGTGTCGTTAGGCTGTGTAGCTTCTCTAGATTACAAAAATGCTTAAACTGTGTCTAATTACTTACCTTAGTAACTCCCTCAATAAAAGCTCTAGTGGCCAGCTCTCCTGGACCATCTACAGTTTTTCCATCATCGTCTGGACCCCATGAAGCACTGTATATATCAACGTGCTGTGGATTCAGACTCAGTGATCGAGCTTCCACTGCATCAGTGACGTCACCGTCCAGCATACGAACACCTACGCATAGAATAAAATAAACTTAAACGACAAAACACAGGCATATCAGAAAGTTTTCGTTCATTTTCAACAATGTAACGCCATCTCGTGGAGTCTATTTGTATTAGTATACTAAAATCCAATAAGCAATGCAAGTACCTTAAAGATTTACGAGATGGCGTTATGAAGAAAGTCATAATATAAGATTTTTAAACGGTTTGTAACTAGATAGAAATCCCGAAAACTTCAATACTCTATCCAAATATCGATTTAAAGCTAAGGGAGAAACTAGTTTCATATCACTTTTTGCTAAAACTTAAACAATTTTATCAATGTTATAGTAATAGTAATAAAGTAGTTAAGGTAAATTTTATACATGTCAAAATGTAAACGAAATTATAAACGTTTTTAATTTCAAAACTCTTTTATTAACGTTAGGTTGTTACAGAATGACGGTAGAATATAAAGCTTTGTAAAAATTTAAATAGACGGCGGATTATTTTTTAATCGGCAAAGAGCTTGAACGAATAAAAATATTTTCGTTAATTAAATATTAAAAGATATTTCCTAAGGAATTTAAATAAAGTTCTGTTTATACTACGAAAAATGTGGAAGATCATTTTTGTATTGTGTTAATTCTCTTTAATATTATAACCTCTGTCTATCATTCCGCTTGTTACACTTTAACGTTTTAATGCTTTCATGCTTAAACCATAAAACCGATATTGATGAAATTTGGTAAAGAGATAGACTAGAGCTTCGGATAGAATACAGGCTACGTTTTATAGCAAAATTTCATTCATTGAACGTTGAATGAAATTTCGTGAAGCTGGGGCGGGTCAACTAGTATACAACATAAGCTCTGTAATATATTATGTTATGAGAGAAAAAAAGGGAAAGTATTCTTTTAAATGACAAAGGTAAATTAATGAAATAAAAACCTTTGTATATATATTAAATACCAATTAAAATATTTTCTAAAAAAAACAAAAATAATACATTTATATGTAAATAGCACAATCTATTTTCTCATTTCATAATTTTAACGGCACGAGTAGAAGCAATTTCAGTACTAATTACTTATTCACATATGCAAGCAAGTTGGCAATGAGCGTTGTCTCCATTCTGACCTAAAAACGTCTAATTACGAGAACTAACGTATACTATATCTATTTAAGTGAATACTTTTACGAATCTCTTATTAAAGAAATGGGTTGGAGTTGGAATAGAAATCACATTAATTAAATCTTTTTTATAAAAAGAGAAAGGAAAGTCAAGATATAACTATTTTTTGGTCAGTCTTGAAGAAACATAGATTCATGTTTATGGTAAAGTTTATTAATTGCTAACTGACCTGCTATCGCCTCGCTGAAGTATATTTAAATCGTTTACTCACTATATTATATACTAACTCATTTTCAAATTTCTTTGCTATATATAAATATGTCACTAATTTACAGTGATCACTAAATGATTTTTGACTCACTCATTCACTCAATTTTCTTTTATAAAACCTTACTTTGTCATCAAAACAATTCGCATGCCTAGACCAAGCTTTAGTTCGAACTTGCTAGAAAATGTCAAAATAGAATAAGACAGCAAGATGTCGTCCGCCAGAATCGAGGACTCGCGCGCGCATTTGGGAAAAGGACGGCATTATGCAAATTTATGTGTTTGAGTGAGATCGGTATAACTCTAGATCTTTCCAGGGGTTGTCAGAATAATCTTTTTTTTAAATTGATGGAATCAAGTTGCAAGAAGTTTCTATATGAAGTCCTATATAAAGGTTTGCACGGATGATTGCAGTCAGTCTATTACCAGAGAGTGAAGAAGTGAGTTCAAAAAGATATCAAAGTGCAGAGAAAGTGGTCCCTAGTCGTAGTAGTGAGATATTGTGAAGTGTATAGCGACGAACAGCGCTGGAAATAATGTTTCGTGAGAAGTGCCCGCAATAAGTGTGGAACTGTGCAGATTAGAAATAAGAACTGTAAATACCGGAGATGTGTAAATAGTTCGAGAACGTAGAACGTAGTTGGACTTTTGTAAACATTTTAAATAAATTATTTACCAACGAAGCGTCTATCAATTTATTCCAATCCAGAACTCAACCTCTCAACAATATTTTAAGAAATACATTGATAAATTAACCTATACGTATATTGTCGCAACCTATACGTGTCTTCGGTTATTGAGCCTATCATTTGGTTCCATCACATTTTACCGTTTTATTTGGGTTACATATTATTATGAAAATTTTACTACTAATGTTAAATTCTAATGTAATCATAGTCCAATGACTGGGATTTGAACCAACGACCTATCGATCGTGAATCCATCGCCTAAACTACCGACCTACTGAAGCTTTTAAACATTTCACGTTCATATTATACCTTGTTATATATATGTGTGATTTGAATGCCACGTAAAAGAAATAAATTGACAGACAGGTAAATAATAATTTGATATGCCAAAGACGTGTCTATAGCATTTTCACGAAATGAAAATATAAAATAAAATATGAGTTGCTTAGATTCTACACGTCGTTTTTACTTTGTATTCCTTCTTCAGAACATATTACTTCGCGTTGAGTATAAATGTAATAAGACTAGTTTATACATGAAAATACTGAGTAATTTTCTTAAAGCTTATCTAAGCTTTACTTTTTTAATGAGTAATGTACCTAATCAAATCTTGGAAGTCAGTTTTACTACTTCAAACAGTCGTATCGAAATGAAACTTTGCATGTTAATAGTTTGGATGATAGAGAAAACTAATTTGACGATCTTATCAACATATAGAATCTTTTCAGTTTAGTTAACTCAGAACCAAGGTATACTGTCTTTTAAGTTATGCACAGAATTAAAATAGTAAGTAGTATTGAATTCCACTTAGATTTCTGATTTCTGACAGTTTTGATTCTAAGAAAAGATCCTTCAAATATTTTACTTTTATCTTTTATGTTTTACTACAATTATGATTATATAAAAAAAAACTTCTAAATTGGTCTTCAATGAATTGAAAGGAATAAAATATGTTTGGGAGTAGGGTTAAGGAAATTTTGTAGATTATGTCGATATGGAAAAGCATTGATGATTCACTGCTTGTCGCTTTTAAAGGAAAATAAGTATATTCTTTCTATACTTCCGACTAGATAGGAGTGGTACAATACCTCAAGGTAAATAGACATAAATTATGAAAGCGTTATCAAAGAGTTTAACGCTAAGCTGCACCCTTAACGAGAATATCCCCACTTTGACAGAGCAAAGCTAGTTATTAACGGTATCTCCCTAGTGAAAATATGTGCCAACTCATATATACCGATTCAGGGAATATCGATCGATTGGATTAAATGTGAAAAAACTGCCTAACGATGCTTTTTCATGCAACATACATGTTCCGGTTATTTTGTACTGTATCGTTTTATTTTAATACATTTGTTGTACATACAAACAAATTTAGTACATAATATAACAAAACACAGTTCTCCGTTTTTATCCTATTTTACTAAATCTTATAAGAAATCTCTTCCAGTAACCTTCGACTGAATGAGTTATAAAAATTAAAATATGTAGAGCGAAGTTGTGTAGGTAATTAATGGCCCACAGATGAGCCGGGTCTCCTCCTCAGAATAAGAAGGGGGATAGGCCATAAGCCACCATACTGGCCCAATGAGGGGTTGGCAGACTTCACACACCATTGAGAACTTTTAGGGAACTCTCAGGAATGCAGGTTTCCTCACGGTGTTTTCCTTCACCATTAAAACAAGTGATATTTAATTTCTTAAAATACACGTAACTTAGAAAAGTCAGAGGTCGATCGAATCGAATCCGGACCTCCCAAAAGAAAGGGAAAAGTACAATTACGTGAACATTTTTTTTTCCTTAATTTAGGATGACTCTCATATTGAAAAAATCACTTGTATACTTTATTTTAAGAATTTAATAGTTATAACATTTTCAATCATACACAGACATCTTATGTCATTTTCATGTTAACTTTATGGCGTTCAACAAAAAATTCGTACAACGCAGATGCATTTTATATTCACTTTGAGTTTAAATTCATTGCATACCAGCGTTCTCGGCTATGTAACAGGTAAACCTTTCTCGTAAATTAATATTTTTCAAAGTGAAAAATCTTTTTACTACTTACTGAGATTACAGCGTGCGAATATACTGGCACTTGTGTACAAAAACAACGTCATACAATTTCTAAGTAATAAGTCACATTACAAAAAAAAACAGCCAAGCGTGAGTAGAGCTTGTACACGGAACGTTCCGTACAATCTGCATTGAGAGATACTTTATTTTATCGTTGCGGTTGTTCCATAGATCGACATACTCTACAAAATTTTCTTAACCCTATTCCCAAACTTATTTCAATCATTTCATTTATTGAAGAACAATTTAGAAGACTTTGTTATATAATCATAATTGTAGTAAAACACAAAAGATAAAAGTAAAATATTTGAAGGATCTTTTCTTAGAATCAAAACTGTCAGATTTCTGCAAAAAATATTTTTGGTACTAGTAGTTGGTCAAACTAAAGATTAACACTTTTACGAGACATCTCAACGAGAAATAAATATAAGTTTGACAGAAGGACAACGCAGAGATCCTTTGATAAATTTTAAGGTAATCCTAAACGAAAGTTTGGTCTGATATACAGATGTGGTCCTGTTAACTAATAAACATAAATATTTTATTAGAAGAAAGAAAAGTGTTTTAGTGAAAATTTAAAATACACGATTTTTATAAGTACTTTATACAGTGTTAAATAAAGAACTAAGGGCGTTAGATAGAGAAGAAACAACAACAAGTAAACCAAACAGTCATGTTATTAAGTTATGGGAAGTTTATCGTTAAATTACGACGAACTAGATGCTCGTATATATAAGTTATTTTTATCGGATATCTAGAATTTTCTAGAATTAAAACTAATTAATCAATACAATTGTTTGTCTATTGAGCCTTCGCTAATGTGTGTGTATCCTTCTTTGGTCATTTTATTAAAAAGATTACTCTCTAAATATTGATTTCCTTTTGATCTCATTTCATTTTCAATTGAAATTCGTGTAATATGAGAGAGTTGGAGATTAATTCACAAGTAAAAAAAAATAGCAAATTGTTTACAAGTCAATTGTGTTTCAAAACCCTTTGTTTTAATGTAAAACAAATTCCTTACCTCCAACACTAGCATCATAAGCTACACCCACAGCACATAGTGAGTTATTGGCGGTGGCTGCGACTTCTCCAGCACATCTTGTCCCATGACGATTGGAATTAATCATGTCGTATCTGGGCTGTGGGTCCGGATCATGGGAATTCACATCGTATGATGCCATTGGATCCTATGAAAAAAAAATGAACCATAATTTACTTGACAAGAAACATACCTAACATTTTTTTCTGACTGAAATTAATGAATATTTGTTCATATACGTTTTTATCAACTAGCCACCAGATGGGTATTCCATCTGAATATAATAAGTCGTTTTTCAGTAGCAAAGCGAAGGACAGCTCTTTTTTGTATTAGGTGGAGTTATAAGTATTTAGGTAACATTATGATTGTAACTTACAAACTGGTTAAACGTTTCCAAAGAGGTGTTTAAATAAGCCTGTCCTAAAATTATGAAAATTTCCATTTTACATGCATATAATAAGTGTTTTTTTTTATTTTTAGTATTTTATTTGTTCCATTTAAGTGGAATGCCTAGGGCATTAAATAGAGAGAATATACTTATAACAGGTTTGAAAATGGCTAACTCAAACTGTGTATTAGACCGTTGTTGCAGAGCATTAAAAAGCAATAGAAATAAAAGTTTCTTAGTATTCATGTGGGAAAATAGTCATTATCAGCCCTTTCTTAATATTGATATTAATATACCATATTTAAACAGATTTATTTTTTCCTTACTCTATCCTACTACAGTAGTAGTCTACTGCATTCCCTTGTGTGTATATTTAAAATGAATTCTAATAAAGTAATCCTTGTCAATAGTTTGCAATATTATAATTAACTATACATCCTTATTCATTGAAACTTTAGAAACTAGAACTTTATCGATAAATCATACAAAACATGGCGTCAAAGACGGGATCGATATTCATATAGGTATACCCCTCATTCTATAAAATTAATTACTTCGGCGAATACTGAAACATAAACATATTATAATATTAAATCCTTTTCATTTGCTTTGTGTAGACAAGTTTTAATTTAACGATGAAATTTTTATATTATGGACGTAAGACGTTAAATAAAATACCTAAAATATACTCAAAGAACGAACGTTCATTATATATATATATATATATATATATATATCAGTTCAGTAAAATACTCAAAATTAGTATCGAAAAACGAACTTTTTAGCTTTAGTGCAAAATGATCTTTCTAGGTCAAACTATATTGCATAAAAAAATTAAATTTAATAATATTACTTAAAATTCTGATTTTTTTCTAGAAAAGAGTTTTCTAGAGAAGTATGGATACTCGAATTGCTTTAAAAGATCTTCTGAAAAATAATAATCATTATTTGTGACGACAAAATGGCTTTTCTCACCAAAAAAAAATTACTATTTTTAAAAGCTTACTGTGTTGTGAAAAATTTATAAAACTAAGAAAAGAAAGATTTGAAGAATTAGTAACAACCAGATAGAAAAGATTATTGTTTCCAACGAAATGTTTAGTATTTTTAAATCATTTAAAATTATAACCGGATACATGATGTGTGGTTATTAAAAACAACGAAAAGAAATGAAATATCTAGGGCAAAGCTATTTTTACCAAATAATATTACCGTCCGCTAACTGAATATTAACGAAAACCGTTCAGTAGTTTAAGAAATTATCGCGAACTGACAGACAGACTCGGCGTGGGAATTTGTTTCATAATAAATGTCGGCACGTAAGTCAGTTATGTTAACCTAACCTTAGGTTTAAACAGAGAACCTGGGCTGTGGAGGTAAGTGTTCACACATATGGCAAGAGATCCCTTAACTACCTTGGTCACAAGTCCTTGACACTGCTTAGAGTCCTGTCGTAATTGTAAGGGATCATAATGTTTAATTCTTTATCGAGTCAGTAGCAGTAGCTACGTTGAGTTTACCCATTAGACCATTCAATCACACCCCCTTTTAATGTTTTTTAATATACCCCCCTCTCTCCTTCTTATAATTTCTCCTAGTTATATTATGATGTACCTACATACAACTTATTTAGATGACATAAATAAGGAGGGCTTAAACATATAAAATGACTCCATTTTCTTTTAATGTTTACATAAATAGAAAAAACTGCAATTAGATAAATTATCACTTTAGTAAAAAGTAAGTTAAGTTTATTAGCAAAGTTTTTAAGCATATCACATTTTTATACGCAAGTCGAAATTACGCTAGTTAATGCGGGAAGTTGGAGTACTAAGTATATAATATATCTGGATTAATTTCCATTACTCGCCTCTTAGAGGCTTAACTTAAGCCAGATACATGCTTTTGATATTCTTCGAGATTTACAGAAAAGTATAACATCACTTATAATATTATAACTAAAACGTTCTTTTTGGGATAAAAAGCATGAGTTATAAATAAATATAACTCGGAGAAAAAGCGAGGGTTTTTCTCGGTCTTTTTTTTTGAGGGTGGACTCTGGGCTCTTATTCAGGCTCCGCTGAAACCGCATAATTTTTTTTTCACTCCATCTCCCCACTCTATCTTCGAGGATGCAACAACAACAAAAAAATCTTGTTTTGACGATGTCCATGGGTGATGGTGGCCACTTAACTAATCTAATCAGGTGGACCGTCTGCTCATTTTCACCTTATCTACCATAAAAAAGGGAGAGGGGGTATATTGAAAACATTAAGAGGGGTTATATTGAATGAACTATGAGGTAAAGGCAACGTAAGTTGATTTCTTATAACTACGACAGGAACCAAAGCAGTGCTTTGAACTTGTGACCAATGTGTAGGTTTAAGGACCTCCTTCAACCAATTGCAACACTCGCTTTCACTACAGGTTATCTGTTTAATCTAGGGTTAGGCTAACTTAAGCCTAACCTACGCCCCGACATAAGTACGGATACGTTTAAAAAATATACACATTTAGCTTGAAAATTCGGTAAAACTTAATGAATACTTCAAAAAAATCTTGAATCAACACCGATAAGGTTTGAGCGAAAAGTGTTTAGTAAATACTGGATCGTTTTAAACCATTTCAAATAAACTCGGAAAAAGTTTTGAATTTTATATCTAGAAATAGTAGTGCAGTTAAGAATAAATACATTTTATAATTAAGCATTTGAAGTTCTTCAACTAATATCTTTTTTTTCTACTTGTGATTGACAACAAATTATATTGAAACTTAAGACCCGCCTCTGCTTTATACGATTTCTCTACAATATTATGTATTATACATATAAACCTTCCTCTTCGATCATTGTCTATTATTGAAAACCGCATTAGATATAATCCTTAAAGTTTAATAGATCTTTTATACTATGTCGACCCACTGGGCTTAAATTAAAAAAAAAAAATTAATTAAGTTAAACCACAGTTTGAGTTTTCACGTGAATGGCATACATATAAAGACCCCTCATATTCAATTTAACTTTACTTATCAATTATTTTTTATTAAAAAAAATACAATAATATTATTAACTATTTGTTGGCAAGGGTAAGCTTGTAAAAGAGATCTCTTCCAGTCGACTCACGAAAGTAATATTATTATAACATTTTATCAGAGTAAGAATTTCAAAATTCTTATGGATCCTAAAAAACTTCGGTAGGTGTATAAATCTAATCTGCTTCAGTGAGTTAGGTCAGCTGAGGTCACTGTTTGTACCCTGTAGACATTGCACACCACACTCGGGAAAGTTTGCCTAAATTACCTAAATCTAACATTTGTGTAAGTTAGGTAAAGTATTAAGTACAAGGGAACTAATCTTAATCATCTTAATCTAAATTATAAGAATCACAAAATATTGCCATATTGATCCTAATTCTTTGTCTGGCTAAATATTTGACTAATCGACATAGTCAAACAATTTATCATAATGCACACCTAAAATAATATTGCATTATTTAAGTAATTTAGAATAGTTCTGAAGTGTCTTTTAGTACAATTGTTCTTTTGAGTATTTATTATATTCAAAAAGTTATAATACTCAAGAAAAAATATTTAAAAAGAAAGCATACAAGATTAGCTTAATAGATATAATGCTTTATTTGTTGAATAAGAAAAAACATTAAGCAAATAGACTGTAAAAATGGAATGTTGGAAAGAACAATTGCTCTCAGTAGCTTCAGAACAACAGACTTATTTTGACGTGTTAAAAGTAATTTGGATTTCATTTCGTTGTTTTCAGTAACATTGAGAAGAGTAATGGTGTCGACCCAACCCACCTTAAATCAATAATTTCCCAGTGAATCAGTATAATCGGTAATATTAATACCGTAAGTGAGGCCCCAATTAGTTATCGGCATAATAGCTTGAAAGCATGCCAACGCTGCTACGCGCGCCAGCCACGCGAGGAATCTATTCATAACCGCGAGGCATGAGATCTTACTGTGCTCTGTTTTGCCACTAATTTATCATCATTATTTTGATATGTAAACTATCACTAATAATACCATCTTATTCACACACGCACAACTGAGCAAGGTGTAAAGTCTCAGTATAAAAAGGCCAGGTCATAACCTGCGACGCTAACCAAATGCATGTTGGCAGACCAAATACATTTTTCCAGTGAACTGTCTAAAAACTACAAAGCCCCTGTACCGCTGGATCAGCATCTCGTAAGAAGCGACTAACTCAGCATTCACTAGATGGTAGGGAATCTGCTTGCGACCACCAGGATTCGAATCCGACCGCCATGTGTCATTGACACGTTCTGGTAGAGCCGGATGTGGGCCACACTTACGAAGAGTAAGTCTGGCCCCTCCCATCCCGTTAATGCTGCGGTTCTAGTGAACTCTGGGCTCTTGTTCAGGGTCCACTGAAACCGTAGCATTCTTCTCTTCATTCCCCTTCCCCACTCTATTTTCGAGGTGGCGACGCATTGGTAAACCAAGAGTCACTCTCTTGTATTGCCAATGTCCATGGGCGATGGTGGCCACTTACCATCAGTTAACTACCATAAAAAAAGACTTCATACATCTTTGAGAACGCTATAGAGAACTCTTAGGCATGCAGCGAGATGTTTTTCTACACCTTTAAAAAAAATGATATTCATTACTTACACATAACTCCGAAAAGTTACAGGGGTGTCTGGGATCTAAACTAGAGCTTTCTAATAACACACCGAAGTCTTAACCATTAAACATATTTTATATTCTAATAAACTTTATACGTATTCTTTATTGCAATTAATAATATATTCTAAGCAAAGGCAGGTTTTTCCCTAGAAGAAATCTCTTTCAGCCAACCTATTATTGTGTGAAATACAACTACGTAAGGTAAATATAAATTTATTTACCGTTTGTTTTCTGATAAATTAAATAATTTAGACAGTTGTACAAAAATACAAAATTTTACGATAATTAATTAGAAAGCAAAGTAAGTTCTCTAGGTTAAAGGCGCTTGTTTGTATAAATCGTTCTTCAGCAAGTTGTAGCTTTAAATAAATAGCTTGGCGTTCTTGCTTGCTCACAAGTGACATTCATGAACAAAATCACTGGAGTTTGAAATTGCAGTTTTCGTACTCTGCAGTTTTCATTTATGGTTAGGAAAATTGAATAGTGATTGTATTAAAACAGTTTGTAATAGTAATTTAGCAGGTAGTTTATGAAGAATGATTTAGATTTTAATACAGCTAACCTTCACCTAATTTCAAATGAACTTTTTCAGTTAAACGAAAACGTATTCTATTTCTTATTTTGTGCAAGCCACCGATGTTTAAGGTCTAAGAGTGTGATACAAGTAATTTCTCGCCTCTTTCACTAACGAACCTTCGAACCAGCCATCTATTATCTCAATTCTAAAATATCTCTATCAGTCATAAAATTGTACAGTTTGTACAATTCTAGTACTTATAATCTAATAACTGCCTAAGATTTGAAAAGAAGAATTACTACAATACAATACTGAATTACTTGCGAGGGTCGACTGGTTTTAGAAAGAAATTAAATCATAGCAACATTACATTTATTTAACAATTAAAAAGATCAGAACCTTCTACTAAAACAATTAGAACCCATCTAGAAAGTAAGTGATATGTAAAGTGAATTTTGTCAGAGCTTTTATTAAAACATTTTCATTCCATTCCGTTTAAACAAAGCAACAAAGCAAAGCTGTAGTTTTGCTTAGTTACATATTTTACGTGATTACAGCCGAAGCTGTAAGCCGGTAACTCGTGAGCCATGTGTTTCTGTGTTTCACCGCTTTTAGCGACATCCACGTACAAAGGCGGTCGAGTTTGAAATTACACGATTCATCAAGCGTGGGTTTTAATCTGAATGTTGGTTTGGAAAAAGGGGTAATTAGGTCAGTGTTATTGCGGCGATATGCGATAATTTGACTTCATATATAAATGCTGTCCTTCTTGGATTTAAGGCAGCAACACTATAGTCAAAGAATTATTGTTTAACAGTGTTCGAGAAAACAGTTCCATAATGTCGCAAGATATTCTAAAAACTATAAAGATATTCTAAAAACTATGGGACTAAAATTCAATAAAATCATATTTTAATTGAATTATATAAGACAAAAATCCCATCAAATTAAAATTTGTTCCCATGTTACGAATGTTACGAACCATAACGACAGAACAATGATCAATTTTTCAGAGCGAGAACACAAAAAATGGTTTTTCTTTCCCCCGGGGGGGAAGCTAGTTTAGATGTAAGCCACAGGCGAAAGCTTTCACTTTCATCGTGTTATCAAAAGATGTCGTCGGCTCATGTTTATACTTACATAATTAACAACTAAATCTGGATGGTCGGTCTCCAGTCCATCATCTAGGATGGTGACCACGACGCCTCGGCCTGTGACACCTTCCCGCCACGCTGGGATCACGTTCATGTCCAAACCGCCACCTCGGTTCTAAAAGAACAAATAAGTAATTAGTGAAAACGTCCAGAAAATTAAATATTTATCGTGATTAAACTGAATTGACAATTTTTAAATAACAAAATATGTAAAAAACGATACAATCAGTATTTATAGCCGAATAGAATTTTTAACAAAAACTGAAAAGCTTAAAAAATATTTTTTACAAAGAAATATTTTTTTTTAATATCCTGAAATATCTTTGTCAACATAATGCTTCGAATTTTCAGCAGTAAATGTTATCGTTAAAGAGTCTGAAAATTTCAAATCAATATTTTGATTTCAAAACGTAACTAAATACTTAGTTTTCTTTTCTAAATAGAGATCCTTAATAACTAGTGTTAATTTCGAAGTTAGCAATACCTATAATTTGAGTAGCATCCTGTTATTTGAGGTTGGTAGCACTGATATGAATAGCATTTTGACTTTCTTGAATGTTGGTCAACTGATAAACACAAATGTAGGAAGTGCGGATTGCAAAATAAATACGCCGTCACGACAGAATAATAATGGATTATATCGCGAGTATTCTTAGTTGTAATTCTGAAGCTCTGAGTCTAAAGTCATACTGTTAGTCTGCATACTACTACAACTCTTCCTTTCTTCTCTTTTTTTAATTAACACTAGAGATACCAATAACAAAATGATGAGAAGAAAAATATAAATATACCAACTGTTTTGTACGAACCTAAAAATATTTGAATCGAGCTGATATTATCTTTTGACTTGGTAAAGTAACATTTCTACAAGATTTAAAAAAAATTTTGAGCAATTGTAAAGTGTACATTTAAAAACTCATTTCTAGATACTATTCTTAATAATCTAATTTGTACAGTATGAATGCTACGAATTTTATCAAAAGTAGTAATAAACACAATTTTATACTCTCTCTGAAATTACACTATGAATATTATTTACGAGTTTAAATAAAAGTATTTGCGTATAAAGTATTTTGAAAGTACAAGTATATCCATATTTGTACTCCATTTTTATTTATTTAATACTCGTATTTACGAAATATTGTAGATTTATGAAATGTATACAGACTACAGTTCGGTTGTTATTGTACTCTCAATTTTAAAGAAATTTAAATAAGCAATATCGCATGCAATTGGGAAATATGGGAAAACATGTTTGTTATTATTTTAAGCGTATCTATATCAAATCGATTGAATATAACAACAATTTTGAAAACAACATAGACTGAGTAGAATAGTAAATATCTAATAATAATATGTATATGGTCTTTAGTCATTGATGAACAAACAAAACCATTTAAATAAATGAATTAACCATCAATAACCATAGAGAGTAGCTAGTCATGTCAGTAAACTATTTTTTAATTCAGTTATTTCAAACAGAACAAAGAGCTTTATACAAAATATTATTTTTTTTTACATATAAAAAGTTTTTATTGTGAAAAACATTGTGACGATTGTAGTTTATATAGTATACTAGCTGACCCGGCAATCGTTGTTTTGCCATATAAATTTGGGGCCGGCCACCCTTATCACTAAGAAATGAAAAATAGATAGTAACCGATTCTCAGACCTACTGAATATGCATATAAAATTTCATAAAAATCGGGCGAGCCGTTTCGGAGGAGTATGGTAACGAACATTGTGACACGAGAATTTTATATAGGTAATAATAGGTCGGGGAAAAAGTTTTTTCGCATTAAGTATGTATGAACTTGTAATAAAATCTCTTTGGCTATACTATTTGTATCTGGCTGGTTTTGGTATCATTAAAAGTTAACATTTTAAAGTAGATAATTCCAAATTCAAATTAGGAAAATGTGTGATTTTTATTTGTTATTCGTACTGTGAAGATGAGTGAATCTAATGAAGAAATTCGATACATTTTAAAATTTTACTACAAAAAAAGGTAAAAATGCAACGCAAGCCGCGAAAATAATTTGCGATGTGTATAGACCTAGTGCAGAGTCCGTGAGAGTAGCACAAATTTGGTTTAAGCGTTTTCAATCCGGATATTTTGATGTCAAAGATGCACCTCGCTCTGGTCTCCCTATTACGGATAAAATGGATGCCATTTTTGAAAAAATGGAGCAAGATCGGCATTTCAGTAGTTACGACGTAGCTGAAGAACTGCGAATTGACCACAAAACAGTTTTAGCGCATTTGAAAAAAACTGGGTACACAAAAAATCTCGATATTTGGGTACCACACGAGCTCACTGAAAAAAACCTAATGAACCGTGTACTCATTTGTAATTCTTTATTACGACGTAATGAAACCGAACCATTTTTGAAGAAGCTGATAACTGATGATGAAAAGTGGATCACGTACGACAAGAACGTGCGAAAAAGGCTAGTCAGGCTTCACAGACTGTGGCGAAACCCGGGTTAACACGCAACAAAGTGATGCTGTGTGTGTGGTGGGATAGGGAGGGCATTATTCATTATGAGCTGTTACCACCAGGCAGGACCATCGATTCTGAAATCTACTGCGAACAACTGATGAGATTAAAGCAAGAAGTAGAGAGAAAGCGGCTGAAATTAATCAACAGAAGGTGTGTGGTATGATAACGCTAGACCTCACACATCTTTAGCCACTCAGCAAAAATGAGAGTTTGGGTGGGAGGTGTTAATGCGTCCGCCGTATAGTCCTGACCGTGCACCTTTAGATTTCCACCTGTTTCGGTCTCTGCAGAATTCTTTAGGCAGTGTCAGGTTAACATCACGAGAGGACTGCCAAAACTACTTGTCGCGGTTTTTTGATCAGAGGCCTCAAAAATTCTATAGCAATGGGATCATGCCCCTACCTACAAGATGGTAAAAAATTATCGAACACTATGGTACCTACATACTTTAGTTAAATGTAAATAAACTATATTAAAAATGTTTTGAATTTTCTTAAAAAATGCGAAGAAACTTTTTCCCTATTAGATGTAGCTAACGGCTCTGTTGTCATACTACTCATCGTCATTTAAAGGTCTAAAAAAATACTAAAATCAAAAGTTCTTCCATCCTAACTCGTGATAGTTTGCAATAGGTGATGTAATATAAAAAAGAGTAAAACAATGGTAAATGGAAAAAATGTAGTATCGAAATTAAGATACCTTTTAAATCTCTGACGTACTTCATATTATGTAAATTTCGTTCCATACAAAATATTATATTATTATATAACTTTTAAAAGAATACAACAAACAGCTAAAACCAACCGTATAACTTTCTAATGCAACAAACGAAATTTCTTTTAAATTTCTTACGAAGTTTTGACGAGCGTAAGCAGAACTGAAGTTTTGATTTCATCCTAACATTTCTGAAGGTATAACTTTTAAATAAGAAACAAACTTTTAACATGTTAGTCAATAATGTAGATGGATTATACTTAAGGTAAAATAGCTAACGAAAAAATACACATACCTTCACGCTGATTCTCGATTATATTCAACTACGAATAGTGAAGAATATTTTAACTGTTTATATTTATAAATTTTCGTTACTCCATTAAATTGTTACATTCTTACCATGCGATTCAATCTCTTGCTCTCTCTATCACTTTATATAAATTAACAATATAACTGATGTATAAATTAACAGAATTACAAAAATAATTCACCTGATATTATTAAAAATGTAGACTTAGTTTAGTTATTGGAAAACAATTTTAATTAAAGTTCCTGTATATATTCTGATCTGATCTATATATATTCTGATCTCCAGACAACTAAGACTAATAAATAAGGTCATAATGCATTTTCTTTATGTGACGATAACGTTGTAAATGTTATATACGCCATAAATGTTGTAATATAAGTAATACCCCAAAGCAAAGAAAACATGGTGTGCTTCTTATTAATAATTTGAAACATTTAATATTTAATAATTAATACTAAAATGATACACGTAAACCGTACAATATTACGAGACAGATACAAGCCAAAGAGCGACGACTCTCATCAAGATAATAAAGCGGAAAATTAGCTATTAGCTGAGACAAGACGTCTTGTAAAGGGAAAATTAAGATGTAATGATGGTACGATATATACGATGTGAGTCGATTATACCAGAATACGGTATGATTTTAGTCTAAAACTCGAGACATTATCAACGCTTAATAATATGAACAATTTGAGCATTATGAACAAAAACAGAAGAGTGAAACATTAACTCTATAGATCTTCTATAGATGTTCTACATAACTTTTGTTCTCTTTTTTTTAGACTTTTTTTTAAGGTACATAAGGTGCAAACGAGCAGATGATCCACCTGTTGGTAAGTGGCCACCATCGCTCATAGACATGGAGAGATACCCTCTTGTTTTGTCGATGCGTTGCATCCTCGAAGATAGAGTGGAGAGAGGGAGTGGAGATAAAAATGCTGCGGTTTGAGCGGATCCTGAGCAAGAGCTCAGAGTCCACTACTTCCGCAGCGTTAATGGGATGGGAGAGGGAGGTGGTAAATCTGGCCCACATGCTCGACCGGAACTCGTCTATTACTGTCACTTGGCGGTCGGATTCGCATGCTGGTGGTCGCAAGCCAGCTGGGGAACAGATCCCCTACCACCAAGGGGGTGCTGGGTTACTCGGCTCTTACGAGACTCTTTGCTCTCCCAGCGGCAGAAATGGGAATAGTATTCTAACCCGTCCTCTCACGGGTCTAAATAGACTGAATAAAATGTATACAAGACAATCTAATATAGTAAAAATCACATACATTCTAAGATGAGGATGACCTGAAATTATTATATTAAGGAATTATAACAAAAATAAGGTTGCATTTTTAAAAAATGCAGTAGGTTTTAATATACAAAAAGCTTTAAATTTTCATTAGTAAATATAATAGTGAGACGCGTATTATATTTTGTGGATTTAATAATCAGAAAATGTTTTGAAAATATATATTATTTCGAATATATTTCAAAAAAATAAAAATACCGCCATGTTAAATAGGACTTGTTGAACTTTAGATCAATCAATAGAGAAAAGGAGGCTGTTAAACGTATTTAATATTTTTATTACTAAAACAAATACATACCAAATACCACATATGAGGCCATTTAGGATCGTTTAACTGAAACTTCGCGTCTGCGGATCGCGGCCGGCCTTTAACTCTCGCGTGCAATTCCCTCTTCGAACCCGCTTCCCTCTTCACTGAGGGTGCCACTGATGATTTTGTTTCAGCTGAAATAAAGCATATTAAGTTAGAATAGTAGTCTTTGCAATAATTAGAAACAAAAATTAAATTATCAATATTATAAATACTGTATTCTTCTATAGTGTTAATCTGAAGGTGTTAATTTTTGTAAAAAAAAATGTTATTGAAAAAATTTTAAACGAGTAAAAAGGTCGAGCGGATTAATTTACAGCTCTAGGGATTTTGTACAGTACGAATGTTACGACTGTTATTATACAGCTTAACTTTATCATTAGTACTTGAATTCTTATATTTAATGCAAAATTATTTGAGCATAGATCAATTTTGGTGTGTTATTATAGATACTGAATCGTCTATAAAACGAGGGCCTTAAATGAAAATTTCCATTACATACTTTTAGTAAGATTCAAAAAACGTATGGAATTTTATTTCGAACTTCTATTAAGTATGTTTAAGATAAAATTGTTCAGATATTCAATATAACCTTCCACTTTACGTCGCGATATTAAAACAGAGCAATTTTTATTTCAAAATTCAGGTTGGTTAACTAGTTGAAAAAATGATCGTACTGATTACAATCTTTGAGCGTTATTTTGTACAGGGCACAAAATATACCGAAGATGAAAAATAAAATTGTTCCGAAAATAGTAAATAAATTACTCTCGCTTATATTATTACTAGCTGACCCGACAGACATTGTCCTGTCTTAACTATGAATATTGAATTCGAATTTGCTGTCAAAACCTTATATTAGAAAAGTTAATATAGTCGTTAAGTTTTCTTAAATGTTCTAATTTTCCACGCAATTTTTTTAATTTTTTGTTCCAAAAGAACTTTCTCCTGACAATAAAAAACACAACAAAAAAAGAATTGGCGAAATCGGTCCAGCACTGGACGCGTGATGTCTTGACCAAGGGAAATAGGGATTCATTTTTATATATAAGAAGATTTATATTTAAATTTGTTTCAAAATAAGTCTTCCTATAATTTTCTTGCGGCAGGTGTGGTGTTCGTGAGCAGCTGGCATTAAGTGGTTTAACATTGTATTATCATGGAACATACACTTAGGTTACGAAACTTATAAAATAAACGTACTTTAAGTTCCTACTAAGTTATTTTGTGGTAGTCTTTCTGTACTTTCATTATTATTGTTGAAATAAAAATTTACTTATTTTTTTTGGTGCAATCAAAAACCATTTATTTTTTTACGTACTAAAGCACTTTTGTCAATAAGTCTAATTAAAGTAATTATTATGGATTGAGTTTTACTTGTAGTGAAAGACAGCTAGTCTGAGAAAACATCCCCTACCACCAAGGACAAAAGCAGAGGCTATCTTTAATCACATTAATAAATACACGCACATAAAGTGACCATTGCTCTGGGGATAGCTGATGGTGATAATGTCATGTCTGTAAACTATTTCTCTACTTCTACTTGTTGATAGAGATATTAATAATTGTTGTTTATGAGTGAGTTTAGATGAGAAGGCCTACAATAACGACTATATAGATGTCAGAGAATAGTAAACGACAATCTAAATGACTGAAGTGAATAAGAATACACTGAACAACCGAGGGTTGTAGTCACTTCAGTCATTTAGACAGTCGCGACTATTTATATGCCGTCGACAGTCTGACTGTAGACCTAGTCTTGCGTGATCTCTCAAGGAGTGAAGTAGTCTCTAGATAGTGCTAGTTAAGTGTTAAATGCAGTATTATGTTAGTGCTGAAGTGCTGTCCGATTAAGGTCACGTTAGTACCTTACAACGTAGTTGCCACGTCTTGTGTTAGGTTGGGTTTATATGAGTTTAACTTTGGGTTAAAACAGAGAGAGGCCTAGCAGTGGAGGCGAGTGTTGAAATTCTGTTCAAAGAGCTCTTTAATCCTAAACCTTGGTCACAAGTCCAAGGCACTGCTTAGATTTCTCTCGTAATTGTAAAAGATCATATTTAATTATTATTATAATGTCGTTTATCACTTTTAAAATGTGTTACTTTTTATAATGTTTTTATAAGAACTTTAAACCTTGTTAAATAAAAAATAATTAATAGATAGCAGTCATTATGATTTAGTTAATATTATCAATATGTTTTACCTGTACTGGTTAAGTCTGGTAATGTCTGAAAATCCCTTTTCTTTCTTGAGAGTATTTTCTGTTGTCGCGCCCACAGTACGCGCTCGTCGGTCTCGAGTCGACCGTGGTGTTCGTGTGATGGGTGTAACGATCGTTTTGATACAGAATTGTGATGGAAGTGATAGTGGTTCTCGAATATCTGTAACAATACATACAATAATTAATAATTCAGTTAATATAAAAATAAACAAACATTTTAAAGCGTTGATTATATGGGTTTTAGATCACAAAAGTTGTCGTTATGTTATGTTTTTTTTTTCGGGATAAAAAGTAGCCTATGTCTTAATCCAGGTACTAAAGTATGTATCTGTTTGTCAAATTTCATTTAAATCTGTTCAGCTGTTGTGTGATGGAACCAACTTTCATATTTATAATATTAGTAAGTTTATTATATATAGTTGAAAAAAAGTTTATTGTGATTAGAGTGAACTTTTCAATATTGCTTTAAATTCAATTCGTTAAAGTTGTCCAATTACTACTAATTGGAGAAATAGGCACAAGATTTATTTAAAAAAACTAGATATTATAATGTTTGCATTAATTTATTTAACAAGGGGTATTAGATTCAATTAAAATCTTCCTAAAGTCAAGCTTTAATAACTTTGATATGATAAAATCCATATAAATAAATAAAATTGGAGTGTCTGTTTGTAATAGTAAAATAACCACTTTTTACTAAGTGTATACAAGATTTTTTCAACTTTTATTTGTTTTTCGGTCTGTCTGTCTGTCTGTAATCTCTGAAATGGCTAGACCGATTTTGACGGAACTTTCACTGGCAGATAGCAGATGTAACAAGGAGTAACTTAGGCTATTTGACATCTCGCTTAGACCCATAGGAGCGGAGCAACACGCGAACGAAGTAGCGTGGATCGGCTAGTATTTTATATGAACTGAGGGACAAACATAACTTTGCCGTTGGAAAACTGTTGTTCCCTTACATCCACATAGGTCACAGTCAGTCAACCAAATGCAGAAACTACTAGATTTAAGGATATTTGAGTTTTCCTGTTGTAGTTATCTTGTGACGAAAAATTCTTTACAGGTTTTGCGAATGTAAAAACATAAAAATAAATATCTTTTGATTTAGTTGACCCAGAAATTTGGTGTTTTCATTTCCTAGTCTTTAGACGTGAAAATTTGATACTAATCTCAATTTAATATTTCTAGTAATTTCATAAGGGTTCCTTTTTCCAATTTAAAATTTAATATTAAACGAAACTCTAGACTGTAACTCAATTACTTTACATGAATCATTAGTCCAGTAGCTGGTTAGTTGATTTCAGTGTAAATGAAGTTAACTTAGTACCTATATTAAAGTTAAGGCAATATTAAAGTTCACCGGTCGTTTCCAAAACTACCGCATTGTGACCGCTTAATTTAAACGTGGTTGTCCTTTTGCAAAACAAACGAGATTTTACGCTTGCACTGGATGAAATATTTTATTTGCTCTGGTCTACTGGATATATTTTTAAACTTTACTCTAAAAATCATATTTTTGTTAAGGAAAAAATGTTTATTAGGACGTAAAGTTTGTAATTAGGAAATTGAAATTCTCTGTTCTTGATTTCTATTTTGAATATCATATGTGTATAATGATCCAATTTGTATACTCATAAACTTTGATTGACTTGATAAATACTCATTTTCAGGGCAATAGTTTCATAAATTAATGTGACAAATGAACATATACATACAGTACATCACATTATGAATTTATTGAATTCCTAAAAATAGAGAAAACATCCATATCCATGGCAAGTTTTTCAGGAAAACTAAATATATATATAAAAATGTTAAATGTGTTATTCGGATCAGGATTCTGACCCGTCAATTACACTTATTTCCTCGGGGCTTGTCGATCAATACAATGCATGGTTTGGTCGAGACAGCCCTCTCTTTACGAAGGGTTTAATTCTTTATTACATTAGTATAAAAATATACATCAATATACATTATCTACGCACCAATAATTATGAATTTAACACTAAAAATTCTTTACATGATGTTTATTAACCTTCGATCAACAATGTTGCTATTGTTGATCGAAGTTATTAACACAACAAAATTGTTTAACGTTTTTTGTTATCTAGGTTCGGTAATTATCCA
Organism: Limenitis camilla; assembly: GCA_905147385.1. NCBI lineage: Eukaryota > Metazoa > Arthropoda > Insecta > Lepidoptera > Nymphalidae > Limenitis > Limenitis camilla. The sequence goes on from LR990240.1 coordinate 8,747,911, forward strand.
ATATTTAGTGCTGAGTCAAGATGTGTTTTATCCTAGCTTAGAGTATATCAAATGCAGAAAATAATTTCTTTCTGTAGACGTCTATAATCGTAAAGAATAGAACAAAAAATTATAAAGAAAAAATAAATTAAAAGTAAAACTATATCATTTGTTAAATTTATTGTTTACATATGCTTTATTATTTACCGTCACAAGTTGCACAGCTGTTGGATTCCAGCAATGAGTAAATAAGAATACACTGTACAAATGAAACCAGTTACTAATATTTCACTTCATATTTTTACATCATATGTGAATAAAAGATAACTATTATTTACAGCAAAACATGTATTTTAGACAGGAAGCCGAGTAATTCATAAGTATTGTGTTCCGGGAGCAGGGTTAAGGATTTCCTAGACATGACCAAGACAATCTTTACTCTATAAAATTACTTAACAGACTAGCTCACATCATCACGACCCATCAATAGCCCACTGCTGAGCCGGGTCTCCACCTCCATGAGGAGAGTTGGCAGACTTCACTCTTTGAGAACTTTAGGGAACTCTCAGGAGTGCAGATTTCCTCACGATGTTTTCCTTCACCGTTATAGCAAGTGATATTTAATTGCTAGCTCACATGCTCGTACGTTATATATTATCTACACGTGGGTATAATAAAAATAAAAGGAGTTACTCACTATAGATTTACTTAGTTACATGGTATAAAACTAAGTTACTATCTCTTAGATAATTTAAACTACGCAACGGAGTGTAATGCGGTTTTCATCAATAGACAGTGATTCAAAAGGAAAGTTTATATGTATAGCCAGTGCAGGTCGCTAATAAGAAATATTATTAAATTGAGACGTTTCTAAGAAAAGGATGTTAAAATTTAATCATTACCAAGGCCGCTGATAATGCGCCATTAGTTAGATTGGTCTTTCCGCAACCCTGAATATTAGGCGGAAAGCTGAGATTACGCAAAAATATACACAAACCGCGTTAAATTAAATGAAACACAATAAGATTTTGTTACTATTAAGTTACTGAAAAAGTGTGTGGATAAAATACGAAGTGAATAAATAATGAATGAAATGTTTCATCACAGTCAATGTACAAAAATTTCCGCGAACGAAGAAGTAAGAAACGACCCTTCTTACAAAGTTATTAATATGTCCAATTTTACATAAGTTAGAGTTGCAGCTTAACTTCTTTTTTGTTTAGAGGTTTATGAGAATCTTCAGAATCATAATTTGATATTTTACTCATCCCCTATCCAATTGCACCTGCCCCTTTAATTATTTATAAGTACTGAACTGCATGCCCTCCACGAGAAATGCTTTTCGATTCCCCTCTCTCTTGAGATACATAAATTCAAAGAAACGGTCCACCCTTGAAGATATTTTTAGCTATCTTATGGCTTCCTTTTACGTTTTCAATTATATAAATGTAGTATCGAGGGAACAGATATTTTGTAATATTTTATTTTTGAAATATAACTTATACCAATAAAATAACATTTCGAGTATATGTTTGTAGAACTAATCTCATTAATACAGTATTTCCATAAGTTTATATAATAAACACTATTAATTCTTATTATTTTCATGTTTTTCTAGACACAAGAATATATCTCTTTTATGTTGTTATCTAGATTTATTAGATAAGAATCGCTTGATAAACTATTATTTAATGTTATTCTAAAAGTAAATAGAAGTCATAATATTTATTTAGCATCAAGGTGATTCTGCTCTGAAGTATAATAAGTACTTTCATTCAATTTAATAAGTAAAACACTAATAATAAATAACAGCCATGAACGTCACTGTCGAAAGAGAAGACTGTAATAAGGATCATCTCTGAATATTTATGACAACCCTCCTTTATCAACATTTTTATAATTAGTACTATACACTATATTTGTAATTCTATGGTCCATTTCAAACTGTAGGTCGCAACTCTATTATAAGTTTATTGGCGGGCCGCGGATAAGTAAATGAAAAAAATTTAGTCAGAAGGATTGCCATATCTATTTTTCATGGTACAGAGCGATATAGTTTAGTTTTATTTGACGTCACTCACACATCGTTCATTCAAATCTGTAAAATTCTATTTGTTAATGAATCTAGGTTCAGTAGCTCAGTGGTTCAGGCTTTGGATTCACGGTTTTGGGTTCAAATCCTAGTCAATGACTGCTGACTTAGCCCACTCTTTACACAAGCATTTTAGCTTACTTGGGTAGGTTAAGAATTCTAGTAGTTCGCAATCCTACTAACTAAACTGTTAGTAATTTATAAAAAATAAGGGTGTATAAATAGGGATTGAAAAACACAGCCGTAGTCAATCTAATGGTTTCATACATAAAAAGATGATTAATCACAGATAGAGCACAAGCTTGTACCTAGTTAAAATTCACAAAAAGGTAATATTTTCGCGGTTTTCAAACACGTATCCAGGTAGGTAAGACGGCCATTAGGGTGTAATGTTTTCTGAAAGACATGAAAAGATGTTAAGAGTGTTCGCACCAGCTCTCGTGATACGCCGGCGGGTGCGACCTGACCGTAATCGTACTACTTAACCATTGCACTCGGCTAACGCTTACCATTTAAAGCATTCGTACTACATCTTTTTATTTACTTCTCAAAATATATGTTAAGATGCTTGTCCCTATTTACAAAACAACATAACCTTAAATTTTACAGAAGTACTTTCCCGAAATTTTACTAATGTTGAGAAGGACAAGGAAGAAGAATAATGGTTAATAGAAGAGTTCATCATTCAATCAAGCGTCAGTAGCTCAGCGGTTCATGATCAAAAAGTCGTGGGATCAAAACCCAGTCATTGGACTACTGGTGTGGCCCGTGGCGTGACATACAACCATTTATCTTAGTTAGAAGGGTTAAGAATACTAGTAGTTTGCAATCCAAAACGCTAGCAAGCTTTAAAAAAAATTGCAATGATACTCCAAAATAATTAGGAGCTTTATGGAGACTTTGGCTAACACTACTTGGAGGCCTAAAATTAAAATAAATTACTTATTTATTTTTAAACTGGGGTCAATTTTTAAAATATTACTTTTACATTTTATCAAAATATCGATTATGTTTTTTAAGTTTTTTCTTCAATTTGGATTCAATTTATGGAACCCTATTTAATTTGAGTTGCAATTTGTATGTAAAATAAATTGAATCTATAGCTGCCTAATGTATCAGTTTCTTATAGATATTTTTAAATGACAACATTTATTAAAAATCACGCTTATACTATACATAATACGAAAGTTTCCTTTTCGTTTCATCTATACATTAAGTAAAGAAGATTAAGTTGAAAGCCAAAACCTAAAAGGTTACGTGTATAATACGACAGAATAAAGTAAAGATTATAGAGATTATCGCCAAAACGTACTGAGTTTCGCTTTTAGGATTACCTCTGTGTCGCACTGTTTTTCAGATCCAATATTTTTTCCCTTTTACTGGGAGAATTGAAAGCGGCCAGCCTGTCACTACGTTTCTACCAACACCCTGCTATAATTTATACGTTGGTTTGCGGTTTCATCTGTCGTATGGTTCATATTTATTAAGGTTTTCTTATTAATTTTTTGTTTGGAAAAATATAGCTATCTCATAAAATATACATACATCTACATATTTATACATGAAAATTTATAGACATCACAATTTCTCCACTCATAGGGAAGTAAAAATGAAATGTGCCATAGTACATGCTAAAAGGCTTCAGGCTTCTTTACTAGAAAGTTTTTCTGAATTTCAAGTGCCTAAGAATCCAAAATTATGATAAAACCTAATAATTCACACATTTAGGGATGAAATTTGGAAAAACATATAAATGTTTATTTATTTTCGTTCTATAATCTTTGTGCAAAATTTTAAGCAAATCGATGGAAAGATATGTGTTTACTTTTATGGAAATGGTTCTAAATTTTAACTTGATAGGTGCTTTAAAATGTAAAGAAAAAAATAATGTTAATATTAACCTCTATTTTTCGCAACTAGAGGATGATTTTTGACAAATGCAGAAATAGGTCATTATTTATTTTAAGTCTAATGTAAGATTTCTTGAACCCAGACAGTAAAAAGAGAAAAAGCACAATTAAAATTAAAAACTTAAAAACTAAAAGATTTAAACAATCACGAAGGTCAACGATTAATTCTTTAATTTAGTTAAACATTAAACGATTCCATTTCTTTCTTAGATTGTTTATTGACAAGGAAATCGTCACGAATTATAACAATGTCTAAAAATAACGTTTCCCCATAATCTTTTTCCTTATCGTTTTTATACTGAATTCAATTGTTATTTGGGATAAAAAGAAAAATATTATATTTAATAATTTATTATTTCTTTATATCAATGAAAAACCGACATCAAATAAATTTTGCGTGCAAATGAAAGGAAATAAGCCTTTTCATTCATTTACTTATTGCACACGTTGAATTCTGATGATAACAAAAATCATTATTGAAGCAAAAATTATTATTGCAACAATTTTATGCTAGCAACAATGTTGAACCTCAACCGGCTCTTGAATTAATAATCTCAGTTACGATAGGTCTGCCCGCGGCAGTTTGACCAATGACTTCGTAGAGTAAATATTGAGGTAATACAGTAAAATATAATCTAGTAAAGTATTGTTTTTATAAAGAATCATAGTTATTTAAATAAATATGAAGCGCCGAAATGTATATATGCCTAAACTACAGAGCAGCTGCGCCTTTGATTTTTTTATTGTGTTCGTTATTGCTAGGAGAAGGTTTGTAAAAAAAAGTGAGTGAGAGAATATAATTTATATTAGTCATAGTGCGTCCTTACTATGGATTTATGGCACAGAAATTCAACGGAATTTAGCAAAGTAAATGAATGAGTGAACGCTTGAAATATACCTCAGCGAAGCGAGAGCTGTTCGCTAGTAATTAGTTCGCTATATTTATTACTAGCTTTTATCCGCGGCTTCGCTCGCATTGAATCCATTAAAAAAGTATCAGAGATCTTTACAATGGAAATGACTCAATTATTTACTTCATAATGCTTAACTTAACTTAGTAATTTGAACAAACATACATACAGTTAAAACAATATAAAGAATTATATTACATACATATTTATAAAGTAAGACGTATTACTGTTATTTTCTGCAATAAGGTTAACATGGTTGAATTCTCTGAAGGCATTCAACTTCATCAACACATACCGTAATAAATCCTTATTACAATAAGGGTCGCAATTGCATAAAAACACACAATATCTCTACATTTCACGCCTTATAGCGCGAGGGGAAAGCGGAGTGTTGCCATGGCAACGAGATGACCTCGTGTAATGGATCCACATCGAAACGTTCAGAGATCGTTGAGAATGTGCTATTAAATTTCTCTCAACAATTGTATTTAATTAAATTTTTATTATGGGTATCAAAAAATACCATAGACTTTACCTTTATGGTATTGAACTTATAACTCTAATACTTCGCAATCTAAATGTCATGGTGAAAAGAAGAAGAATGAGGATAGAAGTATGACTTTAGTGGAGATTCAGATGCAAGTAACTCTAGCTAATACATATAATATCTAGCGTGCCTGACCTCCATAGTCATTGTGGCAATCGACCTTCCGATACTTCCACTCTGTCAGTTCGTTATGTCATCTGTCAAGATTAAATTTGTCTCTAAATAAGTACAGTTGCCACCAGTATATATTATATAAATAAGTGGATAACTGATGTTACTAATTTTATTACATATACTTTTATTATACATATTTGTTCCCAGTGGTTTATATTGTAAATCAAAGTGTTACATATAAAAAATTGGGTGTTGGTAAGTGTAAAAAAGTAGAGAATGTGTTTTTGTGCTTCCAAATTGTGTATATGACTTGAAAAAAAATGATTTAAAATAATGTCCAAAATAAACATAAGTCACTTAGAACATATAATTTTATTTTATTTCCATAATTGCTGGTTACCCACGAAAGTGGAGACCATTGGTAGTCATGGCAACACCGGCTCAGTAAACAATGCCGTCCTGAAATATGTATTCCACAGGCTTGTGACCCTCGGGAATTTGGGACAGTATATTCTTTGTACCTTCGTCTTTTTTAATTTGGATCTTTTGTCTTTGTAGAAAGAAATGTATATCCTTTATTTTTCAAGTGGGTTTTAAGTTATTAAAAAAATTAGAAGATGCATAAATCTGCATATATTGAACATATAAAGTTTCTCAACTCTATCCTGATTAAGTTGAGGCATTTTGATAAGTGATTTTATACAGTTAATTTTGTCTAAATAGCATTGTTTAGTGTGAAGGTCCCTTTATTGAGCAACATATGAATTAAGTTTAGAAACTAGATTAGTTAGACGTATTGATGCACGATACAAGGTATATTAAAGAAACTCGTTACAAACAACCTTTGATTGAACATTACCCTTATGTTAAAATCCAATATTTGTTAGGGTCACACCCACATAAATCAATAAGAATAATCTCATCACTAAAGGGAGGCGATTCGCAAACGAAAAGCGTATAGTCATATATTTTTAATACAAAAGAAAACTTCACATAACCTTTCAACATAAGAACTTTGTGAAGTTCACAGATATCACTGAATACAATATGCATTTCCGTTGCATTTTGAATCTATATTTAATAGGAATAGTACAAAAAGCCTTTTACTTCACTCACAGAAAGATAACTTATCGTTCCAGACTTGGAGCAGCTCAAATCATTCTGCGCTGAAATTCATTGGAAATAAGATCCGAGCAAACGCAATGTAGTGAAAACGTGCGCTATTGTAAAAGGCGAGGCTTTTACGGCAGTGCCACTTTAACTTCCTGCCTCCCTTTCGCATAGGTGGGAGAGGGAGGAGAAAGGAGAGGGGAAGACTCCTTTGCTCGGGCAGACAGCGTGGCGGCGTTCTGATACACTTTATTTCGGCTGCATCTTTTATCACAATGAGATTCATTTCTAGATTATTTTTTCAAGCTTTTAAATTGTAATAAATATTCGATAGATGCAGACAAAATTAGTTAACGATAGTTTCAATAGTTTACAAGTAACGTCTCCCGTAAATACTATATCAAATTTTTTAAAAATTATAAAAATACATAACGCTACCGATATTCCCTTTAACAAACTTCACGTATTAAAAAAAAATACAGGATTAAAAGTGTATTAAATCTAATTTTTTTATCTGAATTTTAATTATTACATATGTAAGCGCATCTGATAAAATAAAACAAAAATAAAGGATTTATGGTCTAATTTGCTAAGTATTACATATGTAGGTATGTAGGTAGTAAACCCCTTTGTTTTGTTTACTCCAATCGAGCCAGGAGATTGAACACTTCAGTGACTAAGATGCCTTTGGGTATATTTGGTTTAGTCTATAAGCTAAGTAGTTAGAGTTAAACCTCTATTATTTAATGCATATTCCAATAATTTTTCTATGAAAAAATAGTATTGTACACCCATTTTCTACAGCTCAGACGCACTTATCATTTAATAAACGTAGAAAAGTAAATAATAGAAATCAATAAACTGCAGTGAGTCACGACCATAATGCCGATATGAAGAGCAAAACTGAATAGGCAATAACAAAATAAGAGACAAGAATTACAATAGAAGATCAATAACTCGCAGTGCATTGAGTGCCCTACAGTTTTAATTAACCTCTGATATCTATTTTTCTATATATTGTCATAACAACAACTCGCCATTCCTTCTCTAAGTGTTTATGAAGGTTTGAAGCCTAAATATGTACTATCCAATCATTGTGAAGAGAAAAGAACTATCTGCACTATCTGTCCTAACTTTGTCAGCATTATATATAAAGCTAAGTTGTTCCTGGGGCTTGTGACTCAGTTATAATACATTACAATTTTATTTTCTTCTTCCTATACATTTCGACTTGCATTATTATAGATCATATTTTCTCAAGATTTATTAATATTATTTTAATTGGTCGACTTAAAGATTGTAAATGGTAGTAGTAAGCTTATATAAATCATATTAGAATTCTAACTATAATCTACACTATTATATAAAGAGGGAAGATTTGATTGTTTGTATGTTTGTTTGTTGCGAATAGGCTCGAAAACTACTAAACCAATCGCTACAACCTTTCCGGCTAACATAGGCTACGTGGTGTTGCCATAAACACTCTATTTAAAAAGATATGGCCATTTAAGTGCCATAACGTGGTCATTTTGTAAATTAATAGGTTTCTCAGGAACTATTAATCCGGTTTTAAATTTTTTTTCACTGGCTGAAAACTACACTATTTGAGATGTGACAAAGGCGATTTAGTGTTGCCATATATATTTTTTAATTAATAGAATATGACCATTTTTTGTTACTGATTAAAAAATTCTTTCACTTATAGTCTATGATATTTCCGTCTCTCTTCAAATTGATCAGTTTCTTTTTAGTTTCTTTCTTTCGATTATCTCCTGTCACCTTTATCTATTTAATTTTATTTTTGCTCTGCCCTCCCTCTTTTATAATTGTCGCTTTTCTTCATTGTTCTTTTTATAACTTTTTCTCACTCTCTCTTTTTTTAAATAATGAAACTCTACACAATTACATAATAACAAATTAAGGAAATCAATTATAATATTGCTCCAAATACCCGGAGTGAAGCGAGGGCAGGCCGCTCGTTTTTTATAATTTCGAAAGTAACTTTTAATAAACGTATTTAATAGATTACTTACACCATCTATTGACAGATAGTATGAGACAGAAGACTGCATGAGATACGCAATCATCATGCTTAAATCACTGAACCAATTTTGAGCTTAAGCTGAAACCTATCATTTATCGCAAGAAAATACTTTATAATACAAACTAAATAAATAAGTCTGCGATCTGGACGGGTCGACTATTACTATTTTATCTGAATTTAAAGTCTTTGGTACCTTTTTGTTGAAGGTAAAAGAAAAAGTTCGAAAAAAAAAACAATATATTTAAGTAAAATGTAACGCAAATTTTCCCGATATTGTAGTTTTTGGTTGAGTACCCTACAGCTACAGTTTTAATTAACCCCCGAGCTCCATTTTTCAGTGCATTGTATCGTTAATGTGTTTTTAATATTCAATGGCACTGTTCCGCATCGACAAATAATTGTGTCGTTGGTGAAAGAACTCTCGCTATTATCTTTCAATTAACTATTAAGCTTCGGAAATGCTTTTTGAGCAAACTTCTCCTACAATCAATTAATAGTAACTACTAGTGACACACCACGGCTTTGCATGGTTTCTCTTCTGTAATATACATAAATCTTCTTCTCGATTTACTCTGTCTATTAAGTTTGTGCCATTTTTACGAAAAAAAACTTCAAAAATGATGTCTTAATATAATCTATATGGAAAGATCTCAATTAGTATTAAACATATTTAATTACATTTACACTATGATAAAAAATATTTATTAGTTATCAACTGTGTTGCCAAGATTGAAACATTTGATAAATTTAAAAAAAAACATATTTATCTATCTATAATTCTATATATATGTAAGGAGAAGCTGACTGACTGACATATCAACGCAGGGCCTAAACTATAAGGGTTAGAAACTTGAAATTTTGCACAGGGGTTCCTTTTATAACGTAGGGGAGCACTAAGAAAGGATTTTTGAAAATTAACCCCTTAAGAGGGTAAAACAATTCGAATGAAATTCAGTATGAAAGTTTTTCATTGAAAGTCATGAAACACGTGTAAAATATTTTTTCGAATTCATCCCTTAATGGGGTAAAAAGGGGGTCAAAGTTAGTATGACTACCTCATAAAATTATTAAGTATGTCTACAGACGATCTACTGTAGTCTAATATAACTACATACCTCAATATCCCAAACGAAGTTGCGGGTAAAAGCTAGTCGTATATAAAAGGTGTAGTATTAGCAACACTTTCGATAGCCTTAAACTAGCTGTTTTTGTTAGTTCGCTATAAAAATACCTTCACTAACTTGACTACTCATAAAATTAGTTCCGATAGTTTAGAGAATATTTGATAATTTATTTTAATAGATTAAATATTGTCTGTCGCAGTCTGGTAATACAACAATGTGTATTGTAATATACTGTAATGTGAGTAACTATATTATTATGTTTAGTTAGTCGTTATCTGTGTATGATAAACTGTTTATTTAAAAATATTTTCGAAAATGCGAACTGTTTTGACACATGAAAAGTTCAACACAAAGAATAAACCTTGATTACAATCCATATTGATCGGCCACTGTAGGCTTGTTAAGCTTGTTCACACAAAATAGCTGTATTTCACCCAATGACCAATTACTTTAACAATCATTTTTACTTAAATAAACTTTTATTTCTGTTAAAATCATTAAAATATAGTATTTTTGTATATTACAAGTAGTACTTTATAAATTATAGACTTTTCTCCTACAAGTATTAGATGCTATAATATATTAGATCGCTGTAACTTAAAAAAAAATAAACTATATTGGTACTCTAGGAAAATTATTAAAAAAAAATAGTTTCGTAATTAAAATAAAATCATCATAGGTATACCATTTAATTTATATTTCTAGACGCCATTATTAGTCTCCAAAAAAAATTATAAATGCAGATTGTTTTAGCTTTTGCTCAAAAACTTAGTAAGACCTGAAACTTTCGTAACGTTAATTTTATTAGGCGTATTCCCGAAGTTATCTTATAGTAATATATAAAGTTGAAGAGTTTGTTTGTTTGTTTACTTGACCGCGCAAGTCTCAGGAACTACTGGTCCAATTTGAAAAATTCTTTCAGTGTTAGATAGTCAATTTATCGAGGAAGGCTATAGGCTATATATCATCACGCTATGATCAAAAGGAGCGGAGCTACACATGAACAAAGTCGCGCAGGTCGACTAATATGTAATAATTATGTATGAAAGAAAGAATTTATTTAAAGTCTACAGATAACCTACTTGTAATATATCGATATGTGAATTACGTTACCATAGCAACAACGGATGTTTCATGAGAACATGCCGTTAGTCAAATATTGCTCTCGCTAGAACGGCGATCATTTAGTACACGGCGTGTTGCCGACAGCTCATTCTGCATACCTAGTTACCTACTATTATAATGATTTGTTGATACAACGTATATTCAACGTTTAACGAACAAAATGCATATGTAGAATTAGCAACTATATTTATCGTAATACGATTATATTTTAAGTTGATGTAAGAAGAACGATTAGCAAAGTGTGTGGTGTGGACTTATATTGACCTCCAAGGATTACAAAGTTACTATGAAAAAAAGATTAGAATTCAGAAAAGAGTTAATGCAATGTCATAACTAATGATTATATAATAGCCTCAAAGTAGTAATCAATTATTTAAAAGAAATTGCATCAAGTTGGAGTTCCACCCAAAAGCGAAAAAACTCAGCTACTTTTCTATGTATGAATAAGTTATAAAACTGCTAGTTTATCATAACAATTGTAACTTGTTTTATAACAAAATAAATAAAGTCGGTATATATATGTCGGAGTAAAATCAGGGATTAGGCTAACATAAACCCAACCTTACAAAAGACGTGGCAATTTCATTGTAAGGTACTCTCGTAACCTTAATTGGACAGTGACTACTGCCCTATTCCAGCGCCATAGATGGCGATGACGATTCATGATAAAAAAAGAGTCATTCTAGCATAGCTTGTGATTTTGAACTCAACTGATATTCATTGTTTTAAATGGATAGATAAAGCATTACTTAATATGTCCACGGTTAGATAACATCAAAATGAGGAGAATCATACACATAATGGAGTAACTGGCATGGATAATGAAGAGGAGATGTCAGGATAAAGAGTTGTCCTGATTTTTATTAAAGTTATTATGTCTCTCAATAATAATTTGTATTTAATACTGCAATTTTTTTGCAACTAAACTCATCAGACTTTCGAGAAGTTCTTGTTAAGAGGACAATCTACAAGGTAGTTAGTCTATGTCAGAGTCCGTGACAATGATTAAGTCTGTGCCAAATGTCACGACGGTCTGTGACTGCACTCGGGTGTCGCCGTGATAAACAATGCGAACAGGAAATAGGCTCCTCTGAACATTACATTGAGAGATATAATTTGCTAGTCTAACACTCAAAGACCATGACATGGCCTGACTTGCATGCACTATTTCAACCCTTTCAAATCTTTTTTATGACATTTCCCAAGTTTTAGTCTCTGTAGAAAATTTCATCAAAGTCATTTCAGTGCTTTAAACGTGAAAGCGTAAATAGACAGGCCTACAGAATTAATTTCGCATTTACAATATTAGTTGGGATTGTACATCATTTCGTTCAATTGAGGAAATCTAGCCGCTCGCCTACTAATCGCCATAGCATCTACAATTTCAAATTTTAACCCAAAAGATATTCTTTAAAATAAACAATAAGAAAACAAACATAGACTTGTAACTTCTTATCTTTGAAAGATTGCGTTAAAAAGGGATCGCGAATAATCAAAGGGTGTAAGTTATTTCCAAATTATGTTACATTGTTAACACGAGCTCAAAACAGCTCATGACATCCAAATGACGTTTATAGGTCAGCATTTTGGCTCACGTTTTCGAAGCAGGATAAATGAGATAACTCGTAGGCACAATCTATACCGTCTTACGTAAGTGGCACAGATATTGTTTGCTCTTGGGATATGAGATAAAGCGTCAAATCTTTACGTAAGCGGGAGATAGATACTGGCCTTAATCTCCCTTAATAACTCGGGATTTTCTTACTACAGGATTTTGATGATATTATTTGAATAAATTATATATATTAATGTCTACAAAAGTAGTAGCTATACTTTACTCATCTGTACTAATATACAAAGCTGATAAGTTTGTTTGTTTGAACGAGCTAATCTCAGGAACTAATAGTCCGATTTGAAAAATTCTTTCAGTGTTAGATAGGCCATTTATCGAGGAAGGCTATAGGCTATATATCATAACGCTACGATCCATAGGAGCTAAGCTACACGCAAACAAAGTCGCGCGGATCGTCTAGTACAAAATAAAAGTTTAAAAGGAACTCGAGTAAATAATGTAAATTGTATATAAAATATATATTTCGGAGCATAGTAAAAGATTATCGATTAATCGAATCGTTATCGTTGTCTATGGCGTTGAAGTGGGGTAGTAGTCACTTCCGTTGTTTTGACAGTCTCTACCCTCGACCCTTCATATGCGATCGATAGTCTAACTGAAGTCTTAGTCGTGCGCGGTCTCTCAAGAAGTGAAGTAGTGTCTAAGTAGTGCTAGTGATAGTGATAGTGTCAAGTGCAGTGTAGTGTGGAAGTGCTGTCCAACTAAGGTCACGTAAGTCCTTACAATGTAATTGCCACGTGGTTAAGTAAACACAATGTTAGGTTAGGTTAGCCTTAGGTTAGGTTTTGAATTGAATCAGGCGTTACTTTGCGGAAATTCATGGTTTAAAAGGAATAAAAATGTTACCTTGATATAAACCGCGGCAATCTGAACTACCAAACTCGTATGGTACAACCTAGAAGAGCACCCTGTCCACACAAAAGTGAGACGCGTGAACCCGAACTAAGACACACCACATCGTCAAGCTACCTACTTGTGTGGTGTGTCTTAGTTCGGGTTCGCGCGTCTCACTTTTGTGTGGACAGGGTGCTCTTCTAGGTTGTACCATACGAGTTTGGTAGTTCAGATTGCCGCGGTTTAAAGCAAGGTAACATTTTTATTCCTTTTTTTAGGTTAGGTTAGCCTTGTGTTACATTAGGTTTATGTGCGTTTAACCTTGGGTTTAAATAGAGAGCCTAGAAGTGGAGGCGAGTGTTGTAATTACTTAAAGGACGTCCTTAAGCCTACACCTTGGTCACAAGTCCAAGGCACTGCTTAGGTTTCTCTCGTAATTGTTAGAGATCATATTTGATCATTTATCGGTTCAATAGGAGTATCTACGTTGCGTTTACCCAATATTCCATTCAATACCATCACCCCCTTGTAGTGTTCCCCAATATTCCCCACCTTCCTGCTTCCATCTCCTTTCACATCGTTTTAAAATCCCCGACATATATATGTGTGTAATATGTATGTATATATGTATGTGAAATATGTATGTATAGAAATATGTAGATAATTTGTATAGTTTGTATATTTATAAGACTTTTTTGTAATTAGGTATATACATTTTTAACGTACACAAACATCTGTTATTTAAAAAAAAAAAAACTGTATTCACGTTTCTACCTATCTCAGCATTGTTATTCCATTTAATCAATTTAAGGTTGACTGGAAGAGATTCCTTTTTTGGATACAACCGCCTTTGTACTCGTATATTTTAGTTTTACTTTGTATGTATTATTTCTATTTTACTTGTATACAATAAAGAGATTTAAAAAAAAAAAAAAAGTCGACAGCAATTGACGCGGTGTCACCGTACGCAAATTTAAACTTATGAATGTATTACTCAAATAGTCCGTACGAGTTAAGACAAATGGTGCTACGATTTGTTAGTAAGTAAAAAAATATTTGAGAAATATTCAGGTACGGCCTATATTATCTGTCTGTCTATAAGTGAAAACCGTATTAAAATCCTTTGCGTAGTTAAAAAATTTGCGGATAAAAAGCGAGGGTGACTTAGTTACATAGTATGTAAAGATATACTTGAAAATATATTTGTAACGTTAAGAATGTCACAGTAATAACAGAACTTAAATTATTTAGTAAATCTGGTATCTTTCGACCGTTATGTGCTAACTTTGTTATCGTGCCGCAAACTAATTTACACAACAATCTTCATTTGGTCGGTTCACTGATCTTTGCATAGACTTGAATTTGTTTCCAGATATCGTTGAACTTTTAAAACAAAACTTTGATTATAACGTGAATAGTTTCTAAGAATAACCAAAGTTTGTTATTCAAATACTCAAACATTACAATGGTAGGTAAAATATTACCTTTTAAACCTGAGAGATTGCAACAAATAATTATAATATATTTACTTGCTGATCCGTCCTCGCGTCGCTGAAATGTATTAAGGCTACGGGTAAAAGTTTTATTAAAATCGATTTAGCGTTTCTCACCGTTTAAACTTTCCCGGGACTTTCACAAATATTACAAAACTAAAATTTGTCAAATCAATCGAACCGTTCTCGAGTTTTAGCGACACTAAGTAGTTGTTAAGACAAACGTCAATTCATTTTTATTTATAAAGACAATAATAATTCTATAAAGGTGTCCTGGAAGGATACTTTTATAAAATATATTTAATTTTAAATTAAAAAAAAAAAAAATTTTTTTAATCTATCTAGAAATAAATATATTCTAGAGATTTTATTAAAAACACAGTAAGGGGGGTAATATTGAAGAAACTAATTGGTAAACATAGCGTAGATACTGCTACTGTACCACAATTGTAACACAATTGTGACTTACCTTCACTGCTAGTGTTCTCTATTTAAACCTAAGTTTAAACTAGCCTAACTTAAGCTCTGATATATATTAATAATTAGTATCCACCCGCGACTTCGTCCGCGAAATCCAAACTGAATTGAATGACACTCACTCACCAAATCATTCCGGGTTACAAGTATTCCAGCTTATAAAGTATCTATAGTAATAAATAATTTAAATGATTCCTTTTTTCTTGCAGGATCTCTGCAAGTTTCGGGATAAGAAGCAAGGAATATCTACATTCAAACATTTATAATATTAGTAACATAACTAGTATGACCATCATAAAATACTATATTTGGTTTGGTTGGACTAAAAACGTTCAGTATTATTGTAACCTATTTAGTACTGCAACATAATTTATCTGACAGTACTTAAAATTTACACTATAATTAGCACCTAGTCTTAGACTTGACGTGGATGTCAAATTAGACCTAATTCTCGACAATTTGTGCAGTTAGAATGCTCTTGATAATGATGAAGTTAACATTACTGTTTATAAAATAGGATATTACGATAAATTTATTTTTCTACACAAAAGTATTCAGAATTTATGCATAACAAGTAAATAATAAATTATACGTCACGATAAGTTTGTCTAACAAGTGATTTCATTTTTATTAAGTGTTTATTTACTGAAGTTGTGGATGGCTGTGATTAGCATTGGATAGTGTCTGTTATAATAACGTGAAAGGGCCTATAAACCTGCACTTGGGTCACAGAACCCTAGTCACTACTTGGCTTCCTGACAAGATTGTATGCGTATTATACTATATCATTTACTACAGACCTTATTTAAACTAAATAATATTTAACCTCAAAATAAAAAAAACATTTTGAATTTGTATTTGTATAGAATATAACCTGTATCATGATGTATCTGAGACAGTATGACTAGTAATTTTATAAAGCGAATATAATTAGTATATATTTTTAAATACGGGATCGAGCTGTGGATGGTGGTGTGATAGTCTTGTGAATCTGGTAACTGAGTCACAATTTGCAGGTACTACTCAACTTGCTGTTTAAATTACATGTTAATCTGTATTGTCGTACATTTAAATGAGCCTACCATTTTTTTATTGGTTTTTTTAATGCAGAAGTTTCTTTCAGCTTCTGCAGACTTTCAGAAAAACGTATGATTATATAAAATGACTAAACTATAACACTTTAATTTTATCGTAAGTTAAAAACCAAAGTTTTAGCGTGAAGATAGTAAGTAGAAGCATTAGGCCAAGGCGAATAGATGTTAGCATATGCAAATGCAAGCTTTCAGCTCGCAAAGATAAATGCATGGTGCAACCATGAAATTTATCTGGGTACAATTTATTCCATACATTTAAAATTTAAATTAAATGACTTGTACGAACTATGGCCTTCTGGCAAGGCTTATTGAATGCTTTGTATTAAACTAGCGACTCTCCCCGGCTTCGCATGGTTTATCGACTCTTAAATCTCTCTCTTAATCACTCTATCTATTGGTGAAAACCGCATTAAAAACCTTCAAGTAGTTTAAGAGACCTACTTTGTTTTATATTGTGTAAAGATCATCAGGACGATAACCTTTACTGCATGGGAAAACGCATACAGTGCCTGGGACTTGTGACCCAGAAGCAGTGATTAATGACGTCCTTATCATGATAAACACAATCACCATCCACTACCATTAAAAGTAATAGTTAATGTTTACTGTATCAAATCACTTGATAATTTGGCTCAGATCTAAAACTACTCGCCAATCCAAATTTATAAACTACAGTGCTGCTAACTTTGAAATCATAACAAATAACAAGTTGTCTTTAACGACAGCGATATAAAATTAATAAAGTTCTCTGTCAAACTATTTATTCCCAAATATTACATTGTAAACTAACAGAAACGCAAAGTTTGAAATATTCTGGACTCTGTTAATTACGAAAGTTTTGGAGAAAGGTAGGTTTAAAATGTCAAACACAGTTAAATTTAGTTTTCCCCGACTACAAAACTTATTTATTATTTACTAAATTTATTACATTTGCTTTAATTAGTTATTATAAATTGTGTATTATGAGTGAAACATATTGAATATTCATTTTACTGAACACTAAACGTTTATTAAATTTAATTATGAAAGTACAATTCATTAATAAGTTTAACAAATCAAATAACATAAACGTATATGTAGTATATCTATATTCTATACTAATATTATAAAGAGGAAATATTTGTATTTTTGTATGTAACGAATAAACTTAAAAACTACTGGACCGATTACAAAAATTCTTTTACCATTAGAAAACTACTTTATCACTGAGTAACATAGGTTATATTTATGACTAAAAAAAATTAGAGATCCTCAGAAATTCTTATTAAAACCAACCTAAGGTATAAAAAAAATTATCCATACAATGTCAGGCATGCATGCAACGCATGCGCTGCGGAAAGTATTGATGATAGAACAAAAAAATGTTCTGCAACATTATAGACCGTATCAATATCTACAAAAAACTCCGCGAGACCATATATCCAACTATTGTAGTTATATCACTATAACTAATATTTTACATTTTAAAAGTTGATACAAATGCCTACTATGAAAATCAGACCATGTTATTCGTACCTTTGTATTAATTCTTATCCAAATAAATTATGTCGTATTCAAGACTGTTTCAATACCTGTTGATTACTTTTTGAATTATTAAAATCGGACATTTCATTCAAAAGATATTACGAAATTAAGAATACCACACAGTGCAGCGAGAAACAGCTCCACACAGTGCAGAGAAAGGGGGCACCGAAATGCAGGAGAGCCAAAATGTTTAAAAAAATTGTCCACCTATGTGAATCGGGCCGCTAGTAGTTAATAAGTCATAAATTACTATTTTCAGATACAAAGGAAGATAGTTTTTATCCCGGAATAAAGCATAGTTGGAGAGATAGGATATATAATCAAAATCATTTATTTATATGCTTATTATTGAAAGAATGAGTGAGTGAAATAATTAAATAAAATTAGTGTCTTTTTTGATGATAGCACAATACACTTTTCAATCCTCTCTGAACTCTATTCTAGAGTTTTCTCGGACAAAGTCGTGGCAGATATTATATACATATGTCAGTTGTAATAGGTAGAACAAAGATCCAGCACCAGAACCCAGCACCCCCTTCCCTCTCCCACTGCTGCGGATCACACTGATGCGCCCATTACTGCTGCGGATCTAGTGGACGTGGGCTCGTTCTCAATGTCCGCTGAAATCGCAGCAATTTTTTTCTTAACTCCACCTCCCCACTCTATCTTCGAGAATGCAAAACATCGACAAAACAAGAAGGTATTTCTTGTTTTCGGCATCGGCAAAACAAGAGGCATCTCTTGTTATGCGATTGTGGCCACTTACCATCAGGAGGACCATCTGCTCGTTTGCAAGGTGCAATCTACCATAAAAAAAAATAACATCCACTTGGCAAAACATTATAAAAAGTAAAAATCCGTAGAAGTTACTCGTAGCTTCACAAAGATTTTAGAAGTCACATAAGTAAGAAACACCGCTTATAACTATATTATTGTATTTTTTATTTTATTCCAAGACTGTAATGAAATACAGAAAGACATAAGCTGTTCTACAGCTCAAAATTAGCATAAAGTGAAATAGCACCTACTTTATTAAATGTAAAGGATCGCATAAATTAAATATGAAACGTTCGTAGTTTACAACATTTGACTGACGCTGCGCTCAAACTAACTTAAATCTTATTTGCCTTAATTTTATAATTTTCGCATTTCAAATATTAGTACAGGAAATGATTGTATAATAAAATACTAGTAATTATACTTTAAACTACAATCATAATTTTTATGTATATATTTGTTTGTATGTAAAAGTTTCTAAAACTTTAAACTTTTAAACTTTATTAAATAATTTTGTGAATGCATATTTAAGTTTCAAAAGAGTTTGGAGAAGAATGAATATATTATGTTACATTTAAGTGTAATAAAATACTAAAACATTTCTAAAATCATATTATGTTAATTCTTTAACGCTATTAGAAACTTTATATTAAGTTCCAAAGTTTCTTTTTAAAATGGTGCGATAACCTGATCCTCAGTTCTCATAGTACAGTGGCAGTTTAACGAGTAGTTTTGAGTGATAAATGACTTATTAGTATTAGTTAAATCATAGATTAGGTTGAATTATGAGTAAAGGGGTCGAGCAATAGAGTGTTTACGCGTAGAAAGCGTAAAGCGTTTTAGACATCCATCTGTGTCTCAGGATCCAAGCACTAAATTGAATGTAAAGTATAACTTATATATGCTTAATATTTATATATTTCTATCGTTAAATAGTTATCTCACGAGCACGAGCAAATCCAGTCACGACATATCGTTAAAACAATCGCTGGATTCGCTGGTATCTTAGCGCACTCGGGTAGAAATAAATTCACATTAAAGTACTGCTAATCTACAAGTTCGTTAAAGCTTTGAGAGTTATTTCCTTTTAAGTAGAGCTTCATAGCTAAATATATAGTGGATATTAAGAAGCTTTAAATATATACTAAAACCCTGAGAAACCATTTCAGGTACAGGGCTTGGAAAATTTTACTATCGTATTATGTATCAAGTATATAGGAGCTATTCAGCGCAATAACTCTCAAGAGACAAGCATAATATGCACTTTAGATGTAAGTCGAGAAGTTCTTGGGACTTGAGACCCAATAGCAGGTTTAAGAAGTTCATATTTTACACGTGAATTCTCGCCTTTTTCGTTTGACCTCGTTATCTAACAAAATAATATCCAATCTAACTGATTGAAACTATTCAAGTTTTAAACTATTTTAATAACCAAATCAATATGCGGATTTTCTGACAAATTCGTAGCTACAAATTTCAGTTGCAATATTACTTTATTATTTTATAGCTTCATCCTGATCCGGAGGTATATCCATTTGATTTACATATTTATGGTAACATTAAAATGATTTATTTATTGCTAATACTTTACTAACTAATGACTAGTCTAGTCTATCTAGTACCTCGGTATTAAGTTTAGGATCGTTGTACAGGGATATCCTGTAAACTTACACCTGGTTTACAAGCCCCAAGTTACATCAAAAGTTCATGTCTTTAATTTACTTATTAATCCCAGATGCTGGGTGTTGTAACTTTAACATATGTGTCTATGTATCTGTATATCTGTCTGTGGCATCGTAACGCCTAAGATAATAGACCGATTGTAATGAAGTTTTATTTGTTTGCAAGGTAATTTAATCATGATGGTTCTTAGCTACAATTTATGAAGATCTGGTCAGCCGTTTGAAGTTTATCAGGTCATTTCTAACTTGAGAGCTGCGTGAAAATATTAACGTATTGACGCTTGAATTGAATCTTTTAACCATGGTAACACAATGATATTGCTTAGACTGAGTAGAGATGAAACGGTATTTCTCGATACTTTCTTCTAAATCGATTTTGTGTGGGCATCGATACTCAACGACTATATTGAGTGTCAGTCGGGGGTAAATAATTTTTTATTTTAATAGTGTATGTATAAATTAGATTTTTCTATTCATTTTAGTTTGATAGATTGACTTTTTTATCAAAATCTAGACATATTAACCTAAAAAGCAAATTAGACACGATTTAAACATCGTAACTGAATTTCATTCAAAATTAGTGAGGTGTAATAGTCCGCGGTCACCTTGCGGTTACAACCGGTAATTTGTTTGGAGTTTAAGCCACCGGTAAACTAATACTATTACAGCAAGGTGAGTCTCACAAACTATATTTTGACCTTCTTCAGATTGGCTTTAGAAATCAATTTTACGCTTGCTTGGAATTATCCTTGATTTTCTGAAATAAAAAGGGTAAAGATTTCCTTCGATTGGTGAGTAGTTTCCCCTCCTCGTGAATTATATTATATTAATTATTAGATATTTTAAGATATTATTTAGGTAGGTATTAAAAGTCAGTATTTCCAATAACCGACTTTTAAAACTACTATTTATATTATACTTTTCATATATATATATATATATATAGTTAATTATACTATCGTGTTTTATGTGCTTGGTATTCAGTTACAAGATGAAGAATAAAAAGTTGGTTAGGTATTTTATTAGCGAGCTTTTTACTGTTTGAGTATAAAACGAAAAAGTTGTTATCTTCACCACGGCTGTAAACTGAAGTATACTGTATACCTTGAACTTAGCTTTAATAAAGCTGAAATCTAATTATCCCTATCTCGATAGTTAGTCCCGGTTTCATATGGGTGAAATGTCTACTTTAACTTTTTGTGTAATTTTTTCATTTATAATATATAGCTAAATAAAAAAGTCAGGCGCTTTCAATATTTTTTTTAATTTAAATTTAAACAGCTTTGTCACTAAGACGTCACTATATAAAATCCACAGCTATATCCAATGATGAATTTGGGTAGAGAACAGAAATCATTCTATCTCAACCTCAAACCCACCCATACCACCTGTACAGCACTGTTAAACCCGCCAACCTCTCTTAACATTCTAAACCGCCAAAATACTTCGAATCTATATGCCTCATTCCGAACACATTCCATTATTATGTGGTACACATCTTCCACTTGATTACATTCACCACAATTAGGCATGGATGTTTTTCTCATTAAATAAACAAATTTGTTTATTGAAATGTGTCCGGAACGAATTCTACTTGCTATCACCAACTTAGATCTATTTAAGCTATTGTTGATCCAAAGGAAATTCAATGGCTCCGACTGAATTGTCCTGTACCAAATACCTTTTCATGCAGATCTTTTATCAAAGTAGGTTTTCCAATTATCTGAACACATTTTTTTCGGAACATATAGGCACTCAGTATAGAATGGCGAAACATTATGCTGCAGGCGCTTTCAATTAGTAAAATATTTTGTTATCCCATAGGAACTATGAGATTATTTGTGGAATAACTGTATTTATATTATAATAAATTTTTTTTTTTTTTCAAAAAGTATTTTCTTTAAATCCTTGCTGGATGCCATTATTACGTATTATTTTATATATCATAGGTATCGTTACTTTTTATATATGCATTTCTTAATCATCATCATCAATATTTAAAATTGTATTTTAAAAAAAATATACCACTATTATAGAAAATACAATACTTAAAAAAATAAGTCTAGAAATATTAGTTTTGGGAAAAAATTTACAGAATGAAACTTATGAGGAAGTGTCTCAGGAACTCAGATAAAAAAGAAAAAAAATAATATTTTCAATCGATGTTGGGAAAATACACTTATATATTGAAAATTTTAAAACCCGTGTATCGCAGGGTGGCAGTGATTATAACGGGTCAATATTTTTATCAGTGCGCAGCAACTTGTACTATCATAGTTTGGTAGCCGTATCATCACCCAGGCACCGCCACGCCAAAAAAAAATTAAATGTACAGTGCTCCATACAAAAAATATATAAAGTATTTTTTTCTCGAAAACTATCAGTGCTATGATATTTTTGATCGTAATAAAAGTGTCTTAGATTGCAATAATCTATACTGTAAAAACTCCAAATTTCAATATGGAACCACTGAGCGACGATCTGTCACGGTATGGATTTTTCGCCTTAACTAACAAATAAAAGGTAAAAATAAATTTTAATATTTTAAATTTTATATTATTTATAGATAAGTATTCATATATCTACTTACATGAAATCATGGGAATTTTTTATTTTTATTTACCTATTAAGGAATTTATTAATTCTATTAAGGAGTAATTATAATTTAGGTTACATAAAGATACTTCCAAACCAAGAATACAAAACAAAACGTAATTCCTAATAAATTAATATATTGAAATTATGAAAAAAAAGAAGTAACCTTAATGAACTATTTAACATGATAGGATAATATTTTGTTTCGATATTTTTGATAAAGTCTGGATAAAATATGGATCTATACAGTCCCTTTATCATGATCTGACTAAGACAGCAATAAAATTGCATGGAGAATGAATATCTATAGAAAATACATTAATTTGAATTTGATTCCCACGTATACATAAGGTACCCTTTGCAAGTTTCAAAAGAGCGACGAGTATGTGAGAACAACAAAACTCGTTAAATGTCTCCCGCGTTGCTTGCTTATGGTATACGCATAAATACCTTGTTCAACGCAACGAGGATGAAAGGGCTAAAAGGACTAGACGAGAAAAAGCTTGCAATTGCCCTTTCACATTCAGACGTATGAGTATACTTCGTGGCGACAAAATGTTCTATACAATACATTGAATAGTGGAGGTGTTGCACCAAATTGTTCTGCTTTTTAATATATAAAAAACTGTATTATTAGACTAAGTATTTTCAGTTTGGCCAGATTAAATTAATATCCTAATACTCTAAAAATTAACTTTCTAAATAAAGTATAAAAATACATTCAGATGTAAGTGAAATCTTTTATGAAATTTTATTTCGCACTCGATCAGGTTATTTGTTACTTCTAGAAGCTGAATACGTATTATTGTGGTCGCCAATTTATTAGAAAAACTCTGAAAAATTCCGAAATTTAGGATCGAGATTTCAGGTACACGTAGCAGAAAAAAGATTAGTTCTTATCAAATATCAAATGGCTTTACTTACCCTGCTCCTCAATAGATAATTTCTTTTTATATAAAGTAGTTACCGTTGCCCAGAGATATCTCATTCGGAGCAACTTACCTGTAAAAGAATTATACACTTCATTGAAACGGTATTAAAATCCCAAAAATCATTCATAAAAGCAACTGAGTAAATATAACGCCACCACAATCAGGAGATAACGAACAAAAAGAGACACAAAGTGTTTGGGCTGAAGCTTTCTATAAAGGTACATTACAGAAAGAAATCGCCTCATATAAAAAAGTGATCACCATTTTATGACTCCCACTAAGTATACTTGACGAGCAACATTTGGAGCAGTCGTTAAGTTTTCAAAGTTTAGACTTAAAAGATGATCCTAGGCAGAGTAAAACTACAGAAAAGTATTTTTTTTTCATCATGTTTGAAACATATGTTTTCTTTTAAATTTTTTGTTCTGTTGATTACAAATGCTTATTGATATAATAGGTAGTGACGTCATGCCGTGTGAAACATTAAAAAGTAGTGTTGCTAAAAATGGCGCTTGGTAGTACTAAAATGTTGAACACAATAATGTTTCGCACGAGGTGACGTCAATATAGAATACCAATTTTTTTTTACATTAACTTGAATTATATTTTTTTGGTATAAAATGGTCGTTTTAACGTGAATTTAAAGTAATAGTATAACAGCAAGAAGCTAACTTAACTACTTTCGAAAAAAAAGTTTCGGGGAAAGTTGGGCTATGTGAGCTTGCTGCGTAACCTGTATTTTAGCAGTTTTATCCGTGACGTTTATTATTTTGACAAATATCAGATATGTGGGAACTGAAACGTCGCATACGATCCAATCGCGTGTGACGCTGCTCACGCTTCGCGCTTCCCCCTGATAATAGTGACTTTTGCTCATTCAAGATCAAGCCTAGACTTACGTGCCGGTAGCTATATTTATGGAAGTCTAGTTTTTTTATTTTACTAAACCCTCCTGTTGCGTTTTATTGGCCTTTTATTTAATATCTGTATGTATATCATGGAGATGTGTAAAAAATAATAAACTAATTGGCCCAAATTTTAACAGTCGCCATATTGGATTTAGAATTACATCAAGTGTCTAACTATTCATTGTTATCTGAAACAAACTTGTATGTAAATGAAACTCAATCGTTTGACGATTCAAAATTCAGTTGCAAGTTTTGATTTATACTAACAAGGCAAGTTGTTAAAAATACATAAAAATAACGATGTATGTATGTTTCTGTATGAAATTTCTTTCATTATTTTTATCTAGGTTGGTAATTGTAAGTCAAAACTACAGCATAAAATTGAAATTGCTCAAGTATCCTTCGTAGTACGTTTCAGTAAAGCATGCACAACGAGAGTACCATCGACTATACAACGAAAAATGAACAACTTCATAGTAATTTATTTTTTATTGTTGAAAAATTTTAAAAATTGTTTATTTTATAAAACTATTGTGGTTGTTTTCTGGATGTTTTTATATTTATCTATATGAAGCACTTTTATGCATTTCTATCGGTTTATTGCTTGAATGCCTTTACTGACTCCTGTCTTGAATACTGTTTTTACTGTAAATCTAATAAACTGTTAAGTAGTCAACTTTATTACTTAATTAGGTTTGATGTTGGGATAGGAGCAGTGGAGGACAATAAGTGAAGATTAATTAAATCAAAGTGAAAGGATCCCATGAAGCTACAACTGGTTCACAAGCCCCCAAGAAAAACTAAGCGTGCTGTCTAGCATTTATAATATTATCCATTCCTTTCTATTGAGTACTGAGAAATAGGTCAATGAAAAAAATATATATATTCCCTATAATTATTACTCAGTGGTAGTAGGGGAGACAGCTTTATAGCAAGTCTGCAAGTAAGTTAGTAATATCCATTACTACAGTAGCAGTAGAAGTAATACTAGAATATAGCAACGTGATTTAATTTTCAATTTCACTTGCATTACGCCGCAGGATTTCCATCTAGTAGAGAATTTCTATTTTAGGCTTTCTACCCTGAGATCCAGTTTAAAATACATATATGTGAACTGAATAGGAATTTAACAGACATTTAGAAGACACTGGATGACTGACTGACAAGGAATTGTATTCTGACCCGTCCCCTCACGGGTGAATGAGTATATAACCTTAGTTCCTATAGAAGCCAGTTTATCAAGTGGTGTCGCGCAGTACATAATAAAGTAGTGATATTAATAGTGTAGTGTTGGTTGTTGGCGTGCTGCTAGACTTTCGTTATCGCGGAGCTAGTGAGTAATGTACTTTATTATTTTAATATTCAGTAGCCAAGGTGAGCGATGGAATTGAGAGTTTAAGCGTAGTTGAAGATGTGTTTAAACTTCCTCCTAGATCTCAAGCCCCAAGCACTGCTTCGTATAGATTGCATATTAGTATTGTCGTTTGAGTATTTGATACGGCGCAGTAGATCCCATATACATAATACTATATCGATGCTTTTAATCGTTCGAAACAAAGACGTTAAAGTTTTCTATTTTAACTGCATTACTAACAAGTATTAATTTAGGTAAATTGTATGTATAAACACAAAAAAAAGAAAAAACAGAATAAAGGGGAGGAAAAGAAAAATTAAATTTTAAAGTATATAAAAAAAAAAGAATAAAAAAACCATGATATAAAAATGAAAAATAAAGAAAAAAAAATTACTAAAATTATGTTGTATCCATGAAGGATAAATTAATAATAAAGTATAATTATATAAGACTAGCGGCCCATCCCGGCTTCGCACGGGTGGAATATTTTTTAAAAAAATATTTTGGCTCTCCCGCATTTCGGTGCCCCCTCTCTTGCCGCGTTACTCGCTGCGCTGCGTCGCTATACTGGCCCGTCGCGTCGTCGCGTATTTTTTGTTTATATTGATATTTTTAATTTCGTAATATCTTTTGAATGGAAAGTCTGATTCTAATAATTCTAAAAGTAATTTACAGGTATTGAAACAGTCTTGAATACGAAATAATTTATTTGGATAAGAATTAATACAAAGTTATAGGAAACATGGTCTGATTTTGATAGGCATTTTTATTAACATTTAAAATGTAAAAAAGTAGTTATAGTGACATAACTATAATAGTTGGACATAGGGTCTCGCGGGGTTTTTTGTAGATATTGATACGTTCTATAATATTGTAGAACATTTTTTTGTTCTATCATCAATACTTTCTGCAGCGCATGCGATGAAAGATATTTTATGGCTAATTTTTTGAAGTGAAACTTCTTTAGAATCGTTGTGATTTCAAACCGGATGCAACGGAAAAAACGACAGGTAAGAGACACAAATACAAAAATGTGTAGGAAAGAATGAGACAGAAATATACAAAACGACAGGTAAGAGACACAAATACAAAAATGTGTAGGAAAGAATGAGACAGAAATATACATACTATTTTAAATTATTATATATATTCATCTCATTCTTTTGTCGATTTTTGCACCTTGGGTTGGTTTTAGTGAGAATTTCTGGGGATCTCTAATTTTTTCTTGTAATAAATATAGCCTATCTTACTCAGGGATAATGTAGCTTTCTAATGGTGAAAGAATTTTTGAAATCGGTCCAGTAGTTTTTATGTTTATTCGTTACATACAAAAATACAAATCTTTCCTCTTTATAATATTAGTATAGATATAGATAAGATTGTAAAGGTACATTATGTATAAATCATGAACACTCACACTATAAATATACACATGCCACACACCCACATACACACACAAAAAAAATATAATATAACATACATAACATAATTTCAATTTAGTGGCAAAGTAACTAATGAGCCTACTAATTGAAATTCAATAGTACCTACTGGCCAAGTAATGGCTCTGACCATCATGTCGGAGGCAAATTGGACTGGAACACGTAAAAAAAGCTGCATTACTAGATACTCACATGATAATTATGAATAATTTTAATTTAGGGTACATAGCAACTTAAGTAAAGTGTCCTATGTATGAGATACGGACTTAATAGAATTTTTAAAGCTCCCATGACAAAAGCATGTGTGATGAGAGAAATTCTGCCTGTTACTATAAACTTTGGGTAATAAAGTCTGTAAGTTTAATGGAATAAGTAATTGCAACGAAACACTATTAAAATACCGTGACAATTATAAGTGAAGATGAAGTCGAATCTCATTTATTATTATTCATTAAAAAAATAAACAATATCAACTAAATAGAGTAATGTTATATCAAATTATAATTGCTGGAATTAAATTATTTCTAGTATTTTTTTCATTTGAAAATTTAACATTGGGAACATTTGTGTTTTTAAGCCAAAAAAATATTAAAAATAAAAATACATAAACGACTGCAGTGACAGACTTTTTTTGACCTTTGACTTTTCTGAGTCATGTGTTTTGAAGTAGATAATTAAAATATTACTTGAGAGCAAGTTAGAGAACGGTGAAAGAAAAATCGTGAGGAGACTTGCACTCCTGATATCCTGACGTTCTCTGTCGGTCTTCACATGTCTGCCAACCAGCTCTGGGCCAGCGTAGTGGATTATTGGCCTTATCCCCCTCCTCAGCAATAGGCCATTAACGGGTTGTAAACATTAAAAAATTTGAATTTAACTCGATTGAGTAATACATCAAATTTAAATCTTTGGAAATTATTTCCAGAAGTTAACTTTTTTTTTCGTAAAAGGGCATCATGTTTTTCAAGAAAATACAAATATCACGCAGAGAAATATCTGTTAAAAGGAGAATTATAAAATAAATATTTTATCATAAGCCTCTTTTCATGTGTTACAAGGGGATTACGTAAAACACACGCTAAGAAGGTACCACTGAATACAAGCGTCGGGACAAATAGCTTCTTAACTATTTAAACATTCATGAAATTATATGAGTTTAAATTCTTTGTAATTTCAAATTGTGTTAGATAAATTCCATTAAATAAAAAACAGGACAAATGCGAATTAAATAATAACATTTGTTGTATCGGCGCTCCCCTTAAATATTTATTTTATGCTATTTTTAGTTTTTGTTATTATAAGGGCAACAGAAATACATAATTTGTGAAAATTTTGACTGTCTAGCTATAACGGTTCATGAGATACAGCCTGGTGATATAAAGATGGATGGACAGTGGATTCATAGTAATAAAGTTTTCTTTTTTCCCTTTGGGTACGGAACCCTAAAAATGAGTCTTCTTATATCAAATTGTAGAGTTAGATACTCTACGTCTGAAAGTGAAGAACTTTGAAGTCAAAACGAATAGAAAATTAAATAAACATAATAATTATAGTTTTTATATTCTATCTTAGTGATAAAATAAACAATATATATTTTACAATATTTGTATGATAAATCAGCAATCATAATCTATCCTTAAATTATAATTTCCTCGGCTCCAAAATCGATAAATTTCATCAAAATGAGTTTATGCGTTTTTTAGGAACAAGGATAGAGTAAGTAGTGGTTTGTAGTAACAATAACATAAGAGCATGTCATAATTTAAGTTTACTATCGGAGTTATATATATTTCGAGTTCAGTATTCGAGCTTTGGCACTGTTCGTAAGGCACTCGTTTACGATCTTCGACGCCATTTAATTTATAGCTCCAATATATTTGAGCTTAGTTTATACGCTATGAACACATCAAAAGTAATATCTTTCAGAAACTATTTCGGATTGAGGAGTGGAAACGTTCTAAATATAATACTTAAGTTTCAATATATTGCTGAACTGATATTTTTCCCGGATAAAATAAAAGCGTATGTGTTAATCCACGTTTATATTATTTGGTAATAAGTACCTGATAGTAAGTGGCCACCATCGCCCATGGACATCGGCACAACAAGATGGTACAAAACAAGAGATACCCTCATGTTTTGTCAATGCGTTACATTCTCGAAGATAGAGTGGGGAGAGGGAGTGAAGGAAAAAATGCTGCAGTTTCAGCGGACCCTGACCAAGAGCCCAGTCCACCAGATCTGCAGCATTAATGTGATAGGAGAGGGAGGGGTTAAGCCTGGCCCGCATGTGGCTCGACCGGAACGCCTATGACACTTGGCGGTCGGATTGGCATGCTGGTGGTTGCAAGCCAGTCGGGGAACAGATCCCCTACCACCAAAAGGAATAGTATTCTATACCGTCCCCTCACGGTAATAAACATACAAACTTTCACATTTATAATATTAGTAATATGAGATATTGTATTTGTTGTTCTTAGACATTTCGAGTTCGAGTACTTAAGAGAAAACAAAGCAATAACGTTATACAAAGAAAGAAAGAATATACTTTATAAATAACGTACATTTTCTCAGACAAAAATTAAATATTACATTATCTAGAATATTTTGTATTTAATAACATTCTTCTAATAGAATAATTTAATTAGGTATATTACAAACAAAACTTAAACTATCACCAATGACGAATTTATTATGATAAAATTAAATAGAATTCTATTTACATTATGAAACTTAAAAAAGCAGTGATAGCCCAGTGGTTGACACTTCAAGTCTTACTCGGGAGGTCCGAGTTCGATCCTGGGCACACACCTCTGACTCTGAGTTATGGGTGTTTTAAGCAAATAAATATCACTTGCTTTAGCGGTGAAGGGAAAACATCGTGAGGAAACCTGCACTCCTGAGAGTTCCCTAAAGTTCTCAAAGGTGTGTGAAGTCTCCCAACCCGCATTGGGCCAGCGTATTGGACTATGGCCTAATACCCTCCTCATTCTGAGGAGGAGACCCGGCTCAGCAGTTGGCCATTGACGGGTCGTGATGACTGTGAAACTTATTCCAAATATTTATTAAAAAAAGAAAACCAAGAACTTTAAGTTAAGTAATATAAATTGTGGTTTATTTTAAGAGTACCTCCACTGGTTTTACAATTTATATCCCCTATAAAATCAGAGGCAGTTTGAAAAATAATGTAGAGTAAATATTTATTAGTATGTATCTTATTACCTATCGTAGGAAAAGTAGAAATGTAGTTAAATTTATTGCAGTATGACTGATGGTAGATCTCCCTTATTGAAGTGATCCTTTCATTACTTTTTGGTTAATACTGTGATCATTGTAGAAAGACATTGAAGGTCTGAAACTGGGCCTTAAGCTCCAGGCACTGGCCGGATTATTATCTTTTAGGTATTATCATGCTATATTATATTCAAATAATATTCCGTTAATGTATAATGTAAGCTTTAGATTAGATTTAATCTATGAAAATCGCAAATTCTTAGAAGAGCCTGCTGAGCACGATTTCGGTATTAGTTTGAGTTTCACCATCATTACTATATTATTTTATAGAAACAGTGCTTCAGTTTGCTTTCATTTAATACTAGTTAACTCATTCTTACTTCGGTGCCAAAACATGGTCAATAACTTACATCTATATTATTCCTATCCAGTGTTACCTTTTATTGGTGTTATAAAATACGTCTATATTAAGTTTTAAATTTAATTTTTATAATATTAGATACTGTAGTTATTTGGATTATTCTTAAGCACAACTAATTCCTATTCCTAAATATTACACTATATTTATCCGTGGCGTCTGTACGAACAAAGATTTTATTCAAAACTTTAAAGGTTATATGAAAGTTTGGTTTAAATTCGAGTCAAATGATTTGCAAAAGCGTGAAGCATTTCCAAAAATAACTATCGAATAACTCAGTTGAGCTCGTTTATAGGACAGTTCGACAGTTCAAACAAATTGACACCCGTCTGATTTTACTCACTTTGACTGTAATAAACTGCGGAGGAAGTTTTATAAAGGCTATAAATAAAAAACACTGTAATATAACTAACTAACTATACCTAGTTATAAAAGTAGAGTTTAATAAAGTATAAGGAAGTATTTTTCTACTTATTACATTGATCAAATAAGACTTAATATGGTAGAAATAGGATAAAAATTTTGTCAATTTACGGCTAAAAATATTTATTTGACTGGTTGTCACATACTTTGATGGCGGAATACTGTCCGTACTTTAAAGTTGAAAAAAATTAAGTATCCATTCATTGAATGCATTTATTCGTCAACAGTATTAAAAGCTCGGTAGCTTTACTGCACAATTACATTCAAAAGACTACAATAATACACAATCCAGAAGGAAGACGAGCAGTGCCTGGGCTTGCGACCGAGGTATAGAAAAGGCCTTTCTACTACATAATAATTTAAATATTCAGCAAAATAACTTTAAATACACAACAGTGAAGTCACACGAGTTCCGAGAGCAACTGAACTTTATTACGTAAAAGTCATACTTTATATAATACAAAAAACCCCCTTATCTACCTAGTCCCACTAATGACAGGTGGGGATGTAAGCCGGTTTAAATAATTTAATAACGCTTGATCAAATTATTTTAATTATATATATTTTATAGAATAAATATTTTAATAAAACTCAACAGTATTATTTTATTAGTCACGGAATCGATTTATCTTAATTACTTATAGTAAAATTATCTATCTATTTAATCCATGAAAATACTCGTCAAACTGCCACTGAAGTATCAAGTCGAGCTTATGAGCTGAATTTTTAAAGAAAGATTACTAGCAGTATGGATCACATACTACTAGTATTCCTTAACCCCTCCAACTAAGCTAAATGCTTGTGCTAGGAGTAGGTCACGTCAGTAGTCCAATTAGTAGTATTTGAACCCACCACATCGATCGTGAATCCTGCACCTGAACCTTTGAACTACTGACGCTTTATTGAAATAAAAAATTGAATTGAAATACAAATTCTAAAATCAAGAAATTGAAATTATCAGATGTAATGAATCTTTATCAATAGTATTTCTAGTAAAAATAATGCTTTTAAATATTTATGCATTCACCAAACTACGCATTTATGTATTACGCCATAAACCAACTTCATGTATGCTATTTCTTTTTAAACATTCTCTCCGCTACGTTACAGGTACTATGCTTTTCTCCGCGATTAAAAGTACCCCTTCTGAATTAAGATTTTATTGAAATCCATTCAGCTGGCTGCGTATATATTCAATTTTTTTTAATAGTCCATACAGTTTTATATTACTACTAGAGGCCTGCCCTCGCTTCGCTCCGGGTATTTAAAACAATATTATAATTGATGTTCTTAAATTGTCACTCTATAATTGTGTAGTTTTTCATTATTTGAAAAAAGAGATAGAGAGAGTAAGAAAAAGTTATAAAAGGAAAAATAATAGAAACAAAAATAAAAGAAAACGACAGATGCTAAGAGAGGAAATACAGAGCAAAGAATAGGTAAAGGAGAGAGAGAGAGAGAGAAAGAGCGAGAGAGATAATCGAAAGAAAGAAAGTGAAAAGAGACTGATCATACTGAACAAATAAAAATAAGAATTAAAGAGAAAAAAAAGAGAGAGCATGAGAGACAATGATAGCATTATAAGACGAAGAGAGATGGAAATACTATAGACTTCTCTCAGTGAAAAATGTTTTAAATTCGGATCAGTAGCAACAAAATGGTCATATTCTATTAATAAAAAAATGTATATGGCAACACTAAATCACTTTTGTCACTCACGAATAGTGTAGTTTTCTATCAGTAAAAAAAAATTTTAAATCAGATTTGTAGTTCCTGAGAAACTCTTCAATTTACAAAATGGCCACCTTATGGCACTTAAATGGCCATATCTTTTTAATTATAGTAATTATGGAAACACCTCATAGCCTATGTTACCCGGAAAGGATGTAGCTTCCTATCGGTGAAAGAATTTTCAAACTCGGTTCAGTACTTTTCGAGCCTATTCGCAACAAACAAACAAACATACACACAATCAAATCTTTTCTCTTTATATAATAGTATAGATATAGATATATAGTCTACAGATGATTCAACCCTGTAGAAAATAGCATATTCAATTTAGCTTGAATTTGAATAACTTCCAGAATTTTTTCTAAATTTTCTTTTCTATAATAATAAGCTTTTTTTTTTAATGTAGGAAGAATTTTTTTTTTTTTCAAATTACTATCAGTATGGATGGTTATTACTAGCATTATTAACCCCTCCAACTAGTCTAAAATGCTTGTATTCGGAGTGCTCCACGTCAGTAGTTCAATGTGCAGAACCGAGCAATGCCTGGTGCTTGTGATCCAAGATTTAAGCATGTTCCTCATATAATCCAATGTTCGACCCCACCATTCGATATTAATTAAAAAAAATAATAAAATAAAACACATGATCCTCAATAAGGGGGAGACTTAGTACCAATACATTACTTTGACAGACTGCCTCAAGTTTATTAATTTAATAAATACTTTTAATTTAATTATCTATACAGATAAACGTCAAAGAAATTGAGATAATCCTAAAACCTATTTGTATAAATAATAGTCTCGTCATCTGTCAGGATCACGACCGGCGGAGTAGCAACGAGACGAGAGGCGTCACTCAAGTACTTTTCGAGTCCGATCAATCAACGTTCTGGAGTGATTTAGCCCGATGGATTTCAAAATATTGAGATTTACTATTATTATGACTTACTAAATAATCAGTATCTATATGTCGGGAACGACTAAACGATTATCGAATAATCGAATTGTTATCGCCATCTATGGCGCTAGTGGAAAATTAATTATCACTTCCGTCGCTTCATTTTAATATTCAAAGATTTTTGATAGCCTCAAACGAGTAAACAATTATCGAATAATCGAATTGTCATCGGCATCTATGGCACTAGAGTAAAATAATAATCACTTTCGTCTGCCCCACCCGTGGAGGGGAATTCTAGCTAGTCTCGTCCCTTTATAATCTCGTACCATGACAGTACAGCTCAGACTTACTCGTGGTTAAGTAAACACAGCGTTAGGTTAGCCTTAGATTACGTTAGCCTTGTGTTAGCTTAGGTTTATGGGAGTTTAAGGTTAGGTTTAAACAAAGCGCCTGGCCAGTGAAGGCGAGTGTTGGAATTATGTTAAAAGAGCTCTTTAAGCCTACACCTTGGTCACAAGTCCAAGGCACTGCTTGGGTTCCTGTCAGAATAGTGCGAGATCGTAACGTTTCCTATATCTTGACTGTATTGCGCCTGTATAGCTTACAAGATAGGCCATCCATTCCATTTCCTCTTTTAATTTGTTTCCGACATATACGTATAACAAAAGAAAGTCTCACGCTACGGCTATTTGTCTGTCTGCTGTGTGACTTATCCATTGTATGACCTTGCCATCCAAAATCCAGTATCAATATAAAAAAAACTTACGTGATCCTAATAAAGGGAAACCTAGCA
This sequence comes from Limenitis camilla, assembly GCA_905147385.1. Lineage (NCBI taxonomy): Eukaryota > Metazoa > Arthropoda > Insecta > Lepidoptera > Nymphalidae > Limenitis > Limenitis camilla. Next base: position 8,783,105 of record LR990240.1, read on the forward strand.
ACACGACACTAAAATATTTCATATCATATTATAACGTTTACTTAAAATAAAAGAAACCATTCATCAATACAATTTTTTCATGTGTTGCTACTTCAAGAAAGTAACTGTAAATCTACCCTAAAATTTATTGATTTGTTTAAATTAATGAACATTTTTTGCATTTGAAATTTTTCTTTTTTTATATATAAACAGAACTTTTTTATAGCATTACTTTAGCAGAAACCCATAAACTCATGGCGTAACCATTAAACACAAAAAAAATACTTTAAGAAACCTGTTTACTTTATTCACTTCAGAACAAATTCTATTTCGGGCGTCGGAAGAGCACTCGTCTGTTATTAAACTTTTTCCTCAAAAATCTCAATTTGATAAGTCGTCTTTTTACAGGTTATTTTTTAGATCGGCTTTGCGTAAACGACCGCAAATGGTTAAAACTTTTGGCAAGAAATTTAGGTTTTTATCCCCCCGAAGAATTTATACATTGTTAAAGTTTTAAATTCGGTTAAGAAATTTAATAGATTTTCCTGTTAGAGCACTTTTTTCAGCAAAGTTTTGATGACTTGCAATGCTCGTAATTTATTATGGTTGTTATTTACGATAATAATATCATGCACTTTAAATTAAACATTTTCCTTATGTCAAACTGTCTTTAAACTATCGTATCTCAAGTTATAAGTGATCTAAACACCAAGGGAATTATTGAAATAAATTAAATAGAAACTAGTAGCCAATGAAGAACTATCAAAAGTGTAGCTATAAAATAAATTTCCATCAATGTCAAGATTTACATAAATTTCCAAAAACCTCAGCAAATAAACATTCAATTTCTTACCTACAATGAACCTGAAAATTCGGGGCTCTATGCCAACTTTTCCGATACTTTGTAAAAAAAGAAAAAAGTTATTCAGTCTATGTTGGCGATTACGCAACTTGTTGTTGAACTCATCGAGGTTTACTTTGCTGATATTACACACAAGTAGACAAGCTTTATGGAGTCCTGAAACGTTATTAAAATCAGTACAGGTAGAAACGCAAGCAAAAAAAGGGAATGTTCATAATTAATTTTTTAACTTTATTATTGAAGTGATAACTTCTTATAGGAGGGTAAACGTAACGTAACGCGTTACGGCGCCACTATGTCTGGCATCCCTTTCTCCCACGCATTCGGCAGCAGTAGGCAGGCTGCTCCTCTCTCACTTTAACCCACTGCGCTAGCCGTATTTCGGACAGACGCTTCCCCCCTCTCTACTCAATGTACAATTTCAATATTAAATAGTTCAACATAGATTAGTTGAAGTTATCACTTTTGTCGAGCGTCCCGAGACGCACACGTTTTTTATTTAGTTAGATGATAGGTAGCACTACCACCAGGCACTGTCCAGCTTCTAGTTTAAAGTATAAAAGTATTACTGTATCAAAAATTATAGAGCGAGAACCCTCCGAAGCAGGAATTCTAACATTCTTTTGAAAAAGTCTTGGATAATTATTCTGAATCTAACTTTGAGAAACAACGCTGTTTAATGTAAACTGACCTAAGCTCTAAAGCCCTAAGATGCCAAGTTCGCCGCCTAAGAAATCTATCCCTTCGACAATAGCTATAAATATTCATTCAATACGGATCACTGTTTATTTCCTAATGCCTTTTGAACTCGCTATTAACTCCTAGTCTAGATTTGTTGCAGTCATTAGGTGACCTATTTTATAAACTCGAACAACACAACAGTTTTAAATTTCTGGTTAATAAACTCGCTTGTCACCTAAAATATTTATAAAGGTAATGGCAATGAAAAAGTAAGGCAATTACCCGATTTTGAAGCAGTTCAATAAAAAATTACTTTTGTGTATATAGACAAAGGCTTTAATTTTGGAAATATTATTTTTATTCTTAAAACAAGAGATATTGTTTTACATATAGAAGTGAGTGAGAACTGCGGATAGTTGAATAGCGTAATCACTAAGCCTGATGATAGGTTCCTTTCTTTTACTTTCAGAAGAACTACATTACTACATTACCGTTCCTGTTTAATTTCTTTATAGATTTTCATACCAAAATATGTTTAATTTAAGATATTGTAGATATTCTTAAACAACTATGAGACTATCATTACTAATTTTATATATTTCTCCAAAAGCTTTAATGAAATACTTGTGGTTTTCATATTTCATGAAATACGTGACGGTGAAAGTAATAATAACCACATATTGAGAATTCATCTTTGATCATTCTAAAATGCTTAATTTTGTTAGGTAATATTTATTACTACAAGGATAATTAGTTTCAACTGGAAATTAATTGTATAAAAGGTTCTTCTATTCCCTTGTAAACATTACCACTTAAAATATATTTTCGTGACAAAACAAGTTACTACTTATATTTGTTAAAGGGCTAAATAAATTATTCCAGTATAATGGTTACTATGTTAAGTAAATTAAGAAATAATATTAAAAAAATTGACCAAGTTGGAGTCGGACTTGTACACCAAGGTTTTCTATTAAATCTGTCCCCTTACATCAACATAGTAAATATAGTCATGATATTTTTTCCAACTACAGAACATACTTTTTTTATGTAAGAAATGTACGCTTTTCGCATTTCTCTTTTCATATATGGTATACGAACTTGATTCTTATCAAATTTTATAATTCTCGGTAAACGTGAAGTACTCTGTACTGTTTGATTGCCTTGGGTTTTGATTCAAAATTTGAATAAATATACTTTAATTTTTCGAAAAATAAAATAATACTATAAAGTTTAGTTTTTTCTTCAAATTGTTTTTTCTTTAAATCAACTCCATTCATGGAATGAAATCATTATTAAAAAATGCATTTAAAATATTATATAACCCCTTTATTTTAAGCATAAAAGAGGATTCTTTGTAATATTTTATCAAAATTCACATCGTTTGCATTATGAAGTTTCTCATTAGTCTGCTGTTATGTGACATATAATGGTAGTCGTATAACAAGTGACCACCGCGTTTAGCTAATGACTCGGTTGGCTTGAATAATATATGATCATTCGCTGCACAGTGCACACAAGCCGCGATAAAACCAAATGTCCGAGAGCATTATATGAGTATCACTGTTTCGATCTGGATATGAATATTAAAGCGAATGTAATACAGAATTTTTTTATATGATGTACAAGACACTTATAAAAATATACTGAATATTGCTGAGTTGTTGGCTTGACAACATGTGTTATATTTATTGCTTACTAGCCGACCTGCGCGATTACGTTCGCGTGTTGCTCCGCTCCTATGGGTCGTAGCGAGATGTTATATAGCCTAAGTTACTCCTTGTTACATTAGCTATCTGCCAGTGAAAGTCCCGTCAAAATCGGTTCGGCCATTTCAGAGATTAGCCGGAACAAACAGACAGACAGAAAGAAAGATAAAATCTGTAATAAATGTTGTTGTTCGTATATATGTACCGTGTCCACATGCAGTTAGTAAAAAGTAGTTATTTTAATATTACAAACAGACACTCCAATTTAATTTATTTGTATGGATATTTGACAAAGTTTCTAAATCGCGTATTGAGAGCGACATAGTGTCCAGGATTCTTTAAGCGGTATAGTTACGAGTTGCCTGAAATTATTATGAAATAGTAAAATTGGCCAATTTAAGTTTGTATCACTAAAAATAAGAATACTAACCATTAACTAACGTAACTGACAGCAGCACTAAGTAACACTTTGCAGTGAGTGACGAAGGTCGTGACCACTCTTACGACGCGACAAAAGAAAAGATATTATTAAACATGTATAAAGAATGTAGCTATTTCAAGAAATAAGCAAATCTCATTCGCACTACTTTAATAAATTAAATACATAGTTCATCACAACCCATTAATGGCCCATTGCTCTGAATGAGGAGGTGGCCATAATCTACCACGCTGGCCCAGTGCCGGTTGCAGACTTCACAAACCTTTGAGAACTCTCAGGAGTGCAGGTTTCCCCTCGATGTTTTCCTTCACCGTTAATGCAAGTGATATATATTTTCCAAACCATACATAACTCAGAAAAATCAGGTTTGTGTGTGAATAAGACATCAACGTCTGTGCTATCGTTAAAAAAAAGAAAAAAAAAATGATATTTCCTATTTTATGACATCGTGGCCTACGATGCTTGACAGGTTTACTTAACAAATGGAGGCTGGCTTGTCTGGCCTAAAATCCAAAAAAGCCCTGAAAAAGTATGATTTATGATTATGGCACTGAGTCTCCTTTGTTTTTGTACCGTAGATAATATTTTGAAAGTTCACCTGTGAACACCTGAACTTTTATTGAAGAATTTTAAAATATAGGTGAAATCATTCACATAGAACAATAAAGTATTTTTATAACAACACTATCAAACTTGGGCCTATAATTTCTCAATATGTTTTCAAGTTATGACTAGTATTTATCTCTTCGATATTGACTCTATTCATTTGGAAAACTCATTACGTATTTCGTGTAATGTGATTAAGTAGCAATGACAAAGTAAGATTGCCCAATATTAACCTAGTCGCCTACGATTTATGGACGATGTAAAAATTAAACTGTTACAATAAAAGAAGTGGAAAAGTTAAATTGTTTGTGTTAGCAACACCGTTTTTAAAGTAGTAGTAGCGGGTAGATCATTTTATATTATTTCAAGTATACCGAAGTGAAGACAATATATAACCTTTAGTGCGATAGATAAGTCTCAGTCTCTCTGGTGTTTTTGTGCAGTGAACATGGAAGTTAGTGTTATATTGTCGTGATTAAGGTTACCCTTCTCGAGGTCCACGTAAGTTTACTTTATTATCTATTGTCGTAAACGAGGTCGAATGGTGGAGGTGAGAGTTAATATATTATGAGAGCTCTTTAAACCTGCTCCTGGGTCTCAAGCCCCAGGCACTGCTCGCCACAGTCTAAATTGTATGTGTATACGTATTGTTGTAGACACCGATTGAGATGGGTATCATATCTCTTTCATCGATTAACACTATTTATTAAATATCGAGAAAATTGGTATTAAGTATTGTTAATTATGATGTTGGCAACACTTATAATTAAACTAGCATCCTGTTACTTGATCTTGATGTTGGTACGACTGACATGAGTAGCATCCTGTAACTTGAATGTTGGCCAACTGATAAACACAAATCAAGGAAGTGGGGATTGCAAAATAAATACGCCATCACGACAGAATAATGTCAAGCCGTCATGCTGTTAGTCTGCGTATAGACCACTACAACTTCTTCTCTTTTTTATTAATTAACAGTATATAATTAATTTTATTCCATTAACCAACGTTGCAGCTTAATATATTATAGTATATCTCATAATAGTCTCAGCACTGGCACTGGCTCTGGCCAGTTTCCAGCTCCACCGCGAAACCTCGGAGACTATACAGTATACAGGTTATATATTTCATGCGAACTTTAATAAAAAATTCAATAAGCTCTGTTATGATTTACTAGTACCGCTGTCGACCTACTTTTTATTTAATAGTATTTTCTATTATAGCTTTGATACCCTTGAACATGCCATACGTATCAGATATAATCATAAAATTTTAAATGCCTTTAAAATAGCGATTTTTTAGCAGTATTTCAAAATTTAGGAGAACATTTATGTATACACATTATATAATAATTGATTTTCTTGCAAATTAAAATACTATGACATGGAAACAATAGACATTGATTAAATTATTCTTTATTTATAACCAAGAGCTCTAGTATTTTATATATAAAGTTTACTATTTCAAGGAATGTGACAGATTTTAAAAAATCATAGGCAAACTAGTAACACCAGCTCGTTTTATACTATGGATTGGACTGGACTACATTTTCTACATTATTTTAATCATTTAAAAACTGTTAAATTAGTGCTATTAGTATACTTTAGTGTGATGGAGTTTTCCCTTACTGAGAATCACGTAAACTTACTTTGTTGCCTAGTTTAGTTAGATACCAACAAGACCAAGCGCTGTTCGGCTTTCTGTCTAAGTGTCTAAAAACCTAAACTTTATACGATTCCAAATGTAGTATTTTTATTTCTAGAACAGTACATTTCGCACTATTGAAGACATTCATTCGAGTTAGTCTCACAGTGGTCTTTATACGGAACGTAAAAGCGATCGCTCCTGCACCCGACAAGTTGCCAATACTCGATCACACCGAATACTCGCCAATAAACTACTTTTATTGTGTATTTTGTAAAGGTTTTATAATCCTGAAACACGAAATAGTTAAAGGATAAACATTTCTCAAAATTTTGAGAATCAATATTATTTGGATCTAATGTTATTAACACCGTTTATAAATTAGTATTCGCGGGTAGTTCCTTTTATTTTATTTTAAGTATACCGATGTGTAGAAAAAAGGTTATATACCTCTAGTGCGATAGATTACAGTCAGTCTCTCTGGTGTTTTCAGTAGTGTTTGGTGTAGTGTACATGGAAGTTAGTGTCATGATTATGGTCACTCTTATTGTCCACGTAAGTTTACTTTATATTCTACTAGCTGTGCCCGCGACTTCTTTGTATTAAAAAGTAGCCTATGTACTTTTTAGGGTCTAGACTATCTGTATACCAAATTTCATTTAAATCGGTTCAGTAATTTTGGCGTGAAAGCGCGACAAACAGACAGAGTTACTTTCGCATTTACAATATTAGTAAGGATTGTAGTTGGCGAGGTCGAGTGTTTGAGGTGACAGATTTATCATGAAAGAGCTCTTTAAACCTGCTCCTAGGTCTCAAGCCCTAGGCTCCGTCTAGATTGCATGTATTGCTGTACAGTAGTGGGTATAATTCCTGTCTTATTCTATGACTAAAATTATTTTTGTCATAGATCTTTTTACTTTTCTTTTGTCCGCTTAAATTATTTTTGGATATTATGATTTCTTAATTCCTAGACTTATTTCATTTGAAAAGAACAGTTTTACTTTATTTTAAGGTTAATTGTATGTGTATTTTTTTATTCAAAGATAAATTCTAATCATTTTTACATTTGGTATATTTAAGTAATTTAGTGAGCGCACTCTCTGTATGAAACATTTTGAATTCAAATAAAAACATTAGTGAGATATATCAATCATTTTCATCAATCATTTTGAAATATAAAAGTATTTTCTATTGTGATCCGTTAAATATTCCACCGTACTTTGTATTTGTATTATGAAAATTCTACGTGGACTTAAGTATGAAGTTTTCCAAGAAGTAAAAAGTTTATTCAAGTTCTTGTTGTGCAGCAATCGCTCTTAATACGACATATTGTCCAATAAACTGTCGAAACTTAATTTTGTAACAAAATACCAAACTACTACATCAATTTTCCTATTATAAAGAAATAGCGAAAAATTCTTACTACATTTTGTAATATCATTTTATACTTAATTAGCGACCTTCTCCACTACAAGATACATATACTACGTGTTAGCTCTAGAACTATTAACCCAGGTACTTCGTAAGAAAAACACCAGCACTTACACACATAATTACTTTAATAGCACTTATCACATCAAAAATCAAAGAAATACTGCACTCTGTCATCTTGCATCATCTTTTTATATCTTACCTTAGCCTAAAAAAATAACGGAAACAGTATCAATGCTGACAATTCATCACTAATATGATCTAACTCATAGACAATTCATTTTCTGTAAGGTAAACAATTTATCATATACCATAGATATTATTCAACATTGTACGGACATATAACAACCATTTATATAAAATTAAAACGGATGCTAACACAGATTACTAAATAAAGAGGTATTTCTCTACTTTATATGTTAAGCGCAGAACATACTGAGTGCGTGTGCATTTAAATTATAACATATAACAACAATTTAGATAAAATTAAAACGGATGCTAACATACGAATACAATATGCATATAAAAAGTTTATAATCCTCTGAAATCACTCTGTCTATTGATTAAAACCGCAGTTAAATCTGTTGCTTAATTTAAAAGATATAATAAATAAATATTTTCATTAGAAGTTAACTTAGTTGATACATAAGTACAATTAAATTAAAATTATTAAAACCAGGTAGGAAAGGCGAGTGTAGTTACAAACTTTGAAAAGCTAATAATGATAATACATCGTCACGACCCTTCAAAGGCCAACTGCTGAGGGGTCTCCTCCTCAGAATGAGGAGGGTATTAGGCCATAGTCCACCACGCTGGCCCAGTGCGGGTTGGCAGACTTCACACACCTTTGAGAACTTTTTGGGAACTCTCAGGTTTCCTCACGAAGTTTTCCTTCACCGTTAAAGCAAGTGATATTTAATTGCTTAAAACACACGTAACTCAGAGTCAGAGGTCCAGGATAGAACCTCGGACCTCCCAAGTCAAAGTCTGAAGTCTCAACCATTGGGCCAACACTGCATGATAATATACATATGTCATCAAAATAAGATGATTAAATGTTAGAAGACACACTGTTGATAACTTTGTATTAGCCAGTAGGTCTATTTCTTTATATCAACTATCAGTCCCGATAAATTTGAGGTTGTCTGTCAAGTGATTTCACACGGTAAACATTATATCAAGTAGCGCAACTAGTGTATTTTGTGTCGTAGTGTAAGATCTCCCTTATCGTGGACCATGTGAGTTACGTGTGATCCTTTAGCATTCTCTTACAGAAGTATCAGTATATACATAGTTTGTACATATTCAATGAATGGTATTATGACGAATAGATTAAATTAAATCAGATTACCCACACGAATGAATACGTGAAGTTGAATACTAATGAACCAACAGGATATAATTTATTTAACTTTGAATTTTTTTAATGTAATCTATGCAAGAATTGTAAGCAATTTTAAACAATTTATAGGAACGCTATTGAAGCAATAAAATATTAGACAGTCAGGATTACAAAAATGATAATAAACTGATAGAATTTATAAAACATTTGATAAAATTAAAATATATTTAATGATGTTGTTATATGCCTATCGTTATTCTTGCCTGTCATACTTTGTCTAGAAGTTTTACTTATGCTTTGCAATACATTAATAAATCAATAAAAAATAATATTATACTTCAAGCCGATCCTCTATTAAATTGTCAAGCGTTCGAACATAATATATTATCGTGATTTAATTTAGTTGTGATGGATATTCTATTGATTGTAATAGTTGATGCATTGGCATGTCAGATTGTAGTGGAAATAATAATATTTTTGACAAATCTGACTGAGGTTTGTAAATGTAGGCATTTGTCAGTTTGTCTCCAGATTTTTAACCAAGTAAAGTGAAATATAGTGAAAAGTAAGTAGCGAGTTGCGTTAATGGCCCACTGCTGAAACGGGTCTCCTCCTCTGTTGGCAAACTTCATACACTTTTGAGAACAAGAACTTTCAGGAGTACAGGTTTCCTGACGATGTTTTCCTTCACCGTTAAAGCATGTGATATTTAATTTCTTTAAACACACATAACTCAGAAGAGTCAGAGGTATGTGCCCATGATCGAACTGCCATCACTGCTTATAAAATTAAAATATTTTATTTCAATTAGACTTTTTACAAAGTGACTAGTCAATCAATTTGAAGCTACCACCAGTTCAGAAAGCGGTTTTCTGATGAGAAGAACTGGCAGAAAACTGAACAGTTGATCTTTTCTAATCGCCATTGTTTACATAAATTTGTTTTACAAATGTATTATGATTCGGCTGAGTATCAACGTCACTTGGATTCTAAACTTTGTCATCATTCAAGTTATCACAAGAGGTGAAATTCCCGATGGGGAGTTATTGCATTGCAACTCTATCATAGTAGGGTAATTTTGAAAATCTGCCAAATTTTAATCCAAGTATTTACTTGATGACACAAAAAAATAATTAATAGTGGCGATTTCAGCAAAAAGTAGACCTTGACACAAATGTCAGGTTGTCTTCCAGTTGGCTCCACTGATATCACGCTGGCCGCTTTCCAACTCCATATCGACCGTGCTACAGATAATATCTCGACGTAATTATACACGGTATAAGCTAAACTCTGTGTAATTTATTTACATTTCATACAATTCCTTTACTAACCGACAGACTAACCATCAGTAATATTTTTATTGAAACTTAATCGCATTATTCTGATATATCACTTACATATTCTGAACTCAAAACCTATAGTTTATTGTATTTAATTGAAAAAGTAAGGCAATTGCCCAACTTGAAATCATACTATGTCTTAAGTTATGTGCAATTTACAATATGTACTTTTCCCCGTGAGGGTACGGGATAGAATACTATTGCCCTCTGCTGCTGGGAGAGCATCTCGTAAAAGCCGAGTAATCCAGCACCCCCTTGGTGGTAGACCACCAGCATGCGAATCCGACCGCCACGTGTCATAGACGCGTTCCGGTCGAGCTGCATGTGGGCCAGACTTACCACCTCCCACTCCCATCCCATTAATTCTGTAGATCTAGTGGACTCTGGGATCTAGCTCAGGGTCCGTTGAGACCACAGCATTTTTTCTTCTTCACTCCCCCTCCCCACTCTATCTTCGAGGAAGAGATACCTTCTTGTTTTGTCGATGTCCATGGGCGATGGTGGCCACTTACCATCAGGAGGACTATTTGCTCGTTTGCACCTTATCTACCATAAAAAAAAATATATATTACGAATTTCCGCAGAAAAGTAGCCTATTTATTATTCCAGGTTACAAAGTATCTTTATGTCCAATTTCATTGAAATCAATCTAGCAGTTTTTTCGTGATTGAGTAACAAATATCAAAATGTACAAACTTTCACATTAATTTTTAATATTAGTGAGACAGACGTGTATATTTATTGTATATTATTTTTGTATATTATTCTAAGACTGTATATAACCTCTGGTCCGATAAACTTGAGCCAGTTGTCAAACGGAGCTCGCCTGGTGGTGTAGGGGTGTGGTGTAATGATGCTGGGTCTTTATTACTAAGGTTTGGAGTAAGTGTTTAATTATTTTTTGTGCGTGTTACTGAGCGGTATCGGTCCCATGTTGATAAGAGAAGTGAATGAAAATGATGATTGTGCATGTTCATATAATTATAGCTTTTAGTGCAACGGAGTTAATGTATAAAAAGTCTAATTATCAAATGTCAGTGTTATTTATAATCTCATTATACTTGATTGCTTTGTTCTGATTCACCACTCACAAATTCTAAACACACTCGAGCCTTACGAGAAGGTATTTTCTACTAAACTCTGCATCAATACTAAAAAGTTACTTTTTGCATTCACTTAATATATTAAGCTTATTTCTAATTCATTATCTGTTATGTATTTATTCATAAAAAAATGGTTTGTTACTGCTAGAGAAACTTTAAAACTCTAACACAACTTATAACTTTGTAATAAGAAAAACTTTTAGTTAGATACACAAATAGTAAGTTTAAAGAAGGTAATCTTTAAAATAAGCTAGCAAAGTTTTTAAAACATAAATTGGCTAGTAATTCGTAGCAGTTAATTTTATGAATACGAGCTGTTAGATCATAGGCAGTTTGACAAGTAATTTGATACAATGAAAATTGTCTAAATGTAAGAAACTATGCAGTTCAACTAGCTCTAAGTCTCCTAATTTTTTATGGTAGATAAGGTGCATACATGGTGGTCCACATGGTGGTAAGTGGCCACCATCGCCCATGGACATCTTGTTTTGTCGATGCGTTGCATCCTCGAAGATAGAGTGAGGATGGGGAGTGAAGAAAAAAATGATGCGATTTCAGCGGACCCTGAGCGCAAGAGTTCACTGGGTTCACTTGGTCTAGTCTACTGGGTCAGATCCGCAGCATAATTGGGATGGGAGAGAGAGGGGGTAAGTCTGGACCACATACAGCTCGGAACAAATCCCTTACCACCAAAGGGGGTGGGTTACTCGGCTCTTACGAGATGCTCTCCCAGCGGCAGAGGAGAATAGTATTCTAACCCGTCCCCTCACGTGTTTTTTTCTTATGTTTGTTAGATGTAAGAATGATATCGAGCAGTGAAGGCGCATTGCATTGTAAAGGATTTGGGATAGGAAGCTAACTTGACTTGTGGCTTAGATTTAGGCTTTTGTGCAAGGTTATAAGTTAAAAAGTAAATAAGCATTTAATTTAGCATTAAACTGTTTTAACTTAGTTAATTCAGCACCATAATATTATTTAAGCATGCAAGATAAGCTGTTTAACAGTCTAGAAATGCATGCATTAGTGATACAGTATCACTTTACGACCTGAGGGAAATCTCCTGAGGTATTTAGGGGAACATATTATACGACTTAGTTATTAAGATATGTTTACGTTAATAACTAGTGGGCTAAAACATTTAAATGGCAATAACTCTTCCTGACATTTGATTCAAATTAAATAATGCTATATTTTAAGTTAGACCTACAGCATTATAACTATGAAAACATTATCAATTTTTGCGCAGTAGTTTTTGCGTCATCTATGTACAAACACACAGACTGATTGGTGTTAATTGTCAGATTGTTTCTAAATATCTGCTGTGTACAGATTCGTTACTCAATCACACAAAAACGGCTGAACGGATTTCGATGAAATTTGGCAAACAGATTCTTTGTAACCCGAATTAATGCATAGGCTACTTTTTATTCCGGAAAAATGTAGAGTTCCTGCGGGATAGTAGTAAAACCTTTATAAAACGCCTGAATATTTTTATACTGCAATGTATTGAAATGTGAATAGGTATTAAATTAGCCGGTCAGCTAGTATAGTAAATAATATAAATATTTTGTGTTATTAATGGTTCAATTAGTTTATATTTGTATTACAATAACAAAAATAGAGAGCAATGGAACAAAAACATAGATCTCAATAACATCGTTCATCTCGATGTGAAAACAATGATAAACGAAAGTATCTAACAGGGTCATCAAAACATTTAGTAATTTATAATATAGATAATTACGAATTTTCATACTTTACTAAGTGCCGTGACAGGAAGCTAAACAGTGTCCAGGGATTGTAACCCAGGCACATAATGTTAGGTTTTATTAAAATATTAATACTATAAAATATCGATATTAAATATAATTAGAATTATTTAATCAAGTAAGTGTTATTAAATTATTTAAAGGGAGGTTTTAAATATTAACTTGACAACACAGGCCGACAGACTATCATTATAGTGGGAATAGATGAGGGGGGTATTTTGTATTATAAAAAGGATGACTATTGCGCAATAAGGTTTATTTGTTCTCGGAACTCGTGTGACTTCAGGGTTGTGTATTTAAAAATAGTTTGCTAAATATTTAAATAATATAATAATCCTGAAGAAGAGTTAAATATTACAGTCAGTAAGCCCCAGGTACTGCTCGGTTTCCATTTGGTTTGCGTATTATTGTAGTCTTTTGAGTGTAATAGTGTAGTTAGGCTACCTGTGATAGCTTTTTAATAAGTTCTTTTAATTGATCATATTCACCGTCCGCTACTTACATTCATTGTCATAATTTTAAATTAAGTAGCTGAATTTCTTATATAATGAACATCTACGTATATACTGTCCAGCGCGCCCGACCTAAAATTGTATCATCATCAATATGGCTGCAATAATTTGAATATATAACATTTATTCAGATCAATCTGAGCAAGACTTACAAGTGATTTCATATATGAACATTAACTGCATTATTTTTTTAGGTTTTATCTGAAGGACATAAAAAATATTATGAGTATCTAAACAAAATGATAATTTGATGTTGGCAACCCCACGATATCGTATCCTGCCAGCATTTCCAAGCAATTAATAACTGATAACATTATCTGTTGAACAACGGGTCATCGCCGTTATAGTAACTCCACGCGCACTTTGAACGATCATTATATCTATTTATTAAGTTTTATAAATGATAATTTATTTTTAAATTAGTTATTATGATTATTAATTAGTAGTACAGTATCTTTGTTCGTAATTGGATATAACATGTGTAGCCGCAATGTTTAACCCGGAGCCACTAGGAGCGGGTATCTGATACCCGACAGTTTTTTTTTATTTTAAAACATCTTTAACTTAAAATCTAATTATTTGCGGCTTACAAACAGAGGGAGACAGAAACACAAGACAGAGACAGATTGTCGTTTTTATAAAGGCAAAAAGGTAAGTTATAACAAACGTATTCAAATACAAAATAGTAACTGGAAATGACTGACCTATCAAAACACAAAATTCCTGAGGCCAGTGGCCAGAATCATAAGCACCAGGCACTGCTAAGCTTTCTTTTACAGGTAGTTCAAAGAGTTCTAATAAGAAATTGAGAGAGATAGAAAGGGAGAGAGAGATAAAGAGCAGACCCCTCCTCCATATCAAACTTGTTACTTCCAATCAATTCAACAATAATTATAAAAAAAAAAAACATTAAAATAATCTGGTAAAACTTGTTACAATATTCATATTTTTAATGAAATATTATTTATAAGTAATTCCCTTACTGGGAATGCTATTAAACAATAAATTATTTGTTTGTTCTTGATAGTATTCAATATTTATGTTCTAAAAGGTAGATTTTTAGAAACAACATATTTAAATAAATTTGAATTTAGGAAGGAAGGAAAGAAGAAAACTTCAATTTATACATAAAAATAGTTTAAATTTCCTAAATATTGTTAACTAATATAAATGCGAATATAAACATTAATATGAAACATCGTATAATATTGTACATGGAAGAAATATACCCCGCTACCGTGGCACCGGGTTATACTTATTTTGCAATTTGATATCATATAAGTTAATGCTTCTATTAGAATTTTATTTACTAAAAAATAATAGAGAAAATTCAAATACAATATTTTTTACCCATTTAGCGTTTATTAATAACTCAACTTAGGTTCACTTTACTAAAAGCATATAAAAGTAGTGATAATAAACTGAGGAAAAAAAATTAAAAATATAGTTTAAGAAGTCTTTTTCCTTGTTTCTACATAAAAACAATTATATAATAAAGTCCCATAAACCATGGCATTATGAAATACATTTGGCATTCATAGAGTGAGATGACAATGTAAGCCGGGTGTAAGTGACCCGGGAGCTTTTAAATTACGTTCTCTGAATATTTTATACTTTCCATGGTCGAAAACCCAAGGTTTCGTACTAATAATACAAAAGGGACCTTAAGTTCAATTCCATGCTTTTATGAACAAATAGTTAAAGAAGACATTCTATATAACATTAGTAATCACGAATTTTAAATCGATGATGATATTCCTAACTCTTAACTAATATAAGGAAAAATATATTTAGTTTAAGTATGCTTTTTTAGAAAATTAATTGTAAAAAAAATAATATAAAAAAATCTTCTGAATATAATATATGTTCTACAGAAATAAAACTCGTAAATGCCGCCATTTTGGTAATACTATTGTGTATACTGTGAACTAAGAAATTCTCAAGTTATTGACATAAAAGAGACAAAAACACTGAAACTGAAAAACAAATATATTTAATGTTTATCCGTCTCTCCGTGTTTATAATCAAATTTATTCATTAATAAATAAAAAATATGAAATTTTATATTATTATAATATACTACCTTATATATAAAATTCTCGTGTCACATTGTTAGTTACAATACTCCTCCGAAACGGCTCGACCGATTTTTATGAAATTTTATATGCATATTCAGTAGGTCTGAGAATCAGCTACTGTCTATTTTTCATCGCCCTAAGTGGTAAGGGTGGCCCACCCCAAATTTATATGGCAAAACAACGTTTGCCGTTTTACAAAACAACAATAAAAAACTTCTAATATTAACATTCAAGTGATTAACCTCTGACACTACAACTATGGTGTGTTATCAGTTTAACGTGTGTAACTGAATGTCTGTCAGTGGCATGATAGCGCCCAAGATAATGTACCATTAATCTGGTCAACCGTTTGAAGACTATCAGCTCATTTCTAACTTTAGAGCTGCGTGACAATATTAATATATCGACAATTATAACAATCTTATAACCTTGGTAACACACTGACATTGCTTACACTGAATGGAGAAGAAACGTTATTAATTTTCTTACGTAATATCGATTCTTCTAAATCGATGTTGTGTGGGTAGGTATCGATGCTTGTCAGCATTAAATTTGTTTCAGTTGCGGGTAATTTAAATTTTTAATTTAATAGATAGATATTTTCAATCCTGCTAATATTATAAACGCGAAAGTTTGTAAGAATGTATGGATGTATATTTGTTACTGTTTCACGCAAAAACAACTGAATGGATTTTGATAAAACTCTACAATATTATAGCTTGCACATCAGAATAACAAATTTATAGTGATATAGTGTGAATTATCCATACAAATAAATAAATTTGGAGTGTCTGTTTGTAATATTAAAATAACCGCTTTTCACTAAGTGCATATGGATGTATGCACGGTACATATACCACAACAACATTTTTTACAATTTTTGTCTGTCTGTCGGTCGGTCTGTCTGTTTCTTCCGGCTTATCTCTGAAATGGCTGGACCGATTTGGACGGGACTTTAATTGGCAGATAGCTGATGTAACAAGGAGTTACTTAGGCTATTTAACATCTCGCTACGACCCAAAGGAGCGGAGCAACACGCGAACAAAGTCGCCCGGGTCAGCTAGTCCAAAATATAGCGTGTAACCGCGGGGCGCAGCTAGTGTACGATAATCTTTTCCTGTGATTCAAAAGAATAATTTATTTTCCTAAATTTACAGTCCTGTCCTTCCTTAATTTATGTATTACTAATTCAGCGAGATAAAGGATAGTGCAAAGGTATTTTGGGTTTGACTCAGCTGGTCTCTTTGACCGGAATCATGTTTATAAAATACCTGGCGAGTCGTTTGTAGATGCCTACAATGTTTACAATTTCACGGATCATTTACCTGAAAAGAGAAAAGGGATATTAGTTACATAATTTTTGTAAATATGGTTTTTAGATAATAAATTACAACGTATACATATTACTGTACAACAATACGCGTAAACACGCTTTTTATACACAGTTTGTGACCCAGGAATAGGTTTAAGGACGTCTTCAGTGCTTTAACAACACTCTTCATTAAATGCTTGACCTCTCAACATCAAAATATTAACTCTAAACTACTTTGACAATGTTAACTGTGCGAAATCATTTGATAGACTATCAAAGGGTCCCGTGAGGGGACGGATTAGAATACAATTCCTCTCTGCCGCTTGGATAGCATCTCGTAATAGGCGAGTAACTCAGCACCCCTATTGGTGGTAGGGGATCTGTTCCCTGACTGGCTTGCGACCACCAGAATGACAATCTGACCGCCATGTGTCATTGACGCGTTCCATTCAAGCCACATCAGCCACAGCCGCAGGAGTCATCCGGTTAATGCTGCGGTTTTCGTGAATTATGGGTTTCGTCCAGGGTCCACTTAAACCGCAGCTGTCTTCTTCATTCCCTTTCCTCACTCTATCTTCGAGGTGGCAACGCATCAGCAAAACAAGTCACTCTTGTATTGCTGATGTCCATGGGCGAAGGTGCCATCATGCCGCCGTCTACTCGTTTGCCCCTTAACTCCCATGAAAATAATAGTCAGTCTCAAATCATTTGGGATAACAGAGTGACGTGAATTTTAGATATGAGAAAAAATATTAATTATTTATCAAGATGAAGATCAAACTTCTAACTAGCATACACTTTTATTGAAGAAAATAATATTATTGTTCAGATACAAATCCCACTTCATTTTATAAATTTTTTTTGTTATAAATACCATTTTTTAATTATTTTTAGTACGAGTAACTATAAACGAGAAACTAAAATTGTATTGAAATTTCAACACATATTAAGTTTAGCCCATTTGGAATAGTTACGGCTGCTAAATCTATAAATAAATTTCTCCACCAGAAAGGGCAATATTGAATTCATCCTAGCTCGCTTAATACATCCAACCGAGAGCAGCTTACGAAAATACAGAATGTATGGATATTCACTCACTTGATGCCGTTCCAAATGAAATAACAGATACTCTCAAAATCCCTAAAGAGATCGGCCATTTTATTTCTGATAGAACAAGAAATCATTTATGTAGAGCTAAGCGTAAATCGATGGTGCTATTCTGTTCCCAAACTAAAAGAAAATAAGGCTGTGCTATAACAAAACTTGTTTAAAACTATTTTATTACTATTCTCTATATATACTGCACAGTAACACGTAAAAGGCAATAATTTTGGAAATGTAGTGCTAATCATTTATTTAAAAAAAAAAGCCCTTAAAGCCTTAACCCCTACAACTAGGCTTAATGCTTGTGTTAAGAGCGGGCCACGCCAGTAATCCCTTGTCCGTGATTTGAACCCACGACTTATCGATCATGAATCCAACGCCCGAACCACTGAGCTAGTAATAATAGTGTATAGCTATTAGCCAGTTGTTCTGATAGTTTAGCAGTTTGACGAGTAAATATTGAATACATAGAATAAGTGGAAAGAAGTTTTCTATCGGTAATACACATACAATCACGTGAGGCATTTTATGATAAAAAAACAATTCTTATGTATATTGCTTGAAAATGATAGTGATGTAAGTGATGCACTTGTTGAAGTCGCTCTCGCTGTAAAATAATTTACATACGGGAACGGCGACGCCAAGCTCTGTTAATAGAATTTGTGACTGATGTTGTCAACAAGCTAGCGCCGTGCATTTTAACATTATTTTACTGAAGACGCTGAGATTAAATTCTAATTACATATTAGACAAGCTTACTATATTAAACTTGACTAATTGATGTCACGTTTACGTTTATACTAATATTATAAAGCTGAAAAGTTTGTGTGTTTAGTTGAAAACGTTTATCTCAGGAACTATTGGTTCGAATTTAAAAAAAAATATTTTAGCGTTGGATAGCCCATTTATTGAGGGAGACTATAGGAATAGTTACGGCCGCTTAATCTAAAAATAAAATCCTCCACATATAGCAGTAATGGCCCAGTGGTTGAGACATCAAGTCTTACTCGGGAGGTCCGAGGTTCGATCCTGGGCACACACCTCTGACTCTGAGTTATGTGTGTTTTAAGCAATTAAATATCACTTGCTATAACGGTGAAGGAAAACATCGCGAGGAAACCTGCACTCCTGAGAGTTCCCTAAAAGTTCTCAAAGGTGTGTGAAGTCTGCCAACCTGCACTGTGCCAGCGTGGTGGACTATGGCCTAATACCCTCTTCATTCTGAGGAGGAGACCCGGCCCAGCAGTGGGCCATTGAAGGGTCGTGATAATAGGCTATACGATATAATGCTACAACCTATAGGATCAATGAAAAATGCTGCAAAAACGGGGGAAAGTTATTCCTTCTTTTTGAAGTAAAAATAAGAAGTAGAGTTTTTCTAGCTTAAATGTTTTAGGTTGTATGTAATACAATAATAGTGCAGCTTAAATAGGGTTTAAACTATAATTTTATTCTGCCAAGTTTAGCAACTTTATTTAGAACTCGTCGACTTGTGCCACTTTGCCCGCGTGTAGCTCTGCTTCTATTGGTCGTAGTGTGATGATATATAGCCTATAGCCTTTCTCGATAAATGGGCTATCTAACACTGAAAGAATTTTTCAAATCGGATCGGAATATCCTTTTAGCGCGTTCAAGCAAACCAGTAGACAAACTAAAAAAATAAGATATATATACTGGTTAAGTTTAACTGCAAAATTTAGATGGCAATAGGTTTTTAGGTTTTAAACTAGTCAGTTCCGACTTCTGATAGTCAAAGCACTTTTTTCGTTCTCAAATATGTTGCTCAGTGGTTCCCAACATTGCTGTACTATTAACATGAAAAGTTGTATGTTACTAATACAGCTACACCGGAATTAGTTCCAGGAGTTAGACCCTAGTTTTAACCGAGACCGGCGACGAAGCACAGAACTTAGCCAAATGAGGGATCAACTTAGCAACTGAATAACTTCCAATGGCCGGGTTAGTAGACAAACTTAGATGTATATGCGAACTCTGTTTGCTATTGCAGTAATTTGTTTTTGATGCAGTTTGCTATTTAATTCAAAGCTGCAAAACATTCGTGATTTGTGAACGTTTACTCCTTTATTTGTATCACAAAGTTAAGACATTCTAAGTTGCTCTGTGAATTTAATCGTATAGAAAAAAATGTTACTCAGTGATAGTTTGAGAAATGATTTTATAAAGTTACTAGCCGACCTATCCTTGCCTCGCTGAGATGTATTAAACTTCAGGTAAAAATTTTATCAAAATTGTTTTAGTTTTTATCACCATTTAAACCTTCCCTGAACTCCCATAAATAATTCAAAACCAAAATTAGCAAAATCGGTTCAGTCGTTCTCAAGTTTTCGAGAGACTAACGAATTGCAATTCATCTTCTTTATATATAAAAATGAATCCCTATTTACCTTGGTCACGGCATCACGGGTAAACGCCTAGACCGATTTCGATAATTCTTTTTTTGTTGTGTTTGTTATGGTCACGAGAAAGTTCTTATAAAAAAAAAATTAAAAAAGTTGTGCGGAAAATTATAAAATTTCAGAAAACTTAACGTCCATATTAACTTTTGTAATGTAAGCTATTGACAGCCAATTCTTATTAAATATTCTTAGTTAGGACAGGACAACGTCTGTCAACTAGTTTTTATATAAAGAAGAATATCATAGTTAACTGTGCCATGAATCGTTGTTTAGTTAAATATTATATGGCAAGATCGAGCAGTAGAGACAAACGTTAATGGTTGCACCTGGACACAAGCCCTAGACGCAGTTAGGTTATCTGCCCACAATATGAGTACTGTAATTACTATATTTTATGTATTGAAGTGTAGTGATAGGTTATATTAATTTTGTCTCTTTCACTAGACAAATTATACACTATCAATAGATTGTGAATTGACAATCAAGTTTTCAAAAGATGGTCTAAAAAATGATAAAAATATATCATAAATTAAATAAATGATATTTTTCATAAACATACAGCGATCACAAAAACTTGCATACTAAGTAATTGTTGGGAGTTGTATTTAGCAAGTGTTTGGCTTGGCATGATATGCCAGTACATTTTAACGATCTAAGAACGCGATTTCTGTAGCAGTTTGAATCCCTACAGATATTTAAATAGATCATAAGTGAGATGCAGCAGCATATCAAAAGACTGCAACGCTCTTGATACATTGAAAGGCAAGTAGAATTAGTGGTAAGAGGTACAAACGAATAAAACTAGAAATTGCTGGCCTTTCATGATTGCGAGCGTAAAAAATTCTGACGAAACTAGAAGGTATATTGAAAAAGCAAATGAAAAAGAGAAATACCCACGTAATCAACAACACAGAGACCAGGATTTTTATATGTGCAATAAAGCAATTAGCAAGTTACCAACTTATAGATTTCTATACTTTATTGAGTATGGGTATATATCGTTTAGTATTAGTTTTAAAATTACTTAATTCAATACCCAGCATGTGACCTCTATTCAGTGTTGTGAAGTGAATAAATAGCTAAAAATGGCTACAATTAAAAATAAGTAGCTAATACATATTTACATACAATATATGTAATTATTGCAATAACTAAAATAAGTTAGGTTGAAAAGTAGATTAATAGTGGCTAAACATTCTAGCTACATTATAAGACGAATGTCTAAATACTATATATATAATATATTGAGTAGGGTGGCCCAAAAAAAAATTTTTTTTTTCGTCTCGTACCAAAATATGTAAGTTTATAATGTTTTAAGAGTCCCTCCAAACGGCAAGTCAAAAAAAATAATTTTTTTTAAATTATTTTTCTCATTATTTCATTTTTTTCTACAAGAAAAATGATAAAGATCCTGAAAATCACAAGTCGAAATTTTCATATTTAAAGGTCGCTTTAATATTTAAAGTTTCTTAGACAAGTACTTTTTATCTTTTCGAGCTGCTTCTAAACATAAATTATATTTATGTTAAATACATAAATTTGGATATTTAGCCACAAAGTAGCTATGCTAGCAATACTGCTTCTACCTGACAAATGATTTCATAGTAAACATTGTTTCTCAAATATACCCTAACTGCTAGATCTCCTTGATGGGTCATAATATTTAGCCACTGTTTGTATTCTCATCTAAAGTTAAATCTAAATATTATTCTTTACGTATTGATATAATAATAAGTATTATCTCTTATCAAATATGAAAAGTTTTAAACGTTTGTCTGTTTATTTATCTGTTACCTTCAAAACATTCATGCAAATGTTGTTTGTGTGATCATTTTAATGCTAAAATTTATATTTCTCAGCTTATATAGCTACAAGTTTTGAATATGGACTGCGTCAAAGATATTTACTTTGGAACTCAGGTTGTACACAAGTAAATTTACACAACTGGAATCTCTGATGACGTCCAAACAAACCTTAGCCAATATTGAATATAGCTTCTATATCTGTATTTGAAAAGATTCATGTAAAACTCAATAAGGAGATCGCCACATAAAGTGTAGTTTAATACATTTCCATCCATGAAATTACTTAATAAGATCTAAGGCGACTGAGATTATAAGTTGTTGAATCATATGAAACTGCTAACCAATAAAAATCGATCAGAAATGTTGCTAACATTGTACACCAGAGTATCAAATTTATTAATACTTAAGGAACACTTATAACAACTGTGTTAAACCCCAGAGATTCCAAATAACCCACATCTAGTTAATAAGCTCAGAATTCTTTATTACTCCCCAAATGGCTTTATAAATACCGTATTCATATATTATTTCTGTTACTTCCGCAAATACATGTTTTCCCATTCACAAAGGGACTACTCATTATCTCTTAGTTTAGAAGATTTATAAATAACAAAATTATCATTACTTTCACGTTACATAGTTCTCTAATCTGATTAATGTCAGAAATTAAGTTTAGTCTAGCCAACAAATGATTTTTAGGTCGAAACTTTTTCTAATTATCCAAAAATTATGATTTAGGTGTCATTCGATTCGGAATGGCATGGAGAAACTTTTTGAGAAAATTAAAGGGTCGCTCGCAAAAATTGCAAAAGTAATTAAGTGAAAAAAAAGGGGTTTGGTTTTTTGCAAATATCTCGAAAACTATTTGAGATTTTTGATATTTGAAAACAAATTCAAAGAGAGCAGGAAATTTCAAAAAAAGTTACGTACTCCCGGAACTGTCTGACCAATATTTATAATTTTCCCAGAGGGTTGTAAATACGCCCGTAAACAGGTACTCCGGTTTCCGCAAGCCTCGCCACTTTGGACATTAATAGAAATATTATTAATAAATATTATTTTAAGTTATTAATATGAAAATTACGAATCAAAACTAGCATTGGGCATATTTAAACTTTCACTATCTTATTGATATCCCACAGAAACTCTAGTTGATATAATCCAAATGGATCCCTATTCTTTCCTATTCCTTTCCTCTTATCCTATTCCTTTTGGCAAACCAATCCATACTATTTTTCACTGTCTCGTTTGACATCCAAGAAGAAGAATTAAGAATAAACCTCCCTTGTTCCACTGGTGGCTACTACAGACGACGGATTTTACGGTACTTAAGGTGCAAACGAGCAGATGGTCCACCTGATGGTAAGTGGCCACCATCGCCCATGGACATCAGCAAAACAAGAGATACCCTTTTGTTTTGTCAATGTTTTGCATCCTCGAAGATAGTGTAGGGAGGGGGAGTGAAGAAAAACATGCTGCGGTTTCAGCGTTCAATACTAGTTAATGTAAGTGAAATGTTGTTAGCATCAAGTGAGCGCGTTAACAAAAATTATTTGATTACTATTAACGCCATTTAGTTTTCACTGTGAAGTTTGCAACATTACTCAGGTTGTACAACGAGAATTCACTACATATTCACCTTAGTATATCCTATAGATAAATGTGTTCTACTTCAACTAAGCTATCATTAACAAAGCTATTATTATTATAATAAACCGCAACCAATATTCAGTACAAGCGATATTATCGTATTAAGTTAAGAGCTGGATCACATCTGTTCACAGGACACCCAAATTGGGTCACACCGCTGGACGGAGTGATGCATAATTAATAGTCAGTCACCGCTTAAATCTCTCCGATCGTGTCCAAAATTACTATCATTGAACTCTTGATGAATCAACAGTACTTCGTGTGATTTAACCGTCAGCGCCAGACATGATGTTGATGATAAAGTGCTATAGCATGCCAAATTTTCATACAAACCGCCACTGCTTTGTATCATTGTAAAAAAGTTACAAAAAAATGGAATCTTTTGGCGCCAATTCTGATGAAGTTTTATTTGTCGGAAAGGTAATTTAATCGAGATGGACCTAAGCTATAATTTTTGAAGATCGGTCAGCTATTTGCAGATTATCGGCTCATTTCTAACTTGAGAGCTGCGTGACAATACATTGGCAATTGTAACAATCTGGTAACAGCAATGTCAGTAACTGAGTACGTATCACAAAATCGTATCGAATATTATCGAGTATTAAATAATCGTATCGAGTATTAAAATTTGAAGTAATATCGATTCTTCTTAATCGGTGACATGTGGGTATCGATACTTGTTGTATTAAATTAGAGTTTCAGCCTTGGGTCATTTAAATTTTTAATTTAATAGTTATTAAGTTTGTTTCTATGTTATTTACTGATGATTTGATCAATTTATATGAGATGCCAATGCTAAAGCACTCTTAACCTAACTATCACGTTATTACCCCTCCTAGTAAGCTAATAAATAGCTTGTGTCAGGAGTGGGCCACGCCAGTAGTCCAATGTCCGGGATTTGAACCCACGACTTGTTGATCGTGAATCCAAAGCCCGCACCACTGAGCTACTGACGCTTCATTGATTTTTTATTTTTTTAAATTTTTTATTTTTTTTTAAGATTGACATTGATTTTTTAAAACGAGTAAGTTTAGATATTTAGAAACAGCTTTGTTGTACTTACATTTATTTACACTACTTTTGGAATAAACACGAACTGGCGATTCTTTAAGTCAGTCTGGTCCGGCACATTATATCGTACGTCTGGGAAAATAAGGTGAAAACCGAGGAGTGGAGTTTTTAGATTTAGTTATTGATCCCAACTTGAAAATGAAATTTAGAGGATACTGTATCAAATATTTAAATATCAAATATATATAATAAATAGATTAACTTCATTCGGGAAATCCCTGTCAGCAACATCGAAATAAAATCGATAGTCGCTTGTAAAACAATATACGAATAACTTTATGCATGTTTTAATAAATTCAATTCAAAGCCGTTTTAGTATTCAACATATCACTTTAAAAATTTTACTCATAACCCACTTGCAATAAAAGGGATTTGGAGCGTTCATAAATCCGCATCAAAAGATTTGAGCCGTCGTCGGCAATAAAAATGGATTTATGGGCTGGATCTTCAAAGAATAGATTTACATACATCGCTATTGTAATGCCATGCTATGGGAAAATGATTGAATGTTATCATTAAACTTATATATTTTAGTAATAACTATTTTTTTTTCTACCTTAACAACTTTAATATCCGTTATATTAACTGTATACTAGCACAAGAACTCTTCTCCCAAAGTAAGTTAAATATAGTTAATATTATTATACTTAATAATATTTGAAACATTATGAGATATATCGTAAATAAAGCTACATAAATAATAAAGTATAAATCCATACATTGTATACAGAATAACTTCGTCTCTAGCAAACAAATATACTCTCGAGTTCCTCAGACACAACATTAAATTTAAATAACATCTCTCAGTCAGGCGCTTGTTTATTTATCCACCACGTTGAGATAATCGGAGTCACGTGTTTATTCTACAGAGTTGTGCATCTGTTCTTTTAAAATCAATGATATTAAAACACCCTAAAATAGCTGGGGAATTTTAAGAATTTTCTAATTGTGATCAATGAAACCAAAATAAACGAATCACTTGTGAAAAATGTAAGAATTTTGTAATAACTTTGTGAAACTTTTATTACCCCGAGCATCTCGTAATATGCCAGTGACCCAGCCCCCATTGGTGATAGGATATCTGTTCCCCGACTGGCTTTTTTTTTAAACTAAGTTTGACTAACAATTAATATTTGATTTTACCACGTTAACAGTGTTAGTTTACTTAGTTCCTATTAAACAGAAACCACTTACGTGAAATTACGTTTTTTCAAAAAATTATAAAAAATGGATTTTATTTGAATTATAAATACGTATTTTAAATTAAAAAAAAAACCTATTATCGATTTTTTGGTAAATTTTTTTTTCTCATTAAATGTTCAATTAAAAATCATATTAGCATAAGCAAACGTGTGAACTTTTAGGGTTTCACATTTTGAGTTGTAAGTCATATCTGGGGCACGCACGTCTCACAAGCATCTCAAAATGTACCACAACTGGTGCATGCACTGTGAATGCGTCAACGAATAATCAAAAAAACCCTTTAAAATTGTCAGGTTTGTTACGTAATTTTTCAATTTTAAATCTAAAGGACAGAAATGCAAAATAATTGATATCATGATCTAACACCCTTCTAAGTATAGAGCTTATTTTAGCAGCTTTAAAGTGAATTTCAAATAGAATGGGGTGTTGTTCAATCATATGGAAAATTGCAACAAATAAGGGACCCTTTCTATAAATCTTCAGATTTCTCGATAACGAGTATACAAACCACTATTTCTCTATAATGATTGAACTTATTAAACAACAAAACATTTGTAGCGATTTTTTTGTTCGTTTAAAAAAAATAAATTACATAATAATTTAAATTATTAGAAATATGGAAAACCTTTAACTATATAATGAATTACTTAAAATTCTCAAATTAAACGAAAAGAGAGGCCTCAAAAATCAAACGTTTAGTCTCTATAAATGGTACACAGTTTTATTAAAGTAACTAATCATATTTTTGTAACTATAAGGAAATAACACTTAAGTGATCCATAAAAACATTTTTTATTTACAAGTCCCAGTTTTAACGCTAAAACGCATCAGTCCACAGTAGCACTCGGCCGCAAATAAATCCTCAATAGCCTCTAAAAGGTGCTCTAAGACATCGTTAAAAATGAAAGAAAGTAAAAATAGATAAAGTGAATGATTCTAAAAAAATTTCGGTAAATGGAATTGGACTTTACTGACATAAAACAGTCTAAAAAGATACTCAAATCTATTTATTGAATTTATTTTCAGTTTAAACTCTTATTACAATCAAAATATACACTCAACCAATCCATTAGCGCTTTAATCCTACTAATATTATAAACGCGAAAGTTTGTATGAATGTATGGATGCGTGGATGCATGGATGTTTATTACTCTTTCACGCAAAAACTACTGAATGGATTTTGATGAAACTTTACAATAATATAGCTTACAAATCAAAATAACATATAGGCTATAATTTCTAATGATATAGTGTGAATTATCCAAAATAAAGCGGGTGAAACCGCGGGACACAGCTAGTAATAACTATGATAGGGATTGTCCTAGAATAAATTACAGGTATTAAATTTCTTTTTCTTATTATGACTGCTTCGCAATTTCTTCAAGATCTTTGCATAATCGTTAAAGTATGTTGTGTTTTTCATAAGTGGAATCCACGAATTTTCAATAGCAATTTTAAAGTGTTTTTTGGAAATGTGACCTTAACGCTTTCTACTCTATATATAAAAATAGAGAATGCCTATAACTATATATGTTACAAGGGGCTATTCTTTTATTACGTAAGACGATTCAGGGGAGGAGGGAGGTTGACCATGACTTATTTTTTCTTATAAGGGCGTAGGAGGGTGTCTCGTTCTTACGTAAGGTCACTAAAATGCGAAAATAAGATAAAAGCGCGAGCAACAGCGCGCGTGTTCGCTCGGATCGAGTGGGTTTTGAACCCCTGGACTGAAAATCTTATGTAGGTAAAGATGAATGATTTAAACTAAAGTTTATCACTACCAAAAAATACAAATTATTGTTTGTTAAATAGTCTAACGTAATAAATGAATGGCACCCAAGGATTCATAACAAAACAAAACAATTTAAAATGCTGAGTCGTAATAACAAAAATTCTTTAGTAAATTCTCTAATCCATTAAAACAAGGTGATCGGAAAGTTGCGATTTAAGGATAAAGTAATAATTGAAAATTCTTCGAATGTTATTGGAGAAGTTGCCCTCTGGACCGCAATCTTTTGATAGTGAATCCATTGAAACCACATCAAAAGAAGCATTGATTTTGATTAAATTGAATAGAAGGTTGATTTACTTTCTTTATTACATTTATAATGTTGTTGGGTTGAAATCAATTATGTACAACACGACAGAGTTCAGTAACATTAGTCGTACAAGAAATAAATAATTATTCATCTATAACATAAACTTAAGAAAAAAATCAGAGAAGTGCTGGGGATTGTGACTCAGCAGGAGGATTACGAAGCCTCTTAATTATACATAAATACTCGGCTTTACTGACCTACCCCTCTAACATTTTTCTAGTAATAAATTTACTTACTGACATAATTTAAATAGAAGTAACTGTTCACTATCAATATAGTCAGTATTCACTCTATGAAATTACTCACCAAACTGTCGCTTATATACTTGGGCAGAGCTTCTGATAGTCCATTGAAATGTTACAGTAATGGTTGGAGGTAATCCTCGACATCATAATATTTTCAATCACTTATTAGCTAGCTACTCTAATCTACTTTGCTTATAACTACTTTAATTTTAAATTTAGGGCAAAAAGTTATATAAACATATTTGTAGGCAAAACAATTTGCTACAAATTATGTCTTTACGATTTTTTTGTAAAACGCATAGTTTCCGAGATATCGCCAAAAAGGTGTTTGCACCCCTTTTTCCAAGATGGCGGCCGGGGGACAAGGGTGGCGACCCCACAAACTTGTGGTTAAGCTTCTATTGACCCCCCACACATGTCCCAAAAATAAAATTCTCTAAAAAATGCAATAATGCCTTAAATTGTAACATTTCAATGGACTATTAGTTGTGAAGGCAGCAGTTGTTAACAAAACTGACTGTGTTTGATGAACCAGATTTTTTTGTTAGATTCTACCATTTATAAGCTCTATTATGATAGATCCGCGGCAGTTTGACAAGTAATAATAAATTTACAAAGCTAAGGGATTGCATATAATTATTGTCTTCTCTAGCTTCTACATGTTGTACTACATATCATTCTTAAAATTAACCAATATTCCCTATTTTATCACTATCAATCTTGTCAACCAATATGTACAATTCATAAAAAAATCAACAATGTCGCTAGCAAATGTCCAATTTTCTATAAATAAAATGAAATAAACCTATTGTAGATACATTAACATATAAAAAGGTAGTACGAAACGTGACTTATACAGCTACAGGTTTTGCATCGTCACTTGAATCAGTAATCGGATAAGTCTAATCCGTCTCGTTGCCCTCCGGCCCGGCTCCGGCTCACTTCTCCTTCACCTAAAAGCCTTTCTGAATCTTAAGATATCTTGAATCTCGATGCAGATCAGGTTTTCTTTAAATATTGAAATTTTAGCTTGTTGTTAGTTTATTGGTTTAATAAACCAACCGATTTCTATATAGAATAGAAATTCGAAAATAAGTAGTCTATCCATCCATCCATCTTTCTCTAATCCCTATTTCAAGCCTTTTACCATTTTTGTACTATTTTTCATCAAAAACTGTACAGTTGTTGTTGACTTATAGATTCACAACTATTTTCAGCGATTTATATATGTATAACATCCAATAAATCAAATTCAAATAAATTTAATATTCATTTGAATTTATAATTGTTTAATTTATTCATTTATTAAATTAAGATATACATAAAACATAATATGGATTTAATTTTTGATAACTAACATAAAAAAGCAGTCGTATAGGTATTAAGTTTCGTTTGATTTAAAATTTATTCAAACAAACAAACGCCGAAAGATTTATTTCTTGTCAATGTAATACCATTAAAATTGTCTCAAGGAACAAGTTTCCTGGCGAAAAATAAATTTACGGTTTGGCTATCCAAAGTTATAATTACGTTTAGCACAGTGGTTATATTCTAAAAGTTGATAAATTCAGCTAACCTTTGTAACAACACGGATAATTCTAATAATTTACATTTAGATGGAGGATTAATCTGTCTACTTTCGTCCATTAATAACGGATCAGGCAATAAAATGGGCTCTTTACATCTAAAATATCCCGATAACCAATAATGTTAAATCGTTTCACAAGATCCCGAGTATTGGGATGGAATATAGAAAGAGTTGAATGGTTTAGTGAACTATTGCATAGATCTTCAAAATATTTATATTAATAAAATTCAATACAAAGTACAATAAATTCTTCTTAACTCGTTTATCTCTACAACCTTTATGTTGGTAAATCTTATCTTTATTGTATTAATCATCAGATTTACCATTAAGGGTTGATAAATTCAAGTATTCTATATAGACTCCTAAATAACCAATGATGTAAAATTAACAATGATGGATTGGTTACTTTTAGTACATTTGCCGTGTCCCTGAGCTCTGGGATAAAACCTGAGTATTAAAAGTTCGTAATGAACGAGGATCACAGAAGATTCCGAACTTTTATACAATATAGTACACATAATTATATTGCAAGCACTACTTCGTAATTTGTTAGTTCTAATCAAGAGAATCATTGTACTGAGTTGAGCTATTCCAACACTTTTATTCCACAAACAGAACGCGTGCTCCATACAAACATTTATTTTGCCACGGTAAGACTAAACAATATTAAGGCTATAAAGAATGGATGGTGCAAGGAACGAGGGTGCTTCGAAGAGTAATGAAATATCCCCCTCACATAAAAATTGCATTACTCGTACATTTAAACATATTTCCAAATGGGTTTGCTGAAAAGAGAAAATGTGGTGTAGGTATGAGTCGAAGCTGTAAGATAAAGTCATTCTTCCCATTTGAGTTTGTCGATAAAATCATTAAGATTACACGTAGTTCAGCAAGATTTGCTATACTACTTTTAATATAGAAACTACAAGCTTTAATTAACTTAGAAATTATACTAAAATCCTTTATTCTTCTTTTTGAATTTTTAAAAAATATAGAAATGTCTGCCATTTAATTGCCTTACAGACTAAATATATGTTATGTATGCTTCAACGTATTTGTATATTTTAAGGTAACACACAAAAATTATTTTAAATACAGCAGAATAGTAAAAAACAGTATCCATGAATAAATTGAATATATACATCGAAATCATTAACAAACAGCAAATCCAAATAGAAAGTTGCATTCAAAGTAATGATGTTTAAAGTAACTCTGTGCCCAAATGTGCTGCGTACATAATTTCCTACAGCGACCACGAACTCCAATTCCGCTTATTTTGCCAGAATCGTATTTGACAATACCAATTTAAGTTTTGCTTTGTGTTAAATCGGTGCTTTGGTTTATTTTTGTTTGTTATCTTTAGGTGGTGCTTTATGAACTGCTCTATATATATATTGTATGTCGGAGAATAGTAAAGGATTATCGACTAATCGAATGGTCATCGCTATCTATGGCGTTGGAGTAGGGTAGTAGTCACTTCCGTAATTTTGTCAGTCTCGACCCTTTATATGCCATCGACGGTCTGACTAAAGTCTTAGTTGTGCGCGGTCTCTCAGTAAGTGAAGTAGTCCCTGGTTAGTGTTGTGCAGTGCAGTGTTAGTGGTGAAACTGCTGTCCAATGAAGGTCACGTGAGGACCTTACAATGTAAATACCAAGTCTTGTGTTAGGTTAGGTGTATGTGAGTTTAACCTTGGGTTTAGGCAGAGAGCCTGAGCAGTGGAGGCGAGTATTAGAATTCTGTTAAAGGGCCCTTTAAGCCTACACTTTGGTCACACGTTCAAGGCACTGCTTAGGTTTCTCTCGTAATTGTAAGAGATATTTGACTATTTATCGGTTCAGTGGCAGATCTACGTTGCGTTTATCCAATATCCTATTCAATCTCATCATATCAACTTTTAGTGTTTACCAATATTCCCCTCACCTCCTTCCTTCTCATTAAAACCCGACATGTATATAGTAATCAATTAATTTGTTTAGTCAAAGAGAATAACATTTTCTTATAATTGTATTCCTTATTATAAGGAAAACATTATAATTTGGAAGTCTTTTTGAAAGTACTTTGTAAATATTTCAGGAGCGGTATATTCGTTGGAACAAATAGAGTCACGATTAGGTATAGTTTTTTATATGAACACTATCTCAACTCACTACACATTCAATTATTCTTTCCTTTATCCATACACTAACTCAATCACCCACACTCACACTTTTATTTATTCTCACATTCATTATATTTCGCCTACACATGCTCGCCCACTCTATCACTACCAAAATACAATATATGCAATCTTGTAAGATAATACAAATAAACTCACAAACACAGCAACATTATATAGAAATAATACAATTAATATAGAAATTACTCAAAAAGTTGTCCCGAATTCAAAGTTTTTATTTCAAATCGCAGTAGTAGAGCTTTCAAATTATTTGAATTGTGAAATAAAAAAATGGTTGAAACGAAAAGGGTTTTGAAATAATGACGTTTAAGTTGCGCAGCGCCCAAATGTGCCGCGCGTAATTTCCTGCCGCAACCGCGAGCTTTCGTTCCGCTTTTACAGAATACAACAATTTCTATAAAATATTTGTTGTCCTTTTGCGTTTACGGTGGAATAAACTGTATATAATGTTAATTTTTTAAAGCATTTACGAATAAAACTTTCTGTAAATAGGTAAAATGACATTGGTCAAACAGTGGATTTGTTGCCCTTGATATGAAAATAGTTTCGAATAGTTCTGATTTGAATAGAAAAAAATGCCTGTTTTTTTTTTATTCATTACCATATATATACGAGAAAGAAATAATAAGTATATTACAATTTTTTACTGAAAAATATTTCTTTATTGAAATTGAATACATTGAAATCTTTTTACTATCATATCGTCATGATTTCATAATATTTTTTTCTAAAATTTCCCAGGTTCCCGAGTAATAGAGATATCTTATATTATCTCAAATATTCGTAATCTGTGTGTGTACTTGGAAACCTGATATTAATCCGTAAAGCTTTCTAGGATGACAAAAAATATTTTCTTTTTTGTCGAGCTGTTATGACTGGCTTAAGTATCTTTTAGCAAGTACACCAGACAAGTACAACAGATTTACAATAGTGACAAACCTTTATTTGTCATTAAAGTTTTATACGTAGTCGTGAAAACCGTTACAAATATAAATATGGTCTAGGAGAAGTTAGTCGAATAACAGACAAAAATGAAAAGCGATTTCGTTATATACTTACTGTTTACTCTCCCACCGGCTTTTAATATCATCTATTTTATATATAATATCAAAATTTGTTTTGCAGAAGTTAGTAGAGAAACAGACAAATGTGAACGGTGACTCTACAACAGCCATTTATTTGATTCATCATTTGATAGGTCACAAGACCTAGGCTCTACTTGAGTTCTCATTTAGATACTGAAATATTAGAGTGATATATTAAATGCGACAAGGTTAATGTACTACCTATTCCTACCTATATGAGTAAACTTTTCTCTTGAAGCACTCTGTCTATGACTGAAAACCGCAATAAAATCCGTTGGGTAGTTTAAAAGATCTAAGCGTAACTGTAAGCGTCTTTGTTTTATACTACTCGTCTGTAATGATATTGCTAATAGGTCATATATTAACTTCCCTATCTCACTTTGTAGGGCAGTATTTTATGCAATTGTACAATTAATAAGTGAGGCAGGTTTCCTGTTATTCCAAATGCCACTTGGTGTAATAAACCAGGCCACTATATAGGTATTTTATTACTCTCCCGCACGCGGTGCCGCTCGCAGTTGTCATTAATATGCTAACGTCTTTTGACCTAATTTTCACGAAGCACTTTCATTTGCTAGGAATTTAATATAGACATTTTAATTTAGATAAAATATAGGATTTTGTTAAGTAATAGTAAATATAAATACAGAATAATATTTTGGTAATAATCAGGAGCAAGGAGGTCGTTTCCATTTTATAACATTATTTTACAAAATGATTAGATGCTAACTTTTATGAAGTGAATTAAAATATAAATATTTTTTAAATAATGCTAGCCAACCCGTGCGACTTCATTCGCGTGTTACTCCGCTCCTATGGGTTGTAGCGAGATGTTAAATAGCCTTAATTACTCCTTGTTACATCAGCAATCTGCCAGTGAAAGTCCCATCAAAATCGGTCGAACTATTTCAGAGATAAGCCGGAACAAAAAAAATATTGTTTTGGTATATGTACCGTGTATACATCCATATGCACTTAGTAAAAAGCGGTTATTTCAATATAACACACAGACACTCCAATTTTATTTATCTGATTGGATTATTAGTAATCAAAATATTTATTAATCTAAATAATTCAAGTTTTTTCTATAAATATTGGCTATATTTTGCAAATGTTATATTTTGACCACAAAAAGAAAATGAATTATGTAAATGTATTTGTTATAAGTCTATTAATTCAGTCTTTGCATAAGGTTTTGTTAATTTAATTATCCGGCTGTTCATTTAAATTCAAATGTCTGAAATTACACGCATAGAGCGTATAACATGATTTTGCTCTAATTAAATAGTTTCGAAGTATATTACAGAAAAGTTATAGCAATCGCTTAAAATGCCAACGAAATAAAAGAATCTTTAAAAGAAACATAAAATGATAGTATACGATAGAACCGAGTAGTTTCATAGCAGCTGTACCGAGTGGAATTACTTCGATTTCCTCATAAATTCTAGTATAGAAATATCTTCATTCCCCCTGCCACCTTTATTTCCGCCATTTTCTTAGAGGAAATAACTCGGCGGCAGATTTCCGATGAACCTTCTCCGATATAGTAGGTATAAGTGTAATTGAACTTTAATGCACGAAGCAGAAACTATGTTTAACTTTTTGTGATTAGTACCGTTTATAACATAACGTACTAAACATTTTCATTATTCCATCTCTCTACATCATCAGATCAGTCACAGGATACTAAATTATTAAAAATATTCTTTTCCAAGTTTACTAATTTATCATTAGAAAAAGTAAAAGTTGCATTTAACCTGCAAGTTAACCTAAACTATATTAACAATAATCTTATGTATTAAACTCCATAAAGATAAGTTTTGATAGATAAACTATGAATATAAAATAAGTTATTAAATAAAAGATAGCCATCAATTGGTCCCTGCCCTAAATTACAAAGAATAATCCTATTATTTATATAAAAAACTTCCAATAAGAAAGGTTACCCAGAATTAAGCTCCAGAGTTTATTTTAACTTTCATTTAAAATTCTCGTCGAACATCTCGAGGTTTAAACTTTGTGTTTTCAACTTCATGAAAGAATCGAATATTAACGAATTTTTTCATGAGATATTAACGAACAAGGGTTTAATTTTTGAGGACTTAAGGCGATATGCAAATGAAATGGTCAATAAAAGATAAAATAACTTGCTCTTTAGACAAGAAAACGACTTACATGGTCTTCATTATTTTCTTTTATTAAATTTCTAGTTGCACTACGATAGACAGTATTTTATAAAAATTAATTATCAAACTGCCTGTGATGTGATTCGTCTAATACGTATATTATAGAACTTTATAGAACTTCTTAAAACAATTTTACGTAAGCATTAAAAGGGGGCTGATAAAAAATGAAAGAAAACATGCATATTGATACGTTTAATATCCGTGCTCAGCTCATAAGAAGGGAGGAAAATGTTAACCTAAGCACGGGGGGAAGGGTAAGGGGGAAGCTTTACTTCCTTTTTGTGACATGGTGGCGAAGGGGTTGATAATTACAAAAAATCTGCTTACTTAATAACTCGAACGGTCCCTAATAGGAAAAATCAAATGCTTTAAAAATATTGCTTATTAGCTTATCACTTTAAGTAATAATGCGAGATAATGTTTTAGGATGTTATTTATGTGCAGCAATAGGTAGGAATAGGTAGGTCGTACCGGACCTAGATCTGTGACTCAGGAGCAGGTTTAAAAACATCCTTTGCATTACAATAACCCTGTTATCCAACATTAAAATAAAGAATAAAGATAATTCACGTGATCATCAATAACGAAGACCTTGCACCACGGCACTGAACTTATTTTTTTAATTGTACTAATTTTAACAATGTTTACTGTATAAAATAACTTGG
The DNA here is from genome assembly GCA_905147385.1 of Limenitis camilla. Lineage (NCBI taxonomy): Eukaryota > Metazoa > Arthropoda > Insecta > Lepidoptera > Nymphalidae > Limenitis > Limenitis camilla. The sequence goes on from LR990240.1 coordinate 8,819,205, forward strand.
AGGACTGTCTCAGATCTAACAGAAATAGAGATTATATATTGTCGAGTATACTTGATATTAAAAAAAAGTAACTACTCCCTAATACAAAGCTATCACTGATGACCCTAACCATAAAATCCTTAAATCATTGGAATACAGAACTAAAGTTTCCAAAAGTTAGGTATAAAAATAATAAAACTAGACAATTTGCAATTTATAAGATAGCTTACTTTACGTCAAGTTTATATGTAGTTTAATATCCGGGACCGTCCATCGCCATTTCCACTAGTGACATTGCGTCATGAACATAACGATCTTCAAACACAGCCGAAGTTTAAGCAATATTAATATTAAGGAAAGACCGAGTAAAGGGTCTAAGATCCCTTAAAACTCATTAACTACGTATGAAGTAAGTAAACTATTCACTCCCGAAACTGTGGACTAATGACAGTTTTGATATAAACAAACTGACTATTCATGTAATGGAAAATTATTATACTTATGTGTAGACAATAGATAACCTCTATCCCGATACGTTTGAGACAATCTGTCAAGCGATTTCGCACAATAAAAATTACTGAGAATAATGTCTTTGATATACTTATTATGTTAAACTGTTTCTAAGTTTCAACCAAGCTACAGCATTACTGCTAGCTATGAAGGCACACCACTATATCACTCTAACTGCTTTAGACAATGTTAACTCTATGAGTTTAGTTTTACAGATTTTTTCCTATTAAATCTTCTGGCTAAGCTTGGGATTGAGCGACAAAGTAGATTAAAATCAACGTTTTAGGTAAAGTTTCCAAAAAAAGAAAAGAATTGTAACTTCCATCACTCCTGAAGTATTATTATTTTTTATTTTTTAAATATCAGACAGAAAACGGATCTTGAGGTCTGTGAGGAACACCGTTACAATAATTACAAAACTTACCTCCATAATTCGACCGCAAGAATAAAACTAATATTAATGATGAAACTTTACACACTTGTCAAACTTTAAATCTGCATCTGAATCGCAATCCCCAAGCAATATTTGAGCTTGTTTGAACATCAAAATGGCGTTACTTATTATTTCAAACATGAATCTTCGTAAATCACGATCAACCCATGTCAAGAGTTCCCCGATACTAAGAAGGAGGAAAGTATCAAGTAATTAACGATAGTTAGATGTGATAATCGTATTTAACAGTTGCCTCATTTACGTCATTCATTATTAAACCTTTTTGCTCAATATTTTTTTAATTAATTTCAAAAATACCAAAATTTTTAATCACAATGCACGATATATCTGCGTCAGTTTGACGAGTACTTTTATAGATTATTACTGGTAAAGATGCAAAAATGTTTGTGTAATCCTAATATTATATTTCCAAAAGTAACTTAAGAAACGTTGGTAATATATGTATGAATGTATGGATGTGTGGATGTATCTTTGTTACTCTTTCACGCAAAAACTATTCTATGGATTTTTATGAAACTTTACAATAATATAGCTTATATATCAGAATAACACATACGCTATAATTTATAAAGATATAGTGTCAATTATCCAAAATATGGCGGGTGAAACCGCGGGGCGCAGCTAATACAAACTAAACAAACGAAAGTGAGATTTAATATACTATTTACGCCATCTATTGACTGATAGATGGTGTGTCTGTTTGTTACGTAATCACCCTTAAATCACTGAAGCGATTTTTATAATATGGTACAGAGATAGACATGGCTTGGAGAAGGACAAAGGTTATGTTCTATTGTGAAAACAATACTTTAGAATACAAATTAAACAAATGAGTGTGCAATCTTTGGAAATTAGTCATATATAAATTAAAATGTAAAATATAGCTGTTAGGGAAATGATGCACCGGCCGAAGCCAGGAGGGTCGACTGTCTCATCACGACCCGTCAATGGCCCACTGCTGGGCCGGGTCTCCTCCTCAGAATGAGAAGGGTATTAAGTATACCATAGTACACCACGCTGGCCCAGTGCGGGTTGGCAGGCTTCACACACCTTTGAGAACTTTAGGGAACTCTTAGAAGTGCAGGTTTCCTCACGATGTTTTCCTTCACCGTTAAAGCAAGTGATATTTAATCGCTTAAAACACACATAACACAGAGTCAGAGGTGTGTGCCCAGGATCGAACTCGGACCTCCCGAGTAAGACTTGAAGTCTCAACCATTGGGCCATCACTGCTTTTTTGGGTCGACTGTCTAATAAACCTAAACTTACTTACTATACTTTTAAAGTTATTTATATTATTCGACGAGATTTCAGTAAATTATACTACGGTAAGACTTTTTTAGAATTTTTGTATCTCTAACTGGTATTTCATGAAATAACAAATAATTCTAAAAGTCTTGTTTAAATTAAAATATTGCATCAAGTAGTTTAAGAAATTCAAGGAAAACAAAAAAGAGTTTGTTAATGAAACTCATAGCATGCAAAGGAATAGTTTTTTAATTTTTATCATACAATATACTAACGAAGTCTGCAGAGCAGCAGGTAGCTCAAGTGGCAAAAAAAACGCTAACAAAGAGACATGTTCTGCACTATAACTGAAATAAAAGTTTTATTTATGATAACATTGAGAACGGAAAAATAATTATCACTTCATGTTATATTATAAAACATAGTCCAACGCCGCGTTTGGCTGTTTGTTTGCATTAAAGTCAAAAACTATTGAAGGGATTTTCATGCAGTTTCCACTTATACACAGAGTGATTCATTAGGAAGGTTTAAGTATATGATTTGTTAAGGTTTTGTTTAAATTGGTTGAAATATGACAATTATTATTGAAAACCAAGCAGATTGATATCTACGCGGGAGGTCCGAGTTCGATCCTGAGCTGAGCTTTTCTGAGTTATGTGTGTTTTAGGCAATTAAATATCACTTGCTTAAACGGTGAAGGAAAACATCGTGAGGAAACCTGCATTCCTGAGAGTTTTCTAAAAAAGTTCTTAAAGGTGTGTGAAGTCTACCAATCCGCACTGGGCCAGCGTGGTGGGCTATGGCCTATCCCCCTCCTCACTTTGAGGTGGAGACCCGGCTCAGCAGTGGGCCATTAATGAGTTGAGATGATGATCATGTTGATGACATTCAAAACATCGGAAAAAGTTCCTTCCCCATTTTGTTATATTACAAAACAAATGGTGAGGCAATGTACATGTAGGCATAATATGCTCTACTACCCGTGAAAAGCCGGGGCCAGTCACTACTATTTAAATAATTAAATTTCAAAGTATAAAATATCAAAAGGTGACATTTAAAATTTTAAAGCTTGTATAGTGACGCGCTTGCTAACGACTCTCAGGTTTAAGGGCACTTGGGGAAATAGGCGAGGCGTCTTTACTAAACAAAACCTGCTGACAATAGTACTATTTATATACAATATATAAATAACTAGTTTTTCAATAACTTGACCTACAAATTACATGAAACTAGTATCTGCCTGCGACTTTCTACGCTGAAAGAATTGGGCCCAGGAAGAAATAACTAGTTTGTGAGGCAAGACTTACTATAACTAGATTATGATAATTCACTCAATTATTAATTAATTCGATCACTCACTCACTCCAATTAAAATGAAAAAAAACCGGCCAATTGCGAGTCGGACTCGCACACGAAGGGAAGCCTTAAATATTTATTTTATTCTGTTTTTAGTATTTGTTGTTATAGGGGCAACAGAATAATGATGTATTCATTTGCGAAAATTTCAACTGTCTAGCTATCACGGTTCATGAGATACAGCCTGGTGACAGACAGACGAAAAGCGGAGTCTCTGTAATAGGGGTACGGAACCCTAAAAATGAACTTATCTCACATAATTTGTGCTTTATTAGGTTATAAAAAGTACCTATTCTGTATATTATTCCAGCTTTATTTTTACTATCTCAATCTGTATGAGTAACTTTTTAATATCATGAGAATATAATATTATAGTTTGAATATTTTTTCTTATTTGTATTTTTTTCTGTTTTATCGCTTGAGAATTGACGCTCTTAATTTAGTAATCAATAATAAATCAACATTGCTTGGTAACACATTTTAATAACTCACATATGCAATCTTTTTTCACTTTGAATATATTTGAATAATGGAAAATAAAACGAACACAAAGCAACCGCAATCTGTTCACTGAAGCCATTCATTGATATTTAAAATAATTTTAATAACCATTTTGGTTTGATCCAGGTATTCGAAAGCTGAAATTGAAATATTGTATCTACTTCCAGAAATAGAAACGGACAAAAACCTTTTATATCCTCCTTGTACAGAATTCTAAACTATTTTCATCATTTTGCTAAGAAAACTCGTCAAAGACAAAAAATGATGTAACTAAATATGACCGACCTATATTCACTGTTGACGTCATGACTTCTGAGTTTTGAGTTTGAATTTGTATCCTACAAAATGTACCTTAGTGTTCCTCATAATCAAAAAATTGAACAAGAAATATGAAGAACATATTATTGAAAACACTAGCAAATATTACGCGATGATCAAAATGCACTCTAGATAAGCTGAGCATTGCCTGTCATGACCCAGGAGCGGGTCTAAAGAACTTTTAACTACTAATCATATCACAAATTATACTTCGATATTATAGATCTTAGGACTTATATTACAGCAGATGACTATATAAAATACGAGCGGCCTGCCCTCGCTTCGCATCTTTCTCCTTTCTATCAGCGAAAGAATTCTCAAAATTGGATTAGTAACAACGAAATGGCCATATTCTATTAATTAAAAAATGTATATGGCAACACTAAATCACATTTCTCACGAAAAGTGTAGTTTGCCATCTGTGAAAAAAAATTAAAATCAGATTAGTAGTTCCTGAGAAACCCTTCAATTTACAAAATGACTAGGTTGTGGCACTTAAATGGTCATATCTTTTTAATTAGAATATTTATGGCAACACCACATAGCCTATGTTACCCAGAAAGGATGTAACTTTCTATGGGTGAAAGAATTTTCAAAATCGGTTCAGTGCTTTTCGAGCCTATTCGCAACAAACAAACGTACAAACAATCAAATCTTTACTCTTTATATAATAGTATAGATTTGTCTCAGAACAAACTTGAACTTCTACACAATCATAAAAAACTCTAATCTTATTAGAGGGATGTACCTTTGTTACGTCCAGGCCAGCCTAACGTAACTGGATCACGTAAGCTTAGACACAATATACATTAATATTCTTTGTCACAGAATCCCAATACAATCAGCCATCCAAGTATATCCGTAGGACAATTTATTAGGTTTCTTCGTCCAGAAACATTTTCCTTCTGATAAGAGAAATGTACAAAAGACTAATGAGCGGGTCATTCGTAATATGAAACGAAGAGTGAAATTGGAGGCGAGCTTCGAGAACAAACTTGCTAAGTTACTCGATTGGTCCGTACAAAAGAAATAGTACAAAGGCCGAAGTTTGCTTGAATTACTTTTATTATCTTGCATAATATAGTTAATGCAGTCTTTATGTACATGCTCAGAAAAGCAGGATTCGTTCAGGATTTTTATTATTTAACAAGCTTTTTTCTAATATCCCCTTACTATATAGTCGGAGAACAGTAAACGATTATCGAATAATCGAAGCGCTATCTATGGCGCTGGAGTAGGGTAGTGGTCACTTCTGTTATTTTGACAGTCTCGAGTAGTTAAATAGAGAGCCTGAGTAGTAAAGGCGAGTGTTGGTTACAAGTCCAAGGCACTGCTTAGGTTTCTGTCGAAATTGTAAGAGATCATATTTGAATATTTATCTATTCAGTAGCAGTATCTACGTTGCGTTTACCCAATAGTCCATTTAATAACACCTTTTCTCATCATAAAATCTCCGAGATATATGTAAATCTGTAAAATGTATGTAGTACGTAAAGTTTAACTCCGATATTTACTTTACATAATATTCCGTCACGATACGGATTTCTTCAAACTTTTAATTAAACCAAACTTGCATTTTTTACAAAAAAAAAACTGTAAATAAATATTGTACCATTTTAACGTTTCCTAGATTATACTATTTAGCGATTTTATTAGAAGAAAACTTATTACCCCATAACAATAAGGACCTTTGCAATAATACCTCAATCTATATTACAAATAAAAGTGAAATACATACGGGCTTCTCTTTTAATTTGCGGAACCTAAAAAAAGTTATAGAGGTCAGGCAGAGTACCGGGCCTAGTAGAATTACAAACAAGGGATCTCCAGGGAACAAGAGGAACTTGTTGAGCAACTTGCCAACTTACTTCTCATTCACCGTACTTAGTTGGGACTGTTACAGCTTATTGATAACGTAAAAATTATGTAACTACTAAATACATTTCTTTATATTTACTTGCCCATCGTAAACTGGAATAGTATACTCCATGTCGAAAACAAAATAACGGGAAGAAGGTACTTCTTGAAATTAAGGAAATGCTTCGGCAGAAACGATATTTTTCTAATACCTGAACTTTCTATAAGTAATACAAGTTGTACATTAGATTTATTTTAGTAATTATAAAATTCGTAATTTTCTCAATTTTTCCTTTCAAATGAAAACATAATTTACAATGTCATAATTATATCATTTTTAAAATTTAATACAGGTAATAATTTCGAAAATTTCAATATTGAATTTTATAACAATTATCCTTCAAATTATTCACTATCTAAAACGGAGTAAATCGTTTGTTCATTAATAATGTATTAAAATATTCATGACGTCAATGAAAACCACAACAAATTTTGTACATGAATGCCTTATGCAAATGACGTGATTTGACAATAGCTAAATTATGGATTTTTATTCGCTTTTGTACTACATATTGTTCCAAATTAATCGATGTACTTATCAACTAAGTACAAATCATATTTTTTTTTAATTAATGTATTCCCATAATGATAAGATAAGGACTGGAGCGTTTTAGTTTCAGCTGCACATTTAAAAAATAAATTAATCATCAAGGATAAACAAATTTTTAAATATGAAATAATCGTAGAATATACATAAATAAAGTTAACGACACTGTTGTTAATTTCTGTTTAGTAAGTGGTTTCTATTGGTTAATTTAAAAATAAATACAGCCTTGAAAACTTAAAAGATAGTTTATTACGGCGAATCCCTTACCAAGGATCACGTAAGCCATTTACTGTATTATTTAGTCTAATAAAACGTTAGATTAGATAGACGGCGACGAGTGTTGAACCTGACCTGATGAGACCTGGACCTTTAACTCGTGTATTAAGCCGTAAGCGCTATGTCCCTGCATTTTAAATCTGTTATATCTTCGAAAATAAATTTCATTTAAATTTCATGCTGTAAAGGGCCATATTGATCTATATTAAAAGCACAATGTAATTAAGGTACTTCATTCGATAAGGATTAATGCTGTATTGTTTAAAATCGCTTCGTTCATAAACCATTATTTCTCGTAAAAAGTAAAGGATAAAAAATAATTATTGTGGGTTATCCCTAAGACTTAGACATATTTTTGTAGACCTTTTTAAGTTGTACAATTCTGTAGTACATTATTTTGATCTATCTCGTAGGGTTCAGCTAGCATTTGCAACGTAAGCGCAAAAATATGTGTTTATTTACGACATCACATTAAAAATTTCTAAAATTATCAGTGTTCCTCTACTATATTATGTATTTATTATACATATAAAAAAACCACATTAAAATCCGTTGCTTAGTTTTAAAGATCTAAGCATACATAAGGACAGACCGACAGACAGGGGGAAGCGACTTTGTTTTATACTATATAGTGAAGTCATGTTTTACATTACTTACAGAACTCTAGCGACCCAATAATAATCGTATCTGTCATGTCGATGTATTTATGGAAATACGGTCTAGCCCCTTTCTAGTAACTACGAGTTTTAGTTTAAGCAGTTTTGATAAAATAAGGCAGCCGTGTCATAACGGAATTTATATGTATGCATAGTAGTAGCAGTAGTTGTTTACCACAACGTTAACTATGTAACATTTTGTATACTAACACGATAAATTGTAGCGTGGACGAGTAATATTTTGGCAACCGCGTCCCATAAAACAGATGACCACAAATTAGTTCAGCAGCCGAATAATTGATGCCAGTCAATGGCACAGATATTATTCAATGTGCGCTATTAGGACCATCCTGAACCTGTCTGACCCATTACTAATTGGCGATAATTAAACTCATTTGTTCCTCCGCAGACCGCTTACGCGAATTATTGGCCTGATACAGAGTTATGGACAAATGTGTTTTGTAAGGAATGATACCCATTATTGTACCGCAACGCGTATAAACATGCAATTTAGACACGACTTTTTTAAGACTAAAGTGATATGTATGTAGAGGTCGGGTGGGGGGCCACCATCTCACAGATACCTTCCAAAGCGGGGACTTGGATGGTTATGTGGGGCTAGTGCAACTGTCTCTGAGGGAAGAAACTACCTCTTGGAGGAGATAGCCCGACCTGCTAAACCCGTAATTTACCACTACTCTGGGGGAACGAAGTGATTCAGCCCTTTCCCCAATCCTCTGCAAAGTGCCGCCGCACATGTGCACTGGACTTTCCCATGGACAACGGAAATCTCCGTCTGTCACTCTTAGACCCACGTCACTCAGCACACACACTATGGAGGCATTGCCTCCATAAAGGCCTGACGCCGGCGACCAAGTACCCACTTTGGCGTATGAGTGGAGCCTCCGGCTCAGTCTCCCGGGGTCTCTTCACCACTTCCTTCGCAGTCATGACGGCTTCGGCGAAGACCATAATAGTGTGTGACGAACCTGTGCTATGTGCTAGAGCAAGTTATTTGTGATAGAGCTTTCCTTATGGATACTAAAATTGGTAACATGGTAATAAGTTATCTAACAAATGTATTCTTAATATAAATCAATAGGAACCACCAACAATCAAAAGATAACAAAAGATTTTCTAACAATGTCGATCCGTATTTTTGTCCATTATTATTTTACAATTGGTTATTCGAACCTTTTTTACTGTAACCTTTTCCGCAACAACGATGTACGTCAATATTTCGTGGAATATTTTAATCACGACTTTGACAACATATACTGAGGGTATTTTAAATTACTTTTCATCGTAGTGGCTTTTCATATTTTTGCTGCTACCGCCTACCTCCCACTACAAGTTTTAAAAAAGCTGTTTTGACAAACTTCCGCCACATCACGACGCAAGTTATAATTATTCAAACCTATATTCGTTGAAAGTGAGAATTAATATGAAATCCAAATCAATATCTAATCATTCCATTTATTCAAGATAGACTTATTCTTAATTCTTTACATAATGTGTGTGTTATTTTTTATATAAGAATAATAAAAATATTTAACAAGTATATTACCATAAAGGATTGTTCCAAGTTTCAGGTGTACAAGTATATCAGAGACAGGAAAACTCCGTTCCTCAATTAATCATAGTCGAGATAACGATCTCGGAGGGAAAGTTTTCAATGATACAATGTGATGGTGACACGGGCTTATCAATAATACGTCTGGGTGTAACAATAAACGTACGGTTCTGTTAAAGATGATCGAGTTTTATGTTCTTTAGGGTTCCGTTTTCAATAAATATTACAATTATTTTTATTGGAGTAAAATCTTCTTTAACTTTGATGTTTAAATAATACACTACTTCAATTCTAAGATGATTATTTGCTCGATAATGTAATAGAAAATTGTGGTTCCTGCTCCAATCACTACATAGTATAAATCAAAGTTGCTTCTCGTCTATCTGTCTGTCATTATATATGCTTAGATCTTTAAAGCTACGCAACGGATTTTGATGCGGTTTATTTTAATACATATAGTGATTCAAGAGGAAGGTTTATATGTATAATACATGCATAATTTAGTAGAGAAACACTGATAATTTTAGAGGTTACTTTAGTGATGTCGTAAATAAACACATTTATTGCGCTTACATTGCAAACGCTGGTTGAACCCTACTGATAGATCAAAATAATGTACTACAGTATTGTATTGCTTAAAAAGGTCTACAAAAAAGTCCGGGATGGTATATGTCTATCTTTTAGGAATAATTCACAATAACCATTTAAATCCTTTACTTTTTAAGAGAAATAATAGCTTATTGCATATGCCAGCCAGGTGAAGTGAACGTGTAGTGAGATAGAATAATAATAGGTATATCTAATTAACTACTACTATTACTATACTATACTATTGCTGGCACCGACTACAAAAATAACAATTATTATATATTATTGTCCTAATAAAGAGAGAATAATAAATAACGGAATTATTTCTTACTTTTTAGTGCATTTTTAGTTTAAAGTCGGTTTTTTTAAACGTAGTTTTTTTTTATTTTTTACTTTTTAGTGTCTGTAATAGATTGTTCTGTAAATCAGGTAGACTATATCATTTCGTTGCTTTTTATTGTCATGTATTGGATTAGTAATTTTATTTTAAATAGCTATGGGTAGGCCTACGAAAGGTGCCGCGCGCCTTAAACTATACAGACCCCAAGAAACAGAAACGGAAAGAATGTTCATAAAATGAAAACTACTGAGCCAAACTATGTAAAAATTTTATCGGACCAAATGGCAACTATTCCACATCTAACTAAAGATCATAAATCTCAGCGTAATTAATATACATACATAAAAAAAAAACATACCAATCGAATTGAGAACCTCGTCCTTTTTGAAGTCGGTTAAAAATGCGCGTAACAAAGTGCTTAAAATAAAGCATTATGCTCTTGTGAATGTTCCTTTAATCACATATAGGTTAGAACAATAACACCGTTAAAGCATTCCTTAACAACAAAACAAAGCCTGTATAACTGATAAAATATTTCGCGTTTTTGACGTTACAGCATTCCATGGCAAATTAAAAATAAGCGCAAAAGGGAAGCGGAATATAAAAAGTAGGAATACAACAGGGTGATAGAGGTAATGAAAAATGTAACATAACATGAATGAATGCGTTTGCTGTTTTATTTCTTATATTTTGTTAAAAATAGGTTTTAAATTATGAAATCTATATATATAAAAATAAATCTCTTTTTCCTTGGTCACGTTATTACGCGTGAACAGTTGGACCGATTGCACTAATTCTTTTTTTGTTGTATTTATTATTGCCAGGAGAAGGTTTTTATGTAGGAAAAAATTAAGAAAGTTGCGCGGAAAATTTAAGAAAAAATTTTGGCGTTTGATATAAGTCAGTCATTTGACCAATATTCATAGTTAAGATAAACAACCTATTTCGAATAGTGATAATCTATACAATTATCAAAAGAAAAAATGATAGTCGAAACTAAGAAGCGATTTTTCGAAATTAAACCTCAAGGGAGTAAACGTTGGTAGCTTAAAAAGATCGACACTTAGATATAAATCACAAAAACACCCTATTATAGTAAGTACATAAATTCCTACTTTAGTTTTTATAAATTTCTTTATCTAAAAGTATGTTCATTGACATACTTAATTAATTTTCTACGCAAAGAAAAAATCTATTTCTCTTTGCGATACAGTCTAATCAGCTAGTAAAAGTTTCTAAGTTAGGTTGAGGCATTCGTGATATTAGAAACTATTATGTTGTAAGAACAAATATCTTGTATATTTAGGTGTTGGTCTATAGACTGTCAATAATCCGAACTTTGCCCACCCTCGGGTCGGAGTCGAGGAATGTTCTAACTTTCAAGGACTCATCGAACTAATCGCCTCTAGCTCTCGGCGTTTACCGTTTTTGATTAAGTTATTCGGGTCTTGAGATCAACTGTGAACTGTTAATATAGAAAATTGAACTTTTCTGACATCAAACGAAATGATTTAAACTTAATTATTAAGATCAAGAGCATGATTTCAATCGGTATTTGGCTAAATTTACTATGAGAATCTAACTTTGATATACCAGTGCAAATAGGAGTATATCTGTTTTATACACAGCAATACTTATACCGAATTATTATCTACTTATATCTGTGTTACAAAAATAGAAAGTATATCCTTTTATAAATATTTAAGTGCATATATGTTGTTCATATTAAATGTAGGTGTGCCTTTGTTTAAAATCAAGACTTGATATCTAATTAATATTTTACTGTAATAATCAATTTTTGGAGTAAAAAGAAACTTGTGTTCCCTCAGATCTGTAAGTATCGATATTTATTTATTTAAAAAAAATGGTACACCTAAGTATGGTTTGTAAAAGAAGTTTTATTATATTGTAAGATCAAGAGCACAAATTCAATAACAATTTAGTAAATTTAGTGTTAAGTTAAAGAATACAGTGCAACAATAACATGACCTGTTGTATCTCTGTAACTTGAATAAAATATTTAGCATAACAAGCTCTACTCCTGTAGACAGTACTTGTACTAGTAACTAGATGCTTGACCGTCGTTTTCTGCTTCAAATTTACAAGATTTATTCTTATGAGTATAAAGTTTCCAATTACGATAAATAAAGATACTTTAAGAACTTTTTCATAAGGTTTTCAGCTACAGAGTCAATCAAAAAAACCGCTTCGTAGTGTAAACTTTATGGTAGCTTAACTGCACAATAACACTCAATTGAGAATACAATATAATACAATCTAGATGAAAGCCAAGCTTATGGCTTGCGAGCATTTCTTTAACAAAACAGCAGTAATCTATTATTTAAATATTCAACAAAATATCTCTAAATACACAACACTTTGAAGTCACATGAGCTCCGATAACTAAACCTTCTTGTTTAAAAATCACACTTTTTAAAATACCCTCCTTATCTCTCCACTATAATGACGACAGATGGGGTCGTAGGCCTGTGTTACCAAGTTAATATTTAAAACTAGTCGACCCGCACGACTACGTCCGCGTGATGCTCCGTTCCTATTGGTCTTAGCGTAATGATATATAGCCTATAGCCTTCCTCGATAAACGGGCTATCTAACACTGAAAGAATTTTTCAAATCGGACCAGTAGTTCCAGAGATTAGCGCGTTCAAGCAAACAAACACACTCTTGACCTATATATATGTCGGAGCATAGTAAAAGATTATCGATTAATCGAATCGTTATCGTTGTCTATGGCGTTGGAGTGGGGTAGTAGTCACTTCCGTTGTTTTGACAGTCTCTACCCTCGACCCTTTATATGCGATCGACAGTCTAACTGAAGTCTTAGTCGTGCGCGGTCTCTCAAGAAGTGAACATCATCTAAGTAGTGCTAGTGATAGTTTCAAGTGCAGTGTAGTGTGGAAGTGCTGTCAAACTAAGGTCACGTAAACCTTACAATGTAATTACCGCGTGGTTAAGGAAACACAATGTTAGGTTAGGTTAGCCTTAGATTAGATTAGCCTTAGGTTGGATTCGGTTTATATGCGTTTAACCTTAGGTTTAAACAGAGAGCCTGAGCAGTGGAGGTGAGTGTCGTAATTACTTAAAGGAATTCCTTAAGCCTACACCTTGGTCACAAGTCCAAGGCACTGCTTAGGTTTCTCTCGTAATTGTTAGAGATCATATTTGATCATTTATCGGTTCAATAGGAGTGTCTACGTTGCGTTTACCCAATATTCCATTCAATACCATCACCCCTTTTAATGTTCCCCAATATTCCCCATCTCCCTCCTTCCATCTCCTTTCACATCGTTTTAAAATCCCCGACATATATATAAAATAATAATTTAATAAAGCTTAAAATAGGTAAAGACGGAGAAGGAGTAGTTTAGTTTTAAAGTCAAATAGAATTTTATTTAACAGATTTTATACATGTAAATGATAATATTATATAAAAATACTATAATATATACATAAAAATATAACAATTCTTTAAAAAATGTAGTAGCTCTTATAATCGAGTGTATCGGATAAAGCGAGCGAAAGTGGTTTCAAGATCACTCATCAAGGATTTAATGCTACCGGTTATGGAAGCTTAAACTTTATTTACTTCTTTTTAATATTAAATATATTTTTAAAGTTAATTTTAAATGTTTTAAAGCAAAGAAGTAAGTAAATTTCAATTAGACATTTTATAAAATAGTCAGTCAGTTTGTTTGAATCTACCACCAGTTCGGAAAGCAGTTTCCTAATGAGAACTGGCAATAATCTCAACAGTTGCTAAAATTTTGAGTTTTAGATACGGACCTCTAAAAATAAAAGTTCTCATGGAATTTATATTAGATATTAATATATAATTTAAGGTTCACTAACTTGATATTCTTCAAAAAAGATTTAATATAAGAGTCGTTTAATAATATAGCGAGGTAACCACAATTCGGAGTTATAGTTTAATCAATCTACAATATGCGATTGGATGTCAAAGGTCATAAGTGAGTAGACTTCGCTCGATGCTGTGTAATGTAATTTTGAAATCCACTTCATCAGACCACTAGGTACGCCTGTCAATATGAAAATGTATCGTCTCATTTTATGTATCATATATTATTTTTATAGATAAGTTACTCGCTATGCTGAAAAATTTTATTAATACGTAAATAAATGACAGTGCTCATTGTAAACTCTGTCAAGGTGTAATGTGAATGTATGTCCTCTTATTAATACTATATTTTAATATAAATAACTATATTGTTTCCATATTTAAAATATGGAATTATGTATATTGTAACAAGACCTAACTCAACAAAATTAAACTAGATAGCACTACCAGTTATTTGTATCGCGCAAGCACTTTTTACTTTGAAAAATGAAAAATGTTTATTTCGTTTCCAGATATACATTTTAACATATAAAGGTTGAGACCTCCTAGTAAGTATGACAATACCTGTGTCAGGAGGTCTCGCTCTTCCATTACAACAGTTTTTTTATACAGGAAATCTGAATGCTATTTACATATAATATTAGAGAAAAAAAAAATTATGATAAAAAAGTAAATACAGCTTATAAGTCCGACTTTCCGTTACAACTTCATATTTTATGAACATGTTCACACGTGTATGTGTATGTGTGTGTGTGTGTGTGTGTGTGTGTGTGTGTGTGTGTGTGTGTGTGTGTGTGTGTGTGTGTGTGTGTGTGTGTGTGTGTGTGTGTGTGCGTGCGTGTGCGTGCGTGTGCGTGCGTGTGCGTGCGTGTATGCCTGCGATGTATGTGTGTGTATGAAGCATCGTATAACGCCCCGCGTAATAGAATATGATAACTAGACATTTAAGTTATGTTACTACATTTTATTAAACCTTCCGTCTCATCATAGCTTAAAGTAACTTTCAAATCGTGTAGCGGCGGCCGTCACCAGCAATCCGTGTCCAATTCAGCCGGTTCTCATCCAGTGATCAACAGCGCTTCAGTGTCTGCTGTCTGTAAGGAGACACCCGCTAACACTGACTATTGCAGCAGTCTTAGGGCTACCACCGCACAGCTGACGACAGCGCTTCAGCGTCTGCACTCCCGTAGGAGACACCCACGAACGTTGTACAACGCCAACAGCCGCAACTCGGGATTCCTATTATTACCCTGCTCGGACTTCGACCACCTCATAATCATCGTGCAGCCAGCAACGGACTTGCGCCCTTCTAACCCGATCATCGTGCCATCTCATCGAAACCTCCCCATCATCAAGGCTCCTCCACCACATCGTTACAATATTAAATATATCGAGTTTTAAAAACTTGGTTTAAAAAAATAAAAAACATTGTAGGAATTAGGTATATCCCCTTATATAAAAGAGCAAACATAACTAAATTAATACTGTTGGAGTGGCCTTTACTTTATGTAGCGTTATCAAAGAGCAAATAGGTCAACAATCGTCCTCTATCTATTGCAGAGGAAACACCATTTTGTTTAATAAGATATGTCGATATGAATCTAACCTACTTTATATACATATAAAAGGAATTATTCTGTGAAATTGTGTATGTCGCTCAGTTACAGTGTTCAATGAATATGTTGTTTTCAACAATGTATTAAGATGAACAGTATAATGTATGTGTTCTTTTAACAAGTAGGATATAATTAATTCTTTGCTATTTGTTCAAAATCGTTCCTTTAGACGATCTTAATATGAAAACCCTTTACATCTTTACTAATAATTGTTACAAAGATGTATTGTTTCTTCGTTACAATTAACTCAATTTAACATTACCTAATTTCACAACAAAATCCCCCAAAATTTTGAATTTGCTTGACTCTGATTAGTTTCTTTTTTACTCTCTAGTTTTTTACTCTCCATTTGTCAATTCCCAATAATTTCATAAATAATTCGCAATTCTCTGAAGAGTAGCTATATAGAGATTACATTCTATTTAAAAAATTGCCGTTTTAAGTGATAGCAAGTTGCTTATAAAATATACAATGTTACCAATTAAAACTATTTAAAAATACCTTTCCTAAACAATACAAACTTATATTACAGTACATACTAGTTATTCAAAACTTATTACTTAAATACAACATTCTAATGATACTTTAGACTCTATTATCATAGTTTTAGTAGTTATATTCAATACAATTATTAATTTCGGAAAACATTCGTCTTACTTGCCTGTTTATGTTTGAAACAAGTTTGTGAGAGGAACTTCTTACGTTATCGAAGTTTAACTAATTGAAAACTAAGTTTGAAATCACAGAAATATGGATTAATTTTATTTCGTTTGATAACTTGGGATACACCTTGCTAAAGATTTGTATTAAAGTAAGACTAAGTGTTTAAACTATATATATATGTATATATAGTCAATCGTCAAATCAATTAATACCCTAATCTCAGGAACTATTGGCTCCAATTGAAAAAATGTTTTAGTGTTGGATAGCCCATTTATCGAGTAAGGCTATAAGCTAAATAACATAACGCTACGACCCATAGGAACGGAGCATCGCGCGGAAGTAGTCGCGGGGGTCGGTTAGTCATTCATATGTCTACATTTGTTTGACATTTCAATAATATTTCCCGTCGGGAAATATTAATATAATTTGTGTCGGAATTTTTAAATTATACTGACATCATCATTAAAATGACCGGAATTCAACAGCATTTTGTCCCGGAATTTTTGATCTCCTTCCCTATAAATTTCCGTAAATGGCTTTATTATTTCTTAATTTTATTTTATTTTAATCTATACATATAATAGATATGGAAGTTATAGTAGAGTACATAGAAAATACCGCGAGGGATCTTTACGATCTTTTTTGGATACTGTTTCCACAGTTGTATTGCTGCTGGTCTAACTTGAAATATAGGTTTTGTTTTATTTAAACCGGACATCCGCACACACAAAACAGCGCAAAAGTTGTGTAAGTGAAGCTAGGGCAGGTCAACTAGCCTAAACACATAAGTAAAACATTTTTTAAAAATCGTAATGGAAAAAGCTTAAGATTGGTTATAAAGTTATATATCTTTTGACTTTGACCTCTTCTGCTCTACCATTACTTCATAATCTAAACCTAACAAAGTCAACATGTTTATCGAAAAAACAACAGTTTTGTTTAACATATACCTATTTCTACACAGACAAAGTCACGCAGGTCGATAAGTGTTAAATAAGTATTTTGATCGCCTTTCATGGTAATCTATAGCTGTGACATTTACAATTAATTGGAGTAAATCGTCGATTCATATCAATATATGCAAAAAGCAAAAGCTGTTATTCAACGCAGGGTTTATTACCTGGCAAGGACATGCGGAACTAGGTACAAGTGACATTCAATTGCAGCTTACCTTCACTTGATAGATCGCTACAGTACAAACCATCAGACTCAGAGTAATGTCACTTGTCACCTTCATGTATTGGTGTCCTTAGAAAGCTTACCTGCAACAAAAAGATTTGTTTTAATGTTAAATGTTAGTCTAAACTTTTGTAATAGAATAAAATTGAATAAATATTATACTAATATAATATATAGCTGAAAAGTTTGTTTGCTTGAACGCTCTAATCTAAATCTCAGGGTCTAATGGTCCGATTTGAAAAATTCTTTCACTGTTAGATAGCCCACTTATCGAGGAAGGCTATAGGCTATATATCATTACGCTACAACCAATAGGCGCGGAGCTACACGCGGACGAAATCGCGCGGGTTGACTAGTGTTAGATAAAATTTTAACCACAATAAATACACTAATACTGTTGTTAACAACACTTCTGAGTAGTTCGGTTTATTTTCAAAATTCCGTGTAAAGCAAGCTCTAGATCACTACTTGTCTGTGTATTTAATGTAC
This sequence comes from Limenitis camilla, assembly GCA_905147385.1. NCBI lineage: Eukaryota > Metazoa > Arthropoda > Insecta > Lepidoptera > Nymphalidae > Limenitis > Limenitis camilla. The sequence goes on from LR990240.1 coordinate 8,837,292, forward strand.
TTGTTATTATTGTCGTTTGTGCTACAGAGCAGTGTAGTTTATACACAGTAAAATACTATAATTTTTATAAAGACACTAAAATGTGAAATTTTTGTGATATTGTTGTTGCTCATACCTACAAATTATATGTGTGGGTTATTTGGTCTTATTTACATAAATAAATGACTAGCAATTTGATAATTAAATTTGAGGTGAAATGCTAGTTCAAGAAATAAGAATCAGACGTACTACCGATCGCGATTCAAATACCTACTAATCCTCTTCTTTTATATAATAATAAAATGTACTATTTATATACCAAATGTTAATAAACAAGGACATTTTAATTAGTATTCACGTAATATAATCTCAACTAGTTAAACCGTTTCATAGACATATTAATTTATACTAACATAAAAACCTGAAGAGTTTGCTTCTTTGCTTGAACGCGCTAATCTTAGGAACTACTGGTCCATTTTACACCTTGTTAAAGGTTCGTATACTATTTTATATTTGTGGACTCGCTGTTTAAATATTATATATAGTCAATTCACAGATATTATTTAGGATCATGAATCTAGCTTTAGTTTGTTTGTTTGAATGCCCTAATCTCAGGAACTACTGATTCCAATTAAAAATTTTTTTCAGTGTCAGATAGCACATTTATCAAAGAAGGCTATAGGCTATATATCATCATGCTACGACCAATAGAAACGGAGCTACATGTGAACAAAGTCGCGCGGGTTGACTATTACATGTCGGGGTATAGTTGGGGTAGGATAATAGTGAAGGCCGTGTCGAGCTATAATTAGAGTAGGATAATGATTAAGAAAATTAATTGTCGCTTCAGTCGCGATTTTTATATTCAGAGATTTTTGACAGCCTCAAACGAGTAAATGATTGTCGATTGATCGCGACGTCAGCGCCATATTTCCTGTTTCTTGATTTGCTTCGGATAATAATAAAGAAAATTAATCATCACTTTCGTCACGTCAATTTAATACTCAACGATTTTTGACAGTCTCAAACGAGTAAAAGATTACCCCGACATACATATTATATTAGAAACACTAACAACATTCTATCACGTTGGTACTGCACATTCATTGTAACTTGTATTAAAGAGTTGCTCTAAATTCACTAGAATAATTAGAGCGTGTGTATAAATGAGGTCTTTGATGTTTTGCATGATGATAATATTGTCACTGTTATCATTATAACTGCTATTGTTTATATTAAATAAAGTGCAGGTCATTGTGCCATCATACAACGTTTTTATATAGAAATTTACGCGATAGCACTTGGCAATAAAGGGATAGCAAAAATGTTTAGTTTAAAATCACGTTTTTTTTTTCAGAAAAAACTGCTATATTGATAACTACACTTCCACCTTCCCAGCTTCGCACAGGTACGAGTTATTGCTAAATTACTTGCGACAGTAAACATATTTTATTATTATCTCGCACACACTAAAATTTTCCGTGTTTAAAAGCAGCATTTGTGTTAATTCAGATTATAAAGTATCTTTGTGCAATATTTCAATAAAATTCGTTCAGTCGTTTTTGCGTGATTAGCTAACAGACATCTCAGTGTGAAAGGTGTCATTGCGAGCATTCAAACATAACATTTAAACATCCAAATACTCAAACATAAAAACTACTAAAATTTCTTAGTTTCCATAAAAACAGAACTACAATTTTAATCAAATATAAAACCAAGGATAAGATGTTTGATGTAATTTGTAAGAATAATTATCTGTCTGTTGCTCCTCTCATATTGGTCGTAGCGTGATAGTATTCCTCGATAAATGGGCTCTACTTAACCAATTTTTTTTAAATTAAAATCAGTAGTTACTGAGATTAAAGCCTTCTTGATTTTGAGATTCATTGTTTAAATTTCAAGTAGCTTATTCAGGAGTTTTCTTGTACATTTTTTTTAATAATAATAAATCTTTATTTTGGAAATAATACAGTTTACAGAAACATACAGTAACGATAATAACTGCAATAGTGTAGACACTGTGTCGCAATTATTAACGCCCACTACCAACGACATATCAAATTAAGTTTATTTCCAATAATAAAAATTTAGTATAATATCAACAGTTGAGTAGATATCTAGAAATGAATTACTTTTAACTTACTAATTAAGAACATCAAGATAAAAATACTAAATATGAGTGAACTTGATGAATGCGCACTTGTGCGTGTTTGGGTGTGTGTGTACATGTATATGTTTGTGTGTGAGTGCGTGTGTCACATGGTCAATAAAATAAAATACATTGTGGAAAATGTACTTACGATAAAATTATTTTTTTACTTATCAGGCATATATCCTCGTGGTTTAGATTAGTTTCGCTCTGAGCTCGGTTAGCAACACCGTTTATAATTTTGAATTCGCGAGTAGTTCCTTTTATTTTATTTCAATTAAACCCACGTAAACATGTATAACAAGACTATATATAACCTCTGTTCCGAAAGGTTAGTGTCAGTTGTCAAAAGAGCTTGTCTGGTGATGATCGTAATGGCTCTATAACTGATGTGGTGTCGTTATACTGAGACTCCATTGTAAAGGATTTTTTCAATGTTTAGGATAATATTTCTCGGTTTCCGTCTAAAGTATTATTATTATCTTTTACGTGTTACTGTGCAGTATACATTTGATATTTGATTTCCAATAAAAAAAGTACTAAATAAGGAATTTTAAATAAAATACTAGTATTTTATTCATACGTTTCAACTATGTAAGCTAGGTCAGCCGGATCGCTATATAAAATTCCCGGAATACCTAATGTACGTGATTTTGTGCTGTTTTGGTTTATTTCTGTCGCGTCAAATAAAATAGTGTCACTGATTGCTTGAAACATTCGTTTTATTTATTTGCTCACGTTAAAAATATTTTATACTAGCAACTAGACTTCGCCTCGCTAAGGGATGGATAGATTATTATTTTCCTACGACCATTTAAACATAGCTAAAAATCTCAGATTTAATTTACATAAATAAATATAGAATAAGTATACCTATCCAAATTATTATCAACCCTACGATCATTATAATAGAACCATATACACAGTCGACTATATGTAGTTTATATACAGTTATTTAATAGAACATAATTCACAAGTAAATTTCGGCAAAGTTATTAAGTATTATGATAACATTGAGAATATTTTTTACCTAAATATCTACTGAACAACTACCTATTTTTTAGTGATTTACAAAGATGATTTAGATATAATAGTTTTCACATAAGCACTGTTTACTATTAAAGCAACTGTAATACTAAATTAATAGACCATCCAAATATTCAAATGGAACATTTGGTTCATCTATTTTTGACACTATCTACTCAAGTACGCAGTTGGATCCTAAAATTCTTTGGGCACGTTGCAAGGCGTTCAAGGAAGAGTCGAAGGCACTAGACCAGAGGATATCCCCTATGAGAAGGACCGCAAAGGGCACTGTTTTCTGACCAACTTGCTGGGACGTGATAACCACGACCACTCTGTCAAGAGTGAAGCGACAGAGAAGATTTTTGACACTGATTATACATCTAATCGAAGTATCAAAGGCATTATTTCTGACACGAAACTCGTGCTACACAGATAGACAAATAAAAAAATTATAATATCAAAAAGAAACAACCAATTTAATGTACGAACCCGAATAGATGTATCTAGAATGTATTAAAATAAAAGTACCTAAACTTTTCAAACGAATTAAACGTACAGTTTATAAAATATGATACTTATCACTTATACAATTTTTTCCTTGTAGTTCACGCTACTACATATGTTTAAATGTATTTTGTACGTAATTATCATTAAAGCAATAAATTTGAAACGGTTTAACGAACCCGATAACGACACGTCATTTAATTTTGGCCCGGATTGAATATATTGAACAATATATGTAATGTATTGTTATATCCTTGCCATTTGAAATTGTAAACAAATTGACATTTCGTATGTACCTACTACCTACCAATTACCATTTAAATGTCGTGTGCTTAAATTTTTTATAAAGACAACTTCGTTATAAGATTTTAGATTATTTTTATCTAGAACATTTTGCTTTTAAAACTTGCCTAACTTATTGGAAAGAATAATAGCTATTACTGTACAGAAATAGGTTTAAACAATAATAAAATGCATTTTAAAATGGGAAGCCAAGTTGGTAGCACCTGGGGCTTTACACCATGTAACCAAACTAGATATTAAACTAACCTTACGTGACCATAAGCAAGCACTACTACACTAAACAACACCATATGTACTACTTTAGAAAATGTAACAGTAGTATGATTTTGTCAAGGTCTTCCTTTAAAAATAAATCTTTAGGAATTGTTAGTAAAACTTTCATAATCTTTTGATTATTAGAAGTTCCAATAACATAAAGCCTCTGTCCCAAGTGAACAGAGGCAATTGATTAAGGCATTTCGTACAGTTAACATCGTTTAAAGTAGTCAAAATGCGGTGTTTTAGTGTCGTGGTGATAGAGCCTTTTTTGGGAATCACTGTGTAAGCTTAAGGTTAGGCTAACATTTACCTAACCTTATACAAGGCTTACCTAACATAACGTTATGGCAATTATATTGTAAGGTACTCACGTGACCTTAGTCAGACAACACTAACACTATCCAGAGCCTACTTCACTCCTTGAGAGACGGCGCAAGACTAAGACTACCGTCAGCTGTCGACGGCATATAAAGAGGCGAGACTGTCAAAATGCCGCAGGGACACCTATCCTACTTCAGCGCCATAGGCGATCGATTATTCGATAATCTTTTATTATTTTCCGACACGCATATTTTTTATTATTTTTTGTAGTTAGAGGTAGGTCTGCATAGGGAAGCGTTGTTAACGTAAAATAACAACTTAATGTCTATCTGCATTTTTAATATCTATACATATTGCTCTACAGTAAAAGGTATCATTTACAGTTCTACCTTTTGCTGGTTAACCCTAACAAAATATGTAGTTGAATGTTCAGAAAATCCTATCGTAGTACTAATTCACGATTATTTGCTCGAAATAATCGGATCGGCAGAGCTTGTTATATATGAGTTCCAGTAACAAATGCTCATAGATCAAAAGATCGTTCTGACGTTGTGGGCCCGACCTAAATCAAGAAAATCCTTCTGTGCTGTGTTGAACATACGTCAAGTTTCTGAGTACATAAGCCTATATGTAGAGGAAATAACGACAAATCCTTCTAGGTTAGACATTTTTACACTTTGACTCAATTACTACGAGTAGAAGTATTATCTTTAGAGATGCTTAAAACCCTTAACCATTCAGAAACTCCCTGGTCATTTTTTTTCGTATTATTTGTACTTCACGTAGACCAAATTTTTTTTTTTCAATTTAATTAATTATTTTTCTCTGAATGAGGTTTCAAAATAAGAATGTAATGTTGAAAAAGCGACGAGTTTCTATAGGTTTTCGCTTTCCATAATATTAGATACCAATATTGCGGAACCGTTACCAAAATAAACTGGAGATATTTAATCTTTTTAAACAAAAAAGCGGCTCGTGCAGACGCTGGTATTCTCCATCTTTCCCTACGACTCGGAATCCTGGCCAATCGTTTACTGGAGAGGAAGAGATACGCTTTCGAGATGTGGTACTGACGAAGGATTCTGCGCATACCGTGGACGGCCAAGAGAACCAATGTTTCGATTCTGCGACAGCTAAACATAAAATCAAGACTTAAAAATTTGCTACCAGTGTCCTTCGCTATTTTGGGCATTTAGTGCGAAGGCAGCCCGATAGTCTGGACAAGCTGATGGTGCTTGGCAAAGTGGAGGGTAAACGACCACGAGCCAAGGGCCACGGGCCAAGTGACCATAGCCCTGAAGAAAGCCGAGGACAGGATGGACTGGAGAAAGCTCATAAGATCGTGGACACGACCTTCAACAATGAAGCAAACGACCGAGAAGAAGATTTAATCTTTAAATAATTTGTGAACTACATCAAAATATAATTTATTTTGAATTGATAAAATCAGTGTGTGACGGTTCTAACAAATATAAAGACTCGGATTACCTCTGCGTAAGATCGAACCCGCATCACGCAATTAAACGTGACTCTCATGAACTGTTATCTCAACTCATACTACATTATTTAAAAATTAATACAGTTTCCGGGTAACTGGCCATGTTATTTTTCATGTTAAAAAATAAAATGAAAATTTTACGTTTTGTTATTCATTGCTTAATACACTACATACGAAGTGAGATATTCTAACCATTAAGTAACATACTGCAAGTTAAGCAAATAATCATTTAGAAGTTGCTGGCCCACACTTGCTACACTTATACATGATATTGCACAAGAAAAGTTCAGAAGAATCAAAAAAAATTGGTCTCAAAAACTATAATCATAATGAGGAGCAGAAATTAAATTTTTAACTACAGATATAATAATATTACACACAAAATCTAAAGTATATAAATGCATGAAAACTATTGATAGAGAATGTTTTTAAGTTTTTATGGTTTAAATAATATTTAAGGAATTTTATATATAAATACTTGATAAGAGAAAGCAAACAGGATATTATTGGAACTACGACTGTACGATGAATAAACACCTTATTTATGTATCATTTATAATAGTATTCACTACGTCCGGTCTAAACTCTATTGAAATATAGGGTTGCTACTTACTTTTTTTAATAAAACTATTAGGACTAACAAAAAGCTTTTTAATTTTTACTTTTTACAGCTTAAATATTACTGTAAAAAAAATCTTTTATTTCATTTAAAATTTATTAGTAGGGTTTCGTCCCAAATTAAATTTAAAAAATATTATTTTATATCATAGGACTCTTGAAAAATAGTTTAGGTTGCACTATTAAACTCAAATAAACATATATTTATTTTAAAGAAATAAAAACCTTGTTGACAATTACAAACACAACAAAAAAGAAGAATGATCCAGATAGACAGAAGCGATTAGGTTACTTTAAAAAAATGCTTATTCTGCTATTAGCTAAGAGTATACTAGTAGCTCTAAAACTCGCCTAAAGCCATATAATAGTAGTGAAATATTATTTGCGGTATGACAACCATAAGGAGCTATTAAAGTAATGTTGCGAACACAGTATCTAACATGATATAGGTGGCAAGACGTCCTGTGGTGATATTTATTATTGTTGATTGTTACTACATTAAACGATACTTTATGGCTATCTATATATTAATACGAGAACAATGAAAGCTGAAAATAAACATTCCCAGGTTAGTAACTGCCATAATACCCAATAATTTAAATACAAGCTTTTAATGGTTATTATAACGACTCGACCATCTAGGATTTAGAATGAAGTCATTTTAGTTTTCGTATCCTACTTAGCGAATCCTTTCATTTGATACTCAAATGGGCGTGCACTAAAAACAATTTGTCCTACATCATGGGGGGCCCGCCATATTGGTTTTTCAGAATGATACTAACTGTATACAATATTTTCGTCTCAATCGCTTAAGGACAACTACTTTAAAATTTAGTTGCAAGATTTGACCCGAACATACATATAAATATAAATAAAACCTTGTAAAAAAAACGAAGAATCTATTGCTCTAGTACAAAAATTAAGTTTCTTACTATTTAAATAAATAAACTTAAAAGTTTCTACAGACGCATGCGCCATAATGCCAACTTGCTATCCTAAGTTACGTTCGCAATAAAGTTTGTATCGATAAAAACTTTTTACAGTAGAACCAGAAACAAACAATGGCAGTATATTTCTTTTTCATTATATTATTCTATTTCTATAATATATTATTAATTTCGTTTTAAATTCCTTGAATAATTTATTCCTGAAATCTTTTTAAGTGTTGTCCCAAAAAATGCTTTAATTATGTCGGTAGTATTTAGTATACTTAGATTTACATTATTTAATTTATAAGCTGGCTTCATTACCTATTCATAATTTAATACTAGATTAATCAAAAATGGAGGATTTTAATATAGACTAAAACTGCATATCTTTTTTATAGAGGTTCTGAGATAATGTAATAATGTAAAGAACCATTTTAGATTCTTTCAGAATTAAAACGTAACTTTTTAAATAAACGTGAATTTTGAAGATAAATCAGTCATCTAATACTTACATAAGAATTTCATTATTGTGAATTGTTAAACAGTAAGTTTCAAGCAACCTATAGAATCTAAAATAATATAATAAATGTAAAACAATTAGAGTTAAGCAACTATCGATGTAAAGAAACCACAATTCGTTTACAATAAGCCAGTTTTATGAGAGATCAAGTTGGCTTTGATCGGGAAAACTGCAAGCTCTGAGAAGTTTCCTCTGGCCAAGGCAGATTTATAGCTAAATCTTATGACATACACGAACAATGCACGACTTCTATTATAACAAATATATATGAACATTTTCAGGAACAGAATTTATCTTATAGTCTAGTTTTGTGGAAAGAAATAAACTTTTCCGAGCGTTAATAACCTGTATGTCCCTATGTATGCTTAGATTTTTAAAACTAAGCAACGGATTTTGATGCGGTTTTTTTAATAGATAGATTGATACATAAGGAAGGTTTATATGTATAATACATGCATATTATAGTAGAGAAACACTGATAATTTTAGAGGTTTCTAATGTGACGTCGTAAATAAACACATTTTTTTTGGTTACATTGCAAACGCTGGCTGAACCCTATGAGATAGATCAAAATAATGTACTACAGGTAGCTTAAATACATTGCGCATTTAATATAGATCAATATGGCCCTTTACAGCATGTAATTTAAATGAATATTTTCGAAGATATTACAGATTTAAAATGCAGAGACATAGCGGTTGCGCGTCGCGTGCCTATGAAAACATGTTTTGTATTGTCTAATGAAAAAAAAGCTGTGATCGTTGTATAAAGACTTCTGTAGTATATTTAGTATCAGCATTGCACCCGTGCGAAGCCGTTATTAAATCTATTGGTAAAAACCCCATTAAAATTCGTTGTGTAGTTGATCCAAGCGTACAGACAGCGGAAAGCTACTTTTATCACTTGCCCTCTCTGCTCCGCTGAGGGTTCAACAAATCAAATAGAGATTTACATATACTGCTATTCAAGTAAATTAAAAATAAGAGAGTTTTTTAAGCCTAAACATCTTTGCAATCACTCAATGTGTTTGACGGCTCTGTATTCGTAATGCGGTAAAAAAAAAGAAATAAGTAACCAAGACAGTTAACGTTGATAAGATAATTAAACGAGAAAAAATATACATATAGTGCCAAACAACATGTAGATTTCTTTAATTATTCTTTCTTATAGGAATTCTCTAAACTACATTTCTCCTAAACCAAGCAATGGATTTGGAAGTTATTAACAAGTAAAAAAATGTTCTGTAATAAACTATATGAGAGCTATCTATAAGCTTTATTTCAATAAATAATAAAGCTGAAACGTAAAATTAACGAGGTATACAGAAAAAGAGAAGCGATTTAAAAATAAAAATGAAATATTGCTCCTGTGCTTTAGCAAGGTAAAGTAATTGATTTTATGCAGTAACTGCATGAATACCGAGAACCTATTTCAATTTCCCTATTCATTGAAGAAAGTTATTTAGTTTAGGGTAAACGAGAAGTAAAGAACTTTTATAATTTGGTATAAGATGCGAATGTTACGAACAGACCAACTAATAATCATAAACGGCCACAGAAATCTTGTAATTGCAATTTATTTTAAAAAAGCCCGAGAGACCTGTTTCTGTGTATCTATACGTCTGTCTGTGGCATCATAGCGTTCAAGATAAAGGACCGATTTTATTGCGGTTTTATTTATCTGAAAGCTGATTTAATAGAGATAGTTCTTGTAATAATTTCTGAAGATCTCGTCACCCATTTGAAGACTCTTAGCTAATTTCTAACTTGAGAGAAAAAATTCCGACGATTTTTAATATAAGTTTTAGTTATTTATACATTTATTACTCAAATTTGTTCGTACAAAGGCGAATCAATTGCCTTGAGGCATTTTCTTCCAGTTCACCTCCAGCAATAATAAAAAGATGTATGCAGATAAGTCAAATATTATCCAAAAAAAACATGCGTAGTAAATGAAATTTTTTGACTGTAAAAAGTTCTACGATCTCAAATAAATAAGTCAGTTATTTTAGTTAGTATCGAAGCAAGTATATATAGAAGCATCTATTTTTATTAGAAATTCTATATTAAGTTTCGATAATAAGGATAATGACTTAATGTTGCATCTAAATATAGTGTTATCAAAGTAGTAAAATTAAAAAAAATGTATTTGTTAACAAAATCCCAATACGGATACGTTTCTGGCAAAGCTACAAAGCAATAAAACACCGACCTTAATACATTATTGGGACAGAATTCCTTCTAGTTCTTTTATCCGTGACGACTCAAGATAGGAATACTCGAGGTAATAAAAATCACTTTGGCAGCTGTAAAGCTGAGAAAACCATGCAAACTTTAATACTACCTGTTTGTCGCTCTCCCTTGAATGTTTTAGCAATTGGAAGAATAGATAAAATCTTCTTGAATTAATCGAATATTTTTTGATATTACATTTTACACAAGAGATAAAATTAAGGTATTCTGATCTACTTAAAATTGAAATTGATTAGATACCTAACAATGTCTTAATTTTATCGGTTGTAACTATAAAGAAATACTTTTATAAATACAAATCAAATTTATTAAACTAATTCTAAATTAATCTTGACACAATAATAACATGATGATAAAAATTCAAGATTAATTAAAAGTAGTTACTGAAATAATAATACAGAAGCTAATGAAATCGACACCTGGGTCGTTATCCCCAGGCTATGTTTGAGTTTAGTAAAATTTCGTAACTTACGTTTTTAAGAAATTAGTGTTTACTCTTTTTAACAGTGTTTTTTCGTATTATTTGAACCGAATCCCGAAACATAAGTTAACAAATTTACGAATTTACAGTAAGATCCAAAGTTCTTAAATGTCTATTGGTCTTTAATAATTCAAATCTATGTACTATACTTTTAAACATTAAAACTTTAGATTCATTTCTTAAAAAAAAAGATGTAAATGATGTATTTAAATTAAGCTAGAGCAAGAGTCTTGACAGACATATAGGTGAAAAAAAAAGAGGTACGCAAGTCAAAAAAATAATTTCATTGAATTCATACGAAAAATAACATAAACAGAAAACTGTGAATTTGCGGAACTAGTCCACGAATATCACGCTGAGCTTTTATGTAGCCCAAAAGTACACACTGTTCTCATTGTATGTATTTAACCTTACTTTCATGGGAGCCGTTTAAAATATTGTTCTTGGTTTCTCTCTTATTTCCCTGGACACTTTCTGGTATTAAAACGGTTTATTAAAATACTGCTTGTATCTACTTTGTTTTAACTACATATTAAGCTTTACTGCACAATAACAGCAGACAGTATCAAGCAGTTCTTGGGGCTAGTAATCGAGGTATAGTTTTAAAGAACACTTTCAGGTTGCATCAACACACTTATTTACTGCTCAGTCGCGTTACCTGTATTTAATTTAACTAATCAACAGTTCTACTACTAACAGTTTCTTTGATATCATTTATAAAATATAATAAATTATACACTCTACAGAAATACGTATATGGTTAATCTAGACTGTAAGCCAAGAAGTACCTGAGCCTTGAGACGCAAATGTAAGTTTACAAGACCCTTTCACAGTATTGTAACACTCCTTATTAATTGCTAGCTAAACTAGAATATTTTCGACAACATTTCTTTTATTCTTCTATCAGGACCAGGTGTATGCATTGGTAGCTAAAACTTGGATTGCACTTATCTTAATATATACTTACTTATATATAAAGCTGAAGAGTTTGTTTGTTTGAACGCACTAATCTCAGGTACGACTGGTCCGATTTGAAAAATTCTTTCAGTGTTAGATAGCCCATTTATCGAGGAAGGATATAGGCTATATATCATCACGCTAAGACCAATAGGAGCGGAGCTACACTACACAAGACTAGTAACTTATAAATCAGAGGGTATTATTGACTATCGATGGATATCAAGTGTGGCTAAAAACTGATTCTTAACATTGAGATCCAATGATTATTTATTAAACTATACAATCCACATAACGAAGGCTATTAACATATTAATTGAAAAATTGTTTTGATATCGCAAAGCTCTGTTAATCGCTGTTTACATAATGATTAAGTATTACGAATCCGAAAAAGTTCGGTTGTTCATAAAAAAAATCACGAAAAATGTCTAAAGTTCTGATACAAAAATATACATAGAATCTCTTTTTCTGAACCATACTGTAACAATTTAATGCGCTACAGGCGTGATCTCATGGAGACGGTCGCCAAGTGACTAACAGAATTGAAACTCCTTTTGCGTTTCGTAACTTTTTTTGTTCACACACTTTTAAAGCGCTGATTGTAATTCCCAGTAATATAGGTTACTGTTTTTCTATCAAATATCCAGAGGTAAAACCTTTCATCCATACCAGCAAATCCTAAAACCCATCCATGATCCGTTGGTCTGGTTGTAAATTATTTTATACGGTAAAGCTAATTAAGCCGGCTTCTATTGAATATCCGCTGTTAGCTGGTTTATTTTAGAAATTGGATGGGAATTTCATTCATAGGCCTCAAATTCGATTTGATCCAAAATAATAAAGTGTACGTGGGCTGATTGTTTCATTAGCTGCTGTTGATACCCTGATTTGATTTCCGAGATTAAGGTCATGTTTAGTTGTTTATAAAATATTGAATTTTGATATTTTACTTATCAAAATATTTTTTACATGTTATCAATTATATAGAAAATAACCAGCACCTACAATTTAGATGTGATATTGTTAAGCAGTAAGCATAAGGAAGGATTTTTGGAAATTTAATTTCTAAAGTGGGAGGAAAGTTTGTATGAAAATCCGTTATTTTCGAATTTATTGTGGATTTACTGACATGATAACCAAATACATACTATATACTACTTTGTATAAAAAGTCGTTTCCCGCCGTCTGTACACTTAGCTCTTTTAAAGTACACAAAGGATTTTAATGCGGTTATCAATAAAAGATAATATGATTCAAGAGGAAGGTAGAAGTAGAAGTAAAAGAACTGAAAATAACACTGTGAAAACAAATAAAATTAAAGCTATAGTTGTAAGTAAACCTTAAGTATTGCCGTGCGCCCGATGGGATTTCCCTTGGGCAACCTTTCAGAAAATAACAACTTCCACGTTTACATTTTTAACTTTCTCCCCTCATGTTTTACCTGACGTTGCTTGTTATATCATGTTTTTCATTATACGACGTAGATTTAATAAGATATATTTAACCCGTGAAATTTCTTAACTCTTTTATCTCTACAAGAATTAATTCATTCAAAATATCATTTTGCACTGTCTCTGGTGGTAATTTTCTTTCCTGATATATTATAGTATTGTTGTAATTTTGGATGATATTATTAAGAAACTAATAGATAGAGTGATTTAAGAAAGTACGCAAAGTAAAAGCATGAGTTTAAATTCATAAAGCAAGAAAATGTTCGCAATAACAAAGCTCTACCACCCAAGTATCTTGTATAACATATCAAAGGACTCCAGCCTCCAACTCCATATATAATGTATTCTGAATAATGTTCTGCAAAGCAGTATGGAGTTATCTGATGTAAACTAAGTTCTGAAGTCACGTAAAGGCTGCAAGTTCGTTAAGTTCTTTCACAAACGTGAATTCATCCGCTCTACATACTCCAGTAAAGTGTGTTAAGCACGCAAATGCGAAGCAGGACTTCAAATCCATTTATACTTTAACGCCTTTAATATTCTCATCTTATAAGAAAACTTTATAATCCTGTCTTTAGAATTAAGGTAAAGTTATTTCAATTATGAACGAGTATTTTGTTTTGAACAGAGCTGCTGTTAGCGGAATGCGTGATTTAAATTCAAATTTAAGCAAGTTATTCATAAATTATATACAAGTTGTAAAACATTTAGGTTATATTTACTCATGTTATATCGTGACGTTAATTGGAAAATCGAAAAACCTCCCGATTTAACGACAAACCCCTCAAAACCTGGAAATTGTTTAACTTTGGTTGGAATGATTAGTTTACCTTGAAACTTGATTATTATTTTGTAATTTCCTTATAACTACAATACCTAAAAAGCTATAAAATACTCATCATATAATGTATAGAAATTACACCTTATTTAATGCTTCGGCGATCGGGCGCGCTAGACTTTAAAATAATCTCTAAAGCTTTAAGATAGATACTTGATAAATTGTAATGAAGTTAAAGAGTAACCTCACCTAGTTTACAATGAATATTGTAATGTTTGCCAAGTAAACCTGAACCTACTTCACAATCCCCAGGCATTTCTTAGGTATCTATTGTAACATTTAGATAGTGAAGTATCATTACGTAGTATAAAACAAAGTCGCTTTCGTCTGTCTATACGCTTAGATCTATTAAACTACGCAACTGATTTTAATTCGGTTTTCACAAATAGATGGAGTGATTCAAGACGAAGGTTTATATGTATATATAGTAGAAAAACGTGCAAAGTTAGGACGGCTCACTAGTTAATATTATAAAGATAAGATATTAGCATAATAAAAAAGATGGAAAATGTTAATAGGTTCATTAATTTCTGAAATTTTTTACAATTATTTTAAAAAGCTCATTACTAAGATCAAACAAATGATCAAGTATACTTGATATTTAAAATTTCAACATTGCAAGAATCTAATGGTAATAATTAAGAGCTTTCTGCTTATCACGCATTTTAACATCTGTAAGAACCGATATCATTTGTGATAATTAATGAACTTAAAACGCCGACTCAGGTATTCATTATTCAGATAAAAATTGTCGGTATAAATAAGTTAATGATCTATTTAATAGCAAAACTCAATAATAAAAATACAAATTTCCTGTTCAGATGAATATTCATATTTTAAAAAAAAGAAATATGCTAGACATTTAGATGCTGGGAATATTTACTAAAATATTTAGCACTAGCTGACCCGTTAGAAGTTGTCCTCTCTTAACTGTGACGTCAAATGCCATAAAGTTTATACATACTATCAAAAGCGATAAGGTTACTTATGTTCGTTCAATTTTAAAATTTATCGCCCAAATTTTTTATTTTTTTTTCTAACATAAGAACCTTCTCCTGATATTGAAAAACACAAAAAAGCCAATATTTATTTTCTACAGTATCTACTACTTTAACTTGAACCCAAACATGGACAAGATTTGACTTGCATTTCTTATTTTAAGAATAACCATAATTGGAGGAGCTTTATGGAAATATTAATATTACGAAGAAAGTACTAGCTAAATACACTACAAAAAATTCTTTCATCATAGTTGGTGAAATACGTATGTAATAACAAATTTTCAAAACAATTTCAACGAAAATTGTTAATTATCTAATGTCTGTACAACGAAGATTTTCTTTGTCTGGCTAAAACGTAAATTGAATACAGTTTAAACAGGTTACTGCTGTAGGTTTCATTAAAATCAGGTGTTCAGATGTTAAATCAGAAAAAAGTCATTGACATTTAAATATACTTTAATGAAGCTAGGGCAAGTCATATAGTCTGTCTGGCTTTAAGTTAACTTCAGAGTTAGTCTTCAAATAATTGTGTCAGATTTTTACACACAAAGAAACTTTCTGAAAACGCTGAGTTGACAATCAAATTGAAAATTATAACAACATGATTATTGCAATCACCATCTGCGAGTTAGTACTAAAACATTCTCATATATTCAAAGCTTTGCATAATTTAGTATCGTACTTGCGCAAAACGAGCATTCAGCAATTCTGTACGCAAATTAGATTTGCCTAAATTGTTAACTGTTCAATACGTTGGTAATAATCGTAGAATATAAAATGATGTTCAATATACGCGTCAATGAAGCCAAACCAACGTTGGCATAACTAACTTTACCTATTTACAGGTTAAAAGTTTGAAAGCTTAGGAAAATAAATACGCCTAAAGAGCTCTGCAGTAGTGTTACAAACTGCTATATGGCAATAACTTGCTTAATGCTATATGCTTTATTTTTTAAGCATGTTGTTATACGTGCTTTTTACTGGCACGCTATATTTTATATAGTATGATCTTTATATTCATATTTGTTATGGCAAAACTGTGGTGACTGTTAACTGGCAGCTCTAACCCTATCGTTGGACAGACAGTATGCTTTTTGAATTTATTACGATCAGGGTTGCAAGTTGCGATGTGTCATGCGATGCGCGATATAGCAAATAGCAACAAGTGAGATAAAGATATGATGAGTGAGTAAAAGATAGAATATGCACTCTTAACAGGAAACTGAAAACCTTCATAATGGAGTCCCACCATCACCACGCACAACTTTGATGTTTATCAGGTGAGATCATTACAACAACAGAGGTTTATGTCTTGTTATTCTTATTATGTACCCGCAAATATAAAGTTATTAACGGTGTTACTGTTTTATTTTAAATTATGGTGGAAATGGTATAGTATACTTTAAAAACATTTTTTTCAGATAATATTAGTGAATATAACAATTTAGAAGCCATTAGATTTTATTAATTTGTTTATTTATTACAAATAGTACATTTTAACTTAGTAATAATCGTTAAATAAAAGATTATGTTGAAACGTATACGCAAATACGAGCGGAATCACGAGCGTCGATTTCATCCGATCTTTATTGGATAAAGCTATTTTTATGGTTAGGGATGTCTGACTAAACTACTGTGACAAAATTGTTGACTCCTAAAGTTTTGTTTCCTAAATTAAAACACCTAATTTAACCAAACTAAAGAAATTGGTTCGGAGAACTAACAAGAAGATAAAGTTATTAACATTGTTGCTAACTTTCTTAGATAACAATAGAATAGGTATCAATTTTGAAGTCTGTGAGTACTGACTGACTGACTGACACTCCCTAGACGGCTATTAAAATATTAAAATGCAAGTTCCATTATATATTTTTTAAATAACTAGCCAACTTTCCAATCATTTCATTCACGCTGAAAACTTATTTCATTAACTCCTGATGCAACTAAAAATCATTTCGCTATTTATTTAATTTACTTATTTTTTTCATGCGCTTCAATATTCACAATTCTTAGGAAATATAATATGGATTCTTCATATACCCGAAAAAGGGTCTGAACAAGGTTTTTTTAAGCTTATTTTCTATAGACCTTATTCAGGCAGTGAATATATTAAATGCGAGTAAATTAAATTAAATTCAGTCTAAAGCAGAATAAACAAAATTTACCAACAAACACCGTATCAAGGTTCACTCTAACAAAGCTCTGAAGCAAATCGAGCTAGGTTAATTAAAATCAATGTTAATGACATCGTCGTACAAGCTTCAACCCTAGCAATGCCTTTGTGCAGGCGCGATATTGAAGCGTGTGGTTAGCATCCGGACGCACAATGGAGATTAGGATCGGTGCTATCCCTCACGAGCTACGTTCACCTATTATTAGCTGCCTGGCTATTGGCTATTTATGTTATCTAGCTACCTGTGCTGTATGGCATAGAGCGTTGACACTACAGGCTTCTCTATCTAGTTATCGAGACGATAGCAACATGATCTATAACGATCGGCATATTAGACTGCGACTTACTAGTGACCTATGTCCCGATCAATCTGAGGCAGTCTAACTAGTGATACCATACTGCAAGTAATGCAAATAGTCTAATTTATTGTGATGCTGTACCTAAAATGTATTAGGATCGGTGCTATCCCTCATGAGCCACTTTCACCTATTATTAGCTGCCTGGCTCCCAAAAAGCCCCTGTAAACCTGAGTATGTGTCACAAGTCCCAGCTAATAAAACTTAAAGCTCGCATAAGATACTAGATCGTCAAAGGCTATCAAAGGTCGTTGAATTGCTTACAAATTTTAATAATATTCATGTTTGCAAAACCGCTGACTTAAAACTAGAATTACTTTAGCATACCTGTCTAAACACAAAGCTTGGAATTTTTTCTGAATATTGCAATATGTACCTGCAACAAAAAACATTAAATAAGTATAGTTAAATTTTTAGTTTTATAACAACACTCTCCACATACAATAATTACGAAAATCAGGAAAAAAAATTCTGTATAGAATATTTTTGCTGTCATATTAAACTGTTTTATTATTAACTTTCCCGATATCCTATCATGTTTAGAATTTTAGCAGTCTTACTCTAAAAATAGTTTTCTTAACCTCACCAGAAATATTAATTTTATATAATAACAAATCCTATTAAGTGGAAGGACGTGTAGCGAGGATTGTTGTTTGATTAAGAACCTATAGAATCGCTTCGTTTGACACAATTTGAGCGAGGCTAGGTGCATGAAGCGATATAATATATTGGTAGGATTGCTATTGGTTCAAACAACCACATCCCTCGCTACGCATTCTCCTTCATCTCTAGCGGAAACGCAGTCTAAATCTAGTATAAATCCAATCATCATTAGTACTAGTAGTCATTAATCATGATCTAATAAATGTAGCAAATAAAACAAGTACTAGAAATTGCAAATCAAATTCAACGGCACGAGCGCTAATTAGCAAAGCTTTACAGAATACTAAATGACTGAGCCCTTTGTCCTCGCAGATTAAGTCGAATAGACATCCAGACGAAAGGCGATCAAATCCTATACTAGGACTAATTTTGCTTTAAAATATATTTCAACACCTATTTATATAAAAATTAATTAATAAACTGTAAAAAAAAATAAGTACAAGCTTTTACTACTTATACATTAGATTCAATTGTTCGTTTGATACCCATATTATGAGAGTATTTTAAAATAATAAGTCTGCCATCTTGCGTGCTCTGCCATATTGGATTTAGGGTAGTAATTTTATATTGAGTATTCTTTTGAACAATTTTTTTATTTCCTACCCATATCATGGGCCTGTACATAAAATACGCAAGTCCCGTCTGCAATATTCCATTTAGATTGACATCAATTAATTGAGGATTTAAATTTAGTTACAAAATTTTACCCACACAAACAAACAAACATTTTAATTTAAATAAAACCTTGTGAAAATCAATCAGCAATGTTGTGACGTCATTTATTCGCTCAATGACATCTAAGAAAGTGTAATTGACAGACACACTAGACCGCCATTTTGATTTAAAGTACTATCACACATTGTTGTTAACGAAGAATTTCGAAACTTTATTGATTTCCAAACTTTAGAATCAGAATTTATATATGAAAACTGGGAATCAAGAATCAAGAAAAAAAATAGTTGACCTGTGTTTTTCGTTGAATTCATAAATAAGTTTGAATAAAAGAAAAATTAAGATGATATTTTTGTACGAAAATACGAAGCGTAGTCATTGGAGATAAACACAAATGATTATGAAATAGATATCCTTATTTTTTCGCTAGCTAATCTAGATTGTAATTTATATTATAAAAGTAATTTTGTCAGCTGTCACCTTTAGGCAATTTCACTTGAAATCCGAGAAAATATTTCTTGTGCGATCAAATTAATTATTTCAGATTACAAAAGAATATATTTATCACAGTGCGATTTTATTACTTCTTAAATTTCTTGAAAGAATTTGATTAAATAATTTCAGCTGGTTTGATTTCAGTTTAAGCTGGTGTTTCATCCATCCATGCGACAGAAATATGATTACTTTAATCAGCAGTTTTTTTTTATTTTTAATAGAAAAAGCTAAAGAAGTTTGATTTTTTGAGTAATTTCAGGGAGAATTTTGATTGATAGTGAACGTCTTTAACTTTTACTTAGTTTGTAACAGAAAAAGTCTTGTCCTGCCCTTAGATTATAAACCCCAGGAACTGTTAAGACTATCTGTCGTCATATTTAAATAAAGATGTATTTAAGCGAAAAATGCAACAACGGTTAATCTAAGTGTATGCTATTATTATCATCTTTCGTTTTACTGTGCAGTAATATATTAATGCAGTAAATATATTAATTTAATATAAGTTAATTGTGAAATAAATGAAATTTAGTGTTGTGCTTAAAATATATTGTTTTGTAACACAACAAAAAAGTAAATTAAGTATGAAATTAAACTAGGTCTCCTGCGCGTTGGCAGCAGCTCAACTGCGCCATCGTATATAGGTCATGTTTACATGATATGAGTATTTTAATCTATAAACTTTGACATTAAACTGCAGCCTATATAGCGTAAGTGTGCAAGATATTATACAGTAACTCTTCACTTTATTATACCGTAGCTCATATTAGCATCAACATGGACATTAGCCTATTAAACTGATAAAGCAAAAATAATGAATCTACTAGTGGAGTAGCCTTTACAAGAGATAAATCTTAAATATTCAATAGATGCAGACTAAGTTAATTTGCGGTAATCCATATTTAAACGATATTGCTACAGTACACGAAGTTTACGTAAATTTATAAGATGGAGGCAGCAAATAAAATGTTATCCTACCCACATCCAACACCATCCTCAGGAGACTGACTCTATAAAACTCGATTGCAGAAAATACTGCAGTGCGTTGAATGAAACTTTACTTGATAAAATACATCAAACAGATCTCCGTAGTATTTGTTGTATAATATATTAATAATATCAAAATGATATTTCCTATATGTAAACATTATCAAGTCAATAAATAATTTCTACTCATGAGAATCTTATATATAAAATTCTTGTGTCGCAATGTTAGTTATCATACTCCTCCGAAACGGCTCAACCGATTTTTATGAAATTTTATATTCATATTCAGTAGGTCTGAATCGGCTACTATCTATTTTTCATCCTCCTAAGTAATAAGGGGGGTCCCTCCCCAAATTTACATGGCAAAACAACGTTTGCCGGGTCAGCTAGTATATGTATAGTTTTGTCTAATAAGTGGTATTGCAAACTTCTGGAAAATTGCAAAATTATTATTTTTATTAAATTCAAAACACTATAGCATTAGCAATATACAGGCAATTGTTACATATGTTTCGATTACATCTGGATGTACATATGGTGTGTTAACTGGTTCCGTGGCCTGGCCGCTGCACTCTGAGTAAGTATAAATAACTGTACCCATTCATCTTTGTGGTTTAGCATTCGCGTAGCTGTTTATTTGTTCTGTCTACACTTACAAATCAGTAATCATTATTGTTTTATTTTCAAATTAAAATAAATGGCACATTAATCAGCTTAGTAAGAGGGAAAATGTAAACAAATCCTAGAAAAGTCTTTATGTGTCTCCTTCTACAAGGATTACTATTACAATAATTACATGATAACTATTCATTTACTAGTCGCGTTACCATCATTTTAATTTATTGCCAATTTATTAACATATAATAAACACAGATAAGAATTATATTTAAATGGACCTGAAATGTTATTAGTCCGATTAAAGCCGCTATTGTTTTCTCTGTTTATATTTCTTTTAACATCAAACTTATTAGAAAATAATATTTTCGTGTGCACTAAATAATTTAAAGTTTGTTTTATGATAGATACCTAAATAACCACAGCGAAGCTTATTTTTGTATGAAAAATGAAGGAAAGTTCTATTTTCACTGTCAATAAATACAGACGCAGTAAACACAGTGCTTGTGGTTTAGCAAATCACTATTTAACACTTTTAAACAGTTTACTGTGATCATAAAATAGTCCATGAAGTTCTATTCGTATACATTTTAACGTGCTATATTGGTCCTAATCAAAAGCTTTAGATGACGTCTATACTCGTAGAGTTCATAGATCTCGATGTGTATGACCAGATTAAAATTTAAGATAATAATTATATGAGAATATTCGCAACAGAATAAACCATTTGAAATAATTAAAGTAGAAAGAAGCCACGACTTTGTAACCAATATTGAAGAAGAAAAGCGAACAAATAAATCTTAAGAAAGATCATTGAACCAAGGGCATATAAGATTATAATCAATTTCAATTTCCATTTTCTTTCTTTTCATTATATAAACGTTTTTGGAATTTTCCCTTTTCATGTGCTATAGGATTCTTGCCAATTGTAATCAGTGTAGGTCAACCGTTGACCTACAACACTAATTGGTAGTGACAGCGTGTAATAGGTCGAATATTTTTATGAAGTTCAGGATATCGATGTATATGATTTGATTAAAAGATTTCCCGCTATATTTATGTGGTTTTCATAAATAGATAGAGTGGTTCAAGAGGAAGGTAAGAAGGTTTATAAATCTTTAATAAATAAAGCATACTTTAATGTACAGGGTTAATTAAATGATGAGAATGCTTGGAACCTAAGTGACGTTGACTCTCAAGCTAAATGATTTGTATAACAATTTATGTAAACATGGCTTTTTGAAAAGAGCGACTGTTGAGTTTCTGGCCGGCTCTTCTCAACAGAAAACTGCTTTCCGAGCTGGTGGTAACTTCACACAAACTGACTGACCGACCATTTTTTGACGTATCAACAGTAATTTTAGACAAAAGTCTAATTGAAATAAAATATTTTGAGTTTGAGTAAATGTATATTACACGCATATTAGAGAAAAGAAACCATGCAAATCCGGGGCAATTGGTGGTGGTTTGAAAATATTTCACGAAAAAATGACGCTATAACTGTTAAACTAAATATAAAAGCTTGCAACGTAGAATGATGAAAGAAACGCAAACAAATAAATCTTAAGGGAAATCATTGAACATAAAACCGACGCAATAGCTTTAAAAATTATAAATAGAGTCGAAACGATGTCAAAAACAATCGGCGACGACATTGTTGTATAAACATAATGAAAACGCCGAATATATTTATGAACTGGGTCATTACCACCCTTATTGTATGCATTGTTCTTCAAAACAATCTCTGCCAGTGACAATCATGGTAAGACTTCTATCGTTCCGTTAACTCTTTGGTAAGGTAAATTATGGCTATACAAATATTTGTCATTATAATAACAAAAGAATATCATCACAGTAGATTTACAATTCATACTTTCCATAATGTGTTAAATGCAGAGTTTGTGGTCGTTTGTTCATTTTAGACGCTATAATTACTTATTTTGTGTACTATTATACATTTATGGACTATAATCTGACTTAATATCTCCTTCGGAATAACATTAGAATATGTTTAACTAGTCCACCCACCCTGGCTTCGCTTTTTATTGGTCTATAACCTTTTTCTCACATTCGATTAAAATAAAATAAATCCTATATTTTAAATTAGATGTGTAGCACAACTTCGGTATACAATTTTGTTCAGCAGTAATTATGTAACACACGGATAATAAGACAAACAAAGATTTTGAAAATAATGAAGCTGTCTTAAATATCTTCCATGTCTGTAACATTCTATGAATTACATTTGCCATATCATTATTTTTTCCATAACATTAACTTAAAATACACATTGTATGTACATAATTCTTTCTCAATTAACAGTCAAGATTAACACTTTACATACGCTTAAATTTAACTTGTTAAGAAAAGTAATTATGAAATGATTTGAACCAGCAAAGCATATGTAAATTGGCTAATAAAGTAAGCGACGATGTCGGAGTCGTATTAATGGCTCAAACTCCCCACAAGTTTTGATTTATCGGTGAAAAAGTGGAACAAAACCTTCCATTATTCAGAGAATGAGCTATAACTCTTGGAACACCTGTTCACACTTCAAACATCAGATCGATAAATCCGAACCGATTGACGAATTAAAAAGGCTTTTGTAGATTTTGCTGCATTGTAGGATTTGTTCTAAAATTGCATTTACTCGAACCTATTTGAATTGTGCGTTTAGGAAATTACTTAATATATATTAAAAATTAATCATTATGACACAGAAAGATCTATTTTATAGCAAACTATGGCCCGGCCCGGTAAACCTCCCTCTTTGTTCACTCTGTCTATTAATGAAAACAACATTAAAATCCATTTCGTAATTTAAAAGATCAAAGCGTACAGACCGCTGGAATCAACTTTGATTTGTATTATGTAACTGCAAAAAAGCAGTGATGGCCTAGTGGTTGAGACTTCAAGTCTTACTCGGGAGGTCCGAGGTTCGATCCTGGGCACACACCTCTGACTTGTGAGCTATGTGTGTTAAGCAATTAAATATCACTTGCTTTAACGGTGAAGGAAACCTGCACTCCTGAGAGTTCCCAAAAAGTTCTCAAAGGTGTGTGAAGTCTGCGAACCCGCACAGGGCCAGCGTGGTGGACTATGGCCTAATACCCTCCTCATTCTGAAGAGGAGACCCGGCTCAGCAGTGGGCCATTGAAGGGTCGTGATGATGATGATGATGATGTATTATGTAAGGAATATAGAGATTGGTGTTGTTACCTCACTCTTTGTTACAAATTAGCAACATTGTTGATTACTTTATATGCGATTAGTTCCTTTTGTTTTATTTAAAGTATAACCTCTGTTTTGATAGATTTGAGCCAGTCTGTCAAAATATTTCGCACAGTTAGTATTAAAGTAGTGAAACTAATAAATAGTGTAGTTTTACTAATCCTAATGTAGTTACAGAAATTATCACAAAATCTTTGGCAATTTTTACCGCTCAGTCTCCTTCATGTTTTCTTCATTATACGTGACACTGGCAGAATGTTTTTTGCTTAAGCACATTCAAAGCCATGAAACAAAAAAAAAGAGAATCTCCCTTATGGAAGATCGCTTTAGGCTTTGATGATATATTTATTATGTTACTAGTTTTTTGATAACTTAATTATATAATAATAAACAACTGGTTTTGAATTTTTGTTTTATTTTTTTTTTTAATTTTAATAAACTTTTTTTTATTATTTTATAAAGGATAGATTTTTTTATATCTACTAGTATTAAATTTTTGCTTTTTTATTCTCTTTATGAAAGTTGTCACTCATTCATTTACATAGTCTCTTCTTTAATGTTTAAGTTTTGTTTTGTATAATTCTTTCTACTCCTTATCATAATCAGTACATGCTGTATTTGCTTTAATAGGTAATGCACTTAAAAAGTTTATGTGTAGCAAAATAACAGTGTATGTATCAATGTAATTACCACTGGCGAATCTAAAATAAATAAAATAAAAAATAATGGATAATGAGGTTAAGCGGTGGAGTTGATCTCCCATATATGCTTAAAATACAAATGTTGAAGCTTGCCCTAAAAATTAAAGATTGAACTATTATATATCCTTGGCTAATTCAAAAATAATTCACTTTAAACATTTAATTTCTGGCAATGGCATACTATTTCTCTGACACCATATTTTACAAGTGAAAATGAATACAAGAAAAATTTCGAATTTACGATTCATTTTCCGACATTCTCTTTAGTCCTTTCGCGCTAGGAACTTGTCTAGTCAAAAGATGAGAGGACATTTCGCCTTTATGTATAACAAGTAGCAATTTACTATCGCTTCGCTCAGGTTTCAATGAGCTTTTATATTCGCTTTTGTTCTCATAGAACTGGTTCTCGTTTAAATACAAACAAACAAGAATGTTAAAATAGTAATGTGTCTAAAACAACATTTTTTTATAATGTGCTAATTTATATGAGAATATGTGTATTGATATAAACAGCAAGGTCGATTTTAAGAGGTCATTATATCATTTGGAATTCGATCACAATATTTTTGAAGGATGCTTATTTTTAGCAAAAAATATGAATAAAAAATGTATATTTTTATGTTAAGAAACATTTAAGAAAACTTATTACAGGAGGCTTCCTGCCAATATGACTCAAAATAATGAATTTTAACATTTATTTAAAAACTAGACTTTATTTAATACTAGTCGACCTGTCCGTGCTATTTATCACGTGTATTTAGCCATTTTAAATCTGTAATATCTTCGAAAATATTCATTTAAAGTTAATGCTTTAAAGGGCGATATTGATCTATAAAAAATGATAAATGTATTTAAGATACCTAATTGGATAAGGATTAATGCTGTAATTGCTTAAAATCGCTTCGTAAATAAGCCTTATTTCCCGTAAAAAGTAAAGGATAAAAAATGGTTATTGTGGTTTATCCCTAAGAGATAGTCATATACCATCTCGAACTTTTTTGTAGACCTTTTTAAGGTGTACAATACTGTAGTACATTATCTTGATCTACCTCGTGGGGTTCAGCCAGCGTTTGCAGTGTAAGCGAAAAAAATGGGATTTTTTAATGACATCACATTAGAAACCTTTAAAATTATCAGTGTTTCTCTACTATATTATGTATGTATTATACATATAAATCTTACTCTTAAATCACTCTATCTATACAAAATATCGCATCAAAATCCGTTGCGTAGTTTTTAATATTTAAGCATACATGGGGACATAAAGACAGACAGCTGAGGCAACTTTGTTTTATACCTTCCTTATATTTATAGATCTTATGAAATCGCCATTAAATTTGTTTTTATTATAATAATATGCAATTCAGACAAGAAGGCGAATAGTGCTTGGAACTTGCGACTAAATAGCCAGTTTGAAAATTGTCTATATTATATTTCTCGCTACCACTTCGACTGCAATATTTTATCTATAAATCTCCTCGTCAAAATAAATATATTATTTTATTAATTATAAGTTGAAACCTTAAAATACTTAACGTAAATTGAAGCAATTAGAATATTCGGGTGTAAAGCCAGATTTACATTTTAACCAGTGGTGGAAAATGAGTTTTATAACATTCATTAAAATGGTAAATTTAAATGTAAACGCATACTTTCATTAAGTTTTGGCAACCGTTTATGAAACCGATAATATTTCTGGTTTTGTATGCGAAATATTTTTAAATTTGTTAATTGAAGACCAGATAGGGAAGTTATTTAATATCCAAACAGTATAGTAGAGAATTTACTATGTTAATAGTATAAACGCAGATCAACAGTATCACGACTTGTTGACTGCTTTGATTTGTTGATTACTCGCGATGTAAAAATAATGATTTTTGTCATGGCGTCGCTTATCGGTTGTACCACCTTTAAAATTCAAATGCTACTTAGATTAATGTTGCCAGCCTAACTAACAGATTATTAATTAATTTTATAATTTGCTTGTCTCTTAATTTATGTATATTGTCAAAATATTATTGTGATTTTTTTTGGAAATTAAATAGATGGAAAGTTAATAGTAGTTGTGTCATAGATGAAATATTGATTATGAAAGTGTGAATATGAGGGGAATCATAGATTACAGAATAAAGGTTTACAGAGAAGATGATCTTGAATTTATATTACAGGTTATTTGTTAACGCATTAAATTGTAACCACCAAATTCTGTCAATTTTTGCCTGAACCAATACTTTGAAGTGTTAGAACATTATTGACTCTGTAAGAGTCGAGTAACCCAGCACCCGTTTGGTGGTAGGGGATTTATTCCCCAACTGGCTTGCGACCACCAGCATGCTAATCCGACCGCCAAGTGTCACTCTTGTTTTGTTGATGTCCATGGGTGATGGTGGCCACTTACCATTAGGTGAAACAAGGCTTTGATAATTTTATTTTTCTTATATCATGAACGTGAAAAAAAAAACGTGTGGTGTCGTGGGACACCGGATAGGGACGAAGTTCCTTATCATAAAAATATTATTTTAAGTTCTATTCGAGGTATAAACAAAATAATTATTCGGGTATACATTATTTATTATGATTTTTTTATTGATAAAAATAATTAAATGTGTCCAATGTACGTTATCATTACACACATTTTCTTATCTCTATGACAAGGCTGTACGGTGTAATACCTTTGCCTTTTCGATTAAATAAAAACAGAGAAATAAAATGTGTCCAATGTACGTTACCATTACTCACATTTTTTATCTTTATGACAAGGCTGTACGGTGTAATACCTTTGCCTTTCCGTTATGGAATAAAAATAGAAATAATGTGTCTAATATACGTAACATTACACAATTTTCTTTCATCTCTAAGACAAGGCTGTACGGTGTAATATCTTTGCCTATTCGATTAAATAATAAAAGTGTTGCATTGATGTTTAAAATCTACCATTTGTTTAGGGTGAAACTTGTTTTTCATAATCAAACTTGAAATGTCCAATTACTGCGTGGGGGGGGGGGGGCAATAACTACGTTACGGACGTTTTTTCCTGGTTAGGGTACCTTCGCATCGCCCCATAAGGAACTTCGTTCCAAAATAACCCGCCTTTTTATGCCGTCCACCTTATCGGATTTAAAATGAAGTCACTTAGCCATGCATTGTTATACAAACTAAACGTCCATGCAAAATGGTGTCTCGATCGGTTGAGGATAACTGCTTTAAATTTCAGTTGCGAGATTTCACCTGCACTTACATACATACAAATATTACAATTAATCTTGTAACAAATTATCATTATTTTTATTCTTTTAGTTTATTATGAACTACACACACACACAGTAATAGTTTACTGACCAATCGGTCAAATTTCTTTTACAAAATAATAAAAACAGAAATAAATTATTTTACACCAATATAAAGAGCAAAAGGTTTTTGTCATTTCACTCGTGAGTCTTGGTAATGATCTTTTTGCTGAAGAACACTTTTTTGCTGATGTAGCTAATTTTGTACTTTATATTTGTAAAATTAACGAAAAGCTTCACAATCTTTAAGAAAGAACACAATTTTAATAACTAAATACTTTTATCTGATAACCTCTCTTTTAAAATAAAAATATCTCGTAAAAAGTCGCAACATGTACTTTAAATTCAATATTTGTTTAGGTTGTACTGGATCATCGCTTTACCTGTCTGAGTTAAATTGTTTTTAAACCTTTTACAAAGCCAAAATATTCTTTATTTAAGAGTCACTAAATAAATATCCTTTTCAAAAATATGATTAAAAAGATAAATTGAACTCGGATATCATCCCGGATCACATAAATCTTCCTTCATCCCTTATAATAACAACGACAAAATTATCGAGTCGTAAAAATGGCCGAGAAACAAGGTGGACGCTTTGCTTTTATAGAAAATGATAAACTGTCACGATATTAGGACTATCTATCTTACAACCGGAAACGATTCGGAAAAAGATCAAAACACATCACGAGAGACCTATCCCCTATCGAAAACACATTGACCTAGAAATACGGAGAAAACCCAAACTCATCTCCATATTCCACCTAACAAATCTGATCCCGATGTTATTGGGACCGGACACGCCCCAAACACTACTATTGTACAATAGAATCAGGAATCCGACAAGAAATTATTCAAAGATAAAAGAAACTCGCCAATATTTAAAATTAAAAGAATCTTGTCAGCGATAAAAGAAAAATTATACCATCTTTATTGAAACGAAAGAGCTTTTATGAAAAAGTACATTTCCATTCATCAAAGAATTCGAAAACAAAATCGACATTGGTGAAATCATCGAGATTTCTTGGCAATTTACAGTTATTTTTGTCTGGAACCTTTAGTATGTACTACCAGAGATTTACAAAACGTAATTTTGTATGTGTCTAAAAAAGTAAGAGAAATGGTGTCGTTTCGGCAATTTTATCCAAACAAAACGATTTAGTTGGCTCTTTTTTCTCACATTTTCTTTACTTTGTCGATACGTCTTGAATAGATAACGTATTTAAGCGGCTAAATTGGCACGAAACCATCAGCGCCTGCATTTCGTGTTAGCAACACTGTTGATAGTGTCTGTGGTAGTTTGATAAGTGATTCTTTACTGTATTATTTAATGTTGACTTGGTTTAATGTTGAGTAACGAGTTCGAACGGTATAGGCGAAAGTTTCAGAGCTCTTAAAACCTGGGTTTAAGCTCTGCGAACCGTTCGGGTTCCCGTCTGAAGTTCTCGTTATTATTATCTTTGACGTGCTACTATGTAGCATAGCTAATGTATCAATAACCTATAGTCTCTAATCATCTTAGAAATAGTTAGTAATATCAGTATTATTTGCGCAGCATTACAGATTCTAAGAAAATAAAGACTAAAAAATATCAAAGATATAAAGGTTATACTTTATTGTAGAGCTTTGTATATTCTAAATTAGCTCTATTTCTGTATAAGGATAATATTCAAGATTCGGGTTCTTCAGTACACCTGTGCGTTAAGTTGAATCGACTTTAACTGTATCGGTTTTTCGACGAGAACCCTTACAACTCGTAAAAAAATAACGATGCTCCCACTTAATGTGTTGAAAAAATAACGTTATTGAAGATCATTTTTTCAAATTTAAATTAATATAATGGTAACTTACAAGTCATTGTTATTAAGTGAATCATAAACTATGAAGCTGACTTTTTTTAAGCACTTGCTGAACCGCCCTCGCTTCGCTGAAATATATTCAACTCGTTCATACACTCACTAAATTACAATATCGTTTGATTATACACTAGAGTTATGATTGTTTTTTTTTATCTGAGAGTAAAAATAATAACTAACAACTTAAGTAGACATATTCCTTAAGATTTCATATAAATCATTTTTGTTTTCAATGAATTTTAAACTTTCTACCGTTTTTTCTGCACATAAAAGCGAAAGATTTACGAGTTACCTGATGGAAGTAATTACCATCGATATCGTTACTTTCTTCGTAATCTGAGAATTATTTTATATTTCTATCTATAACTTTGAGACCTTTTAATAACTTCTACTAATTTTCCAGTGATAAACGAATGAATTTCTATGAAGTATGAACGTTCCATTTCACGGAAAATTCCGCGCCAACAATTCTGCAATATTGCATTTCTACAAAAAACGTGTAGCGTGGATGTGTTTGCTCTACAAATATCAAAACTGGCGAAAAGTTGTATGGATCAAAAGTATTTTTTTTGTTATATGCTTGTAATGAACTTCCTTCAGCTAACCCTCAACTTGACTACGACTCTTGATTCAAAATTGACTACGATTTTAAATATTTTTTAGATCTTCCTTATCCTTATTAAACAGTTACAGTTTCTCTTTAAGAATTTGCATCATTTTGAAAGTATTTTTTGGATTACTCAAAGCGTATTTAATGTATGTTATACTGCGAAATTGTCAAAACATTTCGTTGACTTGTACTACTTTTTTCTTTTTTAAGATTTATTACGATGAATTTACATTCGACTTACACATGATTAAACCACGCTATCATTATAAAAATGTATATAATCAAATAATACGATCAAAATGAATATCGTTATGTTTAGATCCATTTTGGAAGATCACAAAGCCATCACAGGTGGTATTTATTACATTACATAGCATTCACCATGTGGCTAAAACGTACCAGAATACATTTTATATTGCCACTGTTATAACCCCGAATATTGCGTTTGAAGTACTCTCGCCACAGTTTACGGGCAATTCGGATGTTTTCATATTCTTATATTAGTAATGTGTGGACACATGTTGCACTGCAATATGAAAGCTCTAGTATTTCTCTTTTAGGCATTTTTAACTGTTATTGCGGTATTAAAACATTCAGATCATTTATTATTAAGGTGTAAATAGATCTGGATTACTTACATAATAGATAACACTCTATACTAAAAATTTTCAAATATAGGTAACTCTCACATGGTTGCTTTTCCCGAAATAATATTTTTTACTGGTGAAAATGTATTTCGATACAAAAGATTTGTTTTTTTAAGAGACTAAAGTTTTTAAAATTCTTTTTGATTGAATTTATCTTTCTTTTTCAACGTATAGTATTTATTTAATCTGATTATGTTATTATTTAATTCACTCGTAAATTATGATGCACTTAGCTAACTTAGGTGGCACTTTACTGATTAAAAAAGCAAAGCTTAAGATTGATTTATGGTTATTAAAAGTTATTAATTTCTAATGTTAATAATGTAGACAGTTAAATGACTGAAAACAACAATATTAAATTGTAACTCAAAGTATCAATTAGTTTATATTGAAGCCGATCCTTGAAAGCAATTTCCTGAAAGTGCTTTGTTCCGATCAATGTTGAGAGAAATGTCAACTGAGCACTGGCCAGCAGTTGAATGGTGCACTAATATAATTACAATTTATTCTATGTTATACTAGAGACATTACCTTACTTAGCTCTGGAGGAATTTACTATTGAAAATAATTAATACGCTTAGGAATTTATGCTAGCTCCAATGATTTAGACTGCGCGTCATGTATTTTTTTTTTTCTAGCATATGGAATGCAAAACCCTAATTCTTATATTTTATATATGTTAATAAATAAAACAACAGAATTACCTTGTCTTTTTCTACTTTCAGCAAACAGATTTGGTCGAAATTTGACCAAAAATCAAGTACTAATATAAAAAATACTATTTTTATTGTATGTATTGTCATTACCTTAAATTAAGTATGATTAACAGACTAAAAAAATATGTATATCAGTATTAAAAGTATATTT
This sequence comes from Limenitis camilla, assembly GCA_905147385.1. NCBI lineage: Eukaryota > Metazoa > Arthropoda > Insecta > Lepidoptera > Nymphalidae > Limenitis > Limenitis camilla. The sequence goes on from LR990240.1 coordinate 8,869,531, forward strand.
TGACTGTATAGTTGCAAGAAAAAAGTCATCAGAAATATTTGTTTTAAAAATATTGAATAAAATATGTCATATTTTGTAAAAAGATGCTTCATATATTTTTAATACAAAACAAAATTAAATTTTCAATAGAGAAATGTAAATACTTAAGAAATCTTCAGCTGTATTTGTAAACCTACTTCTCTTGGATGAAATGATACTGAAGTCGTTTCTATAGACGTCTAGTATCCTCATTAAGAAAATTAAATTTTCTCAATAGACCGTCTACTATCTGACAATCTCTTATGTACACATAGCTACAACTAATTTAATCTGTTAGGTAAGCATTTGCTTTATACCTAACTATCCACAGTAGTGAAACAAATTAGGTTATTTCGAAATCTCAAAGGTATACTTTACTATATTATTATTTAGAATTACATGAATCATATTCAATTCATGTCATTTATAATAAAAAAATTATTAAATAAAAAAAACCCGACTGCATCATAATCTGCCATCTTTATTAAATTCATTGAAGACCTAAAAAGATAGAAACAAGATCTATCACGACTAACATTATTCAAAATGTAAATTTTATTTTGATTTTGAATAATGTTAGTCGACAGTGTTCACAAACGCTGTCAGCTGCATCTGCTCACTCCGAGATTTTGTTGCTCTACCTACGAGTATATCACATTATGAGAAGTGAGTGACGAGCGTGTTATGCTTCCGACACACTAGAATACACACCTCTTAGGTAACAAGTTTTATTGGAAACTATTTTGACCCGTATATTTTACCCGTGAGAGGACGGGTAATATAATTCAGTAGAGCATCCCGTAGGATACGAGTAACCCAGCACCCCTTGGTGGTTACTTCCTTTGATGCGTTATAGCCACGCCGCATATAGGCCAGACTTCCCAGCTCTCTCTCCCATCTCATAAACGCCTAATGCACTTTAACCACAGCATTCTTCTCTCCCCTCCCACCCGATTTCCATATCAGCAATACATCGCCAATATACTGGTATTTAGATCTAAAATATCCGCATAATTAAGCATAGTAAATCTAATCCACCTGAGTCAAGTTGTTGCCCGAACAGCCGTGGCCTTGCTAGCTTGGCAAGATTCCATATAGGCACTTACAGTGTCGCAACTTGCACCCAGTTCAGAGTGGGCTGTGCTAAGTGCGCCGTTAGACCGAAACCTCTGCAGACTGCAACGCAGACATTGACCAAATCTCATTATCACTGACTGATTGATAAATTTTGTAGTGTCTCGTCAAGATTTGATTTTCTCGTCAGCCAATTGACATTTTGATTTTAACTTAAAAAGGGGCTTTTCTAACAGTTACAAAAAATAAGTGAATATAAAGTCAGGAAGATACCGATCAACAAAGTCTTAAAAAATCTATAGTCATGACGTCTGATAGGATTCAAACAATGCCTTGCACTGGCAACCTGATGCTTGGTGGCATACTAACTAAACTGAGGAATAAAGTTAAAAACTTATGTTTTTTATTCTCAGTTAGGGATACCTAGCAGTTTTAAAAGTTCACTCTATGACATTGTATCAGCTCTATCGGGACAAAGGTTATTTATTTGTAATTTCTCAAATCAGTAAGTGACATGGAAGTACATTTAAAAAAAACATTTAGAAGTACTTACCAATTAAAGTAAAGCAAGAGCGTTGGTTGATTTATAGGTTTTGTCTACCGTTGACCCTAAAATTAATGTTATGGCAACACTTTATTACGTAAAAATAGAAATTCTTGGGGGATAGTAATAAAATATAAAAGCGTCTAATGTTTTCAAAAGATATTAATATATTAATAAATGAAATAAATGATTAACGTATCTCTTCGATTTTTCTTTGATGTTTTAGTAAAAATAAATAACACGAATAGTGAATAGACAAATCTTTTCATAAAATCCGGTCGTGTATCGTCAAGGTGCTAAAATAGCAAAGGTCCTGAAAGCCTAATTTGATGGAGCCGTCAAGTGTCCTTATCTGTTGACGATAAGAAACACTCGGGCAGTGATGACCAACCTTCCAAATATAACCTTTTTCCCGTTTCGTTAAAAGGTACTAAATGAGTTCAACATAAAAGTATATTTAAGGTAAATATAAAATATTTTTGTACAATCGCAAACATTTGATAACATTACATAGTATCGTATTGCTTAAAATATTATATTTCGCTTTCGTTATAATTGTAATACATTTTATATAGATACTCAAGTTTCTTTTTATCTAGCAGATTTTTACCATTACACTTGGAGCTCATATTAATAAATTTGATTATAAACATGCCGACCCGCCCTCGCTTCACTGTGATGTATTCAAACTATTCACTAATTCAAACACTCGTTTATACATTCATACTCTGCCACCCGTAACTATGATTATACTATTTCCGTTGAATTTCTATTCTATAATGCGTAGTATGCCACACATTCGCTATGGATACTACCATTCTATCGATTGTTTCCTGTCTTCCGCACTTTTTCAATTATATAAACCTTGTCCTAACTATAACGCAACATATTAACACAAAAAAAAATTTGATGCAATCGTTCTGAAGTTATGCGCTTATTTACCTTTGATTAGTACTTCCTCGGCAATACCTTGTCCTGAACAGACGACATGTAACACTAAACGTTGTCTAAAGTAGAGAAAGTAATGTAGATTAGTGAAGGTGTTCAAGAGCTTACAAGAGTTTAATTTATTACTTTGTTTGATTAGATGACGAGCATTATGTACAGGGGCTTAATAACTCTGTGCTTAATTCGTGAGGCCAAGAAACTGCTGATCTTCTTATCTAAAGTTGTATTGCTTATCCCGTAATAGTTATTACCTCTTACATAAGGTGAATTGTATTCACTGTCAATGCAAACCATAAACGAGTTTGCGTCCCATTAAATTTATTCACAAAAGCACCTACAAACGAAAGATTCTTGAATTTCTACGAGAACTTTTGCAATCGTACGCAAAGTCCTCTCACCTGGTAATGTTTCAAAGGCTTTGGTTACCTTTCTACGCTTTCTGCTTGGCTTAGCATTTGACGCTCTACACCACTTCGTTAGAGTCATCTTCAACTAAACGACTTTACTGAATTGTAATCTAGAATCTAGATCTATAGGAAACCCGTAAAAATTCAGTCTAATCAGAGAAGGCCAAATCTCCTCAAAAGGATATATAATATCAACATTCGCCTTGGTTCCTGCTGGTTTCACTTATGTTCTGTATTATTAAACTCCGTCTCGATAGATCAGCAATAGATTCACGAGAAGAAATGTTATAAAATGAGACTGCCGATGATCAACTCAATTATAGGTTGCGTGGTCGAAAAATGGAGGTTTGTTGTAATTTGGTTCAGGTTTAGGGAACTCCACTAAGGGTTTGATGTACTTTAGTGGAGTTCCCTAAACCTGAACCTAGGTCAAAAGACCTAGGCAGTTCTAGGCTTCCTGTCAATGTAGTTAAAAACTCGTAGGTAGTATATTTTTAATAAAAATCAAATATAATAAATGAAAAATAAATAAAATTAACAAACCACTTAGATAACCTCCTATCATTCAAACCGAACTCTAAAACAAGTTTGCATCGTGGAATCCAATTTCCCTACATTTCCACTTTTAATTCAGCAAATTCCCGGAGCGCCTCAATCCTCAACGTCAGCTAGCTTAAACTTGTTTAGAGCCAAGTGTCGAGGCCAATAATGAACCAGTCTACGTCATCATGTGCTCTTTTCCGGTTTTAATTACTATTTCCAATTTCTTTCCATCAAAATTATTTCGAAATGAAACCTTGGGGATTTGGTAGCTGGGTAGAGAACCAGTGTAGCTGTTACATTGTTTTCATCAGATATAAATACACAAGAGTCACAACTATTTGATTTAATTATAAAGTAGTCAGTCTCAAGTATTTTGGTTCTAGTTTGTATGTATAAGTGTTGTTGATATCGTGGGAGGGTGGTAACAGTTTTGTTTTCGTTATAAAGTTTATATCTTGTTATAAATTGCATTGATTAGAGTCTTATTAGATACTAGAAGGATATCAATTTAAACAAAGTATTTTTGTTTATTTTAATCTAACTGCCAACGCTTCACTTTGATATTAATGAGGTCAGGATGAAAAGTACCTTATGTAATTTTCAGGAACATAAACTGACTTTAAATATTTAATTTTACTGCAATAAAACATCACCAATTTTTGTATTTTATTAAGATCTAGCGACCTGACTTCACTGAGATAAAATGCTGATTTTTTCTGTAAGTAAATCTAAGAAAGATAATTCGAAAAATTAACTAAAAATCAATTTGGATCTTGAAAATAATGCCATCAGGAATCCTGTTGTTTTTAGATGTCGTTTAAAAAACGCCTTGTTTTATTATAAAATTTAGTGTCACCAATATTGTTCAATAGTTTTTAAGCCTATTTTCAAAAACACAAAAATTAAAATCATATGTAATGTAGATTATGTGTGAATAAATGTCTTCTAATTTCCCTCAAATTTTCTTATAATCAACAAGGTAACAATAATTTGTTGAAATTGAAATTTTCGAGAAAATTGGTAATCAGCTGAATAAAATTTTTAAATTTTCTATTACCTCAATTTTGTTAAGCAGAAGCGGCATACAAGTGAAAGATATCATTTCTAATATAAATGCAAATTAGAAGGCCCCGTGTACCGTTTAATTTACCAAAAGGGAATATTTAAAAGACAGGTAAATACGTACATTAGGAGAGCGTGAGCGAGATTGAGGTCGAATAAGTTTGGAGACAGGTCTCTATTTAAAGTATAAAACATCTATTTAAAATTTACATAATTTTCAACCGAATATTATTAAAGGACCACATCCAACAAAACATCGGATTTAATGTAGTATGTTGTTATATTATTTACTTTTTCTGTATCCATCTTAATTCTTTTACCTGAGCGACTTTGGCTACATTATTTTAATTTCTGCTTTTGTGTACATAATTATAACTGTTATACATTTAAATTAAATTAAATCTAGTTTTATCACGGAATTGTAACCATAAGAGAATTAATACAATTTAACATTATATATAACATCATATTGAATATATTAAATATTTTTTTTTACCTAATAATTAATGAAATTATTAAAGCTTGTTATATTATTATAGGTTTAAAAAAACTTTAACTTCCTTTGTGACTTGGCTGATATATTCTGTATTTAGATTACTATGATCTACTTAACACATCTATCTATGATAAATCAATGAATACTTAATATGTACAGGAACAGCAATAACATTACTAGTACTCGACAAACACGCCTGATAGAGCTCTCTAGTCTCTCGTACCCGACGATTACTAGATGCTGACTTATTAATAGTGTCGAAGTAACCTAGCTTTAATCTCATGAATAATTTCTAACGAGAATTCAAGAACGTTTCAACGTCTTTCATGCACAACATAATATTTTGTTGATTATTAAGAAGGTTGTCCTTTAAGGTGTTTATGTAAATTTTTTTTTATGTTAATTGAAAATTCCAAACCGAAAATCATTACTTTTTATAAGGCTATAATACTTCATAACAGCTTTGTAAGATAAGCGCGATATACGATATTATATCATAAAATCAGTGGTTCCCAAACTGATTTATATCAACACCCAGGAGCGAGCTACGGTCTAACTTTGTCTTTGAATCCATACAAATGATTTGCTAATACATATAAAGCAGGGAATCTATCCTCACATGAATAATATGACAAATTGTCTAATATATCTAATCAATTATAATTTTCAAAATTTGGGATCTTCTATTCTAAACAAAGATATTTATACTCTGTTTTCATAGTGTAGTTTTTAAAAAAAAAAAAAGATTACTTGCAGTATGGATCACATACTACTAGTATTCCCTTTACCCCTCCTAGTAAGCTAAAATGATTATGTCAGGAGTGGGCCACGCCAGTAGTCCAATTTCCGAGATTCGAACCAACGATTTATCGATCGTGAATCCAACGCCCGCACCACTGAGCTACTAACGCTTTTTTTAATATATATGCCATCTACATAATATTTGCATAACATTGTCTTATATACATAACGTGTTTGTTATTGTTTCTCATAAACATAGTTAAAATACCAATTTTAGCAGAAAATGTTTAATTTAAATATTACATATGTTAGCAACACTGTTTATAAAGTAGTAGTAGCGGGTAGATGATTTTATATTATTTCAAGTATACCGACGTGAAGACAATATATAACCTTTAGTGCGATAGATTAGTCTGTCTCTCTGGTGTTTTCGTGTAGTGAACCACCTCAGTCTAAATTGCATGTGTCTACGTATTGCTGTACAGTAATGGGTATCATATCTCTCTCATAGTATATGACACATATATATGTTTGTATGTATAAGTTATGTAATCTTTTAACTCGTTTTCTATTCTGAATAGTAAGTTCTAATTGGGGCAAGTTTCTAATATAGTCGGGGAAGTAAGTTATCGCAAGCACGTGTTCAACGACTTAGGGTCAGGGGAAGCGGCGGAAATGAATTTGTCCCTCTTTGCTTCTAATTAAATTTAACGAGATTTATAAGGAATTGAAATTTTGGATTTGTAACTTAAGTTAACATAAATTTAGTGTAAAGATTTTGATTATGTTCATGCGTAATACGGAACGCGCGGCCGTTACCGGAACAAGTGTTTTTCAAAATCGGTATGACGGACTTTGACCTCTGTACGCGCGACATTAACTGCTTTTGTAACACTAATTTTGAAAATATACGCTATTTTGGGAGAAACGCTAGTTCTACATTATTTTAATCTTCCAATCTCAATTATTGGAGCTTCGAGCCAAGATACTTCAATCGCAAGAACCAGAAATATCAAGAAATTAAAACTTGATTGATCAACTATAACTTTGCAACGTTACGAGATCTTTGTTCGGTGAGACGTGCCAACCAGGTAATTCCTTCTCTTCCTTTCTTTATACCAAAGGCTAATATCTAGTGCTAATACCGTGTTGTTAGTATATTTCAGTAATATCAAATTTGTCGTATTATTTAAAGACAAAAACTAAGATGTCTAAACCTCAGATTAGCTTGCCTGAATCTCCAGTTTTAGATCCTACAACTCAACTGATGAAAGAACTAATTAAACAAAGAGGTACTTTAAAAGGTCGGTTAGCTAAACTGTCTACATACGTTAATAGCTTTGAAAATCAAATTCTAGACCGCGCTAAAAGGGCAGAGTTAAGTTTAAGGATAAAGGGAGCATCTAGTATCCTGTCAGAATTTAACGATGTGCAAAATAAACTAGAAGGGCTTCTTCCTGAGTCACAAGATGATAAACAGCTTGACGAGAGAGAAACCTTTGAGAGTAAGTATTATAATATATTAGCTCAAGCTAACTGTATCTTAGACAATGAATTTAGTACACATAGTTTACAATCCATTAATGGAAACCAGGATAATATGCATCAGTCGGTTAGATTACCTACTATAAATTTACCTACCTTTGATGGCAGCTATGATCAATGGCTCGAGTTTAAAAACACTTATATCTCACTGGTTCACACATCCAATAATATCAGTTCCATTCAAAAATTTCACTATTTAAAATCCTCTTTGAACGGTCCAGCTTTATTAGTAATTGATTCACTAGAATTTACTTCAGATAATTATTATGTTGCCTGGGAATTGCTTATGACAAGATATAACAACAGTAGACTTCTTATTCACAATCATGTCAAAGCTTTGTTTACAATAAAAACATTAACTAACGAGTCCCCTATATTATTACGTAAATTAATTGATAATGTGCTTAAAAACCTACGATCTCTCAAGTTATTAGGTGAGCCGACCGAGCACTGGGACACGTTAATCATATACATGATTGTTTCTAAGCTAGATGGCATCACTGAACGCGAATGGGAGAAATATCGAAGTGATATATTATTAAATGAACGCCATAAAGACAAATCGCGAATACAGGTAACTGATTTAATACAATTTCTTAAAGCACGGGCAGATATGTTAGAAACGTTACAAGCGTCACATAATAACAAACACAGCTACGAATCTAAGGTCAGCACAAAAACATCACAAAACATTTCTAAAATTCACTGCAATTTGTCTACAGCGAAAACCAATAAAGTTGTTAAAATGTTATGCCCGTATTGTAAAGGAGATCATTACTTGTATTCGTGTCACAAGTTTTTAGAGTTAACTATCGATAATAAAATCAACTTTATAGTAAATAGTAAACTCTGTAAGAACTGTTTGCGTCCCTCACACACCGCGAACACATGTAAATTAGGCCCGTGTCGGAAGTGCAATTCTAAGCACAATACGATAATTCATCGCGATCCAATAACGACTGAAGGGCAGATCTCACCAATGCAGTCGCACGCGCTAGGCGAATGCATTAGTGATAATAATCAATTAACTCAACGCACACATTTACAAACCCTTTCATCGCAGGTGAGCAGTACAGACCTATATACCGCGCAAGCGTCTATTGCGAAACCTGTTTTGTTATCGACCGCGCTAGTCAATATAACAGATGATTTGGGGAATAAGATCATCACATGTCGTGTCTTACTAGACAGCGGCAGCCAGTGTTGTTTTATACGTGAATCTATATGCCATCGAATTAACGCCTTAATGATACAGTCCGCTCAAAGAATACAAGGAATTGGTAATTCCATAACGCAAAGTTTACAGTCTTGTAAAATAAATGTAAGCTCGTTGACTGGCGATTATTCAACATGTTTACAATGTTTAGTACTACCACAAATAGTGCCGAGCATGCCGGCTATACCTATTAATTTAAGCAAAATAATAATTCCTAGTTATATCACACTAGCAGATCCTACATACTTCCAAAGTCATACGATTGACATATTGATAGGAGCTGATTATTTTTGGGAGTTATTAAGCGACGGAAAAATACATCTGGAGAGTGGTCCATACCTACAAAATACAAAACTGGGTTGGATTATCTCGGGTCCTATTAATAAAATTTCGTTTTCAACTAATACAATTTATTGTAATTTTTCTCAGTCTATTGACACCCAGTTACGCAAATTCTGGGAGTTAGAAGAGGTCGAGGTCAGGTGTCCTGCATTATCGCGTGACGAACAAACATGCGAGGAACATTTTATCAATAACACCAAGCAGAACAGCGACGGTCGTTTTATTGTTTCGATTCCTTTTCGTGAATCACCCACATTACTAGGCGAATCTTATACGCAGGCATATAAGCGTTTTATTTCATTAGAAAAACGACTTACACGTTCGCCTACTTGTAAAAAATTATATAAAGAATTCATCGACGAATATATACGGTTAGGTCACATGAGTCGTATTCACACTTACAATAAGATTCATTATTTCATGCCGCATTTTTGTGTATTTAATGAAAATAGCACAACAACAAAACTTCGTGTTGTCTTTGACGCAAGTGCATTATCATCCTCAAATAAATCTTTGAATGATTTACAACTGGTCGGACCTCCTATACAGGGCGATTTATTTGCAATTTTATTACGTTTTCGTGAGTATGCCTACATAGCTTGTGCAGATATTGAGAAAATGTATAGGCAGGTTTTGATCAGCGAAAATCAACGCGACTTACAGCTTATTTTATGGCGTAGCGATCCCGCGGCACCGATCGAGATCTATAGATTAAATACGGTGACCTACGGTACTGCGTCGGCGCCGTTTCTAAGTGTAAGATGTTTACATCAATTAGCCAAGGAGAGCAATGACCTTGACGTTCAAAGAATTATAACACACGATTTTTATGTTGATGATATGATCACAGGTGCGAATAATAAAACCGAATTATTAAATTTATGTGAAAAAACATCTAAGGTTTTATGTAAAGGTTGTTTTCCACTTCGAAAATGGATATTTAATTTTGAACATGATCATGCACTGTCAGGATCACACGCTTTGAAAAGTCTTTCTTTAGGTGAACAGACTCAATCAAAAACCCTTGGTTTGAGTTGGTTAAGTCAATCAGACGAACTAAATTATCAAACTAAAGTTCATGTAGACCGTAGTAAAATTACAAAGCGTGCAATTTTGTCTGTAATCTCTCAAATTTTTGACCCACTAGGTTTATTGAGCGCATTTATAATCTCAATAAAAATACTGTTGCAAAAATTGTGGTTGTTAAAAGTTGATTGGGACACAAAACTACCTGACGAAGTGACAAATGAATTCATTCGATTTGTAGAAAGTCTGGACGAACTTAGCACCATACGAATACCACGTCATACGTTCGCTTTACACTACACACGCTGTGAGTTACATATTTTTACTGACGCTTCCCAACAAGCCTATGGAGCATGTGCATACATACGTACGTTAAAGCAAAGCGATGTTCAAGTAATGTTATTGTGCGCGAAAGGTAAAGTAGCCCCCTTAAAGACGTTAACAGTCCCTAGGCTTGAGCTGTGCGGTGCTTTGACAGGTGCTAAGCTTTGTTCAAAATTAATTAAATCACTCCGGTGTCAATTCGATAACGTCGTGCTATGGACTGATTCAACAATAGTGTTAGGGTGGTTGCGTATGGCACCGTATCAATTAAAAACATATGTACAAAATCGGGTAGCTGAAGTTCAGGAACTTACGCGAGACTATATCTGGCGACATGTGATGACACATGACAACCCAGCCGATTTAGTCTCAAGGGGTACTGATATAAAAACGTTAAGAGATTCAAGATTATGGTGGAAAGGTCCTAATTTTCTTCATGATCCTAATTTCACATCATGTGCTGTTCGGCCTCACGAACTTGAGGATACGAATTTCCTCCCCGAAATTAAAAGTTTAATTGCACAAGACTGTGATTTTAATATGTCAGTCAGTCAGTTTCTTTTTCCATTTTCTAGATTTTCTCAATTCAACCGCATGCAACGTACCATGGCATATATTAAACGTTTTTTATATAACATTCGTAAAACAAATGTTAAGCGATCGGGTGCATTGCGTGTGGATGAGCTGAGAGAAGCTGTAAATACGCTAGCATTATTATCACAACAAGAATCATTTCCCGAATATGAGGAGATTTCTAAAAATAAATTTATTAATAAAGGCAATCTAAAAAATTTAAACGTATTTATAGATAATAAAAAATTAATTAGAGTCGGAGGGCGTTTATCAAATGTTAATGAATTTTGTTATGATAAAAAACATCCTATTCTCTTGTCATCTAAACATCACTTCACTTACCTGTTATTTCGCTACGAACATGTGAAACAATTACATGCTGCACCACAGTTGTTGTTGTTCACCATTCGCGAGTCATGGTGGCCTATCAGTGGCAGAAACCTAGCAAAGAAGGTAGTACATGAGTGTGTAATTTGCATCCGTTTCCGTGGAAAAACCCTCACTCCGTTGATGGGAAATTTACCGACTAAGCGCTTATCGATAAGTTTTCCATTTATGGTTAGTGGAGTTGATTATTTTGGGCCAGTGTTCATCCTAAATCGGAGAGGTAAAGGTGCCAGGCTAACTAAAGCTTATGTGAGTTTATTTATATGTTTTGTAACTCGAGCTATTCATCTTGAACTAGTGGGTGATTTGTCTACTGATGCATATTTACTAGCATTAAAGCGGTTTATCTCTCGTCGCGGCAAACCATCAGAAATCTTCTCTGACAATGGAAGAAACTTCACTGGTTTAATGACAGAATTTTCAAAATTTTTATCTAACTGTGCAGAAAATATTAAAGATTACGCGACTAATAATAATATTAAATTTAAGTTCATTCCGCCCTATTCTCCCCATTTCGGGGCCCTTTGGGAAGCAGGGGTCAAATCATGCAAACATCATCTTAGGAGAGTACTAGGTAATGCGAATTTCACATTTGAAGAACTTTACACGGTATTGACACAGATAGAAGCAGTCCTAAACTCCCGTCCCATATCTCCCATGTCTGCAGATCCTAATGATTTTTCCCCACTCACACCAGCCCACTTTCTGATTGGCCGCTCATTGACATCGCCTGCTAGCGAAGACTATGAACGAGTTCCACCTCATCGACTTACCCACTATCAAAGAGTGGAGCAAGTCCGTCAACACTTCTGGACCCGGTGGTCGAAAGAGTACGTGTCGGAACTTCAGGTGCGGACCAAGTGGACAAAGGCTGGCGATAGCTTGAAGGAAGGAGTTCTGGTGCTCATCAAGGACGACAACAGCCCTCCTATGAAATGGAGTATGGGACGCATAGTAGCTACGTTTCCAGGGAAGGATGGAGTGTCTCGAGTCGCCGCAATAAGGACAGCTTCTGGAGCCATCACGAAGCGTGCCTTCCCAAAGATTTGTCCCTTACCAGTGGAGGTCTCAACTGCTACATCATCCAAGCCATAAGACTGTTGGAAGTAGGTGCTTCCAAGGCCGGGGGCATGTTCATGCGTAATACGGAACGCGCGGCCGTTACCGGAACAAGTGTTTTTCAAAATCGGTATGACGGACTTTGACCTCTGTACGCGCGACATTAACTGCTTTTGTAACACTAATTTTGAAAATATACGCTATTTTGGGAGAAACGCTAGTTCTACATTATTTTAATCTTCCAATCTCAATTAGATTATGAATAAAATATCTATTGGTCTAAAACGATGATACCCTTTGAATTGATAATCAACGAAGATTTGTAGAGGACCGTCCAAAAATTGGGGTCTATGAGATGCTAACAATCGATAGTCAAAACTCCTGGTCCACTATAATAGAGTATTTCTTGTAATCCTGGTTTGATTATGGTTTAGTTTATATTAGACTTAATTTGTATAAAAAAATATTTTCCTAGCAAAAGTATGAGAAAAAAGGTTGAGCATATTCTTAACTTAATTCGGGACAACAGCTACTTTGAGAACCTTAGAACTAAAATATTATAATTCTTAAAGATTTTACATTTACATAATCTAAAAAATACATAACCATTTCCTTTTATTTCTTTCATCAATTTCCGCAGACATCATAAAAATATGACATATTAATCCCACAATTCCCCAAAGTAAACGTATGTTACTTTGAACGTGACGCCATTACATGAATGACATTCAATTGACAGAGCGATAGACTTTACCATTCGTCGTAAATAATGTCTTTATTATTGTATAAGTGCGAGGCGAAGGCGAAATTCGCTTTATCCGGTCATTGAAGTGGTGATATATTCAGACGTTTTACTATTCTTATCTCTGTGAATAATTTTGGGTTTTCTCGGTTAAGTCTGAACAAACTTGCCATCTTTAATGCATTTATTTCCAGAAATACCACCTTTAAACTAAACTCTAAAACTTTTATCAGGTAATTCGCCGAATATCCTTGATTTAATGCTTAAATTTCAGCACAATATATAGACACTTTTTTCATTTTCTAAAGCACTTAACTATTATTTAATCAATCTCCCTGCTCGGCTACAGTTCAAGAGCAGTAGCTAGAAATAACGTTTACATAAATAACTTGTAAACCTTTCTTAAAGTTCACTTTGTAATATTCTATGTCTAATTTTTCAAACCTAGGTACTTAAAGATCTGAGTATTTCAAATTAATATCAACTTCATTTTTCACAATGTATATAATATTTTGCAGATAGATATTTCTATTAGGTAAATCCTCGTAGAATAAGAAAGACAATGAAATAACAAACCACAGATGCACTCGACATTTTTACGATTGTCTTTTACAAAGTTTGATAAGAGTCATTTTTAAAGTTGCATTATATTGCGGGAATATAAATTTGGTTTGTATTCCACATATAAGAAGTCAAACAGAAGTTGGGAATGGTTGCAATTTGCGAAGTTCGCATTATCTATCCGGTGTAAAGTTTATAGCAAACGTGCTTCGCGTTGGATTTGAACGAGTTCCTCCTCGATTATGGTCGCCGCGCGGCTATTGGGATCGTAAGTTCGCTAGTTCATACTAGACACGCCGCTAGATAGGGAATGGATAAGTTTAGAATGCACTTTTCTTGCGGTTTTGCACTTTCGAACTTCTTGTGCTAGTTTTATTAAAATATACTATTATATTCTTATTTGATTTTCTATCTCTTTTTATACTAAGCAATTCTACAACTTCTATGTAGGATTCTCTTCAGAGCAAGTATTTATATTAAATCGTGAAAACTTATTAAGAGTCGAACTGGTGGAAGCTTCAAACAAACTGATTTTTTACAAAACAGTTTAAGTGGAACGAGTTCCTTCTCAGTTAGGATCGTAAGTTCACTAGTTCATACTAGACACGCACAACACGACACAATTATATTCTTATTTACTTCTCTATCACTTAAATCTAACACACCTGTAGAGTCAACTACTCCTGAAGATGCTTCGATTCGGAGCGAAACGTACGTCGATTGTCGAGCGATCTACTTGGGTGGTGTGTCCTGGTTTGGGTTCGCGTGTCTTACTTTTCTGTGGACGGTGTGCTCATCTGGGTTGTGCCGTAAGAATGGGTTTGTTCAGAATTCCGCGGATTATATCAAGGTAACCTTTTTGATTCCTTTTTAATCATGAATTTCCGCAAATTAGCCCCTGATTCAATTGAATATTTAAAGACAAAAAGGTATCTCTAGCTATTGATTTGTTTAGCACGAATACTTTATGATGGCAATAAATAAACATTTCATTAAAACGTACTAAAATAGATATCTATAAATATAGAACTTAGAAGATAAAAATAACTTCATTTACAAATCTTTAACCTCATTACTAGAAAATTGTATTAATTTTAGTACGAGTATTTCATTACTAAAGAATTTGATATATATCTGTATGAATGCCAAATGTTGCTGCTCTGTGGTTAGGCCTTGGTCACCTTTTTTGTTAAGCTTAAAACCGGCTTCCACATTTTATTAGCGGTCAAAGAAATAGATCGCTATTTAAAATTCCGCACATACATCACCACGTATCTCCGAATCGATTCAAAGTCGGACAACACAAAACAGAGATAACTAAGTTTTTTCTTCCGAGAAGCGAATAGATAAAAAGTTTATTGATTTGTTAAATCATCACATAATTTGTTTGAATCAACGTCCCAATATTCTTTGAATGGAATATTAAAGAGAATGGAGAATCAATTTTTGTAAAACTCTAATCAGTAGATATTGTTTGATCATTATATTTGACGACAAAAGTTTAAATCTAAGAAGAGCCGAAATTAAAGGCGATGCCTCATTAAATCCTAAGCAACCACAAAAGAAGGATTTTACTAAATTCATTCTCTAAGGGATTAGAAACGAAAGTGCTTTCATGCAAAGATAATTTAATTTGTACTTCAAAAGGCACAACCGACTGAATGACTAACCGTTTAGTAACATAGACAAACTTTCTATATTTGGTAATTTTATTTTATTTTAAATTTTAATGCAAATTTGTACAGTGTACTTTATTATCACTCTTTAATGATCCACTGCTAAGCCGGGTGTCCTTTTCAGAAGGAGGAGGGATTAAGCCAAATACCACGCTGGTCTAATGCGGGTGAGCAGAATTCACACACAGAACATGGAGAACTCTCAGGAGTGCAGGTTTCCTCACGATGTTTTCCTTCGCCGTTAAAGCAAGTGATATTTAATTGCTTAAAACACACATAACTGAGAAAAGTCCTCCCGGGTAGACATCAACGTCTTATCCACTAGACTATCAATGCTTATTTAGTATTTAGTTGTCTGCAGGGTGGGTTTTTTTGTAGGTATATTAATAAACTTAGAAACAAAACTTTCAAAACTTCAATTAAGTACAAAATTTTCAAATTTAATTAGACTAAAATTTATGGTATCTTTTTTCGAGTTAAATTTACGTTTAAAAAATAAATAATCTTACATTTACTAGCAACACTGTTGAAAGGGTTTTATTGGCTAGTATTCTGGCAGGAGTTTGACGAAAAATTTCATAGAGTAAAGTATTAGTTAGTGAAGTTCTGCCCTTATTGAGAATCATGTTAGTTTTCGATATTATTATTGCATGGAGTTAAAAGCCACACCTCCTGGATCACATTCCACAGGCACCGTTGGACTGCCATGATATGTAAATAATAAAGTAGAGTGATAAGCTTGACTAAAACAACCTAAAAAACACTTACAGTGCATCAGTATTACTTTGTCGTGATAGGAAAGCATAATAGCATCCGGTCTAGTTATCTCTCGAGTCGGGACAGCTAAAAAACTTGACAAACAAGCCTGATAATTCCCGGAGAGCAGACAAATCGCAACTGTCGACTGAGGCAAGACATTAAAACGCTAGCGTAAATCCCGACAAACCATTATACGAGTTGCTTAAGAGACGAATGCTTCATTTTTTATGAATATAGTAAACCAACATTTGTAAATTTATTTGTTACTTTGTTAGCAATCATGAATACTTCATTTACTTTTCCTTCAGTAATAACAACCTTCGCATTGTAATACATTATAAAAGTGTAACTTATTGAATGTTTGTAGATCACTTTCTGACACCAAAAGGAGCCAAGAAATATTTTTTTTTCTTTCGAATAAAAGTTGTTATTAGGGGCCATTCATTTATTACGTCAGACTATTTTTGCTAGTTTTTAACCCCCTCCCCCCTGTTTAATATTTATTACGTAAGAATCTAAAGGAAAAAAATGATACATGTACGATTTGTTTTAACGTTTATTTTTCAAATAAACGATTTTTAGCAATGTTTATTTTTACTTACAAAGCTACTAATAATTTTTATTTTTCGGTAGTAATAAACTTTGGTTTTAATCGTTCTCCTTTACCTTCATAAGATTCCAACTTTGTGCATTTTAGTAATCTTACGTAAGAATATCGAGACTCTCACACCCCCTTGTAAGAAAAAATAAGACATGGTCGACCCCCTCCCTCCCTATTCGTCTTACGTAATTAATGAATGACCCCTTAAAGATATTCTAACTTATATAGTTAATAATATTAGACAACCGATAATAGTGTAGCTTTATAAATGTATTGTCAGCGTCTTCTCAAAACTTTGTGTAAACAGAAAATTAAATCAAATAACTAAAATGTAGATCATTAAAATGTTTCAATTTCATAGATCTAAAAATAATTTAATATTTCAACTAGTTTATTTAGTTGAAGAGAAATTCATTTGTATTTTGAACTATAATGGCGTCGTTCATGCTTGTTTTGTGTTTTAGTGGTCACGCGCTAAGATTGCGACAAACTTAACCTGAGTACTTGTTGCAATTTATTTTGCTCTCTAAGTAGACATTGTATGAAATTGTTTTGGTTTTCAAGTTATTTACCATACTTTTAAAATTAAAATACTGCTAATTAATAACTTTTTATTACATAAATAACATTGGTTAGACAAGTAGAGATTATATAACCGAATATTTTCCATTGATATTATTCTATCAATAGAAAATATTCGGTTATATAATATTCGCTACTACTCGACCTTTTTACCTAACATTATCCCCAATAAGGAAGACATAACACTACTATATTAAATGACCTGCACTACTTTAGACAAAGTTTACTATATGAAATCACTTGACACTTAGATCTATTGGGGAACATTGGGGTGTTGAGGCTTCTTAGGAAAGTTCTTTAAGAAATATGTACATATGTAAATTATGATGTTGGCAACACTTATAAATTGAGTAGCATCCTTTTACTTGATGATATGAGTAACATTTTTACTATCTTGAATGTTGGATAACTGATAAACGCAAATCAAGGAAGTGGGGATTACAAAATAAATACTCCGTCCCAACAGAATAATGAGGGATTACATCGCTAGTATTCTATCAGAAACTCTGAAGCTCTGAGAGTAAAGTATAACCACAGGAAGATATTATAGTCAAGCCGTCATATAGTGTATAAAAGTATCCGTTTTCTCCTCAAAAGTTGGTTGATAAATCATTTTCATAGAACATAAAATATTAATATAAATAAAAGAATAGAATATGTTAATTCATATAACCAGCCTGCCAGCTTTGTTTGGGCATGACTCAAACTGTAGGTATTGTTAAAAAAAAATAAAAGAAACTACTCGTCAATACAAACTTATTAACTGTTTTGCCATAAATTGAATAAAAATGTAAGTAGAAATAAAAATAAGCTACTTAATGACGAATCAAACATCTCGGTTGTCATCGAAGCGAATTGAAATGTCTCCAACTCAAGTGGAATAAACAAACAACATTGGAATATCAAGCACTCATTCTTATGATGTATATTCACTGATTTATGAATCATAACATTCTTAAAACATAAAATATATTATTGAAGTCTTGGTTACAATGTTTTAAGGAACTCTATTCGATTTTATATTTTGTTAACAGAGAGTTACGAAGGTAAGAAGTCAAAATTATAACATATATAAGCTCTATAATATATATATTATTAAGGCTTTTTAGATAAAGATGTATTTTCAAAGATAACCTTGTGTAAAAGGCAAACAGATACATTTATTTACTCAAATAACCCTACATTGTCTTAGGTACATAACATTATATTTATCTCAAAACCCCGGCGACGTCCGTCTTCCACGACAGCCACCAGCTAGGGAGTGAATTATCTTTGCCTCATATACTATTATACATGTTACTAAATCATGTATTTCCACATAAAGTGGAACAAGTATCAAAGTGAAGAGATCTGATAATAAAGAAAACGTTACCAGCAAGTAAATATTAATAACAAATAAAGGATAATCGGATAACGATAAGAGAATCCGAGATACAAGTCGGTACAAAATAAAATGAAACAACAGAGGGGCCGCAAAGCAAATAAAAGACGGTCAGATTCAAATGGACTTATTATGAAGGCGGCTCGCGACCTACCGCGGACGCACGAACTCAGAATATACTATAATATTTTTTCAACCATCCTGTCACTTTCTGGAGTTCTGCAAATATGTAAAATAAAGAATTCAATACCAAAGTTGTAACTACTGTGTTCGGTGATTTGGATAGCGTTTTAACTTACAAAAATTGCAGAATATTTGAAGACGACTTCCGTTATGGCGTCGTCGATTTAAGTCAAAATAAATTCCAATCAAACTAATAATTTATAATATAGAAAAGATTTTCTGATATTATTAGTAATATTATATCGCGCTAATCTCAGAAACTATCCGATTTATCAAACCGATGTAAGATTATTCTGTTTTATATTGCTGGTTTTAACTTGGCGATATTACGCTTACAAGCGGAACGGTAACAATGAACATCGACAAATCTGTAGACGGTACTCGAAAGGAGTACAATAGTAGATGAAATACAAAACAAAATGTATCTAGCGTCAGGATTACCCCGAACAGTGCTTGGAGCTTGACCCAGGTGTAAGGTGTTAGGAGATCCTATCTTTAGACGCCCTCCTCTTAGGTGCCCAATACTCTACTTGTAACTACAATAGATAATAAAGTGATCCTCAAAAAGGAGATCAATAAAATAAAGTATTCTTAATATTTAATGCAAAACATTAGCTTAGTATTTTCTAACATTTGCAGAAAACATACAAAACCCTAAACACATGTCTTACAATGTTCCTCGTCTTTTTATAGCCTCTCAGCGAATATCTGTCGTTAAGTCTTTAAATACAGATTGCACGAGCACATCGACGATTAGCAGCTCTAATTGCACGATAATTCTAAAGGAATGCTGTTTTGTTTTGCACTTCAGTTTAAAAATAAACAAACGCACTGAACGACCACACTATGTTTTATATTAAAGGTTTAATTGCAGTTGCAGCAATCATATTGTCTTATAAATACAGAGAACCTGCTCATTAATAGTTTATTCCACCAGTTTATATTTAGCGGTATAAATTAAAGAAAATGACTACATTATTCATATAAAATGTGAATGAACTGACATTAATATATTCTAGGTTTAATAAATTTCAGTTATTAAGTATCTTCTTCGTAGACGTAAGAATAATAATTTGGTAAATTTATAACACCCTGAGGAATAAGGACTAATATTAAATTTTACAAATATGTAAAGATTTAAAAAAGTATAAAAGTTTATAATCTTCTTTTCATTATATTTATGCATAACCAAGAAAATTATTTTGGTACTAATATTTTTTAAATTTTAAGATAAATAATGGAATAACTTTTATCCAAAAACATGTATTTATAATCATATAAGAGATTATTTAAGTTTCTATAGCTGTAAAAATAATCTAATCATTACTTTAAGAAGTAATAAGGATGAGAGCTTTATTGATGATTAAATTATTTCTGAAACTTCAGTCGCGCGAAGCACAACAAACATTAAACTTGAAGCAATTTATAATTCTTCATCCAAACAAATAATGCTAAAACACCATTATAATATTCACATCGAGATCTTAAAAAACTTTGGGTTTATTAAAGTTATAAGTAGTTTTATCTTTAATTCATCAAAGTCAAAAAATATTATATTCGTACAAAACATCTTAGGAAATTAATTAAACTTAATAGAAATTATTAGTCCAAAAAAATACAACAAATAGAAAATGTTATAGTATTTTTAAAACACAATGTTTCAAATCATAACATGGACAAAATTGATGTTGCTAACGAAAGACATACAAACATGGTCTTAAAAAATTAACGACGTCTAAAAACTACGTATTTAATCTCCCCTAATGACCATGCTCGAAAAAATCCTGAACCGTGCTTACATTAAAGTAATATAACATGATTAGCCTTCCCATAATAATAATAACTATGGCCGTTCCCAGCTGCGACCTTCATTAGGACAACTTCAGGTACAAGTTTTTTCAACTCCATCCAATATCGGACCACCTTTGGTATCTACGCATAATCGGTCCCTGACATTCTAATAACATGACTAGCTTATTACCTCGTCAGGCCGTGTTTATGTTTTGCTTTATTCGGAATTAATAATAGCTTAAACGGTTCAACTGTTCGGCTGAGACAAATGCTGCGGTGTTTTATTTGCTTGTGATCACTATGCTACATCTTCACGAGTAGAAAAGTCCGATTACAGGAAACAAACTTGTTATTAAATTATCCGTCTACATTTCAATCAAATGGTAATAATAGCTTAAACGTATCAACTGATCAGCTGTGATAAATTCTTCGGTGTGTTATTTGCTTGTGATCACTATGCTACATCTTCACGAGTAGAAAAGTCCAAATACAGGAAACAAACTTGTTATTAAATTATCCGTCTACATTTCAATTAAATGATAATATTAATAGGTCTAAATTAATTTTAGTGATTATATTAGTCTAACATTCTAATAAAAGGACTAGCTTTATTACCTCATCAGACTAGTGTTTATGTGTAGTAGAAAAGTTCGATTACAGGAAACAATCTTGTTATTAATTATCCGTCTACATTTCAATTAAATGGTATAATACATCTAAATTCATTTTAGTGATTATATTAGTCTAACATTCTAATAAAAGGACTAGCTTTATTACCTCATCAAACTAGTGTTTATGTTTTGCTTTATTCAGAATTAATAATAGCTTAAACGTATCAACTGATCAGCTGTGACAACGGCTTCGGTGTTTTATTTGCTTTTGATCACTATGCTACATCTTCACGAGTAGAAAAATTCGATTACAGGAAACAATCTTGTTATTGAATTATCCGTCTACATTTCAATTAAATGGCATTATTAATACGTCTAAATTAATGTTGGTGCTTATATTACTTATTACATTCTAATAAAAGCACTAGCTTATTACCTCATCAGACTAGTGTTTATGTTTTGCTTTATTCAGAATTAATAATAGCTTAAACTATTCAATTGTACGGCTGAGACAAATGTTTCGGTGTTTTATTTACTTGTGATCACTATTCTATATCTACACGTGTAGATATGACCGATTACAGGAAACAAACTTGTTATTAAATTACCTGCCTACGTCTCAATTAAGCGGCAATATTGATATCAGTCTGCCTAAAATATTCTTAAAGAATTTCCGTAAAAATTATTAATTTTTATAGGTGCTTTTAATAGATTATAAATTCCGGCCGGTGTTGCCATGGTATTAAAATTATAGCAATTCGGGCAAAATTATAATGAGAAAGGCAATCGCAATTAATCAAATATATTGGAACGATGAAAATATGCAATCATTTTAACAATTTACTTAACAGACGAGTTTATTAAATCTTCGTCATTCGAATGTGAAAGCTTAATTTACTGAATTTTCATAGTTCGACGAGTCAGAAAGTTTATGATACGTATCACGAAGTCATTCAAACTTTGTAAAACCGCATACCAAGTAAGCAGCAACGAGTCGATGGAAATTCCAAAAGTTTGCTGAATTTATGGTTTTCTTTATCCGAGTTTTAATACCAATCTAGTGCTTGAGATAACATCTCGTGCGGGAGTTATCGTATGAAAAAGTTAAGTAAAACAAGAACTGCTTTAAAAGATTTGAGCATTGAAATTCATATAAACTGTAATACTGTTTTAAATTTAAGTTTTTTAAACATTATTCTTCGTGCGCTATTAAAATAAAATAATATTAGATACACTATGTTAGATTTTTGTTCTTAACAACAGACTATCGGTCTGTCTCACCACCATTTGCTGATAAATTCCCTACTACTAGACTAATAGTCTACTATTCGGATGATAAACACAAAGTTAATTTGTATGTTGTGTACTTTGTCAAACAATGTTGAGACTTTTCCATGCAAAAAAATTAAACTTAATTTTAACTCGAGAAATTGCTTAACATTATTCCTAAATTGTAAGGATGCTGTTCGACGAGCGAGCTTTACCGAAGTTTTATGGCTCGTCGGTGAAATTCGCCCGTGCATCATTATAAAGCCGCGGTTTTCTTTACCGAAGAGCCTGACTCGCGTCAATTCTGTTTAATTTTTACTCAACTGTATGGCGATATTTCTCCTGAGACATTCAGATAATTTCTGTAATCAAGTGGTACTACTAACAATGCAAGGATCAAATGGGTATGCGACAACTGATGCCTTTTGTCAATCAACTTTTAACCTAAACTCTAGGGCGTTTTCGCTTCTTTAATATAATTTCGTTATATGCTGTAGCGTGGTAACACAAAGCTTCAGACTCCGACTCCGAACACGGCATATTGATTTAGTTGAATGTTTAACTGTATTTAGTTCAGTTAAAAAATTCAACTAAATCACGTTGAGCAACAGTCGCAGAACTGTTTTGCTTGCTAGTCGATCAGCACCGTCAGGCCGCAAGTAAAACCGATCACCCACTTAATAAGCTATTCAAAAAAAACATGCTCCAATTACAGATACAAATTGACATTACTTGGGTTGCCATAATAGTGATATGCCGTAATAGGAAATTAAAATTTAAAAAATGGATTACTGTTTTTCAGTTATACTGAGTGAGAGAGTGAGATTAAAAATAATACTATTGTGATTCACTGTAATACTGTTCTGTACTGAAATATTTATTTTGTTCTGCCGTTTTGAAAGAACTTGTACTATATTGCTAGTATTACAAGTACACATAATATTGCTAGTGAAAAAAATATTTGCGACTGATATTCTTATCCAAAATTCAATTGGCAAAGATGGAAATCAAAGCAGACTGTATTTAAATTGACAGTTTGATATAAACCCAACAATTGAGATCTGAAACCCAAATGTTGTTTGCATAACATGACTTACTAAACGCAAATAAATGGATCAGTCAAGTTACTTGTAAGATGCCAGTTTGATAGGTCAAATTTAATAGCATATGCTGGCAACACTGTTGATAGCGTCTCGGCAATCTTGTCTATACATGTAATAAAAATGTAATTTAAAATGAATGCCAGGTGTTTTTTTACACCAGTAGAAGCTATAACTACCATTTTTTAATATGTTTGTCTGTCCGTATGTTTGTACGCGCATAACGCAAAAACTACTGCACGTACAATTGTATACGGTTTCTTCAGTTGTCTTATAGACTACTGAAGAAACCGTATAGGAAATCTTATAATATGTAAATGTTAATTTATAATAGTAAAATATATATATAACACGTGGGATATATATTTATTGTTTTAGAGGTCTTGGGGTGTGGGTGAGATTTTAAACGTAAAAGGGTCTTTTCACCTGCTTCTGACTTTTAATTCCCAGGCACTCTTCGGCTCCTATCTAAAGTGTATGTTAGTACTGTCTTTTGAACAGTTAATGGACATGGAAGCCTTCATAAATACAACTTTTGATGTACTTTCGTCGAAATAAAGGGTCAAAAGTTAAGGATCATTGTAATTTGGGTGAAGGGTTTATTGTCCAAACAAAAATTTTATTTTTTTACTAAACACGTTGGACAGCCAGAGGGTATGCGATGACTGGATAAATTACCTCTAATTACAATGAAACAATATGGATGAGTAACGTGAAGACTTGTCGTAAACTTAGAGATTTTTGTACTTTTTAAGCAACACTGTTGATTACTTATGATTGCCTGATCGATGCAATAGATTTATGTTCAAAATCTCCTCAACGGCTGGACAACATGATAGCTATGTACCGATAAATCCGAGACATTCTAACAAGTGATTTCATAGAGGGAACTTTTTACTTTATATACCTAGCTCTAGACTACAATCGTAATGCAATTGGAAATGTAATATGTCTAATTTAATAAAGTGATTAAGTAATAGAAGGTGTGAACCCATACTTGGATCACAAGTCCCAGAAACTGATTATTCTTGTAGTACCATTATAAAGTTTAGTCAATGAAAAAATTCATCATGCGAGTTTTAGTGACAAAATTGGTTTTTATTTCTTTACTGCTTTCATCTTACTTCTTGCCAATGTTATAAATATGTTTGGATATATATTACGCTTAGATGTTTGGATGTTTGTTATAATTAATATTTATTTAACAATAAATAATAAGTGGAAGCTGGGATGGGTCGACTAGTAAATAAATAAATAATAGTGAGAACGTGATATTGTTCTAATCAAGCCTACTAAGATTTATTACATAAACAATTCGAAGCAATATAATCTAAGAGCTTTTGATTAGAAGAGAATTCAAATTAAGCAGCGGCTTCGTAGCGTTCTTGAATATTTCGGTACAATCTCCACGTTTTGAATAGTATCTGATCGGAAATTATTGAAGCTTCAACACTCTAACCCTTTGTCTCCAAACGCCATTAATCCAAATCACAACAAAACTATCTAATTGGATCACTCGTATATCAAAGGAATGCCTTCATAAACCCTTCAAACATTGTTGTATGACTCTTGACTTTCTTTATGTTGTCGTCTTTTAATGGAAAGTTATGAAAATCTACGCTAGCCTAAACAATAAATGCCATTACCCTTTTTTCTGAATTTCAACATAATAAAGCCGATATTTTATCCAATTCAGTGCAGTTAATAAACAGATAATCAGTTAAATAATAGCCAAAACAAACGCTATTTGTCTTAAATATCTTCTAACATTTTTATTATATGTATAGAAGATATAATTTATAAAAAAAATGTTACCTAAAACTAAATGATATAATTATTTAAATAATGTGTTTCCGCATTTCAGTGTTTGAATTAATTTAGCTCCTAAAGCCTTAAAGTATTGTAGGTGTAATAGTTTATCAATGTTTTTTTTATATAAAAATATCCTTATTTTGTGTCCTAACGCCTAAACTTTATCAGATTATGGAAGCAATGACAAAATTAACAAATTAAATAATCGAAATTTAATAAAACTGTCTGACATTTGAAGTACTATCTACTTACTAAAAAGATGCATAGCTTAAAATTAATTGTCAATAATAATATTTATAAATATCTCTGCTCTAAATATAATAGGCTTAACTAATAAAGTTATCAGTTTCGCATCTCATTAACTGGTTTCCTTTACATGGCGGCGTCTGACAACGTATTAATTTGATCCAATGGAACTGTAATCCTCTTTGTGATCTCAAAGAACTGCTTGTAGTGTAACGACATCTTACTCTTTAAATACTTATGTATACTACACTGTTAATAACCTTTGAGACTTTAATTATTAATATAGAGAAGCTTAAACTTGAATCGAAAGTACAGGAGACAAATATATTGGATAAAAACTAACTTTTGCTCATAAATTACTAAACTCCTTTTTTAGTAGTAACAGAATTTCTACTTTTGTACATGGTAATTTAGAAAGTAATTATGATATCATCTACTTTCTGTTTTATATTTTATAAATAAACTTCCGTCACAGTTTAGCAACAGAACATTAAATTAATCAATTATTTAGAATCAATGGATATAGCTCAATCCTAGCATCACAAAGCATAGATGGAGCTAAAGCGAAATTAATGCAATCGGTTAGTGAAGGCCAGGCGACAGAGTTTGTGGCTGAGGAAGATAAAGCCGACACACAAAGCAGGTACCCCCTCCAATCCACCCGTACTCCGTACCCTAAGGCAAAGGAGACCGTTTAAGCGGACGACTATTGCCCTCACAAAAGACAGTCGCGAACCCCGCCCTCGCTTTCGACTGGAGAATGGAATCGTAAGAAAACGGAATCTCATTCCGAACTAAGGCTCATTGTTGTAAATCTCTCACAATTGCTTTTTCAATTTTACAATCCTCTCAAACTATTCCTAAGGCTTCCGATTTGTCACCGCTATTGTTTGTTTGACAACTACAAACACAATAATTCCAATAGGCAATTGTAAATCTGATCTACTAATTAAATCTATACAGTATAGTTTTTTTTTATCGATGGGATTTAGTTAGTACAGTTAGCTTTTATTCCGAGGCAGGCTGGTAAGAAAATCCATTTTGTAATGAGTAAGAACGAATTTTTTTCTAGTCCATAAAATTGTCATATTATACCAGATTCACTTTCAAAGCAAAAATTTTAAAAAATCACCATGTTTTAATGTTTCTTAGTCAACCTACATGATGTACCAAAGAATTGTATAACCAGCCCAACGATAGCATTGTCTGTAAATACATATATTCAAATAATTTAACTTAAAAATTTCATTATATGATGTAGTAAAGTAATTTTAGCTATTAGAGAAATATCGTATATACCGAAACTCTACTTGTAAAATTTACCTAACTCTCAAAGAGGTACAATCCTCAAATTTCAAAATGGCTATGACTTCCATATAAGACAAATAAATTGTGGCATGAGTTCTCATCTAAGTAAGTTTCGATAGTCATGCTGAAGACAACGACACAGTACTGCAGGTCATTCTCCGCAATACGGCGCCAACGCATTTGGCAATACGCCGACAGTTTTGATGGGCATGCGTCCAGCCGTGTCAGCGGAAATCTACCGGATATGGGCTTCATTTTATACATATTTTTTTGTTTTTATAAAATAATTATTCTATTATATATATTTAAGCTATTACACACTGAAACATAATAGACAAGGGCGAACACCTTACTAAATACAAAGTCTCAAGAGATCTTCAACCTTATAATACTAAGTTTAGAGCTTAAATTCAAATTCATTTATTTATCTTTTCACAAACATAGATTAAATATAGTATACAGTTTATCGAGTCATGAAACTTATCTACAATGTTTTTGAGAGACTGGATGCTGCACTAGGTGATCACAGACAGACAACCAGGCTCCCATCCCTAAACTAAATGAACAATTCAATACTCGAATAATTACTCGTATAATTTATGGAAAGACTTATTATTATGTTTAGAAAATAACAAATAATTACGTACTAGAAGTTGTGTGTATATGTATGTGTGTTAGTGTAGAGTTTGTGTGTTCCTCATGAGTTGTTTTTTTTTTTAAATAAACCAATCGTATCTACTCGTCAATCAAAGTTTATCAAAAATGTAGCAAATATATATAAACTTATTCATATTTATTTCAGTAGATACCACAGAAATCTCAGAATAATATTACAATTTCAATACATATATTAGTTTAACCATTGTGTCAGTTATTTGATACGCATACGTATATTTAAATTGCATACGTTCAAGAATAAATAATAGAAAAAGAAGGCGGCATTACGTTTTTGTTATTTGAACTACGCTGAATATCTTTTATTCCACATGACGTTAGCAGCGGCGTCTCTTTGTGCTCACCTTACATTTCAGATTTTATACACAAAATTTCTGCTAAAATAGTTACATTGTTTGTTGTAATATTATCTCTGAACACGTTGAACTTTCTTGATTCAATAATCAGTTTCACCGTCGTCATTAATCAGTTTGTTAAGCACCATTACTTTTCATTTAAATTGAAATTATTTTGCTATATTTGACTTTCAAAAATTTTTTTATAAGTCAAATATAGCATTAAAAGTAGACAAAGATATTAAAAGGATGCTCCTCTCCAGAGCTCGTGGGCAGGTACGTATTTTTAACATGGTGTTTTTGGCAGGTTTGATCAGAGTCAACAGTAAAAAAATCAGACACAAAACCAAATTGATACACGCCTTACAACACGCACTATGCCTGAACTGGAAATGGGCAGGACACATCGCCTGTTCTTCTGAAGAAAGATGGCCTAAACGAGTAACAAAATGGACAGACTCGGAAGGTAAAAGACAAAGGGACCAAAAGCTCGTTGGATAGATGATATACTTCAATTGGCAGGAAGAGACTGGATAAAAACAGCTAACAACAGGGAAGTTTCAAGAAGAAGGCAAATGGAGGAGGCCTGTACCCGAAAGAGGTCATGACATATAAATCATAGATAACATACATATATTTCTATATTTTTTTTGTAAATATCAGGAAATAAAAAAGGCTTATTATTATTATTTCTATAAGAATTATTAAATGTAGGTCATTTGAGCATAACAATTTATGATAGACGCCTATAAGACGCGGCAAAGATTTACAGACAATGGGTTTCCAGAAACTCGCATGAAGTATCACGATTAATGTAGAACTCGCACGCGACATCTACTAAAATATGCCTTTGTGTTCCTTTGTGTACTCTCAAGTAATAGATAAAAGGAAAACAAACATTATCATAGATTAACAAATCCAATTTTCTACATTTATATAAAATTCTGGCAATAAATACCAAGAATTCATTTGTCAGATGATTCCAGAAAATTCATTAATCGTATGGAGTTCAATGATTTTCTTTAGGCCAACATCTGAAATAGCTTCAACTAATTGCTGTCATTTATCACAATCTTTGTTGAACTGAATTGCTTTACCACGCTTAACGATGGGTTCCATGCTTTCAATTGTAATATCTATCTACCATTTCATTTTATTATACGAGCCAAATAACAATTTGCTAGCGGATACGGGCCAATATTTTTATTAAAATTCTTTTCATTCATAATCTCACTCATTAGTCACTCAACATTCTGCTACAAGAATCGACAAAGGCAAACTTTTTTCCTAACAAAAGAATAAAAGATATTATAAAGAATAGATTACGATATATACCAGATCCTTTGTTTATTATCAAGAAACGCAGACCCATTAAAATTAATGTAACAATAAATAAATGGGATGTGCATGAAGTTTATCATACAGCTGATAAGCTTCTTAGAATTTTACAACAGCTACATGTTTTTACTGGAATAATATAAACTATAAGTGGATTTTAAGGATTACACTTAATAATTCGATAGTTTAACAGAACTAGTTAATAGTAATCAAACAAGATAATAAGTTTATAATCAGAACATGACGAAATTAACTTATATTATTGCGACTTGCGTGTTTACGTTTAAATCTAGATTGATTTATCAAATTTCTAACCTGTTAATATTGTCATTGTTTCCTTGATATTACAAATTTCAATTTCATACTTTTGAACTTCTCATTTATAATTACCAAAAAAACCTAAAATGTTGATTTCTTTTCCTTAAATTTATTCGAAGTTAAATTATACATTATTTAATATCTAAAGGGTTTTGAAATAAAAACAGAAAATACTGTGAAACGACAGTTCGCCCGTATTCAAACTTATTTCCAAACACTGATATACAAAAACATTAGTTGTTTTATTCATATATACCGAGAAAGCTAACAAGTTAAAAGATAGTTTACCACAACTAAGCGGTTCTAAGTTATCACGGAAAAATATCAGCAAGTTCGCTAACTAATCTTATGTATTTTCTTTCTATTCGGTGAATTTAGTTAGTTTACTCTAGTTTTATTTGAAATATATTTTGAGTATCTATTTAACCAATCCTAAACCTAACTGATATTATAATTTTTAAAGTAACACTTAAGAAACGTAGGAAATAACTAAACAAACAAAATAGCCATCTTTTGACTAATAGATGGCGTCTATCACACACATACATAGTATAAAACAAAGTTGCTTTCCGCTGTCTGTCTGTCCCTATGTATGCTTAGATCATTAAAACTAGGCAACAGATTTTGATGCGGTTTTTTTTAATAGATAGAGTGATTCAAGAAGAAGGTGTATATGTATAATACATATATATTATAGAAGAGAAACGCTGATAATTTTAGAGGATTCTAATATGATGTCGGAAATAAACACAATGCAAACGCTGGCTGAACCCTACCAGATAGATC
Organism: Limenitis camilla; assembly: GCA_905147385.1. Taxonomy (NCBI): domain Eukaryota; kingdom Metazoa; phylum Arthropoda; class Insecta; order Lepidoptera; family Nymphalidae; genus Limenitis; species Limenitis camilla. The sequence continues at coordinate 8,899,910 of LR990240.1, forward strand.
AAAATAATGTACTACAGTATAGTACACCTTAAAAAGATCTACAAAAAAGTCACCGATAGTATTTGTCCATTTCTTAGGGATAACCCACAATAACCATTTTTTATCCTTTACTTTTTGCGAGAAAGAATGGCTTATTTACGAAGCGATTTTAAACAATACAGCAATAATCCTTATCCAATTAGGTAGCTTATATACATTGTGCATTTAATATAGATCAATTTATAGCATGAAATTTAAATGAATATTTTTGAAGATATTACAGATTTAAATGCAGGGACATAGTGGTTACTGCTAAATACACGTGTTAAATTGCACCTGGGCGAAGCTGGGACGGGTCGACTAGTATTTATATATTGCAATGGAATATAATTTGCTAACTACTATACCAAAGTAAGTTTAACATTCTCTACATTTGCGTCACCCGTCAAGATCAAGTCACTGTCGGTTCTTTACCGCTCTAATTCTATTTATGGCTTTGTTGTGTCTTCAGTGATTTATTTGATTATAAATCTTTACAATATTTTTTTATACTTTATTACTCCTACAAATCTTTTAACGGGAGCTAGTAACAGGAGCAGAATTTATTGACTTTGAGTAGCATTTGAAGAAATTTTTAAATCATCTATGTAATACTAGCGACCCGCTTCCGGCTTCGCACGGTTTCTTTCTCTACTATAATATGCATGAATTATACATATAAACTTTCCTCTTGAATTACTCTATCTATTTTAAAAAACCGCATCAAAGTCCGTTGCTTAGTTTTAAAGGTCTAAGCATACATAAGGACAGGGGGATAGCGAAAGCGACTTCATTTAATACTATGTAAAGATAAGCTTATTTAACAATATTTTTAATGAAATACAAATAAAACATAAATTTGCAACTATTTATCAGAAGAATCTTGCTGCTGTTATAACAATAAAATAAATAAAGAATCAAAGAATGACGCTCACTTTTCCAATCAGTGTGAAACAGTTGACACACTTTAGATAACGGTAAAGAGATAACAAATTTGCGTGTTTGCGATAAGATGACGTTATGGTAAGTATCTTCATTTCTTTCTTTTCCTTTAGAATTGCTTACTTGATATGATAATATGATATTAAACAAAGTTTCTAGGTAAGAAATTTAGGTAGCACCGAAGATAAGAATTTAGTAATTAATGCTTTTTTGTTGCTGAGGTGTATTCGTAGATATCTATCCGTGGGTATATTAGTAAGTTCAAGATTAATGGGGATTTATGCTCTGGTTCCAATGTCTTTAATGCCTTGGTTGTGACTGGTGATTGAAGGGGGGAAGACCCAATTTATCTAACTTTTTATTGCATAATAACCTCTAAAGTTGTGAAGTGTGCATCAGCAATCATATGGTAGTCCGTTTCTTCGCCCCAGGAGGGAGTTTAAAAAAATCAATAGATAGAATTTAATTTTATAGCTATAAAGGAATATCAATACATAACAAAAATAATTAAATTAGATTTAAAAATAGAGAAAATAAGGTTTAAAGCTATAAAGGATAAAGAATAGTACAATGCAAATATTAACCTGCCAATTTAGTAATATTTACTCTACCTCAATACACATTTGCACTTCCAATAGGGATTTCCCAAGTCAAAAACCTGAACAATGTTCTCAAGTGAGATATAGTAAATAAGATAATAGTTTAAACTCACTTCGCTTGACCACCCAAGCCGAACAAACACACACGTTAGGCAAGACCATTGTCATGTAGACAATTCCCTTTGAGTTACAAAATTAGAACCCAAATTGAAATTTTAGCGTTCAATATCTAAAATCCTTCAACGTACTAATACCTTATTCATAGTTCTACAAAAGTTTTGATGTTGAAAAGAAGGGTGATACGATAAAACGATAAAATTGATAGAAGCAATGATATTGATGACAAACTTGGTACGTTCTAATGTTACTTCTAAAATAATTATTATCTAATTTTGTCATCTACTCAATCTCATCTCTCATCATATCAAAAGAGGTAATATCGAAGCTATCCAATTTGAAATTGAAATAACCCAAATATCTACACTAAATATTTTTGTTACCTATAAAGACACCACTTACATTCTCAAAAATATATAGGAAGGTACATCATGAACTATTTCCTATCAAAAACGTGTCGATGGCAAAATGACAGCGTCCTTTTGTATGTCACAACATCAAAGCATCTATTCTCTTTCACTATCATACGACAGCTTTCAGACTAAATGGTGCTGACAGTTGCATGCTCATAAAATATAGTGTTGTTTTTCTATGAATGCATAAAAATCTTTCCTGGACTATTATTACATTACTATACTTTTGAAGTACAAAAGATATTAAGGTATTAAACGAATAGTAAGGATAAAAAATAGCACAATTTTAATAGTTACAAAGAAACTAGTGCTACTGGGAACAAACGATTTAGGTGTTTGTTTCTTAACCCAATAAATAGTCGTAAAATTTTAATGTATTTCTTTGAATGTATTGGATTAGAACAACAGGGAAGATGTACAATAGCTTGATATATGATGTTTAGATCGAGCCACACTTTTCCGCCTAAATGTATTTTTAATCGAAGAGTTAAAACTTAACTTTCTTAAGTACGTTTTAACTGCTGATGTTTCCCAATAACTATTAGCATTCCTGTACATGTAGATCCTAAGACGTCGTTATTAAACTTAGTCGATTTACCACGTTCCTTAATATCTACTTAGAGTTTGCAGTAATCAATATTTTTATACAAAAAGATTATCTTTTTGATTATATTATTATTTCTACATGATACTGTAAGTTTAAGTTATAAACTTTTGTGACTTATGGCAGGTATCGAAATGTCTTTGGCCACGAAAATAGTACGATAAAACAGATGAATTAACGTTGTCACATTAGATAAATACGTCTCCTCACTTAAATTTCCTGTTTATTTCTGTCTCCCCACCTCTTGCGGCGAGCATTCTTAAAATGGAAACCGAATTAGTTTTAAAGATTTAAGAACGTCAACATTTTTGTATCATCAATATTTTTGTGAGTCACGACAATATTTAGTAATATAAACACTGTAAACTATAGTACAGTGGATAAAACAGAATTAAAACTTAAGTCTAAGTTTGTCAGGAACGTTTCAGTCAAAGAGACTTCTTGCCATTTAATTTGCATGTTTAGACAAAGTATTTATGAAGATGTAGGGAATGATGAATTGTGCGAATGGACGTGGGGACGCTAAATGGAATATTTCCTCAAATCTGTTGTTACATGAGTTTGCAGCATATGCGGTCTACTCAAAATAACTCACTAATTTTATCACAGTGCAGTCTTGACGACGCGGTCATTTGATACAGCCCAGTCGCTTTAATAACGCGATACGTTCAGTTTTACGTTGTCATATTTAAATCTAAACCATTTGTCAAAGTTACTCTCGTTAAATCTTCCAATTTATTAAATCAGATCTAGTTTTAACTTATTTCTTTTGCAATGTGCTCGAATAAATCTATACTAATATTATTAAGCTCAAAAGTTTGAGCGCACGCAATCTCAGAAACTACTGATTCGAATTGAAGAATGCTTTTAATATTGGATAGTCCATTTGTCGAGAAAGACTATAGGCTATATAATATCATGCTACGGTACCAATAGGAGCAGAGCATCACTCGCCTGAAGTCGCGCTGGCTGATTAGTTTAATATAAATAACATCAGTGGATAAAGATAAATTTACTATCATCATTCTATCTATTGCAATCATCACAAAATATTATACTACATCTTGTTCGTGTGTTATGTAATTTACTTTTTACTTTGACTGCATAAGGCCTTAGAATTTAGGTCAGCTTCGCCAAAAATAACCTTGTGCGCTTTGTCAGGGGCGAAATTAAGACGGAAACGGCAAATCGGTCAATGTTGATTTAATTGTTCGGATAGTTAACATTAGTGCAGTATAAGTACAATGGTTATTTTATATTGTTCTTATTATTATAGGATTGAATTGTCAATAAAAATTAAATTGAAATGATTAAAATTACATTCATTTGAGCTATATTTAATGGAAACTTACATGACATACTCAATAATAGTTATAAAAAATAACTTATTGTTTCTAGTGCAAAAGTAATCTCAGGTCTATGCAAAATATTGCATGAAATCCCATTTCGTTTTCCCTTAAGTTTTTAAGGACTGACAAGATACTCCGCAGGTCTATCTCGCAGCCTAGTTTTTTTTAATGATGATAACTTTGAAATAATTAAAAACATGATCGCGATTTTTTCTGAATATGATTCTCATGGAGTAAAACATTGTTCGTACATTTACAAGTGTCTTTTCACTTACCTCTCCAAGATTGACGAACCCATGATCCAAAGCGACGGCATCCGCAGTTTCCTTCCCAGCAGGTACATGAACTGCCCATGTCGGCGTATAATGCGAGAGCGTAACTTTTAACAGCGACATCAAAGGCACCAAGATGGCAAAGGATAATATTACTCCCCGCGCCATCGCACTCACACTCACGAGCTAGTACTTGTCAGCATGGCACACACACAACTAAAAGATTTTTTTCTCAGTTTTTAATTCTAAAATCAAACGTAGAGGACGTTGCCTTGGCTTAAGTTTTTGTATCACAAATTTTTAATACTTTGATATAATTAAAAAGCAAATGTTTTCAAGGCGTCTTGGTCCTTCTATGATACTATCATAAACTGACACTTCTGATAGTACTGACAGTCAGATAATTACAAGTGACTAAGATAATAAACATGAATCATAAAATCTTGTCATGTCTTATTATAATAATTGTTCGACACTTAAGTAGACAAGCAACTACATTTTTATTAAATACTTTAAACAATTTTTAATATTTTGAGACATTTTAACTGCTATAAGACTTACCAATATCATAAATGTGAAAATAACTCTGTCTGTCTATCGCGCTTTTACGCCAAAACTACAGAACCGATTTAAATGAAATTTGGTATACGGAAAGTCTATAGTCTGAGAAAGGACATAAGCTGCTTTTTAATGCAAAAAAATGGTTGTAAGGGGTTGAAAGGGGGGGATGAAAAGTTGTGTGGAAGTACTGTCATTTTGAGAGCTAGAAGCTTGAAACATTTATAAGGCTTCAATATAAATAAATATAATATTTAAAGTTTGTGAAAGTTTTAGTCTCAAGGGTGTAAAATATATTAATGGGAATAAGGGATGAAAGTTTGTATAAAAATATGTAAGGTCTATGTGAATGTTTTATAAGTTTGCGACAAGAGATACGTATGTGTCTTTTTTGTAAAATAATTAGCCTAAATAATTAAAAATGCTACTCAGACACTATTCAGTATCATATATTTCTTTAATGTTACCAATCATGATAATTGTTTGGACATATCTTGACGGTAAAAAATTACTCTCTAAAAAGTTTACTGCTGGAGTTTCCCATTAAAAAGTAGGTCAAGCACGCAACAAGGACAGCTTGAGGGCCCTTTGCAGAGATCAGCCTTTCTATGATTCGTCTTTATTAACGCATCAGTACCACTGGATTATCATTAATCACAGTGTTTTCTCATGACGTTGTTTTTATCTGGTAAATAAAAGCTTAGACTTTTCGCCAAAGTTTTTGAGTAACAGAGTAAACACTTTAATCATTTTCAGTCATATTTGTGTTAATAATGTGAAAATGCAATAATACGGTACTAGCGAGCTGATCTGATGATGGACCCGAAATGTAGTCTGATATATTAAAATCTCATGACACGATGTTTGTCATCGAACTCCTCCGAACGGCTTTACTGAATCTTATGAAGTTTTTTTTTTACGTGGTAGGTAGGTCTGAGAATAGGATGTAGACTATTTTTTATTTATACCCGTAGTCGACTATGGGTAGCCCTCTAGAAACAATTTATGAATTATTTTCAATATTTATAGCTGTATTTCTCATTTTAGGTGATAACTAGGAAAGTTGTTTTGCCAGGAATTCAAAGTCCTTACTGACTACGTATACTGGCTCTTATACACCTTACTAATAAAGGGTAAAAAGTTTTTTGGTTAAACTTTGCTTTCTTAGAAAATTCATTTTCATAGAAATTGTCTGAACTCTGGATTCTACTTTGCGACAGTTGAAATAGACATACATACATTTAATTCAGTACACTACGCGATTTGTCGCATTTTGTTTTAAAATATTGCCAACCAATATTTTACTGTCCACAAAAAATTTGAAACTTAATTATCGACATAAAACAATGTTTTTAAATCAAGTTTTTTGTATTAAAACAGAGAATCAAAATATGTTTTTATTGTTGACGATACGTCCATACCGTCAGAACGTGTTTATGGAGATATAACAAAGAATTAGAAATGTAATGATAACTTTCTTCAGGTAGTGACCTAGATAAGTTACATACGAGGTTAACACTAACTGTATTAGGTTTAGCGTATAATGTAATGAATGCAGCCTTCGAGAGATAAGTTCATTGGACTTCGTGTTAGCATGAACTTAATTGGACCTGCATAAATAATTATTTTATATCAGAAACGTATCTATTGTAGAGTTTAATTATATACATGATTTTAGAAATTAGTTTGGTCAATTAAAACATTACGTTTTATTTAATTAAATTATTTTTACGTTTCATACAATAGTCAACGATGTATATTATACTAATATATAAAGCTGAAGAGTTTGTTTGCTTGAACGCGCTAATCTCAGGATCTATTGGTCCGATTTGAAGAATTCTTTCAGTGTTAGATAGTCCATTTATCGAGGAAGGCTATAGGCTATATATCATCACGATACACCCAAAAGGAGCGAAGCTACAAGCGAACAAAGTCGCGCGGGTCGACTAGTTGCAAATCACAATTGATTTATAATTTTAATATTTTTTATATAGAAATAATTATCAATGGATTTTGAAATTTATTTAGACAAACACGAAGTGAGATGATTAGAATTTTTATTAAATATTTTAACGTATTTATCATTCCTTATCGAGCACTTAGCAGCAGTAGGTATTGTAATTAAAAATTGTATAAATTAATTTCGTAATAAATAGTGAGTTTTTTAATATCCGCTGTAGTTGTCAAATATTTCTACAGATATATGGCTATATTTATTAATTATAACATACTCTACTTGATGTATCGAGTGAAAATTATGCTCAGAGTAATGACTACTTAAATAAAATTGTAAAACTTTCCTGTGATTATAATGAGTATTTATATTGAATTTGTAAATATTTTATTATTTGTAAATACTTTTTGCTTGCCCTTGATGCAGAATCAGGTAGGTACATAAAATTAACGGAACAGTAAAGAAAGCAAAAGTGGACTATAATTTAACCAATTATTGTTTACCAAACGGAATGTTTGTTTAGCTTGATTTCGTGAATATCGTCACATAAAGTCATAAACTATGTACCTCCATATCTCACTGAATAAATACAATTATCTATAATGACTAAATATGATTGGATGTTTGTATTAGTCATATCATACACGAAACAACAATATACACATTTATTGATAGAATACACTCATATCTTATCTGTTTCCATACGTCAAGGTAAACAATTTGTTTTTGTGATTATTCTTGAGTATTTCGCGTGCAGTCTACATCGAGAGGCGGATGTTCCGATGGAATCCGGTGCGAAGGACCAAGATTCCGTGGCACTTAGACAATAGTAGCCGGTGAGAGTCGGCGCCGCTGTGACGAGCGTTCACCTCTCATCCCATCCGTTAAATAAAATTTGTATTATTGACAAGGATAGATAAATAACGTACAAACTGTAGGCAACATCCACTACGAAGCACAATTCACAATAGTCATTGTATTGACACGACACGACTGTCAAGTAGCGCGTGAATATCGCGACAGAGCGGCGGAGCACACGGCCGCCACGTACTTGCACGTTATGCAGACTGTTCACTGTTTCGTTTCGCTTGCTCTCGCCGCCAGTCGCCAGTCGCTAGTCGCCAGTCACCACCGCGACCGGAGCGCGAGACGATTTCGCTCTCCGCTCTCCGGCAGCCGGCTTGCCAGCCTCCACACTTTACCTTCGTTTAGGGATCTTTATTGTTATTACAATAATACTACGAACCCGCCCCGATTTCTCACGAGTACAAGTTACCACTAAAAACAAAGTATTTTCAAGATATGTTAGCAACACTGTTAATAAAGTAGTTAGGTTTGCCAATTTTTTTAAAGAAATAAAGTATATAGTATTCTGACAAGAATCAAACAGTATTTTATTTATTTAATGTTTTAAATACATTTAGGGCTTCTCACACAAGGTAAGGTCTTGAATATCTGATATTAACAGATTCATTTTAAAACTCCATTATTATGATTTGTTATAGGTCATTTTATATTATGTCCACTATATCTACGTGTAGACAATATACAATCTTTAGTAAGATAGATTATTCAGTCTCTGGTATTGTCGCGCAGTCTACATGTAAGTTAGTATTATAGTGTCGTGGTTAAGGTCATCCTTCTTAAGGTCCACGTAAGTTTAATTTATTATCTACTATATTTAATGTTCGGACAGCGAAGGGGAGCGTTATAATTACATAAACGGCCTTTAACCCTACACCTACGTCCCAAGTCCAAGGCGCTGCCCGGTTTTCCGTCTAAATTGTATGTTATTATCATATCTTGAATGTCACTACACAGTCTAGCTCTCATAAACATAGCAGATATTGCTATGTAAAAATGTTCAGGCGTTTCCGTTATCTTAAACTTAATATTTTATTTTAATCCCGCGGGAACTGCTTTTCTGGACCAACAGCTGCTTATCTTTTCGATCCTATTCATCGTTAAAACAATTTAAACTGTAAGTAAGATTCGGAATTTTTATTTCATTTGTACACAAATCAACATATTATATAGATAACACACATTGAAATGATTACCTACATATATGACGCGTATTTGTAAATTTGTCATAGTTATTTCCATAGGTATTTGGTGAAATCACATAAAAAAAATTTATGATTTGTTTACCTTATTTTTTGTCTTTACCTTATTGTTTGTATTCTACTTAGCTGGGTTTATTTAGTTGGTTACTTTAGTATATACTAGCTGTGTCCGTGACTTCGTACGCGTTTTATAACCTATTCCCTATTGTTATTTTACACCCTTGAAGGTAAAACTTTTACATAATGAAACAACTGAATATCATATTTATTTACATCAAATAAAATGAGGACACTTCTATACATCTTTTCATCCCCCCCTTTCAACCCTTTTTTCGCATTAAAAAGTGGCCTACGAGTATGTCCGTCCTCAGGCTCTAGACTACACGTATACCAAATTTCATTCAAATCGGTTCAGTCGTTTTGGCGTGAAAGCCCGACACACAGACAGAGTTATTTTCCCCTTTTTAATACATATTAATAAGGAGCTAGCTAGCATGCGTAGTCGTATGTAGCGATTCTATTGGTTCTTAACAAACATATCCCTCGCTACACATCCTCGCACATCTCTGATGGAAACATAGCCTAGGTGTAGAATATAAACCCATCCAATTGCGTTTACCTAAAAACGAACTAATAGTAGATAGTATTTGCTATATATTGGTGTGAGTATTATTGGGATGAAGTTAAAATGTTGCACAATACGAAAGTCTACAAAGAATATATAAAGGAATAACATTCTGTCGCATTGTTTATTGTTAACTAATTAGTTGTAACGGGAGACTAAACTATTTTAATAAATCTTTCAAAATGACAAGACAACAATGATTGATAGTAACGATGATATTGAAGACACAAGTTCGAACGGAATCAACTTTTAAATATTCATAACTAAGGACTATCTATTACTGAATGGATGAAAATTATCTTGGATGTCTTCAACCTCTGCGAAGCGAGAGCAAATCTTCGATTAGAGAATGGTATGATTGTCTCTTGTATCATCTAAATAGCCGTTAAATTTTATGACACGCCTTTTATGGCGTTCTCGTTGTATTCAGTTTATTTACAATACTTATTATCGTCATATATTCAAACAAAATAGGAGTATGAAATTCATGTTTAAAAGTATAATTTTCCATTACGTATTTGGTATAAAATTACTGCTTATACTATGACGTTAAAGCCTCTTGATGTTCCATAGTTGAGCCTTAGTTGTTAGGCTGGGGCACACTGCGAATGCGACAAATTAATCTTTTTGTTACTTGTTATGTAGATTTTCTCACTGATTGATTCAAGACTACTACTATAATGCTAATCTGTATTTTGGGATAGTGATCTTAACCGTACCCACCGCGATTGCGGTACAACGGCTATACAATAGAACCTAGATTATCCGAACTAATTGGAACCGAGACTCGAAGTGTGGCAACTTTGGGAGACGATCAAACATAAACCCCTTTTCACATAAAAAAATTAAGTTTAAATAACTATAACCAGACTACGAAAAAAAGTGGTCTAAAAAGGACGAAACAAGAAAATAGAATTCAGATAGAAACACAGAAATGCATAGGTATAAAAGTAAATAGCTGTAAGGACAGGACCGTTTAAACATATATGTTGACATAAACAGTAACATATATATACATATTTGTAATGTGCTCGCCAAGACCTTTCTTTTAATATCAAACACGTGATAATTAGCTCAGATTAATTATTTTCGAGGTTAGAATCTGCGGTATAATTTCCGTTATAAAAAACAACATAAAATTTTTATAGCCTATGTCACCCGCGCTATTATTACGAATCTATTTATGAAAATTGGTTCAGAAGTTTAGGCGCTAGAGTGGAACATACATACATACATACATAGACTGCCAAAATCATAACCCTTCCTTTTGGCTTCGCTGTAGTCGGGTAATAAAAAAGTACAATCTATTAACATTTGAGATACATATTAACGTTGTAATATAAAACACCTAAAAAAGTCCAATGCCATTTTTATATTATTCTTTTACTAGACCGTCCCGATTTCGCCCGGGTACATTTTAACACGTGTATTTAGTCGTAACCGCTATGTCCCTACATTTTAAATCTGTAATATCTTCGAAAATATTCATTTAAATTTCATGCTGTAAAGGGCGATATTGATCTATATAAAATGCACAATATATTTAAGGTACTTAATTGGATAAGGATTAATACTGTATTGTTTAAAATCACTTCGTAAATAACCCATTATTTCTCGTAAAAAGTAAGCGATAAAAAATGGTTATTGTAGATTATTCCTAAGAGATAGACATATACCATCGCGGACTATTTTGTAGACCTTTTTAAACTGTAGTACATTATTTTGATCTATCTCGTAGGGTTCAGCCAGCGTTTGCAATGTAAGCGCAAAAAATGTGTTAATTTACGACATCACATTAGGAACCTCTAAAATTATCAGTGTTTCTCTACTATATTATGTATCTATACTAATATTATAAAGAAGTAAGATTTGTATTTTTGTATTTTTGTATGTAACGAATAAACATAAAAACTACTGGACCGATTTCAAAAATTCTTTCACCCTTAGAAAGCTACATTATCCCTGAGTAACATAGGCTATATTTATTACAAGAAAAAATTAGAGATCCTTAAGAAATCTCACGAAAACCAACCCAAGGTGCCAAAAAATTTGCCATAAAATATCTTTCATCGCATGCGCTGCAAAAAGTATTGATGATAGAACAAAAAAATTTTGTACAATATTATAGAACGTATCAATATCTACAAAAAAGTCCGCGAGACCATATGTCCAACTATTATAGTTACGTCACTATAACTAATTTTTTACATTTTAAAAGTTGATAAAAATGCCTATCAAAATCAGACCATGTTTTCTATAACTTTGTATTAATCCTTATCCAAATAAATTATTTCGTATTCAAGACTATTTCAATACCTGTAAATTACTTTTTGAATTATTAAAATCGGACTTTCCATTCAAAAGATATTACGAAATTAAAAATATCAATATAAACAAAAAATACACGAAGACGCGACGGGCCAGTATAGCGACGCAGCGCAGCGAGTAAAGCGACAAGAGAGTGGGCACCGAAATGCGGGAGGGCCAATATATTTTTAAAAATAATATTCCACCCGCGCGAAGCCGGGACGGGCCCCTAGTCTATTATACATATAAACCTTCCTCTTGAATCACTCTCTATACTAAATCAGTTGCTTAGTTTTAAAGATCTAAGCATTAATAGGGACAGACGTTCATATAATTGAGGGTTCGGATAATCTAGGTTCTACTGTATTTCTAAACTCTCGATATCGGAAATTTTTAGAGAAGGCTCAGGCCGGGGCTATCCGTAAGTTCTTGTGATATCAAATTTTTATTGAGCTGCATGTAAGTCAGACATTCTCCATTTTTATTAAAAGAAAATAAAAATCGTCGTTAATGTGGCCAGGCCCTTATGTTCATATGAGTTTGTTTTAACTGAATCGCTGTTGCATTCTCGTCGCCTAGTGGAGGCTCCATGTTTCAAAACTACTTCTACGTATTTCTCTAAATAAACATAATTAAAAATAGTGACAATCTAGATCAAATTTTCCTGTCTTTAAAGTATAAATTTAAGCAGTAGCAGCTTAGCAGTGCCTGCGACTTCGTCGGCGTAGAATAGTATCTTTGGGTATCATTTTTAAATATTTAGGCTAATTATTTTACAAATAAGACACATACGTATCTCTTGTCGCAAACATTTAAAACATTTACATTAACCTTCATCCCTATTTCCTATTGTTATCGCTTCACTCCCTTGAGGGTAAAACTTTTACAAACTTTGAATGTCATATTTATTTATATTGAATCAACAGCCTAAAAAAAAATTTTCAAGATTCTAGCTCTAAAAATTACGATATTTCCATACAACTTTTCGTCCCTCCTATCCTAATCCCAGGATTTCTAATAGTTAAGTAAGAAATTCATAATATATTTAAAAGTACTGGTAACAAATAATTTGGATAGTTTCACAGGATTTAGTTATATTTAGTTGTTATTGAATATAATAATTGTATACTGACAAAACAGTGAAGATATCGACAACACTATTATGGTCAATTATCTACTGCTGAGTACATAAATAGCAACAGTAACTTTAATTTATTCAGCATTTTAATTGATTTATGACAGGTTATTTAATATTTTAAAAATTATTTCAATTGGTCCCATATTTACAGCTGGTTTGTGGATTTGATCACTTTTGCACGGACATTTTAAAGTCATTCTTTCTGCATGCAATTTAATCCTTACTTTATTAATATAATAAATGGGAAAATAACTCTGTCTGTCTTTTGCGCCAATTTAAGTAAAATTTGGTATATAGATAGTCTAGTCTTTATTGCGAAAAAAGGATTGTAAGGAAATAGGGGATGAAAGTTTGTATAGAAATATGTAAGGTTTATGTGAATGTTTTAAATGTTTGCGACAAGAGATACGTATATGTCTTATTTGTAAAATAATTAGCCTAAATATTTAAAAATCCTACCCAAAGATACTATTCTACGCGGACGAAGTCGCGGTCACAGCTAATTTATAATAAAGATTCATCAAATCGGTTGCCTTTTCGCAAATAACTTTTTAATGACATTTAAATAATTTACCCATACCTACTCCACAAAAATAAAAAATACTATCTTTTTTATCACAGCAATAACCGCACACATAACCCGTTCAAAACACTAAATCTGTCGAATATGAAAAAACTATGCAATGAAATTTCCATATCAAACTAGTATTTTACATAAAACAAATATGCAAAAATACTCGTATGTCAAACTTTATGAGCATGAGGGTAAATTGTTTCCTTTTAGGGTTCTGTTGTGAAATTAAATATAATCTACAACAACTAAAAGCGTTATTTACGCACTTTAATGGCAATAGAAAAAGAAGGTAGTTAGTTGCTTAACATTCAATCACACTCACACCAGCCAACGTTAAATCTATGCGTAAGATAGTGTCCAAAGCTTTAATTCAGAAAAGCCCTCGCTTCGCTTTAGGTTATATGCAGTATAAATCCTTAAATTGTAAAGCTTTCCATCAATGAAAAAGAAAAAGAGATGAGAGCAGTGCATGTGAATCCGGTGGCATTTAAATGGTTATATCTTTTTGATTTTTAATATTTATGGCAACACTACACGCCTGTTTTACCTGGAAAGGATGTAGCTTTCTATCGGCGAATGAATTATCAATATCACTAGTAGTTTTTGAGCCTATGCGCAGTAAATATACATATATATAGAAACAATCAAATTTTTCCTCTGCCCTGTATGGATAAACAGACTCTACTGATTATTTTACTACAGTGAAGAGAAGCAAGTTTCATTTTCGTAACAGTTATAGTTTACAGTTTCGTAAAATTATCTTGAGTGGTAGCAATTTTCACGGTTTCTGATTTATTGTATTTGTCTCCGTCCCGAATAGAAGAATAACCATTAAACACATTGGAAAATTGACGAAAAAAAATCATTTTCTTATACAAAATGTTGGTGGGTTTCGTAACTGTCAAACATTTAATGTTCATCCGGTCGATACGGTAAACTCTCCCCTCAAATGAAAGAACGTATTTAATTAAAGGTTTCGAATCGACAAGATATCTCTGCAATATTCGGATGATGTCGTATTTTAGATTTTAAAAAGGATTGGAAAAGGATTGACATATATATTGGTCGTCAACAGTTCAGCTAATCTGTAACATGACATTCATTGACTGTTAGGCGGTACGATCGTTCGCCGGGCCAGCTGGTATTATAATAAAAGTAACGATTTCGCGAACCTTCAAAGTGTTTTATTATCCTTAAGAGGCAACCCAGATTTCTTGGTAAAATAAAATCATACAAAACATGGGTTATATTATTTTCGGGGATAACACAAGGGAACAATAACTGAATATCGACAAGACATAGATCGCTTTTGATTTGTATAACGGGAAATCTGTAACAAAAAGGCGTATTATAACAACCTATTTTGTTATCATTTCTTGTGTTGTATCATCGACATCTTACGAGTATTTTATAATAATTAAAAAAACGAGTCGGATCGATTGAAGGACAATATAGATGTTTAGTTATATATTCCTATTAAATTTAGATTTTTAATTCGCTTACCCATACATAAAACATTTATCAGTCTCGCGGGTAACAAAAATAACACGAAACTAAGTGATTATTTTGCCACAGGCATTTTCTATCGAATTTAGATATCTTTCCATTATTCATTCACGTATTAATTAATAGTGCCATTTCACAAAAAGTCTATTCAATAAAGCTTTACAAATTGTGCATTCAAACACCGGTTTGATTAGAAAACAACGAAGCGAAATACAAACAATCGTTAGTATAATAAAAGGCAAGTGTTAACCTCAAGAGCATTTCCTGACTTATTTCAGTTTAATAGAGACCAAACAGTTGCATTCGAATTACATAGTATGTGTCTGTTGACCTAGTTTTGATTTTCCAATCCTTCACGGTCGATTTCTACTTGCACTGATTTAGTAACATGAAGTGTTCATAGTTGGTGCCTGATATAAAATGAATAGAAATATTTTATTATATGTTATTATTACATAAAACAAGTAGGAACTGATTAAAAGCTACACGGGTAGCTTAGCTAGACAATTGCACTCAAAAGACTACAATAATACGCAATCAAGACGGAAGTCATGGAGTTTGCGACCCAGGTGCAGGGTTAAAAGGCTTTTCTATAAAGCATTAACACTCCTTCACCACTCGATCCGACTCTAATATGTAACAATTCTTCAGCAAAACAGCAATTACACTAATTATTTAAATTCACACGAGATATGAGAACAACTAAACCTTATTGCGTAAAAGTCATCCTTTTTATAATACAAAATACCCCCTTAATCTATTCCCACTATAATGACAGGTGGTGTCGTAGGCCTGTGTAGCCAAGTTAATATTCATTAATCGAGATATTATTATTAATATTTTAATAAAACCTAACATGATATAGTTCATAGTTGGTGCCTGATATAAAATAAAGAGCAATATTTATTTTATATGTTATTGTTACATAAAACAAGTAGGAACTTATGATTGATATTTCCTGTCGATAGAATACTTCTTTTTATGTTAAAGTAATTTTTTAAATTGCATTTGCATTTTCTCAAAGCAATATTTTTAAGCTATAGCGTCGTTCTTTTCTTAATGATGTCCAATGTCATCAAGCAATCTTTCGTTTTATGAAGAACATTCGTAAAGTCGGACTACGGAAACGTATTCAAATATCCTATAATGCCTAAGTCCTAAGTAGTCCGAAAGTTACATATTACATCACCAAGTGTACCTAGTATATTCAGTTGAATTTGTGTTGCGTATAAGTTTGCAACTAGCCTGTGTAGTTACACGAGTTGAAACCTGCTGTTATCCCATTGTATGTCTACATACTGCCGTAATTGCATCATCAAGTAAATACAGTTTCGATTTAGTCAATTTTAGGCCAAAATTAAAAAGATAAATAAGTAAGTAATTTATATAGTTATCGTACAATATTATAATAATTTATTTGTCACAATAAAAATCTTAACCTAAACCTTGTAATAGTATTGTAAGTTTAACATCAAAACCTAATAATATTCGTTGATATTGAAATTGAAAATTTAAAGAATACCTAGTAGTTCCATCGCATATAGGTAAATAATATTAAAATAAATTCAATAATATAGCGAATTTTTAATGTAATGTAATCCCATAATAAAATAGACAATTTCTAATGCCTAAACAAAAACTAAATTTGTTGTGCTTGTTTATGATTTGAACCCACGACTTATCGATCGTGAATCCAACGCTTGAACCACTGAGCTACTGCCTCTTCAAAACTAAACGAAACTTACTATAATCTGCCAATAGATGGCAGGAGTTACCTCACTGCAGCCCCATGCTTTGCTTTTAGTTGCATGCGTCAAAAAGACAAGCAATTCACCAATCAGGGAATGAACAGTGGCCTATTTTCATGACGTCACTATTCCACGTTGGAACCTGAAAGAAATGTCATGTTGTTGTTGCAATTTATTTGTTTTTGTAACTAATGTTTTGTATTTAAACAACCCTTAAAACTCCTTCAAGTGAATAGTATAGTGCCACAAAATTAAACTAAGTGAAATTCATAATGATATTAAAGTGGAAAAAATTAAACCGTCATGACTCTTGTTAACGAAGATATGAGTAATTTCGTGGAATTACTGTCCAGAAATGAGCAGGATTTCGACGGATTGAATTCTAAGATTGATAAAATGGAAGGCTTTCATTCGGGAAACTTGTTGGTTAGTATCTACGTTTCGCATTTCACAATCGTGAGTTGATAAGGTATCGGGTCGCGTTTATAGTTAGCTCAAAGGCCACTGGGTGGACTGGGTGAGTGGCGAGCGATTTAGTAGACGCGCAGTGAAGCAATGAGATCGTGACTACACCTCGTTCTACAGCTTTCGTGGGCTTTACGCTCCCACTTTTACCGTTATCTTACTATCCGTTCATTTCGTTTTCGGATCTGCCACGGCTTGGTGTCTAGTCAACTGACCCGGTGTTTCCTTATCGAATTAGTGTATCATTAGTACTTGCTCACTAACGACCCTACTCTAATCTACAAGGTTCAAGTAGTTATCGTGCATACCGCGAGCCCGGCGCAATAACGACGTAAACAAGTTCTGCCAGCTAGGCACCATGCGGTCGGCGTTACCATATGCCTCCTAAGCATTAACTTCTAAAAACATTATTCTAACTTAAAATCAGTTCTGAGCTTTCTATACTGTGACTGTAGTGAATGGTAGCATCGTAGTGCAGTTGTGTTAAAAATAAAGGACAATAAACAGTGAAATAAATAATCTAATGTGTAGTTTTAATAAACAAATTCAAAAATGGATAAAAAGCTAGATCTATTATCCTTATTTGAGGTAACAAACTACAGTTATATTTTTTTATAAGTTCAATTTCTTACAGGAATCGTTTTAGATATTATTTTGATTATTATTAAATTGTTTCTAAATGATTTAAATGAAAGGTTGAGGGTTTATCCTGTTATTCCGATAGTGATATTTGCCTCGAGAAGGAATCAACCTATGACCATTAACTGAAATAAGTTCTACTTATTGTGCATCAGATTGAACATTCGTAATAATTAAATTTAAGTCTCAACCACTATGGAATATGGTCTAATACCCTCCTCATTCTGAGGAGGAGACCCGGCTCAGCAGTGGGTTATTGACGGATCATGTTGATGATTATTTAAATTCTGTATATTTTAATAGAAAATTTTCAAAACAAATTAAATATAGGAATTAATACAGTTATAAATATCATTATGTTGTTTGTTGATAAAAGGTTTAAGATAATAAATTAATCAAGGTTTCATAGATATAAATTTAGACAATTAATTTAATACATTATACACACATCAAAATGCATCTCCTTTCTCTTTATCTTGAGTAAAAGTTGAAAATGAAAGTAACTTATATGTGACAAAAGTAAAAGGCGCACTGAAATTGATCTTAATTTAAAATTAGCCATTTATTTTTATTTTATCAATATTAAATACTAGTAAACTCAATTTATAATATATTTAAAGCCTCTAGAAGTAGACTTAATATTGTTTAGTTATGTTTTTTAAATAAAAACCACCTTCTTCTTAAGATGACAAATCAAATAATTTTTTTTATAATCATTGCAAATCATTGAGGATAAATAACAGAGATTGTATAAAATATATAAGTTCATATTTATTAAAAATTTTCTAATTCCAAAAATTAA
This sequence comes from Limenitis camilla, assembly GCA_905147385.1. Taxonomy (NCBI): domain Eukaryota; kingdom Metazoa; phylum Arthropoda; class Insecta; order Lepidoptera; family Nymphalidae; genus Limenitis; species Limenitis camilla. Next base: position 8,918,606 of record LR990240.1, read on the forward strand.
AGTGATAAGTGAAGGAGAAACCAAATTTTTATTTGAAATGACAACATACCCTCAATTATAATAAAGCAATTTTTTATTAATGATTTTAAAATAGTATTACTTTTACAACTATATAGTTACCTAAAAAAGTTCATTAATTTTTTTTTGCTTAAATTTCCAAATTCTTATATTTTCATATAAGACTTTAAATATAAAATGTTGTTTTTTAGGTTTATTTAGAGTAATCAAATACAATGTGAACTAATCTGTAATCCTAATATTGTTAAAGGATATTCATTTAATAGCTGCCATTGATTAATTTAAAATCTGCATGTTAACTATTCCACTAATTATATTAATATGCACTAATTAACAATAAATACTTTCACTAATTGATGTGACATTGAGTAATTAGCAAAATAGTTATTGTTAATGACCATTATGATATTTAAATCAGAGATCCCCAAATATAATTTCAAAATTAGACACTTAATTTTGAAATTATCCTACAATACAAGCCATAAATCCTTTTTCCTCGGAAACTCCCAACATCAAACATTGGCGGTCAATCTAAACTTCTTGTTTGTTTGCTTTAACACGCTAATCTCAGGAACTACTGGTCCGATTTAATAAATTCAGTGATAGTCCATTTATCGAGGAAGGCTATATATCATCACGTCAAAGACCAATAGGAGTGGATGATCACAGGCATGAAGTCACAAGGGTCGGCTAGTATAGAATATGATACATTTTTTTATATTCAAAATATTGTTCAGCATGTTCATTTTATGACACGTACAACTTTATATTATAGGATGATGCAATTCATAAAATTGTTATAGGTATTGCATGGTTAACGTTCAAATTGTTATTTGAATACTATGTAAGGTTTTTCAATATAACGGTTTATAAAGGAAATAAGGGGAGTAATATATATCTAAGTACGAAGTTTATGTTTCATATTCTCAATTAGTGATGATTTTTAGGGATAGTTAGAGACATGAAAAAATGAGAATTTTCATTAATTTTTTTTGGCCATTAAATCATTTTATTTTATAAAATTAATAATATGATATCATTACACAATGTTTTGATCTGAAGTCACGAAAATTTGATTAAAAAAAATGTACAATTTCAAAAGTTATAGGTGTTTGTGTTGACCCAGTTACAACAGAAGTGTCCTTGCGGTGACCATCATAAGACCTTAGAGATTAATTTACCCCTAACCTCTTAAATTAAATTCAACTGTATTAAAAACCATCCATGTTTTTTTCTTTGTTTCAGTCTGACTCCTGGCAGGCGCCAGATGATCTCCTAGAAAATATTTTCTCCTTAGACCAGAGCTCATTGAATTTCTTAGATGACAACTTGCCAGATTTTAATTTAGTTACTGATGATGGAACACAACCGGGACCAAACCTTAGTAGCTCGAGTTCTGATAGTGGATTGTCAAGTGATCCTACTGAATTGTAAGTTTATTTTTATACTATCTTTGTTTAAATCTAAGGGTTATAGCTTAGTTCTTGAGATTCAGTAGTCAATAATGGTTATTGGAATGTCTAAAAAATTGAGATAATTTGCCTCAATTTTTCAATTTGTTTATTGAAGTAGAGAGATTATAAGAAAATCTTACCTAATAGGGAAAAACCTAGAATGAATAAATGATTTGTTATTTTCCTAAAATAAACCTGGGATTTTTACATACACAAACATTGACCAAGACATTGTATTTTCTCAGAATATTATATTATAAGTTAATTGGTATTTATTTATTGCCGCGAATAATATAATTTAATCTAGTATTCTATACTATTACATCAGTTTGTTAATAGGACGTAAAACTAGTTGTGTAGACTATTATATAGGGTTGCCAATCATACAATAGTGGATAGTATCGTACTATATTCTAGTAAAATGTACGAAAAAAAAAATGTGCCTAAATCACTGATATCATCATAGAGAAATTGAAAGATATTCCTGTAAACTCCATTTCTCCATTCCCGTGAACTTCGCTTCTTTACTTATTTAAAAATAAATAGAGAAACAATAAGTAGTAAAAAAAAGAGCCTTAATAGTTAAATTAAGAGTACATATGGAGAAATGAATATAGACTTAATATATATGTTTAAGATTTAAAAAAAAAATAATAATCACAACCCCTTAATGGCCCACTGCTGTGCTGGGTTTCAGAATGAGTAGGAGGTAGGACCACCTTTGAGAACACGAAGAACTCTCAGGAGTGCAGGTTTCCTCACGATGTTTTCCTTCACCGTTAAAGCAAGTGATATTTAATTGCTTAAAACACACATAACTCTTCAATACATACGTGTTTGCTTTTTTTTTGAAATTAGTTTTATATTTGTTTTTAAAATACTGGCAACCCTACAGAGTACCGTAACTCAGTCCGTGAGTCACAGTACCTAACTAAGAATGCACGCTATCTGCGACGAAAGTGCGATTAGAATTTTAAATCTCCACGGCCATGTGCCTTAAGTTTTAATTTTGAAGTTCAACAATCTATGATAACCTCTTTATTACACTCATACTTAAATTAAAGAAGTTTCTGTGCAGTAGCCTATGAATTAAATATATTCTAAGTAATCATGTCTTTCTGGCTTAAACTTAAAAGTAAATATCTTTAAAAATAAATTTATTCTTCTTTCTAATACTAATTTTGTTTAAAAAATAACGTCTGTTATGTCTTCTATCAAACTTTGTCATTTTCGCTCTTTATTCTTTCAAACATATCATCTTCATTAGTCTTATTCAAGAAGAGATGGGTTAAATACAATTACTAAAGCTGGATTAGGATCTTTTAAAAGCATCCCAATGTTTTGACTCGTAGACATACTACTGTGTTTTCAGCTTTTACGTAAACCTTCTATTTTTGGTGATTTTTAAGGTCTAAAATATCGGCCCTCAACCAAGTCATGTGAAAATAACTCAACCTCCTCAAAATCTACTAACGTAGATTACCTTTGCATTTCATTGACCCCCAAAACGTCTTGCTTACATAGACACAAAAAATACATACTATTTACAAGTAAAATTTAAATTAATCGTAACAGAATCATAAAACAAATATTTTTTCTTACGTATTACTGTGTGACATCGTGCTAGTTATGATGCGGAGTCATTGTTTTCATTACGTGTTTGTATAATATTGTTTTTAATATAATTGCATAACAAGGTGAATAAAGATCTTGTCTTGTATATAATGTGATATTTATAATATATTAGCATCAGCCCGAGACTTTATCGGAGAATACTTCTAAATTGAGTTCAGAATGAACTGAGTGGCTCATGCACCAACTCCCTTGTTCTCACAGGATCTCCACTTTCTTTCGGTATAAATAGGCCCTAGTGTTTATGGAGGTTATAACGTTTTTGTGTGTCAAAGGACATTACAGCTTAAGAATCAATCTTTAGTAAATGACGGACACTCCAGGATTTCGGACACATTTTAAGAAGTACTCATTATAATTTCCCCTAAACGAGAGTATATTTAAATCTAAGATATCATTAATTTTGCCAAGGCTGTAATAATACCCCCTCATTGTACTCTTGGCATGAATCGACAAAAAGCACTCATTTTGTTTTCAACACTGTAAAATTTGTCTGACTTGAGAGATAGGATAATTTTTATATCCATTAATAACATCAGTATTTTTGTTGTATGTTATTGTAGGACAGAGGGTTGTAATTATTTGTAAATTCCGTACGTTTCTAATAGAGATACATTAGTTTATCGATACAATGTGTAGTTAAAAAATATTATCAAATAAGTAATCTATTACATGAAAGCTTGTCCCAGGTGAAACGAGGGCAGATCCCTAGTAAAATACATTACAAAAGTTATAAAACTTCTCTTTGATGATGAGCCCGTGTCTTTATCGATATTACTTTTTTATTAAATTAAATTCTGAAAGCTACATTACCTTTATTTAATAATGGAATCTCATATAGTAGAGTGCTATTCTAACGGTCAATGTCGTTGGAGATTACAGTACATAATCTAGAAATAACGTAGAATATTGAATCACTTACAATAGACAAATAAGAGGATCTTATTATCCTTATTGATACTTTATTAAATGGATGTTTATTGGAAAGTTATTTGGCTTTGTGGATATAACTGGTTTTGTAATATTACTAGAAATTAATAAAGACTCAAGAAACATCACATGTTGATAGTACAAAAATATCTGTTTGAACATAACGACAGAATGTTAAAGTATTGATAATTATGGGTTATACTAAACACGCAGATCCACAGTATTAGGGCTAGTTGACTAGAATATTACTCCCGAAGGTTATGCATATTAGTTAGACATAATATAGCTCTCGGCACGTAAGTATAGGTTTGCCCTTGAATGCGCAAAAGTCACTGTTAGGGCCTTTTTAGCGTGGAGTGCGGGCGAGAGCAGCTCGTCACTCGATTGATTCTTAAGCGACGTTTCAGTTCTCGCGCGTTTGCTATTTGTCGAAACAGTAACCCTCACGGATGAAACTGCCAGTACAGACTCGTAGCACGCTAACAATGCGCAACATTTCCCCACTTTTTTTTCTTAGACCCAAAGTTAGCCACCGGTTACTATACTATAATCGATATTGCCAACATCGTCTATCAGTTGTGCCAACTTCGAAACTATATTACCAATCAAATCAATGTTGCCAACATCATAACTAAATAAGTATCTAAATAAATTATCGTTCCTTTTTCCAAATTCTTGAGTTATACGAAAGGTATGAGATATAGGGAAAGAAAAAAGATTTTCTTTAACGTATGTCATTAATCTTCAATAATTATCATTACTGTTGTAACGAAACAACATGATGAACAAATGTAAATATCACGTCTATCAGTTGTTACAGTAAATAAACCATCATTCTCATGTTATAGTAAATCAACATGGTATTTCAATGTAGTCGTTCAAATTGTATAATTCTCATTAAAATTATTTACATCTGATTCTGTTTTAGTTGTTACATAACAGTTATTTTGATGCAGTTTGCAGTCGTTTCCTTTGCCTTCGCACGTCTCTGGAATAACAATTACAATACAAAGAGAACTGTTGTACGTCCCGAATATCATTTAATTTATTCCAAATTCAATAGCAGCATAATATTAGCTACCCGCCCGGCTTCGCATGGTCTAGTAATAATGAGCGTTAACCTTTAGACCTAGGCTCGTCATTCTACACCATCTCTCCTCATGCATATAAACTTTTCTCTTAAGTCAGTCTGTTTATTTTCACCGATGCCCCGATGTTCGTGAAGAACACCACGATACGTCGCGTCCTCAGGAGGCGTTCGCGCGACAGCTCGTGAGCAACCTCTTCGCGCGAGCAGACACGTTGCGACCACCTCCAGAACATCGCGCCGCATCACCCGCGCCCCCGAACAGACACCAGCTCCCTAGGGATTTCCTTAAAGAGGTTACAACCTGACACGACAACAATTACTACAAGGACAAGATATTTTTTTCCAATATTACCGCCTATCGCTCTCGCTGATGATAATATCTCGTCATAAACCCAAGAACTCATTTTGATATGTCGCGATGTACACCACACGGAGGGGGCATAGCCTCGATGGTGTTATCCCGAAAAGAAAACCAGGAAAGTCTATTGGTGATAACCGCAATAAAATCGCTTGCGTAGTTTAAAAGATCTAAGTGACAAATGGCGGGAAGCGACTATGTTTATTAATATGTGCAGATTATTGAACTTTTAAGGTATTAGGCAAGACAAGATTACCACCTAGATTAGAAAAATCACGACTAGTCTTGCGCCTTACTCATCTGATATTTACGTAATGGTATTATTAAGAAAAATATTATTAAAAAAAATTGAGTTTGTCCAGGCATAAAGATAAAGACAGTCCTTCGCCGTGTAAAACTGGAAATTTAAATATACATTAATAACGTCTTGTTATTTACGGAAAATTTCTAAATTGCCCAGCATCATAGTGTGTGGTTATTAACCTTTAATGCTCATAAATGCAAGATCAGAATATGTTGTTCTTCATATATCATCATAATATATGTGTATTCAATATATTATGTATAATATTTTATCTAATCAAATTGAGGTCACCACGTGTAATACTTGTAGGTATACTTAGATACTTAGACATTTCTATATCGATTCAGATTATCATTACCTTGGCTCAGTCTTTTTATTATTTATGTTTATACACTGTCATGTTTCAGTTGGTTTCAATAAAAGTTATTTCTCTAAGTCTTGAGTTAAACCTTTGCAATAAAAAGTTTTATACTTAAAAAACTAAATTACCTTTTTTATAAAAAAATCTGACAGTAAATGATAAAAACCGGCCAAGTGCGAGTCGAACTCGCATACGAAGGTTTCCGTACCAATATTTGGCAAAATAAAATCACGTTTATTTTATGGTGCCCCCCTTTAAATATTTATTTTATTCCGTTTTTAGTAATTGTTGTTATAGGTGCATAAATACATCATTAGTGAAAATTTCAACTGTCTAGCTATCACAGTTCATGAGATACAGCCTGGTGACTGACAGACGGACGGACACAGACAGGGTCCCGTTTTGCCCTTTGGGTACGGAACCCTAAAAACACATTTCCAGTTCAGTAGTTTAGTTGCTTAATATCACATTTTTATGTCGGGCGACATTTTGATAATATTTTTAGGTTACAATTTGTTGATACGAACAAGTACAAGTATATTGAATTGCTGACATAATCAGCAAGTGTTATGAAATGATAACGAGGTTACGGGGTCTTTTCTGTATGTAACAATCTGTAATTTCTTATATATTTGTATCACAAACTCAAAAGAATGTAAATCAATCTACAACCTTTACTTTTCTTTCTTCTGCCGAATTTTGCATCATATTTTCGTTCGATCATTAAATGAGAACTTGATACACAGTCTCATATATACCTATTTTTTTTACGATAGCTTGACGGAATAATTATATTTTAATACTAAGGTAACAATCACCAAAAGATTTACCGAAGGCAAAAAATTCCCTTTCCCTTTTAGCTTCCTGGAAGTGCTGTATAATTTATACTTAGTCATGTTTATTGTGAAAGTTACCGTAAGAAACTAAATTAAATGTCCACCTAAATGTTTAAATAGGTATCTAATTCTGTTTGTGTATCTAATTGTCATTTTATCTCACATTTTTTTAATCTGTTTCTGTACCCAAAAGAAGCTCACGCAGACAAAATCAGATAGTAGACAGACAGTAATAATGAAGAAGCTTCGGCAATTGTATATCTTTACACAATTCGAGATCGTTACTGCATTTTATGACCATCGATAACTCGTTCCTCTTTAAAGCGACCTCAAGACGCAGACAGACCTTTTGCCATTTCCTTAACTTTGATAGTGAAGTCCTTTTTAAAGCTACCTACCTCGACGATCCGGAGAAAGGATGCAATTATTTCATTTTGTCTTATCTTTGTCACAACAGTAGTCTTGTTTAACATTAAAACTATAATTCTGTATCGATATATTTTAAATTTTGATTTTCTACATCATTTATACCAAACTAGCGACCCGCTCCGGCTTCATCTTGTATCACCTATCTATTAAAAAAAACCGTTGCAAAATCTTAAAGATCTGAGCGTACAATATATGTCATAGAGACATGTCCCCTATGACATAGGGACAGCCAGACGGGAAGCGATTTTGTTTTATAGTTTGTAGTGAAGACAGACGGTCACTGTGCTCGACAACTTAATTCCCTATTTCAATCCCTTCAAACCTTTTTTTTCACCTTAAAACGTAGCTTATTCCCAAGCTCTAGTCTATTTATGTACCTCATCATAATTACTTTGTCATTTATAATATTTAATGGAATTTAAATACGTCATACCTACATAGGTACAATTTTAATACCAATTTAAATTATTTTTTATAGTAAAGTTTACAAAGGTTTAATATAGGATATTAATAAAGGTTGTCTGTCTCAAGCTAATTCCCATACCTTTATTTGTCATTCTTAATTAAAAACCATTATATATTGTGAGTTACTTTTATTAACAAATGTTTGCTTTATGAAACAATAAAGTAAAAGTATATACTTTCTATCAGTGGATTTAATATTCCGGTTCTGGTTTACAACTGGTCCAACATTGGTTCAGTTTTACTGGGCATTAAACAGGTTATATAACGTCGCCTAAAGGTTACTTATCATTTGATAAGTTTACATAAAACGTGTTTTGAGACACGTTCGACAACTTACTTAATCTGTAATAAAAGATATTTATGTCATGCTAGATCCTATGGATCGTAGCATTGTTTAACAGTTAACAATCGCGAGTTATATTAGCCTTAACTTCAAATAACTTTAAGCTCTCTTTCTTATATATTTAACTTGTTATGGTATGAAATAAAAACATGAACAATTAATTGAAATTTCACATTTATGGTTACTTGTATCCATGGTCAACAGCACTCATGTCGACCTCGAATAGCCTTGATGAAAAGTTGTCTTTTTGTTTTTAATATAAATATCCCAACGTTGAGTATGTCTCCGGAGAGTTGTAAGAACCATAAGTTTATCATCTAACTAGTCAATCAGGTAGATAGTCTCAGAAACTTATTAAGATCCTTAGTTTATCATTTATCAAGTCAATTAAGTTGATAGTTCTCTACTATAATATGCATGTATTATACATATAAACCTTTCTCTTGAATCACTTTAACTATTAAAAAAAACCGCATCAAAATTCGTTGCGTGGTTTTTAAGATTTAAACATATATACGGACAGACAGACGGGAAGTGACTTTGTTTTATACTATGTAGTGATCAATTCAATCAACTTGATAGTTTCATGAACTTAGTAAATTCCTTAGTTTATCATTTATCTAGTCAATCAACTAGATAGTCTCAGGAACTTAGAAAGATCCTTAGTTTATCATTTATCTAGTCAATCAACTAGATAATCTCAGGAACTTAGAAAGATCCTTAGTTTATCATTTATCTAGTCAATCAACTAGATAATCTCAGGAACTTAGAAAGATCCTTAGTTTATCATTTATCTAGTCAATCAACTAGATAGTCTCAGGAACTTATTAAGATCCTTAGTTTATCATTTATCAAGTAGGTCAACTTGATAGTCTTAGGAACTTGGAAAGATCCATAGTTTATCATTTATCTAGTCAATCAACTAGATAATCTCAGGAACTTAGAAAGATCCTTAGTTTATCATTTATCTAGTCAATCAACTAGATAGTCTCAGGAACTTATTAAGATCCTTAGTTTATCATTTATCAAGTAGGTCAACTTGATAGTCTTAGGAACTTGGAAAGATCCATAGTTTATCATTTATCTAGTCAATCAACTAGATAATCTCAGGAACTTAGAAAGATCCTTAGTTTATCATTTATCTAGTCAGTCAACTTGATAGTCTCAAAAACTTAGCAGGATCCTTGTCTTGTGCGTGATGTTTTACCATAATTATACGAGGGCTTTGTCTGAAGAGATTGCAATACATCGCCCCGTGGTATAAATATCAATAACTCTAAACAAACTTGTCAAAGAACATGGCATTCAAAATTAACTTATGAAAACTAGTAATTCTAATATTTTAAATAATTATTTAAAATAAAAATGGCACGTAAAACCACGTTGGTAACTAAAATCCAAATAAGAAAATTTATAGCATGCTCAGCCAGACCACTGAATGAAAGACGCCACTAAGAATAATTAAAACGAAGACTTATTTCACCGTACTTTACCTAATCTCCTTGGAAAGGGGATTTCTCGTGGAAAGCCTTTTCAAGTAACCGACCATAAATATAATTTATATGAACATTTAGTAGACATGTAAAGAAATTGCCATTTAGTTCTCGCTTGTTACTTTTTTATTAGTAGTAAACATGACAGAGAGGAGGCATAATTTTGTTATATGTTTTTCCATTATAGACTTCTTTGGAATTCTTTTTCCATTTTCGTTTATGTTGTACTGAAATTTATGCTGTGTTTTAGTATCTAAAACTTAGTTTACCTTCAACCTTGAATATTTCACGTTTGGATTAGTTGAGATTGCTTATGAATAATAATAGATATTTAAAATAGACAGCCATTGAAAGAAAACCTATATTTTACGTTAAACCAACAATACAACAGTACAACCAACATCAAACAAATAAATGATTGTTTGTTTGTTTCGTACCGACTAATGAAGAGTGACAGATATTTGATCATTGGAATACTTATTTTATTTTCATTGTTTTAGTGACTTTGAGCAGCAACTATCACCGGCTCTTATTCATAAATCATACGATGAAGAAATCCTACAACCAGTACCCGAGCCCTTGAGTCCCTGCAATGCGTTGGATGTTATCATTCAGGACAATGACACATCAAACAGCTCAACAGACCAGGACACTTTTGATATGGAGCATTTTGAACAGAATATTGTGCCTGGTTTCATTAATAATAATACATTCCAAAGCCCAGGTAAGTTTCAAATAAATTAACATATAACTAGATGTATGTGTTAATAAAGAACGTTGTTTCAAGTTACTGAATTTTGAAAGTATGTACTCCTTTCACTTTGATATAATGTTACAGTTAAAGCTACATAGGATGTCTTTGCCACGTTCTAGATAATATTGATGTATTGCTTCTATAAAAATATATTATTGCTTATATACAAAACGATAAATTCCTGAGCCCTTATATGTTTAGACAGATGTAACTAAAAACATACGTCAACATGCCCTTGGATTTGTCTATTGTCCTAACATTCTAAAGGACGTTTTATATGAAAAATAATATGTTTTGAAATATTTGCTTCATTTAAGTCTTAAATTAAATATGCGCTTGCGTAACTAAATTCTGAATCATGAAAAAAATAAACAATCAGCAGCTGCACATACAATTTAATTGCAAACAAAGTCGAACAATGAGAAAATGTCTAACTGCGATTTACGCTTATGTAGTTACAAGTTAAGAGAAAGGTAAGAAATATCTAAAAACAAATATTTTAATTTATTAGGTAAAGGTGGCAGGAAACGCCGTCTTTCCCAAACGCCGCAAGTCGTTCAACCCAAGGTTCAAAAACCTACCATACGATTACCGGCCTCTGCTATGCAAAAACCACAATTAGTTGTAAAGGCGCAACCTCAAAAACCTGTTAAAGTAACAAATATACAAGTAATCAGTCCACAAACTAAAGTTTACTCCAAACCGGTGGAGTCTGTTGCACCTCAGAGACGAGTGATCAGAGTAGCCCCAATGGCCGGCAATCCTAGATCGATTTTATTACCTGTGACGATAAAAGACATGAAAGATTTAAAGTCTATTAAAATTATTAATGCTGCGGATTTGAAAAATGCTTCAAATATTAAAATAGCCGCTGCTAATCTGTTATCGCAAAGTAAACTGCAAGAGTTCAAAATTGACGCCAGAAACGATGATTACGACCAAAACAACCATTGTGGTAAGTACACGGCATTCTGAAATGAGCTTTATTGTGTAGGTTTTAAGGTTTGGAATATTTTCTTTTTTAACGTAATCAACATAACAAAATTAGCTAAGGTGGTTTTGGATAAAGTTGAAATTGAAACTACAACGCAATTTTCATTTAAATTTGAACTTTACTTGTATAACAATAAAAATAAAATTCATATGTTATAAAACAGTTACATGTTAACTGTTTTCAGTTACAAAAACATTTGCCTAAGAATTTTATTTTATTAACATCAGTACAATCTCAATAGATTGGTGTCAATTGTTTTCGTTTAGGAGCAACACTAATTTATAATCTGTTGTTCAAATTCGGTCATTGGACGCGGTAGCATTAGTATCAATGAACCCATAAATTGCTGGAAGGTTTTGTTTGCTTGCGTTTAGAATCGATTTTGTTTCTTCAAACACGATAATATGTAATTACTATTATTATTTTATAACGGTTAATTTCTGTAAAAAAAAGGTTTTATTAATTGTGAATTAAATATGGCGGACTGCACAAGATGGCGGACTAAAAATTTTTGGTGAACGTCCATGATATGGGTATAAAATAAAAGAGCTTGCTGATTAAAACTCGAAGAATAAAATTAAACTCTAAATCAAATATGGCGGACTACCCAAGATGGCTGACTCTTAGTTATTGTAAGCATTCAATATGGGTATCAAATGAAAGGGTTTGCTGAGATGGATATGAAAGAACAGTTTAAATGATTTTTGAAAGTTTCTGAATTACATTTATTGTTTTTAACTACGTGAACGTTGAGCGTTGACATTCAAGCAAGGTCGTTTGCAAAAGATAATGTTGTTTAATTTAATATAATTATTTTGTTCTTATATTCACGTGTAATCTTTTTGCTACTATGTTAACTGATTACAATTTTAATAACACCAGCGACTTCTGCAATATACTATAAATTTTTAAATCCTATCTTTTATTAGTTTGAGAGGTATTTATAAAATTTAATGTCTACAAGGCATTGCCATCTACATTTTAAAACACTTATTATTTTACCAGTCCATCGCATTTTGTTTATGTCGAATCTATAGTTAATTATTGGCCTATAACACTATGAATTTACAATTACTGTAAAACTTTTTAAAGATATTATATTTTATATTTAATTAATAATTGAATTTATAGCAGATCTTTTCCTTGCCATTAAGCATATCGTAGAAAGAGACAAATATATGACTGAGAAGAGAGAGATTAGAGATTGTGTGCGCTTTTGTTTTGGACACTTATTCCAATATTTGTATAAAGACACGAAATTAGTTAACATAAATCTAGCATTATAAATAGTCAACAATGTTAAGAAAAATATTTTTAAATCAATACTCTTTTTAGATGACTCAGGTAGCGATCGCAGTGATGACGAAGACGATCATAAGGAGACGCAAATCAACGACGGTCGCAACGGCTATCCCCGTCTCGTTCTAACAGCTGAGGAGAGGCGTCTGTTAGCGAAGGAGGGCATCACTCTACCTACTAGCTATCCTCTAACCAAACACGAAGAGAGGGAATTGAAGAGGATCAGGCGCAAGATTAGGAATAAGATCTCAGCTCAAGATTCGCGTAAAAGGAAGAAGGAGTATGTTGATGGGTTGGAAGATAGGTGAGTGTGTACACAATTTTTTTTTAATAATTGACTATGAAGAATGAGGTATGACAAATTCAATCTCGTGCACACCATGAGAGTGACATGCTGGTGTCTGTAACAGTGAGAAGTGATATGTGGTAGTGTGGCTATAGGGATATAGTTTTAAAAGCTTTTTGTTTGTAATATTAATATTACTACAACAAAAGGATTATATATACTAGATAATATATACCACGGTTAAGTTTTGGGTTGTTTTCTCATTTTCATTGAAAAAGTTTATTCTTTTTAGTACCTATATCAACGAGTTTCGACGTCAATAATTGTCTAAGCTATTGATTTTTATATATGATTTTCCCCTTTTAAAACTTTATGCAAAGGTACTCCACATGCATGCGATGCATTTGTATCCCTTAGTTGATTATATAAAATTGTCATCTTAATTTTTTCAAGTGTACAAAACCAACTACCATTTAATGCTAAAATTCTAAATTAACAGATATCTGTATTACAGACTGATAGGATAAAAATATTATTGTTCTTGTCGTTTTGTTATGGAACAAGTAGTTTTAGTATATAGATATAGTAATTCTAAAAGTATAGAATTAATGAATATGATAAGATTACGGAGAACCGAAGAGTCTTTATCTGTTTCCTAGAGATAATATACGACTGCGTAATCAATATCTATAACAGTAACTTGTTTGAAATGTAATATATAAATACTAACTAGTCACTACTTGTATGTTATAGTGTTTCTATGTTCTGATGGATATAAGAGACACTTTATTTTTTATATCTTATACTAATATATAAAGCTGAAGAATTTGTTTGTTTGAACGCGCTAATTACAGGAACTACTGGTCCGATTTGAAAAATTCTTTCAGTGTAAGATAGGCCATTTATCGAGAAAGGTTATAGGCCATATATCGTCACGCTACGACACATAGGAGCGGAGCTACACGCAGACTAAGTCGCGCAGGTCGACTAGTATGAACATAAGAAACGAAAAGGGTTTAGTGACTCACTGTATTGCAATTCATGTCTTAACAACCCTTTAATCTTAAACTCGTAGCTATCACCTGTCCCAATGTATTTCCCAGCGATAAAAAAGAAGATACATTTGAGAATACTCAGTGAAAAGGTGACTTAAAAGTTATGGATATTAATTGTTTATGGATAGTAATTTAAATAATGGGATAAGTAGATTTATTATAGTGTCTTTAAAATTCGTTGGCATTAAAAATTTCTTCTGTTGTCTTGACGCCATCTTTCGGACTTAGTGATAAGTAAAAACTGTTGTGATAGACTCATCACTAGGCAATAGTCTTGGGTCTAGTCGGTCACCAAAAAGAGCCCTCCTTTTAGTTCGTTTTTCAATGGCGAACTAGTTCGCTCTTTTAGTTCGTTAGTTCGAACGAGCGGACAAAATCGTCTTGCCGTGCCGGTCACCAATGAGAGCGTTTGAAGCGTCAGTAGCTCAGTGGTTCAGGCGTTTGATTCGCAATCGATAAGTCGTGGGTTCAAATCCCGGACATTGGACTACTGACGTGGCCCACTCCTCGCCTCGCCCACAAGCTAAAGTAAAGGGAATACTAGTAGTATGTTATCCATACTTTTAAAAAAAATTAATTCAATTAAAAAAAAATTATGAACTAAAAGAACTAAGAGCGAGATAATCGACGAACTAGTTCGTATAGTTCAACTAAAGGAGCGCTCCTTTGAACTAGGTCGCTCGCGAACTACCCAAGACTACTGGGCAACTTATAGCCATTTTGTATTGGTTTTTTAAAAATTGGGTTTTATACTATCGACAGACTACTGCCGAACCGTCCCAACTTGTATTTAGGTTTCATTTCACATTTCAATCGTTATATCATTACTTAATTCTTAAGCGTCAGTAGCTTAGTGGTTCGGGCGTTGGATTCACGATCAACAAGTCGTCGGTTCAAATCCCGGACATTGTACTACTGACGTGGCCCACTCCTAACACAAGCAAAAAAAAAAATAAGTATATGACTAATTCCCAAAGACATTACGGCCTAGATAGATGGCATAAACGCACACTCATTTGTTTAATTTGTCTGAAGTATTTTTTTCGCGATAAAACATTGTCTATGTCCTTCCCCAAGCTTTAATCTATCTCATATAACAGACAAGACGGACAATTTCAAAATTATAATATTAGTAGGTATGATTACGAATTTTGAAACTTTGATGTAAAACAGAATATCAGAAATTACGCATTAAATAAAAGTTATTGTTGACCAAACGAGTCATGAAAAAAGAACTTTCTCCTTTTTTATTAGTACTATATAGTATAATGATTTTTGAATGTTTCATGTAAAATGATGTACCACGTTACATTCCTTTCTTATAAATGAACGTTATAATAGCTTTATTTACCGTGCCGTCGGTTTTTATTGTTAAATTAGAAAGCGTTTTGCATCAGTTACCTGTGAGTCATATTGTTTTGGAAAAGGCTAAATACACGTCAATACAGACACGTTTGTGAATCATTTGTTAGAGTAATTAAGTATATATTTATACTAGCTAGCACTCGTGACATTGTCTGCATAATTGAGAAAAGCTTTTATCCTTAATTTTATTTTCGATAAATATCGATACGGCTATTTGAGTGTGAAAAGGAAAGTTCTATTTTGCTAACCCTTTTTTTATAAAAATAAACTTTAGGTTTCATCTTTGATTCCGATCTAATCTCATCTACCGGTATTGTATGGGATGTGGGCACCTTCACCCCACCCTAGAAAAAAAATTAGGGCTAAACATTAGAATTCGAATAAATTTGCTCATCTTTATATCCCATCTCATCCCCCAGGAAGGCTCTAGGCAATCGGCTCGTCTGGCTGGCTACGCTCTTGTCAGTATATATACTAGAAAAATAATTAAAAATATTTTTGATGATTAAATTTGTTATCTGCATTAAATTCTTTGTTTATAGAAAATATATCTCCACGTTGGTATAAACACGTTGGCAACATTTGATGATTCATAACAGAGTTAAAGATGAAATAATATTGCATCATGGTATCAATTTTCCTTATGCTACGTCTGTGACTGCAATTAGTGGCTAATCTAATATTGAATATTTTTATCATCATCACAACCCATTAATGTCCCACTGCTGAACCGGGTCTCCTCCTCAGAATGAGGAGGGTATTAGGCCAGACTCCACCACGCTGGCCCAGTGCGGGTTGGCAGTCTTCACACACCTTTGAGAACTTTTAGGGAACTCTGAGGAGTGCAGGTTTCCTCACGATGTTTTCCTTCACCGTTACAGCAAGTGATATTTAATTACTTAAAACACACATAACTCAGAAAAGTCAGAGGTGTGTGCCTGTCTGGGGGATCGAACTCAGACCTTCCGAGTAAGACATCAATGTCTCAACCTCTAGGCTATCACTGCATTTAAATATAGAGAATCAAGAAATATTGAAATTGATCTAAATATATTTCTTGTCTTTTTTCTACTGCATTCACTGATACATATGAGTAAATGAGATAAAATTATTTGCTTAGATCAAAAACTTACATTTAATTTTAACATCGAAAAAATGATAGCAAAAGCCTATAAAATGGTTGGCTTTATTTTGCGAGTAGGTAGGGATTTTAAAAACAATTCTACCTTAGTCACATTATTTAATGCTTTTTGTCAATCAAAAAAAAAATAAAACTTGGATATGGCTCTGTTATCTGGAATCCTCAATATCACGTACATATTAACAAAATTGAGAAAATACAGACGAAATGTAAGAGAATTCATCGATTCGCCATATTTAACGAGTAATTTGTACTTCAGATGTCCTTTATATTTGTACACGAGATATATCTATGTTTCATATTCCTATTTTAAGAACTATTTATGCACAAAATTCATTAACTTTTAGTACTTGCAATAATTACAATAAATTATTTAATGATTTAGACTTTTCATGTAAAATTAATCAATTTAAAAAAGAAATTAGACAAATGATAGTTTGGTCTGGAAAAAGTCCTTATTCTGATATTAAAAAAATTGTAATCATGACTATTTGGTTTGTAATGCTAATTTTAGTGATCATAATTTTGAAAAGAACAAAAAATAACTCGTGTTTCTGTTTCAGGGTTAAGCAATGCACGGCAGAGAATCAAACTCTATTACGGAGGATAAAGATTCTTCAGTCGCAGAACCAGACTCTTACGCAACAGTTAAAGAGATTACAGGTAACTTATTTATACAAAGTTAAAAGTTACCTTTACTGAAGTTTGACTCCCTTCCGTTAATAGTTACTACAGTAGAGCTATTTTCTTTCTGTACTTAAGGTTAAGGTAGTAAGACACCATTCTTTTTATACTTACTGATGAAAGACTCTTTTCTTTTTGCACTTACTGTAGTAAAACTCCATTCTTTGTGTACTTACTGTAGTAAAACTCCATTCTTTGTGTGCTTACTGTAGTAAAACTCTATTCTTATTGTACTTACTGCAGAAAAATTCTATTCTTTTTATGCTTACTGTAGTAAACCCCCACTCTTTTTATACATACTGATGTAAGACTCTTTCCTTTTTGTACTTACTGTAGTAAAACTCCATTCTTATTGTACTTACTGCAGAAAAATTCTATTCTTTTTATACTTACTGTAGTAAACCTCCATTCTTTTTATACATACTGATGTAAGACTCTTTCCTTTTTGTACTTACTGTAGTAAAACTCCATTCTTATTGTACTTACTGCAGAAAAATTCTATTCTTTTTATACTTACTGTAGTAAACCCCCACTCTTTTTATACATACTGATGTAAGACTCTTTCCTTTTTGTACTTACTGTAGTAAAACTCCATTCTTTGTGTACTTACTGTAGTAAAACTCTATTCTTGTTGTACTTACTGCAGAAAAACTCCATTCTTTTTATGCTTACTGTAGTAAACCCCCTATTCTTTTTATACATACTGATGTAAGAGTTTCTTTTTGTACTTACTCTAGTAGGACTTCTTTATGTTAAAAACTGCAGTATGCTTGACTCCATTTTTTAGATAATCTTTTTGTAGAAAATGGTTTTTACTGTTACAATAATCAATATTGTCTTCCAGAGCGTCCTAACAGGCGTGACATCAGGTTCAGGTGGTAAAGCGCAGCCAGCGACCTGTTTGCTAGTGCTGCTGCTCTCAGTGGCGCTGGTGGCGCTGCCGTCCATGAGGGAGGAGATCCGACACAAGGGGGCTGAACGAGCCACCTCCCCCGCCATTACACGTGCCTTATTATCTGCTACTAATAGTAAGTTTGTCTTGTCATTTATATATATATATGTTCACTATTTCGTCCACGATTCTCCGACCTTATATGCTAAAAAACCATTTTAAATGTTTTTTTTCTATTTGTTTGTGTATGATAAACTTATAAAGAAGTGACCAAAATCGATTGAATTTTTTGGTGAAAGTTTATTTCAAATATAACAAAATGAGTTCAGCTTCAATAATATACGGCGCGAATACTTCTCATTGTCTTGCAACAAGATCAGTTTCATCAGAAGTATTAAGTATCAAAATTTAAGCAAAGCGCCAAAGAGTTCTAGGTGTCAAAAGACAAAAGTAGTCCGCCCATGAGTAACTCAACCAATATTTCATCTTTGAAATGAAATTAAAGAACTTTACCATTGTCTGTTTAGGGGCCGTTCAAGTATAACGTAAGCATTATAGAGGGTCCTTGCTTTGCTTATTTTTGATCCTCCATGGATGGAGGGATTTGCATGATGATTACGTCAGCTAGTAAACTCACACATCGAAACATGAATTTCATCATTCTGAGCAGGGAGAAAAATACATGCATCAATGTTTACGGTAAACATTCCTATGCTTAGAGGAAAGGGTTAGGGCTTTACTTACTTTTGCCGACATGGAAGGCTGGGAGTTGATAATTGCAAAAATCTGCTTACGTAATACTTGAACGATTTAAGTAACTGTCCATTCATGGTGAATTTAGGGTTTATCGAAAGCAAAGAACTTAGCCTATGGCTTGGCTCGATATTTTATAATATTATTTGTTAAAATCTGTATTTTATTAATTACATTTTATTTAAAACCTAAATTCATTGTAAAAAGTTAACAGCAAAATCAATCGCAGTTTTTTTATATATTTGGTGTTACTGTCATTAAGGGAAAAAATAGAATTTACCTATTTTTAGTTATTCAATAATAATAAAAAGCTTGCCGATTTCTTGTCTCTCACAATAAATCAATATTTTTTATTACGTAAATAAAACGATCTGAAAACCTTGCTATTTCATTTATATAACGATTGAACGTTACAGTTACGTAAATGAAAGTTTGACTGAAGCTGAGCGTGACGGTAACGCTACTTTTGTCTTCTTTTAATTATTTTTGGTTAATTCAACAGAGAGGAAACTTAAAACCAGAATGAGAACATTAAACGCAGAGGTACACGACATAAGACCTGTTTAAATGAATACGACTATTATGGACCCCTAATTGTTTATTTCACTCCATTCACACCATTGATACTTAATGTTAAACACATCTATTATTATAAAACTTTACATATATTAATATTGATTATGTTAAGTCTATGAAGCTGAAGGATGTTGTTTGTTCGTTTGAGTAAGCTAATCTCTGGAAAAAATTTGATTTATTCATATTTTTGTCGGAGGAGGGAGATTCGAAAGTTATGCGAATTTTAGATACACAAAGGATAGCCTATCTCAAAAGCTACGTGTGTGATACGGTCAAGAGATAGCTAAACAATACAATCTCGTACATTTCCTACAGGAATATCATTGCCTTGGGCTTGTACCCAAGCGTGTAGGTTTAAGAGCTAATAATCTAAGTCAAGCCTAACTTACGCTTCCTACGTACTTAAATCTGTCAAAAACGATTTAAGGTTACGTGATGACAGACCTAGGAGAATTTGACAAAAAACTAAAACTTGTAATCTTTACAGAAATGGGGCTCGATGAAACAGTGATAGACGACGGCGAATTCAATATGGATGAACTGATCACATTCAACCGCGCTCACTCCGACCACGACTACCAAGTGGTCAAGAGTTTCGACTCCACCAAGACCGCTGCAGCTTACATCGATCTCCCCATAGACGAGGACTGGCCCCCTAACCTCAAAAAACGTATGAAAACCATAGAGTTTGATCTAGAAGACGGCAAAGACTATCTAGCACCGATAATAAAACACGAGAATTATGAAAACAATAAAAACAGACATTATATTGAAGATATAAAGATAAATAATGATTTTTTGACCAATACTATTATATCGACGGGACGTAAGATTAGTGAACTAAATCTCCCCCCTATTCCTGTGAAAACTGAAGATATTGTTGTGGAAGAGATAGCTGATTTTGATACAAGAAATAATTTTACTGGAGTCAAAAGTTTTGTGGTAAATGGCAACTTAAATAATTAATTTTTTCTAAACACTATTTAAATGTTGAATACCGGTTCTACCCACTGATTTAAAAATTGTAAAATTATTTTGTTTAAAAAAAGGAGTTGAGTTTCTTGCCTCTTTAACATATAACCTCCTTTTTAACTATTACATATTTTTTTGTTAACTACTATGATTTCGAAAGTCCTTTTTAACTACTATTTTATTTGAAAGTCCTTTTTAACTACTATTTATTTTTGAAAGTCCTTTTTAACTACTTCATTTTTAAAGTCCTTTTTAACTACATTTTTTTTAAATTAATTGAAATTAATAAAAGTATTTTGAGTTTTTAAAGCAACTGTTGAGTTGTCTTTCTAGAAATAATTTGACGTGTCAAAAACACTTTAATAAAATTTTAAAAAAAATTAAAATACTATTTAGAACTTAAATTGAGTTAGAATTTCTCAGACTGGAGCAAAACTGGTATTTAACATTTAAATAATTCTTTTTCATAGAATTTTCCAGATTTATTTAAAGGTCCATTATGTAACATGGACTGAATTCTATATTTTGTTATTCACATTTATTCCGCTTTTCTCGCACTATTCCTATAAATATTTAAATATAATTTTACATATATTTTCATAATCGAAATTATTTCTTTTATATAGATTTAAGATGGATTAGGTTTTATGCATAATATTTCAATATTACTTAGAATTTTAATATATTAACAATAGGGATTATGGGTGTTGTGACGTCACAATTATGTTGAAATATATCAATGAACATTATGAAACCGCAAAAAAGGAATTATAGATAATATAACTCGGTGAAAATAAGAAGATATATTTATAACACTATAAGGGGTACTACTACTCACTTAATAACATTGTTTTGTATACTGTGACGTCACAATCCTTTTACTTGAATTACACGCATATATCCCTATTGATGTGATGTGAAACGTTAGTTAAAATGTTATATCGTTTACTTTTCCATTAAATCAGGTCCTAGTTTTAAGTATTACTTCGTTGTAAGAAATATACATTCATATTTATTTTGAAATTTAATATATAAAGATTTTATCTCTTCAGCTTGTTAGTTTTAGTGTAAGCATTTTGAAATGATGACTTGGTGATGAACAACGATGATTTGGTGCAATTACCATAAATACTGGTTTTCAGTGTTAGGTTTAGTTTAAGCATTAAGATTTTTTTGATTATCAAATTGTGTCGAATTACGATTGAATGCAATTATTTAATAAATTGTGGAAGTATATTAGCCTTATTATTTGCTTGCCTTTGTTCTTTTTAAAGATTTTAGGTGGATTTATATTTGTCTGATGCGTCGTGACGTGACGTGATGGCTAGTTTTCACATTTATGTGTCGTGTTCTGACGCCTTCTGACGATATTTTGAATCAATATAACAGCTCCAAGAAAGGCGACATGTTTTCAATGTTCTCCCATGAGCTATCCGATTCTGATTCAGATTATGAAGATGTTCAATTTATGATGTTGGCAGCTTTGTATCATAAATCACATTATATTGTCGTACAATTTCAATTAAGTCGACTAGAAAGTGATACTAACATGATAACAAGGGACTGACGCGTCACAACACGACACTGGCGCTTGCACATTTGTCTGACGTGTCATGACGACGCCGTTCCCCCTCCCCTCCGCTTGACTCAACCGGGATCGTTGCTGATGCATTACTAGTATGAACGTTACCATACTAAATGTATGAAACCGATACCGTTGTGACGCGTCACGACACGACACGTCAGACAAATATAAATCCACCTATACTCGCAATAATTGAAATCATCCATACAAATTAATAAAATTGGAGTGTCTATTTGTAATAATAAAATAACCGCTTTTTTTAAGTGCATATGGATTTATACACGGTATATGTAATACCAAATTTTTTTTTCAATTTTTGTCTGTCTCTTTATTCTTTGTTCTGTTACTGAACAAAGCTAGTGTGAAATAAAATAAAAGTGCCTTTTATACAAAATGTTAATATAGTTCTCTGTAAATATTTTATTAATTCAACATAATAAACTAGTTCTATTAAACAATAATTAAATTATAAGTAAATTAATAATATCAAAATAAATTTCTATTCCACTACAGAGAGGAGGTAGTGTGCCCAAAACGCTGGCAGCGTTTCCTCTTTGAATAATCAGGCTAATTTGTTGACCGAGGTAGCTGCCAGCCCTTTGGTCACCAGTGGCTTGGATGAGGCTCTGTAAATATTTACGCCCCCACCAAATAATATTTTGATAACATGAAAGTTAATTCGAAAAAGGAAATATTTGTGATTTATTTTAATTAAATTCTTCTTCATTCTTGGCTTGGTCTAGCGATTTCCTCCACATCGGTCTCTCATTGGCCACCGGCTTCCAGTTAGCTAAGACAACTTTTTACGCCGTCTAACCAACGAAGCTTTGGCCTTCTTCGACTTCGACGACCCTCAGGATTGCTGTTCATAAGGCATTTTGGAGTCCTGGTTTCGACCCATATTTGAGTTAATATCCCTATTATAAATGACGAATACCATTCTCTTCTGTCTTTATTCGGGAAATAAAACAATAAAATATTGTATAAAGCAAGAAAAAATATGGAAAAAGAAATCGTATGTGGAGTTTACAAAACTACAATAATTATTTTACTTTTATTCGGTGGGGGCGTCGATATCTTCTCAAAGTGTTGTTAAGTTAAACTCTATGAATATTATAATACAGATAGTATATTTGTAAATTTTTTGTTTTTGAATAAAAACTTGAACCTAAAATAGTTTTTATTTACAGAACCAATTAATGTCATTCTATTTTCACAATCATTTTCTGATATACATAATAAATATACTTAGTCTTCCAAAAAACTCGAGTCTTAAGTTTTTAAAGACTTGACTCGATATTCGAGACTAGGTGAGCTTGAGTTTAAAAATTAAGTCGAGTCCGAGTGCTTTGGCAACGACTCGAGCCTTAAAAAGAAAGAAGACTTGAGCTTATCAATAAAAAAACTTAATTCCTGCGGCTAGCAAATAATTGTAACGAAGTTACGTAACGCGGATTTCTCTAATAGAATCTGGTTTCGCTATTAATTCTTTATTTAACCCGCTTAACTTGTCTCTATTACTAATGTTATCCTGGTTATCTACACTATTATATAAAGGAAGATTTGATTATTTGTGTTTGTTGCAAATAGGCTCAAAAACTACTGAACCGATTTTGAAAATTCTTTCACCGATAGAAAGATACATCCTTTACGGGTAACATCGGCTATGTGGTGTTGCCATAAATATTCTAATTAAAAAGATATGGCAATTTAAAGGCCATAACGTGGCTATTTTGTAAATTAAAGGGTTTCTCAGGAACTACTAATCCGATTTAAAAAATTCTTTCACTGATAGAAAGCTACACTATTCCTGAGTGACAAAGGTGATGTAGTGTTGCTATATACATTTTTAATTATTAGAATATGGCCATTTTATTGCTACTGGTCCGATTTAAAAAAATCTTTAAATGATAGAAGTCTATAGTATGTCCGTCTTTCTTTTTTATACTTTCATTCTCTCTCATCCTTCCTCTTTTTTTTATCTTTATCTCTGTTCATTTTGTCTCTTTTCCCATCGTTCCTCTCTATTATCATTCTCACCTTTTTCTCTTGTCTTGTCTTGTCTACTTTGATTGGATGGCTTTCAGTTGCGCACTACGTCTGTGCACAAAGTACTCTGCCAATGTCACGTAGTAAGAACGAAACACACTTGTGGAGGATTGACCGGTGAAAATATACAATACTTAATTTATTATCCGTCATCCATTACATGTGAGGATTTTACCTTGTTAGTTTCAATCTACAACAAAAAAAAACACACACTCGTTAGAAATTAGTAAACCACCACCATATATCTAATTACAAATTAACAACTAACTACAATTAATATTTACAATTTAATTTTATTATGTTTAACAAATTTGCACACAAATTTTACATAACGAGGATGAGATACTAAATTGAGGAAAAAGTTAACATTGATAGCACGAGGGATAGATAGAGGAAGAGCATCATAGAGATTACAGAGAAGCTTAGGGCAAGAGAACAAGATATGAGAGATGGATCCTTCATCCAGACCACACTCACAAAGTGAATTATCCCGAATCCTTAATTTAGCCAGATGCACTGGGGTACATGAGTGTCCAATTCGGATAGGGCTGATAGTCGAGATGACCCATCGAACCTCATTTTTTTCTCTTTCCTTTATCTATTTACTCTCATTTTCTCTTTGTTCTGTATTCTCTCTTTTTTTTAAATAATGAAGAGCTACACAATTACAATAATCAAGGACATCAATTATAATAATCCTTCAATTACCCGGAGCGAGCGGAGTACCTAATCTACATAAATATGTAAAAGTAGTTTATGAGCTTGTGTATCAAAGCCATTGATCTAAATAATAGAATCACAATTTTCAATAATTTTGGAATATTATTTTACAGGATTGTTTTTGCTCAGAGATAATATTTTATTTACAGTTGGAATGTCAAATTGCAAAATTGTAACTTATGCGGATTACAATGCATTACTAGATTATGGTTACACTTGGGATGAGGCACGGGAGAAAGCGGAATTGTCCCTGGCTGTTGTTAAGAATTGGCTGTCTTCTAATCTATTGACACTTAATATAGAAAATCCAAATACTTTCTCAATACAAACGTAGATCAGGCAGAATGTGTCAAACTATGGCTCGTGTCTCAAGCTTAACAAGTCAACAATATTTATATTTAAGCGCAATTCTTTATAGTAAGATAAATAAGGAGATAAATATTTACTCACTTAATTACTTCCAATGTAAAACACAAGTAACCAACTGACTTCTTAACTTGGGTTATTATGAGACTGAAAATCTTTATCCTATCCCCTCCCAACAATAACTATTTTCGTGAAATTGTACTTGGATATCGTAAATATTTTATTTGGATGTCGTTCGTATTTTGTGTCGTATTTAATTTTTTTAATATTTTTCTTTAATTGTTAATAGTTTTAATCAATTTATTTTTTTGTCTTAATTAATACGCCGAGTTCGCGGGCGTTAGTAAACTGCGACACAGTTCTTACTAATGCAGTTACTATCGTTTGTGATGTTTCAGAAATGTGTAATGTGTTTCGAATAAATAAATTTTTAATAAAAAAAATATAGTGTGTCGGATTCTGGACATTTTTTTGTCTTATTTGTATGAAGGTCCGATATCCATCATAGATCAATGAAGAAGTTTATTTTTCTCGACACGTCTTGCTCATCTTTGAAGAAACAGTCTATGACCGTTTACGTTTGTGTCGCTAGTGTAGTAGAGTATTGTCGCGTTGAATTATACAGAATAAGAATTGAAAAAAAAATGAATTTTAAGAGGAACCTGGACTGAATCATCCCTTTTCTGGTTCTTGATCTTCCAATAATTGATTGTTTTATTATTTTAGAACATAATGAATAAAACAAATATCTTATAATAAGCTTTATTTAATTATGAGTTAACAAATATTTTCGTATTTTTGAAAACAGGTTGTGACCTTAACTGAATATAAGTCAAATTGCGTATGCAAATGTACATGTTACAGAAAAAAAATAATAAACTGACAACTGTTTTCTATGATAATATTTATTTATACTTAACAGTAAGAATTCAATTCAGTTTCAAAAGCATATAAAGTTATAACTATAGCTCAAACACAAGGAATTTATATCACAACTGGAATGCTCACTTACAAATATTGTACATTCAAATGTGCACCTTGAAATAACAAGCATAAGGTTGACATTTGTTTACAACACGCAAAGAACAAGTCGCTCCGAGCAGGACCGTCAACAAAAAGGGGATTCTGTCTCTTTCTTACGGTGTTTGTGTTGTTTTCAGTTAAATAGACAGAAGTTGATGTTATTAGCAACACAATTCCTTGAAGCATGGTCATACTAGTAGAAAGAGATGCAATCCCCTATAGTGGCTGTACTCTTCGGAACGTTTTTTGACTACACGCGCGCATTCCAGTCAGTATGTAAGTTCCTCGCTCAACCCTCTGAAGCCGGCCGACAGGACATTACTTACTTAGTAAGCGAAACGTTTAAAATTATAATTTAAATTAACTACACAGTACGTAACGCCGCAATACGATCCGTCGGTCGATCTGTCCGTAACTACAATAACGGTGCTGCAAACTTTACCGTGACAATATGACGTCTCAAGAGATCACACAATTTGACTTTAAATTTCAATATCCACTCTAATTTGATTATTCTATCTAGCAAATAGAAAGTAACAATTAGGTACAACTATGAGTTAATTAAGACTTACGTTATTACATTCGGTTATACACGATCTATTCAACAGGGACTTTACATTCATTGCGTTCTAACTCTCTCTACAAATATGATAACGATACGAGATGCTTCGAATCGCAACTTCTGTTAGCCGAATCAGCTGAGGGGATACAATACACTTGAGTCACATCACTAGGCTGTAGATATAGAGCAAGAGCCCGCGACGGTCAAACCTTCATTATTTTATAAGACCTGAAAGTTTCACTTTGTATGTAAGCCGATCTTCGCAACTTCGTTCGCGAGTTGCTCCGCTCTTATGGATCGTAGCGATATGTTAAATAGCCTAAGTTACTCCTTGTTACATCAGTTACCTGCCAGTGAAAGTCTCGTCAAAATCGATCCAAGTATTTAAGAGATTAGCCGGAACAAGCAGACAAACAAATTATTTTAATATTACAAACAGACAATCCAATCAGTGTTAGATAGCCTCTTTATCGAGGAATAAACGATCCTCGACTATGAAGTTTGGATCACAATTGCATGGTTGTACAATATTTGTCTGACAAGATTTAAGAATCATCTAAACGATATATATACGTAACATATATTAAATTCAGCTTTTATACTATAATGCAGTATGGATCACATACTATTATTCCTTAACCCCTCCAAGTAAGCTTAATGCTTGTGTTGTGACGTGGTTCCCTCATAAGTCCAACGCCTGAACCACTGAGCTACTGACGCAGTTATAATTGATTAATATTAATACATTTAAGGACAGACATTGTCTGAAGTTGCAACTGCATTAAATGTCTCGACAATAGATGACGTGGTTTGTAATATCGCTATTGAAGACATACACAGTGTTTCTTTCAGGTTTTATAAAATAATGAAGGTCTGATAGTTGCGGGATCTTGGCCTATAATCGATCCCGTGATACTCATCAGATATTGTATCCAAGCAAAAATATACACGTTTCTTCTAAGCTGTACAATTTATACACAACGTAGCGACCGCGGTGTCCGTTGCCATGACGACCACAAGCGGTGCGGAGGCGCGACCGGTGATTTACTCAGTCTATTCACAATTCGATACTAATTTCTAAGTTATTGTATTTGCGTGCAACGACCGCGTCCGACGAATGATTGGAATGTCCCCGCCGAGCCGCGGCCATGTTTAGAGTTATGGGCCTACGTTTAAATAAATACAATACAAATTGACACGAGCCGAGCACGTTAATACGAGATGTTCCAATCAGTCTTGTGGGGTACCATTCACTCGGGACTCCATTGAAACCAATACTTTTATAATATTTATATGTTAAGGGTGACATGACACACGTTACTTTTCATCAATTTCATCAATTTAAAATAAATACGAATAATAAAACAAGGCCTTCATCTTTATCATTTCTATGACCTAGCCATAGACAACATCATTTTTTAAATTATAAATCTCATAACTTGGGTTAAGTTGTTTTTAATTTTTGCTTCAAATGAAGGGGAAATTCAAGTATTACGTAAGCATTAAAGGGGGACATGAAACACGCACATAGAAACGTGAATATGAAGAAAAATCAATGTTTACGTAAGCACGGCGACGGCTACGTAAGGCGACATGGTGAGGTGGGGGGTGAAAATTTCAAAAAATCTGCTTACGTAACACTTGAAAGTCCCCCGAAATTAATAATCAAATTCAAACTAATATTTTTCAATAGAAAATAGATTCTAAATTTGAATTTTCAGAACACGTTGGAGTAATCAAATTTAATCCCAAATGGATTCCAAATTTAAACTTTTCTCTACACAAATTTGAACTTGGAAACTATTTTTAATCCAACATCGTTCGATCGAAAATGGATTCCAAATTTGAATTTTCTGTACACAAATTTGAACTTGGAATATATTATTGGAATACAAGAATTTATCAGATAACAATAAAACAGTCATTTGTACACCCTTAACATTATTGCACTCTAAATAAAACACACGATTCATACTCAACATTGTATCGGGAAGGATCGAATGATACTGTCACTAACACTAATAAAGGCATAAATAAACGTACGGCGTATAGGAACGGAGCCGATTCCTTATCTCGCAATCCAACTTATCAGATGACTAAATAAAATTATACCTAACATGGCGGACGCGTTGAAAACCCAAAACACCCGCCATTAACACAACTTAGTCATATCTATATTATGGTAATTCATTACTTACGAAACGAAATGAACTTGCAGTGAACACTGCACTAACAACTAGTATAATTACGGCCGTGTGTTTGTTTGTTCGAATGAATTATTTCGATTGCGATTCTCTACGAATATCACCATTTAATAAAAATCACTAGCTATGACTAACATCGTTAATGAACAGATTATTTACTTTTTCCTTTTTGTCATTGACGTCTGTCAAATGATTAGAAATTCGAATTTCGAAATAAAACAATAACGGAAAGAGTTTATGGCGTATTAAAAAATAAGAAAATAAAATGGATGTGGTAATAAATCGAATTATTTGAAAATTAAAAAATATATGATCAATTCGACGACGACGAATAATTATCAACATATTTTTTTTAAATTCAATAATTAATATTCTTACTGTTTATCACATAAACAACTTTTGTTATTGATGTAATTGTAACTAGAGTTGTCGCCTCGAACAATTCGATTTTCGAATCATTCAAATAATTAGAAATTTCGAATTTTTAAATAACACAATAAAAGTTTATGGTGAATTATTTGAAAATTAAAAAATATAATAAATTCGAAAAGTAACTAATAAATATCAAAATATATTTTTTTAATTTAACAAATCATTTTCTTCTTGTTTTTTTAAATACTAGCAATGTCCTTAACCCTTTTTTTTTAAATCGAATAATTCGATTTTCGAATCATTTAAATGATTAAAAAATTATTTTTAAATAAAACAATTACGGATTAAGTTTATAGGACATGGTAAACTACTTATTCGATTCTAGTCGTAACTAGCATAGCTCTATCTTGTTTAAATCGTAATTAATCGTAATCGAAATGAATGAGTCTGTTTCCAGATCGGAATGGATTAAATGAATGAGGTAAAAATGAATTTTCCTGGGAAATAAATAAATTGTTGAATGAAACGTAAGCTACGGACGGGAACACAAATGAAATCTAACCGCACCTCGAATCAATGTACAGATGAAACATTGGAAAATAAATTTACGTGCGTCGGTCCAAAACTTGCAACTATAACTCGATTAACATTTTATTTTTATTACTGTTTGTTTGGACGTCACAATTTTTTATATATTTCTAATACGGTAGCTGCCTGACTGCCTGATATATTAAAAAAAAGAATAATAAACAATTTAGTAGTAAGGTTAAGATATAGAATATTTATTTAAAAATAGTGTTGCTATATAAAAAAAATACTAACGGCAGTATGAGGACATTAAACAGGATTGAGAGATCGTGGGTTCAGTGAATTCGTTTCTGTATATGCATCTTAGTTGTAGTTAAAAAAGAAATAACGGAAAAAATTTAAAATATTCTTATATTGTTAATAAATGAATAATTATCATTAATCGATCAATTTGTAATTAATTTTAACATGTCCAATTAATTTTGTTTTTTAATTTTGCCATAATTAAAAAAAAAGTCTATAGTTCATAAAAAATAAAAGATCTGAATGAATCTAATTTTCAGACTAAGTTGATGATGAAAATAATTATTTAAAAGATTCAGTTCACTAAATTAAATTTAAAGACTAGATCTATCGAATTAATAGTTTTTCATAAGTGAATATTATTTGAATCTTTAAATAATTATTTTTTAATATGATGCGATTAAATCCACGACCTCGCAAATCCACAATTTTTTTATAAAAATAACTAAAAATATTTTCAATTATTCTGCATTAAATCCAAAAATTATTTATACTTTTAATTCATAACATTGTAATAATCACAAATAAATGTCTGTATTTTGCAATGAATATCATAAGGTTTGCCAACGTGAGTAATATCCATAAAATACTCAAAAACTACTCAACGGTTTTTCATGTGATTTTCACTAATAAATAGAGCAATTGATTAGGAATGTTGAATGAATCATATAATGTTGTACTGAATTTCATAACACTCAATTTCCTCCTTCGCAAAGGGTTCACTCAACAGACAGCCACATTCTTACTGCTCGATGCGCGATGCGTGGTATCTGTATGAATTTCAAAAAAAGAACACTCACGCGCGTTTCACTACTAGAACGCCACGAACCGTAAAGAAAATAGGTTATTCGAATTTCGAATCCCCGCCAATTTTCTTTAATATATTTATTGTTTTGTTAGGAGAAAATGAGCGATTACCTTCCAACATTAAAGAACATATTCAAGTGAATTTTAATAATTGCACTATACACAATGTTCATTATAACTACAGTAAATGATTGTTTCATCAATACTTAGTTTATTTGTATACACAGTAATAGATGATGTTTGGTTACTAGGAGTGGCTGTTGTAATGTTAGCACTAAGCTGTTACAGAATCTTTTATAGAGGATTTAATTATGGGTGTAGATAAAGTCTTGTATGCAGCTGTTGGTAACTTATTTTTTTTTAGCAAAAAATGTGTTACCTATGACCATAAACTGTGTTATAATGGTAGGAGTGCTTCTAGTTCATAGATATGTAAATAAATACAGTTTTAGACTAATTTATACAATCTCCATTTAACAATACAAAATGTCAATTATTCATGTTGGCAATCCTAGTTAAAGTTAAGGCTGTTATTACATACTAGCATTGATAATAATTATATATTGATTCGTGAACATTTATTTACTCTGTCAACCCCTCCAAATGAGCTAATTGTGTTAGGAGTAGGGTCATGTCAGTAGTGCATTGGGAATTGAACTCACTACCTCTCGATCGTGAGTCCAATGCCCTACTGTACTCTGGCCGCGCTACAGAAAGAATTTTGTACATCTACCCTTCATTACCACTCTTTTGGTCGTAATAAGATTTTTTATATAATATTATTTAGATTTATTTATTCGTTTTTTAATATTTTCTTTTGTAACATTGTTGAATACTAGTTTGAAAAATTCTTTTACTGTTAGATATCCCATATATCGAGGAAAGCTTTAGGCTATATATCATCACGCTACGACCAATAGGAGCGCAGCATCACGCGAACGAAGTCGCGCGGGTCGACTATTTTTATTATATACGTTCGCGTGCTGCTCCGCTCATATGGGTCGTAGCGAGATGCTATACAGCCTAAGATACTCCTTGTTACATCAGCTATCTACCACTGAAGGCCGGTCAAAATCGGTCCAGCCATTTCAGAGATTAGCCGGAACAAACAGACAGACAGAAAAAAATTGTTGTAACGTGTATACATCCATATGCACTTAGTATAAAGCGGTTATTTCAATATTACAAACAGACACTCCAATTTTATTTATTTGTATGGATGTAAAGTTTGTTTCCCAAATAAATTAACTTACAAAATATAGATATTTATTCCGACAAGTCTATCTTATGTTCTTTCTCTACCAGATCCTCATTTTAGTTAATGTTTATGACCATAATAAGTAATAAAGTTATTGTAGGAAATTCTTAATGTTTCGCGACCATAGTATAACTACTGCAGTTGTATTAAAAAATTGTATTTACTATAAAGAAATAAATTTTCCACTGATGCTGAATAGTGATCGTGAGTCGGGGGGTGGTGTGTGGGGTGTGGGGGGGTGTTAGGATGTCGGGTGCGGGGCGTGTCAGGCGTCGCGTCACTTGTACGCGCGCGTCGCACACTTCTTCTTTTTGCGTTTGAAGAAACAGCAACATCTGGAATAGACGGATTGTCTGCATGATGATTTTTTATAGTCTGCCTGTTATCTAATCTATCGGTTATATTATTATATAAAAGGTCGCTTTTCCATATAAATATCGTGTCAAGTACAGTATAGGCGGAAGTTTATTGAAAGGTTCAAAATTAAAGGTTCAAAAAAAAAAATTAAACTCTATTAGTTTAATTTTTTTTTTGAACTGTGAACAAATGAAATAGTGAACATTCCAAAAACTTCACAAGAATTAAAAAAAAACAAACAGAATACTATATAGCACATATACAATGCTCGTACGCAAGCATTGTATATGTGCTATATAATCTTCTGTTTTATATACTGTTTATTGGTGTAATAAAGGTAAAGTAAAAACATTTAAATGGAACAACATAACATTAAAAATATAGCTTAATCATAATTAAAAAATTGCAAATAGAAATGAGTGATGAGCAATAAAAAAATCATTAATTTAATATTAATGACTTAATGATTAAAAAAATAGACTTAACTAGCAAACAAGTTTTAGCATTCATACTATTAATTGCTTTTTAATTGGTTTACCAATTTAATTTTTTTTTAACTTAAAAAATATGTATGATAAAAATTTATTTTAAAAAAAAAATAATACTCATAATTTAATTCGTTCCTTATTCGTTAAAGTATTTTTATTTCATATATTATTTAAATTTGGACAGACTAAGGCTGCGTTTCTACCAGAAATGAGCGAGTAATGCGTTTGTTAATAGCCAATAGAATAGTTTCATTTACTTAGAGGCCATTCATTTATTACATAAGACTATTTTCGCTAGTTTTTGACTCCCTCCCCCCTACTATAAGAAAAAATAAGAATAGACCGACCCCCTCCCCTCCTGTTTAATATTTATTACGTAAGAACTATCGAGACTCCCTTATTTTGTCTTAAGACATGGTCGATCCCCTAAATCGTCTAACGTAATTAATGAATGGCCCCTTAGCTTTGCTTAGTGTATCAAGAGAAGGTATCATATTGGTTCTTAACAAAGACATCTTTCGCTACTCATGCTCGCTCATATCTAGTGAAAACGACTTAATACAGGCTTGCGAGAATATTTCTAAGTACTAAGTATTAAATATATTTAAAGTTTCTTATGCCTCTATTATTCTGAATAATGAGTTTATGAATGATAGCTTGTGTGCTTGTGTGTAGCTTAAGATTATAGAATATATAGTAGATGGAAATGATATACCGGTTAAGAGCATTTTCAAGTATTATCTAAGCAGCAATCTTCATCAGCTTTATGGTATTAAAACAAACTTGTAAATACAAATTAATGGAATAAACAAACAAAAGTATACATTTTTTTTTAATAATTATATGGCTTTGAATGTGCTTATGCACAAAGCATTCTGCCAGTGTCACGTATAATGAAAAAAACACGGAGGAGACTGCGCAGTAAATCGTGCCAAAAAGTTAATGAGATATAGTTAAAGTTAAATATACATTAATAACACCAATACAATTTAAAGTATTACCAACTATTATTTTACTCTCCACCAAGAACTTTATAACTTAATTATCAATATAAAAGATACAAAAGCAAACTTATTTCTTCATAAATTGAGTTTTTGGTTAATTTTCAATGTAAACACTCAGACAATAGTCATTAAATAACAGACACAAAAAAAGTTTCTCTTTTTGTTGACTTGTGTAATATAATACCATAATTTTTACCAACTTTATCATAGCTTGATCGATGACAGCTTGTCACTTTGACATAACTAGACCTGAGGATAAGGTCAATATAAATTATCGACATTTTTTATAATTAATAAGGGGCAAACGAGCAGAAGGTCCACCTGATGGTAAGTGGTCACCGTCGCTCATGGACACCTGCAACACGCGAAGAGCTGCCGATGCGTTGCTGACCTCTTAGGAACCTGTACACACGCCATTTGAAGACCCTCATGTTGTAGTCCTCTGGGGAAGGTCATTCCATAGCTTGCACGTGCGTGGGAGAAAGGATCTTGACGCAGACATTGTACGCACGGCGGAGAGTGCGATGGCGGAAAAGAGTTGGGGGGCACTAAATTGAATAGTTCTTCAGACCATACCCCATTGTACAGACAGTAGAAGACACATAGATATAGCCAACATCTCTCCGGAGACTGAAGTCATCTAGACCGACTGTAAGCATTGGATTTTCGATAATACGAATTCCCGGCGTTGCATCGAGTCAAGTGAAAGCAATTGATATTGAGGAGCGCCAGCCCAGAGATGAGAACAGTACTCCATGTGCGGAGGAACCTGGGCTTTATATAGTAAAAGCCGGTGTCCAGATGTGAAGTACAGTCTCGCTCTGTTTAGCACCCCTAGTTTTTTAGAAGCTGATATTCCACTAAAGTTACTGAATGTTTCAAACAAATCAAACAAAAGTTGTAACACGTCTTTATTCTTGTTAAAATGGTTCCAAATCGTCATCATCAAAGTCTGATTCAGATTCGGTGGAGCAGTCTTGTAGATTTATAATCAGTTCTCAATCTTCTTCCATAATTTTTCTTGTTTTATCGAGTCGATTAGTGGAACCATTAGTTGTCACTATTTGCCAATAAAGTATGATAATCGTCACTATACATTTCACTATCGCAAAATACTGTATTTCATAGGCGTGTTTTGCGATGACAGTTGTCATCGATCAAGCTATATTGGACAAACTCTAGCTAAAATTCTATACAAGTTTTCTATGGGTTTCTATGGGTAACAATATTTATTTATTTCACGTGCACATAATTATAAAAAGTGTAGTGTAAAACGCCTAATATTTGCGCAGATATTTGGGGAAAGGGGTAAAAAATTCTGCTTCGATAATACTCGGTATTTTGAGGAAAATCTAAAGTTAAAATAATACGTATATGTACTTATAAGAAAAGAGATGACTATATATTCTATAGTTTGTGGAATGATGTATGTATTAGCTTAAAAATAATAAAAAAGATAAAAAAAACAATGCATACAGTTGAAACACTGACTTGGTGTCGTCGACCACATCCACCTCATGGTGTTGGGTGATCGGCGTATTGCTGTGGCCTGCTGTTGGGTCGTCTGCACCGAGCTCGCCGTTAGTGGAACTCACCACCTGGTTAAAATATATTTATGTGTTACAGTAGTGGCTCAAAAAAAAGAATAATTTTTCAAAATCTCTTGTGATAATATGTTAAATTTTAGAGCCCGATAAAAAAAAGGGACTCGAAAAAATATTTGTTTTTTGGCCATACTAATATAACAGGTATTTACAGCTCGCCACAAAGACCAAAATAGTCAACAAATAATAACAAGATCTTGTAGATTATTTTTTTCTAATAAAGCAAACCTAATCCTACCTAACAAAACAACGAGCTCGAGTAAAAGATCCAGACAAAAGGAAGAAAAAATGTTGAGATAGATGCAAGCCAATCATGGATTTAAAACTTGTAAAGCGATGTTTCCTTGTCCAAAAAGATGTTACAATTTTGTAAAACGCACTCGAAAGAAAAAATAAATCAGCTGATCATTGTAGAAGTAATTTAACACTAACATTGCTCTCATTATTAAGCATTTGTGCAATTTCCAGCGCATTTCGATACGGTTAGGTTTGACTAAGCAACACTGATAGCACACAACATCTAAGGCAGCTATTAAATTAATCCTTTAATATATCTGGATCATCGCGATCAAGGTTTTTAACAGAGAAAGCTCTAACTCCAGAGGACCTATATTTTTACTGTGACTGACTATGACTTTTAATATAATTAGCCATTTTTAAATTAAAAATTACTTTCGTCAAAAAATTGGTAACTATTCTTAATTTTAAACTAGGGTTTTTCGCTTTAAGTATAAAATAATTCTTTTTATCCGAGGCGCAAAACTTTCATTTAAAATTCATCTAAAATAATTCATCAACAATTCCCATCAGAAACTTACGTATTGTTTTACCGCCTTCTTGACAAGTTATAAGTTATTTTACTAATCAGTATTTAATTATGGAAAATACGGGGCCACGAGATAATAAAGTGTCTAGATAAACTGACCCCAAAAAGAACATAAAATAGTTCGAGATGAAATGACTTATTTAGCTTTGGAAAGTATGATTTTTTGAACCCATCTTTTTCAAGATTTTAAATTACCTTACACCCCTTATGTATACTTTTGTTATTACTATATATGTTTAACGTTGATTTTGTGTCCTATAATCAAAAGTCAAAGTCAACACTAGTCTAAAACGTAAGCGACATGCAAACATCCACACGAGTGGCGCAAAATGTTCACAACTGACCGTGGACACCGAGCCGGGAAATTTCACATACCGAAAATGCTTATTCTTCAATAGCTAAAAAATAAATATAACAATATACATCCAGTTCATCGATAAATCATATGCCAATATAACGTAAAAAAAATGTAACGTCATGCATGCTTGATATAAAATTGCCATGCTTCTAGCAAATCAGTTAAAACGCCTTATAAGTTTTTTAAGTGTTCCATCTCACTATAGTGACTATACATTAAATAAGGAATAGTGAACACAATTCTATATTTCTTAAGTAATAAATACATATTTTTAATTGACAATACCGTATTGAAAATATTTCATCACGTTTAATTGTTATATCCATATAAAAAAATGTGATATCCATGTAAAACCTTTAAGACAATGTTTTGTCTCTGTCCGTCGACTATAACTATATAGTCGATTATTTAAAATGGAGGACCAAAGAATTCTACTCATCTAAAATTCTAGTCGTACTCTAAGAATGAAAGTGACCTAATTCTTAATTCCTGTAACTTCATATTTTGCTACAAAAAGCCTACACTGGTAAAAAGATTCTCATAAAGAACATAATGTTCAGGACCTTTTTGTTAATTAATAATTTCCAAAGAAACCTGAATAGAGACACGTTCAGGATCCCGAACACAGTGTTTAGGATCGTTTTTAAATAAATTAATAATTTCCCAGAAAACACGTGGGAGATTGTTAAAAATGACTTTTTTATAAACCAATGACGTTCTAAAACATATACCTACTAGATTTTTTTTTCAAATTCAAAAATTTTAAAATCTTCATCAAACTGTATGTACATATAACATTAAAGAATCATGGCAGAATTTGTACTAAAAAATATGAGAAATTGAAATAACTTTAGAACTGATTTTTGAGGCCTAAATAATAGGTTTAAACATTCTAAATATTTTTAGGACATGGGAATCAATAAAAGTGTAAATCTTAAAACTATTGACTATTTCTGAACGAAACAGATTGCTATAAATGTCATTTGTCATAATATGTGTTTTACTAAACTGTCAGAGCTTAATTTTACGATAATAAATGGATTAATACGAT
The DNA here is from genome assembly GCA_905147385.1 of Limenitis camilla. NCBI lineage: Eukaryota > Metazoa > Arthropoda > Insecta > Lepidoptera > Nymphalidae > Limenitis > Limenitis camilla. The sequence goes on from LR990240.1 coordinate 8,956,555, forward strand.
AATTTATATTTTATTATTAATATTTGTCTTTATTTCGTAAAGCTTTTATATCCTTATTATTTATTTTTTACAAAATCAAAGATATAAAACTCAAAGATGATAAATAAAACTTATCAATTAACAGTTTGCGTATTGACTTATTGACAGATGCAAGTGTCACTTTGACAGTTGACGTTTTTATTTTTTTTAAATACTTAATATGGCAATAGAAAATGTCAGAAGTCCATTATTTTTACTTTAGAATATTTTATGTTTGCCGCCTGATAAAAATATATTATTTATATTACCGGGATCCCTAGAGTATAATCTAAGCAATGGAAATAAATAATCGCTCTCAAAATTTTCCGTACAAATCAATGTATGAAACTTGCCATGATTCTTTAATTCAACACTGTACAACAAAATGAATTCTTGAGTTAGGTCGCTACATTCTAAGTAATCTTCGCACAGTGAGAACATATATTTTTTGAGGATATAACTTAGTACGTTTCTCACCTGTACAGAGCCGTGCCTGTCCGCTGGGGTCAAGTGTCCTGTGGCGAGCGGCGTCGCTTTACCACTATGAGGCCAGTTACCGCCAGTGTTTGCAGTACCTCCAGTACCAGAGTCCTTTACAGCGCCCTGAAAATGTTTATATATCTCTAAATACTTATTTTACTAGCTAGTTATATTATACCAATCTTACGAGTGAATGCGATAAACAAAATCTCTTTTATATCTAGGGACCGTTCAAGTTTAGGGCTGCATTTCCACGAGATTTTAGACACAATATGTGCTAAGGTAAGAAACACATTCCTCGCTCAAATCCTAGCAAAATCCCTGGTGGAAACCCATCCTAAGTCAGCAAGGAATCGCTAGGTGGTTTATTAAGTTTATTATAATAAAACTGTTTCTTGTCTTGTTAGAAACAAAAAATCTCTGTTGTGTGTTATGTGTTACTTAAGCGAGATGTTTATGTACAAGTATTGGGAAGGGCTAAGGGCAGTTATCCTCTTGAGACATCTTGAACAGCCCCTTAACTTAATCGCAATAACAACTAATAAATAAACTGGATAGCCTATATACACTGTAATAATACTATGTTTATTACCTAACTTGATTTAGATGTATTGTATGTATGATACGTATATACTAAATACGTTGAATACTAATAATTATATTTATAAAATACCTACAGGTTGTTTAATTTGGAAAAAAAAGGACATTTCAAAGCAAACTTTACAAAAATCACTCTGGTTAGGGACGATCTAGCGATGGTATATGATAGTAGCGATGTTTAAATGTTGTTATACTCAAACTTTGACTGAAATATCCTGTCATTTGTTAGCGCAACACAGATACACAATTCCTACAAAAAAAGAACACAGATTGTTTATAAAATCATAAAGCAAAAGTCATATATTACTTACAGAAACAAAAAAGTAATTTTTAAGGTACTTTTTAGTACATTTATTAAAGGGTTGAGCGTCCAATGGTTTTACCCCTCATTATTAAAACTTTGAATTAGGTGGATATATGTAAAATCAATTGAAATGTTTAATAACAATCATAATGTATGGAGAGATTTGAGCTCAGGGTAGCGAACTATCGGATCAAACAACAAACATGTCGAGTCGAACCTTTTCAAGAAAAAACATTGTAATAAACATTTTATGAGTGATGGGTTATTTTTATATAGGACATAGAATCTTATCAACATCGTCACTAGCAAACAAATAAATATGGCGTAAGCACAAACAATAACATCATAATTGGAGCAGCATTTTCATTGACGTCAGCCATTATTTTTAACTTCGATAATTAGAAGGATTCAGCATTATCTTTTAGCTATGTAGTGTTAATTCTATGTATTACAATGTTTTTTTCTAGTAAAGCCTCGATTCGAGTATAAGGGTACGTGCGGACCAAACCTCTCCGGATATAAGCGCCGCTTCATCGTCCTCAACCAAACCAATCATATAATCACACAAATCATCCTGTACCGACAAAAAACCTGCATAAGTTGACTACTCTATTATTTTTTTATCTACTCCCATACTTTAAATTCTTTATAAAAGATTCTAAAACAGCTTATTGGCAACATTAAAACACCCAATGTTCTAATAACCACTACATCATCCTAACGAATGATATAATGTTGTACTGAATTTCATAATAACACTCAAATTACTTCTGCGCAAAGGGTTCACTCAACAGACAGCCACATTCTTACTGCTCGATGCTCAATGCGTGGTATCTGTGTGAATTTCAAAAAAAGAACACTCATTCACGCGCGTTTCACTACTAGAACGCTACGAGCCGTAAAGAAAATATGTTATTCGAATTTCGAATACCCGCCATTTTTCTTTGATATTTGTTTACAAAAAAAATGAGCGATTACCTTCCAAAGTTAAAGAACATATTCAAGTGAATTTTAATAATTGCACTATACACAATGTTCATTATAACTACAGTAAATGATTGTTTCATCAATACTTAGTTTATTTGTATACACTCAGTAATGGATGATGTTTGGTTACTAGGAGTGGCTGTTGTACTGTTAGCACTAAGCTAACTGTTACAGAATCTTTTATAGAGGATATAATTATGGGTGTAGATAAAGTCTTTGTCTTTTTTACCCCTTATTATACAACAGTTGCATAAATAACTAAAATATAATTAGATTAATATGCGCATAAAATAATTATTTAGTATAAGAAATATTAAAGATTGACTATGGACGTGGTTTTGGGGCTAGACGTGCTTATTAGTGGCAGTTACATAATATTATTTGTACATTCTTTAGTATATATCGGCAGCTCAGACATATTTATATATAAAATGTCTATTTAATATCATAAAAAAATAAACATACATATTCATTTTCATTGTGTCCATATAGTTTTTTTTAGTTTCAAATAATCTTTATTCAGTAAAATAAAATAAGTTATTACAAGATTGACATTTCCAGTGTACATTACAATTTCCTGGAGAGACAAAACAATGTTAAGGTTAATAATGCTTATAGAATAATAAATATCATTATAAGCTTATTACATGAATTAATATAATATAGTTAAAGAAAGATAGATTTAGTAATATACGTAATATATAATTTAAGGCTAAAGGTTTGCATGTTTTAGTTTAACATTACAATTTAAACAATGTTCCTTTTTGATTAGTATTAGGATTTAAATAATTAAAATATAAGAGGGTACATTTAAATAAATTACGGACGTATTTGTAAGACAGTAAGAAATCTCACGCACACCAGCAAGCGCGTGCCGCCGGCTCCAGCGACTCGCACCGCCATCTCCACCCGACATATGCTAGATAATACGGGCGAGTATAGCGTGCGCACCAGCACCGGCCGCCAGAGCTCGCTAGTAGGCATGACTCAAGTCTATTCACTGCGCTCCAGGAACAAGTGATGCGGCAATCTATATCGATTATATTTATCGATAAATGGTATATTGTTTTTACGGGTCAAACCTATATTTTTAATTAATGAATTTTGGTTGTTGCTGTTATTATATATATAAAATTTTTCAGAGAGTTTGTAGATATACACATCTATTCTTGGAAAATTTAATAGTAAATGCAATTTACGAAGATTGGTACGAAAGGGGGTATCATAGGCAAGTTTAAGGGCCTTATTTTGAACTAGTTGCAGCTTGTTAATATTTGTTTTACGTGCGCTGCTCCACACCGGACATGCGTAAGTAATACATGGACGTACCAAGGTACAGTATATTTTTAATTTTGTTTCGGAGCTAAGCTTTGAGCGTCTATTAAGAACAGGATTCAGTGCATTAATTGCTTTTATGCCTTTCATATGTAAATGAGAAATATTTTGCGACCAATTTAATTTACTGTCTAGTGTAGTGCCCAGGTATTTTACAGAACGACTCCATGGAATAGTGAAGTCGCCAATTTTAAGCTTCCGTGATGGCAAAGTTCGCTTTCTCGTGAAGATTATAGCTTCCGTTTTTGAGTTATTTATCTTCAGTTTCCACCTTGAGAAATATTCTAGAAAGTTTTCAATAGCAAGTTGTAGACGACATATAATTAGATCGTTGTCCTTCGAAGTAGTAAAACAGGCGGTATCATCTGCGAAGCAAGCCAAGTGTGTACGAGGTTGAATTGGTATATCATTAAGATATAGTAAAAATAGGTAAGGCCCTAGTATGGAACCCTGTGGTACACCTGCCGGCACAGGCTTGGCGAAAGATACAAATTCATTGATATGGACATGGAAACTACGATTAACAAGATAGGATTTTATAAGTTTAACTAATGATAATGGGATATTGAGAGAGATAAGTTTATATATTAAAGCATCATGCCAGATGGTATCGAAAGCTTTTTCGATATCTAACAGAAACATGCCTGTAGATTGTTTGAGATTTAGGTTGTACGACACCGTTTCTGCTACTCTAGCTAGTTGATGCACTGTGGAATGACCTTGACGGAACCCAAATTGTTCATCAATAAGAAGAGCGTTGGAAACTCGTAGAAGACGTCTATAAAGTAGTTTTTCGAATAATTTTCCAAGGCACGGGAGAAGGCTAATTGGACGATATGAGGTAGGTTCTGCAGCATCTTTGCCTGGCTTGTGAATCGCGATAACTTTGGCTATTTTCCATGCAGATGGGAAGTAATTAAGGATAAGGCATGAATTAAATATTTTAGTGACTAGAACAATACATTTTTGCGGAAGATTTTTTAACATGAGATTCGTGATATGATCTGACCCTGGGGATTTACCTGATTTCAAGCTTAGCATAAGCTTTTTAACTTCAGAAGGCCATACAAGCAAAGTGTAATCAGGTGTTGATGAGAGATTTAGTGTACATATAGAGGATTCTACAGAAGTTGTCTCAGAACTTGCCCACCTATGAGTTAAGGTCATGTTGTTAAAAAAGGTTTCAGCAAGTACATCACATTTATCTATTTGAGAAACAGTCATGGTGCCATTTTCTCGTTTGAGAGCTGGTATAGTGTCTGTTGATTTTGCACGTAACGACTTCACTAGACGCCATAGGTCGGTACTGGAATTATCTACCCGTTTTAGCTTTTGATCCCAAGCTTCATCATTATAACGAAGTATAGCATCATTAATCATCACCTTGAGTAAGTTTATACGACTCTGTAGGAATTTACGGACTAACCTATCAGGTTCCTGAGAGATATGTCTACGTAAGCGATTTTTATCACGAATCAGGCGCTTAATGCGACGAGGAAGCGTACAAGCATTCCAGGGTTTTAGTGTAATTACTGGCACGGATAAGTCTCTTGCTTCAAGCATGCTTTCCTGGAATTTATTAATAACGGTATCGACTTCGACAGTACTCTTATAATTTGAAGATGATAATATGGTGCTTTTATTAAGGTGTTCACGAAATTTAGGCCAGTCAGTTTTGTCGTAAATATGCTTTTGAATAGGAGTCCGTTCGAAATTGATGTTTAGTTTGACAAGAACCGGAAATGGTTTGAGGAAAGAGCTGGAATCGTTTCTAGTTGATCGATAGACAAAACATTTTTAGTAAAAACAATATCTGGAGTCGACGGCTTATGATCAATGCAGTAGGGGATAAGAGTAGCTTCCCTAGGAGCGTGGATAATGTACTCATTATTAAGCATATGCTCATAGAGTGTCTTTCCTCGTGAATTATAAGCTCCGGGAGACCACAAGGGGTGCTTAGCATTCATATAAGTCACAAAGTACTATCGTAGTTGCATATTTTTCGGTTTTCTTTCTAAGCTGATGATACTAAATTCCTGTAAACTATAATTTAGCAGTGATGGCCAGGTCTAGTGGTTAAGACACACCTCTGACTTTTCTAACTTATGTGTGTTTTAAGAAATTTAATATCACTTGCTATAACGGTGCAGGAAAACATCGTGAGGAAACATGCACTCCTGAGAGTTCTCCATGTTCTTAAAGGTGTGAGAAGGTGGACTATGGCCTAATCCCTCCTCATTCTGAGGAGACCCGGCTCAGCAGTGGGCTATTAACGGATGACGATACTAATTTATATGGAAAGAACATATTACCTTATGGAAGGTCTGATGTCTGTCTCTATTAGGCGATACAACAATCTCGTGTCCAGTCTGGATAGACCCCACCGGCGTAGACTGAAATGATAATATAAAAAAAATTAAATATTCACTTAGTTTTCTAACTACTTAACTACTTACAATGATTTTAAGAGCTATACGAGATAAGTAAAATAAACTAATGTATATAGCAGCAGTATTGAAGTACTACGTTAATATTACTTGTGATTGGCTAATAGTCTAAACTCGACTGGTATAATAAATCAACCAATATCAAATCTCACATCCCTCTATACATGGACAATGTACAAGTGAATGTTACTAGAGCAATATCACATGACACAGACTCTTAATAGGATACCACTGGAATCTGTTGATTTTCCTTCCAATCAATATTTATTCTAATTTTTTTTAAGTCATAGATGTTATCCTTTTGTTAACTTTTTATTTCCAATAGATTTTTTATAAATTTTTACTGTTTCTTTTTTTATGGTAGATATAGTGCAAACGAGCAGATGGTCCACCTGATGTTAAGTGGCCACCATCACCCATGGACATCGACAAAACAAGAGAGTATCTTTTGTTTTGGGTTGTATACTCGCAGATAGTGGGGAGGGGAAGTCTACTGGACACTGAGCAAGAGCCCAGAGTCCACTAGATCCGCAGCATTAATGGGATGGGAGAGAGAGGGGGTAAGTCTGGCCCACATGCGGCTCAGCCGGAGACCGTCTATGACACTTGGCGGTCGGATTCGTATGCTGGTGGTCGCAAGCCAGTCGGGTAACAGATGCCCTAACACTAAGGGGGTGCTGGGTGACTCGGCACTTACGAGATGATCTCCCAGCGTCAGAGGGGACTAGTATTCTAACCCGTCCCCTCACGGGAATAAATAAATCTTATAAATAATAAATCATATTAGAGATATACATCACAATCACAAAAATGAAAAGTTAAAAAAATGTGCAATGTTAATGAAAAATTAGCTGAAGTAAGTTTCAACATACTTTGCCATAACCGTCTACGAGAAAAATAAAAAAAAATGTAACCATCTAGGGATGAATAAAGGAAATACGACTTTTACGTCTTTCGGTTTATTGCTGTTTAAAAATATTTTTCAACAATAGAGCAGCAATACTAAGTAGGTTTCTACGCATCTAAATGAAACACTACAAGATTTAGCTAAAAATACGTACCTAATGGTGTTAGTGATACATAATATAACTTACTGACCTTATCCGATTTATTTCTAGCTATATTGGAGGGCGGCGCGTTACGCAATATACGCATCACGTGCATGTTCGCAGGCTGGCATGCATGCATGGAACATTTAGTAAATAAACATGCAAAGCATTCATAAAAAAATACTATATAACATGCCCTAAACAATATAATGAAAATATAGCCAATTAGTTTTAATTTTTTCGAATTCAACATTTTTCTGACGCCATCTTGAAACCTTTATCTGTAGGAAAATGGTTATTTTCAATTTGGCAAAGATTGAGAAAATATATATATTAAGCAAATAATAAGTTAAACATTGCATGCAGGATAAAGCAGCAATAAATAAAAAAAAAGTATACTTATCGTCATTGTAGATACGTTTTTTAGTCACAAATGAGCAAATAAGTTAGTGAAGTAATTGTAAATACAGTACAAACTCTATATAACAATACTAGCTTTTACCCGCAACTTCGTTTGCGATATTGAGGTAGTTATATTAGAGCCTACAGTAGATTGTCTGTAGACATATTTAATAATTTTATGAGTCTTTACCCCCTTAAAGGAATGATTTTCGTAAAAATATTTTACACGTGTTTCATAACTTTCAATGAAAATCCTTCATACTGAATTTCATTTGAATAACGTCAAAAACGGCAGTTTCATAGTAACTTTGCACCCCCATTTTACCCTCTTAGGGGGTGAATTTTCAAAAATCCTTTTTTAGTGCTTCCCTACATTATAAAAGGAACCCCTGTGCAAAATTTCAAGTTTCTAACCCTTATAGTTTAGGCCCTGCGTTGATATGTCAGTCGGTCAGCTTCTAATTTTATATATAGATTTAAGGATTGAGTAACTTTGTGGGTTAAAAGTTAGAATACAACAAGTATTACAGAGTTTACACTGTATATGTCAAAAAAATCAAATCTACACAAAAACACACATACAGATATTAGGTTTATTAAACAAGTACAATAAATAATAATTTCTATCACGCATTTATAAAGTAATTTTTGGTTAGTCATAGTGTTCTTGATAACAATCCAATTAAGCTAAATAAAGTAGCAGAAATAGTAGACCCTTAATTGTGGATCCAATGCCCTAACCCTTTAGCTAAATCGCTTAGGATAATAATTTGTTTCGATACTAAAACTTCATTTATCTAACATACATAAAGCTAAGTTAACAGCAGAGATGTGTGACGATACGTTGCGAGGGATGTGTTTATCAAAAACCAATAGAATCACTTCAATTACCTTGCCTTGCTTAGTGCGTCAAATAAAGCGATTCTATTGGTTCTTAACAAACATATCTTCCGCTACGAATCCTGGTACATATCTTTATCGTTAGCAAAAAATATTTATTACAAAAATGGCAAACAAAGTAAATAAAAATTGTGCAATAAAGCAGTTAGCACCTATTTGCATAACAAAAGTTCTTATGATTATGGTCACCAGGTAAAGGTTTATGATATAGTTTTAGGGTCGTTTTACATAAACTAAATTTTAGCTCTAAACGGCGGATTTTCATTTAACAAAATTTTGATTTACTGATATTGTAATAAATAGAATTAAACTATTTAATATGATTGGCAATTTAAATAATTTTAGTTATATGTAAGAGCCTAATGTATTTGTTTATACAAAGAATTTATTTAATAAGTACATAGACAAAACAGGATATAATTATCCTATTGCTTAAGTTCATATTTGTTAAGTTAAATTCCAATATTTTTTCTCTAATTTACTTATTTTTTTATAACATTATCTATTTACAATATTTAAGGAGTTTTCAAAAACGATATCTTATGTTTATAGTCATAAATATACTTTAAAGATTTTGACCTCAACAATAAAATATAATATACATAATACATAGTTAGGGTAATGACAAATTAGAAATTAAGAAGTATATATAATATAGAAAAAAATGATCAACAGATGTAGTTCTGTATGATTGTAGCTTGAAATCAGTTGATTATAATACTGAAATAGTTTAAGTTTTGTGTCTTCAAATCTTGTAGAACTTCCGTTCTTCAAATTAACTCATTACCTATTGTGTGAAGTAAAAATAGGATTAATATTGTTCCATATATTGTCATAGTCCTACACAAGCCGGGGATTGGTCCTTGTGTGCATTCTCATAGTGCACATACAAGGATAGTCGCTTGTGTCACATCTTATATTAAATTAAATTGTCTAAAAGGCCTCATTGCGTTGGCTACAGCATCGCTAACGCCTTCCAAAGGTCCGGGTCTCTAACTAAATTTATTTGAGCACATAAGCAGACTATTCATTTGTGAATACGTTAAAACAAAATTATTAGGAAGAAGCACACAAACAAGCAAATAGTGTGAGAGGTGCAGAAAACCTTTCTATAAAAATTATTACAATAGAATTAATTGTTACAAAAAAAATTGCACTATCAATTCTTACCAGACATTTTGTCGACATACTCGAAGCCACAATGGCCCTAAACTTTACAGATCCAGTCAGTGTAGATATGTGCATTGTCTCTAAGTTTCTGCTGTGCATATTGAACCAATAATATAATAAAGAGATTACTTTACCTTGATGTATCCTAGTTACATTTTTTCCATGCATTCTATATACACTGTATATTTTACAGGACGATCTATTATATGAGTGCCCCTCAGAGTTAAAAGGTTCTAGATACACATTCAATATAAGATAATAGAATTAACCACGAAACAAATGCAGATGAAGTCTAATCCCTACTAATATTATAAATACAAAAGTAACTCTCGTTTGTCTGTTATGCTTTCACTCTTGCGCATGGACTAGAGCTTAGGAAAGGACATAGGCATTTTATCGCAATGAAATGGGCATGAAAGTGTTGTAATATGGCATGAAAGTTTGCGGTTAGATTAAAAGTGCACGTCGAGCTGTGTGACCGTTATTGTCTTTGGGAGTTAGTCATGAACTACTAGTCCGATTTGAAAAATTCTTTCAGTGTTAGATAGCCCATTTATCGGGTAGGGCTATAGGCCATTTATCATCACGCTACGATAAATAGGAGAGGAGCAACACGCAGACGAAGTCGCACGGGTCGACTAGTATAAAATAAAGCGATACGCAATGGACGAAGCCGGGAAGGGTCAACTGGTTAAACAATAAATAATGGGTTTGCTTGTATCATTTAATGTTAGTACAAATTTCAAGTGTAAGTACAGAAATAGTGTGTCTCAAGGCTTCTTTCTGCAGCTTCAAAAGTTGTCACTAATGCCTCAATATAGATTTAGATAGACTCCATTTGCAATATATTTCATGATCAAAAGTAGCAGGGGTTAAATTCGATAATATGCTAATAGTAAATAAAATGCAACGTTACCATAGTCTTTCCAGTCCAATCGAATTCGCCGTCGTCGACGTAACCGCGCCGCTCGAACAGGTCGCGGAACATCCGACGCAGCTGGTCGTAGTCGGGCGTCTCGAAGAAGTCCAGCCGCCGCACGTAGCGGAGGTACGTGGCTAATTCTTCGGGGTGACCTTCGCATAGCACCTGGAAATGGAAATAAAAAAAACATTTTTATAATATACCTTCAGGTTAACTTAAATAACCTTATATAACCATTCCGTTCTATCTTTTCATCTCGATCTAAAATCTCATCCTCGTAAAACAGGGATGATTTTTATTCTGCTTTATTTCATTACTAGTCGACCCACGCGACTTCATCCGCGTGATCCTCCGCTCCTATTGGTCTTAGCGTGATGATATATAGCCTATAGCCTTCCTCGATAAATGGGCTATCTAACACTGAAAGAATTTTTCAAACCGGACCAGTAGTTCCTGAGATTAGCGTGTTCTTACAAACAAACTCTTCAATCTGACAACTAATGCTATCAACCTTTTAGTCATAAATCCGAAACCTAAACCATTGACTAAGGATACCTTCTAACTGACTAATAATACAGTAATACATACAAATGTAATTAGAGAATATTAAAAATTAAGCACAGTAAAATAATGAACACTCAATGTACACATGGCTTACTGTTAATACTGTACGCCCAAAACATACTTCCGTTACTCCTTATTAATATTCATAATACATCTAAAATAGAATAATTCTACAGTAAATATACAAAGTACCAATATTTCCTTTGCATTGTTTAAACTGAAGGGCACGGCAAAACAAACAACAAAGTCATGGAATTATAAGTCATATAATAATTGTTAGTAATTAGTAAAGAATTCTGTGTAATATACAAATTATATTAAAATACATGTCTTGTATAGAAATGAAATTTATAAGGAAATATATACATATAAAAATTTTCTGAATACAATATAGGATATAGTTAAACAATAACTCGCCCGAAGTAACGAATATTGCGAATTGTGACGTCATTCAATCATACATCTACCTTGGAGCATTGATATCAAACAATGGCAGATGCACGGAAGAGATTAAACGGCACATGGCTATAACCAGTTCCGCCATGAATTGGCTTGGGAAGATATGGAGGAACAGAGACATCACACAGGCCACTAAAATGCGACTTGTCAGGGCACTAGTGTTTCCCATATTTCTTTATGGTGCCGAAACGTAGACTTGAGGAGAAAGTGAGAAAAAGAAGATAGACGCTTTTGATATGTGGTATTGGAGACGAATGCTTCGCATAGCCTGGACACAGTTCGGAACCAACCTCTTAATCCTCGAAGAACTGGACATAAAACAACGTCTTTCTTCCATCGTTCAGTCGTATTCTCACTTTCTTTGGACATATTACACGTCGAGAGGTCATATCTGTCGGGCTGTCTAGTTCAGGGTAAAATTGAGGGCACGAGGGCGCGCGGTAGATCACCAGTGCGCTTCACAAATGCACGAGGCAACAATACGAGAGGAATGGCGACTAGTTGTGAAGCTTGCCATCATCCCTGTCATGACGACCACGACCACTCTGCCAAGTATGTGACGACGAAGAAGAAGATAGTTAAACTTACCTCAATAGGAGTAGCTCGTTTGGTATCACCGATTTTTTGGTATCTTTCTTTGAGTGTATCAGCTTTTAAACCCTGCCAGGGTAAGGAACCACGTAAAAAATACATAAACATATGCCCCAGAGCTTCCAGGTCGTCGCGTCTAGATTGTTCTGGAAATAACATTTCATGTATTAAAGTCATCATATTCGTAGAAAAAAGGGTAAAATATATCAGTGACAAAAGATTTACTAACCTTTTCCTAAATGTGTATTTATTGACATGTATCTCGCAGTCCCCGTGAGTGACTTGTGCTCCCGGTATGGGATATGTTTGTTTGTCTCTAAGTCTATATATTCTTTGGCCAAACCGAAATCTGAAAGAAAATGTACTTTTTTACTAACCCAAACCAAACTGGTTTTATTATGACTAATAACAATATTTTTAATAATAATATTTCTAAATAATTTATATTATGTTTAAAAAATTAAAATATGATTTGGATAGATGATTGTATAAATAACGATCAGAATACTTAGAAGCCAGTATAATAGGAAAGGTATGATTCACTTTCCTTATCAGCTGAACATAGTAGTGACTACCAAACCATTGTTTCACGTTATTTACTGTTTGGACAATATTCTCGTTACTATAAATAAATATAATTTACAGCTATGATATATAAAAAGGTAATAAGAACCTACAACATGGAGTAATGGTATTTTTTAAATTAATTTGTTAATCGCACCAGATAAGTAAATATTGCAAGTGAAGTCGTCACTTACGTAAAAAAGTTACAAATTGTAGGTGAAGTATTTATTTAAAAAGAAGATTTAGAGTTCATTATTTATTTTTTGAAGTCGGTTCAACTTTGTTTTTTTTAAATATTTTATTTTTCTCTTTTTATCAGCTTACCTAAATAACTTCAATTAGTTGTCAGTACGTCCCCATAATATTTAAAGAAGTATCCTCTAACTTCTAACCGTTGAGGAGTTGTCTCTTCCATCACATCAGCTCAGCAATAACATTATATACAATATCTGACTATTTTATAGATCAAAATATGTGAAAAAAATTGTAATTGCCTTTGAAATTTCAGGGTTTCCTTAATTTCTCGGGATTCCACCATCAGATCCTAAATTGGTTCCAATGGGACCACCTCGGAAGTGCACTCTTTCGAATAAAAGAATTTTAAAAATCGGTCCAGGCGTCTTAGAGAAATCGGGGAACATACATACAAAAAAAATCCGACGAATTGAGAACCTCCTTTTATGTTACTTATTTTTTTTTGTAAGTCGGTTAAAAAGTAGTTTATGTGTTAATCCAGGATATAAAGTATCTGTGTGCCATAAATACTTATAAATTTCATTAAAATCTATTAATCCGTTTTTGTGTAATAGAGAGACAAACATCATAACATTTTTTTTAATAATAGATAAGGGAAAAACGAGCAGATGGTCCACCTGATGGAAAGTGGCCACCATCGTTCATGGACATCGACAAAACTAGAGGGTATCTCTTGATTTGTTGATGCGTTACCGCCTCGAAGATAGAGTGAGGAAGGGGAGCGAAGAGAAGACCTCTGCGGTTTCAATGGACCCCGTGCCGATTCGGTGTTCATTGAAACCTTGTAGGGGGTAAATCGGTAGAACATCCAAATATACAAAATTTTTCATTTGATAAGTGAGATAAGATAAGTATTGTGAACATTGTCAATATAGTGGGAAAAGGCTTTAATGCTTACGTCAAAATATTAGCCATTTTTGTATGTAATTACACTTGACCATTAGACTAAATTGTTTTAAAATGAAACTCGTAATTACAAAATAATTAAAATGTAAGGTTTTTAGCAATCATCGAGGTAAAGTCGTCGACAAAAACTATCAATACTGTATTTCAACCACAAACCTCGCAGTCGCTGTCGCAAAGATTATATTACTTCATCGTATTCAATGTTCCGTGTTACCTAACAACACTTATTGTGTTATTTATATCATGTTATATACATCTATTGTCACTAATCTAATTAAACCTAGCTCCTATAAAGAATTCTTTGGGATTCATATACAAATACAAATCAGAAGTCAATTAATCAATTACATTAATTAGAAAATATTAATTTAAATTACATGCTGTAAAGGGCCATATTGATCTATATTAAATACCCAATATATTTAAGGTACTTAGGACATAAGGATTAATGCAGTATTGTTTTAAATGGCTTCGTAAACAAGACATTATTTCTCGTAAAAAGTAAAGGATAAAAATGGTTATTGTGGGTAATCCCTAAGAGGTAGACATATACCATCGCGGACTTTTTTATAGACCTTTTTAAGGTGTACAATACTGTAGTACATTATCTTGATCTGTCTCGTAGGGTTCAGCCAGCGTTTGCAATGTAAGCGCAAAAAAGAAGAAAGATGAAGAAATCTCTAAAATTATCAGCGTTTCTCTACTATATTATATATATAAACCTTCCTCTTGCATCACTCTATCTATTACAAAAAACAGCATCAAACCGTTGCTGAGTTTTAAAGATCTAAGCATACATAGGGACAGATAGAACTTGACAGACTTGTTGTTTTATACTATGTAGTGATATATCATCCTTCCTCTTGAATCACTACTGTTTATTGTTGGAAACCGCAATAAAATCCCTTTCCTTAAAAGATCTAGTATATTATAGACAGTTTTAATAATAATAATACAAAAGTAAGTCAAAAAATTACACCACAAAAGAAATATATGTAAAATAGGCGGCCTTATCGCTCAGAGCGATCTCTTCCAGGCAACCTTGCGGTGAAGGAGTCATTTATTAAAAAAACGGTAGGCGCACTCATTAAAAATAATAAGCAAATCAAACACTTCAACTTAAATATACATTCATAAACAGGTATATATTGCTGTCTATTGGTA
This sequence comes from Limenitis camilla, assembly GCA_905147385.1. Classification (NCBI taxonomy): domain Eukaryota; kingdom Metazoa; phylum Arthropoda; class Insecta; order Lepidoptera; family Nymphalidae; genus Limenitis; species Limenitis camilla. The sequence goes on from LR990240.1 coordinate 8,971,672, forward strand.
ATTTTGTCTTACAGATAAGATCTGCCCGCGACTTATACCGTGAAAAAAAAATTACTTTTCTCATGGGATTTTGTTTTATTACGGTACAAAAATCTTATATACACTATTATATAAAGAGGAAAGATTTGATTGTTTGTATATATGTTTGTTTGTTTGTTGCGAATAGGCTCGAAAAGTACTGAACCGATTTTGAAAATTCTTTCACCGATAGGAAGCTACATCCTTTCCGGGTAACATAGGCTATGTGGTGTTGCCATATATACTCTAATTAAAAAGATATGGCCATTTATGTGCCATAAGGTGGTCATTTTGTAAATTGAAGAGTTTTTCAGGAACTACAAAAACTATTTAATTTTTTTTTTCACTGTTAGAAAACTACACTATTCGTGAGTGACAAAGGTGATTTAGTGTTGCCATATACATTTTTTAATTAATAGAATATGGCCATTTCGTTGTTACTAATACGATTTTAAAAATTCTTTCACTGATAGAATTTCTATAGTATTTCTGTCTCTCTTCCTCTTATAATACTATCACTCTTTTTTTTCTCTCTTTATTTTTTTATCTTTATCTGTTCAGAATGATCAGTCTCCTTTCACTTTCTTTCTTTCGATTATCTCTCTCTCTTTCGCTCTCTCTCCTATTCAATATTATTTTTGCTATGTACTCCCTCTTTTATTATCTGTTGCTTTCCTTTTTCTTTCTATTATTTTTTTTATAACTTTTTCTCACTCTCTTTTTAAATAATGAAAAACTACACAATTACAGGTTGACAATTTTAGGACATCAATTATAATATTGCTTTAAATACCCGGAGCGAAGCGAGGGCAGGCAGCTAGTATACCACAAAGACCAAACTTCTTTTCAGAATAATAAGTATCCTATGTTTCTAAAACACATAAGGTAATGAAACCTATCCTGTAAAACTTTATCTGTAGTATTCATTTTCTTTCAAGTTTTATATTATCTATGTATATCCTTTCAGGCGTTAATGTAAGATTGAATATCCAAAAATATGTTTAATTTTCACTCGCGGTATTTTGGATAATTCACACAATATCATTATAAATTATAGCCTATGTGTTATTCTGATGTGTAAGCTATATTATTGTAAAGTTTTATCAAAATCCATTCAATAGTTTTAGCGTGAAAGAGTAACAAACATACATCCATACATTCTTACAAACTTTCGCGTTTATCATATTAGTAGGAAGTAGCACATAGAGGTCAAATTCGACTAAAAATTTTAATACAAATAAAGTGTGAAATAATATGTTAAGAAAAATAGTTGATTCGTCACAATAGTAAAACAAAAAGAGCGAAAGACAGCTGACGTGGTAACGGTTCCTATCCACATTGTCTGCAGTGCATAATGGGATTACGAAGGCCGAGTGGCTATCGATTCGCGAAAACTGGCCTTTTTCAAGGTGCTGAACACTACTCCATTTATTAGCTCATTATAATTGACCGTGATTTAAAATCCAACAGCATATAAAAACATGTTATACATTGCGACTTTGTGCCCGTGATGCTCCGCTCCTATTGGTCTTAGCGTGATGATATATAGCCTATAGCCTTCCTCGATAAATGGGCTATCTAACACTGAAAGAATTTTACAAATTGGACCAGCAGTTCCTGAGATTAGCGCGTTCAAGCAAACAAACAATAAAGTCTTCAGATATATTAATAATATTATAAGTTAAGCTGATAAGTAGTTTATCGCCGAAATCAATAAATAATCAATCTGCAATCAAAAATCTCATTCTGTAAGCCAAAGATTTTGGACTTTTCAGGCGTATGAGATTCGTTTCACGATAACTAGACTCTCATTATAATTGATCGCTATTTAAATGCGGTAATATATATAAAAAAAAGTACTGATGTATGTTAATAACGTCTACTGTTCTGTTGTGTATTTAAATTCTATAATCCTTGATTTATTTCATGGTTACAAGTTTTGTTAACTTGAGAAAACAGGCCTTTACGCAAGCGACAAACTTGACAAGTAGTCTATGATTAATTCGCGAAAACTAGGCTTTTTCAAGGTGGTCAAGAAAAGTCAATCAATTGACACTGATTTAAAATCTGGCTGTATGTAAGGAAATACTTTATTTAATGTAGTAATAGTTTACTTAGAACAGTAATTCCCAAAGTGGTTTATTGACCTTCAGGGGTCGCTTGCAGAGTAACCAAGTTTGCTTTACACTTTTCTTAGTCAAGCGTTGGAAAATTTTTTTCTCGATGTTTATGTATATATCATGACTCGTATCTTTAGCAAATTTGATTTGTCATTTTATTAACGTAATAGTTAAAGATTAACGGATAATAAAATGATATTTGATTATTGTAAAATATGTGTCGTGTGTTGCTAACGGGCTCTGTACACGTATGGGCTGGCATCTCTTTGGAAGGTCGAACAGTGTTAGTGGCCATAGTAAATGGCACTCTGACCGGGGTGAGACATGCTCAATGAATATGCAGGACCATATCTGGTAAATATGGGTGATTGATCAATTCTAGTGCAAGGACTCCTGACCTGAACCCGATCGAACACGCTTGGGATCTGGTAAGACGACGCAGACGACCTCCAATCACCCTCAATGATCTTAAACGGGCCCTGGTGGAAGAATGGGAGAATATCCCTCAACATCGTCTCCGAAACCTCGTCTTCAGTATGCCAAACAAATTCGAAGCTGTGATCAGAGCCAGAGGAGGCAACATCAGTTATTAAAAATGTGATTTTAAGACCACAAACACCTTTTTGTTTCATTTATGTTAAAATAAACTTATGTTTAAAAAATATTTATTCGATAAGTTGAAAAATGTATATTAACTAAAACGAAGTAATTTCATTTAGAAATGGTACAACTAGGTAAATGACCTGAATCTAACATAGAATTAAATTCTTGAGTACATTTCATGAAACTAGTACACTCGAGTAATGGGTCAGTTTTTGTCGACACGCTTACATATTTAGTTGCTTTATACTTTTTGATACAACAGTCATAAATAACTCGTGACATTACACAGTTCAGTCCAAAGGTTTCTTTAACATGTACACCATGTTTCTAAATATATATTTAATCTTATTTACAGCTAAGTGAAAGTCAAAATGGTTTAGTAGTTATTACTTTAGGATTCTAAACACTTTCGATGACGTGAAGTTGGAGTCATTGGGAATTACGAATTAAAAATATATTATGATACATATTTAAACGTAACAATGAACTTACCAATGATGTGTATGATTTTTTCTCTTTTACTCGTAGCTCTACCTATTAAAAAATTCTCGGGCTTTACGTCCCGATATATTAGATGTCTTGTGTGGACATATTCGATGCGATGTAACTGCAAATGGACAATTATAATAGGTGCTTTAATTGTGTTGATTGGAATAAATTATTGACGATTGGGTTTCATATCTAATATCGAATCCAGGAAGATAAAATAATAGAATATATGTCACGAAAATTGCAAATGAATTTATAAAATAAAATAGACTAACAAACAAACCATTCGATAATCAGATAAACAAATTAGCATTAATTTGCGTGTTCTAGACAAAGAATTGAGTTCATTCAGAATTCTAATACAATGACCGAAATGTTTAAGGAATTTCAAAAACTTTAAAGTAATAAGTTATCTAATCACACAATATTAGATAAGGTTGCCTTTGTATTTTACTTTACAATCAGACTTATTTAGTTATTAGGTGCTATTATGCTTACCAGCTGCATGGCGATCATCAACACAGTCTTTAGAGAAAAGCGACGGCCGCAAAGATCGAACAGATCCTCTAGCGACGGACCGAGTAATTCCATGACCAATGCATTGTATTTACCACACGGCCCGAAGTAGTACACCTCAGGAATACCTTCCGCTGTCGAAGGAGCTATAGGACCCATGGATAAATTGGTAGGGAAAATTGGAAGAGAAAAAGACCATAATTTAAAACTTACTCGAACTTTTGACGAGCATTGCTCTCACTCGGACCAATTTAGACACAACACAGAAGCCGATTTCAAATCGCGAGAGCAATGCTTGAAAAAAAAAAATAAAAAAAAGGGTTTTGTGGCGGCTAACAACGTCATGGCCAGAATGTGCCCTCGCGATAAGAAAACCACGTAGTTGATATCGGTTGCGGTGTTGTGTCAACGAACAAACGCGGATATCATGGTTAACGAACCCTTTAAAACAACACAAAGTTCGCTAACCATGTCTTAAAATGTATACAACGTGTAACGGTTAACTTACTAGCTGCACAGCGATCATAAGGACCGTCTTGAGTCTGAACCTTCTTCCGCAATGGACGAAAAGGTCCTCTAAAGAGGGTCCTAGCAACTCCAAGACCAATGCGTTGTAGCGCCCGCCACAAGTACCCAAGTAGTATACTTTAGGTATACCCTCTAAGCAACAGTAATTATGTAAACAATGCATAACGGCACTGTGCGTAAATGCTTATATAACTATTATAATATATCAATGTCCTGTTAGAATAGCATACGATATTGTTATCTAAGCTATTTATTCCGCGAACCAATTTCTATGAAATATTCTTTTCCTATTAAATGTTTGCATAACTTTTATTATGTGGAAGGTAATATTTCCTGCGGGAATAACGTATAGGTTTGAAAGAAACTGCGTATACAAAAATAATGGTTCAATTATGAAGGAGCAATGTACCAAAATAGAAGAATAATATTTATTACGTGTATTGACTACATTGCACATAGTTTGGCATGCATAAGTATAAATAATGTTTATACTCTATTTCATTTGTCGTGAGACAAAATGTAAACAAAGAAATCCCGATTAATAAAAAATAACGTACTTTAACCTAATATGCCTACGCTTCAACTTAAAATGTATGAAAGTACAACTTAGGTATATATGTACAAAAAATACTTAAATTAATAAAATCACTATGAATTACTACATTAGACGAGTATTGAGATGAAATTACATAAAATTGTCATGGGTTAATTTTTAGTACATACAGAACCTTTTTATGATGTTTTTTATTAATTCGAAAATCGGTGGTTTTCTATATTAATCATAAACTCAACTAAAGGCTAGAATATACATACTTTAAGCGTTATAAAATTTGTTAATTTTTTATTCGTATAATTAATTTACCATTCGATTTTCGTATATAAGTACGCAATTTACATCGAAACGATCTTATAGTAAAGACAGTATTTTTTTAATCTAATCCGAATCTAAGTAAAAAAGCAGTCACATGAAGATGAGAAAAGTACTTTTTTAAGCTTATCATAAAACAATTTTAAAAACTATTTAGTCAATCCAATGATCATAACATGTTTACTTTTGTATTGTGGAACAAACAGGTGTACTTCAAATACGCTCTTTATTATTGTGGCAAAATTTTCCCCTCTTATGAAATCTTTCTGAGAATGTACACAAAGTGTTCTGTTATAAACAATGACGATCGATGTGAACATTCGGTACAGAATCACTGTTCACAATTAAAATATCATTTATGCAGTCCTACCCGTAACTTCGTTTGCGATATTAAGGTTTATAATTTAATATTTAAGTCCGGTAATTTTATAATAGTCATCTGACTTTGCACTCTCAATTTTCAAAAAAATATTTTACTCGTCTTTCATGATTTTCAATGAAGAATCTTCGTACGGAATTTCATTTGAATAACTTCAAAAACGGCAAAGTTTCATACTAACTTTGCACCCCCGTTTTACCCCCTTAGGGAATGAATTTTCAAAAATCCTTTCTTAGTGCTCCCCTACGTTATAAAAGGAACCCCTGTGCAAAATTTCAAGTTTCTAACCCTTATAGTTTATGCCCTGCGTTGATATGTTAGTCAATTTTTAGAAATATGAGACAAAATCTATACTACAAACATTCGAAATACTTTGATATACTCAATAAAATAATAGTATATATTAGATGTAAACTTACCGTGCGTTCCTAATAGTTTGTAAAATCTGTACTCTAGATGTAATTGTGGAGCCTTGGACTTCATAGGCTCCATCTTTATCGCTACGTGTTCATTGTTGTAGAGATTTTTTCCTGAAAATAAAACCTTTGTCTTAGCAGAAGAAAATATTTTGTAAATTACGATTACATGGAGATATTAAAAAAAATATATTTGTTTAGTGTATTGTTAATTATGATGTTGGTAACAATTATAATTTGAGTAGTATACTTGAGTGTGGAAGGGCTGATATGAGCAGCACTTTGACTTTATTGAATGTTGGCCAACTGATAAACACAAATCAAGGAATTGGGGATTGCAAAATAAATACGCCGTCACGACAGAATAATTATGAATTACATCGCGAGTATTCTAGGAGTAAATCTAAAGCTCTGAGTCTAAAGTATAACCCCCCAGGAGGATATTGTAGTCAAGCCGTCATACTTCTCTCTTATTAATTAACAGTATAAAGAAGTAATTATGTGCTTTTTTTGTAAATTCAAAGTTATGGTACTCAATTATCGTGTTAATTTGTTACGATTCGGTCGCCATGTGAACGGGTTTCCTACGTAAGTGTGACGCAAACAGATTTCCGTATGCACGCATTTAGAGAAACTAACTTGATTATCATTTGCAAAGTGCCTATGAACGATTTCGATGTTGGCATCATAAAATAATCCATACCGTGCATTAAGATAATGACCTCTCCCCGAATAATTCCGGTCACGGTGGCCAACCTCATTGAGACCAAGTGCACGGGAGTAACATTGCACGAGTATATCTGTAGCGACTAGTGTAGACTCAGATGCAATATATCATGGTTTTGTAGACCGTTACAATTTACCACACATATTGTAATTAGAGATAACAGAAAAATTAGAAAGAAAAACGAAGCGCGCCATCTATGATAAACTTATAAAACTTGCAAATTATTAAAACCATCAGTCATTAATAGAGATAAAACTATCCTATCTCTCATGGTTCATTAAATTACATTTTTTTTATGGTACATAAGGTGCAAACGAGCAGATGGTCCACCTCATGGTAAGTGGCCACCATCGCCCATGGACATCGGCGAAACAAGCGATACCCTCTTGCGTTGCATCCTCGAAGATAGAGTGGGGGAGAGTCAAGAAAAAATGCTGCGATCTCAGCGGACCCTGAGCAAGAGCCCACAGTCCACCAGATCCGCACCATTAATGGGATGGGAGAAGAAGGGGGTAAGTCTGGCTACCACCAAGGGGGTGTTAGGTTACTCGGCTTTTACGAGATGCTCTCTCAGCGGCAGAGGGGAATAGTATTCTAACCCGTCTCCTCACGGGACACGTTTATAAAATATTCGAGTATGTTTAAGAAGCACTCGTCTAATATAGACTGTCTATGCAGCAGATGGCCTGTTATTAAAACTGACACACTATTCCAAATAGACTTAAGAAAAGATAAAAGCTATTAAATGTACAGCGACATTAGTCTATTAAGCGTACTTTTATTACATCCTATTCGCGACGTTCCGGATGAATTTGGGCGTTAAATTACGATGGGTCAATGCTGCATTACTTCTTATTTGTAGGTTTGTTTACGTCTAATGAATTATACCTACCGGATGGCTGCGTAGGTGGGTTGTCTTATTTAGGGTTTCGTGCCGCCCTTTATTCCAGAAGTTACGCATTTAAAAGTTCAGGTATTGGAAATTCTTTAACTCGAATAACGATGCATCTGAATGCGTTGACAAAACCATAAATATTTAAAGCAAATTATCAAAGATATAAATGCAAATAGTCAGTGGTCAATAACAAATTTACGACTTACACCTAATTTCCTAATGATTTAAAGGTACCTCACGTCACAAGTGATACAGCAATCGTTCACAGTAAAGATGGCCGGTATCAGATCTCAATAGCCCTATCTTATCGACGAGTAAATTAAATGGAACAATAAAGCATACTTTCTATACACGTTTGCTAAACATAATGTTATCATATCAGAACAATTGAAACATTTTTATTTGTTTCAATTATAAGATAATGTATAACATTACTCTTTATATTTTTGGGCATGACGAGAAAAGGAATAGTAGGTTAGAAGGACCAAGTGTTTAGTAAATAAAGCTTACTACTCTACAAGATTACTTGAACGATGACAAAGCTTGGAATCAAAATGACGTTGATGCTCAGCTGAATGATTATGCCTTTGTAAGAAAGACTGATGTAAGAAAGGCAGTTTGAAAAGAGGGACTTGAATTTATTGCCAGTTCTTCTCATCAGGAAACTGCTTTCCGAACTGGTGGTAGCTTCAGACAAACTGACCGTCTGACCAATTTTGATTTGTCAAAAGTACTTTGTAAAAAGTCTATTTGGATAAAATATTTTGAGTTAGAGTTCAAGGTATTATAAGTTTAACATGTGTATCTGTATGTCTATCTGCGTAATTGTAACGTTCAAGATATCGGACCGATTTTGATACGGTTATATTTGTTTGAAAGCAGCTTTAATCGAGATGGTTTTTAGCTATATATTGTTAAAAAAAGGTCAGCCGTTAGAAGACTATCAGATCATATCTAACTTGAGAGCATATCGTCGTATACCTTACTTTTATGATTTTTTGAGTCGGACATGATAGTTGTAAAAACAGGCCAAGCCAGTGTATTTTACTATCTTTCGTAATGGCGAGACAGAATTATTGTGTTGGAAAGACGTCTCTTGAGAGATGTATAAAATGTATGACATGCGTCTTTAAATATTAAATGAAACTACTTGGCTTAGCGAGTATATAGGACTAACAATTTTGTTTGTTGACCTTGTTTCCTCGAGATACAACGAGTAAAATATAGTTAGATATTTATAATTTTAGAAGTCATACTGAGTTTGGCGGTAAATGTAGGCTTGTCTTTGAATTACATTAACAATCAATTAAAACTTACTTACAGCAAGTTTTATATTTCGTGTGTGTGATAAAAATTAAAAATAAATAACTTGATTTCATTTCTTATAGGTTTTTACATGGAATAACCTTTATTAAAACACTCCTTGCTCATTTCACTCCACGAAATTGGCAACAAAATCCTTTTTAAACTATAATATTATGTCAATGAGAGCCACAGTTATTACAGTTGGGAAAATCAGGTTTCAATAAAATAAAAGCCAATTCGTACTTATGTTATATGAAATCAAAAAGAGATCCTAATGGTTTGAATTGTGAACAAAAAATCTTTATCACTAAATAGTATAAAGTCGCTTCCCGTTGTCTGTCTATCCCTATGTATGCTTAGATCCTTAATACTACGCAACGGATTTTGATGCGGTTTTTTTAACAGATAGAGAGATTCAAGAGGAAGGTTTATATGTATAATACAAGCATATTATAGTAGAGAAAGAAACCGCGCGAAGCCGGAAGCGGGTCACTAGTGTAAAATAAACAAAGTTTTTAAGAATTGTTTTGTCTACGCATAAACAGTTTTTTTAGATATTCTTACTTCTGCCTACATTTGAATTAAAATAAGTTTAATTAACCTTGTAAACAAATACTTTTATGAAATAGTCGTGGACCCGTACCCGTATCTTATTAAAATGAATAAAAACAAAGCAACTGTAAAAATTAGAGTTTCCTTCACATTACTGACCCTGACTTTGAAATTTATTATTGCCATTAGACACAATAACCGAACTTTGTCATCACATGACATCTGATAAGTTTGGAAAGAATTTTGCATTACATGCACACAACGCAAATTGAGACTTTTGATCGATATAATCTGACCCTTTCTATATATTGAGGTCACACAGTTATTCGCAATATTATGACGCGTTTTTTCTTTATTTACGTATTGTAGTGTCCACCGCGCTGTCTCGATAATGTCTGGTAATATGCAATGCAGACAATGCAATTCATATTACAATGAATAACTGATACATTTGCAAATACGTGTATATTAGAATTAATTCTAAATAAAAGCAATGGCGGTCTTTATTAATGTGGTGCCTAAAACGGGTGTAGCGGTTTCGATCCCTAACCGGCACCTCTTAGTATTTCAAGTGCTAAAATTGTATTTAAAATTCATAACGCGGTCTGCTATTAAAAGAGCACTGTGAAGAGTCAAATATAATTCTAATAATACGAAGAAGAACAATATACACCCTTTTATGGTTTAATAACATCCTTTAAATAAACATTAGTGGGAAAACTGGAAGGCTTTACAAACAGTTAGGTACTGCTAAATAAATTTTTAGATATGTAAAAGGTTGTTCAATCAATTTATTACTGTTATAATAATTAAACTATACCAGTTTGTTAGTATTTGTAATCTTATTAACATTGGCGAAGGCGGCAAAAAAATTACCATATGAAAAAATTTGCACGATCATTATTTTCAATTTTAACATCTATCTAACCAGGACATTTATCCTTGTACAGGCTTAGGTAGTTGTTGGTTATTTGGTTGGACGGTAAGAAGTCGTTAGCTATTCAATTATAATTCGTAACATAAATCACATATTAATCGAGTTATCGACACATCTGCCTCTTTAATGACATTTCCAATGACGCGAGTTCAATCCAATTCCCATCCGCCTGAAGCCATACAAGTGGCAGGTATATGCGATATGAAACCTTATTGCGTAGGTGTTTAGACTTAGCCATAAGGTCAATGTGAAACTTGTGTCCACGACTTATTTATACTTTTAGAAAAACTAATTAATTCATATCAGTTAATTAACAGACTCATATTATTTTCATTCATGCCTGATCCAATTTGAACTCTAAAAAATAGTTGCTATCCTAGGCTACCTTTAAGGAATTTATTCTCGCTCATAGATTGTAAATCCAATATAGAATATTATTCCCCTCTGCCGCAGGGAGAGCATCTCGGAAGAGCGATCCGTTCCGATTGCGCCGCATGTTGGCCAGATTTACTCCCTCCCTCTTCCATCCCATTAATGCTGCAGATCTACTCTCTAAACTTCGCCTCCCCACTCTATCTTCGAGGATGCAACGCATCGACAAAACATTAGAGATCTCTTGTTTTGCCGATGTCCATGGGCGATGGTGGCTACTTCCCATCAGGTGGATCATCTGCTTGCTTGCACCTTATCTACCATTAAATGAAAAAAATTGGACTAACATCCAAAATGGCAGACTAGTTGTTTTTAGTAAGAATACTAAAAATAAAATGTCTTCACTCAAAAGCTTGTTTTAAAATAAAAAAATATTTTACATTTCCTTAAGAGATGCGTTTTTTCTATTAAAAGGTCAACGTCAGTAATTTATCTGTATGCAAAACTATGTCCAGTATTATATATAGTTTTTTATGTAATAAATTACAAAAAGGCATCTGGTTAATTAGGACCTAAGTAATTGTTCCACGAAGCAGGTTATAATATGTATAACTAATCAATTTAATTACTTTAAGGCGCTCTAAGGACAATTTCCGTCTAAGTTTAACGAACTTGTAAATCAGGTTGTTAAGTGACTAATATGTCCTAAAACCTGATATAGAATTCCTTTTATATTAGTGTTGTTTCATCGTTCCAATTATTTTAGGGTTCAACACACAGCATAGTTAATGAAACTACATCGTCTATCTTTAATGTTATGAATAATTTCTTTGGAACTCATGGCAATCTAGTTAAAATGATAAATATATTAAACAGATATACTGACTTAAAAAAATCTTATATATAAAGAATTACTTTACTAGACTGATAGTAATATATATATCATCAACACGACCTGTTAATGGCACACTCCTGAGCCGGATCTCCTCATCAGAATGAGAAGAGTATTAGGCCATTGTCCACCACGCTGGCCAAGTGCAGGTTGGCAGATTTCCTCACAAAGTTTTTCTTCACCGTTAAAGCAAATGATATTTAAATACTTAAAACACACATAACTCAGAAGTCAGAGGTGTGTGCCAGACCTCCCGAGTAAGACATTGAAATCTCAACCACTGGGCCATCACTGCTTGATACAGTACATATATGGTCATACCAAATCAAATTAATCCCTTCCCATTTCAATGAAATTTGATGGAAAGATTTTTTTTTAAAAAACTAAATTCCACAAAGGTGAAGAAAAGTTCAAAAAAACTTTTAAGTTGGTTTGTCAAATTTAATGATTAATATAAAATTTTTGAAAAAAAAAGAAGAAAATTTCAGTGCTTTTTTTCTTTTCAAAAATATGTATTTATGATAAGGTTGCTAAGGTTGTGTATTTTTTTAATTCGAGCTAAGAAAATTTCAATGAATGGAATGACCACATTCACCTTTGAGTTGACGTACTTAATTGTATTGTAAAAATATAATCACCCGTATAGCCCTGAGCTATAAATGGATACGGAATCCCCGGTTTGAAGGACAAATTACACTTGATCGGTTTTTTAGCTCTCGAGTCCTGTCTGACCGCCTCTTCACAGAAAGCCGTAGTATGATTCATACATCTTCATTGTTGCAAGCTTTCATACTTTTACCTGCGCTTTGTAAAGTTTACTTTAAAACCTAGTTTTGTTTGAGTTTAACATAATTGACGATTTAATACGAATTTACACAATACTTGTTCCATTTGACGTAAATAGGAAAACCTTACGTATATACGTTTTAAATTATTATCAAGTTTATAATAGAAGTAAACCTGGAATCATACTTTTATTATGAATATGTAATAATAATCAGTGTAATGGAGCCATCCAGTAAATTGCCTTTGTTTGAGACAACCTTAGTCAGTAGGGTAAGGATGCAAAATCGATTGACGTCGATCTCGGCTAAGGTTGTTACCGAGTAATTCTTATAACGATTACTAGATACTAGTTTTGTAAAATATTGTTAAATTAACCCTTGGAAAAGCTGGTAATTTTTGAATTTCAAAATATTCGTTTAACCTGTGAAACAACCGACATTTTGAAGCGCATTTTCTCCAGTTCCCAGATGTAAGATAACATTTTGGCTATATTGTCGAAGAAGGAACATCACCCTATCAGGCTTAGATTCGAAAAGATAAAGTAATTGGAAGGTATCCTTAATTCCTTAATAAAACTCAAGCAGAAAACCTCTTAAAATGGTAATAATTCGTAAATGTTTGTGATTCGAAGGATTTTTCAATTCACATAGGTCAGCGACTTATACGACACCTATTATAAAAATTAGAACATTGAAAGCATTTCTAGAAACGTTATAAACATTACCTACTTAACGAGGCCCGTAACGTTCGTGTTAAGAAATTTTAAATCTCAAACAACCGAGTGTCGACAAGTGGTTACTCTCGGCTTATAATAGCCTTGCATTTCGTATGACGGTTTCATTGAAAACACCTGTGTTGCATTTGTTATAATATCCTTAAATATCTATATCTGTACTACGCAATACCATTGTTTTTTTTTGGAAACAGCTTTAACAATTTTGTTAAAAATAAAAACTTAAAATATCATAAACAACAAATAATACTTTCCCTTTTAACATTACTTTTCAGCCAGTGCAATGTTTTTGTTTATGCAATAAGATGTTAATAAATGTGTAAATTCGACCATGAAAAAATAAGATTGCCCGACATGCAATCAGACACACAAGTTAGTGCCTCCGCTATACGTTACTATACGAAAAATTAACTCCTAATGTTTATAGACATGTGAAAGGATGAATCAATGTAACTTATAATGTATGTATTATAATAAAATGAAAAACACATGTAAATTGTTTAGTAAATGTATAAGAGTGAGCTAAAGCGGTTATGGACCTGGAACGTTATTATCTTCATCCCTTCTCTTGTATTTATAAATATAAAGTTGGTATTTATAAATTGTCATTGGTTGTGTACTTAACAGAGTTCTTCGTAAGTGATTTTCAGCGATCCTAAAATTGGTATTTATGAATTGTCATTGGTTGTGTACTTATCAGTTCTTTGCAAGTGATTTTCAGCGATCCTAAAGTTGGTATTTATAAATTGTCATTGGTTGTGTACTTATCAGTTCTTCGTAAGTGATTATCAGCGATCCTAAAGTTGGTATTTATAAATTGTCATTGGTTGTGTACTTATCAGTTCTTCGTAAGTGATTATCAGCGATCCTAAAGTTGGTATTTATAAATTGTCATTGGTTGTGTACTTATCAGTTCTTCGTAAGTGATTATCAGCGATCCTAAAGTTGGTATTTATAAATTGTCATTGGTTGTGTACTTATCAGTTCTTCGTAAGTGATTATCAGCGATCCTAAAGTTGGTATTTATAAATTGTCATTGGTTGTGTACTTATCAGTTCTTCGTAAGTGATTATCAGCGATCCTAAAGTTGGTATTAATAAATTGTCATTGGTTGTGTACTTATCAGTTCTTCGTAAGTGATTTTCAGCGATCCTAAAGTTGGTATTTATAAATTGTCATTGGTTGTGTACTTATCAGTTCTTCGTAAGTGATTATCAGCGATCCTAAAGTTGGTATTTATAAATTGTCATTGGTTGTGTACTTATCAGTTCTTCGTAAGTGATTATCAGCGATCCTAAAGTTGGTATTTATGAATTGTCATTGTTTGTGTACTTATCAGTTCTTCGTAAGTGATTATCAGCGATCCTAAAGTTGGTATTTATAAATTGTCATTGTTTGTGTACTTATCAGTTCTTCGTAAGTGATTATCAGCGATCCTAAAGTTGGTATTTATAAATTGTCATTGGTTGTGTACTTATCAGTTCTTCGTAAGTGATTATCAGCGATCCTAAAGTTGGTATTTATAAATTGTCATTGGTTGTGTACTTATCAGTTCTTCGTAAGTGATTTTCAGCGATCCTAAAGTTGGTATTTATGAATTGTCATTGTTTGTGTACTTATCAGTTCTTCGTAAGTGATTATCAGCGATCCTAAAGTTGGTATTTATAAATTGTCATTGGTTGTGTACTTATCAGTTCTTTGCAAGTGATTATCAGCGATCCTAAAGTTGGTATTTATAAATTGTCATTGGTTGTGTACTTATCAGTTCTTCGTAAGTGATTATCAGCGATCCTAAAGTTGGTATTTATAAATTGTCATTGGTTGTGTACTTATCAGTTCTTCGTAAGTGATTTTCAGCGATCCTAAAGTTGGTATTTATGAATTGTCATTGTTTGTGTACTTATCAGTTCTTCGTAAGTGATTATCAGCGATCCTAAAGTTGGTATTTATAAATTGTCATTGGTTGTGTACTTATCAGTTCTTTGCAAGTGATTATCAGCGATCCTAAAGTTGGTATTTATGAATTGTCATTGTTTGTGTACTTATCAGTTCTTCGTAAGTGATTATCAGCGATCCTAAAGTTGGTATTTATAAATTGTCATTGGTTGTGTACTTATCAGTTCTTCGTAAGTGATTTTCAGCGATCCTAAAGTTGGTATTTATGAATTGTCATTGTTTGTGTACTTATCAGATCTTCGTAAGTGATTATCAGCGATCCTAAAGTTGGTATTTATAAATTGTCATTGGTTGTGTACTTATCAGTTCTTCGTAAGTGATTTTCAGCGATCCTAAAGTTGGTATTTATGAATTGTCATTGTTTGTATACTTATCAGTTCTTTGCAAGTGATTATTAAAGTTCTATAGTTCAGATATCTTACCGAGCCTCAATTCGCCAAAGTTTCCGCAGCCGATCTTTTTGCCGACGCGGAAGTTGGGCCCGACCATAAGGACGCTCGAAGACGACGTGACGGAGTTCCGCGACGTATGCATCGCGCTGCTTCCGACCCCGCCACGCCCACCCACCGCGCCAGTCGCGCTGCAATGTGTACAAAACTTTATAATAATCGCTTACATCGCTAACTATATACTATTTTTACATTAATTAGTGCAACTTGTTACTTTCTTGTGCGTAACAAACCGACCGATTAGATAGAGATTGGTCAAACCTCGGTTCCAATACCTTAACGTTCCCACAGACTGTATATTCTATCGGACCATAGTTTAGCCAGGTTCTTCTTAACTACATAGAAAGATGAGAAGCATCTGCCATTAACCAAACTCAGATGCATCTTCATAGTGAGTAACCCAACTAAATAATTGTCCCCATAGAAAGACTAAGTTGCAGAATTACTTATATTAAAAAGAGGAAAAACATTGTCAATAAGGTCGGTTAATTTAAAAATTATGTTTAGTTTTTCCTTGACTTTTGTGAAAGAAAATAAAAACACAAAATTTCCATACCCATAGGCCATAAGTCTTCCACAGCCCACCATTGAGACATTTAACTTCTGAACAATAAATTTCATATGATCATTATACATATTGAATCGAGAGTATACACAACATTAGAACTGCAGCCAAAAATTTGTATCGCATATGTTTATATTTTCTTCTCTATTCCATCACTAATAAGGTCTCATTTAAACATTTGATTCTAACACCCTCTAATTTTAATCTTGACAATGATTTTCATAGTATCATAAACAACTGAACAGTGGTTGACCACAAACAATTATTTTTGTATCAAAATATAACTTACAATAGTTTCTGCATAAAAATCTTTTATGCAATCGTATAAGAGGTGTGTTACAAATTATATAAAATAACATTCACAAATTTTCAAAAAAAAATCATGCACTATAAATTATAAATGAAATAAATAACAGTCATTATTTTAGCAATACTTTTGAATCATAGTTATTATTGATTTAGAATATATTCCAGCTTAAGTTGATAATATTTATTATTGTAACTAATGACACATGATTGAGAAGAACAAGTTCACTGACATCTGTGAGTTCAAGGCTAGGGTCTGTGGAGCAAAGTTTGAAAATATTTTATAGGTACTAAAATATTATTTATTTGTTGACTAGATCATCCGGCGAACTTCGAACCACCTAATAGTAAATGAATGTCGTGTTACAGATTAGCTGAACTGTTGACAACCAATATATATAATCAATCCTTTTTCATTACTGATATTATTCTACATTTTTTATATCTAAAATATGACATTATCCGCATACTGTGTGTATATCTTGTCGATTAGAAACCTTTAATTACATATGTTCATTAATTTGAGGGGAGAGTTTACCGTATCGACGGGATGAACAATAAATATTCGACAGTTACAAAACCCATCAACATTTTGTATGGGAAAATGTTATTTCTTTTATTTTATTTTTTCGTCAATTTTCCAATGTTTTGATTCAGCTATTCGGGACAGAGACAAACGCAACAAATTAAATATTATAAAAATCAGTCCAGCCGTTCTCAAGCAATAAGTGTTTGAATAAAATCAGATTTTGTTTTATATATATAGGTAGATTTGTTACTATAATTGCAAATATTGCAACTAATTTAGAAATTAAGTCAATACAATTACAATTTATGAGAATTATCTACTACTTAACACAACAATAGATATATATATAATATAAAACACATATTATTTCATAAATAAAATAATTGTCTACACAAATATCATTAATCTATAAATAAAACATACAATATATCATAATTAAAAAAAAAATTACAAGCAATTAGTATTTCAAATATTCTTGTGATTTGTTAAGATCCAATGATTAATTGGATCCAGTCAATTGTATGAATTATATTATATAGAATCCACGGTGCAATTTACGAGTCTACTTAGTTTAAAAAAAAGCATGATAATTTTCAATATAAAATATTTAGGTTTTCAATAAACACATTTTATAATTATCCCACAGGAACTATGAATTTTTGCAGGATGGAAACCTTTGTTAATCCAGGATATAAATATTCTGTGTGACAAATTTTATTGAAATCCATTTACAGTTTTTGTGTAAAAAAAATATCATAACAAAACATCTTCTGATAGTTAAATAAACTGATTGCAAGATATCAAATCAGAGAAAAAAAATATATATAGAAACTTTCACATCAGTTAGATGTAACCTAAATTAAAGGAATGAATTAATTATAGTTATGCTGTTTACATAAAATGCTGGTAGAATAACCCCGTGCTTAAGTCAGTAATCTTGTAAATGAATGGAGCAGTGTGTTTATTAAGTAATGTATTTAAACAAGATTATTCAACATTTTACATTAATTAAATTAAATAAAGGAGAAGCTGACCGACTGACATATCAAAGCAGGGCTTAAACTATAAGGGTTATCAACTTGAAATTTTACACAGGGGTTCCTTTTATAATGTAGGGGAGCACTAAGAAAGGATTTATGAAAATTCACCCCCTAAGGGAGTAAAACGGGGGTGCAAAGTTTGAAATTCTTTATGTAGGTTATTCATTGAAAGTCATGAAACATGTAAAATATTTTTTGGAAAATCATCCCTTAAGGGGTGCAAAGTTAGTATGATTACCTCATAAAATTATTAAATATGTCCTCAATATCGCAAACCAAGTTACGGGTATACACTAGTCTTCTATATGAATACATAATGTTAAAATAGCTGAACCGATTTAAAAGAAATTTAGTACATGAATACCTACGAAAATTGATTAGCAAATAGGGTACTTTTTATCCTGACAAAAAAATCACCTGTTCCCATGAGATAACTAATAGTCGACTGATAAAATAATAAATATTGAGCTTGAATCAATGACATTTAGAGAAATCCACACTGACTAAAGTTTTATTTATTAAAGTCTTACAATTTTTTTTTAATAAGCCATAATAGTCTAATGATTAGGAAATGGGTTTCAGAATTAATACAAGTATTTACTTAAAGGGTAAATAAGAAAGTAAGTAATCCAAAAATGCTAGTAACCTTTTTTAAGTATTCAATAAAGTTTCTGAATAATGACTTTGTTGCCAAAATAAAACATTCAGATTCGTAGATTTTGATACAAAATACTCTTACTTCTTACTAACATTACATATGTGAAAGTTTGTATGTTTATTACTCAATAACACAAAAACAGCTGAATTCAATGAAATTTCACACACAGATACTTTATAATCTGGACTAACAGGTAGGCCACTTTTTAACCCTGAAAAATACGAAAAAAAGAGTTCCTGGGATAATAATATGAAATGTTTTGCCATAATACCTATATTGAAAATGAAATGTTTTTTGTTAAATCTAAGTATTGTATTAAAAAAAAAAATATATAGACAAATAAATAAACAATTAGGTTAGGTATATAGATAATAGAAAAAAAATAAAATAACATACAGTTATATTTAGAAAGAAATTGTACAAAGTCATAAGAGTAATACACCATAATGAAGCAATGGATTGCAATGATTCATACCGACCGTTATTGGCATTGAGTCTAAAAGTGAAAGTTTGCTGCACTTCCATCAGAAACTCTTAAAAACAATTATCAAAACTTTTTATACTATATTCACATAAAATCGATTATTTTAAATACATTTACATTTTTTGTTTTATTAAATATGGAAATTATTGTATGAAAAATGTTATAAATTGCCAATATTGTTATTGTATCAGAATATTTAGGAACTTTACCCAATTTTATTCAGTGCTTGTAAATTTTAGGTTATACTAGAAAATCTTAGGATTTACAACTTTATCAGTAACACTAACCATCTTTTAAGGAGTTTAAAAAAAATTGTCTAACTAATAAGAAAGGCCTTCTTTTAATCGAAAACCTTTCTCAACACCACAGTATATAAACTGTGTATTACAAATTATAACCTAAATACTTACAATTTTCTATGCATTACTAGCTTATATAAAGGAAAATTTCCAGATCCTGTTTTGGACACATTACTGTATCCATTACACAATTACTTGTCAAAGCGACAACCATAGCTCACTAGACCTCACTAAACTTACACAAAACTTTAATTTAGATATATTTAACATATATTGAATGACTTAAACACAATATATTGAATTGAACGAGAAGATAAGTTTTATCTTCTCTTATTGTGAGTTACAAGACGTTTACATGTGATTCACCAACATATTAATTATAGCTATTGACATCTGTACTTAGTTGTATTGGCCCTTATTATTATACATTTCCTGCAAAACTATGACATTCAAGGTTCAGTCTTTATACGTTGACAAGGGGTTTAGATAAAATTATTGATAATGTTGTCTTTAGTTTTTGCATCTGAAACTACTTATCATAATAATTTCTGAGAATTTTTACCTTAAAATAATATTATATTTTTTACCTTAAAATAATATTTTTATATATCATCTTTGGTACTAAGATTTTTTTTAAAATAAACAACAATTAATAATAAACAAATAAATTAAGTATGTCCCTAAATTCATTGTGCCTTTTGGCATAGCCCTCCTTCAACTTTCTCCATTGGTCTTCGAGGCCCCAAAGTCAGGGAAATCATCTTCTCTTCTTTGAGCTGGGTGACGCTGTTTTCTAGTGCCATCTCTTGAGTACCAGAATGTGACGTGATTGTTCCACTCCAGCTCCACTTCTGGTGATCTATCCGAGCAAGTATGTCAGTAACTTTGGTTCTTTGTCTTATTACTGTATTTCTAATTCTGTCTTTGAGTTGCACTCTCAACATACTTCTCTCCATTGCTCTTTGGCATCTTGCTAATTTCATATTATGGTTTTCAGTAAGGGATGGTCCCTTACTTGTAGTTTATGCAACTTGCTTGACAGACAACTTCCTAAACATATTTTTTTTATATATAAATGATAATACAGATAAGATTTCCCAGATTACTATGTCATGATAATGTCTTAAGATTAGTATTTGGAAGCTGGCCTTTAATCAACATGTATTAAATGTAAATAAAATAAATTGTTAAATTTTTTAAATAAGTTTCAAATTAAATTGTTAATATATTCTATAGACAAAATGAAGATTAAAATATTTAATGTCAAAATTAAATATTAAGGCTTGTTTTAAATTCAATTTCAGTGAGTGAATCCTTAGCAATAATTAATGGACATTTTATTATAGTTTTCCATAATGCTAACAATTTGAACCTTGAAATTCTTCAAAGATTCCAAAATACAGCCCTAAGAATATTACCTAAGGCACCTTTGTTGGCACGTAACAGTGAGATTCACGAGTACTTAAGAATGCCTACAGTAAGGGAAGAAGTTAATAACTTCTGTAAAAAAAACAAAGAAATACTACAAAGCCACCCTTACATTCTTGCAAGGCAATTGTTGAACTCTGAAACCAATAGCAGACTGGAGAGATGATGTATTTTGGATTTGGAGACCAGATAGCTCCATTGGTTGAGACAAATGAGGAAGATGCTCAAAAGACCATCCCTCTCATGTAGCAGCATTTTACTTCAGACCATCCAATTATAGCTGGAAGAGCCAATTGCAGAAATAGTTATAAGGCAAAAAAAAGTTTTCCATAACACACACTTTACTGCAGTATAGTTATATAAACATTATCTAATTTAATAAAACCAAACATGATAGAGAACCCTAATGTGACATTTTATCATATATGCAACGTAAAATTTTAATATGGTTTGTAGTCCCATAAATAGTATTATATGGTAAGAGGTAACAATAATCTAATTTAGTAAACTTTCACTGATACAACACTACACTATTTCTGAGACACAGTTACTATTTAAATATATAAATTTAGCTACAATAATAAAAAAAACTATAAATTATTTTAACCGATTATAACTAATAGTAATTGTAAACAACATTACTATTCTTAGCTACATAGGAAAAAACAATGTTTTGTATCATTTTCTAGTAATTAACATACAATTGATAAATTCCATTATTAATTGAAATATTTGAATGTTAATTTTACAATGTTTTTGATTTAACAGTTAGTTAATGTTATTTATTAAATTTGGTAAATTTGATTTTGTTAAAATATAACTTTAGTATTTATTATGATAATACCTTTTTTTTAAATATTAATAGTAATTTCTATTTATTCAATGAATTCAATAGTATCATCAAAGGATAGATACAAGATAAAGTGAATAAAATAATAAAATTGATTATTAGATAGGTACTACATATTTTTATGAAATAAATGTTATAATGGTTAACTTATTAATAAAGCTCTGTATTACATTACTTTAAAACTGTTTATTATATATTATGAGTAATCAATACATATATGTAATAACTGGGATAGTAAAATGCATAATTACAACTGAATCATACCTATCCTATAGTTGGTTATTACAAAACAATATTGTGCTCTGTGAAAACCAGACTACACGCAGAAGTAACTTGTTATTTGATTATTAAAAGAATTTTGTTTTTTTTTTCAACCCAACTATAAACAGCTGTTTCAAAAACAAATAAATAATTTTTGATCAAGTCAAAAACTATTCATTAATCTGTTCAGATTAGTTCGGCTCATATTTGTGCATTTACTCATTCATGTAAAGGATTTTTTAATCATAAGATATTCTCAGAATCCAGTATTATCTATACATCCTACATGAGAATCATCGTCAATTATGTGTCAGTAACTATACTGTGTCATATTTAAAACATGTGCTTTTACTTCTGATAAAGGTATTGCTAAGACATTGGATTTTATGAAAATAACTGATCAACTTATAGAAATATAAAAAAAGATCCTTACGTGGAAGTTCTTTTATCGTCGCTCTGACGTTCCTTGTCCTTGTTACCCTCACGCTTATTCATAATACTTGCAATGACCGTGCAGGCACTAAGCCTAACACCCCTTATAACTCCCAGAGCCCAGCGTCAGCGTTAGGCGGGGCCACACGCCGCAGTCCATGTCACAGCTTCATACCACACTGCGATCTCGCCATACCACACTAATCACCAACAATCCACACACTTTTGAAACTATTACTATTTATTGCTTTTATTAACAAACACTACACTGTATGAAATTTATCTCAAAATCATTTTCGTCACTGCAACCACGATACAGATGTTTCGGCGACTCGCGAATCGACTGTTTAATAACGGGAAATCTTTAATTGATAACTGTTCTTTTTACAACCGATAATGAGTGCTGATAATTTTGATACAATTCATCCGGAAAGAAACGAGTATGATTACGGGTCGCCGTCGCCGTGCCCGACCCAATGTTATGCTCACTCAACAGTAACAACAAGCTGTGCTGCTCACAGAAGGCATAGAAGCAACTGTCACTCCATCAAAGGGCGTGTTATATTTCGACACAATTACTGTTCATCGATGCTCGATCTGAAAAAACAATCGGAAAAACCTAACAATTGACAGCTCCTCTTTGATGTGGGAAGTCAACCCAAATAAAATTATCTGTCGGCACTAATCGTATTGCAACAGTATTACTAAAACAATTTCTTATATCGAGCTCCACGCTACTTTAAAAAGCTAAATAACTAATTATACAAAAACACAGTACGTGAATTGTGATTAGCTTCACAACGTCGCCGAAACATCAAGTGGACATTTGTCCTGATAAAAAAGTTTAGGTTTTGTAATGGCCACCAATGTTACACTTTACTCACTTTTCTAACTGTAATTTATAAATCCTGATTTTTAAAACATATATTCAAGATATTTAATAAACTAAAACTTTACCCAAATAAATACCATTTAACGATGAAATTTCATAGTTAAAAAATATTATTTCAAAGATTATTCACTGAAATATCGCCATTCGGCGCATGCGCAAACTTGTAGCAGATAGTGTTGCTACTCTTAAAACAATTTGTATTATAAGTTCAATGCTTTGTATTAACAATAGAAAAAGTAATATGATAAATTATTAAAATTAAAAAATACATAAATAAATTTTTGTTTATACCCATGTATCTACGTTCTATATAAAAGTAAAATTTAGGTTATATATATTTTTATAAATAAAACAGTTTTTTGTCATGGCAATATACTTAGTTTCATAGACTATAGATGAAGGTGGTCAAAATAAACAGTTTGAATGTTACTATTTGTAAAAATGATAATTTTATTTTTTAGGGTTTGAATGTAGAAATTATTTAAACTCGCACGAATGATCAGATATTCCAATTCATTTTTTTGTTTGGACTCACTCAATTTTATTTTTCATAAGCTACCTTAGGAATTGCTTTTGTTATTATAGTAGCATGCAACATTCATGCCATTTTTGTTTTATCTAAAACAGCATATAGAAATGCTTGATGATTACAAATTGTTGAAAAATAGAATAAAAAATAAGGTTACTAAATTTTTTATTAGTCTGAACAAAAACCAAAATAAAGTAATAATTAGAACTAAATTAATGTAAAACTAGTTAAATAAATAATAAATTATTAATATTTTTATTTTATAACATTTGATTTTATACATTTATTATGGACGTATAACTATGGTATCATACAATACTCTATGATATTTACAAAAAAGGGTTGCCTTATACAACAATTGGTACTATTGTACAGACCAGAATCGATTCTCGATTAAACGATTCTCAACTTGATTTCTACTTGCCGCTAGGTTTTTATTTTTGTTGCATGCCGCTATTATAACGACAAAATAAGAGGCACTCGAATTTTGTTTAAATAAGTTAAAAACTGTATAGGTATATTTTATAGCATCCTTACGTTATTTCAAATTCACAAGGTTATATTGAAACATAAAAACTTTTACGACTCATATGTATATTTACAAACCATTTTTTCATAATATGGCTTTGAATGTGCTTATGTACAAGACATTCTGCTATTTTGCATTTCTCACTGTACAGTGTAATACCTTTGCCTATTCCATTATGAAATAAAAACAGAGAAATAAAAAGAGAGAAAAAAAACTGGCATCTGTCGACGTGAAATTGTCAACGTCAAATGGCGTTCGCCAACATCTTAACCCTTAAATCTTTGTTCGCCAAATAGCCACAACACAAAACAGCTTACAGCATTTCATTTTGTATAATATCATCTTAATATCTTTGCATTTCATTTTCACGTTTCATATGTTGAGGATATTCATTTTAATAAATAGCTTCATTTTTATAATTATGAAGAAACTTAATTTGATATACAAGATACTAATGACATATATATAATTATTTTTAACATTCAGAAACAAAAAGAAATGTAGGTACCCCACATACAATTTAATGTTTGCGAATTTTAAGCGCAAATTTGCTATAGCTTGCACAACAGGAGAAATATCTTGATATAACTTGTATATTTTTCTTGCTACCCGAACTTAATTTATTTATATTTTTTTGTTATTGCAATTTATGTATTTTTAGGCAATGCATTGATGATGAAAATGGTTATTATCTCAGGTCTAAAATGGTCACTTCCAATAAGCTGAGATGTAATACTACTAATTTTTAACCAGGTGCACAGAATAACATTCCATATTTTTGGGTTAAAAGGCAGCTAGTAGCTTAGGAAACTCTTATTAAGCTGTTACTCAGTATCCCCTCTGAGACTAGAATTTTAGATATTGTAGGGTTATGTTGTTGATAAAAATTTATTCGTTTAAACATAAAAAAAAATCGTGCGATGCTTCCTGTCCGTTTCCAAACAAAAAATATTTTTTTATCAAAATTGGTGCAGCCGTTTAAATGGAGCTCGAGGAGGGTGGCTCGGGCGTTGGATTCACGATCGATAGGTCGTGGGTTCAAATCCCAAACATTGGACTACTGACGTGGCCCACTCCTAGCACAAGCATTTAGCTTATTTGGAGGGGTTAAGGAATACTAGTAGTATTATTTATATAATTGTACCGACATGACTGTTCAAGTGTACTTGAATAGCTATATTTTCAATGCAACATACGAGATGATATGTTTATGCGCACAATATGACTCTTGCGACGAATGAACATTCGCTTTATTCAAGGTTCAGTAATCGTACTGGCGTGCCGGTAAACTGACGCGTGGATAAAATCTATAAATAGATATGTTTTAATATTGTTGCCGAGGAATATATTGTAAGTTTCATTCCATTAACATCTTTATAACTTAATTAAGTTAGCTCTTTATAATTTAAATTTAACCTCCAAAAACATATTTTATACCCGCGGTTCCACCCGTTATATTTTGGATAATTCACACTATATCATTATAAATTATAGCCTATGTATTATTCTGATGTGTAAGCTATATTATTGTAAATTTTCACCAAAATCCATTCAGTAGTTTTTGCGTG
Organism: Limenitis camilla; assembly: GCA_905147385.1. Taxonomy (NCBI): domain Eukaryota; kingdom Metazoa; phylum Arthropoda; class Insecta; order Lepidoptera; family Nymphalidae; genus Limenitis; species Limenitis camilla. Next base: position 8,997,583 of record LR990240.1, read on the forward strand.
AAAGAGTAACAAACATACATCCATGCATCCTTACAAACTTTCGCGTTTATCATATTATTTTACTACTTAACATTACTACTCTCCAATTAATTGTTATTATTATGTTTATCCTTTTAGATATAAAAAGGAAATAATCACAAACACTTCCCGGTTCGCCAAGTTATAATTAACTATGGATAAATGGATCTGTATTATTTGTTACCTTAATTAAATTACCTTTTTTTATAATAACGTATAAGAAGCCATTATTTAAATAATCAAAAAAAAAGTGGTAATTTCCTGCATATTCTATATATCAGTAGATTAAGGCTTAATTTAATAACAATTCTTAAATACTAAAGTTATTGGCATACTATTTATTTTGTTTTAATTATTCATTCTAAAAGTTTCTGCTGAGCTTTAAATCAAATAGACAAATATTAAACCATCAATAACTGTTTAATCGCACTGTTAAATTGGGTAACTGAGAACCTGTTCTCCAAATCCGGAATGTCAGCATCTGCATCTTAAATATTTTTCTAGAGTTGTTTCGTGTGTCACTTTACAATTTTATGAACTGTTCGTTACCAAACTACTCCGAAACGGCTCGACCGATTTTTATGAAATTTTGTTTGCATATCGTGTAGGTACGTCTGAGAATCTGTAAACATCTATTTTTTATACCCCTAAGTGATAAGGGTGGCCCCATATTTATTATTCGCCGAGTCTGTTTGTTCGCGATAGACTCATAAACTACTTCATGGATCTTCATGTGGTTTTCATCAATGGACGGAAGAGAGTTATGACGAAGGTTTAAGTGTATAAATTGTTCAGGGTTTTTGTTGTCACAAGGGAGAGGCGGTGACGTTTGCGACACTCAATTTTTGAATCGAAAAATACTTGAAACATTCAATCTAGTTATTGGGTGATTAAGAACTATTTATAATTATGTTTTAAAAACCATTGGGTATAATTAACTCATTATTTCTATGAAATACTACTTGCTGGTATACACTAGATTATTTATTGTATCCAGATGTATACTAAATCCAATCCAGACAATTTATTTTCGTACTAAGATGGGAATCTTAGACCAGCCACTGAATTCTTAAGATATAAGTCCGTAAAGAGACGGCTCTTGCTATAATTTATATGAACACTACACATAATATTTAATGACTCAATAAAGAAATAACAAATATATATGAAAAAATCGTGACGTACGGCAAGAAAAACTACGAACTTAAGAAACTTGTTGGTTTATTAGTAAAACAAACGGGTATTGTAAAATCTTGTGGTTTTTCCATTGTTATAACAACATTCTGTGTAAACTTTTAAGAAGTGCAGTTTGTTATGAGTAATCCAAGTATATTTAGCTCATAAATTATATTTAATACTAGCAGACGTTGTTTCGCCAAATAAATTTAAAAAATTTAGGGTGGGCCTTTATTGTTTAATATATTTATTATAACAAGAATTTTTTGTTGCCATTATTATCCTCCTACTGTAAAACGGGAATGTTCACTGGATTATCCATCTTCAAGATTCCAGTTGACTAGAATAGGAAAGGTGGATAAAGAAGTACTCGATCCAGTATATTCTAATTATTTATTTAATACTTTTTTGCACACCACATACATAACACAACAACTAAGCAAGAAATAGTACAACTATGTAATAAATAAACGGTAAAACGTGGCAGAACAAAAGGCGGCCTATTAGCCATATTATGGCTTATTAGCCATTTAAGAAATATTTTATTGAGTGGCGAATAAGGTGGTGTAACCATAAACTACATATAAATAATTACAACCTAATACATAAACAAGATGAACATATACAATATATCTATAGTATATGATTATAGATATTTATATAATTATAAATATCTATAATCATCTAGTGCCATTTCACATTATTCCAGCGCTGGTGATTGTTGGACTGGAATGCTACTGAAAAAAATAAAAATAATAGTGGGCATAATGTACATACTATGTGTATTTATATATATTTAAGAGAAATAATTGGTATTGTTATTAATTGGTATTTAAATTTTGATAACAAATTGTTATTATAATATTCATGATTAAACGGTTATCTTCGTTTTTTTCCACATTAGACATTAATTAACGTAGATATTTTATTATATATATTTACTTTGAGAAAATCTGAATGCCAATTTACTTTATACTTATAAGTACTGGCTGACCCGTGCTATATTGATTTATTATGGGTCTTAGCATTATGTTATATAGCCTATAGCCTTCCTCAATAAATGGGCTATTCAACACTATAATAATTTTTCAATTCGAACCAGCAGTTCCTGAGATTAGCACAAATCAAATAGTATAATCATTCCATACCCTTGAAATTTAAAAGTTTGTATCGTTGTCACTATAATATTTCAAAAAACAACTACAGTAGCTAATACTTACATAAATTCTAAAGCATCTAATATATCTCAGTATTTCTCTTTCTAAAATGTCGTAGAGACGAATAACACAATCGCTCAATAAAATGTCTATACGATACAAATGGATGACATCCGGTAAAATGTTCTGACCGTAATATCTCGTACGACCTCCGGGACCGTGACAACTTGGGTCACGACCTTCGTTTACACATCACATGTGAGGATTTTCTTCCTTTTAATACTTTTATTATAGGGAGCAATCTTCCAAATAATTCCATACAACTAACATCTAGATAAGTACACATTTTGTGATGCTGGTTCCCGCTTATTGAGGATCACGTAACTTAACTATATTGATTTATTTTAATATTGATTATAAAAAAAAATAGAAGCAATTGTCGTCACATCTTCAAATTGGCAGGGATCATTGCAGAATTAGTTGAAGTTTTTTTAGAGTAAAAAAAAACGGTCGGAGTTTGAGAAAATGACGGTTTTTTCGAAAAAAACAAATTATTTCATATATCTGGGGTTCTGAAAATTTTTTAATATTTTTTTTAAAAGTTAATTTAAAAACAAAAATTTTAAAATCAATTCCCTAACGGTCAATTTTTGAAAAACTTCTAGAATTTAAAAAAAAAAGCGGTATTTTTTCAAAAATTCGTAACTTTCTTGAGTCCGGAAAAAAAATTTGAAAATTATATAAGATTATTTTATATTGAAAATTAAAAAAATAATATCCTTTTGTGACTTCGTATGACTTTCTTCGCTCTAGGGTATTTAACGTAAAAGTAACTTATACTACTTAAGTGTGGCACTATACCCTTATTTTTTAAGTAACACCAGCCTAGGTTTTATTGGAGGTAGTCATACTAACTTTGCACCCCCTTTTTACCCTTTTTACCTGACTTTCAATTTAGAACCTTCATACTGAATTTCATTTGAATATATTCAAAAACGGAAAAACTTTCATACTATCTTTGCAGCCCCGTTTTATCCCATTAGGGGGTGAATTTTCAAAAACCCTTTCTAAGTGCTCTCCTACGTTATAAAAGGAACCGCTGTGCAAAATTTCAAGTTTCTAACCCTTATAGTTTAGGCCCTGCGTTAAAATGTCAGTCATTAAGTCACTCAGCTTCTTCTTACAGAATAGACTAATGTTATACAATTAAAAGACAATTGACGTATGTACACACCGTAACGGTCGTGGAAACGAAACTTGTAATTTTGTTAATGAGAATTCACAGAAAGACAAATACATTCAACATTTTATTATCAGGGTCTGATCTTATAACTAAATATTAAATCATGAGATATTTTATTTTTAACACCTACGCTTTTTGGCCTCGTAAAAGGTTAGAACAACTTTAATTTTATTATTATTTTATACTCTTGACTTTCAATTAAATCCTTGATAATTACTCAAAAAGTTCAGTTTAGCTCATTATAGTTTACTTTATTTTTCAGTTAAAATGGCGGCAACTCCTGAGCAAGCAAAATGTGTGGAGCAATTAAAGGAATGGATCATCAGACAGCCACACTTGCCGAATAATCTAGGTACTGTATCTTTTACTTATTCTTATACTCTTTTATCCAACTTCAACAATATTTTTTTTTTTTTTTTTTTTTTTTTTCTGTGTTTACATCTGCAATCAGTCCCTGGACTATAAGCGGATAGGTGGTGCGATAGTTGGCGTGATGAGTGTGACCTCCAACGAGGGCACTTCTCTTGTTATGAGGGTGCTACACCCTCTCGTGCAGTTGTAAAACATCATGCCTCTTTAGGCGTCTAGGATGTTTTTGACTTTTAAGTTGGGCTGCCAATTGATTGGGGTGTAGGGCAAGCCGTTGTTGGTAGATTTGTGAAGCAGCTCTAATTTCTTCCTTCACTGTGGTCATTTTTAGGTTGGCATGGATTTCATTGTTAGTAACAAACCAAGGTACATTGGAAATGGTGCGCAAAATGATATTTTGTAATCTTTGTATGATGGCAATATTTGAGTTACTGGCGCTTCCCCAGAGCTGTATCCCATACATCCACACTGGTTTCAAGAGCATTTCGTAGATAAGGAGTTTATTGTCGATTGACAATTTGCTGTTTCGACGTAGCAGCCAGAGCATAGTTTTATATTTTATGTTTACCTCATCTCTTTTAGATTTAACATGATATTTCCAGGTTAGTCTACGGTCTAGGTGGAGTCCAAGATATTTAACTCTGTCACAGTGGGGTAATATGTTATCTCCAAGACGTACTGGGGGGCATACTCCTTTTTTCAATGTAAATGTTACGTGGATTGATTTGGATGCACTTGCTTTAATTTTCCATTTATTCAACCACTTATTTATTTCGTTTAGCCCGTTTTGTAGCGTATGGGAAGCAATAGCTGGATTTTTGTTCCTTGCTAATAGGGCTGTATCATCGGCGAAAGTGGCTGTGGTGACTCCCTCTACCACTGGCAGATCTGCTGTGAAGATTGTATACAACACTGGACCTAAAACTGACCCCTGCGGGACACCTGCTTTAGCATCATGGAAGTCTGATGTTTCTCCTGATTCCTGGACTTGGAAAATCCTGTCCGATAGATAAGATTTCATCAACATGTGGTAACTATGTGGTATATATTTTTTGATCTTGAAAAGAAGGCCTTCGTGCCATACTTTGTCAAAGGCTTGCTGTATGTCGAGGAATGCCGAAGAACAATACTCCTTATTTTCTAGGGATTCTCTTATTGTATAGGTCACTCGATGGACTTGTTCGATTGTTGTGTGGAATTGCCGGAACCCAAATTGATGATCAGGTAGTATTTTGTGCTCAGTTAGGATAGGCAATATTCTATGTAATATAATTTTTTCGAAGACCTTGGAAAGAATTGGTAGGAGACTGATCGGTCGATAAGATTCGACTTCGTTTGGTGGTTTACCTGCCTTGTGGATCATTATTATTTTTGAGACTTTCCATAGGGCAGGGAAGTATTGCACTCTCAGAATTCCGTTATAGAGGATGGTCAAGTAAACTACTGCTTTTTTCGGCAATTGTTTTAATATTTCCTTAGTTACTAGGTCGTATCCTGGGGCTTTTCGGTCTTTTAGGTCATTGATCGTTCGCCACACTTCGGTTACTTTTATTGGGTGTGGTGGTAACGCCATCTGATACGGTTGATCTAAAAGTTCTCTTACATCTCTTTGCGCCTCAAAATCGACTGTTTCGTTAGGTAAGAAAACAGCAGCAAGATGGTCGGCGAACACGTTAGCTTTTTCTTGAGCGGTTTTAGCCCAGCTGTTATTGCTATTTCTTATAGGTGGTTTTGCTACCTGGGGTTTGTTACATGACTTAATGAATTTCCACAATGAATAATTACTTGATGTTGAGGGCGTAAGTGACTCTAGTTTGGCTTCTAGTGTGGCATCATGCCATTCTCTGAGGAAAATTCTTAGATCTTGTATGGCTTTATTAAATGCGCGTTTATCTGCCGAATTTCTGCTAAGTTGCCAAACACGTCGTAGTCGCCGTTTTTCGAGGATTCGGTTTTTAATTTCTAGCGGCCAATTTGAGGTAATACTGCGTTTTTGTGTTTGTAGTGGCGTAGTTTTCCAGCAAGCCTCTTGTATCAGCACGGTAATATTTTTAGTTGCCTCTTCAATATCTTCAGGACACACAAGAGCTATTTTTAAGTTTATATTATCCTCTAGATATTCACGAAATGACTCCCAATCGGTGTGATTGTTACATAATGTAAGTGGTCTCTCAACGTCAATCACCATAGTGCTTACAGTAAGTAGTACAGGTGTGTGGTCTGAGGAACCATCTAGGCAGGATTCAGCTCGGAAATAAGAACTACATAAGCCCTTAGTAATGAAAAAGTCCAAGAGGTCAGGGATCTTGTTCGGATCTGTGGGCCAGTATGTGGGTTCACCTGTCGATATTGTGCGCAGGTCCAATGTTGTTACGCTAGCTTGCAACTGTCTGCCTCTAGTTGAGGTTAACCTGGAGCCCCAAAATGTGTGTTTAGCATTCCAGTCACCGCCAGATATGAATCGGCCCCCCAAGGTGTTAAAGTAATTACTAAACATATTCTCAGATATAGTGTGTTTGGGCGGGCAGTACACAGCCGAAACGTTGCAGTAACCACAACCATCCCTAACCGCTATCGTAGTAGCTTGGATATACGCGGTCTTAAATTCTGGTAAGATGTCGTGTTGGATGTTGTCTCGGACTATTATTGCTGTGCCGGCATGTCCTGTTCCGTCTGGATGGTTTGTCGTGTATGTTTTATATCCTCTAAACTTAACATTTGATGAGGTGGTGCAGTGTGCCTCCGAGATGAGCATAACATCGAGTTTATGTTCATTTAATAGGAAGTTTACGTCATCTTTGTTTGGAACTAAACCATTCGGGTTCCATGTGGCCATACGTAATGCTCCTATTTGTTAAGTTTATTGAGCTTCAACAATATGATAATAATAAACTGAAAATGAATAAAGTTTAACTAATAGTCAATAAATTTTAGTTTAAAATTTTTGTTAAATTAGACATGTATATTAAAATACAAAAGATTACAATATCTGATAGAAATTGAAAAAGATAAAATAAAAAAAAAATCGTCTATTAAAACCATCAATTTTATTGAAAACATTTACTATAATTTAAAACTTTATACTTCAATTGTTATCAACATTATATATATTAACTAGCTAAAGCACCAGTGGCGTAACTACACCGTTCGTGGGCCCTGGCAAATTCATCAGATGGGGCCCCCTACTCCAATATTAAGAAACATAACCCAGGCACGCGCCAAGCATCTTCTGCGCCGGTGTGCGAAATACTTATGAGCGCCTATACACTACTTTGCCTGAGGTTTTCTACTCCTAAATAAGAATTTAAAACCCTTTCTTGTTATTATTTATTATAGACTAGCTGTGCCCACGACTTCGTCTGCGTTTCATCCCCTTTTGTTATTTTACACCCTTGAGAGTAAAACTTTTACAAACTTTGAATGTCATATTTATTTTTATTGAATCAACAGTCTAAAAAATAAGTTTCAAGCTTCAAGCTCTAAAAATGACGATACCTTCAGAGTTCTAGACAACTTTTCATCTGCCCTTTCAACCCTTTTTAGCATTAAAATGTAGCCTATGTCTTTCTCAGAGTTTAGACTATCTGTATACCAAATTTCATTTAAATCGGTTCCATAGTTTTGACGTGAAAGCTCGACAGAAAGACAGACAGAGTGCCTATCGCATTTATAATATTAGTAAGAAGTAAGATTATATTTAACCTTAGATTATTAATTGACCTCCGCAACAATTGTTCTGACGTCATGTTGTAGCAATACTCTCAGTTTCATTTAAACGCTCTTTAGTATTTGCAGTCTCCTCTATCTGACCTTCACTTTTATCTAATTTGGCAAAAATCAATTGTTGTCACAACTAATATGTTGATAAGAAAAAAAATATCATATGTAACAAAAATTACGCTCCAGTTCGTACATAAGAGACACCTCTCTTCCCTGAGGTGCATACAAAACGTTCAGTCACTCACTCATTCGCTAATTCTCTTATTGACCCACCCTTCCTTTCCAAACCATTCATTTTACCCACAATTCTTCTCATGTTCCGAGGAACTTTTCAACTAAGTGCCCCCGACTGTTTTCCGCCATCGCACACTTTGTTGCTGGGATAGATTCTATCCGCACCTTTTGGATGCTTGGCTTCTAACAAATGTACGCGCGTCAAAGTCCTTCCTCCCACGCGCGTGCAAGCTGTGGAATGATCTGTCTCCAGAAGTTTTCCTAGACGGCTACAATCTGAGGGTCTTTAAATGGAGGGTGTACAGGTTTCTACGATGTCAACAACAAATTAGCAGCACTTGGAGTGTTGCAAATGTCCATGGGGAACGGTGACCACTTTCCATCCGGTGGACCGTCTTTTCGTTTGCCCGATTTTTAACAATAAAAAAACCCACCATTTATTCATACTTTGCCACCCGCGACTATAAATATGCTATTTACCCATTATTTCCGTTGAATTTCAATTGTATAAAACGTAGTGTGTCACTGATTTGCAGTGGACACCACCATCTCACTGACTGTCTTCTGTCTCACTCACTTTTTCTTTTATACAAATCTTGTCTATAACTAAAAAGAATTATCCGATTTGGTGTAGTCGTTCGAACCGTTTCGGAGGAGTTTGAACAAACACCGCACAAGAGAACTTTATATATAAGATATATATAACATTTGATATAAATAAAAACATAATCACTATTTTTTTTTGTTGACCTTGTTTTTCTTTAAAACCTGTTGTGGTAGAGATAAAACGACTTCGTGGATTAGGTAAATTGCGAAAAACTTGCGAAATTTACTCAGCTATGCACTACGCAATACTTTTACAATTGTAAGATAAAGTTTTAAACAATTAACGTTTGTAATTTAAGCGGTTACACACATGCAATAGTTAATTTCTATATTACGGAATATGTTTAAGATATAACCTGTTTAATAAAACAGAAATAAAAGTAAATAGGAGACAAGGGAACATACCCATAATATTTGATTCATTTTTTTTTATTTTTATATCCCCCCTCCTTCCTCCTCGGTGACCACCAGTACTACATGACAAGACCCCGTGAAAACAAGAGGCTCCTCCTCTTGTTTTTACGTAGTAATTTTTAAATATGCTTCGAGATTTTCCTAGAAAATATTGAATACGTGACGAAAACCTAAGCCCCCTTTCCCCAATGACTGTGACTAAGTCTCCCTTCAGAACGGGTTACCTAGTATGAGTAGCTACGTTCCCTAATTGTAGTATATTATAGAAAAAAAATGAACTATACTGATAAAATGAGAAAAATATGTAAAATTATATTAAGTGAGACTATAAGTGATGTTGAATAATCTAAAGTAGATAATTATAATTTATTAGGTTAGTACTGATGTACTAAAGGCACTCAAATCGCCAGTTTATCTAATCTTTGATTACTTGATTTAAGATTCTTCAAGATAATAGCACAGTAACAAATTTTGAATGTAAAATGGGTTCTGCTTATAAAACAGCATAAATAAAAAATATCTTTACCTACGACTAATCAGTGTAACATGCTTGTATGTTCAATTGCAAATGACCAAACCTTAATTTTTTCCTTGTCTTGACCTTGTCTATCTAAATATTATGTATCTACTAGCTGACCCGGTAAACGTTGTTTTGGGAGTATAAAAAATAGATGTTAACCTATTCTCAGACGTACCCGATATACACACAAAACTTCATAAAAATCGGTCAAGCCGTTTCGGAGGAGTTTTTTTCTGTGTCGCTGTAACAGAGGAGTTTTATTAATATATTTATTGATAAAATTAAAATACCTCTTTTAAAATTCTATTCCTTTGTTTCCGATATATTACATCAATTTTATTATTATTAAATAATTTAAATTATAGATAAAAAAAAATATGTATACTAAAATTAGCCAGAATAGTCCAGTTATAAAAAACTTTTAAAATTTTTTATCTGTATGTCTCTTTGTTTGTGTACGGATCACGCAATTTCATTGAAATTGGGTACTTGTTATACATATAAAAATAAAAGTATATTGAGTTTCAAGATTCAAGACTTCAAGACAAAATTACATGTAATTTACTTTTATGATTGTCACGACTTGATATCTGCTATGAGTGCAAACAACGTTGTTATTAACAGATTTTATCATTTCCTTAAACTTGTATTAGTTTGGTACCTAAAGAAGATTCAATGTATCTTAAACAGTGGCGTAACTATAGGGTGGCATTTCGGCATAATTCCAGGGGCCCCGAGCCGAAAGGGGCCCCCGTTCAGAGAAGGCTGTGAGCACAGGTGGATCTTAATATTTACTATTACAATATTTAGTAAAATTTATAACTAAGATGCAGGTATTTGCCACGCAGGATACTTGTTGGCGAACGACCTTTTTTTTTGCCCTTCAAGTATAGGCGCTCATAAATATTTTCCACGCAGGATACTTGTTGGCGAACGACCTTTTTTTTTGCCCTTCAAGTATAGGCGCTCATAAATATTTTCCACGCAGGATACTTGTTGGCGAACGACCTTTTTTTTTGCCCTTCAAGTATAGGCGCTCATAAATATTTTCCACGCAGGATACTTGTTGGCGAACGACCTTTTTTTTTGCCCTTCAAGTATAGGCGCTCATAAATATTTTCCACGCAGGATACTTGTTGGCGAACGACCTTTTTTTTTGCCCTTCAAGTATAGGCGCTCATAAATATTTTCCACGTAGGATACTTGTTGGCGAACGACCTTTTTTTTGTCCTTCAAGTATAGGCGCTCATAAATATTTTCCACGTAGGATACTTGTTGGCGAACGACCTTCTTTTTTGCCCTTCAAGTATAGGCGCTCATAAATATTTTCCACGCAGGATACTTGTTGGCGAACGACCTTTTTTTTGCTCTTCAAATATAGGCCCTCGTAAGTATTTCGCACACCGGCGTAGAAGATGCTTGGCGCGTGCTTGGGTTAAGTTTCTTAATATTGGAGGAGGGGGCCCCATCTGATGAATTTGCCAGAGGCCCCGAACGGTGTAGTTACGCCACTGATGTTAACATAAGCAGGTTTGGCTAATGTCGACTATACCTAAACGTAATAAAAGAAATATTATTCATATAACTTAAAACATATGTGATATACATATTAACGGAAACATACTAAATATAAAGAAGTTGTTTGTATATGGCGAGGATAAATTAATATACATTTATTGTGTTATGAGATAACTTAACAAAAACTAAAGATATATTTCCAAAAACAACAATCATTCGGTATGAGCAGAATGAGATTTACATGAAAATACCAAGATTTACATATTATTTTGTACCTATAATTATCACATCCATATAATAATTATAATTAAAATAATTAAATTGTTAGTTATTACATTATTTTATTTTTAACATTACAATTGCGAAAGTTACTCTGTTTGTCTGTTACGCTTTCACGCTTAAACCACTGGATCGATTTTCATGTAAACATGTATAACTAGAGTTTCGGAAAGGACATAGACTATGTTTTATCGCAAAAAAGGCTTGAAGTGCTTGAAATAGGGGTTGAAGTGCATTAATAATTAAAATGTACAATTTATAGATATAAGAGTAGTGATGAAAGTATGGAATGGGACGAATATATGTTATATGTAAAATTAAACCTCATCGCCCTTAACTTGTACCCGGGCAAAGTCGGTGCGGGTCAACTAGTTATAATATAAAATTATGATTAATTTTTAAAGCAATTTATAAAATAAGTGATAAAAATTATGTTTTTTACTATAATAAATTATGTTCAGTATTAATTACAAGTATATTTAAAGGTTATTTGATGTTCATATTACCTATAAAAATCAAATTTAATATTAATAAATTACAAGTTTTGAGCACTTACGCTTTTTTTTATACTTCCTCTTATTTTTTTACTTAAAAAACCTTAATGTTTTGTGATAACTCGATAATTGAGATGTTATATATTATATACTAAATATTATATTTAAGAAACTCAACCGGATTGTTTATATTAATTTAGTACAAGTCGTAAGTGTCATAAGTGAAATTAAAAGTAAGTAATATTAGCATATATTTCTGATATATATTTCACCCGTGAGGGGACAAGTTACGAATAGAAAGAATACTATTCCCCTCTGCCGGAAAGAGCCGAGTAACCCAGCACCCCTTTGTTGGTAGGGAATCGGTTCCCCGACTGACTTGCGACCACCAGCATGAGAATCCGACCGCCAAGTGTCTCTGACGCGTTCCGGCCGAGCTGCATGTGGGCTAGATTTACCCCCTCCCTCTCCCATCCTATTAATGCTGCGGAACTAGTGAACTCTGGGCCCTTGCTCAGGGTCCGCTAAAACCGCAGCATTTTTTCTTCACTTCCCCTCCTCTCTATATCTTCGACGCATCGAGACAAGAGGGTATCTCTAGTTTTGCCGATGTCAATGGGCAATGGTGGCATTTTGAAGTAGGATAGACCGAGTCGAATAAAGTCTTATTTTGAATCATCATTCTATCATCATCATAGACTACTGTCTACTGTACTGGTAACATGGCGGTACACGTTAAGAGCTGATATAAACTTACCGTACTCGTATACTATCACATCTTAAGCAGTAAGATCATTAGTAAATGTAAAGTTCAATATAGAGGTCCTTCTAGGTTTAATAATTACGCCATTCGGGACGAATGGGTCCGCAGAATGGCTGAGTTAGCAATATAGTTGATAACTTTATATTCGCGGGTAGTGTCTTTCCAGAGTTCTGTTACGTATCTGACAAGATTAGAACGATAAGTTATCGTTCATATTTGAGTGTCTCTTAATACCCACTTAATATTATAGCTAATTTTATTCGATTGCTTATTATTTCCATTAATTCAGCACTAATAACTCTGATGATAAAGGTTATTTCTTTTTCATACTTGCTATTGATAGTGTGATATGAAAATAAAGATTTAAAAAGATTAAAGCCAATATACCAAAAATTCGTCTGTTCGTCGTCAACCACTGTTGACAAGTTTAATGTTTAACAACTGAAAAGTACAGATAATATACTAGATTTTTATTTACATTTTACAGATGACATCCTAATCCTGCGTTTTGCACATAGCTGTTACTATGATCTAGATAAGGCGAAAAAAACAGTGGATTTGTTCTTCACCGTCAGAGGGGCGTGTTCAGATCTTATATCTAACAGAGATCCTAAGTCTCCTCATATGCAGAAAGTTTTCAAAACAATGTAAGTATTTCAAAATAATTCATTAATTTTCTAAAAATCAATTAACACCTATTAATACACAAAATGATTGAATTTTTGCTAACTTCCATTTGATACCCATAAAATTTGTGTGCACAAAAATAACTAGACCGCCATCTTGGGACGACCGCCATTTTGGATTTAGAACGACGCCTGCGTTGTTTTTGTATTGCCGAGTTGTTATTGTTTTTTAGGTTTGCCGCGTAGTTCTTAAATTATTTAGCGGTTGCCTGTCAAGCCAAGACTAACCGGAACGGTTTAATAGCTGTGTTAATTTAAAAATATAAATTGTATTATTTTAAAAATCCAACCACAGATCGTTCGTTCTGAATATGAATGCAAAATTTCATCTTCATCTGTTGAGGATAACTGCGTAACTCAGTTGCAAGAATGGAATTACGATCATTGCATATTAAATATATATTAGTATAGATAATAGCTTCTAAAATTGCAATCGTTGTTAGGCGTTGCTATTTATTTGGTTTTTTCTACCTAATTTTAACACACCCTCTCTCTTGCAGTTCAGAACTTAATCATGTATTCAAATAATTTCAGAAAAGTTGCAAAATATTCAGCATCAGGTAATAAAATGATTTGGGCTCATCAAATAAATGATCCAGGTCTAGAAAATTACGACTACATTCTGGACGCAAAACTCTTCTTCATCAGCACGGACGCTCGGTTTCTTGAAGGAGAGAACTTACCTGAAGAAGACATAGTTTTAATAGATGTGAAAGATCTTACGATGAGGTTTTTGACGAAAATAAATCTTTCGGCAGCGCGAAGACTGGCAAAGTATCAAGAGGTAAGTTGTATGACATTAACTAAGATAATATCTGTTGACTAATTCCTAAAGTTTTACGTTCCCCAAAGCTGCCTTTTCTATTTATTTTATCCCGCGGGAATAAATACAGGTTATAAAGTATAGTAGCCGGCAGCTAACTTTAGTTCTGAGAAAAACTAGTGGGGAAAAGTTGCTCATTGTGAGCGTGCTGCGTGCCTGCATTGGGAGTTTAAGCCGTGACGTTTACTATTTTGACACGTAGTAGATGTGCGGGAGCTAAACATCGCATAAGATACCATCGTGTGTGACGAACTGCTCTTACACCTCCCCGCTCCCCGCTAAAAAGGCCCTAATAGTGACTTCTGCGCATTCAAGGTCAAACCTATACTTACGTGCCGGTAGATCAGTCTGTGTTCCATATTGAAACCGTTCCGTTTAGCCGTTTTTGTGTGATTGATAATACTAGTGAGAATAAAACATTTTAAATACTGAAAGTTATCTCTATATTAGGTAAGATATTAAAAGATATCAAAATAAATCTAAACTTTAGAAATGACGTTCATGCTTATAAGAATAATCAGCATATCGAGCACCTAAATCGACTTATCAAAGAAATCCAGTAGTTTACATATTTATAACTTATCTATGTATTATCTTTTTGTTCTTTCATGTTAATTTAAGACACTAGCATAAAGGTAATTTGCTTTTAAATTCCAGGAGGCGATACCAATTCGGTTGAAACAAGTACACGTTGTCAACGCTCCGTCTTTCATTGACAAGATATTTGGTGTCGTAAAACCGTTTTTGAAGAAAGAAATTACTGATTTGGTATGTTTCATACTATTTCTTTTCATACTTGATTCTACTATTCTGATAATTCTGTCCATATTTAATTTTAAAAAATACGTATGTAACTAGTAGACCTACCCTAGCATCGCTAGATTGAAACATTTTTAAATGACAATAGCAATAATTGTTAGAATTATAGTTTTAGCTTCTTTCGTTGTTTATAATTTAAGTTTTCCTAAATATCTTCTATATAATGATACAATAGGTTTGATTTATTACATTTATACATTAATCCATTCTTTTTCTTTTACACAGATACACTTTCATCCACCGAAATCAGAAACGTTATATAAATACCTTAGTAAAGAAGATCTTCCCACTGATTTCGGCGGAACCCAACCGTCAATAGCTGAAACGATGGAGGAGACAATCTCGCTTATTATGAAACATCGGTAATTATTATTTTTAACTACTTTATTATAGTAGCAGGCAGCTAAATTTACGTCTGAAAAAAAATAATGGGAAGAATTGCGCATTGTATATGCGTGCCTGTAATGGCAGTTCCATCCGTGACGCCGTGCGCTCCTCGCTAAAAGGGCCTTAATAGTGACTTCTGCGCATTCAAGGTCAAACCTATATTTACGTGCCGGTAGCTATACATGCCTACTTATAAGACTAAAATTTATTAAGACAATTTATCATTAGACAAGAACACTAGATGTAGGTAGGAATTAAGTTCGTTAAGTTAAGCAGATGAATCGATACAATTCATCATCATCATCGACCTGACTCCCCAGAATGAGGAATGAGGAAGGTATTAGGCCATCCACCACGCTAGCATAATGCGGGTTGGCAAACTTTCACACACCTTTGAGAACTTTAGGGAACTCTCAAGAGTGCAGGATTCCATAACTCAGAAATGTTAGAGGTGTGTGCCCAGGATCGAACTCGGACCTTCCGAGTAAGACTTGGAGTCTCAACCACTGGGCCACCACTGCTGCATATACAATACAATTGGTTCTTAACAAACACATTCCTCGCAACGAGTCCTCGCACATCTGGTGGAAACGTACTTAAAAAAACATAAAATCGGTAATATAAGTTTTTTAAAATTCTTTATATTTATATTGTTTACAGGGATCAGCTTATTGACGAAAATTTGTGGCGACTGGTTGACAAAAAGAAAAATGGAGGTCCTGTTGATGTTGGCTCATTCCGTAGTCTTGCTATAGATTAAAAAATGTAGACGTGACTGTATGAAAATTATTTGTACGGTGATTAATGTACGTGTTTTTATTTTTTAAACAAATGATAATTAATTTTTTAATTCCAAGTCAAACTATTTAAATTTTTTACTTTTTCTTTTATAAATTTTTAATTATTATAATTTCAAAGGTGTTAAAAAAAGTATACTTGTGTTATTTTATTTTCCCCCTTCATTTAATCACGTCTTAAATTTTTTGACAGTAAATTAGTGCTAGATATGACGAGTTAAATATATATATATATATATATATATATATATATATATATATATATGTAACTCGTATTTTAGATATACGTAGGTATAAGTTGTTTTGTGTACAGTAATGTTTTATATATTGTTACAAAATAATATATTTTTAATGAAAAATCTCAAGATAAGGCTTATTAAAATTAAGATAAAATCTTTACGTTTTATATTAAATTTTAATTTGGATGGGATATGTTGTTTTCTTGTAGTTAAAACTACGATTGCGATTTTAAAATTAATTTAACGATACCAAAAGTTTATGAATTTCACTTCATTTATGACTGCATTGCAGAAATATGTTGTGTAATTTAATATTTTTGGTGATGAACGGTGGAATAAAACTTATTTATTAAAAGCTTTTCATTTGTCCAATAGTTTTAAATCGATGTTTCATTTGTTATAAAAAAAATAAGAGTGAATAAGATCTAATATTTGTTTAGGGACTGTGTGTAGCATTTATAAAGTATTAGGTTGGGGTTAAAAGTCTTTTCGCATTTTTTAAGAAAATTCAAAACCATTTTTTAATATAGTTTATTTACATTTAACTAAAGTATGAAGGTACCATTTTGTTCGATAACTTTTTGCCATCTTGTAGGTAGGGACATAATCCCATTGCTATAGAAATTTTGGGGCTTCTGATCAAAATACCGCGACAAGTAGTTTTGGCAGTCCTCTCGTGATGTTAACCTGACACTGCCTAAAGAATTCTGAAGAGACCGAAACAGGTGGAAATCTGAAGATGCAAGGTCAGGACTATACGGCAGATGAATTAACACCTCCCAGCCAAACTCTTTTAATTTTTGCTGAGTGGCTAAAGATGTGTGAGGTCTAGCGTTATCATGATGAAAAACCACACCCCTTCTGTTGATTAATTCCGGCCGCTTTCTCTCAACTTCTTGCTTTAATCTCATCAGTTGTTCGCAGTAGAGTTCAGAATCGATGCTCCTGCCTGGTGGTAACAGCTCATAATTAATAATGCCCTTCCAATCCCACCACGCACACACATGATCACTTTGTTGCGAGTTAACCTGGGTTTTGCCGCAGTCTGTGAAGCCTGACCGGCCTTTGACCACGACCTTTCTTGTCGTACGTGATCCACTTTCATCACCAGTTATCAACTTCTTCAAAAATGGTTCGGTTTCATTACGTCGTAATAGAGAATCACAAATGAGTTCACGGTTCATTAGGTTTCTTTCAGTAAGCTCGTGAGGTACCCAAATATCGAGCTTTTTTGTTTACCCAATTTTTTTCAAATGCGCCAAAACTATTTTGTGGTCAATTCCCAGTTCTTCAGCTACGTTGTAACTACTGATATGCCGATCTTGCTCCACTTTTCTAAAATGGCATCCATTTTATCCGTAATAGGGCGACCAGAGCGAGGCGCATCTTTGACATCAAAATTTCCGAATTGAAAACGCTTAAACCAAATTTGTGCTACTCTCACAGACACTGCACCAAAGCCATAAACATCGCAAAATTTTTCCCAGGCTTGCGTTGCATTTTTACCTTTTTTGTAGTAAAATTTTAAAATGTATCGAATTTCTTCATTAGACTCACTCATCTTCACAGTACGAAAAACAAATAAAAATCACACATTTTCCTAATTTGAATTTGGAATTATATTCTTTAAAATGTAAACTTTTAATGATACCAAAACCAGCCAGATACAAATAGTATAGCCAAAGAGATTTTATTACAAGTTCATACATACTTTAATGCGAAAAGACTTTTTCCCCAACATATTATAACTGTGCTAAAGGTAATTCTTTAAAAGTTCATTGAATACATGTGTACCTGAAAAGTGAGTGAGCCTGTGTAAAGGTGGGTAAGCAAACGAGGGTTTCACATTCTTTTTATTCACTCTGGATACCATTCTGAAGTTTGTGTGGATATAGTGTGATTGGTAGAAGCCCAACCCATTTTTCCGGATGATAACGTATGTATTACAAATATATGTTATTGTTAGAATTATAAAAACTTATTGACTGATGTTCATGATTAAAAGCTTTTCATTTTTCCAATAGTTTTAAATCGAAACCATTCATTCAATTGAAACCATTTGTTATAAAAAAAAGAGCAAGATCTAAATATTCGTATTATTGGGAGGGTGGGTAGGAAAGCGAGAGTTTGATGCACTTTTTAATTCATTCTGCATCAGATTCTGAAGTTTGGGTAGATATAGTGTAAATAATTGGTAGAAGCCCCAACCCATTATCACCACCTTATAAAATATCCACTTTATGACACATAAATTTCCATATCTTTTCAATTATAATATTTATGACAACACTATGTAGAATATGTTTTGCGGAAAGAATGTAGCTTTCGATTGACGTAACAGTTGTAAAATTCGGATCAATAGCTTTTGAGTCTATTCGCAATAAACAAATATGCAAAAATACAAACAATCAAATCTTTCCTCTTTACTTTACAAATAGTATTTAGTATGGAGCTAGGATGGATAGTTCAATCCAGGAAGAAAACATTAATAAACGAGTATCGCCATAAAAATCTTTAATAATGAATATTTGATTTTTGAGGACGACCATACCGGTCATGGTTCTGTAATTTGGATCATCATTCTTGTTTTTGTGGAAGAATTTTTTGTTTGCAGCATATTAATTAGTGAAGACTAAAGAAACTCCATAATTTTATAAAATATAAGGTTTATAAATTTTTTAACATGCAAAATTTTAAATTATACAAATTAATTAATAATTTTAATAAGTACAAGCCCCAAAACTCATGTTAACAAACAAAATATAGTAGTTGGTATAGCCTAGAATTCGACTGTTATTCCATTTTCTGCTCAAGTTTGCGATCATCTGCTCATCATCACATTGGCTCGATGGTACTATATATTGCTTAAGTAAGTATATTGAAAGTCATTGAATTTCAGCTCAATCGGACAACAAGAACTTGGTGATAATTAACCGCTTTTTTGAAGTAATTATTAGGATACATGACTGTAGATTTACTATTTTCAATATCATTTTAAGAGTTCATTTGTAAAATCAGTACGATTTTATTACAGTTATGGAATAAATCTGAATTTCTTTTGTACAGAAATATCATCATCATCACGACCCGTTAATGGCCCACTGCTGAGCCAGGTCTCCTCCTCAGAATGAGGAGCGTATAAGGCTATAGTCCACTAGCTGGCCTTTGAGAACACGGAGAACTCTCAGGAGTGCAGGTTTCCTCACGATGTTTTCCTTCACCGTTATAGCAAGTGATATTTAATTACTTAAAACACACATAACTCAGAAAAGTCAGAGGTGTGTGCCTGTGTGGGGGATCGAAACTCGGGAGGCCATTGAAGTCTCAACAACTAGGCCATCACTGCTATATAACATTACTTAATTAACCTAAAAATGCATATTAAAATCAACTTTGGAGGATACTTTGGAAGATTATTATGTTTTTTTTGTGAAACACGGTGAGTCGAATTTGCATTTTTATCAATATGTATAATAAATTTAGTCGTCTCGTGTCTGTAAATTGGATATTTGTATTTATATGTCTCTTTTTTAATGTTTTAGTGTGAGTGAGTGAATGGGTTAATAAGTAGATGATTGAGTACATAGTGTTAATGAACTATGAGACATGCAATATGAACAAATGAAGGCGTTAGTGAATCAATGAATGTTTGTATTAGTGAATTGGTAAGATTTTGTGAGTAGGTGAACAGTAAACTATTGAGCATGAGTATGAAAGTTAACCGACTGACTGTGATAATATATTAACGGATGATCCCATTTTGCTAAACGTCTTTTAGATAGCGGCCACAATATGGGTCATTCTCTAAATACTACATATAAGTAGGTATGTGATAAAGGTTTTAAACTTAATTTGTTGGAGCAATTAGAAATAAATAAAAATACCAATCAAACATTTGAACTGCTGAACTAACAAATAAACGTTAGACACGTTTATTTGTTCACTCTACTCGATATCTTTAGTTGTAAAAATAAAACACGAATACCGAGTTAAGTATCGAGTATCGCGTGTCAAATATCGAGTGTTGAGTTAAGGTATAAAAGGTTGTTTGGGGCATACAAATCCCACACACGTGGAAGCTGGCTGGGCCCGATATTTCAGCTTTTAAAATTAAGGGTTATCTATTGTCGGTTAGGCGATAAAGACACACAGTACTCACAAGTTCTTGATGATCTTGAATCTTCTTTCTAATCTTCTTTTGGGCATACCCATTCGCACCACAACACATAATAACACTAAGCAGTTCCAAATAGTTCACTCCTCATCACCAGTCGGTTCTCTTCAGGGAAGGGTCAATAAACTAGCGTTTTGGAGATATAGCACACACAGGACTCGGGATATTATTAATCAGTAAGGGGGGTCAATAGGGGAGGGGAGGGGGCACACGACCTCTGCCCGTGGCGCAACTAACACTACCTAACATTCCCCCCTCCGCCGCGCGCGCATTCAAATATATTGAACACTGTTTTTTCAACAAAATTGTCAATTCGCAAGTGACGCTTGTAGAGTCAGCAACTCCTGAAGATGCTTCGGTTACGGTGCAAAACTTACGTCGATTGTCAATCGCGATCTACTTGTGTGGTGTGTCCTGTTTCGGCATCGCGTCTCTCACTTTTCTGTGAACGGTGTGCTCTTTTGGATTGTGCTGTAGGAGACTGGTTGTTAGGTCGTCGAGCTACCTACTTGTGTGGTGTGTCTTAGTTCGGGTTTCATGCGTCTCACTTTCATGTGTGCAGGATGCTCTTGTCATACGAGTTTGGTTGTTCAGATTGCCGCGGATTATAGCAAGGTAGCTTTTAATTCCTTTTAAATCATGAATTTCCGCAAATTAACGCCTGATTCAATTCAATATTAATGGATGAATGAACAAGTAAATGAGTGGGTGAGTAAGAGAGCGGGTGAGGACGTTAGAGTATTAAATTCCATGCGGATAAGGTTGCGCGGATCGGTTAGTTTGAAAATAAATCTAAACCTTTATGTAACATTTTATTAATTTTAAAAACTACGTTCTCTTAAGTCGTTGGTGATGAATTCTATTCTACACACGAAGGTGTCGTTAACAGTAACGTCATTCTCTGAGTACATTATACAGATACCAAATCAGTAGAACAGTATATTTTCTTCAGTAGATTTGATAAGTTCTGTTGCTACATATCTACATAGTGCACAAATAAAACAACTAATATTAAAGGTTAGTAATTATAATAGTTATGAAGTATAATTTAACAGTTATGTAGGTGTATTTTATCATAACAATGTAAACAATTTTTCTTTTAATCTCATAAATGAATTTAATTTATTTTGTATTTTTGGCACTTCTCTCTGCAACTCTTGTGCATATAACGCTTACCTGTAATATATGAGACGAATTTTCATGATCCAAGCGTGTCTACAGCAAAATAAAACTTAGATTTATGTAATATATAGTTTAGAATAAAAATATTAATATACGATACTTGTTAGATTTGATTTTGATTAGACTTTTATAGTACTGTTTTCCGTGTGTAATCAATATATTCGTTTGTAGTGTCAGTAGCTCAGAAGTTGGATTCATGAAGCATCAGGATTTATGGCTTTATTTTTTTTTCATTCAATTTTCGATTGTTCTTCTGTAATTCAAAATATCATAAAAATTTGATCTTATGCTTTAAACAGAAATCGGAAAATTATATTAATTTAATGATTTTTTTTCTAGATGCCACAAGATGTTACAAAAGATATAATTGCTATAAAAAAATGGATATCAACCGAAACTTATTTACCCCAAGACTTAGGTATTAAAATATGTTTGTTGCACACACTACAACTTATTTTTTAAACTTTTATGTACTAACCTGTTTCTATGTTTCCTTTTCAGATGATAAAATGGTTTTAAAGTTTTTACACAGTTGCTATTTCGATTTGGAAAACACTAAAACATGTATAGACCGGTTCTGCTCAACTCGTGCGCAGATGCCTGAAGTATACAGAGATAGAGATCCCCTATCACCTGCAATGCAAACCATACTTAAACATACGTAAGACTTCTTTTGTTTTGATGTTTAAAAAACATGTCTTGTTCATTGAAGGTTTCTTACCATAATAATATAAGTCCACGATTGATATATTTTTAATTTTTAATAAATATATCAATGATAATAAAATTATAAATAATATTTAGAATTTGATTTCAAACATATTATTAACAACAACAACAACAACATTTATTAAAAAGTCAGATTTCGTAACATTTAGCGATAGCTTTACCAATCTTGTTTTATACTAATATTATAAATTTGAGTTTTTTATATTTGGTACTCAATCACGCAAAAAAGGCTTAACGGATTTCAATTAAATTTGGCACACAGATACTTTATAACCTGAATTAACATATAGACTAACCCCAAAGTTCTTGTGGGATAAAAATAAATATGATTAATGAACGACTGAATCATTTTATATAGTAATTTATTAAAAATTTAAATGTTATATGTTAAGTTTCTGGTTTCTGGCTTAAATGGTTTAATCTAGAGAGACTAAAAGAGCTTTGTAGCGGTAGTGGTTTAAACCCTACAATCATAAAACTTTAAAAATATTATATAACATTTGACGTACTAATAGTAATTAAAAGTAATTCTTATCTAACACACGTAAGGAACCTTAATATGGATCTCACCATAATATGTTTCTACGACCTATTATTATATTTTTTACTTACGTAATCTTCCTTTAGTGTATTTATGTAATAACAATAATATTTAATTTTTAAAAATATTTATTACTTTACATCTAATAATTTTTGGCCATTTTTGATCCATCCTACACGTATGTAGGGGTACATATTGATTGGTCCTGTCCTTCCAACCAATCAATATTGTAACTCGTTTTTCGAAATAAATAAATAAATGTTAACAACATTTAATTTTTTCGAAAAAGATCAGTTACACTAAAAGTTACAGTTGGACGTAGATCATAGATTTATTTATTCCATGTTTTATTGAATTTTAATCTTATATATATGTCGGAGAAATCACTCAATCACACTTCACTGTACAGGTTTGCTGTTTAAACCTAAAGTTAGGCTAACATAAGGCTAACCAAACACAAGGCTAACCTAAGCTAGTTAGAGTTGGTTTACTCTGACTAAATCTCGAGAACGGCTGAATCGTTTTGACTTTGGTTTTGATTCACAGACCATCCATTTATAGATAGGATTAAATAAACTTTAAAAAAAGCTGTATTAACATTTTAAATTAAATTTGGACAAGGCATAATATTTCATATAAAATATAAATTTTTGTATTTTGTTCTAAAGTATAAAATATTACTAATAATTGCTGCTACATATTTTAAAATTAAATAAATTAATTATAATTATTAAAATTAAATAATAATAATTTACCTTCTTTACCTTTGCTCTATAATGCATGATAATAATATACTTGCATATTATTATTATAATGCAACTATACTTACGAATTTAAATCTAAAACTCACATACGAATTTAAATCCAAATTACTAAAATGGTTTGTTATTTCTAATCATAATTTTAGTAACATAAGGTTGAATTGTTGAAGTAGTACAAGTAATAAAGATTTATTTTTTCAGATTAATATCGTCCTACAAATTCAATAATAATCAATTCTTCATATACAAGTACGATGACCCAACTTTGCAGACTTTCCAGTTCTACAATGTATTGAAGGGATTGTCTATTCAAACTGATGTTTGGATCAAATCTTGCCAGCCTCTAGCTGATGAAGTTTACGTTATCATCGATATGTCGTATTATAGCTTCAGAATGGTTCCAAGGGTTAATATATTGTATTTTAAAAACTTCCTTGTACATTTATTGGTAAGTTATAACAATATAACATATACATACACTGTAAATATATTAACTAGACTTGCAAACGAATATTCGGCTGAATAAAAAATATATTATTCAGCCTAAAAAGGTTAACACGTTGATGTCGACTCGGGAGGTCCAAGTTCGACCCTGAGCACACATCTCTGACTTTCTCAGTTATGTGTGTTTTAAGCAATTAAATATCACTTGCTTTAACGGTGAAGGAAAACATCGTGAGGAAACCTGCACTCCTGAGAGTGCTCCATGTTCTCAAAGGTGTGTGAAGTCCGCCAACCCGCACTTGGCTAGCGTGGTGGACTATGTTGTGATGTAATCCATACTGATTCTGAGGAGGAGACCCGGCTCCACATTGGCCATTAAATGGTTTGATGATGATGATTCAGCCAAATGTCCAATATTAAAATTAAAAGTATAATGTCTTAGTCAGTTAATATGTAAATGAAAATATTCACTTAATTTCTTACTAACAAAATATTACAAGTGGATATTATGACACGGAAATCATAATTTTTGTGTCTTGCCTGCATTAGTTTACTTTATTCTTCTCGTATTACAAGCTTAGCTTCAGAAAAAACAGATGCTCTAAATAAACGAGTAATGTAAATTTAAACAAACTAATTAATAATAAAAATTAAATAAGAAAATAATACTTAAAGTAGTCATAGTATGTAAAAATCTGTTTGTAATTGTGTCATCAAAACAGTCCGATTTTAAAGTATTAAATCACTTTGCTAATTTCAATAAAAATTTGTCCATCTCTCTGATTTTTTATTATATTTACAGGAATCAACACCAGTGCGAGTGACCAAAGTAATCGGTATAAATGCTCCTTTTTATTACGATAAATTGTACGCATTAGTGAAGCCTATATTACCAGCTGAAATTAAGAGGATTGTAAGTTACTAACTAACATTAATCAAATTTGAATCTCGTAACTCTACTCTCGTAAATCTCGTAACATAAGCTTTAGAAGCTCAGTGGTTCAGGCGTTGGATACACGATCGATAAGTCGTGGGTTCAAATGACAGTCTGATAATAGATGTGTTAATTTAAAGCCACTAAATAATAGTGAATATAAAACTACACTAATATATCGAGTACCTATGCAGTACAAGTTTTTAGACTGTTCGAAAAAAAATAAAATGAAAAAATACCTATTTTTAGCCGTCCAAAGCTCCGAACTTGCCATTGCTCTCGCTCACTTCTATTTACAAAACAATCTTATCGTCTCTCTTACTCGTAATGTAAACAAAGTTAGGTAAAACATACTAAAAACAAAAACGTATTTTGTAATGATTAATAAATAATAACAAAACTATTTATGTTTTTATCTTTCACTGTAACGGTGTAAAATATTGAAAATTATTGAGTGGCGACACTGAGTGGTGTGTGACAGACTGAAAGTCGGGCAATTACCTTACTTTTTTGTTGCCATTACAGAGCGCAAATTTCGCATCAGTTATCTATATAGCACAGGAACACGTAAAACACAATAATAAAAACTTACTCCAAACCTCTTACAATGGAGATTCAGCATAACCAGGCGAGCTCCGTTTGACAACTAATACAAATCTATCGGAACAGAGGAACCAAACGCGAACAACGGTGTTGCTAACTCATCTAACCTTTATAAAAATCTTAGTGTGGTTCAGTGATCTATAAGTATATAAATAACAACAAAATGGCCATATTCGATTCATTAAAAAATGTATATGGCAACACTAAATCACTTTTGTCACTCACGAATAGTGTAATCAATGATTTTTTTTTAAATCGAATTAGTTGTTCCTGAAAAACCTCAATTTACAAAATGACCACGTTGTGGCACTTGAATGGCCATATCTTTTTAATTAGAGTATTTGTGGCAACACCACATAGCCTCTGTTACCCTGAAAGGATGTAGCTTTCTATCGGTGATAGAATTTTCAAAATTGGTTTAGTAGTTTTCAAATCTTTCCTCTTTATATATTAGTCTAGATGTAGATAAGTACGATAGTTTGTATGAACAATTATGTATGTTTATCACAGATTCATTTTTACACCGACTACGAGGGTATGTATCAAATAATTGACAAAAAATATTTACCAAAAGAATATGGAGGTGAAGCTGAAAGTATGTACGAGCAGTATCAAGATTGGTGCAAAAGAATTCAATACGAAAGGTAATTTTACTAATCATAATATCTTTATTTCTAAATTTTGAACATGTTTTTGAGGATATATGTATAGGTTAGGCTTAGGGTAACCTAACCTTAGGTTTAAACACTGAAAGTAAGCAGTGGAGGCGAGTGTTTGAATTCTGTTAAAGGGCCTTGCAAACTTACACCTTTGTCCAAATCCAAGGCTAAATATTATGATCTCTTAGAATGACGAGAGCAACCTAAACAATGCCTTAACAACATAAGATGTGGCTACTGTATTGTAAGGTACTCACGTGACCTTAATCGGACAGCAATCCCAGCACTAACACAACACTGCACTTAACATTTCACTAGCACTATCGAGAGACTACTTCACTCCTTGAGAGACCACGCAAGACTAACCTACCTGTGAGGGGACGGGTTAGAATACAATTCCCCGCTGCCGCTGGGAGAGCACCTCGTAAGAGGCGAGAAACCCAGCACCCTCTTGGTGGTAGGGGATCTGTTCCCCAACTGGCTTGCGACCACCAGCATGCGAATCGTTCCGCCAAGTGTCATCGAGGCGTTCCGGTCGAGCCCGAGAGCCGAGATCCCGTTAATGCTGCGGTTCTAATGAACTCTGAGTTTTCGTTCAGGGTCCACTGAGACTGTAGCATTCTTCTCTTCATTCCCCATCCTCACTCTATCTTCGAGGTGGCAACGCATCGGCAAAACAAGAGTCACTCTCGTGTATTGTCGATGTCCATGGGCCACGGTGGCCACTTACCATCAGGTGGACCGTCTGCTCGTTTGCACCTTAACTACTATAAAAACTAAGTATACCTACTAACTTAAGAGACGAGACTACTGACTACTACCCTACTCCAGCGCCATAGATGACGATGAGGTTTCGATTATTCGATAATCGTTTACTATTCTCCGACATATATATTAATTTAAAAAAAAATACTTCTTTACAGGGATTTTTTGCTGAATGAAAACTTATGGCAGGCTGATGTCAAGAAAAAATCTAAAACCCACAACAAATCGATGAGCGATTTTAAGACTATCTTTTGATTAATACTTTTATTAGCACATAATTTAAAAATTAAGATATATGTGTGAATTAATAACTTGATTTTTTTTTGGAATTATATTAACATTAATATTACGGCACGCTACACAGCACGTAAACAAGATCGTAGTTTTTTTTTATATGGTCATGAAGCAAATAGTTTATATGACTACTCACACTTTACTTGTTTTTATTAAAGATCGTGACGTCATGTCAAACGCGTTTAAACTGCACATATTCAAATTTTACGTGTAGGTATATCTCGTCACACAGTTCACAATATCGCGTGATAGATTATAACAATATGTTAAAATTGATGAATATTTGAGCAAATCCATGACAGCTTCAGATGGTGTTCCTCAGAGGAGTATTTTAGGTCCAACCTTATTTTTATGCTATATTAATGACTTGTTTAACCTCCAACTGAGTAATAGTAAAATAATATCCTTTGCCGATGACTTTAGCAGATTTGATGATTTTAGCTTAATTTTACTGCATCCTTATCCTTTTGTGGTGTACAATAAAGTTATAAATAAATAAATAAATAAAGCTCAAGATGTCTTTGACGCTGTTGTAAAATGGCTAGATCATAACTATTTAACTTTAAATGTATCCAAAACAAAATATCTAACTTTCTCTTTAACACAAGTGGAGTTACAAGTAGTTTCTTCATTTAAGTTAATAAAACATTCTTTTTCCTCGCCTCAGGACCACAGTAATTGCCATGTACTGAATTACAACGTATAAGTGAAATAAAATATCTAGGAATTCTTATTGACGATCAATAAAATTTTAAACCTCATATTAAACTGCTTTCTAATAAAATTCGTAAGTTAATGTACATGTTTAAAAATCTAGACATATTGGTAGTGACGAGGTGATTAAGACTCTTAACGTACTGTAACACATCTTGGGGCGGTGCACCTAAAAGTACACTATTTAAGCTAGAAAGAGCTCAGAGAGCATTACTAAAAGTTTCCTATTCCCTACCATTTTCCTCTCTCCTCTTCCTCTAGACAATTATTTGTATCTCCTCAGTACTGTACTCAAAAAACAGTCATTACTTACAAACACTTCTGAAGAATTTAAAAACAAACGAAGAAAGAAATTAGTTTGGACTACTAAAGTTTTTAATACTAAATTTTCAAAAAGATTGTTCTGTTTTTTAGGAGATTTTATTTATAATATTATTAACAAGAACCTAGAGATTTACCCCGTTTCTAAATCTATCTGTAAAAAACGGGTAACTAATTGGCTTTCTAACCTCGATTATAAGTAAACTGAAGAATTAATTGTGCCTGTAGAATAGCTATGACTAGCGCGTTCATTGAATGACAACATTCAATTGAATGACTAAAGGACAACTCGTCAGGTTGTTTAATCTTACGTTCAACGTTTTGACTGAACGACATTTAGCATAGTCGTTGAATGGGATATAGCCGACTTTGTAATGTTTGGTTAGGGTGACCACAAGTTCGCAACTTAAATGGTAACTTAGTTTAGATAACAAAAATGAGGACAAGACATGACACACCTTATTATGATTTTATATTGTATTTTAAGTCTTAAGATAGGCAATACTGACTATTTTTACCAACTAATTCAAGGAATTCAAACAATTAAAGACCCATTTAATATTTTATTTTGAGCTATCTGTGCGAGCTGTTTGACGCCATATTTGTTTTGGTGGCTACTAGCGCCACAGTGAGAAAAATTTTACTAAATTTCAATCACCTGACTGATTTCACGTCCGCTCTGTTCAAATGCCTATATTACAATAGTACTAACTAGTTGGACGTTGAGTGACGCTTGTTCAATCAACGTTCGGCCTAGTCATTCAATTGAATGTTGTCATACAATAAACCCGATCACAAGTTTACTAATATCTCATACATACTATACATACACACATATATATTTATACAAACAAAACCCTGCGATACAGAGTTGCATATAATTATAATTTTTTATTTTAATTTTGTTTTTCTCAGATGGTGATGTCAATTGTTTTTTTGTCTTGCTTAAGTTAGTCTTAAGTCTTGCTTTACTTGTTTTCTTTTTTAATTTACCTTCGAGTGTTTTAATTATCCCACTAGTTTAGGGGTGAGGCACTGGTTGTCTGTCATACAGGTAACCCTAGTACAGCATCCAGTCTCTCACAAACATTATTTTCATACTTTTGTACTACTCGATATAATTGTTCATCTACTAAGTATAAGCTAATTATGTTTGTGAAAGAAGAAAATAAAGATTTTGAATTTGAATTTGAATTTGAATTTCGAATATTCTCAAGACGCCTAAACACCCCAAGAATGCTTAAAATATATTATAATAACGTCATAAATTAAAAATTAATATATAAAACTATATAAAACTTTAACTGAATAAAAATTACACATAAATTCTCCACAAAAAATTGAGTTGATAAATTCTTTATTAGTACCTACACATCATATAAATCTCAAGAATATATAAAAATAATAAAGATAATTACAATGTTCTGTAATTTGTTATATCGAAGGTTTGTATGTCCTTTAAACACTAAAATAACAAAAAAAGGTTATTGGGATCTGCAAAACCCAAATAATTTGGTTTGTACTAAAATAAGTAGATTTAAAAATGATTTATAGTAAGTATGTTGCATGTGTGTATATTTTAATACGTGAAATAAAAACTAAGAAAAACATTAAAATAAAACATTAATTAAAATATAAATTACTCTTTTATCAACAAACATCGCAGAGATTTCGGTAATATTGTAATTTTAATCTAGAAATAAAATTTGTATCGTATATATTTTTTAATACCTATACTACTTATAATATCATAAAAAATAAATATTGGAATATTTTTGTTTTTTGTATGTTAGTTTAGTGTTATTCATTGGAATTTTCTCACAATGTCATTCAAAGTCACAACAACATAATATTAATTTTAATTATTTAATTAAAAATATAATGACGGAAAATTTGTATTTTTGTGTTCATGTATTTTTGTATGTTTGTAACGAATAAACTCAACTACTTAACCCTAAATTATCGCTGAAAATATCTTTCATCGCATTCGCTAACTATTGATGATAGAACAAACAAATGTTCTACAATATTATAGAGCACATCAATATCTATTGAAAACTATTATACTTATGTTACTATAACTACTTTTATATATTTAAATTATTTCGTATTCAAGACTGTTTCAATATCAGTATATTGAAACAGTCTTAACAGAAAAATCGGACATTCCATTCAAAAGATATTACGAATTTTATTCGGAAAATATTTTTTTTTTCAAAACCTACATTTTCTATAATTACTACCTACCTATATAATAACGCCACATACCTGCGCATCATGCGCATCGACCTTGATTTATTTTAGATGGTTAAGTTCATAATTTTTTTTGTGTTAGTTTTGCTATTCAATTATGTTAGGTATACTTGGGTATTTAATATTAACAAATTTAATCTAAATATTTTATAAATTGTGCTTATTTATTATAATACACATAAATACTGGCTTGCCCTCACTCCAGTTGGGAAATTATTTTTTTAATATTAGAGTTAACAGTTTAAAATAAAAAGTGTAGTGTTTACTTTACAAAATTACCTTCCGCTTTATATAAAAAGTCGCAACTGAGTTTGTAGGCGAGCGACACTGACGTGTGCTTTCTCCCAAACTTACCCTTTATTTAAACCAACTGACTGTGGTGATATAGTGATAAACTATAGTGATCGTGTATGGTGAAAGGGGGCCCCCTAAAAATGATCCAGCAACAAACCTGTAAGTTTAGGGTTCCGTACCTTTTGAGGTAAAAAGAAACCCTCATAGTATCACTTCTCTGTGTGTCTGTCAAGACCCCTTTTTTTAGGATTGCGGGGAGGTATCAAGTTGAAATTAATATAAAATATTCAAGCTTGCGGTCCCTTGCGGCTGGCAAAAAATGAAACTTCTAAGTCCACGCATTAAAAAGATATGACCGTAAAAATGGTCATTCATATAATTATAAGGTACTTCCCGATTATCAAGTATGGTGATATATATCCTATACAAGTAAAGGATAGAATTAAAAGACTGTAATTTTTTTTCTAAATCTTAAAAATTAATTCTTTTTTGACTGCTACCCAAGACCCTTTCTCTCAGAAAAACGTGAAAATATCAAGTTGAAATTTATATAATACGTTGTAATCTCTAGTTTCTCAAATATGAAAAAAAGATCAAACTTTTAAGTCAATATAATGAAAAGATATAGACGCTTTTATCTCATGTATTGTAATTTTGATTTTCGAGAAGAATTAAAGTTCAGGTTTCGTCTTTTGACCTAGGAACATGATTTTTGGCAAGACGCAAGGTCTTGTAGTACTAGTAGGTACGGCAAAAATCCGTAAAATGGTAACATGATGCTACATCAGTAAAAAAATTTGTTTTTTTATATTTAGGTCTTGACGCATTATTTGAAGAACACGTAAAGTTATCAAGTTGAAATTAATATTAAACATGGAAGTGTATAGTATCTTAAAGCTGTAAAAAATCAAACTTCTATCAATAAATATGGCCATTTATACTGTACTGACCACAAGTAGTTTTTCAATAGGGCATTTCACATATGCGGACAATGTTTGCGTTTTTAGTAATATTTTTTATAATATACAAAGTATTTTTACCGTTTTAACTCTGATTAACGATTTTATGATATTGAAATTTAAAAACTTTCAATAAATTTATTCCAAGAAAAAAGTAAATAGTTTGTAATGCAAAAATGTAATTAAAAAGAATATTTGGTAAAAAAGGCACCTCTTCCAATTTCTCAAATTTTCAAAACCTTTTTTCAAGCTCAACGTTCATCAGGATTAAATCTCTACCGAAGATATGTATATGTATAACATTCGAATGTTATAAAAACCCAAAAAATAATCGTATTTGTTGCCGTATCTTGTGAAATTTATCTAAAGCAATTTCGGGTGAGTATCCAAGCAACGACTGTAGCCGATGTGACATGTTGTTAATTGACAACTTGTAAAATATTTTAATCGACTCCAAAAAAAGAAGGAGGTTCTATATTTCACAATGTAATATATATTATTGATATAAGTTCACTGACTTCAAAACTATTTTAATATGAATATGTTTTAGTTTTTTTTGCATTTTTTAGTTTGAAATCTTTTAATTTTTTTTGTTAACATTTTTAATTACGTTTTCTTATATTCTTTTTGTAAGTAATTATAAATATGTCAATTGAAATACTCATTACTAGTGTCACAATACTACTTTTGATGATATTTTGACCCGCACATAAAAATTTGATAGTCCAATTATTTAAATTGTATGGAACCCTCAGTGTGCGAGTTCCACACTCGCACTTGGCCGAATTATTTTTTTAAAAAATGTAGCGGACATTTTTTAGAATTAAAATAGAAGTATAATAGTTTTAGAATTAAAATACTTTCAATTTAAATGTTAATTGATGATTCTGATCGAAGTGAGTAAGTCCTTGACGGACATAAGTCTGCAATTTACGTATTATACAGTTTATGTTCAGATATATGCAGTGCCCGATACTCGTGCAACGTGTGGATAGTGAAAAATAAAATAAAAAATAAGGTGCGTTAATAGAATTAAATAAATAATATATAAGAATTTTTTCACTACTGTAACAAAACGAACTTAATTTGGAATGTCTGCTGCAAACTGCGTGCGGCTGCTGAATCAAAACTTAAAACTAAAATAATTAGGTTGTTAATAAATATACTAAACATAAACGTGAATATATGTATTAAGACTTTTTTTAACAGAAACGTAAATGTTCTTATGATCAAAAGTTAGGTTAGAGATGTAATATAATATATAACTTAGACAGTACATTTATCAGATTGATTTCATTAATTTTCATAATTTATTTTTGAAAGAATTTATATTTTTTTAATGTGTTAATAGTTTCTATAATAATTGAACATTTTATTTATATTTAAGATGTCGCGAGATTCTGAACAGGATCTAGTTGCTTTGAAGGAATGGATGTCCAAGCAACCACATTTACCCCACGACTTAGGTAAGAGATTAATATTTACGTACGTAGCTTTACTTTTAAAAAGTTTTATAGATATAATTTGATGATTATCTAATAATATGTTAATATGTGTAGCAAAACTCCTTTTTATGAAAATTACGTGGATGGAGGAGTATGAAATTTTCCACACTTATAGTTTATATACAGAAGGAGTGCAGAATGATAATATTTTTTTTAATTATACATAAAAATACATTAAATCAATAAAAAAAAAACACAGTCATATATCCTCTTTTTTTATTGTTTAAGTAATTTAAATTTATTATGGTCGAATATTGACCACAGGTGACCACGAGTAATTTTAAATGACATTTCCTTTGATTGTATTGTTTTGTATCGGCATAATCTGCGTCATCATAATTTCTCTACAGTTTTATAATATAAATTAGGCAAGGTGAATCTAATCTGCAGAATGTAGAAATCAGTTCAGAGATTCATCCCATGCCCAAAACTCGCTTTAAGGCTATTAAAAGTATTCATTCTGAAAGAAGACTCGTGCTCAGTAGTGAGACATTAGAAGAGATCAACTAAGTACTTTAAACTTTAAAGGATGAACGAAGCGTTATTTAAAAAAATAGAGCTAACAGTCCTTCTTGCATCTATGGTGTAGCGAGAAAACCTCCTTGTAATCATATTATACATGATCGCCAATTCTCACCTCTCTCTTTGAATATCCTCGTGATCTTTTAGATCATCAGTTAGATAACATCGTGAACTTTTTCTGTACTTCTCCATTTTCCCTTAAAGACCAAGTATTAGCTGTTTTTGACATTAGAGCTTAGGCCTACAAATAATTTTTAAAAAATCCTAAGAACCCTGACTGATGGCGTTGAAAGAAATATATATGTGTTTATTTATTAGACCATCAATATATAAAATTAGAATGCAATGAGGGGATCTTTCAATAAACATCGCTACTGACGCAATACCGTCAAGATATTATTAAACATTACAATCTCTTACTATTATGACAGGAACTCAAGCTGTGCCTTGGACTTGTGACAAAGGTGTTGGGTTAAGGACATCCTTTAAGTAATTAAAACACTCGCCATGACCAGGTTC
The DNA here is from genome assembly GCA_905147385.1 of Limenitis camilla. Taxonomy (NCBI): domain Eukaryota; kingdom Metazoa; phylum Arthropoda; class Insecta; order Lepidoptera; family Nymphalidae; genus Limenitis; species Limenitis camilla. The sequence goes on from LR990240.1 coordinate 9,032,018, forward strand.
TCTCTTAACACAGAAGGCTAAGCTAACCTGACGATTCCATTTTATTTGATAACCATTTACTCTTTTTCGACATATATAATACATTAACATGAAGTTTACATCTTTATCATTGGAAGCACTGTAGATTTTGTATCTTCTTTACTCAACGGATTTTAATGCAGTTTTCAGCAATGATAGAGTGATTCAAGAGGAAGGTTCAATTGCACCCGTGCGAACCCGTGCGAAGCCGGGGCTGCTCGCTTAGTATAAATTTTAAAGTCAATCGCTATATGTCGTGATATAGACAGACGAGCAACAAAGCGTGACTATGTATATCCGCTTGACTGACAGCTATGGACCTAAAAACTCTAAATTTATGTGGAACTTCTGGAATATTCTGAGAACCCCAAGCGTGAGACAACAACGATTTGAATATTACGATTATTAATTAGAGTTTGCCTCTTAAAGTTCACATGCAACTAATATTATAAACGCGTAAGTTTGTAAGAATGTCTGGATCTATGTTTGTTACTCTTTCACGCAAAAACTACTTAATGGATTTTGATGAAACTTTACAATAATATAGCTTACACATCAGAACAACATATAGGCTATAATTTATAATGATATAAAGTGAATTATCTAAAATATAGCGGGTGAAACCGCGGGACGCAGCTAGTTATTAATAAACCTTCATTTGCTTCGCTATTAATATTATATAATCCGTTAAATGGCCATATATTTTAATTACAGCATTTATGTTACTATAAAGGAATGTAACTCAGGCATAGTGTGAAGTAGAAAATTTTCAACTTTTCCAGATGTGAAAAAGTATGGAAATCAGATAAATACCTCACATACAAATGCCTCTTTAAAATGTTAGATATAAGATAGGATATGAATGAAATACAGAAAAAACAGATTCAAATGGCGGCGGCAACCCTTCTGTCCAATATTAGATAGGGTTTAATATTAAAGGATACTTTAAAGGAAAAAACAATAAATAAACTTATAATATCTGGAGAAACTAGCTAGCAACACTGTTGATAGAATTTGATTTTGAATTTTTGAATGTCGTTTTTCGTCAATATTTTATAGACTAATAATATTTAAGAAATTTTTAAAGAAGATTCTTAAAGATGAGGGAATTTGCTATGAAAATTTCATTACTTCTGGAGCTCCATTATTTATAATTTTAATTTAACGCTGAAAATGGGTCTCCGCGCAATTCATATGACGTGCATGTCATATTCATTGTAAATGAAAAAAAAGGTTAAATAATTGTCGTAAATTTTTTCGCTTCGTGGAGCCTTTCTTATATACATACTTAACAAGATCACCCTATAAAAGTTAAAAAAAATATTCATACTTTGTTTATAATTTTTTTACTTAAACAACTTTACTTGGATTATTCAGTTTTAGTTCAGTTTGGTTAATGCAATATTGAAGAAATAAAAACTATATTATAGGAAGTAGATACATATGTAATAAAATACTAATTTCTTAATGACTATTTTATTGCATATTTATCTCCTTATTTACGCAAAACTTAACATATTCTCGCTATTTTATATTATTAAAACATCTTTTATTCATAATAATATAAATACGAATGTTTCTTAGGTTTAGACATTGATGTCTTAGATCCTGGGCACACACCTCTGACTTTTCAGTTATGTGTGTTTTAAGCAATTAAATATCACTTGCTTTAACGGTGAAGGAAAACATCGTGAGAAAACCTGCACTCCTGAGAGTTCCTTACAAAGTTCTTAAAGGTGTGAGAAGTCTGCCAATCCGCACCAAACCAGCGTGGTGGACTATGGCCTATCCCTCTCCTCACTCTGAGGAGGTGACCAGGCTCTGCAGTGAGCCATCAATGTCTTGTGATGATGATGATGAATGTTTCTTTGTATTTTGTCCCTGTGTTTTTCAAAATCATCCTTCAGTTGCTGGGTGAAAATGACACATCAAAACTTTTATTTGAGAAATTTTTAAACAAATTTTGAGTACAAGTAATTTACTACTAAACTGCTAACTATTAAAATGCTTATCTTTAAATAAAAATGGGTTTTTCTGTATTATAACGGGCTCAGTCTAACCTTAGGTTCAAAAAGTTTATTACAAGGAATTTAACACAAAATCGATATAACCACTTTTAAATTACCTATTGATTGATATTTCTTGATCTATACAATTTACTAATTGCATTCCATATATACTTATATTTCACTTGGAATGTTGGTATGATCTGGTTAAATCTTGTAACTGATTTCTAAAGCAGTTATCCTCAACTGATTGATATGAAATTAGGTAAAACGTTTATATTGGAAGACAATGCATGCTTAACTAAATGAAATCATTCTGAATCCAACATGACGGACTGTCCAAAAGAAGGAGTTTCTTTTGCATAAATAATATGGGTATCAAATGAAATCATTTCTTTAGAAAATTACCCAACATGGCTCAAATACACTTCCTGGTATCCGAATAAGCTCAAACTTGTTATACGGATGTAAGGACTGGAACTATCTGATGGTAACGATAGAATAGACGAATGTGGATTAATGTATTTCGTTATCATAAGTAGAAAAAGCGTGTTTATATTTATTTGAAAATTTCTGAATTATTACTTATATTTTTGTGTAAGTAATATAGGAAATAATATCAGATAAAAATGATTGGTTATCCTTTTATATGACGGAACTTCTTTGGCAATAAAAATTAATTTTATAGCTTCCTAATAAAAGATTGGAATCTAAACACACTTACTCAAAAGAATTAAGGTCCAATAGAAATTTTAAATTAAGGGGACACGAGTTTTAATGTTGTATATTTTAATTTTAAGAAATTAAATACCATTCCTGAGAGTTCCCTAAAAGTTCTCTGTCGGTGTATAAAGTCTGCCAACTTGCACTGGGCCTGCGTAGTGAACTACGGACTATGGCTTTATACCCTCCCCACTCTGAGGAAGAGACCCGGCTCATCAGTGGGCTATAGACGGGCTATTAAGATGATGATGACTTTTAATGAAAGTCAAGTAAAATTTAAATAAATCGCATTTAACTCTAAAATAAAGTTATATTTATATAAGAAACTTTCCACTTCATAGTTTGTCTACGTAACGTACAAGTTACAACATATGTTTGTATTCATTTATTAGACAGAGACGTCTTCTAAAATATACCCGGATACATAATGAATTTCAAGTACATAATTAAAATATCATATCATCTAGGAAATATGCTATTTAAAATTTTAAATAATGAAGAAAAAATATAATCGTATTTTTTTCTGTATACTTTGGCAAATTTTGCGGTATCTGTGCGAACATATTTCACTAGTTGTAATTAATAATAATAATGCGCAGAAAATATTAATAAGATTGAGAGTCGAAATTTTATAGCAGAAAAATAATCCCGTGCTTTTTAGCAAAATAACACATTTTGTTTTTAAAAGAGTATTAATGATTTTTGTCTTTTTTTTCAGATGGATTGCTGTTGAATTTTCTTCACAGTTGCTACTACAGCCTGGAAAAGACTAAACTATGTATAGATAATTTCTGCTCTACTCGTGCGCTGATGCCTGAAGTATATATTAATAGAGATCCATTGTCGCCTACATTGCAGATAATGCTTGATAATGCGTAAGTATAAATAAATTAGTTCTTTATCATAATATTTTTGATAATTAAATTGGTATTTAAACTTTCGTATAACAAACATTAACAATGCGGTAAACTTTCTACAATCTTTCAATCAGAAAAGCATGAGGTATGAGTAGTTCAATTTTCTAAAGAGCCTACCCAACCTACGCCAAAGGTTCCTCCCGTCCTTTGCCGTTGGTTCGTATTGGCTATTGCTTAACGACCGAAATTAATAATCAATCTTAATCCAATTTTTTTGGATGAGAGCCAAGTTCAGTATAAATAATATGCATCATCTTCGCTGACAAAAGATGTGTGCTAAGATATTCATATTATATGAGCCTATTTTTGTGAGAAAAATGGTAAAAATCAAGTTTCAATAAAATGCAACATTCTACTAAATTCATATAACAATTTCTTGGTAGGAGGTAAAATAAGGAGGTAATTACAAAATGAAATTATTTCAATTGAGATTTAAGCTCAAGATGTAATTAGGCTCTGAGGAGATACGAGGGGTCAAAAGTAGCACGAAATGTGAATTTCGGCAGTTGCGCCTCTGCTTCATCATATGTTACCGTCGCGTCTTGATTCAAAATTGGAATCTATTTTCAATCTGTGATCCAAAATTATCAGATTTGATAAAAAAATATACCGAATTTTATATACAGAAATTCGAATGTGGAACCTATTTATCGAATTGAATCAGGCGTTACTTTGCGGAAATTCATGGTTTAAAAGGAATCAAAATGTTACCTTGCTATAAACCGCGGCAATCTGAACTACCAGACTCGTATGGTACAATCTAGAAGAGCACCCTGTCCACACAAAAGTGAGACGCGCGAACCCGAACCAAGACACACCACACAAGTAGGTAGCTTGACGATCTAACAACCAGACTCGTACGGCACAATCCGGAAGAGCACACCGTTGACAGAAAAGTGTAACGCGCGAACCCGAACCAGTACACACCACACAAGTAGATCGCGATCGACAATCGACGTACGTTTCGCTCCGTAACCGAAGCATCTTCAGGACGTGTTGACTCTACAAGCGTCACTTGCTAGGTGACAATTTTGTTGAAAAAAACAGCCTTTTATACCTTAACTCAATACTCGATATTCGAGACGCAATACTCGATACTCGATACTTAACTCGGTACTCGTGTTTTGTTCTTACAACTAAAGATATCGAGTAGAGTGGATTTAGACACGTTTATTTGTTCGTTCAGCAGCTCAAATGTTTGATTGGTATTTTTAATTTAATTTCTAATTGCTCTAACAAATTAAGTTTAAAACCTTTATCGCAAATATGTAGTAATTTGTGAGAATGGCCCATATTGTGGCCGCTATCTAAGAGATGTTTAGCAAAATGGGATTTCTCAGGTTTATTGTTCCTAAAAGCAGCTAAGTGTTCTTTATACCGAATATCAAAACTACGACCCGTTTGACCTACATATTTGGCATTGCAGTCAGAACATTGAAGCTCATATACTCCTGATTTTTGGTTGTTACTCAGTTTATCTTTACCGTTACAAATAAGTGAATTATTGGTCTTGAAACCAACATTTACATTATGCGATTTGAGAATTTTCGCTATTCGTTCAGAAGACGGTCCAAAATAAGTTATACTAGATTTGTATTTATTTTGCTTTTCGGGAGGGACTGCATATAATTGTTTATTAATTTGTGCTGACTGTTTCTTTTTCATAATATTGTTAATGGTGTTATCATGATTAGTTACGCTTAGTAACTTAAAACTACTGGACCGATTTCAAAAATTCTTTCACCATTAGAAAGCTACATTATCCCTGAGTAACATAGGCTATATTTATTACAAGAAAAAATTAGAGATCCCCAGAAAATCTCACTAAAACCAACCCAAGGTGCAAAAAAAATAGCCATAAAATATCTTTCATCGCATGCGCTGCGAAAAGTATTGATGATAGAACAAAAAAATGTTCTAGAATATTATAGAACGTATCAATATCTACAAAAAAGTCCGCGAGACCATATGTCCAACTATTATAGTTATGTCACTATAACTACTTTTTTATATTTTAAAAGTTGATAAAAATGCCTATCAAAATCAGACCATGTTTTCTATACCTTTGTATTAATCCTTATCCAAATAAATTATTTCATATTCAAGACTGTTTCAATACCTGTAAATTACTTTTTGAATTATTAAAATCGGACCTTCCATTCAAAAGATATTACGAAATTAAAAATATCAATATAAACAAAAAATACACGCCGACGCGACGGGCCAGTGCCAGTGTAGTTCTATCTCGGTGATACTCGAAGTGCAGCGAGTGGTAGCGAGTAACGCCGAGGTAGAGGGGCACCGAAATGCGGGAGAGCCAAAATGTTTTAAACTAAATATTCCACCCGTGCGAAGCCGGGATGGGCCCCTAGTATTATTATATATATTCATCTCATTCTTTTGTCGATTTACTGAAGTTTCACTTCTATCGTGTGTGATTTTATTCAGGTTAATTCTCCTTCTTATAATATCACCGATGTAGATTTCATCCCATCTGAGTACTATTAATTATTTAAGTTTTATTATCATTAAAGTAACATTTCTTTCCAGAGTTGTAGCAGCCAACACATTCAATGATAATTATGAATATATGATATACAAATACGATGATCCTACGCTAGAAACATTTCGCTTCTACGAGGTCGTGAAATGTATATCAGTTCTAGCAGACATTTGGGTTAAATCTTCCCCTCCATTAGTTGAGGGGCACTATATTATCATTGATATGACGCATTTCAGTTTGAAAATGCTTCCCAAAATTAATATCATGTATTTTAGAGACTTCGTCATGTATTTATTGGTAAGTTCATATTAATTTCCTTTTAGGTGTCACAATAAGGTATTTGCAACCTAATCTCCATTTAAATGGATTAAATTAAAAAGTCCGATCCAGTTAATCAGGTTTATAGCTCTTCTAACGATAATATTACTAAAAAAATATTAATTTTATTTAAAATTTTATATTTCGATTACAGGAAGCAATGCCGGTTCGTGTTAAAAAAATTATTGGTGTAAACGCTCCAACATTTTATGATAAGTTATATGCATTCATAAAGCCTGTTTTGCCTTCAGAAATTCATAGCATTGTAAGTTGTTATAAACATAAAATAACACAATAGTTCCAAAAGCATAAAATTCTCGTTAAAGATAATTATAAGACTGGTTTTATTCTTATTTTTTTACACGCCAATTAATATAATACGATGATTACTAAGGAAGATACTAGAGCAATTAATTCAATCTTTAAGTAGCATTAGCGGCCTTGAAGATGCCCTCCCTTCTCTTCAGTGTTTAGCATATATTTTATAGTATATCATGTATTCTAAAAATAAACAAAACATTTGTCTTTTGTGCACTGCTATAATATGGCTTTCTACGCTTATGGTTGTCTGTTAGAAATCACTGTAAGTGATATGCCCGCCTCTCCATGTTATTGTGTGCAATAAAGTATTTATCTATCTAAAGTTTCTTAATGGCATTAATTTTTAGATACATTTTTTTACCGACCTGGAGGGTCTGCATCAAATGATTGACAAAAAATATTTGCCAAAAGAATATGGAGGCGATGCTCAAGGAATTTACGAACAAAGTCGGGGTTGGCGTAAGAAAATAGAAGTAGAAAGGTTTGTTAAATAGTTATAAATATGCTAAATCAATATTTGAAATATATCCTTTAGACATAATAAGACATTAAATATTACTTTAGGTATAAAAATTATCGCAATATTCGACAGGATGTAGTTTTTAGATCACTTTGAAATAAATTAACATTTATTCAGTTAATATATTTTGTATTATTTTAAAGTTTAATGTAGAGATCGCTAGTTAAATTAAGTCAGTAACGAATTAGACGATTTTAATTTTGATTTATAAAACAATACATACTAAAAACTTAATTTTTATTTTAGAAAATTTTTCGCAAATGATCACTCTTGGAAAGCTGATATAAAGAAAAAGCCTAAAAGTTGTGACAAGACGATGAGCGGATCATTTAGGACTTTATCAATTGATTAAGTATTATTTTAGACTAAATTATACCTACACTAGTTTGACAAAAATATGTATTTTATTATAAAAATGTTTATAAACAAATGGTAAACACTCACGTTTTGTTTTTGTAATATATTTTACTATAGTTTCAACCGCATTCGGCGGTCTTCACCGTTGTCTAAAAAACGTAAAATATTGTAACTTTTGTCACCTACAAGTGACATCGTTGTCCCCCGAGTTACGACCGCGCGCGAGTCCACTCTCTGATGAAGATCGCCAGATGGGGTTGAAATTATAGTAAAATATATTACAAAAACAACACGTGAGAGTTAACTATATTTTGTTCTTTATTGATAAATTAATTTGCAAAGAAAATGCTAAATCCCGCGAAACATATTTTCCACATAAATGCAAATTCATGGAAGAAATGCTTCGGAAACATGACAACTTCAATATGCATAAGCACATTAAGGAAATGGTAGGGTGGAACAGTAATCATTTAACACCCCTGATTGACGACAGAGGAAATCTTCTTTTGGATGTGGAGAGAAGGAAAAGGATTTGGAGCGAATATATTTCTAATATGTTCGCAAATTCATCTTGAAATCTTGCCTTACTTCAATTTGATAACTCGGGTCCATCTATTATGAATTCAGAAGTTCTGCACGCATTAAGATCAGCCACTAAAGGAAAGTCACCCAGACCAGACAACAACTCCTAGAAGATGAGCAGATTGACGTACTAACCAACTTTTTCAACACGAATTACCCTGGAACTCTTCCTAAAATTTGGTTAAAATCAACTTTTATCACCCTTCCTAAGAAAAATAATGCAAGGATGTGCAAACACGAGGAACTCATGGAACGCCTAGATGATATTGGTTTGAAGACCTTAGAATAATTAGGAACTTATACGAGCGCAATAATGAAGGTAGAGCGTGAATATACAAATGAGATCGATATTTGCAGAGGAATTTGTCAAGGTTGTGTTTTGTCCCCAAATGATTGTAGACAGAGTTCATGTAAGTAGCGAAAAAGCTGGCCTGTCCATTAATACTAAATTCAAAGACTAAATTCATGATGATATCAAGGGATCTTTCAATGCAACCTAGAATATCAGTAGCATGTGAAGATCTTGAGCGTGTCCGACAATATAAGTATCTTGAAGCTTGAGTGAATGAAGCATGGGAATCTGACCAAGAGATTAAAACCCGGATTGAGATTGCTCGAGCGTCATTCAATAAAATGAAGAAAGTTTTATGTTGTCGACAAATGAGCCTTAAACTAAGGATACGTATTTTGGAGTGCTATATCCGGCTGGTAGTAATGGCTGTGAAGCGTAGACTCTAAAAGAAGATACTAGAAGGCGATTAAAAGCGTTCGAGATGTGGTGCTACAGACGAATGTTGGGTATAAGTTGGGTACAATAAGTTTCCAATGACAAAGTTCTCCAACGCGTAGATAGAACCCGAAAACTGATGCACAACGTTAAAAAGCGAAAGGTTGAATATCTCGAGCACGTGTTTCGACACGAAAGATATAAGCTGCTTCAATTGATAATGATGGGCAAGAATTAAGGAAAAAGACACGTTGGACGACATAAAAAGTGTGTGTCGTGTCGAATCACCAGTATAGGAGAACTCTTTCGTTTGGCTCAAGACAGACGAAGATTTGCAGAGCTGACGGCCAACCTCTAGTAATATACAGGCACAGTAAGAAGAAGAATTCTTTATTTATTAATATTAAAACTTTTAATTTGTTATGTCACGAAAATTTAAGCATTTTTTTCATCCTCATGTCCAAGTTATTAAAAAATAACCATTTCTTTTTAAATAAAATAATTCAAATTCATTTAGATGAAAAATTATATATTCATTTAGATTGTACAGTGGGTTTTTGTAAAACTCGCGTTTTTATAAAACTTTTATGAATTTGACAAATTACGTTTGATTAGTGTTGCCAGATATTTTTTAACTTTTGTCACCTACAAGTGACACTAGAAATAAAGAAGTTTTGACATTAGTAGATATATTATTATTTTTTTTTAATTATCAGGATAAATAAATATAAATTAAAGTGTACCAAATTATAGTTACAGGAAAACGTTCCTAGGAAACCATCCCTAACTTTTTAAGATGTTCTGAACTGCTTTCACAAATTTTTGAGAAAGTGCTAAAATCTAAAAATAAATATTTTTATGTCTATCGATCCCACTTTGTATGAAGATCAAAAATCTCTATGGGACCATTTAAGGTATGAGTACTAGGAATGCCAGAAATCGCCAAAAACATTTTCCATACATTTTGTACTGAAAAACAATAAATCATCTCGTAATACTGTTATTGCCAAACAATCCTATTGCTTACTGTGATTAAAAGATTCTTTAAGGCCAGCTTAAATTTAAATGCAAAAAATAAGGAACTTAAAAATAGGTGAGCTACGAAATAAATAGCTCAAAATGACAGTCATTTTCTACATAAGTTTATTCGTTTTTGTACTGAGCAAGTAGCAGCGGATAATTTTTTTACTGAACACTGTAATTGTAATTCCTTTTGTAGATTTCGTTGTTTAAGTAGCCCCACAAAAAAAAAGTGTTCCTATCCACTGTGTCCCGAATCATCTATTCAAATTCCGCGGACTAATTTAATTTCGTACGATGTTATTTCGGAGATCACCTATTTTTAGGTTTGCATGACATATTGTGTCGTACCGTAGTTTTTGTATCCCTATTATAGTCTTTTGATCCCCATACGAAGTAGGATCGATAGATATAAAAATATTTATTTGTGGAATTTTTTTCGCTGACCGTACCGAATTTTCTCAAAAAACTGTGAATGCAGTTCAGAATATCTTAAAAAGTTAGGGATGGTCTCCTAGGAACGTTTTCCTGGAACTATAACGGTTAAGGTACCTGCCCTTACTGACCCGTCTCAAAAATCCACCTGTATAATAGAAATATAATTAAATTATTACGGAAATAAACAAAACCTAGTATTTCTATTTCCTTTTAAATCTTTCTTTGTAACAATCGGTCAAATAAATCGAGGTTATAAACATTGCAATCAAAAAGAAAGGGAGTAACAGTAAAATTTTTGTGTGGGGTCAAATAGAAGTTTGTAAACTAGTTTCTCTATACCATATACGTGTCGGCATTGACCCACTAAGCCGATGTAAAAAAAAAAACAAATTACATAGATACATACATAAATTCTATAGGATTAATAATAGTAAGAATAAATCCTTATCATCTCAATTGAAATGAAAGATAAGCCGAAGTTTAAGTTAGTAAGGATTTTTTTTTTAATTGACTCGCCCTAACTTTACTCAATAGTAAATGACAAAAATCTATTTAATCGGGATAATAAGTAGGCTATGGGTAGTTAGACAATTGACTGTCATTGTGCAAAAAATTATTTCGACCTACTTACAACTTCCAATAAAGTCTAACCAACAAACTTACTGTCATATCACTACATAGTATAAAACAAAGTCGCTTCCCGCTGTTTGTCCCTATGTAGACTTAGATCTTTAAAAGCAAGCAAAGGATTTTGATGCGGTTTTTTTAATAGATAGAATTGATTCAAGAAAAAGGTTTGTATGTATTTTAAAGGTTTCTAATGTGATGTCGGAAATAAACACATTTTTTGCGCTTACATTGCAAACGCTGGCTGAAGTTTACGAGATGGATCAAAATAATATACTACAGTATTGTACACCTAAAAAGGGGACTGCTCTTAGGGACCCACAATAACCAACAAGTCGTGGGTTCAAATCCCGGACATTGGACTACTGGCGTGGCCCACTCCTGACACAAGCATTTAGATTAGTTGGAGGGGTAAAGGGAATACTAGTAGTATGTGATCCATCCTACTAGTAATCTTTAAAAAAAAAAAAAAAAATTATCCTTTACTTTTTACGAGAAATAATGGCTTATTTACGAAGCGATTTTAAACAATACAGCATTAATCCTTATCCAATTAGGTACCTTAAAAACCCTTTACAGATTCAAAATGTAGGGACATAGCGGTTAGTTATAGACTAGTTTATAATATTTAGTATGGATATATGATTTATATTAAAACAAAAATCGGAAAATATGAAATATTTTATTTCTTTCGTTTTTACACAATTTAATATACTTAGACTAAAATTTTAAGATATAACAATTACACCAACACCTTGCTTTAGATTTATTTTTTGATATCAATAATATTTCATGGTTATGGCATATTATTGTATATTATGTAGGTGTTTCAGTTCAATGGAATTAATCTCTTAATTTTATAATTATCGACGAATACGACGAATAATTAATTTCTTAGCAGAAAGCAACATATTTCTGTAATAAAAGCAAATAAGGATTTCCTTTAAGGTGGATTTATATTTGTCTGTATTGATTGAAGGCGTCAGAACACGACATATAAATGTGAAAACTAGCCATCACGCCACGACACGACACGTCAGATAAATATAAATCCACCTTTATTCTAGTGTTTACGAAAAATATTTAATTATAGAGCTATGTCACATTTATTGAAGAATATTAATCAAGTGAGATGATTTTTGGTCTTTTTTGAGAATACTTCAATCGTCATCTTAATTTTTCAATTTTTCATTACATAGTTAAAAATTTAAATAATCTACACCAGCCCTGTATTGACGTATTGCAGTTCTAGGGCGTTCCATAGAAGTGTCAGAAAAAAAATATTATTCACCTATCCCGACTTTTGTGTTTGTGCTTCCTATACGGAGTTAAATATTTAAAGCTAAATCTAAGCACTAATAATATTTTAATAATGTATCACTTAGATAAAAAGTTTCATATACGATTATAGAGCAGACACATCTCAGATATATAGAGCAACATAGCTATACGATATTAAAAAAGAATAACTCTAAGCAACAAACGAGTTGAAAAGAATAATAGTTATTCACAAACTTTTACTGGTAATTGACTGTTATTGAAAAATGGCGTCTTAACGTAATTTTAAGATGGCTTATGTTTATTACTTTATATTGTCGATATTATTATTAACATTTAACAATTATATCTCAATGTAAATATTTATTACGTGTAATATAGCGTTAGTTTAATGTGATGAGTCTTGTGATAACTTGAAAAAGCCTTGTAAACTTACACCTTGCTCGCAAGTCCTATGTTTTTAATAGTTACGTAACGTTAACACGGCAACATTATTGAATGTTGCCCACTAACACCAAGAAATATAGTTATAGGTAACTGGTTAAAAAATCAGTGCATAATATATAAAAATTACTTTTAGTCAAAAGCAAGAGATCGGAAGGATCCAGGCAAGTCTTTAATTCTTGAATCGTCTTGACTGTCTGTCGGTCGTAACATTTCATCCACCGCCCAGCGCTTGTCGTTTGCTAGGAACCAATCTCTGAAAAAGTGAAATTTATTTATTTAAGGCATATTTAAATATTTTTAAATCGTATTCATAATAAATTCTCAAATTAATTCCATATACTTTCAACTCCAAGGAATCGCTAATTTATATAAGATAATAAACAAGAATGGCTAAATTTGCATATTTAGGTAATGAAATAGGATTCAAGGATTTTATTTATTTTTATAACATAAACGAGATTACGAAAAATTATACAGCAATTCGCCATTATAGGCATAACCGCTGACCAATTGAATTACGCCATAACAGTCAACGTGGAGGCAGAATAATGTCTATCTTTAGTTTATCTTTTTTGTGTCTATAACACCTCATCTTTGTTTACACGTTACGTAGAGCCCGTAATAATTATTGTAAAATGTTAATAGGTACATTGTTTTGAAAGTTTGCGTGATCGTCATCATAGTATCATCTTTCAATAGTGCATCGTATTTTTAACTCCCGACGCAAAAACGACGGGGTGTTATAAGTTGATTTTGATTTTGTTTTTCTTGTTTGAAATGTGAATTAGTCGGGAGTGATCTTAGCCATGTTTCATGAAAATCAGTCCAAGATGGCCGCCGCCACAAATTGGCGGATTGCATATTTTTTCACACCTCCCTCATTATGGGTATCAAATTAAAGGGCTTAACTAGTAGAATATTATACACTATAATAAGTTTCAAATCCAAGATGGCCGCCACCACATAATGGCGAATTACGGATATACTATTTTTATTATTTTTTGTCGGGGGTTTTTTAGTTTTTTAATTTAATATTATAATAATACTATATTATCGCCTTGTGGGACTGCACTAATAAACTTACAAATTTTTATGCAGATGAATATAATTTACCTTTTAGCTTCAATTCTCTTGATCCAGTACCGTTTGATCTGGTCAATTGAGCCAGCATTACCACCGTATTCAGTAGGAAGCAAGTCCCGGGGCACGTCCTGGTACAATGTCTCTGAATTTGGCTCGTGGAATTTAATCTGAGAAATGAAGTTTAAGATATTTAAAATAACTAAGTCTTGTTTACCGTAATATATCAATATTAATATTACAAAAAGAACTATTTTTTTTTCTCAATTTAAAAAGTGCCTAATAGATTAAACGGTGAATATAATAAACCCTAAACCTAAACCTTTTACAAAACAAATTCAAAAAATTGGGAGCAGATTTCCCTTTACCCTTTTTGGGTACATGTTAGCATTCTACATAACGTATATAATTCTGTTTTACTGAATAAACACTAAACTGAAACTTCATTTTTTTTATGTTAGATAAGGTCGGCGAGCAGACGGTCCACCTGCTGGTAAGTGGCCACTTTCGCCCATGGACATCGAAAAACAAAAGATACTCTCTTGTTTTGTCGATGCGTTGCATGGTGAAGAAAAAAATTCTGCTTTTTCAGCGAACACTCAGCAAGAGCCCATAGTCCACCAGATCCGCAACATTAATGGGATGGGAGAGGGAGGAGGTAAGTCTGGCCCACATGCGGCTCGACTGGAACGCGTCTTTAACACTTTGCGGTCGGATTCGCATGCTGGTGGTCGGAAGCCAGTCGGGGAACAAATCCCCTACGCGATCTTATTTTAAATTTAAAACATATTTAAACTATAATTTTTGAGTTAATGTTGTAGTTAATGAACAAACTTACCAATTTAGCGACTTCAGCTTTCAGGAATGGTTTGCAAAGCGCGAAAATCTTTCCGATGTAAGAAGGTGCGTTGATCACATGAACTTGTTTTAACCTTATAGGTATAGCTTCCTAAAAAAATATATGAAAAAAATAATTATCTGAATAAATATATGAGCTTCGTTTGTATAAATCTATTGTCAATCTATACATATAATAAAATCATAGAATTGCCTTGTTTGTGCACCACGTTAAAACACTGATACATTTATAGCTGAATTAAACCATAGGGTACTTTTTATCCCGAAGAAACACCGCTCCCGTGGGATAGGATGGTAGAACAAATTTTTCAACTTCAGCACTATTTGTTCAACTTGTTAAACATATACTTCTAAGAATCGAAATTAAACTTTTTGAAGTATGGATGACAATATTATCATCATAGTTGCTCTATTTTTATAAAATAACATTTATTTTAATAAGTCTAATATATTGGACTAAGAATCGGGAGCGAAACTGAATAAAAAAATCCAAAGTGACTAGCTTGAATCTAGGTTTATTTAACTGGTAATACGAGTAATGTTTTTTCTAGATAGAATTAACACATAAATATATCATAGTAATAAACTAAATCACGATGTCATGGCATAATTATAGCAAGTAATAATTTAGTTCCGCGACAGGTTTAAATCTACTAAGAAAAAATTAATTTACATTTAATAGAATTGCAATGCGTTAATTTTTCCGGTTGCTTCTTTTTGTTTATACAGAAATATTTGTAAATATAATGTGATTTCCTAATATCATTTTGATAGCGGCGATCCAAAACGTCTACCAAAGCCTAAAATCTAGAAAAAATCCCTCAAAAACTCCTTTTTACAACTAAAAACGGAACTACATGAATTACATGATCGTTTGTTTTTAATTTAAAAATGCTATTTTTACTAAGTATTTTTTAATCATCGAGTTATATACTTTGAAGCAGATTTTAAAGTTTTATATGAGATGTCGTAAATGTTTTATAATGCTATAAAACAGTCACGGAATGATCTAGAAAATTTGCAAATTAATACCAAATACCTAACATGAAAATACTAAATTGACACGTTTACACACATTTTTCATTATTAAAATAATCTAAATAAACCAAAATATACACATACATATTATACTAACTTATAACTTATTCTTATACTTATTGATAATACAATAACTGACAAACAAACTATTAATACTTTAAATAAAAAATAACAAAAAATAATAGACACAATTATTAGAAGAACTATTAGACTGACATTAAAAGTTTTGTGGTCATTTATATAAGTATGAGATTTTACGTAATAAAAATCATGGATATCATAATAACTTTTACTGATGAAACTCCATCATATAGAACAAAGATTGGTTATACGTCTAACATCTTCATTTTAACTTTAATATTTAACATAAAATCCTTTTTACTATATAACGAATATTCAAAACTACACTCTCGGTCAACAAGATTTGTACTGATATTACATGTTTACAGCTGACGTAATACCCGTAGAACGAAACAAAAAATATAAACTCAAAGATTATAGACTATATTTTGGATAATTCACACTATATCATTATAAATTATAGCCTATATGTTATTCTGAAGTGTAAGCTATATTATTGTAAAGTTTCATTAAAATCCATTCAGTAGTTTTTCGTGAAAGAGTAACAAACATCCATACATTCTTACAAACTATCGCGTTTATAATATTAGTAGGATTTTGACGGAAGAATATTAATATTAAATGATTTATTAATGCACGGTCAACGTCCATCATGAGATGAGGATAAATATTACATAAGCTATGAAACATTGTGATCAGCGTGTGGTGTATTAAACGTTTTACAACTTGGTATTTTTCATGGATTTGTATATGATACAGCCCCGGATCTAGGATTTTTTTCGAACCGGGGCAGATACTTCATGAGGGCGCCCCTCTTTACAAATATGTAATCAGCGACGGTTGCTGAAGAAACGATTTATAAAAAGGCATGAAGTGCTTAAAGTATATGCCATTCCTATCTTAGACCACCTCCAAAATCTGATTGCATCCCCTCCAGCGGTTTTTAGCGCTGTTGTATAAAATTCCTTTAAGGCCGTGACGGTTTGACCCGTCTAGATCAAGCGCTATTACGATACATTGTCGTTTTGTAAATAAAAATGTTCGCAATTATCATCCATTAAATGCAGATAATACTTTACATATATTTTTAAACAAATTGTAGTAAATTATTACGTAATTAAGGTTAAAACGATTATTATGAAATTATTTCCTATCAACTTTATACAAATAAAAATTTACAATTGTTACGAAATATAAACCAAAAGGGTTCAAGAAAGAATTTCTTTTGTTTGTTTTTCCTATGGTTATTAGACATTTCTTCGCTTGGGATAAATGGTTTTTCTATGCACAGGCTAAAAAAACTTCCTCTATCTATACTAATATATAAAGCTGAAGACTTTGTTTGTTTGAACGCGCTAATCTCAGGAACTACTGGTCCGATTTGAAAAATTCTTTCAGTGTTAGATAGCCCATTTATCGAGGAAGGCTATAGGCTATATATCATCACGCTAAAACGAATAGGAGCGGAGCATCACGGGGACGAAGCCGCAAGGGTCGGCTAGTGAAAATATAAATGTGTGCCAGAACTGAATTAAAGTTCATATGATGCGTAAAACACAAAGAAGATAATTTCTCTTATAATGTGCTTACCTGTGTATAAAGCATATATTTTCTCAGCACAGCCAAATTAACTTTCCCTATGAATTTAAGAGAAACATTCGCAGAATCGAATATCGGTATCTCCCCCGAGGGTATGTCATCTTCTTCAGTCAACCTGGTGTCAGCGAGCATGAAAAATGTTTTTACAGCGTCCACAAAGTTGAATAAATCTAAGTCTGGGTTGTTTAGTCTGTAGATAAACACTTTGTAGTTTTCTTTCGTCTTGTTCGGAAGCGGCAACATGTCTCTGTGAAAATTAATAAAACTTTTCTATACTAATATTATAAAGAGGAAAGATTTGTATTTTTGGATTTTTGTATTTTTGTATGTAACGAATAAACATAAAAACTACTGGACCGATTTCAAAAATTCTTTCACTATTAGAAAGCTACATTATCCCTGAGTAACATAGGCATATTTATTACAAGAAAAAATAAGAGATCCCCAGAAATTCTCACTAAAACCAACACAAGGTGCAAAAAAATTAGCCATAAAATATCTTTCATCGCATGCGCTGCGAAAAGTATTGATGATAGAACAAAAAAATGTTTCACAATATTATAGAACGTATCAATATCTACAAAAAACTCCGCGAGACCATATGTACAACTATTGTAGTTAAGTCACTATAACTACTTTTTTACATTTTAAAAGTTGATAAAAATGCCTATCAAAATCAGACCATGTATTCCATAACTTTGTATTAATTCTTATCCAAATAAATTATTTCGTAATGAAGACTGTTTCAATACCTGTTAATTACTTTTTGAATTATTGAAATCGGACATTCCAGTCAAAAAGATAATCAAGATAAATAAAAAATAATCCCAGACGGTCCGCCGGCGCGGTGTGGCCTCGCAGCGCAGCGAGTAACGCGGCGACAGAGGAGCGACAGAATGCGGGAGCCAAAATGTTAAAAAAAAATTATCCACCCGTGCGAAGCCGGGACGGGCCCCTAGTATATTATAAAGTTGTATTGCTGCAGATCTAAATAAAATTTTGGGCTTTGTTGCATTCAAATCGGATGTAGTGTAAAAGTTATTATCATATTAAAATATATTTATATAAAAATAATACATATTGTTTACGTCTTTTATAAGCTGCCAAATAAATACATTAATAATTTTGCATTTAAAAATATATTTTTTCTGTTCTATCTTTCTTATCGCAGTTTTTGCGCGGCCATGAATCGTTAGTGAGTTGTATAATTTTTTGTTATAAAGATATGGAATATTTTTATTAAAGTCATTAAATAGTGCTTACGTTAAAAAGAATAAAAAAACCATGTTGACAAAAATTCCGTATTAAAAAAATATCTTAGAAAAGCAGTCTCTATGAAAATTATCACCGCCACTAATATTCTAATGGTTGTTATTGTAAATAAATGTATGAAAATTATCAGAATTCTATAAAGATACTCACGTAACCTCAAAAACTCGTCTGATTTCTTGTGACCAGGGGTCTCTACTAAGGAACAGCTCTGGTGCTGTAGAGCGGATAGTGAAGAACAGGTCTATGGTCCGCTTCACCCGTTCCATGCTCTCGCGACAGCTGATGTAGAATCGACGGAGAAGAACATCCTCTGATGGAAAACAATTTGGATGTATAAAGAACTGTGCAATGTTTCATGTGTATTTTTTCTTCAGTATGAATATATATTCATTATGTTATATAAATTGTTGGACAATTTTTTGTTAAATTACGCAATAACTCATGAGAAACATATAAATAAATTATAAAAACCAGAACATCATTACGCAATCTTAATTTTTTTAAAGGGAAGTCGTCAATGCATCTTTTTTTAATAATTATATAATGTTATTTATATGCCAAACTATTCAGCCTGTACATTCTTCGTCCGGGTGCAATTTATCACGTGTATTTAGGTTTAATTTCACTTTTCAATGGCTATTTTGGCGATAATGGCTTACACATAAAGATTTAAGATAAACATAACCATTATAATTCATCTATGCTAATATTATAAAGAGGAAAGATTTGTATTTTTATATTTTTATATATAACTTAAAAACTACTGAACCAATTTCAAAAAAAGCTACATTATCCCTGAGTAACATAGGCTATATTAATAACTAGAAAAAATTATCATATTCAAGACTGTTTCAATATCTGTAGATCAATTTTTAAATTATTAAAATCGGACATTCCATTCAAAAGATATTACGAAATTAAAAATATCAAAATAAACAAAAAATACACGCCGAAGGGCCGGCGTAGTTCTCCGTAGCGCAGCGAGCAACGCGGTGAGAGAGTGGGCACCGAAATGCGGGAGAGCCAAAATGTTTAAAAAATATATTATATAGTACGTGACACGAACAGCAGCAGTAGCTACCACTACACATAGTAGCGAACGAGCCTACTTACTTCACACTTATCGTTATACTAGTCGACCCGCGCAACTTCGATCGCGTGATGCTTCGCTCCTATTGGTCTTAGCGTGATGATATTTTAACCTATATAGCCTTCCTCGATAAATGGGCTATCTAAAACCGAAAGAATTTTTCATATCGGACCAGTTGTTCCTGAGCAATTATAGCCTATGTGTTATTCTGATGTATAATCTATAATATTGGAAAGGTTTAATAAAATCTATGAATAGAAATATATATGTCGGAGCATAGTAAAAGATTATCGATTAATCGAATCGTTATCGTTGTCTATGGCGTTGAAGTGGGGTAGTAGTCACTTCCGTTGTTTTGACAGTATCTGACCTCGACCCTTTATATGCGATCGACAGTCTAACTGAAGTCTTAGTCGTGCGCGGTCTCTCAAGAAGTGAACGTCATCTAAGTAGTGCTAGTGATAGTGATAGTGTCAAGTGCAGTGTAGTGTGGAAGTGCTGTCCAACTAAGGTCACGTAAGTCCTTACAATGTAATTGCCACGTGGTTAAGTAAACACAATGTTAGGTTAGGTTAGCCTTAGGTTAGGTTAGCCTTGTGTTAGATTCGGTTCATGTGCGTTTAACCTTGGGTTTAAACAGAGAGCCTAGCAGTGGAGGTGAGTGTTATGATCATTTAAAGGATATCCTTAAGCCTACACCTTGGTCACAAGTCCAAGGCACTGCTTAGGTTTCTCTCGTAATTGTAGGAGATCATATTTGATCATTTATCGGTTCAATAGGAGTATCTACGTTGCGTTTACCCAATATTCCACTCATTACCATCACCCCCTTTTAGTGTTCCCCAATACTCCCATCTTCCTCCTTCCATCTCCTTTCACATCGTTTTAAAATCCCCGACATATATAATACATACAAAAGATTTGCGTTTGTAATATTAGTAAGGATATGTCAATTCACACGCTATTGAATTCATAATTTAGTATGAATTTCATATCATTTAATGTACTACTACTGTATTATATAATTATAGTATATATAACTAGATATATCAAATCTCATACAAAGGAGTATGAGATTTGTAAATACGCAAGACGCTTTAAAAGGGGTAGAATTTCCTCAACGTATCATATGCCTTGACATTTGTTTTCATATTTATTACATTAGATCTACACAGTAAACTTTTTTTTAATGTGTTTATTTTACTTTTCGAACGACAATGTATTGTACATTAAAATGAGAATATTTATGGTGTCGAAATGAGAAAATGAGAAACGACATGGATTTGCATGCAATGCATAACTTACAATATATATAAGGTTAAACAATAGATGCCTTTAACGATGTTACACACTTTGTTCTACTATTGTGTAACGTTAAGAGAAGATTAGGTACGGTACTTAAAACGTGAAGAAACAAAAATACATTTTTACAAATATACTGGTTTTGTAAACTAAGTACTGGGTAGTGTATAATTTTGCTGTTAATTGTTATGTTGGAAACACTAATTTGAGTGGCATCCTGTTATGATGTTGATAAGATTTATATGAGTAGCATTATTACTTTCTTGAATATCCAACTGATTAACATCAATTGAAGAATTGAAATTGAAGGAGTAACGCTGAAGGACTGTGTCTAAAGTATAACCCCAGGGGGATATATTCTAGTCAAGCCTTCATCCTGTTAGTCGGCGTAATCATGTATCATAATAACTACATAGTATAAAACAAAGTCGCTTCCCGCTGTCTGTTTTTATGTATGCTTAGATCTTTAAAACTACGCAACAGATTTTGATGTGTTTTTTTAATAGATACAGTGATTCAAGAGAAATGTTTATATCTATATCTATACTAATACTATAAAGAGGAAAGATTTGTATTTTTGTATTTTTGTATGTAACGAATAAACATAAAAACTACTGGACCGATTTCAAAAATTCTTTCACCCTTAGAAAGCTACATTATCCCTGAGTAACATAGGCTATATTTATTACAAGAAAAAATTAGAGATCCCCAGAAATTCTCACTAAAACCAACACAAGGTGCAAAAAAATTAGCCATAAAATATCTTTCATCGCATGCGCTGCGAAAAGTATTGATGATAGAATAAAAAAATGTTCTACAATATTATAGAACGTATCAATATCTACAAAAAACTCCCCGAGACCATATGGTCATATGTCCAACTATTGTAGTTAAGTCACTATAACTACTTTTTTACATTTTAAAAGTTGATAAAAATGCCTATCAAAATCAGACCATGTTTTCCATAACTTTGTATTAATTCTTATCCAAATAAATTATTTTGTAATGAAGACTGTTTCAATACCTGTTAATTACTTTTTGAATTATTGAAATCGGACATTCCAGTTAAAAGATATTACGAAATAAAAATATCAAGATAAATAAAAAATAATCCCAGACGGGCCGCCGGCGCGGTGTGGATGCCTCGCAGCGCAGCGAGTAACGCGGCGACAGAGGAGCGACAGAATGCGGGAGCCAAAATGTTAAAAAAAAATTATCCACCCGTGCGAAGCCGGGACGGGCCCCTAGTATATAATAAATACATAATATAGTAGAGAAACACTGATAATTTTAGAGGATTCTAATGTGATGTCGTAAATAAACATATTTTTTGTGCTTACATTGAAAACGCTGGCTGAACCCTACGAGATAGATCAAAATAATGTACTACAGTATAGTACACCTTAAAAAGGTCTACAAAAAAGTCACCGATAGTATATGTCTAGCTCTCTTAGGGATAACCCACAATAATAATTTTTTATCCTTTACTTTTTAAGAGAAATAATGGCTTATTTACGAAGCGATTTTAAGCAATACAGCATTAATCTTTATCCAATTAGGTAGCCTAAATACATTGTGCGTTTATTATAGATCAATATGACCCTTTACAGCATGTAATTTAAATGAATATTTTCGAAGATATTACAGATGTAAAATGCAGGGACATAGCGGTTACGGCTAAATACACTCGTTAAATTGCACCCGGGCGAAGCCGGGACGTGTCGACTAGCAGACTATAACTCTTTTATTTTATTAACAGTAATAATTGTTGGTCGATCTAATTTCTTTACCACATATAGATATATTAGTGTTCCTAACGAGCGAAGGTCAATTTACTTTGAATAATATTTTAAACGACAATCAATGGTTTCATTTATACGACTTATATTTATTTATTTAAATCATATAACTAATATGTATCAGCTGATTATAAATGCAAACTAATGCATAAAAATTCGTAAATTATTATTTTTTCTGTTAAATAACTTATATCTATGCTTAAACTTATAGGCATGCGGCAGTACTTGAACTACCAATTTATTTATATATGCTAGTATGTAATTACAACTCATTAGTGATCTGCCCTCCTTTCACAGTTAACGTTAATGAACCATTTAGAAGGAATATTTGTAGTTAAACTACCTTTGAAAGCAGTAGATTTTCTATACTTCTGAAAAGTTATGTATCTTAATCTTTATACATACCTTTTAAACTCTACAGTGATGTAAATGATATAAAAGTTTATTTTATTACTTGACGAGGTTATTGACCTATGTCATAAGTTCTAGTTAATCTAACTCAGTAAGAAACTTATTTCTAATTAACTTAAGAGGTACCATAAAATAAAGTGATAAAATTTAAATACTAATTATTATAACTAGCTGTGCTCGCGACTCCGTCCGCGTAGAAGTATCTTTATCTATGTATATGTATCTTTGGGTAGCATTTTTAATTATTTACGTTAATTATTTTACAAATAAAACACATACGTATATTTTTCCAACTACACCGCGTTCCCTATTCTCTATTTTACTCCCTTAAGGGTAAAACATTTACAAACTTTCAATGTCATCAACTCTCAAGATTTACTCCTAGATTACTCGCGATGCAATGATTTGATTTCTGTCGTGACGGTGTATTTATTTTGCAATACCCTACTTCATATTTATCAGTTGTCCAACATACAAGAAAAGAAAAATGCTAATCAAATCAATGCTACCAACATCATATATAACAAGCTACCCAAATTATTATTGTCAACATCATAATTAACAATAGCAATATGTGAAAATGAAATATTTTTGTTAAATCCAAGTACACGTGGAATATGGCACTCGTGCGAATATGAAGAGGGTCGTTAGTTTTCTTAATTTCCTGAAATTTTCACAAATGATGTACTTCTATTGCCCCTTTAACAACAAATACTAAAAACAGAATAAAATTAATATTTAAAGGGGGGCTCCCATACAACAAACGTGATTTCAACAAGTTATTTTACCAAATATTGGTACGAAACCCCTTAGTGCGCGAATCCGACTCGCACTTGGACGGTTTTTACTATAGTTTTAAGATGTCGTGTGACATATTTTCTAGGTATTCTAGGTTAGAATAGAGGCGAATATGAAGAGATTCGTTAGTTTTCTTAATTTCTTGAAAATTTCTAGTGTTTCGTTTTAATGTCCTATAATTAACCTAACATGCAGCAAAGATAACGCAATGGCCGGCGTCGTTAGTAACTGTGGAGTGTGGGCTAGCGTGTGTCATAATTATTTATGAGCGTGTACAAATTCACTTTGTTAAGAATTCGCTTCGGTTTCTAATGTACCAATTGTTAATTGTAGGTAGACGTACATATGCCAATTTAGTCAACTTTCACAGTACCTATTGATATTTATTGAGTTCTTGCAAAATGATTAAAACATCCTTTACTATATAAAAATGGTGGCAAGAATACTAGCTGCTGTACCTCTTTGGGTGAAGAATGAGCCAGTTCTCCTGTCTCTGGTGGAGGTGATGAGAAGTGATGCAATGTCTTTGTAGAATTTGTTTGCGTTACGGCTTCATGGCCCAAGTTCCCTACCCAAATGGTAAAAACGGGACTATTACTATGACTCTGCTGTCATCAGGCTGTATCTCATGAACCGTGATAGCTAGACAGTTAAAATTTTCACAAATGATGTATTTTATTTTGCCCCTAGAACAACAAATACTAAAAACAGAATAAAATAAATATTTAAGAGGGGCTCCCATATAACAAATGTGATTTCAACAAGTTATTTTAACAAATATTGGTACGGAACCCTTCGTGCGCGTGTCCTACTTGCACTTGGACGGTTTTTATTATAGTTTTAAGATGTCGTGTGCCATATTTTCTAGGTTTAGGTATTGTATAGGTATGATTAGGTACATCTATATAAAAAAATATCGCAATAATTGTCATTTTATATAAGAAATTATTTAAACAAAAGTTCTTTTATATTTGAGATATACGAGAAAACATGTTATCTCTATTTATATTCGAAAATAAATAAAATTGGCAACAAGAAGTTGCCAATATTTTTAATATTTATGGTTTTGTGAAACCTATTACACATAATGTTCTTTTAATATATAGTAGTAACAACTAAACGTTTAAAAAATTAATATTATAAAACGGTTTGAAAACACCTTTCTCTCAAGTGATAAATTAATCAATACCTATGTGGGTCACAGTTATAAGAGAATTCTACCAGTATATTCATAGTTTCATTTATATCTACGAAAACAGTTAAATTTTCTTGTTTCTATAATAGTTATTTTATACAACTTTTTATAATTAAACTAGCTGACCTGGCAAACATTGTTTTGCTATATAAATTTGGGGTGGTGGCCACAATGATACATTTAGGGGGATGAAAAAAAGATAGTAGCCGATTCTTAGAGCTACTGAACATCCACACAAAATTTCATAAAAATCGGTTGAGCCGTTTCGGAGGAGTATGGTAACTAACATTGGGACACGAAAATTTTATATATAAGATAATAAAAGTCAAATAGATTTTCGCATATTTTCGTCAGAAAAAATTATCCTAATATCATAATATATTATAGCAACACCGTTTATAAAGCAGTATTAGCGTGTAGATCATTTTATATTATGTCAAGTATAGCGACGTGAAGACAATATATAACCTTTAGTGCGATAGAGTAGTCTCAGTTTCTGGTGTCTTCGCGCAGTGTACATGGAAGTTAGTGTTATAGTGTTGTGATTAAGGTGACTCTTCTTGAGCTCCACGTAAGTTTACTTTATTATCTATTGTAGATGACGAGGTTGACTGGTGGACGTGAGAGATAATATATGAAAGAGCTCTTTAAACATGCTCCTGGGTCTCAAGCTCCAGGCACTGCACGTCTCAGTCTAAATAGCATGTGTATATTATTGCTGTACAGTAATGGGCATCATTCTTCTCTTATCTGTGGCATAAAGTTTACGCAATCTATTAGACATCAACGCGCTTAAGGCTGCGTTTCCACCACAGAATAGAAAGAACCAATAGATTCGCTTAATTTACCTAGCTTCGCTCATTGTATCAAATTAAGCGATTATACGGCTAACCAAGAGATACCCTCTTGTTTTGTCGATGCGCTGCATCCTCGAAGATGAAGTGAGGAGGTGGAGTGAAGAAAACATGCTGCGGTTTCAGCGGACCCTGAGCAAGGGCACTAGATCCGGAGCATTAATGGAATGGGAAAGGGAGGAGGTAAGTCTGGCCCACATGCGGCTCGACCGGAACGCGTCTATGACACTTGGCGGTCGGATTCGCATGCTGGTGGTAGCAAGCCAGTCGGGGAACAGGTCCCCTATCACCAAGGGGATGCTGCTTTATATTTTTTTAGTCATAAGTTTTTCTTGGAAACTGGATATCTTAGATATTTTATTTAATTTCTATGGCATTAGGACTACGATAAATTTTTTCGATATAATCGGAAGGTAAAATGATAAAAAAAATAATTTCGATCGATTTACGTAGGTAACGTAGTATAATTATTATTGTTACTGACCGGATATTTTACAATTATTATTTTCGTGTTTTTTTGCGATACATATTTACATTAATGAGGTTTTGATTGTATCTATTAATATTTTACCACTAACGACATGCCCTTCGTTTTCTAAACAAAGCCTTATTCGTCTGAATTTATTACATAACACTACTATGTGCAATAATTTATGGTATTTTAATTATTTACTACCAAATATTCGATGACCCCAAGTATCTTCGACCCAAATTGATGCAGCTCTTGCAGTTACGAAAATGATTACGATACACGAATGACCTAGAAAGTCATGGTACGCGAAGTTTTTAATTTATAGCCATAACATTTAAAAAAATAAACATGTTATTCGTTTTGCATGAATTTCTATACTTGGTAATGTTTTACAATTTTTTTACTAATAGTTTGTGAGGTTGTAGGGGGTAATCTCTGGATCTACAAAACCGATTTTGGGTATACTTTTACCAATATAAAGCAACATCATTTGTGAACGTCATAGGCTATATACTAACTGAATATAGCCTATGATAATAATTTTAATAAATGTAATTTATTAAAATTATTCAAAATAAAACTACGTTGAATATATGAATATTTGTAGATATTTTGTTTAATTTAAATCCACTTCATCCCAAGAAGATTCATCGTGTCCATTTATCGAAATTTAAATAATATTAAAATAAACATAAATAATAGTTAAATGACCATAAATGGAAACCCTACAATCATTCGAGAAATCCTGTAGATTTTTGTTTTGATCATTTGTGAACGTCATAGGCTATATACTAACCTGAAAAATGAAAATACTTTTTCGTGGTAGCCGGATTTACAAAGTAAGTCGGAGAAACAACATTCGAACGAAAACGTTTCTTACGAACGCTGCCTTAACGCTGAGAGATATATAAGTCATAGTTGCGGGTAGAGTATGAGTGAATAAATGAGTGTGTGACTGAGTAAATGAACACTTTAAATACTCCTCAGCGAAGCGAGAGCGGGTCGTCTAGTTATTTTATACGTTTATGTCTCACTAAATTTCTTCTAAATGACTGTAATAATTTTAATAAATTTGAGTGCCTGTTAATGAGGTAGCACATAACAATGTTGATAAATAATATGCTGTCCAGGTTGATAGTAGTTTGACGAGTAATTTCATGAATTGAATGATGAGTAATAACTATCATAGTGAACTCTATCACTTACGAGTCACTTTTTTCTTCTTCAAACTTTATTACTTAAATATTGTTAAATTTTTGGTACCGAGATTAAGCAGTTTAGGCGAGTGTTATTGTATTATTTTCGCGAATATTTTTTGTATGAAAATAGTTCTATTTTTAACTGTCCTTCTAAAGATATAGTAATGTATATCGCTCCAACGACTTTGATCCGATATTAGATTTCAGTTTCTTTAGTTTGCAGTTAGGTATCATTTTAATATAAAATATTTATTCATTAGATAAAGATATTTATTTACTCATTGTTATGGTTGTCAATTAAATTTATACAAAAATACATATTTTAGAGTTTTTCGTAATTGAATTTTGAGTAGTTTAATTACTTCATTATCAGTGTAAGCCCTAATAAAAATACCAAACGAGTAACTTTAAAAGGTTTTATATGTTTTATATTTTTAACTACTACTATGTACTTGTTAAAAAATAATAATATTATTAGGATAAATAATTAAATGAGTATGGTAAATAGTTTTCTTAGACTGGCAACATTTTAATTGTTTGACCTCTAATTAAAGTTAAATATTAATTTGTTATTTATAAATTGTTTAATTTCCAATATTTGAAATACTAATATATTATTCTAAAATTGTAATTAATAAATTAAATAAATAATTTAGACGAATATTAAGCTGGTCAAATGATATTAATATTATCTAATATTATGAGTAATGTAATATAGTATTTAAGTTAGTATTAATAGCGCCACCACTGGCCTAGCTTAGTTTGTGACAGTATTTCTATAAAAGGGCAGATACGGGTTGGATCTGGATACTCTAGTTTCTACTTTGTATAGTCGTTACGCTGTCGCTCTGTAACGAGGTGCTGGTGGTGATGCAGTTGGATATTCTTGGTTACATAATGTTGGTAAATCTATATTTTTAAAGTAAGATAAGAGGAGTTTCTTGCCAGTTCTTCTCCTCAGATTAATATTATTCCGAACTGGCGCTAGATTTAATAAATGATTTGAAGTTGGTTTACTTGTGTTTATTTACATTATATTTGAAACTTAATATTTCAGAGTAGGTACCCACATAGTATATTTTGCTATAAATATTTTATATATATGTCGGATTCAATTAAAATAGGATATAGATGGATGGCCTATCTCAAAAGCTATACGGGCGCAACACGGTCAGGATATAACTAATCGTTACGATCTCGCACTTTTCTGACAGGAATTATTATGACAAGAACCTAAGCAGTGCCTTGGACTTGTGACCAAGGTGTAGGCTTAAGGAATTCCTTTATTCGATCGAGACACTCACCTCCACTGCTTAGTTTTACTGTTTAATCCTAAGATTAGACTAATATTAACCTAACCTAACACAAGGCTAACCTAACCTAAACCTAACTCACACCTCCGACATATATATATATATATATAATTATTTTCCTAATTATATTGTGTTTTAAAGTAAATAATATTTTAAAATTATCATCATTTTACTCTACATCTAAATAAAAATCTATCATACTCGTTAAATCATTTAATTAGAGGCAAATATTTGTAGATATTTTGTTTAATTTAAATCCACTTCATCCCAAGAAGATTCATCGTGTCCATTTATCGAAATTTAAATAATATTAAAATAAACATAAATAATAAATAGCTAAATGAACATAAATGGAAACCCTACAATCACTCGAGAAATCCTGTAGATTTTTGTAAGTAAAACTTTGAAATGATTTTTAAAATAGGTTTAGTAGTTTTTAAAACTATTCATAGCAAGCAAACAAAAAGTAGAAGACCAATACACACCAACATCATGTGGTAGATGAGGTTGCTTGCTCAGCCAGTCCTTGACGGGTACCAGAGCCTCTGCCCATTCCACTTCTTGGTCTGGCATTTCTGTGAAAAATCAGAGATAGTATTAATTTAGATTTCAAGTTTAAGCTCAAAAATTTTGGACTTTCTATTGGGAAATAGATCTTCGTTAGTCATACCAGGTGTTAATTAACCATACAATGTAAAAAAAGAACAACAAAGTATTTAACAGCTAGGTACTATAAACATGTTTGTTTATCAATCTTCAAATGACCTTAAAATTTAACTTTAAGTCTGATATCTCGAAGAATCGAGCCC
This sequence comes from Limenitis camilla, assembly GCA_905147385.1. Classification (NCBI taxonomy): domain Eukaryota; kingdom Metazoa; phylum Arthropoda; class Insecta; order Lepidoptera; family Nymphalidae; genus Limenitis; species Limenitis camilla. Next base: position 9,061,990 of record LR990240.1, read on the forward strand.
GTCTTAGGTAGTTAGGTAGGTACGGACAAAGACGAAGGATAAAAGGCATAATATATGATTACTGCTAAAATGCGTCATTATTTCAACTTTTAATTAGGTACCTCTCCTTTATTTAGGGTCAAAAGTGATCAAGCCCTTTCAGATGATGTGTGAAATTAAAAAAAGTATTTATAATTATAGAGACAATTTCACTATTATTATAAATACAAGCTATATTATTGGAATATTCGAGTATTACACTAAACATTAAACATCATAATTACCAGGAAAATCCTAGTTATGTCCGCATATTGTTTGCGAACTAACCACAACAGTAATTTCATAATATTGACAATTATCTTCGCTTGCTACACCATTGTTGTATCTGTATAATATCTAAAATATAACAATTACTAATATTTTTATTTAGTTATTTTCAGGAATGGTATTTTTAACACAACTTAAAGGTGTGTTTTATTGTGTACAAAAAAGTATATTTATTGTGAGCTCATTGAATCTATAAACATAATTTATAATTATTCCCCAGGAACTATGAATTTCCCAAGAATAAAAACATTTGTTCGTTTTAGGAGCATAAGTTCTCTATGTAATATATATATATAAAAGCGAAAAGTCACTGACTGACTGATCAGCACGAAATCTCAGGAACTATAAAACCTACAAACTTGAAATTTGGAATGTAGGTTCCTTCTAGGACGTAGGTGTCCACTAAGAAACGGATTTGAGAAAATCCTTCCCTAAGGGGGTAAAATGGGGTTTGGAAGGTTATATGAAAGTCCTATGTTTTTGAAGTTAGACTTATGAAAATCGGTATTTACATTAATAACTTACAATAATAAAAATCTGTATAATTTATTTTGCAAAATACCCCCTTAAGGGTGGTAAAATAGGGGATGAAAGTTTGTATGGGAAAGATTAATTTATTGTCACTCTTAACTTGAAATTTGGAAAGTAGGTTCTCTCTAGAGGGTAGGTGTCAGCTAAGATTTTTTTTACGGGGGTGCCCCTCCTAAGGGGTGGAATGGGGGTTTGAAGGTTATATGAAAGTCCTATGCTTTTAAAGTTTGAGGTTGGAAAAGCGGGAATATGGAAATTGGCATTTAGATTATTACAGCAGCGGGAAAAATTATCTTTTTATAATCTCATAGAAAATCAGAACTTCTATGCGGACGAAGTCGCGGGCGCCCGCTAGTAAGTTATAATAGTAGTGTGTATGTCAACTACTTAAAACTATAACATGGTTGCAAATATTTATATGACAAACACAAATATTTATTAGCGAGAATTTAACTTGTTTACATTCAAACCAAATACTTTAGCCACTAAACATTAACTAATAAAAAAAAATTAAAATATTTTCGAAAATTTGTTAGAATTTATACGATATTAGTCGATCCCCGCGACTTCGTTCGTGTGATGCTCCGCTCCTATGGGTCTTAGCGTGATGATACATAACCTATAGCATTCCTCGATAAATGGACTATCTAACACTGAAAGAATTTTTCAAATCGGACAAGTAGTTCCTGAGATTAGCGCGTTCAAACTAACAAACTCTTCAGCTTTATATATTAGTATATAATATATAAGATTAGTTGACCCGGCAAACGTTGTTTTGCCATACAAATTTGGGTGGGCCACCCTTATCACTTAGGGGGATGAAAAATAGATAGTAGCCGATTCTCAGTCCTATTGAATATGCATATTAAATTTCATAAAAATCGGTCGAGCCGTTGCGGAGGAGTATGGTAACTAATGTCGTGACACGAGAATTTTATATATAAGATAAAATCTTTAGAGATCATTTCGACTATATTAATTCAACCTTGAAAATCCATTATCACTTTAGGTAACTCGAAGCTATAAAAAAAACACACAAAAACAACTCCGACAAATTTTGCTTTCAATACAAAAAAGGTTTGGGTTATAATTTTTTTTATATTGATTGTGTTCATTTAAAAGTTTGAATTTTTTACAACCACATCGGATTGTAAACCCGATATTAATTTAAAAATACCTCCACGTATTATAATCTAGTCAACAAGTGCTTTTTAAGTCGAAAATATTTCTAATTTTCCAAAAATTATGAGTTATGTATTATAGCATGTAGAAACTTTTTGAGAAAATTGAAGGGCCGCTCACAAAAATTGCAAAAGTTATAAACAATTGAGTGAAAAAAGAGAGTTTGGTTTTTTGCAAATATTTCGAAACGAATTTAGAGATTTTTGAAATTTGAAAAAAGATTCAAAGAAAGCAGGAAATTTCCCAAAGATAAGTCCGTACTCCCGGAACTGTAGGACCAATATTTATAATTTTCCCAGAGAGTTGAAAATACGCCCGAAAACGGGTACTCTGTATTGCGCAAGCTACGCCACCGTGGGCATTTAATGAATAAATATTATTTGAACTTATTAAATATGAAAATTAAGAAGCGAAAAATTCAGGCGCTTACAGGATCGATCAATAATCCGTGGTCCAAAAATTCTTATCGCGATTTAAAAAATATAAATTTTACTATATAATTTTTATTTGCTAGCGGTCCTTCAATTTTCTTAAAAAGTTTCTACATGCCATTCCTAATCGAATGACACATAAATCATATTTTTTTGTTTCTTGTTGTGTTACTTGTTGACTAGACCATCCTAAGTCAAATAAAGATTTCTTTTTGAGGGTAAAAATTTAATTCTAAAAAGCAGTAAGAAATTGTGTATCACTAAAATCGAAAATTAATTATTTTTAAACAGGTTTTACCACCAATTTATTTGACATTAAGTTTTCCCAAAACGTAATGGTCGTAATTTAAGAATATCTTAGTTACTAATCTCTAAATCCTGTTTTTGCCATTACGAAGTTTCTATAATTTTATTTTTATAATTATGTAATTAAACTTATTATTTCCTCTTTAGGATTTTTTTAAATTATCAACTTTTTTGTATATAAATAAGGAATAATAGAAAAATAAACTTTTATTTTCTTTAATTTCCATACAAGCTAAAGAAGGATACAATGAATCATTTAACGATTTTATACGATAATATTTAGACCAATATAGCGTGGATTTGTATTGAAATCGTAATTTAAAAACTGGTCAGCCGTAGTTTAGAAGCAGATTAAGCAACGCGACCCATACAGTCTAACTTGCATCGAAACCATTATGAAACGTATCGACTATCGAAGGAAGTATTGCAATAAATAATCTGACACAAACTATGTTTGGAAATTTATTTAATACTAACTCCTGTCTCGGCTACTCCTGTTGCAATTGAAACCACGTGTATTCCGGTTTAATATTTTGTTATTTATATATGATTTTATTGTACATATGACAAACTCCCAAAGACTAAATCGGTCACGGTTCTTTCGTCCCCTATTTTCCTTAAACCTTTTTTTCGGCATGAAATCTAGCCTATGCCTATTTCTCAAGTTATCTGTGTACTATGTATCTCTAGTCTATCTCCGTACCAAATTTTATCAAATTAGGTTCAGTGCTTTAGGCTTGAAAGCGTAATAGACACACAAACAGTTATTTTGGCATTTATCACTACATAGTGTAAAACAAAGTCACTTCTCGCTGTCTGTATGTCTGTTCCTATGTATGCTTAGATCTTTAAAACTAAGCAACGCATTTTGATGCGGTTTTTTTTATTACATAGAATGATTCAAGAGGAAGGTTTATATGTATAATACATTCATATTATAGTAGAAAAATACTGATAATTTTAGAGGTTTCTAATGTGATGTCGTAAATAAACACATATTTTGCGCTTACTGCAAACGCTGGCTGAACCCTACGAGATAGATCAAAATAATGTACTACAGTATTGTACACTTTAAAAAGGTCTACAAAAAAGTCCGCGATGGTATATGTCTATCTCTTAGGGAAAAACCCACAATAACCATTTTTAAGCCTTTACTTTTTATGAGAAATAATGGCTTATTTCTAATTTAAGTCTAAAAAGCTTTTTTTGTCAACTATGATAATATTATATTGTGTAGGAATTTAATGCAGTAGAAAAAGTTTATTAATTCGGTTGTCCCAATCGTTTGTATAATAAAAATACGCTGTTAAACATATAGAATATGCCTAAAATAAAGGGTTTTCTTTGTGAGTATGTAACAAAGGTTTCTCCATCTCGACACGTATACCTAGATGAAAAGATTGTCGCTACTACATGCACAGAATAAAACGTCTTAAAATTGCTTGCGGCTGTTTAACAAATAAACGCTGGTGATGAGTGAAAACTAGGACTTTGTATTTTAGTGTTATCTCCATTTTGACATCAAAAATACATGAACATTTCTTTCCTATTTGCCAAACGAAGCGTATGGAACAAAGTATAAAAAATTAATGTTAAGCTAAACTTTCTCTACATTACATGTTTTAATTTGCACAAGCCTTTCTTATTAAGATTTATTTAACTCACTCTAATTTAGTTAAGCACACAGAAACTAGAACAAAAGCTTTTAGAATGCCAACGAGGAATGGAACGAAGTGTACTAGGCTACAGAAGGAAGGTCAAGAAATGTGCCGAAGTTCTAAGAAAATCCACCAAATGGGAAAAATGCAATCTTTTTAGGATAAAAATGCTAAAACGAGGTTGGATATGTCATATTTTGCGAGATTAGAAAGTGGACGAGGAGAGTGACAGAGAGGACGCCTCGATACAGAGCTAAACGAAAGAGAGGAAGAAGAATCAATAGATGGTCTGATGAAATTAAGAAAACTGCGGGTCCAGTCTGGTCAAGACTAGGTAGAGAAAGAAAAAAAGTGGTTAGAGCTGGAGGAGACCTTTGCGTTTAAGGACACGCTGATAGGAGGTTGATATTATACTAATATATAAAAGTGAAGAGTTTGTTTGTTTGAACGCGCTTATTTCAGGAACTACTGGCCCGATTTGAAAAATTCTTTCAGTGTTGGATAGCCCATTTATCGAGGAAGGCTATAGGTTATATATCATCACACTAAAACCTATAGGAGCGGTGCTACACGCGAACGAAGTCGCGCGGGCCGACTAGTATTAAATAGTTAAGATAGTGTATATATACAAATGTACCCTGTTATCAGTAAATAAAGGTTTTTTGATTTTGATTTGATTTGAATTGAATTTTAAGCAGTGAATAATATAAAGTAACATTATACTCACACCTGGTAACTACTGCCTAATTTTAGTAATATTACAAATTTTAAATTTTTGGATGACTGTATAGTTTGGATTGGATACTTGTTACTCAATCACGCAAAAATGGCTGAACTTATTTGATGAAATTTGGCACACAGATAACCTAGATTAACTCATATGATTAGAGATATCCCGGACATAATCAAAGTTCTTATAAGATAATAAAATATGTTTAGTGTCATAAGCGCCTGAATATCTTTATTTAGGAATAATATTTTGAAAATTAAATCTTTTTTTGATAAACCTAAAGAAGGGGCCGGTCGACTAGTAGTGCAGGTTTTTCTGCTCTGCAGATCTCTGCTTAATTATTATGTTGAAACCCTTTTGATATAAAAAAAATCAGCTGACAGCTTAAATTAAAAATCCTTTAAAGTTAAAAATCGATACAGGCAAACATTAATAAAAGTAAAAAAAACCCACCAGCAAAAAAATATTTAATTGGAATATTTTTAACACATTTTCCTCTTGGAAACAATGTCTACTTTGATAAACTGAATTAACTAATAACTCTGTCAGCGGAAAAATTCGTAAAGATAAAACATACCGAAGAACATAAATTTGTTGACAGATAATTCGGAACAGCTTTTAAATTCTAAATATGTTTATGTGTTGAATGAATTACCTATTTATTTAAATATATATAAAATGAAAATAAGATAAGAAAACCATTAAAATTGAGATTGGTTAAACAGTTCGAATGCTTTCAAAAGAATTTTTCGCATACGATTTTTTAAGAGACAGACACTATCAAATTTTGATTTTCGTTTGCGGTTCAAAATATCGTCATAAGTAGTGTTGTAAGGCGTTAACTTCCGACATTAGTAATGCTTGTTTTTTTATATTCAAAGGCCTTTATATATACAACTTATGGTAACAATCAAGTGACTTCATCCGCGTGATGCTCCGCTGCTATTGGTCTTAGCGTGATGATATATAGCCTATATCCTTCCTCGATAAAAGGGGTATCTAACACTGAAATAATCTTTCAAATTGGACCAGTAGTTCCTGAGATTAACGCGTTCAAACAAACAAACTCTTCAGCTTTCTATATTAGTATAAGATTACTCACAAAATGAATTTAAGAAAACATGAAAAAATATTTTAAATTAAAAAAAATTAACCGATATCAAACTCATTTAAATAATTTTGAAGTCAGTGAACATATATTTAAAAAATACATATTTAAAGCCAAAAATAAAACCTCTTCTCTTTTTGAAGTCAGAAGTTATGTGTAATTTAAAATTGTTACCACTATTATAAGTCAAATGGGACATAAATAAACTAAATTATGAATGAGATCCAAGTACCAAGTTGTTGCTAAGAAATATTTATATCTGTAGGTAATAGTTAAAATAATAATAATAACTTTATTTAGAAACATTTACATAAGAGTCAAAGTAAAAACTGCGTTGCAGATATCAATGTCCACATCCAAGACATTTTTTCAATTTGTTCCAAATAATTTACAAAAATTCAATGTTTACAGTTTTTACAAAAATTTAAATTTAAAATACCCACTATGGGAAATTACAGGTGTTTGGCTATGTATACGAGTATCCTCGAGAAATGCTTGTATCTGTGTGTGTGTTTGTATGTCTGCTTAAGTTATTTTTCATTTAACCTTTAATAATTATCAAAAGGTCCTCTGTCTCCTCATAGGATAAGGTCTTTAACCATGCTGTGCATTTGCGTTTACAGATATCCAAAGTCAGAGGATAGATATTTAATTTTTTATTTAATCTGTATATCTATATATAATATCTATATTAAATTGAAGCATTTATCTTTACATTCATCATAGTCTTCATCGCTTGTACGGGAATTATCAATGGTATTTTGTAAATCTATACAAGTAAAACATATCTTTAAAAACAACAAGGATACATGACGAATAAATAATTGTATATTATCGTAATAAATTGCGGTGACCTTTACATTGTAATGGGGCAAGAATAATAATGAGCACAAAGAGATCCTTCATGTTAAGGCCAAAATATCCAGAAAATAAAAAAAATATTTTTTTAAATTGTAATCCAAAACGTCACATTAAACATTGAGTGAAATTAATCAATAAAAAAAACTTTTTAACTTGAACTCTGTCTGTCTGTCGCGCTTTCACGCCTAAACTACTGAACCGATTTGAATTAAATTTAGTATACAGATAGTCTAAAGCCTGAGAGAGGACATAGGTTACTTTTCAATGCGAAAAAAGGGTTGTAAGGGGTTGAAATTGGGGGATTTAAGAACTAGAAACTTATTTTTAGGCTGCTAATTCGATATAAATAAATATGACATTTAACGTTTGTAAAAGTTTTACACTCAAGGGTATAAAATAACAATAGGGAATAGGAAACGAAGTCGTAGGCACAGCTAGTATAGTATAGATATATCTTTAACACTGACATAGGGAAAGCCTCTAAGTAAATATTTCGATTTATGGTATACCTAATCATGTATGTTTAATCTTGATGTGATAACAAGTCGATAACAAAACATAATATTAGCCACATTATATATGAATTAAGGCCGAAAAGCCCGCTAGATCTACGTTTAAGTCTAAAATTTGAAAGATAAACTTTTAGAAAGACATTGCAATAGTGGTGGAAGACCTGAACCTGAAAATTGGGATAAAACAAAGTCGCGTCCCATATGTGTGCTTAAATCTTTAAAACTACGCAATGGATTTTGATGCGGTTTTTTTAATAGATAGAGTGATTCAAGAGGAAGGTTTATATGTATAATACATGTATATTTTAGTAAAGAAAGTAACCGTGCGAAGCCGGAGCGGGTTGCTAGTAGTATTATAAAACTCTTTGATATTATTTAAACTATTATTTTATACTATAAAATCTTTTTCTTTAGTTTAATGTCATTATATAGTAACACTTGCGTCTTCGTCCGCGTGTAGCTCCGCTCCTATTGGTCTTAGCGTGATGTTATATAACCTATAGCCTTCCTCGATAAATGGGCAATCTAACAGTGAAAGATTTTTTCTAATCGGACTAGTAGTTCCTGAGATTAGCGCGTTCAAGCAAATAAACTATTCAGCTTTTTATATTAAGTATAGATTTATTTAGAGTTATTGTTTTCAATATCTTAATGTTAGCCGTTTTACTTACAGTTAATATACCATTTAATATTTTAACTATAATGTATTTTCTGACATGTATTTAATGTGTACATTAGCAACAAGAGTATGTATTGCTTGTTGTTATATATCGTGACGTCACAATAAGAAGGCCAAAATATGTTTCCTGCTTTGAACATTTTTTATTTTCATAGTTTTAATCGCATAGTTGCTTTTTTTAAGCTTTAATTTAGACTGAGGCGGGCAGTGCCTGGGGCTTGAGACCCAGGAGCATGTTTATAGAGCTCTTTCATAATATATTAACTCTCACCTCCACCACTCGACCTCGGTTACGACAATAGATAATAATGTAAACTGACTTGGACCTCAAGAAGGATAACCTTAACCACGACACTATAATACTAACTTCATGCACACTGCGCAAAAACACCAGAGAGACTGACTCTAATCTATCGCACTAAAGATTATATATTGTCTACACGTTGGTATACTTGATTTAGATTCACAAAAAAATTGAAAATTATATAAACCAGGGTCCCAGTTTGTTTTATGAGGGTCTTCCAAAGATAACAAGGTGAGCTAGTATTATTTATTTTACTTTAATGAATTTAAAAATAACGTTTGGTTAGTGTTGCCATGAAAAAAATAGTAAATAGTGTTACTATTTAGCTTTGCTACAATAAAAGTATAGTAAAGCAATCATGTTTCCATGTGGTAGAAAAAAATATTAAACTTCTGTCTATAGGTGACACTGGGAATTAAAGAGTCAAGATATTGTTAATTATGATGTTGGCAACACTTATAATTTGAGTAGCATCCTGTTATTTGAGGTTGGTAGCGCTGATATGAGTAGCATTTCTAATTTCTTGAATGTTGGACACCTGATAAACACAAATCAACGAAGTGGGGATTGCATAATAAATACGCCGTCAAACAGAATAATTATGGATTACATTTCGAGTATTCTAGCAGAAACTCTGAAGCTCTGAGTCTAAAGTATAACCCCAGAAGGATATTCTAGTCAAGCCGCCATACTGTTAGTCTGCGTGTAGACTACAACTTTAGTCATTTCAATTTGCAGTATAGTGCAATATCGTGACTAGTGTGTTAATATTTGTTTAACACTTTTCAACAACAATATTTGTTTGTTGTTTCCCGTTAGTTTTCCGTCAGGTCATAGTACATTAACTTACAACTTCAAGGATAACTGTATGTCCCAGATATTAGATACACAGAACTTAGCAAATCTTGGCTTTTCTCTACTATAATGTACATTATATATAGAAACTTTATATTATGAATGAAAACCGCATTAAAATCCATTGCGTAGTTTAAAAGATTTTAGCGTACAGACAACGGAAATAGACGTTGTTTTATGCTTTTTTTTTTCAATTAAACAAATAGTAAGAAAAAAATATTGTTTCACTAAAACAATGTTAAGAGCATAATTGTAGCGACTTAGTGTTTTAATTAGCAAAATGTTATAAAAACATTCTACTTTCTCTTACGAAATAATATTAAAACAAGTAATAAGTTATATGAAACTTGAATGAAATCATTTTAAAATGTAATAGTTTTTGAATGGAATTAAATTTAATTTTTTCAACAAAAATACTGCGTCATATTAAAAAATTCTTTGGCATCAAAATGTTTAAAATTTTCAGTAAGAACCTTTTTAGTTTTTAACTAACGAATTTCTACGATGAACACTAATTCAAGGTTATTTTTTTTTAATTATTATTATTATATCTTTTTTTTACTAAAAGAGGTAATTTATTAATATTAAAGTATTAAGTATTTTTAATAACTATTTTAATGTTATCTATTTCATTTATTCATATTCATAGATGTTTTCATTTATTTCCTTTCAGATATTCAAGTGGCTGGAAGAGATTCCTTATTCGGAATAAGCCCGCCTTTGTACACTACTATTATTATTTCTTTGCTACACATATATATTTTTTGTCTACAATAAAGTTTTACAACAAAAACGACAACGATTAATTTTCAGTTTTATATTTATATAATATATAAAATTGTTTTTATTCCCCCTAAAACGAACATTATTATAATACTAGTCGACCCACGCGACTTTGTCCGCGTGTTGCCCCGTTCCTATTGGTCTTAGCGTGATGATATATAGCCTATAGCCTTCCTCTATAAATGGGCTATCTAACACTGAAAGAATTTTTCAAACCGGACCAGTAGTTCCTGAGATTAACGCGTTCAAAGAAACAAACTCTTCAACTTTATATGTGTGTATTAGTATTACTCTAGTCGACCCTTGCAACTTCGTCCGCATATATCTCTGCTTCTATTAGTTGTAGCGTAATTATATTTAGCCTAAGGCCTTCCTCGATAAATGGACTATCTAACCCTGAAAGAATTTTTTACATCGGACCAGTAGTTTCTGAGATTAACGCGTTCAAAGAAACAAACTCTTCAACTTTATATGTGTATATTAGTATTAGACTAGTCGACCCTTGCAACTTCGTCCGCATATATCTCTGCTTCTATTAGTTGTAGCGTAATGATATTTAGCCTAAGGCCTTCCTCGATAAATGGACTATCTAACCCTGAAAGAATTTTTTACATCGGACCAGTAGTTTCTGAGATTAACGCGTTCAAAGAAACAAACTCTTCAACTTTATATGTGTATATTAGTGTTAGACTAGTCGACCCTTGCAACTTCGTCCGCATATATCTCTGCTTCTATTAGTTGTAGCGTAATGATATTTAGCCTAAGGCCTTCCTCGATAAATGGACTATCTAACCCTGAAAGAATTTTTTACATCGGACCAGTAGTTTCTGAGATTAACGCGTTCAAACAAACAAACTCTTCAGCTTTATATATATTAGTATAAGATTAAAAATATAAGTTCAACTATGATTACGAATTGTATGACTGTATTTAGCCAGTGAATATTTCTTTAAACAACAATTTAAATCACGTCATGATAAATGTCAAAATGGAGAAAGTTTGATGCTAAAAAAGCTCGCTCAACTTTCGTGTCTGATGTCATCTTTGATTAAGTATTCAAGTTACGTTACTTTCTTCAATTCTTCATACATTTTTGATAGTATACGAAGCACGTAAAGCAACTACTTATTACATTAGTACATTGGGTAACATCCTTTTGTTACATATTAATGAAATGCTGTTCATTAATTTGATTGGTAATTACTTAAAAAATAAACTACTTAAAGCAATAATTATAAGTATAACAAATAAACTATATTAAAAATAATTCATCAACATCTTAAGTATAGTTGATTATATTTTTGTTTGACACTATCTGCGCCCCGCGGTTTCACCCGCTATATTTGGGATAATTCATAATATATCATTATAAATTATAGCCTGTATGTTATTGTGATGTGTAAGCTATATTATTGTAAAGTTTCATCAAAATCCATTTAGTAGTTTTTGCGTGAAAGAGTAACAAACATACATTGATTCATACATTCTTACAAACTTTTGCGTTTATAATATTTATGTCTGTTACGCTTTCATGCTTAAATCACTGAACCGATTTTAATGAAATTTGGTATAAAGGTAGGCTAGAGCTTGGGAAAGGACTACAAAATCTACGTTTTATTTCGAAAGGCTTGAAGGGATAGAAATAGGGGATTAAATGCATGTCGAGCTGCGTAACCGTTTATATCTTTGGAATATTATGTTGAAATTAAACTTAAAATCCCGAGCGAAACCGGGCCGAGTCAACTATATATTTTTATATTTTTTATATTTTAAGTCTAGTAATAATAATAAATAATAGTTATTTTTAAGTTATCAAAAGCTTTCTCATAAATGTCCTACTTAAATAAAATAAAAATATTATTGAACCTACAATTTTATTGTAAAATATTTTAGTAATAATAAAATAACTTACTTATTGTATTAATCCGTTATTACTAACTCAAAATTGAAATACTCATACGCAAATACTGTAACGATGAACGCGCGCGTTTACCGGTCAATAGAACTGAACTGCGCGTTGCGATTGTAACTCTTGCTTTCACGATGAACTCCCTCCCTCCCATTGATAACTAATATGATACAATGTGATAAGCGTCAGTAGTTCAGTGGATCGGGCGTTGGATTCACGATCGAGAAGTTGTGGGTGCAAATCCCATACATTGGATTACTGACGTGGCCTACTCCTAACACAAGCATTTAGCTTAGTTGGAATATTACAAGTGATAGGGGGGGTTAAAGTATGAAATTGCCGTTTTACTGTAATAGGTACTACGAATTGACATAGAACCTTCATGGTTTGAGATTTTTGAGTGAAACTTTTTTCACATAGTACAAGATAGATGGATACTTCGAAAATTCGAGTGACTTTCCGATGCGGAACTAACGCGGCAGAAACAGCTCGCAATATCAATGTTGCGTTTGGAGAGGGGACTGATAATGAACGTATAACGTGCGATTTTGGTTTAAAAGCGTACGTGATGGAAACTTTGATTTGAAGCAATGAATTGTTAGAGATGGTGGGAGCCGATCCGAGCCAAACTACCCAGGAATTAGCGGCATGGTTTAACGTTACCTTACCAATAATATTGACTCATTTGCATCAAATCAATAAAATAAAAATATGAAAAACGCGTGTTGAAACTTGTGTTGCCTTATTGAATCGATAAAGAAATATTGGATCGAATTGTGAGAGTGATAATAAACCTAGCAGTGAAACAGCCCCGACTCATGAATCGATCTTCACCATTATTGCTCCATTCGTCACCCTCCGTATTCGCCAGACCTTGCTCCAACAGACTACCATTTTTTTTCGTGATAAAAAGTTTTCTTTTTAGGAGGCAGTACAAAAAGCTTTCACACAATTTGTCGAACTGTGTGAAACACAGAGTTCTATCACAAAGGCATAAATGATCTTTCTATTAGATGGCAGCAATGTATAGATAATAATGATAATTATTTTGATTAAATAACTATGTTAATTTAAAAAAAACGAATTTCAATTTTTCAGTGCAAATCGGCAGTTTTATACTTTAACCCCTAATATGTGATCAATCCTAGCAGGATTACAGGATTGAGTGTAATCTTATACACTAACTCAAACTTTTCCGACATTTAAACTAGTTTCATCACCTATAAACGTTCCTCTAGAATCACTGTCTATTGGTGAAAATCACATAAAATCCGTTTAGTAGTTTTTGAGTTTATCGCGAACAGACAGGCAGATGCGATGTAGGACTTAGTCTGGGCTAAAACATGTTTAAATGGTGATAATATTTTCCCTAAAGCACGCTAGCCTTTTCCTTCACTGTTAAAGCAACTGATATTTAATTGCTTAAAACACACAAAACTCAGAAAAGTCAGAGATGTGTGCCCAGGATTGAAACCGGACCCAGATCTGAACCACTATACTAACACTGCAGTTCTCTAACTATTCTCTTGTTAAAATCCTACTTCTTACTAGTATAAACATGATAGTTTGTTAGCAAAAACTACTGAATGGATTTTGGTGAATCTTTAATAATGTTTGGCTACAATTTATAATGATATAGTGTGAATTATCCAAAATATAGCGGATGAAAACGCGGGGCGCAGCTAGTTTACAATACGTCCGAAAACCTTTCTTACGAACGCTGCTTTAACGATGAGATATTATTCAGTTCTAGAGCTTGATAATGCTTACGAAAAATCAGCAACAGCATTTGTCTTATTATTATTAAATAATAATTTACATCGTTAGGTCATATCAATAATTATGAATTCTTATCAAAATAAGTAAATTTATCGTCTCTATTAAGTGTTTAAAACAAGACCCTTTCACTGCAAAAAATCACCTCAGCGAAGCGAGGGCGTGTCAGCTAGTAGCTTATAAACAAAACCAGTCACAGATAGTGACTGGTTCTAATTAAGGAATTTACATACTAACTGGAAAGCGCACGTGCATTAAAAAAACGTTCCCCAGAATACACTATAGGGGATTGTGTCTTTCTACTAGTATGAACATTTCAAGGAATACAGAAAAAATATATATTGTGTTACAAATAACATCAACTCCTGTCTATTTAACTGTTTAAGATTATTTGTATGGCACATTATCAGAAACTCCATAAGAAAAACACCGTAAGAAAGAGACAAACTCCCCTTTAGTCCGGTCATGCTCGGCATTTGCTCTTTACGTGGTGGACACAAATGTCAACCTTATGTCAGTTATTTCAAGGTGTATATTTGAATATACAATAATTTTAAGTGAGCGGTCCAATACATATGAGTACCCCATTTTTCGTTACTTTAACAGCTTTACTAAACATCCAGGGCAAACGTGTAAAAGAAAAATAAAATAAATAAAGTATCAAGAATATTTTCTTAGTAGTGTTAGTGATAACAGCATAAGATTTTTGAATTTTTCGACTTTTTTTGTGACACAATTCATTAGACAGACTTGTAGGTAAATTCTTAATTCTCTTATTCAAATAATGAGAAAACTATTTAATAATAAAACATATTATAGTTTCATTTAAAATTGTATTCTAAACTATTACCCCACTTTCACTTCATAAAAGTGAGAAGTACTCTTTTATACTAAAAATTAGTACGAAAATTAAATAAGGATCCATAACCCGTGTAGGTGCATACAAAAATAATAAAAATTTCGGTCGTCATATGTTATGATATTTAGAATGAAGAACACACATCGGGTATTCTTTTCTGGGAAAACGGGTAATTCAAAGTACAACAATCGGTAACATTGATTATTAATAGGTATGTCCCATTCGACACTAACTTTTGTTTCGATACGAGTAAGTATCACAAGATTCATTCGATTCTAAAAGTATCGCTCATGTGAGAAATCAGTGTGTCCTACCCATTATAATTTACGGAGCTGAGACTTGGACACTTACAGTAGGACTAATCCACAAGCTCAAAGTCGCTCAGCGAGCTATACTCGGAGTTTCTTTAAGAAATAAAAATGATATTATCCAAAAAAAGAACTGAAGTCACCGACATAGCTCGCAGAGTAAATCAGCTAAAGTGGTAGTGGGCTGGTCATGTTTGTCGGACAACTGATGGACGTTGGAGCAAATGTCCTTGAGTGGAGACCACGTATTGGCTTTCGTAGTGTAGGACACACATGTTCCCGTTGGTCAGATGACCTAAAGAAGATAGCCGGGGTAGACTGGATTAGTAAGGCGGAGGATAGAGTAATGTGACGCAAATTGGGAGAGTCCTAAGTCCAGCAGTGGACGGCGAAAGGTTGAGTTGATTGATAAAAGTATTGACTTTTGAGGACTTATTCGTATTTACTTGTAGACCGTTTTTTTTAAATACCGCATTTTCGATATATCGGCTGGAGAATAAAACTGCTGTTATTCATAGTCATGTTATTTTTAATAAAATTTACATAATAAAAAAGTTTGTGTGTTTGTGACGTTTTTGGGGATAATCTCTGGATCTACTAAACCGATTTTAAAAAATCTTTCACCAATAGAAAGCCACATTATTTGTGAGTGTCATAGGCTATATTTCATCCCCATATTCCTCGTCCGTAAACATGTATCAACCATTTGCCGTCGACGCTTTAATTTCTTATAATTTTTGATATATAATTAAAATATTAACTTAAATTATTTGAATTTAAATATTTTGGATCGCTTTTTCTAGGAGGGGGCACCAGGCTTTCTGGGGGGGGGGGGCGTGTAATTATATCAACAATAGTAATTTTATCAACAGTCCTAGTATTTCTCTATGTCTATTGTCTAGAACTGTTGATATTTTTTTAATATCGGATTTTCGATATATCGATATTTTCAAAAATATCAATATCTGAGTTTGATATATCAACAAAAAATATCGATATTTCGGTATATTTAAAAAAACTACACAAGCTCAAAAATAATATTCAGTATATTTTTTTTTTTATAATTATATGGAATATTTTTTTTAGCAGTCTCCGAAAAAAACAATTAGATGTCATTCGATTCAGAATGGAATCCTGATTATGTTTGAACGATGATTTTTATTCTTTGGCGAGAAAAAATACTTATTAAAAATAAAATTTGAATGTCGATTTCAATATCGAACTATCGATATATCGCCAAAAAAATATTAGTAATAAATATCGATAATTCTAAGTAAAAAATAGATATTTTGATATTTTATCAACAGTCCTACTATTGTGTTATTGTCTATGGTCGTAGTACAGACTACAGGTTAAGGTTATGTTTCTTAAATAAAAGAAGTTTAAGTTTATAGTTTAAAATATTTTCTTGTTAGAGTTCTATATTAATGTTGATATTACAACATGTTTACTGTTAACGTTAGACGTCTTATCTATGCGTGTGATAAAATTATGGTTAGGAATTTGAGAGCCAGGAAGCCAAGAGTGATGAACCCTGGCTTGGACAACAGGTTACAGGCATTCCAGCAAGAGGGAATTCAGTTGCAAGACGACGATGCTGAGGAATTCATTGAACAATCGGAAAGCTCATTTTACGACGTATGGAAAACATCTATAATTATTTTTATTAAGCTGCCGGTTAATTTATTTTTGTTGTACAGTGGCAATTTAATTTTTTTATTCACTTGTAGGAAATCTGCTATCGGCTACTCTAATCAGATGTTCTGAAGTTATAGTCCATACATTATGTTCCTTTATGCAGTGTTCCTTTTGCAGTGTGTTTATGCAGTGTTCCTTTTTTTTTGTAATAGATAAAGAACAAACGAGCGGACGGTCCACCTGATGGAAAGTGGTCACCGTCGTCCATGGTCATTGACAAAACTAAAAAGAATCTCTTGTTTTGCCGATGCGTTGCCGCCTTGAAGATAAAGTGAGGATCTCTTTTGTCTATTGATTTGGAGTATAAGAATTCTCTTGCGGGATTTCTTCACAGTTCAATTTTTCTTTCAATTTATACCTTATTGTAAATTTCATAGACCATACAAACTTACCATTTAAATATGAATTATTGAGTAATCTTTACAGATTCATCATGAATGTTTGTTACTATGTTAATTACAATACACAACCACTAACACCACAATAATCACCTGAAAATATCCTTACAATAAAAATAACATAACCCCAAAAAATTTTACCTTTTAAATAGATTATATGCCCATAAATTTAGGGGAAAAACCCCTAAGTTGGCATCAGTGCCAGCAATTTCTTTTTGTCAATCAAGGCCAGCTATTTCTTTTCAATGTTATTATATTACAATGATTTAATGTATAAATAATTTATGTTATAGGTTGGTGAAGCCTACAATGAACACTTAAATGAGACACTCATTGGTAAACATGATTTACGCCACCACATTGTCAAGGAAAGATATTTTAAAGAAAATATGCCAAACTTGCTGACTTGGAGTGAAAAGGAACAGATTCGACATTTAGCTTTAACACAACCAGACGAGTGGACACCTCAGAGAATTGCCGAGAGCTTTCCTGTTACTGAACAAGTTGTGAAGGTATAAGACAATATTTCATTCTATGATTTTTTTACCTGTTTTAAACAATTTCTATTAAGTATCTTTAAAATCGTTAGAGCAATTAAACTGCCTCAAAGAAAAACTACTTTAGAAGGCCATCTTGCAGTGCCAATGGTTGATCATAGACTTCCATATTAATACTAACTGTGTCACTGTTTTGTTTCCATACTCCTCCAAATGGCACAATCAATTTTTATGAAATTTTGTGTTCATATCGGATAGGTCTGAGAATGTATCAACATCTATTTTTTGTATCCCTAAGTTATAAGGGTGGCTCACCCCAAAATTTTTTACATTTATATGGCAAAACAATGTTTGCTGGGTCAGCTATTATCAATATACCTACTAGAAAATATGTTCATTAAAGGAGTAATTTGGTATTTTTTAAATAAATAGTTATTTCTGTATGTAATTACTACCGAAACTTGTCTCGTCTTCAAATATAAGCAGTCAACACTTGATGCTTTGTGTAATATGTAAATTGTTTATTGTATTTATTTGTTAAAATTGCAGAAATTACTCAAATACCCATGGAAACCTGCAACAGAACACAGAATAGCCCGCCATGATGCATCAGCTATGAGGAATTGGAGGGAACTAAAAGAAGGAACCCTGGACATACCTGATAAATTAAGAGAACATTTTCTGAAGTTCTCTCAAAGAACTATACCTCCATTGAATAAGAAATCTGTAAAAATTGATATTTCCCAGGAAAAAATAGGAGAGTTTGAACAGATCGTAAGAAGATGTGCTAATGAAGACCAAAACAAAGATGAAATAGATTCTGAAAATGAAACTGCGGATATAAAGCAACCAAAACAAAAAGTAGATTATAAAAGAGTAACATTAGATGAACTTGCAAGTAAAATAAAAAATAGATTAGATCATGGACAGAATGTGGATGTATCTGAGCAAATTATGGTGGATTCTATTGCAACTGTTCAGAGTAAAAATGATAAGGTACAAGTAAATAAAGAAATTGATTTAATCCCAGAAAAAGAGTCCAATATGTTAACTGGTTTTAAAGAAAGTGATAAAGTTATTGAATATCCAGAAAGGATAAGAATACCAAAGCAAGCATATAAAAAGGGAGCTACATATAAAATGAATGATTGTTTTTATGATCACGATGGAAGGTTTTTGTATAGAGTAATAGGGATGACGGATAGCAATCATTAGATTTTATATATAACTGTTAATAATTTAGTGTTAGTTAGATTTTTAATGTATAAAATTAGAGCAATAATATCTTGTTTTAAAGGAATGGAACTTTAGTTTACTGAAATAAATCTATCTGAATCAAATGTACTAGAATTATTTTTCAATTAACCTTTAATTACTCGAGTCTAAAAAGCAACGTGTGGGGTGTGTCACACCCCAGATTTTAATAAAGAAATTAAGTACAAAATACATGAAATAATTAATTTTTATTCTTTATTAAAAATACTTAAAGAAATTAAAAAAACAAAATAAAAAATAATACTACAAAAGACTAAATAAAATAGAAAGCAGTTTTTATAATCACAATTTCTCTAATCTTGCTTTCTAGCATGTTTCTAGTCAGAGATGTGACATTTTTCAAATACAAGTATTTAAAATACTAAATACAAAATGTTTATTTCCATTTTGTATTTTATTTGAAATACCTTTTAAGACATATTTTGTATTTACAAAATGCAAAATACATTTTGACATTAATATTAATAAATTTTATCATCATAAATGAATGTGATAAGCTATTCTTATTATGGCAACACTGAATCGACGGGTTCGTTAATTAATTTAATATTTTATACTTCGTCCAAAATAGTGAGATATAGATAGATGTCAGCTAATAGAAAATCCGATGATATAACTTTTAACCAGCGTCTATGGTGCTTTCGTTTGACAAAGCGAGCGGTAATCCGCCGAGATGCGCACACTACGGATAAAAACCGCGAAATTGTCTACGATTTTCACAATTTCAAGAGAGTGTCTTGGGTGTTTGAAGATGGATTTCAAGAGTATGTGACTTCAAGATGTGTCGGTCAATCTAATGACATTTTTGTCACTATACTGACGCATTGTAGTGTCATACAGTAATATTGTATTAGTCCTATGGACTACAAATTTGTCGCGGTTTCTTCCCGCGAACCATTCTGTAACAAGTCGCGGGAAAAAATCGTCAGTGCGGCCGCTTCCATTTATGATAGTAACATTACAGATTTATTATAACGAAAATGGGCGCAATTATAAACTTTGTCAGAACATGAAAAGACGAGTTTTGTTAAAACTTAATTGAAAAGGCACATTTACGTAGAAATGCTTTTTAGTTTTATAATATGTCTTTTATTCACAAAATCAGATGTGGATCCACGGCGGTTTAGCCGCGCTAGTGCGGCCTTCCTTTAAGGCGATTTAATAAATGAAGAACTAAGAGTCGCTCGCTATTGAATCACGAAGATTACGTACACTTATAAAGACCTTGTTAGCTTTGCAGTTGTATGAAAAATGTAGTTATAGATCTTAAAACACGTTTTGGGGTGTGAGACACCTCATGCGAATAATTAAGGGTTAAATTAAGCATTAATAGATGATTAGTAGAGATCCATACCATGGCTATTACTCCCTAAACTTAAAATTATTTTGAAATAAAACAATAAATTGTTGAAGCCTTATATTTTTTTTATAAAAAATTATATCCATCTCATACTTGTCCATTACAGTAAAATTAAACGAAACTATAATTGCATGTCTTTTCAAATACCTTGTTTGAGAAGATCTAACATTGCTTTATAAAAATACATCTGACTAACACCATTGTACATTGAACTTAAATATGGCTAACATCACCCGACGCTTTAAATATAATAGTGATACAATATGTCTGTCAATTAACTTAAAAACTAGACAAATTTGGATAAAGATTACTTGGGCTTAATATGACTTCATTAAAAAATATACACTGGTTTCTAAAATCCTATCTGATCCATATTGGAATAAAATAAGCAAATAATGCATTATTTTTGGGATAAAATTTCCCCAAAATCAGGCAAATTTTGAATATGAGACAACACTATTGGGTTATTGACTTGAATAATTTTTAGTTTCGTACCCAAAGGGTTATTACTAAGACTCCGCTATCCGTCAGTCTGTCTGTGTGTCACCAGGCTGTATTTCATGAACTGTGATAGCTTATCAGTTGAAATTTTCACAAATGATGTATTTCTGTTGCCCCTATAACAAATACTCAAAACAGAATAAAATAAATATTTAAGAGGACTAATTCTAAAAAAAATCTTTATTATCAGAATGGTATTCAACAATTTCTTTATAGATCGGGTAGGATTTTTAAAACTGTAAATATAAAGTAATTTATTCGTTTACTAAATTTATAATTGAATAAATATTTCGATACAACTTATTAAACAAAATATTCCGACTAGTTACATGTTGTCACATAGTTACTTTTGTCGAGCAACAAAAATTTTAAAGAATTATTAAAATATCTCTACAAAAATAAAGTTATGGGACTTTAAAGTTGCGCCTGTAACAATATTTTCGTGACGTCACTTCACCTAGTCGACGCGGCGCGTATACACTTAGAACGTATACATTCATTGGCGTAATGTTATTTGCGCTGCTTGTGTCGTGTTTTGTTTATTATATTAATGACTGAGGCTAAAAACAGCACTAACATAATACGGATTGAAGAAAAAAATGCCATCACTGCGTATATATCGATTTTATGTAAATTATCACTTTGTCCTTTTACGAATCTTCTTCCATTATACTAAAATAAAAACTACAGTACATATAAATAATCAACTTATATACTTTACAAGCAGCGCAAGCGCTCTGGTGCGACGATAGGTGAGATGACGTCAGAGGCTCACAATCATTACGCGCGAAAATACATAAACTTTCAATTATTTATTGAGGGATTTCAAAAATGTTTTCACGGGTATATTAGTTTCGATCTATATTTCAATTCTATTGAGTTAAATATAGCATTATCAACACCATGAAACTTCTCCATTGTATTTGCTTTTAAATTCCTAAATAAAAATGACAAAACAGAAATATCCTTCCATACAGTACATCAAGATGGTTTACGTAATTGGATGAGTATTATGACGTAATTCCAAGGGTGGATCCAGGAGGAATCATAAGTCATGAATTCATTTGGTCACATACAAGACCTTGAATACGCAGAAGGCACTATTAGGGGCGGGAGCAGCGCGTCATACGCGATTGAGTCTAGTGCGATATTAGTTCCCGCGCGTGTGCTATTCGTCAAAATCTGTATCCACCCTTGGGTATTTCTCTTAATTGTATACTTAGGCCATTTGGTCAAATTTGTGATACTTATATAACATATGAGATTGTTATATATATAGACACTCATATGAATACTTTCGATTTGGCAGTCACATCGACTAAATCCTGTACACTAACACTTAGGGCTGGGCAGTATTTAAATTACTTGTAATTGAAATACAAATACGTATTTGTATTTAAATTATTTTCTAAAAATTTATTTAGTATTTAAAATATATTGATGGTTAATCAATTTTGTTAATCAACCTTGAAATAAAATTTATTAAAAAATCATCAGGCAACATTGAACGTCAATTGTCATGTTGATTCGCGGTATAAATTTGCTTGCAAAAAGTAAATTTAAATTTTTGGGACTAAAGTGAAAAAATTAAGTTACATCAAAATCTAAAACAAGTCGGCAAAAACTTTTTAAATTTTCAGATCATTTCTTATAGAATGACCCTTTATAAAGATAAGGGGGGCGTTCATTAATTAGGAAATATGACATAATTTTTTTTTTAGTAGAAAACTTTATGATTGTGATTTTAAATTAAATAAAAGAATCTCGCATAAGATTAGGGGAGGGTTAAGGGAGTTGAGGAAAATCTTACGAAATATCATCAATGATCCACCGGGTCGAGAAATTCATGGTAATGCCTCACGTAATTAATGGGCGCCCCCTAAGAATTTAATTTCATGTATTTTGTATTTTGCCCAGCACTGCTAACACTTAACCAGCTAAATTGCATTTTCGAATGAACTGTGACTGAACCGAAGCAAACAACCTCTATATCACATGATTTAATTTATGTACATTTAATTTTATATATCTTTGCATTAGCACCCGCTATCCTATCCTAAATGCCGAAGTATATCATGAAAGCTTTAGTATATACAAGTTCAATGCGGGGTTATCAAAAAGCTACCGATTTATCAAATATTATTTATAATATAAGAGAAGTATTCCAGAAACCTTATATTATTTTATATATTAACAATGTTTTTAAAACCCGATCCGTAAGGGGTTAGAGGACTGTTTGACGTGTTTCATGACTTTCAATGAATAACCTTCATACTGAATTCCATTTGAATAACTTCAAAAACGGCAGTTTCATAATAACTTTGCACCCCCGTTCTACCCCCTTAAGGGGTTAATTTTCAAAAATACTTTCTTAGGTCTTCCCTTACGTTATAAAAAGAAATCCTGTGCAAAATTTCAAGTTTCTAACCCTTATAGTTTAGGCTCTGCGTTGATATCTCAGTCATTGAGTCAGTCAGCTTCTCCTTTTATATATATAGATTAAAGGTAGGGTCCTTGCTTTGCTTATTTTTGATAACATTGGGAGAGGGGGGAGGGAAGAGTTGATTATTGCAAATAATCAGCTTACGTGCTTGTACGTCCGGTAACGGTAAAAAAGTTTAATAATAATAAAATGAATTACAATCTTTTTTTGCCTTGTCAAGTGATGACGTCATAATTTTAAAAAAAACGCCCAAAGTATTGGCCCACACTTTTTGAGGAAATTTTGGAACAAAAATAATACATTTTAAATTCATTTAATAATGTGAATAGGATATATATTTTTAGGGGGTTTTAAAAACACTGTTATAATACAATCCGTTTTTGCAAGAACTGATTTAATTGTCTATATTGGATAAATAAATTAATTCTTTCAAAAATCATGCAAAAATTTCATTTTACCTTTGTCAATTCCATACAATTTAGGAATTGTCAATTAGCGTTATCGAAAAATTATATTGCGCTTGCAACCCTAGCTAAATATAATACGAATAGGTTTGTTATCACAAAAAGGATGATTGGGGCAACATTTCTTAAAATATTAGGCCGACCTTCAGTTACAAATAACACGTTCGTTACTCGTCATCAAGTTATTTTGAGACCTTAAATGTCATATTTAATAAGTATGACATTATACCACGTAGACTTTCGGAACGTAACATTAAGTAAAAGTACTTGTTGTTTTTTTATATATTTTCGTTTTCCAATTATAGTTTGTTGTCTGTTTTACGTTGATATTAAGTATCAAAGTTCTTAAGTATAGATAACGCGCGAGTTGAATGCAGAGTTAAGGAATGCGTCAGTCGAGTAACAGTGATACGACATAATTTATATTATCGACGCCTATAAAGAGTATGTCGATCAAAATTCAACTTTGTTTTGGTAACATTTTTTTATTGTAGGTAGATAAGACGAGCTGATGGTCCACCTGATGGTAAATGGCCACCATCGCCCATGGACATCGGCAAAACAAGAGATACCTTCCTGTTTTGTCGATGGATTGCATCCTTGAAGATAGTGGGGAGGGGAGTGAAAAAAAAATGCTGCGGTTTTAGCGGACTCTGAGCAAGAGCCCAGAGTCCACTCGATTCGCAGCATTAATGGGATAGGGATGATGTAGCTCAACCGGAATACGTCTATGACATTTAGCGGTCGGATTCGCAAGCTGAAAGTCGCACGCCAGTCGGGAAACAGATCACCTAACACCAGGGTGTCTTCTGTGATCTGTTTTTTATATCTCGGTTAACGTATTACTAGAAAAACAGTGTTTGCTAAAAGTAGTAACAAATTATTATCCAGAATTTCATTCAAAATAGACAATTTCGAATGGTTTCATTATTTTTATGAATGTGCTTGAACATATCGATAACACGTAAGGTGTCCATTTAGCAAACACTGACGTGTACCCGTTACCTGTTTCCGGCGGAGTCGCAATATAAGTATTTAATGAAGTACATATGTTAAGGACAACACTACTATAAAGACGAGTGAGGCGAGACGCGCGAACGCAACTGCAATCAACTCTCACGCTTACTATAGACAATAAAACAATGCGTGGTACTCGTTTGAGTGTATATCTGTCTATTACTTTTATATGACCGAACTCTCTAGAAAAGCAAACTCATAATGTTACGTACATCTGAACGCATCTTTACATTCCATCAATAAATATTCCAGTTTAGTCAGAGCTCAAGTCATAATGGAAATAGCAAATAGATAATGCGAGCTGTTCGGCACCTGATCCTGTTCTGTCTGTGCTTAAAACATACTGGACGGCCTTACCGCGATCTCTTCTATGAAATGATGTATATACCAAAATCTAATTCAACACGTATTTACAATTTTCAAGAGATTACAATTTTTTACACATTTATGAAAATTTCAAAGTAACTTCACTGATACATTTTCCATATTATATTACATAATTAATTATGTATACAGATCTAATCAACGCTCAGAATATAACCGTAATATAATAGTTTTATCCATATGTACAATTTAGTACAAAAAAGCACAAGAATCGTTGGACAGTATAACCAAACAGTTACAAGCAACCAAACTTCCAAGTTGGGTTGCCAAATTTGAAATAACTAGTAAAAATTATTTGCAGGCAGACACAGTCAAGCATTCATTCTACGATATCTCTGTATCCCTAGCGACTGTAGCCCAACAGTTAAGGGCTTTAAGTAGGAATTACTATCCAAAGTACAAGGGTTCAAATACCAACACTAAATAAACATCTTTTTCTTTCCGTCAGATATAATTTATTACAGCCTTTAGATCACAAATCCCCCTTTTTCTACACCATAACCAGACAAACGAGAAGCAAGCGCCATCGGTATTTGGTGGACCTTTCCCGGAACATTTACCTTCTAAGCAAGCATGTTCCATCCTAGACAGTGTTGCTATACTTATACTAGAACACTCTTAAAATAAGAGTAAGTTCATGTTAATAAAAGTAATAAGCATCAGACCTATGACCTTTGAATAGTTAATTCTATTAACCACTGCGCTACATCACTACTTCATTCAAATCCAAGCGTTTCAACCTAACCCTATTTCTGTACAGTCAGTCGCAGTCTCTTAAAGTAATGCCGGCAACATTGCGCGGTGACGGAGGGCGGCAGGTCCTGGGGCCGCGCTTCGGGTCCCAACTGGTCGATAGCCCGAGTGTACTCTTTTTGTAACGCTACGAAGTCGATGTTCTGTTCACCGAGGGCTGCCATTGCAAGGAATAGGATATCTCTGGAAAATTATTAATAATTATTTGTCGATAAAGGATGATGATCAAATTTGTAAGGGGGCTTGTTCCTTTCCAAATATCTTTTTCCATATTCTGCCAAATAACCCACAATTAGCTTTAACTTGCTTAAAAGAGATCGCTATTAGTGATAAGGCTACTTTTGCACATCTAGATAAGTCGACGCCATGTATCTACAAAAAGTTTACTTTTTTAATGTGTCCAATAAAGTGTTTTAAGTAAAATAAATAAAAAATTAAGTGTAAGTTCATATGGGCCTTAAAAAGATTAGCAATCAGTTTTGAGGTCAAAATTTCTATCCACTCCTAAATGTTGGGTAGAAATTGCTTATTTAACACTTTATTATATAAAAGGCAATTACTTTGCAAATATTTTCAACTGCATCTTTCTATCTTACTTTTTAAACTTTACAGTTAGTAGTAATGTTCCGTTTAGAATGACAATGGAATTTGTAAAAACTACAAGTTTTGTGAAAATTTATGAATAGTCATTAAGAAGAAAATAACAGTTAGGTTGTGATAAAGGATATCGTTTAATAATATGTCATTACTAAAAATATCTAGGTAATAAAAAATAGCTAACCTGTAATAGGAGTAGTAGCGCTTATTCCCACAGGTAGATTCCCTCCAGGCAGCTAATTTTCGTATCGCATCAGAAAGGTCATTACTTAATAACCCATCCAATACTGATAAAACGACTCTATAAAAACAAACACAATATTATGCAAATTTATAAAAAGTATAAACCAATTCACTAAGCTAATTTAACTACCAATTTAATCTATCTTTTGTACCTACTAACTATATCTGACCAACAAGGAACTACGAATAAACTTAATGAATCACTTACATCTACATTTTCTTTTTTTACAATAAATTCGTATAAGTAAATAAATACAAACGAAAATAGGAGAAATACCGCACACGCTTTGAAAATCTTGTTAAAATATTACCTAAGAAAAAAAATAGTAAGTTGTAGTAGAATATTTGAAATGTAAAATTGAAAAGAAGAAAAAATTTACATGTTTTTAGTCGTGTGGTCTGTCTCATAACATACAAATTGCTTAACCATATCATAAGAAAAGAATTGGTGCCATTCGACGAATTGTACATTTGATTATTATTAGTCAATGGCAAAGTCTGAGCACCGTAAGTTATAACGAGAGCGTTGTATTAGAAGTAAAGAAAACCGGATCACCAAACACGAAATGCTTTCTCCAACTGGACCTATAAGGGATATTGCGAATATTCGCATTCGCATCCGCACATGTGGAACATCCGCATCGATTTTGACATCCTCATCGGCATCCGCAGATGTAAGCCTCTTAAAATCCGCGGATTAATATACGAACCCTTGCGAAACAGACTGGAGTCCGAAAAGGCGGCCATTCTACTCTTCATTAAATTTAATGCTCCAATATTTAAATTTATTTACTAAAATAATTAATTAGTAATAGACTACTATCATTCACTACTTTATTATTAAATAAAAAAGGGTAATTAATACTGTGTTTTTTTACCCTACCAACCCAACACTTAAGTTTTTTTATACAGATCCGCATCCGCGGATGTGAGCCTCTTAAAATCCGCATCCGCGGATGTGGAAAACAGTGGATCCGCAACATCCCAAATAGATATCACTAAAAAGAGTCTTGGAAAGGAATTGGGCTGGCCACATGGCTTAGCTTGGCCATTTAGTGAGTGGCTCAAGGTGGTGCGCCGATGGAGAACCAGAAAGCGATTGAATAACAATCTTTAGATTGACATTTGTCTGACAGCGGTAGATCGAGCAGGTTGAGAAAAAAGGACTTATCATAGAGACAAATCGAACAAGCCCCAATCGGAAACTGGTAAATGGATAAAATTTGCAAGTTTTGATAATAGACAGATACCGCAGATGAAAGCTATACAATAACTTACGAGTAATGCTTCGAGCAATCGTGGTCGGTGAGTAACAGCGCGCGAAGCTGCTGGGAGCGAGGCTGCTGCCTGCGCCCACGCCACGCCACGTATAGTGCTTGAGCCTCGCCTTCAGATGGTCGAGTGCTCTCCCATTCGCAGTAAACCGCTACACCTATTTAAAATATTAGTTATATAACAGGTGATTTCATAAAGACTAAAATTAAGAATAAACGTCTCGGTACTTCAGTTTTTTTAGAATAAACCTTTTACGACAAACAAAATAGAGTATCCATCCCATCACATCATCATCATCAAGATTATAAATATTGAATGAATATTCGTGCCGTATATATTGAGTCTGTTAGTAAAAGAAATTTATAGACACAGCAGAAAAAAATCCATAAAATATTTTTAATTTCTTAGTGTCCTTTTTGTCAATAAAATTACTTATCTTTCAGTAAAGAAAAAATTTACACAAATGATTATGTCTTTTAAATACGTACCCGTAACTTTATCAACATCCGGCAAAGGATCGGAACTCTGGTATTTAGCGGAATAATTAGGACTCAACAAATCCGGTAGATGATTGTCTATATTCGCACGTTCGAGGAACCAAACCAAATTCCAGTAAACTATCGGATGGGATTCTACAAATTCCGGTTCTGCTAAACAAGTATCGCCCTCTCTACCTGGATGAATAAAAAAATAAGTTAGGCTTGAAATAGGTTAGGAATTGATTTTAATGTCTTATATGATATTTATCATAATATATGTAAACTTACTTAATATAGACTCGAATTCTTTTCTTAGTACTAAAGGATTTAAATAAGGCACACTTATCGTTTCTGTTTGAGTTTGACCCGTACGTATTATCTGAAATAAAAAAAAATAATATAAACTTTCTTGTCCCATGACTATAAGTCGTGATAAAATGATACATCATCTTATGACGTCATTAGCAAATTACTGAATTTTAAGTGACATCACTTAAAGTAGTTGGTTATACGGACTTTTATTTTAAATTTATTACAAGACAATACAAACCTGCACAGATAACAAAGGCACAGTATGGCGTCCACAGGCGGTGCATCTTGTATTTAGATTGGAGTCATCGGCCGCCCAACCCGCCATGATATCTTCATCGTACAAGTACGCTGAACACTGATGGCACTGCGAGCAGGATGTTATGTGGACTTCTGTTGTAATCTTTTCTGTCTTTATATTATCCTGCAGAAAATACACCACTATTACACTTTTATACTACCGGAAATGCATGACGTATGTGGCCTATTATTACTTAAATTACTTACATTTAATGGTGGATACAAATTATCCGGCAGATGTGATAACAACGTAGCCAGTGAGCCGCGTTCCATTGAACACGCTAATTCGGCGTCACTTGAGACACGACGGAAACCAGGACCCGCTGACCATTCTAAAATGATGTAATAATTCCTTTAAAATAGACATTTTGCTACAATATGTTTTTCTACTGTCTTTGACGTGTACCGGTTTACTACAGGAAAAACAGATAGTCATGAAAAAGACTACGAGTTTTGGCTTTGGAACCATTAAAACCCCAAAATTTTTTTCTTTAATATTATTCAAGTATAAAACATTAGCAAACAAATTACTTAATTTGTGAATCATACTCGTTTTGTCTTAAAAACTTCATCTATAATGTATCTAATGACAAAATGTATAATTTCAATATCTTACCATCGGGATTCATTTCTGAATTAGTGTCTCCCGAGTCCTCTTCCGTAATGAAATTGGCCAAAGCACTTGTTGCGTTACCAATAGCTCCCTTCACTGGGGTAGAATTTGCAGATATTACTTCTTTCATTTCGTCGAACTTTTTAGCCATACTTGTCGCCGCTGATTTAAGGCTGCTTAGACCGCTTTGTAAGAGCTCGTTTGATTTCTTTCCCGCTATACTAGTTGGGCTGATGCGACAAATTGTAAATTATTACTTAACTATCTTTTCCAGACGTTACGAGTATAATATCTTTTTATTTTTGATAGATGAAAGACAAACGAGCAGACGGTCCACCTGATTGAAAGTGGCCACCGTCGCCCATGGACATTGGCAAAACTAGAGAGTATGTCTTGTTTTGCCAATTCGTTGCCGCCTCGAAGATAGAGTGAGGAGGGGGAGCGAAGAGAAGAATGCTGCGGTTTCAGTGAACCCTGAGCAAGAACCCGATGATCACTGGGACCGTAGTATTAATGGGACGGGAGAGGGAAGGGGTAGATCTGGCCCACATGCGACTCGACCGCAACTGGTCAGAGACACTTGGCGATCGGATTCGCGTGCTGGTGGTCGCAAGCCAGTCGGGGAACAGATCCCCTACCACCAATGGGGGTGCTGGGTTACTAGTCTCCTACGAGATGTTCTCCCAGCAGCAAAGAGGAATTGTATTCTAACCCGTCACCTCATCTCTCTTATGCAATATTTTCTAATATATAGCTATCCGAGAAACATGGCGGATGTTCACGCATATAGGCGGGATAAAGTCATAACAATGATAGCATCTGACACTTACTATTTAAATCAAAATTCATCACCAACATACCAATGGAAAAAGTGAGTAGATATTAATACACATGATATTAACTTATGACAAGCAAAAAGCGTATAAAATGAAATAATATTTAGAATGCAAGCTAGTTCTGTTTTAGTTACATTAATGTGATTTAATGAATAGTGAAAACAAATAGTCGCAAACCCAAAACCGTCACCCAAAGTTATAGAAGTTACTTTATTTTCTTGATAAACTAGGGGTATATTCTCATGCACATTTCTTATCTGTAGACTGTTCACTATTTTTGAATTTAATAATTATTATTAACTTTTCTCAATAATTGTGGTACTACGTCCGGAAACTGCGTTTAATTTACTTAATATCTAATATAGTTAAAAGCTACTTCAGTAGACAGCAAAACAAAAAAAAAACGATTTAATCTTGACACGATTTTCTTAGTCTAAAATCTACATCTATGGAGGTAATAGTGAAATGTCTACGTATTTTTAAAAAATGTACGAGAATATCCCCTGAATATCTCACCTGAAGTAGTTCTCGATCATAGCTTTTCCGATTTTCATATTATCCTTGCGCAACGACAGTCGGGAGGGCGAATAGCGTCTAAGAAAACAAATGACTAACATACGGTGCCAAAAAAAAAAAACAATTTCACTATCCTTCCATACTCTACCGATTTTAAATAACAAATATTTTTATTTATTCAGAGTGAAATGATGGTGAAATTTAAATGAATTAAATTAAGCATAACGTAAAATACTAAATTTTGAACATCTTTAATTTGACATGCATTGATAATGTTGAATTAAAAAATCTACAGAAGCAGCTGTATTTTTACATGCACTCATATTTAATATAATAAGTAGAACTTCAGTTTATAATGTTTTATAACCTAAAATTCCAGTCCATATAAATATCTTACTAATCAACTGTCTAAAGGAATGTACACATAATACGTGACCCATTATGTCATCATCACAACCCATTAATTAGCCGGGTCTCTTTCTCAGAATGGAGTTTTGTAAATAGTAGTTAGGCCACGTTGGGCAAGAGTCAAGAGGTCAAGTAGTATGGGCATGTTCCATAAGTTCCAGTAAACATCTTGAAAAAAAGATGTATAGCGCATATTTATTCTTTAAATTTATTGATATATCTCAACAAGAGATTACTACTATATGTATCATGTGTGGCATATTTAACATAATCTATTAATAGTAGACTGGTCCTTAAGAATCATTTTTTGGGGCGCCCACTTAAAGTCGTATTTTAATGAAAAATTGCCTGTTTTTTTTACTTTATTAGTAAAAAAATAGAACGTCTCGCTAGACGATCATTTGTTGTTACATGTTGTTTTCTTGGTAAAATTATATATTATTTTTGAATGAATAAAAATACCTAATATTTTTTTCATTAAAAAGAAACTTTTTATGTGGAAGCTTTATACAGAAACTATTTCTTTACTAATGTGTCTCCTCAACAACGACTTACCCAAAACTGATTTTCAAAGTGTTTCCCAAACTGGCGAGACTGGCTGACACTGTGGCAGGCGCAGTCTCACTCCTGTGGAGTTTCCTGCAAAGAGGAAACTATCGAGCTCACTCCGCTCTACTAACGTGTGGCACACTAGCATGCTACTGGTTAGCAGGGTACACAGTTAACAGCATTTTTTTTAATTTGAATAAAGTGCAAGTATTATACAAATTGTGTGAGGCAAGAAAATTTATAAAGGGAGGAATTTTGGCAGGGGTCAAACCACTCTTTAATTAAACATGCAATCAAATACGCTTTTTTAAAGCACTAAGATCTGTTTTTTTTTTAATTTAAATTAAAACAAGTAAGGGACCGTTCATAACATACGTCACGCTACTATCAACTGCATTACAGATATACTATATCTTTAGTCCATTATTTAATTAAATAAAAATAGTTTTATCAACGTGTTTGTTACGTTAGTACTTCATATTATCGTAACTTTTTCAAAAAACAATTAGAATTTCACTCAATTGTGTCTTATAGAGTAGAAAATAACAGAACTTACATATAATGTTCAAACTTAGATTTCATTCTGTGTGCTGAATAATTATAATAAATATCTATATTTAATAGAATAAATAATACTTCTAAAAGTATTATTGAAAAGTAATAAGTATAAAATAATATATAGTGTAGGGGTCACAACAATACAGGAAGCTATTTACCCAGTCTGTTCCATAGGCTCATCTTGGAAAGAGTTGCTACGACGGTGAAACAGCTTAGGGCTTACGCTGAGCTCGTGGCGCGGTAATGATGGCTCCTCCTCTGGTTGGGGTTGTGTCGGTTCTGGTAGTGGCTCGCTTAATGCACCTAGGGGATCATCTGAGAGGACTGGAGTACGGGGTGATAACCTGAAAAGGTGCGTGTGATTTCAGTGGATTCAATCTCAGGATTCAATCAACGAATCCACTACTTTAGCGTACTCTTTATTAAACATTATAAGACTTTTATAACAAAAATTGCTAAAATGGTTACATAATTTTTTCTTTACTCACTTTAACGGTGATGTAGGTGTATTTGCCGACAAGGATTCCATAGCTGCCGCTTCCTTTTCAGGCTCCTCGGGGAAGCTGAGAGTTCTTGAACAGCGAGATTTTGGGTTTGATGTACCTGTACATTTAAATATAAATAATTTATAATCGAGCGTTGGTTGCTACAAAGAGAAAAGCAAGGGCACAGCACCAATGTTAAAATATTTACCGCTTGAAAATGATAGCCTCTGCAAATTCTGTACAATTTGCGCGTCACCGGCGAAACTCTCCGATCGTGTTAATATTCTTAAATCCGAAGGACTATCGGGGCTGACGTGTATTGTCTGACAAAAAAAAAATTAAAATTAATTAATTTAAGTAAAAGTTAACTGACTTCATTCATGACCAGTTATGCAATTATAAAAAACTAGTCGACCCGTCCCGGCTTCGCCTGGGTGCAATTTGACACGTGTATTTAGCCGTATCCGCTAAATCCCTACATTTTAAATCTATAATATCTTCGAAAATATTCATTTAAATTTCATGCTGTAATGGGCGATGTTGATCTATATAAAACGCACAATATATTAAGGTACCTAATTAGATAAGGATTAATGTTGTATTGTTTAAAATCGCTTCGTAAAAAAGCCATTTATTTCTCGTAAAAAGGATAAAAAATGGTTATTGTGGGTTATCCCTAAAAGATAGACATATACCATCGCGAACTTTTTCGTAGACCTTTTTAAGGTGTACAATACTATAGTACATTATTTTGATCTATCTCGTAGGGTTCAGCCAGCGTTTGCAATGTAAGCACAAAAAATGTGTTCATTTACATCGCATTAGAAACCTCTAAAATTAATAGTGTGTATGTATTATACATATAAACCTTCATCTTGAATCACTCTATCTATTAAAAAAAAACTGCATCAAAATCCGTTAGTTAGTTTTAAAGATCTAAGCATACATAGGGACATACGGACAGACCAACAGCGGGAAGCGACTTTGTTTTATACTATTTAGTGATTTAATTTATCTAGACAGAGTGTTTTACCTGTCTTTTTTCAATTATTGTCATTGGAGGTGGTTCAGGTTCTTCACTACCTAAAGAATTACTTCTTGGTCGCGTCGTACCGGTTAGATCGGGGTCTGATGGCAATCCTAAAAAACACAAACTTTTAGTCTTAATATTAATTAGATTAAATATTTAGGCGGAATTTAAAAATTGATGCATGTTACCTGATATTAGTATGCCCGCATGCGCAGATAGCTGGTGGTGCCTGGGGTGAGCGGGTACAGTCGAACGGACAATGTTGCCACGTCGTACTAGCGCGTCGAAAGCGTTAGTTTGCGCAGAGCTAGCATTATTTGCTGATTCACTTGCTGGGAGGAATACATGAAAATTTTAGAAAATCGAAATGTCAGTCAAGATGATTTATATAGAGCATACATTATGTCTAAAAGTTACATACCAGAATCTAAACTAGATCTACTACGAGTGGTTGGATCAGCATGGAGCGCAAGTGCTGATAAGTCAGCACCCTCGCCACCAACAGTTCGTACTCGAGGTAGTGTCCCTGTACCTGAAAAATAAATATTATGAAAAATTATCCAATTTAATATTCAGTATAATTTTGATGTTATCATGAGAATTAACTTAAATAGGGTTTGTATAGAGTTGCAGTTGAATGGTATAGTAATAAGTAACAGTATTTTGAAGATTATATTAGTTACATACTTCCAGTAGCTCCAGCCGCGCGGCTCGCTCGTTGCGCTCCCGCTTTACGAAATAATGCCGCTCCCACAACTGCAATTCGTAACTTATTCCAAAGCAGTTGTGAACCACTGTAACAAATAGAAATTCTCATAACATTTGTGAAACAAGTGTATAAACTTAAAAGTTATGTTTATTTTTATGTCAATCAAAGTTTACAGATACTTTTGTTAGTGTTGAATGAAATTATGCAAAAAAAAAAATTATAAGGAGTACAAAATAAAAATATAGAAAATTGTCTTTCTCTGTTCTTTGCATGTACCCTTTATTAATTTTAAAGGGAAAGTAATAATAAAAATAGGTTAATAGGTTTATTTATTATCTGACCGGATGCTATTTACATCAATCAAAATGCATACAAGAACTAAAAATGTTGCAATAACAGTGAGAAACTTAAATGGCGTTGGACAGGACACATAATTAGAGGAAAGGATAAATGGAGTAAAAAAATAATACATTGGTTTCCAATAAATAGAAAAAGAAGATGTGGTAGGCCTACAAAAAGGTGGGTGGACGACATTAAGGCCATCGAGGGTGGGACCTGGACGCGAACTGCTTTAAACAGATGCTTGTGGCACAGATTGGAGGAGGCCTTTACCCTACATAGGCAAGCAGACACATCATATTGTGATTAGGATGTACAACTTTGTAAATTATTACTGTATATATGAAATGTCATCTGAATAAAAAAGCTATTATTATTATTTATTAATAAAAATACCTCGCCATATCCTTAGGCCAAGCAGCTTCAAGCACACATCGGTTATAATACCCATAGGTAAGTGCATTAGGTTGTAGACCGGCTCGTTTCATCAAGAACAACAATTGTACTGCCAACACTGGTAGTGAATGAATTCCGCATAGCTGCATCATTACTCTATAGCATACCTGTAAAAATATGTGTAACTTTGAAATGTTTAATTACTTTAAAAAAGTAATTTATGCATAGATAAAACCTGACTTAGTAGACAGTAAATAAGACCTTTTCTTTTTTAACTACAGTACTCGATAATAAATAATTTACATGAACATCAACTAAGACTAAGAGAAAGATAATTGGTTGATTTCGTCAATAGATTATGATTAAAATTCATTGATTGATCAAACGAACGAACATGCAATTTACTACAGATAATGATAACATTATTGTACTAAAATAATTTTGTTTTTAACTCATTTGACATCCACTCAGGATTTTCAGAGTTGGAACCCATATCAGTATTTCAGACTTTTCGTTTATGTGTTTTAAGCAATTAAATATCTCTTGCCACATACCTCATCGCATGGCACGCGTAACTTAGCGGCTCTTTCGAGCATTTCATACGCATGTCGAAGCGTGGCATGTTCTCTACCTCGCGCTATCGTAAGGCGACATGGTAGCGCGAGGAAGTAGAGGGAATAACACGCGCCCAGGAGACACTTCGCCCAAGCTTCTGGAGATAAGTTTGCTTTGCGGGCCAGTCTGAAAAAATAAAATAAACAGTAGTTGCATTAGCCAGAGCCAAATCTACGTTAAAGTACAATATCTGTAAAAAATCACCTACTCAGAAGTAGCCCTGAACTTTCAAGGCGTCTGAAAGAGGATTGGGAGCATGCAAAAATTTGGTATTGGAGAACTTTAATTATTATATGGTATTAAAGAAAACAGCTTTTAGATAATAGCTAATTAGTTTACAGTGGGTTTTGGGTGATTAAGCCTAAAAGTCAAAATAAAGAGTTGTGAGTTCAACTTGCATTACTAACATTACTTAATTTTAGCCTCATAATTGCAAGGGCTAACTCTAATATTATACTGATATTTTGTGATGCATCTTGTTTAGGAAAAGATAATCATAATAAATGTCGTCAGTTTATCTGTGGGTTATTTACCGTTGAGCAGCTACAATTTCATGCTTTGTACGTCTCGCCATGGGTGAAGCATCTGCCAAGGACTCTGAAGAAGCGAGCGCAGCCGCAGGCACAGATTGTAAAGCACCACCTCTTGCATTTTCCCGACATTTATTCACCAATGCCTCGTTTAGTATGAACTTTTCATATGTGTACTGTTCTTCTATAATTAAAAGAAAATCGTTTTTTTCTTCTGAATGATGTTGAAGTATATTTCAGAAGACGTTGATTTCGAAGTTGGGTTACGAATACTTACCAGGGTCAGGAGGATCCGGTGGCAATACAAAAACAGTTCTCTCTGAAGTATTAGCATTATCTAATCCTAATAACGGTTCGTCTCCAGCCGCTACCCTTTCTATACATTCATCGAAAAAAGTTAACCCTTGATCATTGTCACAAACGAACGATCTTTCCTCAATGAATCGCGTAAACATTTGCGTTCTCATTACGAGGTAGAAGAAACGTTGTTGTGTCTGTGGAAAGATTTATTAATTAACAACTAGTTTACTGTTGAAAAAGTGACGGATATATTTGTATTTAGGCACTACGTACCTTATCTCTAGAACGAATGAACGCCTCCATATGGAACAAAGCTTGAGGGTCTGTAGTACCAACTGTAGGAGCTTTCGTAATCGGTATGAGGTATCCCCGATATCCTTGAAGAGTTACAGCCATAAATCTGAGAAATGCTTCTTGAATTTTCAGTTCCAGTGCTTGCTAAAAAATATATCATTTAATGTTCATATGTTTTTAAAGACTGAATCCACAGAAATAGAATGAAAACTAACCTCTTTTTTCCGTTTCTGAAAATCTCGGTCCAAACTCGTAGTTGGTTCGCCGTTATATTTGTTACCATTCGATGTATGGATTGGTGATGCTATTTAGTAAAAATAATTATTAAAATATATACCACTTTATTATATAAAATCTTCGACATAATTATTGAGTTTTAAGAACAGTTTAATAATGATATTTAAAACTGTGCCAAACGGTAACACTCACGTATTATTGTGGTAACTGGGTACTACAGTTTCAACTGTCAGTGTTCGCCGAGCGGCCACCACGAGCGCGTCCACTGGCTGAAGAAGATCGCCAAATGCGGTCGAAACTGTAGTACCAAGTTACCACAATAATACGTGAGTGTTACCGTTTGGCATAGTTTTAAAAATCACTAATTACCACGTTAGTTTCTATAATAAAAATGATATTTAAATTACTATCTAACATACCTGGACGTATATTTGAG
Organism: Limenitis camilla; assembly: GCA_905147385.1. Classification (NCBI taxonomy): domain Eukaryota; kingdom Metazoa; phylum Arthropoda; class Insecta; order Lepidoptera; family Nymphalidae; genus Limenitis; species Limenitis camilla. The sequence goes on from LR990240.1 coordinate 9,099,932, forward strand.
TAAAGCTGGTCAAGTGTTTGCCTTAAAAGTCGCGCTTGACGTTTGGGTAGCATTTTTAATGAAATGTGCTTCTGTGATTCGCATATCTAAAAATTAGACGAATTAAATGAGTACTTGCTATAATATAACTGACAAATTTCATCTCTTCTAGATTTCTTTGCTGGTTTAACTAAACATTGCATATTTTTAATGTTTGAAAAAAAGGTATTATTAAAGTCAATTTACATTATTAGTATTCATTAGTTCAAACATTACTTACAGTAATATTATTAGTATCTAAATCTACACATGTAACATCGGGTGGAGGTTCGTATAGATCGAAAAATCGAGAATCTACACCTATAAGATATGGCAAAGGCGCGTGTAAGACTTCCGCTAGTCCTAAAAATAAATAAAACAAACTTTACTGAACAGCAGTCTAAGAATATACATCGGAGCATATTTTTTGACATAGGCAGTCACACTTACCTAACGGACAAAGTGGTATATATGGGCACTGCCATTTAAATGGAAACAACAAACTTGATACTGCTTCTGAGACAGCTGTTAAGGTGTCTGGTCTGTAATCAAATATTATGGTGGAAAAACTATTGTGTATAAAAAAACTCTCTATTTAAAAAGCCTTATTGAAAAATCCCTAATAAGAGAATTTCTCTAGAGCCATAGTTACTGTACTTTAGTTAAAATATAATATAAAAAATTATAAGCATTAGTGTCATTTGTACCGAGCACATGTTACTGCGAATTTCGGAATATTGAATATCATCATCACCCTTTAATTGCCCACTACTGAGCCGGGACTCCTCCTCAGAATGAGGAGGTGTGTTGGCAGATTACACTTTGAGAACTTTATGGAACTCTCAGGAGCCCAGGTTTCCTCACGATGTTTTCCTTCACCATTATAGCAAGTGATATTTAATTGCTTAAAACACACATAACTCAGAAAAGTCAGAGATGTGTGCCTATGTCCCCCACATAGGCACACATCTCTGACTTTTCGATCTTTTCGGATTTTTCGAACTCAGACCTCCCGATTAGATATCAATGTCTTAAGTACTTGACCATCGCTACTACTATATTGAGTAAATGTTACTGCATTTTTTTTTTAAATGAGTACCGTTTTACCTAAGTGAATGTATTAGAATCTTCTGTTCGGTGATTGCCAATGCTAACAATAACAAACAGTTATCCGGTCCCAAACACAGTAATAGCTGCCTAAAGCCCGCGCCACTTCGTACCAAAGGTTGGTCATCCCGTCGCGTTACTATTACTCTATCATGAGCATTAGTTGGTGATAGCTAAAATAGATAATAAATTAAAATAACTCAGCATTAAAATTAAGCTTTTACTACTATTCTTCTAAGCAAACACTTTTACATGATTCCGTAATTAGTAAATTACTTTGAGTATTTAATAATAACTAGTTTGCTATTTCGGTTCACCCGCCATGTTGGATTTAAAGTGACGACTTAGTTAACCATGCAAAGGCATCATAATGCGTATACGAAATGTCGTCACAAAACTTATAAAAAGAGTGTGTTGAGCAATCCTGCTTGAAATGAGGCTTCTAATAAAAAAAAGTTATAAAATTACCTGCAACAATATCCTTGGTTCCGGAAACGGTACTTCTTCTAATAAATGCGTTATGTATCGCTCTACAGGTATATTTAAAGGTTCTTTACTCCATGACATTTCCTGTAAAAAAACAATTCCAAATGAATCCCATACATATTAAGTAAAAATTATTGATAATTGGTTATTGCAATAGACCAACTAGCGATCCACATTTGCTTCGCTGGTCTAAATTTATTTAAATGGCAATAAATATTATATTACAGCAATAGAAATGTGAAAAAAATATCTAATTTTATGTAGAATAGTTTGCATGATACGCGTACAAACATATAAACAAAAGTTTCAAGTATATTTTAAAAAATGTGCTACTTACCAATATGTACAATAACCATCGTTCAAAGGTATCACTAAATGGCCATCTCGAAAGCAAACAAATGCACTTATTAGCATGAAGTGAATGCGTTGTATGTGAAATTCCAGTTCTCCAACCAAGTTGTTCTGATTGCGTCTCATTTAGTTGTGTATGCGGGTAACTTTCATAGAAGGTTACTGCTGAACCATATACCTGATAAATGGAATATTATATTAATGTACTGCAGTGATGACTTAGTGGTTAAGACATTGACATGTCTACTTGGGAGGTCCGAGTTAGGTCCCCCACACACGCACACACCTCTGACTTTTCAGAATTATGCGTGTTTAAAGAAATTTAATATCACTTGCTTTAATGGTGAAGGAAAATATTGTGAGGAAACCTGCACTCCTGAGAGTTCTCAATGTTCTCAAAGGTGTGTGAAGTCTGCCAACCCACACTTGGCCAGCGTGGTGAACCATGGTCTAATCCATCATTCTGAGGAGACCCGGCACAGCAGTAGGCCATTAACGGGTTATAATGGATGGATGATCGATCAAATGTTATTTCTCTCATATTACACTGCATATGCATTTCCCGTTATTAATGCACAAAAATAAAATTTGACGAGCACCAAATATTTTTAACAGTTTAACACTATGTTCTGAGGCTTTACACAATGTGTTTATTTATTTATTTTTCATTTATATTTTGGAAACAAACAGTGGAATAACTCTTAGAAACTTAAATCGTAACTATAGTGTAATCCAATAAATATTCCTCTTAAAAATAACAAGACATTAATTTAAAAAAAACATTAACGTTGAAATATTAAATTAAAAGACAATTTACCAAATTTTAAAGGGCAATAATCACTAACTTGGGATACATTTTACTACAACATTTAATAAATTTTGAGCTCAAATCATTAAAAAAGTTTTTGAATTGCTACAAAAACTTGAGCGTAAAAGCAAAATAAGATGTTATGAGTTCAATACCTACTTGAAGTTAACAAGAATTTCAGTAGTTTGTAAGACAAATTACGGCAAAATTAAGTAGAAATATAATAAGAGACCTTATCAGTAGCATCAGCAACAGTCAGAACAAACGTGGAGAAAACAGGTTTAGGTGAGGAAGCATTATTAGGCCATAACTCCAATGTCGCTCCCATAGGTAAGCAGAACAGCGGCACTGATGTAGGAAACGCTAAACTACGCCGATCTATTGAAGGATACCTAGAAACAGACCAAGAATATTAATTCCTTATTTAACCATACTCTGTTAATTACTTAACTAAATCTTTATTTGTTAAACCCTCATAGTTAACTTAATATGTAACTTAGGAAGAAGTTATGACCTGGATCGCCTTAAAAACACTTTTTCAACACCCGATCATGCTATATGCTGCACAAATTTTTATTGTGTCGTAACTAACAATGAACAACATTTTTAATAAAATGAATCTCATACCAATTATACACATAATAATTTTAATTATAGTGAAATGAGTTAGGTCCGATCTGTATATATGTATACAGGGTGGCACCAGACTACTTCCGAAAACTGAAAGGGGGGATAGAAGAAACCCCTTTATGACCGAAAAAATCCTTGGTATAGCCGAAGGCAGTAATTTGTTAAACAAAACCTTCTTTTGAAAATAATTGTCATTATCTTCCAGCCAGCAATGTATACTCAACATAACTTTAACATATTATCACCAACTAGGCAAATAGAATAATAAATCACGTGTTAATTTACACGTGTGTACGTAGAAAGTAACTTATTTTTGGTTTTTTTTTTTATTTTAGACACAAAACTTCTAACCTAATTATTTAACATATATCTCGGAGATTTTATGATTAGAAGGAAGGAGAGGGGAATATTGAAAGAACACTACAAAGGGTGATGATATTGAATGGACTATTGGGTAATCGCAACGTAGATACTGCTACTGATCGGCTTAAGAACGTTTTTTAACAGAATTCCAACACTCGCCTCCTAACCTAACAGCACGTGGCAACTACATTGTAAGGTACTCTCGTGACCTTAATCGGACAGCACTCCCAGCACTAACAACACTGCCCTGCACTTAACACTATCTAAAGACTAAGACTACACTCAGACTATCGATGGCACATAAAGAGTCCAGACTGTCAAAATAACGGGAGTGACTACTACCCTACTCCAGCGCCATAGATGACGATTCGATTATCATTTACTATTCTCCGACTTATTTTATTTTTGGTATAAAATTAATGTCATTTTAAAAAGTTAAGTAGTACTAATTGCTGCGAACAATTTAAATTTTCCATTGTACATGCATTTAATGCAGTTAAAACTGCGTTAAAGTCCATAGTGTTGTCTAAAGTTCATTAAACAGAACCTTTTAGCGCCGCGGGCGTTAATTACTGACGCACTCTGTGAAAGTTATTCCAATTAGCACCCGCTTTATATGTAACAGCACTTCAATGGAACATTTTTCATTTTAGGTTTCATTATGAGACATTAGTTAGAAATTTGACCAGTTTTTACAGGGAGCATTTTCGTCTATTCTTTTAGGGCTCCGTACCCAAAGGGTAAAATAGGCACTCTATTAATAACTCTTCTCTGTCCATGCATCCGTCTGTGACATGTGACAGCTAGCTAACAGTTGTAATTTTCACAAATGATGTATTTCTGTTGTCACTATAACAACAAATACTAAAAACAAAATTAAATTAATATTTAAAGGGGGGGCTCCCATGTAAGAAACGTGATTTTTTTGCCAAATATAGGTACGGAGTCCTTCGTGCGTGAGTCCAACTCGCACTTGGCCGGTTTTTAAGATTAGAAGAAAACTCTTTTCTGTAGTCGGGGTCATTTCGTAAAAATCAGTTCTGTTTAATGGCAAGGAATTTTTTTTTTGGGTTACCATGGGGTTAACACATATCAAAAGTAAACATACATCAGTAAGGCATGAGCAATCGTTTGGTGTTGCCACGTTAAGGAATTATTGTTTTTTGTCTTCGTTTGGTCATAAAACAGGACCTATTATGCATTTATTGAATATGGCACAATTTTACAAGCTTTTTTTAAAATACATATTTGTATGTTAGCAATGTTGGCTATGCGAGGTTAGGTAAGTGACGTCATAATAAATACAATATGGTGGAAAAAATTACAACTTATCAATAAAGATGGCATACTACTTTCTTTTTGTGCTTGCCCATGATATTATTATCAAATGAAAGGATTTGCTTTCTAGGAAAGTATAAATTTATAAACATATAAGAAAATTGTCTAGTATAAATTATTTCTTCTAATACTTACCTAAATAATACTTCTGGTTTGTAAGCTATTAACGGCGGACGGTTCATTGACTTTTTGTAGCAGAGGAACACATCGCTTCCCATTAACCCTGCAATTTAAAACAAATTACCATTAAATAACTCATAATACCTCTCGTATCTAAAAGGAAAAGAACTTTTCAAGAGATAAAAATTTCTTTCTTATAGACAAAATAATATGAAATGATTGGTTGAGCTGTAATCATAATGGAAAAGATTTAGTTTTACGATCAAAAATTCGATGGATCAATTCTTGCCAATAGTACCTACACTCTGTCCAATATAGCTTTATCGATGACAACTGTCATCGCAAAACACGCCTATGAAATACAGTACTTTGGACAGTGAAATGTATAGTGACAATTATCATACTTTATTGGCAAATAGTGACAACAAATAGTCCGAAAAATACAGGAAAAATTGTGGAAGAAGATTGGAAACTGATTATAAATCTACAAAACTGCTCCAGAGAGTCCGAATCAGACTTCGATGATGACGATTTGAGCTGTGAACCATTTTAACAAGACTAAAAACGTGTTACAACTTCCTTTTGTTTGATTTGTTTGAAACATTCAGTAACTTTAGTTGGAATATCGATAATTTATATCGACCGTCTAGTTATGTCAAAGTGACAAGCTGTCATCGATCAAGTTATGATATATATATAGTATAGTTTAGTTAAATGGAAATCTTTATGATCAAATATTTATCATCAAAAATTACATTTATATCGTATAAACTAACATTTTATATGATTAATATATTTTAAGAATGGTAAGTATTCTTGGTAAAGGTGATAAAATAATTTTATCAATGGTTCTAAATATACAATCATCCTCCTTATTTGCAGCTATTCCCTTATCACTTACACGCTTATCAATGAAGGCGTTGTAAAATATCATAGTAATAACGTAAATGTCGATTTTACTGGTTCTCAACTAAAGATTATGTTCTTATCAACGTCCCATCAATCATTTTGAATGCTGAATCAAAGTTTATATTTTGTACATTATATGTTGGATGTAAAGTACATAATTGCTTGAAACATAGCAAAATAGATAGAAGTAGCATAATATGGGCCTAAGCTACTTTAATTCGCAAAAGGTATAGTTACTGAGGCACAGAAGATTTTCGGTTATTCTTAGTACTTTTTGAAATCCGCAATGCAATTGATTTCAAAACTATTGAAGTCTAAAACTCACATATTATTATTATTATTAAAATTAAGTATGACAAATTATCCAACGGTAAAGATAAGAAAACTGTCATCCACATCACATTACGTCACTTAATCTAACAAAATTTTCCGGGACGGGTTAGAATACTATTCCCCTCTGCCGCTGGGAGAGCATCTCACAAGAGCCCAGTAACACAGTACCCCCTTTGGAGCATGCGAATCCGACCGCCAAGTGTCATAGACGCATTCCGGTTGAGTCGCATGTGAGCCAGACTTATCCCCTCCCTCTCCCATTCTATTAATGCTGCGGATCTAGTGGACTCCGGGATCTTGCTCAAGGTCCGCTGAAACCGCAGCAATTTTTTCTTCACTCCCCCTCCCCATTTTTTCTTCGAGGATGCAACGCATCGGCAAAACAAGAGATACTCTCTTGTTTTGTCCATGGGCGATGGTGGCCACTAACCATCAGGTGAACCATCTGCTCGTTTGCACCTAATCTACCATTAAAAAATAAAAAAAAACATAAACAAATCATGTAATTTCAATGTTTTTTTTTGGGGTTTTAGAACATTAGCTATAGATCAAGTAATTATTCTTTTTCTTCGATCATTACATTAAAATCATATTATAGTCCTTAGTCCCTAAATTTTCACCTTCCAATCAATTCCATAATTTGTTCTATATAAAAACTTCAAGTTATCGCTTTCATAACTACTAACCTTTATTCAGATTCTTCTCGATCATACAAAATGCGTGCGGCGGAGTTTCTCCCTTACTAGCCACTATAACACACACGTCGACCACAACAAGTGCATTACATGGCACAGTCTTGTGGGCTCGTCTGTATGTTATGAACGTTTTGGCCGTAGAATTGTTAACATTAGCACATCGTCCATCTACTGTTTCGAGAACCATCTCTGCATCTGCCATTAGTCTCTCCTTCCCGTAGTACATGACACCTGCATAAATAATATTGAAGGGGTGATTGTACTATCACTATATAGTGTAAACCCAGTCGCTTCCAGCTATCTGTCTGTATGTCCCTATGTATGCTTAGATTTTTAAAACTAAGCCATGGATTTTTTAATAGATAGAATGATTCAAGAGGACGGGTTATAATATGTATAATATAGTAGAGAAACACAGATAATTTTAGGGTTTCTAATCTGATGTCATAAATAAACACTTTTTTTTATATAGACCTTTACAGCATGTAATTTAAATGAATATTTTCGAAGTTATTAAAGAATTATGAAATCATGTTTGTATTGTCTTATGACAAAAAAGCTGTGAACGTTGTATATAAAGACCTATATAGTATATTTAGTATCGCTAGTTAATGATACAAAATGCTTTTCCGACCGTTTTAGGTCCATTTGTTAGTATGATCCAACTATCGAAACAATCCCGGAAAGAAACTACCCGCGATAGCATTTCCTGTGTGAAAGATATGCCTAAGAGAGTGAGTAAGTTTGTTGTTTGAAGGGTTGGTTAAAGGTTCAGCGGCACAGCAGCAGGTTTTAATAAACTATATAACGTTAAACTCAAGCAAATTCTATGATTACTTTGGAGTTACTTAAAAATAATATTCAAGAAAGTCCTTAAAATATGAAATAGATACCCAACATGTTTTGTATTAGTTCAAAACTTTATACTTTCAATAATCGGTATATATAATTTTCGAGAATTCGTAACGTTTCAAGCAAATTTTTATGTAAAGGAGTCAATATAACATCCTCTACCACTAAAATTAAAACCATAAAATCTCAATTTCACACAAATGATCTCTTAACAAGTTCTAATTTATCAATGGGGTCATATAAAAGCCCCTTCCTGGATCGCACAAGGAATCAACGACACTTTGAAGCACTCTCCTGCTCGTCGCCAATCATATTAATTCAATGAGATAAAGTGTAACGAGAGGAGAATGAAGCATCCTTATAGTTTTGTAAAATCAGGATTTTGAGTTTTAGTTAGCAAATTATGAATTAAATATACAGTTTGCACAAATTGAAAATTACTCATAGACAGGAAGAATCTTAGCCAAAAGGCCAAGAAAAATTTGCTTTGTTATCCTTGATATGTGGTTTAGAATATTTAACGTTTATAAATCTAATAATTTTCTTCTAATTTCTGTAATGTTTATATTTAATTACCGAGACTAATATTCGTAAAACCTATGTGTACTTTCTTATATTACATTTAGGTCCTAGTATTTTTTAGATAATTTGGAAATCTACTTAAAACTTTAGAATCAATGCAGAACTGAATAATTCGTAAAGTGAATAAAAAATATTAAATAAATTAGGTACAGGGACTTGACATTAACTTTGTTATTGAGTAGATTATTGATTACACGCGATGACCTATTAGATTGGATTACATTAAAAAAAACGGTCAAGTGTGTGTTGCACTCGACCGAGGGTTGCACCTAGGGTTTCTTACTATTTGGATTGAGGGACAAACTTAATCCTGTCGGTGGAAAACAGTTGTCCCCATACATATTCTAGCATAACGGGAACTACAAAAAACTCATGGGGATGGAAATATCCGAGTAACGACACCCGTACCCGTGAGGGGACGGGTTAGAATACTATTCCCTTTTGCCGCTGGAAGAGCATTTCGTAAGAGCCGAGTAACCCAGCACCCCCTTTTTGGTAGTGGAACTGTTCCCCGACTGGCTTGTGACCACCAGCATGCAAATCCGACCGCCAAGTGTTATAGACGCGTTCCGGCCGAGCGACATGTGACTTGGCTTACCCCCTCCCACACCCATCCCATTAATGCTGCGGATTTAATGGCCACCGGGCTCTTGCTCAGGGTCCGCTGAAACCGCAGCATTTTTTTCTTCACTCCCCCTCCCCACTCTATCTTAGAGGATGCAACGCATCCACAAAACAAGAGAGTATCTCTTGAGAGTATCTCTTGTTTTGCCGATGTCCGTGAGCGATGGTGGCCACTTACCATCAGGTGGACCATCTGACCGTTTGCACCTTAACTACCATAAAAAAACGACATAAACAGCCATAACTTTTAATTGCATTGACCTTAGATTTTTGATTTTTTTTACAGCTCTAAGGAACCTCTGAGCTGAGTATTTGATATTTCCACGTATTCCTATAAACACATAGACGGAGACCGAAGTTATATATGAGGGTTCCCAAGAGGTTAAGTATAGTAAATAGTAATAAGTATAGATTTTTCTCCTTGACTAGAAAACAAATATTACCTAGATTGCATTCATAACATGCTCGTGTTTCACTGGATCGAGTTACGTTTCCTTTTATGTAACAGCACATGGGATTTGCTACGCGAGAAAGCTAGTTAGTAGTTTAGCTCTATTTCAATATTGCACTGGACGTAGTTATTAGAAACTACGTGGAAATCATGTTTTATGTAATTCAACCACACATGAGTCCTACAGAATCTAACGTTTTAAAAGCGAGCCAATATTAGTGCCTATTTCAGACCATAAATGACAAAATCCGATAGTTTATACACCTTGTAGGCAAAGTAGGACTTTTTTAAGCTTAAGTTTTAAAATAATATTGGTTATAAAAACAACTAAAAAATATATTTTTTAACGATCCCAGTAAGAACTAGAACTAACCCTTAATAACTAAAGTAAGTACCTATTTCAAACAAAAGAATAAATATTTATCATACTTTTTATTAGAATTATATCTTTTTAATGTTTTGAGATACTTTCCGATTTTTAGTACTTTTATTGAAATACATATTTCGCAGTCACAGTATTATTTGAAATAAAATTAATGTAATTCCATATACGTACATGATTTATATATAAATTTAGTGTATATAGAACATATATATTTATATATGTCGGGGATTTAAATTGGTGTGAAGGAAGGAGGTGAGGGGAATATTGGAGAACGCTAAAAGGGGTGATGATATTTAACGGACTATTGGGTAAACGCAACGTAGATACTTCTACTGAACAGACAAATAATTAAATATGATCTCTAACAATTACGAGAGAAACCTAAGGAGTGCCTTGGACTTGTGACCAAGGTGTAGGCTTAAGGAATTCCTTTAAGTGATCAAGACACTCGCCTCCACTGCACAGGCTCTCCGTTTAAGCCTAAGGTTAATCTCACATAAACCTAACCTAACACAAAACGTGGCAACTAGATTGTAGCACTAAAACTGCACTGCACAATACTAACACTATTCAGAGACTACTTCACTTCTTGAGAGACCCCCCCCCCCACGACTAAGACTTCAGTCAGACTGTCGATGGCATATAAAGGGTCGAGGGTAGAGACTGTCAAATCAACGGAAGTGACTACTACCCTACTCCAACGCCATAGATACCGATGACGATTCGATTATTCTATAGTCTTTTACTATTCTCCGACACATACATATATATATATATACATTTTTTGTAAGCAAGTGCACCACCTCCACCATATTTTTGTGGATTTATATCCTAGCATCTTGGTAGGCTTGAATAGAACGCTCTTAACGATAAGGCCGCATGTTGTGCGTCATTTCTTTGACCATTTTTTTTTGTATGTATGTGTTTTTATGGTGTACAAAAAGTGTATTTATTGATGTTGTTGGTATATAAAAAATGAAATTTTCAAAAAAGCAACTACTTTTGTGTATTTTTTGAAACAACCGATTTAAATTATCAAAGGATTTTGTAATTAAAGTTGATATCTAAAGGTAGTAATAGAATCCTTATAGCTTCGTCTTTATGTCAAACTAAGACTGCGGTTGAAAGGAATACGACATTGATATGTGATAAGCCAGCTTACTCGTATATAATATATTCCTTTACTGCTTCTGTTGGCTGCGGTACTGTAGTATACCTACATGAATTCTTTATCAGTATACACAACTGGATAAAAGCGTGTAGGGCACACGCATAGGAAGGGCTTTAATGTCATTCTTAAATTCTTAATTATTTGTGCCTTTGTTTCAAACCATATTTAAGAATATTTAAAAATAGTATTAAAACTTCTGCTTTTTTAATGTTTTAAAGATATAAATGACGTATAATAATCAGCTTAGTCATGTTAAAAAATATATTTAGGAAATGAACAAAAACATACGATAAGACAAATACAAAAAATACTGTTGAAAAATATGATAACTTTGTTCATACAAAGGATGCAGATGATTCATTTAAATTTTTTAAGTATCAAATTATTTTTATTTTTATTGACGATATACATAAATTCATGTAAATATTTTAAAACTGTTTACCCTAATAAAGTTTGGGGTCATGATGTAACATACATTTCTATTTTGATATGGACCTTAAAACTTTTAATTATGTATTAAATGTTTATTATAAAACAAAGAAAAATTTAAATACGTTCTTTCTAAGTTTGGATAGGATTACTAGTTCAAAAAAAATATTACCAAGATCGACTAGCGGTGGTTTATCTCTGCCTCTTCTAATGCATAAAAAACATTCCGGTGACCGCATTGAACCATGGTTTAAATCAGCTGGTAAACCTGTCGGCGTCAATTCCAACATTTCGTATCCATTTGGCACTTTTTCTCCTAAAGTTGGGAACATTACACCTGAAACAAAAAAACTTTTAAGAAACTTAAATTTGATTACTTTAATTGTTAATTATGATGTTGGCAACTCCTATTATTTGACGTTGGTAGAATTGATATGAGTAGTATTTTTACTTGATGTTGGTAAGATTGATATGGGTAGCATTTTCACTCGATGTTGGTAGGATTGATATGAGTAGCATTTTCACTTGTTGTTGGTAGGATTGATGAGTAGCATTTTCACTTGATGTTGGTAGGATTGATAGAGTAGCATTTTCACTCGACGTTGGTAAGATTGATATGAGTAGCATTTTTACTTGATGTTGGTAGGATTGATATGAGTAGCATTTTTACTTTCTTGAAAGTTGGATAACTGATATATACAAATCAAAGAAGTAGGGATTGCAAAATAAATACGCCGTCACGACAGAATAATGACAATTACATCGTGAGTATTCTAGCACGAACTGTGTAAGGACTGCGTCTAATGTATTACCCCCAGGAGGATTTTCTAGTCAAGCCGTCATACTGTGTCTTTTTTTATTTTTTATTAACATTAAATATGAAATACCTGTTATTTCCTATGTTAATCAAAAAAATGATTTAGTAACAATAAATAGATAAACCACGTTATTTAGTTAAACTAACATTATCAATATTACGTTATTTACATTGAAAATCCGATGACATAATCCTAAATGTCGTTAGCATACATAAAATTATACGAATATTTCGTATACAAAAAAATTGGATAATTTAATACCTATTACTAATATTGTTTTGATATTTTTTTCTATAAAACCAGATTTGGGATAAATATTGTACAAAACATTCACATAGCCGGAAACAGCATATTTTTTATCTTCCTCGTGTTTAGTTAGTTTAATCAATATCACATATTTTGATAGGGTCAAATCCTATTTATGATGATAAATATTTTAAAACCTATTAGAGCATAATATGCTTAACCGATTTTGAAAATTCTTTCACCGATAGAAAGTTACATCCTTTCAGGCTAATATAGTCTATGTGGTGCTAACCATAAATATTTTAATTATAATAATATGGCCATTTAAGTGTCATAACGTGGCCATTTTGTACAGTGAAGGTTTTCTCTGGAACTACAAATCCGATTTGAATAATTTTTTATCGCTAGAAAGGTACACTATGCCAGTGTAGTAGTGTTGCCATATATCATACATAATTAAAACGATGTGGCCAATAAAGTCCTGGCAGGAAGACATTAAATGGACTTTTTGAATAAAGTAAGGAAAGCTGCACTATTCTTTAGTGACATAGGTGATGTAGTGTTGCAATATTTTTTTTTAATAAATAGAATATGGCCTTTTTGATGCTAGTGATCCTATGTATTCCCGTCTCTTTATCTATCTCTCTTACATTTTTGTCTTTGCTCTGACCTTTTCGCTCTTTTATTATCTGTCTCTTTTCTCTTCTTTTTATCACCTTCCTTTAGACACGTTCTAGACGAGCCGCATGTCGGCCAGACTTATTCCCTCCGTCTACCACCCCATTAATGCTGCAGATCTAGTGGACTCTGAGCTTTTGCTCGGGGTCCGCTAAAACCGCAGCATTTTTTCTTCACACCCCCTCCCCAAACTATCTTCGAGGATGCAACTCATCAACTAAGCAAGAGGGTATCTCTTATTTTGCCGATGTCTATGGGCGATGGTGGCCACATACCATCAGGTGGACCATCTGATCATTTGCACCTCATCTACCATGAAAAACTTTCTCTCAATCTCTCTCTTCAAATAAAAAAAAGCTACACGATTACAGAGTGACATTAATTATAATATTGCTTCAAATGCCCGGAGCGAAGCGAGGGCAGGCAGCTCGTAGATATACAGAATGCATTAAACTACATTTCAGATTAGAATAATATCTGCATAGCCAAGCAATCCAAGCAGGTGTATTAACATAATAATAAACATAGTATCGTAATAATACTCTTGTAATTTCTGTAGAGATGGATGATATCAAAGATTCTTTGAAGAAGCCAATCAATGATCAATGATAATAAATATGAATCAGCGCGAGGGTCAATCGATAGTGAACCTTTGTTGAACTTTATCACCAATGCAGGGATTTATTGCTACGAGTATATAAGTTATATTTAGATCAATACTAATTGTTATTGCAATGTCTGTCTCAGTTTAATGTATAATATCTCGCTTTCAGTTGTTATTTGTGTAAGAAAAATAAGAGTAATGGGACCATAACTCTAAACTGATAAACTGTTTAATATAGACCCTAATTGGAAATATACATTTGATTCAAATAAATGTCCTCCATCAATCTTATTAAGTGTGACGTCACAGTACAGCAATGCAAATAAGAATGTAATTTTTGACAAAACAGTACCGTATTTCAGTTAATTCTGTGTAATAGTTGAAAAAATAATTAATATTATTATTTGTTATTATAGATTGTGACGTCACGCCAAGCCAATAAACTGATAGTGAGGTTGCTACTAAATCAACGTTCAGATTCCCCTCAAAATATGTTGTGAAAATAAAGTATTGAGATGACTTTACTTGGATACTTCTAAAGCTAATTTTTGTCCGCAATTTTTATATTTTCAGAAATGTTATAGTATGTTCATTTCGAACTTAGTCCATGCTCTACATATTGTAACAATAGCCTAGTGTTTAAAATAATGCGGTTACAGATTACGTAATAGGCTCACATTGTTGATAGGATTGACCGATGAAAATAGAAGACTCGCTGGATGGGCTACTTATTACATTAAGTACTACACATAACTTACGACCATAAAAACGAAAAGATTACTTAACAATCATCAGATTTTATTCATAATTTGTATTCTACTAAAATATGTTTCGTCTCTGTTTGTTGTCCCTTTTTTGGTTTTCCAAATTGTGATGGTAAAAGCATGATTTGATAATATGAGAAAGGGAGTCTATCTTAAGCGAATAAGATGCTAAGTGGTGTACTGGTCTTATCAGTTTGAGGACTTAAAATGGTATGAATACTAGCATACCACAGTCCTATATGCGGGTGGGTATTTTCCAAACATGGTGATTTAAAAACTATTAAAATAACTTAGAAAGTATGAAACCGTGTATAACGTGAACTTTTGAGAGATACTTTTTTGGTGTATACAAGTTCAAGGTACGCAAGCCAAAAATAACTTGCAAACAATACAAGTAAATGTAACGATAGAATTGAATATCCAAAGAGCAAAAAAGAGCCTACCACAAAAAATATTTAACCGACTCCATGACGACATTAACATCGAGGTAAAAGCCGATAAATTTTACAGTTCATCATTCTAGTGTTTGAATGTTTAAATGGCCAAATGATTTATTAAATGTCTGTCGGATATAGGATCCTTTTTCTTTGAAACACGTGGTTAGTATAAAGTCAAAAATAATAACAAAGATATACTGGTCAGCAGCTATCTTAAACGGGGCAAGAGTAGTGAGGATAGTTGTCCATTGTAAGCGTGTTGCGTGCCAGTATAGGTAGTTCAATCAATGACGTTTACTATCGTCGCGTAAGAACCAAGCACATGTAGCGCAATCTCGCCCAACTTTCTCCCCTAAAAAGCCTGTTTATAGCATGTATATTAATATAATATTTAAAAAGAAATCTTTTAGCGCAGTATACATAATGTCGGTTAAGAAAAAAAAGGGTTGCACTGTGAGTGCCGGAAGAAGTGACAACTTGAATATTTTGGAATGGTTAAGGAATTTCTTTATTTATCAGTATAAAAGTACTATCATTTATGTGGTTAAATACAATATTCAATTGCGCTATCGTACACAAATTTAAATTTAAATAAGCGTGCATGCGCCGTCTAACGAATTTTCGATCAGTTCACGTGTCCTGACGCGAGTTTAACATTTTTCACCCATCCCAAAACCTGCACAACACCGCTAAAGAAGTTTATACTTTTTAGATACATTTTTAGATACATAATATTAAATCGATGTTTAAGCATTGGGGCGACGACTTCGAGAGGACTGGATCTTAGACTTGTAAGTCGTAACAGTAAACTGGACACACAACTTTTTATCTCCTTTTTAAGTCAGGTTCATCCGCCAAGGTCTTTCATCGACCTAGACTTCTTCATAAGGTAATGTTTACCGATGTATTGTCTCTTGAGGCCTAACCTTTCCAACTTTAAGCTTCCGGCCGGAAAAATTGTTTCAGAATTATAAAGTTACTTTAAAGTTTTATATTTGTTGACAGACAGTGGATAAGTATTTACAGACGAAACTGATCTTTCGTAGAATATGTTAGATTTTTGGATCTGAACATTAGAGATTGCTATCATTCTGCGATACTTTAATGTATGGAAAAACAAAAAGACAGAAACATCACAGGCATATACTAAAAATGTTATTATTATATATTACTAGCGGCCCGTCCCAGTTTCGGGTGTACATTAAACACACCGGCTCGTCGGCGTGTATTTTTTGTTTATATTGACATTTTTATTTCGTAATATTTTTTGAACGGAAAGTCCGATTTCAATAATTCAAAAAGTAATCAGCAGGTATTGAAACAGTCTTTAATGCGGATAAGAATTAATACAAATATATGGTTAACATGGTCTGCTTTTGATAGACATTTCTATCAACTATTATAATGTAAAAAAGTAGTTATATTGACATAAGTACAATAGTTGGAGATATGGTCTCGCGAAGTTTTTTGTAGATATTGATACGTTCTATAATATAGTAGAACATTTTTTTGTTCTATCATCAATACTTTCCGCAGCGCATGCGATGAAATACATTTTATGGGTAATTTTTTTACACCTATGTTACAGGGATAATGTAGCTTTCTAATGGTTACATACAAATTACAAATCTTTCCTCTTTATAATATTAAGTCAACTAATTGTAGTCAGAATGTTTTCAGACAAAAAATCTTTATTTTTTCAGAAATTCCAGCTTCAAGACTTTAAATATTCAATAGTTTAAACTAAAATATATTTTTAAATTCATGCACAATGCAGTTAACAGTGCTCCAATGAATTTCCGGTCGGTTACTTTGAAATGGACATTAAGGCTAAATAATATAATTTTATTGCTCATGTGTAACGTTTTTTGCAATAACTAAATATTTTTTAATTATCACTTCCCATATTATTTTTTATATGAATAACTATTTAATGAGTAATATTTCCCGTTACTAAAAAGAGATACAAACTATGTAGCTAAAAAAAAATCTTCAAGATACTTTATTCAATGGCGCCTGTACATTTTTACCATTTATACACTAAGTAGTTTAGACACCTTTATTTATATTATTTAGATTTGTAAGAATGTATGGATGTGTGTTTGTTACTCTATCACGCAAAAACTACTGAATGGATTTTGATGAAACTTTACAATAATATAGCTTACACATCAGAATAAACAGCGGGGCGCTGCGAGTTTAAATAAAATTTGTTATGAATAAAATTATATAGATATTTCAATTACAGTTAATATAATAAAAAAACCGGCCAAGCGCGAGTCAGACTCGAGCACGAAGAGTTCCGAACCAATATTTGGCAAAAAAATCACGTTTGTTGAGTGTGAGCCCCCCTTTAAATATTTATTTTATTTTTATTAGGGGCAACAGAATTACATCATTTGTGAAAAATTTCAACAGTTTAGCTATCACGGTTCATTAGATACAGCCTATTGAAGACAGACGGTCGGGCGGACAGCGGAGTCTTAGTAATAGGGTCCCGGTTTTACCCTTTGGCTACGGAACTCTTAAAAAGTGCGACGACTAAAAAAATATATTATTTTGCTCTATTTTTTTTCGTTATAAATCTATAGCAAAAATAATGGTGATTTCATGTTCAATAATACATTAATCTGGTTAGATAAAAGCGTCTTAGCAATATCACTTCTTAATCATACTCATACTGGTTTCCATGAGCTGTTAAATGGCCTGCTTTTTCTAAAGAGGTTACTTAAAAACTAGTTTTGATTAGATGAGAGATAGGCCTCAATTAACACGGACAGATGTGTTTGAGTATAACAAAATATAAGTTACATGTAATAATCTTGTGTCACAGTGTTTGTTATCAAATTCCTCCGACCGATTTTTGTACTTTTTTTATGTATACTTGGTAGGTTAAGTAACACCTCCCTAAGTTGATAACTGATTACTAGCATCGTAATTATCACGACCAATTTGGTCGGACCAACGCTTTGGATTTCGGTGTCTGGGTCGTCTGCCGTCCACTTTCCCCACAACCATGAGTTTCTCTAAGTTGTCAGGGTTTTTCCGAGCAACGTGGCCAAAGTATTTTAGCACCCTTTGCATGCAAATTGTCAAAAGACGTGTTTTGATGTTGTTCTTGCAAGATGGATTCATTAGTTTGGTGTGTTGTCCTGGGTATTCTCAGAATACGTCTCTAAACCCACATCTCAAATGTGGCTAATCTCCGTCTGTCTGTCGCTTTAAGCGTCCAGGTTTCTGCACCATATACCATACCATAGGTTAAGTAACAGTTCGTAGTATTTTTTAACCCTAAGTGATAAAATAATTTTCCTCAATGAGGTATAAAAAAAAGTAATAAACTAAGAAATTTAAATTAATAATAGTGATTCATTAATTAATTAGATATTATAATTGGTGATATGGATGTTTGTGGCCTTGATTATTTTGACATGACATGACATACAATATTCATAATTCATTACATTGGTTCTACCCAAAATATCTCTATAAGAGTTTAATAAAATCGAAAATAATTATTTCTATTAAATAATTGTGGCTTTTTGCATATATGTAATTATTAGTAATTACTAATTAGTAATAAATTATACTGTGGTTTAATGAAGGATTATAATATGTTTGTACTTTGTAACATAAACTGTGATTGAGTTCATGTTACTTATTGTAACTGATACACCCACTGGTCATATTTAATTTAAATAATACATAAATAAACATATAGAATAAATACAAATGAATAACTTCACCATTTATCAATTGCATTGGTTATCGATGAGGAAATTTATTTTTAGCTTTATTTGTATAGTTTTTAATATTAAGAAAAAATTCTAGCAGTTACAAATACTTAATATTTCTCAATTTGTGTTATAAATATAATCTATCAATTTAAATGTGTATGTATATTTTTTTTATAAAACAGTATGATTACCTTAACAATCAATTTAAAAAAAAAATAAGGAAGGCATGAAATTGATAATGATATTATTGTAATGTGTACTTACTAAGAAACCATTATATTAATGTCAATTGTGGCTTGATTGTGATTGTTTTCATTTGTTGATTTGAATTTTAACACAAAAACATCTTATAGAAAATTAAACTCTATTGGTATAGGATTTATCAAATATGGAGGATATATCAGTTATAAATATTGGTATAAAAAAATCTATTTTATGGCAGCAATGTAAGAAACAGTTTGTAAATGTTTATAAAATTAAATGATAAGTATACTCCATTAAATATCACATGGGATGAATGCCTACAATATAATTTATTTTATACACAACCATGAATTGACATGAATGGAATCATTAAACAGCTAAGGTGTCCACAAACCTGTGACCTAGAGAATAAATTATGTCGCATCAAACTAATTAGTTACTTCCTTATTTACTTTACAAATCCAATAAAATGTAAATATTTGTGCTACATACTAAAAATACCTTAGTACAATGAGATCATATACTTGTATGAGTACAATGCAAAATTAAAAAAAAAAATATGTTTATATATATATTTTCCTAGCAACTTCGTTTGCGATATTGAGGTAGTTATATTAGCCTACAGTAGATCATCTGTAGACATATTTAATAATTGTATGAGGTAGTCATACTAACTTAGCATCCCCCTATTACCTTTTAGGGATGATTTTCGAAAAAATATTTTACATGTGTTTCATGACTTTTAGTGAAAAACCATCATACTGAAGTTCATTTGAATAGTTTCAAAAATGGCAAAGTTTTATAGTAACTTTGCACCCATGTTTAGCCCCTTATGGGCTGAATTTTCAAAAATCCTTTAGTGCTCCCCTGCATTATAAAAGGAACCCCTGTGCAAAATTTCAAGTTCCTATCCCTTATAGTTTAGGTCCTGGAATGATATGTGAGTCATTAAGTCAGTCAGCTTCTTCTTTTATATAATAAATATATATAAATAGCCATGGTCACCCCAGATGGTATAAGGACCCTAATTATACCGTTTACAACTAGTTTCAAACATTTATAAGGAATATAAAAATATAAGTGTTTAAATACTTACCAATGTCTGTGATTGGAGGTTTTGTACTGTATCCCTTTAGGTGACCAGAATCAGAGTCATCTAATATTTCAGGCTGATCCGGCAAACCAGCCACCACAAAATAATCTGCTACCCTTCTTTCATCCATGTTTATTACTTTTTAGTATATACTTAGCACCTGCAATACAATCTTACTATAAGTAACACAAAAACGGTTGAATGGATTTCAATGAAATATTGAATACAAATACTTTATAAGCTGTAATAATATACATTATCCAGGAAGAATGAGTTCATGCGTAAGTGGACTTTAATTCACTCTAGACCCAATTCAGGAGTTTTCGTGGGCGAAGTCGCGGGACTAGTATTTTACAAAACACATGAATATAAAATGTATTATAATTTAACATTTTTTTAGGCTGACTTACAGAAAATAAAGATTTACTTTATTCAATAGCTTGTATACATTTATAAACAACGAAAAACGATGTCATCACGATTGTAATTTTAGAACAAAATAAACAAGAAATGAATAAAAAACATGAAACCCCAAAGTCAACTTACAACTTATTGGTAAAGATAACGAATTATTTTACCAGCAAATTATCAAGATCACTGTATTGTCCACTGATATATTACGTTTTATCCATTTTGAGAATATATTTTATCGTAAAAGAATCATTTTTAGTGCCTCAAACGTTGTAGGCAGCTTTAAAATCTTATGCAAGTACTTCGCATCCACAATCACAAATCACATTTATTCCGCCACAGGTTATAAATGAATCAATGACATCTGCCAAAATCAACCACAGATTATTATGTAAAATGTACTTCATCTCATTCACAGATATTATTGGCATTCGATTTCGGTAATGAATTATTATAAAATATCTTACAATATTATAACGTAGGTAAATAAGATTATGTACTTCATCTCATTCACAGATATTATTGGCATTAGATTTCGGTAATGAATTATCATAAACTATCTTGCAATATTATAACGTAGGTAAACAAGATTATCAAAACAAGTTGTTTTAAGAATTTTTTATTTTACAAAAAAAATGTATTCACTTACAGAGAAATAGACACTTGCATTATAGAGAGAAAAAAGGAAATTTTAATAATCATGATCAAAGTTCGAATGATTAGGAACACATCGCTCTGATTTTCATACACAAAATACTTAAAAAAGTATTATTTTTTAGTTTACATTACATACATAGACAAGGAGACAAAAATATCGATATTTATTTATTTTCATAAAATATCGATATGATATTCAGTGTTGTTATTCTGCTAACTTTAGGACCTCAATTTTTTTTCATTTATCTTAAACACTAATATAAAATGTGGAGACCACAGATTGTACATTTCCTTTGCATAGTACAGGATTCAATGTATTTATTAATAATACTAATTTTAAAAATATCTTTAGTGATTTTGATTCAGACTTTATGGGTTATAGTTCAGACTAGTTATAGTCATAATTCAAAAAACAATAATTGCGGCAACGTGTATTAAAAGCAAATGAAACATAGTATTTATAAAATAGCTTTACTTAAACATCAATAACAATATCTTTTTGGGCCTTTAAAGATGGCACAAATGTATCAGTTAATTCTCTAACCTCCGAATTCATATTTACTTGAGCTCCAGCAAATAGTAAACCTATGGCTCCTTCCAGTTCACTAACTTGTTTGCAAACTTCAATTTCATCTTTAATGTCTTCTTGCAATGATGTGTAAAGCCACATATTTTGTTCAGACAATACTTTTATTTGATTTTCGAAAACATCAACAAACACATTTGCCGCATCTATAATTGTCCTTGTAAATCGTGTTTCACCAAGATTTCTTTTAAAAAACTTCAATAATGCTCCTATATCTTTTTCTGGTAAATCATTTATTGCTATATGTAATGTTTTCCTCCTAAGCATTTCTTGCAGTAATGCGACTGTCTTCTCTGGATTTTTTCCTACTACAAAATTCTTCAGTACTGCAGATAATGCTTTGCCAAATTCCATTTTTCTTAAAAATTTTTCAAACTCTTGTCCTTTATACATACTTTGTTTAGTAACAACTTCATCAACTTTGATGCTTTCTACCTTGTGGTCTGGTGCAAATTTGAATAGGCCTCTTTTTTCTTCTAATGAGGCAGCTGGCTGATCCCTTTTCCTTATTGAAATGACACCATCTATCATACCAACAGCTAAAATATCATCATTTTCTGATATTGCCATGCTGAGAACTGCATTCGGGAAGTCAATATTATGTACTACTTTGAAAGTAGATAAATCATATATTTTTACATGCCTATCTAATGATGATGACATGAGTCTGCTATTATTGCTAGCTAATTTGAGTGTTGTCACTGTTTTATGATGTTGGGAAATATTTGCTAGCAGCTTGCCACCATTAAATATGTCCCACACTTTGATTTCTGTTCCTCCAGCACTGATGAATATACCCCCAGATGGAAGGAATATTGTTGACTCTACTGGACTACCATGGTTTACTGTTAAGACTGTTTCATTAGATCTGCAGTCATACAATTTGACTGTATGATCATAACTACCCGATAAAATAATGTCAGGAGATATTGGACTAGGTGCACCTGCCCTAATATAATCTGTATGCTCTGAAAAACTAGCAACTTTTTCTTCTGTTGCAATATCCCACAGGCAAACGGATTTGTCATCAGAAAAACTAAGTACTTTGACTTGATCTTTGGAGAAAAATGTCCTATGAACCTAAAAATAATTAAAAAAATATTATAAAATTAATAGCTGTAGCCCAACAATTAACATTGGATAGCTTATAGGTAAGCTATTATTTATTTATACACTTACAGGTCCAGAGTGTCCAGTGAAAACTCTGAGAACATTTTTGGACTGAATATCAAATAATTTAACTGCTGCTTCTTCACTGCCAGCAACTAAAAGTCTGCCATCACGTCTGAAACATCCACCATAGGCTGCTTCTACAAATTTTGATATATTCTTTGATACTACTTTTGTAATTGGATCATAGATCTGAAATAATATTACTGATAATTAGGAATAAGCTACTAGCTAAAAGATTTATAAATAAAAGATTTTTTTATATATCTTACCTGTATTCTAACAGAACACGTTGCTGCAAAATAATGAGGTTCTACAGGACTGAAATCTAAATAATCTATAGCACCAAACTCTTTCACTAAAACAGGTAACTGAAAAATAACAAAAATGTTTATATATTTTATTTAATGAATTGTTTTTATTATTAAAATAATGGATTTTTTTGTACCCCTAACTTCTTCCAATAAACTACATCTTCAGTTACAACGGAGGCCGGTTTCTTAAAAACGGCTTTATTGGTTTTCTTGAAAGGGTAAGATATATGCGCCATTTTTAATATCTGTAATCACAGATGTACTTTATGTTAATATTATAGGAATTTTATTACTTTTTAGGAGACACAATAAATTTTAATATTTCCGATCACATTATTTTCCCAATCCACAAGATCCACATTATGACAAATGTCAAAACAACACATTGTTTTATAATTTTGACAGTGACGGTAAAGAATAAGTATTGCTAAGTAATTTAATACGATCATGATTTTAAATCAGTCTCAACAAGAGTGGGCATTCTTTGTATTTCTCCTCCACTACGGACATTCCAGTCAAAAGATATTACGAAATAAAAATATCAAGATAAATAAAAAATAATCCCAGACGGGCCGCCGGCGCAGTGTACGGTGTGGAGTGCCTCGCAGCGCAGCGAGTAACGCGGCGATAGAGGGAGCGACAGAATGCGGGAGCCAAAATGTTAAAAAAAAATTATCCACCCGTGCGAAGCCGGGACGGGCCCCTAGTAACTTATATAAGTAAAATAGCTGTTATGTGACATATTATTAGAGTTCAATTAATAGATATTTTTTAAAAGTAATTAACCAGTTGCTTTCATGATTTTATAATAGTTATTCATGCCACTGTTGTATAATAAGGGGTATTAAAACACGAATGTGGGTTTATTCTGAAACAGCTTATTGTCACTATTAAAACTATTTAAATATTTACAGTGTTTTACTCTTCATGTTTCTTCTTTGTACTGTTATCTATGATATTAAAATGAACTGTCATTTTATTTGTCAAAATGGCAATCTATGAAATGTGAAAATTTTGTTATTGGTTTAATTGTGATTTAACTGTAGTATTGCTGGAAATTACAATAAGGCGGAAAAAAATCAATCAAAATGTTTAAATTATTAAGCCGACACGGACGCCGAAATGGCATAATAAATGGTGTATTCTGCGAAAAACAAAATATTGAGGTTAGGAGAGCTAAAATTTACTGCTTTTATTCATCTGCCGGTTCAGTACGATTTGCCTCTACAGGTAGTGATGTAGGGAAAACTGCAACACTCGTAGATAATATCCCTGAACCGCCTCCCGTACCGGACCCATCTTCATTTCGTGACATTACAGAATCTGTGCAGTCTCTAGCTGAAAATGGAGAACCCACATTTGCTAGTCTCGGGCTTGGAGGCTGGAGCCCTATTGGGATTGTACAAAACTGTTTAGAGTATTTACATATTTCACTTGACGTGCCATGGTGGGGTGCTATTGTGATCGGAACTATAGTTGTAAGGGTTCTCATGTTTCCTCTTGTTATTCTATCACAGAGAAACACTGCAGTTATGAACAATAATTTGCCAGAAATTCAACTAATACAAATGAAAATGACAGAGGCACGGCAGACTGGAAATCAGTTAGAGGCTGCTCGGTATGCCCAAGAAATGATGTTATTTATGAAAGAAAAAGGTCTTAACCCTTTAAAAAATGTACTAGTGCCATTAGCTCAAGCACCACTATTTTTATCTTTTTTTATGGGGTTACGAAGGATGGCTAATTGCCCTGTTGAGAGTATGATGCATGGAGGTTTATGGTGGTTTACAGATTTGACTGTACCTGATCAATTTTTTATATTACCTTTAATTACGAGTGCCACAATGTGGGCTACTATAGAAGTGGGTGTAGATGGAGGACGTCTCGATGCTCAAAATATGCAGCTTATGAGATATTTTATTAGAGCAATTCCAATAGTGATGATTCCTTTCACAATCAACTTTCCTGGAGCTATTCTAGTGTATTGGTGTTCTACAAATTTCATTTCCCTTATTCAGGTGTCTATTCTTAAGATACCTGCTATAAGAGAATATTTTAAGATTCCTAAATTAATTAAACACAAACCTGAAAATTTACCCATAAAGAAAAAAGGATTTGTGGAAGGAGCCAAAGATTCATGGACAAATATGAAGTTATCAAGGGATTTAGCAGACAGGCAGCGAGTAGATGAAATGATATTCACTAGAGCTGGAAAAGGACCTTTGCAGAAAACTTTCAAACATGATCCTACAAAATTAACAAAAATCCAAGCCAAACCTAAATAATTTAAGTGTAATTATAATTTTAGATTAGATTATGTAATAAAATATTATTGTACATTATATTAATTTTTTTCTTTATCCACACTTTCACACTATTATATAAAGAGAAAAGATTTGATTTTTTGTTTGTTGTGAATAGCTCTAAAACTACTAATAAGATTTTGATAACCCTTTCCCTGATAGAAAGCTACAAGCGTTCCGGGTAACATATTTTTTTTTAATTATCTTGTTTAATGGCTCTGGGTACTAGCCCTTTTTAGCCTCCGGGTAACATATGCTATGTGGTGTTGCCAGAAATATTATAATTAGAAAGATATGGCGATTTAAGTGTCATAAATTGACATTTTGTAAGAATAAGAAAAATTTTTTTTGGAATTATAAATCTATTTTAAAAAACTCTTTTTTACTAATATTGTCGACTGCCATGAATAATGTACTGTTGCCACATTTTTTGCAATTTATAAGACATTGTATTACTCCAATTTTGAACATTGTTTGGGTGTTGAAAAGCTACACTTTTTTTAA
This sequence comes from Limenitis camilla, assembly GCA_905147385.1. NCBI lineage: Eukaryota > Metazoa > Arthropoda > Insecta > Lepidoptera > Nymphalidae > Limenitis > Limenitis camilla. The sequence goes on from LR990240.1 coordinate 9,126,110, forward strand.
GTGAAATAGTTTATGTGAAATCAAAGAGTTTGGATTCAGTTTGATTATTAATTTTGGCCATAAGCAGAACAGCAGAAGTGTAAACTTGAACATTAACGTTGTGCATTTTTGAATATTCACAAAGATCAAAATTCAAACAAACCGAACTGTATTATTGAGATTGGCTTACATACGGCGAGACCAGAATGTGTCACTTAAGAAAGAAATTATAATTCTACGGTTGCTTAATTCTACGAGACTTAATTAAGAAAATATAATTCTATGGTTTAAATTACCCAAAGAACAATATCAAAAAAAACTATTTTTTTTTTATATTAGATAAGGTGCAAACGAGCAGATGGTCCACCTGATGGTAAGTGGCAACCATCGCCCATGGACATCGGAAAAATAAGAAACACTCTCTCGTTTTGTCGATGCGTTGCATCCCCGAAGATAGAATGGGAAGGGGGAATGAAAAAGAAAAATGATGCGGATTCAGCGGACCCTAGGCAAAAGCCCAGAGTTCACTAGACCCACAGCATTAATGGGATGGAAGAGGGAAGGGGTAAGTCTGGCCCACATACGGCTCAATCGGAACGCGTCTATGACACTTGGCGATCGGATTCGCATTCTTTGAAATTTCTTGGAAATATGAAAGCAAGATTTTTTATTTCTACTAGTTTTAATTATTAAAATCACAAGGGGACGGGATAGAATACAGTTCCCCTCTGCTGCTGGGAAAGCATCTCGTAAGAGGCGAGTAAGCCAACACCTCAGCAGGGGATCTGTTCTTTGACTGCCTTGCGACCACAAGCTTGCGAATCCGACCGCCAAGGTGTATGTGGGCCAGACTTACCTCTCCTCCCGTCCCGTTGATGCTGCGGTTCTAGTAAGGCATTCTCGTTCAGGGTCCACTGAAACCGTAGCATTCTTCTCTTCATTCCCCTTCCTCACTCTATCTTCGAGGTGGCATCGCATCGGCAAAACAAGAGTCACCCTCTTATATTGCCAAGGGTGCTCACTTACCATCAGGTGGACCGTCTGCTCGTTTTGCTGACACGAGTTTAACATTTTTTACCCAGTTTGTTTTCACTTTTCAAAAAATTTATATTGCTATGAATCATATTTAGATTATTTATTTAGGTATTATACATATATTAAATAGGAATAATAAGTAGGCAAACAAAAGATAAAATGATCCCCCGTTAATGGCACATTACAATGTACGTATTTTCAGATAAATATCTGTAGATTTGAGACATAGACATTTTGATTTTTATTTTCTTTTTAACCGACTTCAAAAAAAGGAGGAGAATCTCAATTCGTCGGAGTCTTTTTATTTATGTATGTTCCCCGATTTCTGGAAGACAGCTGGATCGATTTAAAAAATTCTTTTTTTATTCGAAAGAGTGCACTTTCGAGGTGGTCCCATTGGAATTAAGTCAGGATCTGATGGTGGAATCCGAAGAAATTGAGGGAAAACCTCAAATTTCAAAGGCAATTACAATTTTTTTCACATATTTGATCTATAAAATAATCAGATATTGTGTATAATGTTATTGATGAGCTGATGTGATGGAAGACACAACTCCTCAACGGTTAGTAGTTAGAGGATACTTTTTTAAATATTATGAGGACGTCATGACAACTAATTGTATACTTTGAAGTTATTTAGCTAAAAAGAGAAAAATAAAATATATAATAAAAAAAAGAAGTAAAGTCGGTTCAATTTAAAAAAAAATATTTTACGGATTTCTTGTAATACTATAATGTATTTGGTAAGTAATAATATAACTTCTACTTATTCTGCCCATTTTTTAACACTTAAATAGTTTCATAATATTATGCAATTTAAAAAATTGGCACAGCACCACCATTATCAACAGTTTTGGTTACAAAAAAGTATTATTCTTAAACATTCCAATTAAGCTGTCAAGCCTGGGATTCGAATCTTTAGTTTTCTGTCTTAGACCAGTCACCCATGAGAGCGCTCAATTTAGTTTGCAATTCAATGAAAACTACTTAAAAATATAAATAAAGGTTTATAGGTTAAAAAATATAAAAAGAACTAAGAGCGAAATCATCGATGAACTAATTCGTATAGTTCGTTCACGAAGTACTCAAGATCGTCAACCTTACAATCCAGAATCCAACGCCCTAATCATTGAGTTTCTACCTTTTTTCGTTTTAAAAATTAAAGTAATTCTAACATAATATTATTTTCGTTCTCTAATCTACAAAAAATTCATTATAAAGGGAGAAAAAAGGGACATTTCAATAAAATTAGTTCAAAGAATAGCCTTGTTAAAAAAATAGGTTTCCGAAGCTTCGGAACAAAGTAAATACTAATTTACGCTGTACATAAAACGCTGGAGCAAAAAACAATTCACTTTATATTGAAATACAAATGGGAAAGCTCCAAAAATAATACGTATTGTGTTACGAACGCCAGGGATCGGGAGTCGGGACGTCTGTTGGAATGTTTGTGACTGAAATAATAATAAGAGAGAAGCCAAAGCTAAGATCTTATAGGCTGAATGATTTAGACGCAATTACATGTTGGGAAGCGTAATCATAGCGTTAATCAATTTTGATTGATTTTAACCTAACAAAGGCTTCCAGCCCCATTAATTACGTAAAGGTTGCGTTTCCACAAGAGATGTGCTAGGAATCGCTTCATTAAAGAATAAAGAAACAAATACTTTCATCATCAGCTTAAAATTAGTGGACTGTACATTAGTCTAGTCTAAAAGTGCTTTTTAGGTCGAAACTTTTTCTGATTTTCCAAAAATTATGATTTAGGTGTCATTCGATTCGGAATGGCATGATCCTGTAGGCGCCTGAATTTTTTCGCTTCTTAATTTTCATATTTAATAAGTTAAAATAATATATATTCATTAAATGCCTACAGTGGCGTGGCTTGCGCAAGCCGGAGTACCCGTTTTCGGGCGTATTTTCAACCCTCTGGGAAAATTATAAATATTGGTTCTACAGTTCCGAGAGGACTTTTCTTTGGGAAAATTCCTGCTCTCTTTGAATCATTTTGCAAATTTCAAAAATCTCTAATAGTTTTCGACATATTTGCAAAAAACCAAACCATCTTTTTTCACTTAATTGTTTATAACTTTTGCAATTTTTGCGAGCGCCCCTTCAATTTTCTCAAAAAGTTTCTAAATGCCATTCCGAATCGAATGACACCTGTTTCATAATTTTTGGAGAATAATTAGGAAAAGTTTCGACCTAAAAAGCACTTGTTGACTAAACTAACATTCCCATAATATCTAAAGAAATCTCCTTTACTAATAATACACCTAACCGTTGAGAAGTTGTGTCTTCCGTCACATCAGCTCATCAATAACATTATACACAATTGTTTATTTAGATAGAAATATGTAAAAACATTGTAAGTGTCTTTGAAATTTGAGTTTCCCTCAATTTCCCCGGATTCCACCATCAGATCCTGACTTGGTGCCAATGGGACCACCTCGAAAGTGCACTCTTTCGAATAATAAAAGAATTTTGAAAATAGGTCCACAATTTACGGAGAAATGAACATACATTAAAAAATATACAGTCGAGAGAGTCCGAAACTAGAACCTCCTCTTTTTTTGAAGTCGGTTGAAAAAGAAACAGGTCGAGAATTATATGTTTATTATTATTTGGTACTGTGCCTTGCGGTTTCACGCGCTATATTTTGGATAATTTACACTATATCATTATAAATTATAGCCTATGTGTTATTCTGATGTTACGCTATATTATTGTAAAGTTTCATCAAAATCCATTTAGTAATTTTTGCGTGAAAGAGTAACAAAGTTTATAATATTAACTTAGGATATTAGGTATACTATGGTTACTATTTATTAGGTGTACTATACTGGACACCTTTTTGACTTATAAACTGCCATTCCAGTGAAGACATTGTTAATGATACCTTTGGAGGGTCAACAATATATCTTACTCTGCCAGGATCCGAACTTAATCCTACTTTCACAGAGTTTCTACAGCTGCGCCAACATTACAATTACAAAAGCAGAATAATTGATTTACTCTCTCGTCCTTTTGTTCAAATCAAATTAGGTCGTTGAAATATATAGGTACGTTTTGTAAAAATATATACATGTGGAAACATTTAACTGTTAAACTATTTTATTAAAGAAAAGTCTAAAAAATCTATAACGCTTTATGGAGATCTCTATATCCCAAATTGTACGACCCGCGCGACTTTGTCCTGGTGATGCTCCGTTCCTATGGGTCGTAGCGTGATGATATATAGCTTATAGTCTTTCTCGACAAATGGGCTAACTAACACTGAAAAAATTTTCAAATAGGACTAGTAGTTACTGAGATTAGCGTGTTCAAGCAAACAAACTCTTTAGTTTTATATATTACTATAGATAAGTAATGTACATAATTAAAAAAAATATAATTTAATTTAAGCCAGCCTGTTTTGAAATGAACAACCAATTTTGAAATCCTTCTGTCTGTATTTCGCGCTTTCACGCCAAAAGTACTGAATCGATTTGAATGTAATTTGGTATACAGATAGTCTAGAGCCTGAAAAAGAACATAGACTACTTTTTAGTGATTGAAATGGAGGATGATATGGCCATTTTATGCCTCTTAGCCTGTAATTTAAAAAAATATTTTTAATTTTATTAGTATATTAATAACCTAAACGATATCAAAATATTTGCCATTTTCTAGTAGTAATACCTACCTATATGTATACCTATAGGTAGGTAATAGGTACAAAGTGATAGAGAGTCGCCATCTTGTCCTTTTAATACCGCGTGCAAATATTTCAACAGAGTAAAATATAAGAGTAAAGATAAGTATGTCGCAGCCACCGGTCGTTTGTGTCTCGAAGATTTATACGGTAAATCTGCGGAACAGAAGAATATTACTGCTCCGTGTGATATATGTTTCACCTGCTGACTGACGAGGACCTTAGAGAATTGGACTAGGGAATTCTTTAGAAAGCCAACTAAATAACATTAAATTACAATCAATTGAAATAATGAAAGTAAATTAGGAGAAGGTGAATTATTGCTCCTAAACTACTTTATAGCATTTTTAGGATTCCGTATCCCAAAAAAAAGGAACTTATGTAACTTATAGGGTCATTTAATTGGCCGTTTATTTGTCTATCTGTGTATCAAGACCCATTTTCTCAAGAACGCATTAGGTCTGCAGTCCCTAAGAGTTGTAATTAAACTTCTAAGTAAACTAAATCAAAAGACGGTCATTTATATTCTTATAATATATAAGAAAATCAAAATCTATAGGGTTCTTTCGGTTGACCTAAAGACCTGATATTTGACAAGAAGCGAGGTCTTTAAAAGCAAGGTCATACGGCAAACATAAATTTACTTAGTACAAATCAGTACTTACTCAAAAACATTTAGGTCTTGAGTTCAGCGAAGCGAGGATGCATCGTAGTAGGTATTGTTAATTATGACTATAATTTGAGTAGCATCCTGTTATTTTATGTTCTTGAATGTTGGACAACTGATAAACACAAATCAAGGAAGAGTATTCTAGCAGTAACTCTGAAGCTCTGAGTCTAAAGTATAACCCCAAGAGAATATTCTAGTCGTCATAATTTTAGCCTGCATATAGACTACGACTACTCTCTTCTCTTTTTAATTAACAGCATATAATAATAAAAGGTACAAAATAAAGTTCATTATATTTTCAACATAACAACATCACGTTACGTTTTCAGGAGATTTGTCCAAATGTCTCGACTAGCACCCATGGGGACAGTAACGTAGATATACGGTGTTATTTCCATCTTTACACCCATTATATTTCATTTTGCGAGAAACCTTGTTATTTTAATATTAATAAGGTTTTCAATATTTTCTTTGATGTATGTAAAGTATTAGAAGTCTACAGTATTACAATTAAAGTTTTTTAATCAGCATTCATTACTTTAAATACATTTTTACTTGACTGACATTGTAATTCGTTTTTATAATTTTTAATAAGCTTTCACAGTTATGAGACGTAATTTTATCGCTTACAAGTCCGCGACTTCGTTTGCAGGAGTGTGAAATTTGAGTTCAGGGCTCAGTAGAGAATAGTGTTACTAAACTCATACAATCACCTTCACAATAATAGACTAATTTCTGCATTATTAAATATATTAATATTTTAAGGAAATTCTATACCACAAGGGCGGTATCTTTACGGAAACAACTTGAGCTTTTTTGCACGAATATTTTCTTTCTTTAATACAACCTTTCATTTTTTCAAGACAAAAAGAAGCCTTGGCTAGAATGTAAAAGACCTGTCTGCCAAATTTTATAAGTTTTTTTTTAGTGATCGAGTAATAAACACATTGATTAAAAATTTTATTTATAATTATAAGTAGGATTAAGATAATTTAAATATTACTATCTAAATGGGACTGAATAATCTTAGGAGCTACTGGTCCGATTGGAAAAATTCTTTCAATATAAGATAGCCCATTTATCGAGGAAGGTTATAGGCTATATATGATCGCGCTAAGACCAATAGTTGCGGAGCTACACGTAAACAAAGTCGCGCAGATCGACTAGTTTGAAATAAAATAAAAATTATAAACGATGTTGCTGATTGTATTTATTTTTGATTGTGTATGTTGGCTATACCGAATATTGGTTTTCAGTAGTGTAAATAGAAGTAAATTAATTGGTTGTAATTCTATAGCCACCTCTCAGGTAAGTCAGTTATTACGTAATTAACAAGTTAAACAAGTGAACCTGAGTAGTAGCCGGTGAGTGTTGTGATTATTGTAAACTAGCAGCACTACAGGAAAGTGCAAAATTTGCATATTATATTTATTATATACCATGTGCCTCTACAGTGTTATGTGTACAAGAAACCTACGGAAAAGAATTATCTAAATAGGTGCAGCCGTATAAAATTATTAGTTTACAATACTTTCAGCAATTATTTTTTTTATCCTATCCTACTAGTATAAATATTATAAACGCGAAAGTTTGTAACTCTTTCACGCAAAAGCTACTGAATGGATTTTGATGAAACTTTACAAGAATATAGCTTACATATCAGAATAACACATAGACTATAATTTATAATAATATAGTGTGAATTATCCAATATATAGCGGGTGAAACCGCGGGACGCAGCTAGTCCTTACTAATATTATAAACGCGAGTTTGTGAGTATGTTTGTTACTCTTTCACGCAAAAACTACAGAATGGATTTTAATGAAATTCCGCACACAGATACTTTATAACTTAGATTAACATATAGGCAACTTTTTATCCCGGAAAAAATCCTGTGGGATAATAATAAAATGTGTTACTGTCGTAAGTCGCAAGAATATATTTTTTAAGCAACAAAATAATAAAAATTAAATGTGTTTTACATAGTAAGTAACACCCACGGGAAGCCGGGGCGGGTCGACTAGTTTACATATATATTAATTATTTACTATATGAACTATATTATTCGTACACGTAAAATAATACTGTTTTCGCCACTATAGCAGAAATTTTTTTTACCGAATATAAATACCTAGGTAGGATATCTATTCTACTAATTTTATAAACGCAAAAGTTTGTAAGAATGTATGTACCTACTATGGAAGAATGTACGTATTGATATATGTTTGTTACTCTTTGACGCAAAAACTACTGGATGGATTTTAATGAAACTTTAGAATAATATAGCTTACACATCAAAATAACACATCGGCTATAATTTATAATGATACTAGCTGATCCGAGAGACGTTGTCCTGTCTTAACTATGAATATTGAATTCGAATTGGCTGTCAAAAGCTTACATTACAAAAGTTAATATGGTCGTCAAGTTTTCTTAAATTTTCTCATTTTTCGAGCATTTTTTTTAAATTTTCATTCTTCCATAAGAACCTTCTCCTGTCTATAATAAATACAACAAAAAAAGAATTAGCGAAAGCGGTCCAGCCGTTTACGCGTGATGCTGTGACCAAGGGAAATAGGGATTCATTTTTATATATAAGACGTTGTATCGTCTGATCGTGGTGGCAGAACTTATTTAATTATCATTAACGCTAGTCCATTAGTTTATATTCTAAAGTTTATATCCTTTTTTATAAAGATAAGTAACTTAAAAGTATAAATATATAAAGATTAAATGAAAATGAGTAAAATAATAACATAGTTAAACAGATATTTATAGTCATAATCATGTATATTGGCCAAGTATCGGATAGTATCGGGGTTGTGGGCACGTACACAATGATTTGTTTCCGTCCCTCTAATAACGATCCCGATAATATTTCGTATAAGGTTGAATATTGGACGTTTCGATGGACCGATACGCACCAGTTTATTGAGCTAATATCTTGTTAAGATCGTCAGGCGGGTGATAGTTGTTGTTTATGGACATAATACTCTGCGAGGAAAATTTATTCACGTATTGAATCATATCTTTTGTACATTTAATCATTTTTAGGGTTATACCAAAAGGCTAAAAACGAGACTCTATTAGACTAAGACTCCACTGTCCGTCCGTCTGTGACCAGGCTATATCTTATGAACCGTTATAGCTAGACAGTTGAAATTTTCACAAATTATGTATTTCTGTTGCCTCTATATCAACAAATACTAAAAACAGAATAAAATAATTACAAAAAACGTGATTTTATTGCCAAATATTGGTACGGAACCCTTCTTGCGCGAGTCCGACTCAAACTTGGCCAGTTTTAAAGATATAAATTTCTTGACTTATGGAATTATTAGTGTTGTTATAATAGAAACATTTTGAACTGACTTCTTTATTCATAGAGGAAAAACACAGAGATGCAACTAGCTTTTTATTGAATTTTTAAAGCTCACATTTATTACTAATATTTTTAAAATGTTAAACTAAGGATTCGCCCTGGATTCGGAAAGTTAACAAAACAAAACGTATTTTAATTCTAAAAGTGGAATTTATTTGAAAGCTTTTATGTATTTTTATTATTTTAATATAAATGTAAAAGTAACGTTTCCGTCTCGATAAATATATTTTTTCGTTAAAAATATAAAAAATATCTATGATAATCAACAACTTGATCTTTCTTTAGTGTTAATAGAATTATCACAGAAATGGTTACTATAAGAGATTAGATTTTTGGCTCTGCAATAAAAAGGTATGGTTACATTGAATAATATAAATAACAAATAAAATAAAGTTTATACTATTTAAAATTTCCCGTTCTTTATTATATTTGTTAAAGTATTCTAACCTTAGAATATATTAGGGTTACAATCATTGGCGTAGCTAGGGGGGGGGCAGGGGGTGGGCACGGCCCCCCCCAGAAAGCCTGGTGCCCCCTCCTAGATAAAGCGATCCAAAATATTTAAATTCAAATAATTTAATATTTTAATTATATATAAAAAATAATAAGAAATAAAAGCGTCGACGGCAAATGGTTGATACATGTTTACGGATGAGAAGTACAAAGAGGCCGCGAATCGCGATAAAAGATTTATTTGTGATTAAAGCAAAGCATTCATATTTTGTCTATTACATGTTTATTTATTACTAGCAGTCCCGCGCGGTTTCACCCCCGCTGTTCCCGTTCCCGTAGGAATATGGGGATGAAATATAGCCTATGACACTCACAAATAATGTGGCTTTCTATTGGTGAAAGAATTTTTAAAATCGGTTCAGTAGACCCAGAGATTATCCCCAAAAACGTCACAAACACACGAACTTTTTTATTATGTAAATTTTATTAAAAATAACATGACTATGAATAACAGCAGTTTTATTCTCCAGCCGGCCCCTCCTGCCCCCCCCCCCCCAGAAAAAATAAACTGACTACGCCCCTGGCTACAATATATTCTATCTAATAGAATACTATTCCCCTCTGCCGCTGGGAGAGCATCTCGTAAGAACCGAGTAACCCAGCTCCCCCTTTGTGGTAGGGGATCTGTTCTCCGACTGGCTTGCGACCACCAGCATGCGAATCCGATCGCCAAGTGTCATAGACGCGTTCCGGTTGAGCCGCATGTGGGCCAGACTTACCCTCTCCCTCTCCCATCCCATTAATGCTGTGGGTCTAGTGGACTCTGGGCTCTTGCCTAGGGTCCGCTGAAGCCGCATCATTTTTCTTCTTCATTCCCCATTCTCACTATATCTTCGGGGATGCAACGCATCGACAAAACGAGAGAAAGTTTCTTGTTTTTTCGATGTCCATGGACGATGGTGGCCACTTACCATCAGGTGGACCATCTGTTCGTTTGCACCTTATCTATCTAAAAAATGATTATTTAAATCAGATTTTAAATTATACAAATGCAATTAAATCGAGGCTATAAAAACCATATGCCAACAAAGTGTAATTACCCAAAACATTGGAATATTTGTATTACTACAAATATTACCATATTCAGTTTTCATTCTCTGCCAAATTGCTTCCGATCCGCTTTCACTGATGCACCAGGCGCAACGCTTGCATAGGTTTTGAAAAATTGTTGCAATCTGGATTCTTTTTGATTTTTACTAAGCTGTTTTTACATTATTTCTTTATATTAACAACACATATTTTAAATACGCAGACCTTTAATCAGCCTGTCCTATTTATATATCCTGTCCTATACCAGAAAACCTTTGTAAATAGGTAACTGTTAATATTCTATTTATGGTAATACTAGCTGACCCGGCAAACGCTGTTTTGCCATATAAATTTAAAAAAATTGGGGTGGGCCATACTTATCACTCAGACCTAACCGATATGCACACAAAATTTCATAAAAATCGGTCGAGCCGTTTCGGAGGAGTTTGGTAACAAACACCGCGAGAATTTTATATATTAGATAGACTATAAGCACAATAATTATTGACTTTTACCATTTTATTTGATATTACCATGGGAGTGTCTAAAAATATAATAAGTAATAGATCCGCCATCTTAGGGAATAGCCATATTAGATTTAGGATTGTCACTTATTTAAAAATTTTAGTACCTACTACATATTAATAAGACAAGTAAAAGCTTGTAAGAATGTATATGTCAACCAAATGGTATCTTCTATGTATACTAATACTGAAATTGAACAAAGTTAGTAAAGTATTGCCCTTGTTAGGGATCACGGAGGTCTTTGATATGGTTGTTATTACCTAAAAATGTTACGTAAAATTTAGGATGTGTTGGTAAAAAAGGCCTTAAGTCTCAAATGTCTCTGTACAGCACTCTAATCTAATGTAGTTGTTATATGTTATATAACTATAGTGGGTATACAAATTTCACAAGCCTACAAAACTACTTTTAACTATTCACAACGCTTTCTTATATCCTAGTTGAAAACAGGAAATTGAATTATATTTAAAAACTAAGCCAGACGAACGAAATTGAAGTCCCTACTGAATATTGGAAGCGCAACACTCGAATGATCATTTGAAAATGAAAAATTCCCAACGTTTCGAATGTAGGAATGCTTAAACGTCACATCACTCCGCGATATTGCATTCGCTTCATTTGTATTCAAGAACTCTTCCAGACGCATTTGTTAATAACTTATTGTTTTCTCTTATTGGAATTTACAAGTCTTTATTCCTAACTATTGAAATAGTGTAAGAGATGATATTTGATTATTTATTCGTTCAGTAGCAGTATCTACGTTGCGTTAACCCAATAGTCCACTCAATAGTGTTCTTCAATATTCCCCCTCTCCTATATCTAAAACATTGTTTTTTTTTTAAGTCAAGTTTAGTTAAATAGCTAGCAACACTGTTGGTTAAATGGGCTAGTAGTTTCCATTTGTTTTATTTAAAAAAAAATCACAAGCTCCGTTCCTTATAGATCATAAATTCACGACAGTTTTAAGAATAATTCCACTGATCATTAAATATTTATCATAGTGAAGTATAAGTGTGACATTTTGCTCTTATTGAGGATCTCTTCAGTAGAACTGTACCAAGAACCACCTGGGCCACTGATTGGCTTCCTGTCAAAAGATTTAACAGATTATTATATTTTTTATAGCAGTTAAGGGGGCAAACGAGTCGACGGTTCACGTGATGATAAGTGGCCACCGTCGCCCATGTACATCGGCAATACAAGAGAGTGACTCTTGTTTTTCCGATGCGTTGCCACCACGAAGATAGAGTGAAGAAGAAGAATAAAGAGAACTATGCTACGATTAATTTGAAAAAAATATTAGACACAATTTAAACAAAATTTGTTACACAAAAATAATTCTAGCAGCTTTGTCTAGACTTACTCTTTAGGTATATGTTGTTCGTGTTTTCTTATAACAAATTGAATACGTGTCTGATAAACATGGAGATTCTCATACGTATGTATACATCCTACTAATATTATAAACGTGAAAGTTTATAAAAATGAATGGATGTCTGGATGTATGTTTGTTACTCTTTCACGCTTTGTCGTCCCTGCTTTGTCAAGGACCTTGTCCCGAAAACGGCTCAGTCTGAATCGCATTGATCTTCGTCTAATAGTGGGAGTAATGTCAGGACACTGCCCACTCAACAAACACTTATTTACCATAGGCCTGACTGACAGTCCTATCTGTAGGGGTTGTCTGCAAGCGGAAGAGACGACTGCCCACGTTGTCCTGGAATACGTGGGCGTCTCCACACAACGGGCACAAATCCTCAAGGACATGAGGTCGCTCCAAGAAGTCTGTGAAGTTCCCAGGAAACTTCTGAGCTTCTGGAAGGAGCTGGGCTCTTATAGCTAGTCATCCCTGCTCGCACAATGGACCGACTTAGAGTCTAAGTGCGGAAACAGGAGCCCACTTACATTACATTACATTACTCTTTCACGCCCAATAACATATAAGCTATCATTTATAATGATATAGTGTGAATTATCCAAAATATAGCGCGTTAAACCTCGGGACTCAGCTAGTATTAAATATTTACATACATATTTCTTGAGCCCATTCTTCGCAGGTATGGCTCATGTACTTTTTTGCAAAAAAATTACTTTGACCTAAACAATTTTAATTTACGAAAATTACAATTAATTAGTCAGTCATTTTTTTTTAAATATAAATATTTTCTTTATTAATGCTATAGTCATCTTTTGTAAAGTATACATTATCAGATAATATCGCAGATTTCATCAAAATAATAATCAATAATGTAACTCGCATAAAAAACGTGGTGTCCGAAGAAAACAACAGGTACCTTACCTTTAACAATAGCCGAACTAGATAAAAACAATAATAATTCTCCTGCTAAAGCAATTACCATTAATGTCGGCAATAAAACAAAAGTACCTATAACAATACCTTCGTTCTAAGATAGCAATATCGTTGTACAAATCTTAAATCTACCAGACTTATTTCGCTACTACATTTTGGTTATGGTTCGCCATTTTATTGATAAATATGAAAACAAATCAGGGGTGAGACGAATTTAATAAAATAGCCAATTCTTACTACTGTTATTGTATGAAAAACTGTTACTGTTGTATTTTTTTAGTCTGGAAGTTGGCGAGTTTTTATTACATTAGATTTTAATTATTAGAAACTAATAGTTATCATATTTAACTTGTTTTGCTGCTATAATAAATATAAGAACACAATAAATATAACAACTGAAAGGATTCTAGAAGAATTCAATTTGCTTAAGATAATTTCTATAATATTTATTTAATGATTAAAAATAATACTTTCAATTAAAAAAAATATGTCAGAATGTGTTATTCTGATGTGTAAGCTATGTTATTGTAAAGTTTTATCAAAATACATTCAGTAGATTTTGCGTGAAAGAGTAACAAACATACATCTATACATCCAGACATCCATACATTCTTACAAACTTTCGCGTTTATAATATTAGTAGGATGTTATAAAATTAAACCTACAAATACACACTGAAATAAAATCAATGATTTCAAAATAAGTATAATAAGACCATTTGAGCATATTTTCACATATATTTTTATGTAACAAAGAAATATTAGTGTCGTCTGACAGAACTCATACAGAGTGCGTTAGAGTCTTCTGAGTAATATTAAATTAAAAATTTAAATTACCCTCGACTGAAATTCTAATTTAATACAGTCACCAAGTATCGTTACCCACACGACACCGATTTAGAAGCTCTTTACAAATAATGGCTAATATCAATCTCGATTAAATTAACTTTTAAAAAACTAGAACTTCATCAGAATCAGTCCATTATTTTGGGCGCTTCGATGCCACAGACAGATACACAGGCACACAAATACTCAGATACACGTAAAACTTATAACAACCCCGTCGTTGCATCGTCGGGGGTTAAAAAGCATAATATAACTAGCTGACCCGACAGACGTTGTCCTGTCCTAACTATGAATATTGAATAAGCTTACATTAGAAAAGTTAATATGGAATTTCTTCCATAAGATCCTTTTCCTAAAAATAAGAAACACAACAAAAACAGAATTAGCGAAATCGGTCCAGCCGTTTACGCGTGATGCCGTGTCCAAGGGAAATAGGGATTCATATCATAAACATCATTTTTAACTAAGTCAAAAAGTAAACTCTTCCTTCTCATAATATAAACATATAGTTCAGTAGTTACACTTACAGACGAATACCTGACTTGTTTAACTTGGTGTATGATTGGATCTATTCAGCGGAAAACGAGTCGAATACGGGAGACACGCAAACGAGTCCATTTGTCTGAATGCCGTCGTTTTGTCGAAATAAATTATCTTCAAGGGAGTTGTTAGTCCAGAGCTCGGAGTCTGTGGCAGCTAATACTACTTTGAGCGACTTGTAACTATGGTAGTATTTGGAGGAAGATTTACGAAGTTATAAATTAATTTATTATAAAACGAACTAGTGGTTTAACGCGACTGTATTCTCTATTGACAGTAAAGACTTAAATATAAATTTAGGGCCAACAAGATAGGATTTTTCAAAATTGACAGGTACTACTATTTTTAGGGTTACCTTACCTTAATAAAACCTTTTAGCATATCTCCTTTTTCTCTCTGTCTGTCTATTAAGACTCTTTTTCTTAGAAACACGTAAACATATTCTTGCATAGGAATCGACATATTTAAAACGTTTCTTTTTTGTAATCAAGAGTATTCAAGAGATGCGAACATTTCTGAATATTTCGATACTCGCGTAGGAATCGTAACGTATTGGGTACTTTTATTTACCTAATCCAAAAACCGTAAAATTACATTAAAAAATATTTTATTGCAATTGGCAATCTGACTACGGGTTGGTCTAAGGGGACACCAGTTATCCGGCGGCAAAGTTAAGTTTGTCCTTTAATTCAAATTGTACGGAAATCTTAGTTCGCGACTTCCACACTTACATTGAGCCTAATTTTTCTTTAGATATATAACTTTTTCATATTTATTACCACTTTATTAAGTATTGTTTTAGATATTCTCTTACTTAATCTTTTACAATTTATTACATTCTTATAATCTGCCTTTATGAAATATTACATGTAGCTTTCTTAAAACAACATTGTCTGTACCTAAGTACCTTTATCTACAGACTTATATTAGCTCAAAGAATTGAGTAGATAGTAGATGTAATAAATAACAGACTGTCTGGGAGCATCAAAGATATGAGACGTGAATTTATTGTTGATTTGGATACTAGGGATTGAAGCACATTGTATTCGAACAATATATACGACTATTATTTTCATTTCGTATACCTATTTTTTGTCAAACTTTGGGTTTCTTATATGGATTACTAATTCTCTCTACTATACTTTTTTCGTCTGTATATTTGTTCGATATTTATCAAAAAGTGGGATAAAATAATTAAAAGATGCATAACTAGAAATAACTATGATTAAATAATCGTAGTTATTGTAGTGTAGAATCTAATTATTTAAATATTTTCATAAACCTTTACAACCTTTAGAATTGACAAGTTTTAGTATTATACGACCAACTTGTATATTACGCTTGTTTCTTGTATAATCATTATAGAAATGATTTTTTTTTTAATTCTAAGTCTGATTTTATTTAAGACCCTAATAGTGACTTCTGTGCATACAAGGTTAGAAGTATACTTAGATATCTTTGACTATAACTAAATATATATCTAAGAAAAGTGGCTTAAAATACATTGTATTTGGAAATAATAGGAATTCATGGTATAATAAAAGATCATTAAAAATTTTCAAAACAAAAATAACCGGGATTTATTATATAGAAAATAATCTTACATCAGAAACATTTCGAGTTTCTTCGTCTTTAGGAATGTTTCTCTTATTTTTATTAGACCTGTCTGTTTTCGAGACTATAATCCTCTTAACCGTCGTACTTGAGTTTTATATAGAGCACGCTGACGTCTGACAAGGAATGTGAAAATGTGTTACTTCTTGCGGAAATCTGCAAAGAAGTTCTCGTATTAAAGCTCTGCATATGTGGAGGTATATTATGTAATTTAAAAGCGACATAGTATAATATTTTAAGACGATATTTTGATTCTAGTCGTATTTAGCTGTTACTGTATCTGATTGACCATCATTTTTTTTGCATTTAATTATGAATTTTTTTTTTTTAAATTCTATCATCAATTTTTTTCCTATGAGTTAATTTAAGAATACAAGTAAAACAAAGAGTGAATATTTTCTACGTAAGCTTATTTTACTTTGATATTAGGTAGCGAAGTAGAGTGCAGTGTAGGCAAATGTTGTAATCATTTTAATAAAGCCGAAATCTCTGCATAGTTTCTTGTCTAAAGTTGTCTGTTGTGTTAGTGTCTTCTTGGATAAAAATAAAATAGATACTATAATATTCTTAGTGTGGGCTTTTCTTTTCTTACATGTAATTGTATAAAGTATTATTACATTTCCACAATAGTAATAAATGTTTTAAAATATTTCAATGTTATGAGAATACTAAATGTATGGGCGTCGGTAGCGCTGCTATGAACAAATATGCCTTGAAGTGTTCTTGAATACAAATTAGGAAATATGCAATTTCAACGAGTGATGAGACGTTTCGACCTTCGAATATTTTCCAACATTGGCTCCGGAATTTTTCATTTTCAAATGATCGTCGAATGTTGCGCTTTCAAATATTTCGACTCCAATTCATCTCATGTCTTGCCGCAGTTTCGGGACGTCTTTCAATTTCCTTTTTCGGCGTCTGTAATGCAAATAAGACATTTCTTTTACTTGTTATTTATTGCCTTTATACATTAGCTTCTTGAGCAAATGGCTATCATCACTTTCACATGGAATTCAGTCTTTAGGATGGAGTGTATTCTAACATTAATTTATGCTCAAAATTAAACTAAAGATAACTACGTTTTAGATTCCGAAAACAATGTGGGCTTATGGTAAAAAGTTTTTGTATATGTTTAGGTCACGCTAAAAATTTTTTTAGTTCTTGACATTTTCCAAATTATTACTATTATGACAATCAAAATTTAGGTTTTACAAAAATATCTGATTTTTGTTTATTAAATTTATGTATGACTAGTCGAACCGTTCTCGTGTATTTAGGTTTAATTTTACTTTTAATTTTCAACATAATATTGCTATATATATAGGTATACGACGGACTCCCACACAATCATTCATCCCACCAAAAACATTTTCATGTAAAATGTAGCCAAGACGAGAACATATACCTCGCACTGTCAAAAAGTAATCAGATGTCGTATAGAGCCAAGCTTCTAACTCTACGCGCCCTACCTCTATAAGCCCTTACTTCACAAACTCTACAACTTAGTCAAAATAGGTGGATCATAAGTATCCAAAAATGGTTCACAACATGAGTGTTTTATTTTATGCATTATTTGGAAATAGAGTATTTTCCCTTATTTTTTAAGTACAGGTAACATTAGCTACTCTAGTTAAGCTCCATATCGTTCTACTCTAGAAAATCTTGCTCAACATAGAATATAGTTTACCATTAATTGTTTCACCTTTAATACAGAACAATTTCACGTATACTCTAATATAGAAGGATGGCGGAAGGAAACGTTATCTGCAAGGATGTTCATTGGCTATTAATCACACTCGCTCATGGTAAATCCGAATTTATTACACACTATGCGGAGCACTAAAATGATTTAAGACAAGTAGTATACTATTATAATGGCGTTTCGTAGTTTGATTTTATATTTGTTAACAAACTGATAGAAAGAAAAGAAAATTTAATGATTGGAAATATAATATTGTATTTATTTGAAAATATATGTTTGATTTCTGATTTACTTTGATTAAAAAGCACCTTTACGCAATTTATGCTATGTATATTTTCCGCAGGAAATGAAATACTAAGTTACGAGAAGAATGATATTGTTATCTTTACACAAAGTTAATATATGATTTGCACGAACGAATTTTGTTTACAACAAAGTAATAAAATTAATAAAACCGAATAGAATTTTGGGACATAACAAATATTCATTAAAATTCAGTCTGACGAAGGCAGTGAGTCATTCATCTCTTGCAGACGAATAATTAAAACCAAACTTGAAAATAAAAGTAATTAAAATGATAACTATGAACGTACACAGAATATTCTTAATTGGGCAGTTACAGTTAAATATTCCAGAGATTTGAGAAAAGGGTGCATATTCAGGATATTGAACCATAGTAAAGACGAATAAAATATTTAATATTTCAAAATATTACTAGACAAGTCGTCGCTCGTAATTGCGTCCACGTAGAAGTATATTATGTAAAATTAAGTATATATGTACAAAATTTTCAGCTTCTACTTTTTTGTATCATCTTACCCTTCTATAACACGTGAGCGGTGATTTTTTCGAGATAAAAATACCTTGTGTGTTAAAAGAACAAATGTAGGATATTATTCTATGTATATATAATAATAATTTAGAGAAAATTTAGTCACGGAAAAAAGATTTGTACCCAAAACAAAATTATAGATATATAAATTAATCTAGAAGATGTATCTCTAATCTTATTTCGATTTACTGAAAGTTGAGAACAACAGAGCATTTTAAAGTTGTAAGCATTGTCTTAGGATATCTATTCACAAATAGTTCAGGTGACAAGTGCAGAAACATTCACGGTTAGTATTAGAAATGTCTTTAAAAAAAATATTTATTTTAATAAAGAGTTTATCAACCAAACAGTGCTAGTGATATTTGCTTATTTTTTACGCATAAACTATTGAACTTAAAAATCAGAGTAATACTTTTTTCTAATTTTTAAATATTTTGTAAATTGATAGATAAATAATGAGACTATATATGAGTCACACAAGAAACTAAAAAATAAAACAAAATCATATTTTTTTCTTTAAAATTTCACCCCTAAAGAAAAAGCAACTGTCTTTTATGACAACGATTGTATAAAAGTCTAAAAAGTCTTCTTAAATTTAATATTCAACACAATAAATAACAATTATTTGGATGTAATTATTCAATTCCATTTCAATAAAACCTAAATGACAACCGTAGCAAAGCCAGGGCAGGTGTGCTAGTTATCTAAAATATCTTCATAAATATTCTTGACACAAGTCTGCTCAAAATATTTAATCTCCTAGCCTATCCAGCTACAATGTTTTGAAACTCTATCCAGCTATCAAATGACACAGACGGTCTAAAACCTGTTTAATTAATCGAGAGTCTAGATTATTAATTAATCCACTAAGAAATTCCTTTCCTTTGCCGACCTTTGCGGGTAGAGGCTACAGTGGACTATTAACCTTTGAGCAGAATAGGCTGTAAGCAATTATTCTAACAAGAATTTATCTGATACTAGCTATTTAATTATAAATAACGATATTTATATCAAAGGCTTAAGTATTGGAGATAGTTATGCGGTTGGGTGTATACATAGCGTTGGTTTACGAGCAACGACATGTTTTCTTTCTTGATATTGCGTATAAAACAATGTAGATTTTTTTACGAATTAGTGATTTTAGTTTTGAGTGAAATTGAAATTACATTGTCCCTATGGTAATAAGTCATCGATGAATATTTATTTTTATTCTTAGTGATAACTCACGTAAGTAACTATATAATAGGTTGGGGAAAAAGTTTCTTCGCATTTTTCAAAAAAAATCAAAACATTTTCTAATATAGTTTACTTTTAGTAATTTTATAGTATATAGGTTAGTTTTACCATTTTGTTCGATAACCTTTTGCCATCTGGTAAATAGGGACATGGTCCCATTGCTATAGAAATTTTGGGGCTTCTGATCAAAAAACCGCGACAAGTAGTTTTGGCAGTCCTCTCGCGATGCTAACCTGACACTGCTTAAAGAATCCTGAAGAGACCAAAACAGGTGGAAATCTGAAGGTGAAAGGTCAGGACTATACGGCGGATGCATTAACACCTCCCAGCCAAACTCTCTTAATTTTTGCTGAGTGGCTAAAGATGTGTGAGGTCTAGCGTTATCATGATGAAAAACCACACCTTCAACCTTATGTTGATTAATTCCGGCCGCTTTCTCTCAACTTCTTGCTTTAATCTCATCAGTTGTTCGCAGTAGAGTTCAGAATCGATGGTCCTGCCTGGTGGTAACAGCTCATAATGAATAATGCCCTTCCAATCCCACCACACATAGCATAACCTTGTTGCGAGTTAACCCGGGTTTCGCCACAGTCTGTGAAGCCTGAGCGGCCTTTGACCACGACCTTTTTCGCACGTTCTTGTCGTACGTGATCCACTTTTCATCAACAGTTATCAGCTTCTTCAAAAATGGTTCGGTTACATTACGTCGTAATAAAGAATCACAAATGAGTACACGGTTCATTAGGTTTCTTTCAGTGAGCTCGTGAGGTACCCAAATATGGAATTTTTTGTGTACCCAGATTTTTTCAAATGTGCCAAAACTGTTTTGTGGTTAATTCCCAGTTCTTCAGCTACGTCGTAACTACTGTTATGCCGATCTTGCTCCATTTTTACAAAAATGCCATCCATTTTATCCGTAATAGGGCGACCAGAGCGAGGTGCATCTTTGACATCAAAATTTCCGGATTGAAAACGCATAAACCAAATTTGTGCTACTCTCATAGACACTACACTAGGTCCATAAATATCACAAACTGTTTCGCGGCTTGTTTGCATTTTTACCTTTTTTGTAGTAAAATTTTAAAATGTATCGAATGAAGAATCATTAGGTTCACTCATCTTCACAGTACGAAAAACAAATAAAAATCACACATTTTCCTAATTTGAATTTGGAATTATCTTCTTTAAAATGTAAACTTGTAATGATACCAAAACCAGCCAGATACAAATAGTATAGCCAAAGAGATTTTATTACAAGTTCATACACACTATAGTGCGAAAAGACTTTTTCCCTAACCTATTATATAATAAATATAGGTTTGTTATAAAATTAATGGATTTAAGGTTGGTTTTAAAACAAAATTTGAATACACACACACACACACACACACACATATATATATATATTCAAAGGTCTTGTTAGGTATTATAGGTCTTCTCATATAATTGAAATTATGTTAGAAATGTACGTCTCATATGAGATTTTAATAATACAGTTAAATAATAAGAGTTTAATCTCTATGCTAGCTTAATTACACTCCATACAAGGGTATATCATTTGGGTCACCATACAAAATAATTAATTTACACATACATAAAACTCACTAATTGTAGAGTGAAAATAATAAGAGGAACGGTGAAAACTTCGTGACTTTTAGGATTGCCGCACAAGTTGCAAACACAAATGAAAACGTACACATTCAGGAGGGCGTATTTGAACTCGATAACATCGAAACCAAAAGTGTTGGTAGAAGAATCGATTGTTATTTGTGTGAATTTACCTAAGAATACTAGCAAGAATATTAGTGTTAGCAAGATCGTTTATAATTAGTTTTTCGTTCGTTATGTTTTTAGTTCGCAGATAGTTCTTTTTGGCATAATCTAAGTCTACAGACTTAGATTAAACTCAGTCTCTCTGGTGTTCATACAGTACCAATGGAAGTAGTGAAACTAGTATTATAGTGTCGTGGTTAAGGTCACCCCTTTTTGAGGTCCAGATAAGTTTGCTTTATTATCTATTGTAGTTAGTAATTCAGGAGCGGAGGGGAGGGTTGTATGTTGAAAACACTACACCCTATACTTTGGTCACAAGTCCAGTGCGCTGCCAGGCTTTCTGTCTAAATCACATGTGTATACGTATTGCTGTACAGTAATAGGTACCATTCCTCTCTCATTCTCTAAAAATACTAAGTTTTATGAGAATTTGAAATAAGTTACACAAAATGAGTTTCAAATGCGTGCATATGATAATTAAATGATAGTTATCAGTTCGAATAATGCAATTGCTTTATTGTAAGTGAAATATTATATTTAAAAAATGCCCAACATTCATCACAACGATCGTAGTCTACTACCCAGGTTCACTGTTTTGGGCTACTGTTACACATGCTAATTACTAGCACAAAAGCATACTATTATTGAGCAAATGCTACCTACTAGCGTGTGTACAGGACATGCTACTATTCAGCATGCTTTTTAATGGCTTGCTGGATACTAGCACGCCGTGATATCTTTAAGCATGCTAGTTGATGCGAGGGTGGAAGGGGAAAGGTAAAGTGTAAACACGTTTGCTTAATGAGCATGCTAGTATCGATTTTGTTTGTAAGGTGTACGCGCTTCCTATTCCTTTTTTAGCTCTTCATAGCTAAGAGAAGTTTTTGGATGCATTGCATGATCAGCAAAAGTATAATTTTATTCAGCTCCATGCGGATGGCTGTTTAATTTTCCATAGTTTTGTTTGAACTGGCAGAGAGCACGCTATTAAATGGCAAATGTATTGGAGTGTTTTCTTTGAGCATGTTTATTCAGGAGCATACTTAAAACTAGATTGCTTATTGCTAGCAAATGTAAACAGTTCATAAGTATGCTCATAATAAGCTTACCTATAGCACGCTTGTTAGCTTGCTAATTTAGAGCATGTGTAACAGTAGCCTAAACTACATCATATCTTGCTGAGAAGAAGCTATGGAATTACACCGAATATCAATTAATACATTTACATTTCCATTACTGACGAACAATATTTCAAAAACCCACATTATATTCAACTTCTAGACACTATCGTAATGTTCACTTAAATAGTTTAGACGACTAGATGTTTATGAAATTTGAATAACAAACATCCATTTTATACACTAAAACTTTAGGTTAGAACAAAGCTTTGATAGATAAATAATATAGAGATTATTTGTATGTCGGGGATTTTAAAAGGATGTGAAAGGAGATGGACGGAGGGAGATGGGGAATATTGGGGAACATTAAAAGGGGTGATGGTATTGAATGGAATATTGGGTAAACGCAACGTAGATACTTCTACTGAACCGATAAATGATCAAATATGATCTCTAACAATTACGAGAGAAACCTAAGCAGTGCCTTGGACTTGTGACCAAGGTGTAGGTTTAAGGATATCTTTTAAATGATCATAACACTCACCTCCACTGGTAGGCTCTCTGTTTAAACCCAAGGTTAAACGCACATAAACCGAATCTAACATAAGGCTAACCTAACCTAAGGCTAACCTAACCTAACATTGTGTTTACTTAACCACGTGGCAATTACATTGTAAGGACTTACGTGACCTTAGTTGGATAGCACTTCCACACTACACTGCACTTGACACTATCACTATCACTAGCACTACTTAGATGATGTTCACTTCTTGAGAGACCGCGCACGACTAAGACTTCAGTTAGACTGTCGATCGCATATAAAGGGTCGAGGGTAGAGACTGTCAAAACAACGGAAGTGACTACTACCCCACTTCAACGCCATAGACAACGATAACGATTCGATTAATCGATAATCTTTTACTATGCTCCGACATGTATATAATAGAATTAATTTTATTTGCAAAGAGAATTTCAATAGTCAACAGCCCGCAATACAAAAACAATGATAAATCATCCGACAATAACACTTGTGGTGTCCAATGTACCGACACTAGCATATACTGTACACTTGTATAAGGGAGTAGTGTAATTTATGAGCAGGCGAGGCTTTGTGGCCGCTGAAATAAACGCTTTTGTTCCCGACCCGAATGTTTCTAAATCACTCCTAGATACAATCGGTAATGCTGCACTTTTTTTTACTTTTAAGTACTAAAATTGCTGTATAAAATGTTGATTGCCGAAACGAAACAATACATCTCGATATATGCTTCAATTCTAGTTTTTTAATTCAAAGTCAAAACTCTAAATTTTGCCCTGAGTTCGCATTGTTCCCTATTATTGCTTGATAGCCTTGATGTCTTCCTCGGAAGGTCCGAGTTCGGTCCTGGGCACCTCTCACTTTTCTGACGGTGAAGGAAAACATACCTGCCTCCAGAGAGTGCTTTAAAGTTCTTTGTGGGTGTGTGAAGTCTGCCAACCCGCAAAGGGGTCCGCGTGGTGGAGTATGGCCCTCTTTATTCTGAGGGAGAGGCTCAAATCAGAAGTGAACTAATAACGGGTTGTGATGATGATGATATACATGAAGTGAACTTTCTTCTTGAATAACTCTGTATAATGATAAAGACGGAATTTAAATCAACTCAGTTTGAAATCATATATCATATATTTAATAATATAATTTAATTAACATACTTTGAAATCATGTATTTTCATTTTTGACAACGCCACAATCACGAATAAATATAAGAGCCTAAAAGCTTTCATTATCTAAAATTGAGAAATCCAAAAGGAGGTTTACGGCCTTAAGGAATGTTTGTAAGGTCTTAAATACTCATTTATTTAATATGTTGAAATTCTAAGAAAAATAAAATGAATACATTCTATAAGCTATAACTGTTTACAAAACAAATCTGATTTGAAAGTTGGAAACTATACGACTACTACAAAGCTGCGACAAAGTTAACAAGATTCTGTGCAAGGGATAAGTTCGTTTGTCCACTGCTCCAGGACTCCAGACCCATTATAATATATTCCACTACCTTTGTCAATTTTCTAGCTCAACTATGATAAATTTTAAGATTAAATAAATATTTTTTAAAATTGCATCAGGAACTAAACCTTTGCTAGTTTGTAGAGTCAGATTGTTCTTGTTACTTTATGGCCATAAATCCGTCACTTTAAGATAGGAAATCTGAAACATTATAGTTTCGGTTCATTTAGTTCATTTCACACACACACCTAGAACACCTACCTTCGGTAAATCAAAAACACTTTCTTCATAAAAACACTCGTGCCTTGTAATAATATATTAGATTCGTTTGTAAATTTTACAAAGGTTAATAAACTCATGTTCTAAGCCAAATTCGTGTAAATATAAATTTAGGAAGACAGTTTTTAAATTCAGCGGTTTTTACAATTATTTGTAAGTTTCAAATTCGGCCAGGCCATTTGTCGTATTTTGAAACAAACGTAGTAAATGTTTCTGAAGTTATAAAGACTTTATTAGTACTGAAGTGCAAATTACAACTTCAAAATGATAATAGGAAAACCTAAGACACTCGTAGTGTAGCACTATTACCGTATTACGTATAATGTGCACTATACAAATAGAAAACTAACGCCTGCATATGAGACGAACGCCTTTACACTCGATTCAGAGGAAATTGTATCCAAGAAACTCGATTCCAGCGAAGTGCACAGTTCTTTTGCTCTTGCACTATTCGAAATGCATAAAGTTGTAACCAAAAGTTTGTGCATAAAATCGCGACTGAGTTCCACCTGCATTTTCAAAACAAATATCCCAAAAATGTTTGTGAAACCCGCGCACAACATTTTGCCTTCGAACCATCGAACAAGAAGAGGAATGTTACTACTTCAATAAGTTTTTATTTGTCGTTATATTTGAATATCTAGCTTAATCTTCGATGATTGGGAGTTGCTGGAATCCTTAAGAGACTTCCGTGATCTTTCTGATCATGTAAGTATTTAAAGATATCTTTAAATGTATATGTAGTAATGTCTTTAACCATCTTTATACAAAGATTAACAGTATAGATAGTTCAATCTACGATAGCTTGTTGCTCACCTACTCTTTTGACAGTTAGTAGGCGAGTCTCTAATTGTATGTAAAATTTAATTAACTCCTTAAAGTTGGATTATCTATATCTATAACTAAACATATATTATGTTCTGTCGACAAATAGACAAATAATAATCATTGATCCATCATTGTGCCCGTACAAAATGTTCTTACCCTACGCTTATTTCAATTCCCTGTTGGAAGTTTCCTCAAGGGTACAACTTTTATAACAATTCCCGTATTCTCTTTTCTGTTCCTTTTAGAGTTCAAGTTAGCTCCCCTTTAATCGACAATCGTAAAAAGTTCCTTAACTGTAGATGAGTGAGTTTTGTAAGTTTCTTAAGTCAGTAATTACGCTGCAAATGTTCTAATTGCCGCAAAGTATACTCTAGCAAAACACTGTAAGAAGCTTTCATGTATTTAATTACAAACCATTTTGTTACATCTTTGAAGTGTTTAAATATTTATAAATCTTTCAAACAGTGTTTTATAAGGATAAGATTAATTCTATTTAGACATTACATATTGTGAATATATGAGTCATATTATTAAAATTATTAGTTGTAACAGAACTAAAAGAAATTATACAAACTTAAGTTTTAACAAAAATTAAACTGTCATATATGAATGTTTTTTTTTATGGTACATTAGATGCAAACGAGCAGATGGCAAATGGCCACAATCGCCCATGGATATCGGTAAAACAAGAGATACCCTCTCAACTACAGCATTATAGGATGGGAGAGGGAGGGGGTAAGTCTGGCCCACATGCGGCTCAACCGGAACGCGTCTGTGACACTTGGCGGTCGGATTCGCATACTGATGGTCGTTAGCCAGTCGGGGAACAGATCCCATACCACCAATAGTATTCGCTGGGTAACTCGCCTCATTCGAGATGCTCTCCCAGCGGCAGAGGGGAATTGTGTTCTAATCCGTCCCCTCACGGGAAAATTTTTCTTTATATATTATTGTAGATGTATATAATTAATATAAATATCGGATACATCTATTACTAATCGATCCGACTTCGCCCAAATACAACATGTTAAAGACATGGGAAAAATACGGCTATAAATGATATTGTTTTCAAGTACAAAATGTATGGAAAATGTTTTTGGCGATTTCTGATATTTTTAGTATTCATAACTTAAATGGTCTTTTCTTAAATGGAACCCCATACGAAGTAGGATCGAAAGGCATAAAACATTTTTTTTTTGATTTTAGCCCTTTTTTTGCTCACCCTAGACTTTCTCAAAAATTTGTAAATACAGTTCAGAATATCTTAAAAAGTTATGGATGTCTCCTCGGAACGTTTTACTGTAACCATAACGTTAAGGTAACCTCCCTTACTGACCCGTCCCAAAAATTTTATGGCAGTTCAGGGTCAAACGAGCTGACGGACCACCTGATGGTAAGTGGCCACCGTCGCCCGTGGGCTACCGCGTTGCTACTTTGAAGATACAGTGAGGAAGGGGAATGAAGAGTAGAATGCTACGGTTTCAGTGGACCCCGAACGAGAACCCAGAGTTCATTAGAACCGCAGCATTAACGGGATGGGAGGAGAAGGGATTAGTTGGCCCCTTGTGAGGGTTCGACTGTAACGCGTCAATGCCACTTGGCGGTCGGATTCGTATGTTGGTTACGAGAGCATACGAGATGCTCTCCAGCGGCAGAGGGTAATTATATTCTAAACCGTTCCCTCACTTCTTTACTTAGAGTTAACAATAAAAGTGAATTGGTGAAAATGATTGTAGTTGAAAATTTCATAATACTTATATATATACGACATATTAGATAAAACGAGTTCTAAATGTAGAGTCGGTAACACGATGAATGCAACTGAATAGCAATGGCGCTTCAATACACCCGAGTCAATTGCTCGACCACAGCCACTTTGCTTTCACATGTTATTGGATGTATTTTACTAAATCCTCTTGCATATGAATGTCGTTTTAAAACTGTATTAATGTTGCTCACTTTTAAATACATTTTCACTACAATATTCTCTTTATTTTGATATATTTTCGATTCCTAGCCTACAGTATTATTAATTAAAAAGAAATTGTGGTCTACAAAAAGCAGTGATATCCCAGTGGTTAAGACGTTGATGTCTACTCGGGAGGTTCAAGTTCGACTTTTCTGAGTTATGTGTGTTTTAAGCAATTAAATATCACTAGCTTTAATGGCGAGGGAAACCTGCACTCCTGAGAGTTCTCTATGTTCTCAAAAGTGTATGGAGTCTACCAACCCGCACTTGGCCAGCGTGGTGGACTATGGCCGAATCTTTCTGAGGAGGAGACCCGGCTCAGCAGTGAATCATTAAAGTGTGATGATAATGTAGTCTATATGCAGAACAACAGTATAACGGCTTGACTAGAATATCCTACTGAAGGTTCTTAAGACACAGTCTTTCAGCATGAATCCTTGATTAATCGCGATGCAATAATAATTATTCTGTCGTGACGTGGCACGATAGACGATTTGGGCGTGGCGGACGATCTATCTATCATACTGCTTTCCGACGTCATGACATCATCAAAGATAATCTAAGAAAAATAAAAATATGTATGTATATTTTTATCACTTAATATTCCCTCTGAATATGTTACGGCACTTGAATACATTTTTTTCTACTCTTCTAGATGGCTACCTCCACAACTTAAGTCGGTAGATGAACATGCCGTCATATCAGTGACAAGTCGGACCATCTTAACAATCAATATATTACACCTGGCTACTATCTTCATGTATTTTTAATTTTTTATTCTTAATATCATCTAATCTACAGAATGTTATATGTCCCTAAACCCCACGAGTGTATGGCCTCCCCTACAATTAGTGTCGCTAACTTCATAATTAACAATATCTTAAAAGGATAAATTAATCCTTTAAGTTCACTTTTTTGTCCGTTTGTTTCAAGAAAGAATGTTGTATTAAAAGTTTTAGTTCTGTAATCCTTTGAATATCTGAAAATCAAACTTCTAAGTGATACGGTTACTCCCAATAAAATGATACGGTCGTTTATATCGTATATTTTGATACTTGCTAGGGAATTTTATCTTCTGCTTGACCTAGAATCATAAAGTTTGGTAAGAAGCAATGTTCTTAACATAAGTATAGGATCTATCCAACAATGGTAACATAAAAAAACGTAGTTAGTAATTTCGTACTTTTACTACCATTGCTTTTGGTGATAAGCCTCTGGCGATTGGATGAAGTTCAGAGGAAGGATTTTTCAGTCAATCAACTAACATTAATAACTTAATATCAGCATATCGATATTATAAACAGCTTGATTTCCAACCTTCACATTGAGAATACTCTCCGAATTTCCACGTGAAAGGGATCAATGCAACTCAATCGGTATCGTGTTTCAGTGAACGAATCAATTTAAGAGCCGCATTCGGCTTCACTTATCGAATTGCAGCAATTGAGTGTCACTGATAAATGGTGACTAACAAAACATTATCTGTCCTTATCTAGATACAGTCTTTAATTTTTTTTTCCTATTTTAAAATCTCTAAATCCTTACTATCCCAAAGAAATGGTCAGATAAGGAAGAAGATAGTATTTTTGAGGCAAGCAAACTTAAATATGCTAATGTTAATTATTACTTTACTATTTAATTTTATTTTTTATATTTTTAGATCTAAGACGTTTAGAAAGTATGGCTATTAAGCGTAATGATAAAACTAAATTATTAAATTTAAAAGCAAATATAACTTGAGTTAAAATACAATAAGGAATTATAAAACAAAATATAATTTTAAAATAAAACAGGAACTATTCTAAAAAATTGCACTTACTTCGTTTTAAAATTTCGCATCACATTAAATATAGCAAATTAAGTAATTTTCTTTCTTTATGCTATAAAAATGGAGAGAAATATGATACCCATTACTGTACAGCAAAACGTATACACATGCAAATTAGACTGAGGCGAGCGGTGCCTGGGGCTGAGACCCAGGAGCAGGTTTAAAGAGCTCTCATAATATATATTAACTTTCACCTCCACCACTCGACCTCGCTAACGACAATAGATAATAAAGTAAACTTACGTGGACCTCGAGAAGGGTAACCTTAATCACGACACTATAACACTACCATGTTCACTGCACGAAAACACCAGAGAGACTGAGACTAAACTATCGCACTGTAGGTTATATATTCTCTTCACGTCGGTATACTTGAAATAATATAAAATGATCTACCCGCTACTACTACTTTATAAACAGTGTTGCTAACATTTACAATAAAATCTTTTTTTCGTACACCATTTTTAATTAAAATTTATTTTCTATTTTTTTAGTTGGATTTTCTATAAACGCGTATTTTTTTAGTTTTTTCTAAACGTTTATTTATTTTTCATTTTTTAGTTGAATTTTCTATAAAAGCGTATTTTTTAGTTTTTTTAAACTATTATTTTTTTAATTATTAAAATTTGATAAATTATATTTAACAATATGCAGGGGGGTGTTTTGAGTAGATATAAAAAATTTGACAACAAAAACGAGACGGACACTAAGTTAAATTTTGAATATGTTTATTATAAGATATCGAATCTATAAGGTAGGCTCGGTGTGGAGAATATCAATGAATTATTTAATTTTTCGTTTTAAACCAAATTTTGTTAACAATTTCAATGAAAATATCGATAAATTTTACTATAAAACGGGGATGAACAACTTTAGAATATAGGGGGATGATGTACGTATAAGATAGGGAAAGTATAAAACATAAATATAAAGTGTCTTGACCCAGACAGTCCGGGTCTCAGGAAGACAAAAAAATCGCTTATCCTGATTATACTAGTAAGGATAACGGATCAAAAATAAAATATTGAAATGTCATCGATCCTTAATAAGTATGCCAAATTTCGAGATAATCCGACGTTATGAAGGGGGTCAAAATCATGTTCAAAGATTCCGTTACATACATACTAAGATACGTATGAAGCTAATAAAAGCTTATTAAAAATGAATCATAATTTCTTTTTAGTCTCAAATTTAGTTTAAAACGTAAATCCCATACATGAATTTAAAATAATTTTATTAAAACGAAGTTAAAAGTAAGTTGAAAGAAAGTAATGTTATAGTCACTTTATGTTAAAACATAATCCCCAGCAAGCACATTCAATATGCAGTTTCCCAACTAGGTTTTAACTGAAAAATCTAATAACGTTTAAAGAAACACTCCACTTACTATCCAACTTATATTATATATGAAATAATATAAGTTGGATAGTAAGTGGAGTCCAAATTATAATAAACTAGTCGACCCTTCCCGGTTTCGCCCGGGTGCAATTTAACGCGCGTATTTAGCAGTAACCGCTATGTCCCTGCATTTTAAATCTGTAATATCGTCGAAAATATTCATTTAAATTCATGCTGTAAAGGGCCATATTGATTTATATAAAATGCATAATGTATTTAAGGTACCTAATTGGATAAGGATTAATGCTGAATTGTTTAAAATCGCTTCGTAAATAAGCCATTATTTCTCGTAAAAAGTAAAGGATAAAAATGGTTATTGTGGGTTATCCGTAAGAGATAGACATATACCATCGTGGACACTTTCGTAGACCTTTTAAAGGTGTACAATACTGTAGTACATTATTTTGATCTATCTCGTAGGGTTCAGCCAGCGTTTGCAAAGTCAGCGCAATAAAATGTGTTTATTTACGACATCACATTTGAAACCTCTAAAATTATCAATTTTTATCTACTATATTATGTATGTATTATACATATAAACCTTCCTCTAGAATCAATATATCTATTTAAAAAACTGCATCAAAATCTGTTGCCTAGTTTTAAAGATCTAAACATACATAGGGACAGACAGACAGCGGGAAGCGACTTTGTTTTATACTATGTGATATTGTATTTAAGAACTCACTGAATTCGTCTTATACTGCTAAATCGATTGTGGTGAAATTTTTGAACAATTCATTCTCCATGAATTATCTTTTATGTTTCTTTTGTGTGCAATAAAGAATTTGTTAATTCATTCATTACCTGTAGTACTAAGTTAGACCAGTAATAATATAATTTTGAAAACCATATCCAATTTCATGTAATAGTTTTATGTACGCACAAACGTACATGCTTATTCACGTTTTAGATTCTATTGGTCTTGTAGGGTCCTGAAATATTATATCTTTTGTATATAATACATTAAACGATCCAAATTACCTAATTATTGATTTTAAAGTCAGTCGCTTATTGATAAATATCAACAGAAATCAAAGCAAGCATAGACTCGACTCTTGAAGAAGATTGCTTAAAGTGTTGGAAACCAGAGATGAGACCGTGGGGCAGTCAATAGTTGCCATCGTTTTTTAATATCATGTCTATACATTGTCGGCCGGAGGGCCATGAATTCAGAAAGTCTCTATCAAGAGGAAAAACGAGTTGTATAAGCCGCGGTGAAGAGTTATATAATAGTCGCTTTTCAGAGATTTGCACTGCCATGTGTAGCATTGGTGATTATTCATAATGAAAACTTTAAAACCATTAAGGTTAGCTAAAACCAGAGCAACTAAATTTCTTTGCACGTTCGGGACTCGGAAAGTCGTTTCACAAAGTAATTGCTTATGAGTGGAAGCGGATAAACGAAACGAGTTCCACTCTAGCGGGGCTCGTAAAATGGACTCATGGGCTTGCATTTAATTAATACGACCACCACTACGTGAGAGCCACATCGTCTGAAATGGAATCATTCCTTTTGACCGCAAAACTGACTTTTCATGCCGAAAAACTCAGTACTTTCCCATTGCCGCTTCACGGTCTCGAATAAAATCGCAAAATAAATTCCCTGCTTTCGCTTTGACGTGGACTCGTAAGCTAATTCCCACGTTATCTTTTTATTTTGATAGCCAAGGTGTGCATAACGTTTTATAAAAGCAAAAAAAGCTTATTCATGTTTTACTATTTATAGCAAACCATTTTTTTTATTATACTCAAAAGGTACAAAAATGTGGAAATTTATAATTATATTTTTTTTATATTTTTCAAGGAATATGTCCGCTTGATTCAAGTGTGTCTGAATGGAAGGAATTAAAAAATCTGAAAATCAGTCCGTGAAGTTTTTTACAGAAAAAATAATGTTATAGATTCAATCTTTTATTCCCAACTTCTTCCACACTAAAGGTAAGCTTAGTAAAAAGTAGTAACAAATAGGAAGCATTTCCAATTACTAGAAGAAACTTGTATAACTAATAGTGTTACCGGTGTACAATAGAAAAAGTTGAGACTCCTTAATTTAAGGTGGAACAAAGGACACCAGTAATGGGAGACGAGAGTGCGATTACACAATGACTTTTGTGTCGCCGTTTAATAATATATGGAGTAGTTATAACGTTAATTTGAGGTCCATTTGAGTGTGACCTTTATCCATTTATTCTTTTTTGCGTCAATTGAAATACTAAGCAATGGCAGACTAAATTTTATTACATAAACTTCTGCCAATGAAATTTATAAATAAAGTTATACCAATGAGTACATTATTTTCTGTTGCTCCATATATACTTGTCGGGAACGACTAAAAGATTAATCGAATCGTCATCGGCATCTTTGGCGCTAGAGTAAAATAATAATCACTTCCGTCTGCCCTCACCCTTGGGTATTCTAGTTAGTCTCCTCTCTATATATTCTCGTACCAAGACAGTGGAGCTCAGTCTTACTCGTGGTCTCAAGAAGTGAACATTATCTAAGTAGTGCTAGTGATAGTGTCAAGTGCAGTGTAGTGCTCTCCGACTAAAGTCACGTGAGTCCTTACAATGTAATTATTATTTTCATAAATAAAGTTAATTAGTATAGTAGTTATTAGTAGTTAAATAGT
The DNA here is from genome assembly GCA_905147385.1 of Limenitis camilla. Classification (NCBI taxonomy): domain Eukaryota; kingdom Metazoa; phylum Arthropoda; class Insecta; order Lepidoptera; family Nymphalidae; genus Limenitis; species Limenitis camilla. Next base: position 9,159,829 of record LR990240.1, read on the forward strand.
ACAGTATTTTTTGTTATCTTCCACAGTCTTCTAATATATAAAATTCTCCTGAAACGGCTCGACCGATTTTTATGAAATTTTATATGTATATTTAGTAGCTTCGAGAATCGGCTACTATCTATTTTTCATCTCCCTAAGTGTTTCCCCCCCCCCCCCCCCCCCTCCCCCAAATTTATATGGCAAAACAACGTTTGCTGGGTCAGCTAGTTTAATAAAACTGTGTGTGTGTTTAACTGATTTATACAGCCCTATATAAATACTCATTTTTTCTCAAGACTGTCTTCGGTATGCAAATTGTGAATTCATTAAATAATTGTACGTCCGTTGTGAGCTTTTTTTGCCCTTGTTAAGAGTCACTTGTCCAAAGCACAAAGACGTTTAGATATACTAATAAAACTGTCTGGCTCGTATTTATATTATTCGCGTCTAAATAATCAAATGGCCTTTTATTGTTTATTAAATTAGCTTTTATTAGAGCCATTTAGAATCGTATTTCAATTTGAGTGCCCTAACAAAGGCGGTGAAAATGAAGTCTAAGAGAAATATTAGATTGTCCTTAAATATAGTAAAATGAGATAAAAATTTATTAATTACTCGTTTTTGTTTTCAGATCTTGGTCACAGAATTTTAGTGTTTAAATTAACTCTTTGATTAATTTGTATTTTAAAAATGCTCCCAGTAATCTTTTTAATGAATAATAAAATTAATTTTAATGAAGGGCATATACTTCACAGTATACATACAGTGTTATTTCAATAACAAAACCTAGCCCAAGAGACATACCAGATATGCTTGGGATTTGTACCATATTAGCATTATATATTAGCATTACAGTTCTTTTAAATAATATAAAATAATTTAATAGAACTATAATATTATAAATGCGAAACTAACTCTGTCTATCTGTCGCTCTTTCACGCCAAAACAACTAAACCGATTTTAATGAAATTAGGTATATAGATAGTCTAGAGCCTGAGTAAGGACAAATGCTACTTATTAATGCGAAAAAAAGGGCTGTAAGGAGTAGAAAAGGGGGGATGAAAGGTTCGGCATTTTTAAAGCTTGAAACTTATTTTTAGGCTGTTGATTTGATATAAATAAATATGGCATTCAAAGTGTGTAAAAGTTTTACCCTCAAGGGTGTAAAATATATTATAATAATAAATAGGGAAAAACACTATTCCACGCGGACGAAGTCGCGGGCATAGCTAGTTAGTAATAACAGCAATATTAAATAATAGTAAATAAATTAAAGAATGAGATCGTCTAGATAAATATCTTAACTAATAGTGATATTCAAAACCTTTGAATATTTCCATGTATTCTTTAACTTATGTTAGCAACACTGTTTATAAAGTTGTAGTAGTGGGTAGATAATTTTATATTATGTCAACTATACCGCCGTGGAGACAATATATAACCTTTAGTACGATAGATTAGTCTCAGTCTCTCTGGTGTTTTCACGCAGTGTACATAGGAGTGTTATAATGTCGTGGTTAAGGTCATCCTTCTGTAGGTCCACGTAAGTTTATTTTATTATCTATTATAGTTGGCAAGATCGAGTGGTGGAGGTGAGAGTTAATATATTACAAAAGAGCTCTTTAAATCTGCTACTGGGTCTCGAGCCTCAGGAACAGCTTGACTCCGTATAAATGGCATGTGTATACGTATTGCTGTACAGTAATGGATATCATTCCTTTTCTCATTCTATGACACTTATTTATGAGTCCAGCTATTATTTATCATCCCAAAAAATAGTATTGCTACATAAAGCAAAATAAAGCCAAAAATACTTTTACGTATACCGTCATATATCGCGACGGCGTGCATGGCGTGCATTTATCGTCCCGCAGGTGGCCATCATAACTATACATCAATTCACTGGCTTAGTTTGCCTTTCATTTGTCATCACAGTATAAATTGTTAAACTTATTAGTTTTACTCTTTGTTTTACTGTAAACCATCCTAATAAAAAATAAATGTTAATGAAACCAACTCTCGCAATGATGTCTCGATTGTAAAAAGTTATTTTAGTTATACCTATGCATGCACTTATTTAACAATATCGATCATATCAATATTAAACAATAAGGGTAATCATAATTATACATGTAAGTATAATTGTCAAATATGTCTTTCTGATCACCGAAAATTCAGGCTCCTAATTATTATATTATGGTATTTAAGAATTGATCCTTTACCATAACAAATTATTATGATTTATATAGTTTTTCGTTTTTGTATAACAATACTAGCTGACCTGGCAAACGTTGATTTGCCATATAAATTTGGGGTGGCCCACCCTTATCACTTAACTTAGGGAAATGAAATATAGATAGTAGCCGCTTCTCAGACCTACTGAATATACATATAAAATTCTATAAAAATTGGTTGAGCCGTTTCGGAGGAGTATGGTAATTAACATTGTGACACGAGAAATTTATATATAAGATAAACGCAGTTATATAATATGTTCAGTAATTATATACAACAAGTAATGGTTAGTTTATGTTATTTGATAAGCATGTTTTTATATTTTAAAACTATAAATTCTTCCTCTTAGGTGATATATTAAAGAAAGTTTAGACAGGAGTTCATTTGTTCCAAGCTGTACCTCGTAACCATGTGACATCTTTAAGAACAATATAACATAACTCTACAAGAATTCCTGCGAGCTGGGAGAAATTTATTCTAACAACTACAGTCGACAGTTGTGGCATTGCACTGTGTTTAATGTATTCATAACTCTGAACATATGGTGGCCACAGGGAATATAAACATTATTACTATCACAATAAATGTTACAGAAATATAGTGGAATTAGAATGAGATAAAACTCAAGAGAAGAGATAAACACATTAAAATACTGACTAAAGTAATAAAAATGAATTTAAATTGTTAAGGCAATAAAAAAATATAAATTATTGATAAATATTTTTGGTTTTTCATCGAATAAAAAAAACCTATTTAGTCCAAGTAAACTATAACTTAACCATCGAATAAACACATTTTTCCTGTTTCACAATCTTTGAATAGTACTAACTTACAAATAAGGTGATGTTTAAGATGATATGACACCTATTAGTTATACTTTACATGAACGTTGTGGAGCAGACCCTAAGTAATATATAATCCATACTGTCCAGTTATACTCAAGAGACAATAGTTACATGCACTTTAGATAAAAACTAAACAGTGCATGGTGTATGAAATCCAGAAGTACGTTAAGAAGTAACTCCCACTTACAATAATCTAACATTGACTTCAGAAAGTAGATATATCAAAGACTCATGTGATCCCTAATAAGAGAATCGATTCAGATGTTTCCAAAAAAGTATATTTCTGACTTTCAGCATTTTCCGTTTTAAAAAAAAACCGTAATACATAGAGATTTGAAACTTGTAGGAACAATGAATCTTATTAGTACCAACATACCCTGAAATGATGCACCAGATATACTTCCATATGCTTATCGTCCTATTATATAAAATATTGTGCTGACTTCATTTTGAGTTGTCTTGAATAACATATTCATTGGCTTCCTGCTGTATAATCTATCTGTTGAATGAAACTAATCAGTAAGTAGGTCTCCGAGCAAGTAAACAAACCTGTTTTAGAATCCTAATAGTGTTTTCCAGCGAAAACAAATTTTACTTAACCTAGCGACTTGCCCTCACTTCACTACGCTTTTTATGAGACTACAGTAGACAGAATCGTTGTTTAGATGTTTAAATTTACAATTTTAACAGGTTTAAGTTCACAAAAATTACTTACAATGTTTGGAGCTTGCGACTCGACTGCTCGTTTAAGGCCTTTAACTCTCGCTACTCGCTAAGAAATTGATTCGTCAAATTCTTTGTGATCTATCCGGACATATGTATGAGTAGTCAGGCACTCACCAATATTAATAAAAATAATAATTTATAAATAAAATACATTCAACCGCCTATGAAATATTAAACATAGAATAAATCCGGGATGGGTTGTTAAAATGAAATATATCGAGAGGAAAATTGGGAATAGTTCTCATGCATTATGTGAGGGACCTTACGCCTGTAAGGTTACCAAATAGGCCTTGAACTTGAGACATAGTATGTTTTTATTTGCTTTTCGTTCATTCAATAGAGGCGTCACTAAAAATAGAGTACTTTTTAATATGTAAAATTTTTACAGCTTTTGATTAAAGTAAATCATATTGGTTTATCTTAAGAATATCTTCACTCGCTAGACTTTTAATAACTCTTTTTAAATAAGAGACAATTTGACAAGTAATTTCTTAGAGTCAATATTGTCTACATTAGCGCAAGTAAAAATGTAATAAAGTACAGTTTAACATTATTATTTAGTTTAGATTTTTGGTAGCGAGGTTGAGCAGTAGCGATGAATTTAAATTATTTATAAAGGAATCAAACCTGGACTTAAGTCACTTGTCCATGACAATACGAAGTTTTCTTTCGTAATATTTTGGTAGTAGACTGTTTATAATATAATTTTCAAAAAATGTATATATACATTTTTGAATTATACAAATGATAAAATATTTATAGTATTTTCTCATTTTTAGCAAATCTGCAATATAAGTTGCGGAAACTCAGCAGCACGTAGTCGAGACGTACGACTCTCCGTGGGGTCGTGCCGGATCGAATTATAGCTATTTGTTCGCTGCTAATGTTGTATCGCTCTAAACCAACGTCTAATGGTCCCATCCTTTATGTAGCATTCCTGTTTAGTTCTCTGTACACAATGTTCTGTTCAAATATCTATCTATGGACCTTAAAAAGAATCTAAGTGCGAGAAAAACTTCATATAATATTTCGCTTATGAATTATACTGGTAACTTTACAACACACCACGTTATTATAAAAGACCTCAAAATATAAATAGAAAAACCCTTGAAAACATTGATAAAATATATGAGTTTCTTGCAGGTTCTTCTCAACAAAATACAGCATTCTACAGCATTAAACTATTTTAAGTTACAGTTTGAATATTTATTAAAGAAAATATCGTTCACATTAATTTTATTACATCTTTGATTCGTTGACGTTTAATTCCGCCCCTATTAAAAGAATAGCCTCGTTATATCATTTTGCTCTCGTTAAGAAATATACTATTTTCTCGTTGATTGAGGGCGAAAAATTATTTTTTGTACGTTATATAAAACAGATGAAGAGTAATACCATATTGGTTGTATGTTTTTCTCCATCCACTTATATAAATGAATTATTATTATCAGGATAAAGTTTAGACACTCTTTTATATGTATATATGAAATGCCTGTTATTACATGAACTAACCAAACATTTGATAATCATATTATCTTAAGGTGTATATTAAGTAATTAAGGTTTGTATAAAAGTTAGTGAAAATATCTATTAAACTTTAACAAAAGGAGGGAATCATCTTTAAATGTTTTACTTTTTGAGTTTTTTGGTGAAAAATTGAAAGAATCTTTATTTAATGTATTTTGCCTACATTTAAAAGGTGTTTTAGTCATAAACATGTCGGAAACTTTTAAAACAAACGTAACACGATAATGTAACAAACCATAGCAATAATTTAAGTCAATGTTTGTTACTTATGAAACATCTCGCTATGTGTGAACAACTTTGTTATTGTTCTCCAAATTTAATCTAGCGCACATATTTCAAACATGTTTACTTTCTTTGGTGAAAACTTCGTTCATTTTAAAAGTAGTGTGTTGAAAGTTGAAATTGCTAATTTTTCAGCATAAGAAAATATGAAACTTTAAAAAAATTAAAATATTAGTACGTTACTTATTACTAACTAACTGTAAATTATTGGTGCTTCTGTGCTTTTGATTACAACGTTTTAAAAGCTACATTAAAACTAAAAAAACATTTTTAAAAACCAGCTATTATTTAAATGCTATAAAAATAACTTTTCCTTTAAAACTTTTACTATTAACTTATAACATCATTACATATTTTATATGATACTAGCGGCCTGTCGCGGCTTCGCGCGGGCGGATAATTTTTTTAACCATTTTGGCTCTTCAGCATTTCGGTGCCCCCTCTCTCGACGTGTTACTCGCTGTGCTGCGTGACACGCAACACCGGCCCGTCGGCGTGTATTTTTTGTTTATATTGGCATTTTTAATTTTATAATATCTTTTGAATGAAATGTCCGATTTACATAATTCAAAAAGTAATCAACAGGTATTAAAACATTCTTGAACACGAAATTTATTTGGATAAGAATTAATAGAAAGTTATGGAAAACATGATCTGATTTTGATATGCATTTCTATCGACTTTTAAAATGTAAAAAAGTAGTTATATTGACATAACTACAATAGTTGGACATATGGTCCCGCATAGTTTTTTGTAGATATTGATGGTTCTATAATATAAAACCTTTTTGTTCTATCATCAACATTTTTCGCATGCGATGAAATGAAATTTTATGGCTAATTTTTTTGCGCCTTGGGTTGGTTTTAGTAAGAATTTATGAGGATCTCTAATTTTTTCTAGTAATAAATATAGCCTTTTCACTCAGGGATAATGTAGTTTTCTAACCGCAAAAGAATTTTTGAAATCGGTCCAGTAGTTATTAAATTCATTCGTTACATACAAAAATACAAATCTTTCCTTTTTATAATATTATATATTATTTAAAATTTTGTCGAGCCATCTTGCCCGTCTGCCATATTGGATTTAGAGTGACGTCACTTTATTTTTCGAATTATGTTAGCAAGCCCTTTCGTTTGATACCCATGTTGTAGAAGTGCATTAAAAATACCTTGTCGGCTATCTTGGGTGTTTCGCCATGTAGGATTTAGAATGATTTCACATAGCTAATTAATTATGCATTGTCATAAAAAAACGAGTTTTTAAAATTTTAACTCTGTCAGTACAACAATGGTGATAGCAAATTTGATAATAAAATTTAACATCTTCCATTAAAATATTGTACTAGCAAACTTCATTTAATTCAGCACAGTTAAAATCCAGAATTATCGCATTCTCGAACATTGGAATTAGCTGCAGGTAATATTCAACTCAACGGCCAAGATTCGTGCAAAAGTTGTGAATTCATTTAAAACAATTGCTTTTTGTGAGATAACTCCTTCCGCATAGCGTCAGTAGACACGCGTCTGTCGATAAATCTTCCAGACTTTTGCTAGCACTACTAGCGTCTCATTGGCTAGTACTTTTATTATATATGTAATAGCTATACTACACAGTAACAGTAGCACGACAATAATAATTAATATACACTTATCTAACAATTTCAAACACTCTCAAAAAACTCACCACACCATTGATTATATAGTATGATCACAAGACGAGATCCGTTTGGTAATAATTAGCTCAAGTCTTTCGGAAGAGGGTATAGACTATCTAAACGTGGGTATGTTTGAAATAAATTAAAAGGATATGATACATGAATATATTGACTTATCATAATGAAGTTATCAAATATTGGTTTATTTGGTGAGATTTTTTACAGGCCTTTTTTACAATAAAAAAATAAAGTTTAAAAAACTATGACCCGACGTAGAAAAAGTGGTGAAAAAAGAAGAAAACAAGAAAATAATCAGATAGAAACCTTAGAAATGCATCGTTATAAAAATAGTCAAGGTAGAACCGTGGTCGCACCCATGTATACCTACTAAAAGAGGAACACTACCATGAAACAGACATGTTGACACCTCACTCATGAAAATTGGATCAGTAGTTTAGGCGCTAGAGTGGAAAATACAAACATACATACATACATAGACTGCCAAAATCATAACCCTTCCTTTTGGCTTCGCCGTAGTCGGGTAAAAAAATTATATATAAACTTGCTCTTTAACAATTATTTTATCCTTTAAGTGTTCATAAGAAAATGTTTGATCTTACTTTTACAGCAGGTTTTTGATTTATTATGGTGTTAGAAAAAATATTTACTATTCTGATCTTCAGACTACTTTAAAAGTTTTAAAAAAATCTATTTACAAGAAAATAGTTTTGATAAGAAAATCTTGAAGTTTACTTATCTCATCCTATACGAACAAAATAGGTCAGTAATTTCGTATTATAATTTTCTTTTCATTATTTCTTCTTAGATATTAAAATTTGTAAATATCAAAGTGATTGTGTAGCAAGTCTACGTATATTTGTTAGTGAAGTGCTCAGCTCGTGAGTTAATTATAATTTCCAGCCTGCGGCTTCTATGCCGGAGTTCAAAGCGCGTCTTAGGTCACGTCCGAATAACTTTGTCTACTAACATTTAATTTTTTAATTTAATCTTATTACACCTGAATGTAGGTAAGTTAAATTTACTCTCAAGCCAATAATCAATACATCTATAAGTAAAAATGAATCACCTCTATGTATGTAAGCGCATAACTTCAGAACGACTGCACAAAACCACATAATCCTTTTTTTGTTTTGTTAGATATTATCAGGACAAGGTTTGTATAAAAGAAAAAGTGAGACAGAAGACAGTTACATGGTGATGTCCACTACTCAAATAAGAGGCATACGCATTAAATAATAGAAATTCAACAGAAAACTTTTCTTTGAACTTTATCTATATCTATATCTATTCTAATATTATAAAGAGGAAAGATTTGTATTTTTGTATTTTTGTATGTAACGAATAAACATAAAAACTACTGGACTGATTTCAAAAAATTCTTTCACCATTAGAAAGCTACATTATCCCTGAGTAACGTAGGCTATATTTATTACAAGAAAAAATTAGAGATCCCCAGAAATTCTCACTAAAACCAACACAAGGTGCAAAAAAATTAGCCATAAAATATCTTTCATCGCATGCGCTGCGAAAAGTATTGATGATAGAACAAAAAAATGTTCTACAATATTATAGAACGTATCAATATCTACAAAAAACTCCGCGAGACCATATGTCCAACTGTCGTAGTTTTGTTACTATAACTACTTTTTTACATTTTAAAAGTTGATAGAAATGCCTATCAAATTCAGACCATGTTATCCATACCATTGTATTAATCCTTATCCAAATAAACTATTTCATATTCAAGACTGTTTCAATACCTGTAAATCACTTTTTGAATTATTAAAATCGGACTTTCCATTCAAAAGATATTACGAAATTAAAAATATCAACATAAACAAAAAATACACGCCGACGCGACGGGCCAGTGTAGTTATACATATATACCACCGAAATTCGGGAGAGCCAAAATGTTTTAAAACAAAATATTCCACCCGTGCGAAGCCGGGATGGGCCGCTAGTAGCCTATAAATTGATTAAATAAGTAACTTAATTTTCTAAAAATTTGCAATCATTTGTTCAAATCATAAATAATGTATATAATAGTAATATAGATAATTACATCCCTTTGTATTTGCAAAGAACATTTAATATTCAATAAAAAGTTAATTTGTAAAGAAAATAATGAGATTAAAGAATTGGATTACACACAACGAAAAATTTCATAAAGATCGAATAGCGATAATCGTGAACAAAGGTGACGCGGGATTTTTACATATTGTTAATTAATATGAGTTATACTCGCAGCCCACCAATATGATGGCTTAACTTTAGATACAGAGCTTCAGAATTACAGCTAGAATACTCGCAGCGGAATAATGATGATTTTTGTCATGCCGTTACAAATTGAATATCATTTAGTTGTGCCAATTTCTAAAATTAAATGTTACTCAGATTAATATTGCCGACATCATAACTAAGAGACTTGCACTCAAATTAGTGTTGCCAAGAACATAATTAATACATGTATATTAATTTTTAAGCATCGTATGTGTAGAATTGATTGCCTATAATATAAGCAACGGGTGGAACACGGTCAGGATATAACTAAACATTACGATCTCGTATTATTCTGACAGGAGCCTAAACAGTGCTTTGGACTTGTGACGAAGTTGTAGGCTTAAGAAATTCCTTCATTCGATCGAGACACTCGCCTCCACTGCTCAGACTCTCTGTTTAAACCCAAGGTTAAACTCACATAAACCTAACGTAACACAAGACGTGGCAACTACATTGTAAGGTACTCACGTGAACCTTAATCGGACAGCACTAACACAACACTGCACTTAACACTTCACTAGCACTATCTAGAGACTACTACACTTCTTAAGAGACCACGTAAGAGTAAGACTACAGTCAGACTGTCGAAGGCATATGGTCGAGATTGTCAAAACGACGGAAGTGACTACTACCCTACTCTAACGCCATAGATGGTGATAACGATTTTATTATTCGATAATCGAAGTGCCAGTAGTTCAGTGGTTCACGAGTTGGATTCACGATCGATAAGTCGTGGGTTCAAATCCCGGACATTGGACTACTGGCGTGGCCCACTCCTGACACAAGCATGCAAGCTTACTTCTTAATCTTTTTAAAAAAAAATCGTTTACTCCTTCCCGACATATATATATAAGTATTTCATGGAAATTCCCAAAAATAAATTGGTATTACTCTGTATTTTAATTTGTATTGTCCAGCCAAGACTTCACATTCCACTTATTGAAAAACAATTAACCTAAAAAAGACCGTTATTCTTTTACAACTCTGGAGATCGAAAAATAAATTAAACATACATTTCAATATAAATGGAATGGACAAGCGAGTATTTGCTCTTGTGAATAATTGAAGCAACCCCTGTATCCCCTGCACCCCCTGCGTCCCTGCGGACAGTTTCGAAACGCATCACATTTCAATCAGTTTTTGGGTCAACGCGTTAAATTCTCAAAATTGTAATGACAGTTTTTGTAACATAACATTCTATAAAATAAAATAATTTAGTGGAAAGTATAAGATTTTATAAATTTCGATCCTAAGACTAGCAACACTTTTGATTACTAGAGTTTCCTATGCTTTCATTTTAAAAATACCCCCACTTTATATCAACTAAATAAACAACATCTGCTCTGATATGACTATGAGATGTAATACTATAGAGTTAATATTGTCCATAGTAGTTCCAGTCGACATTAACTAAAGTTATTGAAATTTAAAAGGGCCTGATTGCTATATCTATGAGCCTTTTTCTGTTAAAAACAAAACTAGTTAAAAGTAATAAGGAATAGCAAGAATTTCATAGAGTAAATACTGATTATCGTAGTGTAGTGTAAATGTAACAAGTGTAGTGCTTAGTAGCCCTTTTACTTTATTACTTAACTTAGTTAGTTGTTAGGTAATTACTGTGGATATAAAACGCTGTTTTAATCTGCTCCTGGGACACATGTCTTAGGCACTGCTCAGTTTCCTGCTGCCATATAACGATAGTAGAGTATAACAGTGATAAATTAAACTCCAATTAATCTAAAGGTATATTAAAATATATTTTCTTTATTATGATTAAAAATCTAGAAGCAAATATTGAAACAACAAGTACAAAACTGAAGTAAGAGAATACAATGATCTGTACTTTCGAACTTAATACTTGTGAAGTCAAAAGAGATAAGTTCATACTGTCGCTAAAGTATTCTAAAGATCTGCATTGCAAATATTCCTATTTTATTAATATAGCGCAGCTGAAGGAAACACAATTTATTCCTTTCAAGATGTGAAATCTATTGTAACTTTTTGTTTTTATCAGTTATTGTGTAATAAAGTATACTAGCATTGTAACTACGAAAATATTGTTAATGTAAGATATAGGTAAATTTCGTATAAGTCAGCCTGTATTCTGAGATATGACTAAAATTAGTTTAAAATAGCATAAGGAGTATTTGATATCTAAATCGTTTTTGCTTTATATATTATCAGTCCGTCTAACCCGTCTCCTACCCGTGAGGGGGCGGGAATACAATTCCCCTTTGCTGATGGGGGAAAATCTCTTAAGAGGCGAGTAACTCAGCACCTTCGTGGTAGGGGAACTGTTCCCCGACTGTCTTGCGACCAGATGCGAATCCAACCGCCAAGTGTCTGACAAAACAAGAGATACCCTCTAGTTTTGTCGATATCCATGGGCGACGGTGGCCACTTTCCATCAGGTGGACCGTCTGCTCGTTTGTCCCTTATATATCATAAAAAAAAATTAATTATTTTAAGGAGTCAATAAGTAACCAAAGGCTACAAACAGGCAACGCAACATACAAGATAAATTTTATTAGAATAATATTTTTTATTAGAATATATATTATGTCTATAACAATATCCTTATTATTCCTTCTGAATGTTTATTTGTTTCGTTATGTTCTGCAACGCTGTCCTGTTAGCATCATCATGATCACAGCTCATTGTGGTCTCCCTCCTGAGAATGATGAGGGCGCTAGGCTATAATCCAACAGGCCAGCCTGGTGCGGGTTGGCAAACTTCACACAAAGACAGAGAACATGGAGTCTCTCTAAGGAATGCAGGTTTCCTCACGATGTATCGTTAAAGCAAGTGATATTTAATTCCTCAAAAGACACATAAATATGTGCCCAGGATCGAACTCGGACCTCCCGAGTAGACATCAACGTCTTAACAACTAAGCTATCGCTGTTAACACTGTTAGTAAAGTATTATTAATCCACAACTCACAATATATCTACCGACTAAAATTTCTACGACAAATTACTCTTTATTGCCCCTATACCATCAATAGTTTATAATCTGACTAGTTTCTTTGTAAACTTACAATTCTTATAATTGTATGGTTTGTGTGTTGGTAATAACAGTACAGGTTTCCGTACAAATTGATTTATTAGCAAATAACTCATTGATTGATATCCTACAAATTCAAAATATAATGTAACGTTGCCAAAAAATATAATAATTTTGTGAATTATGTACACTATGTATTTAACGACTACGACACGACACTACGACAAAATACGAAAAATCAATATTTTAGCAACACTGTTTATAAAATATTTTCTTTTAAGTATGCCCACGTGTAGACAATATATAATCATTGTTGCGACAGATTAGTCAGTCTCTCTGGTGTTCAGTATTGTAGTGTAAGGTCACCCTTCTTCAGGTTTACTAAAGTTTGCGTAGTAATTTATTGTCGGAAAGGTTTTAACCCTATACCTTGGTCGCAAATCCAAGGCGCTGCCCGGCTTCCTGTTTAGTATGTGTATACGTATAGTTGGACAGTAAAGGGTATCATTCCTCTCTCATTCTATGACATGTACAAATTAGTCGCAGAAATTAACTAACTGAAAATTAAGATAGAGATTAATTTTGCTTTATAAAGTTATTACCACACGTCTAAAGATATTAAAACACTATGGTAGTTTAATTTTAAATGGTAGTAATTTGTCTGGGTGTTCGTAAGGTGCATAATTTACTGAGATCCGACCGTACTTAAAGTGTTAAGCCGCGATGTGATAGCTCCCATTAATATCTTACTACACTTAAACAGACCTCCTTACTTATTCAGAGATGGACTGCGGCTCTATTTCTATATACGAGAATATTTTAAAATAGATATTTCGTTTATTAATTACTAGCTGATCCATAGCCGTCACAAAAGAGAGAGAGAGAGAGAACGACGTAGGCACCTATAATGTAATTTGAAAATAACCAGCGCAAACAACTGAAGCTCTCAAAAGTAATGAATATTTCCTGTTTTTTGCATTTTTCTTTGATGCTCCGCTCCTATGGGTCGTACTTTGATGTTATATAGCCTATCGCCTAGTTTTGATTTTTTTTTCTGTTTCCTTCATAATGTTCCGTACCCTACAAGTACTTTTCGTTCAAAAATCTGCTAAAAAGAGCCGGCGATAGGCTGAACAGTTATTTTTTTATCAAAATTGCCATTTTTACATAATCTGTTTTACAATAATGTAATCTTAGTTTTCGAGGATCTTTATAAGTTAAAGAGTTTAAACCCAAAATATTCTTATTATTTAAAAAATCCTCAACAAAATATTTTTGTTTATCAACGATATTTTAAAAATACTTAGGTGTACTATTTCTAAGCTGAACACATCAAACTTCTAAGTGAACGTAATTGAAAGATATTCTCAAGGGAATTAAAGTCTTCCCGTTGCCTTAGAATCATATATTTTGGTAAGATTTCACAAAGTACACGTAACAATCTGAAATCGTAAATATATAGCTATATTAAAAAAAAATGTTTTTGCAGTTAACTGATCCTAAACTACGTCGATGTATTGCTAAGTATATGAGAGAAATATGATACCCATTACTGTACAGCAATACGTATACACATGCAATTTAGACTGAGGCGAGCGGTGCCTGGGGCTTGAGACCCAGGAGCAGGTTTAAAGAGCTCTTTCATAATATATTAACTCTCACCTACAACAAACATACGTGGACCTCGAGAAGGGTAACCTTAATCACGACACTATAACACTATCTTCCATGTTCACTGCACGAAAACACCAGAGAGACTGAGACTAAACTATCGCACTGAAGGTTATATATTGTCTTCACGTCGGTATACTTGAAATAATATAAAATGATCTACCCGATACTACTACTTTATAAACAGTGTTGCTAACAGTATGGGGAAAACGGTTTACCAACGGCAAACTTAGGTATGTCTCTCAATGGTTCAGGCTGATTATTCATATAATTGTACAGAGCAAAATAACATAAATTCATCATTGAAGTAAATGAAAATAACTATTCATAATTTAAGGAATCGTTTGATTTTCATTATGTATCTAAATAATAATATTGTTATAAGAAGTAAAGTTTCTGATTTCATGATAACAAAATTCAAAATAGGTTTAATAAAAGCAACAAATATTCTTTGGCAACTAATTAAAGGTCATTATATATGTCGGGGTATAGTTGGGGTAGGATAATGATAAAGAAAATTAATTGTCACTTCCGTCACGATTTTTATAATCAAAGATTTTTGACAGCCTCAAACGAGTAAACGATTATCGATTAATCGCGACGCCAGCGCCATATTTCCTTTTTGTTTAATTACTTCGGCAAGTAATAAAGAAAATTAATCATCACTTCCGCCGCGTCATTTTATTATTCAAAGATTTTTAACAGTCTCAAACGAGTAAAAGATTATCGATTAATCGGGATGCAGCGCCCTATTTCCGTTTTGTTGATTTACTTCTCCCTACTAGTGGAGGGGCATTGCCACCATTGTCTAGTCCCTTTATATTCCCCGACTGACGCAGTACACTTTAGCCTCTCGACAAGTCTATTTGAGTGAACATCACCTGGAGTTGAAGTGTAACAAATAGTCTTATTTATTTTTTACGTCTTATTTATTATGAGTCCCTACATTATATTTAGATGTGTTAACACAACCTTAGGTTAGGTTAGCCTTAGGTTAGGTCAGGCAGTGGAGGTGAGTGTTATGATCATTTAAAGGAGCTCCTTAAGCCTACACCTTGGTCACAAGTCCAAGGCACTGCTTGGGTTCCTGTTCAAAAACTAAGGAATCGTGATATTCGATTAATTCATTCATCCAAATCTGACATATATAAATTACGTCACAAGAATTTTTTTGTCACATATGTGAGGAAACCTTACCCTGTATGACGTTACATGTTTTGAAATTTTACATCTAGATATGAGTAATAAGTGTTAGCAACATTGTTTATAAAGTAGTAGTAGCGGGTTGAACATTTTATACTATGTCAAGTATACCGACGTGAAGACAATATATAACCTTTAATGCGATAGATTAGTCTCAGTCTCTCTGGTGTTTTCACGCAGTGTACATAGAAGTGTTATATTGTCGTGGTTAAGGTCACCCTTCTTAAGGTCCACGTAAGTTTACTTTATTATCTATTGTAGTTGGCGAGGTCGAGTGGTGTGGAAGTTAGAGTTAATATATTATGAAAGAACTGTTTAAACCTGCTCCTGCCGGGTCTCAAGCCAAAGGCACTGCTCGCCTCAGTCTAAATTGCGTGTATACGTGTTGCTGTACAGTAATGGGTATCATTTCTCTCTCATTCTATGACATATGTATAATAGATATGTAAATATTATTAATATTTTAAATTTTTTCGATCACAGATTGGCCTAGAGATTTCAAAGTTTACGACCCTTTATCATACATCATCTTATAAATATAATTTATGAGTGGTCCCTTAACTAAGGTTACTGTAATTTTTTATCACTAACTTTTAGTAAAAAAAGTACAAAATATTTTTTGACATCAGATTACTTTTCAAACTTTAATTTTTTTATATATTAGGGAAACTAAATTTTGTTAAAATTAATATAATCTTACTTCTTACTAATTTTTCTAATATTATAAATGATTAAGTTTGTTTGTTTGGATATTTTGATTTAAATGAAATTTAGCATACAGATACTTTGTAACCTTTTTTTTTAACGTGTGATATGCATTTACGCATGCCCCTTAAAGGGTTTATGTGGGACTCCCAGCGATAAGCGCTGGACTACCGCACTAAAATCCACCACCGTCCTTGCCGTATGATAGGCGCCGCAGGAACGCGTTAGCATACTACTGCGGACGCCTCGGCAGTTCAAACCCTCCCATGTGCTCGCTTTACCAAGCACCTAACCGAGGGGGGATGCCAGGACATGTCTACTGAAACACCCAGCCCCCGGAGGAGTCAGAAGCGGCCCATATCCCTCGAGATCAGGTCGCTCGCAAGTCATCTTTGCAGATACTTTGTAACCTGGATTAACACAGGGGCTACTTTTATACCGGAAAAAAATCATATTTTCTGCAGGATAATAAACATTTTTAAGTAGCAATATTAGGTTAATAAGGGTAGCAATAATAAATTGAAAATTAAATGTTTTTGTTGAACCTAAATATAAATATGTACATGGTATACTGTAACCGTACGAAGCCAGGACGGATAGACTAGTATAGAACATAAATATCCTACTGAACAAATATATAATGTGGGATTTCTTATACAGTACTCGCAAACAATACCTTTTGTTTATTACTTTTACAAAAGATGTATTTATAAGAAAAGGGTTTCATTTGTCGTGTTGTACGTAACCGGAGCTTTGTTAAATCTTTACTACGTACAAATGTTTTGGTAAAATCGTGAAAACATGTGATTTAAATATAAAATAAGATTAGATATATATTTATTCGTTAGGTCTTCTAAATCTCGGATATTCTTACTTTTCATCCATCTAAAAGTAGAGAGTTACTTTCTTTTCTGTATTAATTTATACGTGCGTCTGATTTTGCTTTATTTACCTTCTAATCTTTCTTTACTAATTTCTAGACCACTTAACCTTAAAATTCAGGTAAAAATTTGTATATTACATATACTTTAATAATAATTAGCTATACAGAGTTTAAATTTTTTATGTAATAAGTTGAAATAGTTACAAAAGAATGACAGAATTTAAATAAATTAACCAAAAGTCGAGATTGATGGATGGATTTTTGGCTTCTAAACTAACTTAAAACAACGAAAAACGGATCTTATATTTCTCAATGTAAAAAAAACGATTAACGAACATTCGCCTATTTCTACTTTCAATGTATTTAGAAAGTTACCAGCATACTTTAAGTTTTTGCGTTAGAATTTCCTAAGCCTAGGCTACCGCTTACTTCGTACCGCTGATTTTGCTAGAGATAAAGATAAGAAATACTTGTCTAAATAATACCTAGGATAGCGAAAATCATAATTTTCAACAATGATTCGTTATATTGAAACGATTAGTTAAAAAATTACCGCATATTGATAGTTGTATCATATATGTTAATTTTTATAATATTTCAAACATTTTATAACTTTATTGCAGATGATTTTGTTATATCGAAGCGTAAAAATAAATCACACGAAAAACGTATAAAAATGAAAATGGCAAATGAAATTCGTCTTAATAGCCATTCTTGTCATATTTCGTTTTATTTATGGGCTACAATACATTGATATTAAAATTCAGAAATATTTCACGAAGGAGCCCTTAACTGAACGGCCCAATTATATTATACTTAAATCAAATTTTTATACTTTCCCGTTGTACAGTAAATACCTGATTTTAGATTGTAATAAATAATTCAAAAGATATGAAACTTTCTATATAATTTCAACATTTTTTACTATCGATTACTAATGTGTGTCTATTTCCAGTGTATATCTGAATTGCTGACTTAGCCGACTTCTCCTCAAAATTAGTTTAAATTGTTCTTTCAAACAAATCACGTCTTGAAAATTAAAATAAACACGAAAAAAGTTTGCCCTATATGTGCAGCCGTTCTACACATTCGTTAATTTTATATTATGGCTAAAGAATAAATAATTCAGAAATAAATAAAGCGTTTATGACTTATATTTTCAACGAACCCTTTCAAATCAGCTAACCATGTATTGTTATCCAATCTAAACATTATTATCGAAGTTACTTACAATCGATTGAGGATAATTGCTTTAAATAAGTTCAGTTACAAGATTTTACTGAAACATACATACATATAAACATTGCAACTTAAATAACAGCTTGTAAACTACACGCATATCTCGCATTTTACATATATCTGAATAAAAATGTTCAAATCCCTGAACATTCGATGACAGAATTCAATTCCCAAGTTTACACAATTTTTAGCAGCGACATCTCAAGGCGCGAGTGTGAATCGTGACCAATATGAATGTGATACAATTTATCTGCCTTACGTGGTTATTTGCAGAGCCCAGGTGTGACCCCTCCGTACCACAGCGCGAGATAATGACAGATTCCACTTGCAAACTTACCATAACTTTACCCTTGTCATATTCTGTAAGTTACCGACTTAAGAATTTAACATGTTAAATTAGCCTATTCATTATAAAATATCTTTGAAATATATGATATTATTTATGTTTATAAAATTACTGATATCATTGTTAGCAACATCGTTTATAAATTAGTATTCGCGGGTAGTTTATCTAATCTTATTTCATGTACACAATATATAACCTTTGTTTCGATAGTAAGGAGCTAGTACGTCAAGTGGTGTCCCATTAAAGTATTGAGAGTAATGTTCTTGATTATTTTAATATATGGTAGCGAGGTCGAGCGGTGAATGTGAGAGTTTACGGTTATAGGAGACATCTTTAAACCAGCTCCTGGATCTCAAGCCCCAGGTACGTCTCAGCTTCTATATAGATTACATGTTATTATCTTGTTTGTGTTATCGTGCGATATAGGTCCCGTTTAGATGCCATTTGTCCGCGATTAACTTCAAAGCTACTTCACCGATCTTGATAAATGTTTTTTTGCATATTTTAAATATTTTTAAACTAAATAGTTTTTATTTCATTTTAACTAGCGTATATGCTTGTATAATACATATAAATATTCAGCTTGAATCACTCTCTTTATTGGTGAAACCCAAATCAATAAATAATAAGTAAAAATTAAATCTCTATTAAGCGGTCCCTAGACGATCATGCAGCATGATATGCGTTACGTTGCTTTTTACGTGAATTACCATGCTGCATGATTGACCAAAAAAACCAAATCATGCACGAACTTTCCGTCTAGCCGCAGTGTTCGCAGAGTCGCTCGCTTATAATTTTAATGTTAGCATGTTTTCTGTTAAAATTCTAACGCTACGCATTGATTTTGCGTTTCAATTTCTCCACTGTGAAATCTTTATCGTTTTTTATTTTGTTTAATGAAATATTTCGCTTGGTTTTGTCCATATAGATTTTTCTTTTTGAGTCCCTTCCATATCTCTATATATAGATATTAAAAATAAGATGAATCGTGCCCATCGTCGACACTACCAAGAAACAAACTGAGCTGTTGCATGACATGTACCATTCTAAACGATCATGCGTGCATGTCAGTCATAGTTTGCAGGATGAAAAATAGAAGGAATACAGGTAGTTTGCATGTCATTCTCATCAATCAAAACAATTAAGAGGTCATGCATGCATGACAACACGTAACGCATGTCACGCTGGTCGTCTAGGGACCGCTTTACAGGTAGTAATAGAGATTTAATTCTAATTAATAGAGAACCAACATTACAAAAGTTGCAGTTATTTTTAACTACGATAAAACCTGTTTTAAATAAGAACTATAGGCTATATAAAGACTATAGGCTATATAACATCATGCTAAAAACATTAGTAGCGGAATTCCAAGCGAACGAAGTCTTCGGATAGGCAAGTGTTACTACAAAATTTTATATTTAGTACCGAGTACAAATTATACACTAAGGAATTAAGACTAATGTAATAAAGAGTTCATAATAGAATAAAAGATTGTAGTATTTATTTGTAGGGCCCAGGTGTGATAAAATGACAGATTCCACTCGCGAAGTTAGCGTAAGACTTCACCCTCGTCATCTCTAAGTTACACAACTTCAAGACTTGAGCTTGTTTAATTAGCCAATTCATTTTCAAGTTTAGAACTTATTTCTCAAATCTCTAGGATTAAGTAAGTTGAGATTATTAAGTTTCATCTATATAATTTAAATCTCTTCTTCGCAGAGAGCTTCTGCTACGAAGTATAAAACAGTTTTAGTTCAAATAACGCTATCTATATATTGAAACATAGATTAGGAAACAACTTATTACTATACAGTGAAGAGATGTTAAGGGACCTGGGAAAGTAGAAATTGGAGCTCATGATAGAAGATTTTGCAGATTCACAGGATCCATGTACAATGCATTACTATTTATTCAATGCTTGAACTCGCTCGTCTTACGCGATCAATAAGGGAAACCTTATACTACAATAAAGTACATTTAGTACATTACCACTTGCACTACGATAGATAGCACTATATACAGATATTGCAAAAAAAGTTTTACTTGCAAGAGTTAAAATAACCTTTCAAAGTTTTGATAAATTCAAATACCATTGATGCAGTTCTCTTTATATTTCAAAAACAAATATAAAACGGTGACTTTACTCCTTTTAAATGAAATGGATATATTAGGTTATTCGTCATAAATTTATAATGAAACTTTAACAATACAGATATGAATTCTCTTCCACACCCGACCACAACAGACTAAACATAGTTATAGAGATAAAATCCCTCTCATTACAGTGCAGTTTTAATACCATTTATACCACAGCCGGTTCTACTGCTTTATAAAGATATAATAAAATTGAAGTAGTGTAGTTTAATGTAATAACCAAAGTTAAATTGCACTGAACATTATAAAGCTAATATCGAAATCAGAATTTTAGGACGAGTCTACCTTTATATTCAAATCTCGATCTCCTCGCCTTCTTCGCATATGGAAAATTTAATAAAAATCTTCGCGAACAGAACGTAAGCTACTACAGACTGCCTTCGGACGTTTTATTTTGAGATCTGTATATTTTAAAGAACATATATTTTTTGAAGTTGACAAGTCTCGAGTTTATGAATATTTAAAATAAATAGTATTTGAAGTATCGTATATGTGAACTTAATAATAACGCATAAAAATCAATAATAATATGCACTTGAGGCGAAAAGCTACGGAAAGCCTTGGGTTGGAGACCCCAATTCTTTTTCTGGCAATCCTAATCTTATATGTAACAAAATCAAGTAACAAAGGCAATGACTTATCTTCAATTAAAATCATACTACACTATGATAATTCAAATATGACTAGACCACTGCTAAAGTTCTAAAATAAACTAATAATAACTACTAGCCATCCAAACGCAATCAACAGTGCTGCTAGCAAAAGCAACTATGATTAAATGCTACTACTAATTATTTTAAAGAATAAAATATTCAAAACCATCCAAACACAAAGTGATAGATGAATTAGTACTTAGACGATATAAAATATTCATAATTATCATCCTAATATTAAGCAAAAATACAGCCTCTTTAGCAGAAAGCAATCACAAATATTCAGGACCTCGGGAGAATTAAAGATAATATATTTCCGAAGAAATATTACCCGGAGAATTTTTTCTTGTGTTCCTAATAAGTTATCGATATCCAATAGATTATAAGATAGGTGAGATTTATAGATTTCAGGTAAAAACGCTAGTACATGCTAAACCAGAACATATTGAGATTCCCAGAGGATAATTAGACGAATTTTTTGAATACACTGGCATAACTACTGCAACAAAGGGTAAATATTAAATTATATTTATTTAGCAAGAAAAATTCTGTCGTCAATTTGTACGAAAGAGATAAATATAATAGCTCAATTGCCGACACTGCTACTAAATCTTGGCGCTACAAAACTTTTCTCACTCGCAACGTAAATAAAATTATATAAACTACAATAAAAACAAAATATTTTTGTAATAAGAAATATGTTATAGTACTTATTCTATTTTATTCACAACCTTTTAAGAATACATGTTTTATATCGCAACTAATAGTCATGTTATCTACCTGGGACCGATATCGCACAGTAACACGCATAAGACAAAAATAATATACGCATGTCGGAGCAAAATAAGGAAATCACTGTTTTAGCCTAACCTTAAGCTTACACAGTGATTCCCTTATTTTGTTCCGTGTAAGTCTAAGGTTAGGCTAACATAAACCTAACCTAACACAAGGCTAACCTAACGTTGTGGAAATTACTTTCTACGTGGCAATTACGTTGTAAGGTACTCACGGTACATAACCTGACAAGGCTAATACTGCACTCAGACTGTCGAGGGTATATGAAGTTGAAACTGTCAAAATGACGGATGCGACTACTACTCTACTCCAGCTCCATAGATGGCGATAAGATTATATGCAGTCTTGAAATAAAATAAAAAGTACTACCCGCGAATATAAAGTTATCAACAGTGTTGCTAACAGTCACGTAACTCGGTGGAATGATTAATTGAATGTCGGGCAATTACCCTACTTTTCTGTCGCGATTGTAATGTGCTTATTATTCGCTAACTATACATTGATTTCATGATTTTTAAATTACGTTATCCATTGTCACTATTGGACATCGCATGAACAATAAAATCGCATCAAGCAATCGTATGTCCCGATAAATTCTAGGCGTTGAATCCAACACTGAGAATACAATAAAGCGCGTGTCAGCCAGTTGTCACCCGCTCACACGCCGTCTGAATTTAAACAACTACCCATTTTCAAAATACGTCTATATTCTAGAAAGAAAGACTTAGATCCTAGTTTTATTTGTTTGCAGTCCGATCAATCCGTACGTTTCTAACTCGATTGCCAAAACCACAATTTATGTTGGTCACATTCTGAGGGACGCTATCGAGACTCTACCAGAGCGACCATTTGATTAAAATTCTACAGAACAGACGTTTTTTCCATTCCAATAAATAAATCAAACAAACTTTACATATATAATATTAATAATTAAACTCAAAAATAGGTGGACCAATTTGAAACATTTTTTTTAACTATTCCTTTAGTTTCAGGAAGGTTCTTATATACAGAATATTTGGAATAGTTTCTGTAATTTTCTGGGATTATTCTCAGGGATTATATGTGATCTGGAGGCCATACAGTGTGTGAATGGTGATAAGAGTTTCGATGATGTGTGTGAGTCGTGAGTGAGTCAGACTTCGATCTTTTTAAGGTAAAATTATAGAAAGAAGATATCATGTTCATGACTATCATAGAAAACCTCTGCAATGGTAATTTTGAAGGCCATGAAAAAGAATAGATACAGATACTTCTGACAGTTTTTTTTTATCCAATTCCATTCCCAAGGTTAATATGTCACAGACAAAGCTAAAAAATAAATAACCAAGACCATCTATATTCAACAATTCTAGAATCTACAAATACAATAAAGCACATGTCGCGTGTTATCGGATCGTGGGCCAACACCGAACTTTTTCAAACGCAATTTATATTCTAGACTGATAGTTGATAAATAGTTTTTTTTGTCAACCTAAGCTCAGCGATATCTATTTAATATTAACTGTTTAGTAGCGATATCATCTTATCAAGCAGTGGAGGTCTCAAGTTCCAGTACTCGGCTTCCTGTCGTGACATTAACATAGTGAAGTGTTGAATAAATAAGCAGAAAATCACAAAGCATCAAGATATTCAAACCTTTACGTATGAGTTTCATTTTACTAATATTAATATTATGGAAGTAATTTTCCCTGTCTGTTAAGTATTACGTTTCGATGGAGAAGTACATAGACTTTTGTTATGAAAACGCTAAACATAAACTTTAATAAATAAATATTGGGAACACCAATTATGGAAATAATGTCACACTCTTGAAAAAAAAAACAGTTTAGACATTGCCTGAGTTTAAGTACTCATGATTTATCGATATCGATTTATCGAGAAACGAAAGAAAGTTATCTGTAAATAAATCACAAATAAATATAATTAAGTAATATAATATCTATTATTGCTCTGAAAAAGATGCCGAATATTATTAATTATAAGGAAAAGTGAAAAGCAAAATGTTTATCGTCAATAACAGAAATATAATATTTTATTTAGCGTATAATAATGAAATTATCAGAAATCTTAACAATGGCCACCTGATCATTGTAGGTAATGAAAATAAAAAAATAATACATATTAAGGATAAATTATTTTGTGTTATTTATTAATGAAGAATTTTACCCAAAAGGCTGTGCGAAGAGCTCTCTTTTCCTTGGAAATTCACAAGTCGAGCGGGCCGGATGGCATCTCACCAATTGTGCTCCGTGTATGTGCTCCTGAATTAGCTCCCGTGCTAACGCGTCTATTTCGGCTCTCCTACTCTAGAGGCGTAGTCCCGAACTGCTGGAAGCTGGCCCATGTCCATCCAATCCCAAAAAAGGGCGATGGCTCTGATCCTGCCAACTACAGGCCTATTGCTATCACCTCTCTGCTCTCCAAAGTCATGGAAACGCTCATCAACCGTCAGCTCTTGGGATACCTGGAGGATCGTCAGCTCATTAATGACCGCCAGTATGGCTTTCGTCATAGTCGTTCTGCTGGCGATCTTCTTGTTTACCTTACCCATCGGTGGGCGGCTGCCATTAAGAGCAAAGGAGAGGGCTTGGCAGTTGGTTTGGATATAGCAAAGGCCTTTGATCGCGTTTGGCATAAGGCCCTTCTCTCTAAGCTTCCAGCCTATGGGCTTTCCGAGGATTTATGCAACTGGGTCGCCAGCTTTCTCAGTGGGCGTAGCATACGTGTCGTTGTCGACGGATTTTGCTCTGACCCCAAGCCCATTGATGCTGGCGTGCTTTCCCCTACACTGTTTCTCCTGCATATCAATGATTTGTTGGACCGTCCTAACATTCATTGCTATGCAGATGACAGTACGGTGGACGCCGTTTATACCGGCCGAGCAGGACTCTCTCGGGAAAGCGTCGATGAGAGCCGAATTAAACTTGTGTCTTCTATTAACATCTCTTTGGGGGAGGTTTCGCAATGGGCTAAATCCAATTTGGTCCAGGTCAACCCCCTGAAGACACAAGTTTGCGCGTTCACCACTAAAAAAACCCCATTCGTCGTATCTCCCTTCTTCGATAACACTCCCTTTAAAGCCTCGCCTAGTATTGCAATATTGGGCCTCGATATTTCGAGTGATTGTCAATTTCGCGATCATTTGGCAAGCAAGGCCAAGCTGGCCTCCAAAAAACTTGGTGTGATCAGCCGAGCCAGACAGTACTTCACGCCCCAGCACCGACTGGCGCTATATAAAGCGCAGGTTCGGCCGCATATGTACTCCATATGCGGCTGAACCTGCGCTCATCTCTGGGCTGGTGCACCTAAGTATCAGCTTGAACCCTTTGATCGCATTCAAAGAAGGGCTGCTCGGATAGTCGAGGACCCGGTGTTGCATTCACGGCTGGACCCTCTGGCATTGCGTAGAGACGTATCTTCATTGTGCGTCCTCTATCGCATATATCACGGGGAGTGTTCCGAAGAGCTTTTCCATTTGATCCCTGCCGCCGAATTCCACCATCGCACTGCACGTCACAGACTAAAATATCATCCTCACCATCTGGATGCGTGGCGTTCCTCAACAGTGCGTTTTTCTAGAACTTTTATTCCACGCACAATCAACTTATGGAATGATCTACCTTCGGCGGTATATCCAGAACACTACGACATGGGGACCTTCAAAACTCGCGTATATCTCCACCTTAAAGGCCGGCAACGCTTCTGTAACTCATAAAAACATGCACTGTATCTAAGAAGTCTAGGGCTTTATACCTAGGAGCAAGTTTACAAGGCCTTTTTCGACCTCGATACCTACAACTAGCTAAGCTAGGAATAAAATTACGTGATCCTCAATAAGAATTAAACTTCACTT
Source organism: Limenitis camilla (assembly GCA_905147385.1). Taxonomy (NCBI): domain Eukaryota; kingdom Metazoa; phylum Arthropoda; class Insecta; order Lepidoptera; family Nymphalidae; genus Limenitis; species Limenitis camilla. The sequence goes on from LR990240.1 coordinate 9,185,886, forward strand.
CGATATTTTTAAAATAAATACAGTACAGCCAGTTAAACCCTCTCCAGCATTTACTAATTAGAAATTTCCCACTCTTTTATTTAGAGAAGGAGTACTGAATGCTAATATTTTTTTTAAATTATTCATAAAAATACATTTTATCAATAGAAAAGAATCATTACACACACACTACCATATATTTGATACACACAAACACACATATATATATATTCACTGTTTTTTAATATTTATGAATTTACAATAGTTAATATAAGTACTTAAGCTAAAAAGCTTAATGAAAGCTACCTAGTAGCTTACATACATTTGAGTGTTGACTCAAAAGACAACAATAATATACAATCTAGACGGTAGCCGAAGGGTGCCTGGGGCTTGCAACCAAGGTGCAGGATAAAAAGGCCTTTCAACAATCCATCACCACCCTCCTTCAACGCTAGACCTCCTGACTCTAATATTTAACACTTCTTCAGCATAACAGCAACTACACTAATTATTTAAATATACAGCAAACTATCTCTAAATATACAACACTTTGAAGACATACTGACTCCGACACCAACTGAAACTTACTGCGTAAAAGTCATCCATTTTATAATACAAAACACCTCCCCTAATCGTAGGCCTGTGTTGCCGATCAATATTTAAAACTTCTCTTTGAATAATTTAATAACGCTTACATTAAAAATAATGAAACTTTAAGCTTCTCTTCGCTCTCCTTTTGGTTCCTCCAAAGAAGGCAAAAAAGGAAGGAACCTATATTAATATCACTGAAATTAGAAAGAAAACCATATGCGTATTAAGAAAATATTTCATTTCAACAGCACTTTTGATTCTCCAGTAATAGATTCCATCCATAATACTGGAATGCCTGGCGTACTTCCAATGTTCGTGAATCATGATAGTTTCTGCACGTGCTACCTACGGAGTGGCAATCTTTTAGTGATTAACTTGAGTTTATATCCTTATCATTATATCATTAAGACTAGCGGCCCATCCCGGCTTCGCGCGGGTGGAATATTATTTTTAAAAATATATTGGCCCTCCCGCATTTCGGTGCCCCCTCTCTTGCCGCATTACTCGCTGCGATGCGTCGCTATACTGGCCCGTCGCGTCGTCGTGTATTTTTTGTTTATATTGATATTTTTAATTTCGTAATATCTTTTGAATGGAAAGTCCGATTTTAATAATTCAAAAAGTAATTTACAGGTATTGAAATAGTCTTGAATACGAAATAATTTATTTGGATAAGGATTAATACAAAGTTATAGAAAACATGGTCTGATTTTGATAGGCATTTTTATCAACTTTTAAAATGTAAAAAAGTAGTTATAGTGACGTAACTATAATAGTTGGACATATGGTCTCGCGGACTTTTTTGTAGATATTGATACGTTCTATAATATTGTAGAACATTTTTTTGTTCTATCATCAATACTTTTTGCAGCGCATGCGATGAAAGATATTTTATGGCTAATTTTTTGGCACCTTGGGTTGGTTTTCGTGCGATTTCCTAAGGATCTCTAATTTTTTCTTGTAATAAATATAGCCTATGTTACTCAGGGATAATGTAGCTTTCTAATGGTGAAAAAATTTTTGAAATCGGTCCAGTAGTTTTTATGTTTATTCGTTACATACAAAAATACAAAAATACAAAAATACAAAAATACAAATCTTTCCTCTTTATAATATTAGTATAGATAAAAATATCAAATTTGACAGTTCAGACAGAAAAAAAATTGTTATTACAATTATTTTATTACAGTTACTGAAATATGGACATTTTTTAACACAATTAAACTTTAAAAAATGTCTGTTTGGTTATAATAACATAATAAAATAATGATAAATAAACCATTTTTTTTATTATAAAAGCCTTATATAATACTTATTTAAACACGAACAATATCTGATACATTTCTTGAAACTTACAGGTAGATTCAAGTGCTTCAATATTGTTTCCTTTCCACAGTATTGAAAAAGGAAATATACATCCCTTTTATTACAAAAGCAGAAACGAATACAAATAATTTAAAGAAAATATGATACTTTATTATTCTGTTGAAGTTATATATATATAATATTTATTTAAAAACAATGCTTCGTTTGAATTGATTTTATTCAAGTAAAAGCGACCGAATATTATATATTACATTTAAATAAATTGTGGAATAATATTGATAATTTTTTTGACCAAAACAATTGTTAATTTGACAATTAGCCGATGGCCGAAGCCATAGCCGCTAATCTAAATAGTTTTAGTTAAGGTACATATTAACTCATATAATATTAGTGTTACATACATCTATATGGCTTTGTAAATATGTAGTAAATAGTAGCAGAAGTATGATACACGACAAGCTTTGGAGCGATATGCAATAATAATTCCAATTGGCTAGACTGGTCGCTTGTTTCGCTAGAATCACCTGACCGTGCACTTGAGCATTGTTCGCTCTAGCATACTTTATTTTTAAAAATAATTCTGCAACTAACATATCTTTTTTACAAGGTTTTATTAAACTTGCTCTATTTGTATGTATGTTTTGAGGTCTGGTGAAGTGGGGAGATTTTAGTGCGTTGGCAATGACATCCTGTACACACGTTTCAATGACTAACAATGGTAGTCTACTAAGTGATTTCATTCTAAATCCAATATGGCGAACGGGCCAAGATGAGGTACGAGTTATTTTTTGTTCACACTCATGATCCTACTAATATTATAAACGCGAAAGTTTGTAAGAATGTATGGATGTTTGGTTGTATGGATGTATGTTTGTTACTCTTTCACGAAAAAACTTCTGAGTGGATTTTGATAAAACTTTACAATAATATCGGTTACACATCAGAATAACACATAAGCCATAATTTATAATGATATAGTGTGAATTATCCAAAATATAGCGGGTGAAACTGCGGTTCGCACCAAGATGGCGGACTAGTTATTTCTGTCTCTTCCTGGTATCCGATTAATGAAACTCAACATACAGTAAGGAATAGAATTGCCATATCAATTGAATTTAGTATTACACATACAAACTTTCACGCTTATAACATTAGTAAGATGATTTAGTATCACATGATATCTAATCTTTGAATAGACATTGGAAGTACAGAATCGCAGACGGGCGGAAGCATCGAAGCGCGAGACGCAATCATTCCGTCCGGCTTGTTCTGCCGCTTGTCTCGCAGGCGTCCGAGCGTATCATCCACTGCGGTATCACTTTCACACTACTACTGCTGCATTTCTACTCCACAATCAAATACACATTTATTACAATCACTGAGTAGAGTAGTTACACAAACCAATAAAGACTTCATTATTCTGGTATAACTCCACCGATACTTCGCAATCCAGAGGTAATTAATCACTCACTCCATTTATACTAGCAGACTAGCAGAGTAGTAACTTTCTGAGGCATATTTAAGTAAATTTTACGTAAGTGTGACATCGAATAACTCCTGTGTTTCCCACAAGACGTTTTTTTTTCAATGTAATATTGTAGGTTATCAACATTAAAGCATCCAACCATCCGGACATCCAACTCCAAACATACAAACTTTTACATTTAGTCGACAATGGAGTTGGAACTGTCTGATTTTTTATGGGCAGAGACAATAAATAATTGTAATAAATACCTGTCACGTTAACACCAAAAAATTCAGTAAATAAGCTGATAGAGTTCTAACACGACCGCATTTCCTATCATAATCGCTCGTCCATTAGCGAAAGCGTCTATTTCTCTAAATAATATTTGAACAAGGTGGAGGTTACAAATTAATAAATAAAGAAATAGAAAAACGATTTGGAATGTGTACTGTAAACAGTAAGGAGCCATAAATAGAAATGAGTCACTTTTCTATATTTATTACAAAAAATATTACAACTGATGTCATTCAAAAGATACCCTAAATTTATAGATGTGTTTATTAGAATTATGAGTAAGTATCGAATAAAATCCATAGATAAATACAATCTGCTTGTAAGCCGTGTATTGGGTGACTGGGTGTAGGTCAACCGTCACGATAGTTCAGCGGTTTTAATCAATCTGTACCCACGGGAAATATGCAACGAATCCACCGCGGCTTACAGATTATGTATCTGACACGAACACTATGAATATTAGTTTCATGTGCTGAAAAATATTTGAATTTTTAAATGTGAAATGTACAAGACCGTAGCAAATATTAGTACCTACTATTTTTTATGACTATATTAAAAAGGAATCTCAGGAGGATGGCAAAATTGCTGACATGAATTCTTGAATTGAAGCACAATAATCATTTACTGGACTTTTAGGGAACTCTCAGGAGTGCAGGTTTCCTCACGATGTTTTCTTTAACCGTTAAAGCAAGTGATATTTAATTACTTAAAACACACATAACTCAGAGGTGTGTGTCCAGGATCGAACCTCGGACCTCCCGAGTAAGACTTGAAGTCTCACCCACTGGGCCATCACTGCTATAAGAGAAGCACAATAATATCGTCATCTAAAAGACATATTTTTAACCGTGAGCACCCCTTGGCGGTAGGGTATCTGTTTCTCATCTGGCTTGCGACCACCAGCATATCCGCCAATTGTTATTGACGCGTTCAGATCGAGCCGCATGTGGGTCAGATTTTCCACCTCCATCTCCCATCTCATTAATCCTATGGTTCCAATGGACTTTGTTCTTACTCTGGATCCATTGAAACTACAGCATTCTTTTCTTCGCACAAAACAAGGAATACCCTTTTGTTTTGCCGATATCCATGAGCGACAGTGGACTCTTTCCATAAATAAATAAATAAAAATAAATGTAATGCTATTTTATAGCAAAACGCGAGAGGGATGTATTACTTTTAAAAGTAAGATTATTCCAATGCTGAATTTGACCTTTCATATCGATTTACCGTGCTCCAGTTTTATTTTACCATTTGAGAGATGGATAAGTAGTTTCAAGCACATTAAAAGCTTTTTTGTATTACATTACGAAGTAAATAGAAACAAAATAACGATAGCTGCACCGAGCGACCCCGCAGGGCGTGCACTTAAAGTACTCGAGAGATTGTCTTCTTAGGTATTCTTTCTTTGTTTGTAAACAAAAAATAAACGTAACTGAGGTAGGGCACAGCAGGAAATTTCCTGCTCAAATATGGAGCAGCCCGACTGGGGTAGTACCGCGACCTTACAGAAGATCACAGCTAAATAACACTACTCTAAAGCTGTGTTGTGTTCCTGTTGGTGAGTAAGGTGACCAGAGCTCCTGGCGGGAATTGGGGACGCGCTTGCGATGCTTCTCGTGTGGCAGACGCCTATAAGCTACGGTAATCGCTTACCATCAGGTGAGCCGTACGCTTGTTTGCCGACCTAGTTACATAAAAAAAAAACGTAACATTCGTTAAAATAATAAAATCATATTAGAAGTTATAAAAGCATCATCTCTAAAATGGCTGTTGAAGAAATAATACCTTTTAATGTACAACACTATGCGTGTTCATGCATGTGGATCTAAGTAGTTGCGGCTTGTGAACTAGGTGTCCCTTTTACGTTTACAACGTTAACTCCGTTGCCCTTTAACTATAATAAATGAATATAATAAAGTCACCTAGCACTACACCACTTGAAATACTTCAGATGATGTTAACTGTGTGAAATACTTGGACTACTGTCTCAGATCAATTGTTAAAATAAATCTACAGGAACTACCAATAATCTATACAAATATATAAAGCTGAAGATTTTGTTTGTTTGTTTGAACGCAAATCCCAGGAAATTCTGGTCCGATTTAAAAAAAATATTTCAATATTAGATAACCCATTTATCGAGGAAGGCTCTAAGTTATATATCATCACGATAACACAAATAGAAGAGGAGCTACACGAGGACGAAGTCACGCGGGTTGACTAGTTAAAGATAATAAGACTATTTTCAACATTTTTGATTAGAAAAGTTTTCTGACTTTTTACGTATGTGTAGATGGAAGAATAACAAGTCGTATCAAGATTTTTGAAAACATATTTCGATTTATCAGTACTAACAGCGCACTTAAAATGGATATCGGTATGGCCCATATTCGTTTGTATATTGAGCAAGTCTATTTGCAAGAAGGAACTGCGCAATGCAAGTGGCAAAGAGGTTGTCATAAGCAGTACGTTTCGCATTAGCCAAATCAAATACGTTTGGCAGTGCAAATAGCGGCGTTTACTGAGCTTCTGACTGTAAACTAAGTTAATCAGGCTTTGGAGGTTTATATATTATGGTCTAAGGAGTTCAAGAGACAGGCTTTACATTGGTGTAGGTATACACTATTAGTGAGTCTGGCCTAGATAGGTATATAGCAGTCAATAAACAAATTCAGAGGGTCATATCAGTGTAAATAGACATTAATAATTTCAAAAAACTTTCAGTCCCTCTACATGGCTAGGTTTAAGATAAAATGAATATATAAAATTAGAGTTATCAAGAAAATCTCATGTGGACAACTTTAAATACTTTTTACTTGTAAACTGTTCAATTAATATATGAATAATTAAGTTTTATATTATTGAAGCTAAAAAGAGTATTTAAATGTTTAAATAATTTATAAACTACTTGCTGCACCTCGTGGTTTCACCCGCTATAGTTTGGATAATTTACAATATATCATTATAAATTATAGCCTCTGTGTTATTCTGATGTGTGAGCTATATTATTGTAAAGTTTCATCATTCAAAGAGAAGAAAACATACATCGAGACATCCATACATTCTTACAAACTTTCGCGTTTATAATATTAGTAGGATAGCATAAGCAGCACATATGTTACTACAGGAACTAGGCTTTGTTTTTGAATTAAATTTTTCTAATCATGGCAGTTTTGTTATCAACTTGACTATTATTTATATCTAAAAAATATATTAGACTTAAAAATAAATCAGTTAAGCATTTTGCGTTTATAAAGCGTTTTTTTGTTAATTTCTCGTATTGCATTTAAAACTTTAAAGTACGTAACTTCAGAACAATCTCAGTGGACTGACGTTTTGTAAATTGCAAATTAAAGCTTTTAAGAGCTTTTAACTCTGGTGAAATGCAGTAATAACATTTATACAAAATTAATACAGTTTTAACTTTTTTTCTACTTCTTGATATTTGATTATTGCTTTAATGAATTAAAGAGTAATAGAAACATTTTTAATATAAATTAAAAAATTTATAGCGCACTGCCCCGGCTTTGCACGGTTTTTCAACAAAAAATACATATATTAAACAAAATATAAACTCTTGGATCATCTATCTATAGGTGAAAACCACATTAATATCAGACGCTTATTACCCGACTACGGCGAAGCCAAAAGGAAGGGTTATGATTTTGGCAGTCTATGTATGTATGTAGGTATGTATGTATGTAGGTATGTATGTATGTAGGTATGTATGTATGTAGGTATGTATGTATGTATGTATGTATCTATGTATGTATGTTTGTATGTTCCACTCTAGCGCCTAAACTACTTAACCAATTTTCATGAATGAGGTGTCAATAGATTCGTAATAATAGCGCGGGTGACATAGGCTATAAACAATTTTTTATACCTCAGATTATAGCCAAAAAAAAATAAATAAACTGAGATAATTATTACGTGTTTGGTATCAAAAGAAAGGTCTTGGCGAGCACATTACAAATATGTATATATCATATTGATTAAGTCAACATATATGTTTACCTACTATGATTATTTATATGATTAGAGGAACATCTCCATTAAACAGACATGGTAGGTATACATGGGTGCGACCCCGGTTCTAACTTGACCATTTTTATACTTATGCATTTCTCGGTTTCTGTCTGAATTATTTTCTTGTTTCGTCCTTTTTAGACCACTTTTCTACGTAGTCGGGTTATAGTTTTTAAACTTTTTTTTTTTTTTTATAAAATGTATATAAAATTATGGTGTATAGACAGCGTGAAGCAACGTTGTTTTATAATATGTGAAAAATTCTAGAATATAGTCGATATCGAAATTAATTTATAATTACGTTATTTGCCGTCTCTAACTTTATTTTATATAATTTCTGTAAGATTTGTATGCAATAAATTTAAAAAATTACTGTAGGGTAGTAGCCTAAATCTTGCACATAGCTTTTATACTAAACAATATCAGAAACATAATTTATACGTCTTTAATTTTTGCACCAATTCAATGTCCCGAAAACCAAATATTTACCATTAAACATGTTACATAAATGGCATATTTTAATTACAAACCCTTGTTGACATTCACAAGTTCACACTCTTGTCTCATTACAGTCACTTGTGAGAATACATCGCAAACGAGTGTTTGAACTGAGAGGATTGTTTCAAAGGCTTATTGGCTCGTCGCTTTTATTAGGCGGTTGTAGCGATGCGAGGAAGTGATAGGGATATTTACAAGTACCGAGCGTCATTAAGTGTGGTTTGTATCTATCCAGTTCTATTGATGGTTTTGTTTCTGATTACACTTGTTACGTAATAGTGACATTGTTTCCAATAGAAGCGGTAGCGTTCTTTGCTTTTCAAGTAGTAATACTGACCAGTGGTCTATATAAATTCCCAGTAGTGGAACAAGTGTTTCAGGTATCCATGAAATTGAAAAAGGCATCGCGTGTCCTTGACATGAAAGAGGGGGTCTACGACAACGGATTTCATTTAAGTAGGTCATGAATAGTAATGCTGGACAATATCCACTATAAAGGGGTGCTTTTATTAGGAGGTTGTAGCGATGCAAGGAAGTGATAGGGATATTAACATGTACCGAGCGTTATTAAGTGCAGTCTGTATCTATCCAGACCTATATTGATGGCTTTGTTTCTGATTGCACTCGTTACGTAATAGCGGCATTGTTTTCAATACGGCTCCGGTTCAAGTAATCTTTGCTTTGTAAATAGTAATAATGCAGCTTTTAAATGTTTGCAAGTTTAGTACATTTTGACAATAGAGTTTGGAATAGGGTAAGGCGGAACTTGTTAAGCAGTTCATGGATCACAGATCCTAAAAGTCTTAATTGATAATTATGCGTAAAGACGGGTAGGTATTCTATTCCTTTTCAAATAATTCCCTTGTCATATCTATTCAATAAGTCACATTTAAGAAGTGGAGTCATTTAAGTGATGAATGTCAGACATACTCAACGTACTCCACAGTTGGGGTACAAGGCAAGTTGGGTAAGAGTATGGGGCAAAGACTAACATGGTTCCTAGACATGAAATAAATTTACTACATTATAATACACTTTTAAATTAAATTTTGTTAGTGATATATCAGTTCAATTCAAATGTTTTTGTTGCATTGAATTGATATTAAAAAAACTTTGAAATATTGAAAATTTCAACGATATTGATGGGGTTGGATACTAGCTTTTGAATAGATATTAGGTAATTTAATAGAATTTTATTTTAAAAACATAGTACACCACTCCTTTTTTACTCTCTCATTCGCAGTTTAGGAGGCTGTGATTGTATATAAAAGCACAATCATCGACTAGGTGACGAACATCTTTTGAGAAATATCCATAGGAGAAACTATGCAATTTTTTGTCACAAAGATTTTAAAGAATTCTCACGCGTGGGTGAAATATATGTCTATTTGCTGTACAGTTCATGAATAGGGCAAACATTTCCAGATTCTTATAATCTGTAACGCTGGTATTTAAGTTCTTCCATCCTTTTTCAACCTTTGTACTATCATTTAAACGTCGAGGAGAGGAAGAACTTCTTGAAGCTCTCTTTCTATATATTTCCATTTGAGTATAAAATATAAAAACATACTTTTATTCAGAAGTTAGTTGCTCAACTAATCCCTACTCAACGATTTAAAACAAGTTGTGAGTTTAGAGAAAATAATGTTTAATTTACAACCAAATTCATTGATATCAAAAACATACTAAATTTATTTATCTCATTTGAAATAGATAACATTTGACTCGAGCTGAAGATTAGAAGCAAGCGTAAAATTTCACTTTATTCGTCAGAAAAATACACTGTTTCTGTTCCTTAAATTACTCAATCAGTTGAATAGGAACACTGTATTCCGAGATTTCATCTCCAGTAACCGCTTCATTTTGCAATATCCTACTACAAACAGATTTTTATTATTTAAAATATTTGTATTTACAAAAAAAGTTGTTATAGATTGTTTAGATTAACGCTTTGTCACTATTAGTAACTAAAAATGATTTCAGCATCTTCTGAACATGCGCGAGTAAATGCGCATAGAGTGAAACTTTACGTGTTAGATACATTTTATCTGTTCTGATGTTAGCATAATATTATACATTATCAACTATTATCTGCACTGAGTGTCCAACTGTCCAATAAGTCACATCACATTCGATATATCAATATGACTAATAACTTTTAGCAGAGCCAACCGAAACCCGATAGTCAATCAAACTTTGACACACATATTTTATGAATACGTCCGCATTGAATGGGTTTTGTATGCAGCTACTGTCACTGTGACAATTATGACCCTTTGAAATGCGCGTGATAGCGGAATACATCCAGATACCCTCGTAATGAAGCGTTTGTGTTAATATTTGCAACTTTAAACTAGATATTCAATTGTTCTCTATGATACTAATAGGATATGAATACGAACATTGTTCGCGGATTTGTATATTATATTCAGTATATGGAAAATGTACTCTAAAATCTATTGTTGTCTTCTGTGTATTAGATAAGTTAAAATTCTAGCGAAGAAATCTAATTCAGAGAAATCCTTGAGGAACTGTGGGAACTGAAACAGGTCGACGACTTCGCGGGATTTGGTGTTTATTTTATTCGAAGACTGTATATAATCTCTGTTCCGATAGAGTTTAGTCAGTTTTAAAACGGAGCTCCCCTGGTGACCATTACGCTGTGATGTGGTGTGGTGTAGTTATACAGGGTCTCCATTAACGTTGGAGTAAGTTTAAATATTGGTTACTCGGTTTCGGGTAGTAGAAAACAATATCTAAAAGAACGTTCTTATTAACGGTTGTTGGTATAAGTACAATTGTAAGAAATAATATCTATTGCTCCACTGCAAGACTTACAAACATTTGTGATTAGTGTAGCTTATAATATTTACTATCCCACTTATTAAATAAAAGTTATTACTAAATTCGCTACGGTCAACATGAAAAATTTAGCAGTTATTATATGGAGAATGTTACATGATCGGACTCTATGGCAAGATGTAGGGGAGGCCTATGCTGGGAAGCAACTCAATCTTTGTGAAACTGGTGTCCAATAATAAAACTTAGCATATAAGAAAAATATGTAATATGTAAGATTGTGAATAAAGGCTATTATTATTACTAAATTGACTTGAACTTCTATAAAGGGAACTTTGCTCTAAAAAAGTAAACTACACCACTTGCAATATGTCGAGGCTTTGAAAACACTAGTCAGACTGTTACAATGTACTTGAATTTTGGCTTATTTATTTTGAAACCAATGAATATAGTCATATATTCTCATATTACTTAAAATAAAAGTCTATTTTATTCATTTTGTAGATTCATGGTTATCATGTACCTAGTTCATATTAACGGTCAATCATCTAAAAAATGTTATATTTAAATTGACAAAACATAAACCTTATAAAATAGAAATCATTACAAAGTATAAAAGAATATTACTTCCCGATATCTGTAGATATTTTACACAAAGGATTTTAATGATATGCATAAATAATAGTAGAGAAATCATGCGAGGCCTGGATCAGATCGCTACTAGAGAATAATATTACAAAACCAAAACATTACAAATTAATTCATGCGATCTAAACATATTACAGGGAATGACAATTAAGATTTGTAGCGTTGAGTGGTATATGCGATCACTGAAACATATTATTAGTAGCTACTATTTAGACGAAAATCACACCGCTTCTATATACTCATATGCACTGATTAACTGGAATGCTTTCACTATTGTATTCTCGTGTATGCATGCATACAAACAACAGGACATACTGTTGTTTCAAAATTATAGTCTATCCGACCTCGTTTTTCCGATTACTTCTAAATAACAGAACCAATATATAATAAAAATATTAATATGAAGAGCGATAAGTCAGAAAGGTTTATAAAAACATAAATTTTGTCGATACGTCTGTACGAAATTGGTGAACTATAAAATAAGAAGGGTAAATATTTCTCAAAGGGCAGCTGACTATCTTTTCAACTCCTGATAGCAGAAATAATTTTACAAAACCTAAATTCTGTAACCCAAATTCACTTAATAATATATTGCAGCAAGCTTCGAATTCTTTAAAACTAAGGTATGTTTATGCTTTTAACAGTCAATTTTGAAAAAAATACATATAGCCGAAAGTAGAGCTTCGGTTACAGAGCGAAACGTACGTCGATTATCGATCGCGATCTACTTGTGTGGTGTGTCCTGGTTCGGGTTCGCGCGTCTCACTTTTGTGTGGGCAGGGTGCTCTTCTGGGTTGTGCCCGTAGCAAGTTAACCTTTTGATCCCTATTAGAACGTAGAGCATCCTTATATTGGATTAGGTAACAAATGGTGTATCCTCATCAAACCTCTTTTTATTAAAGTCATTAAACACTGGTTCCAACTTCATAATTTATTACAAATTGATCTCGAACACTTCCTTAAACAAATTAGTTTAAAGTTATTTGGAATCTTTTTTAAATTGTTATAGTCGTTATATCAATTTGAAAAAAAAAATAGTTTAAAATTATCTTTAAACAATAAATTATAAGCTTATTTGACGCTATTCAATACTTTTTTTTAGTTAAGGTCAATCGATTTGTAGAAAACAACAAGGGTAACATGAAAATGGTTGAAATGGCAAAATAAGGATATTATCCTAATATACTCGTACGTTAAAAATACATCAGAAAGAACATAATATTTATATAAAATATTTGTTTAAGACAAACAAAGAGACGGGCTTTCAATCAGCAAAAACACGTGAGCATTATCCACGTTTGTAACAAAGGTACAAGGACAAAGTAAACAAAAACGAATACGAATCCGCCGCGCTGACGAATTGCCGGCCGCTTATAATCTCTCCGAATAATACCTTCTACTCAACTGTTGTACTCGGGGTATAATCCATTCCATTTTTCCAAGTATTATGAAAACGTGTCAAGTTCACACCTGCGAGTGTTTGTCTGTATAAGGCTTGGGCACACAACTAACTGAAACGTGCTGGCAATTTGCTGTGGAAATTTCCAACAGTAAGAAAATGAAAGAATATGTATTTAGGAAAGAAAACTAAGCAATGCTTGTGGTTTCTAACCCATTAAGAAATACAAGATGGCGTAAGTTGAGCGCATTGACATGCTTTTATACGTACGCTATCTAGTATGACACTATTCTGTACTACTTGGTCAACTTTAGACAATCTTCACAGTATGAATTCACTTAAATCTGAATTTAATTGTTAACAAATGGGTATACATAAAATTAAACAAATCATGAGTTTCTTTTCCCTGAGCTTTCTGACTGGAAAAAGTTATAAGTTAATCAAAAGATTCTAGTCTATTTCCAGACCGACACGCTATCTTGCTACATACGATATTTAACTTAATTATTTTGACGATATTTTAGAGTTAGCATTGAAGTCCAGCGCAAGACTTTGTGATTGTCAACTTCATGAGTTCAGCTGATTTTAAGCATGCACTAACAATCAACATTACTTACCGGTGACGGGACGGGTTAGAATACAATTCTCTTCTACGGCTGGGAAAGCATCTGGTAAGAGGCGGGTAACTCAGCACTCCTTGGTGATAGGGGATCTATCCCCCGACTGGCCCGACTGGGGTGACTTGCGACCACCAGCATGCGAATTCGACCGCCAAGTCTCATAGACCCGTTCCGGTTGCACCGTGTGTGGGCCAGATCTACCCCCTCACTCTCCCATCACATTAATGCTGAACACTGAAACCGTAGCATTCTTCCCTTAGCTTCCCCTCCTAACTCACCTTTGAGGCAGCAATGCATCTGCAAATACGAGAGATACTCTCCAGTTTTGTCGATGTCCATGGGCGATGGTAGCCACTTTCCATAACTTGGACCGTCTGCTCGTTTGTCCCTTATCTATCATTAAAAAAATAACTACAAGTTATATAAATGCATGCAAGTGTTAAATGTATCAATATAACTCTGTTTCTGCTATGAAATGTAATGTGATACGTGTGCGTGGGTCTTTATAATCCTACGACATTGTCATGGAGATAAGCGTAAGCTCTGCTATGGATACTGAGGGAAGAAAAAAATCTATTTATTACAAACGTTATTAGATTAAGTATTTCATGAAATTTCATTAAATCTCAAGAACTACTAATTTGTTGGTCCTAAACAAGCACGTAAATTTTGAAAGTTGTAGTCAAAAATTTGACTATTCTACGGGCAATACGGGTCTTTAGTACCACAAAATGCGTCGAATTAAGGAACTGTTTACTTCTATATTTTTTTTAAATACTTTATTGCACCAAATTTATAAAAATAAATATTCGTACAAAAGGTGGACTTAATGCTAAAAGCATTTTCTGCCAGTCAACCTTAGGACGTGTAAGAAAGATCGTGTAGGCGTGCAATGTGAACAACTCTCATATCTCTAAAATTGTATATATTATGTATGTATAAATGAAATACTTTACAATACATACATAAATAAATTCATACATATATTCATACATACATACTTACATACATACTTACATTTAGGTACCAGAAGTGCTAATCAAATAAAAAACAATCTTTCAAGACCTAAAACTAATGTTAATTATAAATCGATTTTATTTTAAAATCGACAAAAATTCAAAAACATAAAGAATTGCAAACAACCATTAATTTTCCAAATAATAATACAATTATAAGATAAAATAAGTACATGGAACGGACTAACAGTATCGAAACCAACCACCGTACCGGCAAATGAGACTGAATGCGACTGAGCTAGTTTATATTGGCAGTGGTGGGGATCGATTCCATCAATCAGTAATTCTGACTTATGTCCAACTAATAATCGATTCTGTCAAACAGTAATGCTTCACTACATAGTTATATATATAAAAGGAGAAGCTGACTGACTTAATGACTGACATATCCACGCTTGGCCTAAACTATAAGGATTAGAAACTAGAAATTTTGCACGGGAAGGATGTTCCTTTTATAACTTAGGGGAGCATTAAGAAAGGATTTTTGAAAATTCACCCCTTAAAGGGGTAAAACGGAGGTGCAAAGTTAGTATAAAAATTTTGCCGTTTTTGAAGTTATTCAAATGAAATTCAGTATGAAGGTTCTTCATTGAAACTAAAGTCATGAAACACGTATAATATTTTTTCGTAAATTATCCCACGTTAGTATGACTGTCTCATAAAATTATTAAATATGTCTCAGCCGATCTACTGTAGTCTAATATAACCTCAATATTGCAAACGAAGTTGGCGGTAAAAGCTAGTCTGTATATAAATACGAATAAAAAGTTAGAATATAAATTGAACTTATACATCTTTTTTCGAAAAAAACAACTGAGCGCTCTGCAATACATCATTTTATTCTCTTTGACACTTTAAGTTTCATTTATGAATGTGCCGGCAAAAAGTACATACAATACGGACTCTCAATCAACAAAAACACTTTTGTATATTTGCCGTATTTGTGACAAAGGTATCGGCGCGTTCCGGAAAAAGCAAATAAAAACGTTTC
This sequence comes from Limenitis camilla, assembly GCA_905147385.1. Taxonomy (NCBI): domain Eukaryota; kingdom Metazoa; phylum Arthropoda; class Insecta; order Lepidoptera; family Nymphalidae; genus Limenitis; species Limenitis camilla. The sequence continues at coordinate 9,201,544 of LR990240.1, forward strand.
CCCTCGCATTCAATGAAACCAGGAATTGTTGATTTTCTGCTTGGAGATAACATTCCTTAAATATTCTTGCGTGATAAAAAAATATTTATATTACAAATATAATAATAATAATGTTCAAATAATATTCTCAAGGCAAAAAATGTAAAAGCTAAGCACAAATGTATATTAAAATAATTATTTAAAACAATAAAATTATTCCTTGCGTTTTTTTACTGTCTTGATAAAATAGAGTCTGTCTTAATATTATATCTGAGGCAATCTGTCAAATGATTTCATACAGTAAATATTATTTAAAATAGTACAAGTAGTGTTCTTTAATAGTTCCTTTAACTTGATTACTAAACATTAGGTTGTGCATCTTGGTCGCTATGTCCAGAAACTATTCGACTTCATGTTTTCTATGAATTTATACGCACTACTAAAATATATACAGTCGCATAAAGGTTTTTTATTATGCTGTTTAAAGTACTAATGAATTCTTTATTTAATTAAAACTCGATACCGTCAGAATAAATAGTAACAGTTAATTACGTTTGATCCGTTGACATTGGAGCTTTGGATAAAGGCTGGTCTACATTATGTTCACGAATAATTTATATTTAGTCACATGTAAATAATATATCAAGTGTAACTTTAAGGTAACAATGCTCCCCTCCACTGCTTGGCCTCTAACTATGAGCACGACAGATAATAAAGTAAACCCATGTAAATCCTATGATAGTGTACCTAGTACCACAACACTAAACCACACAACTTGAACTATTTTAAATTTTGTTAACCATATGAAATTGTCATAAATCTAAAGGACAAACAATCAAAAGGTAACAAAAGGGTTGCTAATATCATTGTGCTGGTGTTCCCTTTTTTTAATTTACATATATCTACGATATAAACGCACGACGTAGCTACGACGTAGCTACGACGTAGAAGCGTGTAGAACTTCTGTGGAACGGTCGTAAAACTGCCGTTTTCATTATCGTACAACAAAAACATGGTTTATACAACGTTGCAGTAGAACACGAATACTACGTATACTTACAGTTGTGTGAAGACAATCATTGTCAAAAAGTCTGTATCTGATGAGGGTATTCCATGGAAACTAACGGACATTCTTAAGTTTTTTTTATAAAGTATGAGTTTATAAAAACATTCAAAATACAGACAGATCAGGTTTAAAGATGTCTTTTACTATATATAAACTGCAGCCTAACCCAACATTTAATGTGATCCTTATAAGGGCAATATTTCACTAATTTATATTTCTCTATGGTAATTCAATGTTTATTTCTAGAAACTACTTGACAATCTGCTGCTGGTTTATCGTAACAGAGCTTAGAAAAGTAGAGTCGGTACGAATATTTAAAAAAAAAGGAATTAGGTAAAAGCTAATCAAATAAAAGTAGTGTTGGTAACTTTCTTTTAAATAAATTTTGTTATTGTTCAACTTTTGGGGGGAATTTGAGTGAAATTTGACGGGACCCTCACGATGACGCTGCACACCTAACCACCCAACTCATATTACAATCTCAAAAATGAGCTGACCGCTTAGGATCGTAATATGAAGACCGTCGCTTCACCGAGTCAGTTATAATATTAAGTAAAACTCTGATTTGAAGAACTCGACATAAATATATTGTAAAAGAATTAAAAGATTATAATTTACTGATTTTCTTCAATTCCTGGCGACGACCACCCATCTAATCTAATATATTACAAGAAGAATGCCTTTTTGTGTTTTTGCCATGAGTTTATTGTGGCTAGTCCCAACAGCCAGAAGTAGACACCACTAGTTTCTAAAATAATTAAAGTTTTTACTACTACACAATAACATGTAAAGTAAATTGTTTTAAAACAAAAAAACTTAATTTATTTTTTAGGTGAGAGCGTTACAATAATTTACAATTTCGCAGAACATGTCAACCGAACATGGGTCATTAAAAGCATTCCCTTATAAAGTTTAATTAAAAGTCAGCCGCAGTTGTGACATCACTGACGCACTGACGTGACTCACTGACATACTGGTGTACCACCCTAACCGCAGGTAGCTTGACTCGTATGATCGTCCTCCTACTAAAATATGTTGTATTACCTATATAGCCTTGGGCTTGAGACCCAGGAGTTTTAAAGCGCTCTTTTACGAAATGCTATCTCTTACCTCTAAACAGATCGACTTCGTCATCCAATATTTAACTAATATATTAAAGATTTACATGAATTCTTAATAATGACTTCGTAACATCACAAAACTAAACTACATTACTAACTGAATATTTTATACGTCTATTTTTTATATTTTTTAAATTGAATTTTAGCTACGTTTGCTATGAGGGTACCCTAAGCTTAGCTCTCATCTGCGATTCTAGCTATACTGACTCCAACCCCGCCAAACAAATAACAAGAGATAATGTAGGTACATTACAAAATAATAGTTACACGCGAATACTACACCACGTCATCAACTGTGATAAACTGGTAAAGATTCCAGAGGTATATCTCGAAATCTATAATCCATGACCATATTTAAACGCTCACTGGGTCATTACAAAATTATCTCTTACATATAAAATTCTCGTGTCAGTCAGTCACCTAGTATTATAAAAAGTATAACTTAAGGATTGAACGAATTTCAATAAAATTTGGCTACATTTATCCCAGTAAATTCCAGAATTCCTGCAGGATAATAATAAAATATATTTACTGTTGTAAGTGTATGAATATTTTAATTGTGCTAAATTACACCAATTAAAAATATAAACTGCTTTTTAAAATTATTATTGTTAAATGTTTCATCATCACGACCCTATAATGGCCCACTGCTGAGCCGGGTCTTAGGTATTAGGCCATAGTCCACCACGCTGGCCCAGTGCGGGTTGGCAGACTTCACACACCTTAGAGAACTTTTTGGGAACTCTCAGGAGTGCAGGATGTTTTCCTTCACCGTTAAAGCAAGTGATATTTAATTGCTTAAACACACATAACTCAGAGTTAGAGGTGTGTGCCTAGGATCGAACCTCGGACCTCCCGAGTAAAACTTGAAATCTCAACCACTGGGCCATAAATTTTTATGTGTTAAATGTTTATGTGTGTATATTTAATGATATAATGTGTGAATGAGTGTATAATAATGTTAGCGTAAAATTTTTTAATTGCGACTGCGTTGTATTAAATGTATCAAATATTATAAAAGGATATTAATTTAACATAAAAATAACTTGTAATACAATATTTAATTAACTTCTTTAAAGATTTCTTAAGGTCAATAAGTAGATTCCGCTTTGTATAAAAAGGGTCTCCAGAGTCATTTCCGAGCTAACTTAAAGGTTTTTATGGAGATGTTACAACACTGATTATATACTTAAAGTACTTTGGAAAGCATCGTTACTTCTAATGATGTAAAACGTAATTGTATGGTTATTTTATAGATTTTTCAAGGTTTTTACTCTGATTAAGAATATAATTATTAGTTTTATTTTACTAATGATATACTTGCTTAAATATTTTACAAGAATATTGCAAATACAACCTTTGAACGTTAATATAACACTGGTAGCAACAATGCTGATAGAATTTAACTGACTCTACTTTTTATAAGGTCTGTAACAAAAGATACCTTCAGTAGTTTTACGAGTAGTTTCGTGATAAAATATTTATTAATGTGAGTTAAATGTAAGTTAGTGAAGTGGTACCTTTATCAGGCATCACGTGAGTCTGTAATATATTTATTACCTTTAATAGATGTTAGAATCAGTACAAGAGAGAGTTTTCACACACTTTTCACAGCATATACAATACATATAATATTTTTTCCGAATTTAATAGATTACGTAGTCACATAACAATGCGTACTGTGTAATTACACTTATTTTTATTTTACCAATTCTGGTATCTATAAAGCCAGAAAAAAATCCGTATAGGGTCCCATATAAGTGTTATAATACATAGTATTATAAAGTCAGCAGTAATAATCAAACAGCCCGCAGCACCGCCGGCGGCATGTTCATAAAGATCGTAATGGCCGACACCTGCCACGCTGTGCTCATTGTAAACAAGATTACTGATTAATGTGTCTGATATATACTAGCACTAATCTAGATAATGAGCTTTTGATATTATTCTTATAATTATGACTGTTATTTTACTAATACTTCTTTACCTATTTCGTTGTAATTCAGTAACTAATGCATAACAAGATCAACACTGGATTCTTACTTATACCTTCTCATTCTAAGTCTTAGATACATAATCCTGTTGTAGAACATTGGCTTCATTTTATTTAAACATAACTTAGATTAAAGTTATTATTATAACAAATATTTTGAGAGTTTAATTATCACCTTATTTGCCAGTTACCACATAATAAACGATGACCTTATTCGATGGCTAAGTTACATCATACCTTGTTTGAGAATTTTTCGGAGATTGTGAAACCCTTCAACTATATATTATATATGTCGGAGTATAGTTGGGGAAGGATAATAGTGAAGGTCGTGATAGGCTATAGTTAGGGTAAAATAATAATAAAGAGGACTTGATGTCACTTCCGTCACGTCACTTTAATATTCGACGATTTTAGATAGAGAGTAAACGATTATCGATTAATCGGGACGCCAGCGCCATATTTCCATTTTGTAGATTACTTCTCCCCACTAGTGGAGGGGAATTGCTACCATTGTCTAGTCCCTTTATATTCCCCGACTAACGCAGAAAACTTTAGTCTCTCGACAAGTCTCTTTGAGTGAACATCACCTGGAGTTGAAGTGTAACAAATTGTGTGTAGCTATATAACGGATATTGGACCTATCGGACTAAGGATCATATGAGTTCTTACGTCTAATTTATTGTGAGTCCCTACATTGTATTTAGATGTGTTAATACAACCTTATGTTAGGTTTGGGTTAGGTTAGCCGTAGGTATTAGATTTGTTTATGTTAACCTAACCTAAGACAAACAGTGAGACCGGGCAGTGGAGGCGAGTGTTGTAATTACTTAAAGGGATCCCTTAAGCCTATACCTTGGTCACAGTTCGATCAGTGTTCGCCGAGCGGCCACCGCGAGCGCGTCCACTGACTGAAGAAGATTGCCCAATGCGATCGAAACTTTAGTACCAAGTTACCACAATAATACGTGAGTGTTACCGTTTTGCATAGTTTTAAAAACATTTACAAAGTTTATGTTATAAATTGTTATTTATTGTTGCTAGAACCCCTCTATAGGTGAAGGCGTCCTTCAGAAAAATACATATGTCACTATTTTGGGCCACATGTAGCCAGTGATTGTGATGTGTGTGGTGCAGCCGTCATTATAATATCGTCCTCCCATGTTCTATGCGGTCTACCTCTTTGGCGGTATATATGTACTTATAAAACCATAATGTTTATTTAATAGATTCCGATATTTTTAAGTTCTCGTAATTACAATCTTTATAACATTTTGTTTATTTGCACTTCATCTTTCACACTCAGTGTCCATGTAGGTCTTGCTAATGTTATTAAACACTCAAATAAATGGTATTAAAATCTTTCACGTGTACAAATGTTCGAACTTCAATTTCCTTTAACTATGTGTTGGAGTTCATTTATGGAGACCGTAAAAGAAACATTTACTTACCAAGTGGTTGGATAAATAGCGTATTTTAATTACGAGCTGATGTTTACTCTGTACAAACAAATGTTCTCGTGGCTTTGACAGTCATTTGTGCGAGGGTGTGATCTTGTACGATTGAACTGTTTTACATATTTATTGGCTTTTAGAGAGGAAATTGCGGGAAAGTCCATGATATTTAAACCTTTTAGAGTGCTATAATCAGAAACTATGACAGTTTATTAGCAGTGCAAAGACATGTATGTGGTCTTTTGTTTCAATAAAGTTCTTTCTTTCTGTAATTCTAAGAGATATAAAGAACTTTTATTTTCGGATTCAGATTTACTTTACTAGAGATTCCGACTCTAAATTGAGACCAATTCTTCATTCCTGGAATGAATATTAAAATTGATATAATTTGTGAAAGCTTAGTAAGATACAAAAGAATCTTTTAATACTGTGTATTATTAAAAGTATGGGAGTTATACAGCACAATATTAACATGAAATCTAGATGGAAGCCGAGAGAGCCTAAGACCCAGGAGCAGGTTTAAAGACGTTTTTTATAACCGTAAACTCTCACGTTCAACGCTCCAACTCGCTACCGAATATTAAAATAATAAAGCACATCACCAAGCCACCAGACAACACTACACACTTGACAGACTAAGTCAATCTAATGAAACTAACGGTATATATTATCTACGCGAAATAAGATAAAACCTGCAAATACTAATTTACAAACGGTGTTACTATAATAAAATGAATTTCCACAAAGAAACAAGTACTTTTATATCAAAGTTAGAGACGGAACGGTTTATATTTTCCCTATGATTGATGCAGGTAGCATTACTGAAAACAAAGTTAACATTTATATAGCAATCACATCAAAATTTCATCATCAAATCAAGCAGGAAAGGTAAAAAATATATACGCAATGCAATGTTGGCTTGTTAGATGGTAGTAGGCCGTGGTAAATCATCTCGAATGAGCCATTAGGTTAACTTATGTGATGGCTCTCGCGCTAATCGCTTTACTTTGACCCGCGTCGAGTGCGAGGGTATGAAAAAAGTATGGAGTTATGTGAACCCTCTGAATTTCTTTTTAAACATGCCATATTAATCCTGTTCTCTTCTGGTTTCGTTTTTGGGTATGTTATTAGTAAGGCTGTATTATCAGTATGTTTTTATGGCCAAAATATGAAACGTAGCAATAATGACTAAGAGAATGGGAGCTATAATGCGCAGTAACACTCAAAATATAATTACAATAATCTGCAAGATAGTTGAAGCCAAGAAGTGCCTGGGGCTTGAGACTCAGGAGAAGGTTAAAAAGCTCTTTCATAATATATTGACTCTCATCTCCCACTTGACCTCGCCAACTACGATAGATAATAAAGTACATTAGTCTCAATACTTTAATATTTACTGCGCTTGCCGGGCTGCTTAATTCTATGTGAACAAAGGTTATATATTGTCTAGTCGAAATATGATAAGATGAACTACCCGCGAATACTAATTTTATAAACTATGTTGCTAACAGTTTAAATTTCCAAAATGAATAATACATGACAGTATTGGTAAAATATTCGTTATATAAATTTTTTTTTTAAAGATTTATTAATATTTTTTTTTTATTAGTTTATTTTGTCTCGTAAACCTGTGAGCTGTCCTGAAATATTGGCGGCAGTTTAAGGAGTCACTTATAGATTGAATGTTGATAATCATAATTGTTAGGTTAGTGTAATAAACCTGCTTCTGTATCTCAAGCAATAGACACGGCTGAGTTTTTTAGCATTTTACTTAAAAATATGATACAAAATCATTTATTTTGCTAGTAATATACAAACTCATTGATATAATTTGTCATTTAATATGGTATAATCATTCCACAGCCCGCGGCGGTACGAACATCTTAATGACCGACACCAACCGTGATTATCTACGTCGCATTGTAAACTACGTTAACGCGGTGATTAATCTGTCTTACGTTTCGTGCAGGTATGCTGAAACAACGCTGAATTTCAGACATTATCGTTACTGTACTAATTTGCTAATTTTTTACTAAACGCGTAACCCCTAGGCTATAGATACTCTTAAATAATACACAAAGATAATAATTGGATTTAAATGGTTCTAGAAACAATTATATTGCCCGTAAAGGGACGGGTTTGAATACAATCCCCCTGTGCCGCTGGGAGAGCATCTCGGCGAAGAGGCGAATAACCCAGTACCCCCATTCATAGGGGATTTGTTACCCGACTGGTATACGACCACCAGCATGCGAATCCAATCGCCAACTATCATTGACGCGTTGCATGTGGGCCAGACATACCCCTCCCCCTCCCATCCCGTAAATGCTGCGGTTCTAGTGAACTCTACATTATCGTTCAGTCACACTGAAGTCGTGGTATTTTCCTCTTCATTTTCCTTCCTCACTCTATTTTTGAGAGTTGTTTACCCCTTGACTGCCATAAAAAATCGTAATGATATATGACACTAGACTCAATGACAGACACTGTTCCTCTCTTGACAGAAACTTATTTCATAGTAGCATACAAAAGTGGGTGCTACATGCTAGTAGCTTACCACAGTATAATTCTGGCTTTAGAATGTTTTTGCTCCATCCTAGAATATTTCTAGCCCACCCTAAAATGATGCTGGATCAGCGTAGGTTCCTGGACAACCATGGAATCTGGCCAACCCGATAAAATCATTGCTACTATATACTTGTAGTGTCAGTAATGTATTATTAGCGACGATAGTTCCTAACGTATTTAGCTTAGTTGGAAGGGTTAAGGAATACTAGTAGTATGTGATCCATACTGCTAGTAATATTTAAAAAAATATATATAGTAAATAACAAGAAAACCTATATTTTATATTATATTACTGTCAAGATATAAGCTAACGTAAAACAAGAATGAAACTCCGAAAGGATCGAGTATAATAAGGTTCAAAAGATAAAACTCTTTAAAGGTAGAATGAAAAAAGGACGTTGACGCAAAGGTCGTGGTAATCCTAAAAATATAAATGTTTCAGTATCAGTATGTCACTGTCTTGAAATTCATTTTATATACATTATTTTTGTGTAATATACGAGGAATGTCTTCTAGAATAAATGTTGTTGTAAAACTGGAGATATTTGTGTGTGTAAGTTCCATTCTAGTTCTAATGGACTCGATATTTTAGTGAGAGGTCATATAGTGAGCATGGGGATATCCTATGTGTCTAGAATGTTTACTAGATATTTTTTAATCCTTTTTAACTCTTTAAAAATAGGTCATACAAATTATGAATATATCATTTCATTTATCAAAGCACTTTTCGTCATTTCGAAGCTTAGCAAGTCGCTTGATTTGAATTAAACTTTGCTAACATAACTTTTATATTCAATACAATTAAATTCACTCCAAAATTACGACTCGCAGTTGATCGTTTTTTATGGGATATTTTTTTTTGTACTAGCGACCCGTTTCGGCGAAATTTTCAGCTTTTTGTACTATAATATGTATGTTTTATACATATAACCCTTCCCCTTGAATCACTCTATCTATTGTTGAAAACTGCATTAATATCCGTTGTGTAGTTCTGTTCCGTTAGTAGTGTAAAATTGGGGCATCTGGATCAAAAGAGCTCCAGATGCCACCAATTTTACACATTCAATTCCTTCAAATTCATAGTTCAGAATGTCGATTTTAAAGTACCTAATTGATTCGTTACGAAATCAAGTCAACATTTTGAGTGTTAAAAATATTACTACAAGATATCCACTATAGTTGTGGATTGCAATAACGGTTCATTCAGGAGTGCAATGTAACTTATTAAATCGTTTTATATGAAATTAAAATGTTTTTGTATACTCACTATAAATCTGAATTGATCATTCGACATCAAATATTCGTCTGGTGGTACGGATCATGCCACGTCTAAATAAATACGGGGCAGCGTTGATATGCAACCCGAACTGTGTGCGCGTGTATGCGCGTGTGTGTGTGTGTGTGTGTGTGTGTGCTGTTATTGTACTAATAACTATTTAGTTAGCCTTATTTCAAATGCATTTTTTAAAGCTTTTTAAATAAAAAAAATTCTTGGTTTACGGTTTTAAGAGACAAATAAAACCAATAAATTAGTTCTATATCATACATTTATTTTAACAGAAACTTTTTACATTTTTTATATCCTAATAAGAAACACCACAATAATTTTCACAAAATATGCACAATAAAATATTAAGCAAAATTACAATACACACTTAATGTTTAACACATAAGTAGAAGTGATATTATTTAGGTATAGATATAATACTCTTAACCTTATTGGAATAATACTTTGATACATACTATATTAATAACTAAAAACATAATAACAATTTTAAGCTTATAAATTAACTTTGACAGCCATTGTCGCTATCTAACTATAAACTAATCATTAATTATGTCTTCGTGTATCCTATTTATTACTTCCATGGTTTTATTATAAACTTCATCCATATAGGTACTTCTAACAACATGCTGCGCGCAAACCTCTGCTTCGCAGTTGTAATTGCCGCAGATCGTACTGTTCTGCTCAAAGTTTTCTGCATCGTATACTTGTATAACTATTATTTTCATCGGTTTGGCAACCGGTTTCTTTATAAATGAATACACTTTTTGTTTATTTTTTGTAATTTTGCGTGATTGATCCGCAAGACCCAGATGTCTTTGATTTGCGCTTTGTGATTGATTAGGACCCTTTTCTGAAGGTAAAAAGTTAAATAGCAATTCTCCAGAGTCCTGAAACGAAAAAAATAATTTTTAAAAATACATAAGTTTGCGAAGGCACATGAATAAAAAGTAAGGAATTAAATTTTATTGTAATTTTTGATTTAATTTAATTTTTATAAAATAAATTGAAAAACTCACCGACATTGTAGAATTTTTACGAGTAGTTCCTTTACCGTTCGATTCCCCAAACCGAATATTTTTTCGGGGGATTAGTGGGGCTATTTATATTAAAAAATTGCATAAAAAATAAGTTCATAAGGTTGAAAATATTAATACAATTTGTTTCAAATATTTGTTCCCAAAACGGGCATCTGAAATCTAAATCCGAAATCTGATCCACGCGCCCGTCGGGCGTCACTTAGCCTGTGTGCGTTTTCTAAGTACACTCACTAATAAGAATATATAACATATAACAACTAGCGACCAGCCCTCGCTTCGCTTAGGGTAAAACATCTGTATTTTTATACTTGACATAAAAATAAAAGATTTTTAATAGCCATCATTTCTATAATTTTAAATTATTTCTAAATAATTGAACTATACTTTTTTTGTCCAAACATGTAATTTAAAGTGTACAAGTACCTACAAATTTCGAAAATACAAACATCTTCTAATATTAGAATACACTAAAATAAGTAAAATACTCTTCTAATATTACATATAGATTACACCCATATTAAAAATCAAAAGGTCTAAATGAAAAGACATGAACGGTCTTGTTTTAACCTGTGTAAATAAATATATATATATATATATATAAAATAAATACATAAAAGTTAAATAATTGAAAATCTTTTATACTGGCCTTAGTATCGTAAAAGTTAATAAAATAAGTAAGGTAAGGATTATTGCCTTGTTAAGCTATTGGTTAATTAGTAGTTAAATTGTTTTTATGTTTATTTCTTTATGTTGAATTTTTTTATTCATATATTCTAATAAATTTTTAACTACAAATTATTATAAAGTAAATCGTCAGGTATGCAGACATCGGCGAGTGATTCTACTAGTGTATAAAATAAAAATTTGATTACTTCGAAATTTTTCTATTGAACTGTAAGCATCTAACATATTTGGTCATGCGTCTCGCGTTGCGTATGGGTTTAAATAGCCGGAAGAAACTGTGGGGAATCATAAGCATCTCAGGCTTTCAAGCTATTTCACCACAAAGAAGGGAACCCCTGCTACAATTAACATGTGAGTATTAAGTTATTATTTAAAAATTTTATTACTTTAACATTAAATCAGATAAATAGTCCGAGCCGTCATTTTATTTAAAATTTAAATAATATTAATATCACCCATGTTATCCCGAAATAAAGTAGCTTTTTTTTTAATATAATTTTAAATTAGTATGGAATATAACACTAAAACAATATCGATTCTATAATATAAAGCATTATTTGTATTTACGTGATCACCTAAAGTTATGTAAAAATATATTTTAGATAGGTTTGTTTAATTATATTTCATTAAAATTTCAGGTCTAAGAGTCAACTCGCTGCAGACCTCTTCCTATCTGAAGATGAAGGAGCAACTTCAGAGGCGGGTGACTGTAGAAGTGTCGAAGCCAAGAAACGAGGCAAGTCGTCAACTTCGACCTCGAGCGCCAAAATCAGCAAAGCGAAAAGGACTAAAATTAATCCAGTGTCCAAGCCGTCCTCGACAGTAGCTGCAGACCTCTTCGGCAGCGACAGCGAAGACGACGTTCGCCCTCCTAGCGCCATGGGTAAACCCCTGTTGTCTTACGTTAGCAGTAAAATAGCGAACGGATATTCGCGGCAAATTCATGCTGCCAAGCTCGGTTCGCATTATATTGAATTAAAGGTGTATCAATGTAGTGAGGTGGACAAAGTACCGCCGATAAACCGCTGGAAACATGCTTTGTTCACCTTAAAGCATCGGACCGACGTGGACACTGAAGCTTGGGGGCACCTAAATAAATTTATATGCGCTGCTCGAAAAGAGTACCGAGGGTGCCCCAAAACTTTTATTAGTAATTATTTTTAAAGTAGTTAGTTAAATTTTATTTGTAACTATGTTTAGCCCCTATAAGATTAAGTTTAGTTTTAGACTAATATGTTATATATTATATTGAATAACCTGTTTTTGTCTTTCAGTTCAAACCCCGAGTAGTACTTCAATGAAATGTAACGAATGTGAAATTGAGATTTTGAAACATAAATATAAATACCATATGAGATCTAATTTACATAAGTCAAAGTGTTTATTGAAAACTGAACATGATAATATTGAAATAATAGCAACAGCTTTTAAAAACAGAATTGTGACATATCGCTTGAATCCGTCTCAGGACACTGAGCACCTCACGCCAGAGGCGTTCCTGAGCGGTTCTCTAAGTGATATAAAAAAATTGATTGAGATATGCATTCAAAGACATAGTTGTATCAAAATAAATTTAGAATTGTTTGCTTACTTTTTATTACCAAAGACAAATGAACAATTATTGAAATCTTTTAATACAAAATTCGAAATAATTTACAAAAGTTCAGATTTAAATAATTTTGTAAGAAATGTATTTCAAGTATTTAAAAGAAAACTTACCGAATTTGAACACTGTGAATCCGGTTGGTCATTTTTTGCAATAAGTCATTTAGAAATCAATGTTAATAAATATAACCCAATGAGAGGTGGAACATATATCGATTTACCCTCATTTATTAAAAATAAAAAATGTTGTTTAAATATTCAGAATAACGATGAATATTGTTTTTTGTGGTGCATTGTTGCAGCAATGTATCCTGCAAAATGTAACTCATGCAGAATAACATCTTATCCTCATTATTCAAAGGTTTTAAATATAGAGGGAATGTCTTTTCCTCCATCAATTAAAGATATAAAGCTGTTTGAAAAATGTAATTCTAGCATAAGTGTTAATATTTATGGTTTAGATAGCAAAAATTTGGTATCTGGACCTCTTTATTTAACAAAAGAAAAGAAAAAGCATCACATTAACTTGCTTTACATTGAGCGAAATGAAAGAGGACACTATTGTTTAATTAAAGACCTGATACGATTAGTTCGAAAGCAAATAAGTCATCACAAAGGAAAGATTTACTTTTGCGATTCTTGTTTGCAATTTTTTTCCAGTGAGTTGAAATATAGTAATCACTATTGTTCTGAAATACTTACAATACTTCCTGAAAAAGGTAGTCTAATTCAATTCAAAAATTATGAGCGAAAGCAAAAGATTAATTTTATTATTTATGCCGATTTTGAAAGCATTTTATTAAAGTATTCTGAACAAAGTACGAATAACACACAGAAGTTTAAATTACATATACCAGCATGTTTTGCATATTATGTGTGCTGTTCACATGACCCGAGTTTAAACAAATATGTTACTTATAGAGGTGAGAATTGCGTCGAAATTTTTATTAAACGATTGATTGAAGATGTTACTTGGATAAACACTATTTTATCCGAAGTGAAACCGATAAAACCCTTAACTCTTGAACAACGAAATAATTTTGAAAATGCTTCCGAATGTCATATATGCAAACGCCCTTTATTCGGTGACAAAGTACAAGATCATGATCATGTCACATCCGAGTACAGAGGCGCAGCTCATTCAATTTGTAATTTGAAATATAAAATATGTCCATTTGTGCCAGTAGTTTTTCATAACTTAGCTGGATATGATAGTCATTTATTTATTAAAGAACTGGTAAAATATGAGGGTGATATTAAAGTTATACCGAAGTCTAAAGAAAAGTACAGTTCTATTACAAAATTTATCCCATTATCTAATACATCTCATCTTATTCAAATAAAGTTTATTGATTCATATCAGTTCTTAAGTTCGAGTCTCGATGAACTTAGTAAAAGCTTGAATACAGAAGATTTAGTCAATCTATCGAAGATTTTTAATGATAAAAGTACATTAGATTTATTGAGACGTAAAGGTATTTATCCGTATGACTACATGGATTCATGGTTAAAGTATGAGGAAAGACATTTGCCAAAAAAGGAAAACTTTTATAATTCGATGAAATTAGAGCACATAACTGATAATGACTATGAACATGCACAGATGATATGGCAAACATTTAATATTCAAACACTCGGTGAATACACTGATCTGTACATAAAATGTGATGTATTATTATTATGCGATATTTTCGAACATTTTAGAAATACCAGTTTACAGCATTACTCTCTTGATCCAGCATATTATATATCAGCTCCAAGCTTGAGTTGGGACGCCATGCTATTATATACTGACGTACGTCTCGAGTTAATAACTGATTTAGAAATTTATCAATTTTTAGAAAAAGGTATACGTGGTGGATTATCACAATGTTCTGTTCGCCATGCTGAAGCTAACAATAAATATATTCCACATTTTGATAATACAAAACCATCTAGCTATTTAGTATATCTAGATTGTAATAATTTATATGGATACGCAATGACACAAAAATTACCGATATCTGAATTTGTTTTATTAAACCGAAGTGATATTATTAAATTTGATATAATGAGTATTCCGAATGACGGAGAACTTGGATATATTCTAGAAGTGGACCTAGAGTATCCCGAATACTTGCATGATGATCATAAGGATTTACCTTTCGCATGTGAAAGGTTTATTCCTCCCAACGGAAAAACAGAGAAATTAATTGCAAATTTATATGATAAACATAAGTATGTTATTCATTTCGTTCATTTAAAAGAGTGTTTAAAACGAGGTCTTATTTTGAAGAAAATTCATAGAATACTTAAGTTTAAGCAAGATGCTTTTCTTCAGAAATATATTAATTTAAATACTTCCTTACGCCAGAGTTCTAAATCTGAATTTGAAAAAGACTTTTTTAAACTATTAAATAATTCAATATTTGGAAAAACTATCGAAAACAAACGTAAACAAGCTAATGTAAGACTACTAACGAAGTGGAAAGATTGTGATAATAAAACAAATAAAATTATCGGTGCGGAATCAATAATTTCTAAACCAAACCTTAAAAGTATTTCTGTTTTTACTGAGAATTTTGTGGCTGCACAATTGAAACCAGAAAAAATTATATTAGACAGACCAATATACATTGGATTCACTGTACTAGAATTTGCTAAAAAGCATCTATATAATTTTCATTATGCTCATATGAAAAGAAAATATGGAACAAACGTAAAACTGTGTTATACTGACACTGATAGTCTTCTGTATTTAATATATACTGAGGACTTCTACAACGATTTAAAAAGCGATATATTGTTTTTCGATACAAGTAATTTTGAAGATGATAATCCGTATAATATGCCTAAAGTGAATTCAAAAATTCCTGGGCTCTTCAAAGATGAGCTTGGTGGATCAATTATTACTGAATTTACTGGCCTAAGAGCGAAGTTGTATTGTTTAAAAAGCGTAAAAGCTACTATAATAAAAGCAAAGGGTGTAACTAAACCAATAAAAAAACATTTAGAAATGAAAAACTATAAAGAAACATTATTTAATAATCAAGTTTTAAAACATAAAATGAATATGATAAAATCTATAAAACATTTATTGTATTCACAACAAGTTAATAAAGTAGTTTTAGATAGCAATGATGATAAAAGACAAATACTAGCTAATAAAGTTGAAACCTTGCCCTGGGGGCATTATAATACCGTGTTTTAGTTGATTGATAAGTGTATGGTTTATTTATAACAGTGTAGCGCGAAACTTTGAGTATCAAAATTGTTTATTAAGTAATTAACGTATTTTATTGTTAAATTTAATGTAATTTATATACTACTTATGAAACTAAGCTAAGTCAAACAAGATTATATCCTAGTAGTGTTTGATTGTAGTATTTTATTTTATTGATTAAATTATGTTTAAGTATATTTAGAGTTTTACTCTATCCCTTGTACCTTGTGCATATGCAAAATCTTAAATAAATACTTGTGCGCATTATTTTTCTCTCATACATAAAAATGAAGTTGATTAAGCAACCAGTGTCTATAGAAGTTAAGAATATTGAAATAAAAGAAAATAAGATTTACACAAAGCATAGTATACTTCTCCCAAACAACATCCGATGTGTTATATGTGGCCCGTCTAATTGTGGGAAAACAAATGTTATGATAAGTTTATTGATTAACGAGAACGGTTTAAAATTTAACAATGTTTACTTGTACTCAAAGACAAGTTTTCAACCCAAATATGGCTTTCTAGAACAAGTCATGCAAAGAGTCCCCGAAGTAAATTTTTTTATTTTTAACAACGATCACGATGTTATTCATCTTAATGAGGCTTTACCAAATTCAATTTTTATTTTTGATGACGTCGTTTGTGAGAACCAAATAAATATTCGCAACTATTTTACCATGGGTAGACATAAAGGAGTTGATTGTTTTTATCTATCTCAAACATATTCAAAAGTACCGAAGCAACTCATACGTGACAATGTCAACTTTTTGATTGTATTTAAACAAGATGAAATTAATATGAAGCATATATATGATGAACACGTAAGTCCTGATATGGAATGGCCAATTTTCAAAAACCTTTGCTCCATAACCTGGCAACGCCCCTATGATTTTTTGACAATTAATAAGGATTGTGAACTGAACAAGGGGCGATACAGACAAAATTTCGATATCTTCATTAACTTCGATTGATTGTTATATAAATCAATCAACGATAAAATTTATTCATTTGGAAATAAGCACGGTTGATTGTAGGTCATACAATGGAGCAACAAATAACTAAGCAACTAATAGAGTCTGCGGACACTATTAAAAATAAAGTTAAACAAATGAGAGATGATGACTTCCATACCAATACTCACCTTAAATATTTATTCAAACCTCTTGCTGATCCTTTAAATGCAATTGCTGCTAGTAAAGAAATATCTTTACTGAAAAATAGTGGTAATGCTACCGATAAAACTACTGCTAATGAAATAACCCCTAAATTATTTTTACATGATTCATATTTTGAAAACACACCCAAATTTAAGTTATCTGATGAAAGCTCCGAAAAGTTCTATTCCGAAACTGAAGAATTGGAAGAAGGACCAGACGAAAATATTACTGGAACTGAAAATTATAAAGATACGTCGTTGAAAAAAGAAGACTTCTTAGAAATATATGATAATATGAACATACCATTCGGGGTGCGAAGTGAAAATAACAAACTCATGATTGGAAATACAATAATAAATTTTTCGACATCACACGATGAGTCTAGTAATGGTAAAATATATAATATTTGTA
This sequence comes from Limenitis camilla, assembly GCA_905147385.1. Taxonomy (NCBI): domain Eukaryota; kingdom Metazoa; phylum Arthropoda; class Insecta; order Lepidoptera; family Nymphalidae; genus Limenitis; species Limenitis camilla. Next base: position 9,219,109 of record LR990240.1, read on the forward strand.
TAGATGATAAAAAATATCGATTAACTTCAGGGTTGCGGGAATTGTTACTTCGCAAAAGTCCAGATTTAAGTATAATTAATGAAAACGATAAAGAAATTTACAAAGAAATACTCATCAAAACTAGTGCTCATAAAAGAGACCACGACCCAGCAGGTCAAATTCGAGGTGATAAAGGGTTAAAATACCGTAAAGTAATTAAACCATTATTAAAAACTGGTGCTGGATTAGCGCACCTAAAGGAATATAAGAAAAATACCGATTTGGTTTATTGGGATGATCCTAACGAACTAGTAGATAGACTCAAACTTCTGGTTGCATCAAAAACAGCCGGTAATACTAACCTTGACAATGAGATACTGTCAATTGTAGAGGAACTCAAAGAAGCTGGTATCATAAAAGAATAAAATATTTTGTAAACAACAACGTCATTTAGTATGTCGTGATACGTGAGCGGTGTTAGTTGAAATGAATTCAGTTAAAAAAGATATTGTTAATGAAATACATAAAAGTGCTAGGATTCATTTCTTACGAAGGCATGTATTGCTCAAAGACATTGATGATCTTTGGCAGGCGGATTTGATGGATATGCGAAATATCTCAAGGTACAATAATAATTACAAATACATTTTGATTGTTATTGATGGATTCTCTAAATACGCTTGGGCTTTTCCGCTCAAACAAAAAAGTAAAGAATCGGTTTATACAGTATTTAATAATTTAATAAGCAAAGTAAAACGCATCCCTAAAAACTTACAAACTGATGCTGGAGGTGAATTTTTTAATAAAAAATTACGTGAGATGTTTCAAAAATATTCTATTAACCATTACTGTACATATTCTACGAAAAAAGCTTCCATTGTAGAACGACTAATAAGAACAATCAAAAGTAATTTATATAAAGAATTTAGTTTAAATGGGAATTATAACTGGATTGATGGTACACTAGCGAATGTAGTTGATAGATATAATCATACCACGCACCGAACAATTGGTGTAAAACCAATTGAAGTTAATCATTATAATAAAGATGAAATACGAAATAGATACTGTCGCGAAAATAATATTCAAAACCAAACACCTAAATATAAAGTGGGGGATTTCGTTCGAATAAGTAAACATAAAAGCTGTTTTGAAAAGGGATATACTCCTAACTGGTCTACAGAAATATTTAAGATTATCAAAGTTCAAAAAACAAATCCGGTGACGTATCTATTGGAAGACAATAGGAAAATCCCTATTTTGGGATCATTTTACAATGAAGAATTACAAAAAACTAAATATCCGGATATTTATTTAGTAGAAAAAGTTTTAAAGCGAAAACAAAATAAAGTTTTTGTTAAATGGTTAGGCTTACCTAAGTCAGAAAATAGCTGGATTAAAGTTAAAGATAGCGTATAAATAGCATCGTTTGTATCAATATAACCAGGTGGTCATAGAAACGAGTTCCATTCTGTTTTTTTCCATGAACGGGGAAGGACTTGTAAATAATTTAATTAACAAAATACCTTTTGAGCTGCATCTGCCAGGATATAATTATTGTGGGCCAGGAACAAAATTACTTCAAAGATTGACTAGAGGTGATGAAAGTGTAAATAAATTGGACGAATACTGCAAATATCACGATATTGCATACAACAATTCTAAAAGATTAAAAGATCGACATAAAGCAGATATAGTTTTATTAAAAATGGCGAAGAAACGAGCTTTATCTAATGACGCAAGCACTGGAGAAAAGCTTGCAGCTAATTTAGTTAACAAGATAATGCTAGCAAAAGTAAGCTCTGGTTGTGGCGTCAAAAAGGACTTTAAAAATATAGTTTCTTATACAAAAAATTATATTAAGAAAATTAAACCAAAGGGTAAGAAAAAGCTTATAGCTATGGCATACGCTGCTGCTAAAGAATTAACAGGTGATTCTGAAAAATCGAAAATGAAGCTTCCTCGAATTATTCCTCTTCCTAAATCTGGTGGAGTTTTACCACTAATTCCGATATTTGCTGGCTTGTCAGCTGCCGGAAGTATCGCCAGTGGAATTGCGGGGATCGTAAAAACTATAAATGAGTACAAGGATGCAAAAAAGCGCTTAAAAGAAATGCAATCACGAAATGATTACATCAACGAAAGTGTGTGTATTGGAAACGGGTTGCGGCTAGATCGTTACAAAGATAGGTTAGGAATATACCTAGACGATAAGAAAAAAAACTAAATTACAGGCTACCTAATCGCGCTCTTACAAATATAGATATAATAAAATTTACAAAAAACGTTCCGTATTTTCGTGGAGTTTTTATGAGAGACGCTTTACCTAAAACTCCTTTTTCTAAGGAGTGTGGTATCATAAACTTAGATAATTCTGAAAGTTCTGGTACACATTGGGTAGCCTATGTAATTTATAATAAATATATCGAATACTTTGATAGTTATGGTAATTTAAAACCACCTAAGGAATTCGTGCGATATGTGAGTTCTCATAATATCAAATATAATTATGATAACGTACAAAAGAATAACCCATTCATTTGTGGACACTTATGTATTGATTTTATAAAAAAATTTTGGGAAACAAAAGGTATTATAAAATCAAACTCTTGCTTATAAAATTATATTCTAATTCTGTCTGTTATGCAAGTCGCATGTGATTTACTTAGCTAGTCGCTATGATTGTTTATAATATAATATCTAGTACGAAACCAAAATGCATTACTCGTCCTAGCATCGTCAAGAGACGAAGACCTATAAAGAGAATTAAAAAAATAAGCAAAGAAAATAAATTATTTCTTAAAGCTTTGGGTTTTAAAGTATGAGTATCTTACAAGTAAATGATACGCCACAATTTGATAACTCTATATCGAGTTATGAAATTCATACGTATAATCCATACAGCAACAGTTTTAGCGAAAATGATGAAATAAGGATACCTATACATCAACAAGACCTGTATGTATTACCTGCAGCCAGCTATATTTACATAGAGGGTAAAGCAATTGTGTTAGGAAAAGATTCTACAGAAAAACAAACCCGTAAAATTGTCAATTTTACTAATAATTTTATAGCATTCCTTTTTAATGATATTCGTTATGAACTTAATGGCGTTGAAATTGATCGCATAAAAAATGCTGGAATAACGACAACTCTTAAGTCGTATGTCTCTATGAGCGAGGGAGAAAGCAAAGCTGCAGCTATTTGGGGATGGGATTTAAATGGGCTCAAAAACAACGATGGAATGTTTAGCGCACTGATACCTCTAAACAAGGTTCTCGGATTTGCCGAAGATTATAATAAGATTGTAATTAATTGTAAACATGAACTTATACTGAACAGAAGTAGTACCAATCTTAATAGTGTTACTCTTGATAATAATGATATTGTGAACATAAATATTGAAAGACTGCAATGGCGTGTGCCGCATATAAAAGTTTCAGATCGAGAAAGATTAACTTTACTTAAAAATTTAGAGAAAGATCGCCCTATACGAATGGCTTTCAGAAACTGGGATTTATATGAGTACCCTTTATTACCTAAGACAACAAAACATTCCTGGATTGTAAAAACTGCTTCACAAGTAGAAAAGCCGAGATATGTAATATTCGGTTTGCAGTCAAATAGGAAAAATGTAATGAATAAAGACTCTTCTATATTTGATCATTGTAAATTAACTAATGTTACGCTCTTCTTAAATTCACAATATTACCCATACGAATCAGTGAACGCTAAATTTCCCGAAGATAAATTTCATATATTATACGAAATGTTTACTAAATTTCGTCAGTCTTATTATAACACTCAGCCTGATCCATTGCTTAATTTGCGCGAATTCAAAGAAAAGGCTCCTCTGTTTGTAATTGACTGCTCGAGACAAAACGAAGCTTTAAAAAGCGGAGCAGTAGATGTAAGACTGGAAATTGAAAGTTACGAAGATATTCCAGAAAATACATCTGCTTTTTGTCTTATTATTAACGATCGACTTATTGAATATAAGCCCTTAAGTAGCATCGTTAGAAAATTAATATGAGTGTTATAGTCGATGTACAAGGATTTAAGACCGAATCAAACGATTTTATTCTTAAAGAAATAGCAATATTATGGAAAAACCAAATACAGGTTTTCCTAATTAGACCACCATATCCATTTTACAATCTTACAAAGAAAGAAAGATTACATGTAAGTTGGATAGAGAGGAACAGAAAATTTTTCTGGAATGAGGGTTTTATACCATACACAAATATCAAGCGATACATAGCACCTCTACTTAAAGACAAAATAATCTACGTTAAAGGATACGAAAAAGTTATGTGGTTAAGAAATATTGTCGAAAATGAAAATATTTATGATTTAGAAGACAAAAAATGTCCAAATTTACAAACTCTGCACAATGATTTTGGAACCTGTAGCGATGTTTTTAGCTGCGTGTATCATACCCACGCCTGCGCTTTAAAAAATGTAATGATTATTAAGAAATGGTTTGATAATAAAATGGTTTTTTAATTGAATTGTTGAGTTTTGATTGAAACTAACCCCTTAACCTTTGAAAGTTAAACAGAATATAAAAAATTCAAAATGTCAATTCTTTTACAAAAATAATTATTCATTAATAAATGTTCTGAACGACTTCATTAATAAATGATAAGTGGGATACATTGTGTAAAATATGTAAAATTGGGGCGTCTGGAGCTCTTTTGATCCAGATGCCCCAATTTTACACTACTTCCGTTGTGTAAAGATCTAAGCGAAGAGAGAGCAGAAGCGACTTCAGTTAATGTAGAAATATAAAGTTTACTTATTGTAATCGTTTTCTTGATTTAAACTTATTAGTTTTGGATTTCAGTTAAAAAATATTATTTCAGTGCAAATAAAGCCGTTAAAAGTTCTTCTAAAGGCATTATAGTGTCTGTTGTATAGGATGAAATTGTACTGGTCACACACGGTAGAGTTTAGTCTCGATTTGCATAAAATCCCGTGAACATCGTTCTGGCGTCGGTTTATCTTGTTCACTTGCATAACTATGTTTGCATGCAGGAATATTAAATTTAAATAACTACACAAATTGTTTCACTATAACTACAGCTGTTGTTACTTTTGAATTAAAATGTAGATGAAATAAAATTTTCAGGTTATTTTGTTATATTTTTTTTAGATTTTCTTAAATAGCGGTTACTTTGAGTTATGGTATTAATCAATTATTTTAACTTTTTATTAAATTTTTTTATCGGTTTCTTGTTAATATGCAGCTGCAACTATTTAAATCAAACTTGCTTTCTCAATAAAATAATTTAGACAGATAGCACCTTGGTCTTGCGACCAAAGTGTAGGTTTAAAGGCCTTTTATAAAATTATACTGCATCCTTTCGCTGCCCGAACACTAACTACAGTAGATAATAAAGTCAACTTGTTTAGACATCAAGAAGGGTGACCGTACCATGACACTATAATATTAACTTCCATGTACAGTACACGAAAACACCAGAGAGACTGACTGTTAATCTATCGCACTAAAGGGTTTTTTTTTATGATAGATAAGGGACAAACGAGCAGATGGTCCACCTGTTGGAAAGTGGCCACCGTCTCCCATGGACATCGACAAAACTAAAGGGTATCTCTTGTTTTGCCGATGCGTTGCCGCCTTCAAGATAAGGTGAGGAGGGAGAGCGAAGAGAAGACTGCTGCGGTTTCAATGGACCCCGAGCAAGAACCCGGTGTTCATTGGAACCGCAGTAATGGGATAGGAGAGGGATTCGGAACGCGTCAGAGACACTTGGCGGTCGGATTCGCATGCCGGTGGTCGCAAGCCAGTCGGGGAACAGATCCCTTACCACCTAGGGGTTTATTCGGATTTTAGGAGATGCTCTGCCAGCGGCAGAGGGGAATAGTATTCTAAACCGACCCCTCACGTGTAAAATTACTGAAATATATTGTATACACATTGGTATAGTCGAAATAATATAAAAGAAACTACCCGAGTACACTAATTAATAAACGGCGTTGATCACAATACTTAAGCAATATATTAGTGTCAATTTTGATCTCATTTGTTTTTGTTCTTATTAGCAAAAAGGTAAAACAATCAAGTAAATGCGCTTATAATTTTCCTAGCAATATTATGTTTAACTCGTTTAAATAAAGACATTGCTATCCCAAAACTTGTTTGCTGTATACACAACACATACACTTCACAACCAATAACTGTTTGCGCCGAGAAGGCAATTTTCATAATGTAACCTACGAACCGTTGTTTCTATACTCTCTATTTAAGCAAAGCCATTTTAAATATTATTTTATATTTACATTTTTGAATTTTCCCACTTTTAGTCTAGTTTACTTTGAAAGAAATCCTCTTTGACTATTTCATATTTTTGATGAAAAATACTTTTTATTACTTTATTGGTACTTCGTGTTTTTCACTTTATGGTAATTATGAGAAATTGAATATAATTGTCATAGAATGAGAGAGGGGTGATACCCATTACTGTACAGCAATACGTATACACATGCAATTTAGACTGACGCGGGCAGTGCCTGGGTATTGAGACCCAGGAGCAGTTTTCTTTCATAATATATTAACTCTCACCTCCACCACTCTACCTCGCCAACTACAATCTATACTCTATACTATAATATTATAAAGAAGTAAGATTTGTATTTTTGTATTTTTGTATGTAACGAATAAACATAAAAACTACTGGACCGATTTCAAAAATTCTCTCACCATTAGAAAGCTACATTATCTCTGAGTAACATAGGCTATATTTATTAAAAGAAAAAATTAGAGATTCTCAGGAAATCTCACTAAAACCAACCCAAGGTGCACAAAAATTAGCTATAAAATATCTTTCATCGCATGCGCTGCAAAAAGTATTGATGATAAAACAAAAAAATGTTCTACAACATTATAGAACGTATCAATATCTACAAAAAACTCTGCGAGACCATATGTTCAACTATTATAGTTATGTCACTATAACTACTTTTTTACATTTTAAAAGTTGATAAAAATGCCAATCAAAATCAGACCATGTTTTCTATAACTTTGTATTAATCCTTGTCCAAATAAATTATTTCGTATTCAAGACTGTTTCAATACCTGTAAATTACTTTTTGAATTATTAAAATCGGACCTTCCATTCAAAAGATATCACGAAATTAAAAATATCAATATAAACAAAAAATACACGAGGACGCGATGGGCCAGTATAGCGACGTAGCGCAGTGAGTAAAGCGGCATGAGAGGGGGCACCGAAATGCGGGAGGGCCAAAAAATTTTTAAAAATAACATTCCACCCGCGCGAAGCCGGGATGGGCCGCTAGTAGATAAAAAAGTAAACTTACGTGGACCTCAAGTAGGGTGACCTTAACCACGACACTATAACACTAACTTCCATGTACACTGCGCGAAAACACCAGAGAGACTGAGAGTAATCTATCGCACTAACGGTTATATATTGTTTACACGGCGGTATACTTGGCATAATATAAAATGACCTACCCGCTACTACTACTTTATAAGCAGAGTTGCTAACATAATAAGGAGTAGAGTAGTTTTTTAAGAATTCTATTTTGCGCTATAATATTTACATAGTTTTTTTTTTAAAGATTACTAGCAGTATGGATCACATACTACTAGTATTCCCTTTACCCCTCCAACTAAGCTAAATAGCTTGTGCTAGGAGTGGGCCACACCAGTAGTCCAATGTCCGAGATTTGAACCCACGACTTGTTGATCGTAAATCCAACGCCCGAACCACTGAGCTACTGACGCTATGCATTACATCTATTTATGAGAAAAATCATATCACTAAACTAAACTATTTAAAGCTCTTCTGTATAAATAAAAATGAAATTTTGTTCGTTGTTCTTGCTTATAGTGCTTATAATGCTTATAGTAAACTTGATTGGACCAAATTGGCTATTTTTTGTTTGAAAATGGTTGCGTTGCCTAGCAACAGTTTGTTACGAGCAAGTAGGTAGTGGCAGGAAAGGTGTGTAGATAGGAAAACGTAGACAGTTTCTCATATGAACTCAAAACCTCAGCGGAGCGGAATATATATAATGTAATACAATCTACTTAAACTAACAATATCGTAACCCTAGATTTATAATCAAAGCGCAGGTATTAAAATAGCATTAAAGTGTTGAAACGTACTCGTAGCCTGGACCCGTCCGCCGTCGACACCGCGAGCATTTACATAACGCTTCGTGCTCACAGCGCCTCCTCGCGGGATTACCATAAGCGCTTAATTATTTCGCTCATTTCGCTCACTTCGCTTATCTGCCAACTAATACTTTGACTTGCCTCGTCTGTGGTGTTGAGGCTATAGTTATATTTTACCTTCGTGTTTTCATTTACCTCATAATGAAAAAAGGAATCCATGTCAAGGACCTTTTTCTAAGGAAAGCATAGAATTATTATTTGTTGTTGATATTATTTTTTTGAATCTTATATGGTCTGTTGATGATGTGAAAAACCAACCGAGTAAGCGCAATCCAAAGACACGGCTAATTATGTATATTTTAATACTCGTAAAAAACTTAGTTCTGTAACGTTCTTCCCATAGATATCTGTGGTTCTTCCTGTTGACCTAGATTCATGAAATTTGTTAAGATGCGATGTTGTAGCAGAATGTTTATTCGAGAACCATGTCATGTTACATAACAAAAAAATACAAATTAACTTTACAGTTTAACTGACTGTGACCTATGAGTATATCAATGCTTAGGACACAGTTTTTTGACGGAAAAGTCAGCTTTGTCCCGAGATTTAAATTATACGAAACTTTCAGTGGTGAGTCTGATCCGCAGCTGTCTAAATTTGTATGTGCTAGAAAAAACATTGTAATCTAGGTGGCATGGTCAAACGCTAGATAACGAGGTCGAAGGGAAGAATATGTGCATAGTAAAGGAGCTCCCTAAACCTGCTCCTGGATATATGGAGTATATGCTATTATTGTCTTTCTAGTTTTACTATACAGTGATAAGCCTCATATTTGTTATTAAGTTACTATTAATGAGCATTTTAATGTGATAATTTAATATGGTATCTGGGCCACAAGCCCTATCCACAATTAGAGTTCTAGTCTGACCATTAATCTAGTCCTATTGAAAAATATTAAGGAACTGTTATCCAAGTTGCTCTACCTGTTTCGAATTTTCTGAAGTAGGAAACCTTTGTTACAAAAATTATCCCTTGAAGTCGCTCAATAAAGAGAGAAATTAAACTTTTGTAAATCTACCTTTGTCTTAGTAGTTTTTGCCTTCATTAAGCACCTGCAGAATGACTAATGTTCAGCCAGTCGTGATCGTTAGTGATGGCCAAGAAACTTACTCGAACAATGGCTCTTTAATTCAAAGATGTTATACAATTTCATATTTAATACATTTATATAATAATGTAACTTTGCTAATGTCTGTACATAGAAAACCAAATGGGCTTCCAATAGAAGTTATTTTTTTTTTTATCACATCATTCAAACTACTACACAAAACTGGGGGACAAGAGTGCTTGTCAAGACTATTCAAACGAGTCCAGACTCGACGGTTTTATCTTAGTTTAGAAGTTCCTATGGCCATCGTCTGACTCCATCTTGAGACCAGCTTCATGGTAACATATTGTTGTATTGTCACCGAAGTTACGTAAGTAAACCAAATTTCAATCAAATCTAACGACATTAAGTGGTTCTAATGTAACTCGCAAGATTTGCCCCATACTGACATACTCACAGGGCAAGTTAAATAAATATTAAAATATTAATTACTAGGGGCCCGTCCCGGCTTCGCACGGGTGGATAATTTTTTTTTAACATTTTGGCTCCCGCATTCTGTCGCCACCTCTATCGCCGCGTCACTCGCTGCGCTGCGTGGTACTCCACACCGCGCCGGCGGCCCGTCTGGGATTATTTTTTATTTATCTTGATATTTTTATTTCGTAATATCTTTTGACTGGAATGTCCGATTTCAATAATTCAAAAAGTAATTAACAGACATTGAAACATCGAAAAAAAAAAGTCTTCATTACGAAATAATTTATTTGGATAAGAATTAATACAAAGTTATGGAAAACATGGTCTGATTTTGATAGGCATTTTTATCAACTTTTAAAATGTAAAAAAGTAGTTATAGTGACTTAACTACAATAGTTGGACATATGGTCTCGCGGAGTTTTTTGTAGATATTGATACGTTCTATAATATTATAAAACATTTTTTTGTTCTATCATCAATACTTTTCGCAGCGCATGCGATGAAAGATATTTTATGGCTAATTTTTTTGCACCTTGTGTTGGTTTTAGTGAGAATTTCTGGGGATCTCTAATTTTTTCTTGTAATAAATATAGCCTATGTTACTCAGGGATAATGTAGCTTTCTAATGGTGAAAGAATTTTTGAAGTCGATAAAGTAGTTTTTATGTTTATTCGTTACATACAAAAATACAAAAATACAAATCTTTCCTCTTTATAATATTAGTATAGATATAGATATAGATAAAGAGGAAAGATTTGCATTTTTTGTATGTATCGAATTTACTTAAAAACTACTGGACCGATTTCAAAAATTCTTTTACTATTAGAAAATTACTTTATCACTGAGTAACATAGGCTATATTAATTACTAGAAAGAACTTGAGATCCTCAGAAATTGTAACTAAAACCAACCCAACTCAACTATCAGCTTTACATAGTATAAAACAAAGTTTGTTCCCGCTGTTCCACTTAGATTTTATTGCGGTTTTCACCAATAGATAAAGTGATTCTAAAGGAAAGTTTACATGTATAATATTATTGTAGAGAAACTGTGCGAAGGCCGGATCGATAGTAAAACATATTTTAAGAATGGAAAAATAAATTGATATTAATAAAATATGCTCAAAAAAATATACGTATTTTCTCAGAAGCTTTCATTATATTGCGGTATGATTAATTACACTACGTTGTAAGAACAAGCCCTTGAAAATAGGGATGATCATAATATCTATTTGGGAATTTCTTTTAAATCGTTTTAATCTACATCTACACAATTATATAAAGAGGACAGATTTGATTGTTTGTGTTTTTGTATGTATGTTAGTTGCGAATAGGCTCGAAAACTACTGAACCGATTTTAAAAATTCTTTCAACGATTGAAAGCTACATCTTTTTCAGGTAACATAGGCTATTTTATGTTGCCATAGATATTCTAATTAAAAAGATATGGCCATTCATGTGCCATACTGTGGCCCTTTTGAAAAGTGAAGATTTTCTCTGGAACTACAGATCCGATTTTAATAATTCTTTTACCTCTAGAAACCTACACAAGTGACAAGTGATGTAGTGTTGTCATATAACTATCTATATTTATTAATTAATAGAATATGGCCATTTTGTTGCTACTGATTCGATTTAAATAATTCTTTCACTGATAGAAAGCTACGCTATCCTAATTGACATAGGTGATGTAGTCTTGATACCACAAGGTTAGGTTAGACACCACGACCATTATTAAAATTAAATTTTTAAGGTTCCGTTAGAGGTAAGAGTTAATTGTCTCTATGTCCTTGTGTGTAAGATCTTTTTTCTCAATAATAAGTAGAAGTATTAAATATTATAAAATAATTTAAAAAATCTATCGTCACTACTCGGTTATCAAAACCTGTAGGATACTTGTTCCGTGAAATTTAGCAAATACAATAGCTGTAATTTGTTTTTTCAACTGGTAAACTGATTGCGACGTATGTAAATGTGGGAACAACAGTTTTCCGAAGCCAAAGTAGAGTTTAGTAAATTCAGATAGAACGGAATCACTGCTACGCGAGTCCGACTCACACCTGGCAATTTTTTTAACATATTGTTGTCACCATGTAGTAATCCTTACGTATTTTCGCAGTATATATATCATACATCATATTTGCTCGTTACCGATTCCTGAAAAAGTTATAAAACTAACATTGCAGCAATTATAACTTTTTAGCTGGAGTTTTTCGCTCATAGCCCAACTCGCAAATTATACAAGCAGGCCTGCTTTGATTTTTAGTTCGTAAGCCTGGAAATTTGTTTTTTGGAATTTTTGTTTTTAATTTAAGCTTAGAATCAAAATTATAAATGGTCTAACAATTATTACATTCTTACATGTTTGTAGCAGTGATGGCCTAGTGGGCAAGACATTGGTGTCTTACTCGTGAGGTCCGAGTTCGATCCCCCACACAGGCACACACCTCTAACTTTTCTGAGTTATGTGTGTTTTAAGCAATTAAATATCACTTGCTTTAACGGTGAAGGAAAACATCGTGAGGACTCCTCAGTGTTCTCCATGTTCTTAAAGGTGTGTGAAGACTGCCAACCCGCATTGGGCCCGCGGAGGAGACTATGGCCTAACCCCCCTCCTCACTCTGAGGTGACCCGGCTCAACAGTGGGCCGTTAGTGGGTTGTGATGATGATGACGTTTTAACAAGTTTTAAATAAATTTAATTACATTGCTACGTTATGTATTTAAATGATTTTTTAAGAATTATGCAATCTAACTCAACATTGTAACAAAGACTGAAACAAATCAACTGATCCTTTAAACTGGAGTACAGAAATTGTTAGAAGGGTCTAAAGCTTAGTAATACAAGCTCTCTAGGGAGACAAAGCTTGTTTTGTTAAATAAATAGCGTTAACATAGGACTACATTTATTGGAACAGGAATCTCTATTTTTTACACTCATCTATATCTATACTAATATTATAAAGAAGTAAGATTTGTATTTTTGTATGTAACGAATAAACATAAAAACTACTGGACCGATTTCAAAAATTCTTTCACCATTAGAAAGCTACATTATCCCTGAGTAACATAGGCTATATTTATTACAAGAAAAAATTAGAGATCCCCAGAAAATCTCACTAAAACCAACCCAAGTTGCAAAAAAAATAGCCATAAAATATCTTTCATCGCATGCGCTGCGAAAAGTATTGATGATAGAACAAAAAAAATTTTTACAATATTATAGAACGTATCAATATCTACAAAAAACTCCGCGAGACCATATGTCCAACTATTATAGTTATGTCACTATAACTACTTTTTTATATTTTAAAAGTTGATAAAAATGCCTATCAAAATCAGACCATGTTTTCCATACCTTTGTATTAATCCTTATCCAAATAAATTATTTCATATTCAAGACTGTTTCAATACCTGTAAATTACTTTTTGAATTATTAAAATCGGACCTTCCATTCAAAAGATATTACGAAATTAAAAATATCAATAAGTATAAACAAAAAATACACGCTGACGCGACGGGCCAGTGTAGTTCTATCTCGGTGATACTCGAAGTGCAGCGAGTAACGCCGAGGTAAAGGAGCACCAAAATGCGGGAGAGCCAAAATGTTTTAAACTAAATATTCCACCCGTGCGAAGCCGGGATGGGCCCCTAGTCTAAACTAAAATAATTATAGTCGCTGATATATTTTAATATAGCACTGTATTAAAAATTAAGAAAATATTAAAATTTGTAAGAAATTTTTTGTATATTATCATTTACCCTAAACATACGTTGAGTTAAAATTTAATTTAATTTAATTTTTAATTTTCACCCGTGAGGGGACGGGTTAGAATATTATTTCCCTCTCCCGCTGGGAGAGCATCTCGTAAGAGCCGAGTAACCCAGCATCCCCTTGGTGTTAGGGGATCATGCGAATCTGACCGCATAGTTTCATAGACGCGTTCCGGTCGAGCCATATGTGGGCCAGACTTACCACCTCTACGCATACTACATACCGCTACGCATCGGCAAAACTAGAGAATACTCTCTTGTTTTCCGATGTCCATGTGCGATGGTGACCACTTACCATCAGGTGGACCATCTGCTCGTATGAACCTTATCTAAATTAAAAAAAATGTACCCGTGCGAAGCAAAGCAAAAATATTAGTATAAGTGTAGCATTTATATCTTATAATCCAACTGTGAGACAGTTTTAATTTATTACTGTTTTTGATACTCAGAATATAAGTACAAACTCCATTAGATTTTTGATTTACTCATGAAAACTAGATGATTTAAGTGTGTTATTACCATTATATCCTATCTGGTAATTTATCGACTGCGTTATAATAACTTAACTAGCGTAACAATGCCGAGCACTGATTTGGGTCATGTCATAATCGAATTTAGATATTCATACATTACTAAAATAGAACATTTATTCATGTTTGGTTCAATTTATCTGAGAGTCATCACAAGCTAAGGTTTAAGGATCGGAATAAGAGATCACTGTTTTAACATTCAAGAATCCAATCAAACTTTTCCTTCTTAGAAATTGCAAACATACCTTACCAAACTACAGAAGTAGTCAGCAAACTGGTGGAAAAAGTGGCTACCAAACTAAATCAACCTCTTGATTCTATCAAATATTCGCGAAGACTTCAAGCAAAGAAAGATCAAACAGCTGACATTCAAGTGGAGCTAAAAAACGAAGATGTAAGAGACAAATGGATATCAGCAGCCAAGGCCATTTATACTACGGTAGCTGATATCTGCCCTTCCGAGAAAAATAATAAGAACACAGTATATATAAGAGAAGCTATGACAAAATTGAACAAGACTATATTTTGGGAAACTAAACAGGAGCTAAAATTCAAGCAGAATTTCAAGTATGTATGGTTTAAAAAGGGATTTGTAAAAGCACGTAAGGATGAGAGTTCAAAAATATACACGATAAAAACAATAGGAGACCTACGCACAGTTATTAATAATATAGCTTAAGTAATTATTTATTAATATAACTTAATAATAAAATATCGATACAATATGGACAGTTCATTAGATAATGTTTACGAGATTCTAGAATGTTCAAACATAAATAATTTTCTGAATAATATTCCCTCTACGCATGTAAATCTACTGTGTGTTCATTTCAACATAAGATCGATTATAAAAAATTTTTCTTCGCTCGAACAATGCATACTAACAACTAACAAAAGTATTGACGTTATTATTCTTACTGAGGTCAATATCTCAGATAATATCAGCTGCTTATTCAATCTAAACGGTTACCAAATGTTTACAGCTCTTAGAAAAGGAAAAAGGGGTGGAGGTATTATAATATATGTAAATAATAAACATAAATGTAGTATAAAAACAGTTACAACTAAAAACTTCGAAAACATTTCTTTCACGATCAATACTCAGTCTAATTACTCTGCAAACATTTTTGCAATATACCGTCCTCCCAGTTCTAGTAAAAATCAGTTTCTAGACGAACTCCAAACTGCTATCGACAGCTGCTCAAAAAACACGGATTTATACTTAATAGGAGACATTAACATAAACTTGATACTAGACAACCCTATAAAACATAAATATAATAATATGTTACATAGTTTAGGCCTTGTATGTGGGATAACAGTACATACTAGAATTGAAATATGTGGCGGAAATTTAAGTAAGTCGTGCATTGATCACATCTACGGTCGATCCCGCACGCAAGACCTATATACTGCGGCGAACGGTACGACACTGGCCGATCACCGGGCGGTGATACTTGCTTGCATCGGCCCACATTCACAGGCTGTTCCAAAATATAAATCGTTCCTAAATAACCAAAAGTTATTAACATTGCTAGAGGATATAGATTGGAGTCCTACGTATAAAATGTCATGCCCATTGAACATATATGATTATTTATATACAAAATTCACAGATTGCTATAGGAAATCAGAATACACTATAAAAATAAAACAGGGCACTAGAAATAACAACAATTGGATAAATAAAAAAAATTATTAAAGCTTGTGAGTATAGGGACGAATTATTTTTACAATGGATAAAAAATACCAATAACTTAATTATAAAACAAAAATATAATAAGGCTAGAAATTATGTTAACTAATAAAACTAAAAATAACTTTACAAGGTCAGAAATTATTTCAAATAAACACAATACAAAAAATCTCTGGAATATTTTAAATAAGCTGACCGGTAAGGTTTCAGTTTCTATAGATGATGCCCTACAAAATTATTTCGGTACACACGCAACCACTTGTAAAAATATTGCAGACAAATTTGCTACAATATTTAACAACAGTGTGAAAGCAATAATACCGAAATGCTCAGAACCATTGCTAGACATATCAAACTACCAAACTTCGGCAAATGTTACTATGAGATTTAAGCCCGCAGACTCAAACTCTGTGGAGAAAATAATTAAATCGCTAAATAGTAAAAAAGCGTCTGGTGTTGACAAAATAAGAACTGTTGACATAAAGAAGCTATGTGGAAAAATCAAAACGGTTCTTGCTAACTTAATAAATTTAAGTATAACAACAGGTAAATATCCTCGAATGCTAAAAACAGGGATTGTTCGACCAATCCATAAAAAAGGTAGTAAGCTCGATTATGAAAATTATAGACCAATAACAATACTACCTACAATAGACAAAATAGTCGAAAAATATATAAGTTCACAAATCCATAACTTTTACCAATGTAATGATATATTAACGAGCAACCAATACGGATTCCAATCACACAAAAACACCGCACAACTGCTTTCTACATTTACAGATAGTTTGTACAATTATATAGATAGTAAAGAGCATATCTTAGTTGTGTTTATCGACTACAGTAAGGCCTTCGACACTCTCAGACACGACAAAGTAATACAAAGTCTAAACGATAGTGGAGTTAGAGGGAAACTATTAGGATGGTGTGAAGACTATCTCCTTGACAGATCATATCAAGTAATGATCTCTGGTTCCAATAGTTTCCCTGTTCAAGTTACCGAAGGCACTGCTCAAGGCTCAGTCTTAGGACCTCTGTACTATCTCACCTACGTAAATAGTCTTTCTAATACAATTAAAGAGTGTGAGATATATCAGTTTGCAGACGACACCTGCCTGGTCGCCACTGGTCGTAGTGTATTAGAAGCCCAAATGCAACTTCAGAGAGATTTTAATACATTAGCAAAGTGGTCTCACGACGTTGGCTTAGTACTCAACGCTGGCAAAACTAAATTAATGTATATTAGTACTAGTCACAATAGAAAAACCTATTTACCTAGAATTATAGCACATACACACTTTTGCCTGCATAAGAAGAGTACTGACAATGCAACTCCTTGTAGCTGTGATACAATAGACATTGTTGACAAACACACGTACCTCGGTCTAATCATCGACGACAGACTAAACTGGAAACAGCACATTAATTACGTTTGCGACAGACTAAGAGGTATACTAGCAAAATTTTCCATAATTAAATACAAAATTCCATACAAAACACTTCTATCACTCTATAAGGCACTAGCTGAGTCTATTATACAATATGGATTATCAAGCTATGGAAGAACTTGTAAAACTCATCTCGATAGAATCTTTTCATTACAAATTCGCATCCTAAAGAAAATAGTCCCAAACAAAGTAAAAATGACATGTAAAGATGACTATAGAAGACTATTCGCATTTTGTAAAATTATTCCTATCCACGACAAAATTGAACTAACCTTACTTTGTGATCATTACTTTAATGAAAACCTCAAAAAAACACAAAAAGTATACTCGGCACGTAGAGCTGATACTAATTTAAAACTAGAATTACCAAAATATAATAATCTTTACGGCAAAAGGACACTAAAATATGTTATACCTTATCTAATTAATCAGCTACCTAAGTCACTGAAAGACGGCATTACACGTAAAAATATAAAATTGAAGCTAAAATTATTTTACATAGATCTTATAATTAATAAATATTCTTAATACACGAAATAACAAACGATGATCATAATAATTGTTATTGCTTTTAAAATTACCAAAAAACGCAGTAAAACATACTGTATATCATTTATCATATTTATAATGAGGGTGGCTGATATTGCTTCACATCGATCTTATCGTTTACTTGTATTTTTATCTCAATCTACCTACACTACATTTGTTAAGCGTGTGTAATAAAGTTTTACTAAATTTAGATGTAAGATTTATAAAATAAAATTCTGCACCATGTACCGACGACAATGGTGTACGGAAAAACTCGAATGAGTTTATGTTTACACCATAAATTAACAAACATGTAATTAATTTTTTTGTAAACAAATTATAATAAATAAAAAAAAAATAAAAAAAAAATTCAACCACTTCTTCACATTTTTCTAGATTATCTCAATTTAGAACCTTGTTCTCGATTGTCATTGCTCCATCTCTATCTTTATTGTTAAAATCCATCATTATCTGTACGTTTATTGAGTATTATTTAATTTCTTTATTGTTAAGCTTAGTGGAGACGTACTTTTTTAATATATTGTAATATTAAAAAAGTTTACACAAGTGGCTAAGTATCAGTATTAAAGTACATTAAGAAATCATTGTGGACGAGTACTTTAAAGTGTCAGTAGCTCAGTGGTTCAGGCGTTGGATTCACGGTCGATATGTCGTGGGTTCAAATCCAGACATTGAACTACTGGCGTGGCCCACGCCTAACACAAGCATTTTAGCTTACTAGGAGGGGTATAGGGAATACTATACCTATATAATCTTTTTTTTTTTAAATAAAAACTATGACACTGATGGTCATTTCAACTGACTAATAAATAAAAACAACTAACAGGACTGCAAATAAAATTAAAGCCTCTAGTTTATTTAGCGCTTTGCAAACTGGTAAGCAGCCACAGGACTGTCCTTTAAACGAATAAACGTCATGCGGTGAGCGGGAGTACGACGCGAGTACGAGTGTGGGCACACTTGCGAAACAAAATTTCACCAGCTATTTGTTCCTCGACCAACGTGACAAGCGAGTTATAAACGATGCTCGCGTAAATTATTATTACTCACACAGACAGTCAAATACATAACAGATAACATAATATATATATAGATAGACATCAAAGTAGGTGGCCACAAATATATCAACATCTCTCATATACTTGTATTATCTATATAGGAGTTATACCGCACCTAATAATATAAAAATAATATCATATTTACACCAATCCTTGGTAGAGGAGTCTGTATCTCAACACAGAGCTCTAATCATCACCGAGCGAGATCTACTTAATACGTCGATATACTTGAAATAAAATAAATATTATAATTGAGTTCCAATAATAAATATTGTTGAAGACGTTTGTTAATCGAATATTTGAATTTGCGTCCATTGGCAACACTTTATTCAGAAGAAAAGTTAAGCTGAACAGATATACCAACAGATGGAGAAGTTATAATATGGTCGACAACCAATTTGGCTCCAAAAAACGAGCGTCAGTTATATTTTAAATAATTTAATCTATAAATTTATGGATGTCTGGATGTATGTTTGTGACTCTTTCACGCAAAAACTACTGAATGGATTTTGTTGAAACTTTACTATAATATAGCTTACACATCAGAATAACACATAGGCTATAATTTATAATGATATAGTGTGAATTATCCGAAATATAGTGGGTGAAACCGCGGGGTGCAGCTAGTTTTTATATAATTTAGAATTACGACATTTTTGTTTTCTTTTGAATACCACCAGTATAATAATAATGAAGGCGATTGTTTTTAATCGTTGTAAAAGGACGTCCTCTGAACCTGATCCTAGATTACAAGCTCCAGAAACTGCCTGGATATGTGTATAATATAATATTTCGTCATTGCTTTAATATGTTCATGCAATTCTCAATTGTCATTCTTTCTATAATTTAAAAAGTTAAAGGAATCAGAAGAAGCAATCATATTATGGAAGTAAAATACCATAGAATATAGTTAAGGAAATTATTTGCGGTCAGTTATTTGTCACACGCATGGATTGAGCATAATGTTTTTCTCGCTTTGATTCACAAAAATAAAGAAAAGTATAAAAATATATTTTTTGTATCAAATATCGTATTTTTATCATGAAAGCATTTCTATGTAAAGGCTTCAAAAGCTTATTATATAAGGTTTCTTATAATATAATAGAAGGATAGCTACCACAAAGAAAAAGACGCAGGGTTTAGGCACGCAACTATTAAATGGCGACTTTGAACGGAATATAGCTATTTAGTATAATTTTTAGGATACTAACAATTCGCTCGATAACCAAATTAAAAAAAAAATTAAATACCATAATAAAAGTGTACGTGCTAGCAACACAGCTGTTATGATAGGTCTGCGGCAGTTTGACAAGTAATTTTGTAGAATAAATATTGACTAGTAAAATCTAAGAATAGTTAAGTATAAGTTATGTGAGCCTTAAATATATTTATTACGTTAGTGACGTTGGCAGGCGCTTTTTAAATTTGCTCCAGGGTCTCAACTCCCAAGCACTGCTCGACTCATATAAAATGCATGTTACTTTTTTCTTTTTTTTATGGTAGATAGAGTGCAAACGAGCAGACGGTCCACCTGATGGTAAGTGTCCACCATCGCCCATGGACATCGACAAAACAAAAGAGAAGATGCGTTGCATCCTCGAAGATAGAGTGGGGAGGGGGAGAGAAGAAAAAAATGCTGCAGTTTCAGTGGATCCTGAGCAAGAGCCTAGAGTCCACTAAGTCTGCAGAATTAGCATTATGGGTTGGGTGAGGGAGGGGAGACCAAGAGAGAATATAAGGGTAGTAGTGTGTACTGTATACGAACCTTCTAAGACTAAACAGCAATCAGTTTATACTTTAAAACATTTCCTGTGTTTAATAATACATAAGTGCTTACCACTGGATATTGACAATTAATTTGCATTACAAGCAAACTGTTCACCCTCTATTACATTCCTCTAAGACGTTGGACTTCCAATTAATAACACTATAACGCGTCTGAACTTCGTTTGAGCTCGAAATTGAGACATTGTGCTCCCAAAACGTATTTGCTAAGAAAACATCTACTTCGCACACAATAACAGTGTACGTTGGGAAGGCAATTTTCATAATGTTGCCTCTATATCAGTGATTCCCAAATTGTCTATCGATCTACTATCAAGGGTCGGGGTTCACGTAAAAAGAATTGGGAGAAAAGTAGCCTATCAGTGTGTGCCAAATTTCAGCGAAATCCGTTAAGCCGTTTTTGCCTGATTAAGTAATAAACATTCAAACATGCAATCTTTTACGTTTATAATATTAGTAAGAAGAAAGATGAGGAAACAGCAACGTAATAAATACACCATATATTATGCAGAGTGGTTTACGGTTCAAATAAGTTTGAGAAACTGTGCTCAACACTCTAGTCGACAGTCTATGCTGTAGTCTCAAGTCTTTTGGGAAGACATGCTACAGATTTAAAATTCGTAGTAAAGTGCTACGTAAGCTCTACGTTTTTGTAAACGGCCATACTACTTCCTACTAATATTATAAACGCGAAAGTTTGTAAGAATGTATGGATGTATGTTTGTTACTCTTTTACGCAAAAACTACTGAATGGATTTTGATGAAACTTTACAATAATATAGCTTATACATCAGAATAACATATAGGCTATAATTTATAACTGTATAGTGTGAATTATCCAAAATACAGCGGGTGAAACCGCGGGGTGCAGCCAGTGTACAATATTTTTTAAATATTTATATACGAGTACATGGATTTATATAAATCTATAAATTTTAATTTTTTTTTAATTTTTAGGGTTCCGTATATTAAAAGGAAAAAGGCACCCTTATAGGATCACTTCGTTGTCAATCTGTCTGGCTGTCCAGACCCCTTCTCTTGAGAACGCGTGGAGGTATGAAGTTGAAATTAATGTGGTTACTCACAAAATTTTAGGGACTTTACGGTGACCTTGAATTATGAAATTTGGTAACGAGGAATGTGATTCAGCACACTTTAAGGAAAAAATCCAAATACCATAAAATTTACATAATTATTTTAATACAATTAGTAAACTAACGGCCTATGTTGATGTATCGAGACGACAGTTTTCCGACAGCAAAATTAAGTTTCTCGCACTTGGCCAAATTATTATTTTATTTAACTCCAAGATAGCAAATGGTACAATACTTAAAAAAAAATTAATGTTTCTGAATTATCAACCTAGAAGGTAGAAAACACTGTTCCTTAGATTTAACCGTTAGTAACACTGTTTATAAATTAGTGTTACGCATAGTACGTTTTGTACTATTTCATCTAAACCGACGAGTAGACAATATATAACTTTTAAAACTATAGATTAGTGGCAGTCTTTCTGGTGTTTTCGCGTTTACATAGAAGATAGTATTTTAGTATCTATGGTTATGTAATCCTAATTGAGGTCCACGTAAGTTTACTTTATTATGTACTAGCTGTGCCCGCGACTTCGCCCACGTGGAATAGCGATAGCGATGCTTTCAACCCCTTACAACCCTTTTTTCGCAATAAAAAGTACCCTATGTCCTCTCTCTCTCATAACAAATTTCATTTAAATCGGTTCAGTAATTTTGGCGTGAAATCGCGACCATCCCCTATTGCCAATTGTATTTTTACACCCTTGAAGTTAAAACTTTTACAAACGTTGAATGTCATATTTATTGATATCGATTCAATAGCCTAAGAAATAAGTTTCAAGCTTATAGCTCTAAAAATGACGATACTTCTATACAACTTTCATCCCCCCTTTTCAATCCCTTACAACCCTTTTTTCGCAATAAGAAATACCCTATGTCCTTTCTCAGGCTCTAGACTATCTGTATATCAAATTTCATTTAAATCGGTTTCGTAGTTTCGGCGTGAAAGCGCGATACACAGACAGAGTTACTTTCGATTTATAATATTAAGTTAGGATTAGGATTGTAATAAGCCGAGATCGAGCCGTGAAGGTAAGAGTTTACGATTATAAAAAAAACTGTAAACCTGCTCTTGGGTCTCACGTTTGAGTGTTACTGCTCAGTATAGGTTTTATATTCTAAGCATAACTATTGTTAAATATTATGGTTGCCTAAATTTAGAATTATACAATTGTAGTATGTCATACAAAATATAATACATGATACTAATTAAAACATAAATTAGCATATGAAATAGTGACTGTTAAATTAGAATTAATTTAGTACAAATAAAAGCCAGCTCAGCTTAAAACCTCATAATGTCCTGTACAGGCTGTATAACTAATCTACAATGAATGATAAAACAGTCATTGTACGTCAATAACAGAGATTACTGGTAACAATGCTTTCAGCTGACCCCAACTCATTTATTTAGTATTGTATTGACAGCGTGCGTTAATATAACAAAACATTTATTAATTAACTTGCTAGTAAATGTACATCGTAATTATTTTTGATATTCAATCGCATGTATAAAATATGTCAGACGACATTTAGTGATAGTAACACTGTTTCATCATCATCATCATCACGACCCATCAATGGCCCACTGCTGAGCCGGGTCGCCTCTTCAGAATGAGGAGGGCATTAGGCCATAGTCCACCACGGTGGCCCAGTGCGTAGTAAGATATTTAATTTCTTTAAACACACATAACTCAGAAAAATCAGAGGTGTGTGCCCAGGATCGAACTTAGACCTTGAAATTGAAATTTCAACCACTGGGGCATCACTGTTCATAAATTAGTATTCGCGTGTAGTTCCTTTTATGTTATAATATAGAATAACCTTTAGTGCGATAGATAGATTAGTGTCATTCTCTCTGGTGTTTTCGCGCAGTGTACATTGAAGTTAGTGTTATAGTGTAGTGGTTAAGGTCACCCTTCTTGAGGTCCACGTAATTTTACTTTATTGTAGTTAGCGAGGTCGTGTGGAGGTGAGAGTTAATATATTATGAAAGAGCTCTTTAAACCTGCTCCTGGGTCTCAAGCTTCAGACCCCCAGCCCACAGTAGCATTCAAGATATATATTTTCCATCTTTTAAACTAGGCAACAGATTTTGATGCGGTTTTCATCAATAAACAGAGTGATTTATAGGTTTATAATATGTTAAATATATACCTATTTAGTAGAGTTAACCCGAGAATTTAAAGTGATGGTGAAAGAAAGAAAAATTTTTTTGGCATAGTTCGAAGCCGGGACGGGTTGCCAGTATTTAAATATGTTATGGTTTTGTTTGTTATTGAAAATTACCAACTGCTTCCTTTTTATTCATTATTATTAACTGCAATATTATACACTAACCTATCACATTTTTGATCCAGTTTAACTGTAAGTTTATAGAATGAGAACCAAATCCGGTGAATAAATAGTACAAAACATTATATCCTTATTAGTTATTATACTATTGTAATAAAAATATACATTTTCTCATTTTGAAAACTGCGGAATGGTAAAATAATAATTTTTTTATTGTTATAGGTTTATTTTTAATTACTATTAAAAAGTACAAGGAATGAAAGAATATTAGTAGAGTTATGTGGGTATAAATGAAATAAAATAAATGGAAGTACTCACAAATACAAAGTTATAAACAGTGTTACTAACTTAAATAATTTAACACTACGTTTTAAAAATTGTAAACTAATATTATTTAGCGCTTTGTAAACTAGTGGCAAAGGCTGGACTTAAATCGAATAAACGTCGCAGAGTGTGGGGATGGTTGTATTAAATTTTACTCTCTATTTATTATGTCAAGTAAATAGTTTTGTTATTTATAAGACACAATTTTACAGTTGAGACGTTATCTATCTATATCTATATCTATACTAATATTATAAAGAAGTAAGATTTGTATTTTTGTATTTTTGTATGTAACGAATAAACATAAAAACTACTGGACCGATTTCAAAAATTCTTTCACCATTAGAAAGCTACATTATCCCTGAGTAACATAGGCTATATTTATTACAAGAGATCCCCAGAAATTCTCACTAAAACCAACACAAGGTGCAAAAAAATTAGTCATAAAATATCTTTCATCGCATGCGCTGCGAAAAGTATTGATGATAGAACAAAAAAAATTTTTACAATATTATAGAACGTATCAATATCTACAAAAAACTCCGCGAGACCATATGTCCAACTATTGTAGTTAAGTCACTATAACTACTTTTTTACATTTTAAAAGTTGATAAAAATGCCTATCAAAATCAGACCATGTTTTCCATAACTTTGTATGAATTCTTATCCAAATAAATTTTATAATGAAGACTGTTTCAATACCTGTTAATTACTTTTTGAATTATTGAAATCGGACATTCCAGTCAAAAGATATTACGAAATAAATATATCAAGATAAATAAAAAATAATCCCAGACGGCCCGCCGGCGCGGTGTGCAGTGCCTCGCAGCGCATTGAGTAACGTCGCCGCGTTACTCGCTGCGACAGAATGCGGGAGCCAAAATGTTAAAAAAAAAATTATCCACCCGTGCGAAGCCGGGACGGGCCCCTAGTTTTTAATATAGTGCTAACTACTCTGAAACTAATTATATATGTAGGATACTAAAATAAAAAGGAAATGGATGGATGGACTATCTCAAAAGCCATATGGGCGATAACAACTACATTGTAAGGACTTACGTGACCTTAATCAGGCAGCACTATCACTATCCAGGGACTATTTCACTTCTTGAGAGACCGCGCACGACTAAGACCTCAATCAGATTGTCGATGGCATAATATAAAGGGTCGAGACTAGCTAGTATTCCCCTCCACTGGTGCGGCAGACGGAAGTGATTATTATTCTACTCTAGCACCATAGACACCGATGACGAATCGATTATTCGATTAATCTTTCAGTCGTTCCCGACATATATTATACTACTGAGAGCAGAGAAAAAGGGGATCTGATAGACTCCCTAGGTAAGGAAGGGAGAAAGCTATACAGCTAGGAATATTTTTATTGCAGTTTTAAATATTTGTTAATATAACATAGTGTTGTAATTATTTTGTAAGCGTAAAAAATTTCAAACAGATTTGTTTAATTTTTTTCTTAGTAAGTACTTTTAGGTTGGATAAGTCATTTAATAAATGTCGCTAAGACTTGAAACGTTTATACCGTTGATATGTACTTATTCATAATATGAAACCTTAATTTGGATTATAAATAAACGTGTCTCACATTTAACAGCTAAAGAGGTAGTTAAACATTGAATTAATCCGCACACATGATAGCCGCGCATAAATTGAGACATTCTGCTACCAAAATGTGTTTGCTGAGAAAACATCTACTTCGCACACAATAACAGTTTACGTCGAGAAGGCAATTTTCATAATGTAGCCTCTCGAGCGTTGTATAGCAGTCTTTTTGGACTATTCCGCTACAGATTTCTGATTCGTATTTTTGATTACTATGTCTCTATATTTAGCGGTGTATCTTTTATTATCTGACTAATATTAGTATGTTTAGATATTTGGAAGTTTGTTACTCAATCACGCAAAAACGACCGAACGGATTACAATGAAATTTGTTGCTGTATAAAAAGTAGAAAAATTCGTAGTTCCTGCAGTATAATAATAAAATATATTTTTTGAACGCCTAAATATTTTTATAGAGCAAAAAATATCCCACTCGGGATAAGAGAATCGGAAACCCTTCACAGGTTCAAAAGATCAGTATCATTATATAAATAAAAAAGACGACACTTATATGTAACATCCATTTATTAAATATATTGATTTTGATGTAATATATTTTATTATATTTTATCTATACATCGGTATATTGGAGTTGAGAAAACCGAGTCGTGGATAGGGAAACTCTTCGGAGGATGAGTCTAAAATATTGGACTGGGTTTTGAGGATCTAATGATGGAGGCAGGAGGTTGATAGTGAAACCCTAAAGAGACTACTAGCTACAAACTTCATTTTATATCTAAGAAAATCCAAGTGAAATATTTAGTAATTTTATTTATCCTAAAAAAATATTATCATTTGTCGGCGTAACTTTATATTATAATAATTCTCTTCATTTTAACTTAAGGGCTTAGGTATTGAATTTCTTTAAACTTTTTCAATAGTCCCAGCTAAGTAAAGCCTTTAATAGCTAACACAAAATATAGGATTACCTATTTCTAGAAACGTTTACGGTTCGTTACGGTTTTATACTGAATAAATTGTTCTTTGTAAAAGTTTAATGATCCTTTCGGTGGATGAATTATATATTTTGTACTATTTTGTATATTTTATATTTTATCAATGAGTTCTAGTCCTTGTGGCCGACTGCTATTTGTAAGTCTGAACAAAAGAAGAACGGATAATTGCACATTGTGAGCGGTCTGCGTTACTGTATATATAAGTAGTACAATCCAGTACATCTACTTTTTTGACACGTAGCGGGCGGGTCAACTGTTGTGTAAGAATCAATCACGTGTCGTGCGCTCCTCTCGCTACGCTCTTCCCGCCAAAGGTGTCTTTAATAGATATACTTTACTAACCAACAATTACCTGTATTGATGTTTTTATATTATTTTTTATTGGAAAGATCATAAAACTTATTTGAAGTAAGCCAAAAAATTTTAATATTAATATTTTGATTGAAAAAAAATCATAATCAGAATACAATAAAAGGCTTATGAGCAACGTTTTTGTATTTCAAAAGTTCAAATTACATGAAGCCATTTTTGTTACACCTTAGATTTCCTACAATGGACTAGTATACATAAATTCTGTAAAACAGACAAACAGAAATTTATGATTATATTATATTTCGATACAAAAAGTTAAAATGATTAATTACGCAAAGCCAACGCAACGCAAAGAACAACAAAGAATTCACAAAAAACCGCAGATCATGGTTAGGGTTCCAACGTCTCTTTTGTTAGCGTAATTTGACATTTTTCCGTCAAAGTATTTTTGTTTGTTACATAAAAATACGGTCAATAACTCTTAAATAGACAAAGATTTTATTACCAACTTTGTATTTTTTTTACTCGGAGATAATTTTTTTTATTTTGGAGATTTGTTTTGAAAAAATACGGATCATTCATAAACAAAATTATTAAAATAAAAATATGAATTACTCCGAATAAAACTAATTTAATACAGTCACCAAATATCGATACCCACAGGACATCAATTTAGAAGAATTGATATTAACTTGTATAAGTCGATTTATTGTATTGTTGAAAACAATTATTCATAAAATGCAAAAAAAAACATTAATATAATCGAATAAATTACCTTTAAAACAAATAAAACTTCATCAGAATCAGTGCATTATCTTGGGAGCTACGATGCGACAGACAGACTTTTTTTTTTTATTTTTAAAAAGATTCCTGGCAGTATGGATCACATACTACTAGTATTCCCTTTACCCCTCCTAGTAAGCTAATAAGTAGCTTGTGTCTGGAGTGGGCCACGCCAGTAGTCCAATGTCCGGGATTTGATCCCACGACTTGTTGATCGTGAATCCAACGCCCGAACCACTCAGCTACTGACGCTTCAGACATACAGATACACTAGGGCGTTTCAAGAAAAAAAAAATATTTTTTCTCGGAACCAGGCTCAAAAGTTTCGTTTACATGCCAAAATAGGCCTCTGATAATATGAGCCCTTAATATTAATATTTAGGTAGTCCGCATCGCAGTTTTCGATTTCCCATAAGAATAACACAGGAAAAAAATTTTTTTTTCTTCTGATTTTTATAACTAACTAACTAAGATACACACACAAAAAGGAGTTTTTTTCAGGATAATGGGAACAATAATAAATACGTAATAAATAACAATATAATAGACTTTTGGCTTCTGGTGATCTATTTATTAATTGTCCCTCAAGTACTTCACTATCTAAGTGACATAAGAGCCCTAGCAGTGTTTGGAACTTGTGTTGCAAATCCAGACCTTCTTTGGGAGCATTTACTTACTTACTTTGCATCAGTTGCACTGTATTGCACTGTACATTTCCTAATAGTTTTTGGGGGTTACTGCCTGTCTACTAATAATTCAAATTAAAATACAGACGTAGTAACAAAATTATATTGATGAGTCTATCTCTCTCTCTCTCTCTCTCTCTCTCTCGCTTTCTCTACTATAATAAATATATAATGATAGTCCTGAAATGTACGGCTATGGATATTAATTTTCACTTTATCAGCTGTTGCCTACATGGAATGATTTACGTAATGATAAATTGTTGTAATTTGCGTCTCCTAGCAAGACAAGTGACCTACGAAGCTTTGTCATATTACTATTTGTCTCATTAATCTTTTTGGGTAATTTGTTATGAATTTTACACCAAAATTACAAGAACTCAGACCATTGTAATAATTTTATATTAAATTATTACAAGGTGTAATTTTACTTTTGACCAGTATATGGATTAACGAATTAATAAGTTGTTTAATACTAATTTAATTTATTAAAATAAAGTAAACGAACTATTATAGATTAGGCTTTCGGACTCGTGAGGCAAATCAAACTTTGTAGATAGCTTTATAATTCATCGACAATGACCACTGTCAATTATTATTGTATAACAATTGCGAAAAATATATATTTTTCCTTTACGGGTTCTATACTAAATAATTACCAAGCATACTATTAAGTTGTATTATATGACTCTAGGTTAAACCAACGCTATAGTATACGTAAGCGCCCTTATTTTTTATTGCATTGAAATTAATGATTCCACAGTTCCAAGAGGCTGCTGACCTGAGTACTAATTTCAACCTTATATCCTCAAGCATTCTTACTAAAAAGGATTTTCAAAGTTGTATAAAGGTTCCCTTTTATAAAAATATATATGTTGGAAACTAATTACAACAATATATATGGCGCAACACGGTCAGGATATAACTAAACGTTACGATCTCTGACAGGAACTATTATGACAGAAACCTAAGCAGTGCCTTGGACTTGTGACCAAAGTGTAGGCTTAAGGACGTTCTTTAAGTGATCACAACACTAGCCTCCACTCCTTAGTTTCACCGTCTAAACCTAAGATTAGACTAACATTAACCTAACCCAACACAAGGCTAACCTAACGTAAGACTTACCTAAACCTAACTTACACCTCCGACATACATTTTATATTATTTAATCTACACACGTTACTACGTAGTCAATAAGTAGATTAAAATAAAATTAATAAGAGAAACGTTAATTAGTTATCACATTGAAAAATACCTCAACTTTTAACAACACGGCTCCATCAAAACGAAATTGCAAACAGAATTTAACTCCAACTTTATTTAGCGCAGTAGAGTGATCAACTTTGGGCTTAATCGAATAAACATCAGATGTGGTAATTGCGGGCGCGACGCAGTGTGGAGTGTGGAGTGCGAACACGGGAAACACTTGTCACCTGCTTTTTGCATGAAAAATGACGATGGATTTCATATTACGAAGATTAAAACTATAAATCAATCGACGAACCGGCTTCAACGTTTAAACCATCGGTTTTTGGAAAATCACTTTTTAAATGGTAGTCATGATTACACATAAATTTTGTAGTAGGAGTATTACTTTATATTAATTTTTAACTTAATTCTTCACGTGACACACCTTGTAATACAAATTCACTATTAGGCACAGCATTTACAAAAGCACTAGTCGACCCGCCCGGTTTCGCACGGGTGAAATTTATCACATAAACAATTTATAAAAATATTTTCTATATATTACAGGTGCTTACGACGATAAACATATTTTATTATTATTCTGCAGGAACTATCAATTTTTTCGGGATAAAAATTAGCCTATAATCTAGGTTATAGTTCAGCTGTTTTTCCGTGAATTAGTAACAAACATACAAACTTTCACATTTTTATTATTAATAATTAGATAGAAATTTAATTATTATAGAGCATCTTAAACATCTTATTACAACTATTATGTCGAAATAATACTCAAGGCTTACGATCCAGATATAGTTTTATTGGATCTTGCTAAAAACTATATTGAAACTGTTTGACAACTGATAGTTTAATTTCTTAAGCTAGCAACTTGGTTGCAAATACTGTACTACTGACTGTATATCCTTGCAAAAATAAAAATATATAAGGTAAAGTTTAAAGATCTGAGATAAATTGAAAGAGCGATGATACTTAAGCGAGAGAAAATTATTACTTATCGTCAGAACGAAAGAATTCTAATATTCGTGCAGTTTCTCAGACGATTGGAAGTTAGACTAACTTTCCGATCATACAAATGGTTTGACTAATTTGAAACAATTTCTTCTGGGAACAAAGACGCTGAAAACTTGCAAACATTGTTAACGAATTTTACATTAAGTTAATTTTCAAAAAATATAAAAGCCACAAGAAGTAGGAGTGAAATTAATAAACCAAGGACAGGTTTATAATTAGGACGTAGGATGTTTCTGGGATAATGAAACATTTATGGGTGTTGTGTGGAAGTGCTATTAGTCGGATAATTAGCTGTCGTCAGTAATTCTCTCGTGTGTATTCCGCTTTGTGTTGGACATTGGATTGTCTGTGTCATGTTTCTTTTACCCCAGTTATTATTTGACCTTATGAAACGAATGGTTAAAAACTGTAACCTGGAAGAACTGTAACCTAAAATTAATTAAAATATTAAAAGCAGATAAATTTATTTGAAAAGAGTCTATAGAACAATTTTTATTCAGTTCAATTTTAACACAAGTTTAATAAAACAACTTTAAAAATTTGAAAAATTTGCGGAAAGTACAGTAAGTTTAGATTTCTCTGGGAGTATCAAAATATTTATCTTTTGATTAATTTGGTTTATAAATTTGATTTTTATAGCTTCAAGGTACTGTAGACCTGAATATTTATTATTAATTTCAATATGATACCTCGACAAATTCCTGGAAAGAAAGGTCCTGAAAGACGGACGGAGTTCGACCGATCTCCAACAAAATTTTAGGTTAGGTTAGTTAACTGTTGGTTAAAGTTATCGATTAGCTTAGGTAGTTTTTGTAAAGCGCTCTTTAAGATCTCAATACCCATCTTACATGCATGTTATGGTGTTGTCTTTTTAGTATTGCTGCGAGGTTTTGTCCATATATACTTAAATAATTTATAAAGATTTTTTTTTTTTTATGTAACTAGGTCGGCAAACAAGCGTACGGCTCACCTGATGGTAAGCGATTACCGTAGCTTATAGACGTCTGCAACACCAGAAGCATCGCAAGCACGTTGCCGACCCTATCCCCAATTCCCCCCAGGAGCTCTGGTCACCTTACTCACCAACAGGAACAAAACACTGCTTTAGAGTAGTGTTATTTAGCTGTGATCTTCTGTATGGTCGAGGTACTACCCCAGTCGGGCTGCTCCATATTTGAGTTAGTCAGTTAATTTGATTGTCAGATTGTCGGTCATTTGTAAGTTAACATATAAAACTTCGGTGCAAACAAATTATTCATATTTTATAACATTACTTTAGGAGTTATGGCAATCTGAGTTGTAGCGCATATAGCTGCAGTAGCAGCCGTGACACGTACAATGTGAACGAAGTCGGTTAAAAACGAGGAGGTTTTTAATTCGATTGGTACTTTTTTTAATTTATGTATACCAATTACGTTGAGATTTATGATCCGATTTATGTGATTCTTCTTTAATTTGATGCGGAATAGTTACTATTTGGTCCTATAAAATTTTTACATAGTTTGGCCAAGTAGTCTCATTTTATATGAACATTTTTCCGTTACCGTTTCATGGGATCTATATTGTTTAAGGCGCGAGGCACCTTTCGTAGTTCTACCCATAGTTACTTAAAATATAATTACTATTTAATATACGACAATAAAAAGCAACGAAATATTATAGTCTACCTGATGTAATTTAGAAAAATCCTAGTGTAGTTTACAGATCAACCTATTACAGACACTAAAAAGTAAAGAATAAAAAAAACTACGTTAAAAAAATCGTCTTCAAAAACTAAAAAAATGCACTAAAAAGTAAGAAATATTGTGCATATTTGCTGTATTTTTGGAACAAATTAATAGATATAGGGTTAGCAATTTCTTAAAGCTTTATATTCGAGTCTATTACCTTTTATTTGAATCCAAGACTGTATGTAACCTCTGTTCCGATAGACATGAGCCAGTTGTCAAACGGAGCTCGCCTGGTGACCATTGTGCCTGTGAGAGATTTTTCCGTTTTAAGTTTTAGGATTTGTTTCAGATTTTATGTAATAAAGGTACAAACCTTAACATTTATCCGTCTATGGCATTTAGATTATAAGAAAATAACATTTTAAAATAATGGCTAATCACTTAATAGAGCTTGTTTCGAATGCTTTTTAGCAGTATTAGTATTGTATTTTTTATAATTGTAAAAATTAAAATTTCTATATAAAACTGGCAAAAGTATCTATTTTTCGTTTATACTCCAATTTTTATTTTTTTGAAAGAAATTTCGCTCATTATATGTTTTGAAAAATTAACAAATAAATGATTTAGACAGTACTTTTAGTACCTTTTCCCGTAATGTTGCACGAAATAGGAACATCAGGAGTATAATGCATTATTCATTGCAGCAGAGCAGTTCAAAGAGATTTTATAATATTATTTTAGTTCATTAGAATACCATAATTAAACTGTTTACCCGTATTTACGTTACCCACTACAAAAGCTTTGACATTAAAACGGACTGATTTTACATTGATTGTGTGTTATCTATATCTATACTATTATATAAAGAGGAAAGATTTGATTGTTTGTATGTTTCTTTGTTTGTTGCGAATAGGCTCGAAAAGTACTAAACCGATTTTGAAAATTCTTTCACCGATAGGAAGCTACATCCTTTCCGGCTAACATAGGCTATGTGGTGTTGCCATAAATACTCTAATTAAAAAGATACGGCCATTTAAGTGCCATAAGGTGGTCATTTTGTAAATTGAATAGTTTTTCAGAAACTAAGAATCCGATTTGAATATTTTTTTTCACAGATAGAAAACCACACTACTCCTGAGTGACAAAAGTGATTTAGTGTTGCCATATACATTTTTTAATTAATAGATTATGGCTTTTTTGTTGGTGCTAATACGATTTTAAAATTTCTTTCACTGAAAGAAAACTACACTATTCGTGAGGGGACAAAGGTGATTTAGTGTTGCCATGTACATTTTTTAATTAATAGAATATGGCCATTTAGTTGTTACTGATACGATTTTAAAAATTCTTTCACTGAGAGAAGTCTATAGTATTTCCGTCTCTCATCCTCTTATAATACTATCACTCTCATTTTTCTCTCTTTAATTTTTATCTTTATCTGTTTAGCATGATCAGTCTCCTTTCACTTTCCTTCTTTCGATTATCTCTCTCTCTCTCCCCCCTCTCTTTTTCTCTCTTTCGCTCTCTCTCTCCTTTACCTATCCAATATTATTTTTGCTCTGTGCTCCCTCTTTTATTATCTGTTGCTTTTCTTTATCTTTCTATTATTTTTTATAACTTTTTCTCACTCTCTCTCTTTTTTCAAATAATGAAAACCTACACAATTATAGAGTGACAATTTAAGGACATCAATTATAATATTACTTTAAATACCCGGAGTGAAGCGAGGGCAGGCAGCTAGTATTTAATAATTTAAAAATAAATTTTGATATTGTGACAAATTAGTTAAAAATCAAAGTAAAAAATAATGTAAAAGGCACGTAAATAATAACATACACTTTATACAAGAAATTTTAAAGAGCTATTTCGGAAAGCAAAATAAAATTAACAACTCATATATTCCATAAGGGTTCCATTTCACTACATTTACTCTCCACGATGATAGTCAACATTCATTCTTCGCTTTCTATATGAAATAACTCTTCATATCGCCTTGCTAACAATTTCATCTGGGATTTTATTTATAATCACAAATCTAGAGGTATTAATTTATCCTGAATATATAGAAAATGTGGAACTTGGTAAGGTTTTCACAAACATAAAACAAATTAATTTTGTGCCTAATATAATTTAAATATTAAATAAATAAACTAAGTCCTTCTATCTTTATGGCCGGGCAAATGATTATATTAAACAAGTTATATGTATGTTCATTACACCAATTGAGTTACGGAAAGTTCGAAATTACTTACAAAATATAATTGGCTTTCATGTGAGTGAGTTTTAATTTTGTTAAGCTATGGCCTCGTATAGGTCGCTGAATTATTAAAATTATTACGAGCCATGCAGTCGGTTATGCTGAATGAATAATTATATTATAATTGCTGTAAATTATTATTATTGGGATTTATATGATGATTATGATAATATATCTCAATGAATTTTGATTTACTAACTATTTTTTTTTCTTGGGTACTTTGAACCTTTAGAAATTAGAATATTCTTACTTACTGTAGTGAAAATCACTTGCAATATCAAGACTATAATAATAAGAACAGGATTAATATCAATACCAATTAAGCAAGACCAAGACTAAGGTTGCAATACTAAAATAAAAATGAAAACTTAATACTTTCTCGGAACGAAACATTAAAACATAAAACAAGGAGTAACCGTTCTTAGTCTTCATAATTTAGAAAGGAGGAGGAGGAGGAGTGAACGAAAGAGGAGATTTTATATCTTTCATGCCTGTCTTAAAGTCCTGTGGAGAGAGTCTTGTTAAATTAGCAACACCAAGACTTAGCATGCAAGGCAAAGACAAAGACTAGAATCACTTGAACCAGACCTAGATTTAACACTAAATAAACAAGACCAAAGTAAAAAATAGAAGCATTTGAACTATACCAAGACCAAGATCGAGTAAACAAGACCAAGATTTATCGT
The DNA here is from genome assembly GCA_905147385.1 of Limenitis camilla. Lineage (NCBI taxonomy): Eukaryota > Metazoa > Arthropoda > Insecta > Lepidoptera > Nymphalidae > Limenitis > Limenitis camilla. The sequence goes on from LR990240.1 coordinate 9,254,569, forward strand.
GCAAGACCCAGAACAAGAATAGAAGCTTTGAGTAAGATCGACACGAATACTAAGAGAGCAAGACCAAAACTGTCCCAATGAATCTTGTTTCTTTTATTTATGTTCTTGATATTGACTTTCCCTCTGACTAAAGTTCTGCTTAAAAAAACAACTTTCTGAATCTGATGAAATTTTCAGAGTAAACGTAAAATTTTAGTTCTAAAAATGTTTTTCTGCGACTAAATAATGTTTTTCAGTAATTAACGGAAATGTATACAGTCCTTTGAGCCGCACATTGCGAATGCAAACCATGTCAGATGTATTTGGGTACATTTTGAATTCTATTCTGTAATTAATTTATTCTTGAATGAAATGATACTTACAAAAGTTTTTTACTTTACAAAAGTGGTAATTAAGTTTTTAGTATATACTTATTATTTCATAAATACATCAATTTTAGAGTGTTTTTTAAGGGAACTTTACATTCTGAGGGTTTCTATGGTATTTTCTTTTAAATATTACCAATTACTCATTTATTTTAGTACCGATACATAATTCTGCAAAATATATACTTATCATAGGAGCAGTATCTCCAACTACAATGGGTAGAAAAATAAACTCACGAGATTTAAAAAAAAAATGAAACCCAGCACCAATACATTAAACCACACTTGCATTCCTTTAGATGATTTTAACTATGTGAAATCACTTGGACGACTACCTCATATCGATTGTATAATACAAAGTCGGGGTTAGTTACACCATTTTTAAATCATCAAGCCGGACCGATTTTAGTATAATTTGGTACAAAGATACTCTAAAGCTTGAGAAATGACATAGAAAACCTGTTATGGCGGAAATAGGACTTGAAAGGGATTAAAATAGGGAATGAAAGTTGGTATGTGAGTTCGGTATATATACCAACTTACTATATATTATCTAGTAATTGTGTATAGGAACTACGAACAGTCAAAAGATTCTTAACAAATATAATAAAATTTACATAGGATTGAAGTTCTTAATAGAATACCCAAAAGATGAAAAAAGAAATGCTAACAAATATAACAAAATTTACAAAGAATTAAAGTTTTTAATAGAAAACCATAAAATTTAAACAGTCCATTACTATACTAACTAAGCTTGTCTGAGTTGGCTAGCCAAGCAGTTTCGTGGTCAGATAAACAAAATAGTCCAGAGCTTATGGTAATTTCGCATGTAATCCACGCCAAGTACCTACGAAAAAACACAAAAATGAGAGATTTAGAGACTGCTTTTGCAAGCTGCTGCTGGAATAATAGATAGCTCGAGTATCTCCATTAATTTTATACTCGTAACTCAAAACACATATTACAATTTATTTAAAATAAAGATTTTTTGTTTATTTTGAGAAGATTTTCTGTAAAATAGCCAACTTAAATTGTAAAATAACTTAAGCCTATTAATTTTGAGGAAGAATATATCAATTTTTTTAATGCTAAAATGAGTTTTATAAAGTGTTGAGTTGTATAAAATTTTTCCCATTTTATTTAAGGCTAGCCGACCCTTGCAACTTCGTGCATGTGCTGCTCCGCTACTATTGGTCTTAGCGTGATGATATATATTCTAGAACCTTTATCGATAAATGGTCTACCCAACACTGAATGAAAAACGAAAAGCAAACAAACTCTTCAGCTTTATATATTAAGTATACCTAGATCAGCAGTACACTGTATCTCATACAACAGCTGTATCTATTTATATTTTGTGGTGTATAAATAAATTATTACGATATATCAAACACAAAATCATTAGCTGCTAGATTTGACTTTAAAAAGGCAATGATTTATTTCCTATCATATAAGAAATTTAGTTTTATTAAGTTCAGTTAAATCATGTCTATCTAAAAATACATTTATATTTTATACTATCATTTTTGATGTTTATTAAAGTAATAAGGCAAATGTGTAGAAAAACAAGAAGGTAAAGAGGGCGAATTAAGTGTTATGTGGTCACGGGTAAGCGAAATGACTTTGGGCGGTGCGGGCTCGTAAATGTCAACATGTGCTTTTAATTTGGGACTTCACATAAACAGGGTTTATATCCAGAATATAGATAAAGCCTAATAGAATTTAAAAAATACTACACATATTAAAAAACCTATTGATATATTTTAAGAACACTACTACTGAATTGACAATTAATATCCTGTGTCTGTGTAATATTAATATAGTCTATGGTAGTGAAAGTGCTGCCCGAAGGATCCCCCTTTATTTACCATGGTACGGTACAACAGTCTCCCTCCACACATTGTAAACCTGCACCAGAGTCACTGGTTTTTTCTTACAGCTATTAGAATACATTTCCTCTCTGCTGCTGGGAAAGCATCTTGTAAGAGCCGAATAACCCAGCATCCGCTTAGTGGTAGGGGATATATTCCCCGACTGGCTTGCGATAATAAGCCTGCGAATCCGACAGCCAAGTCTGTCATTAATGCGTTACGGTCTAGCCGCAGTGGGCCAGATTTACCCCTTCCTTCTCCCATCTTAATAATGCTGCGGTTTCGGAGGACTCGGGGTTCATGATCAGGGTTCGCTGAAATCGTAGCATTCATCTCTTCTTTCCTCCTCGTCACTCTAACTTCGAAGTGACAACGCATCGGCAATACAAGAGAAACGACTGTGTCTACTTATGATCATGTGGACCGTCTAATCGTTTGCCTCTCAGCTGTCATAAAAAAATATAGAAATGAAAAAGAGAATATTATACTTCTGAAATAACCTTTAAGTTTAAGATAAAAGATTTTGCAAATATATAACATGATATCAAGAAATCTCTCGTAGTTTAAAGTAACAAAGACATCCAATTCAATTTGGTGCCATTTAATAACATGCCCGTAGTCTGTAGAGGCAGTAGAATTCCAACGTCATAATCTGCGCTGGAAATGTCCTATAAAATCCTGAAGTTGCCTCACAAACAACTTCGAGTTATCCCTTTTTATACAAAGCGGACTTCTGAGTGCCTATTGACCCTTAGCTGGGCTTTGAAGTACGAGTTAATTAAATTTCTGATGCTTACGTTACGAAGAAATTAGTATTATGAAAGGTTTGGTAACCTACATTGATAAATATAGAAATTCAGTAAGTTTTGAACGTTGGAGTTTGACTCATTGATGATATTTAAGGAGTTCTGGGATTTCCTTTAAGGGTTTTTGAAGTTTAATCGCGGCTGCAAAAATATCATCATTTTAAGAATAAAAGATTTCCGAAGAGCTGTTTATGGCCTTAGGATAAATTGTTATATAGGAGATATGAGAAAAATGTAATAGTCCTAACCAGCTCAAGCTTACTTATTTATAAGTATGTTTATTACATTTATTAGTAAGTAGTCTGCTTCCTAATCTTTAAATTGACTTAATCTGAAGCTTGCCTATATAGATTTAGATCTAAGAATTTAATAAGATGAGAATTTTAAAGATCATCATCATCACCCTTTTAATGGCTCGCTATTGAGTAGGGTCTCCTCCTCAGAATGTGGAGGGATTTGGCCATAGTCCACCACGCGATCACACACTTTTGAGAACATGGAGAACTCTTATAAGTACAGGTTTCTTCACGATATTTTTCAATCACCGTTAAAGCAAGAGCAAGTAATTTCATTTTTTAAAACACACATTTAAAATTAAAATATTCTTTTCATTAGGTTACTCGCTAATTTAGCTTCGTTCTATGCGTCAATTTTAATCTAAATTAATTTCGATAAAGTTACTAAAGCCTGATATATAGAGTCATTTGCTAACGCGACGTGTCTGCATTGTGCACCTGTGATCGTCCTAGAAAATTTTAGAAGTTCAAGACTCAAGCATTTTTAATTTTTGTTGATAATAGTATTTATGCATATTAAACTTTTTGTTTTATTCGTAGTAGTATATAATTAAAACCCATAAAGAATCTCTACAAAGCCGGTTCTTCTCTCAGAATGAAAAATAATTAGGCCCTAGACTTAATACATCCTCTACTTCCACTACCTTTTTCCCCACTCCAAAAAATTCTTATTTGGACTCCGGACTTCTAAAATACACACGAAGTTTAAAGCACTAGGTTATCATTGATGTACAAATGTTTATGAACACAATTAGCTTAGAAAAAGCAGAATAATATTGAAACCAAGTTGCTGAACTATATTCTTTAATAAAAATTATAATCAACGTTATGTCAACTGAACTGCGCAACCTCCGCCATACACGTAGTGTACTTAATGTGGTAGTAAATCGAGTAGTACACGTGCCCACCGTCATAAAGTTAACCCATTGACTCATTCTAGATGATTTACACATACTAATAAGCTAACTTTCCTGCCTTTATATTAATCGTTCATACTATTATATTATTTTATATCAATGGGCCATAATTTGCGATCCTTTTTATGGCGATTACATGCTCTTTTTAACTATATGCATCCCGACCTGGTGGTAGCTTTAAACAACCTTATTGACCAGTTATTTTTTAAAGTGACAAAAGTTAGTTAATAAATTCATAACAGTATAACTAATAAATATAAGTGATATGGATTTATATGACGATCTCACATTGTATACAGTGAAGTGATTGCCAGATTTTGGTGTCCTCAAAGCAAGAGTAAATATGCATCTTCAAAGAAGGCGTGTTCCATCCTAGACCCTGTGGTTGCTTAACAGGCAAGACAATAGTCAAACGCCGACCTATAGTGTGTAATAAAAAAGGTTTAAAACATCCATTTCATCAAATCATACTCGTAAAAGATTTTGTGTTTAAAAAACTGATTTAAAAATTATTTCAAAATCACTCGGTGATGTTACGCTTTGATTTAAAAATCGTTTTTTATGATATTCACATTTTTAATGAAAATATCGACAACAATATCGTTAAACACAGCATGACATCAAATGGTTCACGTCATGAGATAGAATGCCTATTTTAGCCTAATTTATTCGTAGAATTTTAGCCTAATTTATCCTAATTTAGGTCATGATTATAAATAAGAAACTACCATTCGATTTATTCTTGCTAGACACTAGTAGATAGTTTTCATTGTTCATGTGGTTTTTCGACCTTAATACCTAAATTGTTAATGTAGCTCCTGAAAGCCGTTACGCATTAAGACTTTCCCGTAGTTGAGTTAGTGTAGCCCAAACACTGTTAGAGCTTAGGACTCTCTCAACTTAATGGTACACTATATTCGCTAAGTCATTGATTTTGAGACAACACAACAGTAATTAAACATCAAAACAGCTAAACTTGTTGCTACTATCTAACATAGTCAAGAATAGACTCTTTTAGTGTATTATTTGGATTATTTTTTTGTTTATAAAGTTGTACAAGTATTAAGCTTCCGTAAGCTATAATGTGCTATAGCAATAATGTGTTCCAACATGCTAACATTATTTAAATATATCATAATTCAGCTCCTATGTATTTATTGAAAACTCCAATAAAAAATAAATAGTAGATGGATTTACCTAAAAATTTTAAAATCGTTTTTCCAGTGAATAAGATCGGGTCCACCAAACAATTAAAATTTTTAAAAGTGATCGGAAGAAATTCAACTGTAACTTCATCTTTGAAGATGCCAATAAAATAAAAGAAATATGGGACATACCCACATAAAATTTTTAAGTATCTCAATAAAAATTTATGGAATGATCTCACTATTCGGAAAATTCAAGAAATTAGTTAAAGATTATTACATCGAAGCGTCAGTAGCTCAGTGGTTCGGGCGTTGGATTCACGATCAACAAGTCGTGGGTTCAAATCCCGGACATTGGACTACTGGCGTGGCCCACTCCTGACACAAGCTATTTATTAGCTTACTAGGAGGGGTAAAGGGAATCTTTAAAAAAATATTTTTTTACAATATTTATTAGTGTATTATATTTGTATGTATATAATTTATTCAATATATGTATGATGTTTATGTATTGTGATGTACATTACTAGTATTAGTATATATTAGATGCTACACCACCTTCCTCAATTCCATCTTCGTTTTCTTTTCGAAACGAGAGTTGTCTGGAAGAGATGGCTAATTAGCCATAAGACCGCCCGTTATACTTCACAGTTAACTCTTTAAAATATGTTATATATCTAGTTTATTAAGTTTTATTAGTGGTGTACAAAGAATATAAAATAAAATAAAAATAAATAAATAAAAAATATATGCGATACAATAACGGCACAGTTTTAAAAATAAAAATTCAAAGTTTCATTGAAACCGGCTTAAGTAACTTTACGAGATGATGATAATAATCATTTCCAAGCATATAATATTGCCCATGTTCCATAACTGAGTCAGGTTTTTAAAGTTTAAATTCATATTTAAAGCGTACGTCGACTTTTACGAGCCCACAGCGCCCAAAAGCCATTTCGCTTATCCGCAACCGCCGACCACTTAATTTCGTTCTCTTTGCAATTTTTTAGTTTATTTGGACCTAATTTTAGTTTTATGGAGCCTGTACTTGTTAAAACTCCAACGAGAAGAAAGAAGTTTTTGTAAATTTATTATTTAGACGAATAATTTTACTGACATTGTCATGAGAAATAAATAAATAATAAACTTATAACAAATAAGAAAAATAGAAAAATAAATCGCTATGATGTAGAATCATCATGAAAATAATCAACATTCTTTTCATTTGCCGTTTTTGCAAAGTACTTTAAAAAAATAATAGTAGTAGAAGTTCAACTTTAACACTGAACTATCACTGCACGAAAGAAATTAAATATCACTTGCTATAACGGTAAAGAAAAACATCGTGAGGAAACCTGCACTCCTGAGAGTTCTCTAAAGTTCTCAAAGGTGTGTGAAGCCTGCCAACCCGCACTGGGCCAGCATGGTAGACTCATTCTCATTCTAAAGAGGATACCCGTCTCACCAGTAGGCCATTAATGGGTTGTGATGATGATGATGAGTAGTAGAAGTAGCTATTCACATTAGATTTCAGACTATGATCGTTGTCACAGCATGTTGATGAATACTGATGTATCATCTTTTAGATGTATTTTAAGCGTCAGTAACTCAGTGGTTCGGGCGTTGGATTCACGATAGATAAGTCGTGGGTTCAAATCCCGGACATTGGACTGCTGGCTTGGCCCACTCCTGACACAAGCATGCAAGCTTACTAGGAGGGGTAAAGGGAATACTATTAGTATGTGACCCATACTGCTAGTAATCTTTAAAAAAAATAAATACATAAAAAAAATCTTATTTGAATGATGATCTATACTGATATTATAATGTCGACGATTTTGTGTGTCTGTTTGTCTGACCTGGTGGAACGCTCTAATCTCAGGAACTACTGGTTTGAATTGAGGATTAATTTTAGCGTTAGATAGAAAATTTCGTCGAGGAAGACTATAGATTAAAAAGACCATAGGAGTGGAGCATCCGTAAAAATGTTGCAATAACGAGGAACATTTTGTGTCAACGGAGATAAAGTAAAGAAATTTTGAGGTAATTTAGGAGCATATTATAGAGGCCTGCGCCCTACTCTCTCCAACCCTCTCTCTTATGTGACGCAGATGGGAGGGTCAGCTAGTGTAATATACTTAAAACGTTAAGTTACAATGCTGTTTTTACCTAGAAGGCGTATAGAGCAACTAAATATTTCTGCCTTAATGTTCTACAGGATGAATGTGAACAACCTAGTACTTTCTAAAAAAGTACCTAATATATCCTAAAATATTATTTAATCTACGCGTAATTTAATAGCTTTACATAGTATATAGTCGCTTACCATCGTCCGTAGATCTTTTAAACTGTCTATTGAGACAAAGTGATTCAGGAGGAGGAGGAGGAAGGCATGTAATATGAATAATACACGCATATTATAGTTGGGTAACCGTGCCGATGCCGAGGTATGTCGTTAGTGCTGTATATAAAAAATCTTAATAATCTATCAGTTTAAGTTACCACAGGAAACTGGAAAATTAGACTAATTAACTTTATTTTCGTCTCTATTTATCAAAGGGTAAAGGTAAAAACAAGCTTCTTCAAATCAATTATTGACAGGAAACATTTTAAGGCACTTTGTTAAATAAACATTTTCTAAATTCGGACAGTAAATCAACCAAAAATTCTATTGTATATTTTCCTTGTTATGACAAAGGTTGTTCGTGGACGACTTAATTTTGTACCAAGATTGAAATTAAATATCGAGCTAATTAAATGAGCGGCTTCATGTATTTTATATTATATTAGCGACCGCCCCGGCTTCGCACGGTTTCTGTACTATAATATAGGTGTATTATACATATAACTTTCCTCTTGAATCATTCTATCTATTAGTGAAAACTACATTAAAATCCGTTGTAAGTTTAAAAGATCTAAGCGAACAGACAGCGCAAGCGACTTCATTTTATAATATGTAAAAATTTCACGGATATTATAATTAACATTTTCCCTATTGATATATATTACAGTCATAAGGACCCGGCTAAGGGAAAGTGTTCTAGTAAAAGGGCTCTAAAATAAATTTAGGGTCAACGCGCCTCATTCGTCGCTGTGATTGTTCACAGGGCGCGAATAAAAATATGCCTAGTTGCCGCATGAAAGGCTTCAAAAAGTACAATACAAAGGTATAAAAGAAACATGGAATATCATAGCATCTATAACTATATTTCATTGTATTTAACGATAATTTTCATAGAGGCGAGCGCCATTGACGCGCTATCACATAGTTGTATATTCAAGTACGAGTTTTAACAGTTGGCGATAAAAATATATTATGTAAAATGTTCAGACGGACCGTCCCTTTTTTTCTTTACATTGTGCCTTTATTGCTGTGAGTAAATAAAAATCCTTATTAGGATCAATATCAACCAGACCGTATAAGCGATATTTTTGAATAACATTGCTATTATATTTTAATATCGTGAGTTCTTACAAAGTCAACAGACCTTTAAAAATTGAGTTACTTATAACCCTCATGTTTACTGTTGAAAATATTATTGATATTTTTTAAAGTTTACTATGTAAGCTTTTTACTATGTAAGCTTTTTACTAGATTCAAATTTAATTTTTATGCTATTATATTTTATCGAAGGTTTTTTTACATTTAATTGCACCAAAATGTAAATTAAGATGTGATATTTTTACACTTCAATATTTTTAATAAGATCTGTGATATGTTAAATTAAATAAATTATTGATACAAATCCACTCGAAGATAAACAGCACAACACAATTTTTTTTTTTAAATATATTTGCTACCTAATTAAATTTATAAATAGAGAGTATCTCCACTAACAATTACAAAAAAAAATTGTAAGCTAAATAAATACTCATATAGTATTACATTTTTAATCTTTAGTAATATTGTTAGCAATACTGTTTATAAAGTAATATTGGCGGTTAGGTCAATTTATATTATGTTTATGGTTTCCATCTAGATTACATGTTGATATGTAGTTAGAGTGTATTTAGCAATATTCTATATTTTTTGTCAACTTCAATTACAATGTTATTGATAAATTGTATCCATAGTTCTTTTATAGTGTTACAGCGTTTAAATAGAGACAAATCCATGTCATCGTTGATCGATACGAACACTATATAAACTACAGACTATTAGATAGTAGGCGGCAGACAAGGCACCTGGGATCTGTCACGGCCACACGGCAAAGCTGGAAAATGAAACGTCAAAGCGGAACATGCTTTTCGTTTTAGGCTCTACCTGACACGTACAGTGCAATAAATAAGAAAAACTGTGATTTATACTCTTTTACTTTTTACAACTTTGAAAGATTCTTTTGACTTATTTTAATTGTGTAGTTTTTATTCGTGAGTAGTTTATTTTGTTTTGTTTTAGGTATACCCATTATCCTGTCAAGTGATTTCGCACAGTAAACATTAAAGTATTTGTATTTTATTAAAGAAAAAATTATAAGAATGTATCACATACAGTTGGCGACACATTATATTTATTACTAAAGCTTAGATTTCTTCTGAGTCTACGAGCTGAGTAAGGTGTTACTAATATTCACTCTTCTTTTCCACAAAATGGTAAGCATAACAAAATTACCAGCAGCAGTGATGACCCAATGGGCAAGACTTGAATCTCTTACTCGGGAGGTCCGAGTTCGATCCTGGGCACACACCTCTGACTTATCTAAGTTATATGTGTTTTAAGCAATTAAATATCACTTGCTATAACGGTGAAGGAAAACATCGTGAGGAAACCTGCACTCCTGAGAAGTCTGCCAACCCGCACTGGACGACCGCCGTGGTGAACTGTGGCATAGCACCCTTCTCATTATAAAGGGGAGACCCGGCTCAGCAGTGAGCCGTTAACGGGTAGTGATATAATCAAATTACCATAAATATTACTGAAACATATTGCCTTAAATAAACGCTTTCAATACGTCGATGAATATTGTAATTATTTTTAAAGTTATTGAATTTTAAGTTTACCTGACTTTCAGGCGAAATGAATTTTAATTTCGCAAAATAATGAGTACGGAACTCGAATTACAGTGAAAACATTTTACGTGCGGCGCAATCAGCGTATGATTAAAGATTTCCACGTGATTAATATACGAGCATAATGTATATTATACATTCTGATTTCGGTATGGTAATTCCTTTGTAGATGGGTATTGTATGTTCAATATTAATTTTATTTGAGCTACAAACGGGTTCTTTATCTTTTATTTAGATTCTAAGTATAAGTGATTAAATCTAGTGAGTCCTGTTCTGCAAAACAAGAGGCTATAAATAGTAGTTAATCTTTGTTTTAAATAAAGTTCATCCTGTTAGAACTCAAATTAGATTTGATCTACCTTCACTTTATTGCTGATATCTGGTAAACTGTGAACTTTTTTCTGTTATAGAACAACAAGCGTCCGTACTATGGGTTACCCGTGATGCAGAGCTGCTTCCAGAAAGACCACAATTGTATAATTCTCTTCAGCTCTTTTGCTATCAAGTGTGCTATGTGCTACGCTCTGAGGATTGTCTTTCTGCAGTCTTCTCTTTAAAAAAACATCAATAGGACAAACTCTAAAAATTATCATGATTTAATATAAATTTGTATAGTTTCTAGTGTACGTCGTATCAGAACTCAACGACGAAGCAACTGATATACAATTAGATTAGTTTCGACTAGAACATGCACATACTGAAGTCAAGAAGGCAACTTGCTAGCAACAACTATTAATTCCTCATCGGATGCAGGAAATGTCGTAGAACTTTAGATGTACACTTTGACCTAGCTGAAATTTCTAACGCAATCACTTGCATCTGAGTTTATTTTATTTTTTTATTTGCCTTTCACTTTTCATTATATAAATGATATTTTTTTTCAACTTTTTTTCGTCTATTGAACTTAGCTGTTTAGACGGTTCCTATCAGATGTTATTATTGTCTTATTTCCATTTATTATGTATTGCCATACATTTTACAATATATTAATCACAAAAACTTGCTAAAAGAATGTGAATGTAACTTTTTACATAGTTAAGGCTCCATTTTAAGTGCATTTTTAAATGAAAACAAAATTACCTCACTGTGGAGAAAATAGCTTGAGGCATGGAATTTCCTTTTCCTTCCTTTCCTATACTTGATCCTTTGCAGTTTTTTATTTGCAGATTTGTATAGTTAAAATCTCACTCTGCAATCCACTTATGTACAATCTTCTGAGAATGTTTTAGTCTCGGAGCGATCTATACATATACTAAATAGTTATGGACTATTCCTATTTACGTAGTGTTAGGGGATGATATCTAAATATTCTTTATTTTAAATCAGAATCCAATCAATTGATGTCTGTACGCTTAAACCTTTTAAACAACGCAACGGATTTTAATGCGGTTTAACTAATAGACAAAGTGTTATTAAAGGTTTTATGTAAAATTAATTCGTGTTATAGTAGTTACACCATGTTAAATCATATCACTAGTAAGATATATTTGATAGAAAATAATATTGGGTTATATTGAATGTCATTACTGTCAGTGACCGCAACTTAGTAAAACGTCTCAGAGGAACCCGAACAAGTTTCTCGTCACGTTCGACCTATCGATCACGGTAATGTAATCAAAACTTGTTGTTATAAATACGGTGATAAACAGCTCAGCTGACAAAATAAACTTGGTTATCGTTTTTAAGATACCTATTCTTTATGGTTCCATACCACAAAAGGAAAATGCAACCCCTATAGAATCGCTTCTTTATCCATCTGTCTCTTGTTAGCATCCGTTTTAATTTTATATAACTGGTTGTTATATGTTATAATTTAAATGCACACGCACTCAGTATGTTCTGCGCTTAACCTATAAAATAGAGAAATACCTCTTTATTTAGTAATCTGTGTTAGCATCCGTTTTAATTTTATATAAATGGTTGTTATATTTTTTTTTTTTTTTTATGGGGTATAAGTCAGCGTTTGACCATGACTTGCCTGAAAGCACGACACGGTCTAAGATGGAGCACGCTTTCCTAGAAGGTACCTATTCACTCTGCATTTGAAAGCACCAACATTATACTTTTCAGGAAATACAGACTCCGGCAGATCGTTCCACATCTTCGCAGTGCGAATAACAAACGTGGACTCAAAGCGCTTGGTACGTATCCGAGGAATGTCCACCATGTACCGATGGCGCTTCGGTCGGGTTTGTCTGGGAGTCCTGTAAAAAAAAGGGGCGGCAGGAATAAGATTATGTAATTCAAAAAGTCAGCACAATGCTTGAATATTATCTATAGTATATGATAAATGGTTTATTGTACAGGAAATGAATTGTCTATGAGTTAGATCATATTAGTGATGAATTGTCAGCATTGATACTGTTTCCGTTATTTTTTTAGGATATAAAAAGATGATGCAAGATGACAGAATGCAGTATTTCTTTGATTTTTGATGTGATAAGTGCTATTTAAGTGGTTATGTGTGTAAGTGCTGGTGTTTTTCTTACGAAATATCTGTATTAATAGTTCTAGAGCCAACACTCTTTTAATAATTCTTTTGTTCAGAATACGTCGACGTTAGGTTTTACGTCGTTACTTACAAATGAATATGATACTTCCAGCCTTTTCATAATCGTGAAAAACATGAAATAAGTCCTAAATTTGGAAACTGTACATTATTTAATATTACTTAGAGGCTGTGTATAAATTGTAAAAACTCTTTAACAGATTAAATTTATAACAGGAGATAGCGCTATACAAGCGATAGGAAAAATGTATATTTGTTATTTAACCACTTAACGTAGCGAGGGTTAGCATCTAGTTAATAATGATCCGAAAGAAATATTATTTAATTGCTGCATAAAAATTGCCTCTTTTACGGTGTATGTGATGACATATTTTATTTAAAACCATGACATAAATGGGTTTTCAAATGCCAGTAATGAAACAAAAATATAATACGAAATTTTATCATGGCTGAATATTTTGAAGGACATAAGTAAATTTAAAGCTTATCTAAACCCCGAAAAGGTATATTAAACGCTTACTAAAATTTAATGAGATATCACAGTTTAACAATCAGTTTTTACAGTTTAAAGCAAGATAATTGCTATTGAATGCGTCGACGGCTTATTTACGACCGCCCGAAGCGAGGGTGGTTCGCTAGTCTTAGCATATTCCGAATTTCAAACATGTTTTATTTCCAATTAGCAATTAATTTGACTAAAACCGGGCCTCTGTGCTAATTTTCTTTGTAATATAAGCATTAGAAATTTAATTAACTTGTAGGGACTTCAAAGCCCTGCTAAAGGTCAATAGGCACTTAGGAGGATCCTTGTTACGAAAGGGTTGGAAGTCATTTCTGTGCTAGCTGTAAGGTTTAATAGAAATATTAGAGAACATTATATAAGGTAATGCTCAATTATTTATCAGATTTTTTTTCTTATTTTATTTTATGCGTCTAACTATTGCCTTTTTTCATTAGGCTTCAAGATTTATATTTAAATAACTTTTGATTGAGTTTGATAGAAGTTTAATTGTTTTGCAGCTCCAATAGATGGTATGCCTGAATATATATCATTATTGATTACATCGTGACTGATATACTGACAGACTTTGAAGTACGGTATTCTAAAAATTACATTTTTGGCTTCTATTAGTGTTATTAATATCCCTTAAACATTAAGTTTGATTAATTATATTTTATACTAGAGGGCTGCCCTCGCTTCGCTCCGGGTATTTAAAACAATATTATAATTGATGTCCTTAAATTGTCACTGTGTAATTGTTTAGTTTTTCATTATTTGAAAAAAGGGAGAGAGTGAGAAAAAGTTGTAAAAAGAAAAATAATAGAAACAAAAATAAAAGAAAAGCGACAGATGCTAAGAGAGGGAGGACAGAGCAAAAATAAAATTGAATAGGTAAAGGAGAGAGAGAGAGAAGAATTAAAGAGAGAGGATGAGAGACAATGATAGTATTATAAGAGGAAGAGATGGAAATACTATAGACTTCTCTCAGTGAAAGAATTTTTAAAATCGGATCAGTAGCAACAAAATGGCCATATTCTATTAATTAATAAATGTATATGCCAACACTGAATCACCTTTGTCACTCACGAAAAGTATAGTTTTTTATTAGCGAAAGAATTTTTAAAATCGGATTTCATTCTTTTTCATTCAAAGATTTTCATTTCAATCGACAAAATGGCCAAATTCGTTTAACTAAAAAATGTATATGGCAACACTGAATCACCTTTGTCACTCACGAAAAGTGTAGTTTGCTATTAGCGAAAGAATTTTTAAAATCGGGTTAGTTACGACAAAATGGCCATATTCTATTAATTAAAAAATGTATATGGAAACACTAAATCACCTTTGTTACTAACGAAAAGTGTAGTTTTCTATTACTGAAAGAATTCTTATAATCAGATTAGTAACAAAGAAATGGCCATATTCTATTAATTAAAAAATGTATATGGCAACACTAAATCACAATTTTCACTCACGAAAAGTGTAGGTTCCTATCAGTGAAAAAAAAATTAAAATCGGATTAGTAACAACGAAATGGCCATATTCCATTAATTAAAAAATGTATATGGCAACACTAAATCACAATTTTCACTCACGAAAAGTGTAGGTTCCTATCAGTGAAAAAAAAATTAAAATCGGATTAGTAGTTCCTGAGAAACCCTTCAATTTACAAAATGGCCATCTTATGGCACTTAAATGGCCATATCTTTTTAATTAGAATATTAATGGCAACACCACATCGCCTATGTTACCCGGAAAGGATGTAGCTTTCTATCGGTGAAAGAATTTTCAAAATCGGTTCAGTACTTTTCGAGCCTATTCGCAACAAACAAACAAACATACAAACATACAAATATACAAACATACAAACAATCAAATCTTTTCTCTTTATATAATAGTATAGATATAGACATTCGCTAAGTTACATTTTTCTTTACATATCGAAATACTCAGTTTATGTGTGTTTTTTTCTTTTATTCCTTTTTAAAACTCTGTGGAATAAAAACCTTTAAAACTACATGAATGCAAGCATGGTAGGACATGGAATGAGAAAGTTAGACGGCAATAAAATTCTCGAGAATAATGTCCAAAAGCTGCTTACAGCGAGTAGCATAATGCTGCTGTGCTTGCAAAAACCAAGCCAGAGAAGTACTTTAAATTACAGGGATAATTTATATTTTATATCTTATGACTTTATTGTAGGTCTATATACTTTAGATCAAATAATATTTGAGTCGTGATTTATTTTTTATTTATTTATATCTTTATAATACACTTGATATGATAAATTAAATTATTTGATTTACTGTTCTTAATAGGTAAATACTAAAAATATATTTTAACTGATGAATTTGTTAAAACCTTCATGGTTTTTATATCTGTAATAAAACATATTTATATATCAATAATTTAGAATTTATTTTATTCAATAATTTATTGCTCTATAATGTACTTTGCTTTCACTGAATAAGTTATACTATATTATGGTAATGTCAATACGTATACACATGCAATTGAGAAAGAAAGCCGGGCAGCGCCCTGGACTTGCGACCAAAGTATAGGTTTAAAGGCCTTTTATAAAATTATGCCGCTCCCCTTCGCTGCCCGGACTCTAACTACAGTAAATAAAAGTTAACTTACTCGGACCTTGGGAATGGTGACCTTAATCACGACACTATAATACTAACTTCCATGTACACCGCGCGAAAACACCAGAGAGATTGACTCTTAATCAATCGCGCTATAGGTTATATATTGTCTACACGTGTGTATATTTGAAATAATAAAGGAACTACCCGAGAACACTAATTTATATACGGTTTTGCTAACAGTAATAAATATTTGAATGTTAAACTTGTATTTATATTATTTTTACTAAGATTTTATTCAATGAAAGACCGCCATTGCATTATCACTACATAGTATAGAACATAGTCGCTTTCCGCCGTCTGTTTGTCTGTCTGTATGACCCTATGTATGCTTAAATCTTTAAAACTACGCAACGGATTTTTTTAATAGATAGAGTGATTCAAGAGGAAGGTTTATATGTATAATATATACATAATATAGTAGAGAAACACTGATAATTTTAGAGGTTAATATGATGTAGTAAATAAACGCATTTTTTTGCGCTTACTTTGCAAATGCTGGCTGAACCCTACGAGATAGATCAAAATAATGTACCATAGTATTGTACACCTTAAAAAGGTCTACAAAAAAGTCTTCTATGGTATATGTCTATCTCTTAGGGGTAACCCACAATCACTATTTTTTATCCTTTACTTTTTACGAGAAATAATGGCTTATTTACGAAGCGATTTTAAGCAATTACAGCATTAACCCTTATCCAATTAAGTACCTTAAGTACATTGTGCATTTTATATAGATCAATATGGCCCTTTACAACATGAAATTTAAATGAATATTTTCGATGATATCACAGATTTAAAATAGCGGACATAGCGGTTACAGCTAAATAGGTACACGTGTTAAATTGCACCCGGGCGAAGCCGAGTCGGGTCGACTAGTTTTATTAATATAATCTGTTAGTTTTGAAGTTTCTTTTGTGCAATTAAATATGTTTGATTGAGTTATATTGGAATAGGCTGTAATAGTATTAGAATATCATTGAATATAATTACTAAATCCTAGATAAGTTATTCGATTACATACGTGTGAAATATACTACATTTAGGAAAGATCCTGGATCAAATTTTCCCTCAATTATATTATTAAAAAAATACCGAAAAAAAGCATATTTTATATAACAGTAGATATTTGTAAAATAGGTTTTGCAGGCGCAACAACGATCACGCGATAGGACGGAAACCGACATAATTTGCATAGACTCTATGGACTACGTTTTGGCGTTGGTTTAGCTTGTTCCTCATTACCATAACTACTCAATTATTATGTGCAGAATTGTCACTTCAATGATAAATTTCAGTTTTACGCCACAGTGCATTCTATACGTTAGAAATTACGGATGTGGTCATTTATAAAATCGCTGTTACGAGTTGGATTGCTATTTTTGGTTATAGAATTAATAGGACTGTGATTCATATACGATAATTTCATTTACTATGATTATTTAGTTACTATCAGTTGATATAATAACCAGGTATTGATACGTAACCGCTTGTTTGAATCTTACATTATAGATAATATTTTAACCGTGAGGGGAGGCGTTAGAATACAAAACCCCTCTGACGCCGGGAGAACATCTTGGTATATATATCTTGGTAGGGGATTTTTGCGACCACCAGGATACGAGCCGCATGTGCATCCCAATAAATCCTGCGAATACCGAGTTCACTGGAACTGGTAATCTTGCTCAGGGTCCATTGAAATCGCATCGTTGTTGTCTTCGCTCCCCGTTCTATATAATTCAAGACAGAGTCACGTTCTTGTAGCACATAGTAGATCAAAAACCTGAGAATGGTGTCATTCGACGTCCAATCGACCAATAGTTGGAATCGACCCCTTTCGATTTCGACAAATTTTGATCACAAGTTTTTTTTTTCCTATAACGAAGTTCCGTCAAAAGAAAAAAAGTTAATTTTTTTTTAAAAGTTATGCTAAATCAAAAATTTCACTATTTTCCATATTTTTTAAACTTATGTTTTAAAAATCTTGAAAATTATTAAAATAAATAAATCACTTAGGGTAAGTTTTAAAGGAGATACTTGGGGCTATTAAAAAAACACAATTCCGAAATGATTTTTTGAAAAATCCCCAAATTGTGAAATTTTGAACTTTTAAAAATTTACGATCGACAATAAATTTTTGGCTCAAATTTTTTGTATGTTCTACCTTGTACCAATCTTTAAAAAAATCTTCTTATTTTTATCTTAATATAGTTTGGCAAATCACGTAATTTTGATATTTCGAACAGTTGAAATTTCATTTAGTGATATAATGATGAGAAAAAAAACATGAATGATATTGGTTATACAATACAATTATTTACCGGAATGTTATTTAAAGGATTCATATATGATGCACTTAACCATTAAATGGCCAAAAACCCTCATATAAAAATAAAATATTCTAATATCTACTATTAAGCTTGTGAGCGATTAAGGACGTCGCCGAGGGGTTGTGGAATGCAGGTAGGGGTAGGCCTCCCCGTAGACAAAAAACAAATTATAGGCCAAAGCTTTCATTCGAATAAATTTGCTCATCTTTATATAGACTTGGAGTTGTATGAATAAGGCTTCACTGTGATCCCAAAATATATCGATTTTCGATCGATTTTTTACGTAATTTTGATTGCAAACTAAGACCACTTGAGAAAATAAATATCGCGCTTGCCATACCAAAAAAATTAAAACATAATTTCTAAATTATCAAAATTTTGTTCCTCAATACCAAAAATATTATTCCTCAGCGAAGCGAGAAAAGTTTACAAAACTAATTTTTTATTGCAGATATTTCAGATTTTTTTATTTCAAAGCAAAATCGATTCCAAAACGTAAGCAATCTGGACAAATGAGAAAATATTTAAAACTAGTCAACCCGCCCAGGTTTTGCTGAACTTAAAAATTTATAAAATAACAATAATTTTCAATATATTTTCAGTAATACAACTGAGAAAACCGTATTAAATTGTGTGCAGTAGTTTTTTAGCAGATATTGTTTCGGCTTCTATTGGTGATATAAAGACCACGACACATTAAGTTTCTTAAATGTCTTCTATGTACAGACATTCGATAAGTTACATTTTTATTATTTTCTAGCTGACCGGCAAACATTATTTTGCTATGTAAATTTCTTTTTTTTGTTACCAAGAAAATATTGTTTAAGTGAAACTAAAGTGGAATCGAGAATATTCTACATCCCATAAATTCAAAGTTTAAGCCAAAAGTCAAAACTGTACACTAAAAAGAGTTTTATTACAAGTAAATATGTTCCAATTATCTAATGCATCTAACTAGTTACTACCTGAAACATAGTTCCTTAATTGCCTCCCTACTATGCATCCCTACTATGTGTTTGCGAAGCTGAAGCTGAATAAATAGGAAACCGGCATTCCTTTGACATCCGATGCTCTATTCAGTTCAAATTAACACCCGAATCGTCGGACGTCTTGGTAGTTTTATATGTATCTATTGATATTATTCATATTCTAAAACCCAAGAAAAGATAACTTATCTAATAGTTCAGGTATCTTTTTATATTGTTTCGGTTTAGTTCCACTTTCATGAATACAATGATAAACATACACGCGACTTCGTCTGTTTGATCTTCCGCTCCTATTGGTGGTCGCGTAATGTAACCTATAGTCTTCCTTGATAAATGGGCTATGAAATAGTTGAATAAGTTATCAATTTGAACCAGCATTTACTGAGATCAGCGCGTTCCACCAATCAATTAAACAAACTCTTGAATGATGAATGTTTTGATAAGTTACGGTCAGAATATAATATTTTAAATAGATGGAAAATCTCTAGCCTTCACAAACAAAGTATAATGCTGTTATAAATGTAAAGACAAGGCCAATAAGCCTACACTTTGAGATGCACTTGCTTTGGCACCGCTTGCGCTCCCTCGATTACCATAAACGTTTAATTATTTTGTTTATCTAACCACAGAATTGCGGCGCAAAACTGAGCCAGCTCGAAAACACTGGTGCCAAACTTTTTTTTAACTTTATGTAGCGAAAAAGTGTAATATTTTAACCTAATCTATTTTATTGTACTCATGTGTAACTTTGGCGTAGATTTTTATAAGCAATGAAACATGTATATTGAAGCGTCAGTAGCTCAGTGGTTGATAAGTGTCTTAGCCCACTCCTAATACAAACATTTTAGCTTAGATGGAGAGGTTAATTAATACTAGTAGGTAGTATGTGATCCATACTGCTTGTAATATTAAAAATGCAAATAAGACAAAAAGTAAAATATACTTATTATAGTCAATAAATTATTTAGAATATCTGTTTTAATTATTATTATTATCGCTACGTCTCGCCTTTATTATTAGCTGATTGCAGCAATATTACGGTAGATGTAATATTGTTGCAATCGGCTAATAATAAAGGCGAGCCTTTAGTCTGACGGTGGCTGTCATGGTCGACGGATGTCGCTGCTATTAAAGTAATTTTTATTAAAAACTCTTGTAACTGTAATACTAACCACTGTAGTATTACAGTTACAAAGTTAAAGTTAAATAATTTTATTATTAATGCTAGTGTATAAAATTTCATTAAAAAGCTTGTATATTACTAGGGAGATTGTTTGACAGTATTTGGTGAAAATCTTTAAAAATTTTCGTCACAAGGAAAACTTCAATGACCTTTAGTTTAGATAGACTGTCAGGATAAGGACAATAGATAATGTCGACCGAAAGCTACAGCGCGAAATTGGACCCTAAAAAGCAGCAAAAGCGTGTTTCTGATATAATATTAATGACCCTATTAAATGTAACAAAGAAGCATGACATGGGTCATCCGATGTCCAAAACAAAGAACATACACACTAGAATATTACCGCTAATTATTAGCATTGTATATTTAATTAAAGAAATTATACAATATTATAGTAATAATTAACTGATTTTTTCGCATCACTTTGATGTATTGAAAGCGGTTAAGTGCGGGTCGGGTTACGCATAATAACTTTCTAGTTACGCCAGTTAGTCAAAGTTTTATGGTAAACGGAGAAATTGAGCAAGAGAACTACATTTTTTTTACTACGTTTACATACAAATTCATCTAAATTCTAATCCATACAAATAAATAAAATTGGAGTGTCTGTTTGTAATATTAAAATAACCGCTTTTTACTAAGTTCATATAGATGTAAACATATGTACCGTACATATACCAAAACAACATTTTTTACAATTTTTGTGTCTGTCTGTTTCTTCCGGCTAATCTCTGAAATATCTGAACCGATTTTGATAGGACATTCACTGGCAGATAGCTGATGTAACAAGGAGTAACTTAGGCTATTTAACATCTCGCTACGACTCATAGGAGCGGAGCAACACGTGAACGAAGTCGCGCAGGTCGGCTAGTATTCTATAAATTTAGTATCAAGTCGTACATGAATGTATTTTTTTGTTCAGTTTAACGTGTGAATAAAGAGTGTTTATGTGAATGGAAATTTCATGGATTGTAAATTCGAATAAATGTATTAGAAGTATACTACACTGAGGGACAGTTTTACCAGTCTCTAATAAAGCTTGTAATATATGACACATAACCTTCCAAATAGTATATTAGAGACTTTATCAGTCAGCGGTTAAAACGCTCCTTAATCTAAATCTGTATTTGTTACTGCGAAACTCATACCAACAATATTTTCGCAATCTTGATAAAACTTTTTGGGTTTTAAATGCTATTTAAATTTCTACAGTTACCTACAGACAGCTGGAATTATTTCAGACATCAAATCTTATGTTAACAATTTGTTAACATAGCAAGACATTTGTTTGAGCTAAAACAGTTTAATATAACATGACAAGTTCTTGAAGTAACGGACAAGGGATGTACAAATTATAACAATTCATCATACTGGCACATCACTCACATATGCGGCTCGTCTGATAATACTGGAATTAATATTCATGTCAGTTTTCGTGTTACACATAAATAGTTTAGGTTTATTTTGTTAAACTGTTTACATTATGTATGGGTTAAAACTGTGTTGTCGCGTTATATTTATCTACAAGCCGACACGTGAGACTTCGTTCGCGTGTTGCTCCGCTCCTATGGGTCGTAGCGAGATCTTAAATAGCCTAAGTTACTCCTTGTTACATCAGCTATCTGCCAGTGAAAGTCCCGTCAAATTTTTTCCAGCCATTTCCGAGATTAGCCGGAATAAACAGACAGACCGAAAGACAGACAAAAATTGTAAAAAAAAAAAAAGCAGACAAAAAGCATGCTCTATAGACAAAACGAGCAGTGTCTGGTGCTTTAGTACCAGAAGCGGGTTTACCTCACTACTTGAACACATTAAACCATATTTAAAATCAAATTAAAATACTATATACTAAAACAAATTACAAGTCAAATAATAACTTTATTGAGTACAGTATTATAATATACAACAAGAATTCTTCTTCTCTATTAATTAAGAATAATTTGTTACTAACATTCCAAGTGAAAAAAAGTGTGTAAAAATTTTCAATCCAAAGGCCACGTTTACACCAAAGATATACGAGGACGTGTACCGAGAGATGTGTTGGTTAAAAATCAATAGAATCCCTCATTTGACACACTCAGAGCAAGGTTAAATGAAGGAAGCGACTCTATTTGTCCTTAACAAACACAGTTAGAATACAATTCTCCTCTGCCGCTGGGAGAGCATCTCGTAAGAGCCGAGTAACCCAGTATCCCCTTGGTGGTGTAAGCCAGATCCATCCCATCCTATTAATGCTGCGGTTCCAGTGAACATCAGGTTCTTGCTCAAGGTCCACTGAAACCGTAGCGTTCTTCTCTTCTCTCCCCTTCATCATTCTATCTTCGAGACGTCAACACAAGAGATATTCTCTAGTTTTGCCGATATCCATGGGCGATGGTGGCCACTTTCCATCAGGTGGACCGTCTGCTCGTTTGTCCCTTATGTATAATATTTAAAAAAACCCATCCTTGCACAATACACATCTCTGACGGAAACGCAGTCTTAATCTATGTAGAGGTAATTTATGTTAAATAATTTTGTGTATTTCCTTCATATTTTATAAATTATTGCATAGTTATTTGAGAAACAAGATAAGACAACACTTAAAGTATTTCCGGTCAGCTTTACGTAAATCCAACCCTTGCTGCTCGGAGCGATTTTGTAAAACATGCCGGAAATATCTAACATTTATTATTTGAAATACATTTTAACAATATTTACAATTTGTATTTTATCTTCTTTTTATTTAATTCGGTTAAAGGTAAAGATAAAAAAACCAATTGCTATATTATATTCTGTTTATCCAAACCTTAATCTTCTCGTCGTCCCTTAGTTTGTCCTTCCCTTCGTCCATTAGTTTGTCCTTCCTTCTTTAGAGTCCTGTCAATAATTTGTTTAAATTTGTTTACTTGAAGTATATCTTACATAAAAAAAACCATAAGACTTTATTAACATAGTAAAACCTTTATAACACATATGTATAATTAAGACTAGACTATTAATTTGCGTAGTATTTTATCATAAGATTTCTAATGTTAAACATTTAGGCTTAACAGAGTGCATATTATACCAGGGATCCAACGGCTTTATCCTGTAATTAAAAATAAATTTAAAAGTGAATAAAATATTAATTATGTTTATTTTATAATATGAGAATATTTCTAGTCGTAAAGGATGTACGTATAACAGAACTATCAACACTCAACGAAACTTAAATTATTTTATTGAGATTTCCACACAAACATATTGACTATCCATTATACTCTCTAACTTTCCCTGTAGATATCCAGAATTTTTAACGTTACAAACCATCTTTTTGAAATTAAAAACAAAAAATAATAGCCAAATGTATTATGAGTAGGCGTACTGAAGAGTCGCAAATTGATATGTATTTATATTATTATTTATATGAAAGCTGCACGTTAAAAAACAATAGTACCTAATATGCGTTTTAGACGGGAACCGAAAAATATAACCCCCATACAAGTTCCACAGCCTTTTTTGACCAGGTGAGCTCTGTTTGAAAAATTACACAAATCTATGATCTATTGAAATAGAGGTTATAAATTGTTTTGTTATAAATTGTTCCGTTGTGTTAATAAACAAAAAGAGAAAAGAGTAAGTTGTAGTCTATAGGCAGACTAACAGTATGACAGCTTGACTATAATATCCTTCTAGGGCTATCCTTCAGACTCAGAGCTTCAGCTTTACTCCTAGGATACTCGCGATGTAATCCATGATTATTCTGTAGTGACAGCGTATTTATTTTGCAATCCTCACTTCCTCGATTTTTGTTTATCAGTTGGCCAACATTCAAGTACCAGGATGCTACTCATATCAGTCGTAACATCATCATGATCAAGTAACAGGATGCTACGCATATCAGTCGTAACAACATCAAGATCAAGTAACGGGATGCTACTCATATCAGTCGTACCAACATCAAGATCAAGTAGCAGGATGCTACGCATATCAGTCGTACCAAAATCAAAATCAAGTAACAGAATTCTACTCATATCCATCGTAACAATATCAAGATCTAGTAACAGGATGCTACTCATATCAGTCGTACCAACATCAAGATCAAGTAACGGGATGCTACTCATATCAGTCGTAACAACATCAAGATCAAGTAACGGGATGCTACTCATATCAGTCGTACCAACATCAAGATCAAGTAGCAGGATGCTACTCATATCAGTCGTACCAACATCAAGATCAAGTAATAGGATGCTACTGATATCAGTCGTACCATTTTTTTTTTTTTTTTTGTTTACGCGGAGGAATGCGTTTACGCATACCCGTCCAACCCGTAAGGGGTGGGCTATCTGAGTTATGTGGGACTCACCGGTGAGAAACCGTCCTACCCACTAAACCTCCGCGGTTACCCTCTCCGTCATAGTGAGACGCTGCTGGATCGCTTTCGCATTCGACAACAGCGTCTCAACGGGCGGCCCACACTATAGCGGGCCTGCTTTCCTAATTCGGGGATGTCCCGAGTAACGGGGACATCCTCGGTGCCCCAGTGTCGTGCAGGAGAAGGAGGTGGGCGTAACGACGCTGTCTCCTTCCCGGTCGAGCTCTACGGATCCGGTCCGAGGAGGTATCTACCTCCCGATCCCGTTTCGCGGCCTCCTTCAGCGAGATCACTGTCTCGCAAAAGGAGGCGACTGCCATCCAACCTGCCTTGCTTCCGAGCATGGCCCTAACCACCCTTGGGAGAGACAGGTCTCCACCTATAAGCGACATCAAAGCATGTCGCTGGGGTCCCCAGGCAGCGCACTCGGCCAAAGTGTGGTGCGACGTGTCTAAAGCCGCCCCACACTCATGACACGCCGGCGTAGGCTCCCTCCGGGCAATCTGGTGGAGATACTTCCCGAAACAGCCATGTCCGGTGAGCATCTGCGTCAGCCGGAAGGTCAGGACACCGTGCCGCCTGTCAACCCAACGAGCCAGGTACGGACGAACCGCCTCTACAGTCGCTAGACCAGCCGGGGGAGATCCGAGGTCCTCCTCCCATCGCCGAACCAGAGCTCGCTGAGCCTGAGCCCTGATCCGGACAACCGCCTCTCCAGGAAGGATGTCTCCACTTGCTCGCCGGCTCACCCTGAAGCAGTACATCTCTGCGAGCACCTCCGCCTGGAGTACCCAGGGAGGGTCACCCGCAAGAACAGTGGCCGCCGTCCAACTAACCGTACGGTAGCCCCGTATTGCCCTCACCGCCAGAATCCTCTGCGTCCTTCGTAGCAGCGCCCTGCTGTGTGGGGTTAGAGCGTCCACCCATACCGGTGCTCCGTGATATCAGTCGTACCAACATCAAGATCAAGTAGCAGGATGCTACTCATATCAATCGTACCAACATCAAGATCAAGTAACGGGATGCTACTCATATCAGTCGTACCAACATCAAGATCAAGTAACGGGATGCTACTGATATCAGTCGTACTAACATCAAGATCAAGTAACGGGATGCTACTCATATCAGTCGTACCAACATCAAGATCAAGTAACGGGATGCTACTCATATCAGTCGTACCAACATCAAGATCTAGTAACAAGATGCTACTCGTATCAGTTGTACCAACATCAAGATCAAGTAACAGGATGCTACTGATATCAGTCGTACCAACATCAAGATCAAGTAGCAGGATGCTACTCATATCAATCGTACCAACATCAAGATCAAGTAACGGGATGCTACTCATATCAGTCGTACCAACATCAAGATCAAGTAGCAGGATGCTACTCATATCAATCGTACCAACATCAAGATCAAGTAACGGGATGCTACTCATATCAGTCGTACCAACATCAAGATCAAGTAACGGGATGCTACTGATATCAGTCGTACTAACATCAAGATCAAGTAACGGGATGCTACTCATATCAGTCGTACCAACATCAAGATCAAGTAACGGGATGCTACTCATATCAGTCGTACCAACATCAAGATCTAGTAACAAGATGCTACTCGTATCAGTTGTACCAACATCAAGATCAAGTAGCAGGACGTTACTCATATCGGTTGTACCAACATCAAGATCAAGTAGCAGAACGCTACACAAATTATAAGTGTTGCCAACATAATAATTAACAGTTGGTATTATCGAAATAAAATACAAGAAACTATTCGCGAATAACGACGTTGCTAACTATATGATTAAAAATATGTTTTATTGAACAAGTTTTACAAAAGTTTATCTAGAATATTTCCAAGTCCAAAGTCTTATTTATAAACAAACAAAATTTGATTACATTGCCGCTTGATCGATGAGCGGACGTGACACGAATTTTCGATGGCTAAGTTGTATTGAAGGACAAAAGAGATTATGCTAAATACACGCTTTTTAGGTGAAAGTAATAAATGAGGAAACCTTTTGTTTAAAATTTTTTAAGTGAAGCCAAGTATAGACATATTTAGCTTCACTTTTAATTAAGAAACAATGTAATCACATAGAAGTAAACTAGTGGAACTACGTAAAGGCTACTAATCACCTCGTTGAGTACGGTTTCATATGATGAGTCCATGTAGCACTAGATATCGAGGATCTATTAACTACATATAATAACATCACAGCCCGTTGATGATGGCCCACTACTGAACTCAGGATGAGGAGGGGGTTATGGCATTGTCTACTTTGTTGGTAACGTGCGGATTGGCAGACTTCACAGACCTTTGAGAACATTATGGAACTCTCAGGTTTCCTCACGATGTTTTCCTTCGCTGTTAAAGTGCCCAGGATCGGAATCTTACATATGTGTAGAAAAAAAAATTTTGATATATTTAACTTAATTTGAAAGTACACATCATCTTTAAAATAGTATTAGATAAATATTTTTGTGTTATATTTTTGTCAATTTCTGGGGTAAATTTATTAAAAGCAAATTAAAGACGAATCATTAGTACTCCTTACTTATCTATATTAAGTAATATCTGTATAACAATAATATCCGTCAAATAATTTAAAAGTTTTGTATGAAAGAATCGCTCGTTTCAATCAAGAACAAGAATCGCTTTTTAATGCATTCTTATGTCTTTGAGTAGCGCTGGCGAAGTTATAGTAATTTAAATAAAATATCGGAAAAAGTTTGACTTATGCCTTTCACTGCTGGAAAATTTGATTTATTTAATTCTCCTTTCTTACTCAATGAGTTTTGCATAATTTGTAAATAATATTGAACTTATATACCTATTACTGTTTTACAACATATATATTCCCAACTAAATATTATTTTAAATATCATAAAGTAGCGACTCGCTCCGGCTTTGCACGGTTCCTTTCTCTACTATAATATGCGTGTATTATACATATAAACCTTCCTATTGAATCACTCTATCATTTGTGAAAACCACATCAAAATACGTTGCGTACTTTTAAAGATCTAAGCATATATAGGGACCGATGGGAAGCGACTTTGTTTTATACTATGTACTGATGCGCAAGTAACTCTGTCTGTCTGCTACGTTTTCAGGCCTAATCTGATTTTAATGAAATTTGGTACATATAAAGTCTAAACCTTGGGAAAGGACATAGGTTATGTTTTATAGCGATAACAAGCTTAAAAAGGTAGAAATATGAGATGAAATTTTACGGTTGGGTTAAAAGTGCATATTACCGTCTAAGTGTTTAGGAGTTCGTTATGTTGAAAATTAAATTGTAAAATTAAACGTAAATACACGTGGTAAATAAACTGCACCCAGGCGGCACTGGGGCGGGTGGACTAGTATAGATTATAAGTAAACTTATTCATAAATCTTGACCATGATACTGAATAACTTATACTACTTCAAACGATATTATCTGTATGAAATCACTTAGACGACTGTCTCAGATCTATTAGGTTAGTGCTTATATTATATTATCGAGCAAATGCATTTTATACGAAATCTTTAGTAACTACCAATAATCAAAAGATAGAAAATATGTTGATAGTTGGTACATCATAATATTTTTATTACTCAGTATCCTCAAAAGTTGTGGTAAAATCATTTGTTCCAGGTGAAGTAAGTAATCGCCAAACATCATTATGTAATGAAATATTAACCTATAATAATCTTTATATTTATATAAATTGAAGAAAGACGACTTGCTTGTACAATAACAATATAAGTTAAACCGAAGCAGTTACATCTTGAGAACACTATTACCTGCATTGTTATTTACATTTAAATATAACCGCGAACCGGAATACAGTATCTTAATCTCGGAGAGTAGGTACTTACGTATGTATGAACCATTATTGTTCTTTCATACATGTTACTAGCACAGGAACAAAGACACGCATTCATCAAAAGATTTCTAGAAAATAGCAGACATCTTTTCCGATTCCTCGTAAAGGGTTAAAATGTTTAGTTTTCCTGGAATATATATTTGTAAAAGCTTAAAATATTAGTGTTTCAGAATTTCTAGAGAGTATTATATTTCGACGTGCTAATAACTTTTTCGCTTGTGCCATCATATTGAAAATAGCGCTGAACAATAGTTTTTAGGGTTCCGTGCCTTAAAACTGTCTGACTCTATTGTCGCGCTAGACCCTTTTTCTCATAAAAACGTAAAGATATCAAGTTAAAATTTATATCAAATATTCAAGTCTCTAGTTTCTTGGATATGTAAAAAAATGAAACTGTTAAGTCAATTTGATAAAATAGATACAGCCGCTTTTATCTCATGGTTTGTATTTTTGATCAACCTTTTAAGTGTAAGCAATCAATAAATATGGCCATTTATACTGAAGTAATTAAACATAGTTTTTCTATAAGGCATTCCACATATGCGAACATAAAAAAGTCGATGTTTGCGATTTTAATATTATTCGAATATGTTATATAATATACCCGCCATTTAAATAAATTTATTCCAAGAAAGAAAGTAATAATTTGTAATGCAAAAATGTATGTAAAAAAGGTTATTTCGTAAAATATAATTTCCATTAATTAATTTATTACATTTTTCATTTTAGACATTTGGTCAACGATTTGGTCAATAAGGTTTAAAGAAAGGCACCTCTTCCACATATTTTAATTTTCAAAACTTTCTAGCACGTTCATCAGGGTTTAAATCTGTACCGAAGGCATGTATATGTATAACATATTTCAATGTTAGTAAAATCGCAAACATCAATGTTTTTTTTGTCGTATCGTATTTGACAATATGTATATTATTGATAAATATTCACCGACTTCAAAATTTTTTTAATGTAATTATTTTTTACTTTTTATTGCAATTTTCAGTGTGCAGGTGGTTAATTTTTTTTGTTAAAAATGTTTTATCATGTTTTCTTATATTCTTTTTATAAGTTATTATAAAT
Source organism: Limenitis camilla (assembly GCA_905147385.1). Taxonomy (NCBI): domain Eukaryota; kingdom Metazoa; phylum Arthropoda; class Insecta; order Lepidoptera; family Nymphalidae; genus Limenitis; species Limenitis camilla. The sequence continues at coordinate 9,284,425 of LR990240.1, forward strand.
ATGTCAATTGAATACGCATGACTAATGTCGGGAGTTTAAAACGCCCTACAATACTACTTTTGACCATATTTTGATCCACACATGAAAACCAAATAATAAATATCAAAATTAAATTGGAAAGTGTTAGTTATTTAAATTGTACGGAAACCTCAGTGCGCGAGTTCCCCACTCGCACTTGGCCGAATTATTTTTTGATAACATATTTAAATAATAAATAAAGTCTAGAAATTTCCTGTAGTTTATCTATTAACTCTTTACAAATTAATAGTTTTAACGTAGCGTTGCAAAATCAACTTAACAAGCGCCACAAAAACTCTTTTGTGTACCATCACAAAGCAGAGTTTGAAATACAATATATACACCATTATTCAGTCATGTAAGAGGTTTCTGATCTTAATTGATACGTTAAGAACTTGCCATATACACTTTTTAGCTCAAAAAAACAAAATGTTTCCTGGAGACTGTTGCCAGGACTTGTTGTTGTACCATAAAACTGTTATGCATCATAGACCATAGACCAGTAGTCCTATTGTCCATGGTGCCATAATAGTTGTACATCTTACAAACCATCACCAGTATATATAGACCACCTTGAGAATCACGAAATTCATAAAATAAAATTAACACACTGCCTTAACTCGTAACGTAGGTTTATACATTTTTTTAATATATACAAATTAAATACTCTTTTCTACTTCTGCTGCTTTCCTTTTTATTCATACCAGGCTCATTTCCTGTAGTTATTGAAAAATATAAAACAATCCACCTGAACACTTTGCCATGTATCTGGATCTAAGTGAACAGTAAAAATACAATAACATTTTGTTACACCATTCATAGCAATTGAATAAAAATGAAATTTTTCTGCTCTGGTGTAATCCTTTTAAAAACAGTATTGTTTTTGTATTGAAAATATTTTAAATTGATTGAAAAGGCTTAAAAATAAAGCCTCTAACTTTTTGAATTAATTGCTCTGAAATAAAAATAAAACCATTAGTTCTTATTCAATCAACTATATGATATTAGGGTTCGACAGTGTTGTCGAAAACACCATAATGACTCGATAACTCATATAGCCCAACTCAGTTTATATATTCTAGCCGCAGATTGACATATAATTTCTTGTAGTAAATACTGACTATATTGGTGAAGAGGTTAAATAAATTCATTTCAAGTATCCACTGTAGAGTTTAGACTATGTTATTTATTGTAATAAAAGAGCTTTTTAAATCTACTGCTGGATCTGAAGCTCAAGCATATATATATGTATATTATCTACTATCAAAAAATAACGTTAACAAACAATTTTATTCCCATCAAGTAGGTCAGTAGGCGGTATCTACAGGGTGTTAGAACGAGGGCGATACTCTTGAACCGTCACTACGATACTAACTCCCGACTCCTGTTTGGCCTCGAATACGAATCGTCACATAATGAGACCGTGAAAAACACTCGCTTCCCACCACTACCTAACATACTTGAAATGAAAATGCTCCCCAACAGAAACAACCGAAAACTTACCGTCGATATATACCTATAGAGGCTAAATTACTATGTTTTCGGTATATACTTTAGAAAACGTTTGATACTTCAGTAATATTGGTAAAATAATAGGGAATGTTCATGCTCGTATAAGACATAGTTATTAAGGAGTTAGAATGTTAACCGCTGCGTCGTTTCAGTCTGTCGAAGCTTCCAATTTAGAGTCTTTTGTTTTAACGATTCGTATCGTTACTGAAGTTTCAAAGTTATGTGGAGATAGAAATGGCTGGTTTCTTACTATGTGATGGTTTAGATGTTTGTTACTAAATTACACAAAAAAAGCTGAACGGATTTCATTGAAAAATGCCATACATATACCTAGATTATCACATAAGCTAGTTTTATCCTGGGCAGTCATAGTCCCACGGGACATTTTTATATAGCAACTACGTTTCTCTACTATAATATGCATGTATTATAAATATAAACCTTCCTCTTGAATCACTCTATCTATTAAAAAAACCGCATCAAAAACCGTTGCGTAGTTTTAAAGATATAAGCGTACTTTGTTTTATACTATCTAAAGAAGCATTGATAACTTTGTATTTGCGGGTAGTACTTTTATTCTATTCCGAGACTGTACTTAACCTCTGTTCCGATAGACTTGAGCCACTTGTCAAACGGAAGCTCGTCTGGTGACTATCATGGGTGTGCAGTAGTGTGGTGTCGTGACGCTGGGTCGCCATACTAAGGATTGTAGTATATAGACAACATGTACTAAATGTAATTTAAATGTTTTTTAAATTTAAGTGCACATTTTAAATTGTACCCGTGTAAAGCCAGGCAGGTCGACTAGTATATACTATACCAATAAACTTTGTGTGCGTAATTTATATAATAAATACATAATTAATTAAACACAGACGATTAAATTCAGACTGTGGTCATGCGGGTGGGTTTGTTGGTCATATTGCTTTAAAAATTTAATACCTACCAGATATAAACATATAAATATATTATAGAGTTAGCTAAGTATTTGATCATTAGTTACGTTCATAAATCACCTGAATTAGGTATTTGAAATACATTATAAATCCTTTTTTTCTTTTATAAAGATTTGTTATGAATAACACAGCATAAGGCATGCAGCAGTATTTTTTTAAATCAACAACTTTAATTTAATTACTAATATGTATAATTTAAAGCAAAGTTTGCTTAATATAAGATAATATGTTAAAAAACACTGCTATATATTTGAGCTTCAAGGTCATCTGTGGACATTTTAAAAAAGTTGACTATACGGAAATAATCATCAATTTCTTGGACAACTCAAGGAAAATTACTTAACATAAGATATACGTCTTGTTATATTAAATTGGAAATAAAAAAGGTGTCTTCTAATAAAGATACATATTTAGCGATCTACTTAGTTCAATGCTAGCGCCTCTTATATGAAAAATCAACATAATTTATGTGACTAATTTCCGAAGAGTTCAACCCACTATTTTTGCCAAGCTTCAGCCTAAGTCTGTACCAAAATTCATCAAAATCGGTTCTGTGTTTGAGAGTGAAAGCGTAAAAAGACTGATAGAGTTACTTCTGCATTTATAATATTGGTTGGTATTTATAATAATAGTAATCTTTAAGCAAATGTATAGGCAAAGTTGAAAACTAGTTCAAAATACTTTGTTTCAAATGTAACAATGAAAGCCTGTGCCAGGCTATATCAAAAGTTAGAACCTCATAGGTCTCAGCACGTCACAGTTGTGCTGCAACATCCGATGAGAAATTAATACTTGTTGGCGCCAACTTCTCTTCTCAGCTGTTTCTCATAAAGTTTAAAGTAAGAAAATAAAATATTTGTATGTAAGAGGTTTCATTAGAAAATAAAAAAAGTTTACAATAAAGTTTTTTTTTACTATTTAGAATTTATATTTGTATACACAAAATAACTATATTTTTAGCATCTCATAAGCAAAGTTTTATCCGTGAGGAGACGGGTTAGAATACTATTTCCCTCTGGCGCTGGTAGAGCATCTTGTAAGAGCCGAGTAACCCAGCACCCCCTTGGTGGTAGGGGATCTGTTCTCCGACTGACTTGCGACCACCAGCATGCTAATCTGACCGCCAAGTGGCACAGACGTGTTTCGGTCGAGCGGCATTTATGCTGTGGATCTAATGGACTCTAGGCTCTTGCTCAGGGTCCGCTGAAACCTCAGCATATTTTTCTTCACTCCCCTTCCCCACTCTATCTTCGAGAATTCACTCGTTTTGCATTTTCATTTTCTAGCATCAGTAGATGATTTGTTCACTATAGAAATATTTTTCAAAATCATTCATTATGTCTATTATCATATTAAAAGTATTTATTTTTATTTAGATTAAATGACGAAGCATGGTTAAGTAACGTTATTTAAAATCAAATATGGCGGACGGCTCAAGATGGCGGACAAGTTATTTCGGTCACTTCTGATGAAGCTGAAATTTAGATGGGTTCAGGGAATGGTGATGGAATCTCTGATGGTAAATGGAAAAATTTAGGCTAATTATTGTTATCATTACGAAAAGCTTGTATTTTTTTATTTCTAAATTATATATCAACTGCTTGAATTGATATATGCTCAACATCAATTCAAGCAGTTGCATAGGAGTAAGGTATTTGAATAACGCTCTAGTAGTGTATGAAATATGAAACAAGTGAAAGGTTGGAGTATGATGGATGCAGATCCGGAGCTCAAAGCGAGGATTACTCATTCATCATACTATCAACTCCTTTACCGGCTGATTGCAAATCGAAGAAAATAGCGAGATTTTAAAGAAAATATTTTAAACCAAGTATACTAAAGAAACTAGTAATGAAATATTTGAATTTATGAAGTTTTAAGGCTGAAATGTTGAAAGTCTAAAATCTCTGAATGATATTTTAGAAAAATTAATATTAGAATTCTTTGAAACAATTGTTTTAAAAATATTTATCTGTCTATTGTATGTTTGTACGCGCACCACGCAAAAACTAAAGACTATGTTTAAATTAAATCGGATATAATATGATAGCGTTTCATTTGCTAGTAGTTTCCTTTGCTTTAGCAGCAGTTTCACTAGTGATCTTGTGGACTGGATTGGCCACAATGTAAGTAGTATTGAAGATCATATAACTCATTAAATTAGGTTACACAAGTATTAGATAACGTATAGGAGCAGTGTAGGTGAGAATTTGCAACAGAAGAAATTCTTGTCTATAAGTGCTTCCGTATAGTATTATGTAACTGAAATTAAATATTTAAATTAAATCTTTTATTTAAATTACTGATATGTATAAAAATGCATCGAAAAAGGTTCGATTTCACGTCGAAACTGTTTCTGAATAAATGGCGTCGAAGAGCCACGCTCCTCAATATATAAGGCAAATAAATGACCTTACAACGTCCGATAAAATGAGAAGAGAATTTATTGGTGTCTAGAAAAATTCATGTAAAACATTCTCAACGAGCGTAAGAATTATGCTATAATACAAACTGAAGAACATTTTATATTTTATTTTAGGTTTGGCCAAGTGCGAGTTAGTCTAGAGCAACGAGTGTTCAGTACAATCTGGATTGAAGGACAAATATAACTTTTCCATTGAAATACTATTGTCTCTATACATCGACATAAAAATTCAAGATACTGTGACGTGTTTCTTTGCTTTTTTATAAAGCCTTAAAGTGTCGCAGTGTACGATACGATTCTAGGTCTACGAAAATTACCCCGTGGGTTTTGATTCCTTTCCGAGTATCTAAATATGCTTATACTGCAAAATATTGATGTTTTTAAAGCACCTAGGGATCACTGATTTCAATATTTGATATTAATTTAAACTTAAACATCCATTAGTTTCTCAGACAAGTTGATTGACATAGCTACAGACAGATGAACAAAAAAAGATCCAATAAAAGTTTATCGGTTTTATTTTTATGATGACTCTTCGTTTGACCCCTTCGTCGACGTTATTTTTAAAAATAAGCAAGTTAAAAAAAATAATAAAAAATTTGAGATAGTGTTTGAAGTAGGTACTTTATGCTTACGGAATCTCATTAAAAATCCAATATTAAAATACACTTTTTTATTCATTATTTTATGAAAACCTAACCTAGTTCATGCTAATAAAATGTAAGAGTAAAATGAGCAGTTCATTTTAAATTAAACCAGGTAATCTGCTCCAAGAACAAGAAACTCATTAGTTAAACGTACCTAACGCTACCGTCTTTTATACTGACTGTTTTATAACTATTTTCTAATATAACTAAGATGTTTTTGTGCTGTATCTTTCTGTGTGTTGTACATAAAACTGTATATATGTTTCTAAATTAATATAAATGCGATTAACCTCGAATTTCTATTCAAGTTTAAATATTCAATTATGCTATGTTATACATATAACATTTCAACTAATTCAAGATTTTGTAAAATATACGATTAATTTTACTTAACATGGTTTTATGACAATAATAATAATAGTTACATAAATTACTATTTACTTATTATAATAACTTATAGATATGCAGGAGATGTATAACCATTGACAACATTTCTCATATCATGACGACAAAAACAAATATTTAAAAAATAATCTTCTGATCAATAAACTATTTTTGCATATTTGCAATAAGATGAATAAATTATCTAACGAATAATAAAATAAATAACCAATACATAATTATCTATAAGTATATACAAAAGCTGAAACTAGTACTCGAGTGCTAAGGGAGTTATGCTAGAATTAAGTTTAAACATACTGCGCTTGTACAAGGTAGATTTTAATAATAAATTACTCGTAGAAGCAGGTACAATGTAAGATATAATTTTACAAAGAATGCGCCATGTTTAATAAATTAAATTCATTAGTGTCTAGGAAAATATCGGGTTTTTATTACAAAAGGTGTCCAATAAAGCAAAATTAGACAGGAAAAATTCTTTGTCATTTTATAAGCTCTGGAGTGTTTTTGTTTTCATTCAGTATTTGATTTATTTTTCTCTTTATAATAAAATTAATTTAACTCTAATATGAATGATGGATTCTCTAACAATATTGTTACATCAAACTAAAAAAGTTCTAGAAAATCTTTACCTTTTTCTTTCCATTAAATAGTTGCCAACAAAACCTGAAAATATTTCTATTCTGGAGACGTAAATGGCAAATTTTTACCTTTCCTACGAATAACCTAAAAGTCCGACTCTGTCATAAAAGTCATATCTTTATGAATAACGAGATAACTTATGAAAAAGAAGTTTGTCAGCATTTTTACTTCGCTACACACATTTCTAAGCGATATTTTAGCATAACATTATTATTTGTAAATGAGGTTAATTATTAATAGATACTTGTAGTAAAATTATAATTTTTGCAACATCTGATTAATAAAACAACATAATTATAACGATTTCCATATCTTTCATAGGGTTTGCGACCCGGGAGCAGGATCACAGGCCCCTTTTACTTTGACAATGCTCTCCTTGTTACTTGACCTCCAATCATAAAAAATAACAAAGTAAACTGACGTGATTCTTAATAAGAGGGACCTAATCACACTAAATCACTCCATTTATAGGTATTACGAGTAAGAGAACAGAGTATTTGTTAATTACCTCAGATTGATTGGGACAGATTGTATTTATATAAAAGTTGCTAACAGTAGTCGTTAGTTTTTTTCCAATCAACAGTTTTGTACTTACAAGAAAGGAAATAATTTCGTATTGCACCGATGCAACTGTCTTGTTATCGCTCACGTAACATACACATACAAACATTATCACAATGGGCTGAAGTCGAGACTGGAGGAAGTCAAACATTCGATTGTCGAATGGTTCCCATGTAAACACCTTGAGTCGGGTAAACATTGCGCATAATACGTGCTTCATCGGTTATATAAGTCCGATCTCCGACTGAAAACGGAACATTGTGATTGAAAATATGGCAGAATTAGTTATTTAAATCAGTATAATTGCGTAATAAATTTAAAGGTTAAAGCAACAGTAAGGAGTGTCTTCCATAAAATTTTCTTTACTAACGAAGCTTGTTAGTACTGCAAGAGATTGTCAGGTACAAGACATCCTGAGAGAAGCCGCGCAAATGGAACTAATGAGTCCTCTGCTATTCTGTGCGCTGACAGTACTAGTGCCGCAAGCGTCAGGTGAGATGCTTTACGTTGATTTACTCTACTTTTCGTTTACTAAGTACTTAATTAAAATTTTCCGACACTCTGCTCCATAGTAACATAGGCTTTTCATGTTTTAAAACGTCATATAAATTCTTTTGCAGATTCATTTTCTCTGGAAACAGATTTTGAAGTTAGATTATCGTAACACAATCTAATACATATTATTTTTTTAGGTGAGGATTATCATGCATCGTCTAATGATACACTTGTTGTCAGTGCTAAATCAGGAACTGATAATAATGTGGTCATGGACAATATCGTAAGCGAGCATTTATTATTGCAAAGCAAAGACAACCCAAGTGAATTTAATATAGACCTCACAAATAGACGAAATAAAAGAAAAGCTGAAGATATACAAAATTCCGAGAAGAAAGCTAAGAAAATTAAAGTTAAAAAGAACAAATCATTTTCAATAGTCAAATATGAAAAAAATGATAAAATTTACGCTTTAAGAATAAAAGAAACACATGTACACGACAATCAGAGTTTAAGCATTTTACCAACATGCCAAGTATACAGCGTTCAAAAATATTTCCCTTGCGAATCACCGGACGCAGATTTAATTATAACAGCTCCAAAAAGAAAAATAAATAAAAAAAGCAGAAAGGAAAGAAGAAAAAGACAAAAGAATGTGTCCGATGCGAAAACGACAGTAATTGCGCCGGTATTTACGACCCGTCAAATCGACAGCTCTCAAGTTCCTGAACAAATAATGCCCTCGATAGAAGAATTGTATTGATTTAAATTTAAAACTAAGATAACTTTGATATTGAATATCTTGTTTAATGGACGTTTTATAAAGTACTTTTCTTACATTTTTTTGATAGAACTATATTGATGTTAGGCAAGTAACAGTAAGTTATTTAGTTTAAATACCACAATTTATTTATTTTTTATAAATTAAACTAGATGTAATTGAAATCATTATACTGTGATATATTATCATAAAAAAGTAAATGTTTTATTATTATTATTATTTTGTCTAAAATTAAATATAATGTTACTTAAGATGTTGGCAACATTGATTTGAGTACCATTTTAAGTAAATCAGTTACGCCAACGAAAGAAAAAGAAGTAATCAATGAAATAAGATGCCATGATGCGCCAGTAGCTCAGTGGTTCGTGCGTTGGATTCACGATCAACAAGTCGTGGGTTCAAATCCCGGACATTGGACTCCTGACACAAGCCATTTATTAGCTTACTAGGAGGAGTTAAGGGAATACTAGTAGTATGTGATCCATACTGCTAGTAATCTTTTTTAAAAAAAAATGATAGATATTATTATTTTTACTACATACATACTTATTTTTCTAAGTCCGTTTAACCCCAAAAAAATTTTCAGCCAATTTATAAGGCACGCATGAAGATATTAAAAAAATACTTTACTTATAAATAAGGTTTGTTAGTTACTTACTTAGGTTGAAATCCTTAAACTAAACGTATAAATACGGTGAAAAAGTAAGGTAAGATTGGCTACATGTCATGAATAAGAATACAAAAATAATTAAATCCTTCGAAAAGGTCTGATCATTCAGAAAACTTCTTTAATACCCACATCAACGTACGAACATATTAAACCAAATTGAACCCTCCAACCACTTTGTCTAGCATTGGATAGGCAGTCAAAATGAAAAGGATGAAACGCTAAGAAAGTGAGGGTACAATGAAAAAGTTGTGTCAAAAGGATCACGTAGAGCGTCAAGTTTTCCGTTATCAGCGTTTCGGTTGCCCACATTCTGCCGAAAAAGTTTTTGGAAAAGACTCTAACGAGTTCTGCCCTTCCCGACGATAGTGTTTACAAGCTTTATTACGAACTTGCATTCGCTCTTGCTTTACTCGTATTTTCTTTATCTATAATTATATATTTTGATGTTAGATGTGATTTTACTAATATTATAAATTTATATGTTTCAATGTCCGTTACTCAAGCACACAAAAATTTGATTTGAATACAATTTGGGAAGCAGATACTTTATAAATTAGATTAATACTGTTGATACAAAAAAAATAAAGTTTAAAAAACTATTTTAATTTTTTAAACTTAAAAAAATTGGGCCAGTAGTTTAGGCGCGAGGAACATACAAACATAAATAGATACATACTTACATACATAGATTGCCAAAATCATAACCCTTCATTTTGGCTTCGACGTAGTCGGGTAAAAACAGGTCAACGAATTTAATAATACATTTCATACAGATTTTTAAGATGTAGGAATATAAAGGATACTTGTATCTCAGAAAGAAGCATGAAAAACTATAACTCCTATTGAGCAGATCAATAATTTGACATTTAATAACTTGGAAACCGTTCCAATTAATTTTACATAATAAGACAACAGAGAATTACTCTAGCATATTGAACCTAGACAATAATAAAAATAAAAATTGTTATAATCTTAATAATAATAATAAAATTGTAAACCTGGTGCACCAAAACTTACAAGGACTTTTAGGTAAAGAATTAGAACTGGAATTATTTATGAGATGTGAAAACATTCATTTTTTATGTATTACAGAGCATTGGCTTCGTAATTATGAACTCATATTTAATTTCAGTGGTCACCAGGTAGCAAGTGCGTTCTGCAGAGAAAAATCGTTACGTGGGGGCTCCTTAATAATTTTAAGTAAATTTTTTAAATTTAAAGAACGCAAAGACATTGTGAGCCTCTCTGTAGAACGTACTATTGAGATAGCCTGTGCAGAACTTGAGCGCTTCATTGTTGTGAGCATATACAGTCCCCCTGGAGCGTTATATGAATTATTTGAAAATGTGTTAGAAGAAATACTATTAAAATTATCTGAGTCTAAAAAATATATTATAATATGTGGTGATTTTAACATTAATCTATTAGAAAACTTCACCACAAGTGTTAGATTCAGATCCCTGTTAAATTCATATAACCTAGTAAATATATTTTTAGAGCCAACTAGAGTAACTGCAACCTCAGCAACATGTATTGATAATATATTTACCAACTTTAAACCCAATTCATATTCAATTATTAAAAAGTTGAGTTCGGATCATTTTGGGCAATTAATCTCCTTTAACTGTGAGTTAAAAAAAGGAAATAAAAATAAAAAGATTGTGTTTGTTCCTACGAACTCCAAACGTATGGAGAAATTTAAAGGTAGTATTATAGCAAAACTCACATACTTAAATTTTGACAACAATAACCCTGATATGTTATATAACACACTATTTAAATTAATAAAATCAGAGTTTACTGCTATATTCACTACCAAGACAGTCAATTCGGGTGGTCTCTTGTCATTTAATGATTGGGCAACTGTTGGTATTCATCGAAGTAGAGAAAAACTATATCAACTTTATAATGAGAGATCATACAACCATTCAGAGTCCTTTATAGCCTTTGTTAAAGCATATTCAAAGTTATTTAAAAAAGTGTGTTCCATGGCAAAGTCGTTACATATTAAACAAAAAATTTATAATGCACAAGACAAAATAAAAATGACATGGAATATTATCAATTGGGAAACTGGAAGAGTCAGAGATCGTAACTTCAAGTATAATCTCATTTATAATAACATTAATATCAAAACTGATCAGGAAGTTGCATCCACGTTTGAAAAATATTTCTCTGACATTCCAATCTCAACAACTTGTTCTCTCATTTCATCTGCCAGCGTTGCTGAATCATTATTGCTAGAAAATGTTAAAAAATGTGATGTACTGTTCGAATTTAGTACTGTCAACAGTAAAGATATAATTAAAACATTTAAAACCCTAGATATGAAGAAAACAGCTGATATTTGGGGTATTTCTGTTAAAATAATTAACTCCATAATTGATGCCATTGCACCGTATCTAGCTACTATTTTCAATACTTGTATTAAACGTGGCGTGTTTCCTGACCTGATGAAGCATAGTAAAGTAACGCCTATATTTAAATCTGGATGTATAACTGATCCAAATAATTTTCGACCCATCTCAGTATTGCCAACGCTTAGTAAAATTTTTGAAAAACTAATTTTAAACCAAATGTTGATTCATTTTAATTCACAGAGACTTCTCCATGTGAAACAATTTGGTTTTACTAAGGGTTGTTCAACAACGGATGCCGGTGTCGAATTAATTAAGAATATCTTCGAGGCCTGGGAGGAATCACATAATGCACTTGGAATATTCTGTGACTTATCTAAGGCCTTCGATTGTGTACAACATGCGACTCTGGTCAGAAAGCTGCGCCACTATGGCATCAAAGGAACTGCGCTCGACCTTATGAACTCCTATCTAAACAATAGGGTTCAAAGGGTTGACGTGAATGGCAAGAGATCTCCTGGGGCTCGTCTGGATATGGGGGTCCCCCAGGGTTCTATTCTTGGACCATTTCTCTTCCTCATTTATATAAACGACCTGCCAAACCTTGTAGAAAAAAAGAACAAGATAGTATTGTTTGCTGATGACACTTCACTAATATTTAAAGTGAAACGCTATCAAACTGAATATGACGATGTAAACAATGCTCTCTCTGATATTGTACATTGGTTCAGTGCTAATAATCTAATGTTAAATAGTAAGAAAACTAAATATATAAAATTTACGACACCCAATGTTAAGAAAATAGAGAGTGGTGTATTTATAAATGGAGAGGAGTTGGAACCGGTGGAATCTACCGTATTTTTGGGTATCACTGTCGACTCTAAATTGCAATGGGGCCCCCATATTGAGAGGTTGGCCAATAGACTCAGCTCTGCAGCTTGCGCGGTTAAAAAAATACGCCAATTAACTGATATAGACACGGCTCGTTTAGTTTACTTTAGCTACTTCCATAGTATAATGTCTTACGGCATTCTACTTTGGGGTAACGCAGCCGACATAAACACGATTTTCATACTGCAGAAGAGGGCTATTCGCGCAATCTATGGTCTCGGCCCTAAAATATCTTTAAGAGATAAATTCAAAGAAATTAATATATTGACTGTTGCTTCACAATATATTTTTGAAAATGTTATGTATGTGCGTAAAAATATTAATGATTTTATTAGAAATAGTGACTTGCATGACATCAATACTAGGAACAAACACAAACTTGTTACTCCTACTACTCGATTGAGTAGAATTAGTAATTCTTTTGTTGGGCGATGTGTATGCTTTTACAACAGGATCCCAGAAAACGTTCAAAATTGTTCTATAGGAAAATTTAAAAAGTTAGTTAAAAAACGTTTGTGTGACAAAGGCTATTATAACATTAAAGATTTTTTGGAAGATGTCACGCCTTGGGAATGATGCGTTCGCTCCAGGCTTTCTCAATGTATAAATATACTTGTTATAAAAATTGGCGTTTAAAAAATCAAAGATAAAAAATATCCAAAAGAAACAGTCCCGCTGAGTTTCTTGCGCCCATTCTTCTCAGGTCTGGGTTAGGTCGTTTCTGAAAGGGTGGTAGATTCCGACGTTCAATAAGAGAATGTAAATTCCAACATTGAATAAAAAATTTTGACTTTGACTTTGACTTTGACTTTGACATGAAGCTTGATTTAGGAGTGTCTATTTTATACAGTAGTTGAGTGAGTGAGTCTGATAGTGGAAGGATGATCAAGTAAGTCAATTGGTGCGTTAATATTTTTAAATTAACTTTGGACCAAATTTAGAAGTCTTTATGGACGAAGTCGAAGGCATATGCATGCATTTAATATATAAAAAAAAAAAAATTTTTTTTATATATTAAATGCATCGCGTATAAAAATGTTATATTTTCCGATCATTCGTCTTCTATACGTTCCTAAACCATTTATCATATTGCGATAAAAATTTGATGAGATGCCGTGAACGTTTCCGCGTTATAAGAACCTGAATCGATTTTAATAAAAAGTAACCAAGCAAATAGCTTGGTTTTAAACCATTAGGGAAATAAACCAAGGTATAGTGAACTCTTTTTAAAGGCATCGTATTAATAGCTTTGGTAATTGCGCGGAGTTTTGTTTTACGGTTGAAAAGGTATGGATCATTATAACTGGGTTTTTGGGTCAATAGTTTTCTTACAATAAAGAATGCATCCTCATGTGAATTCTCATTTTTTAAAAAGCTTAAGCAACTATCACATTTTGATATAAAACTATAAAAATTACTAAGGAATGCACACTTGGCAATGTCTGTTACCAATAATAATGAACAATCTAGCAAACAAACAGGTATATACAAGGTAAATACAATAATTAAAAAAAAAATACAATAATTAAATATATATTTATATTTAAAGACGATCTACAAGTATCCATCACTGCACTATGTTATCTAACCATATCATATATCATCTTTTTCTTAGAGTGGCTCACTTCGACACATAAGCCATACAAGCTTCAGTGGGAGTAACAAGAAGTTTATGTTTTCTTAAAGAATAATACACAGCATAATATCTTTGGTACAGTCACATTGATAGTGATTAGAGTCATACCAAGTTTTATTACCACGCACAAACTCAAACTCAAAATATTTTATTTCAATTAGACTTTTGTATAAAAGTACTTTTGATACGTCAAAACTTGGTCTGTCAGTCAGTTTGTCTGAAGCTACCACCAGCTCGGAAAGCAGTTTTCTGTTGAGAAGCCGGCCAGAAACTCAACAGTCGCTCTTTTCAAAAAGCCATGTTTACATAGTCTGTTATACAAATGATTTAGCTTGAGAGTCAACGTCACTTAGATTCCAAGCATTCTCATAATTTAAGTAATCCTGTACATTATAGTATGCTTTATTTATTAATGATTTCTTGATACGAGTTTTAAATTGTTGAAGTGGCAAGTCTAATATAGGCTGTGGAATCTTATTATAGATGCGAACACCAAGCCCCATGAGACTATTACTGACTTTGTGGAGACGATATTACGGCGTTACAAGTTTATTTCTGTTTCTAGTATTAACATTATGTTTGTCACTGCGTTTTGTATAGGAATCGATATTCTGGTAAATGAACGAAATATTACAATATATGTTTTGTGATGGGACTGTAAGGACCTCTAATTTTTTATACACACACACTATACCGATACACTTCAATTCTTATAATCATCTTCATAAGATTCAAATACTATTTACGTTATGTTAATCATATCAATTGTACCTCTTCTCTTTATACTTATTTTTATCCAATGAAAACAGTGTTGTAGTTACAGTGGCGATAACGAAACCTAATTCACTATCACAAATAATAATTGTTAGTGAATAATCAGAGAGAGGAACCTCCTTACGGAGGAATCGACTTCTGTAAAATCAACTTCTTTTGAGGATGAGGTATAAGTGTCAAATTCCAATCAGTGGATTACTGACGTGGCCCACTCCTAACAAGCATTTTAGCTTAATTAGAGGGGTTAAAAATACGAGTCATTTGTAAACCAAATATTCAGTAATCTTAAAAAAAGGGTGAAACTTTACATGCTTTCTATATCTTACAGTTCAACGGTAGTATTCGCAGATAAAGCATAATAGTTTTAGAAATTCTCCTTGTAACTTGGGTGTTTGCTAAGTAATGCCCGTTTCTAATAAGAATGGATTGAATCTTCTATATATATGTATTATCTATACTAATATTATAAAGAAGTAAGATTTGTATTTTTGTATGTAACGAATAAACATAAAAACTACTGGACCGATTTCAAAAATTCTTTCACCATTAGAAAGCTACATTGTCCCTGAGTAATATAGGCTATATTTATTACAAGAAAAAATTAGAGATCCTTAGGAAATCTCACGAAAACCAACCCAAGGTGCCAAAAAATTTGCCATAAAATATCTTTCATCGCATGCGCTGCACAAAGTATTGATGATAGAACAAAAAAATGTTGTACAATATTATAGAACGTATCAATATCTACAAAAAAGTCCGCGAGACCATATGTCCAACTATTATAGTTACGTCACTATAACTACTTTTTTACATTTTAAAAGTTGATAAAAATGCCAATCAAAATCAGACCATGTTTTCTATAACTTTGTATTAATCCTTATCCAAATAAATTATTTCGTATTCAAGACTATTTCAATACCTGTAAATTACTTTTTGAATTATTAAAATCGGACTTTCCATTCAAAAGATATTACGAAATTAAAAATATCAATATAAACAAAAAATACACGTCGACGCGACGGGCCAGTATAGCGACGCAGCGCAGCGAGTAAAGCGGCAAGAGAGGGGGCACCGAAATGCGGGA
This sequence comes from Limenitis camilla, assembly GCA_905147385.1. Lineage (NCBI taxonomy): Eukaryota > Metazoa > Arthropoda > Insecta > Lepidoptera > Nymphalidae > Limenitis > Limenitis camilla. Next base: position 9,300,273 of record LR990240.1, read on the forward strand.
GGGCCTATATATTTTTAAAAATAATATTCCACCCGCGCGAAGCCGGGATGGGTCGCTATTAATATATAAAGCTCAAGAGTTTGTATGTTTGAACGCGCTAATCTCAAGAACTACTGGTCCATTGTAAAAAAATCCTTCTGTTTTGTATAGCCCATTTATCGAGGAAGACTATAGGCTACATATCATCACACTACGACCAATAGGAGCGGAGCTATATGCGGACGAAGTCGCAAGGGTCGACTAGTATGTTATATTGAATATATTATGTAAATGATATAGTATTATAGTATGTAATAAAATGAAATATTACGGACATAAAAGCGTTAGTTTAGAATAGTATTTTAATTACAGAGTAATTGTATAACGTTATTTGTTAACAACAAGGCGCAATTAGGGGCTCGGCTCGTGCGGGCTGTGAGTGACACCTGTGACACATTAGTGTGTATGAACGATGTTGTTTCCCTTACTACTGTTTAGTTTTGATGAATTTATTGTTAGGAAATATAATTTTAATTTTAGCTATTACAACTGTGAAAAAATATATATTCGAGTAGGCCAAGACAACATCGACGTTTGTGACTTTAGATTGAGTATACCAAACATATTTTCACGTATCCATATCATGGAAGTGCACAAAAATAACTTGTTTGCCATCTTGGGTCGTCCGCCATATTAGATTTAAAAAGAAATAGCAAAGCACATATTGCGCTCCTATCTAAACCTACATACAAAATTTCGTACATACAAACATAGCATATTATAATAACTTGTAAAAAAATCATATAAAAAAGTGGAGTGCATAATATATAAGATTGAAACAAATTTAACCGTTATATATATAAATGATATAAGGAATTCCATTAATAACTCTGATCAATATTATTCAAAAATGCTCCGAAAATATTGAGATATTATAATATTTGATTTTCAGTAGACTAAAATAAAAGTTGATAATAACGTTGATTTTTTAAGGATTGCAACTTATATTATTACACTCTAAAACTCTGTTGAATCAACGCAAAATTGATAACACAATTCTAGCAGGTTTATTCTAAAAGAACATTGTTTTTGTTTTCTTTTATAGTAAATTAATATTATTGGAAATAATAGATGTATTTCGGCATAACGTAAAAACATTTGATCCGGATCTGAAGGATTGTTACCAACAAGGATATTTTCCGTGTCATTATTGCTGAAGCATCTGTTACGGTACTCGTTTCCTTTATTGCTTTTTATTATGTGATCGCTCTGATATTTGATGATACTACACAGATACCGACGTGATTTCGTTTATGTTTATAGGATATTTCACATAATGAGTTTTCAAGACGATCTTTCATTTCCATTGGGCTACTTACATTATATATGTCGGGGTATAATTGGCGTAGGATAATTGTGAAGGCCGTGTAAAGTTAGTATGGCTAGGATAATGATAAAGAAAATTAATTATCACTTAATTTTGTTTATCATTATCTTCACCCCACCAGTGGAGGGGCACTGTCACTGTCGTGTCCCTTTATATTCCCCGACTGACGCTGGAAGGTTCGTGCGAGTTTTTACGTCTTATTTATTTGTGAGTCTCTACCTTGTATTTAGATGTGTTAACACAAGCTTAGATTAGGTTTATGTGAGATTAACCTTGGGTTAAAACAGAGAGCCTAGGCAGTTGAGGCGAGTGTGGTGATCACTTAAAGAAGCTCCTTAAGCCTGCACCTTCGTCATAAGTTGTCGGACTTAGGTGTAGGCTTCGTTCATTACTTACTTCATTCATTTAAATCGGTTCTCTTCTGCTCACACATACATAACTAAAAAAAAATGTTTAAGTGTGGGTATGCATCGACATACGCTATGGTAATTTTATCAACTGAGAAAAAAACATATTTTTGTTACGGTGCTCAGATCCCTTTATAAGTATAAGACATTTTTTCTTAGCAAATTTTAAGATTTTAAGAGAATATTAAAATATGCATACGTCCGTTAGCGTTACAAGCGTATTAGCATTTTATACTAATTACAACTTGATATGGTATGGGAGCCAGATTCAAATTCGTTCAATCATTTCATCTCGAGTCAAAATTCGCATGCTGCATAAGGAATATATATTATGAGTTGTCGTGACCGTCAGCTGCGATTCAGTCATTTCCTCCCGTTTGAAAATTTGTCGGATTATAGTTTACTTAGCATCTTGAAGGAAAAATAAAGTCAGCTGACCATAACGTGGTGGAATATACGTAAGCTTGCTTTGACCATGTAACATTTTGATTTTTTATAGCAAAATCACAGTTACACACCCACGGAATTATGCATTTCACGAATTTTTGAGAGGGGCTAGGTCATAAAAATCTGTCACTGGCATACGTACGTACCTTTATGAGACCCTGCGAAAAAGGGTCTTAGCAAACAGATAGACGGATAACCAAGTAATATTATTGAGACTCCATTTTTCATTTTAAAGACACAGAACACGAAAAAAAGAATAACAAGTTTTAAATATAAAAACAAATGCAAACATTATTTTTATACTTTTTATAGTTTTAAAAGATAAATATTTAAGTAATAAAAAGTACCAAGCTAATTTTTAGGTTTCATCGTCAAAATTACCTTGCTAATCTCGCTCTGTGCATGTCAGCGTTTTTATAGTCTGAACCCGGTCTTACTAAGGATTTCCTCAAAAAGGTATTCATTCATAAAGCTTCAGTGGAAGGCTTATTTTCTTGAATTAAGTAAATATTGTTTTGATTTTAAAGCCAAAACTTATTTGAAAAATTATAAAACACTGAGCTTATTAATTAATCTTTCCGTATTATATTAATGAAAAATACTTCATCGGTTTGTCTGAAAACTCTCATATGTTTTTATATATTTTAGGTCATATAGAAAAAAATAATATCAAATAGGAACTTAAGTCTACAGCCCCTTGTAGCTGTGAAAATATGTAACGAATGAAATCAAAATATACGGCCGCTTATGCACATTTTGAAGCAAAGGAATCCTATCGAAACTTGTAGGCCATTCCGGTTTACCTGTGAATGAAAAGAAAACTGTAAAAAAAATATTTACCTATTTAAGCATAAATAGGTAAATATTTTTTGCATTTGGTAATCTAATCGTCTATATCTAGAAACCGGTTTACGGTTTTCCAACGAAAAATATACGGTTGTCCTTTAATCCAGTTACGAAACCCTTTTGGTGCGTGTATCATATATGTATATTTTTAGTTGTAGTACTTGAAAAGTTAGTTAATGAAAAATGGCCAAGAAAAATTAGATAACTAGGTGAAAAATTAATCATATTATTTCATGAAGAATTCCTACAGTAGGTACAAAAGTTTCTTAATATAAAGTTCTCGCTCCGAAACATCTTGAGTTACAATTTAACAAGTATCTTTAATTTGATTAAAATATTTCATAAAACGTTCACCTTTTAATTACTTGGCTCAGAGAAGTAAGTATTTGGAATATTATTTCTGTCCAAAAACTTCGTCAAAATATTTTATCCTGTGCTTCAAATTTTAATATCCTGATATTTTTTATAATAACAAGAGTTACGCGGCAGATTTAACGATTTCTTAATAATTTTTTGTATTATGGAATTGTGAAGAATATAAAGGTATTATTTTAGAATTTATAACAAAATATGTCATCCATTGTTACAGAAATGTATTTAAATAATGTTTGCTGGCAACACTGCAGATAGCGTTTGATTGATTAGTATCTTTATTGAAATATTAATAATACCCTCATTGACTCAACAGTTTAAGCTTAAGGTCTGTTACGAAAGATCCGCAACAGTTTGGTGAGTGATTCTAAGAAGTAAATATTAAGTTATGCTTATAAATCACTACATACTCGTAGTATAAAACAAAGTCGCTTTTTCTGTCCCTATATCCGTATGTATGCTAAAACTACGCAACGGATTTTGATGCGGTTTTTTTAGTAGATAGAGTGATTCAAGAGGAAGGTTTATATGTATAATACATACATATTATAGTAGAGAAACACTGATAATTTCAGAGGTTTCTGATGTGATGTCGTAAATAAACACATTTTTTGAGCTTACATTGCCAACGCTGGCTGAACCCTATGAGATAGATCGAAATAATGTACTACAGTATTGTATACCTTAAAAAGGTCTACAAAAAAGTCCCCGATGGTATATGTCTATCTCTTAGCGATAACCCACAATGACCCTTTTTTATCCTTTACTATTTAGGAGAAATAATGGCTTATTTACGAAGCGATTTTAAGCAATTACAGCATTAATCCTTATCCAATTAAGTATCTTAAATACATTGTGCATTTAATATAGATCAATATGGGCCATATTAACAGCATTAAATTTAAATGAATATTTCCGAAGATATTACAGATTTAAAATGAGGGGACATAGCGGCTAAATACACGTGTCAAATTGCACCCGGGCGAAGTCGGGACGGGTCGACTAGTAATATCATAAAATGAAGTCGCTAGCGATGTCTGTTCGCTTAGATCTTTTAAACTACTCAACGGATTTTAATGCAGTTTTAACTAATAGATAGAGTGATTCACGAGGAAGGTTTATATGTACAATACAAGTATATTTTAGTAGAGAAAATGTGCGCAGCCGGGGCGGGTCGCTAGTTATATATAGTATATAATAATCTCGTGTCACAGTTTGTTATCGAAATCCTTTGAAATGGCCTCTCTGGCTTCTACGGCTCTGACCGAAATTTAAGAATATTTTTGTGTATATTTGGAAGGTCTGAGATGGTAAGGGTGGTCCTTTCCGGAGATTAATTTTGAAGAAAACAACTTATTATATGATAGACAGTAAGTACGATTTTTTTAAATATTATGTTTTATCTTAGCCAGCACAATGATTCTTTGTCCAGAATTACAATCGTTTTATCGATAGTGACAGTGTGTGAGGGTGAACGAGTTCTCCCGAAGATTGAACGCGACCGGCCAACAGTTTAGATTAGAAAAGTTTAGCGGGCTCGGGACAAATTGCTTTACTAATACAACAGATTTCGGATTTCTCAGCCGAAATCTAACAAAAACTAGGCACGCATTATATAAAAATAGTGGAATGGCCTTGTTCATATACACGTCTATCTGTAAATAGAAGATGTTTAAGAAAACTTTGTAAGTGGTTTTTATTACATGGTTTTTACAGTTGTGATGCAGGTTAGACAACGAAAAAGTTATAGACATTTAAAAATGTTTTAGCCCAGCCAACCTTGTTAAAACTCCAACGAGAAGAACGAAGTTTTTAATTTTTTTAATTTAGAAGATCAATTTTACTGACATTGTCAAAGAATATTAAAACCTTTGATTTATAAATCATAATAAAAATATATAAATAAATATTGTAATGTAAAATCATCATACGAATAAATAAATATTATCAAAATATTCTATTTATATTTCTCTTCATTTTCCTATTTTGCACAAACATAGTTGTGAAATTAAATATATTACACATAATCTAACCAAAATAATTAATGTCAAAGTTTGATTAGATCTTTAGAAGCTTGTTAACGCAAACGTTATTTAAAATAATAGATTTTGTTATTTATTTTTTATTTTGTTTATATTTGGAAAACACACAGCCGTTAGTTACTACTTAGATAAAAAAAGGAATAGCTATGTCCGAGACAATAGTATATGACCATGGTAAATACCACATGAAGCTACGTAACAATAACAAAGTAATAATAATATTAAGCACTCATATTATTAAGTTTTGTAAATACCCATCGGGAACTTCCGATGGAAATGCGTTTTGATAATCGTAACTTTAGTATCTCATGGCAGACATTTATAAAAATTACAACTTGAATGTCCATGCATTGCAGATATCATTATTATTAGACTGAGAGTAATATTATGATTATAGAAACTTTATTTACTCACTAGCTGACCCGACAGACGTCGTCCTGTCTTAACTATAAATATTGAAAAAGTTTACATCAGAAAAGTAATATGGCTGTTTACTTTAATTTTTGAATTTTTCGCGCAACTTTATTAATTTTTTCTAAGAACCTTCTCCTGACATTAACAAACACAACAAAAAAAGAATTATTGAAATCGGTTCAGCCGTTTAGGCGTGATGCCGTGACCAAGGGAAATAGGGATTCATTTTTATATATATAAGAAGATAAAGAACAATGTTCACTTACATGATATTCAATAAAAATATATTAAACATTTTCTTAAAGGTATAAAGGTAATTTAGAACAAATATCATAAGTTTGTTAATTCTATTATATATTTTTTAAGTTTGTTTTTAAAACTTCTTAAGGATGTGGTGTTAAGTAAACTATTATATAGTATTTTTTCGTTCTTGTGATAGGTAAAATTAGCTTTGTAACGATGTAATGGGGGAGCTTTGAGGAGATGCTGGTGATGATCGGGGGGTTTTGATGAGATGGCACGATGATTATGAGGTGGTCGAAGTCCGAACAGGTCAATAATAGGATTCCCGGGTTGCGGCTGCTGGCGTTGGACAGTGTTCGCGGGTGTCTCCTACGGGAGGGCAGACGCTGAAGCGCTGTAAATCAACTGTGCCATGGTAGCCCTGACTTTTGCACCAGTCTTAGGTGCAAAAGTCAGAGTTCGCGGGTGTTTCCTTACTGAGAGCAGATGCTGAAGCGCTGTCGATCGCTAGATTAGAGCCGGCTGAACTGGTCACGGACTGCTGGTGACGGCCGCGGCTACATGATTTGAAATTAAAAAGTACTTGCGTGATTCAGTTGATTGGTGGCGCCATCTAGTTTAATTTTGTCGAGTTAAGTCTTATTGCAGCTTATGTTTATATCTTATAGCATATTTGTTTGATTTGTTGTGTGTGTGTATTGTGTCTGTGAGTATTTTTCTAACCAAAATGTATGTTCAGTATTGAAATAGCTGTTGTATTGTATATATATTTTTGTTGTTTTGTAGTCTTCTTTGGTTCATCATCATCACGACCCTTCAATGGCCCACTGTTGAGCCGGGTCTCCTCCTCAGAATGAGGAGGGTATTAGGCCATAGTCCACCACGCTGGCCTAGTGCGGGTTGGCAGACTTCACACACCTTTGAGAACTTTTTGGGAACTCTTAGGACTGCAGGTTTCCTCACGATGTTTCCCTTCACCGTTAAAGCAAGTGATATTTAATTGCTTAAAACACACATAACTCAGAGTCAGAGGTGTGTGCCTAGGATCGAACCTCGGACCTCCCGAGTAAGACTTGAAGTCTCAACCACAGGTGACAGACATACATAAATTGTACAAAATGTTGTTCTGGTATATGTACCATGTATACATCCATATGCACTTAATATAAAGCGGTTATTTTAATATTACAAACAGACTGACAGAAATTTTATTTATTTTTATAGATTATAGATTCCAAATTAAAATTTTTGTATAGAAAATTCTTTAAATAAAATATTATTAAGATAAGATTATGAATTATATTTTTAATCTTATCTTAATAATATTATAAATGTTTCTATGTTAGGATATTTGTATTTTTTGTTGAATATATATTTTTGGATGTTTGTTACTCAATCACACAAAGTCGGCTGAACTGATTTCAATAAAATTAGGCACACAGGTAATTTATAACCAAGATTAATCAATAGATTTCTTTTTATCCCGGAAAAAATCATTGTTCCTGCGCAATAAATATTGATTGAAATAATATACTAGAAATTAAAATAATTTTGTTAAATTTAAATACACGCGGAAAATATTGGCAACATTGATTTGAGTAACATTTTACATAAATTGAATCATTCAGTTATAACCAAATAGTAAAGGAGGAATCGGCGCATGAGTACCAAAAACTATTGCAAGGAATTCTTATATTTTAACCGGACAATTTTTTTTGTATTCTTTATTCAAATATAAATAAAAAAGGTCCTATGACTGTTTACGATAAAGTTAATATTTTTAGAGATATGAATTTTTAAAGGTTCGAAAAATCTCAAATTTGGGTACTTTTGACCTATGAAAAATATATTAAAAAAATATAAAAAATATTTTTTTAAAAATTCTTTATACAATAGTTAATAATATTCTTAATTGTGATTTTAAAAAGTTTCATTGTTTATACCTTATACCAGGGGGGTAGGGGAAATATGCCGCTATGACAGAAATCACTATTATTGCATCGTGAGTAATCTAGCCGTAATATATCTGCGTGTACGATATTAGCATATTTAACAATATTTATTACTTTTGGATAGTATAATCCATTTTCTCTATATTCCATGGTCCTAACACGTCCCAGTTTAGCGTGTTAAGATGACCGTCTATGTAATTTGAGGGAATAACTTTTATACTCGCGCCGTAATAGTTTTTATATTACAGTCCGTGGTGATGTAGATCCCCTTTTAATCAAACTTAATGCTCTATTTTCAGGGTTTGTAGCTAACATGTTATCTTAAATCTCTTGAGATATTTTTCATTAAGAGGACCTTAGTATTAGTGTCACATAAAAGGAAAAAGTATTTATTTTGTCAACGGAAAAAAATATTTTCTATAAAAATATTAGTTGATCTATTTTGGGTTCTCAGCTCATAGGCAAAGATTCTTAAATAAATCCGGAAATCTGTTCATTTATAGAAAACTGGAATTTAGTTGTTTAATATTATGAACATTGCAAACAACATTGTTATTAGAATCTATATATTACAATATGGTATTGTAATAATTTCCATATTATATACATACATGGGGGACAAAGATGGTCGTGAAGTTTCTCACGACTAATTTATGATAAATTGACACGAGATCTATTTCACATAAATTATAAGACAGTACCTTTCGGCTGTGTTGTGAATGTTTAAAAAGATGCTAAAATAACTAAAATACATTAAAAGCTTAATTCGTATACCAAGGTTATCTAAATTGTGAAAGATTCTCTAGAAAAGCAAAAGAGTATGAAAATGAAGATTTTCTTGAATTTATTTGTAGCAAGTGGGTTATTATTTTGTGGTTCTTAAATTCTATTTTAGAAATTTTATTTTCATTATAAATTCATCGAAAAGTTTAGATTTCTAAATATATAACATATTTAGTTGCAGTTAATGTTGTGGTAGTGGTTTCATCAGAAAATGAGTATTCACGTTTTGTTGAGATACCCGGTGATGATGGAGTCATGTACAAGGTTGATCTGGAGGAGCCACCTGAGACGAATACAAGGATTTCTACAAATATCCAATATTTATTGTATACCAGGTACATTTAAATAATGACATAATATTTTTTTTAGAAGAATCTTTCACTTGATATATTTTTTAAAGTCTGATTACTGAGCTTCATGGGTCCGACTAACACCAAAAAAGCATTTATTGAGTTTTACTATTATTGTTATTTTAATTTTTAGATCAAATCCAACATCATCTCAAGCCCTAAAAGCAAATAATGCTAACAGCATCACTTCATCTAACTTTAATGCGGCGAACCCGACTGTAGTCATTGTACATGGATGGCGCGGCAGCCAAAAATCTGATTTAAATCCTTCAATTAGGGACGGTGAGAAGTAAAATTTTATTCTTATATAATTTTCAGGATGTTTAATTGTTTTGTACAATTTATGTATTAAAAATGAAAGAATCCATAGAAACTTTTATCCCTACCCACCCCGGATAATATCATCTTCCATTATCATTACAAAATGATAAAATAATACATACTAAACCTTCAAATAAATAGGCTACCATATTATGTCAGCGGAAGAAGGAGGGCAGTGTCATATACTGTTTTAAAAGAGGCATTTTGTTAACTAAAACACTTCTCGTGTACAATAAGCAACAAATATAAGACTTACCTACTTTAGTCTCAACCATTTATATATAATTTCAGTTTATCTTGCGAAGGATGATGTGAATATCATAGTTGTGGATTGGAACGAACTGGCTTCTTCTTCTTATACTACAGCAGTTGCTGGAGTACCTGCTGCAGGACGAAGATTAGGACAATTCCTTGCGTTCCTAAACAGAGTTACTGGAGCACCTTATACTCGTATGCATCTTGTTGGATTTAGCTTGGGTGCTCATATAGTGGGAGCTGCAGGCAGAGAACTTGATGGTAAAGTCGCACGTGTCACAGGTGAGATATTTGTATTAGCTATTGCAAGTATAAGCTATTCTGACAAATGTGCTAAATACATTTCAATCGATGATTTTAAAAGTTTTAACTAACAATAATCAAAAGTGATTATAAAAAACTCTTCAATGTTTATATTGACAGGTTTGGACCCAGCTGGTCCTTTGTGGGGAAACAATGTAAATCGAATTCGATCAAGTGATGGTGTCTATGTTGAAGGTATACACACTGACGGTAATACCATTTTTGGACTAGGTATAAGATTTGCAATAGGTGACGCAGATTTCTTTCCTAATGGTGGTAAATTTCAACCGGGTTGCATCCTTAGCACTTGTGATCACAATCGTGCTTGGCAGCTTTTCAGTGCTACCGTTACCTATAATCATCTTGAAGGAAGACAATGCAGTAATATGAATCAAGTTTACTCTGACAACTGCAATGGATCCACATTAAAAATGGGCAACGATGATTTAAATAAGAAAGGGTAATTTAATTCTTTATTAAAATATAAAATATTTTACTTCAATCAGACTTTTTACAAAGTTTTTGACACTTTTGTGTACCGTTTTCTGTTGAGAAGAGCCGACAAGAAACTCAACAGTTAATCTTTTCAAAAAGCGACCATTTACAATCATAGTATTTTTACAAATCACTTAAATTGAGTGCACCGTTATCCAAATTCCATCGTTTAAGTAATTTATATTATGTCTGCTCTTATTATAAAACAAAATAAAGCTTTCTCCTTTTATTTACAGAACTGGCCTATTCCGACTAAATACGAAGAACAAATATCCATACTAGATATTTTCTATAATCGATCGAGTACCGATAAACATATTTGATTTAATTTGACTTGAATAAATATATTACTATTTTGATATAAAGTATTATTACGACGTAATAAACACATTTGTAGCTCAATCTAGTAGATTTTATAATTGTGAATAGATGTATTGAATAGATTATTAACAGAAGTTAAAAGATGATTTTGTATACTCTATTAAAGATATTATTAAAATTTTTGAGATAAGTTACTTATTTAGATGTACCTATACAAAATATTACATAATATTCCGATTATATATTAGATTCTAGAGTATTGATAAAATTGCTAACAATAAGTTTGCAATTCAAACAACTTGTATTCTTTAAAAAAATATACATTTAAAAATATTCACAAAGAAATAATAATAATTTAAAAGCTGACCTTTGGGTGCTGTTGAATATGTTTTTTATCTAGATAATAACTAAATTAATTGCAAAAGATTATAATAATCAATTATCATCCATAAAAGATAATTTCAAATTAACAGTTGGTATCGAACTAATCCGGATGGTTACAAATATATGTATATAAGACGGAGTCAGATTAAACATTTCAGAAAGCCCCCAGCAAAGTGAAAAAATGAAGACTCTTTTGTATTTATTTGTTGCAAGTAAGTGAAAACTTTCATAATATTCGCTAAATCATCTCTTTTTCCTATTTGCTATAGCTATTCCTATTAATTGCTAATAAACTACATTTTATTTCAGTTTATGCTATCCAAGCAGTTCCTTTGGATAATGTTGAACGTAAATATCCACGTTTCATTGAATTTCCTGATGGCGATGGTAAAATGCACCTGGTCGATTTAGAGGAAAAACCTGATATGAATGTTCTGGATGAAGTGACGAGAAACCCTGCTAATAACCAATATCTTCTTTTTACCAGGTACACGATATAGAAGTTCATAATATTGACGCTATTTTAAAAATTTCAAAACAATTTTGCGCTTGTTTCATCGCAATAATTTTGACAAATAATAATATTAAAAAACTATTTTAGACGCAACCCAAGAACAGCACAACAATTGAGAATAAATAATGCCAACAGTATAACTTCCTCTAATTTCAATGCAAATGTACCAACTATAGTTGTTGTACATGGATGGCTTAGTAACCAAAACACCGATATCAACCCGGTTATCAGAAATGGTAGGTATTTGTTCCAGGTTCATGATGATTCTCCTATAATAAACTGATAAATACACGTAATTTAAATCTTATTTTGTTAAGTATAAAGTAACAATTTATTTGTTTCAGCTTGCCTTGATAGAAGTGACGTAAACGTAATTGTAATGGATTGGAGAAGATTAGCTCTTTCCACATACCCCACAGCAGTATCTGGAGTTCCTGCTGTTGGACGTGGCCTGGGACAGTTTCTGGCATTCCTCAATAGAGTTACAGGGGCATCTTTTGATAGAATGCATCTTGTTGGATTCAGTTTAGGTGCGCACGTAGTAGGAAATGCTGGAAGGGAACTCGGTGGTAGGGTAGCACGTGTCACAGGTATGAATTCTAGAAATGTTTTTATTGTTATATACTATAACAATAGTACTAAATTAGCTTTACATTGGATAACAAGATTAACTAACTATTATTTCACAGGTTTGGATCCAGCTGGTCCTTTGTGGGTTTATAATTCAAATCGTATTCGGGCAAGTGACGGTCAATATGTGGAAGGTATTCACACGGATGGTAACACTGTTACTGGTCTTGGTATTGGATCAGCAGTTGGTAATGCAGACTTCTTTCCTAACGGTGGTACTAACCAACCTGGCTGCGTGACTGGTTTATGCGATCATAATCGTGCTTGGGAACTATTTGCTGCAACTGTTTCTTTGAATCATCTTGTTGGAACTCAATGTAATAATATGATCCAAGTATCCTCTAACACTTGCAGAGGAGCCAGATTTAACATGGGCAACATCGATTTGAATAAGAGAGGGTAAGTTAAAATTTGTTTATGAAATATTATTTGAAAAAGTTATTTGTCCATATAAAATGCAAAGATTTAGTGAAACGTTTACTAAATATACATATAGTAAATTACATCGTCAGAGGCAATCTATCTGTAGGAGCATAAAATAAATATTTAAACATTTGATATCAAGTATTTGAAGCAATATTTTAATTGGTGTCTTTAAATTATAAATCTTTAATTGTGTAGCTTTTCATTATTTGAAAAAAGAGAGGGAGTGAGAAAAGGTGATAAAAAGAGAAAATATAGAAAGAAAAATAAGAATCTTTAAAAAATGTATATAGCCACACTACATCACCTATGTCACTTTCAGGTTCAAAAGGGCTTGAACCCAGAGCCGTTAAACAAGATAATTAAAAAAATGGCCTTTGCAAAATGCTTTACTTTACAAAATGGCCACGTTATGGTCTTTAAATGGCCATATCTTTTTAATCAGAATATTTATGGCAACACCACATAGCCTATATTACCCGGAGAGTATGTAACTTTTTATCGGTGAAAGAATTTTCACTATCGGTTCAGTAGTTTTCGAGCCTATTCGCAACAAACAAACATACAAAAATACAAACAATCTAATCTTTTCTCTTTATATAATAGTGTAGATGTAGATTTATTAAAGTGACTGATAGCCGCTTATCGATATCTCAAATTAATACTCAATGGTGTATGTAAGATAAATATTTCTTTTGTTACAGTAACGGGTTATATCGACTCACCACAGGCAGAAGACATCCTTTCTAATTGCTCCTATTGCTTTTATTAAATTTTTATTAATTTGTCATAGCAAAACAAACTGTAAGATTTAATTAAAATAATCATTAATTTGTCCATTGCTCCAATCCAGTGCTATTATTTATGACGACCTAGTCCCTGATAAATAAAATATTGTATGACAAAATGGTTTCACCACAATTATACTTAGGATACATAAGGCTATTCGACGTATACATTTTGTATAGACAATGTTATTGTTGTTTAAAAATATCTTATCTTATTGTTTCAATCATTTATTTCCGGCTTAAGATAAAATTGTTTTGATTGAGCACTAAAGATTACTAGACTTAGGTCTGAATATTAGTAAAAAATTATAGATATATTTTTCGTATAACAGGTCAAAAATGTAGAATTTTCCTCCAAAGTAAAGGGTTTCTGAAGACACTTTGACTGCGTGTGGCGTATTTCTTCATGTATAGTGCACGTCTTTTCATTGTTTTCATCAAAGGTGTGTCTTAAGATAAATGCCACGGGCGTGTTGCTCGCTCTTTGGTTTAGCTTTTACATTTCGTGCATAACTCCTAGCCTTTTTCTCGCATCTACAAAGCATTCGCAGACAGCTCATACTGTAATCAAACGATGCCGTTTCATAGTAAACGAGGAGTGGATTGACCTAAAAACTACTTTGAGGGTATATAAAGTCCGTCAAAACACTTTGTTTTGGTATCTGTTGAGTCTGGAACTTGGCAGAGGTTTTTCTTTCATTCCATCTATGAATACTTGACCTAGTTTTATTTTTCGGACTTTAAAATTCAGTAACATGACCGTAAAATTGTATATTACCTTTAGGTAATTGAATAGCTAAGTAAGTATTTTGGCAAAGGTGATTTCCACATGCGGTTCTATTGACAAGACGTATATAATGCTATATTCTAAACAAATATTAGGTAAATAAAACTATTTCTTTTATTCACATTTATTTGCTACTTTATAACACTAACTTCAACATGTTACGTGTTATTAATTAGATAATAAGTAAATTGCTTTATTAAGTAATCATTACATATTTTACTGGATAAAATTGCTCTATACTATATAACTATACATCTCACTATGTTGTAATAGTTGATCCTCTATTATTATTATTAAGTAAGTTAAGACTTCGGTGATGCCGTATATACCGTTCTCAAAATAGTAAAATAAGACCATGAGGTACTGATTATCTGTAAACATAAAACAAGGTTTAATACAAGAAAACAAGAACAATAAAATGAATATATATGAAAGTACCTTTGTAAAGCTTTCATATGAAATGACAGAAAATTTATAAGCTGTCAATTTTTGGGGTTTACTTGATCTAAAATTAAAAAAATATAAACAGGTAAAATGCAATAATTTCCTGTCCTAAAATTTATAAACTAGTACGTCAATAAATGTTTCTATTATTAGAAATTCTTACCTAAGCATTAACAAAAGAATGACCTTCTTAGACTTTTTATCCATATTGTACCATTTGCATGAAAATGCAGAATCACCAATTCTCCTGCTCTATTAAAATTAACATTAAGTGTCAGTAAAACAATTGTAGTCATGTATTAAAAACTTATTAAAGCTGATTCTTTACCTCTCTAATCAAATTTTCTCCAAAGTGGCTGATCATTAATATCTGAATAAGAACAGATGATAGAAAGAGGATTACTCCTGGAACTTGAGCCCAATGTCCCATCTGTAAAAAATAATTCAAAATAATTAGTGTTTAAAGAACAATGTTAATTATTTCTATTAGTGGCAGTATGATTTGTTATTTCAATGTTAAAAGATTTAATAATGTATCTCAGTGAGAAATTAAAACATGCCGCGAAGCCTTCGTGTTGCGTCGTAACGCTGCTGCGCTATGCCGCTCCGCATGCATGTCTTCGGTTCTTGACACTGATCATATGATCAACCTTGACGCCACATCCATTTTTACCTCTTAAGAGTGATGTATTATTATAATATTTTTTCAGGATATATTAATACTACATACTACCGTCAAATTCAACTATTTCTTTTAACAGTGACCAACAAACATCTGGTATTATACAAATTGTTTAAAGGTGATTAATCGCAAATATAACATCATGACTACCCATAGGATTGAAGCAGTAATTATGGCATATAAATGTGCTGCGTCTTAGGTAAATTATTTAACAAAGAAACTTAAATTAAAAGAAAAGCCATTACCGTTAAATTAAAGCCCAGAGCGCATATTTCGAAAGACCCAACCAGAACATTAAATAAATTAGGCGCTCTAAATATTTCTTCCAAATCTTGCGATAGTCTGAAACGAGATAAAATGGATAAAGACGTGCCTAGCTTTTGTAATACCAGATTTACAATACGGTTTTTGAAATACTAGCGAAAATTTTAGGGTCTCGTAATTCAAAACAAAACAAGGAACCTTTATAAGATTACTTAATTTTCCTTTTGTTTGTCTATCTGTCAATTGATCTTTTTTCTCAGGAACGCATGAATACTAACTAACTAGATACTAGTTAAAATTAATATCAACTACTCTGCGGTCTCGTGCGCAAAGAAATCAAACTTCAATGCAATCAAAAAATATGGTCTTCCCTTTGATCTAAAATCACAAAATATTGGAACAAGGTCTTATAGGAACCGTAGAGTGTTTTGCCGATGCGTTACAACATCGAAGATAGAGTGGGTAGGGGGAATAAATAGGAAAATGCTGCGGTTTAAGCGGACCCTGAGAAAGAGCCCAAATTCCACTAGATCGGCAGTATTAATTGGATGGGAGAGGGAGGGGGTAAGTCTAGCCCACATGCAGCTCGAACAGATCCACCTAAGGGATACTAGGTTACTTGGCTCTTACGAAATGCTCTTCCAGCAGCAGAAGGAAATAGTATTCTAACTCTCATGGGGGAATGTATGGCGACAACATATATTTAACGGTAAATCTAAGTATAAATTAGTATGCTTGAGATTTTGTCAGATTTTTGATCAGTACTAAGCAAACGAATAATTTTAACATAAGGAATTTGAATTTTTAAACTGTTGTTTATATTACCAAGCGGTCTTTTATCTAGGCTAGGTGGCCTGCGTTCACTTGATTGAATTAAAATAGATTTAACTTGTCATTGTTTCGTTAGTCAGTGGACAACTGGAGTAGAATTTACTCAAGTCATTATTGGAACTACTAGAAACATAAAGTTTTAGTTATGCATTGCTATTGTTAGATTAAACGTGTAATAATGAAACATAATTCAATAAATAAGTTTATTTTAAAGAAGAGATGGTGAACTTACTTTAAAATATACTGGTGATTTTTAACAATATCTCCTAAACAGTGAGAGGTGTTCTCGTCTAGTGATTTAATTTCTTCATTCAACAGAGCGAATTGACTGCATGTGTGTGAAGTTAGGGTGTAATAAAGCGCATCAACCGTAGTATAGTATAATACACATATGAAACCTGAAAAAAAAACATTGCAATAATTATAGGATAGCACAAAGATTAACTATTTTTTCAATACTTAATGAAAGACTTTAGGCGTCCATTAATAAAAAAATTGAAAGGGCTAAAACCCTCATTCCTCATATTAAAAAAAGGAGATCCAAAAATTCATTTTTTGACGCATATAATAAAAATAATATAGAAAAAGATACAATAAGGAATTAAAACCAAATAGTACTTTAATTAAATTATATTATTTTTAAAGTTAATTTATATATAAAATTAAGAACTAATGATCTAGTCAAATTTACGGATTTTTTTTCAAAAAAATATCTCTTACCGCTGACTATAGAATGAACATATACAATCAACCAAGTATACCAAATTTTTGTAGAAAATGGAACCAATATGGCGTAAGGTAGAAAATACAAAACCACGTCTTTAGTAAAATAATTATATGCAATAAATATCAGTGACGAAAAATTATATACGGAAATCAGAACCCAATTTAGGATAAAAAAGTATTGAACCAGATATTTTAAAAACCAAAAGTCTTGTCGTATTACTTCTCGTTTTTTTGTGTCGTTCATCGCATTGTTGTACAATTTTTTAAGTCGTCGAGATAAATCTAAGATATTTTGCTTTTTCATAGCAATAACTATGATTTTCAAGAATGAAAGTACTCCTACACATATACAAGGCGCGAGTTGGGTGAGATCTAAGAAATTTTCTGCTGAAAATTTTGAAATAAAAAATGCTATCTCCTCTATTAAAACTAGCAGTAAAGAGAACAATGAAATAAAATACGATATTCGTATTTTTGGTTGATCGAGAGCCATGCCTATGAGGCTGAAATTTATTTTTATTTGCTTGAATATATCTTCGAAACTGGGTATATCCATTGGGAGGCAATAAAATGTTACAAAAAAATCACTTCTTTGACCGTCACGAAAATTGAACTGTATCAGGTTTGTCGCGATCGGTGTTATTTATTGTGTTTTAGGGTTGTTCATATAAGCCATAATATTGTTTTTACGACAAAAACTAGCACATTCGTAATAACAGCATTTTTCCGATTTTGACAGGTACTTGGGAGATTGCTAATCCATTTATAACTCAACAACGGCTCAACTGATTTTGATGAAATTTCGAAGCTTGAGAAATTACTACCTACCTTAATTAATAAAAAAAAAGCTTAAAGGGATTGAAATAGGAGATTTAATTTTGGAATGGGAGTTCGTCATGTACAGCAAAATATGTTGAAAATTAAAAGTAAATAGACGGGGTAAATTGCACCCAGGCGAAGCTGGGGTGGGTTGACTAGTATTAGATATAAGAAATAACTTAGACTTAATTTAGTTTCCAACAAATAAAAAAGTGACAAGCCACCAAAGAGACCACCATGTCTCTCTCAGAGCTTTTTTTTTTAATTTGTTGAGTTATAGCATATATATTATATACATATAATAATGAAGTGTTTCTGGGTATTATATTTAAAAATATAAACAAAAATAGTAAAATGAATGTATTGTTAAAACAACGGAAATTAATTATTTCCACAGAAATAAGACTCGAATACGCACAAGTATCATAAGTATACGCGTACTTGAGAAAATAAGCAATCAACTTAAATGCCAATATTCAGGGTGACTGTTACAAGTGCTCTTTTCCTCACATTTCTCTCATTTTCTTTATGTAAGTTACATAACTTCGTTTAACTTTATCGCCATTTTCTTTTTCTTTGACACGAACACAAAGCATCTTAGCTTTATACATTAAATTAGTCGACCCGTCCCGGTTTTGCCCGGGTGCAATTTAACACGTGTATTTAGCCGTAACCGCTATGTCCCCGCATTTTAAATCTGTAATATCTTCGAAAATATTCATTTAAAATGCATCCTGTAAAAGGCCATATTGATCTATATAAAATGCACAATGTATTTAAGGTACCTAATTGGATAAGGATTAATGCTGTATTGTTAAAAATCACTTCGTAAATAAGCCATTATTTCTTGTAAAAAATGGTTAATGTGGGTTATCCCTAAGAGATAGACATATACCATCGTAGAATTTTATGTAGACCTTTTTAAGGTTTACAATACTGTAGTACATTATTTTGATCTATCTCGTAGGGTTCAGCCAGCGTTTTCAATGTCAGCGCAAAAAAAGTGTATATTTACGACATCACATTAGACACCTCTAAAATTATCATTGTTTCTCTACTATACTATGTATGTATTATACATATAAACCTTCCTCTTGAATCACTCTATCTATTAAAAAAACGCATTAATTTCGTTGCTTAGTTTTAAAGAACTAAACATACATAGGGACAAACAGGCAGCGGGAAGCAACTTTGTTTTATACTATGTAGTGATAAGCATATTAATGTCAATAAACAACTTAAATAGTTACTAACACTAATATAGTATATTTATATCGTTACTAAAAGATGTTTTTTTTTATGAGGGAAAGGGGTAAGAATAAATTATATATTTTTGATGGTATGTTTTTACAACCCTAGTTAACTTAAACGGTATATTAATTTTGTAGATTTTAAAGTGTCAACTTGATTTCTAAGGAAATATAAATTAAGGGGTGTTGAAATAGATTCATTGTAAATTCTTTTTGATATTGCACTTGTTATCTGTCAATAATGTAGATGAGTGTATAGGAAGACTTTACTTTAATTTAAATATCGGTTTTGTCTTAAACTAGCGACTCGCTGCAGCTTTGCACGTTTTTAGTCGGCTAGCCGAGTAGTGTCTGAGAATTGTTCTATTGCTATAGTGTCTATTGCTAGACATATTTATTTAATTTAGCGGCCCGCCCTCGCTTCGCTCCTGGAATTTGAAACAATATTATTAATGTCCTTTAATTGTCACACTGTAATTGTGTAGTTTTTTATTATTAGAAAAGAGAGAGAGAGAGTGAGAAAAGGTGCTAAAACAGAAAATATAGAAAAAAAGAAAAGCGATAAATAATATGAGAGAGAAGGACAGAGCAAAAATAAAAATTAAAGAAAGAAAAAAGAAAGAGAGGATAAAAGAGAATTAAAATATAAGAGGCAGAGAGACAGGAATACTATAGACTCCTCTCACTGAAAATCGTATCAGTCGTAACAAAATGACGATATTCTAATAATACAAATTGTATATGGGAACACTTCTTCACCTATGTCACTCAGGAATAGTGTAGTTTTCTATCAGTGAAAGAATTTTTAAAATCAGATCTGTAGTTCCTGAGAAAACCTTCACCTTACACAATGGCTACGTTATGGTCTTTAAATAGCTATATCTTTTTAATTAGAATATTTTTGGCAACACCACATAGCCTATGTTACCCGGAAAGGATGTAGGTTTCTATCGGTGAAAGAATTTTCAAAATCGTTTTAGTATTTTTGAGCCTACTCGCAACAAACAAACATACAGATAATCAAATCTTTCCTCTTTATATAATAGTGTAGATTCCATGACGTGTAGTTTACTATGATAAAGCAATATTTACACCACGAAATAACCCATCAAGCCACCGATAAGACTGAGCTTATAAGTTATCGAGCTGGTGTAGATTTTTTAAAAATATATCATTAGAAACTGCTAGTCAATTAAATATTATCAACAGTGTTTCTAATAAAATAGTATTCTTATAGCCTCTGTCAAAATAGATTTAAGGTAGTCTCAAGTGATTTCATAAAATGAACATTATCTAAAGTAGTGTCAAGTAGTCTAGTTCATGGAGTATAACGTTAATTATAATTAAGTTTATTTTACTAAATAAATGGTGAGTTTTGTTGTAGCAGAAAGAACATCCTTAAATTTATGCCACAGGCTCCAGGAAGTGTTCGGGTTTCTGTCTGAAAAGTATTCTCACACCTTATACTATACAATAATATGACTTTACAGGTTGAGTTATTTTTATTAATAAGTAATCCACTCTCGTTTTTAAAAAAATTAAGTCACAATGCGTTATTATTTTTTTTTTCTTTAAAATAATTACATGTGAAGAAAAATTTGTAGAGCACTTACATTGTATATATATCGAAGATTCATATAGATTCTCTTCTTATAGTCTTCTAAAAACATCCCCAAACCTACCGCAATGCCAGTTACTCAAAATTAATATTTCGTGATATGGACTTTAAGTGTCACCAGGAAAATACCGGCAACATGGCGGACACAGATAAGCCCATGAAATCGAATCCATATGAATCAACGAGATCCATATGAAAGAACGAAAAAGGCGTGAAGCGGTTGAATTGGGGATAAAAGTTTGTATGGAATTTCTTCATGTACATGTAGAGAAGTATGTAGAAAATTAAGAGCAAAACCAAGGCGGGTCGACTAGTATAAAATAAAAGTTACCTCCTCTACCAAGTTAAAATTTACAGCAATAATAATTTGGACGTTACAACCATATGGGTTTTCAAGAAAAAGAATCTCTGCAAAGTTTATCTCTTTATCTTTCAGAAAGAATAGATAGCTCGCTCGCCAAAGTTGCATTTAAAGGAATTCAAAAGAATTTTCTAACCACAGTTTTGTAGAAATTCTGCGGGAAATGGTTCGGCTAACTTTGTCGTCGAAACTTGAACCAAATATATGGCTACTGGCAACACTGTTGATAGCGTTTGATTGGCTGGTAGTTTATATGTTCTGTTACGATAGATCTATGGCAGTTTGACTAGTAATTTCGTGGAATTCATGTTGACTTTTCTTAGTTACCGTTATGAGGAATCACGCGAGTCTTTAATATATTTATTAAATATTGGGTTCAATAAAAGAGGTCTTTAAACTTGCTCGTTGGTCTCAAACCCTAGCCACTGCTCTGCTTCTCACTTAGATTGCATATTATTATTATTATTTTTTATACAATAAAAACTATTACACAAATAAACTCTATAAAATAGATCCTGTATTTTATAATTATTGTAAGTTTTAATGGTTTTGAAATACTGACAATAAATTACTCGACAATCAACGCATTTATATTTTGATTACAGAAAATACCAGCATTACTTTTAATTGAAAATATAATTGTCAGTAAACGGTGTTTCTTTTCTTCAAATGGACGATAAAAAAAATTGTGAAGTATTTGTAACAAATTTTATTTATTGTAACACAAACCTATATCCGTAATTTTCATGCTTATAAAGACATACTTTAATTTTTTTTTTTTTTATTTATTTATTTCAATTAGACTTTTTTGAAAAGTACCTTTGAAACGTCAAAAATTTGTCGGTCAGTTAGTTTGTCTGCTCGGAAAGCAGTTTTCTGTTGAGAAGAGCCGGCCAGAAACTCAACAGTCGCTCTTTTCAAAAAGCCATGTTTACATAGTCTGTTATACAAATCATTTAACTTGAGAGTCAACGTCACTTAGATTCCAAGCATTCTCATCATTTAAGTAATCCTGTACATTATAGTATGCTTTATATATTAATGACTACTTGATCCGAGTTTTAAATTGTTGAAGTGGCAAGTCTAATATAGGCTGTGGAATCTTATTATAGATGCAAACACCAAGCCCCATGAAGCTATTACTGACTTTGTAGAGACGATAGTAAGGCGTTACAAGTTTATCTCTGTTTCTAGTATTATCATTATGTTTGTCACTGTGTTTTGAATACAAATGAATATTCTGGTAAATGAAATTTTTTTATTATAATTCACATTTGTATGCTTCAACATTATTGTGAACAGTAATACTTAAATATGATGGTATATTAGTAGTAGCATTTCTTTTTTTTTTGCTTTGTTTTTGATGACTTGGGGGATAGGGGGGTCTGCATGGTGATTACGTCAGCGATAAAAAAGTAAACACGTACATCAAAACGTGAATATGTTGACATTTTCCTCATTCTGAGCATGCAAATGTATGCATCGTTTACGTAAGCATGAGGAGGGGTTAGGGCTTTGCTTGTTTTTGTTTACAAGGGGGCGGGGGATTGATAATTGCAAAAAAATCTTCTTAGGTAAGACTTTAATGGCCCCCTATTATCGGTTATCGAATTAGTTCGGATATAAAAAACTAATGGAACTACCTACTAACTAATTTTAAATTATTAAGATAGAATCTTCCTTAGAGGATAAATTTTAAAGGTTATCCTTTAGGAGATATTTATATTCATCGTCGCTATGGCAGGAAAAAAAATTATTTTATTTTTTATTTTATTTTATTTAAAACTTTATTGTACACCGCATACATGGACACAATAACGTTATTTTAATATTAAAACAATGTTAAACAAAAGGCGGTCTTATGGCTTATTAGCCATCTCTTCCAGACTACCTTTAGGAAAATTACGAGATGAGTATAGGGTGGTGCAGCCATAAACTACATAGAAATAATTACAACCTAATACATGAACATTTACTTATATATTATAAATATCATATATATGTTAATAATAAACTAACAAATATTCTGATAAAAATAAACTAAGAATAATTAAGGGATATACAATATAAACTCGAATTAGATTATAAATGTCAATATGATCTGATCATCCTCGTTCAGCTAGATAATGATCTTTAACGGAATTCTTAAAAATACTAAGGGACTTTGACTGTCTTATACTTAAGGGTAGATCATTCCATTTCATTTATTAAATGAAATTAAATCATTTATTGATACATGAATATAACAATGTAGGTTTGATGTTGTGTAAGGACTTCTTATTTATCCTTACTCCCTAGAAAAATTGTTGCTACATCTGTCAAAATATATCCAACATTTGTACTAAAATTTGACAGCTTTACAAGAGTACCTTTAAACTATTCCCATTTCAATTCACCGGCGCCTCACACTGCAATGCAGGAAGATTCCGCGTAGGACCTCAGCTGGCGAACCCCCTGAGTAATGACACCTATAAAGATAAAATCCGAATCCATTGCATACATCATTCCCGTTTTTCCTGGAGGATAATCGCGTGTTTTAAATTTCAAATCAATTTTCAAATATTATATTAAACTTAATCTTTTTATTTTACACTAGCTGCGCCCCGCGGTTTTACCCTCTGTATTTTGGATAATTCACACGATATCATTGTAAATTATAGCCTATGTGTTATTTTGATGTGTAAGCTATATTATTTATTGTTAAGTTTCATCAAAATCCATTCAGTAGTTATTGCGTGAAAGAGTAACAAATATACTTTCATGTTTACATTAGTAGGATCTTATAGCAGTCATTGACGGAAGTTGATCTACTGAAAATGTCGATTAAGATATTTTAATGACTAGTCGACCTGCACGACTTCTTCCGCATGATGTTCCGCTCCTATTGGTTATACCATGATGTTATATAGCTTTCCTGATAGTGAAACAGATACAAACAAACGAACTCTTCAGTCTAATATTAGTTATGTCTAGTACGAGTTTATTATAGTCAGATAGTCAAAGTTATTTTTTACAACTGAAATTTACATTAATTTTAGTGTATGCTGAATATTAATATGTATTCTTTCGTTCATTCGTTCAGTTGTACAGACAAATTTAATCTCGTGCACACCACGTGTCTTACGAGAGAAGACAGTGCGGACGTGTTTGTTCTGTATGTGAGCGAGATTGTATTTGTCTGTATAGTTGAATAAGTCAATGAATATAATTTTTTATTTGAAAAAGAAATATAGAGTAATTCAGTCAGTCAGTGAATCAAAGAAATAATTTTTTTATTTCAATTAAGTTATTGTTGTTAACATCATTACATAGTATAGAACAATGTCTGTTCTCACTGTCTGTCTGTCCCTATGTTTGCTTAGATCTTTAAAACTACGCAATTGATTTTAATGCGGTTTTTAAATAGATATAGTGATTTAAGAGGAAGGTATATATGCATATTTATATAAATTATTAAATTGTATTCATAAATGCAATTTTCTTTATATGTACTCCGTAAGTAGAAAACAAATTCAATTTACTTACAAGAATAGTTTAACTCTACTTTTCATAGCAATGATATTAAGATCCTTTGAACTCGTTTATTCTGCAGATGATGGCGCCCGCTTATTCATAGTTAAGGCTCGAGACATCATTTTTCTGAATAAAGATCGGTTATCTTGCAGAATATCTTATTATAATATTTTGTAAAAATGCAGCTTATTTAAAAAATATAGTTTAAAGTACTTCTTTATGTGTATATTATGTATATATAGTTTAAGTGCATATCTACTCATTACCGTGTACAATTATCCAGCCAATGAAAACCAGATACACAAGTTAAAATCGATAATTAACTCTATGTTAACAATAATCATGAAAATCCGATAAATTTAAAATTATCATGGAGGATTTTAGCGAATTATTTTTAATATTAACATCATAAAAATTGTGTCTATAATACTTTTATCACTCTTAAAACGTGAATGTTACCATAGAAAATTTATAATATTTCATACACAAACAATAGGAATTTTAAGACAAATAATTTTTTTCAAAAGCTTTATATTTATAAAGGTTTAATTAAGTTTGGTTAATTTATTTTAATATTAAATTATAAAGTTTCATAATTGTTTTATTACTAGCGTAAGTTATATTTTAGGCGGGATGGCGTCGTCAGGAAGGGAAGAAAATCCGGAATATTTCTTACAATTATATTTTTCATACTTTTCTACATATTTCTTATAATTAAATCTTACAAAGTAGTGAGCCTAGTGTAAGTTTGGGGCTAAGACTGACTCGGTGAGGCGATGCTTCTATAGTCCTCGACGATTGATTCCCACGGAGTCAGCCAATTCCGGGACGCGTAACATGAGTAACGTGTGCATGGGAAAGTCAAAAATATTTATGAGTCAATTTGGGATAGTTTTTACAATTAAAGTATATGTAGACTAATAATTAATAGTAAAATAACTAAGTTGTTATCATATTTATTTTATATAAGGAAATAACTAAAGTAATGCCTAATAATAATTCAGTAACTTATATAAGAAGGTTTGTGTACATATATCTATATCTATACTATTATATAAAGAGGAAAGATTTGATTGTTTGTATGTTTGTTTGTTTGTATGTTTGTTTGTTTGTTGCGAATAGGCTCGAAAAGTACTGAACCGATTTTGAAAATTCTTTCACCGATAGGAAGCTACATCCTTTCCGGGTAACATAGGCTATGTGGTGTTGCCATAAATACTCTAATTAAAAAGATATGGCCATTTAAGTGCCATAAGGTAGCCATTTTGTAAATTGAAGGGTTTCTCAGGAACTACTAATCCGATTTTAATTTTTTTTTCACTGATAGAAAAATGCACTTTTCGTGCGTGACAAAGGTGATTTAGTGTTGCCATATGCATTATTTAATAAATAGAATATGGCCATTTTGTCCTAACTAACCCGATTTTAAAAATTCATTCGCTAATAGAAAACTATACTTTTCGTGAGTGACAAACGTGATTCAGTGTTGCCATATACATTTTTTAATTCACGAATTTGGCCATTTTGACGTAACTAACCCGATTTTAAAAATTCTTTCGCTAATAGAAAACTATGCTTTTCGTGAGTGACAAAGGTGATTCAGTGTTGCCATATACATTTTTTAATTCACGAATTTGGCCATTTTGACGTAACTAACCCGATTTTAAAAATCCATTCGCTAATAGAAACTATACTTTTTGTGAGTGACAAAGGCGATTCAGTGTTGCCATATACATTTTTTAGTTAAACGAATTTAGCCATTTTGTCGTAAATAACCAAATTTTAAAAATTCTTTCACTGATGAAGTCTACAGTATTTCTGTCTCTCTTCCTCTTATATACTATCATTCTCTCTCATCCTGTCTCTTTTTTCCCTCTTTAATATTTATCTTTATCTCTGTTCAGAATGGTCAGTCTCTGTTCGGTTTTATTTTCGAGAGTCTCTCTCTCTCCTTTATTTTTATTATCGTACATACATATACTCTTAATTTAACATATACTTTAACGTAGACGAAGTCACGGTAGTCGACTAGTATTATGTATGTCAGAACAGAGAGACGATTTGGATGAATTAAGTAATGGAATCTTACTATTCTGTAGTTTTTGAACAGGAACCCAGGCAGTGCCTTGGACTTGTGACCAAGGTGTAGGCTGACAGGATCATTACCGTTAGTGTTCCGTTGACGTAAGTAAACATTTAAATATTATTCTTTAATTAACTTATTTGCTTTATTGATTTAAGATAATATTGGTAGAGTTAGCAACACTGTTTATAACTTTGTATTCGCGAGTAGTTGCCTATATTTTATTTCAGTTATACCCACGTTACAATTTATAACAAGACAATCTGATAGACTAGTACCAGTGAATTACCTGGTGACCATCGTGACTGTACAGGTGGTGTGATTTCGTGTGTGACAATATTTGCTCGTTTTCCGTCTAAATTTTATATTATTATTGTCTTTTACATTACAGTATAACTCATGACTGACCATCTAACCAGTGAATCTTTAGTGGGGTAGTCCTGACATCAGTTTCAGTTAATACAATAAAGATAATTCCACATTTTACTCGTAAAATAGTAAGATGCAGATGTGCAGGTTCAAACGAATAGGGATTACGGTACGGATTTAATCGTCTGAACGAACATATGGATGCAGATCCTCATCCTTATAAAATATGAGGCATAACTCTTCATGAGCTTTGCTTGAACGTCTTTTTCCACCGTTAGCTTGAGTATTTTATTACCAGCTTTTTTGAAAATTGCATCTTTTTGAAATAATAATACCGTTTAATAAACTGAAGCTGATTAGACTTTTTTAGATTAATTACTTCCGAAATATATAAAATAACATTTAAGGTAGAAACACATAATAAAATGTCAATAGGACAACAAACTTGCCCATAATTGGGGTGTTTACCTTAAATATGATATAATTACTACTCTACAAATTCTATTTACGGGATTATTTTTAAATAAAATATATTTTACACTAATTTTACCGTCATGAGCTCTGTATTTTATCAATACAAAGTAAATATACAAAACAACTTTAACTCTATGTAATTTTTGAAGCTCGTGTATAAAATAGAAAATATATCAATAAGTAACTATATTTAAGATTTTATTTTTATGTGATTTAATGTAAATGAAAATCGCCTTTTAGTTGTAAAATATAAAATATAGGTAAAATTTAAACACATATTTCCTGGTCCTGTCCTCCTGTTTTCGTCTTCTTGAGCTTGTTAATTAGATACAATAGATGTTTGTTATGTGCGTATAATCATCGGAAAGTTATATTTTTGCTGGATTAAGTTAGAATATTAAATGCTACTAATGAAGGTATTATTACGTAGATTAGGCTGACGTAGAATCTCATTGAAAGGAGCAAGATTGTCCGCGTATACGATAATCTTCTAGCAATATCAAAAGCGGTGGCTGGCGTGTACGTATTATGCAAATAGTATAGATAAGGCGGTTCACTCATAGCTCTATGTTTAAAATTACAATATACAATACAGTTTAACTCTAACTGATATAGGCTTTAATAGAAAATAATTCTATCCGATAGCATTATACCAAAGGTAAATAAAAATTCAGGTTGCAAATTTTTTAGCAGTAAAAACCCATGTTCTCAGCGTTTTATAGATCATAATAATAAAAGGAGTCCTTATAGGACCTCTTAGTTGTCTGTCTATCAAGACAATTTTGAGTTGACAAAACATGTGTAAAAACATCTAAGTGAGGACTTTTACATTTATTTTTTCTTAAATACTTTACTTTTTATATGTTTATTATATTTATACATAAAGCAAACGTTCGAAGACCATAACTTCTATAATTGAACTGAGCTCAAGTTAAGTTATATACACATGATAATATTATTTTATTACGTATATATATGAAACACAACATCATATATTCACACACATACAATAACCGCACACAAACGCACACACACACATACAATCTATACTAGGATTTAATTATATAAGTTAATTCAAAGTAATCACTTTGTTTAAGAAAAAATATTTTTTGTTAAAAAAAAATGTTCAGTTATTAGTTATGGAAGAGCGATGACTTCTAGCACAGGCTGTCAGCTTACTGTTTTTTAAAGAAATAAACAATTTTATTATTATTATTCTTATTGAGCATATTCTAGAAACCAAGCTTCTATTAACATAACTATGTAAAAAGACAGTTTAAAGTGGTAGTGAAAATAGTAATTGCCACAGAGTTGGCAACTTCTAGGAATTGTGCGGTTGGCGCAGCGAGCTGTGTCAGAGCTTACCTGTGATTTATTATTCTTTCACATTCACTTCAGATATTATTTATACAAAAATATACTATTTCAATCGTTTTTAATATTTACAATATTATTTGCGTAAAGGTTAGAAGAAATAATAGGGGAATGTTATTAATATCAGTAATCGTCATCAGTACTGTAATAGTAGTAGTGTTTATTCGCGATGAACTCAAAAAGTACTGAACGGATTTTTAAGCGGTTTTCATCAATAGACAGAGTGATTTCTCAGAAAGTTTCAGGTATATAATTTGTTAAGATTTTGTAGAAAGTTATTGAATTATGACGATGTTTGTTGAACATGGTGGAAGAAGTCAAGCCACTTTGGAACTTTCAACGAAAACGCTACATAAGCAAACATGTGGGTTTGTGTTTGTGTTAGAGAGTGAGTGAGCATATAGCGTACTAAATTCCACGAGGAAGAAGTCGCGTGGGTCTGCTAGTATTTTGATAAACTTAGAAGCAACGTCAAAACATCTCATATGATGTATGTAAATATGTTTGTATGTAGGTAGAAGATTCTAAAGATCAATAAGGCAATATAAATTGCTGTTGTAATAAAAAAAATGGATTTGACTTTTGAATATACCAGTAGTTTTATATCCAATAAATATAACGTCATGAAAAATGTTTTTCTTTTAGTTAAATAGATAAAATATTGTATTGTTTCTAGTTTTCATGCTATGGATGTCTGATATTTTTTTTTATGTAACTAGGTCGGCAAACAAGCGTATGGCTCACCTGATGGTAAGCGATTACCGTAGCTTATAGACGTCTGCAACACCAGAAGCATCGCAAGCGCGTTGCCGACCGTATTCCCAATTTCCCCCAGGAGCTCTGGTCACCTTACTCACCAACAGGAACACAACACTGCTTTAGAGTAGTGTTATTTAGCTGTGATCTTCTGTAAGGTCGAGGTACTACCCCAGTCGGGCTGCTCCATATTTGAGCAGAAATTTCCTGCTGTGCCCTACCTCAGTTAATTAATTTATTTGCAATCTATAAATAGATATATATTATAGATAATATCTAGAATATATCTTGTAATTAAGCTAGCTAGTAGAGTTTAAGTAAAGGTTCATAAAGCCTCATTAGCATTTAAATTACAGTCAGCTCAATTTCGTTATTAGGTCTACCTAGACGTTCAGTAACTAAGTTACCTAATGACTTACCTAAACCAGTATTAAAGGATATTAGAATAAATTCGGGATAATAGATATAGAAGGTAAATGACCGATGGACAACTATATAATATTTATGAAACAATTCTTTAATTTCAACTTTGAAAAAAAGGCAATTCATCAGTCTCTTTTGATAAATTATCTATTCCGATAAATCATCAGTGATTTAATGAGTAGTTCAACAACAACAACACGGGTCGAATGTGTGAACCTGCTACAGGTTCTCAAGCCCCAGGTAGTGCATGTTTTTTTAAGTTTTACTGTGCAGTATGCTCATAATAGTTAACTAGCAACTGCGCTTCGGCTCAGCTTCAGGATTTTCCGATATTTTCAATAATTATCTACATAAATCAAAGATCTCTAACAAGTTATACAGCAAAACCTTTCCTTATGAATCACTGCGTCTAATGGTGAAAGCCGCATGAAAATCCGATCAGTATTTTTTGAGTTCATCGCGAATAGACACTACTACTATTACAGTACTGATAACAATTACTGATATTAGTAACATTGCCCCAAAAACTAGCATCTAGCTTTTTCAAATAAAGTTATCAGCGAATTCAAATAAGACTGGAATAATTATCTAGGATAATGACGAGCCATTTAATAGTTAGGTCGGAATTGTTGAACTAGGCAGCTAACTAATTAAACTTTGTTAGCAGCTTCGAACATCGGTGTATCAGTTCTGCGGTTACGTACACTTGGATTGATCGAATGGTTTTAATTACTAGATAAACATGTAAGATAATAATTAATATTATTTATATAGGTATGCAGTATAGCTTATTGCATAGTAACACGTAAAAGACAGTAATAATATGCACATTAGACGAAAACTGCGCAAATATACCAAATACTTACAAGAAATCTTTGTAATAGAGTCTTAGCATCACAACTATTAAGAGAATATAGAGCTGTACTACGCAGTAACACTCAAACTATGATGTAACATGTGATCTAGATGGAAGCTAACTAGGGTTTGAGATCCAGGAACAGGTTTAAAGACGTCTTGTACTATGAATAAACTCACCTCCACCGCTCGACCTCGAACGGATGGCAAACACCACACAACCAAGCAACATTACACTATTAGTCTCAATACTATAAAATGTACGCGACACCACTTGACAGATTGGCTCAATCCTATCTGAACGAAAGTTATATATTGTCTACTCGAAATAAGACAACGATTTTTATTACTCTCACTGGCTGAAGGTTTTTATTGGTTAATTTTACTTCCACCCCACCAGTGGACGGGTAATCCTACCACTGTCTTACCCCTTTATATTACCTTTACGCGTGGTCTCTTTGAGTGAATCTGAGCAGTGGAGGTAAGTGTCGGAAGTCTAGCAAAAGGCCCTTGAAACCTACACCTTGTTCATAAGTTACACAGCTTGGGTTCCTGTAATCGTAAAAGATAGTAATGTTTAGTTATTTCCTGACAGTGTGGCGCCCGTAGCTTTCAATTCAGGCCATACATTGGGCATCTAAGAAAACGTATACCCGTTTATACATTCGAGCTCCCCATTCGTCTCCGATATTAAACAATATCGGTAATGCAGATTCGATAACAAGCTCAGCCTGACGAGTGATATCATTGTATGAAGCAAATATGTCAGCTTATATAGATTATATCCGGATCGAAAGCATTTGCAGACGTGTACGTCTTATGCAAATACAACAGATAAGACGGTTCACCGAGTAGCTTATTATTCTCTATAATTGAAGATATTTACCAAGAGTTAGGTAGTATTTGCCTCCCAAAACCTGTTTTGTCTATTTTGTTAACAAATTGACATATTTCTTTAACCCCCACGCTATACGAACGGTGTTGTAAGTTTGACCTGTGTGTCTGTGTATATCTATCTGTGGCATCGTAGCGCCTAAGATAATTGTTGACATGAACTTGTATTTTCGTCTCCTCATGGTATCTGGTACCAACAAGTGATATTTAATTACTTAAAACACACATAAGGCGGAACAGTTACAAGTATGTCTCAACGTTGAACTTAAGCCTTCCGAGATGGACCCGTAAGCCATAACAACCAGCGTATTACTGTTTAAAATAAATTTTAGATCAGAAGGGAAATAAAAATAGTAATTTTTGCTTTCCAGCGCATCCAACTAAAGTTGTACAGTCACGAGCAGTGGCAGCTTAAAAAGTTTGGCTGCTCTGAAACGAATAACAAAAAGAAAAGTTTGACGTTCACTACCATCATATATTGTACATACTGGGTAAACTATAATTTAGTTAAATAAGTGTATGTAAATTTATAAAAAATATAGCTGAACTAAAATATCTGTTTTTACGGTAAATACTATAATCATGTTGCAAAACATAAAAAAAGAGCCTGCGCTTCATCAATATCACACTTTTTTAATGGAGTCTCTGCTCCTATTGATATAAGCTTGATGTTATATAGTATCTCTAGATAAAGGGTCTATCCAACACTAAAATTATTTTTCAATTCCAACCAGCTGTTCCGGAGGTTAACGCGTTTAATTTAACAAACTAAGCTTTATAACATTAGGTATATACAGAGATATATTCCTCAATTTACTTATAGGTACGTATAGAAAACCATATTTCAATTTGACCTACATATTTCTCTATCAGTGTACAGTGAGAATTAGAATAGAATACCATCATTCGTGATCTAGACTGGTCTGATAATTGTTTATGAACATACACTAGGTAGGACTTCAATATGAACTAGAACAAATGGATATTGAAGTTCGATATGCTCTCATATTGTAGCATAACGTCCTGTACTCGTATGATTGAATATAACAATATTAAGTAAATACTATTTTTGACCTACCGTCTTACTTACTAAAGAAAACATAATATATAATCAAGCAATTCAATGACAGTGACAATGAAAATTTCAGAAAAATATTGATGATTCATATTCTATTCATCAGATTTATCTCAAGTACTTAAGCTAATAAAACAACATTAATGTGAGGTAGCATGTTATTGTATGAAAAATTTTGGCTGAAGATTTTGCACCTATCATAAGCGCTAAACACGTACACTAATGATGCGATTTATTCAAAAGGAAATGAAAGGTTACCTTGCTATAATCCACGGAAATCTGAACAAATGGCGCAACCCGGAAGAGCAATCTGCCCACATAAAAGTGAGACGCACGAACCCGAACTTAGACGACACACAAGTAGGTAGCTCGACGATCTAACAACCAGACTCGTATGGCACAATCCGGAAGAGCACACCGTTCACAGAAAAGTGAGACGTGCAAACCCGAACCAGCCGTGCTATTCTGTAAGAAACAAATTCACTATCGAAACTCACCCAGCTGAGTTCTATCACTTCGACAGCGATCTCATCGCGAGCTTGATTGACCTTGAATTGGTATTCTTTAAACAATAAAACGCACAGTCGAAGTGAAGTGAGCTTCGAATCGAGCCTCGCTCAGGCAGGGATGGGTCGATGTAAAGACACTTACCGGTTATTTGTATCGGTTTGTGTTTATTATGTTGTGGTTTGTATTTTTTAACAAGAAGAATTATCAAATTGGAAGAAACTCTTTGGTTTATTGTTTCTATTACAATTGTGAACATAATGTTTATTAAAAACATATTTAATATAATAAATTGTTAGTATATCAACTCGCCGTGGCTGTATGGCATGGAGCCTTTACCTGTTGAATGAAAATTAAAAATTATATGTTACACATCATAAACATAAATTGACATATGACTAATGTCGCCGTTTTGCGGGATTTCTCCCGATTTCGGGAAATGAGAAGAATCATTTATTAATTTCATTTTATTAATTATTCAAGTATCGTTCAAATTTAGGTATTTTGACCATTTAATTATAAATAAAATTACAGTAAATTATTGAGTTATTTCAAAATTATTATTATTTATTGGCACCTTTATCAATTTTAATGATATGCAGTAAAATATGGCCTAATATGATAAAATTGAATAGTTATCATAATTTTACTATTTATCTAGCGGAAAAAGAATTGTTTTTCTACATATCTTTCTTGTTGAATTTCATAATTGGATTTTACTGTATTATCGACTTTCGTAATCGGCAACACTGTATTTGACTTGACTTAGAGAAGGGCTTAAGGTATTGGCTGAGACCTTAAATAGATAAAATAAACCTAAAGACCATTCTTAAAGTCATGATTGAATTTTTATTTATGATTTTTCCACAAACCTCTATACCTCTTTATAATATTAAGTTCACATTACGTGCCCGCCACTAAATATTAATTAGGTCTTTCCTTATTCTTATGATGGGAGACCATTCCAGCGTGGAATTGGAACTCCCCTTGCTGATCATTCGTTTCCATAGTTGGTGCTGCAAGTCCTGCAAGATTACAAAATTTTGTGTAATACACAACATGCTATCAATTTTTTGTTACCATGTCTGGGAAATGCAACATCCTGTTTACTAATAGACTCTAGTCTGTAATTTTGAACTTTGTCCAATGTAAAATGTTCATTTCTCGAATGCTTGATTTCTAGTAGCGTACAAATCAACTGCTTGGTTTGGTGGATTATCTGATTTAAAACAAATAATCTTGCATCTTTGTATTCAATAAAATTGTTTATTTCACGTCAGTCTCGATTGCTTTGTAGTAACTTTTAATCTGACAGGTGAATTCGAGTTTTCAGATCTATTCTTAACACCCAATTTGACGATCGAAGCTCGAATTCCACTTACAGAATACCAAATACAAGCATTTAATGTCAAATTGTCACACGCACTAGTACATCTTGCTGCCACGTCGACTGTGCGGCGCTGCCATCGCTTTTTAATTTAACAGAATATGAATTGGCATCTCACCGCGGGTTCAGCTATCGAATTATCGAAAATGTCCTTACAGAATAGCACGGCAGGACACACCACACAAGTAGATCGTGATCGACAATCGACGTACGTTTCGCTCCGTAACCGAAGCATCTTCAGGAGTTGTTGACTCTACAAGCGTCACTTGCAAAGTAACAATTTTGTTGGAAAAACAGCCTTTCATACCTTAACTCAATTCATTCAGTTCATTTTGTTAGCAACACTGAGTTAGTATTCGCGAGTAGTTTATCTTATCTTATTTAGACTTGACATTACATAACGTATTAAAGTATTGAGACTAATAATGTTGTGTCGCTTAGTGGCGAGGTCGAGTGGTGGAGGTGAGAGTTATTATATTATGAAAGAGGTCTTTAAACCTACTCCTAGGTCTCAAGCCCCAGGCACTGTTCAGCTACCTCTAAATTGTATTATTATCATATCTGAGTCTGAATGAGTAGCTCATATACTCTTATTAATTTTAAAAATATGTTAACATTGACAATCCATCGATAGTTGTAAATATAATTAGTTAAATTATTATCGTACGTTTCTTATAATATACAGTTTCACTATATAGTATAAAACAGTCACTTCCCACTGTTTGTCTGTCAAATCAGTTTTAAAGATCTAAGCATACATAGGGACACCTATGTATGCTTAGATCTTTAAAACTGATTTGGATGCATTTTTTCTAATAGATAGAGTGATTCAAGAGGAAGGTTTATATGTATAATACATACATAATATAGTAGAGAAACACTGATATGTTTTAAATAAACACATTTTTTGCGCTTACATTGCAAACACTGGCTGAACCCTACGAGATAGATCAAAATAATGTATTACTGCATTGTACACCTTAAAAAGGTCCACGCAAAAGTCTAGAGTGGTATATGTCTATCTCTTTGGGATAAACCACAATAAATTTCCTTTTTACCAGAAATAATGGCTTATTTACGAAGCGATTTTCAACAATACAATCCTTATCCAATTAAGTACCTTAAATACATCATGCATTTTATATAGATCAATATGGCCCGTTACAGCATGAAATTTATATGAATATTTTCGAAGATATTATAGATTTAAAATGCAGGAACTTAGCGGTTACGGATTAGTATTTACTAAACAAATCATTTCCTAGATACATATTTCTAAATAACAAGAAATATAAAGTGCAAATTCAACAACACCAAAAGGCAATTATAGAAGCTATTAAATAAAAAGTAACTTTACATCGCTGTTAAAATTACTAAATGATATCGTCGTAATATTAAACATTCATCGCGCTGAGTAATAGAAACTTGTTTAACGAGTTTAATCAGTTATTACTGAGAAAGTCAGAAAACATTTTCAATGTACTTTAGAAGTTTTATCTGCTCCTTCATTGCTTGTGGTGAACGCATAAAAGTAGTTCCAGATCGTTTCGCTGATAACTATTTTCAAACAAAAGGTTTAGGAATTGGAAAATCAGTTGGAATTTTTAACTTAATTTAAGTTTTATATTCTTGCTAGTTTTCACTTTCATAACATTGGTAATGTTACTCTGGTTTACTTCTTCAGAATTACAATCATGACCTGCTTATATAAAATATACTATCGTGCGTTTCGTCACCATGTCATAGACCCCAATATTTTCTTCGGTCACATGGACCCACTTATACTCTTTATTGACTAATAATTAGTTGTTTAGAGTACAATCGCGTCAGTAATGTAATGCTACACATAAAGTATTTTTAAAATATCTCTGACGGGTAATTTCTAAAAAAAAAATTCCTTTAAATTAGTGATTTGGTTATTATAGGAAGTTTAAAATAAAATTTAGCGAATGTTCCAGAGACAACAATGGTCGTTATTAAAACTCCTATTTTAATAAATGAAAAGTTCACGTAGCACTTACTTGACTAGAGTTTATTGATACTAGAATGCAACTCATTAAGTTTAGTTTAAGTAAGTTAGGATAAAAATATAAACAATGTGAGTGATTTTTTGGATGACATAAAGCGATAATCATCAGTGAAAAGAATAATCATAAAATTTGTTAGCACAGTATCTACTATATACAACTCAGCTAAGCTTAGTTTTAGTAAGATATTCCAACCTTGACCTCACTGACATAAAACTCAAGTAACGCCTTAAGCCTCAGGAATACGCCTGCCCTATGTCCCATAAACTTGTAACTATCTAATGTTGTTTTTTCCTGTGATGACGGATATAAAATCTACACTATGGTACTTACGTAAACTTCAAATTAAATTATCCTTAAATTCATATATATTTTTGTCCTCTAGGACACCAAAGTATTGAAATCATTTTTTTAAAATTTAAATCATAATATTTCAACATAAAAAGCAAGTTAACGCGCTTTGAGATACTAAAGTTACATAGTTTGATATTTCAAATATAATTAATGGCAACACCTCATTCCTGATAAGTGTGAGAGGCAAAAATTTGCGCGGTCGGGCACGCTCAACCTTAATATATTACTAAAGCTAAACAACCGGGTATTGAATGAAATTGTGA
Organism: Limenitis camilla; assembly: GCA_905147385.1. NCBI lineage: Eukaryota > Metazoa > Arthropoda > Insecta > Lepidoptera > Nymphalidae > Limenitis > Limenitis camilla. The sequence goes on from LR990240.1 coordinate 9,338,065, forward strand.
TAATTTTAAAAAGGCCTTGAAAGTTGCACCTGAGTCATAAGCCATAGGCACAACATAGTCTCGTTAGTATAAGACTGATAAGTAGAGCATCCGTCAACTAAATTCCAACGGATTATTATCAAATTCTTTTAGGTTATACTGCTCTTATTTGCGAATATTTCAATTACCAATATTTCACATGTAACAATAATGTAATAGGGCAATATAAAAATGTACACTTCCATTTACACTATAAATATTAGTTAGTCGGTAAATAACTTTTAAACTAATAACTTAGATGGTATAAAAAAATGTAACTGAAATATTTTTTTTAAATTAAGTTATATTAGGTAATATGTCTGCGAATTAGTATGAAGCAAAATTTAAAGTTTTAAGAAGTTAATAAATTAATTGTTATTGTATTATGCTTACGTTGTAAAGCTAGATGTAAAATCATTTACATACAAATACGTAAGCTTCTAATGTTTAAAATTTAAAGTTTGACTCTGTGATAGAAAGGCTTTATTTCTATGATAAGTAGTTCGTCTGCGAAATACTACTAATGTTATTAAAGTTTTGCAGAATCTGAGCAGAATAATTCTACGTCGCTCCGGTAACAGGCTGGAGAAGTTTTATCACCCTAACCCTGTAACATGTGAAGTCTTAATATCATGATAAGGTATTATGTATATTATTTGGTACTTTTAATTGTGCCAGTGTATGTTGTCAAAGTTAGAACTTATTTGTACTGTAATAGAATTGGCCAATATTAATTGTTACATTTACTTGATCCAATGGAGTCAATTTTATGAATATATTTCTTTATCCACAATGAAGCAAAATCGGAGTTTAAAGAAAATTTTTACGCATTTACTTAAAATTTAATATAAAAATTTGTATAATGAAAATATATGTCGGAGCATAGTAAAAGATTATCGATTAATCGAATCGTTATCGTTGTCTATGGCGTTGGAGTGGGGTAGTAGTCACTTCCGTTGTTTTGACAGTCTCTACCCTCGACCCTTTATATGCGATCGACAGTCTAACTGAAGTCTTAGTCGTGCGCGGTCTCTCAAGAAGTGAACATCATCTAAGTAGTGCTAGTGATAGTGATAGTGTCAAGTGCAGTGTAGTGTGGAAGTGCTGTTCAACTAAGGTCACGTAAGTCCTTACAATGTAATTGCCACGAGGTTAAGTAAACACAATGTTAGGTTAGGTTGGCCTTCGGTTAGGTTAGCCTTGTGTTAGATTTGGTTTATGTGCGTTTAACCTTGGGTTTAAATAGAGAGCCTAGCAGTGGAGGCGAGTGTTGTAATTACTTAAAGGATATCCTTAAGCCTACACCTTGGTCACAAGTCCAAGGCACTGCTTAGGTTTCTCTCGTAATTGTTGGAGATCATATTTGATCATTTATCGGTTCAATAGGAGTATCTACGTTGCGTTTACCCAATATTCCATTAAATATCATCCCCCCTTTTAATGTTCCCCAATATTCCCCATCTTCCTCCTTCCATTTCCTTTCACATCGTTTTAAAATCCCCGACATATATAATAGTGGGATGCTGGGGATGTATTTTATTTTTTTTAAGACAAACCAAGCCAGCTTGTTGGTATTGGTCTTGTCTTGGTCTGATCTTGGACTTGTCCTGGTCTTGTCTTGGCCTGTCTTGGTCTTGTCTTGGACTTGTCTTGATCTTGTCTTGGTCTTGTCCTGGTCTTGTTTTTGGCCTGTCTCGGTCTTGTCCTGCACTTAGCACTCACTAGCAGATAATATTCAATCCTGGTCACCACACGTAACACTGAGCTCCAATGTGTCGGTAAGAGAATATAAAGAGGCTAGCCGGTAGTTGGAATTTCCCTCCGCGGTTGGGGTAGACGTAAGTGGCAAACGCTAGCCAATCAGAGGCTGTCAAAACGACGGAAGTGATTATTATTTAACTCTAGCGCCATAGATGGTGATGGCGATTCGATTATTCGATACTCGTTCCCGACATATGTACATATTTGTATTGCTATGTTAAAAAGTCAAGCGCGTCCGATTCGACAAACATATTGTTATACAGTATATGTATGTCGGGGATTTTAAATGGTGTGAAGGAAGGAGGTGAAGGGAATATTGGAGGGCACTAAAAGGGGGTGATAATATTTAACGGAATATTGGGTAAACGCAACGTAGATACTTCTACTGAACCGATAAATAATCAAATATGATCTCTAACAATTACGAGAGAAACCTAAGCAGTGCCTTGGACTTGTGAACAAGTTGTAGGCTTAAGGAATTCCTTTATTCGATCTAGACACTCACCTCCACTGCCAAGCTCTCTGTTTAAACCCAAGGTTAAACGCACATAAACCTAACCTTACACGAGATGTAGAAACTAGATTGTAAGGTACTCACGTGACCTTGATCGGACAGAACTCCTAGTACTCCATAAACTTTGGAAGCTATATTGAGGCCAGTGCCAAAAACGCTGCGAAAAAGCTTGGCATCCTAAACAAGGTGAAGCAATACTTTACATCTGAACAACTTCTAACATTATACCAAGCACAGATTCGTTCGAGTATGGAGTATTGCTGTCACCTCTGGGATGGTACCAACTCGAAGCTTTAGACTCGGTCGCTCGCCGTGCTAGGAGACTCATTGGAGATGACGACTTAGTACGGCGAAAATTCCAGAGTCTGAAGCATCGACGCAAAGTTGCGTGCCTGTCAGTATATTACAGAATTTATTTCGGAGAGTGTGCGCAGGAACTGCATGACTTAATACCAGCTTCACCATTTTACCATCGAACCACCAGACGCCGTGAGGGTCTCCACCCCTTTGTAGTTGACATACCGCCTGTTCGTACGAAGCGATTTGCTTCCTCATTTCTAATGCGGATAACTCAGGAGTGGAACGCCTTACCGGCATCAGTTTTTCCGAACACGTACAATTTGGGTATCTTTAAAAGAAAGATGAATAGGCATTTTCTAGAGAAGCGCGCTACATCTTAGGCTGCATCTTCACTTTCCACCAGGTGAGATACAGCCAAGCGCTTGTCTATTTTTTATAAAAAAAAAAAAAACTAACACTGCACTGATCAACACAACACTATTCAGAGATTACTTCTCTTCTTAAGAGACCGCGCACGACTAAGACTTCAGTCAGACTGTCGATGGCATATAAAGGGTCGAGGGTCGAGACCGTCAAAACAACGGAAGTGACTACTACCCTACTCCAACACCATAGATAGCGATGACGATTCGATTATTCGATAGTCTTTTACTATTCTCCGACATGTATAAGTTTTACATGTTTTATGATAAAAGTAGCCTATGTTACTGTTAGGCTCATAAGCTAACTCTGTAAAAAATCACAACAATCAATACAAACAAAACAAAAAAACTGAGCAGCGCAGTTACAGCATGAGAAAGTAAATAAACCAACGAAGACAATCGTATTTATTATTATAGATATAGTATAGAAGATTATTCACAAATTTTAATTTACAGAAATATAATATTTCATCATTAATTCAATGGAGGAAAATAGTAAAAGCTACGCTCAGAATGCCAATATTGTGGCAGACCAAACCGAATAGGAATGTCAATGGTCTCTTGTAAGCTATTGTCTCGTCTCAAAACAACTGCCTTTGTAATTTCCGCCTTCCCAGCCTTATTTTTTGAGATATTCCACTTTTGTTGTGAGTTAATAATGTGGATACTTCAGATCACTTTGATAATGCTGAAGTTGCCTTAATTTATTTTTTTGTTTTTCATACTACAAATTTACAGAGTAATAACAAATTTATATTTATGAGAAACTTTATGGAACAACTTCTTGCATTTAATTTGGGGAAAATTCGAAAAATAATTTAAATTAATTATTTTATTTAGTAGACTTAATTTCAAAAATCAACATATTTTTTACAGATAAACACTACTTAGGGTTTGCGACCTGTCTTAGAGTGAGAGAGGAATGTGCTGCAATGCGTATACACATGCAATTTAGACAGAAAGTATGGCAGTGCCTTAGAGTTGCAACCAGGAGGACCAAGGTGTAATGTTAAAGACCTTTTATATAATAATTACAACGCTCCTCTTCGTTGATCGAACACTAAAGCTGATCGAACTGTTCATGTGATCTGTGTAAATTGATATTTGGAATTAGTTACAGTACATTAATAGTCATTTATGCAACTGTTATACATAATTCTATTATCAAGAGTTGCAAACAAGACTTTATCTACACCCATATGAATCCTCTGTAAAAGACTGAAACAGTTAGCTTAATGCTAATATTAAAACAGTCACTCCCAGTAACTTAACACCTTCTATTACTAAATAGTCTTTGTAAACACAACAATAAAAATATCAAAGAAAAATGGCGGGGATTCGAATAACCTACTTTTTTTACGGCGCGCGGCGTTCTAGTAGTGAAAAGCGAGTGAATGACAATGTTTTTTTTTTTATTCATACAGATACCACGCCGCATCGAGCAGTAAGAATGAGGCTGTCCGTTGACTAAACCGCAGAAGGAGTAGAAAAAAAATCAGCACTCAAATAATAACACTCCTTTGAGTGTTATTATGAAATTCAGTACAACATTTTATCATCAACATGTTATCTAAGATATTAGTCAGTTCTAAAAAGATAAAATTTTTTCGAGAACATTCTATAAAATAACTATGAAATTATAAAAAGGTTCAGTTCTGTTTGCTCCTTTAAAATTTAACGAGCATTCCTTAAACATTTTAAATAATTAAAAAAAAAAGAGAAAAGAAACGGTAAACAGTATATCTAACCGTTTAGCAGCTTTTATCGTTTAACATTTATTTTGAAATTTTCAGGAATCAGAAAATTTTGTTTGGAATTAAATTGATTTGATATTGATTATAATAAACATGTAACTTGTCGAATGTACGTTTGTATGTAGGTTTACAAACCATATGTCTTTTGATATTTCTTTGATTTAAAAAGGTTATATCCGGTGAAACGTTATGTAGCAAAGAATTAGAATTATATGATAATTATTTTAAACTATGAATATAAAACTTTAGTTTTATTCCATATATGTACGTCGAAGTTTAGAATTTGATAGGAGGAACTTATTACCAGTTGTTCCGAATATGCGAATGCAATACTTTCCGCCATATTGGAACTCAAACTCGAATCCCGAAAGCAAATACTGAGTACAAAAACTTTTAACACTCTTGGAATAGAGAACGTTATAGAATACATTTTTGTATAAACATATTTTATATACCGTCACATAATTTCTATTTATCGAATGATGGCAACACTATCCTTTATCTTTTACTGTAGAATACTTCTATAGAAACAGTACTAGTAGTTAAAAGTATATATCTTTAATTTTATAAAGTAGTGTGTTTTAGTATGTCAGTCATGGGACGTCCACTACTCGACACAGGCCTCACCACGAGATTTCCAATATGACCGATCACCTGCGACCTGCATCCAGAGGCAGCGGCTCTTTGCCGCCTTGACCGGTAATTTTAAAAAAGCCTTTAGAAATTATATAACTTTATATTAGCTTTACTATTAAGTTTTTCGTAGAAGATACATAATATTCACACTAGACAAGAAATTGAGCAGGTTTATTACCACCATTTATTAAGTGCCAAAAAAAATATATTTATAAATATTTGTCGAGCTGGTGGGGGTCAACAAATCGAACGTATCAACAATGTTGCTAGCGTCCTGTCGCATTTTAATGTTTAGACATTAAATATTTTACTATAGAAAATTCCGAGCCACCACCGTGCGCACCTGCACTGGCTGAGGACGACCGCCGAATGCGGTTGAAACTGTAGTACCAAGTTACCATAATAATACGTGAGTGTCTCCGTTTTACAAAGGTTTTAAGTAAAACATAATCTTTGGAACTACTGATCTGATTTAAAAATCTTTCTCTGATCGAACCTACATCATAGATATAGCCAAGATGAAGAAAATGCAAAAAATAATATAACTATTATTGCAAAATAGGACCACTATACTCCATATAATTTCTGTTCCAAACAAGAGATTATATCCCCGCCTAAAGGAAAAAAGAGTACGAGAACTTTAATTAAACAAGTTGGTCGGGAATCGAGCTCAAGACTTTTGTAAACGGATAATCGAAGTCATTGAGTCCACCTGACTAAATTCACCAAATCTTTGACACCTACTACTTTATTCTTATAGGAACTTGACGAGTGATACAAAACGCACGTCCGATCAAAATATTTTTATTCAGACTTTTATTAATAAATATCGTGAGCCTTTAATTATTTTTTCTATGAATGAGAATTTCATCACTATGACAGATCGACAGTATCGTTTTTCATAAGTTAATTATAAGTCTTATTGTGTGAAATATTCTTATGTACTAACGTTATTGCCATATATACAAAATGTTCAATAATACGTTGAAGAATAAGTTCGTAGCCTTTAAACAAAAAATAAATTGCAATGGGATTTTCCGAAAAATTGGCTATTCGGGTATCTCAGACGACCATCTGCATTTTATGTGAGTGGGAGAGCATGGTGCATTGGGAAATGCTCGAAATAATACCACGGTTGAATAAAAGTTCTACATGAGTTTACATACGACATACGACAACGTTGCCCCACTTTGCACAAGTCGTCAAAGCCGCAGTCCAAATGGGAGGTCCTTCAGCATCCACCGGATTGCCATATTTTCTGCTTCCTATCGAATCAAATGAGGGGCTTTCCTTACAACAATGAAAAGAACTTTAACAACAGGCTTAACATTTTCTTCGTTACAAGATGATGATTTTTGGCGGAACGGCATCGACAATTTGGTCGAGAGGTGGGCGGAGGCGAACACATAATTGGTTTATTCTTTTTCATAACGATTGATTAAAAAGTTTATGATAAAAATGCTACAGATTTGCTCAATATAAAGCTATAACTATATATTAATGATGTAATTAGACTTTTCGGATAGGAAGGGAAATAAAGCCAAAGTCATTGGTAAAGATGAATATAATATTAACAGCAACCGATGTCACTGCTGCTCCAAAACCATCTGCTTTCTCCCTCTCTCTCTCTCTCTTTTCACTATACTTTATAAATTCATTATGGGTCTCATACCTGTTGGATAAGCAGTGTTTAATCAAACTTAATATATGTGCCTAATAAACTCAATGAAATGACAAAGAAATTCTTTTTTCGTGACTCTAGAGATAATTTATTTCGTATTTTTTTTTGTGAACATTGTAAAAGCTCTCGTACGAATAAGGCCTAAGTGCAAAGATGACGACGGCGTGATAGTGACGGCCATAACCAGTTTCTTCAACTTGCTTAAACTCTTTAACGCGCGATAGAATTTTTATGAAGTTTTGTGGAGCTGAGCACGGAGAAAGTTCATAAAAATATCGAGTTCCAAAGTTGGGAACGCCTGATTCGCATAAGTAATCGGAAGCTTTGTACGGGGATCTACAAATTCTACATGCATTAAACTTTGCTTGACGTACTATAATGTGCGCGAAATTTATTTCAGGCTAACGACCATACTAAAGAGAAAATAATTCCTTTCGTAATGAGAGTAATGTATAAAGGAAATCCCATTTCACATGCTTGAATCAGTGTATTGCTACGATTCTAGAAATAAATTAATTAAAAAATTGACAATTATAGTTATTTTCATTGATTATCAAACTTTCTTTCCTTATAAGCTATCTCTTTTTTACCCGTAAGAAGACGGGCTATACTATTCCCTTCTGCTTTAGGGAATGCATCTCATTAGAGGCGGGTAATACTGTTGAGTATAATAATACTGTTCCCCGTCTGGTTTGCGACCACCAGAATGCGAATCCGACTGCCAAGTGTCTTACACGCGTTCCGTTCGTCCCGCAAGTGGGCCAGACCTACCCCCACCCTCTCTCTTCCCATTAAGTCTGCGGTTTTAATTTTACATCAAAGTCCGACCCCCATAGGCTCTAGATTATCAAATAAAATAATTATATATAATGAAGATCTTCCACAGAATGTGTTTATAGATATCTTACACTTCTATTTACGAAATAATTAAATTTAAAATACTCTAACATCTTTTTGGTGTCAGAAATCTACCTCGCTACTTTTGTTTGCAAAATAATTAAATTAAAAGTGCTCTAGAACATTTAAGTCATTGAAATAGTAAAAGCGAATAATAAAATTAGGACAAATTCGACGTTATAAAACAAACCAAGAAGATGAAAGAAGAATACATTTTTAAACTATAGAAATATGTAGATAATCTCGAGAATAAACCGATCTAGTATTAACGTTATAGGGCGAAAGGCAAATGTTTAGCATACTCTAGAAGGCGAGGATTAGACTCCCTGACTAAGCAAGGCTGACGACAACGACTAGTAATTTAATACTAACGTACACAGCTCCGATAAACCTTTGAGCAAATACCTTTCTACAGTACGTCAGGATTAACTAGATATATCACTTGATACCCAAATGAAACGCAAACGTTATCTTTATTCGTCTTATACTTTAATAAGAAGAAGGTGATAGAAAATATACAAAAAACGGTATTTACTTTTGTAATGATAACCTAAATGGTGCCTACCATTTACTAGATGCTTGCCCAAACTAGATTGCGTACTTTGCGGTCCAAAAAAGATTTTGAATTCATGTCATGATGTTTTGTTACAACTGTGGTTGTTGTTGATGGTTGTCAGCACAGGTCGTCGTACAACATCGGTACTCTATACAAGCACCTTGAAGTTTCTTTTACCATCAATAGAGTGTGCGCGGAAAGTTTTATACTATTATTAGAGAAATATATGGTAAAGTGAGATGATCCTCCTATTAATTATTTTGATATATAAATTAAAACCACCATGAGTCAAAAAGTACCATAACTGTGAAACTCAAAATTATAAATATGATATTTTATGGTATCTTTGCTTTAACTATATTTAATACTAAATTACACTTATATACAAACCTTGTCATGATAAGTGTTGCGCTTACATACATACCCCAATTGACTTTAATTATTATATTTAAGCCTTAGATTATTATCGGTTACATATTGAGCCATTTACGAACACAAAGAGCAGGACAATCGCAGAATTGATATTCATATTTGCAAATTGTATGCGTGTGGCTGTTTGTCCAACCATTCCGCAATCACGATACCCCATACAAACAAGCAATCGATACACAGACAGATACGTAATGAATATACGTGTATGTTCGTTAATGTCATTTGATACATTGATACTCGTACTCAATATATGCATTTAAACATGACTCTGATTGTTGATACTAATTTACATTTAACTAGAATAGCTGTTGTTAAAATATATTTTGAATTTTAATTTGCTTTAGTTTATTAAATGAATTTTCATTTATCTATGAAGTTATCATTACTTCAATTCGCTGTCGTGTATTTAAAGTAAAATTATAATAAATATTATACTGTTTGTCAAGAATATAGTAACTTTCTTGATAAAAATAATGCTTTTGGTTCAGTGCAATTTAAGTGGTCATGTTCTATTAACTAATATAGTAAGTTAAATACTTTTTAAAATCGGATCCGTACCAAAGCAATGGTCATGTTCTGAAAATTACACAATTTAGGGTCACCCAAACGTATTTCACTTAGAAATAATATAGTTCTCGTGAGATCAGTATAACCAATATAAATGACCAAAAATTATGACCAATGACATTATTAAATTTATAGTCACTTTACACCACTTGTGTCACTTGAAAATATTACATATGTCGGAGGTGTGAGTTAAGTTTAGGTTAGCCTAAGAAAGAAACTAAGCAGTAGAGGTGAGTGTCTCGATTGAATAAAGGAATTCCTGAAGCCTACACATTGGTCACGGGTCCAAGGCACTGCTTGGGTTCTTGTCAGAATGGTTCTGGTTAGAATATTAAGAGATCGTAACGTTTAGTTGTATCCTGGCCGTGTTACGCCCGTAGCTTTTGATATAGGCCATCCATTCCATTCAGTCACTCTTTAGTTTCCGACATACATATTAAATAGCTATCAATAAGTGAAAGATTTTTAAAAATCGAATAAGCAAAGTGAAGTGGCCAAGTTCTATTAATTAGACGATTTATGATCACTTTACTCCACCTGTCACTAAGGAATAATCTTTCCATACGAGAAAGATTTTAAAAAATCGGATCAGTTTAGTTCGGCAGATTTACTTTGTAACTAAATGGCCATGTAATATTTTAATTATTCACTCTACAACATCAAAGTCACTTTCCGTAAATATGGCCATATCTATTAAATTACATAATTTGTGGTCATACTAAATCACTTGTGTCACTTGGGTATAATGTTGCTTCCCATACGTAAAAGATTTTTAAAATTGTATCGGTACAAGCAAAATGGCCATGTTCGATTAGTGGCTATGTTTCACTGTGTAACATTGCTTTGTTCGCTGTATAATATAAGATTTTCTTGAACAATTTTATCTACTTATACTACTTATTTATATAATTAAAATTTAAAGCAACATAATTACAAAAACTTTGTACCGCAAACTCACCTTCTAAGTCAATTTAAGTCTTGTACACTAATTTGCACGTAAATTACTTATAAACTATACGATTATATAAGCATAAATTTTGTTCTTCATTAGCTCTACGTGAAATAAAGTTGGCGTTTATTTAGATAGGACTTAAATTAGTTAATGTTCTGCTTTTATTTATAAACTGTGGATAAATTAAACGATGTCCTTTTCGTGTCGTATTATTTAAATTTCCAAAGTATTCCCATAAAGTAAAGTTTTTTACGTTTAAAATATGAGCGAAAATAAAAAGAATAGTCAGAACACTGATTAACTAATTAGTGATTAAATATTAGTGAGTGTTTACTTGACTAAAGCTAAAAAATATACGTTTTAATAATATTATAAAAGTCGATTTGTTTTATCAGGTTTAAGGTTAATTTTGATATTACCTTTAATTTAATAATTATACTACTTTAATGTTGAATTGTTGAACGAAGAAAAGTGCATGATATTATACTGTGTAATATAATTTAATTAAAAATATGTCCTTTTTTATTCTTGTCGTTATTTATTGGGTCCATTTATAAATAAACACAAGAAAGAATGATAGAAATACTTTATTAATTCAGGTTGGATTAACACACAAGCAATTTTTATACCTAAAAAAGCAATGATGCCATAAAAAACAAAGAGGTCTTAACGAAATTGAAAAAAATATTACATACAAATATTTTGTAAGCTGGAATAACATAAAGATGTTTTTAACGTGGAAAAAACCGATCATTTAGTATAGAATCGTTATTGTTTCAGAGCAGACTAGAAGTATCGCAGACCAAGTCGCAGATAAGTACTAGTATCCAGTAAATTAAACATAACGTTATGATCATAATATAATCATCAGACTTAAATATTCCTGCAGTAATGTCTAAATATAATGTGTTTATCATAAGACATAAGATCGTAAAACGACTGACACTTCGCCTAAAGCTGTGACTCTACGTGATGCATAGCTTTGTTTAATATTGTGCGTTCTTCTAAAACTGGAACTATTTCTTGAATGTTATTAATGAGGGTAATATAGAAATGTCTATTTTTTATACTATTACTAGTAGACTTTCCCTAGACATCCGATTTAAATGAAACGTCTGTTTAAAAAGTCTATATTTGAAGTTAGTACAACTGAAAAAACGGTATACTTAGTTATCGTACAGTAGTTTTTGCACAATTTACGTACACATGTACAGATGGAAAGGTAAGTAAAAATTTTAAAAATGTCTTAGGAATACGATATTCCTTTTCATCATTCTTCATACACCGTCATTTCATTCCATCTTTTTCAAATCATCGTCATCAATCTTTCTTATCACATGCAACCTCTTTCATACATTCTTCCTTACTGCTAAATCTGAAAAATAAAAAATTAAATACTAAATAATAACAATTTACCGACCCCACATGTATTTTTTGTAACAGAAAAAAATATTTTTATGCAGATGAGCTTTTTTAATACCTTGATTAAATATGTCTCGTTAAATATGTGGGCAAAATCCTGATTGAAATGAAAGTATACTAAATAATTTAAGTTTTAGTACACAAACAAACAATAGTTTTAAGTTTTTTGTATTTTTTTATTTTGCTATTTTTTCCTTACTTTCAACGTAGAAATAATAACTTAAAATTTTCTCGTAAGTATAGCTGTTTATTATGTATAAGATTGTCCTAACCGTTCGTTAACCCGTAGATTCCACGTTCGGCTCTGGAAATGACAGATGACAGCGACGAGATATCGCATGAAATGTGACTCTTGCGACGTTTTGTTCTTATTTGTAATACTATATGACATGTATTTAGTCATATTGAAGTATAATTAGAAGTTACTAATCGTTTCGGTCATTATCTTCAAGAAAATTTTCAATAATCATAAATGTCATATTACCTTTTTTTTGTCTCAGAAATGTCGCATAAGACAAAGATAAACCAATATTAAAAACTTACTTCACATTTTACCCACAGCCATGTATGGTCACGAGGCGAACTCTCAACTGCCTCAAGTTTTTCGAGATTCGAATCTAAACGTAGTTTACAGAATCACAGTTTCGACGGTCTGTTCTATTAACCTTTAATCTCAGTAATGGACGGTTATTGTTGTGATTATTGTAAAAAGGCTGTATACCTACATCTGGGTCATAAGTTTCAGGCATTTACAGCTTTCTATCTAAATTTCATTGAATTATTACTTCCAGGGTCACTGAGAATAGTTAAATCTAAACATATGTAATCTAGTAATTTTTACATTCAAATTTTAATAAAAAAAATATAGGGTGCGACCACGGTTCTACCTTGACCATTTTTATACCTATGCATTTCTGGGTTTCTATCTAAATTATTTTTTTGTTTCGTCCTTTTTAGACCACTTTTTTGAGAAGTCGGGTTAAAGTTTTTTAAACTATATTTTTTTATTTAATAGTTTTTCGTTTCCTGATCGAGATAACCTTTATAATCTCATATTGTAACGTAATGTTGGTTTTTATTTGCTTAAACGAGTAAATAACTGCAACGACTGGACCGATACGACCGCATTTTAAACATATATGTTGACATAAAGAATAAGATATATATGCATATTTGTAATGTGCTCGTCAAGACCTTTCTTTTGATACCAAACACGTGATAATTATCTTAGTTAAATTTTTTTCAAAGTTACAATCTGAGGTAAAAATTCCGTCATAAAAAAAATCATAAAATTTTTATAGGCTATAAAAATTTGTCACCCGCGCCATTATTACGAATCTATTGACACCTCACTTATGAATATTAGTTCAGTAGTTTAGGCGCTAGGGTGGAACATACAAACATACATAGATACATACTTACATACATACATAGACTGCCAAAATCATAACCCTTCCTTTTGGCTTCGCCGCAGTCGGGTAAAAAGAAACAGTAAAATATAGACTTCCTTATATTAAAATATAATTTTGTATCAGACTTATTGAAGTCAAAACTCCTTTAGCGGCATTGTGTCGGGACATGTGACCTGATCAAAAATTCGTAAGACGGAGTAAAGCACTATTTGTATGGGTAAAAAATGTTAAACTCACGTCAAGACACGTGACCTGATCGAAAATTCGTAAGACGGCGCTTGCACGCTTAATTGATAGCACGTTTCATACAAAATTGAATTTAAATTTGTGTACGACAGCGCAATAGATGAATATTGTATTTAACCACATAAATGATAGTACTTTTATATTGATAAATAAAGTAATTCCCTAACCATTCCAAAATATTCAAAAATGCACAACGTTAATGTTCATGTTTTCACTTCTGCCGGCACTCCCTAAGTGCAACCCGTTTTTTTTATAAAGCAAAATACTCTTGTTTCTAAAAATAACTTCTTTCTAAAGATATTTTTACTTGTTCAATATTATGCAAAGTAGTTCCTTCACAGCTAAAGTTTTACAGTCATTAGATGTAACAATGGCTTTTATTTTCACTTTCAAACTAAGTTGGTCATGAGAACAGTTGCGACACTACTTTGACGGTTATTGTTGCTGGGAACTACAAGAAACTAACTCTATTTGCCTCTAGGGATAGATGGACAACAATACACTCCCGATCTTCTTGAATGTTTACATTCTTTTTAATTTAAAATTTAAAAAAAACAGTAGGCACATGTCATTTATTATTCTCTGATCATTCTTAAGTTAGCAATACTTTTGTCAGTCTGACTCGACAATATCTAATAGAATCAGTAGTCGACTAGTGATTTCATAGAATAAACATTGTCTAATGTAGTTTCTAATTAGTGTAAGTCACGTGAGTCGAAGGAGTAAGTTTAGTGAAGTGAAGTTGATCGAATGAAATGATTAAAGAGTAACTGTTACAAATCTCTGTAAACCTGGGTCACAACCTCGTCTTCCTATTTTTTTATGGCAGTTAAGGCTCAAACGAGCTGACGACCTACTTGATGGTAAGTGACCACCGTCGCCCCTGGACATCGGCGATACAACAGAGTGTCTCTTGTTTTGCCGATGCATTGCCACCTTGAAGATACAGTGAGGAAGAGGAATGAAGAGTAGAATGCTACGGTTTCAGCGAACCCTGAACGGGAACCCAGAGTTCACTAGAACCGCAACATTAATGGGAGGAGGAGGGATAAGTCTGGCAAGCTGGTGGTCGCAAGCCAGATCCCCTACCAACAATGGGGTTGCTGGGTTACTCGGCACTTATTAGACGATCTTTCCCAGTGGCAGAGGGGAATTGTATTCTAACCTGTCCCCTCACGAGGTAATCCTATGTGAAGTTCACATATTAAAATTATAATATACTAGCGGCCTGCTCTCGCTTCGCTCCGGGTATTTAAAGGAATATTATAATTGATGTGCTTAAATTGTCACTCTGTAATTGTGTAGCTATTCATTGTTTGAAAAAAGAGAGAGAGTAAGAAAAAGTTACAAAAAGAAAAATAATAGAAACAAAAATAAAAGAAAAGCGACGGATGATAAAGGAGAGAGAAAGAGAGGGCGAGAGATAATCGAAAGATATATTATAAGAGGAAGAAAGACGGAAATACTATAGACTTCTCTTAGAATTTTAAAATCGGATCAATAGCAACAAAATGGCCATATTTAATTATTTAAAAAATGTACATGGCAACACTAATTCACTTTTGTCACTCACGAATAGTGTAGTTTTCTAACAGTGAGAGAATTTTTAAAATCGGATCAGTAGCAACAAAATGGCCATATTCAATTATTAAAAAAATGTACATAGCAACACTAATTCACTTTTGTCACTCACGAATAGTGTAGTTTTCTAACAGTGAGAGAATTTTTAAAATCGGATCAGTAGCAACAAAATGGCCATATTCTATTAATTAAAAAATGTACATGGCAACACTAATTCACTTTTGTCACTCACGAATAGTGTAGTTTTCTAACAGTGAGAGAATTTTAAAAATCGGATCAGTAGCAACAAAATGGCCATATTCAATTATTAAAAAAATGTACATAGCAACACTAATTCACTTTTGTCACTCACGAATAGTGTAGTTTTCTATCAGTGAAAAAAAATTTGAAATCGTATTTCCTGAGAAACTCTTCAATTTACAAAATGTCTACGTTATGGCACTTAAATGGCCATATCTTTTTAATTAGAGTATTTATGGCAACACCACATAGCCTATATAGTTTCACATCGATGAAAGAATTTTCAAAATCGGTCAGTACTTTTCGAGCCTATTCGCAACAAACAAACAAACATACAAACAATTAAATCTTTCCTCTTTATATAACAGTATAGATATAGACTAAGTCATCATATACAGTTTAAAGATCTTTTAACAACGACCATTTTCACGACAAACTCCCTATAATGTCAAAATTACACGACTGTGGGTAGTTTCATTTTATTATTCAGTATATATTTTTCTCCTTCTCCATATTATAACTTGTTCCCTTAACTATTTATTACTATAAATTAGTTTAAACTATACTACTATATCTTATCAATTTATTTACTCCTCTATATGAAAGTATGTTAAAATTTAATGAATAATTTGTATTT
Organism: Limenitis camilla; assembly: GCA_905147385.1. NCBI lineage: Eukaryota > Metazoa > Arthropoda > Insecta > Lepidoptera > Nymphalidae > Limenitis > Limenitis camilla. Next base: position 9,354,093 of record LR990240.1, read on the forward strand.
ATTACTTTAAATATTCAAGCACTAAACATTGTCCAGAGGTCCGAACACAGTACCTTTCATACACACAACATTTTGTAAGTGTGCGTCACCAAAATCGCATGCGCGCAGCATCTGTGCTTCTTCCCCTATCTATGGCTCTCAAAACCAAAACGCATTAAGTCAAAATTACATTTTGAATCTTATTCCATTGTAATAAAGTCTAAAGTTGTGTATTCTTGTTAGTTGTACAGCTCTAACATAGCAATAAGCTTCCAGGATTCAGATTTTTTAGATGTCTCGAGACCGCGCGGAGGCTGGGACGTGTATTCACGTTTTAATCTCTACGTAAATTGTTACGTGACGAAAAATAAACTATTAGTAAGAAAAATCGTATTTTACGTGTGTGTTGTGGCTTGGTGTTTTATTGTGAAAAGTTTGGGAAATGTTGTGGGATTTTGATGAGTGATGAATGTAAGTTTTTAAATATCAAACTTTTTACTAAACTTATCTCATAAGTACATAAATTAAAAAAATATTTTTAGCTTAATTATTTAATCTAAGAATTTAGGATATTGAAGTCTTAAAAAATATAGATATCAAAGGAATCAAAATATAAAAAACTATTGAGTAATAAATATAAAAGTTTATTTCGGTAAAGAGATTTTCTTTCACTCAATTTTTACCGAGTAGTTCTTTTCACTCGGCTCTATTCATCTTTTTCATGATAGCCTTTTCGTTCAAGTTTTATTGAATTCATGATCTTTATACGAAATGCTTGTGGAAAAATGTAATCGTAAAAGCTTATATTTTTAGATAGCACGTAGTAAAGATTATGTACTGAATATTTTCTATGAACCATGCTTCAGTATAAAATAAGATTATTTGTTTTAAGTTTATAATAAACTATTCGTCTTGAGTTCAAAAGTAACATGATGTAATAAATTATAATTTTTGTGTATAAAAATTCATATATCTTCCGCGTTTTTTACCGACATGCAAGAAAACATAAAGCAAAATCAAGAAACTGTTAGAAATTCTGCAAATTATGGATTAGGGGAATTTTTTCGGATATATATAACAATAATACTAAATTTAACAAAAAATATAAATTAGTGATATTCATGAGAATTATTATCAAGTAAGTTTTTGCTCTATTGTTATTGGTATTACTTGGACAATCCCAAATCCCTTTGAAGTCCTGCTGAGAGGCAAAGTTTCCATTGAGATATTTGATACTTAAGGAAAAGCAGTTGTTTAACGGACCCTTGAGCGCCTGATTGTGGATGGATTTTCTTACCCTCCTTTACTATCGATTTAAGTAGCATTGTGTTCAAAGTTTTCTGTCGGATAATTAGAACTATTAATTTCATATCAAATAATATTATTGTTATAATGAATTCTGCCTGGGGCTTGTGACACAGGTTTAAAAAGCACATATAGATTGCTACAACAACAACTACAACTTCATAATAGTAGTCAATGTTTTCTCTAGAAAATTACTCGTCGAACTGCTGCTAATCTATTGAACCAAAATTTACATATTGCAGAGCCACTAGGGTATATCATATAAACCAATAGTTTACCACCAACCAAACAGATGCTTACAAGAGTTCAAGTCAACCTTACTCTTGAAATTTCAGCGCAGCCGGGCAGCGCCTTGCAGTTGCGACCTAGATGTAGGGTTAGAGGCCTTTTCGTAAACTCTTACCTTCACCACAAGACGTCGCTACCAAATATTAAAATAATAAAGTTCATTACTCACGTGTTCTTTGATAGGGAGGCCTAGCACCACGCCAGCAAAGAACACTACACTATTAGTGTTCTTTGGTGGCGCGTACTTGACAGACTAACTCAATCGTATCGGAACGGAACAGAATAATTAACAGTGTTGCTAACATATATAATGAGATAATGCAGTAAGCGTTTTAATACCATGATATTGTCTGGGTGTTTACGTCCACGCTTATATTTTATTTCCATGCATAACTTATGAAGCTATTATCAAGCGCAGAACCCAAAAATTCTCCGTATAAAATATTGAAGTGAATCGATCAAAATGAATCCATTATATCAACAACCATCCATCAATGTTTGTAAAGCGTAGGTGTTAAAAAGTGCAGAAGGGATGAAGTAAAGCAGTGACAAATGGACCGATCAATGTATTGAACGATGCGATTAGTCAGCGAGAATTTTCCTTTAGCCGTTCAAATGTTATATTTTCAAATAGGTATCTTATACAATAGTAGTAGATATAACTCTTTGAACATTTACATTTACACATTTGAGGGTATTAATATACGCAATGCTATTGTCTGCAATAGTGAAATAGAGGGACGAGCCTATGCGTTATGCTAGAGCAAGTTATATGTGTGTGTTCCCAAAGGGACAGTACAAGTATTTGTTTATGAACAGTGGTTTTATAGTGGAGTCTAAGGTGTACCTTCTTCGGGTGGCCGAGTAGTGGGGTGTAGTAAAGGAGCTTTTAGACCTGTTCTTGGGTCTCAAACTATAGATACTACTCCTAAAGTGTAAGTTATAGTTGTCACTGTGCACTGTAGCTCATATATAGTAAATAGGACACTTTTAGAACACTTTGAGTTCTATGAAAACTTGCTCGATAGTATACTACGACTATACCAATTGATCTGAGGATATTGTACAAGTTATTTGATACTGTTTACATCGTAGTACTAATCTTGGTTCGATTGTATATGAAGATATAAGAAATAAATGTTATACACTGGCCTGCAAAAGAAGGTATAACACTCACATACGTGACGATAGCTTTTGTACTATTTAAGTTAATAATATATATTATTGAAGAAAATTTAGTTTTGTTATATAAAAACTCCTTTTTGACAACCTCCTTTTAAAAGATGGTGAGCTCGCTCAAGCCTGCTTTACAGAGTCCAATACACGTAGGGCTGGCATCTCTTTGGACGGTCGAGCTGAGTTAGTGGCCATAGAAAATAGCACTCTGACCGGGGTGAGATATGCTCAAGAGATCCTCAATGATTATGCAGGATCATATCTGGTAAATATGCGTGATAGATCAATTCTAATACAAGATAACACCGCTCAGGTTGTAAAAGAGTACATTCGTATCGACTTGATCGGATTCAGGTGGCCATCAAGGAGTCCTGACCTGAACCCGATTGAACACGCTTGAGATGAGGTCGGAAGGCTGGTCAGTTGACGCAGACGAACTCCTGTCACCCTCAATGATCTTAAACAGGCCCTGATGGAAGAATAGGAGAATATCCCCCAACATCGTCTCGTTTTCAGTATGCCAAACAGACGAAGCTGTGATTAGAGCCAGAGGAGGCAACATGAGTTATTTATTTTTTATTTCAAGTCTCTAAATATAATAGTTCAGGAGAAAATTGAATTTAAAAACAGTTATACCTTCTTTTGCAGGCTATTATATTATGTAAAAAAAACCTCTTATCTTTTTAGCCGGGTTAGTTACATCATTTATAAATAAATAAGGACAGAAACGATTTTGATGAAACTTGCTATATAAATACACTAGAGCTTGGACAATGACAAAGGCTACCTTTTATTGCGTAAAAAGGGCTTGAAAGCAAAAAAATAAACACGTGGTAAATTTCATCAGAGTCAAGCCGGGCAGGTTACTTGTATATTTTGATTCGTCGTTTAACAGTAGTGCAAGTGGTTTGGTTCGTGTAAGTTTACTTTATTATTTATAGTAGTTAGAGTTCGAAGAGCGTTGTTATCATAAAAGAGCTCCTTAACCATACACCATGTTCGCAAGTCCTAGGTGTTGCTCTAAAATGGTTGTTCTTAATGTATTGCTGTAATAATAGAACTTTTTTTTCTTTAATTGAATTTATTGTACAAAAAACTTAAGCATTCAAGCCCAGGTCAATAGCATAAAGTAACACCATATAAAGGGACTTCTTGAAGTTCCAAAATACAAGTGCCACCTCTGAATTTGTTATAAGAGGGTTCTTACTCCTAAGTATAGCCCATTTACTTGGGCTCGCTTTTAGATATTATGGCATTATAAGCCCTTTGAATGACGTAATAATTATTTATTGCTGGAAGGAACTGGTGGATTAGGTTTATTGTTTTGTTTACTTTTATGTACTTGGGCTCTTCAATCAATTTTCAAATAACTAAAAGCTGTTCATTTGTAGTCTTTTCAGAATATATATTTCTAACACAGTTCGAACATAATCCACAATGCTCTAGAATAATATTCTCTTCATTAAATCTAACATAAATCTACGAATTTTTGTAATATATGGATACAAATAAAAGTGCAGGATTTAATCACCATTAGCGACGTTTTATTGTTAGTATATCTCGTAAGTAGTATTCTGATATAAAAAATTGAAGGTTTTTTTCTTACTTATAGAACCTGCCCTCCCACACTTGGGGGTATTAACTCAACACTTTCAAAAATTTACCAAAATTACATTATTTTTCGGTCTAAGCTGATGTACCATTTCTGTTATTATTATTTCTATTAAGTTCTCCTCTCTTTGTATTTGTATAAAATTTATATTTTTCATGTATATATGTAGGAACGTAATTTAGGTTTATTAAGTAAGTAAAACGAAACGTAATTATTAAAGGTGTCTGATTGGTTAATGATATTTGAATGTGGAATGAAGGGAATGAACGAGGAGGAATGGCGAGAGGGGTGGACAGAAGGGGATTAAAGGTGTGAGGAGTGTAAAAAATTAAAATAAAATAAAAGTAATAAATCTATAATTTGCTTTAATTATTTCCATCCTACAATTTTTGGGGGCTCGTCCGGGATGGAAATATAAAATAAGCAAATATAGAATATAAAATTGGTGACCGTCGTAAGCACGCGGCGTGGAGCGTGGCAAGGTGATTGGCGTAATTATAAGTTGTAAGGTGAAATATCAGGTGAAGATGGAAGAAAAGCAAGGTGAGGCGACGGCAAACTATTTTAATATGATGACTACGGCGGGATATGATGGATTAATATCAAAATTCGACGGCACGGGCAAAACGATCAGCTCATCAAAATGGCTGCAAGATATAGATGAAAATGCAGAGTTATTTGGATGGACGATGACTCAAAAACTCATCGTTGCACGTCGATGTTTAGCGGGAACGGCGGAGTTATGGATTAAATCAGAACGCGTTTTTAAAACCTACGAAGAATTTAAAGTGGCTTTATTGAAGGAATTCCCAGACACATATAATGTGAAAGAGATTCACGAATTAATGTCTAGCAGGAAAAAGAGGAAGAATGAATCCTATTATGAGTACATGCTCGTTATGAAAGAACTCGGAAAAAGGGGCAAATTTCCCGATTACATAGCAATACAGTACATAATTGATGGGATAGTGGATTATGAACCGAACAAAGCTATTTTGTATGGCGTTACGACGTATCCTATATTAAAAGAGAAACTAGCAATTTATGAAAACATGAAGAAAGCTATGTTAATTTCGAATAAACAAAATGATGCTGCTAAGGAAAAGAAAACCTACTCAGGAAGTCCGATTCGTCATTGTTACAAGTGTGGAGAAAAGGGTCATTTGGCAAATGTGTGTAAAAATGGTGTGAAATGCTACAAATGTAACAAATTTGGTCATATAGCGACATCATGCATCAATGACGATAAGCGTATGCGTGAAGTTAGCAACATGGGCGGAAACGGGGTTCACAAAACAAAATGGCAACCTAACGCCATGTACGTGAAGTCATCTACGGATTCTTCCGCAAATTGCGATCGTAAAGTTGGCAATACAAGAATGTACGAGAGTGACGTAGCGGATACAAACATGGCGGCGAGCAGCGGCGAATGTAATATGTCAATGTCATGTGTCAGTGAGAGTGAAGTGTATACAATAAACAACAATTTAAAGCCGGTAAAAAGTATTAAAATTAAGGATATAAGTGTTATGGCTCTAATAGATTCTGGAAGTGACGTTAATTTAATGTCTTCAGACTTTTGTTCGTCGGTTCAGTTGTCGATATCTACTGAAAATAATATAATTTTAACGGGACTTGGACAAACTCGAATATTGTCTCTTGGTCAAGTTGTTGTAAACTTAATTATAGATGGAGATGTGTATCATGATATAATATTTCATATTGTATGTAATAATGCTATGCCTTATGATGTCATTATTGGTCAAGAATTCTTACAAAATGTAACAACAATAATGAATGATAGTTCTGTTTTGTTATTACCTAAAAGGGAGGTTGATTGGATGAATATATGTATGCTAGGGGGTGTTAATTCTTTGGTTTTAGAGCATATTAGAGATGTGGCTGTGAAGAAGGAAGTTCTCAGGTGTGTTGACAACTATAAACCTATGCAGACCATGGAAGCACCTCTTCAGCTGAAAATTGTGTTAAAAGATGATATACCAATTGCTCAACGACCTCGACGTTTATCTTTAATGGAACAGCAGATAGTAGAAAAACAAATTGCAGAATGGTTAGAAGACAATATCATCAGGGTGAGTCATTCCGAATATTCTAGTCCATTAGTACTTGTCAAAAAGAAAGATGGATCTACTCGTGTTTGTGTGGATTACCGATTGCTTAATAATAAAATTATAAAGGATGAATTTCCATTGCCTTTGATAGAGGACTTGATTGATAAACTTGTAGATGCTAGAGTATATAGTGTACTTGATTTAAAGAATGGATTTTTCCATCTTAAGGTGAGTGAGGAATTCATACATTATACTTCATTTGTCACACATCAAGGACAATATGAGTTTTTACGTGCACCTTTTGGATTGTCAATATGTCCTAAATATTTTATGAGATTTATTAGTATAATTTTCCGAGACTTGATTGCCCAAGGTATTATGGTTATATTTATAGATGACATACTAATTCCAGCACAAAATGAAGTCGAAGCTTTGCAAAGATTAAAGAAAGTATTAGAAGTAGCCTCACAGTATGGTATTCAAATTAATTGGAAGAAAGCTAACCTTATCTGTAGTGAAATTGAATATCTAGGTCATATCATAAGAAATGGTGAAGTCCGACCAAGTACTGAGAAAACTGATGCAGTTGTAAGATGTCAGGAACCTAAAAATAGCAAGCAGTTACAAAGTTTTTTGGGATTAACTTCTTATTTTAGAAAATACATTGAAAATTATGCAATAATAGCAAAACCATTAACTGATTTATTAAAGAAGAATGTTTCCTTTAAGTTTAGTTGTGAACAGAGTCAAGCATTTATTGATTTAAAACGGAAATTAGCAATGTCACCAGTTTTGAAGATTTTTAACTCAAAATTAAAGACTGAATTACACACTGATGCTTCGTCAGTAGCATTATCAGCTATCTTGATGCAACAACATGATAGTGGTTTACATCCTGTTTATTACATGAGTCACAAGACAAGTGAAGTCCAGAGTCAGTATTCCAGCTATGAACTTGAAGCATTAGCAATCATTAAGGGAGTTAAAAAGTTCCGTCATTACTTGTTTGGAATTAAATTCAAGATAGTCACTGATTGTCAAGCTTTTGAGTTAACATTAAGAAAAAAAGATTTGACACCTAAAGTAGCAAGATGGGTTATGTTTTTAAGTGAATATGATTATCAAGTAGAACACCGAGCAGGTTCTAAAATGTTACATACAGATGCATTGAGCAGACAGCCCTTTGTAGCAACGATTACAAGTCTAAAGGAAAGTATTGAATTAGCTCAAGATCAAGATGATGGGTTCAAAGCCATTAAGAAGATATTAAAGGAACAATCATATAAAGACTATTGGTTAGAAAACAACATTTTATATAAAGGTGAAGAAAAGAAGTTAGTCATTCCAAAAACATTAGAAAATGAGGTTTTTAAGAAAACTCATGGAAATGGGCATTTTTCCAAAAAGAAAATGAAAGAATTAATAGAGAAAGATTATTACATAAAAGACATTGATAAAAAAATTGAGGAGTTCATCATTAGTTGTATTCCATGTTTGTTAGCAACCAAGAAAGCTGGAAAGCAGGAAGGTTTCTTGTGTCCGATAGAGAAAGAAAGTATACCTTTAGATACAATACATATGGATCACATAGGACCTCTAACCGAAACCAAAAAGCAGTATAATTACATCCTTAGTATTATAGATGGATTCACAAAATTTGTATGGCTTTTTCCCACCAAAACAACAAGTAGTAGTGAAACTTTAAATAAATTCCAAATTCATCAGCAAGTTTTTGGTAACCCCAGAAGAGTAATTACAGATCGGGGTACAGCATTTACAAGTCAGGAATTTGAAAATTACTGTAAAGAAGAGAACATCCAACATATAAAAATAACAACAGGAGTGCCACGAGGGAATGGGCAAGTGGAGAGGATCAATCGTATCATAATATCGATTTTAACTAAACTGTGTATAGAAAATTCTGGAGTTTGGTATAGACATGTAAGCAGATTGCAAAGATGTATAAATAGTACTTACCAACGTAGTATAAACACCACTCCATTTGAATTATTAATTGGAACTAAAATGAAATGTAAAGAGGATATTGAAATTATGAACTCTTTGCAGCAAGAATCTATAGATCTATATTATGAAAATAGAGAAGAACAAAGAAAGCATGCTAAGGAGGAAATACTAAAAATTCAAGAAGAGAATAAGAGAAATTACAATAAGAAGAGAAAAGAAAGTTCAAAATATGAATTAGGTGATTTAGTTGTTATAAAAAGAACCCAGTATGGTACAGGTCTCAAGTTAAAAGCTAAGTACTTAGGTCCCTATAAGATAGTTAAAGTGAAGAGAAATGATCGCTATGATCTTGAGAAACTTGACAGTTCTACTGAAGGACCTATCAGAACTTCCAGCTCAGCAGATCACATGAAAAGATGGCCCCACCATTAGTGAGATTGTTTTACTATATTAGGTGAGAATTATATGAACTAGTTAAAAGTACATTAGTAAGATCAATTTTAGTTTCATAAAACATTTACTATTGTTGTTTCATTTGTTAAGGATTTCATTTATTTTAGAATATTAGACTTTTGGCATAGTAAGAAATCAACTATTGTGTAAGGTTCATAAACATTGTGTAGTTATAACCAGTGAGTTTAAATTTAACAATAAATGGTCAATCTTATTCTAATGTATTGTAACTTAAGAAAATATAATTAAAAAGAGACGAGTGTTTCTAGAAAGGGGAAGGATTGTTAAAAATGAAACAAAAATGTCTGTTATTTACAATTTATTTGGAAAATTTGTTAATTATTACAAAAGAAATTTATAACATAGAGAAGTTTGTATAAAGTAAATAAATAGAAGTAAATTGATTTCATAAATATTATGAGTAAAATGTTATTAAACTGATTTCTATAATAATAAGCTTTTGTTAAAATAAGACCATAAATTTAAGCATAAAGTTACATTTAACGTTAAATTTTAAGTCAAGATGATTTGTTAGTTGTAAGATATTGTGGGATGAATGATGATGATTTGTTTTATGGATGGTGATGAGAGTGATGATGGTGAGTGTAATGATGATTACATACAGGTGAAGTGTGTGTGCCTGAGGACAGGCAATAGTGCAGGAAGGCCGAATGTAGGAACGTAATTTAGGTTTATTAAGTAAGTAAAACGAAACGTAATTATTAAAGGTGTCTGATTGGTTAATGATATTTGAATGTGGAATGAAGGGAATGAACGAGGAGGAATGGCGAGAGGGGTGGACAGAAGGGGATTAAAGGTGTGAGGAGTGTAAAAAATTAAAATAAAATAAAAGTAATAAATCTATAATTTGCTTTAATTATTTCCATCCTACATATATGTAGTTACATAAAAAATAAAAAAAGCAACGATTATTTTCTAGTTTTTTCATTTTTTATTTCTCACTACACATGTCCAAACAAAATTTTGAGGTTGCGTGAAAGAGATCGCTTTTGTTTAATTTTTGTTCTTCCTTAACTGCTACTTGGTGTACAATAAAGAATATTTATTTATTTTTTTCTATTACATTGAGTTTTTGAGAAGTATAAAATAGCTGCCTTCTCTATTTCTCCCTCTGCTTACTTCTATTAAACCATGAAACTTATTTAATACAGTTTTCAATTAGAAAAAGAAGAGCGATAAACGAGAACAGTAAATATATAATATTTCCATATATTGTAAACGCTGATTATCTATACTCTATACTATTATATAAAGAGGAAAGATTTGATTGTTTGTATGTTTGTTTGTTTGTTGCGAATAGGCTCGAAAAGTACTGAACCGATTTTGAAAATTCTTTCACCGATAGGAAGCTACATCCTTTCCGGGTAACATAGGCTATGTGGTGTTGCCATAAATACTCTTATTAAAAAGATATGGCCATTTAAGTGCCATAAGGTGGTCATTTTGTAAACTGAAGGGTTTCTCAGGAACTACTAATCCGATTTTAATTTTTTTTTCACTGATATTTTTTAGTTAAACGAATTTGGCCATTTTGTCGTAAATAACCAATTTTTAAAAATTCTTTCGCTTATAGAAAACTATACTTTTCGTGAGTGACAAAGGTGATTCAGTGTTGCCATAAACACTTTTTTAATTAATAGAACAGGGCCGTTTTGTTACTACTGATCCGATTTTAAAAATTCTTTCACTGAGGAAGCCTACAGTATTTCTGTCTCTCTTCCTCTTATAAACTATCATTCTCTCTTATCCTGTCTCTTTTTTCTCTCTTTAATATTTATCTTTATCTCTGTTCAGAATGGTCAGTCTCTGTTCGGTTTTTTTTTCGAGAGTCTCTATCTCCTTTATTTTTATTTTTGTACATATATTCTTAATTTAGCATATACTTTAACGTAGACGAAGTCACGGTAGTCGACTCGTAATAAGATAAAATTAAATAGTAAATAAAAAAATAAAAGTATAGGACTTACATAATGAACAATATAAGGTCTTAAATTAAAATTGCTATCAAGTCTTACAGATTATAAATGATTATCATTAGTTCGCTGGACCTCGACCTCTTAAACAATATCTCTTAACTCGGCTCTTAGTCTGTCTCAAGAGATTCATTTATTACGACCATCCTACAAACGTTAATATATAATTGCTTTGATTTAATAGAAACCAAAACTATTCTCATTCTATCCTAGTTGACCTGCTCTAGCTTCGCTTGCCTAAGAGATTTTTGAATGACAATAACTTTTTTCCTAACATCCCATTTAAAAAAATAAAGTCAATAAACTTCTGCATACCTCAAAAGAATTCCTCTTATTGGGTTCCGTACCTCAAAATGGCATAAAATCACCGTCTTTATGAATGTCTATCGAGAGCCTTTAAATCTCCTGATTTATTAATTTTGATACACGTGGTCAATCAAAGTGAAATTAATATCGAATACTCAAATCTGCACACTGAAATTGTGAAAAATTTTTACTTCATAGTCACTAAAAGACATGCCTTAATCAAATTCAAACTATTTGGAAAAAGCAATTATTAATAAACGTTTCTATTTACATAACAAAACATATTTTTTGAAGTTGGTAAACTGTCGATGCATGGACACTACAGTTTTCAAATGGCATATAAAGTTTGATCGATTCAGTGTGTGCAAAACTTATGGTTCATGAGATCGAGATACATTTGGTCGAATTTTTTACTTTTTGTGTACTGTTTAATTTTGGTTTAAACAAAATTATAATTAACCACCAACGGCTTTAACTTTGATCCTTTGTTTGGTTTTGACTCATATCTTTGATGTTTTGCGCTTTATTCTAAGGATAATTTAACAATGTTATTTAGCGATTCGATTAGAAAATTCTCTATTATTTCGCAAAGAAATGTTAATACTAATATACTTAAAATAATTAATCTTTTGGACTAAAACAGTTGATAGCTTGGCAAACAGATAAAGCAGTCAATCTGTTATTATTTTCTAGGCGGATAAACCTTATAACCTAAATAGGCAAAGTCGTAGCACCGACAAATCGAGCTTAGCAGGTTGTAACATTCTTTTCAAAGCAACTCATGGCATTTTTGAACCCATGTTCGTTGTGGATAAAATTAGCAGCAAAAACTTTTGAATGATTAAGAGGACATGATATTAAATAAATTCCAAGGAACAAACTTATTGTAATTTCGAGAGTTGACTGCTTTTACGGTATATGTTCTCTCTGGATATTATATTGCTGGTTCTAATGATTAAGTATGAACATAAACAAACTGCAGAATTCGTTTATGTGCAAATTTAGGGCCATTCCAACGTGACCGGTGACGTCAATAAATAAACAAGGCAAACACCGCGTATTAGCATACATCAAACTATTATATAGCATCAAACTAACGCACACTACAGCACACTAGGCTGTGCTAACTATATCTGGTTTTATTTATGAACACAATTCTTTTAGGTTTTTAGCTCAATATATTGTGATTGTAATTATTTATACTTTGTTTTCATCCATCAGTCTTATATTTTACAACAGAAAGATGATCGAGAAATAATTGTTGTAATGCAACATCGTACTGAGTCCAAGATAACTTTTTTCTTATCCAAAGAAGAACTTCTACCATCTAAATTTCATCTATACAGGTTTCCCGTCAGAAAAAATCTTATCTTCATATTTTCTCGTAAATTTTTTAGGATTGAGAATAGTGGCGAGTTGTAAGTATTTGCCAGAATTTAACGAAGAACCGAACCGAGTAACAAATTAAATTTCATACAACATTTATAACGAGGTCAGTAAATCCGTTTTTAAAGAATTAAAACTGAACGAATATCTAGGTAGCAGAAAAAAATTAGATTATTATTTCATTTAGCAACTTCCTATAACGTGACATAATATAAAGCCCGGAAATAGTATATACATGTAAAATCCCTTTTTATTACTGTTTGAATTGTTCTACATCAAATAAAAAACCTTTTGACTTCATTTTGGTAGGGTACAAAGGGTCTTACAAAATATGGGACGTGATTTTAAGATCAAGGAGTAAGCACCCATAAATACGTCAGTTCTGGCACTGACTGTAATAACATACTACATTGTACGTGAGAATACCCCTAAACATAAAAAGTATAGAAATGTTATCTTTTATACCTAAAATAGAAATGGAAATAGTAGATGGTTCTGTACAAACTATACTGAAGAACAAATTTAACTTTGCCTTTGGAAAATTGTTGTCCCCATACATTGAAATAGGCTGCTGTTTACCAACTGCAAAACGAAAATGTTTTTACGAAGTACTAATTAATTCCTGATTTTAAGTGAGTGAGTGAGAAGTGGCCAGTTGTGAATATTTGGCAGAATCATCTGTCCTTAAAATGTCTTTTCTCCCACAAGGTTTAATTCCGTTGCAAGTGCAGAAACGGTAAAATCTTTTGGTTGCATAGAAAGTTGATTTTTTTTAGAATTTTGATTTAGAAATTGGATTTTGTCTGCATGCATAATAGGTTAAATATAATATAATAATAAATTTCATATTTTTATCGCTATAACACTAACACTTATCGCTATATTATACATTTTAATTTTCAACACCAACGTAATTCGTATTATGACTTAATTCCCAAAGACGTAACGAAATCATAGCTCGACAATCACTTCATCCCCTATTTCAACCCTTTTAAGTATTTTCTTCGCAATAAAACATAGCCTATGTACTTTTCCTAGCTCTAATCTATCCCTGTACCAAATTTCATCAAGATCGATTCAGTGATTTAATTGTTAAAGCGTAATAGACAGACACACCATATATCCGTCGTTAGATGGCGTAAGTCAGGGGTCGGCAACCTTATGCTATAGCCGGGCCACATATGTTGCCAGAGTATGAGTGCGGGCCGCACTTATATTTATATTTTTAATATTTGAAATAAAACGCATATATATTCATACAATTATGTCTTTTTTAATTGAACTACTATACTAACATAAAAGTAAGTACTAGTGAGATTTTTGAGGCTGCATTTGACTTGCAAGTTTTTTAACGTCTGCTTTCATTTTAGTAGTAGACACGCGCAGTATCGCGTCTAAATGTTCATCCGTTAACCGCGAACAATTCTTATTTTTGCGGTAGTTGAGAATTGAAAAAGTCTGCTCACACAAATATGTACTACCAAACATAGTTATTATCTGCTGAGCAAACTTTTTCAATTCTTTGAAGTTTTCAGAACTCAAACCTCCGTAGAACTGTATCAAGTCAGTGCTTTCCTTAAATGCCGTTTTAAGTGTGCTATTACTTTGCAAATCTACTATGTTCATTTGCAAATTGCTTGGTACCTCACTAATATCAATTGCAAAAGGGTTTTGGAATATTTCCATGTTAAGGGAGCTCTTTTTAAAGTCGGTGAATCGATTTACAAACTCAGTTTGTAGTTGTGTTAACACGTTTCTCATTGTAATATTTTGCCACACAAAATTATCTCCAGCTTCTTCCACGGCTTTCTTGCAATTAGGAAAATGGTCAAGCTTTTTTTCATCAATATGCTTGATAAACAGTTTCAGTTTCATTTCAAATGACTTTACATCTGTATACATATCGCAAATCAATTTATTTTTTCCCTGCAAGCGTTTGTTGAGCTGATTCAGTTCCTTAGTCAAATCAGTCAAAAAACCAAGATCGATAATCCACTGTTTGTTAGTAAGCTCTTCTACTGGCTTTCCTTTCATCTCCATGAAGTTGCCAATTTCTTTCCTCAAATCAAAAAACCGTTCCAAAACGGCACCTCGACTGAGCCACCTCACTTCACAGTAGTAAACCACGTCACCATGTTCAGCTTCCAGATCTTCCAAAAACTTTTGGAACTGACGGTGTGTGAGCCCATTTCTTCTTATAAAATTAACAGTGGATGTTACAGTATCCATTATTTCTTTCCAGGATATAACTTTGGAGCACAATGCCTCTTGATGGACAATACAGTGAAAAATCAATGGCACAGTAGATCCAGAATCTTTCACTTTGCTGATGATTCTCCCAACAACACCTTTGTTTTGACCGCTCATGTTCTTGCCTCCATCGGTAGTGACACTTGTTAACTTTTCCCAGCTTAATTGCAATGAATCCAGAGCTTGTTCCACATGGTGAAATAAATCTTCTCCCGTAGTTGTACCTTTCAAACTGCACATTTTCACAAGCTCTTCGTAAACAGTAAAGTTTTCGTCAATGCCGCGTACAAATATGAGTAGCTGTGCTGTATCCGACACGTCCGTACTTTCATCCATCGCTAAAGAGAAACAGTCGAAAGACTGCGCCTTATCCCTGAGTTGTTCACACAAATTAGCACCCAAGTCTTCAGTACGTCGGGTGCAAGTTCTTGCAGAGAGACTAAGACTTTCAAACATTTTTTTCTGCTCTGGGCATATTTCTTCTGCGATAGCTAAGACACACTCTTTTACTAATTCACTATCGGTAAATGGACGTCCACTTTTTGCAAGAATCTCTGCTACCCTGTAACTGGCCCGAACATTCGATTCGCTGTTGTCTGCCACAACCTTAAATATGTTTTGTTGATTTTGTAATGACGATTTCAAAGTGGAAATTTTCCTTTTCCGTATTTCTCCTTCAAGACAGTCAAATTTAGCTTTGTGCTCAGTGTCGTAATGTCGCTTCAGGTTATATTCCTTTACTACAGAAATACTCTTTTGACAAATCAAGCATAACGGTTTTCCTTTCAACTCGATAAAAAAGTATAATTCTGTCCATAATTCGTTAAAAACTCTTTTTTCTTGTTCTATCTTCCTTTTTCTTGAAGCCATGTTTATATAATTATTCTGTAACAATAATGAAAAAAATTAAATTCGTTGTAAAATTATATGTTCCAGTTAGCACCTACAAATTCAACTCCACATTCAAATAATAATTAAAACATGACACACTCGTAACTAACTTCATGTCATGTAACTACTATCCCCGTCCTCATAACATTTACCCATCAATCTGAAGGTTCACATTAACAAGCAGTAAATAAAATAAAACAAAATGCTCGCGAGTGCATACAACTTACCTCATACGTCGTGCGTGAGAAGCTATCAGCGAAGGGAAGAAAGGTGAAACGAAACGCGTAGCTAGCAACCAGATGAGACGTGAGTTTCCGGCGAATTTCCACAACCGAATGTGGCGAGAGCTGCGCGCGGCTGTGATTTTAACTAAAACCGGTCGCTTTGAATTTTTTCGCCGCCGCACACCTGCGTCTAATCAAAGACTGCCGCCCCGCCTATTGTCTCAAAGGAGCCGCCCGCCGCCGCACGTGCGGCGGATAAACGCAAAAGAAATTGCCAAGAATTGAATAAGTACAGCAAATATTTATTTTCGGTAGAAACAATACATAACATCACAGTCTTGATAAACAATTCTTAAGAAATGAAATAGAGGTACATTTTTATCACCCCGCGTGGGAGCGAGCTTTCAAGAATACTCTCATGGCCCAGCAGCATGGCCGTATAAATTCTAGTGAATTTATATGGCCTTTTGCTTCGGTATTTTTTTCTTACGGACCTCAGGCTTGCGGGCCGCACCGAGATAGTCTACGGGCCGCATGCGGCCCGCGGGCCGCCGGTTGCCGACCCCTGGCGTAAGTAGTACATTAAAAGGCACTTTCGTTTCCTTAATTTGTATTCTTAAGTATCACCTAGAATATGGCTGCTCTTTTACTTTGTTATTAATTATTTAAAACCAAATTCATTAGAATTTATCACTTAAAGTTTTAGTTGTATGTCGATTCAGATCAAAACCCTTCTCTTAGATTTTGTTCTAAGGCACACGCAGGTTAACCCTTGTCAGAAGTTTTTCAATTAGGTAAACGTGATAGCGTTCAAGTATTTGAAAATATATTTATCAGAAACTTAGCGTAAGATTATGAACTATTTCGCATTAGACAAAGCTATTCTTATCAGCAGATTTTTACAAAAAAAATATAAAGTATTATTTAATTACTTCTCACTTCTTAGACAATAATATCTTATATTTTACTTATTTTATAGTGTATAATTTAAATGCTGTATTATTAAGTATATATAATTGCATCACAATGTGGAAGGCCGAGTACTGTCTAGGCCTTCAGAGTCTGAAGCAGGATCAAAAGCCTAACCTAACATTTAACTAGTATAAAAGTATATAAAAGGAAGACCTATCACCACAACACTAAACTAAATTAGGTTGCACTATTTTAGATAATATTTACTGTTTAGATAATAACCTTAAATTCGGGATGGGATTCATTTTGCAATAACGATTTTGTAAACAATACATCTTAAGATGAAAGATGAAAATAGTAACAAAGTTTTTAGATTAAGTATGAGAAGATAAAGACTTCGTAAGATATATTTTTGTAACAGTTAACGATGTAAAAAGATGTTTTCGCGTTTTTATATAGAAATAATGATAGTTTTATAGTAAGAATGGATTTATAATGTTATAGTCAGAAGAAAATATGAGATGAAAGAAAAATATCTTATACTAGCCGATGCCCACGCAGCTCACTTCGCTAAGGTGTATACAAACCGTTCACTTACTCACTCATTTATTCATTCATACTCTGCTATTGTATAATGCGTAGTAAGTCCCTGATTTTCAGTGGACACCACCTCTCTCACTATCGTCTGTCTCCCTCACTTCTTCTTTTATACGAACCTCGTCCTGACAATAAGAAACACAACAAAAAATGTATTATCTAATTTGGAGCATTCGTTCGTCATTCATTCGTTGAAGTTATGGTAGCACAAACATTTCAGCGAGTAATTTTTATTTATATAGATTAACCTGTCCTGGTTTCGCTGGACTAAAACAATTTAAAAGAACTATAACTTTTTTCTGATATCCCGTTTATTAATGAAACATACGATATTTGTTACTTTTGGACTATCTGGGACTGAGCTTATAAATCGTGGAACCGGTGGAGTTTTACAATAAATAAATATAAACTACTAGGTTAATAACTGTGTTTTTAGTACCAGATAGATAGATGGTCATGTGGAAGTAAAAAAAAAATAATAAAAAATCACGCAACTTCACCAAGTTCTTACTAATATTGTAATTTGTAAATTAGGATATTTGTTTCTCAATCGTATGAAAACGGCTAAACGTATTTTGATAAAATTGTGGCAGAGTATTTTTTTCGTTTCACGTACTAATAATTCTCGGGGAGATAATCATTTTATTGATATCAAAAAGAATAATAAAACTGGCTTTGTTTCTTTTAATGTTGGGTAGAGAGATGGACCAATGAATAGTGTCACTCAAATCAAGTGTCAAGTAAACAGAAACATTTGTATTTGATATATTACTAATATCAAAAAAAGTTTTATAAACTAGAGTAAATATGTGGTTTAGTTCCATGCCAAATGTGTAGTTTAGTGCCATGGTGGTAGGTCTCCCCTTTCGAGGATCATATGAGTAATGTACTTTGTTTGCTTTAATGGTGGGAGCGGTCGAGCAGTGGATGGTAAGTGTACTGATTATTTCGAGTTCAAGTACTTACAGAGTAATATTCACGTGCGTTCCAATCCTTATTATAAATATCAAAAGAAGTTGAATTAATTAGCTTTTAAACAGTAGAAGTAAACGGTTCATTTTGATCATCAATCTGCGTTTTGTCACAACAAAATGGCCAGCAGTACTAATTACTGATCTCATTAACCAGAATTGTAAATAACCAGTGCAGTGATGGCCCAGTGGTTGAGATTTCAAATCTTACTCGAAAGGTCCGAGGTTCGATCCTGGGCACACACCACTGACTCTGAGTTATGTGTGTTTGTAAGCAATTAAATATCACTTGCTTTAACGGTGAAGGAAAACATCGTGAGGAAACCTGCACTCCCGAGAGTTCCCAAAAAATTCTCAAAGGTGTGTGAAGTCTGCCAACCCGCACTGGGCCAGCGTGGTGGACTATGGCCTAATACCCTCCTCATTCTGAGGAGGAGACCCGGCTCAACAGTGGGCCATTGAAGGGTCGTGATGATGAAATAACCTTTAAGTGATTTTACATAGTTTACATTGTCTTAAGTAGTACTAATTGTGTGGTTAATGCCATGGTGCTAGATCTCCCTTTTCGAGGATTATATGAATGATGTACTTTGCTCACTTTAGTGGTGGGTAGTAAGGTCGGTGAATGTCAAGTTTATATTATAAATATCAAACGAAGTTGAATTAATTACGTTATGAAAATTGCTTTTAAAAATTGCTTTTAAACAGTAAAAGTAAACGGTTTATTTTGATTATCAATCTGCGTATTGTCACAACAAAATGGCCAGCAGTACTAATTAGTGATCTCATTTACCCGGAATTGACTTCAAAATTTGCTTTCCTGTAATTATAAATTTACAAACAGGGTGAACATTTCATTAACAACGACATTGTTCTGTTGATTGGCTCTTTTAATCAACATTTCTATATTATGTATATTTAAGCAAGCATTCATTTAAACTTTATTTCCTTTCAAATTAATTATTTTTGTGTTTCATTTATCTTATCGAAGTTATGATTGATGAGATGACTTCTTTTCAAAGTTGTAATACTTCTTTAATCTCATTATATTCTTACGATAACTGTTATGGTTTATAGTTCGTATTGAACTGCAACAAAACCTATTTCTTTATCGTATTTACTTTATGTAGTAATTTTGAGTGACATGTGTACAAATACACATGCATATAAATTATTGTTTGGCTTGCAATGAATAGACATTAGTTGCTTCTGTAGATTTCTATATCTCTTAAATCACTCTGAGGTTTCTTATAAATTGCTATAATAATTTAAATAGTAAGGCAAGAATGTTTTATATCTTTCTTTGAAAATCTTAAAGGCCTAGTAAATTTAGAAGTTTAAAAACTGAGCAGTGGTGTGTGGCGGCCTTGCAAACCTACACCTTGGTTACAAGTCTAAGGCTCGTAATAGTAGGAGATCATAAAATTTAGTTATTCAATAGCAGTGTCTACGTTCAATATCACACACACCTTGTAGTGTTTTCAATATACTCCCTCTCCTCTCTCCTTCTCTTTTTCATTACTCCGAGTTATATAAATATGTTTTAATGGTTAAAACATAAATCTTAGTTTAAAATTTGAATTGCAGTTATATTATTTAAGTGAAAATATGTCAAATGAATAGTGATAAAGGAGATGACTAATTATGACATGAGATGCGCAAAACATACTGAGTGCGGTTTTTTGTGCGTAGCATGAAGTGTTATGTTATGTTACAACAGTCTTAGCAACATTGATGATATCTTAGACTTAAATGGAGTCTGGTTTAGAATAAATTATAATTAATACTTCATGAAATGTATGCGAAATCCTGGAGTGTTCGTCAGTTACTGAAAATTGATTTATAACTTTAAAAATAAATTAGTATTTTTTGTTATAACGACATGTTGCGTTGGTAGGACAGTTTGAATATTGTCCTTTATGTTTTACTTTTGTCTAGATGAACTAAATATATTTCCATTTCATATTTTATCCGTTACTATAAAATTGAAAGATAACAGGCAGCAATGAGTATAATACTCAGACAATTAGCGGTATAACGGCATTTTAATATAACTTTTTATGAAAATACATCCTGAGGGAAATTCAGTAATGCTCACCAATTTTAATCGGCTATCATTACTGACACTCTCTCCTGAGATTGGTATGAAAATTATTTTATGAGCCTTGATATAGCTGTCAATCCTATTTAAATATTATAGGCAGTGTAATTCTTTAGCATTGTTGCACAATCATATATTAAAATTTCAAGAATCTACTTTTTTCATATATACTATACTGCATAGTGATACTTAAATGAGAATATTAGACAAGAAGCTGATAAGTGCTTGGGGCTTTTGACGCAAGTGAAGGTTTACACACATATTACACGACGTCGTTACCATACATATAACTAAATCAAGTAATAAAGTGTCTACATAATCAACCTAAAAAACTTACTATTTACTATTGTATCCAATTTATATTATTCGTTCGAGATTATAATATTATATAAAAAATATTTTTTCGTTACAATTTATATTCTCTCTTAGTTCATTTTATTGATAGTCAGTTATATAATTGCTCACCTTAATGACTGTTCATTAACTTTAACGAATACCTCGTAAAAACTTACACCAGGTATTACCGTAATTTCTAAAATATTATTGTATTGGTATATTAATCTAAAATTCAATTTAATATATTATTATGTTTATGGATGGCCGGTAAGATCTAGAGACTAGGTATTTTGTACGAATATTACAAAGGTTTCAATTCAATAATAATGTATTAATGACTGAGACAAATATTGATATTCCGATCCGAAATCTAGAATTTTGGCAACACTAAGACATTTCTTTTGCACATTAAAATGACTTAGGACTTTGCCATATAGTACCAACTTATGGATGGAAATCGATCCTGGCGCCCAACGTGGGACCTAAGTTTGATATCATTATTACAATATTAAATTAAGAACTTCACTATAAGAATCTTATAATAAAGAGATAAGAATGTATTATAAAGAAAGATGTCATTCTGCAATTGAACTTGTAATGTAATAAGAGCCGCTACGTTTTTGTATTTTGTCTTTTCATTCATATATAATAATTATATCGACTTTAATTTTGTACAAATGTTAGATTTGAACATAATTTCGGGTCTAACAGTTGTAAAGTTAACTTTCCTACGTAAACATACCGATAAACACTAAAACTCGACAGATACGATGATAATAAAGTCGTAATTTTTGTTTAAAAAAAGTTGATTGAAGAGCAAAAATTAAAAAGCTCTTGTAATTTACTGTTCAATATTAGTATAGAACTCTGATAAAACAAAACTTGTCTCAGTAAGCTATTAAGAATTTCAACACAATCTTCTTCCGCGTCTATTTTTTGCTTCATTAGTTTCAACATCAAAGAAAATTCATTGGTTAATGTTTGGGTTTTGTGGTCAAATATAATGATACAATTAAAATGCTTTTTGATAGAATGCATAATAATTTATAAACTTTTATAAATTCAAATATATAAACTATTGAATTTCATAATTAAATACTATGAATAAGAGTTGATGTAAGATTTATACTATTTGAGACATATAATAAAACAGGAGTTCAAATAGTACCTGGAGCTTGCGATTCAAATGCAGGTAAATGATATTTTATAATAGGTGACTTCAACTATTTAAAATACCTGTCTACTTAACAACGGTAATTTAAATATGAAACTTCTTAAAACTTTTGATAATTAATTTCTAATATCCTACTCTTATGTTAATACAACTTGACGACACTCTATCGTTGATTTTTATAGACGACATACTTTACTAGGTCGCAATTAAATATGAACATTATAAAGTAAATTAGTATAAAGTTTGATTCTGTATAAGATAAGTGTCGTTGGTATTGTAAGAGTGGAGTATCAAAAGTTATGATTAAAGTATGATTAAAAACAGGTTTTTGAATTTGTGGAACCTTGGCTAAATCTGTAGGGTTTTCTTTCCTTATGAAAAACATATTACAGTTTCTAAGTACTTTTGTTTAATTAACTCACAATAGAAGCTTTGTTCCAACGTCACATGAATGTCTAACCCCGCCATTATCATTTATTCAAAACCGAGAACGTTATTACATGTTCACAGGTTAATCTATAGTTAGGATTTAATATGCTTCATTACTAATCTTGATATCATCATTATGATAAAGAAAGTTAGTTACAAGACTATTATTATGTATGGAAAACGCATCAATGCGAATCTACTGTGATTCGAACCTTTGGACGATTATTCCCGTATACACTATAAAAAGATACTTAATGACAATTTTTAGTGTTAGCCATAATCCTACTATACAATAGCTGAGATTGTTTTTGTTAGATACAAGCGGCCAGTCCTGGCTTCGCACAGGTGGATTTTTTTAAAAACATTTTGGCTCTCCCGCATTTTGTTGCCCCCTCTCTCGCCGCGTTACTCGCTGCGCTGTGCGGAGTGTATTTTTGGTTATATTGATATTTTTATTTTCTTAATATCTGTTCGATTTTAATAATTCAAAAAGTAATCAACAGGTATTGAAAGAGTCTTGAATACGAAATTGTACCGGTCCAGTAGTCTTTAAGTTTATTCATTATACACAAAAATACAAATCTTTCTTCTTTATAATATTAGAACAGATAGTATAGATAAATAAAAGAACTGATTTTATGACCATAGAAATCTAATAAACGTATCTAATAATCTTACCTAAAGATTGGGGTGATAATGCACTGGATACTAAGACTGTAAATGGTTAATGTTCATCACATACATTTCGTATGAACAAACGGTCGAACCGCGCTAAACTTATGTACAAATGTAATGTATACAGTATTATGAACACAAAAGACAAAGTGAATCGTAAATTAGCTACGGTCCCTTGACGACTGACGCTGAATAGTTTAGGTCATCTTGTACGTTTATGACTGCATATATAGCGCAAAATGTTTTCAACTTACTACAAGGTCCTTAGAATATTATTCACACTAATATTATACATGTGAAAGTATGTTCTTTGGTTTGTACTTCTGTCTGGTTGTAGCGTAGCATAGGCCCGAGAAAATTCCTTTTCTTTACGTTTACGTTTATACGTAACTTCGTTTACGATATTGAGGTTGATTTTCGAAAAAATATTTTACACGTGTTTCATGACTTTCATTGAAGAACCTTCATACTGAAATTCATTTGAATAACTTCAAAAACGGCAAAGTTTCATACTAACTTTGCACCCCCGTTTTACCCTATTAGGGCGTGAATTTTCAAAAATCCTTTCTTAGTGCTACCTAACGTTATAAAAGGATTCCCTGGGAAAAATTTCAAGTTTCTAACCCTTATAGTTTAGGCCCTGCGTTGATTATCAGTCATTAAGTCAGTCAGGTTCTCCTTATATATATACCTTTTCAATACTGTTAGTGTTACTATAATTTCACCATAAATGAGATTGTTTGAATGCAATGTTCTTGTTTATAATGTATGAACACAAACAAAGTTAAAGAATATTAGAGTAATAGTAGAGTAGAGAATTCTCCATAAAAAAAAAAACAAATCTTTGCTTATTTCTTATTTTTTTTAAATTAATTTAATATTAAAAACACCTATAATTACAAGCTTTATTTGTAAATGCTAATTAATAGATTAATTAGCATTTACAAAAGAAACGGCAGCAAACTTGATGTAATTTTCTAGAAAAATTAAAACTGCTTGTCATGTTAAAACTAAATAATTAATAATTTTGGATATTATCGTTTAAAATATCTTGTGTCTAGATTAATGTCCAAAAATACAATATACAAATAATTGTATACCCTTTGTAATTGTCCCTAAACAGCGATGAAACTTGCGACCCGCGGCATAATATGACAGATGGGTGAATCGTTAAGCCAGATGGCTGTTGACATGATGAAAGATGTAAGACATAAAAATTAACAAAAAATGCTTAATGTTTAATATTAGGAAGATATTATTTGGTTTTTGAAAAGGTATTTTTTACAGTTAATGATAGGTAGAAAACTCATTTCATTGAATGAAAGCTAATATTATAGGTAATTGTGTATGTGTCATAAATATTAAGTATTTTAATAAATAATTTTACACGAAAAATTCACATTGTAGTAAAATTCAAACATAAACTCTGCAAATGTAAGTTCAAAAACATGATTTATCCGTTTCACATACAGATGAGCAATAATTTATTTTACAAGTGTTCAAATTTCACGGTACATAAATAATATCATAGGTAACCATCTAATTAGGTAACTGTGTGTTGGTTTAAACGTCGTATAAATTTAACTCCAGTGTAAACAGATGTCCTCGGGCATCAAAGAGTTAATTATCTAAGAATAAAACACGGGAATGGCTCCCTTGGGAAACGCTTGCTCTTTTATTTCGTTTTAGATCTCACGGTTTCATTGAAATGTTGAATATTTACTTTCGGGTATGTAATTTTTATGTGATCTGTTTTATCTATTTGCAGTGAAACTTTGAAGTTTTAACGCAAATTCGTATTATAGGTTAACTGTACTAAGAACTGCATATATTAAATTATATTTACTACTGCAGTAATTAGACTTATATTCAAAACAATCTACACGTTTTTCTAACTCATAAGGTAGGCAAAAACATCGTGTTATTAGATAATTTGTTACAATATATTATAGTTTTACTTACGTATGAGATGTAATTTTTCATTTAAGAAATAAAGTAATTTAAAGCAATGTATAGACACAATACTGCTTGTTGTGTCACTAATTGAATGTTGGGTAATTGCCACACTTATCTTAATCTTATATACAAAAATGAATCCCTATTTCCCTTGGTCACGGCATCACGCCTAAACGGCTGGACCGATTTCTATAATTTCTTTTTTGTTGTATTTGTTATTGTCAGGTGAAGGTTCTTATGTAAGAAAAAATTAAAAAAGTTGGGCGGAAAATTAGAAAATTTAAGAAAACTAAACGACCCTATTAACTTTTCTAATGAATGCTTTTGACAGCCAATCCGAATTGAATATTCATAGTTAAGACAGGACAACGTCTGTCGAGTCAGCTAGTCTATACTACTATTATAAAGAGGAAAGATTTGTATTTTTGTATTTTTGGATTTTTGTATGTAACGAATAAACATAAAAACTACTGGACCGATTTCAAAAATTCTTTTACCATTAGAAAGCTACATTATCCTTGAGTAACATAGGCTATATTTATTACAAGAAAAAATTAGAGATCCCCAGAAATTCTCACTAAAACCAACACAAGGTGCAAAAAAATTAGCCATAAAATATCTTTCATCGCATGCGCTGCGGAAAGTATTGATGATAGAACAAAAAAATGTTCAACAATATTATAGAACGTATCAATATCTACAAAAAACTCAGCGAGACCATATGTCCAACTATTGTAGTTAAGTCACTATAACTACTTTTTTACATTTTAAAAGTTGATAAAAATGCCTATCAAAATCAGACCATGTTTTCCATAACTTTGTATTAATTCTTATCCAAATAAATTTCGTAATGAAGACTGTTTCAATACCTGTTAATTACTATTTGAATTATTGAAATCGGACTTTCCAGTCAAAAGATATTACGAAATAAAAATATCAAGAAAAATAAAAAATAATCCCAGAAGGGCCGCCGGCGCGGTGTGGAGTGCCTCACAGCGCAGCGAGTAACGCGGCGATAGAGGGAGCGACAGAATGCGGGAGCCAAAATGTTAAAAAAAAGTTATCCACCCGTGCGAAGCCGGGACGGGCCCCTAGTCTTATATATAAAAACTAGCTGACCCAGCAAACGTTGTTTTTACACCGTAGGCCACCCTTATAACTTAGGGGTATAAAAAATAGATGTTAACCGATTCTCAGACCTACTGAATATGCATATAAAACTTCATAAAAATCGGTCAAGCCGTTTCTGAGGAGTATGGTAACTAACATTGTGACTCGAGAATTTTATATAATAGATGAATCCCTATTTCCCTTGGTCACGGCATCACACGTGAACGATTGGACCGATTTCGCTAATTCTTTTTTTGTTGTGTTGGTTATTGTCAGGAGAAGGTTCTTATGTAAGAAAAAAATAAGAAAATTATGTGGCAAAATTAGATAATATAAGAAAATTTAACTGCCATATTAGCTTTTCTAATGTAAGCTATTGACCAATTAGAAATTCAATATTCTGAGTTAAGACAGGACAACGTCTGTAGGGTCTGCTAGTATGTCATAAAAATTACTAAGAAATATATTATCTCAGAACAAGATCATGTTCTGACATTTTACAAATGTTAAGTTATTATAAATAGAAAAGTTTCAATCAACATGTTCTCTATTTATAGTTTAAGACGTAACTAAATATGATATTTAGTTTTAATGACGACGGCATACGACAGACGTCCATCATTTTTATATTCTGTAAATCTATAAATACTACACGAGTATACTACCATATGGATTCATATAAAATTATATACATTTCAAAAAACAAAAATAGAGTTCAGTGCAGTATCGCAACATTATATTAATACGCTGTTGAAGTTAACTAGATGCACAATCAGCGTTGAAAATATCGAATGACTACTTATCCGGACATTTGATTGCCCATTAGATATTATAAGTTAGTATCCTAAGGGAGTAGAATCCTATTAGTACATCATACCTAGGGTGACCAGATCCGATTTCCGGTTTTACAGGTCAGTAAAAAAAAAGAGCTCTTTCAAGAGATATTAAAGTAAACTTACGTGGATTTCAAGAAGCGTGACCTTAACCACGACACTTTAATACTAACTTCCATGTACACTTCGCGAAAACACCAGAGAACTCTATGGCACTAAAGGTTATATTGTCTACACGTCGGTATACTTTACATAATATAAAATAACCAACCCGCTAACACTACTTTATAAACGGTGTTGCTAACATATTAAAAATCCACATTCATTTTATATTATTAAAATTTGTCATAATCAATTAACTAACCTATAATTATATAGGCTAAATTTGTTACTGAAAGACTACAAATAATATTAAATATTTTGAAAGGAAAATGTAAAATAATCAACTAAATAACTTATACATACAAACTTTGATTTTCTTTGCGAATTACCCTTTAAACAATCATAAATCATTTGTTGATTTTTCAAGTTCAACATTTTGGATTAATTAACAACATATTCAAACAAATACTGACTTTCCCAATGAAATACCCAGAAAACAATAATAAATACAACAATTTGTAAATTATTGCCTTTGAGTAATAAAATTAAGGGACAATGTACTGTCCCGTATTAGTTTCGTTAAATTACGACACAATGAAATATCGAACCCGAAATAGGGGACAACCCGTAAAATAAGGGACATCTAGTCACTCTACTCATACCTAAAATAAGTGAGTTTCATAATTATATACTAAGTTATCAACTACAAAACTATACATTAATAAGATATACAATTTTTTTTTCATTTCGAATACACAGGGGTAACGCATTTCATTAAAAAAATGTTTATTTCATTTAGTGTTTCGTACAAGAGAAATAAAATTTTTAGTATTAATACAAAAAGTGGAGGATTGCTGCAAAAATTCAATTTCGAAATAAATTTTTTAATCTATACTTTTTATAGGCCGAAAACGCTATTCGCCATGATCGTGACGTCATACAATTTAGAAACAATTAAATGTCATTCACACTTCACCCGTAGTCTGTCATATTATATAATATCTCTAAATCTCATTAAAGCTAAATGAAAAGTTACTGTCTTTTCGCTCTTATAATACAACAATCATAGACGTTGGATTTCTAAAAACCTAAAAGTATAAAATTTGCAGAGAATCGATACAGTATTAAACTCAGATTTCTGCGCTGCCGACATGAGGAATGGCATGACATGTATGTATAACCTAACCTAACCTTACCTAAACCTAACTCATACCTCCGACACGGCCATTCTGACGCGCGACCGTCCTCGGGCGATACTGAATTTTGTAAACCGAACTATCACAAGGAAATCCGCTCGTCTTTCCTGACAATACTTTATTCAACGCGAAGTCGCAAGAATTAAAATCTGTAGACGTACTAACTGAACTGGACAATTAACTAATCATTAGTCTACACCTAACGACATTATAGGAACTTATTTCAAAGTATCACAATCAAAGTAATATCGTTTTCACCTTACCCGATGAACTGGTTAAACGTTAATTTAAACAATTAATCAAAATTTAAAGCAAGTCTGTATCTTCAACGTACCGAACGTACACGTAATACCCTCTAGTCTTTTACTTCGCACCGATTCCTATCAACATACTAAAGGAACAAATTCTGGCGAAACCAACACTGTGTCTTTGACCGGACTACTATCAAATTAAGATAATGACAATTTTCTACTACACGAAAACAATGTACCAGAACTGTTTATTCCAACTTTCAAAAGCTACACACTAACTACTTCTACAAATCCTTGAGTTGACACCCTCCATCACCACGGCTCTCACAGCCGACCGGTAATCGCAACTACCATCACACGCGCACCTCGTGGATTGCAACTCTCACGCACATCCATCACATGGACTGCAACAAATTTCAATACGGTCGATAGATTTTATCACTCATGAAACCAAAATTCATTTTACTAATCATGATCACCAATAACCGGTTTATATTTTCTAAAAATCTTTCAACGTCATCTAATAACGAGAATGCTGATAGACCCCATGTGAAGCGAAGGTCTATCCCACTTCTGATGTCAGAAACTAAGAGAATTGAATAAATGTACAATCATTTTATAAGCATCGTATGTGCGCAACGGATGGCCTTTAATATAAGCTACACGAGGGCAACACGGTCAGGATATAACGTTACGATCTCGCACTATTCAGACAGGAACTATTATGACAGGAACCCAAGCAGTGCCTTGGACTTGTGACCAAGGTGTAGGCTTAAGGAATTTTATTCGATCGAGACACTCACCTCCACTGTTTAGTTTTACTGTTTAATACAAAGATTAGATTAACATCAACCTAACTTAACATAAGGCTATCCTAACCTAAACCTAACTCACACCTCCGACATATATAATAATATTATAAAGTCTTATAGGAAAGAGTTTATTTGAAAATTACTTAAATTGTTGATTATATTCTTGTTTTATGTATATATGTGTGTATGTTATAGATTACGGATCAGGTATGGAAATATATTTTTCCGAAGAGATACATTACATGTACATTCAAGACAATTCAAGTAGGTAGTGTCTGAACCTTATGACCCTTGTTTAGGTAGGAGCAGGTTTAATTGATTGACCTCCCCACTGAACATTAAAATAATTTATAAAGTACAAGAATAATGTAAATCTCGACAGTTTAGACAAAGTTGTGAGCAGTTGGAAGATTTATCTATTAAAAGCGTATTAAATAATATAAAAGATATAAAATAAAATGTTTTATTAATTCGTATTTTCTTACACAAAAGAGCTATAGATTACGGAGCAGATACCGTAATATATTTCACTAGTGAGATTGCTGTACAGCAAATAATACAAACATGCATTTTAAACAGACAACCTATACTAGTAGTGTCGAGGGTTTATTACGGGGTTGGTTTAGTAACGTCTTTAACATAATCAAAACACTGCTCAACCTCGCCACTAAACATTAAAATAAATAAAGTACGTAACTTACATGATTTTCGATCTCTACATGCTATTCGATACAAAGTTATCAACAGTGCTTCTGTCTAAAGAGACCCGTAGTTGTTTGTAATCTTCCTCGATTCGACTATTAAAAATGTGTTAACTAATATAAGAAGAGATAAAATAAAATATTTTATTCATTCGTAAAGTGAACATTCGTATTTTCTTACACAAAGGAGCTATAGATTACGGAGCAGGTACCGTAATACATTTCACCGGTGAGATTACGCTACTAAATAAAACCTGTTAGGTGTTATTCTGCAACTAACCGACGACGGTATTTTGTAAATGTTTAGGCATTTTTATGTGGTACAAAGCGTAGCACGTCTCGTAAAGGAAAATTCTGGTAAATGGTTTATTAGGACGTAACCGCAATATGTTTCTTATAAAATTAGATTTAGGTATAAATATTTTATTTATAGGTATTTTTGTTCTTTAAGGAGGCACTCCTATAAAAGTCCTAGGGCGACATAAAATTTAATCGTCACGATACGCGGAGGTCGACAAAATTTTCAGTGTTTTAGAATATTATTGCTCACTATAGATCTACATCACACTTATATGTTTATAGTAGTTATTTTAGAAAATTGAAGATTTTTATTTTTAACATTATTTTTGTAATGTACTACTACTTATTACCTACTACTACTACAACTTGGTAGTGTAGTAGTAGTAGTACTACTAAGTAGTAGTAGTAGTCCGGCGTGGAACCGAATCTTCAGGAAATATATTATTTTTAGGTTTAATTGTAATTTATATTTTAAACCATAATTAATTTACTTCACTTCTTACTATATTACTTAAGATCCAATAGTAATACGGTAGTCTATCATTCTTCTTTAAGTTTATATGTTCCTGGTTTAGATTTTGATAATTGGATTCCTTTAGTGACACTGCGAAACACCAAATGACCAACTTTAGTTTAAAAATTGTAGGTACCTCTATGGTAGTATGTGTGAAATCGTCTCGATGTTTCTAAGTTATAATTGTACCAAGTAGGCACTGTTATTCAAATTTTTTTGGATTTTACTTAATATGCTCCATTTTATCTTAGCAAAGCGACTACGTCGTAAGGTGTAAATCTTTTCAATTACCTCAAGGCTACTTCCCGAAAAGGAAGATAGGAAATCAATAATAATAATTTAAACGTCGGCGATATCCATTGGCGACGGTGACGACCTTTATTAGGTTCTTTACTCCTTAGCCTTCTTTTAATTAAGAAAAAAGATTTCCTCATCGATATTTTTGAACTGTTACTGCCCTGCTATTGATTCATGATATTTAAAGAATCTTTCTCACTTTTGTTTATCTCTAAAGACTTGTGAGACAATTTAACTAATGAATTTAACTAAGGTAGGTGTAGGTTTATATTTTAATGTACAGACAATCATTTTTGAATTCGTAAAATCACTTTGTTTCCAAATTAGTATTGATCTATTCTCTTTTATTGTGCTTGCCACAAATAGTAAAATGTATAATTTAAAAAAATCATTTAAAATTTTGTATAACTAGCTCAATAACTTTATTCCTATAGATAGATCAGAAGCTCTACGTGTACTGGGAATATAATGGTGTTTTTCCGTAGATAGGTCTCCCATATTTAGGATCACTTGGGAAGTAACTTTAACGTTGAATTTTTAACTTTGAATGTTGATGCGTATTATAAAGTAAGTTTAAAGTCCTTGGTATTATTATCTTTAACGTATTTCTGTGAAGGATTAGATAATAGCTCTACCACGTCCTTTAACAATATCACGATTACCATAAATACCTCCCATGATCGTTTAAACCAGATAATCTTTTCCTCAAGAGAATAATGTCTGCCTACCCACCTATTTTTAAATTGGGGTCTTTTAAATAAAATAGCCACTCACGTAAACATCAAGTAGCGTTACCGTAATGGAATCCCCTGAATAACGTCAACAAGCTTCCTGTAATGTCTGCGAGAGTAAAAAGAAATGTTTTCACACTTACAATAGCCCTTTAAAATCTTAACACAAAATCCTTTTATCCGGACTGAGACTTTAATGGCGAGAGGTGTGACGGAACGTTTTGTATTTATTTCTCTGGTGCTACAATGTTTGTTGTAGAGTGTATTGATTTTAGGTTCCAGCTTTAGGTTCCAGTTCCGACAACTTAAAGACATAAAATAAAATATATGACTTAAAGAAAACAATATTTATTTTAATTTTTAAAGCTCTTGTCTTTCACAAAGTTCGGCGATATTTTTGTTAAACAAAAAAGACGGACTTTCAATTTAGTTAAATAAAACGAAATTTAAATACTATTTGAGAATAACTTTGAATTAAATACAAACATCCTACACGTTATAGGAAACATAAAAAATTCAAGAAAATTTCAGGTAAAAAGTTTACACGATAATTAGATGGAATGAATAAACTTTATACGTGGTGTCAAAATTAAATTATAAGCTTTCAAAAGATAACGAATGTATTAAGTGACTTAAAAAAGTATGGAACTTGCGCACTGAGTTCCCTACAATTTCATTAAGGGACACTCAAACTTTATTTTCGTGTGCGAGTCAAAATATCATCATAAGACGTGTTTCAATATAATCAAAAGCTTGTTTGCTTGCTTCTTGCTAAAAATCATGTTCATAGGCAAAACGATCAACCCTGGGAATTTTGATTCTTGTGGGAAATCAAAATAACAATACATGAGTTATATAAATTTGATTCTTTTACAGATCCGAGAAACTAAAGACTTGTATTTGATATTAATTTCAAGTTGATACTTCCACAAGTTCCGGAGAAAAAGAGTCTTAACAGTTAAGATAGTTAAGTAAAATTATACTATACTATCGACCCGCCCTGGCTACTGGAATTATACATATAAAACTTCCTCTTGAATCACTATATCTATTAATAAAATCCGTATCAAAATCTGTTGCGTAGTGTTAAAGGAAAGCGACCCTTTTTTACTTTTTTATACTATGTAGTAATAATGGATTCCTCTGCGTTATATTTATTAGTAAGTAAATATTGTTAAAAGATATATCAATGATATTTCATTTGTTTCAGATTTGGAGTCACGTCTACGTTATTACCGATGTAATAATTATTCATCTCTTGGCAATATCTTACCGAAAATTTATTGTTTTTAACATTTATACTAATTTTAGTTTTTTAAAATGAATGCAATAATATTTTTAATCAAAAAATAAAAGAAAATTATATATTGAACAAACAGGGACAATGTAATGTTGCCGCCAAGTATCAAGGGCATTGGCAAGAGATTGCGAAGAGATGAGGATGAGGTGGGTCCGTGAAATCGAACTGTGCCGCGATTACAAGATGCTCCTGACAGTCTACTCTGCTTTACTTCTTTGGAGAATTGACGGCGTTGTTGAAAGTACTAAAGGTAAAAACCATCATATTCATACCCTAGTTATCCGCGAAAATTTCTTGATTGTTAACCAAGTGATTTGCAAACAACTCAAACACACTTCTCTACGTTAATCATTCTTTTAAATTGTTTTTCATTCTTATGAATTGTTCTTTTAAAATGTTTATAAATGTTATAGTTGAATATACATAGCCATTTCAGTACATGGGTATTATTAATATCAAAACGAATAAACGGATCATATTTTATAAAAATACTAGCGATCCTCTCCAGCTTCGCACGGTTACTTTCTCTACTATAATATGTATGTATTATACATATAAACCTTTTTCTTGAATCACTCCATCTATTATAAAACCGCATCAAAATTTGTTGCGTAGTTTTAAACTTCTAAGCATGTTTTATACTATGTAGTGATATAGCAATCCGCTTTCCCAATTGTCTTTACTTAGATATCGATTGACTTTTTCCCTTAGGCAAAAAGCTTTAGCTAAGCTCCTGTGGGAATAATAATTTCGTGTTACTTCGTGAATATATCCGTCCAATTCGTTATTAGCTGTCATAAATAACGCCAAAACTATTGTGATAGCGGCATCTAATTAGGTCTAAGAAAAAGTAATGGGGGTTAGTTGTGTACTGTGAGCGTGCTACGTGCCGGTAGTTCTATCCGAGACGTTGACTATTTTGACAAATGGCAGACGCGCGGAAACTGAACTCGCGATGCGCTCTCCGCTAAAAAGGCCCTAATAGTGACCTCAGCGCATTCAAAGTCAAACCTATACTTAAGTGCCAGTAGCTATAGTATAGTATTCTTTTGTATTTAAAATGTAAAAATCATATTACTCAATTTCAAAAAGTTAAATATACGTAATATTTTCAAAAATTTTAGTTCCATACTCTCCAATAAGATTAGTTACAAGTGCCTTTTACCGTAATAATAATAAAATTTCTGTAACTTCTGGTTTTGTTACAAAATTACCTCAGTGATCCCATAAAACATTCTGGTAAGGAGTCTTAATTGAGTACGAAAGAGACAGCAACAGTGAATGACATATATTTGTACCTAGATTGCTTTTTTGGAGACTATCTAGTTAATTTCTTTAAATTTAAGTTGATGTGCCTTTTATATGCTGTTCATATTTTCGTAAATGTTGTTATTATTTTGAGAAGATTCATACACTCAAATGCAATGAATGAACTACTTATAGTTGATGGAGGATAATTCAGTGTGTTTTCTATTGGTCTGTGTATCGAGTTCTAGATCAGAGATTTTATTCTGCTTTTTAATTAAGTCAAAAATATTATAACACATTTACCTATGATTGAATCTCATTTCAAAAGAGCTGAAGCCTACAGAGTAACTAATTATGTCTCAAAACGTAATAACGTGTGCAGAACGAGCTCGTGACGGCTAAAGCCCTGCGGCTAACTCCGGCTGCATCCTAATATCCTGGCCGGCTAAATCTGTGATACGGCTTAATATGCGGATAATGTAATTTTGTTGACTTATAACGGAATTTGAGGTAAAATTCTGTATTTTTAAACAATACTTCATTAATAAAATATCATTTGCATCTAAGAGCTTACAAATTATTTTGCTACAGATTATTTGATTAACTATTACTGTTATATAACAACAGTCGAAGTCTCTTAATTTTAATATGGCAATCCATAAAGCTTGTCACTACTGTTGTCAACTGTCAGAACAAAATTAATTAACCATAGATTAAAACTGTCAAATAATTTATAAGTATGTATAATATTTTTTCAATATACATATTCAATTTATATTTTGACTAGCGACCCGCCCCGGTATCGCACGGGTGCAATGCTGATGCGTGCGATCATTTATAGGCACGCCACCGCTATGACCCTGCATTTTAAAACTGTAATATTTTCGAAAATATTCATTTAAATTTCATGCTGTAAATGGCTAGATTAATCTATGTTAAATGCACAATTTATTTAAGGTACTTAATTGGATAAGGATTAAATAAAGCTGTAATTGCTTAAAATCTCTTCGTACATAACCCGTTTTACCTGTGAGGGTACGGGTTAGAATACTATTCCCCTCTGCCGCTGGGAGAGTATCTCGTAAGAGCCGAGTAACCCAGCAGCCCCTTGGTGGTCGGGGATCTGTTCCCCGACTGGCTTGCGACCACCAGCATGCGAATCCGATCGCCAAGTGTCATAGACGCGTTCCGGTTGAGCCACATGTGGGCCAGACTTACCCCATCCCATTAATGCTGTGGGTCTAGTGAACTCTGGGCTCTTGCCTAGGGTCCCCTGAATTCGCATCATTTTTCTTCTTTATTCCCCCTTCCCACTCTATCTTCGGGGATGGAGAGAGTGTTTCTTGTTTTTCCGATGTCTATGGGCGATGGTGGCGACTTACCATCAGGTAGACCATCTGCTCGTTTGCACCTTATCTATTATTATAAAAAAAGCTTTTATTTCTCTTAAAAACTATACGATTTAAATGGTTATTGTGAGTTATCCCTATAGGTATAGACATATACCATCGTAGGACTTTTTGAGGTGTACAATACTGTAGTACTTTATTTTGATCTATCTCGCAAGGATCAGCCAGCGTTTGCAATGTACTTACATTGCAAAAAATGTGTTTATTTACGACACCACTGTAGAAAGCTCTAAAATTATCAGTGTTTTTCTACTAAATTATGCATGTATCATAGATATAAAACTTCGTCTTGAATCACTCTAACTATTTAAAAAACGGCATCAAAATCCGTTGCGTAGATTTAAAGATCTAAGCATACATTGGAACAGACAGACGGGAAGCGACTGTTTTATACTATGTAGTGATGATGTATAAGTTTCTTATTCCCAGATCGTACCGATTTATGTTAGATATAACGTAAAATTGTTCTGTTACTTATTATAGTACTTCGTAATTATCACAACCCGTTATTGGCCCACTTCTGAGCTGAATAGAGCTCAGTATGAGGAGAGGTTAGGTTAGGTTAGGTTATGGTCCATCACACTGGCCCAGTGCAGGTTGGTAGACTTTACGCACCGACACTGAAGTTTACCGACACTGGAGTGCAGGTTTCCTCACGATGTTTTTCTTCACCGATAAAGCAAATGATATTTAATTGCTTAAAACACACATAACTAATATAATTTGTTTTCAAATATGTATTATTAAATATTATTTGTTATCTTTTGTGCCTACAGATCTTTTAAATGATTTTTTTTCCTATATTTACTCGGGGTTTCTGGAAGACATCTCTCTTTGGATTAGTTTTTAAGGTGTATAAATAAATAAATAAAAATAACTTAGAGCTGTGTGCCCAGGATCGAGTAAAAAATTCTACTCTAACCACTGGGCCATGAGTATATTTTATATCTTACTACTTCTTATAACATGTATAATATAAAAAATTCAATCGTGACATTCTGAACTCTATTCGGCTGATCTCTTTTTTGCAATAATAAAATACAAAGTTTTTAAAAATGTAAAACAACAATATTACAACAATATAGAACTTGTCGAGTAGTGGTTACAAATCAGAACTGTGACAGGAACGTAAAACATTCATGTAGAGCCCCGCCGAGTTGATCCCTTGAGGGCGACAAAACGTAACGAACCCCCTCCTTTGTGTCACAGATACATTTTCTTCCGGAGTATAGAAAAAATGGAATGGCTTTTGTGTAAATATTAATATTCAACCACATTCTGATAACAATAATAAGGAAATTTCTATATACTAAGCATTTCATTTACTAATAGTTATGCCATTAACAGTAGATATTCAGATTAATTATTATCATTATCTTTATTATTTTTTTCTATTAGTACTATGTTTTTGTAACTTAAGGCAACTTGTTCGGATGCTATTACAACGACATCTCTCAAATTTTTTAAATATCAGTAGTGTTAAGTGTAATAGAAACAATGTAACGCCATCTTGTAGCATTTTTAGGTACCCCGACCATCTACAAGATGAACGTTATATATTTCTTTAGGTGCAAAATTTCGCTCTTTGATTCAAAACTGTTTTAATGATAAACATATAAAGCAAAAGCTTATTTATAAATTAAATTCGATAAAAATTCTTAACGATGTTTCGTAGATACCATAAATATATATGCAGGAAATAAAATTATTGCTAAAACGAATATAAACAGTGTTCTATTTCCTGTAGATATTTCCATAATTTTTCCAAAGCCACAAAAAGGCAGCTTGTCTCCAAATAGATTATTTACGTTCTCTTACCGCGGAAAGGTATGCTGATTGCTAGTGGCGACCCCTGTCAAGCGGAAAAATTGCAATTACAATGAAGAAAATATGGGTGATACAGAATGGAATATAGCTCGTGTCCCTTATCTAAGAAAATAAAATTTTGTCAACGTCACGTAAGGGTCTTTTTGTAGGCTATATTTCGTGCGATATTTGGGGGAAGAGTGAATAGAGATGATTATGGTGCACGGTTTCTTTGTCTGGTTTTTCATTTTTCATGGCTGATCTGTGAATTACGTTGTTTAGTTTACATGCTGGCAACAGAACATTCATTATTTTTATATTTCTATTTTATTTAAATTCATGATATGAAATAATATATTGAGAAATAAAAACAATCATGTAATTGTTTATTTCTTCATTCCCATCTTTTCAATCTTTGTTTCTAATTCTTTGTCTATTACCTATTCGAGGTTGTATGAAATTTTCCCATAATTAGTTGAGCCATTTATATAAGACACGCACGGCAACTGAGTTTATGTAAGAAGATTAATCATAAGGGAATATGAATAAAATAAATACAGCGTATTAGGGTTGAAGTTGAATAATAAAAGTAATCTAATAAATCTATTGAATAGATATTGGACTCAATCAATATGTAACGGACTACCGAATTCCAATTTAGCTTTGCACATAATACAAGCTAGAGCATGAGCCATAAAACCTCCTAAATTATTACCCGATCGCAGTTTATACAATCCAAGTTAAAATAACAATCCGAACATTCGGCTTTTAATGGACCCACGTAATAGATTCGAATAAAGCTAAGTAAGAAAGTATCCAAAAAGTAATTTAACTTGCAGATCATTTCTAATGCTAAAATCTTGTGAGATGGAAAATATTATCTGAATCTGATATCGATTGGCAATGAAAAGGTTGGTAACAAAGTCCATTAAAGCAATCACGTTTTCAATAAAACTGGTATTGGAATGAATTTAAAAGAAACCTTTGCTTACCTTGGGAAAAAGTCAGTGCGGGCAAAGCTTTCACTAATTCTGAATTTAAATGCATGAGATCGAATGGGTTCACGCTGAGGATCCACGCTGTTTCCGATTGCTACTGCTTATGTATTTAGAAGAAAAATGGAACTTCAGATATATCATACTTTTACAATACTTTAATGGATAGTTTCCAGAACAGTACAATATTAAAAGAGTCAAGAGGCCTAGCCTGTCAGACTTTAAAATAAAAAATATGCTATGAATAACATTGTCTCAGGTGCAATTGGGTGACATCAGGTAAAGAAGGTATGATTAGACTTAAACTAGATACCTACTTGATTGAAAACTTTGCCGAGAACTTTGAAAGGGTCTGGCAAAAAGTTAAAATTATTCGAAGTGTATGAATACCCTTATAAAATAATGATTCCAGATAAATTTCATTTCATAACTCTGGCTGATCTGTCTCGTGGACGATATTTTGGATAAGCAATATTATTATTTTTTTTTGCTTAATTTGAATACTGCTTTGTCATGAATATTAAAAGCTGATATAATAACAGTGTGAAAGGAACAGATGTCTAGTGCACGCGACTAATGGTATCGTATATTTGAAAACCATATTTAAAATGGAGCTGTCGTCACCATAAAGTGCCATTGTAGGTACCACAAAAAGAGCTCATTCTAATTGTTTGCACATTTTACGTCCCTCGTACCACCCTTGTATTTCCCTCGAGCTTTGATCGTTAGGGTCACATCAATAAAAGTGTTGTTTACGTATCGATAATAAACGTTGCTGCTTTGTGTTCAGAAATTACTACATTGTATATTGCTGCGAGTGCCCAGGAGTGCTAAACCAGATGTTAAAGTTTAAAATAAAATAAAACCTTTTGTAAGACCTCAAATTTGTAAGTAATGTCCAACTACCTGACAAACTTAGAACTCAATTTAACATTGGGTGTCAGTCAAATCTTCAAAATAGTCAATTGGATTACAGGACTTATGGATTTTATGTGTGAAATGAGATCTTTGGGTTCCTATAGCTTTTTACTAAAGCTTTATTTCTATGTTTCTGTTATTGATAAATGTATGTTTAAAATGTTATATTCATCGGTTAATTAACCGAAGCATTTAATAAAAATAATTGCAGTTATTAACCTATACATTTTTTTCGACCAACACTTTATTGGGGTTGAGTAATGGATCAGCAAACATTCGATATTAACAAATATTGTCTCGATACTACATTTTTCTAGATTCTCCCTCACTACTACAATATGCGCTTGTCATCTCATCGTCACCCACTATTGTGTTTGCAAATCGCATTGTTGTCCAGAGAGGCCGTTTCATTTTTTACGAACCCTTATGTCTCACTCTCTAGGGATTAAGTTGGCAGCAAGGAAATTGCTTTTTAAGAGGCTCACCCTTGCATCATCCCTTAAATTATAAATGGCTATCCGTTTCCCCCGGCATGGCTCCTCTAAAATTTTGTTATTTTTCTCTGATTTATTCTCTTACCATTCACCCTCGCTGCAATGTTTGCTCGTCCCAGTTTTTCCTCGTTCTCAACTTTCCGGAGGAAAAAATTTGGAAGCGAACAAAATTACGGAAACTCGTTAAGAGCAACTTCGTACCTGAAAGAAAAATGTATTGAAATATGTATTTTCATTTCAAGTAAAAATTACTTCATTGTTATATGTTTTAACAAACGAACCAGATTCATTTATTTTTATCGATTCTACATTAATCATCTTTATTGAAGGAACGAGAAAAATGCTTATTACAAGTCGTCTTATTACAGATGGTTCTCAGCGTTCTGAAGATTTATTTGAGTTGTCTGCTCCTAAAAATATTTATTGAGAGTGGAACAAGAATTATTTGTTGCTTACTTTTCATATGTAAAAACGAGTGTTATACGTATTTTTGCTAATATAAAAATTCCTTTTTATTTTTAAATTGACACAAACATCGGATACCGAAAATTGCTCTATTCCGTAGCTATGTTATCATACAAAAGCTATTTACGTCGAAATGAATCGAGTTTTGAAATATTTGGAGTTCATTTACATTGCGTTGAACTACGCAATTCAATCGATACAAGCTATTATTTTTACTGACGTTGGACAAAATAGTTTTATTTATTCGTAAGGGCATGAAAGTGATCACTGTTGCACCGTCATGACAACCAAAAACTAAATTAAATTCAGAAAACAAAGGTTTGTAGTCTTTTTATTTAGTACAAATTGCTAGTTTAATTAGCTTCACTGGGCTAATATATTTTTAAATGACGTTAACTTTGTTTTCTGGCACTCAATTTACAGAACACAAAACTTATATTTCAAGTTAGTCCGTAGAACAGTTCAACTGAGAAAACCTTATCCATTTTCGTGCAATAGTTTTTATGTGATGAGCGTAGTAACTTACGGACAGTCAGACAGACAAACAATAATTTTAAAAAATTGTTTTGGCTTTTATTGATGTTATAAAAACTTCAGATTTATAATTGAGATTTTTAGTAGATAGAGTTTAAATAAAGTAAGGTATTTTGTTTGTTTCAACAACTTGTTCACTGTATATTCTACACATCTAGTGAAACTAGAACTGAATTTACTTTTAAGGTAACACGTGCAAACAAATAGGCTGCCATTAAACTTATCACTGATAGGGGAGCAAAACTATCGAACATCAATATAGCAAATCTGCAGTAACAATCCGTTTAAGGTGCAATAAATCACCTCCCTACTATTCTGCATGTACTGGAGCTATTATCGAGGGTATTCGT
Source organism: Limenitis camilla (assembly GCA_905147385.1). Classification (NCBI taxonomy): domain Eukaryota; kingdom Metazoa; phylum Arthropoda; class Insecta; order Lepidoptera; family Nymphalidae; genus Limenitis; species Limenitis camilla. The sequence goes on from LR990240.1 coordinate 9,395,511, forward strand.
GCGTATTGTCCTCGAACAATGACTCTAATGGAACCGATAAATGTATGATATTGAAATGACAATATTACAATATATCTGTAATGATAAAGTTTCATATACTGACAGCTCAACCTATAATTTTATTAATATTTATTTTGCATAGGTACTGCCATATGCGTAGTAACGATGCTTTCACAAATGCTGCCAAATTTTGCAATTTCTTGTCACATTGATGCCAAGAAAAATGGTCTCGTATTACAATATCCAAAAAATAAAAATCACATTTTTTTCTATATATTAACAAATAAATGAATTTCTCTTATTTATTATTTGTCTCATTATAGCGACAATAAATGGAAAGATTTCAGCCTTAGATCATAAAATCGTTTTTTTTAACAATCTGGGAACATTCTAGAATCCACCTAGTTTCTACATGATGTTGTCTATTTGTATTATAGTATCATAAATAAAGTATTAACAATTACATAATGCATGTGCCAAAAAATAAATCATGTGTTAGTAAGTTAACATTACAAACTATTGAAGTCACTAAAGAGTTCCACTAATCACTCATGGTTACTCCACTCTAGAGGTTTACTAGTCTCCCCTGACGGGTTCAATTATCTAACTTCTTGATCCAACTCCAGATTATCCTCAACAAGACAATATTATATTATTACGATACAACAATCAAAATTAGGTTAATATGTACTTCCAATGTACCTAGCAAACAGAATAAATCAACATCAAATTATAATAAATATTTCCTAGCAGTAAATAGAATAAATTACTAGGTACTGAAAACGCACATTGAATACAAGTAGGGTACTATATGACTATACTGATAACCGGGAACATCAATGATGCATGAGAATTAAAACACTGTTGTTTTCGAAAAGAATAAAAATATAACGGAGTAAGAGGGCTGCCCTCGCTTCGCTCCGGGTATTTAAAGTAATATTATAATTGATGTCCTTAAATTGTCATTCTGTAATTGTGTAATTTTTAATTATTTGAAAAATTAGAGAAAGTAAGAAAAAGTTATAAAAATAATAGAAGGAGGAGGACAGAGCAGATCTAAAATTGAATGGGTAAAGGAGAGAGAGAAAGAGAGAAATTATCGAAAGAAAGAAAGTGAAAAGAGGCTAATCATTCTGAAGAGATAAAAATAAAAATTAAAATGAGAAAAAAGAGAGAGGATGAGATACAATGATAGTATTATATGAGAAAGAGAGACGGAAATACTATAGACTTCTATCAGTGAAAGAATTTTTAAAATCGGATCAGTAGCAACAAAATGGCCATGTTCTATTAATTAAAAAATGTATATGGCAACACTAAATCACCTTTGGCACTCACGAATGGTGTAGTTTTCTAACAGTGAAAGAATTTTTAAAATCGGATTAGAAACAACAAAATGGCCATATTCTATTATTTAAAAAATGTATATGGCAACACTAAATCACCTTTGGCACTCACGAATGATGTAGTTTTCTAACAGTGAAAGAATTTTTAAAATCGGATTAGAAACAGCAAAATGGCCATAATCTGTTAATTAAAAAATGTATATGGCACAATTAAATCACCTTTGTCACTCACGAATAGTGTAGTTTTCCAACAGTGAAATTTTTTTTAAAATCGGATTAGTAGTTCCTGAGAAACTCTTCAATTTACAAAATGACTACCTTATCGCACTTAAATGGCCATATCTTTTTAATTAGAGTATTTATGGCAACACCACATAGTCTATGTTACCCGGAAAGGATGTAGCTTCCTATCGGTGAAAGAATTTTCAAAATCGGTTCAGTACTTTTCGAGCCTATTCGGAATAAACAAACAAAGAAACAATCAAATCTTTCCTCTTTATATAATAGTATAGATTGATTGTATAAGTTTGTTAGGTTAGGTTAGCGAAACATTATTAGCAAAACCGTTAAATTATCTACATAAGTCACCTATTTTATATGTAAATCTATAATAGTTATTCTATATTTTATACTCTGTGACTGAGAACCCCAGGCTAACGCAGATGTGTACAATAATTTGATTATATCATTACCATGGGCACCCTAAGGACTGCTATTGTTAGACTCGTTTGTGCTTCACTGCGCTAGTCATAATACTATTTATATTCTTTTATATAAACTGAGAACAAATTTTCATGTCATATGCAAATATGAAATATGAAATATTGGGATTATCACTTTGTTTTCGTAAGAGGATTAATATTTATTGCTAATTTATTCAAAACTTTACTATTTTTGGTGACAGGATCGTAATGCAGCGAATTATTAGTGTCGTACTGTCGTGAAAAAAATTCAAAACTGGTCCTACAGTGAATTAAAGTATGAAAAACTCATTTATTTATTCATGCTCCTACACAAAGACTCACTCACTCTGTCATGCATGCGCATTTATTCAATGAAATCTTAAGAAAATACACCTGCCTCACTGGAATTGTTATTTAGTTGGGATAGAAATCTTCTATATGATAAAAATTAAGTCTCTTCCTTGGATACAAAGTAAACTATTTATTACCTCTGATCTTATAATATTTGTGTAACAAGTTTCATCCAGATCCGTCCAGCCGTTTTTGTGACATCTTAAAGATATAAAAATGTATAATAATAGTAGGATATTTATTAGTATTTAACTATTTTTGCGTTATTTGTACCTTTACTAACCTCATTTGAGGAGTAGTAAAGAGTAGCAAATGAAAGTACTCTAGATATATTTCTGAGTTTTTACGATACAAGAGTGCCTCTAAAAGCCTACTAAAGTAAATCATAGTCATCTATCACTGAGAGTAAACGTTAAGGTCATGAATGAGGCATATCATTCTTAACGTACAGTACGAAAAAGCAGGCTAAGTAGGGAGTAGTATATTAAATAAATAAGCAGAAATAAATATTATCTCTGTTACAATTGATCTTCAGTAGCTTAACGAGTAATTTCGTGGAATAAATATTGATTTATAATATTATATATTACTAGTCGACTACCGTGACTTCGTCCACGTTAAAGTATATGTTAAATTAAGAATATATGTACAAAAATAAAAATAAAGGAGAGAGACTCTCGAAAAAAAAAACCGGACAGAGACTGACCATTCTGAACAGAGATAAAGATAAATATTAAAGAGAGAAAATAGAGACAGGATGAGAGAAAATGATAGTATATAAGAGGAAGAGAGACAGAAATACTGTAGACTTCCTCATTTTTAGAATGAAAGAATTTTTAGAATCGGATCAGTAGTAACAAAACGGCCGTGTTCTATTAATTAAAAAAGTGTTTATGGCAACACTGAATCACCTTTGTCACTCACGAAAAGTATAGTTTTCTATTAGCGAAAGAATTTTTAAAATCGGGTTAGTTACGTCAAAATGGCCAAATTCGTAAATTAAAAAATGTATATGGCAACACTGAATCACCTTTGTCACTCATGAAAAGTATAGTTTTCTATTAGCGAACGAATTTTTATAATCGGGTTAGTTACGACAAAATGGCCAGATTCGTTTAACTAAAAAATGTATATGGCAACACTGAATCACCTTTGTCACTCACGAAAAGTATAGTTTTCTATTAGCGAACGAATTTTTATAATCGGGTTAGTTACGACGAAATGGCCAAATTTGTTTAACTAAAAAATGTATATGGCAACACTGAATCAACTTTGTCACTCACGAAAAGTATAGTTTTCTATTAGCGAAAGAATTTTTAAAATCGGGTTAGTTACGTCAAAATGGCTAAATTCGTAAATTAAAAAATGTATATGGCAACACTGAATCACCTTTGTCACTCATGAAAAGTATAGTTTTCTATTAGCGAACGAATTTTTATAATCGGGTTAGTTACGACAAAATGGCCAAGTTCGTGAATTAAAAAATGTATATGGCAACACTGAATCACCTTTGTCACTCACGAAAAGTATAGTTTTCTATTAGCGAACGAATTTTTATAATCGGATTAATTACGACGAAATGGCCAAATTCGTTTAACTAAAAAATGTATATGGCAACACTGAATCAACTTTGTCACTCACGAAAAGTATGATTTTCTATTAGCGAAAGAATTTTTAAAATCTGGTTAGTTACGTCAAAATGGCTAAAATCGTGAATTAAAAAATGTATATGGCAATACTGAATCACCTTTGTCACTCACAAAAGTATAGTTTTCTATTAGTGAAAAAACTTTTAAAATCGGGTTAGTTACGTCAAAATGGCCAAGTTCGTGAATTAAAAAATGTATATGGCAACACTGAATCACCTTTGTTACTCACGAAAAGTATAGTTTTCTATTAGTGAAAGAACTTTTAAAATCGGGTTAGTTACGTCAAAATGGCCAAGTTCGTGAATTAAAAAATGCATATGGCAACACTGAATCACCTTTGTCACTCACGAAAAGTATAGTTTTCTATTAGTGAAAGAACTTTTAAAATCGGGTTAGTTACGTCAAAATGGCCAAGTTCGTGAATTAAAAAATGCATATGGCAACACTAAATCACCTATGTCACTCACGAAAAGTGCATTTTTCTATCTGTGGAAAAAAAAGTTAAAATCGGATTAGTAGTTCCTGAGAAACCCTTCAATTTACAAAATGGCCACCTTATGGCACTTAAATGGCCATATCTTTTTAATTAGAGTATTTATGGCAACACCACATAGCCTATGTTACCCGGAAAGGATGTAGCTTCCTATCGGTGAAAGAATTTTCAAAATCGGCTCAGTACTTTTCGAGCCTATTCGCAACAAACAAACAAACATACAAACATACAAATATACAAACATACAAACAATCAAATCTTTCCTCTTTATATAATAGTATAGATTAAGGATTTTGTGCTGATATATTATTTTAGTTAAATGTAACGTAGATATAGCTACCGGCACGTAAGTATAGATTTGACATTGAATGTACAGAAGCTACTATTAAACGTCACGGGTGAACCTGCCAATGCATAACTTTCCCCCCACTATTTTTACTCAGACTTAAAGTTAACTTCTGGCTACTATACCTGTTCTCAAGGGGTTGTTTTTACATGTTAGTCTAGTGGAGTTCAAATTTAATTAAACAAATAAAATAAAAATAAATAAAAAACATTCTTCTTTTATCTATGTCTATATCTATATCTGATACTAGCGGCCCATCCCGGCTTCGCGCGGGTGGAATATTATTTTTAAAAATATATTGGCCCTCCCGCATTTCGGTGCCCCCTCTCTTACCGCTTTACTCGCTGCGCTGCGTCGCTATACTGGCCCGTCGCGTCGTCGTGTATTTTTTGTGTATATTGATATTTTTAATTTCGTAATATCTTTTGAATGGAAAGTCCGATTTTAATAATTCAAAAAGTAATTTACAGGTATTGAAATAGTCTTGAATACGAAATAATTTATTTGGATAAGGATTAATACAAAGTTATAGAAAACATGGTCTGATTTTGATAGGCATTTTTATCAACTTTTAAAATGTAAAAAAGTAGTTATAGTGACGTAACTATAATAGTTGGACATATGGTCTCGCGGACTTTTTTGTAGATATTGATACGTTCTATAATATTGTATAACATTTTTTTGTTCTATTATCAATACTTTTTGCAGCGCATGCGATGAAAGATATTTTATGGCTAATTTTTTGGCACCTTGGGTTAGTTTTCGTGAGATTTCCTAAGGATCTCTAATTTTTTCTTGTAATAAATATAGCCTATGTTACTCAGGGATAATGTAGCTTTCTAATGGTGAAAGAATTTTTGAAATCGGTCCAGTTGTTTTTATGTTTATTCGTTACATACAAAAATACAAAAATACAAATCTTTCCTCTTTATAATATTAGTATAGATGTGTATGTTAATCTATATCTATACTAATATTATAAAGAAGTAAGATTTGTATTTTTGTATGTAACGAATAAACATAAAAACTACTGGATCGATTTCAAAAATTCTTTCACCATTAGAAAGCTACATTATCCCTGAGTAACATAGGCTATATTTATTACAAGAAAAAATTAGAGATCCCCAGAAAATCTCACTAAAACCAACCCAAGGTGCAAAAAAAATAGCCATAAAATATCTTTCATCGCGTGCGCTGCGAAAAGTATTGATGATAGAACAAAAAAATGTTATACAATATTATAGAACGTATCAATATCTACAAAAAACTCCGCGAGACCATATGTCCAACTATTATAGTTATGTCACTATAACTACTTTTTTATATTTTAAAAGTTGATAAAAATGCCTATCAAAATCAGACCATGTTTTCTATACCTTTGTATTAATCCTTATCCAAATAAATTATTTCGTATTCAAGACTGTTTCAATACCTGTAAATTACTTTTTGAATTATTAAAATCGGACCTTCCATTCAAAAGATATTACGAAATTAAAAATATCAATATAAACAAAAAATACACGCCGACGCGACGGGCCTGTGTAGTTCTATCTCGGTGATACTCGAAGTGCAGCGAGTGGTAGCGAGTAACGCCGAGGTAGAGGGGCACCGAAATGCGGGAGAGCCAAAATGTTTTAAACTAAATATTCCACCCGTGCGAAGCCGGGATGGGCCCCTAGTTATGTATAAGACAGAAGTAGTTGGAAGTAGTTTACGTAGGAATAAAAATAATAGAGGAAAAACATTTTATAAACCAAAATTTATAACGCAGTTTTTAAAACTGAGAAATTTAAATAAATATTTGGATTTTAATTAAAGACATCGTTAATTAAAAACTAAATTGTGAAATTTTGCTTCAAACATGAAGTTATTGACACAATAAAACAGTACGCGTCTATCCGAATATCAAATATGAATAACATATTTTATCACCGCAATATCAGGTCGTTTTGTTAACAATATTATCAGCGCCATTATATGCAATAAAACGAGCGATGTACCATCTGTCGAATATTGACTTTATCGAAACAAGGCGTAAAGTACATAAAACATATTATATTTAATGTAACTACTATTATGCTTATGAGGCTATTATCTGTGCTCGCTTCGGGCTGAAATATAGCTCTCATTGTCGACCAAGTTCATCCTGTTGGTTATCTTCCTCTGCCATTGGAGAAAACAATTCAGAACAAGTGTCTAAATATCACGATAGTGTCCGAAATCCGTCCTAATAAACATTGTTTGGTCTTCTATTCTTTCCGAAGTGTTTTTATTTATTACACGCTTATAACTTTTTCTGAGAGCAAAAATATCCTAAAATGATTATGTATGTAATCTATTTTCTAAAAATATGATCCTATTTCCCACGCTACTTCATAAGTATTTAGAATTTAGTGCGTAATTATGATTTTCTAATATTATCCTCAATAGCATATCCTACCTCGACGATAACTCAATTGGATATCTTACTACAACATTAAATTATATTACTTACCATTTTAGATAATGCTTATTGCGTGAATTCACTTGACAGACTGCGTCAAATCTATCGAAACGCTGGATATTCTTAAAATTAATTTAAAAAACTAGTCACCATCATAACGCGTGCCCATGGCCCGTTGCTGAGCCGGGTCTCCTCCTTAAAGAGAGGAGGGTGTTAGGCCATAGTCCACCACGCAAGCCAGACGGATCACCGACAGAGACCATGGACTCTCAAGGGTGCAGGTTTCCTTTGCTAACAAAGCAAGTGATATTTAATTGATTGCTTAAAACAAACATTACTCAGAAAAATCAGAGATGCGTTCCCAGGAACCAATAGACTATTTTACAACACAAATTTTACACCGAAATCTTCCTCATATTTTGCTGTTTTTTGGTGAAAACCACATGCGAATCCGTTCAGTTAATTTTAATTTGATAGCGAAAAACAGAGATCATCTTGTATGAACTACGTAAGTAAAGCGTTGAAATGTAGCCTATATGAAAATTAAATCTTTAATTGCTTTATGTAAAGAAATAATTTTTTTACGTCCTTTTACGACGCAAATACCCATTTTTACAACCATTTTATTCATTGGTGGTAGATTAGTGGATTTTGACGGGACTTTCACTGGAAGGTGGATGGAAGTAACAAGGAGTAACTTAGGTTATTTAACATCGCGCTACGAGCCATAGGAATGGATCAACACGCGAACGAAGTTGCGCGGTTCGGTTAGTCCGTACAAATAAATAAAAATGGATGTATACACGGTACATATACCAGAACAACATTTTATACAATTTTTGTCTGCTTGTCGGTCTGTCTGCCTGTCTGTTTGTACCGGCTAATCTTATCTATCGGAAATGGCTAACGAAGTCGCGCGGATCCGCTAGTTTGTGCACGCATCACGTTAAAACGGATGAACCGATTCAAATGAAATTTGATACAGGGATACGTTAGAAGATTGATGAATACATACAATGCACCGTTTCTGTGAGATAGAAGGTTGATATAAAAAAAGCGAATCCTGAAAATTTTGCACAAATATTACACAAAGTCACGGGTTGAGTAGTAATTAAAATGTAAGATCCAAATGAATAAAGCCTTATTTAAAACTATATTAAAACATTCTCTGAAATATCAATTCAGAAGTAAATTTATTGTGTAACGTATACAATACGGATTCTCAGAAATGATGGTTCCGTTCCCGGTATTTTGGTTAATGGTAAGTGGGTGTAGGAACAAAAGAAATTCAATCTGCTCTGCGGGCGTGATCTTATTTTACACGATCTAAAACGAGATTTGTATAGTTTACTAGATCGTTTAGGGGAAATGAGTATCTGGATTTATGATACTCTATTTATAAACGTAGTCTTTTATAAACACAATAATTATAACAACACTTTTGTTAGCTTTGCATTGACAGAAAGTTCTTATACATATATGTCGAAGAGTAAATAGTATAAGAATAATCGAATCGTCATCGCTGCCTATGGCGTTGGAGTAGGTTAGTAGTCACTTCCGTTGTTTTGACAGTCTGACTGAAGTCTTAGTCGTGCGCGGTCTCTCAAGAAGTGAAGTAGTCTCTGAATAGCGTTGTGTTGTTCAGTGCAGTGTTAGTGCTAGGAGGTCTGTCCGATCAAGGTCACGTCAGTACCTTACAATCTAGTTTCCACGTCTCGTGTTAGGTTAGGTTTATGTGCCTTTAACCTTATGTTTAAACAGATAGCCTAGCAGTGGAGGCGAGTGTCTCGATCGAATAAAGGAATTCCTTAAGCCTACACCTTGGTCGCAAGTCCAAGGCATTGCTTGGGTTTCTCTCGTAATTGTTAGAGATCATACTTGATTATTTATCGGTTCAGTAGAGGTATCTACGTTGCGTTTACCCAATATTCCGTTAAATATCATCACCCCTTTTAGTGTTCTCCAATATTCCCCGCCTTCTTCCTTCCATTTCCTTCTCATCATTTGAAATCCCCGACATATTAAGAAAAACTAGCCACTCGCCTCGGTTTCTCTTCTATTCACGTCACGATTTCTCTTCTATAATATGCATGTATTATACAAATAAACATTTCTCTTGAATCACGTAATCGATTGATTAAAACCGCATTATAATTAATTGCCCAGTTTAAAAGACATACTTTTGTTTCGTATAACATCACTTATCACCAATATTTTCAGTATTTAAATGCCGTGACACGAGTGCGAGTAGTACCTGGGGCTGTTGTAAACTTACTGAGCATTTTAACAATTCATAAATGCATTTATAATGGAATGAAAATTTAATTTAAAATTACTAGTCAAACTGCATTCAATCTACTAGAACATTAAATTATTGACTCAGTAGGTGTTTCCTTAAAATAACCAATATGTTTTATTTAGGTTTATTCTTCGAAGGCAAATATATTATCAACAGTAACATTTATATAATTTAGAAAACGTTAATAAATTATGCAAAAGTATAATTTTCTCGCTAGCTCCAATTAAAAGTTTTGCCTGGCTACTTTAAAGTCAGTTAAAATGGGTCATAGTTGATAAATTTTTACTTTCCTTTTACACTACTTTTTAGTTTCTGAAATCTAGAAATGTTATTACATTAGTTCTGTGACAGTGTTACAAGTTTTTACAACTGTTTACTACTCGGTGAGCTCAAAACATTTCGATAATTTACAATGCTACACATTCATAACATTATATTTCACTAGCAGCGCCCCGCGGTTTCACCCGCTATATTTTGGACAATTCACATTATATCTAAGTTAGCTTTATTATTGCTTATGCTACTTTCCAAAATACAAGAATTTCAACATAATAATATTGATTTGAGATTGCAGTGGGTTCCATCGCATATTGGTTTAAAGGGTAACGAGGAGGCTGACAAGTTAGCTAAAGGGCAATCACAATAGGAAATGATATTTTCATTAAACCCAATTTTTCAGAACTAGTAGGTAAATATAAGAAAAAATGTCATGGCATGTGGAAGGAGTATTTTAATGAGAAGTCGTTAGTTAAAGGAATTTGGTACAGAATAATACAGTGTGAGCCTCCTCGTGTAAGGAACTGTTAAAGGTTTGCAAATGTAAACATAAGTAGGAAATTAGTAGTTATTGCTCACAGACTGAGGTCTGGACACATGCCGTTAAACAAATTCAAATTCATGATGAAAGTATCAGATACTCCCAATTGCGACGTGTGTGGGATAGTTGAAGATGTGCATCATGTTCTAGCCGAATGTACTAGATTTCAGTCTGTCAGAAATAAACTTATAAGAAACTTTAGGTTAAATACAATTGATTTAAGGCTGTTTTTTTCTATTTTGTGTTGTCCAGTATCTGAACCAGCTTAATTTTTATTTAAATATTTAGTATTAGGGTATGATGCGGTTGACATGTACCTACATGTCGTACAAAAGCCCCGTAAAATAAATCGAGAAATAAAATAAAAAAGTTATATTATTGTAAAGTTTCTTCAATACCCATCCAGTAGTTTTTGCGTGAAAGAGTAACAAACATACATCCACCCATCCATACATCCATACATTCTTACAAACTTTCACGTTTATAATATTAGTAGGATTTTCACTTTTAGATTAAGTGATATATTGATATATCGTTCTACTAAAAGTATTATCTGAATGTTAACTGTCGGATATTTTCATCAAATAAAAAAAAAATCGATAACCTATAATAAATAATTTAATTTATATATTTTTATTCTAGGTTAATAAACAGTGATTTTTGAGTTTTGATTTATTGCACCTCTTAGAAAACTTTTTGCTTGCCTAAAGGTTAACTGATAGATAATGCTCTCGAACATAATTCCACTTTTACATGTGTTAATATATAAATAAATTAAAAATTATGAGCTTTTTTATAATTATGTACAACTGTTGGTGTCTATGTATTGTTCCCATATAAACAGAGTACAGACTTTTCTTTTAAGTACTTACTGCACAAACAAAAAATGCTCTCTTCTATATCTATATATATTTGTATATAGATATAGAAGAGAGTTGGGTTTGTTCGAATTCTTATTACTCGAGAATGACTTGACCGATTTTATTGGTTGGATTTGTTGTATTTATCTCCGTCCCAAATAGCAAAATAATAATTAAAAACATTGGAAAATTGACGAAAGAATAAAATTTAAAGTAAAAACATTTTCCCATACAGAATGTTGATGGGTTTCGTAACTGTCAAACATTTTATGTTCATCCCGTCGATACGCTAAACTGTCACACGAAATTCATTTGTCATAAATGAGAGAGATATGATACCCATTACTGTACAGAAATACGTATACACATGCAATTTAGACTGAGCCGAGCAGTGCCTGGGGCTTGAGACCCAGGAGGTTTAAAGAGCTCTTTCATAATATATTAACTCTCACCTCCACCACTCGACCTCGCTAATGACAATAGATAATAAAGTATACTTACGCGGACATCCAGAAGGGTGGCCTTTAACCACGACACTATAACATTAACTTCCATGTAGATACACTGCTCGAAAACTTGACATAATATAAAAGGATCTACCCGCAACTACTAGTTTATACACAGTGTTGCTAACACATCGGCTGTTTAGCGGTACGAAGTTAGCCGGTGCGCCTAGTAGTATAATATACTGTGATTTTATATATACCACACATTTTTCCCACAATAGGAAATGTTAGTTCAAGGGTGGCCACACGTTAATTACAGCGGTGAAAGCTCACGTGATAGATCGCCTGTTCATCAAGAATAATGGCCTATTCACCAACTTTGGAAATTATTCCCTCGTTCATTAGTACTAGATCTCAGGTACTTTGTCTTCCTTCATTTGCTGTATTGTTATTGTTTGTACGAGTATTAGTCTGGACTTGACAGACTTTTCGTACTTCAAATTGAGGCTGAAATATTACTTATCTTTATTGGTATTGATGTCATGATATTGTTCTACTATCGATCGTATCGGAACTCGGGTCTCTGTTGTTAAGTATAGTAATTTTTAAAAAGTTGGAAAAACAATCAGTAATCTTATATATTCTCTGCAATTTATTCTATCAACTATTCTATTTTTTTTAGAATTTAAGAAATATAATACTGTATGTTTTTCTCGCTTTATAACAGGAATGGAGCAAATCATATTTTATGTACTTATTGATATCTAGTTTTTGAAGAACATTCGCCATTACTAGTAATAACTTAAATTGAAATACTTGTTTATCGATTACTTGTATATTTTCGTTTTCTATAAGTTCATATTATTTGTAGCAAATATGCATTCAAATCACGAACGCGAAAGTTTTTATGTAATATTATATAAAAAAAATATTAAGGAAGAATTTATATCGATATGAGTTATTTATATGAATATTTTTTTTTATTGGAAAGTGGACCATTTTATAATATATTAATACGTGAAGCAAAAACTTTGTACCTTTTTTACGAAAATTGCGCGGACGGAGGAGTATGAAATTTCCCACACTTATCTTATATCTTATACTGATGTATAAAGTTGAAGAGTTCGTTTGTTTGAACGCGCTAATTTCAGGAACTACTGGTCCGATTTACAAAATCTGAAGGTGCAACGATTTTAACACCTCTCAGCCAAAATCTCTTAATTTTTGCTGAGTGGCTAAACATGTGTGAGGTCTAGCCTTATCATGATGAAAAACCACACCCCTTCTGTTGATTAAGTCCGACCGCTTTCTCTCAAGTTCTTGCTTTAATCTCATCAGTTGTTCGCAGGAGAGTTCAAAATCGATGGTCTTGCCTGGTGGTAATAGCTCATAATGAATAATGCCCTTCCAATCCCGAGTTAACCCGGGTTTCGCCACAGTCTGTGAAGCCTGACCGGTCTTTGACCGCAACCTTTTTCGCACGCACTCCGCACAAGCATTCAATCCAAGCTGCTGCTTTTTAAAGAAAAAATACTGGAAGTTTTTGTCAAAGTTGTCTTGTCTGCCTTTTGATATATTTTCTAATAATGTATACTCCATTTCTTAAATTAAAATGATTTACAAAACGTTATATTCCTAAAAGCAAAATTGAAGATTAGTCTATAAAATAATAATGATGAACTACTTTGTTGTACTTATAAAAGCACTTTGAATACAATTCAACAAATATATATTTCAAGTTCCTTTAATTAATTTTGTTTGAGTTAACAAATTATGAAAATGTAACAAATTGGAGCAGTTGAAAAAGAAAATAACATTGCGGTGTGCGGCGTAATAAAAACGACACTGCGTCGTGAAATGATTAATATTCTTTCACTAGTCGTGCTATCCTTGCTGGGCTAAAACTTTTTTAAATGGCAATAATTTTTTTCGTTGCTGGTTTATGCGTGATGCGCCTACAAACAGAAAATGATTCTCTTGGCTATTGGTTTCATAAAGACTTTACATTTTGTTTCCTATATACAACTCAGTAAAATGGAAAAGTAGGTAAGAGAGGTATATTGAAAACACAACAAGGGGGGTGATAATGAAAGGACTGTCGTGTAAACATTATGATCTCTTACAATTACGACGGGAACCCTTTATTCAATTGAAACATTTGCCTCCACTGCCCAGGTTCACTTTTTAAACCTAAAGTTAGGTTAACCTAATAAGCCTAAATTACGCGCCGACATACATCCTTATCCTTACAAATAAATAAAATTGGAGTTTCTGTTTGCAGTATTAAAATAACCGCTTTTTAGTAAGTGCATATGGATGTAGACACGGTACATATACCAAAACAATATTTTTTTACAATTTTTGTCTGTCTGGATGTTTGTACTGGCTAATCTCTGAAATGGCTGGACCGATTTAGACGGGACTTTCACTGGCAGATAGCTGATGTAACAAGGAGTAACTTAGGCTATTTAACATCTCGCTACGTCCCATAGGAGTGGAGCAACACGCGAACGAAGTCGCGCTGCTCGGCTAGTAGTGTTATAAAATCGTAGAATTGCCGTGTTTTTTTTTAATGAACCGATGAAAAAATGAACTGATTTGAATGAAATTTGGTACACGGATACTTTAATAGTATATGGTGAAAAATATTCCGTTCCCGTGGGATAGAAGGGATAGAAATAAAAGCTGAAGCAGTAAATTTTATATACGGATATATACTTTAACTTCTACGCGGACGGTGTCAGGCGTATCGACACGTTTTAATTTTTTTTTTCCATAAAAGTGTTATAGTGATTGATGATCCCTGAGCTTTGAAGATACTAGAACTAATGGTATTAGCTATTCGATTTGCGTAGGTTATTTAATTTACGTGTGATATCCTTTGTTGTTTTAAAAACCCATCTATATTCTATTCAGCTTGGTGATAAAAGGTAAACAATCAATGGTGGTTATAAACCGACTAATAAAAATGTCGTATTATAACTTAATACTAGGTGTGAAGTATGTGTACTACTTAATTTTGCAGTCTATAATGTTAGTTAAAAGAGAAGTTGTAGTCTATACGCAGTCTGCGTATAGACTACAACGTACAGTAGGTATGACGGCTTCACTACCCACAATCCTACCAACATCAAGTAAAAATGCTACTCATATCAATCCTACCAACATCGAGTGAAAATGCTACTCATATCAATCCTACCAACATCAAGTAAAAATGCTACTCATATCAATCCTACCAACATCAAGTAAAAATGCTACTGGCACACTGCACGCGTGCGCCTCTCTCAATGCCTTCATTACGACTCCCTTAGCCGGCGGCTTACCCAACACTCCCCGCGTGTGCGCTTATAAAAAATATAGTAAACAGTAATTAAGTTATCAAGTACTACTATGATAGCCATTATTCACTCTGTGAAATACATAAACCTTCATGGTTTTGTCTCATAAAAAAAACATTTTAGAAATTCTTCTATAAGGTGTGTAAAGCTTAACTACTCGACTCGCGGTATTATTGTTAGGCTAAAACATTTTTAAATGATTATATTATTACTATAAACCTATTAAATTATTAAATAGTAATTAATTTATTTGAAACAGTGATAGTTACTTAGATATTATAATATAATGTGGTATAACATATATTTGAAAACAGAGCTCTGGCGAGTTGCCCAGTATAGGTAGGAGCTTTGCCAAACCCAAATAAGCCTGTTTAGTGTTTACCTTACAAATTAACTATTACATTTCACCATAAAACTTGCTACATATCTACACATAGGTATAACCAACAAAGGAAATTATCATATTGAATTCTGTATATATAACTTAACATAATAAATGTAGAAGTTCATATGTTTGTAATGTTACTCAACGACACAAAAACACTTAATGAAGATACTTTACTATCTATAAAAAGACATAAGATATCTATCCGGAATAGCAAAAGTCCTATGGGATAGAAGAGAATAATGGATTTATATTGAATTAATAAAAATACTTTAAGACCAGAAAAACTGGAGACTAAATGGAGAAACTAGAAATTAAAGAGAATTATTTTCAGTAAAAATTCGTTTTTTGTGTCGATTCGATAATTTCAAAATTTTAATGTATATGTGATTGTGTGAGTTAGTTTGTAAGAATTTAAATCTATTATGGACTCAATATTAAAAGGACGAAGTAGAAGGTCTTTATAACACCATTGTTGTCCAGCTTTTTGTATCTTTGCATCACAATAAAACTACTGCTCGAAATTAGGTACAGTTTTCAGTGAAAGAGACAAAAATATTGCAATAATTTAGATTGCACCTAACTGTCCTGCCTTACAAGCCTCCATTTCCAGAAAACTTTTACTTTTTCCTTATAAGAGAATTTTCCTGAGACAAACAAATCATTAAAATATAAACATTCAAACTTTTCCAGCTGTTATCATTTAAATATGTAAAAATAAATACAGTCAAAATAGCCACCTTCTAAAATCTAATTTTAATAGGAACAAAATTTATTAACTCTACTACAGTTAGTGCTAGAGTTGCCATGTTTATTACAGGTAAGTAATAGCTGTTCTGTGTTTACTAAATTCTTCAACTACATGGAAAACTAAACCTTATTTGTAGTACACTTAAAATTTAAATTTAATAGTTTACGACCAATATTTGCATAGACTAATCTTAAGCTATGTCCACTTTATTTCGGAACTTGCTCTATATTACAATCTCTAAGGTTTTATATTTATTAAAATTCAAATTTCCGTTATATCGTTACTATATTTACATAAAAATATGGACATAGTTCTTTAATTTTTTATTTATAATAGACTCATGGACAAGGAAACATATTAATGTTTTTTTTTTCGTAAACCTAAGCCATAGTTTAAGTTATAAAGTGTTATTATATAAATTTTGAATAAAAAAAAGGAATTTGGACTATATTATGCACAGGTGAATAAATTTTGCCTAACATTTCAATAATATTAATCATCAGCTGACTCACCCTCGCTTCGTTTGGGGAAAATCTGCTCCATTCTGATGAAGAAAATTTTTTTTGAATAATTCACTGTTCAATTACTCACCCCTCTACTTACCCATTTTCTCTCCCACTCACTTACAAACTAAGCGTCAGTAGCTCAGTGGTTCGGGCATTGGATTCATGATCGATAAGTCGTGGGTTCAAATCCCGGACAATGGACTACTGGCGTATTAGCAACATTCCAAAAAGATGAACTAGATATTGTTGGGGGGCCTATGATTGGATTAATTATGCTTCTGGTGTTTATTAAAACAAAGAATGCTCTTATTGGAAACATAAATAACATTAGCATAAGTTTAAACTCGTGCTTATTTGAGAACAGAGGCACAATTATCTAAGAAATACTCAAGTTAGCAGCCGCATAATGAAATAGCTAAGGATTTTATTTCACCACAATTTAACACAGTAGCTCGTAGAACTCGTAATGGCCTCGTAAAAATCGTGAGAAACGTTTCGCAATCAAAGGTAATATACAGTTGGTCCAGGGTCCGACCCTGCACGCTGCCCTCAAACCTTTGTAACCGATAAAATGGGTCAACATTTATAAAAAAATCGTCTAAGCACGTGTCCGACGACCGCTAATTTTTATATATCGTAAAGGAAGTTATTCTTTATAATAATCATTTTTGTTGTACAGTGTAATTCATATCGGTAAAATATTCTGACGTACGAGTACGAATAAATGAAATAAACCGTTTATCCTGCTTTTAATCAAACAAGAATTAACTTCAAAAATACATTAAATTCTTATCAGTAATTTATATATCAGAAAACAAATCAAACAGGCAGACAGATATTTTAAAATGGTCGGTTTATGTATGGATATTAATTCGATACTCGAATTCAACAGTTTTATTTTATTTACTTAGAAAAATATAAAAAATATACTAATTTGAAATCTGAATCAAAAATCAGAAGATTATATAATACGTACAAAATCCTTACAACGTGATAGACACATAAAAATATTTAAAAAAAAATGTTTCCTACTTGGTGTAACTCTAAGTAACTACCTCCTTTTTCGCTGAGAAACAATTAATTTTGATATGGACAGAATCTTTCAAAGAATTATATATCTTTTGATGAGCAGCCATGAAAAATCTACATAGAACATTTAGGATAAACATGCAAACATTCATTTTTATTTATATACTAACATCTGCCTTCAACTCAGACTAGATGGATGGACAAAATTGTGTCCAAAGAGAAATAAAAAATGATGTGAGACTATAAAATAGATATTATAACGTATCCTTTAAGTAATACTGGTGTGAAATTGTTTAATTTCTTTGTTCCAGTAGTGAAAAGCAATATGAGATACCAGACTACGTCACCGCTCAGCAAAGTGGGACCAACGGCGTCGCTGCGTGATGCAGAACCTAACTTCGTTGGTCCCATTGAAAATGTCACCGTTGCCTTGGGCAGAGAAGCTGTGCTCACTTGCTCTGTTTCTGATATAGGAGATTATAAGGTAATTTACACTATTATTTAAATCTATCAACAATTATGACACTTTTGTTAAAATCAATTCAATTCAAATTTTTGAAACACTTGCCTCTGATTAATCTCAAAATTCTAAATATCGATATATATTCAATAAATATTATTGAGAAGATGGATTGTATGTTTGTGGTGTTTATAGGAATATAAGTAATGATTTTACACACTAATTTTTTTTATTAATATCTGCATTTTTTTACTTCAATAAAAAGAAAGATAGTTATTATTGATTACTTAAATTTTCTATAAAGTTTGTTGAAACGATCATTGTCTTTAACGAGAAATGTATAAATGTTCTATCTATCACACTTAGGTATACACTCATTACTGTGTAGGTACTACGCAACTTACCGCCATTTTGTTTCAAGGTACTACCATTAAATGTTTATAGTATCAATGAAAAAAATCGTATATATATAATAATTAACGTTCCAACCTTTCATCATAAGTCCTTGGAGATTCATTTAAAAATAAATCAAAACGATTATTTTGCTATAATCCGCGGACAACACGCGAATTTTTATAGTATAACTTGGGCCCGAGGTGCAAACTTTAAAAGTTCAACGTACGTTTCGATCCGACACCGAAGCATCCTCAGTAGATGTAGACTCTACAATAGTCACTCACTTTACCACTGCCTGGACCAAATAACACCGCACAAATTCACAACACAATACTTAACGTACGTTTCGCTCCGACACCGGGGCATCCTCAGGAGATATAGACTCTACAACAGTCAGTGGACTCTACAAAGTACGTTGAGTATTGTGTTGTGTTCACTGAGGAGGAGGTACCGGAGACTCTCAACAAAATGAATGCCAATAAAGCCCCTGGATTAGATCACTTAACGTTATTCACTGATATACTCAAACGATGACTCACTCTCCAGCGCTATCCTCGTCAGTGCAAGAAGGCATTCGTAAAAATTATACCCAAACCCAACAAACAGGACTACAGCCTCTTGGAATCGCACAGACCTATTGGGTTACTACCAGTCTTTGGAAAATTCTCGAGAAGCTCTTTATCAATAGGGTGACTTATGCTGCGGGCAAATCTGGCAAATTGCATCCACTCCTATTCGGTTTCAGGGAGCAGACGAGCACAACCATGGCCATCGACAATGCACTTCGTGCATTATGCATGGTGGCTTTTGGCATGATGGCATGTTGGCCAGCGCTTTTTAATAAACTGCGAAATATTGATTGCCCAAAGAACATCTTTAGCCTCATTAAAAGCTACCTCGAAAATCGGGAGTTATCTCTAGACTATGCAAATACTAGGGTGAGTAAAGGCATGACCAAGGGCTGCATACAGGCTTCCGCTTGCGGCCCCATTTTGTGGAACATCATATTAGACGAATTATTAGGGATCAATTTTCCTGATGTTCTTCTTATCGCACACGCAAGCTCACACAGTTAATTGGGGAAATAGCATTAAACTCCAATTTGGTCCTTCCAAGACCAAGTTGATTACTTTCACGCCCAAAGAAACGGCCGCTAAAGTGACTATGAATGGACAAACTCTTCCCTTCGAAAAGAATATAAAGTTTCTTGTAGTTGTTATTTATGAAAAACTCCTATTTAATAAACACCTGTTTTACGCCATAACCAAAGCAACACGAATTTTCAATAAATTGTGCCTTTACTGTAGGCCGACTTGGGGCACTAGCCCAGAAAAGTTCAGACTATCTACCGACAGGTGATAGAACCAATCATCACATACGCAGCTGGCATTTTGAGACAAGCGGCCTACGAGAAAAACTTCTGAGCCTGCAGCGAACTTTCGCCATTAAAGCTAAACGCAGTTTCAGAACTGCTTCAACTGTTGCCACTATCTCTCGTGCTCAATTTACACCTCTAGATCTAAACACTTAGGGATATCAAAAAACTGTGGTGTAAGTCCAAAGTTTCTTTCCAATTGTTGCAAATTTTAACGGGGCACGGTTACCACAAAGCGTACTTACATAGATTTAAAATTACTGAAGACGACACCTGTACTTGCGACCAATTAACAATCCAGACACTCTCTCATCTATTCGAGCAGTGTCCTAGATTTGTCTCACACATCAGCTGTTCCGATAATGCAGGTGTTTCTCCCTTCATTCTAACCGAGGTAATGGAAAAAGAGAGGACCCCAAAGTCCTTTATAAAATTTTCAAAATATATAGTCGATCAGCTGAAGCACTTCAGCTGAATCACTGAAGATACATGAAACACCGGACTGATACTGTAAATAACTTATCTATATATATGGTGTAAAGTACATCTGTAAATAGTTTAATAAGTGTAAAAGTCCCGTCAGTCCAGCCATTTCAGTGATTAGCCGGAACAAACAGAGCGACAAAAATTATTGTTTTAGTTTATGTACCGTGTATACATCCATATGCACTTAGTAAGAAGCGGTTATTTTAATATTACAAATAGACACTCTGGTTGCGCTGTGGCGGTGAAATTATCGCGAATCAACTGGTTCACGACACGAAAGCAAAAATTCGAAATTTTTAGTGGACTGTAAGTTTAATTATGAATCTAAATATTTGGCTGACTTGACGATGCGGGCTATCTACAAAGGTAATACGACAGGGTAATGTAGATAGCTCAATAACAGAAGAATATACAGGAAAAGAAAGCACAATACCTTTTAAGATGGCGGCTTCACTGCTCAACTGCTTGGATTCCTCTTCTACTATCACAAATGTCACTAAGTCTTATCAACACAAATAGTTAGATAGGCGGTAAATGCGGTGCGGTGTAAGCGAAATTGGGCAACATCCCATTAGCAAAATGTTCTTGAAGAACGGCAAGCACAGAGAGGTAATGGCGGCGATCAACGACAAGTGTTAGATGCGCGGGAGCGGGCGCACACGCATCGTCCTCTCTGGTTGCACTTGCACTTGCGATTGTTGCACTAATTAGGTGATAGGTGAATGGATTAGGAACGTCAACCAAATACATAGATAATTAAAGCGGCGCGATCACACTCCAATTTTATTTATTTGTATGGATAATTTTTTTGAAAGGCCACAATGTCATTTTGTGTATTATATAAAGTTTTGTTCATTTTGAACATAAAACTCAAACTCTCGAAAGACATCCTTTTAATATCACAATATAAAGTAAAATAGTATTTAGAAATTAGATATAATCTGATTGACACCAAACTCTAAGCTAAGCGTCACAAAGTACAACTTTTATTATATATTTCTTTCCTACCGGTAACTTTAGTCTTTACCTCCATTACTTATAATGGATTTGTACCAGCTTTCTCTTAGAATCGTTAGTCTAATCGGTTTGTCTCAGAAACCTTAAATCCTTAATCCATCATACCTTCCCAATCTACATAATTTTCCTTAAGTAGTTTCATGTAAACAGACTGACTGTTTACATGAAAATGGAAAAAAAATCCACGAATATAATATGTTAGCAACACCGTTTATAAATTAGTATTCGCGGGTAGTTCATTTTGTCTCATTTCGAATTGACAATATACTATAACTTTGGTTCCAATAAGATAAGTTAGTCTGTCAACGTTTTAAAGTAGTGAGTTTAATAGAGTAGAGTTGTTGTGAGTGTTCGATTGGTGGAGGTGAGAGTTACTTACTTTACAAGACAGATATTTTTTCATCATCACGACCCTTCAATGGCCCACTACTAAGCCGAATCTCTTCCTCAGAATGAGGAGGGTATTAGGCCATAGTCCACCTCGGTGGCCCAATGCGGGTTGGGAGACTTCACACACCTTTGAGAACTTTTTAGGGAACTCTCAGGAGTGCAGGTTTCCTCACGATGTTTTCCTTCACCGTTAAAGCAAGTGATATTTAATTGCTTAAAACACACATAACTCAGAGTCAGAGGTGTGTGCCCAGGATCGAACTCGGACCTCCCGAGAAAGACTTGAAGTCTCAACCACTGGACCATCACTGCTTTTTGGGCCATCACTGCTTTTATTAGATATATTTTGCAGTCGGTAAAATAACTGAATCTAATTTATGTATGAAAACTGCACGTCTATTAATAATATGCATATAGACTTTTTATAAATAATTAAAAACAGACAAAAATACCTCCTGTAAATAGCAAAAACTGCTCTCTATGAACGAGGTATAACATTTCCTTATTCCAGGAAAATTAAATCCGACAGCACCATTCCTAACCTAACTCGAAACAAAGTGGATTAGAAAAAAAATCGTTCCGAATTTATATGTTCCATTATTCGAGAAACTCGTTAAACTATTAAGGTTTCGAAAAGATCTTACTGTAATTTATACTCTATACCATCGGAAATAAGGTATATTTTAGCTTTAATCTAACTTCTTAATGACTTGTTTTTATTGAGTGCTGGGCATATAGTTGATTAACCTTAAGGTTTCTTATTATATAGTTTTAATTAGTTAAAGGTAGTGTAGGGATAGTAATTCTATTACTCAATAGAAATGCTTTGAAACCAATTTAAACATAAAGTTTGATTAGTTGGTAGGTTTTATTGGTTAATTTAAAAAAAATACTTGCTCCTTAACGTATAAGCTTAGTTATGATATATTAAGAGACGAGGAAGGCTTTTATTTTTTACTAGTTTATGTGGATGTTGGGTACCAATTTACACGTGAGGGGACGGGTTAGAATACAATTCCCCTCCGCCGCTGGGAGAGCATCTCGTAAGAGCCGAGTAATCTTGCACCCCCGTGGTGGTAGGGGATCTGTTCTCCGACTGGCTTGCGACCACCAGCATGCGAATCCGACCGCCAAGTGGCTCTGACGCGTTCCGACTGAGCCGCATGTGGGCCATATCTACATCTCCCTCTCCCATCCCATTACTTCTGCGGTTCCAATGAACACCAGGTTCTTGCTCCGGGTCCATTGAAACCGCAGCAGTCTTCTCTTCGCTCCCCCTCCTCACTTCGAGGCGGCAACGCATCGACAAAACAAGAGACCCTGTAGTTACCTGTAGTTTCGCCGATGTCCATGGGCGACGGTGGCCACTTTCCATCAGATGCTCGTCTGCTCATTTATCCCTTATCTATGATAAAAAAAAACCAGAGAAGGCAAGAGTTTGTCAAAGAGCTCTTGGAGAGCAGCAACAGGCACTGCTCGGCATTCTGCATAATATGCATTATTATTACTTTAAAAAATTGTTTTATTTTAATGTAATGTTTATACGTAACGTTCGGAATGAAAGAGAAAGTTATAAGAACAGGATGAATATAACAGCAATAGTTGGGACTCCGACGCCAAACGTACATAACGTAAGCTGAATTATATAAAACATAATAAAAACTAAATATTTTCCTCGCAAAAAAAATCTTAATAATATTGAATACATTTTTAAGTCACTGTTAATAACTGTATACTATAGCCAAGAAACTGATACTGTGTGACTAATTTAAGGTTGGGTAATTGCCTTACTTCTTTATTTGTTATCTTTAATAGTAACTGAACATTTTCTCAAAGCATCTTAGATTAGATATTCTTAAAGCATGTTTAAAAGCCACGTATAAACGATAAAAAGCAAGTTAAAAGCTATTTACTATTCGCTTTATACAAAACAGCTGCATCGAGGCAAACTCCGCAAATGGAGGCCGAAGAAAACAAAATTAATGATCTTCCGATGGGAAACTCCGCTTTTATCTATAGATTTACTCTTTCACGTGTTTTTTTCAAAGTGGACCGTAAATAACGTTTATAGAGGACCCATTTAGTGCCCTCAATGACAAACGAGCTGCCGCTGAAGGGCGATCGATCACTCTAATGACATTTAAACAGTGTTTTAGCGATGATCCCGATGACTTGCGTGTTACACCGCATAATCGATCTTTGGGAAATAAAATATCATCGTTTATTACAGATATCTTTATCTTTCTTTTGTATTGGCTCGAATAGGAGACATTTCAATCAATGAATTGTTGGTTCTGTTTATTGTATCGAACTTATTTGGAAACTAAGTAGTTTTGTAAAACTAACAAGATGATTTCTCACTTATGCATCCTTGTCATATTTTATATCACTATAAAAGTGATTTTATAAATATTATAAAGTAGTAATCAATCACATTAGGCAGAATATGCCCGAAAAATAATCGTAACAGTTAGTTACTACTCCATTTGTACGCGCTGCACAAATTGACAGCAAATGGCTTCGCCCGTGTGCAATTTACCGGGTACCACACGTTGATATTAATCACACATTGATACTATATCACTTATCGATATATTATACATTTTAATGTTCAACACTAATAGATGATGTCTGAGACCACGTCTGCGCAGGATTAGTATTCCGAGTAGCTTATTTTCTTTATTTTTATATATGTTTGTCACTATTAAAATATTAAAGACAGTGATACAAGTATTTATTTTAATAAGGATACCTTGGTACTACCAAATAAGCATATACAGAATAGCTAGGATATAGCAGAATTTTTCCTACTTACTTGAAACTTAACGTTATATTTTGGAAAATTAACACAATATATTTATAAATTATAGCCTATGTGTTATTCTGATGTATAAACTATATTAATGCAAAGTTTTGTTGTAATCCAATTAGTAGTTTTTGCGTAAAAGAGCAACAAATATCCATACATTCATACTCACAAACTATCGCGTTTATAATAATATAATATGTTAAGGATTTTAACTTATTGATAATACACAGCCCCGAGTAATAGTAGAAAATAAATTAGATTAGAGATGTAAATATTAATATCATAGTTATTTGTATTGCTGTGTTCCATAAGAGAAGCTCAAGTAGTGATCCAGGTAATACAATGCAATTAACATAATATGACCTTCTTATGATCCACTTAGTAGCCAAAGTGATATTGTTGTTAGTAGTAGTTAAAATAATGTCAAGAGGATACGATCACTAGAGCAAAAATGGCGGTCGATCTTTCGGTGTCGCCTCGAACTTAGTCGCACTTAGTAAATCAGTTAATGTTAAATTACATAATTAGTATATAATTTTCAGATAAAGTTTTACAGGTTTCATAGTGCACTTAAAATACTGCAAGTAGTTTAGTTCCATCAGTGTTTCCAAGAAGAAGCTCTATATAATGCTCTTCCAATAAAACCTTTGTGAAGTTTGCGAGCTGCGACCACTTTGTAAATATTATACTGTACTTCAAACTAACTTAAAATAGTTTTAAGTCACCTAAATACATAATTTTTAAAGCATTGAATGTTAATATATTTTGTATAATTTCAATTTTGCACATGCATATGATGACACTATTTCGCTTAGTATATGTATAAGCGAAAAAGTGTTTATAGAAGTGAAAAATAATAATCTATATAACTTGGAGAAATAAGAAAGAGAAGCGGGGGCGTATATAGAAAAATAATACAAGGCAGGTGTGATCTTTTATGGACTATTGGGTAAACGCAACGTAGGAATGCTACTGAATCCGGGGGAGGAAGAAGATGCGCGTATCGGCGCCTCCTACCCCCCGGATCAGACTTTTTATTGAAAGATTACTAGCAGTATGGATCACATACTACTAGCTAATAAATAACTTGTGACAGGAGTGGGCCACGTCAGTAGTCCAATGTCCGGGATTTGAACCCACGACCTCTCGATCGTGAATCCAACGCCCGAACCACTGAGCTATTGACGCTTCAAAGCTGAGCAGATCAGCGAGAGGATGAGCCTAGCGTTCCCTTTCCGCGGCCTCCTTTAGCGAGATCACCGACTCGCAAAAGGTGGCCACAGAAACTGGTTGGAACCTATATATTGCTGCGTGCACCTCCGCCTGCAGTTCCCAGGGTGGATCGCCCGCAAGCATTGTGGTCGCCGTCCATCACACTGTCCGGTAGTTCCTATCGCTCTCACCGCTATGACCCTCTGCGGCCTCCGAAGGAGGGCCTTGTTACTAGCAGTGCTTGCGTCCGCCCTTACGGGTGCCCCAGTCCCATGCTCCTCACAATGCCGACGCACACAGCATAACTTACGCGCCGACATATATCTAAAAATGAATTGCTGTTCGTTCGTCTCATTAAAACTTGAGAATGTTTGGGTAATTTTGATATTGAAATATTTATGGAAGTTTAGGGAAGGTTTAAAAGGTGAGAAAAGCTAAATCGACTCTGATAAAACTATTACTGTAGCCGAATCTGAATTGCGAAGAAAAGACGGGTCTTTATAATACCTACTTATTAAATTAAGAAATTACCTCATAAATGTTAAGTATATGTATTATGAAGAAGGTGCATGAAATTTTAACAAGAGTATAATATTTTCATGGGAAAATCTAGGCCTAATTCTCATTATCCTGGAATAAAGGCTATTCACAGCGTTTGTTTTTATTACGCAAAATTAGCATGCTCGCAATCTTTTAGCGCAAACTGTTTACGAAGAATTTAATGCATTTCGTACCATTCAGATTTCAGCGTTTATAAAAAACTCGGTGTGAATGAACTAGACTATGAGTAATATGTTCTTTTACTTTAATTTTTAGAAAATTTGGTCTCTGACTGGTTATTTGAAATGGTATTTTAATCTTTTATAATTATATTATATTGATTATTGATTCCCTACTTTTTAGTCGGATATGATTATTACCCGACTACGGCGAAGCCAAAAGGAAGGGTTATGATTTTGGCAGTCTATGTATATATGTATGTATGTATCTATGTATGTATCTATGTATGTATGTTTGTATGTTCCACTCTAGCGCCTAAACTACTGAACCAATTTTCATGAATGAGGTGTCAATAGATTCGTAATAATGGCGCGGGTGACATAGGCTATAAAAATTTTAATAACGTTATATTTTGTTCAGATTATAGCCAATAAAATAAAATAAACTGAGATAATTATCACGTGTTTGGTATCAAAAGAAAGGTCTTGGCGAGCACATTACAAATATGTATATATCATATTGATTAACTCAACATATATGTTCAAAATGCGGTCGTTTAGTCCGCGCAGTCCTGACGTTACAGTTATTCACTCTTTTAAGCGAAAAAACCAACATTACGGTTCAATATGAGAATATAAAAGTTATCTCGATCGATCGGGAAACGGAAAACTATTGAATAAAAAAATAAAGTTTAAAAACTATAACCCAACTACGTAGAAAAGTGGTCTAAAAAGGACGAAACAAGAAAATAATTCAGACAGAAACCGAGAAATGGATAAGTATAAAAATGGTCAAGGTAGAACCGTGGTCGCACCCATGTATACCTACTATGATTATTTATATGATTAGAGGAACATCTCCATTAAACAGACATGGTTTTTAAACTTTATTTTTTTTATAGCACTACTACGACATATTTAAGGCGTGGATGTGTAAAGTTGGATGTGTTTGTATGTGTTAAGGATCGCTTCATTTATCTAGCCTCGCTCAGACTGTGTCAAATAAAACGATTCTATTGGTTCTTTACAAACAGATCCCTCGCTACACATTCTCAAACATCTCGGGTAGAAATGTTGTCTTAATCTTTCAGAACCAAAAGACATTAATTCGTGAAATTTTGTCAAAGTTCTATTTGACAAAATTTCACCAATTATTATAACTGACTATAATTATTAATATTCATAACATATATTCATTACAAATAAATGATTTAGAATACGAGCAATATTTTTTTTTAAGTACGACAAACTGACAGTAAAAAAAAACACTAAAGAATAGTTTTTGTTCTCTTAGTAAATATTTTTTACTGATCGTAAACACAAATAAAGACTAAGCCTACTGAAAATACTGTTGATGTGACAATAGACCAAGTTATACTTTGTGATCCTTTGTGAAAAAAGCGGCAATTTAAAAAAAATCTTATTTACTATCTTTGAGATTTATTCTTTTTGTATTCTATTTCTGTTTATTCTTCATAAAATATATATTTTTCGTTATGTTTTGTTCGTTTTGATATGGTTGAGATCAAAGAGATCAAGTTGTTATCTTTTATACGAATTTCGTAATATATAGTCCTTATACCTTATAATAAATACATTTTGTTTTGTATTCAGCTTATTATAAATACTACTTAAACATACTTAAAATTGACTGAAAAATCTAACAAGAAACTTAATTTTTCCGAACAGTATATCTGAAACTATTCTCAAACTTCGATTTACTTAAATCTTTTAAATCTTTCTGTGACCAACTTACGGGTAAATTCAATTACGTTGTTTCTGTTCTTTATACTTATAAAATAGATTTTTTATAAAATTAAAAAACTTATATACCGAAACTGTCTCTGGCTGTCGCGAATATAGTGTTGCGAATCAACATTAAAACAATTTGCATGCCTAGACCGAGCTTTAGTTTGAACTTGCTAGAAATTGTCAAAATAGAATAAGACAGCAAGATGAACCGAGAGAGACGGCAAGATGTCGTTCGCCAGAAGTGTTCGAGTCTTCGATGTCTGACATTAGGGTAAAGGACGGCATTAGGCAAATTTATGTGTTCGAGTGAGATGGGTATAACTCTAGATCTTTCCAGGGGTTGTCGAATTTTTTTTTAAATTGCTGGAATCAAGTTGCAAGAAGTTTCTATATGAAAACCTATATAAGGGGTTGTACGGATAATTGCAAGTCAGTCTCGAGAGTGAAGAAGGGAGTTCGAAGAGATATCAAAGTGCAAAGATAGTGGTACATAGTCGAAGCAGTGGATTATTGAGAAGTGTATAGCGACGAACAGCGGTGGAGTTAGTGTATCGAGAGTAGTGCGCGCAATAAGTGTGGAACTGCGTAATTTGGAAATAAGAACTGTAAATATCGGAGACGTAAATAGTGCGAGATCGTAGTGTAAGGTCATTTTTGGGAAGATTAGTTGGACTTTCGAGAACATTCTAAATAAATCCTTTACCAACGAAGAATCTATCAATGTCTTACAATCCAGAACTCAAGCCCGTAACAATATTAAAATGTGCGCGAATAGTTTTAATTGATGTCACGAATCGATTTTATAATCATAAATTTTGGGGAGTGGTAGTGAGTGAGACTTATCATTAGGGCCTTTGGCGGAGCAGGCGGTCGCTATGGGTCTCTTAGTGGATATTAGTGTTCGTAGAATCAGTGGTTTGAGTTTATTAGTGTAATCGTTGCTGAGCAGTATGTTGTTAATACCTGAGTTAGTAGTAGTGTTAAGAGTGAATCAGATATAACTGATAGAGGTTATTTTGTTCCATGGGAGAGAGCTTATTAGACCAGTTTAGTTATAGTTTGAGATTCAGTATCAGTTAGTGAGTGTAGCATCTGAGTGCCATTCATTGCCAGTTAGAGCGGTTGTGTTTCAGTGTTAGTTAGTAAGCGTAACATCTGAAAGCAGTATCAGGTATACCACCACCAATTGATCAGTAACATTTCTACTTCACTCTTCTTTTAAAACGCTTGCAACAAACTGACCAACAAACCATCTGATAAAATCTCGAAAGTTATATTTTACCTACATACAAGAAAAACTACATACAGACAAAAATATCATTTTCTGACTATTATTACAATAAAATATAAGCAACACCACCCACTCTAATTCAAATTCCTTCTCTTTCCAAGACTGGGTTGTCTGGAAGAGAGGGCTACTTAGCCATAAGACCGCCCATTGTATATCGCTGTAAATTTTATCTTGTGTATCCTTTATATTAAATTTAAGTTATTTGTGGTGTACAATAAAGATATAAATAAATATTTGTTTCCCTTTCTTTACCCTTCCTAGGAGAAATTATATTTAGGGTCTAATTACAGATCCAGGTGCTGTATAGTAGATTTCTTCAGTGATGACTAGAGTTTAAATTACTAATTATGGTTGTATTACTACAAGTAGCAACACTGTTGATAACTTTATCTTCGCGAGTAGTTCCTCACCACCTCTGTTCCGATAGATTATAGTCAGTTTTCAGTATTTCTGGTATTCCAATATTGTGTGTAATATTGCATCCCATATAGATTGTACTACTTATTATAACTAGCATTAAACAGTATTCAAGAGAAATCTTAAAGGAAAAGATTACATAAGGAAGAGAGCCGTCGTATGAACAAGAGTTTATCCGTCAGCTTCAATTTACTTTCAATCCGGCTGCTGTGAGCCTGTGACCAGCCGAGCAGCAAATTGATTTGCATTTCTAGGCGTTACCTGATTATGTTTTGCCTTTTTGTTATCATTTATATAACTAAAGCCCAGTTGGTAGTGCTTTGGATTTAGGATTAAGGTGTCGCGAGTTTCCTTGAGTGGTATTATACAATGTCTTACTGAAAAAGATGTTATATAAATTTAAAAAAAAATGCTTTATATATAAAATTATGATAAAAAAAAATTACTCTTTTAAATAACTATTTGAAATTTTTTACATTACCTTTTACTGAATTTTGATATTGTTTATGTCGTCGAACCGAATTCACTCGTGCTCCATTAGTATAAAAGCTTTCTATACTTGTCATTAAAAATCGACTTTCAAATCGATTCAGTATAACATTTTGATTCCAAGCAAAGGAACATAAAAACTTATTGAAGTTAGGTAATAAGTTTTATGGTCTCTAGCATTAAATAAATAAAATAAAACAATATTAAGTTACATCTAAATAATAAAAATTAAAAAGTAGGTTAAGATAACCGTAGGTTAACCTGCTTCTTCTACCTTTTAAAACACTATGAATTAATATGAAACTATTGACTTAAACAGGCATTATTTAGCTATTTTCCTAAAAGCAAAATTACACAGATAAAAGTAAATATTTAGATATGTATGTGGCACAGCTATGCTAGTGTCTTTTGAACTTGAGGTGTTTGCTTGTTATTCTTTGTCCTTTCCTTTATATCATTAAGCAGATCCTAATTATGCTAATAAGTTATAGAAATAATCTTACTACATACGAGATAATAATAGATTAAAAAAAAGATTCTTATAAGTGATTTGTCAGTAAACTTTTTAAATATCCATCAAGTAATCAAGTACGTATAAGGCGTACGAAAAAAATTTACTGAAGATTGCAACCCTGGAGTAGCTTTGAGGAGTTCATTCATTATGCATAAACTTTTGCCTAGTTACCCAACATTCAACCAAGTAATTTACAATATGAAAGACTTGCGTGATCCACAAGAAGAGGTAGAACTTCTTGATACTTATAATTCACTATAATAGTCAATGTTTAATCTACGAAATTACTCGTCAAACGTTATCAAGTGTTGACAGAATACAAAAATGAAAGTGAAAATATATGTCGGAAGCGTAAGTTACGTTTGGTTCAGATTTGTGTTAAGTTAGTATTGTGTTGAGTTAGCCTTATGTAAGCCTAACCTTAATCTTAGACCGAAGGTGAGTGTTGAAATTGCTTGAAGGAGTTCAAGAGTGTAGGAGTGAAGAGTGTTCCTCCTTTAACCTACAGTCTTGGACACAAGTAAAACCAATGCATTGATTGGATTCCTTTCAGAATGGGTAGGGGATTGTAATGTTATTTCTTGATATTATCGCGGCCGTAGCTTATGATATAAGCCTTCCGTTATATATATACGATTGTACATATTAAATATAATATATTAATACATACTTAAATATAATATATTAATATGATATAGACAATCTATAAAAACCAAATGACGCCACAGTATAGACATGTTAAATTTAAGCATCAAATTCATACAGAATTTTACCAAGAGTGAATCCATTTTAAATATTAAACTCTACATTTCCATTTTAAAAAGAGATTACAATATCATTTTCCATATTGAAATATATTATTTCTGTTAATGGAGTAATGTAAAGTATGGACTGTGTGCTCAATTCGCTTTGCAGTTTTGTTTGTGTTAATAGTTTTTCTTTTAGACGACGTTTCAAATGAGATTTATGCTAAATTAATTATTACAGGGATGGCTATAATTTTAAAAAAAATAACTACTTTACTAAACTACACGAGTATTACTAGGTTTATTGAATTATCTGCTTCATATACGAGAATTACATATTTTCATGTTTGGATATTTGTTACTCAATCACGCAAATAGGGCTGAATGGATTGTAATGAAATTTGGCACACAAATGCTTTATAACCTGGCTTAATGCATAAACTACTTTTTATCTCGGAAATGTTCAGTATTCCTACGGGATAATAATAAAATATGTTTACTGTCGTAAGTGACTGAAAATTAAATGTTCGTTTTTGATAAATCTAAGTATTGCACTTGATAAACGGACCCGTGCGAAAGCGGGGCGGGATGACTAGTCAAAAAATAAATGTAATGATACCTAAAGATTTTTTACTTCGATTTGCAGAAAGAATATGTATTTTTTGACTTATGATTTAAATATAATTATTGATACCATTTTATATAGTATTCAATCTAACTTAGGCTAACACACCGAAGGTTTATTACAATGAAACATACATTTAACCCTTTCATTCGCAATATCTTATAGTCTTCTTACTATACTACTTCTATATATTTTTTTAGTTTTAGAATATGATGACGTTGATGATTTTCAGTACCAGAGGCGTCTTCACAGCAGTTAAATTAACTAAAGTTAAATATGACGATGGCAATACTAATTTGCCTAGCATCCTGTGAGTTATAATATTAATAGGATTGATTTGAGTACCATCAAGTTATTTATTATGTTGGTAGCTTTGATTTCAGTAGCATTTTTAGTTTCTATGCTGCATACCTATTGCTGAAGTAATATTTTAGTCAACAAGCCGTGTTTGTGTGCGTGTATACTATAAGCCATTAATTAACACTAAATATGTCCAAACGTATATTAAACAGTACAATTATAGCTTAGTTACAATTTCGTAATAGTATAGAAGCTCTTTGCATTGCAATTTTCTACTTGTATGCTGTCAGCGTACTTGACATGGTTTTACGTTGCATATTAAAAGGGACCATTATGCAAAGTACTTTAGGATAGCGACAATTTGAATTAACTTACATATTCTTTTCAGAGATAATGAAATTTGAGCTAAAATTATGTTATGTTTTTGTTGTTTAACTACCTAACTTCTATATTAGCTTATTTATCCCTCAAAGAGTTTAATCGTGTATTCATCTCGATTAAATTAAATTTGGTTTAAGTTTATTGGATTAAATATTTTAACATACAAGCAATAACAAAACTTTAACAAGCTTATTGAATTACTGTAGATAATAAAATCTCAAAATACATTTTAAATACTCTCTACTCTAATATTTGTTATAAATTCCAATAATCTTTATAAAATCGTTGTTTAAAAACACTAAATTAATTTTGATTTTTGTCAGGCAGAGGACGTCGTGAAGTATAAAATTCTTGTTATCCTATTGTAGTTAAAAAAATTTCAAGTATTTATCAAGCAGAAGAACTCGTGAAATGTAAAATTCTCTATATGCTATCTTTTTTTGCTCATCAACGCTCAAGTATTTGACTGGCGAAGGAGCCAGTGAAGTTTAATTCTCGGTATGATATCTATTTGTTTTTTTGTATTTGACAGGAACTAGTGAATTATAAAACTTTCAGTATGGTCATTCTTATCGAACTACCTATATTTACCTGTGGAACGTTTTTATTGCAAACCCTACTAGATATTTTACCTACTTATTGTAATAAATGTAACCTTAAGTGAAAACCGTAAATCTATTGTCAAAAGTTGGGCCAAGCTCGACAACCCTTTTATAAAGCAATAGAATATTAATGAGGTACACTTTCATTTTCTATAGAAAATCTTTTACTTTGTAAGAGGATTGTTGTAGAATTATGATTAACTGTTTTATATAAAGAATTATTTTTTCCACTACCCTAATAGATAAACTCTACTAATTTTACACGAACAGATTTTGCTAGATTTTTAAAAAATGTTTGCTATTAGTAGGACAAAGAATATATAATTTATGAAGAATTTTTCTAAACAATTTTAAAATTATAACACCACACCATCTTCTATAATTTTACAACTTTAGCTCTACAAGTGAGTTTAATATTATTGTATTTAACATCTTTTACATTACAGTAAAGTAATAACAAAGCCTAAAAAAAATATGTTTTAAATGTTTATCAAAATATCTTTTTACCCGACTACCTACCATGTCTGTTTCATGGAGATGTTCCTCTAATCATATAAATAATCATAGTAGGTATACAGTGGGTGCGACCACGGTTCTACCTTGACCATTTTTATACCTATGCATTTCTGTGTTTCTATCTTTTTTTTTATTTATTTATTATTTACAGTTTTCAATAACTTAAATTACTAACAAAAAAAAATTCCGTCAAACTGCAGAGCAGTTTGTTGACGGTATTTTTCTCTCAAATTCTTTATAGAAAATGTAGATATTTAAATATTGTAAACACAATTAATTAATATTAATATAAAAAAGTTAGGTACAGTGTAATATATTTAAATTTCAGTAACTTATTTCTAGTATTAGTATTTAACTATCGTTATTTGTTTATTTGTTCTGATATCTGAATACTATCCTCCTTTTTAGACCACTTTTTTACTTAATCGGGTTATAGTTTTTTAAACTTTATTTTTTAACTTGTATAGGAAAGGTATTTGCTGTTTAAATGACATCTTAAAAGCCGGAAAATGTTATAGAGCTGTAATCAAAAAAGCAAAGAATTACATTACTATATACTACTCGACCCGTCCTGGCTTTATTTTTTCTTATTGATTCAATTTACTACGTATAGATTTTAAAAACATTTAATTTAGAATATATTATAGCTAAATTAAAATTTACAGGCGCTTACTACAGTAAGTATTATTATCCCGCAAGAAATTAGATTTTTTCTGGATAACAAGTAGCTTATGTGTTAATCCAGGTCATAAAGTATTTGTGTGCTTTGTTCATCAATTTCACATTTTTAGTACTTTAAGTAAGATATAAACTATATTATATATAAACTAAAGATAAATGAGTTAAACAGTTACAGTGATTTTAGTAGATTTTATTAGACAAAAAAATCTATAAAGTATAATTTTTTTTTATTTATATGCTTACCTATATCAAAAAAAATGTTACGAGTATTTTCATAAGTGAAGAAATATTGTGTTTAAATGTGTTTTAGTTTATTTCTATTCATCACCATTATCTTGGGCGCCACGATACCTCAGACAAACATACAGATACACAGATACACACGTTAAACTTATAACACCCTGTCCGTTTACCTAAGGGGGTAAAGGGGCCAGTCCCGCGCGAATATGCACTTACGATTTTAAAAATATTAAAGAAATCATTTCATTGATTGACACTAGAAAAAAATTCGTCGACATTGATCAAAAACATTGAAATCTGTCTTTCCTATTTTAACTTTCTATGCTATTTAGTTATAATATTTGAAAATATTTTTATTTAAATCTTGAGAAGAAAGCTTAAATAATACATTCACCGTTCAATATTTTCATTAATTCAAACTAAAAAAACAATAATTTAAGCCTAAAGATCAACTATTTCTTAGCGGAAACACCTTGTAAATAATCTTGAATGAAAGAAAAAATAGTCTTCCTAAAAATTAAATAGTTATTATAATTCCCAGAAAGCGTACACTTTGACCGTACCGTTTGACGCCGGCTACTCAACTGGTCTTATTTCGAGCTCGCGATGCAAGTAGCTAATCATTGCGTGTTTTTAATGACGTTCATAAGCATCCTACGAAGACAAACGCGTAATGAATATGTAATTGTGCGAAGCGCCCAAAGTAGATTTATTCGTTTGTAGGATACGTTTACTAATACAGCTCGTTGTGACTGTGTGAGTAGAAAATATCAATGTGGGGGTTCAATCAGAAATTCTCACGCTCGCCAACTGCTGCCTTAAAAATAAATAATATATTCGTAATGTCAACTGTTTTTGACATAATACGCTTACATATTCAGCAATTGAGAAGTCTTGCGTATTAACCCTTGTTATATCAAATTGGACTGGAAGAGATACAAAAGAATCGTAATGGAATAAGTAATTTTCTTTTCCAAGGCATTTTCTCTCGTAAATTTAGAGTAACACGATTTCACTTGATTTCTGACCTGAGGCATAATGGCAATCGGTTTTTTACAAATTTTCAGCCTGTAATCCTAATATTACATTTCGCAAGAACGTTTGCTCGATTTATTTTACGTAGAATATCGCGATTCTTATGAATGATGGAATGTTATATGCTCTCCTTCCTTGATTCTTATAGATACTTTTTGAAATTAAAAGTTTAAAGATTGGTAAACGTTATGGTTATTTATTTATTAACTAAAAACCCATCTTTCTTCGCACGGGTGCAAATTACGCAACCGAAAAACACTTGTATAAATCAAACTACTGATTTAAATTAAACACAGTACAGTGTAAACATAATTTAAATCTATATTAAATACAGAAAAAATATATACATGACGAAGATTACGCCAAAATTTTCTTTATGAATTACTTCATCCACTGGTGAGAACTATATTAAAATATGTTTAGTATTTTTGAGTTTATCGCGTTGAGACAGAAGGGCTCAATTTTATGATATGTAAGGATAACAAGACGATTTACTAGAGTTTTAATGAATTTATGTTGGGACCCTTGCCATTAGTAGTGGACATTACATTGACCCTTTCTTACCACGCAAACCTTTTAAATGAATACTAGTAGCGTTTGGAAAGTAAGTTTATCGGTGTAATAAAACTTTGAAGGATTAGTTAGTTGGAACTTTTCAGATAGTATAACTGCCGCGAACCTCATGCCAATACTGCTCAACGTAGCAACAAATCATTTAATTAAAGACTATTAAACTATGATAGTCAATATTGACACGAAATTACTCATCAAACTGCCAATGAACTTGTTACAGCCAATAAAATATCCAATTGAATATAAATATGAATGGAAGACTCCGATTTATTTCTACTAGTTTCAATTATTAAAATCTCGCTAATTTTCTGTCGCGAGTTTAACTTTTTTAACCCATCCCAAAAAAAAAGTTACACAATTACTGCACAACGCCGCTATAAGTTTTCACTTCAAAAAGTACACCAAGAAGGTTCCGAGTCTCAGTTTTATTCAAATAAAAAAAGGTTGTATGAAACCATGGAGGTAGAAGTAAATAGGTTTAATGATGTTTTGAATTGCACACGATGTTCTAAGTTCAATTTTACTTTAACCTCTAGATGATAAAAACGGCTTTTGCACTCAGATATTGAAGAGCAAAAATACTCTTTCCGAGATGGTGGGATGAAAAAAATATTATGCTGTTTAAATGAACTGATACACAAAAATGTTTAAAGGATTTTAATGAAGTTTAGCATAAATATTTTATAACCTCGGTAGAATAACTTATAGGATACTTTATATCCCGGACAGAAGAGTTGGTGCGGAAGTTAATGCCTTTCAATTTACGAAGTCAAGTCGACGTTAACGAAGTCGCGGGAAGTATAGTATAGTTCCCGAAAGTATAGCATAGTTAATTTATTATTAAATTTAGATAAAATTACTAAATGTTTTGACAAGTATCAATTTCATTCAACAGGTGGCGTGGATCAGAGCTGATGACCAAACAATCCTGACACTCCACACGCGTCTGGTGACGCACAGCTCTCGTTACGCAGTCACAAACGACTCGCCCGGCTCCTGGCAATTACACATTCGCCCTCTGAAAGTAGAGGATCGAGGGTGTTATATGTGTCAGATAAATACTAGCACCATGAAGAAACTTATTGGATGTGTTGATGTGTTAGGTAAGTCATTGTTATATGCTTTTTAACGCTTAATTATACACTTACGACGCTTTAGAAGTCTTACAAGTAAGTACATGCGTTTAAGATGGCCGCTACAAACTCAAACTTAACAAGAAACTCAATTATGCAAGGTTATCTTGAGTGAGATCCATTTACAATTATATAAAAAAATAAGATTTACAGTCTGTTGATATTTTTTTTTCATTATACTACTTCTTACATCAATATCTGAGTTATAATATCAATATATTTGATTTGATTGAGCTATTTATTAGGCGACGAATTTAAAATTCAAGAACCTATCTAGCGTAGTAAATAAAATGCTAGTAAATACAGTTGTAGATCAATGTACGTAATTTTGAATTATGTTTAATACTTAAGCAGTGGCCGGCAGGGTAGGCCTAAAAACCTGCACTGTGATCACGAATTCTAGCACTGTTTGCCTTTGTATATGCTATAGACTGAGAAAGGAATGATACCCATTACTGTACAGCAATACGTATACACATGCAATTTAGACTGAGGCGAGAAGTGCCTGGGGCTTGAGACCCAGGAGCAGGTTTAAAGAGCTCTTTAATAATATATTAACACTCACCTCCACCACTCTTACGTGGACCTCGAGAAGGGTAACCTTAATCACGACACTAGAGAGACTGAAACTCATCTATCGCACTAAAGATTATATATTGTCTTCACGTCGGTATACTTGAAATAATATAAAATGATCTACCCGCTACTACTACTTTATAAACAGTGTTGCTAACAGATACGAAATGAATATTTATACTATTTTAAGTACGGTTACACACATAGACCTACCATATGATCGCTTGTGTACATAATATGACTCCCGAGAGACTATACTTACACAAGTCGACCCGCGCGACTTCGTCCGCGTTATGCTCCGCTTTTATAGGTCGTAGCGTGATGATATATATAGCTTATAGCTTTTTTCGATAAGTGAGCTCTCTAACACTGGAACAATTTTTACGGCAGCATTACGTCTTGATTACTCACATTGTAATAATAATGAATTCCATCATGGCAACGTATTTATTTGGCTACTTACCTTTTCTTTTAAAGTCTATCAGTTGTGCTACCTTCGAAAGTAAAATGCTATTCAAATCTATGTTGACAACATTTTTTTTTTTTTTTTAAAGATTACTAGCAGTATGGATCATATACTACTAGTATTCCCTGTACCCCTCCTAGTGCTTCTCCTACTCCATGCTTGTGTCAGGAGTGGGCCACGCCAGTAGTCCAATGTCAGGGATTTGAACCCACGACTTATCGATCGCGAATCCAACACTGAGCTACTGACGCTTCAGAATATTAAACTAACAATACATATTTCTCTGCAGTAATAAGTAAAATTTTCTTTTATTTTCTGACAATAGAAGCCTTTATTAGCAATACAATTTTATGTTATGCATAAAAGTGAGTATTAAGGTCAGGATTTGTATTAGTTACGTGCTCAGGATATGCAGGATATTTACCATTGTCGATATCACAATATTAACGTACATGATTTAAGTCTCAGATGCGGCAGACGTGGAGCGGTTGCTTCAGGACTCGTGACCCGAATTGGAAACAAGAGGCTTGAAACTTTAATCCGTTGCGTGACGAGATTTAAAAGCACATTTTCTATTTGATGACACTAATTACATGATTCTAGTGTCTGTCATTAGAGGTGCAAGTGTGATGAAGAAGGATTTAATGACCATTATACCTTCATGCACACAAATTAAACTCTGCAGAAAAACAAAGAGAAATGATGAAAAATTAAGTTTTTTGGTAATTTATACGAGCATTACAATATATGTACTTATGATTGATCACTGGATGAGAAATATTACTTATGTAAAAGTGTGTATGTTTTTATATTTGGATTTTTATGTGACATAATCACGTAAAAATGGCTAAACGTATTTCATTGTAATTTGGCACTTAGATACTTCCACCCTGGATCTACGTATAGTTTTTTTTATTCCGGAAATATTTTTTAAATTAAATACATTCGGTCGATTAGTAGCACATAAATTGTTTAACTTTAAGCTGATGCACAGATGATTTTGTACAACTTGTAAACTGTGATTGAGTTTTTATATCGAACTGCGTAAATAAATTATGCCTCTATACTATAATATATAGTCGTTTAAATAAAACAATTTTTATTCTTGTCATTGTCTTCGTCGACAGTTTCGCTATATAAGTTTTATATTGTGTATTTGGACAACAACAGAAGTTTTAGATCTATTACGGGAGAGAAGAAATGTCAAAGGAAAGTATAATGAACAGTACAAAAAACTCCAAAAAGTTATAAAAAAGAAAATGATCGAGGCTAAAGAAAAATGGATACTGAGTGAGCGAGAGGAATTAGAACAGTTTGATGCTAAGCATGATTCTTTTAATGTTCACCGGAAGATTAAGCAATTGCTGGGTACCAAACATAATGTTAGAACGCATTCTATTCTTTTTGACAAAACAGGACATTTCGCTAACACTTTAGATGAAAAGTTAAAAATGTAGATAGATTACATAAAAGACTTGTTTTCTGATCAAAGGGAAGACAAGTCAGATTTTCCTTGTATTGAAACTGGACCGTTAATCTCGAAATCTGAAGTATGCTTTGCAATCAGACAATTAAAGAGAGGTAAAGCTTTGGGATCAGATGACATCCCCGTGGAATTATTAAAGGAAATTGAAGAACATAACATGGATTATCTCGTAGATTTTTTCAACCTTATTTATACTACAGGTATCATTCCAAAGGACTGGCTAAGATCAACATTTGTCACTCTACCGAAGTCAAATAATCCCAAACGTTGCGCAGATTACCGCACTATATCTCTAATGTGTCATATATTAAAAGTCTTCCTTAAGATAATACACGGCAGAATATATAGCAAGTGTGAGTCAATAATATCTAAAAGTCAGTTCGGATTTAGATCGGGTTTCGGAACGAGGGATGCCTTATTTGCTTACCATGTTTTAATTCAGAGATGCTGGGATATGTATCGAGATCTTTTCGTATGTTTTTTAAACTACGAGAAAGCATTTGATAGAGTCCGGCATGACAATTTCATAGAATTGCTCTCTCTCGTGACCTTAGAATAATTAGAAATCTATATTGGAAACAAGAAGCTAACGTTCGAGTAGATGGCCAAGTATCGTCCTATGTTGAGATATTAAGAGGAGTAAGACAAGGATGTATACTCTCTCCCTTGTTGTTTAATATTTATGCTTAATCAATCTAATTTTATAAAATTTAATAGAAGTAGTGCATAAAACCAGCACTGAACACGGTATAAATATTAATTGCAAGAAGACCAAATATATGATCATTGTTCGAATACCAGAGCCAACTTCCTCCATTGTGATCAATAATTTTAGTATAGACAGGGTGAGTCAATTCAAGTATTTGGTTACAATGGTGAACGATCGAGTGGATTACAACATAGAAATCTGGAGTAGAATTGAACAAGCCCGTGCAGCATTCCACAAAATGGAGAGAATACTTTGTGATCGCAATCTTAGTCTTTTACTTCGTATAAGAGTCGCGCGCTGTTACGTTTTCTCCGTTCTTCTCTATGGCGTAGAAAGCTGGACACTTACAAAAAACCTGTGTAAAAAGATTCAGGCTTTTGAAATGTGGGTGTATAGAAGAATGTTGGGAATATCGTGGATTGAGCGTGTGAAGAACGCGACGGTACTGCAAACATTGGGAAAAAATCTCGAAGTTCTGAAGACCATAAAGGTGCGGAAGCTGGAGTGCTTTAGCCATATAATGAGAAATAACAAATACGACCTCCTCCAACTCTTAAAAATCTACGCCAGTGGTTCGGGAAGAGTACTCGCTCCTTAACGATTGCCAACCTCCGATAGGAGAAGGCACTAGAAGAAGAAGATTGTGTATTTAACCACTTGCCGACCCGTGCGACTTCGTTCTCGTAAAGCTTCGTTTCTAGGGATAATAGCGTGATGTTATATAGCCTTCCTCGATATAATAGGCTAACCAACAAAAAAAACAATACTTTATTCGAACCAGTAGTTCTTGAGATTAGTGCGTTTAAAAAACAACGAAACTCTTCAGCTTAATATAATTCGTATAAATACCAATCTAAATAAGGAGAAGCTGACTGACTTAATCACTGACATATCAACACAGGGTCTAAACTGTTAGGGTAGAAACTTCAAACTTTGCACAAGGATTGGAAATTCACCCCATAAGGAGGTAAAACGGGGGTGCAAAGTTTGTATAAAACTTTGCCGTTTTTGAAGTTATTCTGATGAAATTCAGTATGACGGTTCTTGATTGAAAGTCATGAAACACTTGTAAAATATTTTTTCAAAAATCATCCCTTAATGGGTTCAAAGTTAGTATGACTACCTCATAAAATTATTAAATATGTCTACAGACGATCTACTGTAAGCTAATATAACTACCTCAATATGGCAAATGAAGTTGCGGGTAAGAACTAGTTTTAACATATTAGTCAGAAATAATTTATTTAGTCTTTTTTTTCTTCAAACGACACTTCGACAAGCAAGTACAATATAAATGCTCCGTAATTGTTATCACTGTAAATTGAATCACTTATTGCCCCTATTAAAACTATTTTCACGACCTATTTTCCCGAGAAACCTTTCTTTTTCCAATCAAATATAACAAGAACTTGTCAACCGTTAACAGTTCCAATAATAGTAGCAATCAATACAAGGTATATATTTTTAGTGATTGTAAGAATTATTAATACATATGATTTACTGACAATTATTATAATTTAGCTAGGGTTACGATTTGACTTCGCACGGGTGCAAATTACCAATCAATGTGAAATAAAATTCAAAAGCTTCATACTTCATTTGAAAATTCTAATATAATAAATATGGGTTTTTGTGACCTGTACCACTCGTACATAGCTAGTTCCATCCGTGACGTTTACTATTTTGACAAATATCAGTCGCGCGGGAACCAAACCGTCGCGTACGAACCAATTAGGTGTGACGCCCCGCTCTCTCTTTTTAAAGAGATCCTAAAAGCGACTTCTGCATACTCATCATCATCTCAACCCATTAATG
Source organism: Limenitis camilla (assembly GCA_905147385.1). Classification (NCBI taxonomy): domain Eukaryota; kingdom Metazoa; phylum Arthropoda; class Insecta; order Lepidoptera; family Nymphalidae; genus Limenitis; species Limenitis camilla. The sequence goes on from LR990240.1 coordinate 9,438,464, forward strand.
GCCCACTGCTGAGCTGGATCTCCTCTTCAGAATGAGTAGGGGGTTAGGTCACCTACCACGCTGGCCCAGTGCAGGTTGGCAGACTTCACACACCTTTGAGAACATGGAGAACTTTCAGGAGTGCAGGTTTCCTCACGATGTTTTCCTTCACCTTTAAAGCAAGTGATATTTAATTGCTTATAACACACATAACTTAGAAAAGTCAGAGGTTCGTTCGAGTTCCTCCGAACCTCCCTAGTAAGACACAAATTTCTTAACCACTAGGCCATAACTACTTATTCAAGGCATACCCAAGGTTAGAATTATTCTGTCGGCAGCTATACTACAACACTAAATAAATATCAGTCAGTCATAATGTCAACATAAAAAAATATTCTAAGTAAATATCTTTTCTTAATTATTTGAACGGAAACTAGAAAAATCTTTTTCTAAATTTACTAATTCAAAAATAAGGTTCAAAAATTAAAAAGGCTATTTTTTGATTCACTTTGTTGATTTAGTGTCAAATATTTCATATCACAGAGGTTCTAAATTTATTATTCCGGACAAACAAAATAAATTTAACATATAGGGCAAACTGTAATTCTTCTGTCAAAAAGAAAATTACTTTTTGATAAGCTCACATAAAATTCTAGACGGAATATATATTTTATTTTACGACGTTAGTAAAATAGCGGAATCTGTAACAGATGAATTAGTTGAAGACCACTACCATGTAAATTATAATACTTAACTTACAATATTTGTATTCATATAGATTCGGCTCAAATCTTACAATGAAAATTTTTAGTATCAGTGAAAGAATTTAATAATCGGATAAGAAGCAACACAATGTCTATATTCTAATTATTAAAAAACAAATACATCATCTATGTATCTCAGGAATAGTGTAGTTTTCTATCAGTTAAACAATTTTTAAAATCGGATCAGTGGTTCCAGAGAAAACCTTCACTGTACAAAATGGCCACGTTATGCCACTTAAATGCCCATATCACTTTTATTAGAATATTTATGGCAACACCACATAGCTGATGTTACCCGGAAAGGGTGTAGCTTTCTATCGGTGAAAGAATTTTCAAAATCGGTTCAGTAGTTTTCGAATCTATTGGCAAGAAACAAACATACTAAAATTCATAATTAAAAAATACAAACAATCATTTATTTATATATCATCTATGTGACGTCAATGTAAATCCTTTCAATCTAAATCCTAAAAGTTATTTTTTCTGTACTTCCATGATATAAGTATCATATGAAGTTTGTTGGTTCGTTGAGATGAATATGAAAATAAGATTATTCCACTCTAAATCCAATATGGCGGACCACTCAAGATAGATTATTAGTTACTTTTAAGCATTCTCGTGATATGGGTATTAAGTGAAAGGGTTTGCTGAGAAGGAAATGAAAGAACAGTGGAATTTAAGATAATATATTTTGCCCTTAAATTTTTTTGGATAAAATAGATATGTAAAATTGTTAGGGCTACTAACAGGGTATTAGAAAAATAATATATAGAAAATATATAGAATTTTTTAGAACCTTACTTTTGAACTATAAAAATCTAAGTAATTAACTTTTCTTTATTAATCTGTTATATAATGTAATTGATATATTAGTTAGGAATAAGATAGTAGAATAAATAGATTAAACCAACTCAGAAACTAGATACCATTGACAAAGTAGAATAAACTATTACTGTCCGTTAAGTGTTAACTCAGTCCGTGATCCGTCCCATACATCCTCCATCATGTTTATTTAATTAAAATAAAATAAACACAATACATATTTAAATATTTAAATTCTTAAAAAATAAATAGTTGGTTAATTTACATTAAAAAAAGCTACAAAGTTCAATCACAATGAAAGGGAAATGAAATGTGATTACTGATTTGGACAATTGAAAAAACAAATGGCCGTCACTGCTCCGTAGATTAAATAAGATAATGTATCGACTTAAGAATCGATTCCAAATAATTCGATTGCTTTTTTATAAAATTGAACTTAATACAATTATTATGGTTGTTATTTATATTATATTTACTTAAAATAATGTTTATTATTGGCATATATTTTTTCCATTTATTAAATAATTATTATTTTATTTTAGAATGTTTTTTATTAAAGTAATTAAGAATAAACGAAATCGATTTTAGAATTGTCGAATAGTTTTATAATGTTGGTAAGAAATCATTCTTAAAATGTCAATTACAAGCAAAAAAATAATTAATATACTCATTAATTAAATATTTTATTTCTGTAGATTGATACTACGAAAAATCTACTGGAGGCGTTATTTATTCAAACATTATTTTAGGTATAATTGTTTTTAGCTGAGCGTTCTGCACAAAAAGAGCCAGAAATGGATATTCCCCTTTTTGTTTTGAATTTTTAATAATGTATTCTGATAGTGTTCTTCAGTAAAATTATTAAAATAAATACCTACCTAAATATTTATGGTAAGATCAACGCATTTGTAAACTTGTAAATTTTAATCCAATGTATTGTAGTTCAGTTTATTCAAATAGTCAATAATAAAAACAAATAACCTGCCGTTTATTATCCGATATCATTATATCCTCATTCACAAACGTACTCAATATAATGACCTATTCATAATTAACATGGTATTATGGACCTATTAAATTATTTATTTAAGTTAAATAGATGTATCTGATATAATATTTTTAAGATAAGTGTATCATACTTTGTTTAACTTTTTTAGTTAGTATTAGTCTTCTTCTTCTTATTATTATTTTATGGCCTTCTACCACAATTAGCAGCGGTAATTTTGCCAATGTAAATGTAGGAAAATATTGAGCACTTTATTGTTTCTGTCCGCTGTTAATGATAAAAAATGCAGCGTGGTTGGGGTTCAGTTTTCTTTAAAAAATGCATTTAAGACAGATTGTTACGTGTCTTTATATTTATTATACCTGCTTAGTATTGGTCCGGCAAATTAATTGTAAGCCAGTTATCTCAGCAATATTTCAAAGTCAAATTCTTGTATAGATCAAAAATTCTTCACTCATTGAGCAGTGAATGAAGAATATTTTAATCATGTCAAGGATGTGCTTAAATCTGTTCCTGGGTCCTAAGACCCAGACAGAAATCATCATTTTTTAATACCAAATACTTCATCTCCTCACTATATTGACCAAAAGTCGAGTCGTAGACCTGTGTTGCCAAGTTAAATGTTAAACCTCCCTTTAAATAATTGAATAAAGCTAACAATTGAGACTTTCGTTTTGATGGAAACTTAATAGAAGGTTATATTCTTTACTCCCTAGCTCTAATATTTTACTTAATAATCGAATTTGAAATTTCAAAGTAAAATTTTTGTTGATATTTAATATGGACATCGAATTCATACAATTACCATGAAAAAAATTGACCGAGGCTCATAATTATAGGGTTTTAACCTAATTTAAACAATGAAGCTAAATATGTATATTGTATAGTGACCATATATATTCTAATTAATAAGATGGGACCGGTGTATGGAAATTAAATGGCTTTTTGTATGTTGGATGCAATTTCTGAAAGTACATTTCATGCTTTCATTGATCTATCCATATTCAATTCTTTCATTGATAGAAAGTTTTCTATAGAAATATTTTAATTAGAAGATAAGTAAAATAAGATCATTTCGTCAGCTAAATAATCATATTTGAATAAGAATTGAAGTTGAATACATCGAGATAGCCTATAGGTGTTTTTAAAATAAACCAATGGACTCCTCGTCACTCAAAGTTGTCAACAGTTTTGCTAATATACAAAACGTTGCTTTGATACAAGTAAATAATAGAAGTGTGTAGCCCCCAAATAACCAATTTCTAGAACATTTTAGTGGCTATATATCGCTTGAAAGCTGGCAGCCTCCTAAATGATACGACACGTACTATAAAATAGATTTTGGGGAGTGTTTCTGACAGCACATAAATTGAAGAAAACTGTTAGCGAAGAATAGCGTCGCTAAGAATACAAGAAATTGTAAATTCTCTATATTTATTAATGGAAAAACTTTTATAGTATATTTCATTGTTCGCTAACACCTTTCGAATTTATTTCAGTTTTACAGTGAAAATAATTGTTAAATGAAATTAAAGTGTTGAATTGGGGTTTTGATTTATGTGTTGAAATTATATAAATTATTTAAATAAACTTTATATTAAATACATCGATCATTAAGAGAAATTAAATACATAATCAGCGATTTTAATGAATTTGAATATTTACATGGATTTATTTCTGGTTCAGGATACGTAATACTGACCACTAAGATTACAAAATAATATTCTACTCAATTGCTGATTATGTTCTTTTTTAAATAATCTATTTTATAAAATTTTAGTTACCATACTCCTCCGAAACAGCTCGACCGATTTTTATGACAGTTTGTATGCAAATTCAGTAGGTCTGAGAATCGGCTACTATCTATTTTTCATCCTCCTAAGTGATAAGGGTAGCCCAACCCACATTTTATGGCAAAGCAACGTTTCCCGGGTCAGCTAGTTATCTATAACCTCTTATTTTGTATAGGACTGTATATCTATTTATTCACCGTTCCAAGATTTAGAATAACTTTAAATATCGATTAATGTTATCAAAAAATGTGTTGCCTACTTAAAATGAGTCCATTATTTTATTAATTTATAATTAAAAATATTGATTTCAAATATAGTTAGCAAAATATTAGTATTAATAAAATAGTTTTTATTTAATCTTTGTTATAAAACACTAAGAAGTTATTAAAACGTATTCAGTAAAGCTGAACATCTCATGCCGTATAATGAAAATAAATAGAAAAGCAAAACCAAGGTAAATATATTTAAAGGTGGCATAATTTACAGAAAATTTTAATATTTCCTGTTAACCATAAACTCTGGACATTTCCAAGATAAAACATTTACAAAGCGTCGTCAAATAAAAAATCAGGAGTTGTGACGAAAATGGCCTTTTCATTTCCACTGTCATTATTTAATTTTAAGAAGAACATAAATATTTATGCAAAGATCCTTATCCTTAGATTTATGCGTTCATTTCGGTAAAAAAGCGTATAAAAAGTAAATTATCTTGAATTTATTTCCATTCCTAAAAACGTTTGTATGAAGTCTATATCACGACGTTTTTAGTGCCTATTGTTTTAATAACGGACATCCGAATAAAGGGTTTCAAATCAAAAAATCGTATAAAGCATAGGTATTACAAAACGTATTCCTTTTTTGTTAGATCCATTTCATGTTACACTCTGATTACAAATATTTGATGTCGTTTTTTGGATTTTTATACTAGCGACCCGCCCTGCTTTGCACAGTTACTTTACCATAATATGTATGTAATACATATATTGGAATATAAATATAATGAAAGCGCCAGCCTGTATTGACACAGCAATATTATATCATCATCATCACGACCCGTCAATGGCCCACTGCTGAGCCCGTTCTCCTCCTAAGAATGATGAGGGTATTAGGCCATAGTCCACTACACTGGCCCAGTGCGGGTTGGCAGACTTCACACACCTTCGAGAACTTTTAGGGAACTCTCAGGAGTATCCTCACGATGTTTTCCTTTACCGTTATAGCAAGTGATATTTAATTGCTTAAAACACACATAACTCAGAGTCAGAGGTGTGTGCCCAGGATCGAACTCGGACCTCCCGAGTGCGACTTGAAGTCTCAACCACTGGGCCATCATTGCTTATAGCAATATTATATTTATTTATTTAACACTTTATTGTACACCACATACAGGATCACAATAACAGTAATATAACATAAAAAAACAATGGCAAACAAAAGGCGGCCTTATGGCTTATTAGCCATCTCTTTCAGACTACCTTCAGGTTAGGAAAATTATTACGAGATGGGTAAAGGGTGGTGCAACCATAAACTACATTCAAATTATTGCAACCTAATACATAAACATTTACTTATATACTATACATATCATATATATGTTAATAATAAACTAATAAATATCCGGATAATTATTTTAAACCCTTTTTTTTGCTAACCCAAAGCAAAAATTAAGTGGACTTAATTTCTCCTTCTAATAATTATAAAATTTTGTGGTATATATGTAAGTTAAAGTGGGAGAACTGAGTAATAATATTATTTATCTTGTCCACAGTTCCACCAAATATTGTAGACGAGGGGACCAGTGGAGACATAGTGTCACGGGAAGGCACTAATGTCAGCATATCTTGTAAAGCTGATGGTAGACCACTGCCAAGGATACTATGGAGACGTGAAGATGGAAGTAATATACAATTGAGAAATGAGGCTGGAGAACTTTATAAAGGTAACATTTTATGTATTTAATATAAACCTGTAAAAAAAATCCGTTCAAGTTCACGTAAGAACTAATGGAGGGAAGGGAGGTCCTTTCTTTTCTTATTTTTGTTGACAGGGGGAGAACTGCATGGTGATTACGTCCGCGATAAACAAGTTTCATAAAATTACTCGTCAAACTGCCGCTACTTTAGCGGGACTTAGCTTATAAATTTTCAAACCAGTGGGAGTATTTCTAACCAAGACTGTACTAGCCTTATCAAATAATATTAATAGTGTTGCTACAGATATGATTGTAGCAACACTATTAATGTTAATAATTTAAATTACAAAGTGAAATAATGAATTACAGATTTCTGATTTAATTTCATTAAATCCAAAATTGAGACCAGGTCACCAACAAATATAAAATAATTTGAACTATGACAATTAATTTGCGTAATAGTCTGTTTTTGAAGTTGAAATCTAGGTAACTAATATTAAATTACTTGGCAAGTACTTATAAAATTATTTAGTAATGAAAAACTTTATTGACATCAATTAATTTTAACTAAGTTATTATTGATACTATAATACATTTTAAACAAAGACGTAATTAATTTAAGCTAGTTAAACGCAGCTAGTTAGTAAATAATTTTAATAAAATTATTTACTAACTAGCTGCGCCCGCGGTTTCGCGCTATATTTTCGATAATTCACTCTATATCATTATAAATTATAACCGTGTTATTCTGATGTGTAAGCTATATTATTATAAGTTTCATAAAAATCCATTCAATAGTTTTTGCGTGAAAGAGTAACAAACAAACATCCATACATTCTTACAAACTTTCGCGTTTATAATATTAGTAGGATTAAATAGAAATTTGTTAAATAATTAAACTCTGTCTGCTGGCATCTAAGTATTCTTCTAATGGCTTGAATGGGCAGAAGTCTCTATTAAGGCCTTTTTAGCGAGGACCGAGAAGAGCGTGCCATACGTGGTTAGTTCTTACCTATCTGCGACGGTACTTTCTTACTGCTCTCGCGGGCCTAGTATTTGTCAATAGAGTTTATATCGTAGATTGAATCAGCAGCATGCTTACAATTTGCAATTACCGCAAATTAGTTTTATTATTTTATTAAAAACTAGCCATCTTCGCGATTTTGTCTCTCTCTCTCTCTCACTCGCACTCTCGCTTGTTATGTCGAAATATATGTCGAAAACTTAAAAAAGAAGCATATACAATCTTTTATAAGCATCGTATGAGCACAACGGATGGCCTATAACATAAGCTACGGGCGCAGTACGGTCAGGATATAACTAAACATTACGATCTCTTAATATTCAGACAGGAACCCAAGCAGTGCCTTGGTCACAAGTCTTCCTTTAAGTGATTACGACACTCGCTGAGAAACAGAGAACCTTGGCAGGGGGCCCAGGTTCTCTGTTTAAACCTATGGTTAAACTCAAATAAACCTAACCTAACACAAGGCTAACCTAACCTAGGGCTACCTTACACTTCCGACATATACATTTTTCAATTCCGAGTCTTTACACATATTTATATCAGTTTAGTCACGTGACATTATTTTCAAACTTAATGTAGTTTTATATAGAACTAGTCGATATATCATGTGTGTTTCTGTTTAATTTTCAATATATATCTCTATATATATATGACAAACTCTAATACAAATTTTCATTCTCTATTTCAACCCCTTCAAGCCGTTTTTCGGGGTATAAGGTAGGCTACCTCATTTCCCAAGCTGTACTTAAATTTCATCGAAATCGTTCTTGCAGTTTTTGAGTTTAAAATGGTCTAACTACCTCGACTTCTTTAATATATATGTATAGACGAGGATAAAGAAATACAAAAGAGTTTTTCGGTGACTGTGATAATATAAATGAATATAAAAACATTTTAAAATACCCTAGCAACGTAACAAGGGACAGTGCGATATGAAATTCGTGTCATACAAGAGGATGGAATTAGGGAAAATTTTTATAAATGATTATGACAGACCTGTCTCAGAGATACGTTTTGGTATAAAATTTCTTTTGTAAACGTTGCTACTTAATTTTACTGTCGGACCCTCCCCTCGTTTCCTTGTTGGCAAGTATCGTCTATTGTTAAGAGAAAACGATTCCTTGTTTTTGGTTTTTTATTCTTTTTAACGCTTTAGAGTGCCAAGTTAAAAATCTATTTCTAGTGTACAAAATGATTGCTTAGTAACGTAGGACATTCTTGCTTATTCATGACAAGTGTTTTTGGTCTTGTCTTTTTATGCTGTAGTGTAGGAAATTAGCGATAAATCGACGTTATATTCTTTTTAAAATACTTTATTATTTATTATACAAGCAATAAATTTATGGAAAGCACTCCCTCTTGGGTTTAGAGAATCGGAAACCCTTTATAGGTTAAAAAAAATCAGTAAAGGATCACTATATTAATTAAAAAGACCCTACCACTATGTAATATTTATTTATTAAGTACATTTTTATTGATGTAAAATTTTAATTTTAGAATACTTATTAGTAGGTATATGATGATGTATAGGTATATAGGTCGCCGTCATCTGGTTGAATCTACTATTTGATTGAATGACTAGGCCGAACGTTGATTGAACAAGCGTCACTCAACGTCCAACTAGTTAGCGGATTGTAACATAGGCCATTGAACAGAGCGGACGTAAAATTAGTCAGGTGATTGAAATTTAGTTCATTTTTTTCCCACTGTGGCGCTAGTAGTCACCAAAACAAATATGGCGTCAAACAGCTCGCACAGATAGCTCAAAATAAAATATTAAATGGGTGTCCTAGTCTTTGATTCTTTATATTCCTTGAATTAGTTGGTAAAAATAGTCAGTAGTGCCTATCTTAAGACCTAAAATACCATCTAAAATCATGATAAGGTGTGTCATGTCATGTCCTCATTTTTGTTATCTAAAGTAAGTTACCTTTTATGTTGCAAACTTATGGTCACCCTAACCAAACATTACAAGGTCGGCTATATCCCATTCAACGACTATGCTAAATGACGTTCAGTCAAGACGTTGAACGTTACATTAAACAACGTGACGAGTAGTGTGCTAGTTACTGCGTCACCCACTCTATTTTAACTTCCTTCTCTTTACAAGACTAGGTTGTCCGGAAGAGATATTATTTAACCGTTAGATCGCCCATTGTATATAACAGTAAACGTGAATCTATGTTGTGTTCTGTTGTTATGCTTTGTATTTTTTTAATATATTTAAACATCATTAGATTGTTTTTTAATTGTTGTATCTGTTATATCTTTTAAAGTGACTGATTTAAATACACTTTCGACATGATATAATATACTAGATTAAACGATCTTTTTCTTATCATTACATAGTATAAAACACAGTCGCATCCCACTGTCTGTCTGTCTCTACTCCCTATGTATGCTTAGATCTTTAAAACTATGCAATGGATTCTGAAGCGTTTTTTTTAATAGATAGAGTGATTCAAGAGGAAGGTTTCTCTACTATAATTCTATACGGAGCCGGAAGCGGGTCGCTAGTTGAAAATATAAATTTAATGAAATTACTACTGATTTGGGTAAACAAAATTTTCTTTACAAATTACGAGTTACCGAAAATTTGAATTGAAATTTTCTATTAAATACACATATAGACGAGTCTACTAATTTACTAATTAATACAATATTTGAAAATAAATTTATCCTAGTTTATATGATTTTGTTAAATCTTAAATTTGGATTTAGGAAAGTTTGGATGTTTAGATATTTGTTAATCAATCACGCACAAACGGCTGAAAGTATTTTAATGAAATTTCGCACAGAAATATTTTATAATCTGGATTAATACATAGGTTACTTTTTATCCTGGAAAACTTCAGAGTTCCTGCGGGATAATAATAAAATATGTTTACTGTCGTAGGAGACTAAATATTTTTATTTAGCTACAAATTAAAAATGAAATGTTTTTTTGATAAATTTAAGTATTAAACCTGATAAATCGCACTCGTGCTAAGCCGGGGCGGGTCGACTACTGATATATAATTCCATAGATATTTTTTAACAATCCATTACGCTTATAGAGCTATAAAAATATGGATGCCGAGTCTTCGTAAAATATTAAATAAATTTATTAGAATAAATGTAGATTCTTTTATTATTCTTTATATTATCATTTGGCTTACATCATGGAGTTTCAAAGACTGCTTCATCTATTCAAAGGGAATTTTTATTAATAAAAGCTATTTATACTTAGTGAACTATTGTTTTTTTTTCCACAGTGGACATGTTCACGGGTCCATCATTAAATCTGACGAAGGTGGAACGGCGACAGATGGGTGCTTATTTGTGCATAGCTTCAAATGATGTACCACCGTCAGTCAGCAAGAGGATCATGCTTAGTGTTAATTGTAAGTAACATACTTTATTATGGTAACCTTTTAAGAAGCAGATTAAGCTAAGATTAATACTTCTTTAATAAATCAAGAATATTAAAGAGATTAGAGTGAAGAGTTTCGTGTGATAATAAAATAAGCACACAACACTTTTTTTATTAACTTTTATTTCAAAAATATATTCATAAACTAGGTGCTGTAGGTAAACGGTGGTTTAGTTGAATAAATTTTTTACACGTTCCTAAAAAAACCCTTCTCGACTACTCTACGCCACAATTTATGGGGCCAGTAATTTAGTATATAATCTTATCAGTATTATAATACTTATTATATCGTCAAGATATCAAATTATAAACATTTTTCCTTAGTTTATTCTGTAAAATATATGAATACGGTATCGAGCAACAAAACCGAAAATATTATTACTGATGTTGTCAACTATGTACTGATTTTGAAAATCCTATCGATTATATATATACTAGTCGACCGCGACTTCATCCGCGTGATGCTCCACACCTATTGGTCTAAGCGTGATAATATATGCCTTCCTCGATAAATGGGCTATCTAACACTGAAAGAATTTTTCAAATCGGACCAGTAGTTCCTGAAATTATCGCGTTCAAGCAAACAAAAAAACTCTGCAGCTTTTTATATTAGTATAAGAGTATAAGATTAGTGGTACTATTTATACGATTATATATATTGTATAGTCGTTATTTAGTGATTGAAAGCTAAGATTGTATTTTAAGTAACTCTTTTAAATTCAGCGTATAAAATTTTATATAAAACAAGAAATATATATTTTCGAGTAAAATAAAATTGATTAAACATAATAATAAGTTCACAAAACTTATATTTACCAAACCCTATACCTTCTTTTAATCGTTATTGACCCTTAAATAAGTTTTCGTCTATACATTTTGTTAAAGGAATGCCTTATATAAATTTCTTTTTGATAATATTCATGGTTGATATGACCTGAATTGAACTTTACGATAAGTTTTATGCCGGCAAAGTCAGGTAACGGTCCGTAAAAAGATTTTCCTACTAAATCCTTTACAAGTATTTTTATGTCTTTTTCCTTCTACCAACATAAATTTAATGAAATTACTACTGATTTGGGTAAACAAAATTTTCTTTACAAATTACGAGTTACCGAAAATTTGAATTGAAATTTTCTGTTAAATACACATATAGACGAGTCTACTAATTTACTAATTAATACAATATTTAAAAATAAATGTATCCTAGTTTAGTTTATCCTAATTATAAATGTGAATGTTTGTACAAGATTGTTTCGATCGACATCCAAATGTTTAGATGTTTGTTACTCAATTACGCAAAAACGGCTGAAAAGATTTTAATGAAATTTCGCACAAAGATACTTTATAACCTGGATTAACAAATAGGCTACTTTTTATTCCAGAAAACTTCAGAGTTCCTGCGGGATATTAATAAAATATGTTTACTGTCGTATCGTAACAAAATATTTTTATTTAGCTACGAATTGAAAATTAATTTTAAATGAAAAGTATTGAACCTGATAAATCACACTCGTTTGCGACTACTGATATATAATTCCATAGATATTTTTTAACAGTCCATTACGTTCATAGAGCTATATAACTATGGATGCCGAGTCTTCGTAAAGTATCAAATCACTTGAAAAAGTTTCCGACGCCCACACAATAAAATATTTTTGTACCATCTTAATTACTTAAATATAACTTGTAATATTTTTATTTTATTTGTTTTTATGGTTACTTTTAAGAATTAAATGTAATAATCTACCTCTTAAAAATATGATACCCAATAATGACACTGCAAAAAAAAAATTTTGGATACCTTCTAAATGAATCTTATCTTATATATAAAATTCTCGTGTCACAATGTTAGTTAGCATACTCCGCCGAAACGGCTTGACCGATTTTTATGAAACTTTATATGCATGTGCAGTAGGTCTGAGAATCGGCTACCATCTATTTTTTATCCCCCTAAGTGATAAGGGTAGCCCATTTATATGGCAAAACAACGTTTGCCGGGTCAGCTAGAATTTGTTTTATTAATATGGGGCCTCTGAATTCGATAACATATATAAATTTAAAATTAGCTTTATTAAAAAAAATTGTAGTAAAAATAATATAAAGACATTGCTATGACTTTTAGATAATCAAAAATCTGCCATTCGTACTGAGTATGATATATAAAGAGCCAATAAAAATAGCATAAATTAACAACAGGAGATAACAATTTCAATCATCACGTTAGAAACCTCTAAATTTATCAGTGTTTCTCTACTATATTATGTATTTACTAGGGGCCCGTCCGGGTTCGCACGGGTGGATAATTTTTTTTTAACATTTTGGCTCCCGCATTCTGTCGCTTCCTCTATCGCCACGTTACTTGCTGCGCTGCGAGGCACTCCACACCGCGCCGCCGGCCCGTCTGGGATTATTTTTTATTTATCTTGATATTTTTATTTCGTAATATCTTTTGACTGGAATGTCCGATTTCAATAATTCAAAAAGTAATTAACAGGTATTGAAACGGTCTTTATTACGAAATAATTTATTTGGATAAGAATTAATACAAAGTTATGGAAAACATGGTCTGATTTTGATAGGCATTTTTATCAACTTTTAGAATGTAAAAAAGTAGTTATAGTGACTTAACTACAATAGTTGGACATATGGTCTCGCGGAATTTTTTGTAGATATTGACACGTTCTATAATATTGTAGAACATTTTTTTGTTCTATCATCAATACTTTTCGCAGCGCATGCGATGAAAGATATTTTATGGCTAATTTTTTTGCACCTTGTGTTGGTTTTAGTGAGAATTTCTGGGGATCTCTAATTTTTTCTTGTAATAAATATAGCCTATGTCACTCAAGGATAATGTAGCTTTCTAATGGTGAAAGAATTTTTGAAATCGGTCCAGTAGTTTTTATGTTTATTCGTTACATACAAAAATCCAAAAATACAAATCTTTCCTCTTTATAATATTAGTATAGATATAGATATAGATTATACATATAAACCTTCCTCTTAAATCACTCTATCAAAATCCGTTGCGTAGTTTTAAAAATCTAAGCATACATAGAGACAGACAGACTACTTTGTTGATCGAAGGTTTTATACTATGTGATTTTTAAATTCTGCACGTAAAAAATTATAATACTAACGGTATCAAATCTTTAACATCTAACAAAACTAATTTAACTTTATCTCAAAAATATACAACCTTTAAGTTAAAGACTTTCCAAGAGAATCTCATTCCAATATGCGAATTTTATGTTTGAGCTCGTATTGAAAACAGTGCAATAAAACCATTCTATACTTATTCTTTTTAGACTCGTGCAATTTATTTCGCATGTTTATTTTGTACGAGTAACTCTAGTAAATTGATTTTTATCCTCTATACTTTATATATGTATATATGGCTATCTTGGTTTTCCACTAACGGCCGCTCTATAACACTATCTCTCACTTTCGTAGGTTGAATTATGTTAGTCCTAACAATAGTCAGGACAAGGTTTGTATAAAAGAAAAACTGAGTGAGATTATGACACATAGGTAATATATATAAGTAGATAAGACAGAAAATATACAACCTGATGGACATTAAAAAGATATTTACTAAAAGAGTAAAAATTGCGAAAATCTTAGTAAGTATGTTAAGAAATCAAAAAATACAGTATTCTTTTACCTTAGTTTGTCAACCAATTTGTTGTTTAGAAAGCTTTAGTATTATAAAAAAAATTTAAGGTATATAATGCATTTATTGGATAATTATAATATATAGAAATGTCACTCATTAAATTTATTTATCACTCATTTGCGTATGCAAATTAAAAAATCTAATTTTCAGTCTATTGAAAAAAATGTCTTTAAAAATATCAAGTGAAGCAAAATAAGGTTGCGTCGATATAAAATACGGTGTAAAAATATTTTCCTATACTACCAAAAATCTATAAGTGTTTAAAAAATACTAATTTTCAATAAGGCAAGTTTTGTTGTTTCTTAACGAATAATTTTGTTACAGTTGGCCCTTCAATAATGATATCAACAAAAGTGATCGGAGTGCCCACTGGTTCTCAAACTAAGCTCGAGTGTCTCGTAGAAGCTTATCCCCCAGCTATCAACTACTGGTTGAAGAGTGGCGAAGAAATGATTCTCTCTGGGTATGTAAGTGGAGACAAAAGTACATAATTTTCAAATCTTACAAAATAGCGCTATTCTTTATTGGATTAATAATTTACTTAAATAAAGTGATAAATATTTAAAGTCACTTTGTGAAAAAGTGTCGCAAAAGGAATCAAAAGGTTACCTTGTTATAAATCGCGAGAAAGGCGAGAAATATAAAACGCAACCAAAACCAATCCACCACACAACAACCAGACTCGTACGGCACAACCCAGTAGAGCACACCACCCACAAAAAAGTGAGACGCGCGAACCCGAACCAAGATATACCACATAAGGTCATCTGACAATCTGACAATCTGAATTGATCTCTTTTGATTCCTTTTAAATCATTAATTTCCGCAAAGTAACGCCTGATTCAAATCAATAAATAATGTTGCCACACTTAAGTGACTCTCCACTTTCGATATTCACTTGTAAGGTTTCAGTTCAATAATGTAGCTCATTTTTACAGAGAAAATTAGATCCATATATAATATTTATAAAAATAATTACGAAAATAAATCATTGCTTAAATGTGACAACATTATTTGACAGTGACATTAGCATCTATCATTCTACCCGTCAGCCGACGGGCTAGAATACAATTCCCTTCTGCCGCTGGGAAAGCATCTCGTATGAGGCGAGTAACCCAGCACCCCCTTGGTGGTAGGCGATCTGTTCCCCAACTGGCTGCCACCAGCATGCGAATCAGACCTCCAATTCTCTGACGAGTTCCGGTCGAGCCGCATGTGGGCCAGGTCTACCCCTCTCACATCCCATTACTGCTGTGGTTCCAGCGAATACTGGGTTCTCACTCGGGGTCCATTGAAACCGTAGCAGTCTTCTCTTCGCTCCCCCTCCTCACTCTATCTTCGAGGCGACAACGCAACAAAAAAACAAGAGATAACCTAGTTTTGTTGATGTCCATGGGCGGCGGTGGCCACTTTCCATCACGGCTCCATCTGCTCGTTTGTCCCTTATCTATCCTAAAAGAAAATACCAGTGTGTTCATAATTTGACTTCAGTTGATCCCAAAGTATACTGTAAAAAAAGTAACAGACATTATATTAACCTACGAAATCCAAAAGAGACCTTAAAATATCGTTATTCACTGTTTTATAATTTAAACAACTATTGCGATATTTATATTAGTATTATTATGACTACGATGATTTCAAGTTAAAATTCATATTTATCTTACTAATATTGTGAATGAGAAAATTTGTAAGTTTGTATGTTTGTTACTCAATCACGTAAAAACGGCTGAACGGATTTTAATGAAGTTTGGCACACAGATACTATAAAGCCTGCATTAACACCTAGGCATTTTTTTATCCAGGAAGAATTTTTTTTTTTTAAAGATTACTAGCAGTATGGATCACATACTGCTAGTATTCCCTTTACCCCTCCAACTAAGCTAAATGCTTGTGTCAGGAGTGGGCCACGCCAGTAGTCCAATGTCCGGGATTTGAACCCACGACTTGTTGATCATGAATCCAACGCCCGAACCACTGAGCTACTGACGCTTCAAATTCATAGTACTCGTGTTTTTTATTAAGTCTAAGTACACGTAGACTAGTATATTATATAAATATAAAATTTATAAATATTTAATTTTATTGTAATTTTTTTTATTAGAGAGAATTTCATAAATTTTTAATTTTTAATATGTATAATATTTAATTTTAATGTTTTAACATATTACTTCTACGTCAATGTAATGGCAAACTTGTTAGTAATATCTGTATGTATAAGGTAATAATAAATTAATCTATATTATAAATTGTAACCTAAAAATTTTGAAATATTAACAGCAAGTAAATCAAAAACGTATTTTCAGTACAAAACTCCGCTTGACAGTAAGTTCTGAACATAATAAAACAATGAAACCATTATTTCTAAAAGTTTGTCACAAAAATATACCGATAAATCTTATCCTGTTGTATCGTTTTTAAGAGAAAAGGAGACATAAGTAAATAGGTCATATTTGTACGTAAAGTAGAGCATACAATACTAAAAACTTGTTAAAAATATTTTATTGGGAGATTTTCAATGAAAAGGGCTTATTTCAATGACTCACGCTGAACATCTTTTCGACTATATTTGAGTGGTGTCATAATATAAGGATCTACATTTGAATCATATGAATGTCTTATTCTTTAGTCAGATTTGCATTAGACGTCATTTTCTTCCATCTTGCTATATATAGTTTGATCCTGATTAGCTGGTCATATCAACACATCCAGTTCCGGTTATTTTTCTTTGCTTACTAATACACCAAAATGAAATCTTAGCCGATTTCATCCGAGGTCTACCTATAATTTATGTTAATAGAAGTGTCTTAAACATAAATCTTATAAGGACCTGACTACCCACTAAAGTAGAGAAAATTCTAGAACGCGTCACTATATATATTTCATTGTTAACCTAACCTAGATTGCCCCGAAAATTACAGAAATATGTGATAAAAATTATTTGAATACTTCTGAAAAAGTATGTCATTCATCTTTTAAAAAATATAAAATTTACAAATTTTATTCTGAATATCGTAAAAGAGTAAAATTTATAAAGCCAGTATAACCAAAAAGAATGATTTTAAACGTCTACTACGTCGCGAAAAAAACTATATTAATATAATCAAACAAATATAATATGAGTAGATGAAGATTAATGTACTCAAATACGACTATCTTCTTCAATGAAATATAACTAACATATTACTATCATCTAGAATCTGAAATGGAATATTAAATGTCTGTGAAATGAAGGGCAAAGAAAATTACCATTATACAACCCACAATCTAACTAATAATGTTACGGTAATTATAAAGTTGTTAAGACATATTGAAATTTCAGCAAGGTAGAAGAAAACAACAATTGATGCCAAGCACCAACGAAATGATTAGATTTTTTATTAGCAGCAATACCCGATTTTTACTCATTGATGTATCTAAACGGCTATTTAATTTATTTATATGTGTGTATTTTTCGTTTATATTGACATTTTTAATTTTGTAATATCTATTGAATGGAATGTCAGATGTTAATAATTCAAAAAGTAATCTACAGGTCTTGAATACAAAATAATTTACTTGGATAAGAATTAATACGAAGGTTTTTAATAACATGGCCTGATTTTGATAGGCATTTCTATCAACTTTTAAAATGTTAAAAAGTAGTTATATTGACATAACTACAATAGTTGGATATATGGTCTCGCGAAGTTTTTTGTAGATATTGATACGTTCTATAATATTGTAGAACATTTTTTTGTTCTATCATCAATACTTTCCGCAGCGCATGCTATGAAAGACATGGCTAATTTTTTTGAATTAGTAATAAATATACCCTTTGTTACTCAGGGATAATGTAACAACGGCAAAAGAATTTTGAAATTGGTCCAGTAGCTTTTAAGTTTAGTCGTTACATACAAAATTACAAATCTTTTCTCTTTATAATATTAGTGTAGATTAGTAAATAAATATATATAATGATGCAATAACCAGCGGACATCAAGTTAAACAGGATAAAGCTGCTAAACATATTTAAAAATTTGGTCTATCACTATTTTAACATAATATTCCTTTTTCAGAGGTAAACACGAAATAAACGAAATTCGTATATCATCATACCAATCAAGAACTATTCTAACTATAACAGAATTCAGTACAGAAGATACTGGAACTTACACATGTGTTGCTACTAACACTATTGGAAAATCTGAAGGAACACTAAGACTTTATGGTAAGTATTCATTAATATCAAATTCCTATTAACCTTTTGCAATTAACATTTACTTTTAGTTCTTCTTCCAGTCAGTGTATAAGTCAAGTTTTCCGTAAATCTTTGAGATATAATAACAATAAATGGTAAAAATACTTATGTGATGAAATCTATACCACCACTACTGCATCTTAGTTATTATCCCAGTGGTTATATTATAAAAATAAATTAAAATATTATTTAAACTTAGTTTTTTTCTTAAAACCCGTTACGTAACTCTTTCACACAACCTTAGGTTAGCTGCAAGAGATCTCTTCTAGGGATGAGTCCGCCTTTGCTTACAATGTATTATAATTTGTTTTTCTGTATATATATTGAGTGCAATAAACAATATATGTAATAAACATTTCTTGGTTTTTCTCTAGACAAGTTCCACGTTACAAATAATAATTTATAAAAACTGGTATCTATTGCAGTAAAATATATACTTACACATTAATATTATATTTTCTCTGATTATCCGCTCCTATGGGTCGCAGCGTGATGTTATATAATAACCTATAGCCATCGATAAATGGCCTATCCAACACGAACGAATTTTTCGATTAAAAACAATAGTTCCTGAGATTACCGCATCATATTAACAAGCAAACTCTTTGACTTTATAATATCAGTATAAATCGTTATTTGTCGTTAAATATTAAATATATGAAATTACTCTGTTATTTGTAGCGTTTGTTACAAATTTATGAGTAAATAAATTTTTGTACCTATACCCAACGGTTACTTTTATTTGCGAGTTTTGGTCAGTTTGTTTCGTTAAAAAACATAAAAAGGAATATCGAGAGAAAATTGGTTCGATTCCACGAATTTGGGTATTCGATATCGTCACTGAATTTCCCTCCCTCTTCCACCGAGCTATATCTAGTGGAGTAGTATTCGCAATATCGTTGCGTTGTTTTAGCAACTTCTGTTATTTGGTTTGAATATTTCTATACCTTATTGAGCTTATGTATGTTATTACTTAATTTAGGAAAATATTTTAACACTGTGTTAAAATCTAAATTTATCCACAGAAATTAAGATAACAACGACTACAACTACGACAACAACAACTACAACAACCACGACTACGACAACTACACCAGCTCCGACAACTACTGAATCTACAACTCCACCACGTAAGTTAAAATACTATAATAACTTTTTTTGTTATAGAAACTCTTGTTTTTTTACCCACTAAATATAGACTGTTAATATAATTACCATTTCTTTACGTTGGACAGCTAAAATTGCATTGCATTCACAATCCATCGACTGCTGTCAAATGTGCAATGTCTCATCACAAAATCTGAAAATGCCGAATTGTTCCGTGTTTATTTGCAAAAATAGAACAATTACTACAAACCTTAAAACCAATGGTATATCCTACCACCAGAAAGTCAATATTTACGTTAGTTAGTTTATCATATTTTAAAACAATTTTAAAATTATTATCTTAAAAAACTTAAAATTTTCATCATCGAATGAATCCAGTCCTAAAAAATTAATTAAATCTTTCTAGTTTGTACTATTGTCGCTTGCTTAGATGTTAACGTAAAGTAAATAAACAAAATACTTTTTAATGAAGTAATCCTATAATTGTTTCGATTACAAATTTAAGGACATAAGCGAACATGCTAATGTAACGTTAGAAAACGTATTATAAAACAATTATTTAAGCAATTTAATTTCAATGACTGCGATTTGGTATCAAAATTTGCGTCTATTCTTTATTTACGTTGATTGACTGAAGACATATATAGGAATGCTCCGCCCTAATTATGAATGTGTGCTATTAAAAAATGTATTAGTATGGCAGCTAGTTCATAATGTGCGTGAAAAATAATGAGCGTGTATGTCGTACTTATACATTTTGTTCATGCGTTAAATATTTAAGTGGGAGAACAGCGGCGACATAGATTTTCTATATATAATACGCAATGATGGCATATCTCTCGGATATCTATGAATTTTTCATTGATACCAGTAAACACAATCCTGCTTTCTACTACTTTCTTCTTCGAATTAATAGAAAGCTACTGTACTAATGATCGGCTGAACGATTATTGCATATTATTTATGAAATATGAACTGGTTGTCGATCTCAATCCTCCACATGGGTAGAGACTTTGTATTAAATTTACCAATATTGTATATATTTTTTACTTTTTAGTTTTAATCTAAAGTTCCTAAGCAAAGTTTTTTTGCTAAAAAAATAGGACTTGAAATTACTAAATCTCACTTTGCGATTTCTGTCTGTCTGTCTGACTGTCTTTATGGCGCGGTGAAGGTGCGTAAATATGCCATATGTGTCTTATTTGTAAAATAATTAGCCTAAATAATTAAACATGCTACCAACAGACATTATTCCAAGCGGACGAAGTTGCGGGAACAGCTAGTATACAATATGTATTTGCAGTTCCGAGTTACCTAAGTCTAGGGTACTTTAAGTAATGTGAATATAGCTTATTTGAAATAGATTAACACCTTCGTTGCTAATTTTCATTCTGTCGGACCTGAACATAGCATGCGAGTAATTCAAATTACTTTCTAAGTCTCTTCCAATTGTTCTCTTAATGTCCTAATGTCATTTTGTACCTGAATGAAAAGTTTTATTGCTAAAGTACAGATTTTTTAAAACGTTATAAGCAGTAAACAAATATAACCACAACACAAATCATGACATTCCGAAGAAATCACACAAGTTAGTTAACTATAAACATCTGTACACTATAATTTAGATACAAACACATTCGTTTTCGGATAAAGCTGCTGCTCTAATTATCTTTACAAATATTTCTTTTTACCGAAAATCTAAATTCCGACAGAGGCACTGACTACAGATTATCAAGACGACATGTCAGTTTGACACACGTTTGACTTTTATCATAGTAATAGGATAAAGTGAATGAAAAGAAAAGAATGAACAGATTGGTTACGTTAATTAGTATTTTTAAAATAAAATTTTCCGTAACATTAGTAACGATGTACATATTAGTTTTATATATATTTTTTATATAAGTCAATTTGTACATTTATGTATTGATGAGATGTGTGTATTGTTTATGGTCTTGAATATTAATAAATTACGTATTTGTACGATTCGTATTTTAACCAAAAAAAAAAATAAAAGGTCAGTCACTCGGTACTAATATGAAAACGTATAAAATGAATGTAATGTAATCATTCACTCAATATTTCATTCAATTATTCCCAACCCTATCAAATGTCATATTTTATGGAACCGCCATATTGGCTTTCTACTTAACTCAAGTATAAAAAATAGATTATACTCAATATATGAAACTAAATTCTGCACTGAGTTAGGTTGTTTTCAGTCAGTTTTGTAAATAAGCGTTGCATGAGTTACTATATAAAACCTAATAATATGACAGTTATGCAAACAAGAAAAAAATTAAACTGTCATATAGACATTACGTTATCCGTAGTCCAATGATTAACATCGTAGAATTTTATATATTTAAAAAAGAAAGTAACATGTACAAATGATGTAAACTTAGTAGGCTAAATGTTTAAAAATAATGCAGTTCCTACCGAATACAAAATGACTTTTACTGATGGCTACACAGAATGAAAGCATTAGACTTCGTTTCGACTTTCGTAGCGTTAATTTGTACAGAGCTTTAAACATACTATTTAATTGTAAAACATTGATGCAATGGATACAAAACGTAATTTAATACGCACCTTATCTGTTTAAATAACAAATATGCGAATTATAGACCGATATTAACAGAAACCATAATGGTAACATATAATACCCAGAGGCGAGCTGTCGCTAATAATGATTATTTGTTCAGCTGCTAACAATTAACAAATGCATAATATTTCATTGCCTTTGTGCAAACATTGCACTTGCGGCGTTAACTGGAAGATA
Organism: Limenitis camilla; assembly: GCA_905147385.1. Taxonomy (NCBI): domain Eukaryota; kingdom Metazoa; phylum Arthropoda; class Insecta; order Lepidoptera; family Nymphalidae; genus Limenitis; species Limenitis camilla. The sequence continues at coordinate 9,460,984 of LR990240.1, forward strand.
AATATGTATTTTAAAACCAACTTTATTCCAAAAGCATAAATAAAAATTAAGACACATGCCATCATACAATTGCTTCATTTGATAACTATATTGTGAGAGATTCATAAAACAACTAGCCCGCCATCTTGAGCCGTCCGCCATTTAAACTCTCATTACTTAGCTAACCACGTATTGTCATTCAATTTAAACGTGTACACAAAATTTCATCTCTATTGGCTGAAGATAATTTCTTTAAAATTCAATAAGAGCTTGTTAAACAAATCCAAACTTTAAAGATTTCATATTACGACAAGTCTAAGTATTTTTATCCGACTACGGCGAAGCTAACAGGAAGGATTATGATTTTGGCAGTCTATGTATGTATGTATGTATCTATGTATGTATCTATGTATGTATCTATGTATGTATCTATGTATGTATCTATGTATGTATCTATGTATGTATCTATGTATGTATCTATGTATGTATCTATGTATGTATCTATGTATGTATCTATGTATGTATGTTTGTATGTTCCACTCTAGCGCCTAAACTACTAAACCAATTTTCATGAGTGAGGTGTCAATAGATTCGTAATAATGGCGCGGGTGATATAGGCTATAAAATTTTTAATTTTTTTTTTGCCTCAGATTATTACTTATTAAAATTCCGAGTCCTGTTCCGAGAAAACTATTGTCCCTTTATCTTCATCATCTTTGTTAGTTTATCAACTACAAATTATGTTTTCATAGCTACAAGGGACTGTGGACTATGATAAATCATATTGATTTCAAATTGATACCTCGCGTTTCTCAAAAAAGGGTCATTATAGACAGACAGAAGCACAACGATGTGATTTTATAAGGGTTTTTTTTACCCCACTACGGCGAAGCCAAAAGGAAGGGTTATGATTTTGGCAGTCTATGTATGTATCTCTGTACGTATGTATCTATGTATGTATGTTTGTATATTCCACTCTAGCGCCTAAACTACTTAACCAATTTTTATGAATGAGGTGTCAATAGATTCGTAATAATGGCGCGGGTGACATAGGCTATAAACATTTTATGATTTTTTTTATAACGCAAAATTATACCTTAGATTCTAACCTCGAAAAAAATTAAACTGAGCTAATTATCACGTGTTTGGTATCAAAAGAAAGGTCCTGGCGAAAACATTACAAATATGTATATATATTTTATTGTTTAAGTCAACATATATGTTTAAAATGTGGTCGCATAGTCCGCTCAGTCCTGTCGTTGCAGTTATTTACTCTTTTAAGCAAATAAAAACCAACATCACGTTACAATCTTAGATTATAACGGGTAAGGAAACGGAAAACTATTAAATAAAAGAATAAAGTTTAAAAAACTAAACCCGACTACGTAAAAAACCTACCTAAAAACCTACTAAATCAGAGGAACATCTCCACATCATACATGGGTGCAACCACGGTTCTACCATTTTTATATTTATGCATTTTTGGATTTCTATCTGAATTATTTTCTTGTTTCGTTCTTTTTAGACCACTTTTTTACGTAGTCGGGCTATAGTTTTTTAGACTTTTTTTTTATATTGAGGAACGTTAAAAATCCATCGCATCGAATTTTAACGATCTTCTTTTTCTTTAAAATATATTAATAGAAATAAAAATTCATTATACTCAAATATTTTATTGACAAGGACCGAAAATTAACTAAGTCGATTACAACTCTAAAATGTTAATCTACTTGTTGTTCTGAGTTGACGAATTTCTAAGATAATTGTATAATGTTATTTTCAAAATAGGATGGGACATTTTAAACATTTATTTTCTATTTTGTCAGAGACAATATCAATAAGACATAAAAATCTATATTTATTCTAATTTTAGGTTTATATTATTCTAATAGACGATAGTAATGTTCTTTGAAATCGTGAAATTTCTTATACCTAGTAGTGGAATATTTTTTGAAGTTTTTATGCTTTTAACTCAAATAATTTTTTATTGATACAGATTACGTTGTAGCGCTACAGCCTGCAGAGCAAAAATTTTACACACCAGACGTCACTACTTATGGTAAGATTAAATACTTAATAACACATAATTTAAAAAATTTACACCGGTCAAACATAGAAAAACTGAAGAAAACCCTATTCATCTCCTCGTTTTATCATCCAATTAGCAAATAATAATATTGTAATCCATATTAATTATGTAAAATACCGAGTTTCATTGCGACCATGAGAAGTATATTATAATTTTATCCAAGATTTTATAACAATGTTAGTTTGTAGTAGCCCCATACATTTACAATAATAACGTGCAATGTACATTAATCTCCCCAAAGACCTACAGTAATAACGTGTTATTGTTTAAAAAAAATCTTTGAACTCAAGTGTTTGTGTGAGCAATATCCCTGAAAATATTTTGCAATATCAATATTTTAAATATTAAATTATATTAATATTAAATTTTAATGTTAACCTTATGAATTAATCACATACAGTACAATGCAAAAATCAGACACATTAAAATTTAAGCTTGCTTAAATTTCATTGCAATTATTGTATCTTCTCTTTTGTCAAATGTTATCCACAATATTGTACAGAATTATTGACATGTTAAAATATTTATTTAGATACAATGCAGAACGTGATAGAGCAGTCCGTCCTCGACAACAACTGGCAACCAACTGCTGAATCGCCTGCAATCAAACATCAAATCTCTCCATACCTTCTTTTTATATTACCTATAATAAATATTAGCTATAGTTTATTACTTGCAAATAATAGGCCAAAACAAATTATATATTCTGCAAGATGATAAGTTAAGTGATGAAGATGTGTCAATTTAATGATATATTGTAAATTGCTCATAATTATATTGAAATAAAGATAAGGCACAGTCTACGCAGATTGTATCATTCTTACGTGTATTACGTATCTACAACAATTTGAAAAAAATGAACACATTGACAAAATAATGGAAACAGTTCCACATAATATAATACAGAACATGAATCTGTGTAGATTGAGCTCTAGAACTGTTATTTTAAGTTAATTTTAAGAACAATAGAAATGATATTTAAGTCGTTGTCCTATTTGAAAAAATAATATGGCGATAATTATCTTTGTAAAAAAAAATTAAACAAGTTTTATCATGGATTGATCATCATAAAAACCAATATTTAAGAAAATAATTACAATAACATATTAATGCCAAGTTCTCAACTTCTCGATTTTAAGCGATGTGAGAAAGAAAACCGAAAATGATGTTATAATATATTCTAATTCTAGCCTAAAAGGTCGCTATAAATTATATTCTGTAAATAACACCAAAGACTTAAGTGTAAAAATAAAAGCCAAACTAAATATTATAAGTATTCTTAGTTGTCAACTTTTCCGTAAGAATTGAGTTTTAAATGGGTTCCAAGTTCTATAGACAACCCTTAATAACCCTTTCATTTTTAAGGAGCCCCTCCAAAAAGTATTCAAACATAATTTTTCTGCAACAACAATATTCTGGAATATAAATAAAACATCTTAAATTTGAACGGTAGAATTGTGTATACAAAGTCAATAGTTGGTGGTATGGTATCTGTTCCCCCACCGACTTGCGACCACCAGCATGCGAATCCGACCACCAACTGTCATTGACGCGTAGCTGCTGTATGTCGGCCAAACTTACCCCTCTCTCTCTCATACCGTTAATGCTGCGCTTCTAGTGAACTCTGGATTCTCGTTCAAGGTCCACTTATACTGTAGCATTCTTCTCTTCATTCCCCTTCCTCACTCTATCTTCGAGCTGACAACGCATCGGCAAAAAAAGAGTCACTCTCCTGTATTTCCGATGTCCATGGACGACGCTGGCTGTTTACCATCTGGTGGGCCGTCTGCTCGTTTGCCCCTTTAACTGCCATAAAAAATTACTTATGACAAATTGAAGCCCATGATCTGACTCAGCTTGTTTTGACGCACTAAGTATCTTATTTTTGACTCAACAATTTCTGTTTTACTATTCTTCTTGGTATTACATTTTAAGATCAACATAAATCTTACGTTTCTCATAATTTGGATTTCAGTAAAAAAGCCACGTTGCGTAGCTATATCTTGCCTTGAACTTGGCTTAATACTCTACCATATATCTTGATAACACTGGTTTATCCAAATAATGTAGTTTGTGGGTTTATTCTATTATTTTCTTATTGGACGAAATTGAATACAAATGATTGTTTTTATATAGAGGCTGATAGGTAAAAGTGTTTATGTTCTACCCAAGTAAATATTGACGAAATAATCTTAGGTTCGCTAAGAGTTTTGTAAATATCAACTTGAGCTTCTTATACGACGCTGTTTAAGATAAATGAATAGATGATTTCCCTATTTTTAGGTATTCTTCATACACTCTAATGGTTTTACCTTAACTATCCAATAATAAATATCTTCTTCTAATTCTTTTAATATGTTAAGATATCTTAAAGTCAACACAATTCTATTATAATTATGTCGCAGCTAAGTGGTTGAAATAACTGTTTCATTACGCCGAACAAACTAGCTATATTGTTGAATTATTTTGGGAAAACCGTTCAACATTACAGCTAATTGAAGATCCGAAGTAAAATATATAGTTTCGTTTTGTTTGCTATAATATACTGTATAGTATAGTAATGTAGTAGAGACTACTGTAGTTATTCTGTCATGAGAACAATATTAAGAATATACTGGTTTTGTTATTTATGACTGTAAGGTAAGTAGTGAAGTAAATACTGTAAATAATAAAATTTTAACAAAACCTGTTTTACAAAAAACTAATTATTTTATTTTAAAAAAGGGTTTGGTTATATTTTTAAGGGTTTGGTTGTATTAAAAAAAGGGTTTGCATATATTTTACCCGTGAGGGGACGGGTTAGAATACAATTACCCTCTGCCGCTGGGAGAGCATCTCGTAAGAGCCGAGTAACCCAGCACCCCCTTGATGGTAGGGGATCTGTTGCCCGACTAGCTTGCGACCACCAGCATGGGAATTCGACCGCCAATATCTCTGACGCGTTCCGGCCGAGCCGCATGTGGGCCAGATCTACCCCCCTCCCTCTCCCATCCTATTACTGCTGCGGTTCCAATGAACACCGGCTTCTTGCTCGGGGTCCATTGAAACCGCAGCATTCTTCTCTTCGCTTCCTCTCCTCACTCTATCCTCGAGGCGGCAACGCATCGACAAAATAAGAGATACCCTCTAGTTTTGTCGATGTCCATGGGCGACGATGGCTACTTTCTACTAGGTGGGCCGTCTGCTCGTTTGTCCCTTATTTGTCATAAAAAAAAAATTAAAATATCAACAAGTAATGATAAAATAGCTATTTAATTTTGCTGTTCCTTCCAATATTATAGGAAATTGATATCGAACTCGAATCGAATTGTATTGTGGAGTAACAATATGTATATGGACAATATAGCTGTAATGCAATGCATGCCTACTTTTCTGCGATTTATGTTTATAAGTTGTCCAACATTCGAAAGTAAAAATATCATAACTAACAGGATGACACTCAAATTGTTAGTGTTGCCGACTTCACATTTTTTTTTTCCCGTGCAGGGACGGATTAGAATACAATCATCTTCTGCCGCTCGGAGAGCATCTCGTCAGGGCCGAGTAATCAAACACCCCCATCGGCGGTAGGGGATCTGTTCTCCAACTGGCTTGCGTCCACCAGCATGCGAATCCGACTGCCAAGTGTCTATGACAATTTCCGGTCGAGCAGCATGTGGGGTAGATTTACCCCCTTCCTCTCCCATTCCATTAATGCAGCGGTTTCAGTAAATACTGAGTTCTCGCTCAGGGTGAAACCGGTGCATTCTTCTCTTCGCTCCCCCTCCTCACTCTATCTTAAAGGCGGAAATGCATCGGCAAAACAAGAGATACCCTCTAGTTTCACCAATGTCCATGAGCGACGGTGGTTCCATTAAGTGGACAGTCTGCTCGTTTGTCCCTTATTTATCATCAAAAAAATATCAGTATTCAACCACTTTGCTAATCGTCTATTTATATGGTTACATGAGTGTTTCATTCAATGAACGTATTAGCTGTGTAATCAACTAGTTACATAAAAAACAGTTTTTGGCGTCGTATGAAAAAGCTCGATTTAACTTTTTAATAGGGATATAAATATTAATAATATTCTAACTAATGTGTACAAATAACTAAACTTAACAAAGCATATCACTGTAATATATTTGATGTAAATATTCAATTAAATATTAGCTTAAGATATATATAAATACTCGTTTGTCTGTAAGAGTAATTGTATATTTATTGTAATTATATATTGTGTAATAACAATGTTGCAATATTGAAATTTTTAACGCCAAAGTAGATAAAAATGATTTAGGTAAACTATGCATTGTACTGGACCTTTATTTGGCTTTATTTTCACTGAAATTTCTTTATGATAAGCGTTATTTAGTTTTAGGATGTTATGTAAATAGTAGAGGACGAATAACAAGCAATCATACTCTGTTCTTTGTAGACTGTATAATAAGTATACCTGCCTATAGAAATGTAAATATCAATAAAATTGTTTATTAATATTTGAAGCATTTTTATTTTTTAAAAACTCATTTTGAATACTAATTCTGAATCTACCCTCAGGAGAGAAAGTATCATATTTCACTACGAAAATATCTGTGATAGTATTTTGGATAATTATGAAATAGAAAGCGCCTGACTTTTTAGTATCTCTAAATTCTTTAAAAATTAATAATTAACTAAAACGTTTAATGAATATATTTATTTTATAATTTTTTGTGAATGGTTATTTATATCTGTGAAGCCGAGACGAATTCCTAGTACTTATGTAAAAAGTAGAAATTAATATATTCTGAAAGCAAAATATATAACTTTTCGTTAAAATAGGAATGATGAATTAGTTCAAGTAGAGATCCCATTGTTGAGACCTCGTTATACTGCGGATTTAATACGAGACTCATTTAAACTTTTCTGCCTACGAATCAAATGTTAATACCGAAAGCTTCTTCAGCTTAAACCGTATTAAAATATATGTCTGTTTTAATATATTATAAGCTTAGGTTTTATATCAAGTAGAATAAATAAATAATGAGGAATATAGTCATCTACAAAAATCAAAGAATGATCTTATGTCTTAATACTTTGTTTACTGTTAATTAAATTGAGTTATAGTGTATACGCAGACCAACAGAATGACGGTTTGGTTACAACATCCTCCTGGGGGTTATACTTTAGACTCGGACCTTCAAAATTACATCTCGAATATTCGCGATATTATAATAATGATTCCTGTCATGGTGGTGTATTTATTTTGTTATCTTTTATCTATGTTGGCACATTTCTAAAATCAAATGTTTCTAAGATTAATGTTGCCGACATCATAGAGAACAGGCTGCCACTCAAGTCAGTATTGTGAACGTCATAATTAACAGTAGTAATAAAAGATAAATAATACTGTAAAATTTAGGCAAGAAGCCGAGTAGTTCTTAGGACTTGTGACTTAACTGCAGATTTTTTTATAAATTGCAACAACACTCGCGTCCCTTAATTGACAAATTCACTCAACAATAAAAAATAACATTAAGGACTTGTGTGTCGTAAAAAGGAATATAGGTACACTAAGATAAGTCAATATTGACTACCTGAACTATCGGGTCAGAGTCTATAGAGGGATACTTGTCGTTTTTATCGTCGCTTAATCTTTTAGATGATGCAATTTATTTTTATATAAAAAAAATATTATCTGTGGAATAAGTATTCCAGGTATATGATAATTCTAGTTAGGTGGGGCTTACTTTGGTTATTTTTGATGCATGCATGGTGAATACGGCAGCGATAAAAAGTAAATACACACATCGAACCATGAATATCTTTGGTCAAAATGAGGAGGGAGAAAAATGAATACATCAATGTTAACATAAGCATGGGAAGACATGATGGGTGGGGGTGTTGATAATTGAAAAAAATCTGATTACGTATTACTTGAACGGCCCCATTAAATGTAAAATATTAGCAGAATACAATCAAACTTACTTGAGATAGATTTGTTGTTTTAGGTGGTACCCGTAATAGTATACCAGGAGATTTCCCTTTCTTATTAATAGTCCATCCGATTGGTCACCTCCATGCTTTGTTATGCAAATTAGCGGACAAAAACGATTTAAATGTTAATGTATTTATCACGGCATAAAATTGCCTGTTGTCCTATTTATCTGTCTGTGTAAACGCATACATATTAAATTGTATAATTTTATTGTCGAATTGACACACAAGCTATAAGTATAATGAGAACACTGTTTAATATGAAACTGAAATAAACATCTGGGAGACTAAAAAGGAGAAAAACCTATAGTAATAGTGATAGAATTTTATATCTTGTTGTGTCTGGAATGGACTCTTTAAAAAATATACAATTTTGTAGGTAAAACACTAGCTGTTACAAGTTTTCACGAGATTTCAAACTTCGCATTTCGCAAGTGGAAATATTTCTGAAAACGACAAAAAAAATTATATTTCAGCCAAACGAGAGTATTTAGGTTGTGCTAATCTGATAACATGGATTGGTTGGTTAAAAATCTTTGACAATTTTTAAGTTCAGTATCGATTGGTCCCTGGCAGTACATCAGAGCAGAGCAGAGCTCTTTAAACCTGCTCCTGAACCTCAAGTCCCAAACACTGGTAGGTTTCTTATCTGAAGTGTATATTATTATTTTTCTTTTAAAGCGCATATATGGTAACATATGTTTGTGCCAGAGAATGAATTATGCTTAATTTCCGAGGGCTTATAGAAACATTTTGAGTCGCTTAATATCATATTGTATAGAACATATTTCTAGAATTTAATTACTTAACTAAGAAGAATAAAATAAAACGATGTTGCAACGCGTAATTATGTTTCAACACCGACCATGTTTACAAATAGCTTAGTACAGCTCAGCTAATCAACTCATGACCGCAACTTTTAAATTATATTTTGTTCGCTATTAGCAACATAATTCATATTATATAATGTCTGCAAAAGTAGCAGCGGTGAAAAAGAAGAATAGAGAGAACATACAAACGGTGAGATTCAATAATATCTCAGATGCAGATAAATACTATCAACTTACTACTATCGCCTACACCATTCGTTATCTAATATTTAACAAAACTATCTTACTATTTAATACAATAAAAGCACTTCTATGATAATTCAATATTCAACCTACGAAACTTATAAGTCTGACTTAATTTAAAAGTTTTAAAAGGTACCAAGATTCAGCTGTTTTAAAATGTTAGTCAAACTGCCTGAACTATCAGGATTGATTTATTGTCAAACCAATAGTAACTAATAGCCATTTAAACATTATTAGCAGTGTTGCTAGCAATACTAACAACTATTAAACAAATATCAATTAACAGTGTAATTTAATTCAATATTATTTGTATTAAAGATTTCGTTTATAAAATAATTTCATGAATAGTATTATGATAAAATGGACAATCATTTATATATTACGTTTAATTTGAAATAATTATTTTAAAACATTTGCAAACTCATTTCGTTGCAATATAATTCAGTTTAAAAACCGCTACAATTTCCAGCAATTCGGAAACAGATACACGCAAACATTACGTTAAGCCTACACTCAAACTTCCGGGGTTAATAAAATGTTAAATACTGGGTGGAATGCAATTTAATTAAAATAAAAATGTATACAACTTAAAAAAAATATGTATGTATCTATCTATGTATGTTTGTATGTTCCACTCTAGCACCTAAACTACAGAACGAATTTTCATGAATGAGGTGTCAATAGATTCATAATAATGGCGTGGGTGACATAGGCTATAAAAATTTTATGATTTTTTTTATAACGGAAATGATACCTCAGATTCTAACCTCGAAAAAAATTTAAATGAGGGACAACAAGGTAGAACCGTGATCGCTACCATGTATAATGTGGAGATGTTCCTCTAATCATTTAAATAATCATAGTAGGTATGCATGGGTGCGACCACGGTTCTACCTTGACCATTTTTATACTTTTGCATTTCTGGGTTTCTATCTGAATTATTTTCCTGTTTCGTCCTTTTGAGACCACTTTTTTACGCAGTCGAGATATAGTTTTTTAAACTTTATTGAAGTGAAACTTCTTTAGAATCGTTGTGATTTCAAACCGGATGCAACGGAAAAAACGACAGGTAAGAGACACAAATACAAAAATGTGTAGGAAAGAATGAGACAGAAATATACAAAACGACAGGTAAGAGACACAAATACAAAAATGTGTAGGAAAGAATGAGACAGAAATATACATACTATTTTATATTATTATATATATTCATCTCATTCTTTTGTCGATTTACTGAAGTTTCACTTCTATCGTGTGTGAATCGCACACACACCTTTTTTTTTTATTAACCTGTATTTATGCTGTATGTATACAGTACAGTATATTATAGTGAACATCAGATAATCCGGAATTCTTGTGGTAGTATTCAAGAATTTTAAATAAATAAATATAGCTTTCACACAAAAACTTAAGGCTAAAATTAAAAAGTAAACTTATTATTATACTGAAAAGAATTTGATTGAAGTGCTTAAGAATATCTACCAAAGCCTCATGTCAAAATTTTCGTCAAAATATTTTACGGTTGTCTTCGTTTACCATAAACGCCCCCGTATATGCGTAAGTAAAGATAAAATCACAGATTTGTTCTTGTCTCAAAATAAATTCCGTGTTCTGTAGATAAATTTGTTTGAAACATGATTTGAATAATAATGTAATATTGTATCATTTACGTATCATATTTAAAGGTGAACGTGCCGCCTTCTGACAGAGGTAAATGGTTGGTGTAAAAATAACAATGCCTGAATTGATGTGCAAATAACTTTTCTTTCTCTATCTCTTAATGTTTTTCTTTTCGTTTCGAAAATTAATAAGTACACTTATATGCTACTAGCTCAGACGGATCCAGAACGTATCTCCTGTTAATGGGCTCTAAAATACTTAATTTAAAAATGCCTATTTATATAACAGAAGCTGCAAAAATTACGATAATTATTTGATTAGGCGACGGATATTGACGTGCTGTCAGCGCATAAGATTTGCAACTTTCCAATGCTTACTTACGAGTACGAGTAGTTCATGTGAGCTCTGTCAGATGGTGCTACTATATTTTCATATTTTAAATTAGAATAAATATTATGATTAGTCTAATTGAAAATTAAATTTGTCGAATATTCTTGCTTCATATAAAAAACATAAATGTTCCTAACAAAAATATTTTGCTTATATTATGTAATATTTATCTTTACTTTCCTTACGAGTGAAAGAGACGTGTAGACTGTTTTGTAAATGAGTGAGCGAAAGCGAATTCTTCTGAACTTTGGCTAAAATACATTTTTTTTTCATATGCCTAAGTAAGAAGAGGTATACTCTATATTTATCTCGATGTATATTTAAAATTGTTCCTTCAAAATGTGTATTTACAGAATTCATAAGGGTACCTGCGATTGACCAGAATACCAAATGAAATTACGACCTAGAATGAATTTAGTCTTAAAATACTTTGGGAATATAAAATTGTGACCTTTACTTCGTTTGAATTAAGGACATTTGTATTTAACTTGAAATAACATAAAACTTTTATTATAAAATATATTCGTAATTTTTCGAGATTCTACTAAAAATAAATTTCATGCTAGTTTTCTTATTAGTATTTAAATACAATTAATGTGCAATCATGTTATTTTATACTATTGATTTGCAAGGGCTTTATAACAAGTACGTTAAATATATTTTACAGAGTTTCACCAACCTTATACTATATGGAGTTAATAGTTCTATCATGACTGAGTAGTAATGAAGTATTGCTTCCATCCCTATTACAAGAAAATCGAAAGTTGCTGAAGAACCGTATCAGTTATGATCCCAGCCCCAGATTCCAGTCTGCTGCTTCCACTTCACGGGCCAGTCTGCTGTTCGTGTCCTCATCTAAGTCATCGTTAGGCAGACTTACACAGATCATATTAAAGTATCTATCAGTCTCAAAAGACGATATTATAACACGCCTGCTACGATGTTGATACCACAAAGCTCATAACGAAATTACTTCTCAGTCCCATAATAGAGTTGCCACAAAACACCAATTTCATTCCAGTATTTGTGAGTTCGCCTTTCCCGTCAATAATAAATACATGTCCACCACAAAGGGTTGCATAATTGTTCTATTTGTCGGGACGGGTTGAAGAGGGTTGGACGAAGCCTAATTTATTTATTCCGTCATGTCAGTGATACAAGCCCTGCCCTTTAGCTGGCAAAAATATACCAGGATACCCACTGAAATAGCCTAATAATGGTGGGTTACTGTTCAAAAATTCAGGAAGTAATTTACTTTAAGTTAATTTTTGACAATGTTGGAAATAGATTAATCATTATAAATAGCTGCAACTTCAAGCAGTATATGAGATAAACACACACCAAATCTTTCACTAACTTTATTTCCATAATTCCATGCTATCCCCCGGAATTTTTTCGAGATAAAACGTAGCTTATTTGTTAATCCTACATCAAAAAAAAGAAAAGATTCTGATTCATACATTGCACCCGTGAGGGGTCAGGATAGAATACTATTCCCCTCTGCCGCTGGGAGAGCATCTCGTAAGAGCCGAGTAACCCAGCACCCCCTTGCTGGTAGGCCAGCATCCGACCGCCAAGTGTCATAGACGTTCCGGTCGAGCCGCATTTGGGCCAGACTTACCTCCTTCCTCTTCCATCACATTAATGCTGCGGATCTAGTCTCATCAGGTCTCAATCTTCGAGGATGTAACGCATCGACAAAACGAGAGAGTATCTCTTGTTGTCCATAAGTCCATGGGCGACGGTGGCCACTTACCGTCAGGTGGACCATCTGCTCGTTTGTAACTTTTCGACCACAAAAAAAAATACAATTACAATAGAAGCTTACCGATGCTTTAAAAGCTGAAACAATATAGCATACTTTTTATCCCAGAAAAGAAGCACAGCATCTATGATGTAGAATTATGTGTGTTATATATTACGTATGGAGTGAGTAAGAATTGTCGAGATCAAATCAGCTTTCAAACAAGAAAACTGTATTAAAATCAGTCCATTATCCTGGGCATACAGATACGCAGATGCACACGAAGATTAATAAAAGGAAGGACCTAAATCTTGCAAACCGCTAGTGATCGAGATCGCTAATGCACTATAAATGCGTTCTCGAATATTTGAAAAGCACTGAATAGTATTGAATCCTTTTTTTACTTTACATTAAGAATCAAACGAAGTATAATATTCTTTTTATTCGATTCTCTATAGCATTAATCCATCTTTCTTTACAGGTATTTTGTACCTTTAGTAATAAAAAATAATTATTGATTTAAGAGGTTTGTTAAGTAGGTAAATAGTTTTGATTTAATAAGTGTGCAAGCTGTGGAATGATCTGCTTCCAGCGCTTTTTCCAGAGAGCTACAGTATGAGGGATTTTTAATGGCGTGTGTACTGGTTCCCACGTGGTCGACAACTCATCGGCAGCTCTTCGCGTACCATGGACGACGGTGGACATAGCAATAGGTTGACCTTCTGCTTGTTTGCCCCTTCTTGATAGTATGAATAAAAAAAAATAATAGAGTGAATATTGTCCATTGTATTGCAAGGTAATTTAATAATTATAACTAGTGCTAGGTCTTCTTAGACGATTACGTGAAGTATTTATATGATATAATCAGATGAAAGGAAACGAGATCGAGGTAAGTTTTATAAAAGGTATAAGTAACATTTCTTACATTCGTTAGTACTATATTAAAATATACAGGATAAGCCATTAAAACTATTTAACCTCGATAAACGTTACTAACTGTATATAATATTTACTCACAAATGCCTAGATTTTCCTTAAAAATAAAGAATTACTGCTACTACCACAATAATTTTATTCAGAGTAAACGTACTGAAATTCGGCTCGGCAAAAGAATATGTTATTTTTCTAGTTACTCTGCACATTCGTTATCCTCATTACCGTGTTTCATTTCGCTTCTTTCATAACACACTTTTTTATCTTATTAAAATCCTTGAATGTAACGAATGTGATATGAATAATGAAATTTCAGTTTCATAGCGTAGGTTGCGCAATCAAGATTCATTTATTAAATGAGTGGAAAAACTAATATAATGCAACCAAAATATAATACTTATTAAATTCGAATCGAGGATTCAGAGGGAACAACTTTGCCGTTGGAAAAGTGTTGTATATATGATATACGAGCGGCCTGCCCTCGCTTCGCTCCGGGTATTTGAAGCAATATCCATAATTGATTAAAAGATCGAGAAAGATAAAATGGAAAGAGGAAATAATTTAGACCTTTTTCAGAAAAGGAATTTTTAAATTGGATCAGTAGTAACAAAATGACCAAGTTCTAATAATTAAAAATGTATATGGCAACACTGCATCACCTATGTCACTAAGGATTACTGTATTTTTCTATGAGTGAAAGAATTTTTGAAATCGGATCTGTAGTTCCAGAGAAAACCTCCACTTTACAAAATGGCCACGTTATCGCACTTAAATAGCCATATCTTTTAAATTATAATATTTATGGCAACACTACATAGCCTATGTTACCCGTAAAGGATGTAGCTTTCTATTGGTGAAAGAATTTTCAAAATCGGTTCGGTAGTTTTGGAGCCTATTCGCAACAAACAAACATACGAACAATCAAATCCTTCCTCTTTATATAATAGTGTAGATAAGTGGAGATGAGTTTACTGTTTAATTGTATTAATCACTTGACAAATTTCATGATTCTAGACGGAAAGTTGAATGTTTTGGTAAAAATATAAAAAATTGAACATCCATTCAGAAGTTATTATTATCAAGATCAAGATATTAATATCAAGTTTATGATTTCTCTTGATGGATAATTTTTTTAATTATATATAATTACTACCGTACTGGTTGTATAATATGGCTAATTTCATGATTGTAAGTAATCGGGAAATATCCTACAACCTTTGATTTCCTAGTGACTATATAACTATATAATCGGTCATTAATAAGTTTGATTTCACAGCTTTGCAGGATTTTAGTTCTTATTATTTGATATTAATTTCAATCGGTCTGAAGTACATTAAAAAGGCAGGCAGGTTGCGGATATTAGCAACAACGTTTATAAATTAGTATTCGTGGGTAGTTATTATCTTATTTTGAGTACATAATAAAAACTTTTATTCCGATAGGATTGAGCCAGTTTTTTAGATGGTGTCGGGTAGTATAGTAAAGTATTCAAAAGTAATAGTGTAGTGTTTTTTGGTGGCGTGGTGCTAGGCCTCCGTTATTGAGGAGCACGTGAGTAATGTACTGTATTATTTTAATATTAGTAGCGAGGTCGAGCGGTGGAGGTGAGAGTTTGTGCATAACAGGAGACGTCTTTAAACCTGCTCTTTGGTCTCGAGCCGCAGGCTCCTAACATGTTAATATTGTCGTTCGAGTGTTACTACGTAGTATAGTTCCCATATTCTTATTACGGATACTTTCATAAATTAGCAATAGTATAAATAACAGTTACCTTACGTCGTTACAATGGTAAATAGTAGCCATTATGATTTTCGTTTAATGAGATAAAGTAAATTGCTGGAATCCGTAATGAGTGCAATTATGCAGACGACTATGAAACCAATCTGTTTCAAATTTAAACAGATGTGTCTATTTTAAATTCTGGATTGGTAAACTACATCAAATATACTTGATTCCGATGAAAATTCCGATTAAACTTTCACACCAAAGTTTATTGTATGCCAGTTCATAGAAATTATTGATACGACCAAAAATACGCTACAATTGATGGTAAATTATTAAATTATAATAGAATATTATTACTATATTCAAGCTGTATTTATTGAAATTTGACTACAAATGCTTATTTTATTTTTATAATATAATTATATCGCTGGTATTTCACGGAGTGCCTCTTTTTGAGTTCTTTCTGAAGGTCATCATTGTTAACTCCAAGATTATTCACATTAATATATCACTTAAATACATTTTTAATAAAATTCAGCAATGAGACCGTCATTCCTGAATTTAACTTGTTGAAAATTAACTTTCATAAAAATTGCCATCGGGAATAAATTTTTTAAAGTGTTCAGAATACACCATATTTCTTCAAATTAAAAAAATGAATGCCTTAAAAAAATTAATCAGTATTCGCTTTTGACCCATTTTCAGCGTTAAATTAAAATTATAAATAATGGAGATAGATTTCCGGGAGTAGGAGAGGAGAGGAGGTTTTTATTGGAAATTTTGTCGTCTATAATATTTTTTTTTGAAATTTCTTAAATATAATTTTAAAAAATATTGGCGAAAAACTAAATGCTTTAATAAATCCGTTGTAATTTTAACCAATTGTACAATCGAATCTCCCTTGTAGTATTATAATTACTCACCTAGCACCTAGCGCATCGCATTCCCTATGATAAATATAGAAAACCATTTTTATAGGAAACTATAAATATTATCTTAAAATACTCACATTGTAATAACATGGGGGCTAGAAGTTTTTCTGTACCACAGATACACTTGATAAAAGACGAGACGAAGACTAATAACGTTTTGATTGTCTGTCCTTTTTATGAAGTGTAAAGTGTGATTTTAACTTAACTCCTTAAACATGAAATATTATTATTTTCTATCTATATATTATGTTTGAAGGTCTTGTAATTAGAAGAAATAACTCAAATGATTTTATTGAAATATTAGATACAGATACTCCATAAGCTTATACATAAACATATAGTCTTTATACCCTAAACCAGCAACCCTTGGTGGTATCTGTTCCTAGACTGGCTTGCGACCACCAGTGAATCCGACAGTCAAGTGTCTGACGCGTTCCTGTCGAGCCGCATTTGGATTAGACTTACCCCTCCCTCTCCCATCCCGCTAATGCTGCGGTTCGAGTGGACTCTCGGTTGTCACTCAAACCGTAGCATTCTTCTCTTCGTCCTCTTTCCTCACTCTATCTTCGAGCCGCAACGCATCGACAAAACAAGAATTACTCTGGCGACTGTGGCCACTTACCAGGTGGGCCGTCTATTTGTTTGCCCCTTAACTGCCATAAAAAAAAATTAAAAACATTTCGAAAAACTTATTTTCGAATAATTTGGTTGGATATTTAAGGCAAAAAAAACTTACTATTTAAGTAACTGTATATTTTTCATATAAAATTTAAGAATAATGTCTATGATGAACTTTTCAGGCAATTCTGTTAATATTAAACACTCTATTTATCAACACAGTTGACAACTTATTATTCTTTTTTATTTTATTTCGAGTATACTCACGTTTAGACGATATATAACTTTCGTTCCGATAGAATTGAGCCAGTCTGTCAAGAGCCCAATACAAATAGTGAGAGTAATAGTAGTTTCTGAGGAAGAGTGAGTAATGTACTTTATTATTGTCTGTAGTGAGGTCAAGCAATGGAGGTGAAATTTTACGCGTAGTAGACATCATTAAACCTGTACCTGAGCCTCAAGCTCCAGGCACTGTTGTTGGTCCGTCTAGATTGCATGCTGGTGTTGTCGTTTAAGTATTCTTAATAAAACTGGAAGTATTTTGGTATAAATATTAAAAATACATTATAAAACCTATTAGATACCAAAATTTTAAACGAGGACGATATTCCAAGTAAACAATGAATACTAAAAGCTTGTTCCAGAAATCAGGAAGCACAAACCAATAGAAGAATAGCATTTACGGGACGTGACTCGATTACGGCTAACGAGGGGACTGATATTAAAAATCTGGGGTGGATTATATTTCATAATTATATTTGTAGTTAAATTTTATTTTTATTTTACTTGTAGGTAGTTTTATACATGGAAACATTGAAGAAAACTTAGTAAGATAAGTCTTTGCCTATATGCTCACGTATGTTTGTATGCTCATCACGCAAAAACTACTGGACGAAATTAGATACTGTTTTCACAATTATATGCTTAATTTAAGTAAGACGTCAGAAAATAACAATTATTGTAATTTAGAAATGTTTTCGACCAGCGAATCGAGAAAATCTCTTATTTTCTGCTATATTATTTTATCTTAATAAAAAGACTTTTGTCACAATATGACCATACCACTTCTAATTATAAATATTTATATTAATTAAGAGTAATTTCTAAGATAAAAATAATATAAAATGCTTGTACATTTAATTGCTACAAATATAAAGCACACCCACGAGAAGAAAGCGCGTCACATAAACACCGTTCATCTTCATCAAGCCTGCGGTTTAATAACGCGGACAATACTCTTGTGTCATGTTTAACGCTATCATTATACTAAGCACAGACAATATTATTATAATTAAGATTAATTTACGTCTTGTATATACATTTAATCTCATAATAACTATACCATTATAAGCATAAACTGTAAGACGAGGAGATAAAAATAAAATTGAAATAAATTTTGTGAGTGAAAAATGGTGAATAGGTGATTGCGTAGATATTAACTGTTTAGCTATTTATTTATCTATGGAAGCATTTATTCAACAACTTAAACCTTATCAATAATAGATACTCGAATCATGAATCCTCATATTTTAGGTCTTTGCTCTGATTGCTTTTGCTGACATGGGGGACAGTAAAGGGTTGATAATTGTATAAAGTGCGCTTTCGTAATCCTATTAGAACTTACGATCGCTAAGGTTCAGGATCGTGTCAGCGACAATATCTTGAAAAATTGTTTATAAAAGTATAGTCTATAGTCTAAAAATTATTAACAATTTCTTAAACTTATTCAGTCTTATTACAAAACGCGGTTTACCTTAAAACCCAGATTTAAACTCCGTATAAACCATGGTCTATCCAAAAATATTATTAGAAAGTGTGGTTTAGCGGTAAACCATGGCCTAAATCATAGTCTAACATTAAACCTAGGCGGTGCCTAGTTTATCGATGGTTTAAGTCGTCTCTCAAATTTCTTCTATAAGAAGGTGAGCGTCTCTTTTGTTGTGTTGCGAATGGGAAATGGTTATAAACGTAGTCGATATGATTGACATTGAGGATAATGAAACCATTAAGTTATTGGAAACCCACGCCGACTCAACACAAACTTTCCTCGGAATTCCTATTCTCAGATCGTTTTTTTTTTGTAGGTTCATAATTTTAAATAGTGTCGTTAGATAGAACTTTTGAATGGAATTTTCTATTTGAAACTTTGGTCACTTATAAATTCTAAAGCTAAATGAAATTTGTTTAACTTAGCGATAGTTTTATTTGTTGTTATGGTTTCATATAACAGGAATATTGCGTTTCATTTTATTACTAGCAAATACAACATAAGTAATATGCATAAAACTAAGAAAAAATGCAATTAAAAAAATTTAGTAATGCAAAATAATAAAGTCTCAATATTTTAACTCTCCCAAACATTATTTAATCATTAGCGTATTATATAAACATTTTTTTTCTGAGCATACGGAACGTTGTAATAGAATGACGAGTGAATGAACGTGATCTTGGTATTACTCTGTAATTAATATTTAGACCATGGTTAAAATGACGGTACTAAGAAGTCCACGGTTTATATCAGTTTTGGAATACGAAAAAATTTAAGCCATGGTTTTGCACATAAACTTGGACTGGATAGTACAGATTTAACCCAGGGTTTTTCTTCTTTTTTGTAATAAGACTAATTATGTTCTGCTGATCAACAAAGTTACAGGTGGTCAAAATGCCGTAACTTGTTTTGAAAAAGTATATTACGACCTCTTTTTTGCTTAAATTAGCCGTGCACTGGTATTCCCCTAGATTATATAGATAGACTCAAGAAATATTATTTTAATACAATATTTAAAATAATATCAAAATAGTATTTGAATATTTCCAAATTCAGAAAATAACACATAATTTATATGTATAACAATTATCTTATATAATTCACATTTAAAAATAAACAATGACAAAATTGAAATCCGTTTAGCATTCAGTTTATGTGTTTTTTTATAGCAGACAAGGTGCAAACGAGCAGATGATCCACCTTATGGTAAGTGGCCACCTTCGCCCATAGACATCGACAAAACAAGAGAATATCTTGCGTTGCATCCTCGAAGATAGAGTGGGGAGGGGGAGTGAAGAAAAAACATGCTGCGGTTTCAGCGAACTCTAAGCAAGTCCACTAGATCCGCAGTATTAATGGGATGGGAGAAGGACTACATGCGGCTCGACTGGAACGCGTCTAGCCGCATGTAGTCCTTGGCGATCGGATTCGCATGCTGGTGTTCGCAAGCCAGTCGAGGAACAGATCCCCTACCACCAAGGGGTGCTGGGTTATTCGGCACTTACGAGATACTCTCCCAGCGGCGGAGGGGAATAATATTCTAACCCGTCCCCTCACGGGTAAACTGACTGACTATCAAACATACATATTTAAAATAAGTAAAGAATATATTATAAGGAATACTAATTACACTATGATAATATATTATTATGAAAACACTACACTATAAATACTTTATACTAACTACGTTATTATGTTTTAAAAGAAAAACTTCTGTGCATTTTTCTCAGAACCTTTTAATTTTTTGCTACAAAATGTTGACGTTTAATATCTTTAGTTACGTTGAAGAATCGATTTCCATTAATACCGCTAGGCGAATACCTTTTAGAATTCTTAAAGTTAAGTACAAATGTTGTACGATATTTTCAACAGTTGATGTGTGTGCAATTTCTTTTTATACAATTCACTGTCTGCTTACGAATTTTAACGGTGTAAAGCTGCGTTTTCACCAGAGATGTGCGAGGATGTGTAGCAAGGAATGTGTTTGTTAAGAACTAATAGAATTGCTTTATTTACCTAGCCGTGCTTTTACTTACTTATTCCATCTATTGATGAATTGATGGCATCTGTCTGTCTGTTACACAATCAGACTTAAGTCACAGAACAGATTTTGATGAAATAAGATTTAGGGATAAAGCAGAGCTTGTGAAAGGACATAGGTTATGATTTATCGCGAAAAAAATTCTTTTAAACACAAACTAAACAACTGTGTGTTCAGTTACGCCATCTATCAACATGGGGACAAGTGCATGGCGACCTGTATGGCCGTTATGCTTTTGGGAATTAGTCATATATAAATTAAAATGTAAAATATACCGATACAGCAGTTAAAATGTGAAATAAAACCTAAATATATGTGATAAATTACATACGGGCGAAGCTGGTATGGGGCGACTAGTTATTAATAAAAAGAGAAGCTGACTTAATGACTGACAAATCAACGCAGGGCCTGAACTATAAGGGTAAGAAACTTGAAATTATGCACAGGGATTGTTTTTATAACTTAGAGGAGAAATAATAGAGGATTTTTGAAAACTCACCCTATAAGGGGGTAAAACGGGGGTGCAAAATTAGTATGAAACCTTGCTGTTATTTAAATGAAGTTATTTAAATGAAATTCAGTATGAAGGTTTTTCATTGAAAGTCATGAAACACGTGCAAAATATTTTTTTTAATTCATTCCATAAGGAGGTATAAGGGGGGTGCAAAGTTAGTATGACTACCTCATGAAATTATTAAATATGTCTACAGATGATCTGCTGTAGGGTAACTGCAATATCGCAAACGAAGTTGCGGGTAAAAGCTAGTCTTATAATAAGACTGAAATATTCTAGAGGACAAGGAGTGAAACTTTTTTTTTCGTCTAAAGTTATAACCTCTTTTTAAGAGTACTAAATGAATCTGGAGTACAAACATCTCCAAACAAAAAAGTAGCATAAAAAAGTGAAAACAAAAGGTCGAACTGGCAGACTTAATGCGCTACTTTAACCTACATGCGAGTTAATAACATAGATTAACTCCACCCGCCACAGCCTTTCAGGGTAAAATATACCTGCGGTTCTGCCTTAATACACTACTAAGATTTAAATTACATTTCTATAATATCTGGTTTTTTTTTTGTTTATTTTCGTCGGTATGGAATGGATTGTCAGTCCGAAGGCTCTGGTGAGAAAAACTTCCTAGTGAATCCTAAAAATATCTAGTGTAAGTATATTGATTCCTAGACAGTGATAATTGACTTTTCAATGAAAGCCGAAATTAATAATCAATTCAATATGGATTTTGGATAGAAAATAGATTCCAATTTTTCGTGTATTCAGAATTTTTGTATAAAAATTTAAATATTTTGTATTATAAAAAGGATGATTTTCTTGCAAAAAGGTTTAGTTATTATCTAAGCTCGTGTAACTTCAAAGTGTTCTGTTTTAGAGATATTTTGCTGAATATTTTATTAGTAAAGTTACTGTTTTAGTGAAGAAGTGTTAAATAATAGCATCGGGAGGTCAATCGGTGGAGGAGAGTGTTTACTGGTAGTAGAAAGGACTTTTAATTTTTCACATATTGTAGTCTTTTGAGCGTTATTGTACAGTTAAAACCTTTAAAAAAATAAAATACTACTTGTTAGGGATGCTGACCACAATTATTTAACATCAATACCACAAGAAATAGATCTTTTAGATTTGTCTATTTATGCAATACACTGTTAAATAAATATCGTGGTTAAAAAGTGAAATAACACTGAAAATCAAATCCAAATGAAATTCACGATCAAGTAAATATTGAATCACGTAAATGTATCAGATACAAGTTGATTTATCTCTTTTGGTGGAATGTAACGAGGCCATTATACAGGGAAAGGGATTTTCCGCATTATTTAATATGCAAGGATATTTTGTCCAATCAACGTTTATTGTCATATTGTTCACACAATATCTTTCCAAAAGTTACATTTATTATACTGGCCGGCAGCTACTTTAACGTCTCAGCAAAAATAGTGTGTTGGTATTGGTAGTTTAATTCACGACGTTTACTCAAATAGTGATAGTGATTTCTGTGCATTCAAAGTAAGAAGTATACTTAGATGCCTTTACTATAATAACTACTGCTACTACTACTACTTCTACTACTATAATAATATTCAAGATATGGTCTTTATCACAAGGAAAACTATACATTTAGTTATATATTACAAGCTGACCCGACAAATATTGTTTTGCCATATAAATTTTAAAAAATTGGGATGGGCCACCCTTATCACATAAAGGTATAAAAAGTAAATGTTGACCTATTCTCAGACCTACCTTAGCACACAAAATTTCATAAAAATCGGTCTAGCCATTTCGGAGGAGTTTGGTAAGTAACATTGTGACACGAGAATTTTATATATAAGATTATTACAATAAAACTTCAAGTTATCTAAATAACGGTTGCTGCCAACATTAAATAGAATAGTTTTAGATTAATTGTCTTCGATCAAATAATATAAGTACTGTTTTATTTACGTTTCCACTAACAAATTCTTAAAATTTTAAATAAATATACATAATACAGAAATTAAGGTAAGATGATCAAAATCCGTGAGTTTTAGCAACACTTTTGATAGCCTTTGACGGTATGGTAGTGTATCCCGGTAATTTCAAGTGATTTCATAGGGTGTATTTCTAAAGGTGATTTCATAGAAAAATTGATACGCACTTTTTTGACATTTTATAATATTTTTTATTTTATAATATATTTCGTTGTTTAAAGCCCTGTAAATATTAAAGTGTAAATGTTAAAGAGAACTTTTTTGCAGAGATTTTAATTTCCTACAAAATGACCAAAAGCGAAATTTGAAAAAAAAAATTTCGACGATTTACAATGAAAATAAATTTATTGGCAAGGGGAACCCCATGCGCCAGCTAAATTTTCAAGATATCAAGCTCATCTTTTAGGAGTTTTTTTTGTCTAACAAAGAAACTTTTTAGATGTACTTACTCAAAAAAAAAATATTCTGACGCAATCTAGTAAACACTGTCTTAAGTAATAATAAAGCTCTCTCTTATTACTTAGTTAATTTAAAAGTATCTACTACTATTACAACAACTCTACTACTATTACGAATTACATGAAAGGTTAAATGCTTTAAAATGAGATTTTCGTATGAACACGTCATAACGCTTCGCTTCGTCTATACTATCAATTATTATAGGAAATTCGTCGAATCGAAACCTTTGATTCCATTTTATTTCATATCGATAACGTTTTCTTTAGCTTTATTTTTCTAAAAATTTATGACATGTACTTAAGTTTATTAAGTTGCCACATTGGCATATCGTTAAATATTAATATTGACATGCAGTTTTCAAGTTACAAATAAGCTGATAGTCTTCACATGCTTACCAGATCGTCACAAGTTATAGCTCAGAACCATCTCGAATAAGTAACTTTTCAAAGAAATAAAACTTCATCAAATCATTCATGGATGGTCCATTATCTTGGACGCTACGATGCCACGGGGGACATACACATATTACAGTCGTTGTAGTGTTGGCAGTTAAAAAACATTTTAATTTTTAATATTATGCTAAACAAAAAATATTAGGCATCAATAAAAATATTTAGCCCGAAGGAGCTTTGATTTTTTACAGGAAAAAAAGTAGTCTAAGTTTTAATCAATGTTATAGATTATCTGAATTAAAATCAAATTTAATCGATATCTATTTAGCCATTTTTGTGTGAATTAATAACCAACATTAAAACATAAAGTTATATACATTTATAATTTATTTATATTTACAGATTTATTTGCTCAGAACGATTAATACACGTATTAATCAACAAGAAGATTAATTACTACGTAACAAAGACGCAATATCTACTGATATACTCTATCTTCTATATACTAAGGTCGTCCCCTTGAGAGAAAGGACATAATGGATCTAAAATGTGTGTACACGATATATTGGTAGTCTAAGATAAAATCGAAGATATGTAAACAGATGAGAACAAACACGTCTAGACAATAGACATTCAAAGTTATTAAACTAAGTATTATTGGAAGTTTAGAAACTATTCAAATATACCGTATATAGTTATATATTGAAGAAAATAAAAATTACATTTGTTGTCTTGAAGACGATGGATTTGGATAATCAAAAGTCATCCTAGAACTCAATTTATTGTCATTAAGGCTACCAAAATAAAGAAAACCTATTTCTAGGAAAACTTTTAGTAGTTAAAATGTAACTAGAACTCAATTTTGAACCATAAAATAAAAGTAAGCAAAAGCTATCGTAGAGCTCAATTTCTTTCCGTTAATGGAATAAAAATATAAACTTTGTGTAAATTCTAAACTTTTATTGGTTAAAATTTAGCTGCAAGCGGTCCTTGAACATATTTTCTTCCACCAGGAGAAATGTAAACCTTACTTTATACATTTAACTTCTAGTCTCCGAAAATTGACCACAAAGTCTCTTGGAACTCATATAGAACGATCCTAGAACCCAATTGCTTTTGCTATTAATTTTAAAGACAGATAAAAATGCAATTAATTAAATTACTTTAAGGAAAGTCTTATTTTCATTGTTAAACAAAACATATTGATTCCCTTTGACAATTTTCGCAGAAAAAATGTGTAGAGTATCTTGTTATTGCGTCTTCGGATGCAAGTCGATGAGTCTCCTTGAATCAAACCCTTTAATCCTCAAGAAGGCGGAACTGCTTGATTCTGTAGATTTCTTTTCATCTTTTATTATCTATAGAAGCTGTTTGATCAGCTGTCTATTGATGACACAATAAGAAGTTATATTTTTTTCTTTTCGGTTTTTTTCTTTCATTATCTTCCGAGTCTTTGAATGAATACATGTATATCTTATTATAGACTAGAAATTGAACCACCCTTGCTTAGCTTAGTAAACAATCCAATACTTCTTCTATTAACAGCGACTTACTTGACATTTAGAACTTATTCTCTATAACTCCACTCTTTGCTACAGTCTTGGAATAGAATAAAAAGGACTATTCGCAAATATAAAGTTATCAACAGTGTTGCTAAATCATCTAAACATCTAAAGATATGGGTAGGATAAACAGCAATATAACTTTCTAATAACCTAATTAATCTACAAACGAGTTCTCCTTAAATCTAAAACAAAACTAAGGCATATCAAAGCGAAGTTCTAAACACGCTTGTAAATTAATATCGTTCAATGTGAACTAATTAATAACCCTTTTATTTTACAGGAACTTTTCCTTGACTATAAACATTTCCCAGTAAAAAGCTACATCATACATGTGGCTTATGATTTATATTATTTTATTAATTAGAACTTGAGTTGGTAGTTAGTCTCTTTAAATCTCCTATAGAACAAATCCAGTTTCAATTCTATTACAATGTTACTTTTAAAGAGAGAGAGTTAGGGGAGGAGGTTTTGACGTAGAAACCTTCTGTTTTATTCCTGTTTCCGCAACGTACACAACGGAAGCTCTCAAAAGGAACACATTTTCCCTGTTTTTGCAACATTTATCAATTCGCACCAGTCGTTTCTCAGATTAGGTTATAATATATGTCGGGGATTTTAAATGGTGTGGAGGAAGGAGTTGAGGGGAATATCGGAGAACACTAACAGAGGTGATGATATTGAATGGACTATTGGGTAAACGCAACGTAGATACTTCTACTTAAGCGATAAATAATCAAATATGATCTCTAACAATTACGAGAGAAACCTAAGCAGTGCCTTGGACTTGTGACCAAGGTGTAGGCTTAAGGAATTCCTTTAAGTCATCACGACACTCGCCTCCACTGTTAAGGCTCTCTGTTTAAACCTAAGGTTAATCTCACATAAACCTAACCTAACACAAGACGTGGCAACTAGATTGTAAGATTGTACGTGACCTTGATCGGACAGCACTCCTAGCATTAACACTAACACTATTCAGAGACTACTTCACTTCTTGAAAAGCCGCGCCCGACTAAGACTTTAGTCAGACTGTCGATAGCATATAAAGGGTCGAGGAGGCCATAGATACCGATGACGATTCGATTATTCGATAGTCTTTTACTATTCTCCGACATATATATATTTGTAGTTTAGAGTAGTCTAGAGAGTTAATAGTTCAATTGAAATAATTAAATAGGGAAATTTTTTTATGATTATAACCTCATCCCTCATCATTCTTAGGCCTGTCTTTATTACAATATTAAATCAATAAAGTATTAAAAAGTTATATAACCTCGAAAGTTGAAAAGCTGTAAATCGCAAGATATTATAATCAAATATACGCAAAGTCGAAAACAACTTTGATTACTGAATGTTTGCTGAAGATTATACCATTTCGTGATGGAAGCCGCCTAAGCAATATTCTTTGATTAGTTTGTGTCAAACTTTCATGCCAATATTGAATGTACGACAGATTATTTAATATATTATTTTAGCATTTCTGTTTTTCTCATTTATCTCAATGATTTATCCTTTAGAATGTAAAATATGAAAGATTATATATTATTTATTTATAGGATGAAATTCCATAGAAATTTTCATCCCTTCTTCCTATAGCGCTTTATCACTTATTTCCATATCGTTATATTTTACATTTAAATTTATAAAATCAATTACTTTATAAACGACTAATTCTCAGACATAAACACACAACTCGACATAAAATTCATCCCATATTTAAACCCATTGAAACCTTGTCCATTCCCATACTCTAATCTATCTCTACCAAAGTTCATCAAAATTGGTTCAGTGGTGAGCGTGAAAGTGGCAACAGTCAGTTGGTATTATACAGTTTTGATATTATTCCAGTAAACATTTTGACATTATTCTATAATACAAACACACACATACACATCATACCCATGCACAACTTTATTTTTTTATTTTTTTTTCTCTTACTGAAATCCCATCACCTCTAAGTAACATCCAAGTTCAATACGATTGCATTATTTTTTTTATTTTATATGGAAATTAAATATTTGAAAACTGTTTTTGAGAATAGTAAGTACCTATACGAAATTTTTATTTAAGAAATTAAATATTCGATAAAATCGACAAAAACTGCTCCAATCTTAATACAAAAATGAATATTACTAATTTTAATACATAATAAACCGTAAATTTTTTTTAGTCTAAGTAATCTCTAAGTGTGTATAGCAGTGATGGGCCAGTGGTTGAGACTTCAAGTCTTACTCGGGAGGTCCGAGTTGGATCCTGGCCACACACCTCTGACTCTGAGTTATGTGTGTTTTAAGCAATTAAATATCCCTTGCTTTAACGGTGAAGGAACACATCGTGAGGAAACCTGCATTCCTGAGAGTTCTCCATGTTCTCAAAGGTGTGTGAAGTCTGCCAACTCGCACTGGGCCAGCGAGGTGGACTATGGCCTACCCTCCTCATTCCGAGGAGGAGACCCGGCTCAGCAGTGGGCCATTGAAGGGTCGTGATGAATCTCTAAGTAAGAAATTTTAATATGATTGATTACATTAAAAAATCATCCCAAAATTTTTGCAAAAGGTTGTTAATATTACTCATAAAAATCCCTTTACTGTATTTTAAACACACAATTTAAATTGATTTAGATACACATGTAAACTGGGGTGTAACACGTGTTTTGTTCACTTAATGAGTAAAGTTATTGAAGTAATTTTGTTTTCATAAAACGTACCTGACCTGTAAATCAAATTTAATGGCCCTCGCTGCATTTTTATGTCCACGCATAAATATTAATGCTTAACTCATATAGATCACGTGTGTGTGAATATTTTTACGAGTTTATACGTGTTTGATAAATAAAACCTGTGGAAATTGACCAAAAACTGATATCTGATTAATATTTTTATCAATAACTACTACTACTACTTCTATGGCTTTGGTATCCTTTTGACAGTAGTAATGTCAGAAAGGAAATCCGCGCAAACTTCTCTCAGTAGGTTTTGGAATTTTACTTGTAAACTGTTGTCGATTGTTGGCAACATCGTCAACTAAGGAGAACCATTCTTTAAACCAACATGATTTTGAAAGAAAATTAACACTAATTCGCTTGTACTCTGGAAAATCGATATTAATTAATAAAATCTGGAGCGCCATAAGAAATCGATTTTTTACATAAAATATCCCATCCCTACTGTCTTCTATAAGACATACACTGAGCAGCTATCTCCTTCTATGTAGACATTGAACAGTGTTTTCGGTTCTACTCTCAATTATAGTTAGTTTCTAGTTACAAATATGGTTAATTATGATGATTCAGTTAATTATCAATTATAATTATCACGATCCATGGCATCATTCAACGCGCTCCTGTACTCTAACACAAAATGGGATGCATTCCATGACGGGTGGACAGATCTGGTGCATGATTTGCTGAGGTACTCGGAGAATATTTTTTTTTAAAGGTTACTAGCAGTATGGGTCACATACTACTAGTATTCCTTTTACCCCTCCTAGTAAGCTTGCATGCTTGTATCAGGAGTGGGTCACGCCAGTAGTCCAATGGCCGGGATGTGAACCCACGACTTAGCGATCGAATCCAACGCCCGAATCACTGAGCTACTGACGCTTAAATGAATATGTTGTATGTTGTATTTTGTTTGTCATTTAAGTAATTTGTAATGTAATGTTCATCTTATTAGACGTCCTTACAGTCCCATCTCAATACATATAATATTTTGCCATTTACCAGAATATATTATGTATTCAAAACACAGTGATAAACAATATTAATACCAGAAACAGAAGTCAATTTGTAACGCCTTACTATCGTCTTCACAATCAGTAATAGCTTCATGGGGCTTCGTGTTCGCATCTATAATAAGATTCCACAGCCTATATTAAACTTGCTACTTCAACAATTTAAAACTCGTATCAAGAAGTCATTAATATATAAAGCATACTACAATGTACAGGATTACTTAAATGATGAGATTGCTTGGAATCTAAGAGACGTTGACTCTCAAGCTAAATCATTTGTATAACAACAATAGTGATACTAAATTAAGACCTATTTCGCTGATGTCATGTGTTGTAAAATCCTTTCATACTATGCTCAATAGACGATTAGAATGGTATCTTGAAAGGAACTATATTTTTTCTCCACAAACAACTGAGTTTAGGAAATCACAATCATGTCTGGATAACGTAACTCATTTAGTCACTCAGATTCAAGTAAGATTTACAAGAAACGTAGAAACAGTTGCTTGTTTTATTGACATATTGCATATAACAACGTGTCGATTGAGAGTATGGTAGTTACTTTAGATAATTTAAATGCTGGTTCCTTAATATGCCAATATCTATGGTCGTTTTTAAATGAAAGACATTTAAAAATTAAAAACGATACAGGAAATACATATTATGAAAGATGGACAAATAAAGGTCTTGCTCAGGGAGACCCACTGTCTCCTTTACTGTTTAATGTAGCAACCGTGGAAATATGTAGAATTATAAAAAATGTCCAAATTAGTCAATACGCTGATGGTATTGTATTCGAGTCGGAATAAAATTCAAGATAGTGCTATGAATATACAAAGAGCTTTAGATAGTCTTATTGTTATATTGAGTGAGTTAGGATTGGAACTTTCAAATACTAAATCTAAATTGTGTGTCTTTAGTAGAGGTCACAAACGACAAAATGTAACTATTCAAGTTAAAGGTTCAAATTTAGAAGCAATCGAAAATGTAAAATATTTAGGCATCTGGTTGGACAGATCTCTACGGTGGCGGAAACATATTGATAAAACTTGTGCAAAAGCAGGTAAATTTCTGCAAATGCTCAAGGTTTTGGCTGGTTGTGGATGGGGTATGCATCCTCAATGTCTGCGCCGACTATATACAGCTTTAGTAAGAAGTAGAATAGACTATGGGTCCTTTCTTTACCATAATAGTGCTAACACTCATTTGTATAAACTAGACAAATTACAAAATCAGGCTTTGAGAGTTGTAGGTGGATATATAAGATCCACACCTATTCATATAATGGAAAATGATCTCTGTGTTCAACCACTTTTAGTGCGAAGACTATATCTCGCGACAAAATATTGTTTAAAAAGTCAATCTTGCTCTAAAAATGACACTGTTAATTCTATCTCAGAACTCGGTTCATTATTCGGAAACAGGTATTGGTCTAAGAAAAAGAAACCACTTCTTTCGTATACTTATTTATAAACAAAAATTGATAATATTGATTTTTCAAATCCTTTAGAGATGTTTAAATTAGAGACATGGGTTACAAATTTTAGAATAATGGAAATAGTTAAGCCTAATTTAGATTTTTTAAATAAGTCAAAAAATAGTTTGGACAGTAATATATTGAAACAACAAACAATTCAAGAAATATGTGAGATTTATTCTGATTTTTACTCTATCTACACGGATGGGTCAAAAATGAATCGAGCGTAAGCTGTTCTTACTTTGATATTGTTTGTAATGTTAGTGGAAGTTTCAGGATTAATAATGAGATAAGTATAATGACTGCTGAGCTTACTGCTATATTTAAAGCACTATCCTACGCTGAATCAGTTACTAAGCAAAAGATTGTTATTTTTTCGGATAGTAAAAGTGCACTACTTCATTTTGTAAGTTGTGTTAAAGGAAAAAGAGGAATGTCATTTGCTTACAAAATACTGAATCAATTCAGCGTTTTTTGCTCTAGGGGGGTTACATTAAAGTTACAATGGGTTCCATCACACATTGGATTAAAGGGAAATGAGGAGGCTGACTCTTTAGCAAAACAGGCATTAATAACAGGAGATATTGTAGAAGTTAAACCAAATTATTCAGAGATCTTGATAAAATATAAAAAAGAAAGCTACAACACTTGGAAAGAGTATTTCGATGAGAGATCAAAATGTAAAGGAATCTGGTTTAAGAGTATACAAAGTGAGCCTCCTCATGTCCCATGGTTTGGAGATGGAAAATTGACGCGTCAACAAGTTGTTATGGGCCTCAGGTTGCGTTCTGGGCATATTCCACTAAATAAATTTGCGTTCATGATGAAGAAAACAAGCGCCAAATTGTGACATTTGTGGTGTCATAAAAGATGTGCAACATTTTTTAGTGGAGTGTGCTTGTAACGCAGGGAGGAGAAGTGAGCTAATTAAAATATTTAATATCAATTTATTAGACATTGGAATCTTCCAAAGCATTCTGGCTTTTCCTTTTTCGGAGATAGCCAGAATGCTTTATAGTTTTAAATTTAAATAGTACCTACATATAAGTATGTTATATTTATTGTTTTTGGGAACGATGGGACTGACATTCACACTTTGTGTAAAAGTCCCAAAATAAATAAAGAAATAAAAAAAAAAGTACTTTTAAAAAAAGTCTGGTTGAAATAAATAATTTTGAGTTTGAGTTAGTGTAAGTGGTACCGCTGTTCTAAATAGATGTAAAAAAATAAATAAAAATCTCTACCATCATAATTTACTACTAAACCATTGCATATGTAATACACGTAAAATATAGTAGTAGATAGCTAAGTACGTATGTTCCTTAACGTAAAAGTTTGTTGTCTTATTTGCGTCAGCTAATGAAGTTGATACAACTTACAAACTGTACTAGTTAGGATATGTTGCAAATTACATGTTAAGAATTTAAATTAACTCGAGATTTATTTTTCTAATATTGTAAAATATAGTTTAACGATTGTCATAGTAAAACTTTTAATGGTAGTCTGTGGTTCTGAACTTAAATTTTTTAAAAATTATCTTACACAATGTTTCATATTACATAATATGAAACTAGAAGAAAAATAAATGCACACGTATTTTTTCTTTTTTCTAAATATGAGCCTGGTAATGGTTAAAATCAATTTTGAAGTATAATCTATTCTAAAAAGGCGTAAACGCCAAATGACGTCATATATACGGTTGCATGGCGATGTCTTTGTTTTAACAAGTAAGGCGGGCATTAACTTATGCCGCTGTAAATGTGACGTCATCACATATGTTTTAGTTTTTAGTTTTTTCTACTAAAAATCAGTTATTTTTTTTAAACTCAGGGAAGGTAAATAAATAAAGAAACGATATTTTTGTTTTATGCGCTAATTTTTTTTTAATGTTGTTATTTAATAACAATAAATCTTTGAATTACGGATTGAAAATAAATTCCAAATTCAAATTTGAGTAAAATTCAAATTAAGAATATAGTTTCAATCCATAATACTAAGATTTTAGATTGATTATTAATTTCAGCCGTAAAACGAGAACGGACGGACCGATTTGGCTAATTTTGATTTTGAAATATTTCTAGAAGTTCAAGAAAGGTTTTAAAGGTGAGAAATGCTAAAAGGATTTTGATTTTTTGTCTTAGCGAAGCAAGGACAGGTAAGCTAGTTACAAAATGTATTAAAATTTAAAAGAAATTTTATATTTATTAACTTGCTGTATTTTTTACAGCTTCAGTTAGTGATGTACTAATTAATGTATTATCTATTCGATTTCTTATAGCAATCGATTTGTAAAAAGTTTTTTATTGCACAATACTTTGTAATATTTATTAATTAAACAGTTTAAAATTAAATTTTATGTAATTATTTAATTTATAAAAATTTAAATTCTTGATATTACAGTGTTGAACATTAACTAAGAAATTGCAACACTGCACTGGTGCAAACAGTATATATTTTATTGTAGTGAATTAAAAGACAATTTTGGAGTTTTGCCAGGACAGATGGATCCATGGCTATATGAGACAATGGCTTTGTCTTTTTCATAGTAGTAATATGATGAAGTAAAGCAGCTTCACTTGTAACAAACAATATAAGTCAACGGAAGTCAATTTTAACTTCCTTCTAATGCCAATACTGTTATTTGGTATCTTGGAGCTGATCTGATGATGGAACCAGGAGGTGCTTACTGGAATTCATCAGTGGATACTAATAAACTCCTACAATTTGTGATCATAGATTTGTTTTGATCATAATGTTATATTTGTTACATGTTTTGCTGTATATTTTCTAAAAATCTTATTACAATTATAATTAAAAAAGCGAAGCAACATAGAAAATCCTCTATTAACGTTATTATACTGATATCTCTAAATTATTTTCTCTGTGTATACCTTTAGCGAGAAAGGCATAAAGTATTTATTCAATGTTAGCCCGGAGCTGCATTTTGGTGAATATAAAATTTTAGTTTTCATTTCAAAGTAAATCAAATAGCATCAGAATTTAAAAAATTGCAAGTGCATTTTCACGTGCTTTTTATCTGTAGTGGATTATATCATTAACTATGATATTCATTTATAAAATATGGTTTTCTCATAGCGAATATCCTGACTTTATAAAAAAATCAAAAATACATTTGCATATAGAGCAAGAGCTCGCGATAATCAGACTTTCGTGATTTTATAAAACCTGAAAGTTTCGCTGTGTATGTTTCTAATAGATAAATGATATTAAATTTCGATCACGGTTAAATATCTTACATATTTATTAATTAAGTATATAACATTGGTCACTATTATTAATTATTATTGTAACGATGTATGTGGGGGAGAGCTGAGATGCCGGACAGAGGGGGAGTGGAGTTTCGATGACCGAGTATTGGGGCGCCAGTACGTCGCTGACTGCACGATGCTGATGAGATGGTCGAAGTCCGAACGGTAGCAATAATAGGAATCCCGGGTTTCGGCTGTTGGCGTTGGACAGTGTTCGCGGGTGTCTCCTTACAGAGAGCAGACGCTCGATCGCTGGATTAGATTACCCACTGAAGTGGACACCGAAGTGGGTCGGCCGCAGCTATACGATTTGATATTAAAAAAGTGCTGGCGCGATTCAATTGACTGGTTGCGCCATCTAGTTTGATTTTGTTGAGTTATCTGTACTAGGTCTTGTTATATTATTATTATAAGGGGATGCAAAAATTCTAAAATTCTGACACTGATCAGTAAGAAAACTTACCAATTTCATGTCATATAGTGAGATAGCACAAAAGCAGTGCAGTGAGCAGATGGCCCAGTGGTTGAGACTTCAAGTCTTACTCGGGAGGTCCGAGGTTCAATCCTGGGCACACACCTCTGACTCTGAGTTATGTGTGTTTTAAGCAATAAATATCACTTGCTTTAACGGTGAAGGAAAACATCGTGAGGAAACCTGCACTCCTGAGAGTTCCCAAAAAGTTCTCAAAGGTATGTGAAGTCTGCCAACCCGCACTGCGCCAGCGTGGTGGACTATGGCCTAACACCCTCCTCATTCTGAGGAGGAGACCCGTCTCAGCAGTGGGCCATTGAAGGGTCGTGATGATGAGTGAGATAGATAGAATGATACGGTACAAAGGTGAGTTAATAGTAATGAGTGATAAATACTAAATTTCTGTCTTTAGGAGCAAATTAAACAACACTTAATGTTTGCGCATAAAAAAATTCGTCACATATTTCGTATTTTCATTTGAAAATATTTTCATTGAAAAATAAAAATCATATAAAGAATTTCAATTTAAGTTGTTCTTACAAAATAAACTGCAAGTTAGACTTAGAACGTAATGCTTTTAAGTCTGCGTCGGTCAGTTCTGACTTTGAAGCAGTTAGGTCAAGACTATTTCTTAACTGGTCTTACTGCGCTACAGTGTACACTTTAACGATTATATGGAACAGCAATTCTATCGAAATTATACAAGTGCTTTTTGGTTTTTAGAGAAGTAAAAGCAAATAAAATCTATTAACACTGTTGATAACTTGATTTTCTAATACCATCTATTGATTTATCTTAAGAGTAACCCTATGCGAGGACTTATAAATTCTATCTCAGTAAATTAGCTCAGATAAGTTTGACAGAGACTTTGACAAGTAATTTCATAAAGCAAATACTGAATTGTGACTAACCTGAAACGCAATTCCAAGGCGCTACAGGCGCATTATCTTATAGGTTATACTTTACATGATGGTTAATATAATATCATAATTAATATACAATTTTTTTATAGGGCATATAAGCAGATGGTCCACCTGATGGTATGTGGCCACCATCGCTCATGGACATTGACAAAACAATAAATACTCTCTTGTTTTGTTATGTGTTTGTCTTGGACATCGACAAAACAAAATAGAGTGGGGAGGGGGAGGAAGGAAAAAATGCTGCAGTTCCAGAAGACCCTGAGCAAAAGCCCAGTGTCTACTAGATCCGCAGCATTAATGGGATGGTAGAGGGAGGGAGTAAGTCTAGTCCACATGTGGCTCGACCGGAACGCGCTGGTCGCATCGCATGCTGGTGGTCGCAAGCTAGTCGGGCAACAAATCTCCTACCACCAAGGGGGCGCTGGGTTACTCGGCACTTACGAGATGCTCTCCCAGCGGCAGACGGGTATAGTATTCTAACCCGTCCCTCACGGGGCAAAATTGAACTCAATATCTAATAGGCTTGTAACATTTTGTTTGCTCTTATATATTTATTTCAAGAATCTTAGGAAGTTTGACCAGTCATTCTATATAGTATAAATTAAAGAGGGTTATTGTATATGCGCAGATTATTAGTATAACGGCTTGATTAGAATAACCGCCTGGGGTTAAAATTCAAACACAATCTATTCAGCGTTTCTCCTAGATTAATATAGAATATTTCCGTCATGACAGCGTATTTATTTGGTTAGCTTTTATCTTTACGTTGGCATAACTGGCACAACTTCTAAAATCAACTGTTACTCGTATTAATGTTGCCAACATCATTACTAACTAATCAGTATTACCAGCATCAAAACAGAATGCTGCTCAAATTAGCGTTGCCAACATCATAATTAACAATAGTAAAAGGGTAGTGGAGTGCATTTGGTAAAGGAGTCAATAATCCTACAAAGGGGTCGCTTATCCCTGGCGCTGCTCGGCTTTTAATCAAAGTTAATATTACTAGTGATCCGTCCCGACTTCGCACGGGTGGACATTCAATACACCAGCGCGTCGGTGTGTATTTTTGCACAGTGTTTGTTTAAATCGATATTATTAATTTCGTAATATCTTTTGAATGGAATGTCCGATTTTATTCAAAAAGTTATCAACAGATATTGAAACAGACTTGAATACGAAATAATTTATTTGGATAAGAATTAATACAAAGGTATGGATAACATGATATGGATGTCTGATTTTGATAGTCATTTCTATAAACTTTTAAATAGTAAAAAATTGTTTATAGTGACATAACTACACTAGTTGGACATAATATGGTCTCTAATATTTACGAAGTTTTGTGTAAATATTGATACGTTCTATAATATTGTTAAACATATTTTTGTTTTATCATCAATACTTTCTGCACCGCATGCGATGAAAGACATTTTATGGCTAATTTTTTTGCACCATGGGTTGGTTTTAGTAAGAATTTTTGAGGATTTCTAATTTTTTCTAATAATAAATATAGCCTATGTTACTTAGGGATAATTTAGCTTTCTAATGGTGACAGAATTTTTAAAATCGTTCCAGTAGTTTTTAAGTTTATTGGTTACATACAAAAATACAAATATTTTTTCATGATGATATAATTTATAGTAGAATATATATAATTATTGCAGTGGTATCGCAAGTTTAAGTAATATTTGCTGAATAGTAACAGGTATAGCTACCGGCACGTAAGTATAGGTATGAAGTGACTATTAGGGCCTTTTTAGCAGGAGGCGCGAGGCGAGAGCAGCACGTCACACGCGATTGGTTCTTATGCGACGTTTCAGTTCCCACGCGTCTGCTATTTGTCAAAATAGTTTACTATTTCATGTCATGAATGAAACTGCCAATACAGGCACGCAGCACGCTTACAATGCGCAACTTTCCCCCACTATTTTTGCTCAGACCTAAAGCTGGCTGCCGGCTACTATATCACTTCTCAAAATGTAAACAATAAATATCAATAGCGATGATGGAATGTAAATGTTGAAAGTCAAATTAGTGCGGCGTATATCAGAGCCTAATAAGTACAAATTATGCAAATCCAAGACCCCGTGTCCTCCGTTTGTCATGTTAATGTGGAAAGTTAGTTCTATTTCAATTTCCAATTTATCCCGCGCACGCAGTTCAAGTAATCATACACGACTTACAGTACTTATGAAAATAACGCTATAAAAAAACTCTTTACATTGTATTATTTTTGATATTTATCGCTTTAAACTTACCTTAACTTACTTTGAAGGCATTAAGAACATGTGAGGAATCCTACACGTATGTAGCAAGCCCGAGGCGCTCTACTTTCTGTCAACTGCATGTTTTTGGTAATAACGATTTTTACTGTTACGTATAAACAGTGATTTATTTAATAAATCGTAATAGGTAATGTCGGTTCCTTTCCATGTCCAACAATTTTTTTTTTAAAGATTAGAACACTGTCTAAGTAATTATTGCCTTTTTATATTATTCAGACTATAGATAAAACTTAATTTAATTAAAGTTTGTTGTTTCATCCGAAAGGCGTTTACTCTCGCTATTAGTAATGCGTGTTTTAATTGACATATTTACAATGCCTTACAAAAAAAAATATTAGAAAACGTGAT
This sequence comes from Limenitis camilla, assembly GCA_905147385.1. Taxonomy (NCBI): domain Eukaryota; kingdom Metazoa; phylum Arthropoda; class Insecta; order Lepidoptera; family Nymphalidae; genus Limenitis; species Limenitis camilla. The sequence continues at coordinate 9,499,266 of LR990240.1, forward strand.
AAAAATTATTTTACAAAAAAATTTACAGACTAAACTGAAAAATGCAATAAAAAGTTGAAAATAATTACACCTAAATAATTTTAAATTCGGTCGATCGGTATATATTAAAAATACTTATTGGCAAATATATAACCTCCTTCTTTTTTGGAGTCGCTTAAAATATTTTACAAGTTGTCATTTAACAAAATGTCGTCAATAGCCGTTGCAAGGAAACGTGCCCATATAGCTTTAGATTCTTTTCACACGATACGACGACGAAAACGTTTGCGATTTTACCAACATTCGATTATGTAATACATAATTATACATGTCTTCGGTACAGATATAAACCCTGATTAACAGTAAGTAGACCACTTTGAAAATTTGAGAACCTAGAAGATTTAAAACGTTATTGTCTCGTCTTAAAAAATTTAATAAATTAGTTAATGTAATTTATAGTTTACTAAATAATATTTTTAAATAAATTAAAATATTTTTTCTTGGAATAAGGTTATTTAAAGTTTTTAAATTTAAATTTCATAAAAAAAAAATCGTTAACCAGAATTAAAACGGCACAAATTTTTTTTATCTGTATCATATTTATAACATATTCGAATATTACTAAAATCACAAATATTTACTTTTTTGTACGCATATGTGAAATGCCCTGTATAAAAACTAGTCGTGGTCATTATAGTATTGCTATATTTATTGATTCCTTGCACTCATAAATTTATGTTTTTTTTTATCACAGCTTCAAGAGAGTATAAAAAAAATAATATATATAGTCTTACATGTTTAATTTTAATTTCAACTTGATAACTTCTGGTATTACTCAAATAATGCCTCAAAACCTAAATGTATAAAAGTCCATATTTTACGTGATATAATAACAAATTTCTAGTTTTTGGATTTTTCAACATACTAGTGTTATAAAACTTTGCTTCTTGCCAAAAATCATGTTCCTAGGTCAAACCACCAAGCCTGGGAATTTTGATTCCTGTAAGAAATCAAATTAAAACACATGAGATATAAGCAGTATCTTTAAATTACTTTGACTTAGCAGTTTGATTTTTTTTACAGATCCGAGGAATACTAATTAACTAATTAACTTAATATGTTCACGTTTTTCTAAGACAAAGGATCTTGCGTGACAGTAAGAAAAAATTTAATTTTCTAGTGATTTAGTAAGAAAAACATAGTTTTTAACTAAATTTTATGATTCTATGTCATCGAGAAGTACCGTATAACTTTTCAAGTAATTTACACATTAACGGTCATATCTTTTTATTGCGTGGACTTAGAAGTTTGATTTGTTGACATCCGCAAGGGACCATAGGATTGAGTATTATTTCAACTTGATATCTCCACGCGACCTTAAGAAAAAGGGTCTTGACAGACAGAATTTTTACCGAATGTTAAAAAACAGCAATTCACCCTTTTATTAAATAATGAAATATTGAATTTAACCGACTCAACGATTTTTTTGGGAATAACTTTAGACTCAAATCTTCAGTGGAACTCCCATTTATCATCTTTGGAGGGAAGACTCAGCTGCGCAGCTTACGCAGTAAGAAAAGTAAGGCAATTAACTGATATTGATAGAGCCAGACTCGTTTACTTTAGTTACTTTCATAGTATAATGTCCTACCACATTTTGTTGTGGGGCAGGGCCGCGGACATAGAATCCATTTTTATTATTTAAAAAAGAGCAGTTCGGGCCATTTACAATCTAAGAGCTAGAGATTCCCTTCGAGATGTTTTTAATAAAATAGGTATTCTTACGGTGCCGTCACAATACATTTATTGTAACATTGTATTCATTAGGCAGAACATTACGTTATTTTCCAAACATAGTGACACACAGGATAAATACTAGAAATAAAAATAACTTGTAACGCCATACTATCGTCTCCACAAAGTCAGTAATAGTTTCATGGGGCTTGGTGTTCGCATCTATAATAAGATCCCAGACTATATTAAACTTGCCACTTCAGCAATTTAAAACTCGAATAAAAAAGTGTTTAGTAAACAAAGCTTACTACTCTGTACAAGATTATTTGAATGATGACAAAGCTTGGATTCAAAATGACGTTGATGCTCAGCTGAATGATTATACCTTTGTAAAACAGACAGATGGCAAACAATGGCATTTTGAAAAGAGCAACTGTTGAGTTTCTTGCCAGTTCTTCTCATCAGCAAACTGCTTTCCGAACTGATGGTAGCTTCAGACAAACTGACTGACCAATTTTGACATGTCAAAAGTACTTTGTAAAAACTGAGGTAGGACACAGCAGGAAATTTCCTGCTCAAATATGGAGCGGCCCGACTGGGGTAGTACCTCGACCTTACAGAAGATCACAGCTAAATAACACTACTCTAAATCAGTGTTGTGTTCCTGTTGGTGAGTAAGGTGACCAGAGCTCCTGGAGGGAATTGGGGATAGGGTCGGCAACGCGCTTGCGATGCTTCTGGTGTTGCAGACGTCTATAAGCTATGGTAATCGCTTACCATCAGGTGAGCCGTGCGCTTGTTTGCCGACCTAGTTACATAAAAATAAAAAAATAAAAAAAACTTTGTAAAAACTCTATTTGTATCAAATATTTTGAGTTTGAGACAGACGGCCGTACAACGAAGTGATCCTACAAGGGTTCCTTTTTTTCCTTTTAAGGTGCGGAAGCCTAAATATTAAAATGTTATACGCATGTAGCGTTACACCAGAGAGGTGAAAGTTTGTATGTTGAAAATTAAACCTAAATACACGTGGTAAATTGCATGCGGTCGACTAGACTTTAATAAGTAAGTCCGTATATTTATATTACTTAATATCGATTTATATTACTCGATTTATATTACTTTTTTTAAAATACCATATTATAATTAAGATATATTTTAAAATTACAGTAGCTAACTTATTTAGACACAAATTATGCTTTCATTTATTCAACTAAATTTAGTTTAAGTACAAAAGTTATTCTTAGTATTTTCAGAATTTCTCTTTTATTCTTGAACCATAAAACGTGTAAAGAAAAACCTTTTTCTAAAACTCTTGGAAAAATAAAAATTAGTTAGTAATGAACGAAGGTACTTAAAGCAAGAAAAATAAGCTGTTTCCAAAAATATTTTGAAGAAAACGCCACTCAAACACTGAAACGAGTTACCTAAAAGGAAAATCATATTTTTCCTGTCTCATACGCATTTGATTAATAATCTTAGCAGGGAAAGACAGCCGTATTTTTCTCACCATAAGTTACAGATCATTCGTCTATCTTAAGATGGATTTAGTTAATATGTTCATTTGGTATTATCATAAACTATGAATATATTATTCTATATTATAGAAAAATACAAAGAAAAAGTCCTACAAGCTAATTAATCAAAGCACTTATAATTCCACTTGATCTAGAACTTAAAGTTTGATAAACAAGTTTTCAATAAATTTGAGGGATATCCAAAGAGATAAATAAAATAGGATTTGTAATGAGACAAGCGAGAATCCATTTTACTTTAGAACAATGAAAAAAAAAACGAACGACTCTTTGTTTTATAATTTAAATAACACCTACAATTCTCTTTAAAAAAATAATTGATATATTAATGTATTATTAAAATATATATATATATATAGGAAAAATTAACTAAAAAATAAAAAAGGTCAATTCCCTTGTCTTTTTCTTATTAATAAAAATATTACCAAATTGTCTTTAAAACTATATAAGTTAGAATATTAAATATTCCAAAAGTGGTAAGTATTTTAGCATTTATTTTACGTTAAGTTTATAAGTAAATTTTGTGACCAAGCTGTAGACTTAAAAGGCCGCCGCTCATGTTTACTTAAAGAGATCACGTGTCAAACTAATCTCTAGTAATGGTAATATGCAATGGTAGGAATACACCTCCACAGATAAATTAGAAGTAAAATCAAGAATCGTTGCAAAAAAGGCTATCAAAAAACTATTGACTGTTGCAATGACGCTATGGAATTGATATAAAATTTCTTTATTATCATCCTACTCTGTGTTATGCTTCGACATGTATTTCCTTAGTTTCAACTTCACATGTTTAAATCAAGTATGGATCAATGAAATTCCTCGATTCCTAACCGTCGAGATAAATTTTCCAGCATCAGTTAGCTAAAGCGTATTCCGAACCGCATATAACTCGCAGTTAGTTAGGGGTTTTCAACATAAGCTTAAACTTTGAACCGAAATTCAAATAGAGTTTAACGAACCCGTTTATAGGTTTCAACTATTGGAAGCATACTTGTAATCACTTTGAGTTTTTCTATACAATTTATTTTATTCCTGGTTATTTTATGCCTTCAAGCTAAATTTATCATGTTATTCACTTATTTCGTAGAACCAAGAAAAGGAGAAAGAGAAAGAAAGAAGAGAAAACTTAACTACTGATATTTATATAAAGAACGATTCCCATTACTATATAGAAAACCGAGCAGAGATTTTGGCTTGTGACCTTGAGGCAGGTTTATAAGGCCATTTAACTTAAACTAATAATTAAATCGAAGTAGTACCAACATACTAAATTACACCACTTGCACTACTTCCTTCAATGTTTACTTTATTAAATTACTTGTCAGAGCGCGTTAGTTTTATCGGAGCAAAGGTTATAATATGATAAATACCTGTCTGTCAAAAGCTAACAAAAGGTTAAATTTTCAGCATTCATTTAGAACCGTTTCAGTTTAGGTAGTTTAAGTGTAAGCTATTACAATACTTTCGTATTTATGAGATTTTATAAATTTTGGTGAATGATTCTCCACATCCAAACAATTCTGTCTCTTTATCATTTCAACGACAACGCTTGAGCATTCGTTACAGCAATAAGAAAAGAAAACTGTGCTCCGAAATATACATTGCCATTTATATTTCAATAGAGAAGAGGAAAAATGATTTAGTATCTGTAGAAGTCGGGTTTTGATGTATACGTGTCAATAAACATTATTATAGTTATAGAGTTACTCAAATAAATGCAAAGCGACTGGTTTTATTACCAATTCAAAAATGAGTTGTTGCAGATTCCATGACAATTTTTTGTTTTTAAAGTAAACAAGAATATGGCTAGCAAATTAAAAAATTAAACTCAAACCAAGGCCTGCAAGATTGAAGTTAAAATATAAAATCAAAATAAATTCCTGTGATGTTTATATCATGCCTTGAGTCTAGTACTACCGACACATTGTATCTAAAATAAACAATTTAAACACAAGAACTGCTGTTAATAAATTTATATTTACTTTAAATATCCGTAATTCATAGCCATCGTTTTCGAAATAATATACAGAATTCATAAAGACTATCCTCGTCTTGTAGGCAATGCACCACTGACGCCTTTAGCTTCTCGCCTCTTACGTGAACTTCCTTCGTAGCTCTGCATGTTCGGCATTGATGGAAAGTCGTCTGGTAGACCTGGCATACCTTCAGGAGGACCTGGCATCCCTTGGGGTGGACTTGGCAAAGTTTGTCTTGCAATCTAAAACAAAAAAATCAAAAAGCTAAATATTACAGATGCCAGAATCGGCGTTAGCCAAAATTTACACATGAAACTTTGTGCGTTTGACTGTTTATTTGTTTATTGGTAAATGTAACTCAAGTTCTAGCAGTTAATTTTAAAATAAGAAGTACAGACAGAGTTAAAATTCTGTAGCCTGGTCAAAAATACTTGTAATGATAGGCGAAATAAAATTAAATATTTATTAATTAAATCTTACTCTTTTTAGAGGTTTAGTTTCATCTTCTTCAACGCCAGATGGTGTAGTTTGTTGCCCATAGGAAAAATCTATAGCAACACAGAGAATTAAAACAAATAATAATACGTATTTCATTTTCAAAAGTTGCAGTCAAATTAACCTGAACTAGAATTATCAGATATTTATATTCTACATACAATATCATCTAAACGCATTCCTACGACAAACAATGCGGTGTTTCCTGCAATTGACAAGTGTGATTGAGATAAAAATGCTGATGATAAATTTAATTACAGCTGTAATAAACATGCAAGCGAATCACAAAGCCAGATGTGTGTATATCATCGTGATAATCATGTCATTATAAAATGATTATTTTTAAACGGCGTAGTGATAAAAATCTAATTGAAAACGTCTTGCAATGGGAAAAATACTATGGATTTTTTTTTGTACGTAGAAGTTTTCTACGTGAAGAAATAGCTACCGGCACGTAAGTATAGGTTTGACCTTGAACGCGCAGAAGTCACTATAAGGGCTTCTTTCGCCCGGGGCGAGGACAGCGCGTCACACGTGATTGGTTCTTATGCGACGTTTTAGTTCCCGCGCATCTGCTATTTGTGAAAATAGTAAACGTCACGGATGGAACTGCCAATACAGGCACGCAGCACACTCACAATGCCCAAGTTTGTCCCCACTATCTTTAGACCTAAAGTTAGCTGCCGGCTACTATAGCCGGCAGCTAACTTTCTCTAATCTAATCGGGATTTCTACGTAGAAAAGATAAATCTATTCTCAATAAAAAAAAATATTAAAAAAAATTTGTGTTGTAATTCAGTGTTAGTTTTCTAACATTTGTAATTGTTTTATTTTAAGCTAACCATCAATTGGATTATAATGCATAACATCTGCCCCTAATTACCGATAAACCAGAGGCAGTTTGATGGAAAACTTTATAGACTATATTGTCTAACGTAATGCAAGTGGGAATGTTATGGTGTAGTGCAGAGTAACTGGCGCTAGGTCTCTCATATTTTGCGAGAAAGAAAGGTTCGGACAGTGAAGACGATGACAAATAACAGACATTTCTAAGAATTTAGAATAATTTCTTGATTACAATTTTTAATCTACATTTAAATTATAATTACTTAATTGACTTTAACTTGTTTTTATTTTATGTCAATAAATTGGAATTTTTAATAACTATCTAATACAGTCTATTTTAGAAGTGTAATAAAAAAATATTTCAACGAGTCTTCCAAAATTTCACAAATCTATACTTACTTTATCATCAACATTACTCTGTTGTTGGTTTCGTGCCTGGAATTTAGTACACATTGAATTAGAATTAATTTCCTACATTTCCATAACAAATGAGAGATTCGCGTTGATTTGTACGCCTATGTTGAACTACAGTATATTCTTCACTGCCATATTTAAGTAATAATAATAATAATAACTTTATTAGCCAAAAAAGCACACAATGATTTATAATTGACTTATCTTAGTGGGTATTATGGTAAACACAAGTTAATGTTCACTAGCGCTTAAACTAGGCCGTTCCAATGACATTAGTGTTATAATATACTTAAAAACCGTGTATTAAAAAAAGTTACTAATTGAAAACTAACAAACATAATATCTATTTACATTTAAAAGCTAAATACCTACACATTACAATATAACGCTATTTGTGTTTATATTTTAATCTACCCGCAAATTAGATAGTTATACCACAAAAACTATGGACTTAAACTGAAATATTTAAGTACACAATATTATTAGGTAAAATTATGTGCAATACGACTAAGATTGTTGGGAAAATTAGTTAAACTGATATATTAAGAAAAAGGATATATGATGAGTTTCTGTGTGTATTTTTTTTTTATTTTGGGTAGTTTGTTTTTCTTTGGGTGGAAAAGTTTATTTAAACTTTTGGTACTCGTTTTTCGCACTTGTAACAATTAGATTACTTTCAATAGACGTCAGTATGTGAGTATTAAAAATATTTATATTACGGATGCAAATAAATCTTCAGTTTCAATGTAACTTTTTGTTATAAGCCAGGCTGTTATATTTCGTTTACAATTTTCATTATTAAGAGGATATATATTAAGTTTTTTATTTAATTTATTGTATAATCTTGGACCCCGATAACATTGAAATTTACTTATTATTTAGTTTTGTAACGAACTGTGGGACAGATATTATATTTACGGCGAGAAAGTGATTGATTAGGATCGTAGACCAGTTTTTTATGCTGTGATAATATTGTGTCTAATATAAATAACTGCCTAATGGAAAGCACATCACACTTGTAAAGATCTACCGTTGGATATCGAAATGGCATGACATAACTTTGAGTAATGACTGTTGGGCTCTTTGTAGTTTGATAAGATGTGTCTTACGTGCCCCACCCCATGAACCAATACAATAAGATAATATGATACTTTGTGCTAAGACTAAGTAGACTGTTTTCACAAGACGCGAATCTGCTACATGTCGTAGTTTTTTGAATATATATATCAATCGTCTTGTTCTTTCTGTAAGTAGCTTACAGAAAGAACAAGACGAAGGATAGGGTAGTGGGGGACCCACGTCGTCAATATTCCCAGATATTTAATCGTTCTGGTTCGTTCAATAAAGCTACAGTTACATTTTTCTGATGTAGAAGAACAGTAGTGAAAACGTATTATAAAATTTCTCTCAATGGGAAGTGTTCGTTCTGCATTGGTAAGTAAGATATATTTTGTTTTTGAGATGTTAAGCGTGAGTAAATTATGAAATAGCCAATTCCCAATGACTTGGAGTCCCTGTTCTGCGTCAGATCTTGCATCTTCCCATGTTTTCCCGTGAAATATGACTGCTGTATCATCGGCAAAAGTAAAAATATTACCATTTTTAAGTTCCAGTTTACATAATTCGTTTATAAATATCAAGAATACCGTTAGCCCTAAAACACTGCCCTGTGGAACACCTCGTGTAATTAACTCATCATTGCTAGTAAAATTACCTATTGTGACTCTTTGAGTTCTATTACTTAAGTAATCCTTAAATAAATCATAGACACTTCCCCTAACTCCGATATTCTCCAACCTCCCCAGCAAAATAGGAACAGAGACTGTGTCAAAGGCCTTAGCAAGATCCAGAAAAACACCAAAGCATTTGTTTCCACTGTCTATATGATTTGCTACTAGTTCAGTAAGTTCTGATACTGCATGAGCTGTAGATTTGCCTGTCCTAAAACCGTACTGGTTAGTAGACAAGATATTATTTCTTTCAATATACGATACAAGTCTTCTATTCATGACTTTTTCTATTATCTTTGACAAGGCTGGCAGAATAGATATCGGGCGATAATTAGACACACAGTCTCTGCTTCCTGATTTGTGAACAGGGTGGATAATAGAAGTTTTAAAAGGAGTAGAAAAAGTTCCATATTCTATACATAGATTAGCTATATGAGTTATTATCGGCAAAATTATACATTTACACATTTTTAGAAGTTTCGTAGGTATGCTATCCCAGCCTACGGCACTATCAGTATTAAGATTCATGAGAATAGACTCAACTTCCTCTTCGGAAGTTTTTAGCATTACCATAGATTTACAAATATCTATTTTGGTTGACATTGGGAGACTATTTGGCGGACTTTTAAGTACTGATGAAAAAGGTTTTCACAGAAGGGTTTGAGTTGAAGTGTTAAATATGAGGTAGTTTACCTGTCCACCTTTTACAAGATAGAGGCTAGAAACAAGAGATATACTTTGTGATTGAGTATTTTAATTTAGAAGAAAACAGTTACTCTTTAACTTACTAAATAGTAAAGTTAATTCTATATAATATACTAACAACTTTTTATAGATTCTACATGAAATCGAATTGAAATTTTATGTACAATGAACCGCAAAAAGTATCTTCCTAGAATTAGGAATAACTTCGAATTAAAAAAAATATAAAAGTCATTTAAAATCATGGTCTAAAGCCGCCACCTCAATTTGCTTTTAAAACTATAAGGTGGGTAAATTTTTCAGCATAGTTTAATAATATTTTTTTATAACTTAAAACTTCAATGATTTTTAGTTTTATAAAAAATATTTTACAAGCTGAATGTCGAATAGGTTTGTTATTGACGCATAATCTTATTTCCGTTTGACTAAAAAATAAATTTAGTTTTACTGAATGAAAATGCATGTAGAGCGTGGTTAGATAAAACTTTTTTAATTAAAATATTTTATTATTCAATTTTATCCATTTTACAAACTTTTATTTAGTTTTGTTAATCGTGAATTTATGCAATATTATAACAACATGGAGTCGGATGTCGATGTTATTAATATTAGCCAACCACTACATAGTATAAAACAAAGTCGCTTCTCGCTGTCTATCTGTCCAAATGTATGCTCAGATCTTTAAAACTACGCAACGGATTTTTAATGCGTTTATTTTTAATTGATATAGTGATTCAATAGAAAGGTTTATATGTATAATACATGCGTAATATAGTAGAGAAATACTGATAAATTCCAAGGTATCTAATGTGATGTCCTAAATAAACTTATTTTTTTTGCGCTTACATTTCAAACGCTGACTAAACCCCACGAAATAGATGAATATCTGTATATGACTATATGACTATCTCTTAGGGATAAGTTACAATAACCATTTTTTTTTAAATTTTTTTATGAGAAATAATGGCTTATTTACGAAGCCATTTTAAGCAATACAGTATTAAGCCTTATCCAATTAAGTACCTCAAATACGTTGTGCATTTAATATAGATCATTATGGCCCTTTACAGCATGTAATTTAAATGAATATTTTCGAAATTATGAAAACATGTTTTTATTGTCTAATGACAAAAAAGCTGTTGTGTATACTTTTCTCAGTAATCAGACTGTTTAGATAGTTTTTACAACCAGCAACCGTGATATAAAAATTAAAGTTGAGATCGTTTATATCTCTATTAAGGACATACACAGAGAAACTTTCAGGTTGTATAAAACCACAAATGTCTGATCGTCGAGGGATTTTGATCTGTTATATCTATCCGTATTGACGTGCTTAATTAGCGTTTATTTTCCTCAATATTTCTTCGCTCTTATATTATCTTGACATAATTACTATCTTATACTGTCCTAGATTCTAGGCTAGGAATAAAATTGTCTTAGTACCAGAATACGGTAAGTTTTCCAATTTATATGTAACTAGGACACTTATTGGGGAGATATTATGGAATATTGATTGGTTGTTTTGGTATGAATTTATTTTATTCAGACGACAGATATTTACGTAGATAGTGTTAGTGTTTTTCTAAGGATGTATGTTAATTGCTTACTTATAGTAACTGCTAGGTTTTCCTTATTTAGTATCACGTGAGTCATTGTGTAATCCTGTGAAGTTTATATTCCACATTTAGTAAAATTAAAAAAAAAATTAAAAACAGACATTACTAAATTACAATTACGAACACAAAATAAACTAGACAAGACGCTTTTCCATTTTAATTACCTAACACCAACTAAGGAAATATTTATAAAAACTGAACTCCTAAACATATAACAATTATATGCATTCAGCACATATTATCTTATAAAAAAATTACAACCAAAACTATACATTCAAATATAAAATTTGAACAGAGATCTACTAAATATTATTTAAGAAATAAAAATAAAATACATACATGGCAATTACGGACAAAGTCATATGGTATCAAAAATATTATGTGTGAAGGAGCACTTTTATATAATAGTTTGCCAGACAGCATTAAAGACTGTAATAATATTAAGCAATTACAGATAAGTTAAAACACTATATTGGTAACAAAAAATAAATAAACATTATGATTATGTATTTGTATTAGAATGGGCATGTGTTATAAAATAATAACATTATTAGGGTAAATAATTAAAATGTTGCCAGTCTAAGAAAACTATTTACCATACACATTTAATTATTTACCCTAATAATGTTATTATTTTATAACACGGCCATACTGACAATACTTCGTCTACGAAGTACATAATATAAACAGAATGATCCTAATCGTGAAAATTATATTAATAATTACATTTTTAGTATTTCAAATATTGGAAATTAAACAATTTATAAATAAGAAATTAATGGTTAACTTTAATTGAAAAAATAATTAAATAATCAAATAATTAAAATGTTGCCAGCCCAAGAAAATTATTTACCATACAATATTTAATCAATGTAAATTATAGTAATAATATGTGTATTCTTTATTCTCTAAGTGAACTATGTTATGTTTTTAAGAGAAATAAATGTCTTTAAACCCAACCCAAATTAAATCATAAAAAGTCTTCCATCTAAAATTTCCAATTGGCGCCCAACATCGGGCTTATTTTAACGGTATTTTGTTCTTTTTGTGAGTGACAGATATTTTTTTTTAACCTTGTTTTTTTAGACTACTGACTTGGGCCACTCGTAACACAATCATTTAGCTTAGTTGAAGAGGTTAAGGAATTCTAGTAATATGTCATCCAATAATCTTTAAAAAAAACGAGGTTTTGCAGGTTTTTTTCTCGGGTGTTCTAAAATCCACGACGTTATTGTGCTTCTTACATAATTCAGTAAGTTTGGATTTAACCACCTTAAATTTTAAGTAACATATTTTTATTTTATTAGGTATCGAATGTAACACATATTGGTTTTACTCCTTTGGGTTTAGAAGAAAATTAAAGAGACCTTTACGAGGGCAATAGAACCTATTTGATTCGAAGGTAAATACAACTCAATTCCACAGAATATCGTCTGGTTGACCCACTGAATAAATAATGAATTCAATTTTTCCGAACTTATTGCTTTGCTATTCGATAGGTGAATATTTGCATTATTCATGATTTGGTTAGATAATACTTTTAATATTAAACTACATTGAAATTAAACTTTAAAATATTTTTTCACCTTGATAAAATTATTCTGTGAAGTGAAATACTTTATCCAAACAGCACAGTCGATCATTCCAATTAGTAGTTTAGGGTAAAAATTATGATAAAATGCTGAATCACTGCTGATTCAATGCTATACCTATGTAGAGATTTATATTTATATAGAAATCAAATTTAAAAAAAATCCTCCTTAGGACGAGGAGGGTATTAGGCCATGGTCCACCACGCTGGCACAGTGCGGGTTGTGGTGCGGCAGACTACACACACCTTTGAGAACATGGAGAACTCTCAGCAGGAGTGCAGGTTTCCTAACGATGTTTTCCTTAACCAAAGCAAGTGATATTTAATTGCTTAAAACACACATAACTCAGAAAAGTCAGAGGTGTGTGCCTGTGTGGGGATCGAACTCGGACCTCCGTATATGTCTCAACCACTGTACTATCACTGCTGTTTGAAAATTGTTGAAAATATATGAGGATATATCCAGAAAATATTGCGATGTAATAGAAACTTCTCGTTTTTATGGTTACTTACACATCAAAGATATCGAAAGTATATATATGTATTTGGTTTAAAGGCAAAAAGTCGTGTCGTTCAGTAATATTATTTGATCCAAGCTGAGCTATGAACAATGAATGTAGTCATTTTGATCACCTCATTTTTTTTATTTTTTCTATTTATCTTTATTGCACAAACAACAAAAGGATGTGTACAACAGGTGGACTTAACACATACGAGCTATCTCCCAGTCAACCTTAGGCGTTATGAACAGATAGACATGTGCGTTATAATAAAACCACTATACAGGAACAAAGAATAAAAAAAAACTTATAAATCTAACTAAAACTAAATATTTGACTATATAGGTAATCTACGCTCTATTACATACACATTAGTATAAAATGATACAAAGAATACATATACATTTATATATTATAAAAACTATTAAACATATATCAAAACTATATATATAAAAATATATAATAAAAACAATATTATAAATAAATAAAAAAAACGACTAAATGTCACAAAACAAAATTATTTGATTAAAATACCGAGAAATATATTGTATATACATTTTTCTAGTTTATTCTCCTTAATAAATATCTGCAGTGAGTTTTTTCGTCTTATTCTTTAAAACTTAAGGTTTTGCAGCAATACTGTCCAAAATATCTTGGCGACACTCCAATGAACTGTGGCCGTCGCGTCGGTTATACTCCTTGAAATGAAATAGCAAGTTTAAGCTGTTTTCAATGACAATGTAAGTTATGAGTGCTTTCTGAGATATACTTATAAAACATAAGTATTTTTTATGTGTTATTTTTACGTAGGTTAAATAAAATCGCTCTGACTGTTTGTATGTTAAAATATTTTAAACATCGTAATAGATTTTAATATGGTTTCCATCAATAGACAGAGTGATTCAAGAGGAAGGTTTTTATGTCTAACGAGTTGCCTGCCCTTGCTTCGCTCCGGGTATTTAAAGCAATATTATAATTGATGTCCTTAAATTTTCGCTCTGTAATTGTCACTTTGTAATTCATTATTTGAAAGTAGAGAGAGAGTAAGAAAAAGTTATAAAAAGAAAAATAATAGAAAGAAAAAGAAAAGAAAAGCGACAGATAATAAAAGAGACAGAGCAAAAATAAAATTGAATTGGTAAAGGACAGAGAAAAGAAAGAGAGAAAGATAATCGAAAGAAAGAAAATGAAAAGAGACTGACCATTCTGAACAGATAAAGACAAAAATTAAAGAGAGAGAAAAGAGAGAGGATGAGAGAGAATGATAGTATATAAAGAGGTAGAGAGACGGAAATACTATAGAACTCAGTGAGAGAATTTTTAAAATCGGATTGGTAACAACAAAATGGCCATATTCTATTAATTAAAAATTGTATATGGCAACACTAAATCACTTTTGTCACACACGAATGGTGAAGTTTTCTCTTAGGGAAGGAATTCTTGAAATCAGATTAATAGCAGAAAATGGCCAAATTCTATTAATTAAAAAAATGTATATGGCAACACTAAATCACTTTTGTCACTCACGATTAGTGTAATTTTCTCTCAGTGAAAGAATTTTTAAAATCGGATTTGTAGTTCCTGAGAAACTCTTCAATTTACAAAACGGCCACGTTAAGACACTTAAATGGCCATATCTTTTTAATTAGAGTATTTATGGCAACACCACATAGCCTATGTTACCCGGAAAGGATATAGCTTTCTATCGGTGAAAGAATTTCCAAAATCGGTTTAGTACTTTTCGAGCCTATTCGCAACAAACAAACATACAAATATACAAACATACAAACAATCAAATCTTTCCTCTTTATATAATAGTGTAGATATAGATAAATGTATATTATAGTACAGAAACTGTGCGAAGCCGAAGCAGTTGCTAAAACCGAGAAGTGCCTGGGGCTTGAGACTCAGGAGAGAATAAAAAGCTCTTCTACCATCCTCAAACCCTTGCCTACGTTTATTTGACTAACCTAACTTAAAGTCCTAGAGCACCAATGACTTTTGTGAATTTTAAATTACTAGTCAAACTGCCTCTGTACTGTTAAAATAGAGCATATAAATTGTGAAGCTGGTCTGGGTATTTTTAAATAGTGTTTAAGCAGTTTAATGAGTCCTAAAACAGAATCCAGTAATAACTCAGTTGTTGCTACGAACAACACTCATTAATAATTTTGTTCATGTTGATTACAAAAACAAATTCGGCGGTTTATCCTAATATTGTTATTTATGAGCTTTTATAACACATGTTATATCCTGTGCGATGAGAATTTAATTGCTTATAAGGTATTTAAGAATACTGAATAAGTAACAAAGCTATTAACGTATATATAAGTACTTTGATTGTTTATTCACTTAAATGTAAATTATGGTTTTTAAAATATTTTATCTACTCCCATAATTTAAATCCTCTATAAAAGATTCTGAAACAGTTAGCTTAGTGCTAACATTACAACAGCCACTCCTAGTAACCTAACATCATCCATTACTGAGTGTATACAAATACAGTTGGATAAATAACTATAATTAAAGTTTAATATTAAGTTTTAATAATCAAAGGAATTGCATACGGACCGATAGGATCGATACCGCATAGTAACACACACAAAACAATAATACTAAATAAACCAATATTAAATACTTACTCCAAATGTTAGTAATAAACCCACCATCACGACACCATACCACAGCAAAGTCATAATAGTCACCAGGCGAGCTCCGTTTGACAATTGGCTCAAGTCTATGTATTTTATTTAAAAAACGCGTGGGGTGCTTGGTGTCAATAGTTATAAATATTTTATTGACAGATATGAGTAGAGTGATTATCATTATGATAATATCTTAAAAAGCACCCCACGCTTTTTTTAAATAAAATACATTTTTTTTATTTACACTATTATTAATTTATATTTATTGAAATTTTTAACACTATTCTTATTTTAAATTTATTAAAATTTATTTTCTATTTTTTAGTTTGGTTTTCTATAATAAAAAGCGTGTTTTTAGTTTTTTTAAACTATTATTTATTTTTTACTTTTTAGTTTGATTTATTTATAAAAGCGTGATTTTTTTTTAGTTTTTTTTTTAAACTAAAAAAAATCACGCTTGAGAAACGGCTACCAGAACCAAGGAAGGCCGCAGGCGCGCAAATTACCCACGGAGAGTTACATACTGACATACTGAAATACTGACATACTGACATACAAGTGAAGCTAATAAAAAGCTTGTAAAAACGTGAACGTTTGTAAGAATGTATGGATGTGTGGATGTATGTTTGTTACTTTCACGCAAAAACTACTGAATGGATTTTGATGAAACTTTACAATAATATAGCTTACACATCAGAATAAAACATAGGCTATAATTTATAATGATATAGTGTGAATTATCCTAATTATAGCGGGTGAAACCGCGAGGCTCTGCCAGTTTGAAATAAAATAAAAGGTATACCCGCGTATATAAAGTTGTCAACGGTGTTGCTAACTGTCTGAATATACGTGACTGCAAAGATAGAAGTTAGGTATATTAAAACGTCAAAACATAATCAATTACGTAATTTTTTTAGATAAATAAAAAAACAAATTAATACTTTTAAAATGATTATTAATAAACAATCGTTTGGTTTATCTGTAGATCTGTGGCAGTTTGACAAGTAATTTCGTGAAAATGACTATGAAATCCGTTTTGAGGATCACGCCATTTTTTGATATTGTTGCCAGCTCGTTTATTCATTGAGTATAAAATGGTGCGAAATAGGCGAGAGTTAGCAACATCGTTATTCGCGAGTATTTTCTTTGATTTTATTTTAATTATATCAACGTAATAATTTAAAACAAGACAATATATAACCTCTGTTTTAAAAAAATATGTGTCAATTGTCAAACGGAGCTCTCCGGTGACCATAAAGGCTGTGGAACTTTTGTGCTGTAGTTATGTTTGGACTTATAAACTGTGTTTCATGTAAAGTGTGTAATATTAGTATCTATAGTATGAATATAGTACTAGGTATATAAAAAAGTAAAGTATATTGTTGAATAAAATGATTAGAACTATGTTCAACAAGAACTCCAACATTACCATGACAAACGAGGTATCTTACTGCGGCTCAGATTATATATTAGCATAATATGTTAATATTATAATAGATACCGATATAACACACATTTCTACATTGCCAAACATTTGATGTTAATTTTGTAATTGGCATTAGGAATTCACGCGCGTACATAACTGAAGATTAATTATTACAATTACTATAATTAAGGATGTTGTATACCTATTTATTTCGATAATTTGCTTCGATAAGTTTTTAGACTGTGTGGGTTATAGTATTGTCTAGTTTAAATTAACCCCGCGAATACTTTTTTTTTTTTTTATGCAACTAGGTCGGCAAACAAGCGTACGGCTCACCTGATGGTAAGCGATTACCGTAGCTTATAGACGTCTGCCACACCAGAAGCATCGCAAGCACGTTGCCGACCCTATCCCCAATTTCCCCCAGGAGCTCTGGTCACCTTACTCACCAACAGGAACACAACACTGCCTTAGAGTAGTGTTATTTAGCTGAGATCTTCTGTAAGGTCAAGGTACTACCCCAGTCGGGCAGCTCCATATTTGATCAGTAAATTTCCTGCTGTGCCCTACCTCAGTTGCCTATCTGAGATCTCTTGCAAATTTTTAACCTCCAAAAAGGAAAATGTATATTGGACTGTATACTCGATTTATTGATCTATGCAAGTATTTTTTTTTCAACAAAGTATTCACTTATCTTGAAGTCTATATATCTATATACATGGGACCGATAACCCACAGTAACACGCACAAGACTAATATCTACAAACCTTAATATTGTTGGTGCTAGGAGAGCTGTCTGATTAAGGTCACGTGGGTACCTTACAATTTAGTTGCCACGTCTTGTGTTGGGTTAGGTTTATATGAGCTTAACCTTGGGTTTAAATAGACAGCCTAAGCAGTGGAGGCGAGTGACTCAATTGAATAAAGGAATTCCTTAGTTTAATTAGTGCCTAAACCTTGGTCACAAGTCCAAAGCACTGCTTAGGTTTCTCTCGTAATTGTTAGAGATCATATTAATTAATTATTTATCTGTTCAGTAGAAGTATCTACTTTGCATTTACCAGATAGTCCACTCAATATCATCACCCCTTGGAGAGTTTTCCAATATTTCTCTCTCCTCCTTCCTCCACATCATTAAAATCCCCGACAAATATATTTGTTAATATTTTTTTTTAGGTTTAATTAATTTATGAGCACTTTTATTTGGAGTCAACGTCGTAAACAAGATGCATGTACTCTAGGTTTGACACCTATTTTTATTAACTAGAATTGAAATCAATTAGGACGAAGGCTCTGCCTCCCACATTCTTTTTAGCTGTTCTAATCTCCGACATCCTCTCTATGACGTTCTTCCATGTAAAGTCCCCCGTCCTATAAGTGTTAATTGCTTGTTAATGTTTGTGTTTAGTCCTTTATGTACATTCTTATGTAAATATTTTAAAACTAACAACATCAGATTATAAAGTACTAACATAGAATAAATAATGTTTATATGTATATTTTCATATATTTTTTTTGTTTTAGATATATTTATCTGTTAACTAACAACTTACACCTACTATTTTACGCCTTCATTTGGTTAATTTAATGTGTGGTTCCTGAAAGTTCACCGAACAACAACTTTATACCGTGTCTTCTCCTCTACACGTGACATTGGCGAAGTAAATTGTGCTCTACTGGCACACCTAAAAGCCATAAAGCAAAGAATTGAATTGATTGTTTTCCTAATATCTTTCATATTACTTAGTCTATAATCTATCTCTACCTAGCTTCTAATTGTTAATGTCGGTTTCTGATAAAATGTCATGTAATTATCTAACGACCGAAATTAATAATAAATCTCAATTTGAAATCTTTGGATTATGGTTTAAAAGTGGCTTACAAATTAAAATTTTTGTGTATAAAATTCAAAATTTGTAAAAATATATCTCACGCATAATCTATCAAGGGCAGAGGTAAAGCAATATTAATCATATTATTATTGTCTAATCAAAATCTGATTGACTTGATCAAGCTTAGACCTCAAGTCATAGCATTATTTGTAATTATGCACTTCACACGTAACATCACGAAAAACCCAGTATTTCTAAACAATGTTATCTACATTATTAATAGGAAATATACAGAAAAGAAATAAAATTGACATAATCGTAAAACAGAACGGCTTCAGAGCTCATATTACCGACCGTTGACTTTTATGTTTGAACCAAACATTAATGTTACGTAATTATAATATGTACGAGTATATTGAAATAAACGAGGATTTTTTACTGACCATATAAATTAAGTGTGGCATTTCATTTACGTAGTCTACGTATTAATTACTAGCCAACCCTCTCTCGCTTCACTGAGGTGTATTCAAACTGTTCACTCACTCGCTTATTTATTCATTCATACTCTACGCGCAACTATGAAACGTTTTCGTTCGACAGTTTTTTCTACGACTTACTTTACAAATTGGACTACCACGAAAAAGTCTTTATATTTTTCGGGTTAATATTTAATCTATAACACCTACAAATAATGTCTCTTTATATTGGTAAAACAATTTTCAAAATCAATTCAATAAATCCAGGGATTAACCCCTAAAACCTTACAAACTCACAAACTTTATCTCTTTATAATATTAGTTTAGATTTTCCTATCCTATTTATAAATTACCAAAAAAAAATATACTCTTAAATATATATAATGTATTAACTTCTAAGATATTTTAGGTTTAAAAGGTAAAAGTACGTATTTTTGATATAACCTAAAATTCTCATAATAAACTTTTAACAAATTTTTTTTTCTTTCTATTCCAAAATTTTAATATTTGAAACTTATATAAAATATTTAATGGAAAATGTAATATTCAGAAAGTTTAACTTTTTAAAACTAATCTCGAGAATGAGTTTACCTTTTCATTCAAAGTAATAGAGAAAGTTTGATTGTACTTAGAAATACCGATAAAAATTGGCCTAAGGGTCTGTGAGCTTAGGTCAGATGTTCAATACTTTTGATATTACGTGACAAGTAATATAATGTGATACTTAGGCGTATATGAACTTTAAAACTGTCTAAATAAAAGAGTCCCCATACATGAAATTATTCTAATCACTTTTAATTTGTGATAGACGAGTGGCTTCTATACTGATAATGATAATATCTTACCGACTCGATAACTGTCCGATCAGCTACAGCTTGACGAGTTGTTTTATAAAGTGAATACCTATTGAATATCATAATACAGTGTAAACAAGTTCCCTAGTAACCCTAATTCAGGATCAAAATATGAGTTTGTTGTGGCTGTTTAAGCAATATAAAAGGCCTCCTAAACTTGCACCTGGGTCACAAGGCCAAGCTGGGACTACTCTCGACGAATGGCCGAAATTAATAATTAATCTAAATCCAAAGTATTTGGATTACAGATAGAAAATAGATTCCACTAATTTGAATTTTGGAAAATAGGTTCCACAAATTTGAAATTTGCAAAATAGATTCCACAAACCTGAATTTTGGAAAATAGATTCCACAAATTTGAATTTGGAAAATAGATTCCACAAATTTGAATTTGGCAAATAAATTCCACAAATTTGAAATTTGCAAAATAGATTCCACAAACTTGAATTTTGGAAAATAGATTCCACAAACTTGAATTTTGGAAAATAGATTCCACAAACCTGAATTTTGGAAAGTAGATTCCACAAATTTGAATTTTGGAAAATAGATTCCACAAATTTGAATTTGGAAAATAGATTCCACAAATTTGAATTTGGCAAATAAATTCCACAAATTTGAAATTTGCAAAATAGATTCCTCAAATTTGAATTTTGAAAGTTAGATACCACAAATTTGAATTTTGGAAAACAGATTCCAGAAATTTGAAATTTATTGTCATTATATAGACAATAAAAAGTAATAAGAGTGAGTTAAAAAAGAGATGGTATTTTAAAATAATATATAAAGATAGCTAACAATATATATTTATATTCATTTTATTGTTATTTCCTTAGTTGTCTTAAACTTTAGAATTAACGTTGTGTTACCCACAATTCATCATTCTTATTCCTGGCATAGAACCAACGAGTTTCACAGCCGCTTACCATAAAATACTTTCGTGCCACATAAAATATAACTAAGGAATCTTCAAATATTACGACTGATATTGTACTTTATATATTTATCAAATCAATGGAAAGCACTGTACAGTTTTTTTCTACTGATAACGATTTATTAAAGTTAGATTTTTTTTATTTATTCGGGTATACAAACAGTGATTACAATACAGTTTTACTAAATAGTACATTTAAACATAGTCCTAATTATGACACCAGCATCGTAAACCACAAATTACTTAAAATATAAATTATATTGGTTGAGTACTAAGTTTTAATTTAATAAAGATATTTTAAGCTAAGTTCTTATTATTCAACTTTTAATAAAAATGTATGCTATGATATGATACGATACGATATAATATAATACAATATAACATATATATTTAAATTATACGATATATTTTATTTGTTTAATATTTACCAGTTCTTTTTTAAAATTAGTATGATTTGTGTTCATTATATCTATAGAGTTAAAATATGTGTTGTAATTTTGATTTTGTCTGTACATAGGAGAACGTTTTCCTGATTTCTTCTAATATTCGCGCATCCTAGTACATTTTTAAAATAAAATTTAACTGAGGTAGGGCACAGCAGGAAATTTCCTGCTCAAATATGGAGCAGCCCGACTGGGGGTAGTACCTCGACCTTACAGAAGATCACAGCTAAATAACACTACTCTAAAGCAGTGTTGTGTTCCTGTTGGTGAGTAAGGTGACCAGAGCTCCTCGGGGGAATTGGGGATAGGGTCGGCAACGTGCTTGCGATGCTTCTGGTGTGGCAGACGTCTATAAGCTACGGTAATCGCTTACCATCAGGTGAGCCGTACGCTTGTTTGCCGACCTAGTTACATTAAAAAAAAAAAATACAATTACTTATTTCAAATATCTTTTTACACAAAATAAAACAAAGTACTCATCTGTACGATGATTATACTGTTTTAAATAAAAGACAAAGTGATTAAAAAGGAAGGTTTATATGTACATGCATTACAGTAGAAATAACTGTAGTTTTACAATAGAGTAACAGTGCGAAGACGGAGCGGGTCGTGAGTTTGTGAATAAAATACTTGTCGGTAACGAGTAAATGATTATCGAATAACCGAATCGTCATCGGCATCTATGGTGCTAGAGTAAAATAATAATCACTTCCGTCTGCCCCACCCGTGGAGGGGTTTTCTAACTAGTCTCGAATAGTTTCTGTCTGAATAGTAATAGATAGTAAAGTTTAGTTATATCCTGACCGTATTGCGCCCGTAGCTTTCATGATATCCATCCGTTGTGCACATACGATGCTTATAAACGATTGTATAGTTTCCGACATTCTTTTAATTGCTTCTTAAATCTGATTTTGTTAAATGACGTTTGCAATTAATATTAGCTCGTCTTACGTCGTTTTATAGTTGTTTTTAAAGATGTTTGTGGTGATATAATCACTGTTCCGATCGACTTGAGTCAGAGCTCGCCTGGTGATTATGGAATTATGGCTGTCCAGTTTTGTGGTTTCGTGATGCTAGCTTACTAAGGTTGGAGTAAGTTTTTGATATTGGACAATCGGTTTCCGTAGTAAGTGCATATTATTATTGTCTTTTGCGTGTTACGGTGTGGTATAGTTCACATGTAGATAACACACAGTTATAATATTAAAACAATAAAATGAACAGAAAGAACACCAAGCACATGAAGAACCACAATGGCCAACCATCGGAATCTTCCAATAGGCGGCATCGCATACAAAGTTCGCTAAAACTAAATGCATTTTTCATGTCGTGAGGGCAACTTTGTCTGGAGTTTGAGACATTCTTTATATACCTAGAGTACACTATATTATAAATTTTTTTTAAAAAGTATTAATTTCCAATTCTGTTGTGTGAAATGTGATTGACGTTTTTAACGAAGTCACAACTCGACATGCACTTCATGCCCACGTCGATAGAGAATCACACACTTATTGGTTTAGTTTGTATTCTTAAGAATTTTTTTCGCGATAATATATAGCCTACTTTATCTCTGTAACAAATTTCATCAAAATCGGTTTAATGATTTAAGCCTGATTATGTAACCGTCAATCGTCAATAAATGGCGTAAGTAGTATTTTAAATCGTACTTTCGTATGTTAATTTGTATTCCTAAATATTTACTCCGTTTCTTTCGAAGGGTACTTTCGAAATTGATGATTTTATGATAAGCGTTTGTAAATTAATTTAACAAGAAATATATATGGTAAATTATAGTTAAGTAACCTTATATTATTTTAGAGTATTTATAGACAAAAAAAATATTATTAAATAGTTTATATAATAACAAAACTTAAAATTATTCCCTAATAGACTATTCGGAAATAAATAAAAAATTTCTTCTATCTGATTGTAATCTGAAACATAATTAGGTATCCTACTAATAATATAAACGCGAAAGTTTGTAAGAATATATGGATGTATGTTTGTTACTCTTTCACGCAAAAACTACTGAATGGATTTTCTTGAAACTTTACAATAATATAGCTTACACATCAGAATAACACATAGGCTATAATTTACAATGATTTAGTGTGAATTATCCAAATTATAGTGGGTGGAAACGCGGGACGCAGATAGTATAAAATACAAACCGAAGAAGCTGGGTCTAAGTTTTTTATATACGTAAAGTAGAAGGACGAAGGCGTAAAATTGATACAGTAATATGGCACAGTTCTAAAGAAATCTACTTTAATTAACAGGATAATTAGAATATTTAATAAATTAAAAAAAGATACATAAAGTGTATTCTTACCTTTAAATAAAACGTATGAGTACACAATACGACAAAGTTTTTAAAGCCGTGTTTGTATACTTTCGAACTGTAAAAATGTCTCTTTTGAGTACATAATACATTTGCTACTTTTACTTAGCAAAGAAATACGTATTTTTTTATTCATTATTTCATCGAAATAAACAAAATTTAAGTAAAATGGTTAGTAGTGTATTTTATCTTACACTTTACAAGAAAAAAACTTTTTTTAAAACCAAAAATATATTTATTTAAAACCATCAGAATTGTTAAGAGTATAGCGTCTTGAATGAAATATAATTGTATTAGTTGTTAGCAAATTATTAATAAAGTGAGAGTTTATAAGATCAACCGACACAATTTCACAAAAAAACTCAAGTTATAACACTTGACGTTATCAAAAGAGATCCATTATAACAGCCAACAATGCGTAATTTATACTCGTAATTAATGTTATAAAACAGAATCAATTTAAAATATTAACCTTTAATCATATCCATTTCATTAAAACTAAGTAAATAGTAATTTATCCAATCAATCACAAAACATACAAATTAAAACACTATTAGTTGTTAACGAGCCAAAAGCTTATGTTAATTGTAATCAAATTAAAAGTTATTTGAGAGAAACATCAAAATTCAGATAAAATTATAAACCGCATACAGTATTTGTATTTTCGAAATAACATTGCGGTTCGAATAATATATAATTCGTTTTGTAAATTATAACTTAAATAAGCTTGTTAACAATATGAAAGCAAAGTGTTTTCCTCAAATTAAGGACATATTTATGATCACTTGGTCCTTTTGGGAATGTAAAAACAATTGAAAATCTTATTTTCGTTCACAAATTTTTAAGTAATACCGAGTTACTTACTTTTGTTGCTAATAATACCGAGTTAAGTTATGTTTGTTGCTGATAATACCGAGTTACTTATTTTTGTTGCTAATAACACTGAGTTACTTATCTTTGTTGCTAATAGTACCGAGTTACTTATTTTTGTTGCTAATAATACCGAGTTACTTATCTTTGTTGCTAATAACACCGAGTTACTTATCTTTGTTGCTGATAATACCGAGTTACTTATTTTTGTTGCTAATAACACCGAGTTACTTATCTTTGTTGCTAATAATAGCGACTTACTTATTTTTGTTGCTAATAATACCGAGTTACTTATCTTTGTTGCTAATAACACCGAGTTACTTATTTTTGTTGCTAATAATACCGAGTTACTTATCTTTGTTGCTAATAACACCGAGTTACTTATTTTTGTTGCTAATAATACCGAGTTACTTATCTTTGTTGCTAATAACACCGAGTTACTTATTTTTGTTGCTAATAATACCGAGTTACTAACATTTGTTGCTAATAATACCGAGTTACTTATCTATGTTGCTTATAATACCAAGTTACTAACGTTTGTTGCTAATAATACCGAGTTACTTATCTTTGTTGCTAATAACACCGAGTTACTTAATTTTTGTTGCTAATAATACCGAGTTACTTATCTGTGTTGCTAATAACACCGAGTTATTTATCTTTGTTGCTAATAACATCGAGTTACTTATCTTTGTTGCTAATAATACCGAGTTACTTATTTTTGTTAGTATTAATATTTTATACTGATCGTGTAGAAGAAAAATAGTCGAGTCAGGAACCGATTTTTTAAATTAGATTTTACAGTAACGCTAAGAAGTAGAAGGTGAGTGTTGCGATCATTGTAAAAAAGCCCTGTTAACCTGCATCTTAGTTTGATAGCCTTTAGTTAATTTTGGTAGTGATTTTAGAATAATATTAACTTAATCTAAATATGATCCAAAATCTTACCAGATAAAGCTCAAACGAAATTACGAGCAAAACGTTTGCAACAGAAATTCGTTGTCAGCGCTAACTTAACTCAGCATAACGTCTAATCTCATCCAACACGCAGTCACGTCCCACTTTCATACATTTCAGAGTGAAATGGTGTCGAAAATATCCTCCTTCCATATCAACAGTACGAGAAAGAAAATTGTTTTTATGGATCTGAAACACTTCAATTTCAATACGATATGATGCAGAATCTATTTTGATATCAATATATTGAATATGAAAGTCAGTTGAATAAAACATATTTTATAGAGCTGTTTTGCGTACGCCTATGAAGATTCCTCATTATCATTTTCTCATTATTAGCTCAATAGCCCTTTCTGAATATTGGCTTGGTCCTCCACAAAAAGAAGTTTCCGGAGCTAGAAAAATGTTATACTTTCTTATAGGTCTATAGTTTAATAATGTCTACAACTATTAATTGCAAAGAATTGGAAAATAAAAAAGTATAGAAGACATTTTTTGACTAAATTTGCTGAGACTTCAAAAACACAGTCAAAAATAATTTTGTTCTATTTTTTAATTGGCTTTTATCCGGATATTTGAAACAAAAAAAAATATGCTTCTTAATCATTAGATTTGAACTGTATCATCTAAAAAACCAACGAAATATTTTTTCTTGCAAATCTCGAAAACATTTTAAGATAAAAAGCTAAAAATTAAATCCAACCCCAAACAGGAATAAAAAAGCCCCGGTTTCCCGTTGAAACCTATAAATAATAACATATACCTTTTCCTGCAAAATAGACGTGATAACGAAATCTGACACTGCTGTTTAATAACTTATTTAAATTAACCTGATGGTAAAAGTTCATAGACACTTGCAACATTGTTAATGATGCCTTGTAAGGCTTGCATAAGAAACACCTGTCATTTTTACTTTTCAGTATTATATACGGTATTTATTGTAGACTAGCTGTACTGAAAAGCTGGTCAAAGTTTTACTAAAGCCGTTTTAACTTTTATCTCCTTTCAAACACCTTCCTTAGACTTTTACAAAAAATTTCATAACCTCAATTAAGCAAATCGGTCAAGCCGTTCTCGAGTTTTAGCGAGAGCAACAAACTCAACCGTTAGAGATACTTTCTTAGGAACTAGTATTTTTATTTCAAGCGTGAGTAGTCCATAAAAATTCGGATCGACTCAGTTTTATGTCAGGACAATTTATTTATTTAGTCAAATTTCATAAAATATTTTATCATAGACTAGTCGACACGTCCCGGCTTCGCCCGGATGCAATTAAACACGTGCCATAACCGCTATTTCCCTGCGTAGTAAAGGTTAAAAAATGGTTATTGTGGGTTATCCCTAAGAGATAGACATATACCATCGCGGGCTTTTTTATAGACCCTTTGAAGGTGCACAATACTGTAGTACATTGTTTTGATCTATTTCATAGGGTTCAGCCAGCGTTTGCAATGTAAGCGTAAAAAAAGGTATGTGTTTTTTTCTGTATTCACATTTCACTTATTATTAAATAAAGCTTTCTTCTGTTCTATTCTTACTCAACATTATTATTATGGATAATACTGAATATGTAATATTACTGAAGTAAATGTCATTGGAAGACATTTTGACCAATATCGGCCATGTTAAAACGCAAATCATATTAAAATGTCAAGTAAATATTTTTTCAAAATTTTGCCGTTCTGTATTTTAATTTTAACTTTAATAATATTTTTATGCAGCACATTTTTAAACTAATTACAGCCATTATTTCAACCAGACGCACTCGCGGTTTACAGCTCAAAGAACCGCTGAAAACAACAAGGCTAGCGAATTCTATTATAATTTAATAACGGCATTTAATTAAATAGCTATTGTATCCTATTAATTATTTTCAAGTTTTCTCTACGGGAAATATTTAGTTAAAACCAGCGTAGTAATTATTGCATAATTGGTTGTTTTACATTTATTAATTTGTAATAACTCTGTATACGAGTATACACAGTTATTACAAATTGTGCATTATTGTTGGAGTAGGATAGTAGTCACTTCCACCATTATGACAATCTCGACCCTGTATATGCCATCGACACACTGACTGAAGTCTTAGTCTCTCAAGCAGTGAAGTAGTCTCTAGATAGTGTTAGTAAAAGTGTTAAGTGCTGTCCGATTAAGGTCACGTGGGTACCTTACAATTTAGTTGCCACGTCTTGTATTAGGTTAGGTTTGTGTGAGTTTAACCTTGAGTTTAAACAGAGAGTCTGAGCAGTGGAGGCGAGTATCTCGATCGAATTACTCTGCTTAGGTTTCTCTCGTAATTGTTAGAGATCATATTTGATTATTTATCGGTTCAATAGCAGTATCTATGTTGCTTTTACGCAATAGTGCATTAAATATCATCACCCCTCTTGTAGTGTTTTCCAATATTTCCCTCTCCTTCTTCCTTCTCATCATTAAAATCCATGACATATTTTTGACCTTTTTGTAATCAATCGCATTGTTTAATAATATAATGTTGTTATTCATTTTATTTTTACAAATATATAAAGCAATATTTTAAACTGTATAAATAGAAATTAAATTAAGTATGTGAGTACCTGAAAACTAAAAAAGGTAACATTCTGTTTGTCTGTCAAAAAAATGCCATTATTATTTTATTAGTACAATTTAACGTAACTTTTAGGAAATTAAAAAAAATGTTCTAATATAACTTTTATTTAGCTTGGCATTGCAATGAAAAACGACGTTTAAAAAACTACATTTATATACCAATGCAATAATAATAGTGTTCAGTAAGAAGGGGAGAGCAATATATGGACTCACTCTCTTCTTTATAGAAGACAATCCACAAGTCTCCCTTACACGTAAGGTAAGCATAGCTAAATAAAACAAAATATTAAAAAAATTGAATGAACTCCCAACTCTCACAGCAGCAGTGTAATTCGTACATCTATATATATATATAAAAGGAGAAGCTGACTCACTGACATATCAACGTAGGGCCTAAACTATAAGGGTTAGAGACTTGAAATTTTGCACAGGGGTTCCTTTTATAACGTAGGGGAGCACTAAGAAAGTATTTATGAAAATTCACCCCCTAAGGGGGTAAAACAGGGAAAGTTATATGCGAAGTTATTATGAATCTTTGCCGTTTTTTGAAGTTTTTCAAATGAAATTCAGTATGAAGATTCTTCATTGAAAGTCATGAAACACTTATAAAATTATTTTTTCGAAAGTTTGGCTACCTCATAAAATTATTTAATATGTCTACAATATCGCAAACGAAGTTGCGGGGAAAAGCTAGTCGTTTATAAACACAAGAATGTTTGAATGAGAGGCTTGGCCTTCTGTTGCTATTACAGTGCACAAATATTGCACCTACTACTGTTATAAACATCTTAGACTTTTATAAAGAAAATTCCAATAGTAATTGGGGTGAAATAATGATGTTATCCTCGTAGTTCTGCAGCGCAGAGTGATTAGTCGAGTACTAATGCAGTTAGGCGCAGCACTGGATGACCGCCGCCTTCTTGGATCGGCTAATGGCGCACCGTAGATAATTCGATTGATTCCTCCGCAATCCATTTCCCTAATGAATTTAAAATTAGCAAAAAACACCCAGAATACTTAATACAATCAATGTACTGTCTAATATCTGATTACGAACGAAATTTTTCCATTTGAACCTTTTAGTCGACCCGCCCAATAAATAAAAATAATTTTCAATGTATTATTGCTGCGAAATAAAAATATTTGAATTTCATTGAAATCCGTTCAGCTGTATGTCTGTCTAAGCCAATCCTAAGACAGCCATGAATTGGATTTTTTTATTCTAAATGTGTAAACATATTATAACATGAGTTTGCTGAGGATGCGATTGTAAAACTGGCTGAGTTAACCGTAACGGTTAACTCAACGGTAACCTTAGAGTTTTCATAATGTTTATTATTGATTTCATAATTTTAAAGTGTAATAACTATAATATAAAAATTTAAATTACACCAGACTGAACCTGTAATTTGAAATACACATAGTAAACACATGATAGATAAAATATATAGACTAAGCAATATCATTGTGTTACCATGGTTACAAGATTGTTATTATTGTCAATATATTAATATTGACACGCAGCTCTCAAGTTACAAACTAGCTGATAGTCTTCAAACGGCTGACCAGATCTTCAGAAATGATAACTAAGATCCATCTAGATTAAATTACCTTTCAAGCAAATAAATCTTCGTCATAATCAGTCTTCAAATCTTGAGATATACACGTTACTACAGATACACAAGTTAAAGTTTAACACCCGGTCGTTATAGCGTCGGGGGTTAAACGTAATGAGATAACAGCTTGTAATAAATGAAATCAATTTAGTTTTCATTTAGCCTAGTTCCAGAACAGAAACACGCTTTATAATTGTGTTAAAATGCACAGAATTTTATAGTAAGCCAGTGCCTTTGTAGAACGGAACGACTTTTCTTATAGGATTATCTCAACTTGCCCGCTTTTTAAATTTACCTGCACAAGAAGAATTAGGTTTTTACTGTTTTTACTAACTTTACTTTGTTCATTTTTAATTGTAAAAAAATCGGCAAAATGCGAGTTGGACTTGCACACAAAGGGTTCCGTTATAAACTTTATTTAGAGATAAACCTACCTTTTCGTTGGAAGACGTAGTTCACACATATTAGCACAGGTGCAAAAAATATTTGTCTTATAATATAACTGCACTATGGTTTTTTGATTACTTTTCAGTAAATACTCTACAGGTTTTAATTCACTTTTGAGTGTCGAAATATCATCGCAATAAAAATATTGTCGATCCCAGTATTTAACATTAAAAATGATCCAATAAGGTTTCGTCCTCCTACTGTGGTACCTAATTCCAACAATGAAATCCATACTGAGATACATATTTATCGGATATAACTTTAAATCAAGAAAACGGAAATACAAATACCTTAATCACACTGCTTTTGCCTTTCTGCTTCTCCATTTATACGATAAATTCTTACTAAACACGTAACTAAATTTTGATATGAATTTCATTAAATAATAGTAATTGGGTAAGGTTTGTAAATATAGTTTGTGAAAAAACGCTGGAGGTCATTCAAATTTTAGAGCTGTGATGGTTCAAAACTTGTTATCAAATATTCAAAAAATTTAGTTTAAAATAAACTAATATGTTAGAAATAAACAAAAGCTTAACAATTCAATTATGTTATTGAATAATATACACAATACGTATAATTTATTCAATAATTTAATTTAGATAATGAATGCGGGAATTATTTCCATAACTACATATTTATTTGCATATAAAATTGTTTGAGTATTATATTGAAAACTAGCGTATGACATAAAAATTTGTTATGAATTAATTATCATATTAGACATATGTGTGATAAAATTACAATACTATTCATACACAAAGCTATAATTTTAGATGCAATGTATGAACAAGTTGTAGGAAACTTGTAACATAAATATTTTCGATAATTTATAAAAATATAATTTTAATAAAATTATTTTAATGTTCAGTTTGTGATGTTACTCAGTATAATTCCACCGTATAAATTTATAAATAAACAATAATGTTATGCACACCCATAACAAAGTGAATACCGGTCATCAATATAAGTGAACATTGAAAAATTCGCGAATGTCGTGGAAAGCATGAATTCCTTTAGGTTTCTACTATATCCGTACTACGAATAAACTTACACACATGTTTTTACATTTAATTGCCTTTCCTTTTCTTCAAGTTAGAATTTAGAACAGTAAGAATTTAATTTAAGAGAAAATTCCAAAACTTTGTCTATGTACACTACAAGGTCTGTTAGCAACACTGTTTATAAAGTAGTAGTAGCGGGTAGATCATTTTATATTATTTCAAGTATACCGACGGGAAGACAATATATAACCTTTAATACGATAGATTAGTCTTAGTCTCTCTGGTGTTTTCGTGCAGTGAACATGGAAGTTAGTGTTATAGTGTCGTGATTAAGGTCACCCTTCTCCAGGTCCACGTAAATTTACTTTATTATCTATTGTCGTTAGCGAGGTCGAGTGGTGGAGGTGAGAGTTAATATATTATGAAAGAGGTCTTTAAACCTGCTCCTGGGTCTCAAGCCCCAGGCATTGCTCGCCTCAGTCTAAATGGCATGTGAATACGTATTGCTGTAAAGTAATGGGTACCACATATCTCTCATATATAGCAGGTCTTAGTAACAAAATATGACGATATGGAAGTCGTATTAACATCGAAAAAGTTTCTCGACGCTTTCATAGAGACTGATTTGTGCCTTTGTACACGAGCTCCCTTAGATACGAAACTTTTCAAACTTTCATCGTGATATTGGAAAAGTGTACTGCAAATTGGAGTGGAAATACACTTGAGATATTAGAGTATGGTATTAATTTTTGACTTCTACTCACTCTTATAGTTTGTAATAAAAAAATTATTAACATAATAATATTTTAGTACTTACAATTTTGATAGGTTTTAATTGGCCCTACTAGCCACTTTCTAATGGTTTATTTTGACGATACCTCTACCGGCTGGAACGTTTGTAACCTGTATAAAGTGTAGAAATAAACAAAAAGTTAGAACAGAAAGCAAAGAATTAAGCAAAACACAAAAACTTGATGCACATTTTGACTTCATAGCATTTGGAAGACCTGTTTTATATAAATAAATAAGTGGAATTGTGCAGCATTTAAGTTGTATGTTATATTAAAAATTATTGAGTTCGTAAGCTCTATTCTAAGTCCAGAAACACTTAAGCTCCTCTGAATTACAGCGGCATTGGACTTTAAAGGCAAATATTCCTTAAAGTGTAAAATGCATCATGAGCCACGTTTATAACACCACGTACCTTCCGTTATTCGTGTGATCAGATTTCCATAATGCAATATTCTTACACACGATATCTCTGCCCAAAGATAGCTTTCTGCCAAGAAAACGTTGGCACCGAAGTCGACAAGAGTCTTACACAACGGTTAGTTCTCAATTAAGTGTAGCCCTACCACTCGATACAAGAATGAATTGTCTTTTGGGATTAATAATTCCAGCTTGTTCCTATCTAACTAATAAATAATCTTAATAATTAACGTGATCTTAAACAAAGGGGTTCTACTAAACTACTTCAGACAATACTTACTATATTGTTAAATAAACTGATTATAGAAAGAAACTACAACCAAAAAAGGCTAGATAATTTTAATTTCGCCCTTGCTTTTTGAAACCCGAGATGAATTTAAATCGCAAGAACAAAATATTTATAAGTACAAAACAATTGTAGAAAGTGTTACGTTAGAGACGTAATTGTCTAATAGGATGGCCATTAAGGTTCTAATAATATTTTTTTGGCTAAACGAGCATTACGGTCCCAAGAGTAACTTGTAACGAAATTTTTTATTTCGCCTCACATTTCCACTGATCCCTTTAAATGGGACTTTTGTCCTTGATGGGGTGGATTTGGATTTTTGTCTTCTGACATACTAAGTTTAATTTTAAATTACACATTACATTTACTGTTGAAAAATAAACTGCGCAGACACTCAATATACTAGAAAGCAATATATATATATGTCGGGGATTTTAAAACGATGTGAAAGGAAACGGAAGGAGGAAGATGGGGAATATTGGGGAATACTAAAAGGGGGTGATGGTATTGAATGGAATATTGGGTAAACGCAACGTAGATACTCCTACTGAACCGATAAATGATCAAATATGATCTTTAACAATTTCGAGAAAACCTAAGCAGTGCCTTAGACTTGTGACCAAGGTGTAGGCTTAAGGAATTCCTTTAAGTGATCACGACACTCGCCTCCACTGCTAGGCTCTCTGTTTAAACCCAAGGTTAAACGCACATAAACCGAATCTAACACAAGGCTAACCTAACCTAAGGCTAACCTAACCTAACATTGTGTTTACTTAACCACGTGGCAATTACATTGTAAGGACTTACGTGACCTTGGTTGGACAGCACTTCCACACTACACTGCACTTGACACTATCACTATCACTAGCACTACTTAGATGATGTTCACTTCTTGAGAGACCGCGCACGACTAAGACTTCAGTTAGACTGTCGATCGCATATAAAGGGTCGAGGGTAGAGACTGTCAAAACAACGGAAGTGACTACTACCCCACTCCAACGCCATAGACAACGATAACGATTCGATTAATCGATAATCTTTTACTATGCTCCGACATATATATAGCATAGGCTTAAGACCCAGGAAAAGGTGTAAATAATTCTTAAAATTCTTATCTCGTTGCTCGACTTCGACAAAAAATATAACAAAGACTTGAAACCTCGTAATAATAAAGTTCTAATCTGCAGTCAAGATCAGTTTGGGGACTGACTCAAATCTATCGGAACAGAGGTTATATACATATATATTGTTATTTCTACACGTAAGTATTCTTGAAATAAAATAAAAGGAACTACTACGCTAATACAAAGTTATCAACACAAAACTATAATATTTTAACTTTTAATTGAAAACATTTTAAAGCAATAAAGTTATATCTAGAAACATTCAGCCAAAAATATTATTAAAATCATTAAGTTTTTATGATAATTGACGCTTTTATTGTCCATTTGAATGTTTAATCTCAAGAGTATTTCATGCTAAGCTTTATGAATTCACTTCAAAGGGCTAATAAAAAATCCCTTTATCATTTTCAATTTCGTGCTACGAGACGGTATTATTAGGATGGGTAACCATTTCATGTTCAACAGGACTTTCCTGTATAAGTATAGAAATTGGTGTTACACAATAAAAATAGTTTAAACAAATTAAACAAGACAATTCTAACCGAATCAACTTTTATTGGATTGTGATAAATCTAACAATATCTTAATCATTATGTACATTTCTTAATCCAATGGCAATGAAAATAAAATGGTGTTAATATTTCCTCTTACTTAAAGTCAGTCAAAACATAGTGTCTTTTAAAAAAATGTTTACAAATACACTTTAAAGTAATGCACAATAAAACAATCAAACTTATGTGAAAAAAAATTACTTACTTGCAAGTACAGACAGACAGATGGACAACGAAGTAATCCTATAGGGGTTGCTTTTCTCCTTTTAAGGTACGGAAAACCAAAGTAAAAACTAATTGTCGAATGAAAATGCAAATTGTATAAATAAACTAGAAATAAATTAAATGAAACTGAATATTTTCAAACCTGAGCATGATTGCGAACTGTTAATTATGATGTTGGCAACACTTATAATTTGAGTAGCATCCTGTTACTTGATCTTGTTGTTGGTACGACTGATATGAGTAGCATCCTGTTGCTTGATCTTGATGTTGGTACGACTGATATGAGTAGCATCCTTTTACTTGAATGTTGGCCAACTGATAAACACTAATCAAGGAAGTGGGGATTGTAAAATAAATACGCCATCACGACAGAATAATCATGGATTACATCGCGCGTATTCTTAGCAGTTAAAGCCCTGAAGCTCTGAGTCTAAAGTATAACCCCAGGAGAATGTTATAGTCAAGCCGTCGTAATATTAGTCTGCGTATAGACTACTACAACATTCTTCTTCTCTTCTTTTTATTAATTAACAGAACAAAAAAATTGGCCATATGAATTTCCTGTATACGTACAAAAAACTGGCCACCTTAGATAATACATTTAGCTAATAAATTTATTTCCAGTGAAATGAATTGGATTAAAGGACTTAATTAATGTGAAATTTGAGTTCCATTAAAAACCCTCAAATCTCTGGCGATTACAGAGATACTTCGTAAATAAGGCTCCTGTTTCAGGAATTAGGTACTTGTATATTGTTGGAATGGTTACTTAGCATTCAGATAAGATTGCTTCATTAAGTTT
Organism: Limenitis camilla; assembly: GCA_905147385.1. Taxonomy (NCBI): domain Eukaryota; kingdom Metazoa; phylum Arthropoda; class Insecta; order Lepidoptera; family Nymphalidae; genus Limenitis; species Limenitis camilla. The sequence goes on from LR990240.1 coordinate 9,535,012, forward strand.
GTCTGTTTAATCGGACGCCATAGTGATCGGGTATCTGATACACAACAGTTTTTAAAACATCGGAGCTCGTAGTAGCTGCAGATGTAAATACTATCCTTTTGCCAAAGATAAAAAATAAAACTTAATCACAACAACTGCAACAAGACTATTTGTGCAACATGTCAACCTAGCATGCCACACTTCTATTAATTTCCATAACTGTCAATTTCATTAAACATTAATATTTATTTTATGTTTAATTTGGTTACGCGATTTTCACATATTCTGTTATGTTTACTCAATTTTTTACGTGACTAATTCGTTATGGATTACTCACCTAAAAAGTTAAGTCAGAATCTTCCGACTAAAATTTATAAAAAATAATACGTTTAATTGCAAATTTTGTCTTTGTCTACGTCACATAAGAGTAAGAGAAAGTGAGACTGTCACTGTCAGTAACCTGAGTGAGGGTAGGGTATAGGCACCTATAATGCAACACAATACTGAAAGATATGAATCTATTTTTGTTTTATAACCGTATACGCAAAGGAGGAAATTCTGACGCTGCACTTCTATGAGTCAAAGCTTTCCTCGATAAACACGCTATCTGAGACTAAATGAATTTTTAAATATGAACTAGCAGTTCCTGAGTTTAACGCGTTCAACTAAACAGACAGACTCTAAACTATTTTGTTATTATCACAGCATAAAGATAGCGTCTTAGAATAGCATATATTTAATACTAATATTCTTATACTTTATTGTGAATATATTGGTTGCAAGTTCAATAATACGAAACAGAACCATCTGGCAAGAACATGCTAATAAGCTTACCGGTATCTTGCCAAGCAAATATCTGCTTAAGCTATATATAGTTGTTCTATAGTGAGGTTTGTTTAAGCGTTGCAACACTGGAATACGAGTCAAACATGATATATAAGGGAAATTTTAGTTTGCGATACATTAACTTGTAGTCAGATAATATAGCCTTCTTAGATATCAATAGAAACACCTATCTGATTAAGGAACAAAATAATTGTGATTTAGAATTTATGAATTGTCTTATCACTACATAGTATAAAACAAAGTCGCTTTCTCCGTCCCTATATATATGGATAAATATTTTAGTATTGTTATTCATAGCCTTAGCCTATTAAATTATTATTAATCAACTATCTTTATATATTTTTAATCTGAATTAACATTAATCCTCTATGACTACCAATTTTATTTTTTACTAGTCGACCCGTCCCGTCTTCTCCCGGGTGCAATTTAACACGTGTATTTAGCCGTAACCGCTATGTCCCTGCATTTTTAATCTGTAATATCTTCGAAAATATTCATTTAAATTTAATGCTGTTAAGAGCTATATTGATCTATATTAAATGCACAACGTATTTAAGGTACTTAATTGGATAAGGATTAATGCTGTAATTGCTTAAAATCGTTTCGTAAATAAGCCATTATTTCTCCTAAATAGTAAAGGATACAAAATGGTTATTGTGGGTTATCACTAAGAGATAGACATATACCATCGCAGACTTTTTTGTAGACCTTTTTAAGGTGTACAATACTGTAGTACATTATTTCGATCTATCTCGTAGGGTTCAGCCAGCGTTGGCAATGTAAGCGCAAAAAATGTGTTTATTTACGACATCACATTAGAAACCTCTGAAATTATCAGTGTTTCTCTACTATACTATAAATGTATTATACATATAAACATCCTCTTGAATCACTCTATCTATTAAAAAACCGCATCAAAATCCGTTGCGTAGTTTTAAAGATTTAAGCATACATACGGATATAGGGACAGAGAAAGCGACTTTGTTTTATACTATGTAGTGATAGTGAAATCCTTAAGAAATACTAAAATGAAACCCTCGTAAATAATTAAGAGATTTAATGAACTAAATAAAATTATAAGAGATATAAATACATATTATTTGTTTATTGAGCTCTTTTATCACACTAAAAAAATTACTGTCTTTCACGAAATACGATTTTGGTAGAGAAGTTATAGACGTTTTAAGGTAACACACGAAGATCTAAGGAGACTACAGTAAAAATATATGAAATTGAGATATACATGTTGCATTTATAATATTGGTAAAAGAAGTAAATAAATTTTAATATAATAATAATTAATCCATTTATTATTATCCCGCAGGAACTTTATTTTTCGGGATAAAAAGCAGTCTATATGTTAATCCAGATTGTATAGTATCTGTGTACCAAATTGCATAGCAATCCGTTTTAACCGTTTTTGTGTGTTAAAGCATCAAGCATCCTACTATTCAAATCTACATTTTTACACGACTACGGCGAAGCCAAAAGGAAGGGTTATGATTTTTTTTATATTCCAGTCCAATTTGCCTCCGACATGATAGTCAGAGCCATTTCTTCGCCAGCAATTCCTATTGAATTTTTGACCTGTTCATTTAGTTAGCTCATTGGTTACGTAGCCATTGAATTGAAATTAAAACAAACTTACATACTTTCCAATTTATAATATTAGTTAGGTTAGTGAAATCAAATCTGTTTAAAAAATTTTGTTATAAAATGTAGACACATAAAACATCTAGATGATACTACTTAGTAGTTTAATACGCTTCGTTTCCTTCTTCAGTCCGAATAACTTAAACTGAGTCAAGAAGTTGACTTGAGGAATATTTGAAACGTGGCTCTAAGTCCTCTTATAAACTAAGTACGTGATACAGGATTCAATTACACTCATAACATTTACTTACTAGTTTGGCTTGAAGCTTGCAATAAGTTTGCAAACTTAAACGGTATTCCAGAATACGACTAGATAAACTTTGCGACGGTTTAGTTACTATGAAAATCTATGCTAGATACTTAAAAAGTTACTCTTTATAAACTATTTCTGTTCTAGTAACCGATTTTTTTTTCTGATGAGAAATTTTTTAAATGATTAACTCGTAACTACTATAACACCGGTTAACACGGATTTTGAGTCTAACTACTAAATGTCTAATTTAGATTTCTTTTACCTTACTAAAACTACTTAATCGGTAAAATAGTTTTATTTGGTTAAAATTTGCTATCCTAAAAAAATCGTTTTCATAGAAAATTTCATAGTATTTCAATGAGTAAGGTCTGGACGCTATATTTGTATATCACTCGAGTCTTTGCGATATACAAAAATAGTTGCTACAGTTGTAATAGGCATACCTACACTCAAAACAGTAGACCATTTTACTATCCACTAAGGACTAAAACTAAACGTGTAAATTTTAAAATCGAATCTTGATTATTTTCGATGTTTAGAATCAAAATTTATGTTTTAGAAATAAATCAATAGCTACAGTGGACGTTTTAATTCATTGTTAGTTACTCATTATCGTATTTTACAACATTTTGAAATATTTTGGTGTATCACACTAATACTTGAAGACGTCCACTCGGGTCCACGACTCGCGCATAACTGTCCCTTTTATTACCCTCCTAATTAATTAATAATACCCGCGTGGTCAAGACTACATAATAAATTAATTGTCACAAATATTATTATTATCTCAGAGAGATTTTATGATAAAAAAGAAGCTCGAGGAGGAGGAGCTGGTAATATTGAAGAACACTATAAAGGGTGATGATATTGAATGAACTATTGGGTAAACGCAACGCAGACACTTCTACTGAACCGATAAATAATCAAATATGATCTCTAACAGTTACGAGAGAAACCTAAGCAGTGCCATAGACTTGTGACCAAAGTGTAGACTTAAAGACGTCTTTAAATAAATAAGTAATTACAACACTCGCCTCCACTGCTCAGGCTCTCTGTTTAACCCAAGGTGAAACTCACATAAACCTAACCTAACACAAGACGTGGCAACTACATTGTAAGGTACGCACATGACTTTAATCGGACAGTACTTCCAGCACTAGATTTCCAACCCTTGAGCGACCTCGCGTTAGACTAAAACTACAGTCAGTCTGTCGAGGGCATATAAAGAATCGAGACTGTTAAATATATTTAATTATTAATTAATTTCAGCAATTATGTCAGCAATGATCCACGAGCGAACGAGATACAGAAATTAAAATTTATAAAGATAGCAGTCGAACAGCGAAACCCATTAAAGATTGTTATTCTGAAGAATGAAATTATAAATAATTCATCGTTCCGGCATTACTTAGACTAAGTACACCATATTTTATCGGCCCTACCCTGGATGCGACATAAAATACAGTCGACGTAATCCTATCCATCGTGATTTATGCTTTAGGGTCAATGTGGAAATTTCATATGACAGTTTCACATGCAAAAATCTTAGATTAATATTTATAGTCTGTGTTCCATAAAAATTTTGTATACAACAAAAATAATATAAATTCCAACAATAAACTCTACTTCCAAAGTCATTTTTAGCTCGATTTATAGTCTTAATTAGTACCTAAAAGTAAAACAAGATATATCAAGTATATATGTTCTATACATACTGCACAGTAATACAAAAAAACACATGACGAGTTGGAGACATGTGAACTATCTATTATCAAATACTCACGTGGTCTTCAATAAGTGTTACACTTCACACACACTTAATTATTTATTTATGCAACTTAAAATCTAATACAAACATTTTATAATAAGAAATATTGTGTACACAGGTGACTTATCTCTTTAAAGAGATCTCTTCCAAAAACCCCGAGTAAATATAGGAAAAGAAAAAAAAATCATTTAAAAGTGGTGTTGCCACAAAATATAACAAATAATTAATATTTAATTATATATGAAAACATAATATATTATAAATTAATACTAAACTCCATTTTTCTATATACTACATAAATTATTAAAATACAATAAACTACACATACATATATATCATACAATACAATACATATATAAGACATATTATTACGTCGAAATTGAGAGAAAGTGTTGCTTCAGTCTGAATTTGAAAATAGCAGTGCTTGGGTTACCGTTGTAGATGCTGCTTGGTAGTGAATTCCAGAGGCGAACACCTTCAATTGCAAATGAATTTTCATAAAAAAATTGTGTTATAACAAGGTAACACAAGGTTGTTATATATAACGCATGACCGTGAAGGTCGTTCTCTAGGGGCCCCACATTTGACATAGCTCACTTAAATAAAGAGGAGTAGAACTTTTTATTATATTATAAAGAAGCGTTTTCACATGCATATTCCGGCGAAGTCAAATAGGGAGCCACTTAATTTGACGACGGAAATCAGAAATATGATCGTATTTGCGCAGTCCATAAATAAAACGGATGCACAAATTTTGAAGGCGATCTAACTTGTTAAGCAGCTCCTCTGAGACATCTAGATAACAAACGTCAGCATAGTCGAGCAGTGGCAGAAGTAACAATTGTGCTAATAGTTTTTTTGTCTCTATGAGGAGAAAGTTCTGGAGGCGTTTTAAGGAATGAAGTGAAAAATGTAGGCGTTTGCTAACTTCATTAACTTGTGATGTCCAGCTTAAATTCGAATCAATGATTAGTCCGAAATTTTTGCAGGTTTCACTAACTGGAATAATCGTTCCATCATACACAATTTTAGCCAAGGTGTTAAAGTGAACTCTGCTTCGGATAGATTTGCTGCCAACAAACATAGATTGTGATTTCGTGGGATATAGCACAAGTCCAAAAGATTCAGCCCATTTGTGAATTATTAATCAGTATTTATTAAATAAAATTACTTGAACTGAGTTTATAAAAACAGAAAATATTACGTATCAAAGGTATCAGTGTTAATTAGCCGATAATAGAGGGGAAGCTAGAACAAGGAAGCTAGATTTTAATCAACTCCTTTGTGATCAGTTGACACATAATTTATATCGTTATCGTTGTCTATGGCGTTGGAGTGGGGTAGTAGTCACTTCCGTTGTTTTGATAGTATCTACCCTCGACCCTTTATATGCGATCGACAGTCTAACTGAAGTCTTAGTCGTGCGCGGTCTCTCAAGAAGTTAACATCATCTAAGTAGTGCTAGTGATAGTGATAGTGTCAAGTGCAGTGTAGTGTGGAAGTGCTTTCCAACTAAGGTCACGTAAGTCCTTACAATGTAATTGCCACGTGGTTAAGTAAACACAGTGTTAGGTTAGGTTAGCCTTAGGTTAGGTTAGCCTTGTGTTAGATTCGGTTTATGTGCGTTTAACCTTGGGTTTAAACAGAGAACCTAGCAGTGGAGGCGAGTGTTGTAATTACTTAAAGGAGCTCCTTAAGCCTACACCTTGGTCACAAGTCCAAGGCACTGCTTAGGTTTCTATCGTAATTGTTAGAGATCATATTTGATAATTTATCGGTTCAGTAGAAGTATCTGCGTCGCGTTTACCCAATATTACATTCAATACCATCACCCCCTTTTAGTGTTCCCCAATATTTCCCCATCTTCCTCCTTCCATCTCCTTTCACATCGTTTTGAAATCCCCGACATATATAAAAACTGAAATGCTAGCATAATAAAGAATATGCGTCTCTTTCAATTGAGGGTAAGTATTCTCCATAAGTTTTATTGATCAGAATTATAACTATGTGCATTATTTAATGTTATTAATATTTAATTAAGAAAAATATTTAAAAAAATGTAAAATTAAGCAAGAATTAAACAGTACACGAAACGCAACAATACTGGTCTAATAAAATGTGACGTCACAGTAGCAGTGTGAAAATAATAATAGTTATAAAATATACATTGAATTATTATAGAGCATTATACTTCTATATCACTTTTACCTTTGCATGTTATTATGAATCGTGACGTCACAGTACGCTAGAATGCCAGGCGCTTAAACGTTTAAATCTGTAAGTTACTTTAAATATTTAAACCTTTTTCATAAATATATAAAACTAGCCTCGCTAATTATATATAGCTTGGAGATTTTATGATGAAAAGGGAAACGAAGAGGGAGTATATTGAATATATTACAAGAGGTGATGATATTGAATGCACTATCGGGTAAACGCAACGTAGATACTGCTACTGAACCGATAATTAATCAAATATGATCTCTAACTGTTACGAGAGGAACCTAAGCAGTGCCAGTGCAATGACCATGGTGTAGGCTTAAGGGCGTGCTTTAAGTTCTTACAATTCTCGCCTCCATTGCTCAGGTTCTACATTTGCACATAAAGCTAACCTAACACAAGACGTGGCAAATACATTGTATAGTACTCACGTGACCTTAATCGGAAAGAATTCCCAGCACTTACACAACACTGCACTTACCAATAACCAATCCTTAAGAGACCTCGCGTAAGACTAAGACTGCAGCCCGACTGTCCACGGTATATAAAGAGTTGAGACTGTCAAAATGACGGAAGTGACTACTACTCTATTTCAGCGCCATAGATGGCGATGACGATTCGATTATTTGATAATCGTTGACTATTCTCCGACATACTCGTATATACTAAACTCACCCTTTGTGTGATTTGGTGTATTGAAACCGTTCACTCATGCACTTATTTATTTATTCATATTCTACCACCAGTATTTATGATTATACTATTTCCCAACTAGTTTTGTTAAATTTATTCTAATCCTAACCAATATTATAAATGCGAAAGTAATTCTGTCTGTCCGTCTGTCGCGTTTTCGCCCCAAAATTCGATTAAATGAAATTTGGTATACAGATAGTCTAGAGTCTGAGAAAGTACATAGGCTAATACGGTTGTAAGGGATTGAAAGGGGGGATAAAATTTGTATGGAAGTATCGTCATTTTTTGAGCTAAAAGCTTGAAATTTATGTTTTAGGCTGTTGATTCGATATAAATGAATATAACATTCAAAGTTTGTAAAAATTTTACCCTCAAGGGTGTAAAATAACAATAGGGAATAGGGAATGATCGCGCTTTCACGCCAAAACTACTGAACCGATTTAAATGAAATTTGGTATACAGATAGCCTAGAGCCTAAAAAGGATAAAGGCTAATTTTTAATGCGAAAAAAGGATTGTAAGAGGTTGAAAGGGGGGAATGAAAAGTTATATGGAAGTATCGCTTGTATCACAACAAAAAAAGAATGAACTGATTTGATGCAGTCGTTATAAAGATATGAACTTAGTGCTTACATACATAGAGGCAATTCATTTTTATTTATATAGATATACACGAATATTCCCTGCTCTCTATATTTATTATAAGTACTTTTTGAATATTAAAATGAAGCACGAAAAAGCAGTAATCACAGAAAGTCACTGTCTAATAAAATTGTTTTTAATATTACATCTCAATACCATAATACAAATATCGGAAAGCCGTCTACTTATCTAATATCCGTAATATTGATTTATCACAAAATTAAATTAACTTCCCCAATATTAAGGTAACTTCAATACGAATATTGTTTCCTTATCGTAAGGAAATGATAAATTGGAATCTTAACGAACCTTATTTTGTAATTTGATTGGTTTATGTTGAGATTGTCATTTCTAAAATTTCAAAAAATTTGATTTATTGAAACTATTGAAACTGACCCTAGTTTCGATGGGCTAAATGTTTTTAAATACTTAACAGTATTTTAAGTTAGATCTGCAGCGATACAATTGTAAATACGAAAACGTATCCAATCTCATTAATTAGTTTTTAAGTTAGTAAAAACATACAAACAGACTGGCAAAAAAATAATTAAATAATAGCTTTAGTTTCTATTGATGTTATAAAGAAAACCTCATCCTCATTCTCACGCTTGCTTTGGCATCGTTGACATTTTGAACAATTATTTCAACCAATTTTATGCGTCAGTAGCTTAGTGGTTCATGTGTTAATCCACGATCGATAAGTCGTAAGTTCAAATCCCAGTCATTGGACTACTGGCGTGAACCACTCCTAACACAAGTATTTAGCTTTTTTGCAGAGGTTAAGAGTACTAGTAGTTAGTGACCCATACGGCTAGTAATCTTTAAAAAAATACACTAAACCTGAACAAATTGTACACACTTCATGAATCATCTTCACAATTATCAATTGGTGAAAACAGCATGAAAATCCGTCCAATAGTTTATGGGTTTATTATGAACAGACAATAGTGATATAGTGATAGATACTTTTCGGAGAATAGTAAAAGATTATCGAATTATCGATTCGTCATCGCCATCTATGGCGCTGAATTAGAGTCAGGGTCAGTAGTCAAGACAGTCTCGACCCTTTATATGCCTACGACAGTCTGACTGTGGTCTTACTTTGTGTGGTCTCTCAAGGAGTGAAGTAGTCTCTAGATAATGCTAGTGAAGTGATAAGTGCAGTATTGTGTTAGTGCTGGAAGTGCTGTCCGACTAATGTCACGTGAGTACCTTAAAATGCAGTTGCCACATCTTGTTGTAGTTTAAGTTTAAGGCAGTTTTACCTTGGGGTAAAACAGAGAGCCTGAGCAGTAGATGCGAGTGTTAGAATTCCGTTAAAAGGCCTACGCCTTGGTCACAAGTCCAAGGCACTGCTTAGGCTTCTATCCTAATTGTAAGAGATCATATTTGTTTATTTATCGGTTCATTAGCAGTATCTACGTTGCTTGTACCCAATAGTCCATTCAATACCATCACTCCTTGTAGTACTATATAAGTATTATCCAAAGACTCAATAAAAGGAACTCGATGATATCAGAATCTTGTTCAACCTATACGTTTACTTTGCCATAAATACAACTTTCAAAACTGAATTTCATACAAAATTTTAGCAAATTCGGAAGTTTTCATGTTGCGTTTCGTGAACGGTGAGAAATTTTCAAGTAAAGTTCATTAGTGACGATTATCAACCTCCTAGTTTTAGATGCAAATTTCACAAACACGTAAATATTTTGTTTATGCTTGAAGATTGTTTTATATGGTAAAGATTATAATACTTCTGAAGTATAGACGACCTCCCCCGGCTTCGCACGGGTGAAGAGCCGGTAGGTATATTTTGCTATACACAGAAATACTTAGGGGTTTAATAAACATATTATTCTTCCGCAGGATCTTTGAACATTTCCATAATAAAAAGTAGTCAAAGTATTAATCAAGGTTATAAAGTATCTGTGTACCAAATTTCATTGAAATACGTTCAGCCGTTTTGTGATATTGAGTAGAAACATTCAAAAATCAAAACATACGTACTTTTAGATTTAATATATTAGTGAGAAGTAATATAATAAGAAGTATGATAAGATATATGAGCTTATAGTAAGATATTGCACAGTACCACGCTTGCCACTTAGGGATTGAGACCCAGATGCATGTTTATGCTTTTGTATTACAATTAGCACTCGGCGAAGGTTTGGATTTTCAAATCTTTTATTTTTACAAATATTCGATAAATTACATTTTGAGGCGAACCGAAAATTGTTTACGTAACTTCTGTTTGCCTTCTTCACAGACTCTGTTTACTTTTTTGCCTAAAATGAAATAAGACAAAACTTTTATCGTAAGTAAGTTTCAAGTTTCATCAATTTGTACCATGAAGTCGGAGTTGTGGATCTCTATTTTCTTTTAATGTATTTAAGAGAATCATTATATTACTGCATATATAATATTATTTACTTCTAATATAAGGTTCAAAAGAAACATATCAACACAGGAATATCGCATCATCAATAGGTACTATTACTACTCGTACCTATTTAATTTTTTTATATGGTAGATAAGGTGGAACGAGCAGATAGTCCACCTGATGGTAAGTGGCCACCATCACCCATGGAAATCGGTATTTTCGATGCGTAGCATCCTCGAAGATAGAGTGGGGAGGAGGGGCGAAAAATGCTGCGGTTTCAGCGGACCCTGAGCAAGAATCCAGAGTCCATTAGATACGCAGCATTAATGGGATGAGAGAGGGAGGGGGTAAGTCTGGCCCACATGACCGGAACATGTCTATGACACAAGTCAAGGTCGCAAGCCAGTCGGGGAACAGATCCTTTACCACCAAGGGGGTTACTCGCCTCTTACGAAATCCTCTCCCAGCGGTAGAGGGAAATAGTATTTTAACCCATAAAAAATAATGGCCCATAAACCTCTCAGGTCATATTTTTTTAAACTTTTAACTATCATTCGAAATAAACATTGCAGAACATTATTTTTATATATCGCAACCTGCATCGTGTGTATCAAATGTGGTGTGTGAATAGGACTTAAAGCCTATTTTTTAGAATTCTTTGCTTAGGAGCCGATTCATTTAGGATGAATTTGTATTGTATCATGTAGAAAAAGGAGAATATTCAGAATTTTAATAACATTTAAATTACACGACAACTTAACGACGAAATTATCCTCTCTAATAAATCATTTTATGGATCAATTTAAATGTTTTGACTCGACTTGCAAACTTCCAAATAAAAGTTAAATTGAAAGAAATTCTCCCTTGAGTTAGTCTTACTTTTTCTTAAGAAAGCATCCATCTTTAATGCTATCCATCATTTTATTAATTTAATGACCTCTTCCCCCCATAATTAACGGGAAAAAAATTATAAAACTTCGTAACTTGGAATGATTAGATGGTAATCTTAGAAAATATTTCAAAAGGATTGTAACTTATTCATTTTTATGAATCTCTGCTGCATTAAATTAAAATACTTCTACTAAAAACTCTTTCTACTATAAAAAATTAAGGATGAATCTTTGTTATTATTTTTATAAATCAAACTCATTGTCAGATCAAATATATGTGTATTCCGTACATTATACAATGCTCTCCTATTGGTACTCGATATTATTAATCATCAGGACTTTAATTACATTCTTTATCGCTTTATTTTCAAAAGACCTCTTTCGTTTTTCGAATTCAAAATTTTAATAATCATCCAAAACCTCACATTGATGATGATGATTAATCATTTTTGGTGAGAAATATTCTGACTGTCCGCGGTCGTCTGTCATTAGCCAAACAGCATATATTATACGAACTAATATTAAGTCATTGCGATTGCCATACCACAAAGTAATAAATTCCGTCATTAAAAAAAATGATAAAATTTTTATAGCCTATGTCACCCGCGCCATTATTACGAATCTATTGACACCTCACTCATTAAAATTGGTTCAGTAGTTTAGGCGCTAGAGTGGAACATACAAAGATACATACATAGATACATACATAGATACATACATAGATACATACATACATACATACATACATACATACATACATACATACATAGATACATACATACATACATACATAGATACATACATACATACATACATACATACATAGACTGCCAAAATCATAGCCCTACCTTTTGGCTTCGCCGTAGTCGGGTAAAAAAGTAAAGTCATGACACTATTAATTAGGGACATGAAAATTTTATAACACTATAAGGGACATGAAGTCTCACAGGCTACTACTTTCAGACTTAAATTTTGTCAAAAATTTTCACGTGGATGATTTAAAATTGTGTTGATATTTAATTATTAAAATATAATAAAAGAAATGTAAATAAATTTAATCAGTTATTATGATTATTTTTTTTAAAAAATACGACATTTAAAAATATGTGGTACTTTTCAGCCTTAAATGACTTGAAATCATTTTTAACATTTTAATAGACCTTACATAATTAATACAACAAATTTAACACTTTTTACTTAAAATCTAATCAAGTAAAATACAAAAAAACATTAAAGATACTTCTGAAAACAAAAATTAAAAATTCTGACAACTACTCAATTTGACATATAAATTATTGGCAATTTTTGCACATGGGGCGAGAACATTGCAAACATACGGGACATATCACCTGACACACGTATTCACTGACATTCTGTACAGTTTAGGTGGACAAATACTACATGCCCTTCGCTTGCCCCGACTAGTTCTAGGACTTTGGACATCTTCTTCAACCATATCCATCGTCACCCAGAACTCTCTTCTCCGTAACTCCCTTGGTCGCACACCGGACTGCACAACCACAAGTAATTATGTTATGTTGAGGAGTACAAACCGTCTTTAACGTTTTCGACCATTTTTACTATAATAAAAAATTGATGTTTGTATTTCCGAAAAGGACACGTCGTCATTAGAACTCTCGGTATCAACTTCTCGAGTAATCTGCCTCTCCTCATTGCTGCTATCTCCTCATATGCTCCTCCTCTCGTTCTTCATTTTGATCTTCATTTTGATTACTTTCATGTTCTCGTAGATTTTCATTTTGATTACTTTTATAAACCTGTAAATGTTCACGTTCGGAAACTAAGAACTCTTCTTTATCACCTTCACTATCAGATTGGTCTGAAGCTAGCATGAGAGTGTTGAATTCCTCTTTAAACGATGGACGGTCTGTCCGTAATATTCTTTCTTTGAATATGTGGGCTCAGGTTGCCGTTTCTTAAGGTTTTCTGCCATTTTGCATTAAAAATAAAAAATATTTTCAAAGAATTATTTGTATGACAACTAGGGACATGTAGCCTCACAGGCTGCAACCGATTTTCTTATTAGTTTTATTCACCTGTTAAACAACCGATCTCTTGTCTGTCTCCTTCCATGGTCGATTTGACACTAAAACAAAAGCTACTGAGACGCAGGGTCACAGCAAGCGGAGGGAAGTGGTCAATTCTAAGAATTTGCATACCCCGCGACGCCTGTGGGGCTACGTGTCACTAGTTAAAGGTTAAAGTAATAAATAAATTTTAATGAAACAAATATATATCTGATAAATTAGATATACAAGGAGTATTAGATAAGTTTTATCTTAAAATGGCAGTTTTTGATTTCTTGCTGTCATGATACAACTAAGTTATTAAATTTTAAATAGTCTAGTCAACAAGTGCCTTTTTGGTCAAATTTTTGTAGCAGTCATCGACAATTATGATTCGAGATTCGTAATGGCACCTAGATGATTTTTGAAAAAAAAAAAAAAGATTAGCTTGCAAAAATTGCAAAAGTTATTAACAATTAAAAAAAAAACACAAAAAAGGTTTGGTTTTTTGCAAATATTTCACGAAGTGAAAAGCGAGTACGACACATTGATTCATTTTTTTAAGGATTTTTTTTTAAAATTAATACTTTAAAAAGAATTCCAAAAATGTTAAGTAGAAAACGAAAGATCTTTATTAAAGTATTTAGTACTAATTTTTTCGGAAATTCGTTTTGGTTTTCTTTTCTACCCATCATGGATATTACCCAAGATTTTTTTTAAGTTATCTGCAACAATAATGCTAGCTATTGATAAGTTTTGACTAATAGTTTTGGTTTATTTTAAAAAACAGTTTGCGCTTCATACCTGAGCAGTATAGATTGTATATGTATAGTTAATAATAATTACATTCTAACCGAAAGTTTATGTTCGTTTATTTTCGTAACGTAAAGCCAGAAAGTATAATAATCGTTTACGCAAGTTTTGATTGCCTCCTTACTCAGTTTGTTGACTTTTTCTCGACTTTCGAAATATAATTATATTTAACTTTTTACATTTAAACCCCTAGTTTAAATCAGTTTGAAAATTCTTCTTTAAAACAGTTTTGAATATACATTAAGTAAATTACTTTTAATCGACTTTCTAATACAGGGAATTACTAATAATTTTTAATAATATTGAATGATGGTTATAATTCCCATCATATTGAATTTACTCTAGCATTAAAACTGCTTTCATTTTCCTGAAATTAGAATCCCACTTAGCTTTAAATCTTATTTCATTTATTTAATATCTTACTAGTTACTCACAATTTTATTATCAGAAATTATAGATAATAGTTAAATAGAAATTATAGTAATTTTCTCAGTTTATATACAAGCAAAATAATATCAGAAGAAGAGCAATCTACATTTCAAAAATAGTAATTTCCTCTCGTAATTCTAGCTCGAGGCAGAGCAACAATCTGGCAAAATGCAAAGATTCAATTTGTCGTTGATAGCTAATTTATTCCCCTCCATGAAATGCTCACTGAAATGTATAATCTTTTAATATTTATAGGAAGGAACTTTATATAATATATGAGTTAGTGCTCTTGTGATTTGTTTCCGGGAGAAAAAAATTATTAATTAATTTTTTTTCTTCCTAATAAAATCGCTCTATAAAAATTTGTCAGCATCGTCGTTCGTCCTATAATTTCTACCCATTTTCACATATTTAACATCACTCATGAACAACATCAAACTAAACAAACTTAATAATTCTTAATCTCACTCTTACTTTCCTTTAATAAGAGAATGCTGTATTCTCAGTACTAAACTAAAATCTAAATTCTGTATTTTGACTTCTTTATTATGCTCTTCTCTCCTTCTCTTTATTCAATAAGTCCCCTTATAGATTATAATCAGTTTCTTAGTACATTTCTTTCATAAAAAGATAGAGTTAGTGGTTTTCATTTGTTGTTTAAGAGCGTTTGTTGTTACACAACTCAAGGAAATTCGATAATACAACAGGGATTTTCTTAAAATGGTGATATAAGTAAGGTTCATGGCAATCAAGTGGAAATTGTCTTTGTTCAAGTAGTCAATATTCACTTGAAATCACTATATTGTGTCGTTTTAATAAAACGATAGATAACATTCTTAGACAAACGTACGTTATTATCAGAGCTGCTAGCAGTTTTTTTGTATTTTATATAGAAATAAGTTCAAAAATATAATATTTTGTTTGTAACGTTGTTTCCACACCAGTGTAGTGTATGCAGCGCGTTAACCTAAGTAGGTATTTATGTAAATTTGTTATATTAAATTTACATAAGAACCTGCTTCGTATATTATACGCCAAGCACCTAATATTCGTACGTTAAGTACTTTATATGCACTTTTCGTTTTCAGAGTAAACCAAAATTTAGTCTTTATAATGCTTGTATATAGTTCAGTTATTCAAATATTTTGCGGATAGCCCAGTGGTTAATTAAATATCACTTGTTTTAACGGTGAAGGAAAACATCGTCAGGAAACCTGCACTCCTGAGAGTTCTCCATGTTCTCAAAGGTGTGTGAAGTCTGCCAACCCGCATTTGGCCAGCGTGGTGGACTATAGCTTAACGGATGGTCATGATGATGATGATGATGATGGTGAATTTTTTTAAATATAAAATGCCTTCATCTTTTATTCATAATATAAGCTTTCTGTAAACAAATATTCCAAAGCATATTTGAGCCATTTTTTTTTATTTTTCTTGATCTGATGATGAACCCGGAAGGTGAAAAAGGAACTCCACTCCGTTTTGGTTTGTTTGATTCCTCTTGTCTATTATAAATATTCTCCAAATGAAATTTAATAAATTATCTTTTTATTTTTATTACAAACTAACAAAAAGCTTGATTTTTTTTCTAATTCAATATTGTTACTTTTATTTAGATTTTATTTGATTCCCATTTTAGTCAGGTTTATTCATATAGACATTTGAAATAACAAAAATTGCCGGAGAGCCAAATACTGGTGGAGAGCTAGAGTTTAAAAAAACGCGCCGAGTACACTACCTCACAGGTGGCGTGGAAATGTGTGCATATCATGTATAATGTGATTCTTAGAATCGCGATATCTCAGGAATGGTTACTCTTACGAAAAAATCATTAAGACCAGTTTTGTAGAGAATTTTAAGATCTAGAACTTTGGTTTGAGGTTTAATTTTGATAAAACTTACCGTTTTCGAGAAAAATCCAAAAAACCTCAAATTTTGACCTTTGACCCCGAATAACTTTTGTAGCAGATATAGGATCGATGGGGATTTTTAAAACTTTATTTGTAATGGTAAACCGTAGCTCCCCACCAATTTTTGGCTCTACGGAAATTTTTGTAATTTGACCACTATTTTTATGTCTAAATTGACCGGACTATTTCTTGTAATAAACAGTTTTATTGTTGAAGAGGAAAAGCAGAGAGTCCTCAAGTAAAAAGAGTAAAGGGAGTAAACATTTAAAAACCATATTTTCATGATTTCAGGAGCTTATGAATATTAATATGTTTAGTTTCTGTAATCGGCTAAAACAAAAAATGTTAAGTACTTTTTAGTCAGTTTATTATATGAATATATAAGTATTGTTGAATCTCAAGGCAACTCTAATTAAATATGAAATAGTAATGTTAGCTTTGACCAGCTGATGCAATGCTTTGCTCAAAGTTCCACATTGCACATGCCTAGACACTAAGCATGCGGAATGATATGCTTTGAACAGTACTGGCCAAAGCTGAGGTTGTCTGATTACATTTACGGTTTAACCTTATATATTAAGATATATACTGTTAGCAGCACCTATTAAAATTAGTATTCGGAGATATTTAATTTTATCTTGTTTCGAGGAGATATATGCTATAAAATGAGAGAGATATGATACCCATTACTGCACAGCAATACGTATAACACGCAATTTAGACTGAGGCGAGCAGTACCTGGGGCTTGGATCCAGGAGCAGGTTTAAAGAGCTCTTTCATAATATATTAACTCTCATCTCCACCACTAGACCTCGTTAACGACAATAGATAATAAAGTAAACTTACATGGACCTCGAGAAGGGTAACCTTAATCACGACACTATAACACTAACGTCCACATTCACTGCCCGAGAACACCAGAGAGACTAAGACTAATCTATCGCACTAAAGGTTATATATTGTCTTCACGTCGGTATACTTGAAATGATCTACCCGTTACTACTACTTTATAAACAGTGTTGCTAACATATAACATTCGTTCGGATAGGATTGAATTAGTCTGTCAAGTGATATTGCGCAGTACCTATTAAAGTAGTGCTACTAATGGTGTAGTGTTGATTGGTGGCGTGGTGCTAGGCCACCATTGTCGAGGAAGCCTGAGTAGTGTACTTTATTATTTTAATACTTGGTAGCGAGGTCGAGCGGTGGAGGTGAGAGTTTACTGTTATATAAGAGGTCTTTTAACCTGTTCCTGATTTCGTCTAGATTATATGTTAATATTGTCATTTGAGTGTTACTGCGCAGTATAGTATACTCTTAATAATACTAGTACCCGTCCACGACTTCTTAAAAAAATATTTAAATACTCAAAGGATTGTTTGACTATAAAAATTCAATAAATGTAAGTAAGAATCTATCAATCTCAGTTTAATATTACAAATGCGCAAGTAATGTTTTAACGCGTAAAGCTAATTTTGATGAGATTTGGTACGGAGATTGAATAGAGCTTGGTTAAGGACATAGGCTACTTTCTTTAGCGAAAACAAGAACTTAAAGGATTGGAATAGGAGATGAAAGTTTGCGGTAAGGTTAGTTTTTTTATGTTTAAAAGTTAGTCATATATAAATATAGCAAAATCTGTCAATACATAATATAATTATTAGTATAAGTGAGTTTCTTATACAAATAATGTAAATAAAATATTAGATCCTTTCCGTAACAGTAGCTGGAGGCAGTGTTGCAATCAAATACAAAATCCAATAATTCATCCTCCTCGTCTACCAGTCATTTCTTACCCTCCGACTTCCGAGATATGACTCATCCTTGTGTGTATTTAAATATTTATGATGTAGTTTGTTTACTTTATTACGTTAATATGATATGAGCAGTAATGAATAGTGTCAGGAAAAAATATAAAAAGGGTCTCAGATAATACCTTTGTATGGAGAATTATTTACAAAGTCTAAAATTATACGAGATATGTTATAAAATGTACTACAATATAAGGTTTAAATTTTTTGCTAGTAGCGAAATATTTAGAGGTATGTTTTATCCTAATCCTAACTATATATTTATAATATTATAATTTCTAAAGTAACTTAGGAAACGTAGGTAATAATTAAGAATACAAACTAAACAAACGAAAGTGTGATTTAATATACTACTTACGCCATCTATTGCCATCATAGATTCTCTGTTACACAATGACCCTTAAATCACTGAAGCTGTGATTTGCTTATGTCTTTAGGAATTAATTTAAGAGAAAAAATAGGTAATTATTCTTCTCAGTTTTAAGACAAAATATAAATGAAAATCGAATGCATTTAATCGAAAATATCAGAAGATATTCAAACCGATTTTATTGTCAATTACGAGAATATTCTTCCATAATCTATGATCATTCAATTTAGTTTTGAAAGATTGAATACTGACAGTTGCCATGTAAAAACTTTTAATAGGTACCTTTTTATTTAATTGTGTATGTGTGCTGTTATAAAATAAATAATATTTTCCTGTTTCTTGACTACTTTTAGAAATCCACTGTATCTCTTACATCCAATTAGATGTCCAATTTAAATGAAGTGCAATCTAAAGCTAAAATTCTAGTGTAAATGATCTAATATTCCTTCGTAGTATTAATTAATTAATAAAGCCCTTTTATTCCGAATTCGCTACAAGATTGGCAATACATATTTTCTAGTCCTATTTACTACAGTATGTCTCGCAATTTGGCGTGTCTCCAGGCATAGGCCTCCACCAGCTTTCTCCACTGAGCTCTGTCTTCTGCAACTCTGGTCTAGTCAGGCCTCAACGTTAGGCTGATATCGTCTATCCATCTTGTTTTCGGGCACCCCTTACTTCTGGTATCCGCTCTTGGGTACCTTATTTTGCAGAGTAACATATTATGTCCAGTCCAACCCCATTTTAAATACCAGTTATTATTTCTGCAACTTTGGTTTTTCTTCTTATTTCGATTTTGTCACTTAATCTGGTACTCAGCATGGCCCTTTCCATTGCCCTTTGTGTACTAGCTAGTCTTCCTCTTTGCTTGTCTGTTAACGCCCATGATTCGCAGCTGTATGTCATGGATGCAAGTGTTGAAAGTCTTTCTTTTGATGTGCATGCTTAAATCTATGAGTATACTATATTCACATTAATGTGATAGACGCTCTTTATGAATAAACCTAGTAAGTCAAATACTCATGAAGATTTATATCTATTTTAGTAATAGTAATGTTAATTTTTTTGTTTTCTAAAAAGTACCTGGTATTTTTATTTTCTATCACACTAAGTAATGTATTCTATGGAACATTTGGTCCTTCGCATAAAATAAAATTATATTAGCGTCAGGGAGGGACGAATGGATTTTCATTTCACAATAATGTTTTTCCGAAAATAATAAAAGATCATCCACCGTTAACTTTCTTTTACCGTAATAAACTGTTTAGTTTGAAAACACACTCATAAAATAAAGATTTGGACCCTCGATAAAAATACCTTACACTAAGTATGCCTTTTATCATATTCAGCTTTATTCATCTTTGGTTATATTAAATTCTTGTTCATCTTTGTATCACTGTTGTCCTCATTTATATTCTGTACTATGAAATGTTCATAAACATGTACGAGTATGTTTCGAGAAAGATTATGTTGTTTGCGGATATAAAATATTGCATCTTTACAAAGATGCAATATTTTACTACACTTTGTATATTATCATAAGTTCTCAGTATTATCCATAAAAATAATAATTTCTTTCGCAATTAAAATAGTTTTACAAAATACTTTCAAATGTAAAAAAGGAACTTCTGATTGGTCCCAAAGATAGCGCGCGTCTGCGATCGTTTGTTTTTGTCCAATCAGATACGAATTTATGTTGCCAGTAGAAAAAATATTAATTTATCGCGATTGCCATACCACAAAATATAATCAAGACATAATTTTTTAATCAAACTGGTCAGATAATTTTTTCATAAAATTTAACTAATCCTGCTAATATTATAAACGCGAAAGTTTGTAACAATGTATGGATGTCTGGATGTATGATTGTTACTCTTTCACGCTAAAACTACTGAATGGATTTTGATGAAACTTTATAATAATATAGCTTACACATCAGAATAATACATAGGCTATAATTTATAATAATATAGTGTGAATTATCCAAAATATAGCGGGTGAAACCACGGGGCGCAGCTAGTTTATTATAATTATGGGATAGTATTTTGTAACAACTGGGTTAGTCATTGTATGACTTTTGATTAATTATCATACACCAAATGAAATATGATATGATATACTTGATATGGAGTTAATATTTCAAATAATATTTCTAGTCAAACACTAACTAATAGTTAACTATCCATTATCTATACTAATATACAAAGCTAAAGAGTTTGCTTAAACGCGCTAATTACAGGAACTAATGGTCCAATTTGAAAAATTCTTTCAGTGTTAGATAGCCCATTTATCGAGAAAGGCTATAGGCTATATATCATCACGCTAAGACCAATAGGAGCGGAGCATCACGCGGACGAAGTTGCGAGGGTGGACTAGTTATCTATAAGGAAGCTTAACGACATAGTAACAAATAAAAGACATTACACTTTAGATGGAAACCGAGCAAATAATATCAAACACATCAATCAATCCTTCATTAAGGAGGCCCAGCATCACGACACCACATCATTGCGAAGACCCTATTGTTAACAGGTTACATCCTTTTGACAACTGAAACATCCTTTTTAAAATTGTCTACGCGTGGGTATACATGAAATTAAATAAAAAAATACCCGCGAATACTAAGTTATCAACGATGTCGCTAACTCTTTAATGTTAAAACTGTTGTTTTAAATCTAATTTATAATATTTCATATGTCACAGATATCATACAATTAATATGAGCAGTCAACATAATATCAAAGCTGAGAACACACCAGATTGTTTTGTATTACTTTCCAGTTGAAGCGCGATATGAGCTTGCCAACTTCCCGAGCTTATGACAACAATCTGAACGAAGCTTATGGTTTCTAGCGTATTTGTTCTAACTTTTATTATTACTAATAATTTTAAATTATTTTGCTACAATTTTAAAGTTTTAAGGAGCTACGTACTATTCTATCACATCAACTGTAACAACAGGAAAATAAATACTACAAAGTCAAGATAATACAGGTGTTCTACAGAGAATCTACTTTTTTTATAATATCTGTACTAATTTAGAAGTAATTTGACTAATGATTTCGGTGAATAATGATCTAAGTAATTGTTTATGAAAGTATAAGTGCTCTGCAGTGTCGGAATTAGGTGTGCTCGTCTCTTAAAGATGATCACAAAAATAAGAAGAAGTTACAAAGGGAGAGTGTTGTGTTTTCTAGAATTAAAAGGATACTTTAATCCCGCACCTAAGTCACAAATTGACAAATGACAAGAATATTACTCCCGAGGCTTGTTCTTTTATATCAACCGCATTACGTTTAGAATTGTCAATAACAATGATTGCTGTCATGGCGACGTATTTATTATCCTTTACCCTACGTCTCCGATTGATGTTTTTCAGTTGACCAACATTGGAAAATAAAAATACTACCAACATCACAACTAACAATAGTTAGCAAAACAGTTGATAAATCTAAATTTGGGGGTAGTATTATTTATGCTATTCTAAGACTGTATATAACCACTGTTCGTATAGACTTGAGTCAGTTGTCAAACGGAGCTCGCCTGGTGACGATTATGGCAGTTACTGTGCGATATCGGTCCCATGTAGATGACACAATTATAAATATATCAAACAGAGCAATTAGAGAATAATCATGTATTATTTAAAGAGAAATATTATATAAATTTAAGGTACATAATATAAGAAACATTAAACTGAGTCTAGTTTATTACATAAGCAACTACAAATTACGGCAAGAAAATCTAAAATAAGGGAAGTTATCAAAAGCTGGTCCGACTTAAAATTAAGACCACCTCTTCAAAATCTTGTGCTTACTAAATAAAGTTTTAAAATTTTTAACAAGCAACCTCAGCGTCAGCACTGAGCGCTGTATAACATCTTAAGCGGCTGAATTGTTTGTAATTTCGAGCACGTCTCGAGTCCTGCGCTTGCAGTGAGTTTGTTCATTAGCTGTCGCGAATAAGTCGCCAACTCGTTGAGTTAATTATATCGCGTGGGGAATTACCGTTCGCCCAAATACGGACTGCTTTATTTGGTCGATTCCTTTAAACTCTTTACAGGTAAATATTATAATTTTATTGGTGCATTGAAAAGTTAGATGCACTTCGCGTAAGGTGAAAGCAGAAGAGGAATAGAAAGAATGACCTTTATCTGTTTTAGAGTTGCCTGACAAGTGCTTGAGACTTGTGATCCAGAGTGAGTGTAGGCTCAAATGCCTGTTATAATAATCTTTTATGTATTACTGTGCAATGTGCAGTATAACTTCATTATGTATTTACCCGGTAGAACCACATTAAAACTTTGCAAATCAATATGTTATGGGGTGTAAATAATTCGTTATTGTGGTAACACTGATTTGTCTGCATAGACATGTGTAGTCTGTGACATTTCCTTCTTCCGTTTTGCTTTCCGTTTACGATTTTACCAAGTAACGTACTGTGTGTGATTACTGTTCTTATAATTATTGGTAAATACATGATTCTACACCAGGACTCGTCTCATTTACTACCCCAACACAATAAAAATTTAATATTTTAAATACCAAGAGGATGAAGAGGAAAAATTAATATAAGTGTATTTTTGACATGAATGGGTCTTTAAAATTGCTACCATTGGAAGTCAATTAAAAAAAAGACATTTTAATAAAATCGCTCACAGCCACACCCCATTTTTAGTAATAAATCTTGGTCTTATTTACTACTTAGGAGTAACGTTTCGAAAAACCGCTTTTCAGATCGGACTGTACGTTTGTGACCCGTATGGATTTTTTTATTTCTACACTTAAAATAATACAAGATTTGTTTGCCTAGAAAAGATTAGTTTAAAAACTTATTACTTTATCTATACTTCTATACTATTATATAAAGAGGAAAGATTTGATTGTATGTATGTTTGTTTGTTGCGAATAAGCTCGAAAAGTACTGAACTGATTTTAAAAATTCTTTGTCTGTTCAGAGTGATCAGTATTTCACTTTCTTTCTTTCGATTATCTCTCTCACTCTCCCCTCTCTCTTTTTCTCTTTTTTGTTTTCTCTCCTTTACCTATTCAATATTATTTTTGCTCAGTCCTCCCTCTTTTATTATCTGTTGCTTTTCTTTTTCTTTCTATTATTTTTTTTTATAACTTTTTCTCACTGTCTTTTTTCAAATAATGAAAAACTACACTATTACACATTGTCAATTTAAGGACATCAATTATAATATTGCTTTAAATACCCGGAGCGAAGCGAGGGCAGGCAGCTAGTAAATATATAAAAAGATAAAAATGTTTCTATGTCAGTCATGATGAAGCTATATAAATGGAATAAGGCTATAACTTCCTCAATAATCTGTTTAGCGAGTGTTATCTGTAAGAAGCAGCCAGGGCGCTTAACATAAGCACATCATTTTGGTCACATTTTGTTTTATATTTACTTTATTCAAATTAAAGAAATATAAATATTCGCCGCTTATTTCGAGTAAACAATATAAAACTTGGTGGAGTGGTGCTAAATCTCCGTTATCGAGAAGTGTGTGAGTAATGTACTTTATTATTTTAATATTTGGTACCGAGGTCGAGCGGTGACGGTGAGAGTTTACGGTTATAAAAGACGTCTTTAAACCTTGTCCTGGGTTTCAAGTCCCAGGTACTGCTCGGCTACCCAGTCCAGGAAAGTCTAGTTTACAGAAACTAAATATCTATGTCGGAAGTGTAAGTTAGCCTTAGGATAATTTAGCCTTGTGTTAGGTTAGGTTCATGTGAGTTTAACCTTAGGTTTACACAGAGAACCTGAGCAGTGGAGGCGAGTGTCTTGATCACTTAAAGGAGCTCCTTAAGCCTACCTTGGTCACAAGTCCAAAGCACTGCTTAGGTTCTTGTCTGAATAGTACGCGATCGTAGTGTTTAGTTGTATCCTGAGCTTTCATGATAGGCCATCCATTCCATTCCTTTCTTTTAGTTTCCGACATCTACATTGATGGCAACACTGTTGACAAAATATGAGCTCCGTACAGTTAGTGAGAGTTATGACGAGTAATATCAAAGAATGACTTTCATAGTGAAGTGTAATAATCATTATTGAGGATCACCCGAATATTTTATATTAGCCTGGAACACTTTTTATGAATATCTGATATAATGGGAAATTATAATATAAGTTATTATCTGCGGTCAGGCTGAAACACTGCAATATGGTATCCTAATTGAATTCCATCAGTATCAAGCGACCTCATTGTCTGACAATATGATATTAATATACCATCATAGCACTATAGTTATATTAATAAATAAAGCGCTATTAGTTTGAAAACGAACCGTTAAAAAAAAATTAGTTATTTGAAGTGAAAACGACTTTAGCGCCGTTGTGTACATGAGACCTGATCGAAAATTTGTAAGTGTCCGATCTCAATAATACAGTTCGGTTCTTTTGAATTTTGTTGTTTGGGAATATTCAAAAATGCACAACGTTAATGTTCAAGTTTTCACTTCTGCCGGCACTTTCCCCGTGCAACTCGTTTTTTTTCAAAAATCAAATCAAATTTTCCTCCAATATTAACTTTTATATATGGCCTATATTACGCAGGCCAATGTGAAAGAAAATAACAACACGCACGTTAGACTGAAAGCTAGTGCTCTGATTTAAAAGTCCTTTTATTAAATGTAAGATAAACTTTCTTTTATAAGGTTTGTCCTCGTTACCTAAAATTTTAATAATAGTTACATTTCAGCAATATCTTTCAATAAAACTCAAAATTTTCTTTACGAATTTACTCTTCAAACTCTCGTGAATTGTAACATATATTTTGTCAAGCCAGTGGGGGTATTTCTGAATAAACCAATAGAAATTACTAGCCTACCAAACACTATTAACAGTGTTGCTAGCAAAACAAAGCGAGGATGGATCAGCTGTGTTTATAAATTATTTTTATACCATTTAATAAATATTAAAAAGGTTAAGAACCTACTTTTAATTTTTTTTCAAGTTATAAAACAACATTATGAACCTGCTCTTAGGTCTCAAACCCTAGACGCTGAAAGAATTAATGCGAAGCATATACCTACTCAAATTTCTATTTTAAAAACTTCTTTTAATTCCTTTCAAGAGATATAACACAATAACGACACTTGATTTCATTTTCGAGTATGTGCTTAATTTTGAAGCATTGAAGAAAATATAAATATTATAGATTTAGATAAAATCCCGAGTGAGGCTTAGCTGCTCTCCTGCCATTAGGACGCCCTCTTGGTTGACGTTGAGGACCCTCGATTCTTCACAAGACTGAATTTTCACGGCGAGTAACTTTCTTTATGGGTTTTCCTTATAATTATATTGAACATCGTATCGGAAATATTCATAGTAATGCCTGTAATGAGGTACTTCAGGTTATATTAAGTTTCCTTTTCTCTATTCTTTTTTGTTTTTATACCTAATTGACAACATTTCATATTGTCTACGAAACGAATGAACAAAAATCAAGGATATTTTTTTAATCTCAGGGCAGATAAATAAAGAAACGGTATTTTTGATTTAAGTGCTTAATATTTTTGAAATATTGTCAATTTCATACTCGATATACACAAATCAAGTATCATAATATATAAGTAAGTAGGTATATTTTATGCACTTTCGTTAGGGGACTGGGCCTTCAAATCCAGTAACATGTCTACAAGTACTTTTAAAATTTGTATATAATTCGGTATTTTGTAATCTTATTATTTTTACGCGTGAGAGGACGGGTTAGAATACTATTCTCCTCTGCCGCTGGGAGAGAATCTTGACTAGCTTGAAACCACCAACCAGCATGCAAATCCGACTGCCAACTATCATAGACGCGTTCCGGTCGAGCCGCATGTGGGCCAGACTTACCCCCTCCCTCTCCCATCCCATTAATGCTGCGGATTTAATGGATTTTGGGCTAATGCTCAGGGTTTGCTAAACCGCAGCAGTTTTTTTTTTCTCTCCCCCTCCCCACTCTATCTTCGAGGATGAAACGCATTGACAGAACAAGCCAATGTCCATGGGGGATGGCGGCCACTTACCATCAGGTGGATCATCTGCATCTTTTGCACCTTATCTAACATAAAAAAACTGCAATCTAAAAAATCTAAAATTTAACTAACTACTTACATATTAATCTATAATAGTATGAACGTTGGGTCATACTTTATAATTTTTTTGAAACATAATTGCCCTTAATTGAATTATTTTAAAATCTTTGCATTTAACAAATATGTAACTTATCAAATGTGCAACTACAATTTTTAGAACTCTATGCCAGAGGTCTTTATAACACGCATTAAAGTCAAAATAATTATTGGTTTATAAACGCGAAAACAGTATATGAAAGTAGATATGGTTCTAACACTTACATTGCTGCAAGTCTAATTTTGAGATATAAGCTTTGTTATAAATCAGCGTATTAATAAAGCGTATTTTTTTAAATGTTTTTGATAAAATTTTGACAATATATTGTATTAGCTATTCACGTCGATACAGTATCTTCACAAATGAATTGTTGCCAGTAACAATAAGTCAGTTCAGTAATAAATTTGATCCGTTATCTAGCAGACAATGTATCCTGCACAAAGAGCGTAAAAATCAATTTATACATCCTTGTACGTACGAGACTGCCGTACGTTAAGCGTCCGGTCTCCAGGGAGCAGGTCAAGTCTGCTCCTTTGTACTTTCTACATAACTTTACTATAAAGTCTTACAACATAAATGAAACAATTGTCGAACCCTGATTACTTAATTTATTATTTTTATTTATCATTCAGTGCCAGTCTCGTAAGAGGCGAGTAACTCAGTATATATCCTTATAGATGGTAGAAGGGTAACTGTTCTCCGACTGGCATGCGCCAAATTTCTTTGACGTGTTTCAGTCGCGCCGCATGTTCTCATAGTTCCTCCTTTTTCCATCCTTTAATGCTGCGATTCCAGTAAACTGAATTCTTGCTCAGTGTACGCTGGAACCACAACATTCTTCTCGTCGCTCCCTCTCACTCAACTTTCAAGACAGCAACGCATCGGCAAAACAAGAGAATATCTCTTATCCATGGATAATGGTGGACACTTTCCATCAGCTGGACCATTTGCTCCTTTATCTATCATAAATAAAAAAATAGCTCATCGCAATAGAGTGGATGGATTTAGAGTGAAGTCGTTTTATTTAAATTCATCTCAGCAAAACCTTTCATTTAATACTCGTAACATGGACATGCACAAAATATAACAAGTCCTCCATCTTGGGTCGTCCGCCATATTGGATTTAAAATGATGTCTCTTAACTAACCATTATCCAATTTCAACGCTTTAATTATGAAAAACTAATACGTTTATTTAAAGTGCCCTGTTACGTACAAATGAAATCATTATACAGTATGACACAGTTAAAATTAGAAAACCTACGTATAATATTAAATTGTTAAACTACATGGAGTTGCTTTGTAAAAATCGTTGCATGATAGCGAGTAGGCGCAATTTCCCGACATTTTAAACCTCAGGCGCTATAATACATTATTAAGCTTAACAATAGACGTTACCATTTAAAGCGGCCATTTTACGTACAACTAAAGCCATTAAACAGCATGACACAGTTTAAATTAGAAAAATGTAAAATCGGCGTAATATTAAATGGAATAAAAGTGCATAGAGTCGCTTTGTAAAAATCGTTGCGTAATAGCGAGTAGGCGCAATTTCCCGACATATTAAACCTCAGGCGAATTAAAACGTGAAACGAGGGCGAGTCGCGCCGCGCAAAGTGAATAAGATGAACGAGCAACGCCCGCTGCTTTTTGTACTAGATATAGACTATAGAAGGAAACAACGTTTTTATAACTTTTAAAATATACGTTTTATCATTTGATTGTATCACAATCGTTACCTATATGTTGAACACGTCAAGAGTTCCAAAATGTAAGATTAGATCAAATTTAAAATAAAAAAAATGAAGATGTCAAGAAGCCTGACGGAATGTCACTAATACCGTGGTAGAAAGGTAGGCCTCTGGTGTGTCATGCTACTTGTTGCGACACCTTGGAGCCATACTATGTCCCTTTTTTTTTTTTTTTTTTATGTAACTAGGTCGGCAAACAAGCGTACGGCTCACCTGATGGTAAGCGATTACCGTAGCTTATAGACGTCTGCAACACCAGAAGCATCGCAAGCGCGTTGCCGACCCTATCCCCGATTCCCCCCAGGAGCTCTGGTCACCTTACTCACCAACAGGAACACAACACTGTTTTAAAGTAGTGTTATTTAGCTGTGATCTTCTGTAAGGTCGAGGTACTACCCCAGTCGGGCTGCTCCATATTTGAGCAGGAAGTTTCCTGCTGTGCCCTACCTCAGTTACTCACAGAGTCGCAGGCGCAGCTGCCCTGGCCTTGGCAAGAGTTAAAGGGCGTAAATATACAACCTTAGCTGTTCGAAGAGATAACTCGTATCATAAGAATATCATGTTTTTTGTCATATTTGTATAAACATCTGGCGTCCATATTATATTTTACAATAGTTTGGCAGTCAGATACGTGCACCAGGCTGTGATTAAAGTATTTTTTGAATGTTTGTTAAATAATAATTTACTACTTCGATAGTTTGTAAATTATAACAATTTTTACAAGTATATATAACTAGCTGACCCGGCGAACTTCGTGCCGCCTAACAATCAATTAATTTCGTGTTACAGATTAGCTGAACTGTTGACAACCAATATATGTATATGTTAATCCTGATTAATTACTGACATTATTCTATATTTTTAAAACTTTTTTGTTATTTTTGTAGTCGGTGCCAGCAAAAGTATAGTACGTAGTAGTATAATAGTACAATCGTACACACTATTTTGTTATAGGTTCATTCAATAGTATATCTATGTGACACCATAGGTCCCCAAAGACTGGCCCGATTTGTTGCGGATTTTTGTGTGAAATAAATGGGGTCAAGATATATAGACACATATATACTGTTAAAATTATAAAACGATGATTGATCCCATCTGCTTCCACACAGAAAAATTTGCATCAAAATCATTAAAGTTATTCAGGAGCTACGATATAGACAGACAGACGAGCATTATCATTAAAAAATACTTACAGCCAAAGTACACTTTAAGACAATTCCATTAAACCCAATCACGACTAGTTTACGTTGTCCCATGCCTGTGTTCCAGTACATACCTTCCGGTGTTATCATTAACTAATGGTAGACGAAGCCGGAAAGTCTAATAATCTGCTAGCAACATCAACATGATAAGTATTTATTTAAATTTTTTCATAGTGATATTTGCTTAACACTCTTAACCATATTATGGCTTTCTGTGGTCTTCCTCATCAGTTCCACTTCACCAATTTTCACTTCACAAAAATTCTTAAATTTCAAAATTATACTATATTTGTACCTATAACTTTTGAGGAGTTCTCTAAATTCCTCAAGGATCCCATCATCAGAACTGGATTTTGAAAATAATGGGTCCAATCTGTAAGGATATCCTACCAAATACAAAATGAAATTTCCAAGCTAAAAACTTAACTTTGTTTTGATGAAGTTTGTGAAAATTGATGCATAAAAGATTTTTTCTATCTGATAGAGTTTGGTTACTATTAAAAAATAAATAAAATCCTATCCTATGACCAATTTTTTTTTTATTTTTTATCTAACCTCTTTAAATTAAATTACTCTATCACTTTTAATACTTGACCACTGCAGTATTATGAGAGTTATTGTTAAACGAAAGTTTTTCATCTATTCCTAAGACTGTATAAATAGATATTTTTGTAGATTTATCATATCTAATAGCATCTTAATTCCCTGTCTCAGTTAATACGATAAAATATCACATTTCAGAAGACAAAGAGACTTGGCAATAAAATAATTTGGCTCCTTCGCCAAAACCAAGACAAACGAATGAATTGTAATTGTTAGTGAGAAAGATACTGATATTTTCTCACGCTAAGATTATTAATCACATCACTGTACGTAATGATATCATTCTTTTCTTAATGTTTTCTGGGTAATAGAAGAATATATTTTTTACTAGCTGACTCATCCTCGCTTCACTAAAGTGTAATAGGCTACGCTTAAATTTTTTATCAAAACCGATTATCACTTCTCAACTTTTAAACCTTCCCTGAACTATATGTCTACATAAATCAGTGTCCATGATTTATTTATTAATTGGTCAAAGCACTATAGTATCTAAAAGCATATAATCAATTTAATAACAAGTAATAAACATTTTTTTCTACTACCTTGAATAAAAAGTAGCTGTAACACGTACTCGTAGTTCTAGACGCATCGAGGAGTTATCCAAATCCTCACCAAGTACATTTCGAGATGTGCACGTTACAGACGTGACTTATTTTTTATAAGGAGTTCTATATTTCAATGGATACTTTATCTTATTTTTATATTAACGTGATGTTCGATATTTCACTTTCAAAATGGCCTCAGATTTTTATATTTAACTAGTTACATCTTTACATAGTATAAAACAAAGTTGCCTCAAAGTTGTTAAATTATGCTACAAATTTTAAGGCGATTCAAAGATGTTTTACTTCACTGAAATTGCTAGAGCGGCTCGACTAGTGTCTTAATAAAATAATAAGTGCTCCTGGCTGAAACTCTAATTAAATAGTCACTTAGTAGATTAGATGAAACGATGGTGCTGATATTAGTTGATTTTGTGCATTGTTAGAGTGTGAGAGATGATAAGAATGAGCGGTAGTGACGCTGTACTTTCTTCTCTGCTTGGACTTTCTGAAGAGACTGTTCGGTACTGTGGCTATACCGCTTTTTGGTTCTGTCAAGTGTGGACGTTGAAAAATGCAGTGTGATTGGATGAGTTTAATAAATGTAGTTAAAACAGATTGTTTGATGCCTTTGTTATACCTGCAACCACACATAAAAACTATCTAAGTGTTAAACTAACCCACTACTTTTGTTAGTTAAAAAAAAAGCAATTAATAAACTTATGTTAATCTTAAATATACTTAATAACTTACTTTAGAAACTTAAAACTACTTTATGTTAGTAACTTATAGCTTAATACTGTACAACTTAATATATTTACACAAAATATTAATAATACAAGGGTCAGGGAATGAAAGGAGAAATTGAAAGTTAGTAGGGCGCGGGATTTTAGTAGGTAATATATCATACAGGGAAGAAGGGAATTTTTTACAGCCGAAAAAGATATGATCCGGGGTTCCTTCGTCTAGGCCACACTCACAAAGGGAGTGGTCGCGCACCTTTATCTTGGCTAAGTGAACAGGGGTACATGAGTGACCTAATCTTAATCTGCAAATGGTTAAAGTCACCCACTTGCAGGCTTTCTTGTGCTTAAAGGACCAGGGCTTTTGGGGAATAACTGGTTGAATTGACCTGTAGTGCCTAGCTTTTTGTTGATCTTTAACCAATATTCATAAAATACAAAAAATGATAATATAAATACTGTGACATAATTTAATAAAGCTTGATAATCGATTCTATTCGATACTTGATGTCGAAAGAAAGGTGTCGAGAAATATCGTTTCATATCCGTTACTATGGTTACAAGATCGTTATAACTGTGAATATATTAATATTATCACGCAGCTCTTAAGTTAGAAATGAGATAATAGTTCTGTAACGGATGACCAGATTTTCACATATTATAGCCCGAATCATCTCGATTAAATTACCTTTCAAACAAATAAAACATCAGAATTTGTCTTTTCAGAATTTTCTTGGGCGCTACGATTATTTTAGCGTCGGGATATTATAAGTTTAAAATAGTAATAGTAATAAAGTTTTATATTTAATGCAATAAATATCGAATGAAACACAAGCCACCTCTCAATAGCAGCACTTATTTATAACAGGAATGGACATCGCTGCGGTTAACCACGATGGAATTACAGAGCGCGGTTGGCATGGAGAACTTCAATATCAAGTTAAATTCAAACTTTCTAACTTCAACTCCCTTGTTCTAATTTCCTACTGTTTCATTTCCATTACTAGGTATTGTTTTTCACTGAACTCAGTAGATACTTCACAAGTTTTGATGCTTGTGACGTTATACAAACATGTTTTTTTAGATATATGACCCTCAAAATATTAGAATGATTTTGAGTGCAAAAACTTCTTAACTGGGCGCAGAAAAAATTAAAAGATACTCACTTAGTCACCAACTTATTCTCATATTCTATCTTCTCTACCAACTCACTTTCTCTATACCACAGAAAGTTTTATTCTATCCGGATAAAAAAATCTATATGATATTTTTAAATATTTTGATCATATTAAATTTCCAAAATATTCAACAACTACTTAACAAGATTCTGATTTATACTTTCCATCAGATATATATTGTCCTGAATAATTAGTGTTACACTAAATTTCACTACAAGGTGAATGGCCTTTGAGCGCTCGTTAGCACTTTAGTTAGCGTCTTACAAACCCAAAATATAAATTTAATTTAAAAAAAAATCAATTGCCATAACAAGTTTGCAAAGCTATGTAAGACTGTAATACAACACTAAATATTCAACATTACAACATTATAAACATGCATGAGTCGTGCAAGCCTTCAGCAAACGCTACTTGAAAACGAACACTCTTGCAACGTATTTACCTTCGGGCGTTGTGTACCCTGGGATCGACAGTTTACCATAATATAATGCTGTGAGGCTTCTCTTGCCTTTCTGGGAAATTTCTCTCACATCATCGTTTTAGTTGGTAAATATTCTATTTACAATTTGCATTAAAGGAGAAAAAAACAAAGCAATTAATTTCCCACATCATTTTGTCAGTCGCATCAATATTAACCTGACATTTTAGAATTAATTTTAAAATTACATCTACTAACTTGACGTCCTTCGACTTCCTTAGATTATGTCCAAAAAAATTTTATAATTAAATCTTAAAAAATATGTAAGGCAAAATTTTACAAACATCAAAACATTCATTGCAAACACTTACTCTCTAAATAACCCCCTCATTCATCGACTTATTTTACCTATTCAACCTTTTACTGTTTTTGGAATGATTTTGAAGATTTTAATACAAAGTTTGATAACAGTTACAAAAACTGAGTTATTGTTTTTAAACTAGAAGCTCCAGTAACAAGCCAGGAACTTGCGCAGATACGGTTTAAAGTTTTAGCATTCCTAGTTAGTGGGTTAGAAACTTGGACCATCTGAAGTAGTTTTAATTATATTTCATTTCATTAAAATCACTGAATACAGTTACTAATTTGAGGAACTAAAACCAGACTAAATTAGACTAAACTTCAAAACTTCTGTATAGTTTTGCTCGTATTCATTTTCACTTCACGGAAAATCGTATACTCACACAAAGTTGATACTTACGAAAAATAATTTAAAATTCAAGTGAGAAGAAGAGAGAGGATACTTGGTCTCTTGAAATGGTTAATAATTTATTATTCTTATCTTACAGTTTACGATGTAGCGATACTTTTAGAAGACCTTTCCATCTAATAAATTTTATGTGAGAGGCCAGGATCATGACTTTATAATAATGAATCTAAGTATAACCACTTGCTACATCATGCTTGGAATTACCGAATCATTTTTCTTATTACTAAAATACAGATGTCTAACATTGATGCGGTCAAAGTTGTAGAATATGTTCTTCCAATTTATCAGAACAACTTGGTTACACATAAAATCTCACTACTTCTTATAGTGCAAAAAATTACGAGAGTTATTTCACTTTTTTAATTTTTATTGGAACATTTTTACCAATAGACAGTCAGCAGATTCAATTTTTTAATAAATTCGTAATTATGTAAAATATTAAATTACTAAAAAGCAATTTATAAGTAAAAAAGTCTGGATTAAATGGATTTATGCGTTGTTTGAAGAATGTTCTCCCAATACAAAAAATGAAACCATCAACGCTGTAATTAAGGCTGTTACCCGAGCTCGAGCTTGCCAGCCTTTAATATAACGGTAAAAATAAATTAATTTCACCTTACTCAACTTAATTTGATAATAATTTATAAAATCATAAATCTTCTGAAGCAGGGGTTATAACCTAAAATTTCTCACGTGAAAATAATAAGAGTTACAATATCAGTTCTATTTTTATTGCGTTGCACTGATATCAATGTACAAAAATATTATAAATATAAGATTACCAAAAAAAATTATAATTAGAGAGGGATGAATGTAATAGCAGCAACACAGTCGCTAACGCCATTCTATCTCATCTTCTCTTACGTCTTAGACATACAAAATAATCTACACGTTTCCTTTACTCTTAAGGAAATAGAAGAGAGGAAATTATTGAAAATATTTCCTTTTCCAGTTTTTCTTTCAGCAGCCAGCTGACGTATATTCCACCACGTTATGGTCAGCTGCCTTTAATTTTCCTTCAAGATACTAGTTAAACTATAATCCGACATATGTTCAACTGGGAGGAAGTGACTGAAAGAAAAAAAAATTCTACATGTTTGGGAGGCTGCCACGGCTCGCCCCACTCACGGAATCGCAGCGCGGTCACGAGTAATCTTATATATAAAATTCTCGTGTCACAATGTTAGTTACCAAACTCCTCCGAAGCCGCTCGACCGATTTTTATGAAATTTTATATGCATATTTAGTAGGTCTGAGAATCGGCTACTATCTATTTTTCATCGCCCTAAGTGATAAGGGTGGCCTACCCCAAATTTATATTGCAAAACAACTATTGCTGGGTCAGCTAGTCATGATATATATTGTTATGCAGTATGCGAATGTTCACACGAGAGGAAATGATTGACTGAATTTGAATCTGGCTCCCGTAGCATAATTATCTGTGTAGCATTTTAAAAGTTGTTGTTTACTTTACTCTTAGAATACGAAAAGTTTTATTAAATGCTATTTTGAATAAATGTCAGCCATTACAGCGATTTTGATCCTCAACTTTTCTAATTATTATCATATTAAATGTAAACCAAAGTACTCACACGGCATAATTATTAAAATTACGTTCGTTTCCAATTAGCAAAGAACTTCTGTAGAACTTCACACATCGAATTTAACTTGAAGTTACTTCGGTTCACTTATGTTAAATACTCATTAAATGTTTGGCTAATTACTTCATAGCTTGTTCTAGAACACGAAGCCAACTCTCGTTAGGTTGGTATAATTTTTTGGGTTATTAGGGTTCCTTACCCCAAAGGAAACAAGGCAGTCTTGTAAAATTACTTCAATCCGTCCGTCATGTCCCTATGTTAATTAAGGTAATTTAAAATTAATATCAAATACTCAGGTTTTTAATCCCTAATGATTCTAAGACACGCAATTAAAAGATACAGCCATTTATGTTCTTATTATCTATAGGGTATCTATTAATTTAAAATCATGAAATTAAAGACTAAATAAGTTTTATATCACAAAAAAAAATTAAAATCTGAAAATCGTTAATTTATATCCTATGTCATGGTAGCATCAGTTTTTCAACGACAAAGATTATTTTTTAACTCAATCCAATTTGTACGGAACCCTCACTGTACAAATGTAACTCGCATTGGGCAGGTTTTTATTTAGATATTTCATGTAATCTTCTTATATATAAAAATAAATACCTATTTCCCTTTGTCACGGCATCACGCGGAATCGGCTGGACCGATTTCGCAAATACTTTTTTGGTTGTTTTTATCATTATCAGGAGAATGTTCTTATGGAAAATTAAAATTAAAAAGTTGCGCGAAAAATTAGAAAATTTAACAAAACTTAACGACCCTATTAACTTTTCTAATGTAAGTTTTTGACAGCCAATTCAAATTCAATATTGATAGTTAAGACAGGACAACGTCTGTCGGGTCGGCTAGTATTTATTTTAAAAAAGTATTCACAATCTCTAAATGACAACAAAATCGATGTACGTCGATGTCACCATATTCTTTTTTTCAAACACAACAAAGAATTTCTAAATTTATTTTCAGACATCCAACAGGCAAAAACCAGCTTAATAAATCAAAAACAAATGTTCCGGTTCTTTTCTATGCGTTTTCTGATTGGTCTTGCTATTTTTGTAAGTGATAACAATAAGTATAGGATCACTTTATTCATCCCAGATTATGCAAAGATAATATAAAGTAGGAATAAGATAAAAACTTTCCTGGTGGTTCCCGAAATCCATTTCCAAGTTAAACAGATCTTTTTGCTCGAGTTATTCTCTTTCAACAGAGATAAGTTTTTGTCACTTCCCAGGGTCATTGCGGGAACTCGTTCATTTTTAAACTTTTTATAATACTTTAAGATCTAACGTCGAGTTAAACGCATTAATAGAGTTAAGTAGACACTTGATATTGTGGATGTTTCCTGTATTTTATTTTAGATCTTCTTAGATGATAAATTATTTATGTTTGAGTGACGCATGTATCTTCGTTTTCTTGGGATTATATATCCTGAGAGAGCCCTACGTTTTCCAGAATAACATATAATATAACTAGCGACCTACCCCGGCTTCGCATACTTAGTAGAGTATATTATTCCTACATATGTCCCATTGTTTTTATTATATATCAAAAAAGATAATAAGCAGCGTAGCTGGCGCTGTGGTTTGATTTTTTTCGATATTTGTAACAATTATCATCATATTTCAACCAATTTACACAAAATCTTAACAAATTATTCACCTAAACCTTCCTCAAGGATCACTTTGTTTATAAATGAAAACCACATTAAAATCAGTGTGAAAGTTTTTGAAATTATTGCGAACAGACAGATCGGCGTGACGTAAATCTTGTTAAGTATAAGTATTATCTGTCCTCTGTTTTGTACAAAATCTCCCTTCATTATTCTAAGAATTCCAATTTTCTAATATCGGACTATTTCAAAAATTTGAATTAAATCTGGCTCGTGACATCTAAAAACATTCCTCATTTAAGGCATTTGTTAATTTCACTGTAGTTATTCTCGTTGACATAGAAATTACTTAAATATCTTTACCAAAATCGTCGGCTGTAATAAGCAACTTAATGTTAAATTGAGCATTATTTTACGGTAGTGACATAATAAATAAATAGGAACAAGAAATACGTTTATTCAAGTTAAAAATTAAACTAGTACTATTTTTTTTCTTAAAATTATATAATTATGTTCCTATAAGTACTATCATTTAGTGGGCACTAAAGATATATTTTTAACTGTCAAAAACTCCGCAAATACATTATAATAGTATTCATAAAAAATGCTATAATTTCGTCTTAACTATTCCTATAATATAATAAAACTAACCAGTATTTTTCTCCCAACTACAAGAATATGAGACAATATCGAGTATTTGAACAATATTACCTTATAAAAAACCTAATCGAGTGTGAAATGAAATTTCATACAATAATTCGCATTCACCTGATAAGAATTTCTCACCAGCGCGGCGTAGGGTCAAATTTGGTATTTCGAAACTAATTAATCTTTTCATTCAGGCTCAGTTGAAAATCACATTTGAATTGTATTTGTCAAAGTTCACCCACCAAAAACATTCTGTAATAAACTAGCCAAGTCTCGTTGGAGCTGCTTGTTTATCTCTAAAAAGTAATGAAATCTAGACAAAGTCGTGCCAAGTCTAAGGTTCCTTACTGCGATTTCTTTATTATTATAGATAGTGTTGTGTGACTTGGCCGTTGAAGGATACACAAGGTTAGGAAGCTCTCTGAGTTTATGGGGAGTACTAGTTCTATTCTGATGATCATGAGTGAGTGAGTGTTATAGATGCGAAACTTTGCTTTCGCTTAACTTCGGAATTAATTGACCTACAGACTTGAAATTTTGGATTTTAAGTATGTGATTATAGCTTACTAGATGACGAAAATTTCTGCGTTCTGGTCTTATCCAGAGGTTCTCAAATATGGGCCTGAAAATGTGGCGAAATGATTCCAGTAAAGGATGGTACGGCAGTGTTTGCTTTGCGCTCGACTTGGCGGGGGCACTGCCGTGGGGGCCACGGGATTGAAAAGTAAAATTATCTGTTTTCATTGAATAAACAATAAGTAACTAGGAAATATATTCTTATCAAAATTATATCTAATTGGCAAAACAAACATAAAAGTCATCTGTTTAATAAATATTTATAAAAGCGACGTAAACATCGGATCAGAGGCTGAATATTTATACATCTCCGTCTTCTCGACGCAATTAAGGAAAATGTATGCCTTCTCGAGCGAATGGCTGACTTAAAATTTTGTTTGTAATGTCTTACATTCAAAATATTTGAATACTTTGATCTATGAACCAATTAAACTTTAAGATACACACAAAAGTTATAATAAGTATATGGAAGCTCCTTAAATTATCATTTAATAGGTGAAATAAGCGAAATTTCTAACTTGAAATACAACAAATCGCAAATTAGTTTGGAATAAATGGACATATCTTCTTAATTATAATATATCAATCAGTGAAAGAATTATCAAAAATAGTTCAGTACGTTTTGAGCCTATTTACCACAAAAAACGTATTAGAAATTCTCTATCCTTTTCTTAAATATTAGTAGACAAGAAAACCTAGTAAAAATAGTAATAGTATAAATAAAATAAAGAGGACTTGTTGTCACTTCCGTCGCGTCATTTTAATATTTGACGATTTTAGAAAGCGAGTAAACGATTATCGAATAATCGGAATACGAGAGACATCTACGGCACTTTATTCAACTATTTTTGATAGCTTTAAACGAGTAATCGATTATCGATTAATCGGATTTCTTTATTATTATGCTATCCTCACTATAGCCCGACACAGCCTTCATTATTGTTCTACCCAACTATACCCTGACATATATATATTTTTAATATATGTATTGTTAGAAGACTTTGTTTAATTTGAGAGATGAAACGAATAAAAATCGATTTTTAAGACATCGAGGCTTTCAACGGACACAACACAACTAGAATTACTGTTTTGTTAAAGTATCTTATAAATTAAATTATTTAACTGTAACTTACATTATAAATGTTTGCAAGTTGAACCACGTAATTAAGCTTATGTAAAGCTTTTACACGAACGAGGCTTTTGCTGTTTTATTACGTTCTTTATTATAGCTACTTATGACTTCGTCTTTATTTTAAAACTGCACCTTTTTGAACTGTTACATGAAAGGAAGGGTTTTAGACAGAAAAGCGACTTTTTGTAAGTTTCGTTCGAGTGTAACGCACTTTTTATACTCTGTAAATAAGATTATTTTACTACTACCTAAATTCTGAAATTGCGCACCTAATATTTTGCCACGTTCTCATTGTTTTCTCGATTGATGCTGGAGTGGTAGAAGTGACCGTTCTGATAACAACTGACTTGACGAAATGAAATTTCATACAGTATTTGGAAATTTTTAGTTTACATTATTATGAAATTTCCTTAATATCTCATTCAAAGCTCTGGAGTTTAAATATTGAGAAATAAACGATATTAGATTCAATATTTAGAAATAAACGATAAGAATGAAAAGTGCCTTAGATACTATTTCAGTGAACAAATCTCCAGAATATTCATGCAAATCTACTGCAGGTACAGCACTGTTCAGTGAACTTGAAGTATGTGCCTATAAGGACGGAATCTTGACCTCCTCGAGAATTGACGCCTGAACAGTGCACAAGGAGCTCGGAAAATTGATTTCAAACCTCGTTGTAAGCTCGTTTGTTGGTGTTCGATAACTAAGAACTCTTATAGTTGAATAGAAAAATTTTTTTTTTTGTAAATAATGTTTCCTGTAAGAATTATGAACCTATTCTATAGTAGTTTTTTTATGACAGTTAAGGCGCAAGAGACACCCCCACCCTCTCCTCTCAGTGAGGAAGAGGAATGAAGAGTAGATAGGTTTCAGTGGACCCTGAACTAGAACCCCAAGTTCACTAAAAGCGCAGCATTAATATGATGGGAGGAGGAGGCATCAATGGCACTTGGCGGTCGGATTCGCATGCTGGTGGTCGCAAGCCAATCGGGGAACAGACCAATGGGGGTGATGGGTAACTCGCCTCTTACGAGATGCTCTCCCAGCGGCAGAGGGGAATTGTATTCTAACACATCCCCTTACGGGTTAAAAAAAGAAGTACGTAAAAACTGATAACAATGGATTGTAACCAAGGTACAAGTTTAAGAGATCCCTTTTGACAATGTATTAAAAACATCTACTCACGTTACATTTCTCTACCTAAAATTAGTTAACGACTTATGTGATTCTCTCTCAAGGAGAGACATATCATGTAACACTGTTGTACAGTTGCTTGCATTATGATAGATAATATTTATTCTATGAAATAACTAGTCAATATGCTTCAGGTTTATCAAGACAGATGTGATAAGTTGTGGAGTCTGTTGAGAAAGTCATGACTATTAAAAGTGTTGCTAACAATAGTTCCTGTTAGACTATTTTTAAATATTTCACTGGCTCGACAATTTATAAACTTTGTCGCGATAAATCAGTGCTAGTTTTGAAGAGTAATTTCATAGAGTAAATGTTGACCTAGCATTGAATGTGGAAAGTAAAAACGTTTAGTCTGTATCAATCAATATGATTATTGCTAGGTCTTGCTTATTAAGGATCTTTATTAATTACTTTGATTAGATGACATATAGCTAGATCAAGCAATAGAGGCGAGCAAGGGAGTGTTTCATCCTATCTGAAGTATATAAGTGCTGTACAATGTAAATTATATTATGTATTTGGTTAAAACTTATTTGTTTACACATCCGCAATACATTATGCAGCATACTCGTAAGTTGTATACTTCTATGCTCGTTAAAATACCGATCTGTTATAATGAGCTACCGTCATCCTCCACATTGTTTGGAGCCATGATGGATTGAAGCACACATAATTCAGATAAAAATTATATTAATATATTGTAACAAAGGGTGGCTTGAAAAATATATTTTGCCATAATTACTTTTTGTAGTTATAGATATTAAAGTAAGTTTCAAAGGATCAACCTCTCATTAGTCGAAAACTTTTATCTATTAACTTCCTTAGATGTTTGTAAAGGTATATTATTACTTTTTTTCTTGGTAGATATGGTGCAAACTAGCAGATGTAACACCAGGTGGACCACAAGTGATCACCACCGCCCATGGACATCGACATGAGATATCCTCTTGTTCTGTCGATGTGTTGCATCCTTGAAGCTAGAGTGTGGAGGGGGAGTGAAGAAAAAAGGCATTAATGGCAAGGGAGAGGCCGTGAACGAGAACCCAGAGTTCATTAGAACCGTAGTATTAATGGGATGGGAGAGGGAGAAGTATGTCTGGCCCACATGCGGCTCGACCGGAACCCGTTTATGTCGCTTGGCGGTCGCATTCGAATGCTGGTTGTCAAAAGCCAATCGGAGAACAGATTCCCTATCACCAACGGGGTGCTGGATTACTCTGCTCCTACGAGATGCTCTCCCAGCGCCAGAGGGGAATAGTAATCTAACCCGTCCCCTCACGAGTATTAGAATTAGATTACCAGAAAAAGAGAGGTAGAGACTCAGAGTGAGATAGACGTGAAAATTTTATAAATAGGAGTGAATGAGAGAGGATAATTATGGAGCAGCGTTAGAGTTGCAAAATAAATATTCTACATATTATATAGGTGATAAACTATCTGTGTGCTAAATTTCATTGAAATCCGATCTAGCGTTTTTGTGTGATTGAATAACAAACATCCAAACTTTCGTATTTATGATATGAGTAAGATATAATTTAATATTTTAAGTACCAATTAGTGCAGATATGGATTTATGTTTGCAATGCATGTCTCAGACCTCTAATAAAGCTATTTAGATAGATATTTTAATGTTATTACTTTTTAGATAGCTCATAAAGTTTTTATGTTAATCATTTCTAGTCTCAGTACACTTAAAATACACTAAAGCTTAGATAATTTCCACAAACGTACTGAAATAATCTTGAATGGTCCATGAATACGGTTTAAGCATATTAAGTAAAATTATTATAATATGAAGTAGGTCTGGTGTCGGGCACGTCGCCAGTTCTATGAACTGCTGTATTATTACTATCCTCACATTTTCACTTCCTTGACAATCCAGATGGCTATATTTCGTTTCATTTGTATTATTGAACTTTACAAGCTATATCTTCTGTTAGTAGCACCGTTTATAAATTATTGTTCACGGGCAGTTCCTTTTATATTTTTTCACTAGCGACCCACCTCGGCTTCGCGTAGTAAGTAGTCGGGTGCAAGTATTATAGATATAAACCTTCCTCTTGAAATATTTCGACTTCGATCGGTCAATAGTTCGACTTCGACTCCGTTCATTAACTCATGAAACTCCTGTTTGTAAAAAGCTAATTAAATGGTAACTGTGATTTGGCTATAAAAAATAAAAATGTTACATGGTCACGCAACCAGCTGACGTATATTCCACCACGTTATGGTCAGCTGACTTTATTTTTGCTTCACGATACTAGGTAAACTATAATTTGACAAATTTTCAAATGGGAGGAAATAACTGAAAAAAAAAAATTTCTACATATATTTGAGAGGCTGTCACTGCTCGCCCATTCACGGAATCGCATCTGACGGTCACGAGTAATCATAGTATTAATCCCTTATGCATTTCACGAATTTTCGCTTAGGAAGGACTTGGTCATGAAAATCTGTCACTGGCTCCCTTACCATATGTAGTGAAAATGATAAAGTACCCACCCATACCGCCATGTAGACAATATGTAACCTTTAGTGAGATATTAGAGTCCAGTCTATCTGGTATTTTCTAGTAGTGTATATGGAAGCTAGTATTATAATGTGGTTAAAGTCACCTTTTTCGAGGTCCACGTAAGTTACTTTATTATCTTAGTGTTCGGGCAATGCATGGAAGCGTTCTAATTATATAAAAGGCCTTTAACCCTACACCTTAGTCGCAAGTCCAAAGCGCTGCCCGGCTTTCTGTCTAAATTGCAAAGTATTATTTTACAGTA
This sequence comes from Limenitis camilla, assembly GCA_905147385.1. Classification (NCBI taxonomy): domain Eukaryota; kingdom Metazoa; phylum Arthropoda; class Insecta; order Lepidoptera; family Nymphalidae; genus Limenitis; species Limenitis camilla. The sequence continues at coordinate 9,578,579 of LR990240.1, forward strand.
ATGGGTATCATTCCTCTCTCATTCTACTTCACTTAAACTGTTTATGAGTAAACTGGTCAACGAGTTAGCAACACTGTTGATGACTTAGTACCCTCGGGAAGTTGTTTTTTTTATTTTAAGTGTACCGACGTGTTCAAAATATATAGCCAAATGTTTTGATACACTTGAGCTAGTTCTCAAATCGATCTCGCCCGGTAATCATCAAAGTTGTGTGTTATGATGCTAAGAAGCTATTATGGAGGTTTTCTATCTAAATGAATATTATTATTTTCCTTTACGTGTGCAGATATAGCTCCCATATGGATAATACATGTATTTATATTTTATAAAAATGTATATAAATATATATATATACAGTTTTAAATTTACTTATATATATATATATATATGTCGGGAACTAAAAAGAAGAAGGAATGGAATGGATGGCCTATATCAAAAGCTATACGGGCGCAACGGGTCAGGATATAACTAAACATTACTATCACTTACTATTCTGACAAGAACTATTACGACAGGAACCTAAGCAGTGCCTTGGACTTGTGACCAAGGTGTAGGCTTAAGGATATCCTTTAAATGATCATAACACTCACCTCCACTGCTTAGTTTCACTGTTTAATCTTAAGATTAGACTAACATTAACCTAACCTAACACAAGGCTAACCTAACCTACCCTAAACATAACTCACACCTCCGATATATATATAAGTAAATTTAAAACTGTATTAGGTAATAGACTATATTATCTATCGCGCAGATCACTTAGGTCGAAGTGGAAGTTAAACAAGTCGTACAAGTGTGTGTATATATACAAGATGGCCGCTACAAATGTGTCTTGATTGTTCTCAGATTCCTGTCTCAAATGCATATTTACACATATTGCTGTTCAGTAATGGGTATCATCCTCTATCAGTCGCTCGAAAATATTAAAAACACCAAAATGTTAATAGTTAAAAATTCAATTTCGTAAATTACAAAGTGAATAAAAGAACGAAAGCAATACAAACGTTTTTCCCAAACATTGTAACATCTGGAAAGCGAGTCGAGTGTGGCCAAAAAACTAACCGAGAACCAGGCATGAGTGAAACTATTTTTACAAAAAATACTATTTGGTTAACCAGTGGCCAGATGCATGGTTGGGATACTTTCCATGTAAAAGAGACGGGATTATAAACCGGTTTTTACCATCAATTTTCGCCGACGCGACTCTTTATATACCTATTTCAAATTGAATTTATTTACTTATTTAAAAGTCGAAAATACAAATTAATACATTTTTCGTTAACTTCGTGAACAAAATATATTCACGGTAACTATATAATATATTATCACACCAAAAAAAATTTCATGTAAAATATATCAAATCTCATGTAGAACCAAGATCCTAACCACAGGCTCTACATTTACAAGTCCTAACTTCACAAACCTTACACCTCAGTCAATACAATATGTGTATAACACGGCTCAACTTGTCGGTGGCACTACCGTGCTCCCAGGTTTCATTTTTTTATATTATAACATGGAATGCCTATATGTTTAGATCTCTAGCATCAAAATTTGCTGAAGTCTCATTCAAACTTTCATCCACTTTAATTTAACAATGGATATAATTACCAAGTTTCGCTTACGGTTCTAAGATTTTGAAAATACAAATATGGTATGGTATGGTATGGTATGTGGGCTCTAGTTTCCGCACTCAGACTCTAGTTCGGTCCATTGTGCGTGCAAGGATGACTGGTTATACTAGCCAGCCCAGCTCCTTCCAGAAGCGCAGAAGTATCCTGGGAGCTTCACAGGCTTCTTGGAGCGACCTCATGTCCTTGAGGATCTGTGCCCGTTGTTTGGCGACGCCCACGCATTCCAGGACAACGTGGGCAGTCGTCTCGTCTGCTTTGAGGCATCCCCTGCAAATAGGACTGTCTGTCATGCCTATAGTAAATAGATGTTTATTAAGTGGGCAATGTCGCGACATTACTCCCACTATTAAACGTAGATCAATGCGATTAAGACTGAGCAGTTTACGGGATAAGCTCTTCGACAGAGCGTGCTCCTCCATCTCGCATTGTGCGTGTCTATGGTAAGCTGACGCAGCCATGAGCGAAAGGTTTTGAAGAAGAGAGGAAGGTATGGTGCAGGGCCTGACACTGTGGTCATTGATCCTTTCCTCGCTAGCTCATCTGCGTCATTACCTAGCGATCCACTATGCCCCTTTATCCATTGAAGGACGACCCTGTTGACTGCCGCAATGCGTTGCAGTGCAAGGTGGCATTCGTGTATTAGGCTCGATGTGATGACTTCACTTCCGAGCGCCTGGAGTACAGCCTTGCTATCAGAGAGGATTCTGATTCCAGCGTCTGTTATTCCTCTGTTATAGACTGCGTTAGCTGCATGGGTGATAGCTACACACTCGCATTGAAAGATGGTGCTGTGGTTACCCAATGCTAGAGATAAATTGATGTTTAGTTCCATAGAGAAGACACCGGCTCCTGTGCCTGACCCCATTTTGGAGCCATCAGTGTATATATAATACTCCAGTGTCTTCGTATGGCTTTGTGGTTCATGTAATTGTATTTGATAGTTTCTATCAAATATATGTCGTCTTGGGATCCTATCACTGGGTGCGGCTAGTAGTGGTTGTGACACTATCCTTTCTGACCACAGTTTAGTATGTGGACCCCCCCTGTTTTGCCATAGGCCTAAGTGATATAATCGTGTTGCTGCCATAGCGGCCTCCTGTTGAATAAACAAGTCTAGCGGTGGCAGGCCTACGAACATCTCAATGGCTGCAGTTGGGGTCGTGCGCATGCAGCTTGTTATAGCGGAGCAAGCCAGGCGCTGAAACCTTCGCAGTCTGGTGATAGCGGTGCTTAGTCTGGTCCTGCGCCACCAAACCACAGCACCGTAGGTGATAATGGGTCTAATGACGGCAGTGTACAGCCAGAGTGTAATTCTGGGTGATATCCCCCAGGTCTTTCCTAGGAGTCTTTTGCAAAATACAAATAGGTTTTAACTCTTTTCTGTGAAAAGTTTTTACCACACTGTTGAAATTTTGCGGAATGTAAATTTACTTGATTAAAAAAAAACAAATTACATTAGTTTATTATTTGATTATTACATTGGTTTCTCCAAGTGCACACAAGTAAGTTTTTAAATGTAAAATGTAACGTAATCTCATAATAACTGACTAGTAATGAACAATAAAGAATACAAGGGCTAGTAGGCTAATTGTTGGCTGGCTCGAACTCGAAAAAACTTTTCATAGCATGCATCATTTAGACTCCGCTCCTATCCGAAATTATCCGATACTCCGACGTTATATCGGATTCGGTTACAATTACGGAGCTCAAAACATCCCGGTTTCAAATAACTTGTTATTAATGGAATATTTTATTGTGATTTAGAAAGGACATACCTACTTACACTTATATGTTTAGATATTTAGATGTTTGTTACTCGATCACGCAAAAACAACAAAACGGATTTTAATGAAATTTAGCACACAGATACTTTATATCCTGAATTTAAATATATGCTACAATTCATCACAGAAAAATTATAGTTCCTGCGGGATAATAATTAGCAAAATATACTAGAAAAATTTTTTTATTGTATACAAATTGAACAATGGCGGACTTATTCCAATTGGGAATCTCTTCCAGTCAATCTTGAATTGATTAAAAGGAATAACAATATTAATTAGGATTCACATGGATATACATGGATTTAACAAAAGGCATTTAATTAAAAAATTAAGTTGTTTTTGTTAAATCCATGTATACCATGTGAATCCGGGTAGGTTCACTTGTAAACTATAAAATATACAGTAAATAACCTCTATTTTTTACGAGATTTTTTTAAGCTACAAAATTTAAACACAGACGTTGTCGTAAATAACAAAATATCAATATCTGGAAGTACCCAAACACTACAAAAACATTATTGCTGTAATATATGAAGTAATAAAAGTCTATTTTCCAATTGAAAAAATATTCATATTCTGAACAAGGACGTTTTATTACTGGCAGAAATATTTCATCAAACAATCAATATTGGATTGCTTCCGAAGAATCACTTGGAGAAATTTAATAAAAGTAACATTCGCATTGATATTAAAATTCGGACCAATGAATAATATTCTTTATCCTTGGATTCACAAATTGAAACGTCTGTTAAATTATTAAATCGGACGAGTGGAAACTTCACTGCACCAAGCGTTTTATAAATATCAGAAAATGTTTATAAATGTAACTAGCGCAAGATAAATAATAACTAGTATAACATAATTTGAAATTAAAAATTTAATTTGCACCTGAAATTCTAACTTAATACAGTCACCATTTGTCGATACCCGCACGACATCGATTTTGAAGAATCGATATTAACTTTAGTAAGGCGATCTTTTTGTAACATAGAAAACAAAATATAAAAACAATTTATTAATATTTTCACGTAGCTCTCTCTCGTAGTTATAAATGAGCTGATAGTCTTCAATTGGCTAACCAGTAGTCTTGAGTAGTTCGCGAACGACCTAGATATAGTTCACCTAAAGGAGCGCTTCCTTTAGGTGAACTATAGGAACTAGTTCTTGCTCTTAGTTCTGTTTGGTTCTAATATTTTTTTAAAACGAATTATTTACTTCTAGGGATGCTTATGTTTCATCCATACTTGACTACTTATTTCTACAAAAATAAATGTGTAATAAATAAAAATAGTGATTTATTTCTAATAAAAAATATATATACACTTACATAATTAAATGGTGATATAAATATCAATATATTGGTCAGAAACATCGATATTTCTAACATCGATGTTTCACTTTTGAGAATATCGATGTTTTTTTTTCTTTTATTTATTATTTTTACTAAATTATTTAAAATAGTATCACCACCAGCTTTTGACTTTTTGTCGCTTTTACGAAACTTATCATACCTTCAAAAAAATAAACACACTATATTATTATAATACTGCATTCAAATCTAGAATATCCATGGGCTTTTAAGAAAAAAATCCATTATACCCCTATAAATAATTCAATAATCGTTTTTTTTATAAATTCATACTACTCATGTTACCTCGTCCATGAAACTCCAAGTAAGGTTATAATTAATAGATATAAAAAAATTTTCTTTGTTTGTACTGAGACATAAAATTCATCCTTATACATATATAATATACTGTGTCTAAACTGTATCTTTTCTTTTTATTTTATACGAGCGGCCCACCCTTGCTTCGCTTCGACATGTGCGTATCCATAATAACAGCAAAGATGAAAGAAAGAGAATGGAAGAGAGCCAGAAATAAAACAAAATAAAATAAAATAAAAATAATAAAATAAAAAAGTAAAATAGAGCGAACTAGTTCGCGATTGGATTGCGAACTAAAAAGAACGCTCTTTTTGGTGACCGACTAGGCCCAAGACTACTAACCAAATCAATAATTTATAGCTAAGAAACAGATTGACAAACAGATACATAAACCCAAGTTAAACTTTTACCCGTCGTTGTTGCGTTGGGGGTTAAATTAAAACCACTTATCGTTTGAATTAATAAATAACAAAAACGTATAATAAAAACTCTGTTTCTCTTATTTTACAATAATGATAACATAATATATTTTTTGTTAATTATTTTTTTAGTCATAATATAAAAGTTGTTTAAAAAATGTTGACGGACTTCCTATACCTATAAAGAATATATGACGATACGACCATATTAAATGGTTATTTTTTGTCATTATGGTACTTATACATGTATATACTTGTAAATAACATAACACGGGTAACTTTGGAAAAGCAAAAGTGGCTTATTAACTTTTTAAGCTGTTCAACCGTAGTGTAAACCGCAAGAGTTAAGCACCGAAAACTTACTTAATTATCTTTGTTGTTTCTAAAATCTCTAATTTCCTTATAGATTTCACAATCATTATTCTTGTATATTCTTAAAAATTGTTTAGGTACAATCCTATTCTATTAAAGAAATCTACTTTAAAATATCTTTTATCCGCATAATGAATGAAAATACAAACTTGGTATCGGGGATACATTTTGACTCCAGGTCCCACCTCACCCACTTACTCACCCAACCCATGACATCACTTGAAACGAAAATACAGGTGGTATCTTCGTTTCAAGAAATATCTAAATGTTATTATTATGATATCTGCTGCAGGAACTGATAAAATTAATAGTAGTAAATATGTTGTGGGGTGCAGATGAACCCCATGATGCCATTTAAGGGTTAAGAGCTCACTGTGTTGCTATAAACTAACTTTAAAATAAGTATCTTTAATATATGAGGTATACATAATATGAATAAAATAAACAAAAACACTTCAAAAGCCGAACATCTTCCATTTACATATTTGTTTATTTTAATAATACGACATACGTTATTCCCTCCACCGCACTTGTTAACAAATAATGAGCTATTGTTCTCCATTGTTCCATATAATAATAATTGATGGGCATCGATGTTATAAAACAAAATATCAACTGATTGAACATATCCTTACAATTTGCGTGTTCAATAGCGCGGGTAATCAACCCTTTATGCTTTCATTTTTTATATTTCACTTGATACTGTTTATTGTTTCAGCAATATTACATTATTAAAAGCTTCGAAAAATAAATCCCCTCAATCTGCCAAAAAAAAGAAACAAGCATTTTATTCTCGGCAATCGCAATTTATTCGAAAAGATTGATTCGAAAGATCTTAACGTTGCTGTCGTACCATTGATTTATAAATTCACACACACTTTCACCCACTCACCCATTAACTATTTTAACAAATCACTCACTAAATCACAGATTCACGTATAGGCTGATTCATTACATTATTAATGGAAATTTTAAGAGAATGTGACTTATTTAAAGGAAATTGTTTTTAAAAATATAAAAAGTATCCTACGTGTTAATCAATGCTATTTATTATCTGTGTGTCTAATTTTATTTAAATCCATTTATGTATGATTTACTATCTACATTTTTACTGCAATTTTTTTCATATTTCATACATTTGTAATTATTACTGGCATGACCTGACGAACTTCGTACCGCTTAACAATAAATGTCTTGTTAAAGATAAGCTGAACTTTTGACAACCAATATATATGTCAATCTTTTTTCATTATAGACATTATCCCACATTTTTTAAATCTAAAATACGACTTTATACGAATATTGTGGATATATCTTGTCGATTCGAAAGCTTTAATTACATATGTTCATTAATTTAAGGCGAGAGTTTACCGTATCGACGGGATGAACATTAAATGTTTGACAATTACGAAACCCATCAATATTTTGTATAGGAAAATGTTTTTTCTTTTATTTTATTATTTCGTATATTTTTCCATTTTTTTTAAAGTTATTCGGACGCTGCTATTCAAGGCGGACACAAATACAACAAATCAAAAACCATGAAAATCAGTCCAGCTATTCTCGAGTTATAAGTGATCGAACAATGTTTTATATATATATAAGATTATTGCTAAATTGCTAAGTTTAGTCCAGACATGCTTTTTCAATGCACAGACGAATACGTATTGCCATATTAGTGTATACTTATAACTAATTTTGCATTATCTATCTATAAAATTTTAGCTATGTTTGTCATATTTACATAGTATAAATATAAATCTCTTCGCACTATATAGTGATTCAAGAGGAATGTTTATATGTATAGCTTGTACTATACATATAAACATTCCTCTTGAATATATATTAAATTGAATCAGGCATTACTTTGCAGAAATTCATGATTTAAAAGGAATCAAAAGGTTACCTTGCTATAATCCTGCTAATTGCTAATTGACGCTTGTTGAGTCAACACCTCCTGAAGATGCTTCGGTTACAGAGCGAAACGTTCGTCGACTGTCGATCGCGATCTACTTGTATGGTGTGTACAGGTTCGGGATCGCGTGTTAAACTTTTCTGTGAACGGTGTGCTTTTCTGGATTGTGCCTTACGAGTCTGGTTGTTAGATCGTCGAGCTTCCTACTTGTGTGGTGTGTCTTGGTTCGGGTTCACGCGTCTCACTTGTATGTGGGCGGGGTGATCTTCTGGGTATGCCATACGAGTCTGGTTGTTCAGATTGCCGCGGATTATAGCAAGGTAACCTTTTGATTCCTTTTACAAGCATAGCATTGTAGGGAAACCGTGCAAACTCGGATCGCGTTCGTTATAAATAAATCTAATACAGTTTAGGTAGAGATATACCAGATAAGGCATTATTAGCCGCCACAGATATTGTGCGGTCACGCTAAGACATTCCGATTGGCAAGGATAATTGAATTCTATCAATTACAGAGGATTTGTAGTTGACAATATTCTAATTTCACATATTTACACCATATACCTAGAAAACTAACTGTATATTGAACTATTAGTCAGTCCTTTTCTAGAATAAATAAATGATACGTTAGGTTTATTTTTTTCCAATTACAGAAGGTTAAACAGCCATCCATTTTGAAAATTCAGCTGATTTGTCATAAAATAATTTTGGAAAGAAAGCTTACTTAGCTAGAGTATTGATGTTGAGGATTTATCTATGTGTACATACCATTCCGGCATCCTTAATAGTTTGGAATCATGATAGGTGACAAAATATGTCTCCAAAATTTTACTCCCTCATCACTTTTTGAGTACCAATCTCGGATGTTATATAATGAAGAAAATATTTCAGTTACTCTGTAAGAGTTAAAATTTCAATTTACACGACAAACTTTTTTAAAACGGTTTTATCTTATTTCCCAAAATCCATTTCAATAAATTGATAAAGTTCGTGTTTGCATTTTTAGCGACAAAAACACAGTAATTTATTATTCATTATCGTCAATGGCTATCTTAAAGAGATTCCTTATACGAAATAACTCCATATGTGTACACTACTATCTTTATCTTTTTATTAACGTATTTTGAGTAAAATAAAGATCTAAAACAAATTCGGAAATGATTACAGGAGGAATACAGTGAGGCAAAGGCAGTCACGTCGTGTCGCCAGTTCTAAGCGCCTCTATTTTATTTCCATTCTGAATTTTCGCCTCCGCGACAATCCCGCCCAGCTGGTTCCTATATCTCGTTTTATATGATTTACTTTAACTTAAATATATATTTTATATGAAATTGAAAACCTTAGTTTGTGTATTTAACGCTATTCTTCAAAAATTTATTATTTTTATACAGTTTAAATAAATATTAAAATATAATAGAATATTAATTGTGGGATTCCGTATTTTTGTCTATAACAAGTTCTTTATGACCACAGTATTAGATGTTTGTTAAGTAATAATAATAAGTATTTATAGTAAAAAAAAGTTAAGAAAAAAAAAAATATTATTATTTTTTTTCACATTTTATTTTCAATTTTGACCAATAAATTGTATTCCTAGTGATATTATTTAATTAATTGAAAACGATTTTTTTCTAATTCTGATCACAAGTCAGACGTTTTTGAAGACACTTGTGTAACTAGAACAGAACGTATAATATAAATATTTTTTTCTCTTATAAAACTAATTCTTATATCTGAACTGAAAATTAATAATTAACTAAATAAACTAGTAGTTTGTTTAAAGGATAAAATATGGCATTCATTTCAAATATGAATGAACTGAATTCAATGAAAGGATAAACATTTTGTAGACTAACATGTAAAGCAAAATATAAAAGCAACCGTGTACAGGTCTAAACTTTCTAAAATAAAAGAAAAATAGGAAACCTAGTAAGTTTATTTTACATACATTTTACCCGAGTTTGGAACCTGAACATAATCAATCTTTGATTTTATCAATTCAATTCATTAGCACTATTCAATATCAATAAATTATGTAACTATAGTCAAATGTACTAAAATATAAATGAATATGATATTATTTATAGATGACCATCCATAATTTTTTTATTGAACCGATTTTTTTTTGTTGAATTCGTAACAGAAAACTCTTTAAAATAAAATCAGAAATATTCAATTTGTTTTTAATTGCATGTTATTAGTCCTTTACGTGTTACTGTGTAGTATAGCTTCCATATAGATAATAGTCCAAATCGTAATAGTATTACTATACATCGGAATTTTATTATATTAATAAAATTCTTCTTGTTAATAAGTATAAATAATACTTATAAAACTAAAAATAGATAAGAATTGCATAATATGGCTATACATTTATATATTTGTTATAAAAAATCGTTTATTTAATTAATTAATAAAGTTAAAGAATTAATTTATTACTTAACAAAAACAGTTAAAATTGTTATAAAAGTCATTAAACATAATGTGTCTTAAAATGTTATCTAATCCCCAATAGAAATACCTATTTGTTCTAAAAGCACTAAAGTTTTAGGCTTTTCAGTACTTCTACATGTTCAGAGTTTGTATCATCGCACTTTTCGAGAGCTTTCGTAAAGGCCTTGCGGTACCCTTTAATCGAATTTAAAGAGAACTTTGCAGAAACTGTTGAAACTTTAAGACAGGACTTAAAAATTTTCTTCGCATACTGGTAGGAAGAAGTTTAAAAACATCTTGTCCCACAATAGTTCTTTATAGTAGCAAAAAACTACTGAAACATTGATAACAAAATAGTAGCACCATCTATCAGAAGACGTACGAACTACGTGAGTAAAGTATTGAAATTTTGACGTACGGTGACACTGCGTCAATGGCCGACGCTTCTAGGAAAATTATCGTTTTAATAATAAATTTTATTTTATTACAAAACAAATACAATTTATGATACTTACCTGATAATACGATATGTTTCTTTTGAATCTTTGTATAATATATTCTACAGCTTTTTACAATGAAACTTGACATGTATCGTTCGCAACTTATACGCCTTCTATAGTATCCCAGTGATACTAAAGCGAAGAGTAAATACTAACTAAATTAATTGTTAGGTCTGAGTAGTGAGTTTTTAATTCTTTTTATCTATACTAATATTATAAAGACGAAAGATTTTTATTTTTGTATGTAACAAATAAACAAAAAAACTACTAGACCAATTTCAAAAATTCTTTCACCATTAGAAAGCTATATTATCTTTGAGTAACATAGGCTATATTTATTATAAGAAAAAATTAGAGATCCCCAGAAATTCTCACTAAAACCAACCCAAGGTGTAAAAAAATTAGCCATAAAATATCTTTCATAGCATGATGCGCTGCAGAAAGTATTGCTGATAGAACCAAAAAATGTACTACAATATTATAGAATGTATCAATATCTACAAAGGAATGCGGGAGCCAAAATGTTAAAAAAAATTATCCACCCGTGCGAAGCCGGGACGGGCCCCTAGTCTGAAATAATTTAAGTCGAATTTTTTATTTATACAATGTCGTCTGAATGAATAACGTCTTTTATAAGAAAAGAATTTCCTGAAGTAATAACATTTTAAATGAATATCCTTTGAATTCTCTACTTTAGCAAAAATCAAAATCAGCGAAGTAAGCAATTGAAATAATCTCGGACAACCCATCATGTATAAAAAATAACGATATATTTATTACTTCCAAAAATACAATTGTTCGTAAAATTTATTTTTCATTCTCATTTTTATGAACCGTTTTCATTGTTTTTAATGTTTTTTTTGCATCCAACTTTACGGTTACTACACATAGTTTTCTTTGTGAACAACGTATTCGGTAATGCGGAAAATGGAACTTTTTTAAGTAATAGTAAGGAAAATACAAATTTCTAAAACTACGATAGTCAAAAGCTTTCAAGTCAGTCAAAAACGTTGCTAACGAATAAATTTATACCTTTTCTTGTTTAAATTTTAACTAAGTATTAGGTACTGAGTTCAAATTTCAAAAAGTTAACTAATTAGCAACACCGTTATTAGCGAGTAGTTCCTTTTATTTCAATTATACCCACGTAACAATTTATAACAAGACAATTTTAACCTCTGTTCCGATAGATTTGTGTCAGTTGTCAAAATGGAGCTCGCTTGGTGACTATAAAATCTGTGGAACTTGTGTGGTGTCGTTATGCTGGAACTCCGTTGTGAAGGATTATATGTGTTTGGGATTATATTTCTCGGTTTCCGTCTAAAGTGCATGTTATTTTTGTCTTTTACGTATTACTGTGTAGAATTTCGAGTAACTTTCCAATTTTTAAAATTAGTGAATTATTTCGATTTTCTTTGTTTTGCCTAAAATCATATGTAATATAGGTCGAATAATTTTTCTGAGTTAAGCCACAGGTAGACCTACACAATGGAAACAGTTAAAGTGATTCACAACAACTTGCATTGAAACAAGAAAATTGTATTTTAAACTAGTGTTTCTACAAGAATATATTTCTACTTATTCTCTGCACCTCATAAAAATATCATAAAATATAATTTTACAGTTACGAAGAGCATAATGCCACCAAATTGGCCGTGTGAGTGGAACAATGGCGAAATACCTTTCGCTTTCAACTTCTATTTAAATAGTAAGTGATTTTAAGGATATAAAACTTTACCTTCCTAAAATATGAATAATCGTATGAGTGTATATGACTGGACTCCTTAACAGTTAGACCAATAGTGATGAAATTTATATCTATTTGAATAGTGAGCTAGATGACTTGAATTTACAATTGGACCTGGTTACCTACCAGGCACTCTATGGTTGGAATATTATACAAAATATTTGTGATTTCTCAGCTACATAGAAAATAGTAACCTACACCATGATGACAATAAACCAGAATAGATTCAAAAATAGCGAAAATCTTCGTATTCTTTTTCACCAACCACCTAAATTTCCAATAATCATTATTTAAGAGTCCTATTACATTTTTTACGCATATTCAAGATTTTTGACGCTGCAATTTTCAGCAGCAGTAAGATAATTTAATTATTTGATTATGAATAACGATAGTACCATTCTCTTCCTTGTAAGTTGGAGTTACACATTTTCATTTTTCTTTTCGTGTAATTTACTATAAACGTTTTACGAACTCAGTTTGCAAGCATAACCATCGGCGATGGAACTTTGACACTGAAATTCACATAGTTACATTCAATTTTTATAAAAGCTAAAATTCATTAAATATTAGTTGAATTTTTTACTTGTTTATTGGAGTTTTAGAATTTCTTTAAATTACTTGAGTTTTCACGGAAAAAATCTTAAAGAAAGCCTAATTTCAGTCATAAATGTCTTGATTCAGCGTCAATTATATTCCAAATAAACACTATTTTATCAAATAAACTAATATGATATAAAACTTCATTGTACAATTAATACATTTCATTAGTTTTCGTTTGTCAATATAATCAGAAAAAATTACAATAAATAAAATTAAAGTTCAACCGAACAGCGTCGAAGTTGCAAACGAACACCAGGGACTCATAATGTTCACCTTCAGTAACAAAATCTGTTTTCTTTGTCTCACTAGTTTATAATGTGTATTGATCAGTTAGTCAAAATAAATTATAAGTATTATCAAAATATTCTTAGTTTATTTGTTTATTTATCTTTCAGGTCCTAAACGCTTAGTCAGCGTCGTTAACAGAGGTATCAAATACATCGAAAAACGCTCCTGTATTAAATTTAAAGAACATAAGCCTGGTAGTCTAGCTAAAAAAAGTAATTTGACTTATTTATTTTTTACATTCTCCGAAGCATTGGAAAATTGTTGTTTGTCATTTTCTATGATTTCTTATAGACGAAGGGTATGTTTATCTTGACTAAATTCTTCTTTCTTTCTTCTATCTCGGAAGTGACGGTAGATATTATATATAATATAGCCTAGATATATAGCCCATTAATCGAGAAAGGCTATAAACTAGAATTGTATTATAGGTGCCTAGTACCTACGCCCTATCTAATCTTCTCTCTCTCTCTCTCCTTCTCTCTTTGTATGAGTGACTAATGTTAGTAATGTAGAAATTAATGTTATCCAATAATCCAAAAGTTTGATAAAATGTTTTCAATTATATCTATATTAATACTGAAGAGTTTATTAATTGTTTGTTCGTTTGCTTGAAGGCACTAATCTTAGGAACTACTGGTACAATTTGAAAAAATCTTTCGGTGTTAGATAGCCCATTTATCGAGGAAGGCCATAGGGTATATATCATCACGCTAAGACCAATAGGAGCGGAGCATCACGTGGACAAAGTCGCGCGGGTCGACTAGTATTTAGATAAAACTTACGCTTAGCTAAGTAAATGAAATCACATCAATAGATCAGTAATATTAGATTATTTTTATAATAAAATTTATTCTTTGTTTTTTGAGTAGTTGATTATTGCATATTTTACTAAGCAGTTATGAGAAGACAAACATGCAGGCCTTTTACCACTATATTAACTCCACAGATTATGATAGTTATTTTTGGGAGTGTTATAAAATATTTATTTTAAAATGAAACCTTTTTTGTCCAATAGATGGTTTTAATAACACCATTATGCACATTACCAGTGGAAGTAGCACACGTAATACTTCATGCTTTAGGTTTGAAACATAAGAAACATGAACCATTTTCACAGCAAAAGGTTAAAAGTTTATTCTTTTATGTCAATTGTACCAGAATTAAAAGTAAAATAAAGATTGATATACAATAAAAATATTTTGATTTTTTTTATACCTGTTTTAATACTAGAGGTGCCATCTATTGATACAGAACTAAACTATTAATAAAGAAAGATATTGATTTTTCTTTTTTGGAGTGAGTAGTTTGGCTAATGTTAGGAAGCTCTAACAAACTTTTTTGTTTTAGAGGTTAATTAACCTCTAAAACAAAGAAGTGTATAACAAAGAAAAGAAAGACACAAATAAGTATGTTCTTTGTATATTATATTACAGAGAGTGTATTCAAATCTTGTGAGATGACTGAGATATAGGGTTCACCCGAAGCGATTACAAATCATAGTTAGAAATATCAAAAAAAACATTTAATTTTCAACATATTGTTACTAATAAAAATATTCAGACATTTACAACAATGAAATAAAATATATATTTTAGTATTATCCCGCAAGAACTCTGATTTTTGCGGAAGTGTTAATCCAGGTTATAAAGTATCTGTGTAACAAATTTAAATGACATTCATTCAGCCATTTTTGTGTAATTGAGTAACAAACATCCAAACATCTAGAATATTAGTAAGAAGTAAGGTTATGATACGTATCTTGCTGTATAATCTGAGCTGTATCGACACACGAGTATATTAACCTTTCTGTTATTGTCAAACAGAGCACGTAACAAAACAATGTAATAATATCGTTATTGAACAGGATATATAAACTAAATTGCGATAGAAATTGAATTTCAAGACTGGTTTGTGTAACGGCAAACAATATTGTTCGGAATTTATTGATTCTTGGCTTTCTTTTAGTTGCTTGTGCTTAAGGATTGAGGAAGTAGATAGTAGAAATGGTTTAAACTCTAATACAGGGTTCTTGTATTTGGGTGTTTGTTATGTAATCCCACAAAAACGGCTAATCTCTATAACCTAGCTGTAACATGCTTTTAACCCCTAAAAAAATACCGTAACTATAAGATAAGTTATATAACACCATTGATAACACAAGAACTGCTGTACCAATTTTGATATATTAGGTCTGAACAGAGATATATAAGAGCTTAAGAAATGATATCTTTTATACCAAAAAAGACTGTTGCTTGATATAGGGGATGAAAGTTTGTATGGGAGTTTGTCATATACATAAAGAGAAATATGATGAAAATTAAATGTCGGAGCGTTTCGACCAGTTTTTAATAATAAACAGAATTGAAATCATGACTAAGCCGATAAAAATTTGATTGTGAATAAGTCGATAAGTGGATAGCAGATAGTGACAAAGTTGTTGGGTTCCGCGGAAGAATCGAAACGTTTTAATGTAAGATGTCATTTCTATCATTCTCTGTTCTTCAACAATGAACAAGTTGAAGTAGAAGAGCGGCTTTCTCTTAAGAACTAACCCTCTAGTATCCGTTGCACATTAATATGATTACCAATATAGTAATGTTTCTAAATATTGGTTCCTTCTTCTAGAGACCTGATCAGTTTAGAAATATAGCTAGTACAATGAATAAATGCAATTAATTTCGTTTCTGGTAATATCTGTTTTTATTTTTCAATGTTTTACCTTCTGACTATATGTCACATACTCCACAGTAACATGTGAAAGGCAATACATAGTAATAAGCACTTTTGACAGAAAGCTAAGCAGTATATGAGGCTTGAGATTCAGGCTGCTTGTCCGACACTAATTTATGGGGCCATCAATATAGATAAAATCTCCTGACATTCAACTACATAATGATAATCAATAATTAATCTATAAAATTCTATTTGAACAGAGCTTAAATAAAGCTATATAAACTACTAGCTAATTAAACGTTATCAACAGTGTTGCTATCACTTCTTAGATTTTTAAATTCTAATGCAAAGTTGTTCTTAGTGAAAAAAAAGAGAATACTAGCTAATGTTGCCTAACTTCTCCTAATTCTTAACTAACATTATAACTTCGAAAGTAACTTAAGAAACGTCACAAACGACGCCATCTATTGACGAATAGATAGTCTGTCTGGCCGTTACGCAATCATGATTTAATCACTGAACTGGTTCTGAAATTTCTCTAGAAGAATTATATTGATTTGGATATATCTAACAAGAAAGATGATCATGATCATTAGGTCATGAGCATTTTGCTTGTAATGGATGATCTAGATACGTCTCCTTTCATTGTAATATATTGATTGTAATATATAGATTCAACTCTTCACGTGATTAAACAGTTTTTAGGTATATCACAAAATAGAGGGAAAACAGTTCACTTGCTAAACATAAAACTATTCGTTTTATGAAACGAAAACGTACTAACACACTAGTGGACTATTTTTTAAACCGCATTTCTTCGATCTTCTGTATTTCTTCTTGATTTTCTCACTCTTGCTACGATCTCTTCGCTGTCAAAATGTTTGCCTTTAGCTGTGGAAAATACTAGATTTGGTTTCTTATATATGTGTTATTCCAGAGTGTAGCTCCATCCCTTTCATTTACACAAGAATCTTCAACTTTCTGTTCTAGTCTAGTATCGACATCCGATGGCAATATTAAACTTGAGATTTAAATAAGCGTATGATTAATTATCAAGTGTCTTATTGACTATAGTTGTTATGACAAGTTTATCGGCGAAAAGTGTAGTCAGAAACTAAAAACAGGCTGTCAATAATCAATTTATTGAGAAGATGTGGTTACGTAATTCCAACTTAATAATATAAATGCAAAAGTAACAGTCTGTCTGTTATGATTATACGCTTAAACTACAGAACCGATTTTGATAAAATTTGGTACAGATAGATGGAAGAATACAAACTAAACAAACGACGCCCTTACGCCATCTATCTGATACAAGGTCTGTCTGTTACGCAATCACGCTTTTATCACTGAACCCATTTTGATGAAATTTGGTACAGAGGTATGTTAGAGTTTTGGAAAGGATATAGGCTAATTTTTATCTTAAAAAAAGCTTGAAGGGGTTGTCGAGCTAGTCATATTAATTATGTTGATGAAAATTTTTATGGGAGAAATTTAAACTCGTGGACCAGTGCGAAGCCGGGGCGGGGCGGTCGACTAGTAAATACTGATAAACAAAACAGTGTTTTTCTAAATCTGTTCAGAATATAAATGTGTTTTCAAATTTCACCCTTAGTTTAATTTGGGCTGATGTGATGTGTAAATTATTCCAATACGATTTCATGTAAAAAGCGACGGCAGTGAGCGTCGATAATGAATCAGTCGTGCGTGTCAGTAGACATAAATAATTATTTTGTACCGTTATGTTGAATTTTCGTTTTGCAAATTTGGTAATTTGTCTTCTGAAGCGCGATTCAGTTGTGTTTGTAGATGCTAAAATAATTATATTAAGTGTATTTTAAATTGGGTAATTATTCAGTATTCAAATATTATTACATACTAGTCGACAAAATAAAAATGATAAGGCGCTTACGACAGTAAACATGTTTAATTATAATCCCGCAGGAACAATGATTTTATCCAGAATAAAAAGTAGCATTTATTAATCAAGATAGTATAGTATCTGTTTGTCAAATTTCAATAATCTAAACATCCAAATATAGAGACTTTTACATTTATAATATTAGTAAGATCATTAAAAATCAAACGAACTTACCTCATCTAAAATTTGATTCTAATTACATCGGCAGCTTTATTCGAAACAATATATTAAATATTATTAAATGTATCTTAACGAGTTTGTACAGAAAGTATATTTTTTATATAACTGTGAGACAGTGCAATGGATTGTGAATTGACAGCTATCACTTTCAACTTCGCATTCACTCGTAGTCGAATGTATCGAGTTTTTCTCAAATAATCCTCTGGGTATAGATGTTGGTAAGGTTTGATTATGTTAATATAGTGAAATAAATACTTGAATACCGTCTAAGGGTAGGAAACTTGTCAGCTTTTACAATCAAAAAAGCTATTATAAAATAATTGATTTTTTTTATTTTGGATGTATTCTTTGGTAAATTAAATCTATCGATCGATCCTATAATAACAAAGAGCAATATTAAACTATTGTAAACAAATAACCAACCCTTTTTGAAGCCAACCCTTTTTAATCAATTTACACAAAAAATCGGCCAAATGTGATTGGTGACACACACAAAGGATTCCGTACGATTGAATTGAAGGACAAACTTAACTTTTCCTTGGCAAACTGTTGTCCACATACATCAATGCAGATGACAGTCAGTTTACCAACTACAAAAAATGGTTTTAAACAAAATTTTTCGATTTTCCGATTATTTACTTTATGGTAAGAGTTGTTTCTTACTAAATATTATGATTAAGTATGAAATACATACACGACCGTATCTATTCATTACTTCCACTTAGAAGGGAATTCAAACCAGTAAATTTGATATTAATTTTAACTTGGTACCTTAGCGCATTTTGAAATAACTGGTCTTTATGAAGAGATAGACGGACAAATTAGTGATCCTAAAAGGATTCCCTTTCATTTTGTGGTACGGAACCCTGAAAACTTACTTGAAAGGGACTAATATTAGCTATGACGTATAAATTGAAATACAGGGAGTGCTAATTCAATTTCTGGAGGGACGAACCCGGGAGGGCGGGCCGTCTGCCTTATCCTGCCAATTAATGTACCTGCGACACGGAAATTCACTGTCGGGTGTGAATCTCATGTAATTACGTTGTACCAATACTTCGCGTAATAACTTTTCAATTTACACGTCTATCGAGATTTTGATAATGGAGCTTGCTGTTGTTTTTACGTTTTAACATATTTTTGTAAATTCTAGCCAGCTTTATCGAACAAGGGAGGAAGGAATGGCAATGTATTTATCAGCCTTATTGATTTTCGTTAGGTAGAAAGTGTGTTTGAATGTTACTTTATAGAGATATAAAGTTCAAACGCTTGGGCCAATTTTGCTCGTGAAATGATGTTTTGTTTCACTGTTTTTGTGAATGTAAACAGCTCTATAAAACACGCGCTTTTTACTTTACATTCCGCACTAGTGCGTTAATGAATTTATATAAAAGATACTCGCGGCTTTGTCTACGTGATGCTCCGCATTTTTGGCAGAATATTTTTGTACTACTAAATACGTATGCTTGTTCATATGGTTGTTTCTTTGTATGTATGCATATATAGTTTAATCCATGATGGCGCCTGGCGCGTCTGCTATATGTTAACATAATAAGCGGGCTGTGCGTCTAGATGGATTGAACTATCGATACGTATGTTTATTTATATAGTTATTATATGTATGAATATGACCGTGCGCTGTCGTGGATTGAACTATCTACACGTATATTTGTTTATATAGTTATTGTAAGTATGTATAGGCTGTTCTACCTATCACGGCACCGACGCGTCTTCTCCACGAGAAACTAATAAGTAGACCATGAGTCATCGTAGATTGAACTATCTAAACGTTTTTTCTATTTATGTCTGTAAGTTTGTATAATACATAACACACTCATATGTCTGTTTTCCTTGCAAATGTGTTGAAAAACGTCGTATGAAACGTCGTCAGTTCTCTGCTCCGTTACGCCTCAACTTTAATGACCAACATAGCACCCTTGTATCATATTATACTATTACAAAAGAGGTTCCAATACTAAAAATGTTATTCTCTTATTTATATTGGCGCTTTTTCATATTTCATACTTGGAAACCAAAAAAATAGAGGTTGCCAAGATAAAGGAACCCATTATACCCAGACTTGTTTACAAAAATAAATAAAATAGACAACCTAGACTATTCCACATCTAACTAAGCCCTAATTTTTAATTTACATGTAATTCTTTGGATTTGATTTAGATGATTCCTAGTCTACGAATTATATCAAGTGGATATTAGGTGTTTAAAATCATCTTCAGGTTTCTCTTTTCAGTATTCATTTTAGAAAACCATTTAGAATTTTAATTTACTTAATAGAAATTTATAGTTATTACAATAAACTTCAAATATTATCTATCTAACATATTTCTTAAGATAGAAGTAGTATTCTTTAGCCAACTCGAACATAAATGTTTGTATTACAAATATACGTAAGCGGAAGGAACAACACGCTAGAATATAAGAAAACTTGAATTGTAAATATTCTTTTCACAACCTGTGTACAATTTAGTTTACGTTTGGAGGATTTCCGTCGGTTTAATATTCTTAGCCTTCTATAAAAGAAAAAAAAATTTCTTCTATAAAATTAATAAAGAAGTATTTATAGTTTTTATCTATTATTGCAATTTTAAAAATTTATGAGTACATATTAGACTTACTGCATTACACGTACGTTGTAAAATACCAAAAAAACTATATTTACAGACTATTATAATCAATGTTGATTGATGGGCTGGTATAGTAGCCGGCAGCTAAATTTAGGTCTGAAAAAAAAATTGTGGGGGAAAATTGCATATTATCAGCGTGCTGCGTGCCTGTATTGACAGTTCCATCCGAGACGTTTACTATTTTGACAAATAGCACACGCGCGGGAATTGAAACGTCGCATAATAACCAATCGAGTGTGTTACCCTGTCTCGCCTGTCGCTCCCCGCTACAAAGGCCCTATAGTGACTTCTGCGCATTCAAGGTCAAACCTATACTTACGACGGTAGCTTTAGTTTCTATTGATTTATATTAAAGTATCTGCACCGATTCGACAATATATAACACATATCACGATAGATCCGCAGCAGTTTGGGTTGTGATTTCATGGAGTAAGCATTGCAATTTAAATTAGCGAAACACTTACGATGAAAATCCTTATAGGATTAGCATCGTAAGTCCAAATAGAAATACTTTTGAACACTTTATTTTATTAGTTTTAAATTATTTTTAAAACCAAACAGCTATAAAGACTTACATATAAAATTTTTATTTAAAAATTTCGTTAAAAGAAAAAATATAATATAATTGTATGTACCCTTTTAGAAGGAACTATAACCAAATATATTTACTGGCTTGAGAAAAATAATGTAGGACGTAGCCTACATAGCCGAATACATAAATATTTATGTATACGACAGTACCAATGTTGTATGGCGCAAGTTATGCATGATTAGTGAAAGAATGTTAAATTAGTTTTACCTTAGCCTATTATTAAACTTGAAAAAAATTACGCTACCTAAATAATTTAACTAACTCTCCAATTCATATCACAAGATAGAGACAGATCGCTATTACTTTTTAACCCCCGACGCTATTCGGACGGGGTGTTATAAGTTTAACGCATGTATCTGTATGTCTGTCTGTGCCCTCGTAGCACCCAAGATAATTGACCAATTTAGGTGCAGTTGTTTTGTTTGAAAGCTAATTTAATCGAAACGGTTCTTAGCTATAATTTGTGAAGATCTGGTCAGGTGTTTAAAGACTGTCAGCCCATTTCTAACTTGCAGTTTATTTTCTAAACACATTAACAGTTGAGCCTAAATTTTAATGTACCCCTTTCCTAAACTTTTTCAGGTAATAATAATGAATTTTTGAAGCAATTTGAAATTTAATTTAAAAAAAAATAATTAAAATTTAAAACAGCGATCAAACTCCTTTAGAAAAAAACTCCTTTAAATTAGAAACGAATTAGTTAAAAAAAGAAACAGTAATTCTTAAAAAGAATTGTTAAAAAAGGTATAGGAAGATCACAGCATGTGGACATTATTTGTAAAATGATAGTTAAATCTATAATGATATCACCTTATTTCTTTAAATAATGCTTTAATAGAATTAATATAAAGACCTCTACGGCGTAGCAAAAGCTACGGCGTAGAGGTCAACAATGTTAAAGTGATACCTAACGAAGTAATATCATTCAAAAAAATAAGTAAGGCAATTTAGTTTTTACTCCCAGTATATATATTAAATATATTTTTTATAGTTTCTGTATAGTTTTTAATGTTATAATTTATAATTTTTAGATGAAAAAAAATCCTAAGAGTTGTGTCGCTAATTGAATTGTCAAGTTCTCTAACAAACGCATTTATTAGAGAACTTGACAATTCAACTACACATCATAAAAATATGTAAAAAAACTAAAATAATTTAAATAACCAATCTCATATTAGTTTTACTTGTGCCACAATTTCCGTACCTCGCAGGTGGTCAAAGTAATACGTGAGTAGCTTACCAAAGGAATCAGGGGACGCGACTTAAAACGCACCACTTGTCCACTGGCAAGAGCCAAAATAATTATAACTTAAATAACATTTAATTGTAATATAATAATTATGCTGCTCTCTACATATTTCAATCACTTTAACACTATGGATTTTCTAATCATGTAGTTCGTATAAAAATGTGGATTTGTAATAAAAGATTAGTATCATTTATATAATATGGATATATAGAAAAAATATTGCAGAGTTTACGAGTTATGAGATATTTTGTGAACTGAAAGTTTAGAGGAAATATCAGAGTATATTAATTAATCTGTTTTTTATTGTGTAATATTTATTATCACTCTCTACTCTTGCTCTTTCTTCCTGTTATAATAGAGACTAAATTTAATACCTCCTATTCATTAGTGTATGTGTGCTAAAACGCTCGGAGTTTAATATTAAGTCATGCCGGAGTCTTCTTATAGCGACTCGAGCCTTAAAAAGAACTCCGAGTCTTCAAGAAAACTCGAACATAAGGCTAAAGCTTATTAATTAAAAAAAACTTGAGTCCTGAGGTTAGCAACGTAGCAATAATTGCAACGAAGTTACTTAGAACGCCTTTCGGTAAACGTTTCTAGTTTTGCTATTATTTTTTATTTAAAGAAATTTATTACACCGGCAAATGCTATATATGTATAGATTAAATGTATAAATTATAAATAATTGGAGGTACCAGGATATCATAATAATATAAGAGATAGTATAGGACTCGTCTCTACTAATATTATATACCACTTATAACATTATGTTATCCTGGTACCTGGTTATAGTCTATATAAATATGTATCTATGTATAATAATAGATTCACAATCAATATCTGTGTTCTTGGCAAAAATTTGTGTAGTGGCAAAAGTTTTTAAGTATTTAATAAGTATCCAGAAGTCGACGAAAACAGTAATGATTCTTACATAGATCATAACATGATCAAAATATTATTTTAATAAAAAAAAATATTTGTATTTCCTCTCACAAAAAGAGTTAAATTAAATAAAAAAAATCTGTGTCAAAGCCGCAGGTAAAAGGCTGGTATGTTTAATTTATTTAAATAGTCCAGTGTCGCAGCTCCGCTGAATATGAAAATGTAACTGCCTGAAACCAGCTGCGAAAATTCTTTATGGATTCAGGTACTGAAATAAGACTAGAATAAGGGTTAAGATTGGAAATATTTTTAATGAAAATCCGAATGCAAATTAGCTTTATCGCTAACTATATATATATATATATATATATTCTAAGTATCTTTAAGGCTTTAAATAGTATTCTTTTTTAGATGTTTGTAATATTTACAAAATAAGTAGTTTGCTTTTCTTTGGCGTTTAATGTTATTATTACTCAATAATATTAAACGCCAAAGAAGCTTTACTCTGAGTTATTCGTAAACAGGGCTTAAAATTATCTTTTATTATTAATGAGATTAAAATATTTTGAAAAAGAAGATAAAATTATGTTCTTCAATACTCAAAGTTTTTGTCGATTTATCCAGTTTTTTTAAACTTTACTTTTATTATTCTAATTGATACGGATGTTTGTAATTCGGAGGTTATGTTGGTTAAAACTATAAAATGGCTATAACCCATATTAATAAAGTTTTAACTCATCTTATCATTATGCATCTATAATGCATAAACAATAGTTATATAATAGGAACGCTGAGAAATGCAACGATCATAAGAAACATTGCAGAAAATAAAGATTTTAACTGTCTCTGGCATAATATATGATTTTTTCATATTTTTAAAATATAAATAAGTACTCTAAATATATTGTTACATACAAAGTTAGTCATTATCTTATTTTCGTGAAACATTAAGAGCATATTTTCACAACGAGGGCGGCAGCTTAGCTTAGTCGGTTAACGGTCGTCCGCACCTCACGTTACAAAGAGATTAACAAAATGGATGGCACTTTAACTCTTTGAAAAACTACTTCTAAATTTACTAAAGGATTAAAAAGACGGATATTAAGATAGAAGTAATTAACGCTTTCTTTATTTTACCAATTTATGTTAGATTTTTTTCCATATAATTGTTTTCATCTTGGTTTAAAGTATTGATACATTAATAACACTTACATATTACTGAGAATGTTATTATGATTTTTTACGATTATTTTGGTTATTTATATGATGTAGGTTAATTAATATTAACAAAATTAACTTACTTTTTCAAAATTATGTATTATGAATTTGTTTCTTGAAAATTAATGTAACATTCATTTTGATATATTCAGATTTCTATTTTTGTCCCTTAATCTCTCAAAAATTGCTTGATCCCTTAAATATGGATTTGAATTAGATTAAATTTAAATAGGGTAGTTAATATTCCGAAAAATAAAACACATATATTGTTATTATTATAATGTATTGAAGGTACATATTTATTTCTTTGATCTCCTTTTTATACATCTTACTTTTATAACTAAAATATTTTGCTTTAACGGAGATGACAGATTTGTCATCTTTCTCTTAAAATTTCAATGATTGAGTGAATCGAATTAGTGTCTCAGTAAGGAGTTGAATGAGTTAATGGACTGACATATTTGAGACTTTTAAATCCTGTCTGAAACAAATTCTTATAATGTTATATGCTAAGTTTACTAAAAAATAACTTGTAACCTCCAACACTTGCTACATTATAATGTTCATAAAGATGACAAGCTTTGTTTCATAAAGTCCTTATAACAATATAAGCTGGTATTATACACATGTGTACAATAATATTACCACAGTGTTTGTCGTAACAACAATGTGTGCTAAAGCTTGCTTATGGAGCAATTAATTATTCCCCTAAGCAAGGGTTATCATCGGGTTTAAATATGTAATTGATTGAGATTGAAATGGTTCATTAGTAATCAGGAGATAATTGTGTGTATTTTACGTAAAATTTAAACGTAAAATACAAAATAAAAAGCTTAAGTTAAAAGAACGGAAATAGAATGTGTGGTATTTAAATCAAATGAGTTATATATCCAAAAGAGATCGAAGCGACCTAAATTCCTACTGCCATCTTGATCGAATAAATTCGCTCATCTTTACGTACTTTTATCAACTTTCCGAACAATAGTCTTTAATATAACAAAATCTCTTGCCTCCTCAGCAGCAAAATCTGCTGCTTGACATTTAAGGTTACAATAAAATCAAAACGTCATTATGATCTGCTAATCTATTTAAATCTATATATTGAGTCTGAGCTATAAGAAGTCAGCGAGAGTATATTTTTGATATAATCCAATAGAAACTACTAACTAAACGTTATCAACACTTTAAATGTATATTTTTGATATAGACTACTGTCTAGTTCTGTATTAAAACAATCCGGTATCTCATTCCGAAATCCTTTAACTTAAGTGAGTCCATTTCCTGAATTCTTGCTCTCAAAGCGATCCACTATCGTTGATCCGACTTACGAAAGACAAAGCATTTGTATAAATACCTACTATCTAGATGTATTCCATATATATAAAACTAAATTACTCGTAGCTACAATGAGCATAAAACTCAAGAAGTGTCTGAGATCGTTATGCAGACCGCAAAAACGACTTAGCCCTGAGGAGCTGTCTGCTTTTAAAATATGTTTGAAGACCAAAACATTAAACTTCACTCTAGACACTAGTGCAGATATTAACACCAACTGGACTAGAGTGAAAAACCTTCTGTTAACAACTAGATCTGAAGTTCATTCGAGGGATAAAGAAGACCACCCGAATAAGGAATGGATTACCGAGGAAACTTGGAAGGCAATAAAGCAGAGGAAAGACCTACTTAAAGGAAACACTGACATGGACTGTACGCAATACAGAAGACTATCGTAAATTGAAGAACAATAAATCAGCCGGTAGAGACAACGTGTACGCTGAAGAACTAAAGCAAATTGGAAATCAAGGTATTAAGATACTTCTAGACCTGTGTAATCAGGTATAGAGAACAGGTAATTGCCCAAATGACTGGAGGGAATCAATGCTTATCCCTCTCTACAAGAAGGGATCTACTCGTTCGTGCAGCAACTACCGCACGGTGGAACTTACATCTCATGCCAGCAAGATAATGCTCTACGTCATTAACGAGAGATTAAAGACATTCCTGCAGTGGCAAATACCCGAGGAACAGGCTGGTTTTGTTAGAAGTCGAGGTACCAGAGAGCAAATTGTCAATGTCAGGCAACTAATAGAGAAAAGCCGTGAATTCTGCAAGCCAACACTGATGTGCTTCATTGACTACTCTAAGACTTTTGACTGCGTGCGCTGGGATTGTCTCTGGAAAATCTTACTGGAGATGGGAGTTCCTCAGCACTTGGCAGTGTTAATTGCTAACTTGTACAAAGATGGTGAAACTGTTGTGAGAGTCAATGACGCGATATCAGGACCTTTCAAACCGGAGAAAGGGGTACGACAAGGATGCATCCTACCCCCCATCCTTTTCAACATCTATGCAGAGTTCATCATGAGAAGGGCCTTGGATGACTGGCAGGGTGGCATCTCGATAGGGGGGATAAAGATTAGTAACCTTCGATATGAAGATGATACCACTCTAATCGCATCGTCTGAAGAAGAACTTGGCGAACTCTTCAGAAGGGTCCAATATGAAAGCGAGCAGGTTGGTCTAACAGTCAATAGATCAAAGACTAAAGTTTTAATAGTAGATAAGGCTGGTACACTTACTCGAACCGGAGAGCTAAGTGATCTCGAATTTGTCTCTGAGTTTTTGTATCTCGGCTCACTACTGACCAACCAAGGAGGCTGTGAAAAGGAGATCCGGCGACGAGCTCAAATGGCCAAGTCTACAATGAGCAAACTGACCCAAATATGGCAGAATAGAAAAATATCGAATAAAACGAAAAAGCGGCTCGTGCAGACTCTGGTATTCTCCATCTTTCTCTACGGCTCGGAATCTTGGACAATCCGTTCACTGGAAAGGAAGAAGATTGACGCTTTCGAGATGTGGTGCTGGCGAAGGATTCTGCGCATACCGTGGACCGCCAAAAGAACCAATGTTTCGATTCTGCGATAACTAAACATAAAAACGAGACTGTCAAGTATTTGCTACCAGCGTGTCCTTTGCTAATTTGGGCACATAGCGCGAAGGCAGCCCGACAGCCTAGACAAACTGATGGTGCTTGGCAAAGTGGAGGGGAAACGACCACGAGGCCGTTCCCCCACACGAAGGTCGGACCAAGTTACTAATCTCACTTGACTTTGACTTTGGGCCTCAAAGTGACCACAGACCTGAGGAAAGCCGAGGGCAGAACGGACTGGAGAAAGCTTATAAAGACCGTGACCCAGAACCTGGACCAGAGTGGACACGACCCTCAGAAATGAAGCAAGCGACCGAGAGAGAGATGTGGTAGTCATGATAAAAAGCCATTTACTAAATTTGCCCCAGTACTACGATCGCTATAAAAGTAAGAACTTTTTAAAAGTTTTTTCATTACACTTAGCAAGCAAAGTATTTCTTTGTTGTGAAAACGGCCACAGAACAAATTGCAATTAACGTAGTGTACTTTACTCCATTGCATGCGATATCGTCCTTTTGGGTTACTGTCACAGAATATAAAAAGATTAGAATGGTCAGTGTTATGAAACAAAGTCCCACATCGCGTCTACCTGTCTGTTCGTGAGAAATTTAAAAACTACTGAATGGAATTTCATTCGGTTTTTACTAGAAGAATCAAGTAATTCATGAGAAAAATGTAGGTAATAAGATTTTGTGTAAATTTGTAGTACGATAGTTGTTTAAAATGTTGGAAAAAGTCAAACCCCTTGGGAGCTTTCATTGGAGCTTTTTTTGAGGCGTAACAATTGACATAGAAAAATTGAAATATACAATGTTTAAAGTCTGTTTTAAAATATCCATTTTCACTTATTTATACCTCAAGCTAAATTCATTATCATTCCTTTGTTATCAAATATTATTATAATAATGAAAACATTAAACTTTCATGCCCTACGGCCGCTCCACTCTTCTATATTCTAGTCTCAACCATCTCTTCACTTTTTTGTATAACTTTTTGTTACTTTCCTTTGTCAATGTCCAAGTAATTCTATTACTAGATCAATCTAGTTTTGTGGCTTGACGTCTTTTAACTGGGAATCTCTCACTTAATAGTATTAAGCTTGAATGAAAGGCTAGACGTATCTATTAAAGCTTTTATCAGATTTAAAAAAGAAGAAAAATATCTTGTGCCAACAAAGAAATAAATAATAATACAATGGCAGGAGTGACAATGAACATGGTTCAACGTACAAAAACAAAATGATAAATTAACAAGAAAATAATTTAGATGGAAACCCGGAAATGTATAGGTACAAAATTAGTCAAGGTAGAACCGTGGTCGTTGAACCACCTATATATACCTACCATATCTATTTCGTGGAGATGTTCCTCTAATCATACATATATACTATCATAGTAGGTATATATGGGTGCGACCACGGTTCTACCGTGACCATTTTTATCATTTGGGTTTCTATCTGATTTATTTTCTTTTGCCTTCCTTTTTAGACCACTTTTTTAAGTAGTCGGGTTATAGTTTTTTAAACTTTTTTTTTAAATTAATAGTATTCCGTTTCAGAATCAGAATTACCTTAATAATCTCATATTGAAACGTAATGTTAGTTTTTATTGCTTAAACGAGTAAATAACTGAAAAACTGTGGAGGGGAGGGGGTGAAGAGAGCAAGAGGCCAGAGTCCATTAGATCCGCAGCATTAATGGGATGGAAGAGGGAGGGGGTAAGTCTGGCCCACATGCGGTGTGAATGGAACGCGTCTATGACTCTCGTCAGTCGGATCCACATGCTGGTAGTCGCAAGCCAGTCGGGGAACAGATGCCCTACCACCAAGGGGATGCAGGGTAACTCGGCTCTTACGGGATGCTCTCGCAGCGGCAGAGGGGAATAGTATTCTAACTCCTCCCCTCACGGATAATACATAATTGTAATGTGCTAGGAAATACCTTTCTTTTGATATCAAACACACGATGGATGTCTCAGTTTAACTTTTTCAAGGTTAGAGTCCGACGTTTTAATTCCGTCATAAAAAATTATAATTTATATAGCCTATAGTCAGTATATGTAGTCACATCGGCTTTTATTACGATTATAGAGATACAGAGCTTCAGATTTACGGCTAGAATACCTTCGATATAATAATTAATTATGTTTTCTGTCATGGCGGCGTATTTATTCTGTTAGCATAAACCTTTATTTTGGCACAACTGAATGGTATTAAAATTGTACCAACTTCTAAAATTATGTTGCCGACATAATAACTGACACTCAAGCATCTACTCAAATCAAATCACTCTGATCACAAGACTGCTACTCAAATCAGTATTCCTAACACCATAATTAACATCAATCATAAACAATTACTTTATCTACAGTATGAAGAGTACATAGATTACAACTACATTGTGATCTGTGGAAGACTATGAAGAACATATTATGACATTTTGTAATAAATGTCAAAGATTATTAATATACACAAGGATGATTCCTAATATTCATGACAGACACGCTCAATTCATTCGAGAGTGAGCAGTAGGTATTCTTGAAATTAAAAAAAAGCAAATGCTCGCCAATACAAAGTTATTAACAGTGTTTCAAACTCTTTTACTTAATTTTGCTTGTCATCACGTCAATTGCCCACTGCTGAGCTGGGTATACTCCTCAGAATGAGGAGGGTATTAGGCCATAGTCCACCACTCTGGCCCAGTGCGAGTTGGCAGACTTCACACACCTTTTGAGAACAAGGAGAACTCTCAGAAGTGCAGGTTCCTCACGATCTTTTCCTTCACCGTTAAAGCAAGTGAGTCAGAGGTGTGTGCCCAGGATCGAACTCGGACCTCCCGAGTAAGACATTGAAGTCTCAACCACTGGGCCATCACTGCTTTAAGCTGCTGCGGCTGTAAGCTGCTGTAAGATGGTAAATTAAAAGGATTTTAAAAAGGAAACTGTCTTGTTAGCAAGAAATAAAATAAAAAATTCAATTGGGTATTTTTGTAAAAGTTTAAAATAGTTAGCCGGGGATGTCCAACAAGGAATTAGCTGGCTGCAACAAAGTTAGCGAGTTGTAGATAGCTTGGCGCACTTCCCACTGCGCCCTCGAGAGTAACAACTGCAGATCTTAAAATTCTACTTAGTCTCGCTTTTAATATGTATACAATCTAAACGTTCAAATAAATGCACTTTGCAGGTTACAAAATACTTTTAATTGCCTGCTTGAATATATAAATACTGATATTTATAAAGCAATCTCGACTTGAACATGTTTTAATCTAATTTATTATTTAAAACTAAAATATTTATTAAGCTAACTTTTAACTATAATTAATTATTATAATTTCACATAATAAAATGAAGTTTTTATTAAGATTTGCTACAGGAATTGTAGCACCACCATTGTTAGTTATTATAAAATAGATTTTGCGACGGAAATAGGTGTAGAGCTACTTCACATAGTTAATATTGAAATATAGTTATCATAACACTAATTAAAGTTATTCTAATATATTTACAAAATACCCAAGCACTCCAATTAATTATTACACAATTAATTATTGACATAAAATGAATTAAGATTATGGTTATTTCATTGTAACAGCAAACTTTCCATGGAAAAACCTTAATATCTAACGGGTGGGTCGGTAATCTTATATATAAAAATGAATCCCTGTTTCCCTTGGTCAGGGCATCACGCGTAAACGGCTGAACCGATTTCGATAATTCTTTTTTTGTCATGTTTGTTAATGTCAGGACAAGGTTCTTATGTAAGAAAAAATTAAGAAAGTTGCGCGGAAAATCAGAAAATTTAAGAAAACTTAACGACCATATAAACTTATATAATGTAACGTTTATAGCGTTTGACATAACTGTCAGTCATTTGACCAATATTTATAGTTAAGACTGGACAACGTTGGTCGGGTCAGCTAATATAATATAAAAACAAAACGTAAGGTCCACCGCACAGTAAATAACTTAGTAAACGATCGAAAGCTTGCCTAAGAAAACCTCTTTGAAAACCAACTTGATATGTGCATAAATCAACTATTGACTTCGCTGTGGAGTAAAATATGAATACCAAACATGACTTTATTTTTCCAAACAAAGGAAAGCGCATCAAAATTTCAAATATACTTCTCAATAGATCGAGGTCGACAGAATTCTCTCAAACTTGTGTTGAATAAATATGTTACGAAGAAAAGCTGTCGCACGCATTGTGCACTCGGAATCTGGGCTCCTCGAGAGAATAGAGTGTCCACAAAATCTAGGATTATTTTATTATATTCTTTGAACCATTAAATTATCATTATCACATCACTAAGGTATCGATGGACAAAAGTAATATCGAAATTGGCTTTTATATGAAAACATACAATTTATGACGTTGGCAACTTATAATTTGAGTAGTATCCTGTTACTTGATGTTGGTACGGCTGATACGAGTAGTATCCTGTTACTTCATGTTGGTACGGCTGATATGAGTAGCATCCTGTTACTTTAAGTTGGTAGGGCTAATATGAGTAGCATTCTGTTACTTGATCTTGATATTGGTACGATTGATACGAGTAGCATTTTGTTACTTGAGTTTGGTAGGGTTGATATGAGTAGCATCCTGTTACTTGATCTTGATGTTGGTAGACTGATATGAGTAGCATCCTGTTACTTTAAGTTGGTAGGGCTAATATGAGTAGCATTCTGTTACTTGATCTTGATATTGGTACGATTGATACGAGTAGCATTTTGTTACTTGAGTTTCGTAGGGTTGATATGAGTAGCATCCTGTTACTTGATCTTGATGTTGGTACGACTGATATGAGTAGTATCCTGTTACTTGATGTTGGTACGACTGATGTGAGTAGCATCCTGTTACTTGAGGTTGGTAGGGCTGATATGAGTAGCATCCTGTCACTTGGTGTTGGTACGTCTGATATGAGTAGCATCCTGTTACTTCAAGTTGGTAGGGCTGATATGAGTAGCATCCTGTTACTTGAATGTTCGCCAACTGATGAACACAAATCAAGGAAGTGGGGATTGCAAAATAAATACGCCGTCACGACAGAATAATCATTGATTACTTCTAGGAGTAACGCTGAAGCTCTGAGTATAAAGTATAACCCTAGGAGGATATTATAGTCAAGCCCTCATACTATTAGTTTGCGTATAGACTACAACCTCTTTCTTTTCTCTTTAATAATTAACATCATACAGAATCTAAATCTGTTGTGAACAATCCTCATTCAATAGCAGCGTTTTTTATTCCTTTAGTTTTGCTTAAAAACAAGCATTTTATGCAATATTTGAATTAAAAAAGTAAAGAGCAAATGAAAAAAATCTACGTTTACGTATTTCATATTTGTCTTAAAGTGAGTTGAACTGAATCTAAATTAGATTTGGGTTTTAAAATAAATCTATAAAACCCTTATCTTGAAAAATATTATTTTACATAATAAAAAAAATATTACATTGAAGACATCGTAATTAATCTATTTCTTACTTTTACTTCAAAATTTGGTGAGATGGCGTAATAACATAAAGACCACATTTTCAGAATTTTTCTTTTTTTATGTGTTAGATGTCCGAGAATTGTTCAATTCTTACCAAACTTTATTCAAAATCACGATAAAATACTAAAGCAACTTTAATGGTCTCATTATGACCAAAACTTCTCGTCACCCTATTATATCTTCGGTAAAACAAATTGTATTTGTGTGGAACGAAGTGCAGTTTATAATACTGCACGTGAAGGCATGAAAGAGTTTCAATGTTATATTTTTATAATCTATGATATCGCGACCAAAACCTTTTACATGACCTAAATCTTAGCTTATTGTAGTACTTAGATATATAATAGTCATAGTCTAAATTCTATGATTCTGTTATTGTCCCGAAAATAGCTTATGAAATAATAAACACAATTTGTGTTAGCAACACCGTTTATAAAGTAGTATTAGTGGGTAGGTTTTTTTATATTATGTCATGTATACCGACGTGTAGACGATATATAACCTTTAGTGCGAAAGATTAGTCTCGGTCTCTCTAGTGTTTCCGCGCAGTGTATATGGAAGTTAATGTTATAGTATTGTGGTTAAGGTGTCGTCTTAAAGTCCACGGTGAAGGTGAGAGTTAATGTATAATGAAAGAGCTCTTTAAACCTGCTCCTTGGTCTCAAGCCCCAGACACTACTCGCCTCAGTCTAAATTTCATGTGTATACATGCATTTGGTAAATACAACAGGAAGCAAATATTTAAATGGTACCAACATAAATAATATATCCTGAAAAATTGTCATATTATCACGTTTAAGTGATGTGACGTCAGCAAAGCAAGCAAATAATAAACATACCTTCAATTATACCATATATCTAAAACTAATACCACAGTATTTGTTATTATCCTTCTTAGTAACAACTAATTTTATTAAATCAATATAAAATTTTTAGTTCAAACATTTATATCAGGTTATAGAATTCAAAACAAAATTAAAATCAATATCAAGATGAATCAATCGTAATTGAATGATTTCTATCAATTGTATAGAAAATTCTTGAATACAAATCTAAGTGATATATATCATATTTTAATATAAAATCGTTGATGTGGATAATCAAAAAAATTATTTCTTTGCGAACATAAATCTGTGATTTCTAAGAAATCATTTATATCCTATTTGAACAGTATTGAATATTTATTATACTTTTAATAATAATTTACCTGTTAACAATATTTTGGATTTAGTATTGGCATTAAACTGAATTATATGAGTTTTTGTAAATTACCTAAACTGTCTTGTTATTATAAGGACAGTTTTATGTTATTACCGATTATCACAAATATCAATAATTTATTACGTAAAATCCAGAAAGCTTCTTCTTGGGCAGTCTCTCCTACCTCTACGAATATTTTCGCTTTAACAAAGATTAGTTTAATTGCTCACCAAGAAATGAATGTAATATAAGATACGTACATATGATTCAATATTTTCTAAACAATTTAAAGTAATATAGGATTTACTTTAAATTTTTTAGAAAATATTTGCTGGAGATCTTTCTACGCCAGGTACAATATATAGGTCAATAATTTTATTACATTTTCTACATGCACTACGACATACAATATTCACACTATGAAACACTATACTATTCAATCAGTGATTCAAAGTCATTGCTTACTTTAAAAATACTATTATAAAAATAAATCCAGCACAAACTGAAGCAGTAGAAGGTATAAATTTAACAAGTGTTTTCTTCGTGCACGCGATGTGTCTATCAGGAATTTCAGCTCGTATCTGCAGCGTCATCGTTTTATCCAATCTGCTTACAAATCGCCTGCAATTTTCTTGAGTGCACATCTATTAGTTTCTTCGGTGATATCGGCCAAAGTAAATATAACTTTGCCTGGAGTTCTAAATAGCAAAGTTTTGATGGAATTCGACAAGTCTTTACTTAATACTCGATGCATGTACGTAATCTTTCTTAATTACTTTCTAAGTTAAGTTTTATTGAAATGAAAGACGCCTAGTGCCTAATAGTAAAGCTACCCCTAACCTTTTAGGTGTAAAGATCAAAACCAAAAATGCCCTCATGGGAAATGAGAAATGTTTACATGGGAAATCTCCCTTTGTGAAGATACCAAAGAAATCAACCTTATATTAGTCTTAATTGTTTTCGAATCTTAAGTAGTTTTCATGTCATTTCCAAATGGTAGAAAATTTAAGCAGTGATGGCCCAGTGGTTGAGACTTCAAGTGTTACTCGGGAGGTCCGAGGTTCGATCCTGGGCACACACCTCTGACTCTGAGTTATGTGTGTTTTAAGCAATTAAATATCACTTGCTTTAACGGTAAAGGAAAACATCGTGAGGAAACCTGCACTCCTGAGAGTTCCTTAAAAGTTCTCAAAGGTGTGTGAAGTCTGCCAACCCGCACTGGGCCAGCGTGGTGGACTATGGCCTAATACCCTCCTCATTCTGAGGAGGTGACCCGGCTCAGCAGTGGGCTATTGAAGGGTCGTGATGATGATGATAATGAGAATATTTAAAATTGTATACATGGTCACTCGGGTTTACCGATATACCTATTATAATAAATTAACATCTAGTACGCCCGATCGCTGACAGTGTGGCGATCGATCTATGGCCGCTCTCGCTTATCAGTCTGTTATATCAAATGTCGAGCAACATTGATCTAAGTATCATTTGACTCTCGAAGTTGGCTCAAACTGAGAACGTAGCAGCAATGTTTAAGCTCTGTCTAATGTAATATTTAAGTCAACCCGTATTTAGCACTATTTATGAAGTTTTTAAGTTTTTTTTTAATAAATGAAAAGAGATAAACCACCAATTGATCTACTAAAAGAGATGAAACGGAAGAAGCAAATTGCAAAAACATTAAAAAGTTTACCCAGGTACAATAAAAACTTCGGAAATTTATGGTGCGACTGTAATATATTATTTTTGAGTATTTGTTTGATGTACCGTAAAAATGAAATGGCGCAGTGCGGGTAGTTGCACTTGACAATAAAATAGAATTAAACACTTCCTCTGGACGTTTATGAAGACTGACTTCAACTTTATGACTCGACTCCGGAGTCATTACTTAACTATTCCATAAAGTAAATTATGAAGTTAGTTAGTATGTTATTTGATAAAAAATTAGATTACTATAATTTGGATATAGTATTGTATAAGTTGACTAGGCTGAGAAAATTGAGTTTGTGGAAACGTAGAGTTGAATAGTAATTACGTAAATTACACGTAATTGTGATCGTACATTTATACATACTAATATATTATGTTAAGTTTACAATGATTACTGACTGTTAATTACAAATATTATATCAAGAAATCTAAATATATAAAAGGAGAAGCTGACTGACTTAATGACTGACATATCAACGCGGGGCCTAAACTATAAGGGTTAGAAACTTGAAATTTTGCACAGGGGTTCCTTTTATAACGTAGGGGAGCACTAAGAAAGGATTTTTAAAAATTCCCCTCTTAAGGGGGTAAAACGAGGGTGCAAAGTTAGTATGAAACTTTGCCGTTAGTTATTCAAATGAAATTCAGTATGAGGGTTTTTCATTGAAAGTCATGAAACACGTGTAAAATATTTTTTCGAAAATCATCCCTTAAGGGCGTAAAAAGTTAGTGTGACTACCACACAAAATTATCAAATATATCTACAGACAATCTACTAGGCTAATGTACACATAATGTGCAAGGAGTGTAATCCTTTACTATTAATTTTACCATAAACAGTTGTAATAATATATAAACTAGTAGAACTTCATACGTGTATTGGTTCCCATGACAACATTTACCATGGTAGCCATTAAACCATTAGAAGTAAAATTTTCAACAATCCTTCAGTGCTAAAGAGTCCACGTGTAATTTTTTACAGTCCTGGAACCAGGAGTTTGAGCTAATCGGTGGAATATCTAGGTGGAATTGCTTAGTCTTTTAGACAGATATATAAACATTTAGTAGATAGAATTTTTTAAAAACAATATAGCTACATGTGTTTCGTTTAGCTTTTGCTTCAGACAGTGATCGATCGTGTGCCAAAACAACAGGTTCTCGCAAATATTTACGATAGTTTTCAAAGATGTCCCGAACCAGTGTAGCGACCTATTTCTCAGAAAATATTTCGCTAACAAATACAGCAACGTCCTTACCTATCCTTATGACATATAAAATAACTTTTCTCTGATTTATTATATGGGTTATGATATTTATTACAAAATTATACTTTAGTAATAACCCTATATCACTATCCTTAACTTTGAGTTAACGTTGCCACTAAACATTTGTAAATTTAACGACGATTCAAGTTATGTTTTTAAATCTCTTTAATCAAAGATTGCACATAAGAAAACTATGCTCTCTGCAAATTGCTTTTTTGCGTCGTAATAAAGAATCACAAATGAGTCCACGTTTCATTAGGTTTCTTTTAGTGACCTCGTGAGGTACCCAAATATCGAGCTTTTTTGTGTACGCTGTTTTTTTGAAATGCGCCAAAAATGTTTTGTGGTCAATTCCCAGTTCTTCAGTTACGTCGTAACTACTGATATGCCGGTCTTGCTCCACTTTATCCGTAATAGGGCGACCAGAGCAAGGTGCATCTTTGACATCAAAATTTCCGGATTGAAAACGCTTAAACCAAATTTGTGCTACTCTCACAGACACTGCACTAGGTCCATAAATATCTCAAATTTTTTTCGTGGCTTGTGTTGCATTTTTACCTTTTTTGTAGTAAAATTTTAAAATATATCGAATTTCTTCATTAGATTCACTCATCTTCACAGTACGAAAAACAAATAAAAATCACACATTTTCCTAATTTGAATTTGGAATTATCTTCTTTAAAATGTATACTTTGAATGATACCAAAACCAGCCAGATACAAATAGTATAGCCAAAGAGATTTTATTACAAGTTCATATTTACTATAATGCGAAAAGACTTTTTCTCCAACCTATATATGTCGGAGAATAGTAAAAGACTAGATCGAATAATCGAATCGTCATCGGTATCTATGGCGTTGGAGTAGGGTAGTGGTCACTTCTATTGTTTTGACAGTCTCGACCCTCAACCCTTTATATGCCATCGATAGTCTGACTGAAGTCTTAGTCGTGCGCGGTCTCTAAAGAAGTGAAGTAGTCTCTGAATAGTGTTGTGTTGTGCAGTGCAGTGTTAGTGCTAGGAGTGCTGTCCAATTAAGGTCACGTGAGTACCTTACAATGTAATTACCAATTCTTGTGTTAGGTTAGGTTTATGTGCGTTTAACCCTGGGTTTAAACAGAGAGCCTAGCAGTGGAGGCGAATGTCGTGATCACTTAAAGGCCTACACCTTGGTCACAAGTCCAAGGCACTGCTTAGGTTTCTCTCGTAATTGTTAGAGATCATATTTGATCATTTATCGGTTCAATAGAAGTATCTACATTGCGTTTACTCAATAGTCCATTCAATACCATCACCTCCTTTTAGTGTTCTTCAATATTCCTCCTTCCATTTCCTTTCACATCATTTAAAAGTAAGGGGGCGTCCATAAATTACGTGAGGTGTTTTTTTAAATTTTCTATACTTCCCTCCCCCCCTGGTGAGATGTCATGAGATTTTATTCAACCCCCCCAATCTCACGTAAGATTTTTCAAAATGTGGGTTTCTTACGTAAACGCGTTGGATTGTTACTGTAAAAAGAAAAAAAAATTGCTTCGTGCTTTATTTATTTACGACTAGTCAAAGTATGAATGAAATTATTTTCTTTTATTTAGTATTACGATTAAGCTTAACATTAAATCTTAAGCATGTACAACATTAAACGGACCAAAATAGTATAGTTTATTTTGTTTCAATCAGAAAAAAATTGCGTGATATTTGCCGGGACCCCCCCTCTCTCCAACGTAAGATTAGATGAGATTTGATTCGACCCCCTCTCCCCTTAAAAATGTCAATATTGAAGAATTACATAATATTTTATCAATAATGTCACAAATTCAAGTTAGTTGACTCCTTAGTTTTGCAGGAAGTTTCCTAGAAGATTTCTTAACGGTTATCATTTTATGTAATATCCTTGCAAATTTACAGCTAAATAAATATTTTGATGAAGCAAAATAAAAAGTTACCAAAACAATACATGCTCAAGATACGTGTCGTCAACTTGACGTATAGTTATTGATCAAAGAGTAAGATTCCATTACAAGCTGGCGGAAATAGGTTAAAATACTATTGCTAAGTATATGGGAGCTATACTGCGCAGTAACACTCAAACGAAATATCAACATGCAATCTAGACAGAAGCCGATCAGTGCCTGGGGCTTGAGACCCAAAAGCAGGTTTAAAGACGTCTTCTACTACCGAATATTAAAATAATAAAGTACATCACTCCTATGCTCCTCGATAACGGAGGCTTAACACGACACTATAATACAAACTACCGAGAGACTGACCCTAATCTATCGCATTAAATGTTATATATTGTCTACACGTGGGTATACTTGTCATAATATAAAATGACCTACCCGCTAATACTACTTTATTAAATGTGTTGCTAACAATAAAAACACAACGCTTTTTTTAAAACTTGTAATACAAACCAAACTATTTACAATTTAAGTTATATTTCTTACATGAAGAAGAGTTGGTTAGTAATATTGGTGAAATATTAAATTCATCTTACTATTTACTAAAATACATAAATGCAAATAATCTTTAAGTCTTATGTAACATTTTCTTTACATTGAAATACTGTCGATCGGGAATTTCGAGGGATAGAAAATGTCGAGCTCAAGGGTATTATGAGTAGGTATCTCCGAGCGCCGTCATTGTTTTATCCGATCTGCTTACAAATCGCCAGCAATTTCCTTGAGCTCACATCTATTTATTAGTTGGTTGATTCTAAAAAGTCTGCACTAAAAGGAAATTTTAAAAAAAAAACTTCATAAAACTTTCTATCTAAATACTAAACTTTGAATAATTGAAAGCGGCACCTAATCCTACTAATACTATAAACACGTCTGGATGTTTGTTACTCTTTCACGCAAAAACTACTGAATGGATTTTGATGAAACTTTACAATAATATAGCTTATACATCAGAATAACACATAGGCTATAATTTATAATGATATAGTGTGAATTATCCAAAATATAGCGGGTGAAACCGCGGGGCGCAGCTAGTAACTAATAAAACATAAAAGATAATAATACCGTTGACAAGGATGGGGAAGAATTCGAGCAGAACCTGGACCCCAAGTCAAGTGCAGGCTTAATAGCGCTTTTCACATTATAAAAATAATCGATCTACTCAACTTCGCCGCTTAGCATTAAACTTAGCTAAGTAATCAAGTTCAGAAATAAAGGTTTCACTACACTTCACGGTGATAGACAAATTTCTTTCTATGAAATTACTCGTCAATCTACCGCTGATTGGAACAGAGCTTTTATAAGCTAACTATGTTGTTGAGCCAAACATTAACAGTTTTGCTGTTGATACTAAAAATATTTTTAGTTAAATTTCTTCGTTTCCTATTTTATATTTCCAAAATGAAATTTAATATAAAGTTAAATATTTGGTTTCACGGGAAACGAACCTCATATTTACTGTAGGTAACTTTAATAAATTGTGTTATTTATCTCAACTTCCTTTTTGTGGAAAAAATAAATACACCAGACAAGCTTATACTTAAAATATCCGCTTTCAGGTCAAGAATAATATGGAGTTAAATTTTAATTATTTATAAATTAAAATTTTAGTAGGAACCGCTAAATGAGGGTCAGACTTACACCCTCTCCCTCTCCCATGCCATTAATGCTGCGGTTTTAGTGCGGTCTAGCACAGGGTCTACTGAAACCCATAGCATTCTTCTCTTCAATCCCCCTCCTCACTCTATCTTCGAGGTGTCAACGTATCTAAAATGCTAGAGAAACTGTCTTGGTCTTGACACAGACACTCCGGGTCTCAGGAAAACAAAAAATTGCTAATCCTGATTATCCTAGTAAGGATAACGGATCAAACTGTTTAAAATATTGAATTGTCATCGATCCTTAATAAGTATGCCAAATTTCGAGATAATCCGACGTTTTGAAGGGGGTCAAAATCATGTTCAAAGGTTCCGTTACATACATACATATGCTGACACTATAGTCTCTAAGTTTTATTTGTGATTGTGATTTGGAATAGATAGTTTTTTATAAACGAAGCAAAGCGAGTCCTATTGTAAAATAAAAACTGTATAATACTGGAACCTCCTATTCCCTAACGTAATTAAAGTTCTGTCCCTATGGTGATGGAATTTACTTCCATTTATCTCACTTATGAGAATATTTTTATAAATTAAAATATATTGGCAAGATTTTTATTAACTTTTAAATATTCCATTAAGATCTCAATACAGTCGATTACTCGAGTTGGCCAGCAGCTAGTACCTACTGCTACACGCTCGTAGAACGTACTCATTTGAACTAGTAGCTGCTCGTTGCCAAATTACTGCCATCTAACTCCCTCGCTGTACTCGACGTATGATAATGACTTTAACTAATATAATTTATACAACTAATTACGTTTCGACTGAATTTTCTTACGCTAAATGGCTTAATAAAAGCTTAAGATTTTTTTATGATTATGTCTTAGAAAATCTCTTAGAAGAAATTGCAGAAATATGTAAGGGCAAGGGTGTACAACTACAAAAAAATTATCTTTAAACGCTAACTAAGTACTACTACTAACAAATTATCAAATACAAAAAATTATGTAAGTAAAATCAGGAAGAAAAAGAATTTAATTTCATTATAATTTTACATGTTAATCCAACTTTATATTATACTAGCTGTGCCCGCGACTTCGTCCGCGTGGAATAGCGATACTTCCATATAATTTTTCAACCCCCCTTTCAACCCCTTACAACCCTTTTTTCGCATTAAAAAGTAGCCTATGTCCTTTTTAGGCTCTAGACTATCTGTATACCAAATTTCATTTAAATTGGTTCAGTAGTTTTGGCGTAAAAGCGCGACAGAAAGACAGACAGAGTTACTTTCGCATTTATAATATTAGTATGTCCTTTCTCAGCGTTTAGACTATCTGTATATCAGAATTCATTTAGTAGTTTTGGCGTGAAAGCGCGACCATTCCCTATTGGTTTTTAACACCCTTGAGGGTAAAACTTTTACAAACGTTGAATGTCATATTTATTTATATCGATTCAACAGCCTAAAAAATAATTTTCAAGCTTCTAGCTCTAAAAATGACGATACTTCCATACAACTTTCATCCCCTCACCCCTTTTACCCCCTTACAACCCTTTTTTCGCATTAAAAAGTAGCCTATGTACTTTCTTAGGCTCTAGACTATCTGTATACCAAATTTTATTTAAATCGGTTCAGTAATTTTGGCGTGAAAGCGCGACAAACAGACAGACAGAGTTATTATATATAATATTAGTTAGGATTAGGATGTGTAATGTGTATCAATATACTACAATATGGTTAAAATTTTCAGCAATAACATCGTTGTCTATATCTATACTCTATACTAATATTATAAAGAAGTAAGATTTGTATTTTTGTATGTAACGAATAAACACAAAAACTACTGGACCGATTTCAAAAATTCTTTCACCATTAGAAAGCTACATTATCCCTGAGTAACATAGGCTATATTTATTACAAGAAAAAATTAGAGATCCTCAGGAAATCTCACGAAAACCAACCCAAGGTGCAAAAAAATTAGCCATAAAATATCTTTCATCGCATGCGCTGCAAAAAGTATTGCAGATAGAACAAAAAAATGTTTAACAATATTATAGAACGTATCAATATCTACAAAAAACTCCTCTAGACCATATGTCCAACTATTATAGTTATGTCACTATAACTACTTTTTTACATTTTAAAAGTTGATAAAAATGCCAATCAAAATCAGACCATGTTTTCTATAACTTTGTATCAATCCTTATCCAAATAAATTATTTCATATTCAAGACTGTTACAATACCTGAAAATTACTTTTTGAATTATTAAAATCGGACCTTCCATTCAAAAGATATTACGAAATTATAAATATCAATATAAACAAAAATACACGAGGACGCGACGGGCCAGTGTAGCGACGCAGCGCAGCGAGTAACGCGGCACGAGAGTGGGCACTGAAATGCAAGAGAGCCAAAATATTTTTAAAAATAACATTCCACCCGCGCGAAGCCGGGATGGGCCGCTAGTATGTAATATGTTGATAACATATCTGTACTCTGAAAATAAAATAAAAAGATTATGGCGGAAATACATTAAAAATATGATAATATGATTCTACAATTAATAAGATGAATATGGATACAAAGGGTAGTAAAAGTTCACTAAAACTAACCATAAATACATTCTACGGCAAACCTGGCAGATATTCCACATTATTACCATATTTTACGCATTTTTTCACGGATTTCAGTAACAGTGAGTGACTGATGAATGCTTCAGCATCGAAACGCAGTTAAAGTAATCCTTTTTAATTGTTTTAATCACCAAACACCGCAGTGCGGTGTTGTTTCTATTTTCCAATAAATCAAACGGCTATAAAAAGTTATAAATTGCTTCATAATTCATCAAATTATGACGCACATTGGATGAAACTTGATAATATATTGACACGGTTTAAATATATTTGCCGTTTTATAAAGTTATTGGTGTGTTTGCAAGCGTTTGATTGTTACTATATTTATGGTGTAAAATGAAAAAAACATCATTATATCAGAATAAACTCTGTATTGATTAACGTCGTTAGCCGAAATTGTGAAGTCAGGAAGTTGCACTTGAGAAGTCTTGCAATTTCGTACAAATCTATGGCTTCAAATGGCAACTATGCATGTGATATTTTATTATTGTTACTGGGAGAATGTGGATCTATATATTTCAAATTGATAGCATAGGACACATTCCTGACTAAAAGAGTAAGTAAACTGCCGGATAAGTAAGTAACACTATGAATATTTCGTTTAACAAGAAATCAAAATGATTACTTTGCTATAATCCGCGGACAACACGTGAGTTTGTATAGTGTGTCTTAGGCCCGAGATGCCAACTGTAAAAGCTGCTAGCCTGGACCGAGGAACACCCCACAAATTCACA
Organism: Limenitis camilla; assembly: GCA_905147385.1. Classification (NCBI taxonomy): domain Eukaryota; kingdom Metazoa; phylum Arthropoda; class Insecta; order Lepidoptera; family Nymphalidae; genus Limenitis; species Limenitis camilla. Next base: position 9,622,825 of record LR990240.1, read on the forward strand.
ACACAATACTCAACGTACGTTGCGATCCGACGCCGGAGCATCCTCAGGAGATGTAGACTCTACAACAGTAAGTGGTAAAGTGAGGAGTGCGCCAAAACCAGCGAAAAACACCTTAACCTTAAAACATGAGCTTTAATTATTACAAATTCGACAAAAATAACAAAATGAAACATAAAATTTATAATTGACGAGGTAAAGGAAAGAATAATATTTGATTTATGTTTTTTATTTTATATACAAAAATAACGTAATAGTAAATGTATATAATATTATGATCGATACAAATTTTGCAATAAGCGAGTTCCTGAAGAGATTATCCGTTTAGAAGGAACAAAATTGAAAATATTTTCCTCAATTTTTCTTGAGCGTTTACTTCGGACAGTGATCGATCGTGTGCCAAAACAACGGGTTGAGGAGCAAATTTAGAAGTTTAAAAATATCCATGATGATTATTTAAAATTTTTCATTAGACGAATATACGTAAGACCTATTTATCTAATTCTCTTTTGTATGATCTGTGATGAAAAAACGTATATATTTAAATAATATATTTTTATAAAAATTTCAAAAACATTATTATCATATCTAGTTTATCTCAGCGAAGCGAATGCATTATTTAATGTTTTCACAATCATGTAATTCTGCTCAAAATAAGGATGATTTTTTTTATAACAAAAATCCTAATAATGATTTTCTTACCTTTTAATTGATGTTACTAATACCATTAACATTACGTTTACAATGTCACTTTTTTATTATTATATGTATAGATTATATTACATACATATAAACATGATAATGTTTATTGGTTCTGCTTTTATGTACATTGGAAAATACACGACTCCTGGGGGATAAAATCTCATTATTACCGAATCAAATCGAGGATGAGTACTAAGTATATTTTAATATATTTGCGATTGCTTTGTAAAAGGTTTTCAACGAGATCGGAAATATTTTAATTCCTTAATTTTAAAGGTTTGGATTTTTAAAAGCTTTCAGCTTCATTAACATTCAGAACTTTATCACAACTTTTCAAAAAAAGCGAAGAGCTTTTTTTATTAAATTTTCTTTTTGAAATAATGGTTTTTAGTATTTTTAACATATACGACAGATAACCATAAATAAAATTTACCTTTATTAAATTTTGTTTTATTGTATATACTTAATACGTTTTTCGAAAAAATATTAATCATATTCAGCTAGCAGCACTTGATAACATTTGGCGGGCTAGTAGTTTCTATTGATAGATCCGATACAGTTGAAGGAAATTTCATAGATAATATATTGATCATTATAATGAAGGTGTTGCCTTTATTAAGAATCACGAATTTGATATTATTGCTCGCTTAGTTAAAGGTCGAACAATCGACAGATAGGTTTATATTAATCAATGAGCTGTTAAGCCTGTACTTGCGCCTCAAGTTACAGGCATCGCTTACTGTGTAGAAACGCACTCTATGTTTTGTGTCTCTGTGTAGTATAACTCATTTACAGTTGATATTTTTTTATGTATATATATTAATACCATATTTGAGGTAGCAAAGGGGGATCACCAGATTATTTATCCAGCTAGAGAACAAGTATTCTTTTTACGGAACGAAAATCTTTGATGGGCATTAGTAGAACTACCAAATTTACTCCAAAACCAGAAAAATAGTCAAGGAACATCATCACATAACCCGTTAATGACTCACTGCTGAACCGGGTCTCCTCATCATAATGATGGTCCAGTACGGATTGGCAGCCTTCATCCTTGAGAATACTATATAGAACTCTCAGGAGTGCAGATATCCTCACGTTGTTTTCCTTCACCGTTACAGCAAGTGATATTTAATTGCTTAAAACATACATAACTAAGAAAAGTCAGAGGTGTGTGCCCAGTCGACTAGGACCTCCCGAGTAAGACATCAACATCTTAACCACTCGGCACTGCTGCTAACATATAGGAGACTAACAAAGATACATTTGCCAAATATACAGTTAGTTAATAACGTATAGTTTCAATCCACATGTGAGTAAAGCATGTTGATTATGTAAATATATAACAAGCTTATTATAGGAACAAACCAATCTAACTAATTCACACATTGTTAATGCCACAGATTAATTAATAACTCATTACGATAGCTATACTAACTATACTAGACCACATGCCACAGCCAACATTCCTGTACTAATAAGTACGGGAATATCTCTAAATTTAGATATATATATATCTGATTTTTATTAAAAACGCTGTATATAAGTACACATCATCATCATCTCTCATAGATGATTTCCTATTTTCGACTGAGTTTTGAAAATATTTACACGTTTGTGTATCGGAACAGAGATACATTGTATCAAGATTTGCTATAATAACTTGATTTGGACTGCCGATCGAAGAAGAAGACATTCGTCAAGGTTAATTTTAACCTCGAATAAAGTGTTTCCAAGAATTACAGACTAAATTGATAAGTTAGAGTGATATTATAAATGTCAAAGATTGTATTTTTGGATTACCACTTATGGTACGGGAGCCAGTGACAGATTTTCATGACCAAGTCCCTCCCAAGCGAAAATTCGTGAAATGCATAAGGGGTTAATATTATGATTACTTGTGACCGTCAGCTGCGATTCCGTGGGTGGGGCGAGCAGTGGCAGTCTTCCAAACATGTAGAAAAAAACTTACGTAAGTGAATGAACAGAGTTGAAGTCAAAGTCACGAAACTCCTGTTTGTAAAAAGCTACTTAAATGGTAACTGTGATTTGGCTATAAAAAATCAAAATGTTAGCTGACTTTATTTTTCCTTCAAGATACTAGGTAAATTATAGTCCGACAAATTTTTGAACGGGAGGAAATGACTAAAAAAAATTTTTTTCTATACACGTTTGGAAGGCTGCCACTGCCTTCCCCACCCACGAAATCGCAGCTGACGGTCACGAGTCATCATAATATATATTCCTTATGCAGTATATGAATTTTCACTCGAGAGGAAATTATTGACCGAATTTGAATCTGGCTTACATAACATTAAGCTATTTTAAACTGGAAAATCCGAAAAAATTTATCCCGTAAAGCCTTTGCATTGCAAAAATGGTAAATTAGTAAAACAAAAACGGGTTAAGGAATTAGATTAAAAATTTATCGAATATTTTAAGTTCAGTGAATGAGTTAATACGTGATGGGAAAACTGAGTGAGTAGTAGAATGATCTTACACGCGAGTGAGTATCTAACACACTTTTCAATTCACTCGGTTAGCCACAATAAGCTGCTAGTAATAAATAAACTGACATAGTAACAAGCTAAAAACAGAACCAGACGACAAATTATAGCCATCGTTACTGAAGTAAGTCATTTTAAGCGTCTAATTCACTTACCCGACCGCAATGCCGTTGCTTAGACCGCGTATTAATGCGACTAAAGTGCAATTCCCTGCAAATGTTTTCCTGGTGAAATAAATTGATTACAACTTACGTACTGCAACATTTTACATGTGTTTTTGTTGCTATTTAAAGTTACAATGTTAAAATTAGCGTTAAATTACTTAAGATTAACAGAGAGAACTGAAAGTTACTTTGATCCGCTTTAGTGTTAATTTTTTTTACACTCGCAATCATTTATAGTAATTAATAATATAATATATATATTTTTTTAATTTTATATTATCCGGATTCATGTTTGTCATAAACCCAATATATTTGTAAAGATGCATAAAAATTACTAGCACTGAATTAGTGGTTTTTTAGCTATTAATTCTTAAAACTTTTTGGGTAAAATTAAATATAGACAATAAAGACTTTTAACGAAATTTTGTTTCATCTTTTATCAGTCTAAGCAATGTCAGTGTGTTACCATGGTTACAATATTGCTATTATGATCAATATATTATAATGTCACGCAGCTCTCAAGTTAGGTTGACAGCTCAATAAATCAGACAAATTACAGCTAAGAAACAGCTTGATTAAATTACCTTCCAAACAAATAAAACAATGCCACAGAGAGACATACAGATAAACACACACGCGCATATTAAACTTATAACACCCCGTCGTTGTAGCATTGGAGGTTAAAAAATATATCTATTTACAATTTAATTCCAGATTTCATTATCCAATGCAAAATAATAATGGAAAACTTTGTTCTACATTTTCACGTTTCATCGCTCCGTACAAATAGATAAGAAAAAATTTCAAGCCCGGCTCCCTATTTCCTAACTAAATACGCTGTCTTTTTATCCCATCTGCAATTTCCTGAAAAGCTCGCTGTATTTAATCGCTTTATTTTATTTAAACTGTGCTCTTCATTTAAGCCATTTTTTTATTATTTTTAATATTATAATCTTTAATCTGTGGAAAATCATTTGATTACGTATCGCAAGTGTGAGTAAGACTCGAACACTAAGGATTCCGTACAATTTAAATTAAAAGACAAATTTCCTATCCAAGTATTACGGTCGCATCTCTTGATTATATTTATTATGTTTTAATATTTATTAAAAGGGACCGCAGGATCAGTCCTATTGATATTTACGTTAATATTAGATAACACACTTTTTTCTTTATTGACGATATGGTCTGGTGATCGTCTTTAAACATGGCCATATCATCGTACACGTTTTCCATTATCTTATCTAAATAGGAAAATATTATACAATATACTATTTGCTATAAATATCAATGTGAGTAAAGGTCAAAATAGATATACCGACGGACAGCGAAGTGATGAATGATTTCTTTTTCCTTTCAAGGCACGGAACCCTAGAAACTACACCTAGATATCTTTATTAATATTAACTATGTTTTCTATTTGATTTTGTTTATTCTCTAACGTGTTTTTACATTTTTAAGCTATTTTCACATCAACAAAAATCTTCTAAATCGGTTCTTAAATAAAATAATAAAATAAGGCCCAAGTAATTCCTCCTCTTTTGAAGTCAGAAGAAGAAAATAATAAATTAGTTATTTTCTTAAGATATAGTCTTAAAATTAGTTTGATTAGAAACAATGTAATTTATTTTATTATAAACATAATTATAATAATAAATAACTAATGAAAGCCAAACATTTCTAAAACATTTTTCTTCTCAAAGTTTATCAACATGACAGTTTCGCCAATTTATAACGACGTGATCTCTCGTGTAGTTAGCGTAAAAAGAAATGTACAAATGATCTAAAAATTTGTGAAATTCAGAATTATTAAGACATCTTAAGTTTTTATATTGTTGATTTAAAAAAAAGGAAGGGAAGAGTTATAGTTTATACTGAGACTAACAGTATTACGGCTTGACTAGAATATTCTCTTTAGGGGTAAGTTATCCTACTTGAGACCTTCAGAGTTACTCCTAGAAACCTCGCTATGTAATTAATCATTATTCCGTCGTGACGGCGTATTTATTTTGCAATCCCCACTTCCTTGATTTGTGTTTATCAGTTGGCCAACATTCAAGAGAGTAGAAGTACTAGCAAGTAAAAATGCTACTACCATTTTTTTTTTTTTCGCGGGGGAATGCATTTACACATACCCTTTTAGACCCTGGTGGGGCCGGCTGGGTTATGTGGGACTCACCGACGAGCAGGTCGACCGCAATACCCACTAAACCTCCGCGGTTACCCTCCCCGTCATAAAGAAACGTTGCGGGGACGCTGAACGCACTCTACCGCAAACGTCTCGACGGTAGACCCATACTAAAAAGGACCTGTGCGCCTCCCGAGAGGTGTCCCGGGTAACGGGGACATTCTCGGTTCCCCAGAGGCATCAGGTGACAGAAGGCGTGCGTATCTACGTCGTCTCCCGCCCGGTCGACCTCTACGGATCGGGTCAGATGAGGCATCGGCCTCCCGGGCCCGCTCCGCGGCCTCCTTTAGCGAGATCACCGATTCGCAGAAGGAGGCTACCGCTAACCAGCCCGCCTTACTCCCGAGCATGGCCACCACCACACTCGGAAGGGACAGGTCTCCGCCAATGGATGACACCAGGACATGGCGCTGGGGCCCCCATGCGGTGCACTCGGTCAGGGTATGGTGCGACGTATCTATAGCCGCCCCACACTCATGACAGACAGGTGTTGGCTCCCTCCGGGCAATCTTGTACAAATACTGCCCGAAACAACCGTGTCCACTGAGTACCTGTGTCAGCCGATAGGTGAGAACACCGTGCCGCCTGCTGATCCATTGAGCGAGGTGGGGACGAACCGCCTCCACGGTCACTCGACCAGCCGGGGGGAACTCCAGATCATCCTCCCAACGTCGGATCAAGGCTCTCTGGGCCTGAGCCCGAATCCCACCTGCCACCATCCCAGGGAGGAATTCCCCTCTCGCTCTCAGGCTCGCTCGGAAGCGGTACACCTCGGCTAGCACTTCCGCTTGGAGCTCCCAGGGAGGATCACCCGCCAAAAGTGTTGCCGCCACCCAGGACACCGTACGGTAGCCCCGTATCGCTCTCACCGCCAGGACCCTCTGCGTTCTGCGCAGCAGGGCTCTGTTCGACGCGGTGAGGGCCTCCACCCACACGGGAGCTCCGTATAACGCCATGCTCCTTATGACACCGGCATAGAGGCGCCGGCACGGCGAGCTCGGGCCGCCGACATTCGGCAGCAACCTCCCCAACGCAGCGGCGGCGTTAATAAGCCTAGAAGTGAGAGCGGTGAAGTGCGCCTCGAACTTCCACCTTCCGTCCAGGATGAGGCCCAGGTACTTTATCTGGGCCTTTACCTCCACCACCGCATCCTGGACTACGACACGCGCACCTCGCGGGGGGCCCTTCCTTGGACTCTGTTTTAGATAAGGAGACCCTCAAGCCCAGCCTTCCAATTCGATCCACCACAAGCGAAGTCCCTATCTCCGCCAGGCGAACCGCCTCCTGATAGGTCCTACCCCTCGCCGCCACCAAGGTATCATCTGCATAGCAGATGACCCTCATGCCGGCAAGAAGCGGGGCCCTCAGGAGCCAGTCGAACCCGATATTCCACAAGACCGGCCCAAGAACCGAACCCTGTGGAACACCGCATCCCACACGACGGCGGTAAAGACGCCCGTCGCACCCCTCCCACAGGACCTCTCTATCCTGAAGGTATGCCTGTAGCAATCTCCTAAGGTAGGGAGGGACGCCATGAAAGCGAAGTGCCTCCCGCAAAGTTTCAAAGGGGAGACTGTTGAAGGCATTCGCCACGTCGAGCGAGACGGCCAACATCACATCGCCTTCGTCGACCGCCTCCGTAGCGATCCTCTTCAGCTGGATTAGGGCGTCCACAGTGGAACGTCCCGCCCTGAATCCAAACTGACCAGGGGAGAGGTTGGGCCCCACCTCTTCAAGGTGTTGCACGAGACGGGCCGCGAGGATCTTCTCCAGCAACTTACCCGTCTCGTTGAGCAGCACGATGGGCCTATACCCCGAAGAAGAGTTCCGGGGACGACCCACCTTCGGCAGGAGGAGTAGCTTACCGTCCTTCCACTCTTTAGGGAACTGTCCATTGGCCAGACACTTGTTGAACAGTTCCCTGAGCTGCTCTCCCATGAACTCCAAGGCTATACAGAGCACTCGCCCCGGAACTCCATCCGGTCCCGGCGCTGTCTTTTTGGCCCTCAAACGCAAGAGGGCCAACTCCATCTCCATCTCAGTGATGGAAGGGAAAGCGGTCATGCTCTCCACCTCAGACAAGACCGGCGACATTTCAGGCGGGATGTGTCCTGCCGGGTGCGGGAAGAGTTCTCCCACCAGTCGTACGAGGTGCTCCGGCGGCAGCGACTCTGTAACAGGAACCCCGTGAGCGCAGAGTTTATTACGCACTCCACGGTACGGACGCCCCCATGGATCCAAATCCAATCCCGCCAGAAGATCGTTCCTGGCGCTCGCCTTGGCGGTTCTGATGGACAGCTGCAGGGCCCTACGTGATTCTTTGTAGGAACTCCGCAGCTCCTCCTCCCGCACCGGATTGTGCCCATAACGCCGGCGGCAGCGGGCGTATGCCCGCCTCGCCCTGATACAGGCAGCTCTGAGATCACCAATCTCGGGCGACCACCAATAAACTTGGCGTCGGCGCGGTCTACGCTTTGATCTCGGCATGGCCGCATCACACACCCTTTGAAAGGCACTGTGGATGCGGCCCACCAGCACATCCGTGCTGTCACCCTCCTCTCTCCTCCTGGAGCCCCACCTTTCCAAAATGGCGGATTCCCTGGCCAGCTCCTTGTCGAGCCGGCCAATGGCCCAGCGCGGGAATTTGCTTAAGCCCCTTGTCGTCTCTACCGTTAGTGGATGTGTGGAGACCTCAAACCTCACGTAAAAATGGTCTGAGAGTGTCTCCACCCACTCCTCTACCCTCCAAGTCAAAACCCTGCGCGCAATATCAGGGGTAGCGAACGATAGGTCCACTACGGAACTCCCCTGTTGCCGCACGCAGGTTTGGACGCTTCCCCGGTTGAGAAGGGAAAGGCCAGAAACCAGCGCCCACTCCTTTACCGCCCTCCCTCTCGCGTTAATGGTGACATTGCCCCATTCTGTCGCTTTCGCGTTAAAGTCGCCGAGTACGATAATGGGTCTCGGTAATAGCCTCAACACCGTGGCTCTGATGGCGTCGAGATAAACCTCGAATTCCGCCAACGTCCGGTTAGGGGAGAAGTATATCCCGATGATAACACATTCACCCATCTCCGCGGCGACAAAGCCATTTCCCCTTTCTAAAACTACAAGAGGAAGGGAGGTCTCGCTCCCGGAGACTATGGCAACCACGCCCTCAAGATCTCCAGCCCATCGAGAGTGGGGTGGGACAAAATAGGGCTCACTCACCACTGTTACGTCGATACTCCACTCCGACATAGATTGCAGCAACAGATCCTGCGCTCTAGCGGAGTGGTTGATGTTCGCCTGTAGGAAACTAAAAGGTTGTTTAGACATTACGATTCCATACTAGCTTCCTCCCGTGCCTGTTGACGCCCGACAGCGGCAGTGTCCCTACTTTCGACGGCCGCCTTTCCCCTCGTGGAGGGAGGTCTACACTCCCCCGACCCCATCATATGTTTGTGCGGCCTCCCTGCATCCGCACAAACTGCGCAATGCAAGCTACCAGTGCAGGATGACTTCCGATGTCCCTCCTCCCCACACCGGTAGCACAGGTTCCCCCGCATCGTTTTAGACGGGCAAAGAGGACCAGTGTGACCCAGCCCCATGCACTTATAGCAGCGCAAAGGGCGCTGTTCCAAAACTGTGACCTTCGCCACACTCCAACCCACCAGCACCTTGCCGGCCTCAGCCAGTACTTTGGCTACATCTACAGGACAGGTGACCTTAGCCATGCCCACTCCTGCTGGTCCCGACTGAATCTCGCCAACCCTGATAACATCCACCGCACAGTTACCTGCATGAGCGACTGCTGCTCCCAGTTTCGCAACAGTAACAGAGTCATCAAGCCCTGTTAGGCGGACATCCGCACGAGCGGTGGGACGCACAACATCTGCCACACCCTCTAGTGCTGAACGGAGTTTAAGCACAAACTCCTCCGTCGACTCCTGAGATTGACCCTTGGGGAGCTCCAATACACGGGCCCCCGTGGCAGCACGGCGGATTTTCATGCCGCCCTTAATCCCCAGCATGCCCAGGTCTACCTCTTTCTCAGCCTGCTCTAACACGTCAGCGTATGTGATACCTCTGGCCACAGCCGAAGATTGCAATGTGACCACAACTGCTTGCGACCGGGGGGCGGACAACTTCGGCTTGGGCTTCTGTGCCGCCCGATTAGAAGGCGCCGCATCGCGAGGGGAATTCTTCTTACCGCGCCTCACCACAACTGCCCAACTATCATCCTCTACTGAGGCGGACGCAACCGTAGCTCCGCTTGAACCCACTACTGGGGCAGGAACCGCCGATGGGCCAGCCGCCCTTGGAACTACCACCGGCTGTGCAGCTGAAGAAACGGTCGCAACAGATGGGACCGTTTTGGAGTTTGTCCTTTTCGCCCTGCTGCCAGATGACTTGGAGGCCGAGGTCGGCTTTTCCGCCGCTTCTCGAAGTCTATCCGCTGCAAGTGGTGGGCGCAACACCTTAGCCGGTAGCAACCGCTCCTCAATACCGGCAAGGCGGGCGTCAATTATCATTCCTACGGAATTGACGATCGAAGCCTTTAGGGCTTCCAGTACCTCTGTGTCTGAGAGTGTGGGACTCTGCACTGACGTCGTAGATGCCTCCTGCACCTCCCTGGCCGCCTTAGCAGACTTCTTGTCTCTCATCGCAGCTAATGCCATCTTTAATTCGCCGAATTCACGCCTGTGCGCCTTTACCTCGCCCTTAAGGGCCTCGATCTCCTTTCGGAGCCTATTGTTATCCGCCCTCAAGCGACGGCTCTCATCCTCCTCTGTCCGGGTTGCAACCGCCTCTACCACTTCCGTCAGAGTGGTAGCCGCATCCTTCAACTTCTTGACATAACCCCCCTTCAGATTAGTACCAACATCAAGTTAAAAATACTACCAACATCATATAACAGGACGCTACTCAAACTAAAAGTGTTGCCACCGTATTAGATTATTAACAATATCAAATTAGTGAAGTTTTAAATTTTCTCTCATTTTTAACACCCCCTTTTTCAGGTTCCGTGAAACGAACTGACAATGTAATCAAACATTTGAAATCAATATCTCACCATAAGGCCCCGTCAATGGCCCACTGCTGAGCTGGGTCTCCTCCTCAGAATGAGGAGGGTATTAGGCCATAGTTCACCACGCTGGCCCAGAGTGGGTTGGCAGACTTCACACACCTTTGAGAACTTTAAGGAACTCTCAGGAGTGCAGGTTTCCTTACGATGTTTTCCGTCACCGTTAAAGCAAGCGATATTTAATTGCTTAAAACACACATAACTCAGAAAAGTCAGAGTGTGCCCAGGATCGAACTCGGACCCCCCGAGTAAGACTTGCAGTCTTAACCACTGAGCGCCATCACTGCTTTTTATCGATATCTAAATGAAACTTTCTGTATATATATATATATATAGGGTAGGGTACCTTACCAACCAGAACGCTCGTTTGCCTTCCTATTCTATAAAAAAAAATAGCGTATTTTGTATTGACAGTCTATCATTATTATTATTCTCTATAGTTTACAAACAAGGCTTTGAGCGAAAGCTAGATTCTCACCTTTAACTGTAGAACTATTCAAGACAGACCTATAGGTTTATTTTTAATTACAGACATACGTAGGTACTTATCGTTTTAAATGACAATATATTATTACTTTTTGTTTTAAATAACATAATGCAGGAAGTATACTTTAATGTTAGCTAAGGTACCGTAGACTATACGTCTGATATATATATATATGTAGAAAGCTAGTACTTGGGGCTAGTGACTGAGATTTTAATTTACTGTGCTCTTTTTAATAATGTGAATGCGGTGGACGTGAATTACCCACCATCTTACTAAGTAAAGTATTTTCACTAGCATTACTTTCTAATGTAAATTTATAATGTATTATCAGGTCTATAGTGTTGCCATGTCAGGACGAGAGTTTATATTAAGTGTTATAACTTAACTTTTGGGCAACGTGTATAATATAGATTGCATAACAATTACTAAGACGATTCGTTTCGAGCTGTCCATTTAATTATATCAATCCAGTATGTTATACAATTCACGCAGACATACAGTATCATGTCTTGATGACTAGAATATTACTACCGTTATACTTTAGACACAGAGCTTCAGTATGACGACTTAAATACTCGTAAAGTAATAATATTAAATAACTTTATAAACTATACAAAGTCGCTTCCCGCTGTCTGTCTGTCTGTCTGTATATCCCTATGTATGCTTAGATTTTTATAACTAAGCAACGGATTTTGATGCGGTTTTTTAATACATAGATCAATAGGTTTATGTGTATAATACATAGATAATATAGCAGAGAAACACTGATAATTTTAGAGGTTTTTAATGTGATGTTGTAAATAAACACATTTTTTTCGCTTACATTGCAAACGCTGGCTGAACCCTACGAGATAGATCATAATAATGTACTACAGTATTGTACACCTTAAAAGGGTCTACAAAAGAGTCTGCGTTGGTATATGTCTATCTCCCAGGGATAACCCACAATAACCAATTTTTATTCTTTACTTTTTACGAGAAATAATGGCTTAGTTACTAAGTGATTTTAAACAATACAGCATTAATCCTTATCCTAATTGGATACCTTAATCCCATTATGCATTTTATATAGATCAATATGGCCCTTTACAGCATGAAATTTAAATGAATATTTCCGAAGATATTACAGATTTGAAATGCAGGGACATAGCAGTTACGGCTAAATACACGTGTTAAATTGCACCCGGGTGAAGTCGGGACGGGTCGCTAGTCATAACTAAAACTGTATCTCCTAATTGGCCATTTATATCTCACCTGTACCTACTTCAACTGAAATGCGTAAATGTAAATAACATGGTTGAGTCACGTTAGCTAAACGCTTTTGAATAATATATTATGTCTCTAAGGAACGATTGAGCGTACCTACGACTATATATACTATATATATAATAAAATAGTAACTGTTATATAAGTATGTAACACGCGCGTTAACACAAGGGAATTATTCAGTTTATGTTGATTACTTTTCAGATGTCTTAATAGCTTTTCTTCTAATCAATACTAATATTATATAAAGGAAATAAATTTGTGTCCCTGTATGTTTACAACAAATAAACTCAAAAAGTACTGGACCGATTTTAAAAATTCCCTCACTATTATAATGGTACATTATCCCAGAGTAACATAGGCTATATTTATTACTGAAAAAAATTAAGTATCCCTACTAAAATTTCAATAATGTACGTGTAAAAAAAATTAAAATTAAAGAACATGTCCAGATATTGTAGTTATGTTACTATAGCTGCTTTTTTATATTTTAAAAGTTGATAAAAATGCTGACCAAAATCAGACCATGTTATCCATACTTTTGTATTAATTTCGTATTCAAGACTGTTTCAATACATGTACATTACTTTTTGAATTATTTAAATCGGACACTCCATTTACAAGTTTATACGAATTTAAAAATATAAACAATATACTAACAGAAAATGCGGCCGTGCCGGTGTGGTCTACAGAAGCGCAGTGGGCAACGCAGCGAGGGAGGGGGATGGGGCACCGAAGTACGGGGGAATCTTTTGAGATTTGTTGTGGGATACATATAGGCATAACATGAGGCAGGACAGGACACAAGTCATATCTAGACCCGTGAAATTTTCAACTAGGAAGGTGTAATCACTATTGTTAGTTATTACATCTTTCCCCGTGCTTGTGCTAAGGTAATTCACAAAAAAATTATAATTTCCTCCTAAAACTATTAATAAAATACAATGCTATGAAAATAAGGCTTGCGTTAACATCTAACTAAACGAGATAATAAAGTAAACTTACATGATACTATATAACCTAAATATTCGCTATACAAAATCACTGATCTGTCTGTTTATCACTGTAACTGTGAAAGGCAATCTGGTTTAAGATTTATTGGGAGACACTCAAGTTGTTGTAGAAGCAATAGAGTATTCTTAAACTGTTGCTAACATAATTTAGATTTCAACAAATATAAAAAGTCAATCCAGAAAACCTATTTGGCTACCCCAATGTTATTCTCGTAAAGTAGTATCTCGGCATCAGGGGTGCACTCGCGCATAAAATCGTGAAGAAGGGCGATAAATCTGAAGACATAAATCCATGTTTACTAAGGAAACATATAAATAAAATCACCCACATGTAAATACGATGGAACGTAAAATTGAATATTGCCATAAATATCAGAAATCAAGCTTTCATTTGGTATGACTTCACAACATAATTTGGATAAAATTTATCTGCGTAATCGTTATATAAAAGGCAGTGATAGCTCAGTAGTTTAGACGTTGGTGTCTACTCGGGAGGTCCGAGTTCGATGCCACACACACCTCAGATTTTTCTGAGTTATGTGTGTTTTAAGCAATTAAACGTCACTTGCTTTAACGTTGAAGGAAAACATCGTGAGGAAACCCTACATTCTTGAGTTCTCCATATTCTTAAAGATATGTGAAGTTTGCCAACCCGCAAGGGCCAGCATGGTGAACTATGGCCTAATCCCTCCTCATCCTAAGGAGGAGACCTGGCTCAGAAGTGGGCTATTAATGGGTTGTGATGATGATGAATCGTTATATTATGGTATGCTGGTAATTATTTGAATATCTTATTTACATAGTATAAAATAAAGTCGTTTCCCGTTGTCTGTACGCTTAGATCTTTTAAACTACACAACGAATTTTCATGCGATTCTCACCAATAGACAAAAGTGATACAAGAGGAAGGTTCATATGAATAATTTATGAATATTAAAGAATATAGTAGTAGAAAAACGCACTTACGAGTACCTAATTTTTAAATTTACCTACTGAAAATCCTTTCAGTTTCCTTACAAGATTTAACTTTAAATAAAATCTATCTATAATATATATGGAAGATTTAAACAATTACAAAAATAGTATTTGTAAAAAACTACTCCAAACAAGACCGTCAATAGCACACTGTCCCAATCAAATATACACTTTGATGGTGTTTAATTTAATATACTTAATAGATGCTTTAGTAAACATAGAACTCGTACTATGTTTAATAGTTAAAAAGTTATACATCAACGCTCAAATCATACGCTCAAAGTTACAGACTTATTTTATAATAAGTCTGATATTTTCCCAGCTAAGTAAAAGAGAAGGAAAGAGAAATATCGTCTTGTCAATTAAATAGGCGTTATAGTCTAAAATATTCTCCTGGGGGTTACACTTTAAACTCAGATTTCTGTCATGGCGACGTATTTATTTTATAATTCCTACTTCTTTGATTGATTTTTATCAATTGTCCATCATTCAAGAAAGTAAAATTTTATTCAAACTAGTTATATCCTCATATTTTTTATATAATATTAGAATTTCCTAAAATTTAATAAACTTTTCACAATACTAAGCTATATTACAAGGACACAAACGATTCTCGAAAACAGATGGTCTCCGAATAAGTTTTTGGCCTATGATTTATTGCAATACTGTGACGCAATTATTTACAAGAGATATTTTTCGACAAAATATATTTCAACAAAAGTTATATCTGTCATCGTTCATTATTTTTGCTACAAATGTTAAGAAAACTTAGACAGTCCTGAATTAAACAGCAAAATAAGTTAAGAGATGCATATTTTTGAACACATTTGATAAAAAAAGTGGGAAAACATTTTTACAACACCGCTTTTCTAAATAATAATACATACCTATAATTTAAAAATAAATTATTTTATTACGAAACCTTGTAGGCAATTGGTATATTAGTATTATGTAGGTCGGTCGTGACAAATTGTATATATTACTCTATCAAATATAATCAATTATTCTTTAGTGAAAAAACAAGTCTAATTTTAACCTAAAAATCTGAAATAAATTTCTAAGAAAATTATTTGTACAAATGTATAAATAATAAATAAACACGGTGTCTGTGCCTAAATTCTTGCTTAAAAAATCTATTCAAACCGATGTTGTTGTTCAAATATTTACGAAGTTACTATAAGGTTTACTTTACTTCAGTTTATATTTTTGATTTCTTTTTAATTTAAATGAATTATGGTCGAAAGTTCGAACACTAGTAAAAATAATTGTGTCGGTTAAAATATCTCTTGAATAACTGTCCGATACTTTACTTGGACGTTAAGAGACCTTAACTAATATAACTTACAATAGTGTACCATGTCAACCACATGTAGTCACAATTTTTAGTACAAATGTTTTTCTAGCTGTATAAAGTGATTATAACGTATCATCAGCTAAAATTTCTGGAGAATTGAAACTTAACTTAAAATTTGTTTCATTTAAATCGGAAGTCAAGAAAAAGTATTTTATACCAGCTGGTTTCACCCGCTATATTTTGGACTAGAGGCCCGTCCCGGCTTCGCACGGGTGGATAATTTTTTTTTTATAACATTTTGGCTCCCGCATTCTGTCGCTCCCTCTATCGCCGCGTTACTCGCTGCGCTGCGAGGCACCCCACACCGCGCCGGCGGCCCGTCTGGGATTATTTTTTATTTATCTTGATATTTTTATTTCGTAATATCTTTTGACTGGAATGTCCAATTTCAATAATTCAAAAAGTAATTAACAGGTATTAAAACAGTCTTCATTACGAAGTAATTACAAAACAGTCTTCATTAAGAAGTAATTTATTTGGATAAGAATTAATACAAAGTATGGAAAACATGGTCTGATTTTGATAGGCATTTTTATCAACTTTTAAAATGTAAAAAAGTAGTTATAGTGACTTAACTACAATAGTTGGACATATGGTCTCGCGGAGTCTTTTGTAGATATTGATACGTTCTATAATATTGTATAACATTTTTTTGTTCTATCACCAATACTTTTCGCAGCGCATGCGATGAAAGATATTTTATGGCTAATTTTTTTGCAGCTTGTGTTGGTTTTAGTGAGAATTTCTGGGGATCTCTAATTTTTTCTTGTAATAAATATAGCCTATGTTACTCAGGGTCTAATGGTGAAAGAATTTTTGAAATCGGTCCAGTAGTTTTTATGTTTATTCGTTACATACAAAAATACAAATCTTTCCTCTTTATAATATTAGTACTCTTTATCATTAAAAATTATAGCCTATGTGTTATTCTAATGTGTAAGCTATATTATTGTAAGGTTTCATCAAAATCCATTCTCATTATATAAAAAGTTAAAAATAATTACAAAACTTTATGAATGACATTGGTTATTATATACTTAAACTCATATATGTAATATAAATGTATTATATAGTATATATTTGTTATATATATATTTACAATGTAATATTGTCGTAATACACATTACAAAATAGAATATGTAGTCAATATTCAATTTTTTTCTTTTTATTTTACCCACCCGCTTCACTGTAAAATTGTTATCCTTTCTAATTCTCTGAAGGTTGGCTGGAAGAGATTCCTTCATGGAATAAGCTCGCCTTTGCACTACTTTTTTATTGTTGTTAATATTATTTATACGTTAGTACAATAAAGTTATAAATAAATAGATTTAATTTCATTATTTTTATTATTGAAAACTAAAAATATTGCATGCTTATAAAATAAAACAAAAAAATGACCTAAGCTTTTTAATCTGTAGGATTTCGGGCTTATTATAAGCGCAGATTAACATTTCATAAAACAATTTGTTCATGGTATGGTACCAATAATGAGTAGATAAATAACGGCGGCGATATGGTCATACGTCTAAATAAAGAGAGTATAATGAAAGTTCGT
This sequence comes from Limenitis camilla, assembly GCA_905147385.1. Lineage (NCBI taxonomy): Eukaryota > Metazoa > Arthropoda > Insecta > Lepidoptera > Nymphalidae > Limenitis > Limenitis camilla. The sequence continues at coordinate 9,640,101 of LR990240.1, forward strand.
GACCGAGGCTTTAGGAGCGTATCCTGAGGCTGAGACAGTAGTTTTTGCGTAAAATAGTAACAAACATACATCCATACATCCAAACATCTATACATTTTTACAAACTTTCGCTAAATGGGAATGGATTAATCCTATACAAGAACCAAATACAATATTCTGCAGTAGGATGAAAAAGACCACTATTCGGATTAGGATTGAAACTCGAATAAGGTTAATTCATTACGGGATCGCATTTCTGCTGGGCACTAATTGGACTATGAGTAGTCAGTAGTCAGAACACGCTAATTATCACATCGCACCTGCACATGGTTAATAGATTTCGTCCATATTGTTTGCTGTTACATTGGATTGTCTATATTACTAAGTTAGTTCGTTCACATTTCAATTTTATCTGGATATATTTGTAAACAAACACAAATAGTTTTCAATTTCATTCAGTCAGACGCAACAAAAAATAATAAAATTGATCTACAATTTAACACATACACGAATGAATGAATAATCGAAAAATCGATAAAAAAAGAATATAATAAAATATACTAATGTAATAATTCAAAACTGAAAAGGGGAAAATGCAAGCATAGAAAATAAACGTATGGGTTGAGGTTGATGAACGAATATACGGATGTAATCCATCAAGAATGAAAGAATGGAATACTGGGCGAATGTAAGAATGGTTGATTACTTCTCAAATAAATAAACGAACAAAACAACCAACAAATTAATTAATAATAACATTTATTCGTCTGACATCGAAACTAACAAAATAAATCTTGTTTTAGAAACCATTTATTTATAAACAGTATTAAGAAGTACTGCGTATACAATTTCGATGAAAAATGTTACAATTTATCACTTAAACGTTTCTAAGTCGAAATGAAAGTTTACACAGATTGCGAGATTTATCGTCGTAACTCGTATGTGCCTCTCTGCCTGACTGCCTCCACCTACTATAACTTAGAGAGATATCGACCAATAACTTTTAAAAAGTCATACATTTTCTGAACATACGTATTCCAATATCATTAAAGAAGTTAAATCACTTTTTCGGATTTAATATAGGTAGATAAAAATTTATTAAATGATTTAAGCATAAGCAATTACTTTAAATATGCTATTAAATCCATACAAATAAATAAAATTTGTCTGTCTTTCTATCTGTCTGTTTATTGCGGCTAATCTCTGAAATGGCTGTACCAATATTGACGAGACTTCCACTGATAACTGATGTAACAAGGAGTAACTTAGGCTATTCAACATCTTGCTTCGATCCATAGAAGCGAAGCAACACGCGAACGAAATCGCGCGTATCTAAATAGTGGACCCGCTCCGACTGCGCCCGGGTGCAATGTATATTGCTATACATAATATGTAGGTACATATTATATGACGAACTCCCATATGAACTTTCGTCCCTTATTTCAAGCACTTTTAGCCTGTTTTTCGTGATAAATGATATTATCCGTGAAGAGATAGAGATAGAATACAATTCCTCTGTGGAGCCGAGTAACCCGTCCCTTGGTGGTAGGGGATCATCTCTTCACTCCTCCTCGTCACCCTATTTTAGGCAACACCGCAATGGCAAAACGGGTGATGGTAGCCATTTTCAGGACACTTGCATCAGGTGGGACGTCTACTCGTTTGCCCATTAACTGTTATAAAAAGTCTATATCCTTTCCCAAGCGTTAGTTTATCTCTGTACCAAATTTCATCAAAGTCATTCAGTTCAGGTTCAGTGGTTTAAATATGAAAGGGTAACAGACAGATTATGAGGAGCTTTCTTAATCTCTAAAGACAGCACGACTCTATTTGAACCTAAAAATTCAGCAGTAAAAATAAATGACATTCGTTATGGCTTTTTGAAGTGAAACTTCTTTAGAATCATTGTGATTTCAAACCGGATGCAACGGAAAAAACGACAGGTAAGAGACACAAATACAAAAATGTGTAGGATGAAGCCAGCAAAGAATGAGACAGAAATATACATACTATTTTATATTATTATATATATTTAACTTAAAATTATTATTTATTACATTTGTTATATTAGAATGTAATGTAATTAACCTCTTTTTCACAATTAAAAAAGATTTATCAGTTTTATAAACTAATAAAGAATTCAATTTAAGTTTTGTTTTTTTTTTAGTACAGCAAGTGTTAGCAATACTGTTGACAATTATCAAATGGCGAATAGTTACTATTGATTCAGCATCTATATTGCGTTTACCCAACAGTTCAATTAATATTACACCCCCTTGTAGTTTTTTTCATTATACCCCCTCTATTTTTCATTTCTTCGAGATATTAATATAATTTATAATTAAGAAGACTTGAGAAAAAACTAAGTTATATATGTTTACATGTTTTAAATCGATTTAATTCCCGAATTTCTCTATTTATTATCTTATAGTACTCCAAAGTCAACATTCTTTAAAAATAAATGAGCACAGAAGCATCAGGAGAATTAAGCAAATTAGAGAATAACGAAAAGCTAATTACGAACATGAAACTCCGCCGCAAGTTAAACAAGGGGCTCGTGGCTCTGGCTCGTACTTGTGTGTTCGTGTGTGCGAACTGCGAACCAGGCGTGTACTAAATGACTTTGTAATTACAATTACGTATCTGACTGTCGACAGTCGACAATACGAGTCATAGATAATACAGTTTTTATACGAAATTTTCATATTTATAATATTTTGCCTGAAGTGATAACTGTTACTGTATAACTACTACTCGTAGCACTGCTCGAAAACTTAGGCTGAAAAAAATCACGCACCCATAATGATATGATAAATTTATTATCGACAGAAATATTCTAGAATTCCATTGTAATTGTAATAGTTTTTTACATTTTCTGACATAATTTCCGTTGAAACGAATAATTTTTGTACGACTGCATGACTGTAGAATCTACAACATGTATAATATCTGTAAACAGCTACGTAAACAAAAACTCAAGTAAGCGAAGACTCATCAAAGCCCTTTGTTAATTGTTAAATAACTTAATTTATAAACAATCACATTTGTCTCATTAATCTTTACCAAACTTGTTAACAGAACTTAGACGATGATGTAATAAGTAAGGGTCGGGATAAAATAATTATATTTACACATAATATAGAATATTTAATTATTATTTATTTCAGGTCAACCGACACTAGCTTCGTTGGGCTAAAATATAATATTTTAGATTTTTATACCTGCAGAAATGCAATTAAAAATCATAACCAATTTTTCGCTTAACTAAATTTGATCATAAAACTTTGAACAGTACGCTTATTTTTTAATCAGCTTGCAAATTATTTTCTTCATTTTTGATTTTATAAAAAATCCCTACATTATCAGGTTTTCTGTTCATCTAATCCTCAAGTTCCAATTTTGCATTAGATTCAAGGACCGGAAACGTTCAATGAGAGAAAAAAAATCAACGACATGCGGTATCATAATGACTCGCATGGGAAAAATCGTCATTGGATACTTTCAACACAAACTTTACGTATTTTATCATGTGTACCTATGTGCCTATTGGATTTTAAGTTATACACTACACTATTATATAAAGAGGAAAGATTTGATTGTTTGTATGTTTGTTTGTTGCGGATGGGCTCGAAAAGTACTGAACCAATTTTGAAAATTCTTTCACCGATAGAAAGCTACATCCATTCCGGGTAACATAGGCTATGTGGTGTTGCCATAAATATTCTAATTAAAAATATATGACCATTTAAGTGTAAATTGAATTTGAAGGGTTTCTCAGGAACTACTAATCCGATTATAATTTTTTTTTTTCACTTTTAGAAAACTACACTTTTCGTGAGTGACATAGGTGATTTAGTGTTGCCATATGCATTTTTTAATTAATAGAATATGGCCATTTCGTTAATAGTATATCCGTCTCTCTTCCTCTTATATACTATAATTCTCTCTCATCCTCTCTCTTTTTTCTCTCTTTAATATTTATCTTCATCTCTGTTCAGAATGGTCAGTCTCTGTTCGGTTTCTTTCTTTCGATAATATCTCTCTCTCTTTTTCTCTCCTTTATTTATCCAATTTTATTTTTGCTCTCTCCTCTTATATTGTCTGTCGCTTTTCTTTTCTTTTTCTTTCTTATCATTTTTCTATTCATAACTTTTTCTCACTCTCTCTCTTTTTTGCAAATAATAAAAACTACAAAATTACAAAAAGACAAATTGAGGACATCAATAATAAAATTACTTTAAATACCCGTAGCGAAGCGAGGGCAGACCGCTCGTTGAAATATATTTTGATTAATTAAAACTAGCAAAGCCAACTCTAAAATCTGCGGATTAAGGCATCAAGAGTGGAAAACTCCGGATTTTGGAGCTTTACATCTGAACTTTTGGATAATTTAAGGATTTTAGTAATTCAATAAAATAAAATACAGTTTTAAAAACTGGACATTGACATCTTATAGGTTCGTTATAAGAGAATCACTGCAAGCCTAAGGTTAAGCTAAAATAAACCTAACCTTAGACAAGACGTGGCAACTACATTATAAGGTACTCACGTGACCTTAATCGGGCAGCACTCACAACACTAACACTATCCAGAGACTACTTCACTCCTTGAGAGACCGCTCAAGACTAAGATGTCAATCAGACAAGATACAGAAAGACTGTCAAATTTACGGAAGGGACTACCCATATCCCACTCCAGCGCCATAGATGGCGATTACGATTCGATTATTCGATAATCGTTTACTATTCTCCGACATATAGTGTGCTTCCTGGTTTCATCATCGTTATCAATTATAACTATTTATAAGAATGTTCATTTCGTCTCGAACTATTCTTTTTTTAGTTTATTGCAAGGGAACCATTATTCTAGCCGCTAGCCAGGCAAAATCCAGCCAACACTTCTAATTAACATTTAACAACAAGATACGGACACAAGTATTCAGTTAGATAATATACACACGCAAAAATAATGGAGCAAAATAAATAGCAAGCGTAAACCGATCGAGTTCACATCAGCATCAAGCTAAAAGGAACCGCAGAAAGGCGATACACATTAATGTTTTACACCCAAAAGCTTTTAGCTCCTATATTTTGGGCTCCACGTGGTTTACAGCGTTACAAATTTTTATAGCGCCCATTTGCGACACGTACATGCGACAAAGTTAGTGTATAAATATTTTAAAATAAATACATTGGTGATTTATCGTGTGGAGCCAGATTGTTCAAAAAATGTTTTCCTCTAAATTTTGATGGACTACGCTTTTCGATCTACATTAGTACCTACGCCTGAGGATTTCAATTCCATTTGTTAAGGGCTACTTGTGAAGAGTTCCTAACCTTGTACTTCTTTCTTAACTTCGTTTGCGATTTAGGGTAGTTATATTAGCCTATAGGAGATCGTCGGAAAACATGTTTAATAATTTCATGATGTAATCATACTAACATTGCAGTCCCCTTTTAGCCCTTTAAGGGATTATTTTCGATAAAATATTTTATCCCTGTTTCATGACATCCAATGAAGACCTTACATACTGAATTTAATTCGAATAACTTCAGAAACGGCAAAGTTTCATACTAGCTTTGCACTCCCGTTTTACCCCCTTAAGGGATTACTTTCGAAAAAATATTTTACCCCTGTTTCATAACTTCCAATGAAGAACCTCCATACTGAATTTCATTCGAATAACTTTAAAAACGACAAAGTTTCATAATATATTTGCACTCCCGTTTTACCCCCTTAAGAGATTATTTTCGAAAAAATATTTTATCCCTGTTTCAAGACTTCCAATAAAGAATTTTCATACTGAATTTCATTTGAATAACTTCAAAAACGGCAAAGTTTCATACTAACTTTGCACCCCCGTTTTACTCTTTTAGGGGGTGAATTTTCAAAAATCCTTTCTTAGTGCTCCCCTACGTTATAAAAGAAACCCCTGTGCAAAATTGCAGGTTTCTAACCCTAATAGATTAGGCCCTGCGTTGATATGTCAGTCAGTCAGTCAGTCAGCTTCTTTTATATATATAGATTAAACTTACTACTGGGTCAAAGAAAATTGATATCAGAAGAATGGAACAGAAAAAGGATTACCTATATTCTATTATTTTAGATCAAGCAGTTATTTAACTTCCCATAATTCATCATCACGACCCTTCAATGGCCCACTGCTGAGCAGGGTCTCCTCCTCAGAATGAGGAGGGTATTAGGCCATAGTACACCACGCTGGCCCAGTGCAGGTTGGCAGACTTCACACACCTTTGAGAACTTTTTGGCAACTCTCAGGAGTGCAGGTTTCCTCACGATGTTTTCCTTCACCGTTAAAGCAAGTGATATTTAATTGCTTAAAACACACATAACTCAGAGTCAGAGGTGTGTGCCCAGGATCGAACTTGGACCTCCCGAGTAAGACTTGAAGTCTCAACCACTGGGCCATCACTGCTTTTCTTTCCCATAATTAGTAGAAGAAATTTATTATAATATTTTGAGGAATCTTTATAGCCAATTATTATCATGCATTATTAAAATAACAGAGCATATCAATTAATCCAAAATGCGAATGAAATATTAATCAGCTTCTGTGTAAAATGTAACAGATTAACTATAATAAAATATTAATACTAAAAATAATATTAATTGCCGAAAGCAATTTATTTATTTGATTGCTAATTAATTATTTATTGATTGCCTTTCATATTAAAGTTGGATTGTATTTATTCTTTTGTTGTATTGAGTAATGAGGTTTTATGTCAAGCCAATAGCTTATCGCATAATAAAAATATAACTTATCGAGTGTCTGTACGTAGAGGTTATTTTTGTTTATCTATCTGTCTGTATCATTATACGCGTATAATGCAATAACTACTAGTGCTTAATCTAGACTTTGAATAGACTTTGCTTCATCTAAGTTTCCTAGATATTGGAATATTATTTCAATGTCTCGGAAACTTCTAGCATTAATAATTAATTAATGATGATCAAACGAACTTTACCAAGTGAAGCTCGACTAACAGTCGCATCATATTGTTTTATTGTTGGAATAAGTAATATTAAAATTGTTTGATCAAATACTTGGAAACTTATGGCAATGTATATTAAAATGTAATCATCGATTATCATAATCGATTTATTCATATATTCATGTCCCGCTTGTCAACTTTTTATATTAAACACTGTGTTTCCATAAATTACCTGCTTTTATAATTACACTAGTCGACCCGACCTGGCTTTGAACGGATTTTTATCGTAGATTTATCAAAAAAGCATTTAATTTTCAATATATTGACAACGCACAACAATAAACATTTTTTATTATTATCCCGCAAGAACTCTGATTTTATTTCGGGATAAAAAGTATCACATATATTAATTCAGGTTATAAAGTATCAGTGTGCCAAATTTCAATGAAATCTATTCAGCCGTTTTTGCGTGATTGAGTAACAAACATACAAACTATCACTTTTTATAATATTTGTAAGATTACATTTTAACGTTACGTTATTTTATACTTGTTAGTGTCATAGAATATAGGAGTTATAAGCTAGAGTTGCTGCGCTAGAGTAACACTCAACGACAACATTAACATATAATCTAGATGGAAGCCGAGCAGTGCCTGGGGCTTCAGACCCAGGTGCAGGATTAAAGAGCTCTTTCATAATATATTAACACTCCACCAGTCGACCTTGCCAACTACAATGGATAATAAATTAAACTTACGTGGACATCAAGAAGGGTGACCTTAACCACGACACTATAACACTAACTTCCATGTACACTGCACGACAGTACCAGAGACTGAATAATCTCTCGTACTAAAGGTTATATATTGTTTACACGTCGGTATACTTGACATAATATAAAATAACCTACCCGCTGATACCACTTTATAAATGGTTGTTGATAACTTTTGATTGGGAAGTAATTCCTATTGATTTTCTTTTTAAATATACTACTGGCTCGAAAGGTCGTCAACTTATATACTCTATCCCGATAGATCAGCCGTAGTTTGACGAGTGAATATAATAGTAATTATTATCATAGTGAAGTGTAATCTTATTAAGGATCACCTAAGTCGTCATTTTATTACTTACTAGCTCTTACCCGCAACTTCGTTTGCGATATTAGGGTAGTTATATTAACCTATATTTAATAATTTCATGATGTAGTCATACTAACTTAGCATTCCCGTTTTACCCCCTTAAGGGATTACTTTCGAAAAAATATTTTACCCTTGTTTCATGACTTCCAATAAAGAACCTTCATACTGAATTTTATTAGAATAACTTCAAAAACGGCAAAGTTTCATACTAACTTTGCACTTCCGTTTTACCCCCTTAAGGGATTACTTTCGAAAAAATATTTTACCCTTGTTTCATGACTTCCAATAAAGAAACTTCATACTAAATTTTATTAGAACAACTTCAAAAACGGCAAGTTTCATACTTACTTTGCACCCCCGTTTTACCCCTAACCTAAGTATCTAACCTTTATAGATTAGGCCCTGCGTTGATATGTCAGTCAGTCAGTCAGCTTCTCCTTTTATATATATAGATTTTTGCAATCTAAAATGGCCATACAAATCTCTACCTGGGTCAAAATCCCAATCCACATTCCTTTGGAATATGACTAGGATAAATCCCTGTTGAACTATACGATAAACTATAAAATTGTTTTTTTGCATTTTTTCATTATATAGCAGATAATTATCAAAACCTTTACCAAAAACCGGTAAAACAAGCCTTAGTCTGTAATTTTCCCTTCCATTCCTAATTTTTCCATATAAAAACACATGGCTGTACTAAAAAATTACAATCTCCCTAAAATGCGCAAATTATATAAAGCAAAAATAACAAAACGTACGTCGTATCCTAATCCATTCCCTGAATGGAGCATGTGAGGCATTTAAAATTACTACATTTTTTCGTACGCTACCTCCTGAATGAGGGATAACGACCAGACTTCGGATATTTATGACTAACGAGCCTATTCACGGCGCAGTTTCCAAATGGAGATTTATGAAACAGAAAATGTCGGATAACGTATGTCTTGAGTATAATTTGTAGAAGGTGCACAGAGGCAATCAAAATGGCACTCGATTTGGGACTGCTGCTCTATCACCGAGTAAATAGTCCATAGAGACGCCGTATATCTCACAAAGCTTTATATTAAGCTGATCGTTTCAACTTCAATACTTTTGTTTTGATGTAAATTTTATTTTAAAATGGTCAGAAATTGCAAAAGCAATACTTCTTTTACTAATACGCAACGGATTTAAATGCAATTTTTACTAAATTTGTAGCTAACATTGGTGAATGATTCCTCAGGAATTATATGTATAATACATGCATATCATAGTAGAGCAACCGTGTGAAACTACGCCGTGCTGCTAGTCGATTAATAGCATTTACTTTCCCTTAACTAAAAGTAATAAATTGTCTTATAGCTAAAGTATAAAATCAAAAAAAAAATTCATGAAAAGACATTAGCATAACGAGTAATTGAATATGAATACACACAATTCTGGCCCTCGTAGAAATGACGCGTTGTGCACGACATGGAGTTTCTATGTACGGTGGAATGAGAGAATGAATGAAGGAAAGTATAAGTGTTAATATTCAAACGGTTAAATTAGAATATACTACAATGATTTTACCCGTGAGAGAACGGGTTAGAATACAATTCCCCTCTGCCGCTGGGAGAGCATCTCGTAAGAGACGACCACCAAAATGCGAATCCGACCGCCAAGTTTCATTGACGCGCATGTGGACCCCCTCCTACTCCCATCCCATTAATGCTGCTTTTTCAGTGATTATGGGTACTAACTCAGGGTCCACTGAAACCGCAGCTTTCCATTCTTCTCTGCCATTCTTCTCTGCGCTCCCCCTCTTAACAGCTGCTGCTGCTTCGAGACAGCAACTAGAGAGTATCTTTTGTTTTGCCAATGTCCATGGTCAGCGATGGCCACTTTCCATCAGGTGGACAGTTTGCTCGTTTGTCCCTTATCTATCATTAAAAAGAAGATTATGAAATTATAGTGGTGGTGGCTTTTGAATGTATAATAATAATTCGCAATATAATGTGTAAACAGGTTACAGTACATGATATTTTTCAGATTTTATGCTTGGCTTTCGAGAGCTCTAAAACCTTAACTTTTGAACCTTAGGTGTCAGTGTCAATGCTTCTGCACTAAAAAAATATCTGTTTGTAGCGGTTGTTCGTATCGACTTGAATCTGCCAAGAATATTTGGAATATTGAAATATTCATTTTTCTTCCTAAAATTAGAGTCAAAATAAAAATTGCCTTGGTGTCAAATAGGCTATAGTTAATTCTAACTTGAGATATGCTTCGGTATCAGTTCTAGCGATAATAATCAATAAATATTAATAAATAACAAAACACCAAATCAATGTCCACCAATGATGAAAATTATATAAAATAGAATCGGAGACATTTGTAGGAAATTGCAAACCCTAAGCCGATTTACATTTTATTAGCATGGAAGTGGAATAAAATGTGTTTATTCTGGATTGAAAGCGAGATGGGTCGCAGTAAAGAGATTGAGTGGTGATGCGGACCAAAACGTTATTACGATGACGTATTTATGTACACTTACATTAGAATAATCTATTCAATAACAAAATACTTTTTTACTAAAAAATCAATGATCTATGTGAATTTTAAAAATGATAGACATTATAATAGCTATGATGAACTATCAAGTCAGACTTATCACGTCTAAGGATTCGGCCAAGATGCAGAAAGTGTCTTTTGTAAATCATAAGTCGCAAATTGATAAGAAACAATAAATATTGTATGATCGGTGTTTATTTCATGTTTAAGAATTTAAAAAATATTAGACACATAATTTTGATAGAGCGAAATGAATTAATCAATTTCGCTGAACTTTAACTAAATCTGTCCTTCTACCTGTATTTGGTTTGGGATTTGGGACCCCACAACATATAAATGAACAAATTGATGAATCAAAATCTCTATTTCTGATTTTCTAGAACCAATTATAAGGTTCCCGTAGATGAGAATCCGCGAACTAATGCTAGAAAATCCATAAACTATGTGGCGATTTACTAGTCGAATTTTTAACCCCTCCAAGTAAGCTAAAATGCTTGTACTAGGAGTAGGTCACATCAGTAGTCCATTGACTGAGATTTGAACTCACGATTTATTGATCGTGAATTCAACGCCTGTACTAATGAGATACTGACCCTTAAACTTAGGAACAGAAAAGGAATTGCTTTCTATGTTGGTACCTACAGAATAAAAAAAGAACTTCAAAAACAGTTATAGAAGACATCAAATATTTAAACGATTTCACCAAACCAACGCCTCTGGTATTGAAGCAGTAAATAATATCTTATGCTAAGGGGATCTTTTATTGGCACCCTTTCGCTTTATGCAACGATTATGTCACTTTTATGAACGCTCCACGCTATTTACGACTATGGTTTATATGCGAACGGAAATCTTTTACAAATAAGTACGGCCAAGTGGTCATACTTTGTAATATATTAACGGAAAATGGGTGAATTAAATATTAATATATTTACATTGATTTAACAAATGCAATAGCATCTGAATATGGATGGATGGTAGTTACTATTTTACGTATAAACAACCACAAGGATTAACACTATAATATTCTCATTAATATCCTCTTGAATACCTTTGTCTATTGGTAAAAACCGTATTAATATCCGTTGAGTAGTTTAAAGGATCTGAGCGCACATAGAGCGGGAAGCGACATTGTTTTATACCATGTAAAGGTATTTTATACTATTGGTTCATAAAAATCCGACATGTTACACCGGAAGAGTTATATTCAATCACATTTCCGTCGGAAGTATATCCAAAAGTATTTCCGCTAACGACCGCTAAAGCCAAACTCGTCGACCTTTTGTTGCTTATTCGTCAATCTATCATGACGAGAGACCTACAGGATATGTAAATATTAAAATACCACATACAATCTTTTTAATAACACGATTCCTTTTTGACTAAAAGTGTATTCAAGTTATTTATGTATGATTAATAAAATATGTTCTTATGGCTGATGTTAATAAAATTATAATATAAGTCGTAGTTTACAAAATTAAAAATTCTTCTATATTGTTGAGGTTGTAAAATTCAGCGATCCGTCTACTCCGATATAAAGTAGGTTATTTACCAGACTTTGTAAGCTTACAGTTGCTAAAGTTAAAACACTTTCTTCCAAACATGAACATGATATTTGATTGATAAGTCGGGGGATCCAATCCCAGTCATTGGACTACTGACATGTCCCACTCCTAACACAAGCATTCAGCTTAGTTGGAGGGGTTACGGAATACTAGTAGTACGTGATCCATACTACGAGCTACTGCTGCTATTCTTTAGAAAAAAAGAAAAAAATGAATGACACTGATTGCTGTACAAGAATACGTATAAACATTTCTTTTACCACTACACGTACATCCATACCACTTGCACTAATTTAGCAGATGTTAACTGAATCAAATTACTTGGACGATTGCGTCAGATTGATTGGGACAAAGGTTACATATAATCGGGCAAATGGGGTAATCCAATATAAATTAAATTATTCAATATTTTACATTAGAAATGATTGATATTGTTTATTCAAAACTCATAAAACTTTATAAAAAGTCACCAGAATCGTATAACAAAAACTAATTTCACGAAGTAAGTGAATTTTCGTAAGTAAACGAGACTTTCAACTTTTTGTTTATATTTCCTTAACTTTTGCTTTCCTTTACACAAACTTATATACCTGCCTGAAAAAGACCGTTAATAGCCATCAAACAATAAACTTTGTGTAACGAGAAACTTTGAAGATTCAGAAATTTGTTATTCATGCTGAATAGCTAGTCACTCATCATTCGGTGAAGATACTAAATAAAGACTTACTGGCTAGATTTTTAAAGCAAAACCTTATTAAACTATATTGAAAGTTATAAGTTTATTGCATATTTAATTTTTGCTTCGAGTTAAGTAAATTGTTTTAAAAACAAATAAAGTACCTTTTTACCCGACTACGGCGAAGCCAAAAGGAAGGGTTATGAATTTGGCATTCTATGTTTGTATCTATGTATGTATGTATGTTCCACACTAGCGCCTAAACTACTGAACCAATTTTCATGAGTGAGGTTTCAAAAGATTCATAACAATGGCGCGGGTGACATAGGCTATAAAAATTTTATGATTTTTTAATGACGGAATTTAAACCTCAGATTCTTACCTCGAAAAAAATTAAACTGAGATAATTATCACGTGTTTGGTGTCAAAAGAAAGGTTTTGACAAGCACATTACAAATATGTATACCTATGTTTAACATGTGGTCGTATAGTCCGCACGGCCAGTCGTTGCAGTTATTTATTCGTTTAAACAAATAAAAACCAACATTACGAGATTATAAAGGTTATGTCAATCGGGAAACGGAAAACTATTAAATAAAAATATAAAGTTTAAAACCCATGTATACCTACTATGATTATATTTATGATTAGAGGAACACTACTATGAAACAGACATTCTACCTATATACAGAGGTTCTACCTTGACCATTTTTATACCAATGCATTTCTAAGGTTTCTATTTTCTTGTTTCCTCCTTTTTTGACCACTTTTTTTACGTAGTCGGGTTATAGTTTTTTAAACTTTATTTTTTTATTTACTTTACTCCTTATATGGAATGGATATAAGTAATTATTTTTTTTTAACTAATTTCTAATATTATTCAAAACACTGAAAATGTTTAATGGTTTTAATAAACAAGAGAAAATGTGCATTAAATAAACGTTTTATTCGAAGTATTGTATTCAGTAAATTCGGCTCCCATTATAGGGTAATCGGAATTAAAAATTATCTTGCCTCCTGATTTGTTGATTGAATTTAAAAGTCTTTTTACGTAACCAAACAAATAAAAATTCGATATAAAAAAGCTATCTGGTAAAACGAACTTAAAAATCCATTTCTTTTAAGAAAACACACCGCTAATATCAATTAAATAAAAATAAATGAGCCCCACGCAATTCAGCTGCGAAGACAATCGTAAAAAGATTTTTAGACTTTCTATTACACCTTCACTCCATTTGCTTTTATTGCCAACAATAAACTGACACTCCGTCAAGATAATCCCCTTTAAATATTATTAGCTTTATGAACACTTAAACCTTCAAGTACCTTAGACTTAAAATAAGGATAGGCCCCGTCTGAACATTTCACATATATTCTCTATTATATAAAATTATCTAATATAATAATTAGGGTAATCAGGGCATTGGTATTTTATTTTTAAGGCTGTAAAACAACAACAATTTTCTTAATATCAATACATCAATCTAAAAATATTTTTATCCTTTTATAATCTAATTGCATATTTACTTCTATTGAATCTACATATTTATTAACAATTTACTTCTATCAGATATTTATTTAAACTTTTACCTATGTCTATCTTTCTACATTATAATTTAGGTATATCAATATTGTTTACATATAGTTTATATTCAATAGTACAAAACTTATTCTAGAAAATTTTGGATTAATTCTTAATACAATTTAGTCATCAGCGAATTTTATACCTTGAAATTTATATACATTGTGTTTAATGTATACGAAACAATAACAATTTTTCTTTAATAACAATTACATCTATCTTTATCAATTCTCTGTATTTTCCTGAATCTACACTTTACATTTGTTTTTCCTATTATGGTTTACATCAAGTATTACTTACTGATATACTTCAATTATATTATCTTTTTTAGAAAAACCAGATTTTTTGAAGAACCAGTTTTAATAATTGATAAACTTTTTATTTCTTTATCTATATCAAAACGGCGTTATGTATTGTTATATGATTGCTAAAAGGAAAAATACAATGTATGTGTGAAGCATAGAATATAATCGCCTATGCTTTTGCCGAGCCTTGTATTATCCTTTTTACAGTCCTTTACAAGCTTTATACTTACTTTATGAAATTCTTGAAAGACACCTGTGTTTCATTCCTAACTCAGTGGACACAGAACAGCCTACTGCAAGAGCAACTAATCAGGGATCGCCTTCGAACAATAGTATCTTACAGTTCACAATCGATTATATCTTTATTGACAATTCGGATAATCGAATCGTCATCGCCATCTATGGCTCTGGAGTAGGGTTCCACTTCCGTCATTTTGACAGTCTCGACTATTTATAAATCCTCGACAGTCGGACTGCAGTTTTAGTCTTACGCGGAGTCTCTCAAGAATTGGATATCTGGGTAGAGAAAGTGTCAAGTGCAGTGTTGTGTTAGTGCTGAGAGTGCTAACCGATCAAGGTCACGTGAGTACCGTACAATGTAGTAGCCCCGTCTTATGTTAGATTAGGTTTATGAGTATAACCTTGAGTTGAAACATAAAGCCTGAGCAGTGGAGGCGAGTATTGTAAATGGTCACAATCCAAGGCACTGCTTAAGTTCCTGCCCTAATTGTAAGAGATCATATTTGATTATTTATCGGTTGAGTAGCAGTTTCTATGATGCGTTTACCCAATAGTCCATTCAATATCATCTCTTGTAGTATTCTTCAATATTCTCCCTCTCCTCCTCCTTCTCATCATAAAATCTCCAAGATCTATATTAGACCCGTCCCGGCTTTGCCCGAGTGCAATTTCCCATGTGTATTTAGATTTAATTTCACGTTGTAATCGCTATTTCACTTATTGCTATTTTTTTACATTTTAATTTAAACACCAACGTAATTTATATATGACTAATCTTTCATACCTTTGTATCTTAATTTTTGCAACCTTTTACTACGTAATTTAATAACTTCTATATACACCGATTAATCATTTAAAAATATGTTAAATCTTTTGGCTTAAATAGTGAATAGAAATTGTGATTAACTAACTTAACATAAATTAATTTAGGTCTATTCTTGAATGTAAAAGTCAATCTAAATTAGTTATATTACAGTGGATTCCCTCACATTTTAATATTGATGGTAACAATATAGCTGACAGAGGAGCGAGAGAGGGTATAACTTATGGTATATTACGGTCAATTCCTCCCTATATATCCGACTGTTTACACTTAGTAAAAAACTATTGTTTTGTTATGTGGAAAGAGTATTTTGATAAAAGATCAAAAGAAAAGGGTATCTGGTTTAAGTCTATTCAAGCGGAATCTTTTAGAAAGCCAAGGATTGATTCAATTAATATAAGTAAGAAAGAATTAATTATATGTTTAAGGCTGCGTTCTGGTCACATCCCTTCTAACAAGTTCTTATATCTTGTAGGGAAAGTATCTCTCCCTTTTGTCCGAAATGCAACGTCATCGATGATGTTTTTCATGTTTTGATGGAGTGGCCAGAATCAGCCGCTGAGGCTTAATTTATTTAATATTAATAATTTAGGTATAGAGTAGGAGAATCCCTTACTCAGCTTTCCTAATTCTATTATAATCATCATCACGACCCTTCAATGGCCCACTGCTGAGCCGGGTCTCCTCCTCAGAATGAGGAGGGTATCAGGCCATAGTCCACCAAGCTGGCCCAGTGCCGGTTGGCAGACTTCACACACCTTTGAGAACTTTTTGGGAACTCTCAGGAGTGCAGGTTTCCTCACGATGTTTTCCTTTACCGTTAAAGCAAGTGATATTTAAGGAGGAGGGGGCCTTATCTGTCAGAGGTGTGCCCAGGATCGAACCTCGGACCTCCCGAGTAAGACTTGAAATCTCAACCACTGGGCCATCACTGCTTAATTCTGTTAAGTCAAGAACAATTTATAAATTGGTGGAGGGTATTTTTAAGAATAGACTTAATTTATAATGTTTTTTTTTTGTAAGTACTTATGTTACAGGTTAACAGAGCGACAGAGCTCATTTAAATAAAGAGAAAAAAAATTAATTTAGATCTATATGTATAGCTGTTTGATTTTAATAATTCTAAAACAACATAATGTTCTGACGAAAATAAAGATTAACAGCAACGAACAATATCTTTTAGGATTTATTAATTCGTCGTGTTTGTTAGGATCAGAATTAATTCAATCGAAGTTTAATGTTGATGAATGAGTTCCTAAGTGGATAAGTTACTTTCATTATAGACTTATGTTATTGTGCAGTTCTTAACATTTGTTTTTGATCTGTTTAAAGTAGGTACTTACCTAAAGGACTACAGATTTATCTGAAATTTCACACCAATATGATTACCATGTGATGATTATTGTCCTTCTTGGAATTTTATTCGAAACCTACCTATTCTATAATATTTCTAAACATAATCTAGGAAATGAAATTGCGGGTGTTTTCCCGTTAATATTTACTAATTAATACCTCAAGTTGTGTGTACGAAATTTCACTTCAATCAGAGGTTAGGCTATTTTTCTTAAATAATGTTCAGTTATATTGTCTTATCGTCAATAAATTATTTTTCTTTAAATTGACAAAAAGACATAAAATTTCTTCAAAATTAATAAAACCTTTAGAGTTACTACTTAAGTAATATTAAAAAAATTAATTGTTATAATTAGGCAAATTTGGGTACCTTTTACAATGTATGATAACTGAAACAAAGTACTGAAATAAGTGAACTAAATAAAATCTCAGAAACTGATAGCTTTAATATTGAAGCACAACCAAATAATATCTAGCGTTAAAAAGCCTCTTTTATTACCATCCTTTCGTTTTATACCACGATTATGTCCTTTTTATGACCGTTTTACTGTTATTTGTATCTTTTATTGGAAACGGAAACACTTTGCCAATAGGCTTCAAGTACGGTTCATGTACAAACTACTTATTTTCTTCAGTCCTCAAGTTTTATATAAAAAATACAAAGAAAACTGAATCATTATGTAGTTATCACCTAGTTGATTTTAAATAATCAATAAAAGCATAACTGAAGCGATTGTTGTTAATAATAAAATAATAATACTAGCGACCTGCCCAGGAGGAGTTTCACTTCT
The DNA here is from genome assembly GCA_905147385.1 of Limenitis camilla. Lineage (NCBI taxonomy): Eukaryota > Metazoa > Arthropoda > Insecta > Lepidoptera > Nymphalidae > Limenitis > Limenitis camilla. Next base: position 9,658,039 of record LR990240.1, read on the forward strand.
ACTATATGCATATTATATCTGTGAGGAGACGGGTTAGAATACTATTTCATTCCAATCGAGCCGCATGTGGGCCAGACATACCCCCTCCCTCTCCCATCGCAATGATGCTGCGGATCTAATAGACTCTGGCCTCGTGCTCAAGGTCCACTGAAACCGCAGCATTTTTCTCCACTCCCCCTCCCCACTCTATTTTCAAGGATGCAACGCATTGGCAAAACTGGAGGTATCTCTTGTTTTGCCGATGTATCTGCTCGTTTACACCTTATCTACCATAAAAAATATATATATACTATACATTTAAGCTTTCCTCTTGGTAAATCACTCTGACTATTAATGAAAACCGCATTGAATTCCGAAGCGTAGTTTAAAAAATCTAATTCTACGAAGATAGTGAGAAGCGACTTTGACTTTTTATACCTACTATGTAATTAAATTGCATATTTTTAAATGGCCGTCATTAGGTATTATTTTTCAAATGATCCCTTATAGAAAAACAGGTTATAAACCATACAGCTCCATCATTTGTTATCTAGTTTTCATCATTAGTTTCTTAAGAAAATGATTTATTCCTTATTATAAAATAAATATTAAAATTATATAAAAACATATAAAACAATTACATTATAAAAATCTTTGATGGCGACCTTTGAAAATTGACAAATTTAATTCTATAAAGGATAGAAATTGTATTTAAATATCTACTTCATCACTAAATTGAAGAACTTCAATAATCTCCTAATAGACCAATGTAGATAATTATTTAAACAAAAAAAATTATAGTAGGATTAAATCCATTTGAAAACCAGTGATAATTCACAATCTATGGTTTACGACATAGAATATCTTAATTGCTGAGATGCCAATTTGTACATCAATGTAAATGAAATATCAATAAATAAAAATTATTTTCAATAGATATAGTTATTTAACGAATATTTTCTGTACAATGATGAGTCAGCCATTTTGAAATATCTCCATTACTTAATTTATTCTACATGCCAAATCTAATGCGTATAGCATTCTTCCCTCACAAAACCATATTCCCTTAGTAGATTAACGTTGTAAATGATGTAATATTAGTATCTATTTGTAAATTAATATTTAAATGTACAATTTGCAACGCAGTACAATCCATCAACGTCAGAGCAGGGTTAACGCCGACGTAACGTAGACCTATAGCTTAGCCGCTTAATATAATTGAATTGACGACAGTACAATTTACAATTAAGGAATATTCTCATTTAAACTTTGTATAATTAAAAGGCCTTGGTATATTTTATCCCTATAACCAACCAAACTTCCCTACTTCTGCCTAATGTTACAATGAACTACTAAATTATAAAAAATATTAAACTACGAAGCAAAAGTTTTTGCCATCAAAATTCTGTTAGAAATACTTTTTCATAGAATCAACATATTGTATTAACTTAATTGGGAATTACATGATTTTTTACAATCTTTAGCATACCTGCACCTAGGTTATTAGCTCCAGGCAATGCTTGGCTTCTTGCGCAAAGGTATTTAGGTAGTAAAGCACTAAAGTGATAGTTTAGCTTAGTGCACATTATTATTTTTGCATGTTACTTTACATTGTAGCTAACATAAATGTAATTAAAAACTCATCATGCTCAGAGAGGAGAGAGATTTCTAAACTGCTTTTACTCACCAGTTACTTTATTGGATCACTGGAACTTTATTTGTTTAGTAAAATTTCAAATATAATATAAATAACTAAAAACTATGTTGAATTTTTATGGGACCAAATAGTAACTATTCCGCATCAAACTGAAGAAGAATCACGTAAATCGGATCATAAATCTCAGCTTAATCGGTGTACATACATAAATAAACAATACAAATCCCAAGGAACTGGAACGAAAAAAATGTTCATAAAATAAAAACTACTGAGCCTAACTATTTTAAACTTTTTTGGGACCAAATGACAACTATTTCGCGTCAAACAAAAGAAGAATCACGTAAATCGGATCATAAATCTCAGCTTAATCGGTGTACATACATAAATAAACAATACAAATCCCAAGGAACTGGAACGAAAAAAATGTTCATAAAATAAAAACTACTGAGCTTAACTATTTTAAACTTTTATGGGACCAAATGACAACTATTTCGCGTCAAACAAAAGAAGAATCACGTAAATCGGATCATAAATCTCAGCTTAATCGGTGTACCTACATACATAAATAAACAATACAAATCACAAGGAACTGGAACGAAAAAAATGTTCATAAAATAAAAACTACTGAGCCAAACTATTTTAAACTTTTATGGGACCAAATGACAACTATTTCGCGTCAAACAAAAGAAGAATCACGTAAATCGGACTATAAATCTCAGCTTAATCGGAGTACATACATAAATAAACAATACAAATCCCAAGGAACTGGAACGAAAAAAATGTTCATAAAATAAAAACTACTGAGCCTAACTATTTTAAACTTTTTTGGGACCAAATGACAACTATTTCGCGTCAAACAAAAGAAGAATCACGTAAATCGGATCATAAATCTCAGCTTAATCGGTGTACATACATAAATAAACAATACAAATCCCAAGGAACTGGAACGAAAAAAATGTTCATAAAATAAAAACTACTGAGCCTAACTATTTTAAACTTTTTTGGGACCAAATGACAACTATTTCGCGTCAAACAAAAGAAGAATCACGTAAATCGGATCATAAATCTCAGCTTAATCGGTGTACATACATAAATAAACAATACAAATCCCAAGGAACTGGAACGAAAAAAATGTTCATAAAATAAAAACTACTGAGCTTAACTATTTTAAACTTTTATGGGACCAAATGACAACTATTTCGCGTCAAACAAAAGAAGAATCACGTAAATCGGATCATAAATCTCAGCTTAATCGGTGTACCTACATACATAAATAAACAATACAAATCACAAGGAACTGGAACGAAAAAAATGTTCATAAAATAAAAACTACTGAGCCAAACTATTTTAAACTTTTATGGGACCAAATGACAACTATTTCGCGTCAAACAAAAGAAGAATCACGTAAATCGGACTATAAATCTCAGCTTAATCGGAGTACATACATAAATAAACAATACAAATCCCAAGGAACTGGAACGAAAAAAATGTTCATAAAATAAAAACTACTGAGCCTAACTATTTTAAACTTTTTTGGGACCAAATGACAACTATTTCGCGTCAAACAAAAGAAGAATCACGTAAATCGGATCATAAATCTCAGCTTAATCGGTGTACATACATAAATAAACAATACAAATCCCAAGGAACTGGAACGAAAAAATGTTCATAAAATAAAAACTACTGAGCCAAACTATTTTAAACTTTTATGGGACCAAATGACAACTATTTCGCGTCAAACAAAAGAAGAATCACGTAAATCGGACCATAAATCTCAGCTTAATCGGAGTACATACATAAATAAACAATACAAATCCCAAGGAACTGGAACGAAAAAATTTTCATAAAATAAAAACTACTGAGCCTAACTATTTTAAACTTTTATGGGACCAAATGACAACTATTTCGCGTCAAAAAAAGAAGAATCACGTAAATCGGATCATAAATCTCAGCGTAATCGGTATACATATATGAAAAAGAATATACCAATCGAATTGAGAACCTCCTCCTTTTTGAAATCGGTTAAAGAACTGCCCAACCTTCCCCATTCCCTCCTTAATATAAGTTGCTTAGTTTTAATGTATTTTGTTTATGTTTATTGTGATATTAATATCTCGCAAGAACAATGAAATTTTCAAGTTCATACATGCGTAATAATAATAAACCAACAAACCGATCAACCAAACTGACATTTAAATTTATATATGTAACATTTATTAAAAAAATCATTAATTCATCTAGTTGCTAATTGTAACAGTCAACTTAAGTAAACAATACCTACTAGACTATTTTTGAAACTCGTTAAAATTTAAATCGTATAAATCAATAGTATTTAGTTTTCCGTCTAGACAAGTCGAAATGTAATTTAATTGGGAAACAATAATACTTCTTTTGTTGTCTGCCATACTGTGAAGTGATTGTACTCTCAAACGAATTGAAAACGTATTCGCAGTTAAATGTTTCATTTGCCTATTTTATACTTCGATAGTTATAAAAGGTAATATTTGTTTTTTTATCTAGAAACAATCATTTTAAATAAATGCAATTGTTGTCACCAGTATAGAATCTTATCATCTAGGGTCTGGGGGCACGATAGTGCCCCGCCGAGACGAGCCAAGCGAAACGTAAGGGCACTAATTCCTTTTCTCAAAGCGCTTCGTCGTTTTTTTGAACCCTCATAACTTGGGTTTGGATTATACCAGATAAACAAAATTCTTGGGATAATATCAGTAGTGTTTCGTCATTGACTGCCTGATAATAAACTTAATTTTACAAACTCTTCACCTTAGTCATATGTGGCTTGGCCTTTTCGTAACCATCTTATAAATTTAATTATATTCAAATTACTACAATTCATTATTTTTCTGTTATACAACAGTTCTTTTAGTAAAAAAGCCAAGCCGCATATATTGACTAAGGTATAGAGTTTGTGAAGTTAGTAGCTCCTTCAGAGCCAGTCACACCAACCCCGCATAACCTTCCCAAGTCCCCGCTTGGGAAGGTATCTGTAAGCAGATTGCTCCGGGTATACAAAAAAAAAGGCGTGTAGAGTGAGAAGGTTGGGTCTATATGAGATCTGATATCATTTTGACAGAGCGATGTATGGTCTCGTCTTGGCTATATTTTATTGAAAATGTATTTGGTGGGATCATATTATTATATTTGTCTCTTTGTGATAAACTCAATACCATTAAATAGATTTTCATGTGGTTTTCAGCAATATACAGAAGGATTTATGGGGAAAGAATTTTATAAATGCAAATTGTCATGAAAATCAAAATATCGGAAAAAATTCAAGCTTGCATCAAAAACGATGACAGCCGGAAAGCTGATAACGTATTTAGAGAAGGCGTTGTCCACGTTAAAGTAATAAAAATATCTCTGCCAGACCGACCATTGCAGGTGCAGCCATGGTAATAATGTTGCTTTGTTATTAGTTTAGGTTCTCTTCTCTCTTTCTAAATTCTTCACCAGCACTTAGACCACTAGCCAAATTAGTTTTTAGCTAACTAGCAAACCTGCAAGTGCTTGTTTTTAGTTCAGGTCTTATTTTATTATTATACCTTAAGGAGTGTAAGTTTTACAAGGTAAAAATTATCAATAAAAAATTATAGTAATTCCCCGGGATTCCAATGAACCTTTATCTAACCCTAGGGTTCAAAGAACAATTGAGAAAAACAATTGGGGTCTAAGAAGTGAAGAATATAATCTTTATTTATTTTATTTATTTATTCTTTTTGCACAAAATAAAAACAATGTACAAGGGCGGACTTAACGCTATTACAGCATTTTCTACCAGCCAACCCAGAATTGTGCAAGAGAGTAAACAGTAGGCGTGCACAAAAAGTAAAAGCAAATTATAAATAAATATAACTAAAAATAAATATATACACAAAATATTAATACATGTATAGATATAGATACACAAACATATATATAATATATATATATATATATATACACAGTACAATACTAGTATACTAAATATTAACATGGAACTATGATTAATACATTCAGATAGTAGATTTTTTTAAATAAAATTCTTTCACCTGTTTCTTAAACGAGTTTCGCGAAGGAGCATTTTTGACAGATTCAGGTAACTCGTTCCATAATTGTACAGCCGCTACTGTAAATGAGTTAGACATGAACCCGGAGTGGTGAGATGGCGTACGCAAAGTGAGGCGATCAGAAGAACGTAGTGACCTGTCATGTGAAGAAGAGAGTAAACTAAATTTAGAAGACAAATAGGTGGGAGAGCTTGGTTCATTTAAGATGGAATAAAGAAGGCATAAAAGTCGGGTATTCCTGCGGTCTCGAATTGGGAGCCAGCGAAGCTTTTTCCTGAATTCCGACACATGGTCATATTTACGAAGGCCATAGATATAACGAATACAAGTATTAAGTAAACGTTCAAGCTTATTTAAGTATTCTTCATTCAAATCAAGGTAACACGCATCACCATAATCAATAATGGGCAGCAAAAGGACATTAACTAAGTGTTTTTTTGTAGATGTCGGTAAAAAGTGTTTGAGACGCATCAAAGAATGAAAAGTGGCGTAAAATTTCCGAGACACCTCCTTTACTTGTTCACACCAGTTGAACCTATTGTCGATAATAATACCAAGATTCTTGACACTACTGCTTAAATTGATTGGAATGTTATTATACATCAATTTTGGTAAGGATAATAAATCTAGCTTAGCCAATTGCTGGTGGCTTCCAACTATTATGGCCTGACACTTATCAGGGTTTACTGCAATGCCGAACTTTACTGACCATGTGTGTATGCGACGAAGATTTTTATTCAGTGAATCAATGGTCCCAGTGATACTGCTGATATCGGCATGTTCATAAAGCTGCAAGTCATCGGCGTACAAGTGGTAGTGAGAAGTTATTATAGGAACAATGGAGTTTATGAAAATTGAAAACAGGATGGGAGACAATATACCGCCTTGAGGAACGCCGGCAACCGTGTCACACCAATCAGAAAATGACTGACCAATCCGGACAGATTGCCGACGTCCTCGAAGATAAGAAGAGAACCAGTCTACCACAGAATCTGATAAGTTAGCTTGGGTTAATAAAGCTAGGAGAAGGTCATGATCAACGGCATTGAAGGCGTTACTGAAGTCAATAAGAACGAGTACTGTGACGTTTTTATTTTCCATGCCTAGCCTAATATCATCAGTGACCTTCAACACAGCAGATGTAGTGCTATGACCCGCACGGAAGCCAGACTGAAGTGGATTGAACAAGTCGCATTTTATAAAGTAATTTGAAATCTGTTTGTAAGCAATAGACTCTAGTATTTTGGAAAGAAACGGGAGGACTGTTATGGGCCGAAAATGTGAAGGCAGCATGGGATTTGTATTTTTTGGTAGTGGGAGAACAAAAGCCTTGCGCCAAATATCTGGGAATTTACACGAGGTTAAGGAGTAATTAACGATATGAGTTATAGTGGGAATTAGTAAATCTAAGATGAGACTAATCATAGTGCGACTTATTCCATCACATCCCACAGCCTTTGATGTAATTGAGAGAATGGTTTTCCTGATATCAGTGTCAGTAACTGTTGAGAAAACGAAAGCAGGGAGATTTATTTTCGGCAAATTATGTATTTCGGAAAGAGTTTCACACTTAATATAAGGGTCTAGCACTGAAGGTGATGAAAAGTGAAGATTGAGCTTGTTTAAATCTATATGGGATTCAGCAGGAGATGTTTGTAATTTGCCAATGCCGAGGGACTTCAAAAATTTTAAAGCGCCCTCGGGAGAAGAGTCACGTATTTTGTTAAAGATATAACGGCGTTTTAATTTTCTACACAATTGATTGCATCGATTCCTTGCAGCTTTATACTCAGACCAATTTAGTTCAGTCCGTTCTTTCTTATAATTACGAAATGCTTTGTCCCTTTTCGCTCTTGCTTTTCTTAGATCCTCATTAAACCAAAGTATCGACTGGTTTTTAATTTTAACTTTATGCAATGGAGCATGCTGATCAAACAGTTTTGTCACATTCGAGCTTAAAAAATTTACTTTGTCATCAAGTGTATACAAGTTTTCAACTTGCGACCAATTAATACATGAAGCGTCATTAATAAGTTCTGTAATATCGAGATCGCGATAGCTTCTTAATAGCAGTATTTTTGGCTTTGGTTTGGGTATTTTAAGTTTGTAAGAGGCAAAGATTAAATCGTGAAGTGAAAATTCGGGAGCTGGAAATTGACCAAATTTAGAAACAATGTCAACGTGTGACGTTATAATTAAGTCCAGTAATGTGTCTGGCGCATCTTTAGGATGGTGTGTAGCATTTAGTGGCAAAAAATGGAGATTAAAGGATTGTAGCAAGTGCAAAAGTTTGGCCGAGCGATAGTCATCCTTAAGAAGACAAGTGTTCATGTCTCCCATGACTATAATTTTGTTATAGTTAGACATAAGGTCATCAAAAGTGCATTCTAATGAGGAAAAATAATTAATGCTAGGGGGACAATAAATTACACCAAGAGCTATTTTAACACCAAAGTCAATTTCAATAAAGAGATATTCAGGGGACGCACTGTATAAGGAATTGGATTGACAAATGATTTTATAAGGAATATGACTTTTAATGTATATAGCAACTCCACCACAATTTTTTCCAATTCGATCATTCCGTATCAATACATAGTCAGGGATAGAATAACAAGCTGAGGGAAGCGACGGTTTCAACCAACTTTCAGATATAAGAACAACATGGATGAATGCCTGGTTGAAAGTACTGTATAGGTCTGAAAAATGGCCTGGGACACTCTGAGCATTAATGTGACAAATGTTTAGATTTTTGCGAACAGATGAAAACTCGTTTGACAAGATCTCTCCGAGTGTCAGAGAATTACTGTCTAAACTAGTGAAAGAATTATTGCTACTACTAGTGGCAGTGTAAAAAGATTCAGAACTAGAATTCATAGTTTTGTATATAATTATAAAATACAAACAAATAAATAATAAAATAAATTATTGTATAATAATAATATTAATAATAAGACAATATAAAAAAATTTGAACCAACAACAACTGACTATATTGCACAACCTGAGGGGCCTTACAATGTAAAATACTATATAATAAACATTAAAAAAATGGCATAACTTATACTATTGATGAGATAAAAAAAAAATTATCCTATTAACAAAAGAGGTACACCCGTGGCATGAGTTTATCATATTATTTTAGGCATTACATCTGATATTGTAATGATAATTAGTAACTAACGACGTTTAACAATTTATACATCTGATAAAAACAAAGTAAGAGAAAAAAGAAATGTTTACTTAAAATAGTAAGTATTTACATTATAAATAAAAATTTAACATAAATATGTGAAAAAAAACACCGATCTTAACGTGAGATAAAAAAAAAAAGAAAAACAATCTCACACATTGACTTAAAATCTCGTATTGTAAAATGTTGAAGAGAAATCCGGAAAAAAAAATCAAAGAATCAAAATCAACCTGTATTAGTAAAAATAAAGAATGCATACTTGTAAATCTACTAGGAAGTTATGTAAAAAAACAATTAATGTTTAAATGTTGTTCCACACTTGTCAGACAAAAGTAATATTCAAAATAATAATAAAAATAGTAGGTATATTAAAATAAAAATTAATTCAGTACCCGCGAGTTGTTGTGCAACTACATAAACGTAAACAGTAAAATAGTGTAAACATTAATATAAACAATTGCCACGGGATATTAAAACATTTTTTTAAAGTAAGAAGTGAAGAGCATTATACAATTAGTTTGTTCTTTTACGGTTTCCTTGCCAAGGGACGCCGGACCTGTCTCCTACTGACATCAGGAAGTGGTTGAGGACTAATTTTTGTTCGTTCAGAAGCAGTGGATTTTTCAGCTGAGAGTGCAACTGGCGACGTATTTGAAAGCAGCTTTAAACATTCGTCATAATCATTCTGTGACGTCACTCGTCTGCGTTCATTGTTTGGCAGTTTAATATATATTACACCATTGAGTGTCCAAGTGTTTGTGATGCCAAAACTTTTCCTTGCTTTTAAGAAGATGGATTGACGGGTTTTTGTTAAGAATTCACTCAAGAGGACTGATGATGACTTCAACTTTTTTTTGTTACTCCAAATAAGGCTTTTTATCTTAAAGTCATTAAAACGTACAACAATGGGACGGATTTTAGTGTCTGATTTAACTCCTAGCCGATGGCAGTATTGAATAGCAGATGGCTGAATATCAGAAATACCCATTATTATTTGAATTGTACTTAAGACAGTTGAAACCAAGTTCTCACCCTCGGATTCCTGAATGCCACCAAATAAGAGGGCATTTTTTCTAGACATATTATCAACCTCATCTATTTGAGCTGCTAAATTTGAAATGAGAGACCTCAGGAGATCCAGGATGTTCCACACAGACGTCTTAAATTCTCTGAACTCATTTGCAAGTTTATCTAAAGTGGTTTTATTAGAATCGTTACTGCTAGTGATCTTCAGCTGTTTCTCAAAATCGGTCATACGGCTACCCAGTGTTTCGGCAATACTCCGGTGAACTTCTAGAATATCTTCTAGTCTAGCCATTTTGTATAAAAGTTCAGGTTACAACATTAGTTGGAAAAGTAGTAGGCCAACAGGTGAGTGCAATGTTTATGATATTGTGGCCATGAAAACCACTATTAAGTGCAATTAACGATAGATACACTTCACTACACTAATTAAATTCACTTTTTACTGTAAAATATTTGTTTTTAAGTAAATAAATCATAAAATGTTATAGAGAGCGTAAACAAAAATATGTATACTTTATGGCGCCTACCCTCCAAAGTCTTTGTAATGTTTTCTTTGTAATAACAGTCTCTAGATAGTTCCTCCCTATTTTTAATTTTTGGTCGATTTCAAAAATAGGAAATAGGTATTTGTAACACCAATAGTTATCAATCTGTCACGATTTTAAATCTGTTGTTGTATCACTCACTTCTTGGGTCCGGCAAGGAGTTTGTTGAGGCATGTCCAGTATTATATTATATGTCAACCTGCCCCCACTTCGCCCATGTGCAATTAACCACATCAAAATATTTTGCTACATACATGCCGAACTGCTATACAAACTTTCATCCCCTATAACAACTCCTTCAATCTCTAATGTATCTCTGTACCAAATATCATCAAAATCAGTAGCCGTGCATAAGTTATGTCTCTTGTGATGCCTTTATGCTTTAAACTAGATATTTATTATACTAGAATGAGATGTGGTTGATTGATCAAGTACCTCAGACCTAAAATTCTAAGTGGTCTTCGAGCCAAATAACTTTGAGAAACTCTGGTCTCAACAATAGAGGTTAAAACGAATTTTATTATCCTCATTACATGCTAATATAATATCTCGCATACAGCCAAGAACTCAAAATTTAGTTGAAAGTGTAGCGCAACAACAATTAGTAAACTTAATTAGTTTAGAACATGTTTTAATTAACATACCGGAGAGTTCTAGATAATTTACCCTTTATAGTTTAACTCGAATTTACGTCACGTGAATATGAGTATAGACGTAGATTATCTTTTATATATGCTAGATAGTAATACTATCGAAAACGATGTATTGGCTAGCAGTTCCGTTTCTTATGTCAAGTGATTTCACACAGATATCATTGGCTGTGTGCGAAAATGTAAATATGATTCAATTGAAAAGACGTTTTCAAACAAATTCCTAATAATAGTTTTAAATGAATGTTTTCCCTTTTAATTGATTTTTATTTTTTTCCCTTATACTGCACGGTATAACTTGAACAAGACTGACTTATTGAAAACCAGTGCAAACAAAATATTGTTACGGGCTTGCTCTTCCTGGCGCCAAGCCTGTTCTTGCATCATGGCTGCTATTTGCTCCTTGAATCACCTCCACTACCACTACCACTCGCGCTCGAGCTTTCTCCTTGCTCCACTTTCGCCATAAAACGTGTGGTCACTCCTTCTTTTCCGCTCCTCGGTACCCACGGCATCTTCCAATCCCACTTCTGACACCAAATGTTACGAGCTTAAGTTCTAGATTAAAATACGGGTGTGGAACTGTGCAGATTGAAGAAAAGGACTCTAAATATTGGAGACTGAATTGAATCAGGCGTTACTTTGCGGAAATTCATGATTTAAAAGGAAGGCTGCAAGGTAACCTTTTGATTCCTTTTAATATTGGAGACGTTTAAATAGTACGAGACCGTAGTGTAGGGTTATTATTGTGAAGATTTAGTTGGACTTTGTGCACAGTCTAAATAAATCCTTTACCAACGAAACATCTATCAATTTATTCCAATCCAGAACAGAATCTCTTATCAATATGTACGTCTAAATTGTTCAATTCACGACGACGTTTATTCGTTCGTGACGTTTGACGACAGCTCTTGCGCTGCAAATGTCTGTAATTTTATAATATGTCAGGTATACATGTAGACAACATATATAAGTTATATACTATATGTAAGTTTCTCTGGTGTTGTCACGCAGTGTACATGGAAGATAGTATTATAGTGTCGTGGTTAAGGTTACCGTTCGGTTCACGTAAGTTTACTTCATTATCTACTGTAGTTAGTGTTCGGGCAGCAAAGGGGAGAGTTGCAATTAGCTGCCCGTCTTTCCGTCTAAACTGAATGTTATTATCATATCTTGTGTGTTACTGCGCAGTATAGCTCACATATTGTTAGCAAATGGATCGGTAAAACATAGAAGTATCATTTACAGTTTTTCTTTTTTAGAAAAGCAACGCAATGGCAAGAGTCTCATCGTTAAGGAAAATAATATAACGATATCGGTTTCTTTTGGCAGATTACTATTACTTTTATATAATCTTTTAGATCTAGTTTGGTATATTGAAAATTTAAGGATAAAGAGATAGACATATATTTAACGACTTCAAAAGTTCTGTAAAAATATTTAAATTTTAGGTATAACTAGCTGACTCGGCAATCGTTGCTTTGCCATATAAATTTAGGTTGGGGGCCACCCGTGTCACTTAGGGGAATGAAAAATAGATAGTAGCCGATTCTCCGACCTACTCGATATGCAAACAAAATTTCATAAAAATCAGTCGAGCCATTTCGGAGGAGTATGGTAACTAACATTGTGACCCGAGAATTTTATATATAAGATGTTTCAGAACTAAAAATTCTAAGAAAAACTTATAAGCAAACTGACAAACGCGTAAGCATATAATGAATATTTTCTATAGGTTTAATCCATCTTTCTAATAAATTAAAACATATTTTGGAATCTGAGAAACGAGTAGATAAAATTTTGTATTTAAAAGATAAGTTGTTCTATATAGGTTTTTTTTTTCTAAAAATAATAATAAAAGCCCTTTATTTCCATAACCCATTTAAATATTTAAAAAAAAACATTTTTATTTATGTTAGTTGGTTATTAGTGTTCACTATATATTCATTTAATAATTAGATTTTGGTTTGATAGTAAGTAATCATTTTTGTGCTTCTGGGTTCCTCTTTGGGTGAAAGCCTCCTCCAACTTTTTACTCTTCTTTCTGTCAGTTCGTTTTTTCGAAAACAACGATACAATATCACAATCTAGATGAAAGGTATCTTAAAATACTGAAATTCAACCACTCAGGTAATTTGTTTAAAAGTAGGCTTTCTGTCAAGTACTTACAGTTAATACCACTTGATTCCCTACAAAAGTAAAAAAACCGATGGAAAAAGTTAAGTTATAATACATTAAAGCTTTTATATAACGATAACCACATCGAACCATCAATAACATTCCTGATCTAACCCAGTGTCCATCTGCCTACCATTTGTAAGCGTCACGGTTAATCACACTACGATTCAAAGGAAAATCATACCTATTTGTATAATATAGATCCCTAATAAATAAAGCTGTGGATAAAATACTAACTAATTAAGTATGCTATCTACCTAGTCACTATAAAATTTAATTCAGGATTTTAGGTTAATAAGTGTAGTAAATCCACCAACGAGCTCTCTTTATTGATTGACAACTTGTAAAAATAAACTAATATATATGTATGTGTCAGAAACTAACTACTTAAGATCTCTTACTATTATGACAGGAACCCAAGCAGTGCCTTGGACTTGCGACCAAGGTGTAGGCTTAAGGGATCCCTTTAAGCAATTACAACACTCACCTCCACTGCTTAGTTTCACTGTTTAAGCCTAAGAATAGACTAACAAAACCTAATCTAATACCAGGCTAACCTAACCTAAGGCTAACCTAACTCACACCTCCGACATATATATTGGAGTTCCGTACTTCTCAAGAAAAAAAAGGAACTCTCATAGGGTCACTTCTAAGTCCATCTGTCTGTAAACTCCTTTATCTCTGGAAAATCATGCATGCTTTAATATTTCTAAACGTCTAAAGCTGCCTCTACACAATCGTCGATTACAGACAATTACAAGCGAGCTTACTCGCCTGTACTCGCCGATCATCGTCTGTGATCGCCTGCGATCCGTGAGTTGTCGGTTTTTCGGACACACATCAAAGGGAATCGCCGGTTGGTTCGTTGACGTGTCCACGCAATCGGCGATTATTCAACGTCGGACGGTGAAGGTATCAACTTATTGTTTTTATTTTCAGCGAATTATATTAATTATTAGTTAATAATTATCTTATAAGTGCTGAGTAATTATTATTGACATAATGGTTTGAAGTGTCAGTAGCTCAGTGGCTCGGGCGTTGGATTCAAGATCAACAAGTCGTGGGTTCAAATCCCGGACATTGGACTACTGACGTGGCCTACTCCTGACACAAGCTATTTATTAGCTTACTAGGAGGGGTAACGGGAATACTAGTAGTATGTGATCCATACTGCTAGTAATCTTTAAAAAAAAAAAAAAAATGGTTGTCTACCGCAATTAAGAAAATGGATGCAGCAGCAACATATTCCACGATCAAACAATCGGCGATCATCATCGCCGATTGTGTACAGGTACCTTAAAACCTAGTATTATTTCTATTGACATTAAAAAATACATTTTATTACAGCATTCGTAAAGGAAAAATTCTATAAATTCCATTTAAATTTTCTTTTATAAGTTTTTTAACAAATAAAGCTTTATATAAAGCTTACTTTAAAAAGCATCTTATAAAGAATTCACATTTATACGTCAATCCGAGATGTAAATCAAGAACATATACCTATTTTATTTGTCGAAACTCGACTCGTAACAATATGTCAGCTAGACTCAATAGTAAGTAGAAAAATTTTTCCAATTTATTTTATATCCATATTTGGTTTTCAGACTATAAGCTCAGTAAACGAAACCTTTGAAAGGTTTCGTTTACTGAGCTATCACTCATGACTCGTATACATTTGTTTTAATGAAATATTGGTTAGAAAATTGGTATAATATAAATGCAAATATATGAGAGAAGTCTCTCAGTTAAAATGTAGTTCCTGCTTTGAGAGTTAGTGTCTATTAAATAATATAAAATTCAACGGAAGTAGAAACCTAGAATTCTTTAAAATTTCTAGAAAATGTATACAAAACCGAGTCATATGTAATATCTCAAAGATTCTTTAATACACACATTTCTTGTGAAACATTATTTCCTAGGAATTGAATGCAATTCCAAGATGACACTGGGATGTATATAAAATTATTACTACCTTACAAAATTTTCTGTACATAAGAAAAATTTAAACACATTTTATGAAAATAACTTTTACGGTAAACGAACTTTTAAATTGATGGATATAATTATTATCTGATACGAGAAACTAATCTGGTTCAAATAAAGATACGCCACACGTATTTTACTATGCTGGCTATTCCTACTGACGTTCCGAAATTACATTTCCTATAACTATTTAGAAAATTATTAGATTTTCTAGGCTAATATAATAGTAATGTAGTATGTAAGTACACACTTACATAAAATAAATATGATTAACTTTTTCTGGAGATTATTCTAAAAATATTTTTAATGGAGAGTATTAGTGAGTTAACTAGTAACCTTTGTTTGTTTGATACGCTTTCACGCTTAAACCGCTGATCCGCTTATGATGAAATTTCGTATAGAGAGCGACTAGAGCTAGGGAAAGGACATAGGCTATGTTTTATTAAAAATAGGATTGAAAGGGATGAAAATTCGCGGTTAGATTAAAGCCGCATATAGCGATATAGCAATAGGGAACGAATGTTTGTATGGGAGTTCGTCATATGTATATAAGTTACAAATTAAAATGTAAAATGAAACCTAAGTACACGTAGTAAATTGCACTAGTTATTAATATATCGCTGACTCGTACGTTACAGATACAAATATACACATACAAGCAGTTTGAAAATGTTTATTTCTCCCAAAGCAAACTCAGTTCAGTAGATTGCTGCAGCCAAATCCCGCAATCAAGAAAAGGCTTTCCTCTTAAGTAGCACATAAATAAATTGCTGTGTTAAGACTGTTAAATGTTGCTACACTTTGGATCTGATGAGACAGACTTACCACTACTTTAATTTACCAATACTTTGAAGTTATAAAGTTTTATTTAAAAAAAATATTAAATGTTTTTTTAAGGTACCTTTAGAACTAAATTTTGAAAATTCCTTAGATTTTTTTTTATTACTGCATGCACTGCAAGAAATTATATATTATATTTAAAATATTCGATTTAAGATTGTTTAATTGCTTGACTTTTACTTTCACAAAACTATATTTAACTTAGAATTACTCTTATTTCTGATTTTCATGTAAAACCTTAAAAAACTTATTCTTTCACCTTATTCCGAAAAAGACATTTAATTTACTCAATGCAATACTTTTGGAAGAATGCTGAAATTCTATGCCATTAAAGAGAAAATATGAGCTTGAGGAAGCTACCATTGTTTAATAAAGGTTTTTTATTTTTATTTATGGTCCACAATTATCTTCTCTTAAACTGTTCAACAAAAACTATTGTATGATATCTATTGAATATAAAGGAGGAAGCAAGAATACAAATAACCGCATAGCATATTAAAAAGGCATCTGCAAAAGAATCTAAAACCATTTTAAAAAATCATAAATCTTAAAAACTTCATTACTTACGTAACCGCGAGTTGGTTTTCTAGCAAGTCGCAGCCACCGATGTTTACGGTTTAAAAGGTTACTCGTAAAATATTGCTGTTGGCAACATTTTATGTAGTTCTTTTAACTCGAGTAAGTGCTTGAATGCTTTTTAATATATTCAGCTTTTTGTAAACAGAGAATCTATACCTATAAATAGAAATGAGGTCAATAGATATTGTATCCCGTATTTATTTTTCCTGCACTTAGGCATTTTAAGGAATTCCTTTTTTAACCATTTTAACAAAATAAAACTTTTTATCGAGTGACCTTACAAAGAACCTGAGAGCTATTTCTGTCTGGAACCAGAAAGTTCGTATACCGAATCCTATAGCGAGATTGTAATGGAGCTTTGAACACTAGCTAATCTTGAACCTCTCTATCTATTGATGAAAATCACATTAAAATTCGTTTTAAAATATCTTATAGCATACAGACAGCGGAAGTGACTTTATCATATACTATTTAAATACATGAATAAAAGGCCAAAATATTATGACAATGATTAATCACTTTCTGTAAACTTAAAAAAATAAAATTCTCTCATATACCTATTACAGTAAGTTCTACATTTTTTATTCACAAAAGAGGTGAGCCTAGAAGTAAAAGAAAACAAATTTAATGATTTTTTTTATGATAGACAAGGGACAAACGAGCATACGGTCCACCTGATGGAAAGTGGCCACCGTCGCTCATGGACATCGACAAAATGAGAGGGTATCTCTTGTTTTATCGATGCGTTGCCGCCTCGAAAATAGAGTGAGGAGGGGGAGCGAAGAGAAGACTGCTGCGGTTTCGATGGACCCCGAACAAGAACCCGGTGTTCATTGGAATCGCAGCAGTAATGGGATGGGAGAGGGAGGGGTAGATCTGGCCCACATGCGGCTCAGCCGGAACGCGTCAGAGACACTTGGCGGTCGGATTCGCATGCTGGTGGTCGCAAGCCAGTCGGGGGACAGATCCCCTACCACCAAGGGGGTGCTGGGTTACTCGGCTCTTACGAGATGCTCTCCCAGCGGCTGAGGGGATTTGTATTCTAGCCCGGCCCCTCACGGGTGAAATGTTTTTATTTTCTAGTTTTATTTTAATTAATCAATTAATTTTTTATTTTTTTATTTACGACTTTTTAGTGAAATTATCAAAAATAAATTTGGAATATACGACAAGTCAAATCCAACTGTATTACAAACATAAAATATGTTTATACGTGAGATCCATTTTTAAAAATTTCAGAAATATTTTTTACTGGAAAAACTACCAGGACTCAAAATCCACAAGCAAAAGCTAGTACAGCAAAACCATTCTTTCATACAAAATTTTAATTTCCTCTAAGGTTTCCTTTTTTATTTCCACTATATGATGTCAAGACGAGTAATACTAGAAAAGGATTATTTTATTTTATTTCCTTTGTTCTCGAGCTTCTATGTCGGGAATGTGAATTAAGTTTAAATCACAAGAAAGAAATATCTGATGAAATACTATATGATACTTATACTTGATATTTTTAAGTCAATTTTTAACAATATAGAAATTGTTTATATCGAATAAAAACCATGTTTAGTGTAAAGCAATTAATACAAGAGAAAAATGTAATCGCCAGTTAACTCCAGATTGTTACTATTACTGATACGTTGCTTGTCTTAAAAGAATATGGAAAAAATGAAGAATAAAATGGTGCAGCTCCAGGTAAAAGATTGTTAGAAGTCCCTAAAATACTCATGAAAAGGCAGAAGATAGAATCTGGCTTACATGCGGTGCTACTAGAATGCATCTTAGTTAAGTTTTATGCTTGACTAATTGCAAAGAAGAATCTATTCAAACTTCATTAACAAAACAGTGATAAACAAATATTAGTAATGGAAGTGTGAACTAACCTAGTTTCGACTTTGTAACACATTATTATCCAGCACTTCTAAAAAATCGTAAAATTCTGAAATCTCAGCCTCTGGCACTCATTAATTCAGACGCAAATCTAAGCTGTTGCTCGCAGAAATAGTATTTAAGTTGTAGAAATGCTAACGAATCTTGCTCTTGCTTAAACTTCATACTTTCCACTTCGTCTTAAGAGATAGTTGACTTGTGGATAAAATACTGGATTTAGGACTCGGCTACCTTGAAGTAATTAAGCACAGTTTGTCAAACGTTGACGTAATTATGTTTATTTCTGTCGTGTAAAATATTGTGGTTGTTTCTTTATTTATTTACAAACCCAAGCAACTGATATTTATGTATAATTCACTAATAGAAAGAACGATAAATAAATAAGAAGAAGAAGAAGTTGTTACGAAACGATTACACACATTTATTTAACTTCACATTTTTAAGAAATCCCTTATTAATTCATCACAATATTTTTTAATGTATTTAAAGTACTTGGATAGTATAGACAAATATTTTTACATAACTAAAGCTTTTTTCATTGTAGTAGATAGTCCACCTGATGTTAAGTGGCCACCATCGCTCATAAACATCGGCAAAACAAGAGATACCCTCTTGTTTTGCCAACGCGTTGCATCCTCTAAGATAGAGTGGGGAGCGGGAGTTAAGAAAAAAAGCTGCAGTTTTAGCGAACCCTGAGCAAGAGTCCAGAGTCCACTACATCCACAGCATTCATAGAATGTGAGAGGGAAGGAGTAAGTCTGGCCCACATGCGGCTCGACCGGAACGCGTCGCAAGCCAGTCGGCTGGGTTACTCAGCTCTTACGAGATGCTCTCCCGCGGCAAAAGGTAATAGTATTATAGTCCGTCCCCTCAAGGGAAAAAATTTATTCGTCTTAAAGCATTTTATATGTCAATCCCAAATTTCCTTCTCTTAATATATAAAAGTATAATAAAAATCTTAAAGCCTCAGATGTGATTATGAGAATTTTCAATTAATTAAAAAATTAACATGTTGTTATTCTCCGTTTCCAAAGGTAATGATATTTTCTTTCGCAAACACATGATATTATATAAAATCATATTTGACTTCATCATATAACGCTGAGTAAAATATTTGAGTCATAACACCGATGGGACGTGACCGGCCTCTCTTTGTCCCCAAACCCTTTCAACAATCTATGAGTCCGCAATTAGTTAATAAGAGAACCATTATTTAGTTTGGGAATAATACAATTAAATATAAAGTTCCGTTTGTTTCAGGTAATTCAAAATTTCAATCTGCTTTACAACTTTGTTTGAATTTCATTGAACGACCTTTTCATTTATTAATTAGTAGAGAACGTGTAGATTTCGTTGTAATCTGTTTTTTAATATTTTAGGCAAATTGGATTTCTACTTTCCATATTACGTTAGTAGAAGGATTTATTATTTAAGTCTGATATCTACGTTCTGTAATATTTTCTCTATAAACAGTATTATATATATCGAGAGAGAGAGAGAGAGAGAGCAGATCTGGATGAATTAATGAACCGAATCTAATGATTCTGTAGTTTTTGAATAGGAACCCAGGCTGTGCCTTGGAATTGTGACCAATGTGTAGGCTTAAGGTATCCCTTTATCCGGGTCTCACTGTTTGTCTTGAGATAGGTTATCATACTAAGGCTAACCTAACCTAACATAAACCTAACCTAACCTAAACCTAACCACATTAAAATACAATGTAGGGACTCACAAAAAACAAGACGCAAGAACTTGTTCACGATCTTGATCATGATCATGCACATGATCCTTAGTCCGGGAGGTCCAATATCCGTGATATAGTGATATACTATGTATGATATAGCGATATACTATATATGTTACACTTCAACTCCAGGTGATGTTCACTCAAACAGACTTGTCGAGAGGCTAAAGTGTACCTCGTCAGTCGGGGAATATAAGGGGACTAGAAAATGGTAGCAATGTCCCTCCACTAGTGGAGAGAAATAATTCAACAAATAGGAAATATGACGATGGCGTTCCGATTAATCGACAATCGACTACTCGTTTGAAGCTATCAAAAAACGTTGAATAAAGTGCCGTAGATGTCGCTCGTATTCCGATTGTTCGATAATCGTTTACTCGCTATCTAAAATCGTTGTCGATGAACGAAAAAGTATGTCGAAAACATTAAGAGGGGTTATATACTGAATGGACAATACGGTAAACGCAACGTAGACACTGCTTGATCTCTTAAATTACGCCTCCACGGTCCAAGTTTTCTGTTTAAACCTAAGGTTAGGTTAACTTAACCCAATCTCAATCTTTAGTAGGCACTGTAGATTTCCGCTATGAACCTTCTGGCTTCGTCAAATCAGCATCAAGATACCAAACTATAGTACTGTCATGCAAACTACGAATGTAAAGTATCGTCTTGATTTTGAATATACAAGAATCTATAACTGACTTCCATGTTCGTTATTAATAAAGCTTAATATAATACACTAATCGACCCTGATAGCTTTGCTAGAGTAGATGTTAGACATGTTAAATATGAATAACTTATAATGTGATTTAAATGAAACAACGTCTATATTTTTTATTTGACCTGCACCAAAATTCGTGTAGCATTTTTACGCACATACAATACACATAGAGAGACAAAAATTTTAAAAAGTATTACCTCCGTTGACTTGTATTGTTGGTCTTCTGTGTAACACATAAATACAGACAGAAAAAAAAACGCTTTACCTTAGAGTAAGAATCTTAGCGAACATACAATAAACATGGGCTTGTTTTAACTTTATTTATTTCGTTTTATACCTGCAGTTTTATGTCCAGTAGAATCAGAGTGCGTTTGTATCACTTTCTCTCGTCGTAAAAAGGCACTCGAGTTTGCGAGTCATTGGCACTGCACTCAGAGGTATAAACAATTAAAATGTAACGATAATCGTAAATTCAAGATAGCGTGTCGCTTGTAACAGAAGACTTTGTATCTTTTTTAAAATATGGAGCATCAAACTTAAAGAAAACAAGACAGATCGAGTAGATGTTTAGCCACATAAATTAATTTCTGGAGAGGGCCACCCTTATTACCTAGGGGTAAAAAAATTGACTACGACCTACCAAATATACACAAAAAAAAATCATGTAGGTAAACCTGTCAAGCTGTTTCGGAGGATGGAAATTTATCATGTTCGGGATAATTGTAGGAAAACCTAATCTGGGATATCATAGTAAAAAAAAGAAGAAAGAAAAACAATTCATTTTTTTTCAGGATTTGTCAGGGATTGGTCATTGTCCAGGGATTCATTTGTCCGGAATATTTTACCGAAATTTTCTGTACTGAATATATTTGGTATTATAAAACCAAAGCTTCTGTTTCTCATTTTTATGGTTTGACAAGCGTAGAACAAGAAGAATTGATGTTGTTGTGGCATTAATACTTTAATACGAGAACATTCCATAAAATAAGTTTGCATACTTGAACTAAATAATATATTTAATAATAAATTTTATTTTAGGTGATATAACAGTGTCTTAACACCTACCTTGCCTTAAGATACGATTTGACTCTTAGGCATATATAAAATACTGTATGTGTTGTAATAAAATCTTAATCAATAAATATTTACTTTCTTGCTATTTTATTATTAAAATATAAAAACATAAAGTACTTGAGCTTGAGGAAATTTAATTAACTTCAATAATATCTTTGTCTAAATTACGTTACGACATCACAAGGAAGCGGGTAAAAGCATCAAATAAAATGTATGTACTTTGTTGTAGTCACTTGCCACAATTTCTTTGTGTTTGAGCTTTGAAAATCTTAATTGAATAGATGCCCTCCAGGCTCCAGCATCCAACTCTAGCACGCTTTAGTCATATTGTATTTATTTTAACAAATAGAATAAAGAAATATTTGATTTAATATCAAAATCATTTTTTGTACTGTAATTACAATACATCTTTTTATATATAAAAATGAATTGCTGTTCGTTAGTCTCACTAAAACTTGAGAACGACTGAACTGATTTGACTAATTTTGCTTTTGAATTATTTGTGGGAGTCTACGGAAGGTTTTACCTGTTGTCTAATATACTCAGCGAAGCGAGGACGGGTCAACTAGTCAATATTTATAAAATGAATTGTAGTTAGTCTCGCTAAATCTTGAGAATGGCTGGACCTATTTGGCTAATTTTGTTCTTCAGATATTTGTAAAAGTCCAAGGAAGGTTTAAGAGATGAAAATTAGATTGCATTATTGTTTGATAGTTACAAAAAAAATGTTTTCCCATTTAATCTGTTTGTAACTGTGAAACAGGATGCGTTCAGGAATTGATAGGTATAGCAAAGAAGTGATAAATATCTCAATTTCTCTGTATAAGTTAATCGCAAATATAATTTCTGAACTATTTCTAGCCTGGTACGCAATAAGTCTCAGGTAAATGCGAATTCTATGAAATTTTATTTCGTTACCATTTCTAAATCAATTCGAGGCACTGTATTTGGAGAAATGGACGGTCCATTTGACGCCAAACCAAGTAAACATTAAATACCTCATAACTTAACATCAAAACTCTCATACAGATATTATGTCCGTATGGATTTATATGTATAAGACATGGATAATATCGCAGCGCCTCTATCCAATCCAATCCTTGTCACCAATGTTATATAGATATCAAGAGGAAAAATAATAAAGTATTATTTAATTAGCGTTTTTTTTTATTTATTTGACGTATTAGTATCATGCAATATTTATATGGCAAAAATAGTAACAACATGGCGAATTATTATTTTCTTATATAACTAATAGGTACCTGAGTTATTAATCGCTTAATAACAGAATCTGTCACCATTTGATGGCGAACAAGGGTGTAAAGGGCTTCAATATGCCTGCTAATATTACTCTAGTTATAATAACTTTGTATTCCCTAAGCAACAATCTAATAAACCGCGTGAGACCTCAACTTTGAATTAAGCACACATTAATTGACAATATGGCGCTCGTTAATTCGACCCTAAATCTGACTGTTACTCCGAGGAATAGTGTTTAACTTGTGGAAATGCTAACGAACCTTACTCCAACTCGCTTTGTCCCTCACTGTTCGAAATTGTTAACAACACTCTCTATTATTATATTCTATACATTTAATCTTGGTTTCTATTTACAAGGTTATCGAATAAACCTGATCAAACACTTTAGATATTAATGTAGGATAAAGAGAAATAAGCTATACACCTAATTTATTGAAATATCTAACAAACACTAACTGTGATACTGGAGCACCTATACTTATTTATTTATTTTAAATTATTTACCTAATATCTGAATTTTAAGGTACTGTGTAGTCTGTATGTTTTTATAACTATTGCTACACATGTCAAAACTTATTAGATACTAGTCGACCCGCGCAACTTCAAGCGTGTCTAGCTCCGCTCCTATTGGTCTTAGCGTGATGATATATAACCTACAGCCTTCCTCAATAAATGGGTTATCTAACACTAAAAGAATTTTTTTAATCGGACAAGTACTTTCTGAGATTAGCGCGTTGAAGCAAACAAACTCTTCAGCTTTATATATTAGTATAGATGGTAAATGAGAATAGTATAAATAGAAATTAGTTAAAGTATACACCATTATTATTGAACAATTATAGTATAGTTAATACACTGAAACTGAATATATATGTCGGAGCATAGTAAAAGATTATCGATTAATCGAATCGTTATCGTTGTCTATGGCGTTAGAGTGGGGTAGTAGTCACTTCCGTTGTTTTGACAGTCTCTACCCTCGACCCTTTATATGCGATCGACAGTCTAACTGAAGTCTTAGTCGTGCGCTGTCTCTCAAGAAGTGAACATCATCTAAGTAGTGCTAGTGATAGTGATAGTGTCAAGTGCAGTGTAGTGTGGAAGTGCTGTCCAACTAAGGTCACGTAAGTCCTTACAATGTAATTGCCACGTGGTTAAGTAAACACAATGTTAGGTTAGGTTAGTCTTAGGTTAGGTTAGCCTTGTGTTAAATTCGGTTGCTGTGCGTTTAACCTTGGGTTTAAACAGAGGGCCTAAGCAGTGGAGGCGAGTGTTATGATCATTAAAAGGATGTCCTTAAGCCTACACCTTGGTCACAAGTCCAAGGCACTGCTTAGGTTTCTCTCGTAATTGTTAAAGATCATATTTGATAATTTATCCGTTCAGTAGAAGTATCTGCGTCGCGTTTACCCAATATTCCATTCAATACCATCACCCCCTTTTAGTGTTCCCCAATATTCCCCATCTTCCTCCTACCATCTCCTTTCACATCGTTTTAAAATCCCCGACATATATATTAACAGGTATTTTATAGATACCTAAGTTTAGAAATATTTGTGTTTAGTTTATTCTTAAGGGTATGAATTTGTTTGATAGGTACTGAATGGACGGGTGCTGTAAGTTACAAATTTTGTTTGTTTTATAATGATTGAACTCATTCACTACAATTTAAGAAATAAAAAGATTAACTTTCTTTACAGCATATCAATGGATATAATTTTGACGACACCATTAACATATAATCTAGATGGCAGCCGAGCAGTGCCTGGGGCTTGAGACCCAGGAGCAGGTTTAAAGACGTCTTTTAAAACGTTAACTCTCACCTTCACCTCTCGTCCTGAAGAGCTTATCCCGTAAACTGCTCAGTCTTAATCGCACTGATCTACGTTTAATAGTGGGAGTAATGTCGGGACATTGCCCACTTAATAAACATCTATTTACTATAGGCATGACAGACAGTCCTATTTGCAGGGGATGCCTCAAAGCAGACGAGACGACTGCCCACGTTGTCCTGGAATGCGTGAGCGTCGCCACACAACGGGCACAAATCCTCAAGGACATGAGGTCGCTCCAAGAAGCCTGTGAAGCTCCCAGGATACTTCTGCGCTTCTGGAAGGAGCTGGGCTGGCTAGTATAACCAGTCGTCCTTGCACGCACAATGGACCGAACTAGAGTCTGAGTGCGGAAACTAGAGCCCACATACAATACAATACAATACAATACCTCTCGCCCTCGCCATCAATTATTAAAATAATAAGCATTACTCACGTGTTCCGCGATAATCGGAGGCCTTACGCCACACCACTAAACAGTACTACACTATAACACTAACTCCCATGTACATACTACTTTATAAACAGTGTTGCTAACACAAAATTACTTTCAATAGTATTACTAAACTATATATGTATTAAAGAATTAAGAAATCCCTTCAGCTGTTCTTTTCCTAAACAATGTTATGCACAGAGTTAAAAAGCCACAATTTTGTGTATAGAAGATATAAATTGTGTCTTAAATTTATCCTTCATCCTTCAGAAAGAAGACAAAGTTTTATGAATTGCAGTGCAGGACTTATTACATATCTCCAGTACGACGAGAGAGTTTGAAGTTTATGCTTCCGCAAAGCAAACTTAATGGACTCGGCGATTGAATTTATACGTAACTGTTCTAAAGTGGATATAAGATTCCCTGAGATGCTTCTCTAGACCAGTACAAAGTAAATATCTCTATAAATTATTGAATTGCTTTAGGAAATAGTTAATACAAGTATCTGCTTGGGGTTTCTTTCGCGATAACTTATGAATTTGGTAAAGTGTCGATCATCCTCCCACTTAAAAAATGACTTACACTTTCACGAGTTCTATGACAGACTACTATGCTTCAGGTATGCTTTTTTCAAGAATAAAAAGTAGCCTTGTAATCTTGATATTATTTATATTATGTATGTTTACCGATTACGCTGAGATTTTTGAACCGATTTACGTGATTCTTCTTTAGTTTAATGCGGAATAGTCGCCATTTGGTCCCATAAAAATTTTTTTCCCATAAAAAGTTTTTATTTTATGAACATATTTTTCGTACCCGTGTCTTGGGATTTATATTGTTTATTTTTGTGTAAACAAGTCCCTCCGTCAAGATAATAATAAGCCTGTATGTTAATTCAGAATTTACATGAACAAAATCCGTTCAATCGATTGCGTAACAAACACACAAATTTTCAAATTTATAATAATGTAGTAGGATAGGGTTAAACGTTCATTTTTCATTGTTTTCATTTATTATTTCTTATAACATTTCTCTGGTTTTGTTTAGCTAATTAGTAAAATATGTCACTGTCATCAGTTTAACCAAAGGGACGTGACTGACTTGCCCTAAGGAAAACCCTAACTAACTTTTTCGACAATTCGCAAAGTTCCAAATGGGAAATAAAGGGAACATTATTTAATCACATTACTATAGGAATTATTTGTTTAATACGAATGATTTTGCTCACGCTAAATAAATAATGCGTTTCTTGCCAGATAGTAAGTAAATTTTCCAAAGCTTTATTTCAAGGATGACTCTTTTATCAAAAAAAAACTATCTTTTACTTATAATACAGATAGTACATAAAAATCACCTATAAAAAAAACCACCATAATCTTTTTGATGCTGATGATAAGTAGCCATATCATCCATTGACGCTATCCCCACTCTATCTTACTCTATGTCCCAGGAGGGGACTAAAGAAAATATGCTGCGGTTTCGGTGGACACTAAGCAAGAGCCCAGAGTCCACTAGATCCCCAGCATTAATAGGATGGGAGAGGGAGGGGGAAAGTCTGGCCCACATGGCCATTGGGATAAGTCTGGTCTCGACCGGAACGCATCTATGACACTTGACGGTCGGATTTGTATGGTGGTGGTCGCATGCCAGTCGGAGAACAGAAGGTACTCTCCCAGCGGCAGAGGGGAATAGTGTTTTAACCTCCTCACGGGTAAATTATATGTATTTTTATATTAACAACATCGTGCAAAGTAAACAGATCATCCTGCGGATTAAAGTAATAACACTGACCTTAAATCATCTTATTGAGTACAATAAGATGATTTCATATATTATTTAGTACTGGCTAACTGGGTAATAACCTGCCCTAGCGCGAAATAAAGCGAAAAAAACTTCTTTTTCTACTACATAAAATAATAAGACTATTATTTGTATACAAACATTAAGATAGAACGATTATTTTGGAAGTGAATTCATGCCGAATACAAAACATCTATTCGTACCCTTGAATCGTAAGATTTGTATCTAGCTTCAAGAAAAAAGCATTATTTTGCGCGAAATATACTAGTAGACATTTTTACCCACTCGTTAAGATTCAAAAAGCACTACCATCAATTTCTCTATTCACAAAATAGCACTCGAGTTCAGGCGGAGTCACTGCGACGGCACTCAAAGGAATAAACAATTCGAATATAACAATAACCGTAAAGTACGAAACGTAAAACTTATTACATCGTTGATAACATTAAGTTAAACGACATTCTGCATACGGACCTTATCTTTTAAATTATCAGGCTCCAACAATATACGTAAATACTTTTTAAAATGAAAACTTACATAGGTAAAATAGTGTTATTGAATTAAAAGTTTTTTTAAAAGTAAAGATAGAAAACACTATTTTTAGAAAATAAACCTTTTGTAGAACTTCTAGAAATTTCAAGAATAAACCACAACATTCAAAGAACTGAGATAACATCTGCAAACAATATAATAGCTATATTATTTTTCTTTACTCTCCAAGGATAAATATATCCTTTGTTTAAATAGAGATTATTTATATTGAAAATAATTAAAAATTTTATAACAATAGTAAGATAAATAACCCTGCCTTTCTTATTTCTTCTTTAATTCCACATACTCCACTTTATAAGGCATCATCGACATCAGTTATTATTTATTTTAATATACATAATTTTATTTATTTTAATTTTATATTTTGTTAATTAATGAAAGAGAAAAGAGAGACGAAGAATAGTTGCAGTCTATACGCAGACTAACAGTATGACGGCTTGACTAGAATATCCTCCTGGGGTTATACTTTAGACTCAAAGATTCAGAGAGTAATTATTCTGTCGTGTGTCGGCGTATTTATTTTGCAATCCCCACTTCTTTGATTTGTGTTTATCAGTTGGCCAACATTCAAGAAAGTAAAAATGCTAATCATATCAGCCCTACCTTAAATAACAGAATGCTACTCATATCAGCCCTACCAATCTCAAATAACAGGATGCTACTCATATCAGCCCTACCAACCTCAAATAACAGGATGCTACTCATATCAGCCCTACCAACCTCAAATAACAGGATGCTACTCATATCAGCCCTACCAATCTCAAATAACAGGATGCTACCCAAATTATAAGTGTTGCCAACATCATAATTACCAATTTTTATTTTTTAACTCATTAAAAAATCCTTTTTAATTGAAATTAATACACCTAATACATTAAGGTATTGTATTATAAAGATATACTAATGTACATTTAGTATACAAACAATTAACATGAACTAGATATTGTGGCAACACTTAGCACTTACAAAGAATAAATGAATAAGTGCTGACATCTGCTGATAGCAGTTTTCGGGGCGGAAGATAACATAAACAATCTAGAAATCACATAAAAATTACATAGGACATGAATATATAGTTCTGTGGCTATTTATACTGAATAAAGTCATAATTTACTAGAAATT
Source organism: Limenitis camilla (assembly GCA_905147385.1). Lineage (NCBI taxonomy): Eukaryota > Metazoa > Arthropoda > Insecta > Lepidoptera > Nymphalidae > Limenitis > Limenitis camilla. The sequence goes on from LR990240.1 coordinate 9,687,157, forward strand.
GTTGAAACAGGGTAGTAAAGATTTAATGGATATAGGGATACGACACTCATTTCACTAGCTACGTGGTACTTGTTACTCAATTATAACTTGAAATAGACCTTTGATGTCTTTGTAATGGTAAAATGGAGTAGCTACAGAAACATTAGAATGTTGTAATTACAAGCAATATTGTAAAATTTAATCGTGCTATAGTTCAATCTACTAATCTATCAAGTTTCGGTTGACCTTTTCCTAAACAACTATATTAAATATAAGTTATGGATAACGTTGACTCTCAAATTAAGTGACTTGTAGAAATACAAAAAAATATTTACAGCATTCCGAGCTGGTGGTAGCTTTAGACAAACTGACCGACAGACCTGATTGACGTATCAAAAGTACTTTATAAAAGTCTAATTGAATAAACAATTTTGAGTTTAAACTATGTAGTAAAAACACCTAATCCTACAAAAGTAATATTTTTTTTTTTTTTGAAAAATAGACAAATCAATTTTGTCTGAACAGGTCACTCAATATAGATATTACACCAGGTCTGATTGATTAAGACTATAAGTTCTTTTAACGACTAGAGCCTAAATAAATATTACTTACGATATAACTTGAGCTTGAACATACGCTTTCACGTAACTTAAAATTAGTTTCAATATTTACAAGTAAGTGAAAGTGATAGTAATATTAGAGAACTAATATAATTACTGAATTGACGATGTCTACGCCATGATAAGTAAAAAAGCTTCACCATTCTTGGCAAGATTGCGAACAAGCACCAACAGCATTCTGGAAACGCTGGTGGATAATTAAAATAAGGATTATCTTAAACCTACTTGTGGATCACAATCATAGTGAGTACCTAGTATATCATTATCGCTTAGGTAACGACGTATGATATTTTAATCTAGATTTCGTTTACTGACACCAAATTATACTAGCGCTATAATGATTGAGTTATTTCTGATTTAGTGGTGCAAAGTATATTTGAGCTATACTGCGCAGTAACACTCAAATGACAGTCTTTAAGAGTCCTATTACGAATCGTAAACACTCGCTTACCACGCCCACGCGCTGGTGTTCGTTTGCAACTTCGGTGCTGTTCGGTTGTACTTTAATTTTATTTATTGCAATTTTTTCTGATTATATTGACAAACAAAAACTAATGAAATGTATTAATTATAGAATGAAGTTTTATATTATATTAGTTTATTTGATAAAATTGTGTTTATTTGAAATATAATGGACGCTGAATCAAGACATTTATTGCTTAATTTAGGCTCTCTTTAAGATTTTTTCTGTGAAAACTCAATAAATTTAAAGAAATTCTAAAACTCCAATAAACAAGTAAAACATTCAACTTATATTTAATGAATTTTAGCTTTTATAAAAATTGAATGTAACAATGTTAATTTCAGCGTCAAAGTTCCATCGCCGACGGTCATACTTGCAAACTGAGTTCGTAAAACATTTAAAGTAAATTACACAATAATAAAAACGAAAATGTGTAACTCCAACTTACTAGAAAGAGAATGGCACTATCGTTATTCATAATCAAATAATTAAAATATCTTACTGCTACTTAAAATTGCAGCGTCAAAAATCTTGAATTTGCGTAAAAAATGTTATAGGACTCTCAAGACGTCTTTTAACCGTAAACCTTCACCGCTCCACCTCGCTACCAAACATTAAAGAAATAAAGTGTAACAATGCCTATCTATATGCATAGCAATACACACAAAATCTTATTCTAATATGCTTTTCTTAGGTATGAAGCCGGGAACGCCTAGGGCTTGCGACCCAAGAGCAGGATTAAAGGACCATTTTACTACGAATAAACGCTCTCCTTCATTGCTCGACCTCGCCACATAAACACTGTAGATAAAAACCACTCACCTGATCATCATGAACACTGAACTAAGCGCTATTGAAAGTAATGTCCAAAATGACAGTTATAGTCAACATAAATGAACTACCCACGAACACAAAGTTATAAACAATGTTGCCAATTTCTCATAATGAAATTACACTAAGTAAATATTTAATATTTTTGGGTATATTTTGTGGTAATTCAACCAATGTCATAACTCACGCGCTCTTCAATAAGGAAAGCCTAGCACCACGCCACCAAACAGACACTACTTTAATATGTACTGCGCGATATCAATTGACAGATTAACTCAATCCTATGTTAGCAACACTGTTTATAAAGTAGTAATAGCGGGTAAATTATTTTATGTAATGACAAGTATACCGACGGGTAGACAATATATAAACGTAAGTGCGATAGATTATAGTCAGTCTCTCTAGTATTTTTGCGCAGATTATCGAGGAGTTATGTACTTTATTATTAAATATTTGGTAGCGAGGTCGAGCGGTGAAGGTGAGAGTTAACGGTTATAAAAGACGTCTTTAAACCTGCTCCTGTGTCTCAAGCCCCAGGCACAGCTTCCGTCTAGTTTACATGTTGATATTGTAGTTTGAGTGTTACTGCGCCGTAGCTCCTATAGAGTTAGCACCTATCGGAACGGAAAGTCAAATATTGTCTAATTGAAATACAATAAAATGAACTACCCACGAATATTAATTTATAAACGGTGTTGCTAACAGTTGTATAGGTAAAATAGAAGGGTCAGTGTTAAGTTTGAAAGGATTAAAAGCGTAATATGTATGGTAATACGGCGCTGAAACTATGTAAGCCACACGTAAACACGTTGAGCTGATAATCCTTTTCAACTGCACTGAAACGAAATGAGAGTTTGTTAAATAGATTTTAAATATGACTAAACTACTTTCATATTTTTTTATTAAAAATGCTCCTCAAAGTGGTGGTTTAGGTGTTAGCAACACCGTTTATTAAGTAACCGTTAGTTACCTCTGTTATCGAGGAGCACTTGAGTACTTTATTATTCTAATGTTCAGTACCGAGGTAGAGCGGTGGAGGTGAGTTTTTGCATAGTAGAAGTCTTCTTTAAACCTGCTCCTGGGTCTCAAGCCCCAGGCTCGGCATCCGTCTAGATTACATGATGATTTTGACGTTTAAGTGTAACTGCGCATATTTTTAGCATAGGTTAGCTTAACCTTAGGTTTAAATAATGAAACTAAACAGTGGAGGCTTGTGTTGGAATTATGTTAAAAGGCCTTGCAAACCTACACCTGGGTCACAATTTCAAGGCACTGCTTAGGTTCCTGTCGTAACTGTAAGAGATCATATTTGATTATTTATAGATTCAGTAGCAGTATCTACGTTGCGTTTACCCAATAGTCCATTTAACATCACCCCTCTTAATGTTTTCAATATACCTCCTCTTCTTCTCCTTCTTTTTATCTAAATTATAGTTTGAAAGTTTGGGAACTTCTGTACTAGACGCACTAACGAATGAATGAATAAGTATGTGTAGTAATAAGAGTACTTTTGATAATGTCCTTACCCGATATTGTTACATATTTATCGATGAAATATATTATAAATAGTTTATGTCTTTCAGTGTACAGTTTAATTTCCAGCGCAATAACAAATGAAAACATACAAATATCATAGAAAGCTCAACAAGAGAACCTCATAAAACATTTAATTTGCGTTACAATAGCGGTGTGTTCTGACCCATAGTGCGACCTCACCCGCACCCGCACGGGGCCAGATTAGTTGACCCGACCCCTTCCACCGGCTCGCGGCTCCGGTCCGAGTCACGTAGGAGTCTGGCTTATGCCTTATTACACACGACCAAGCTTAAGGTATGCTTAGATTTACATATTATATTTGAAAGTATCTGATATATACTCTACTAGTCGACCCGTCCGGCTTCACCCGGGTGCAATTTAACACGTGTATTTAGCCGTAACCGCTATGTCCCTGCATTTTGAATCTGTAATATCTTCGGAAATATTCATTTAAATTTCATGCTGTAAAGGGCCATATTGATCTATATTAAATGCACAATGTATTTAAGGTACCTAATTGGATAAGGATTAATGCTGTATTGTTTAAAATCGCTTCGTAAATAAACCATTATTTTTTGTAAAAAGTAAAGGATAATAAATGGTTATTGTGAGTTATCCCTAAGAGGTAGACATCTACCATTACGGACTTTTTTGTAGACCTTTTTAAGGTGTACAATACTGTAGTACATTATTTTGATCTATCTCGAAGGTTTTAGCCAGAGTTTGCAATGTAAGCGCAAAAAATGTGTTTATTTACGACATCACATTAGAAACCTCTACAATTATCAGTGTTTCTCTACTATATTATACATGTATTATACATATAAACCATCCTCTTGAATCACTCTATCTATTTAAAACCGCATTAAAATCCGTTGCGTAGTTTTAAAGATTTAAGCATACATAGGGATATAGGGACAGAAAAAGCGATTTTGTTTTATACTATGTAGTGATTCTGCACTTAAAATTATCCAAGGCAAAAGAATTCCAAAATGCACTTTGCGACTGTCTCCATGAGACACTTCTATAACGTCGTAGTCGTTTTTATGACGTTGATTATTACTTTATCGTTTTAATAAGAAAAATAACATATTTATATTGGAATGAAATAAAACAAATATCCAAAAAAAACGTCAGAATAAACGGAACTATATATTAATACTTGTAAATGTTATTAATCTTGTAAGTTTAATAATTGTTATTATAAGAGTAAGCAACATCGTAAATATGTATTCGTTAATAGCACTAAATTCGCGAATGGAGCACTAATATTGCACTAAGTTAGCACTAAATTTTGAGCTAAAAATTTTTGAATTCCCTCCAAATGACGACGTCAACTTATTAGACGTGAAAAATAGTAATGTCTCTTTTGAGCAAATTTTTTGTAAATCTCAATTTTTTTCTGTGGGTGCTTGTAGCACTTTTCAGCACTAATTGTTGTTTACAAAACTTTTTTTATGTTTCAATATTTAATATGGCCTTTGAACTATACACTGCTAGCTTTCGTTTAAGTTCATTATATAGTTATTGTAAAGAGCATAAAAATTTTTGAATTCCGTCCAAATGACGCCGTCAACTTTTTAGACGTCTGTAGAACTGTTATGGCATCGTTATATTGGGACTCCATTGTGTAAGATTGTGTGTGTTTGGGATTATGTTTCTCGGATTTCATCTAAAGTTCATATTATTTTTATCTTTTACGTGTTACTGTGCAGTATTGCTTCCACATAATTAAGTCATCAAATCAATTCCTAACGCTTTGAATATTTTATGTATCTCGGACTTGGAAGCGTGTCTTAGTATTTTATCAGATTTGCATAAAAGTGTACCTTAAAATAACTTAGATAACATATTGAGGAAGAAACTATTAGATTAATAAAGATTCATAAATTCTAAGAAAGTCACAAATATATTGGGAAAAGTCATTCAATGGTAAAGTCAACCATCAATGATATTATAAAAAGATTCCTTAACCCGAAACCTAGATCCCAATTATAAGTATTAGGTATAATTATGTGTAGTATTTGAATGTTGGCAACAAGCAACATTTCCTGTTTCACAAGACACTAATGGTTCCTCTAATTAATAAACGAAACTCCAAGAGACGTCTTACTCCGGATGTTTGTTAGAAACTTGGAAGCTAGGATAGCAAACAGTATAAAATAAAACAAACTAAGTATGCACAAATCACAGACATGTTTACAATCTTGTCTGAAATTGACATAATAGTTTAAGATCCAGCGACGATCAGACCTTCGTTATTTTATAAAACCTGAAAGATTCACTATGTATGTGTCTAATAGAGATATAAACAATCCTTAACCATGAAGTTTGGATCATGATTGCTTTGAAAGGTATCTAAGGTATATAAAATTGAACCTCAAATTCGCAAGTGTAAAGATCTATTTTTATATAATTTATTTGGAATAATATTAGAAACCACGTCATCCCCTGTCAGACACCCTCAAAATTATTAAATTAATCAATTATTACTACACTTACGTTATAGTATAAAAGCTGAATTTTATATTATATTAGTTGAGGAAGAACATCTTTTGATATCCAAAAGATGTTTTCTCAGTACTCAGACAGTTTCGATGGTTCTTACACGTGTCTGAATCAGATACATTAGAAATTGTTATCATTCAAAGCATCCGTGATTGAAACATTTTTTTTTCTTTCATGGTAGATAAGGTGCAAACGAGCAGACGGTCCACCTGATGATTAGTGGCCACCACCGCTCATGGATATCTCTTGTTTTGCCGCTGCGCTGCATCCTCGGAGATAGAGTGGGGAGGGGGAGTGAAGAAAACAATGCTGCGGTTTCAGCGGACCCTGAGCAAGAGCCCAGAGTTCACTAGATCCGCAGCATTCATGGGATGGGAGAGGGAAAGGGTAAGTCTGGCTCATATGCGGCTCGACCGGAACGCGTGTATGACACTTGGCGGTCGGTTTCGCAAGCCAGTCGGGGAACAGATCCCCTACCACCAAGGGAGTGCTGGGTTACTCGGCTCTTTCGAGATGCCCTCCCACCGGCAGAGGGGAATAGTATTCTAACCCGTCCCCTCACGGGTAAGCATTATAGTTAAGGATCGTTTACAGGAGACATACATAGAGAAACTTTCAGGTTTTATGAAATCACGAAAGTCTGATGGTAGCGGGCTCTTGCTTTATAAGACCCGAATTGCAGGTAAAAGCAATAGGTAAGAAATAAAATATTCCACAGCAGAGTATTGTGTGTTTTATTTTATTTTCCTACCTCCGTTACCGGAAATTCTAGTTCGCTGACATCTATAGTTACGATTCGAGTTTTGTCAAATAAAACCAATATGTTTTTCTGTTGCCTCGCGAGCTGTTGACTAATATCATACTCTGATCTCTTTCATATTTGTTACTCATATATTTCAAACTTAAAAGTTACAACAGCTAGTGGTTATGTAATGTGGAAAGTTTTAAAATATGTTCAGAGCAATACTACGTTGCTGCAAGTTGTGCGTCTAAACTTCGAGTTTTGGCATGATTATGATGACAGATTGCTGAAATAGTTTCTTAGAAGAATTAAGATTTATTCTGAATTAAAGTTTTATTTGAAATTCCCAACATTAGAATATTAATTGTAAGAATGAAAAGCGTTATTTGTCGTAGACATAAAAAGCTTCACTAAAACATTCTTTGTGAAATCTCTTGGTTTTTTTTTACACAACTACATAATGTGGTAAAATAAAGGAGCACAAAATGTGATTGATAGGAAACCGGAAATTTTTAAAAGCTTGTAAAGAAACCAATTTAAATATTTGAATATTGACTTATGGTCTTTATGCAAATATGGCAGTATCCCAGGTCCACATATATGTCGAAGAATAATAATTGAATCGTCATAGCGATCTATGGCGCTGGAGTAGGGTAGTAGTCATTTCCGACAGTCTGACTGTAAGATTTCTCTTGCGCGGTGTCTCAAGGACTGAAGTAGTCTCTAGATAGTGTTATTGAAAGTGTTAAGTGCATTGTAGCGTTGTTAGTGCTGGGGATGCTGTTCGATTGAGGTCAATGTACCTTACAATGTAATTTCCACGTGGTAACTAGTTGCCACAACGTTAGGTTAGCCTTGTGACGTCGCGGAGCGCCGGCGTGACGAGCGTGGACCTTAAACTCCAACGTTACGAACGTTAGAGTTCAAGGCCCGCTGGGCGTCGCAAACGGCGGTTAAGTCCTGATCGCGAGGGATATGGGCCGCTTCTGACTCCTCCGGGGACTGGGTGTTTCAGTAGACATGTCCTGGCTTACTTACTTTCGTTTGTTTTGACTAGTTTTTTTTTATCTTTGTGTTATTTAATACACAATATTTTGTTTTTCTAAGCTTAAAAATAATAAATAAATTTACTTCCTAAAATATGAAACGCTATTATTTTTCCTTCCATTACTTTTATAGTATTTAGTAAGACATAACAGAAGAACATCTCTATTGCGTTTTGGAGTTCTTGAAGCACTGACCGTATGTTGTTTTATATTGTGTCCGAGTTTGATTGGAGATTAAATACTATGAGCATCGTAACATTTGACAGGCTAATGACAATTGATCGCTCTAAGGTAATTCCCCGTAATAGAGCCTACTAATAATGATTTATTCTCTAATCTAATTAATAGTAGTTTCATCACAGTTAAATACATGGATATAATGTATTATAGCTCTTATATAAATTACATATAGGCGATAATCGCATGTACAAGAACGTGAAGCAAGCGTGACGTTTATAAATTGCAGGCAGATGGACACTGGGTTAGATCACGAATGACATAATTGATGGCTGTGGTTAAAGCTTATACATAAAGGGATCCTTTATATATATATTGTGAATCCTCATAAATATTCACACAAATGATAAATGTAAGGATTTGGAAATTGATTTTATTTAGATAAACACTATTTCTATCACTCTGATAACACTGAGATTAAGCTACATGATGTTGTGTTCATTTAAATACATTTAATCTACTTTTAATTATAACTCGGAGAAAAATGATGAGAGAAGGGAGGAGGGGAGGGGTATATTGAAATTATAAGGGTGATTATATTAAATGGACTATCGGGTAAACGCAACGTAGATACTACTACTGCACTGATAAACAACTAAACACGATGAACGTTAGCAAGCTTTTAACATAATTCCAACGTGCGCCTCTACTGCTTAGTTTCACTGTTTGAACCTAAGGTTAGGTTAACTTAAGTCCAACTTACTAACGGCAGTGGAGGCGAGTGATGTAATGACTTAAAGGAATTTCTTAAGCCTACTCCTTAGTCACAAATCCAAGGAACTGCTTAGGTTCCGCTCGTGATTGTAAGAGTTCATAATGTTTAATTGTTTACCGGTTCACATCCCCCTTGCATTGTTTTCAATATATATCCCTTCTCCTCCTCCCTTCTCATCATAAACCTCCGATTGTATAGATTTATAATAAATAATATTATTAAAGCCGTATGAAATATATGTCCGCTCTTTAAAGTGCTCTTTCATAATATATTAACTCTCACCTCCACCGGTCGAGTAACTCGCTAACGACAATCTATACTAATATTATAAAGAGGAAAGATTTGTATTTTTGGATTTTTGTATTTTTGTATGTAACGAATAAACATAAAAACTACTGGACCGATTTCAAAAATTCTTTCACCATTAGAAAGCTACATTATCCCTGAGTAATATAGGCTATATTTATTACAAGAAAAAATTAGAGATCCCCAGAAAATCTCACTAAAACCAACCCAAGGTGCAAAAAAAATAGCCATAAAATATCTTTCATCGCATGCGCTGCGAAAAGTATTGATGATAGAACAAAAAAATGTTCCAGAATATTATAGAACGTATCAATATCTACAAAAAACTCCGCGAGACCATATGTCCAACTATTATAGTTATGTCACTATAACTTTTTTATATTTTAAAAGTTGATAAAAATGCCTATCAAAATCAGACCATGTTTTCCATACCTTTGTATTAATCCTTATCCAAATAAATTATTTCGCAATGAAGACTGTTTCAATACCTGTTAATTACTTTTTGAATTATTGAAATCGGACATTCCAGTCAAAAGATATTACGAAATAAAAATATCAAGATAAATAAAAAATAATCCCAGACGGGCCGCCGGCGCGGTGTAGGGTGCCTCGCAGGCCGCAGCGCAGCGAGTAACGCGGCGATAGAGGGAGCGACAGAATGCGGGAGCCAAAATGTTAAAAAAAAATTATCCACCCGTGCGAAGCCGGGATGGGCCCCTAGTAGATAATAAAGTAAACTTACGTACCTCAAGAACGGAAACTGCGCGAAAACACCAGAGTGAGTCTAATCTATTGAACTAAAGGTTATTATATTGTCTACACGTCGGTATACTTGACATAATATAGCATACCCGCCAATACTACTTTATGATGTAGCTAACAAATCTTTATATAAATAATTATTTATAAACCAAAACAAAAATTAAAATTAAATGAAAAAGTAATTTATAAAATTCATGACATCCTCTTGTTAAAGAGTGGAGAAAATAAGCCTTTTAAAATACAGCATATTAAAATTCTTTCATCATCTAGCGTGAATGTATAAATTTAATTAGCTTTATATGGAAGTAAAATACTTGATATTAATTACCAATTTCCGAGCTCATTACTTTTAACGTAGGTTTGATTAAATCGTAAGTTAAGATCTCGTAGGTTTTTCAAGGTATTCAGTATATATATATATTTAGTTACATGGTAGACAAAAAAAATTGCAAAAAACGAGTCGGACTCGACTTATATAGCTTTGCCGTTGGAATACTTATGAAAATAACCCCATAGGTATAAGTCACAGTCAGTGTAGTTTATTGTTAGAATAAAAACCCGGCCAAGTGCGAGTTGGACTCGCGCACGGAAGGTTCCGTACCAATATTTGGCAAAAAAAATCTTGTTTGTTGTTTGGGAGTTGTTTGGACTTTTGCAGAGCTCTAAATTGTAAAGAGTATTTGCTAATAAGTACAATTTAATACGTCCACGCGTTTCGGAGAAAAAAGATCATGACAAGCAGACAAACAGATGGCCAAAGAAATGATCTTATAGAGGTTCATTTCATTCATTTTAAGGCACGGAACCCTAGAGCCGAGAAAGAGTAAATATAACAAAATACCTGTACGAAATAAACGTTTATACTCATATCTGGGCGCTATTAGGAGGATATTTTTTCATATCCATTTTTGGATAATTCCTTGACTTTAGTTAAACGTCATCCAATCATTGTACAAAATGATGTAATCAGTGAAAGCTGCAATCAAAATGGAATCGAGAGCTCTCAAAAGGGGACTCAATTTCGGTGAGATTAACGGGAAGCGTCAAACCGTCGATGTGTCATTGTAAATCCCACCGATGGAAATTGTTCCTATTCATTTGGTAACACTTTTGTTTTACTCGTATCACTTTTGTCTTAATATTACAGTCAAACTCAAATTCAAAATTGTTCACAAAGTACTTTAAATACAAAACAGGTCAGTGGAAATCTAAGGATACATTTGTTAAAGAGATCTAGAAGGGAATCTCTAGCTCTTGCATTCATTTTTAAAAATTCCTCTTTATTTTCAAAAATATAAATTAAATAATTATCCGCTGCCTTATCTCACAGTAAAATGCCAAAGGACTGCCTAACTTACTGCGTAAGCTGCCGAGCAGAGACTTCCCGCCAGAGATGATAAATGAAAGTCATCATCATTATCACTACCCTTCAATGGCCCAGTGCTCAGCCGGATCTCCTCCTCAGAATGAGGAGGGTATTAAACCATAGTCCACCACGCTGGCCCAGTGCGGGTTGGCAGACTTCACACACCTTTGAGAATTTTTAGGGAACTCTCAGGAGTGCAGGTTTCCTCACGATGTTTTCCTTCACCGTTAAAGCAAGTGATATTTAATTGCTTAAAACACACATAAATCAGAGTCAGAGGTGCCCAGGATCGAACCTCGGACCTCCCGAGTAAGACTTGAAGTCTCAACCACTGGGTCATCACTGCTTTTTTTAAATGGAAGTACAACGGGAAATTTGATTCTAAATTTCTACCCAGAAATACCTACTGTAAAGTTAACTACGTCCAAATTATCATTATTTAGCAAAAGCTAATATTGTTTCCTTTTAACTTTAAATAAAACAAACTTTTAGTAATCTTCTTTGTTATATCGTAAACCACTATTTAAATAATGAATCTTTTTTCTATTTACCTATATTAGTGATGTATCATCAGCATATTCTTGTTTAGAATCTATCGATCCTGGTATCTGGTTTTGTTATAGCATGACTTCACTGATGCCTTACTCGATTATTTACTCATGAGTGATGCGGTTTCAAATCTAAATATAGCACGAATGAATTTTTCTACAATATACCAACATGTAAAATTTTATATGAAAGATTCTCTTAAGTATTCTATAATAATGATAGATCGGTCAATTCGGTTATTCTTAAAATTTCTTTCTCCCAAGTCACAATATCTTCATTGGTTATGGAAATTGAAATAGCTGGATTACGGTGACTACAAACCTAGAAAATCGTCACCTTCTGTAATATTAATTTTAAAATATCTTCTAAAGAACAATGCAACACTAATTCCGCCTTGGTTTATTTTATTTGTAACAATAAACACATGTTTCAAATATTGGCAATATTGAGTTTGTTCATACCAACGTCAACGACAATTTAGAGTTTTAAAATTATCAAGATGGTTGTATTCTTGTAGAATATTTCCTCAGTTTCAAGACAAATACCGGTAACACAATTAAATATAAATACAAAGTTGTTAATTGGAAAAAAGCCGGACAATAACTGAACAGCAAAAATATTACTATTGAAAAATTCTAATTTAAAAAATATTTCACAAATTCACAGAAAATGCTCATTTAAAAGCATAAAAACTGTAAATGTACGTCATCTCACAGACTTACAATTCAGCTCCATCGACATAATTGGATGCAGGTAACAATGTTTGCACCAGCACGTCGCATGTATAAGCCCTGTAATTATTTTTCATCGGAAGCTTGCATCAAAAACGAAGCTTTTATACAAGTCTACTGAATATTTCAATGCTGACAACGAAAGAAATATGATTGTCATAGTTGCCATTTTAGAAAACTACGTCTACCATTACTTATGGATATTTCATCTTGGTATTTCACATCGCCACGGGGAATTTTTACACTGTCGTCATTTTTAAATTTGTAAAAACCAGAATATGATTAAAGATTATCCGATATTTACACCATATCTGAAATAACCGATGTCTTCGAAGTTTACGTAGACTACAGGTTTCTAAACTCAATTTACCTATAGTTCATCTACCATTAGAGATGTGATATTTTTTAAAACATGTATTTGAAATACAAAATACCTATTTCCTAATTAGGGGGCGTCCATTAATTATGTGATATAATATAATTGATACTATATGACGTGAAAAGGAATGCGATTGTGTCAAAAAACGTAGTAATAAAATATAAGCAAATTCTTTTAGATCCATAAAATATTTTATTTGAATAATGTATTTTGAAAATATGTATTTTCCATTTAGTACTTTAAATACAAAATGAAAACCATTGTATTTAAAATAAAAAATACGGAAAGTATTTGCATTTAGTATTTGAATACTTTTTATAAACTATTTTGTCTACCATTTTGTTCGCTCGAACCAGAATAGATTATTTGTCATATCCCATATCAGCCAATCATTTGTAAAACGTTAGAGACGAAAAAACAGACTCTACTTTCACTCACCTGGAGACTTACAATAGCTTAGTCTATTATGAAATTATTAATAAAATTATTAATTATTAGCATGAAACTATTATGGAAGTCAAAATTAAATACACTATAACGGACATTTTCGCTAACGTAAATTAATATCAAAGTACATTAACAAGATCGTTGTTATTATACGCTGGATTTTAAATGCCGCGTTGTATTTCATTCTGTTTTAATATTTTGAATTTTAACCTAATGCCGTTATTTTATTGTTTTCTATTAGTTTCTGCAAATATTAGTAACTAGTTGTGCCCGCAAGTTCTTCCGCGTGGGGTAGCAATATTTCCATACAACTTTTAACCCCCACTTTCAACTCCTTACAACCTTATTACGCATTAAAAAGTAACCTAAATCCTTTCTCAGGCTCTAGACTCTCTCTTTACCAAATTTCATTTAAATCCGTTCAGTAGTTTTGGCGTGTAAACTATTCGCACTTTAAATACAAAAAAGTCGTAATTTGAATACAAAGTAAACGTTGAAATGATAGAATAAAAACTGAAAATGGTATTACGCGATGGTAGAGCTAGTGCCGTAGAGGACGTTACGCGGATTTACAATTCAACCCCGGTGAGCTAATTGGATGCAGGTAACAATGTTTGCGTCGGGACGTCGCGTCGCATGCCTTTTTTAACGTAATGCATGAAATAGGACAAAATATTGCATTATAATATTCCATACAATATCAACCGAAATTATAATCAACCTCATGTCGATATCTTTGGATTATGAATTGAAATTAGATTCCATGTACAAACTTGTATATATATGTCGGAGAATAGTAAAAGGTTATCGATTAAATCGAATCATCATCGCTGTCTATGGCGTTGGAGTAGGGTAGTAGCCACTTCCGTTGTGACCCTTTATATGCTATCGTCAGTCTGACTGAAGTCTTAGTCGTGCGCGGTCTGTCAAGAAGTGAAGTAGTGTCTGAATAGTGATAGTGTTGTGCAGTGTTAGGAGTGCTGTCCGATCAAGGTCTCGTGAGTACCTTACAATGTAATTACCTCGTCTTGTGTTAGGTTAGGTTTATGTGCGTTTAACCTTGGGTTTAAATAGAGAGCTTAGCAGTGGAGGCGAGTGTTGTAATTTCTTAAAGGAGCTCCTTAAGCCTACACCTTGGTCACAAGTCCAAGGCACTGCTTAGGTTTGTCTCGTAATTGTTGGAGATCATATTTGATCATTTATCGGTTCAATAGGAGTATCTACGTTGCGTTTACCCAATATTCCATTCAATACCATCACCCCCTTTTAGTGTTCCCCAATATTCCCCACCTTCCTCCTGACATTTCCATTCACATCATTTTAAATTCCCCAATTTTTATGATAGACAAGGGACAAACGAGCAGACGGTCCACCTGATCGAAAGTGGCCACCGTCGCCCATGGACATTGACAAAACTAGAGGGTATCTCTTGTTTTGTCGATGCGTTGCCGCCTCAAAGATAGAGTGAGGAGGGGGTGCGAAGACTGCTGCGGTTCCAATGGACCCTGAGCAAGAACTCTGTGTTCATTGGAATCGCAGCAGAAATGGTATGGGAGAGGGAGGGGTAGATCTGTCCCACATGCGGCTCAGCCGTAACGCGTCAGAGACACTTGGCGGTCTGATTCGCATGCTGGTGGTCGCAAGCCAGTCGGGGAACAGATCCCCTACCACCAAGGGGATGTTCCGTTACTCGGCTCTTACGAGATGCTCTCCCAGTGGCTGAGGGGAATTGTATTTTAACCCGTCCCCTCACGGGTAAAGAATAACAGACCAGAGTGTTCGATATTAATTTAACTTGATGTCTCAACGCATTCCTAATAAAAAGGGTCTTGGCAGTCAAACAGCCAGACCGCAGATAGACAACAAAATAATCCTATAAAGGTTTGAAAAACCTAAAAAAAATACAAATCTTAATTATATTTTCTAAGAGTAATATCTGAAAAGAAATTAATTAAATATTAAAACAATACTCATCTCAAAATCGCTGTAAGTTAACTTAACCACATTTACGTCGCTTTGTTTTGCTACAGCGAATACGAAAAGGTAAAGTGAACTTCTTATTAACGTTATAGGCCTCGAGATTTCCCTATAGGAATTACGGAAACGAGTTCCACTTTTTGTTACGTCATAAAGAATTATCGTAAAAACTTCCAAGGTACAAAAATTGTGTTACACAATTTAGATTTACGATAATAATTACAGTTTGCACTGGTTGATTAAAATTATATTTTGAGAATTCAGAAGAGTTTTAAAATAAATATGTTTCGAGAATAGTAAACTATTATCGAATAATCGTCATCGCCATCTATAGCGTTGGAGTAAATCGACAGTCTGACTGTAATCTTAGTCTTGCGCGGTCTCTCAAGGAGTGAAGTAGTCTCTAGATAGTGTCATTGAAAGTGTTAAGTGCAGTGTTGTGTTAGTGCTGTCCGTAGTATCTGAGGCGAGTGTTAGAATTCTGTTTAAAAAGCTTATTAAGTCTACACGTTGGTCACAAGTCCAAGGCACTGCTTAGGTTTCTCTCATAATTTTAAGATATTATATTTGATTATTTATCGCTTCAGTAGCAGTCTACCTTGTTTACCCAATATCATCATCCCTTATAGTGTTTCTCAATATACCCCCTCTTCCTCCTCTTTCTCATCATAAAATCTCCAAGATATTTTTTAATATTAAATTATATATTGTTTTCAAATTATTCTTTTTTTTAGTCTATGGTTATGGTTATAGTCTGTGGAAGGCCCTCATATTTAAAATGTCGATCAAGGCTGTACGGTGTAATACCTTTGCCTTTTCCATTATGGAATAAAAGCAGAAAAAAAAACAATTAAAATGTCAAATTATAAATGGAAGATTAGAATTATTTGTTTACTTAATTAAATAAAATTATGCTCAATTTATTTTGGTTTACAATACTTGCTTAACCTATTAACGTCATTCTGAATCCAAAATGGTGGACTCGGAGATCGGAAAATTACGTACCAATTATTATTTAGAACCATCAGAACATGTGCATAAAATGATAGGATTTACTGAACAAAATACGAAGAAACTTATGTCATACTAATTTCTATACGACAAAGCTTCAAGATGGCGGACGAAATGTTACCATAATGTAAATATTAAATGAATGAATTTCCTAAGAAGAAAACGATAAAAGAATGTTTTGTTTTCATAGTTTTTATTTAACTAATAGCGACCGGTCCTGGCTTCAGACGATTTTTCTGCTTTAATACACATAAACCTTCCTCTTGAATCACTCTCTATTGGTTAAAACCGCATTAGAATCCGTTGCGTAGTTTAAAAGATCTAAACGTACAGACGTTGGGAGGCAATTTTATTCTATACTAGGGGCCCGTCCCGGCTTCGCACGGGTGGATTTTTTCACGGGACATTTTGGTTCCCGCATTCCGTCGCCCCTCTCTATCGCCACGTTGCTCGCTGCGCTGCGTGGCGCTCCACACCGCGCCGGCCCGTCGGGGTATATTTTTTGTTTATATTAATATTTTTAATTCGTAATATATTTTGACTGGAATGTCGGATTTCAATAATTCAAAAAGTAATTAACCAAGCATTGAAACAATCTTAAATATAAAATAATTTATTTGGATAAGAATTGATACAAAGTTATGGAAAACATGGTCTGATTTTGATAGGCATTTTTGTCAACTTTAAAAATGTAAAAAAGTAGTTATAGTGCCATAACTATAATAGTTGGATATATGGTTTCGATCTAAATATATTTTATGGCTAATTTTTTTACACCTTGGGTTGGTTTTAGTGAGAATTTCTGGGGATCTCTAATTTTTTCTTGTAATAAATATAGCCTATGTTACTCAGGGATAATGTAGCTTTCTAATGGTGAAAGAATTTTTGAAATCGGTCCATTAGTTTTTATGTTTATTCGTTACATACAAAAATACAAATCTTTCCTCTTTATAATATTAGTATAGATATAGACGAGCAGCCTGCCCTCGCTTCGCTCCGGGTATTTAAAGCAATATTAAATTGATGTTCTCAATTTGTCATTCTGTAGTTTTTCGCTATTTGAAAAAAGAGAGAGAGTGAGAAAAAGTCATAAAAAGAAAAATAATCGGATAAGTAACAATAAAATGGCTATATTCAATTAATTAAAAATTGTACATAGCAACACTAAATCACCTTTGTCACTCACGAATAGTGTAGTTTTCTCTCAGTGAAAGAATTTATGGCACTAAAATGGCCATATCTTTTTAATTAGAATATTTTTGGCAACACCACATAGCCTATGTTACCCGGAAATAATCTAGCTTTTTATCGGTGAAAGAATTTTCAAAATCGAGCCTATTCGCAACATACAAACAATCAAATCTTTCATCTTTATATAATAGTGTAGATGTAGACTACACAAATTCATAATCATTGTTGGTCTCCGATAATAGAAAAATTGTTCTCAGAGTATTACGATTTCTAAATTCAATTTATAAATGTCCTCAAAACATGGCTACGGAATATTTCAATTGAGATCTTATTTCAACTGAAATATTGTAGAACTTGGAACTGCTATCCGTTTCTCGATGGTGAAACAAATCTCAATAGATTTACAAGACTTATTAATACTGATTGCGATGGAGATTGGGTTAGAAACCGCATTATCTTAAAGGTAAGGTTAATGGGTGTAGGCCGAAATGAACTGCGGCTATCTATCTATCTTGTTCAGAGTACAGCTGTACA
Source organism: Limenitis camilla (assembly GCA_905147385.1). Classification (NCBI taxonomy): domain Eukaryota; kingdom Metazoa; phylum Arthropoda; class Insecta; order Lepidoptera; family Nymphalidae; genus Limenitis; species Limenitis camilla. The sequence goes on from LR990240.1 coordinate 9,705,087, forward strand.
AATGATTCCATTACAATTCATTGTTTCTAATTCGTTTAACAGACTGTTTTACTTAAAAGTTATAATTGTATTCTGTCAAAATAATACCCTTTCATTTGTTTTTTTGCTATGGGAAGAATATAAAGTGAAACTTCATTATCCTATATATAGTATACCCAAACTCGTATAAAAAGCAGTGAGTTGGTTTGCTTGACTGCGCTAATCTCAGGAACGACTGGTTCGATTTGAAAAATTCTTTTAATGTTAGATAGCCCATTTATAGAGGAAGGTTATAGACTATATATCATCACGCTAAGACCAATAGAAGCGGATGATCACGGTCACGAAGTCACAAGAGTCGCCTAGTGCGGAATATAATTAAACTGTTTTATGATAATACTTTTTATTTGATGTCGTCGACTTATTTATCAATGTTTGTTACATACCACATGGCCTGATAATTGTTATCAATTTATTGCAATTTTTAAATTATATATTTTTGATCTTTTTTAGCAACTAACCTGGATTTTATTGCCATAGTCCAAAGGAGTTGGCGGTTGAAATTTTTAAGCTCTGCTTCAATTTAAATCCCAAATAAATTCACTGGCTAGTAGTTCGTATTGATTTATATTAAAAATACTCCTTCTCGTCAAATAATTTATAACATTGGTTCCGATAGAGTAGAGGCAGTTTGACAAATAATTAAATATTAAATATCTAGCGAAAATAGATGGGATGCTAGCTGTGTATTAGATGATTATTGTGATCATATGTAAAATCCTTGCAACCTGTAATGTAATAATGAAGTTTTAGAATGATAAGAGAACTTAAAGACTTATTATCATCTTTTACGTTAGTTTTATTTACTTAAGAAAAAATTATTAGTAGATAAAGATTTTGAATATATAAGTGGTAAGAAGGAATCACTTAGAAACACATGTCGACTAATTGCCCATGTGTTGCCTGTAACCTAATTACTTTGGTAAATTATGAGTACAATACATGAATAACGATTACTAGCAACCCGAGGTAATGGGACTTTGATTCAATCTAATGGTTCAAAGCAGGTTCCGTTAGGTCCGTGTCACCTCTGTAAATTCAATTACGAATGTATTAAGCGTTTGACGCTCTCGAGTGACGTTTGGGATATAGTGAACACGAACACAGACCTGATTGTGTGGAAATATTTGATTACGAGTCATTGTTGCACTGGGGATATTTGTTTACGATAAAAGGATCTGATAAACCGTATATTTTGGCCATTTTATTGGAAATTATTCCGAAATAAAGCTAAAACTGCTGGCAAATGACCTCACTCTTCCAGAAGGTTCGACCCCTCTCACTCGACAATCTAAGTATAAAACTCATGAACTACTTTTGTCAGCTTCTTAATGCAGTATTTAATATTGAGAACGTTTATCAAAGTTATGTGTAGTTAACAGTTATTTTAAACGTGTTATTTTCATAATCGTATAAGTAATAACACCGAATAATGTAGAAAAACCACAAATTGCAACAAAAAAAGGCCTCGCAAGAAGGCCGGTAATCTTGTAATGGCTTGTTACTTATATTTACAAAAAAATTATGAAATTTACAAAAAAATGCTGAAAATCTAAATACAAAAAGTATCTCAGTAAGAATAGAGTGGTTATAATGGTGGTCCTGAAGTTCGGTACACAAATAACCAGAAAAAAATTGAGATTAATCAAATCAAAATTAAATATTTTGACAAAATAAGATTTAAGCAAAGTGAGATAATAATTTTAGCAAATCCCAAGTTTTAAATTTTTCCTCTTTCAGACGGGTATAGAGTTAAATTACATTTATGAATACAGGTGTATTCAATGCAATTAATCTCAGCAATTTGAATCTGCAGAGCAGTAAATAAAATCCTGAAATGAAATGAATTTTAAGTATATTTACAATTTTATTAATCTGTAATAAAGTGTGGGAAATGTATGTGTCATTTATTACTCGTATTTTTAACCGACATTAAAGAAAGACGTGCCTAATTAGACTGTGTATATTATATTGATATTTGGGTTTCAATGATATACAGTGGCCGGCAGTTAAATGTAGGTCTGAGCAAAAATAGTGGGGAAAAAGTTGCACATTGTGAGTGTGCTGCGTGCCTGTATTGGTAGTTCCATCACGACGTTTACTATTTTAACAAATAGGAGACTCGCGGGAACTGATATTATGTAGAGTAAAAACCAATTCGTGTGACGCGCCGCTCTCACACCACGCTCCCCGTTGAAAAGGCCCTAATAGTGACTTTAGCGCATTCAAGGTCAAACCTATAATTACGTGCCGAGAGCTATACCTATCATCATAGCTTAATTACATTGCAAAATTTTTTTGGAGGAAAAATGTATGTATTTTTTAATAAATATATGCAAAATTATTAATTGAGGAAAACTATTTATTTCTCCATAACATATGTAGTCATCACAATTCTACATTTTTTTTAATTATCAAAGAAATCTGAAAAGTACAGATAAATAATAAAATGAATTAACAATTTATTAATATTAAATTATGAAGTTCTAGATCTTTATATAAGCCATTCCATATTAATGAGTAAAAGCGGAGATTACAGGAATGTAGAGAATAAAGCAACAAATTATAATAAATTTTATTTTTGTGTCTGTGCTTTCGAAAATTCTTTTGGACAAATATTTTTATGCTTATTTTTAAAGTATTACCATTATTTTTTATATTAGGTAATCAAATCTTAATATAGTACGATACTAAGTACATATCGTAGGTAAGGTTAGTAACCATTCATCTTCATATCAGATTATTGTAGTCTAATTAAAAATAAATAAATGAAATAAAATTTATTTCGAGTATGTTTTTGACTGTCATATATCATACCTACGTTGCTGTTTGTATGGAAATTACATTTTTATTTGTGTGTGGGTGTGTGTGCGTGCGTGCGTGCGTGTGTGTGTGCGTGCGTGAGCGCTACAGAATAGTTGCGTAGTTCTTAATATATAGCCTGACGATAAATCTAAATTCGTTCCTTTAGCAAACCATTCAGCAATTCCGTTCAGATATCTCCAGTGCGTGCATACGTGCGTGCAAGTGTATGTGTGTGAGCGTGTGCTTGTGCGTGTTTGCTAATAGAAGTTGTTTTTTTTCCTGTCAGACTCATGTTATCCCTATAATTATATTATCACTAGGGGCCCGTCCCGGCTTCGCATGGGTGGATAATTTTTTTTTAACATTTTGGCTCCCGCATTCTGTTGCTCCCTCTATCGCCGCGTTACTCGCTGCGCTGCGAGGCACGCCACACCGCGCCGGCGGCCCGTCTGGTATTATTTTTTATTTATCTTGATATTTTTATTTCGTAATATCTTTTGACTGGAATGTCCGATTTCAATAATTCAAAAAGTAATTAACAGGTATTGAAACAGTTTTCATTACGAAATAATTTATTTGGATAAGAATTAATACAAAGTTATGGAAAACATGGTCTGATTTTGATAGGCATTTTTATCAACTTTTAAAATGTACAAAAGTAGTTATAGTGACTTAACTACAATAGTTGGACATATGTTCTCGCGGAGTTTTTTGGAGATATTGATACGTTCTATAATATTGTATAATATTTTTTTGTTCTATCATCAATACTTTTCGCAGCGCATGCGGTGAAAGATATTTTATGGCTAATTTTTTTGCACCTTATGTTGGTTTTAGTGAGAATTTCTGGGGATCTCTAATTTTTTCTTGTAATAAATATAGCCTATGTTACTCAGGGATAATGTAGCTTTCTAACGGTGAAAGAATTTTTGAAATTGGTCCAGTAGTTTTTATGTTTATTCGTTACATACAAAAATACAAATCTTTCCTCTTTATAATATTAGTATAGATATAGATGACACTATTAGTTGTTACCTAAAACAGTTACATAGTTCTTTATATACGAGTACAAGCCTGACTATAAATCTAAATTCGTTCCTTTAGTAAAGCATTCGCACGTTATAGGCACTTCATTACGTATACCAATTCCGTTCAGATATCTCCAGTTCCTCTCGCGGGAACAGGTTAGGTTCAAAGAGTATTAGTGAGCGCTATCTCTGCAGAACACTTGCACTAAGGATTTAAGTTAGCGAAGTTCAATAGCGCCGGCATTTGTAGGATACGAGAAATCGAGAATAGTTATAGCTTTAAAACCCGGGAACTAGAAACAAAATCCAGCTGAACATGTCGGAACTTTTTCTTCTCTTCACGCTTTAAACTTTAAATGTACTTCGTTACAATAGTTTTAACTCTATATAACGAGATTATAGTTATATATTCAATTAGGAAGTTGTGCAGTTGTTTAAGATTAATAATTAACGAGTACTTCATACACATTTCATAATAATCCTAATCCTTAACTAACTTATTTTTTATTTAAAGTACTGAATTGATTCAGGCGTTACTTTGCGGAGATTCATGTTTACCAAGAAATCAAAACGAATACTTTGCTATAATCCGCGGACAATACGTGAATTTGTATAGTGTGACTTGGGCCCGAGGTGCCAACTGTAAAAACCGGTAGCCTGGACCAAAGAACACCGCACAATTTCACAACACAATACTCAACGTAAGTTCGCTCCGACACCGGAGCATCCTCAGGAGATGTAGACTCTACAACAGTCAGTGGTAAAGTTTAAAGTACTACACGAATTCAACATAACCTGTAGTGTCCGACCGAAGATTTGGTTTCGGTTACGGCCAAGTTTCGGCTGATAAATGTGTTTCGGCCACTAATAGGCCGAATCTTTCGGCCCGTCCGAAACTTACGTTGGATATCGATTTTTGGTAACAATTTTTTTTTTGTAAACTATACTTAGCCATTGTAGACTTACTAGTTCCTTTACGAAATCTTTATTTATTTTTTTATTTGTGTTTTTAATTGAAGGCTGAAGAGATTTAACGATGCATTAAAATGTACAGAAGTTCAAAGTTTACCTTTTTATTATTATGATTAAGGCTGCACAAAATGTACATAGGTATCAGCTGCCAATATAATATTTGGAGTTAGCGTTGTTTGTTATACTAGTATACAGTAATATTACCTACTATTTATTTCTTTTCTATTTTCTATTTTCTGACTGCAATGCCAAATATGTAGGTCAAACGGGTCGTAGTTTTGATATTCGGTATTAAGAACACTTAGCTGCTCTTAGGAACAATAAACCTGAGAAAACCCATTTTCACTTCTGCTTGCACTGGATTGTGCCGTACGAGTCTGGTTGTTCGATCGTCGAGGAACCTACTTGTGTGGTGTGTCTTGGTTCGGGTTCGCACGTCTCACTTTTATGTGGGCAGGGTGCTCTTCTGGGTGTGCCATACGAGTCTGGTTGTTCAGATTTCCGCGGATTATAGCAAGGTAACCTTTTGATTCCTTTTAAATCATGAAGTTCCACAAAGTTAAATATTTAGGTTTAAAAAAGTTTCGGCCGAAACTCCAGTTTCGGTCGGTCACTAATGTCCTGGTTAGATTTTCTTTTTTTTTGAAGATTTGTTCCTTAATATGGAAAAAGGAAATGTGTCACTTGTTGACACCTTGTCCGTCTCTCTAGTTATGTCAGCTTATGTATATTTACCTATTAAAACAAAGAGGTGCTTATTTGACTGTGTATATTTTATTGATATTCGGGTTTAAATGTTATACTAATTACTATTTAGGAAAAGGAACTTTTATATTGTCCACACCTTGTCCTTCTCTCTGTCTAATGTAATGACAGCTTAAAAACTGAACATTTGGCTATATAACAAAAAGATATTTGCTGTTGGTAAACTAACCGTGACCTATATCAATGTAAAGAGATAATATTTTTTAACGGCAAAGTTAAATTTGTCCCTCAATCCTGATCTCAAAAGCTATCGTTACCTAGAGTACTTAGCCGACAACTTTAAAATTAATCTATATATGTAAAATAATAAACTGACTGACTTAATGACTGACATATCAACGCAGGGCCTAAACTATAAGGCTTTTTTTTTCTAAATTAGTTGATAAGGGCGCTATTGTTGCGTGTACCCATATCAACACGTATGTGATTCTGGGTACACGCAGCCTTTGCTAAAAGTTTTTTTTTCTATTATGAGAAATTGTAATTATGAGACGGTTTTGTAAAAGAGTATGAGAGTATGGTAGGTGGACGTAGTGGCTTGTGTGATTTGATACAATGTACCAAGTACTAGGACCAACCTACCGGCAAATGGGGATGAATGAAATACGATGAAAATGATGATTACAATGATATTTTGATCCTAATGTTATGTTACTAAGCTAAGTAGTTGTGAATAAAAGACATACTATTTAGGTACATAACAATATATATAATTGTTTTTTTTTTTCCTTTCCTTTCTTTTTTTTTCTTCCCTTTTTTTTACTTTCTTACATTAATCTTTCTTTTCTCTTTCCTTTAAACTATAAGGGTGAGAAACTTGAGATTTTGGAGTTCCTTTTAAAACGTAGGGGAGCACTAAGAAAGGATTTTTGAAAATTCACCCCCAAAGCGAGTTAAACGGGGATGCAAAGTTAGTATGAAACTTTGTCGTTTTTGAAGTTATTTAAATGAAATTCATCATGAAGTTTCTTTATTGAATGTCATGGAACACGTGTAAAATATTTTCTCAAAAATCATCTCTTAAGGGGGGGTAAAAGGGGGGTTCAAAGTTATTATGACTACCTCAAAAAATTATTATGTCTACAGACGATCTACTGTAGGCTAATATACCTCAATATCCTAAACGAAGTTGCGGGTAAAAGCTAGTAGGATATAACTATTTATTATCCTGATCTTGATAATTTAAGTAATTATCATCGTTCAGAAATATACAGCATAAGGTAAGTGTATATAAAAATCATATATATACTAAATAGTAGGTACACTCAAATTTCACTACCTACCATTACTTTCTAATGTCTAAAAATTAAGTTAAACATTTTATACAAAACTGTAATAAGTAAAGCAAAAATAAAATTAGTCTATCGCTCTGTTGAAATTCCTACGGGGAAATCTCAAGGTTCGTAAACTTAATAAGAGTTGGCATTCCCTTTCGTTTTAACCTTTATAAAACAGAGCAACTTGAACTTTTTTGTTATAAAATTACAAAAAAAACATATATATACTTAAACGAGTAATAGTTAGTATTTGCGGTGAAACAGCTTTTATAAAATCAATTTAATAAAAAAGTGCTTCCAAGAAATATTAAGTATTAATATGACAAGATATAATGATATCATTTTTTTAAATAAAAACTGCAAATGAACCTCCTTGTTGCTAATAATAAAATAAAAAAAGGTGTGTGTGCGATTCACACACGATAGAAGTGAAACTTCAGTAAATCGACAAAAGAATGAGATGAATATATATAATAATATAAAATAGTATGTATATTTCTGTCTCATTCTTTCCTACACATTTTTGTATTTGTGTCTCTTACCTGTCGTTTTGTATATTTCTGTCTCATTCTTTCCTACACATTTTTGTATTTGTGTCTCTTACCTGTCGTTTTTTCCGTTGCATCCGGTTTGAAATCACAACGATTCTAAAGAAGTTTCACTTCAAAAAGTTCCTCAAGGAGGATGACCTCTCTCCACTCTTTCTTTGAGGTGGCAATGCATCGACAATATAAGAATTACTGTCTCGTATTGCCGATGACCATAGCCGACTGGCTGACCATGTTAGACCGTCAGCTCGTCTGCCCCTTAACTGGTATTAAAAAATCAATTTTTTGGTTTATAACGATTGTTTTTAATTTTAAAATCCTTGAAATCCATTAATCCTACTAATATTATAAACGTGAAAGTTTGTAAGAATGTATAGATGTATGTTTGTTACTCTTTCACGCAAAAACTGCTGAATGGATTTTGATGAAACTTTACAATAATATAGCTTACACATCAGAATAACATATAGATAATTATTTATAATGATATAGTGTGAATTATCCAAAATATAGCGGGTGAAACTGTGAGACGCAACTAGTTATGATTCTACGATATTAATCTTGATTGTCAGCTTTGATGATGCTTAAGGTAGGAGAAGAAAAAAGAGAATTAAAATAGTTTTCATTGGTACACAGTGTATTCCCAATTTTCACGAAAATAAAAACCTTAAATCCCTTAAAATAAATATTTTCAATACATAACTATGTTACCGCTCATTAACTAAACGCTTTAAGTCAAATAAATATGTTTATAAAATAAAATATAGACAAAAGATACGATGAAAAATAAATCAATATATACTATGCTCGGGTAGGAATTTATTTTAATTAAAGCTTGAATGAAATAATTTCAATTCTTTTAAATTCCCAAATAACAGAACAAAGCGTTTATTTATAAAGTTAACAGACAGTTTCTTAATCTCGTTTATGTCCTAAACAATTTTGACTTTTTTCGCTGTCTGGAACGTTTGTTTTCAAGACTTGATGGATAAAGAAGTGTACTGATAAAAAGTTTCTTTAATTATTTTCAGTCAATGTTACAAACAAAGAAGGTTGTTCACGTTTAAATAAAAGAGGCTAATGAGTTAAAAGACTATTTGTCTTTTATTTTCAATTCGATTTCGATGTTACTGACTTTTTTTTAACTTTTATTGTTACAATTAAATATTCAACTGGATTTTCGAATTTCCATGCGAGTGATGTGTATATGTAGAGCAAATATTCCAGTTAAAGTTAAAGTTTTTAACTCTATTGCAAATTGTATATTGCTTAATATTTGACTATAGAGAAACATCCAAATTCTGTATTTGAGGATAATAACGTAATTATCAGCATTAATAAGCAATCCATTTAATGCAAATAGTGCGCCATTTTCTTCCTTAGCAGTTAAATTGCAAAAAACCCTTTCTCACTTAGTACTCGTGTTATAAAAGAAACCCATTGACCTAATTTTATGGTTCTAGATCTCGTCGATGATGAATACATCATTCACGGGAAGATTTATTAATACCTAGCAAAAAATTGAGTTTTAATTTGGAATATAGAATTTTTCTTCAATTATAAAATAATATATAAATATTCTTATAGGATTTTTTTAAATATATTTTGTTTACCCTGTGTAATTAACAGATCTTATAATATAGAGTTATAGATATAGATTAAAAGTCTATTGTTATCTATATCTATACTATTATATAAAGAGGAAAGATTTGATTGTTTGTATATTTGTATGTTTGTTTGTTGCGAATAGGCTCGAAAAGTACTGAACCGATTTTGAAAATTCTTTCACCGATAGGAAGCTACATCCTTTCCGGGTAACATAGGCTATGTGGTGTTGCTATAAATACTCTAATTAAAAAGATATGGCCATTTAAGTGCCATAAGGTGGCCATTTTGTAAATTGAAGAGCTTCTCAGGAACAACAAATCCGATATACAAAATTCTTTCACTGTTAGAAAACGACACTATTCGTGAGTGACAAAGGTGATTTAGTGTTGCCATATACATTTTTTAATTAATGGAACATGGCTATTTTGTTGCTACTGATCCGATTTTAAAAATTCTTTCACTGTTAGAAAACTACACTATTCGTGAGTGACAAAGGTGATTTAGTGTTGCCATATACATTTTTTTAATTAATGGAACATGGCTATTTTGTTGCTACTGATCCGATTTTAAAAATTCTTTCACTGTTAGAAAACTACACTATTCGTGAGTGACAAAGGTGATTTAGTGTTGCCATATACATTTTTTAATTAATGGAACATGGCTATTTTGTTGCTACTGATCCGATTTTAAAAATTCTTTCACTGTTAGAAAACTACACTATTCGTGAGTGACAAAGGTGATTTAGTGTTGCCATATACATTTTTTAATTAATGGAACATGGCTATTTTGTTGCTACTGATCCGATTTTAAAAATTCTTTCACTGTTAGAAAACTACACTATTCGTGAGTGACAAAGGTGATTTAGTGTTGCCATATACATTTTTTAATTAATGGAACATGGCTATTTTGTTGCTACTGATCCGATTTTAAAAATTCTTTCACTGTTAGAAAACGACACTATTCGTGAGTGACAAAGGTGATTTAGTGTTGCCATATACATTTTTTAATTAATGGAACATGGCTATTTTGTTGCTACTGATCCGATTTTAAAAATTCTTTCACTGTTAGAAAACGACACTACTCGTGAGTGACAAAGGTGATTTAGTGTTGCCATATACATTTTTTAATTAATGGAACATGGCTATTTTGTTGCTACTGATCCGATTTTAAAAATTCTTTCACTGTTAGAAAACTACACTATTCGTGAGTGACAAAGGTGATTTAGTGTTGCCATATACATTTTTTAATTAATGGAACATGGCTATTTTGTTGCTACTGATCCGATTTTAAAAATTCTTTCACTGTTAGAAAACTACACTATTCGTGAGTGACAAAGGTGATTTAGTGTTGCCATATACATTTTTTAATTAATGGAACATGGCTATTTTGTTGCTACTGATCCGATTTTAAAAATTCTTTCACTGTTAGAAAACTACACTATTCGTGAGTGACAAAGGTGATTTAGTGTTGCCATATACATTTTTTAATTAATGGAACATGGCTATTTTGTTGCTACTGATCCGATTTTAAAAATTCTTTCACTGTTAGAAAACTACACTATTCGTGAGTGACAAAGGTGATTTAGTGTTGCCATATACATTTTTTAATTAATGGAACATGGCTATTTTGTTGCTACTGATCCGATTTTAAAAATTCTTTCACTGTTAGAAAACGACACTATTCGTGAGTGACAAAGGTGATTTAGTGTTGCCATATACATTTTTTAATTAATGGAACATGGCTATTTTGTTGCTACTGATCCGATTTTAAAAATTCTTTCACTGTTAGAAAACTACACTATTCGTGAGTGACAAAGGTGATTTAGTGTTGCCATATACATTTTTTAATTAATGGAACATGGCTATTTTGTTGCTACTAATCCGATTTTAAAAATTCTTTCACTGTTAGAAAACTACACTATTCGTGAGTGACAAAGGTGATTTACTGTTGCCATATACATTTTTTAATTAATGGAACATGGCTATTTTGTTGCTACTGATCCGATTTTAAAAATTCTTTCACTGTTAGAAAACGACACTATTCGTGAGTGACAAAGGTGATTTAGTGTTGCCATATACATTTTTTAATTAATGGAACATGGCTATTTTGTTGCTACTGATCCGATTTTAAAAATTCTTTCACTGTTAGAAAACGACACTATTCGTGAGTGACAAAGGTGATTTAGTGTTGCCATATACATTTTTTAATTAATGAAACATGGCTATTTTGTTGCTACTGATCCGATTTTAAAAATTCTTTCACTGTTAGAAAACTACACTATTCGTGAGTGACAAAGGTGATTTAGTGTTGCCATATACATTTTTTAATTAATGGAACATGGCTATTTTGTTGCTACTGATCCGATTTTAAAAATTCTTTCACTGTTAGAAAACTACACTATTCGTGAGTGACAAAGGTGATTTAGTGTTGCCATATACATTTTTTAATTAATAGAACATGGCCATTTTGTTGCTATTGATCCGATTTTAAAAATTCTTTCACTGATAGAAGTCTATAATATTTCCGTCTCTCTGTCTCTTATAATACTATCATTGTCTCTCATCCTTTGTCTTTTTTCTCACTTTAATTTTTATTTTTATCTGTTCAGAATGATTAGCCTCTTTTCACTTTCTTTCTTTCGATAATTTCTCTCTTTCTCTCTCTTCTTTACCTATTCAATTTTAGTTATGCTCTGTCCTCTCTCTTTTATCATCTGACGCTTTTCTTTAATTTTTTTTCTATTATTTTTCTTTTTATAACTTTTTCTTACTCTCTCTAATTTTTAAATATTTAAAGAGCCGAGTAACCCAGCACCCCCTTGGAGGTAGGGGATCTATTCCCCGACTGGCTCGTGACCACCAGCATGCGAATCCGAACGCCAAGTGTCATAGACGACCTTTCTCCACTCCCCCTCCCCACTATCTTCGAAGATGCAACACATCGACAAAACACGAGGATATCTCTTATTTTGCTGATCTCCATGGGCGATGGTGGCCAATTATCATCAGGTGAAGCATCTGCTCGTTTACACCTTTGGTAGCTATACCATAAAAAAATGACATAAAAGGTTCAAAATATTATATGCGTTTCTTAATAAATAATCTTCTAAGTAAATTAAAATTTCCTAGTGACAAACCTCAAAAAAATTATAGACAGTTCATCGAGTGTTGTCCATAATTTTTTTGGGTTTTATTTTTTTTAGTGCTTATACAATATACATATTATAAAATTTATGAGGACAAATTTTTAATTCTAGTCTTAAAAATTTACTTATATACTCTCCCTCGTTACATAACGTAAATATAGCATTACAATGTCCAATTCTACGTAATATTATCGCATACACACAATGTTACAATCATTACCGCTATAATATTATAGGATAAATTACAGTCGACTAAACTTTTCACCAAAAATTTGTATGGTAATGGTAATTACCACAGCTAATCGATGTACTAACCAGTTTCGTGTTAAACTTCAGACGCTTCCAATCCTCTATATTAAGTTGAAATTAATTCAGTAAGGAAGCCATTATTGTAACTATTCTAATTAAGCGTGTATAGTGCTCGACAACTCCCTCCAGCGCTGTACTGAGGAAATTAGTCGTCTCCTGACACGCACTGCGGAAGTGACAGAAGTGGAGATACGTCGCCATTATATACTTTGTCTTTATCAGACTTGACATCGATAGATATACTTTTTCCAGAAAATCGTATTTCCGTATAATCATTTCGTTGTTGAAATTTATACTAAGTACTCATATTAATTTATTTCCTTAAGCATGGTAATACGAATACAATGATTGTATTTATTAGGTGGTACAATGGTAGCTACATTTTCTGCCATAAAAAAAAATTGATGTCAAAATAATAATTAAATAAAAATGTCATTTAATATGTATATTAAATATCAAATTAAAATTACCAAACAAAAAAAATCTTATTATAAATTTTTTTATTTAATCTTTTTATTGTACACATAAAAAATGCAATATACAATGTTACATTATAAAACAATATACATATAAAAGGTGGGGTTATTCCACTTAGGAATCTTTTCAGCCAACCTTTAAATTTTATAAAGGACTAGCGGCCCATCCCGGCTTCGCGCGGGTGGAATGTTATTTTTAAAAATATTCTGGCTCTCCCGCATTTTGGTGCCCACTCTCGTGCCGCATTACTCGCTGCGCTGCGTCGCTATACTGGCCCGTCGCGTCCCCGTGTATTTTTTGTTTATATTGATATTTTTAATTTCGTAATATCTTTTGAATGGAAGGTCCGATTTTAATAATTCAAAAAGTAATTTACAGGTATTGAAACAGTCTTGAATACGAAATAATTTTTTTGGATAAGGATTAATACAAAGTTATAGAAAACATGGTCTGATTTTGATTGGCATTTTTATCAACTTTTAAAATGTAAAAAAGTAGTTATAGTGACATAACTATAATAGTTAGACATATGGTCTCGCGGAGTTTTTTGTAGATATTGATACGTTCTATAATATTGTATAACATTTTTTTGTTCTATCATTAATACTTTTTGCAGCGCATGCAATGAAAGATATTTTATGGCTAAATTTTTTGCACCTTGGGTTGGTTTTAGTGAGATTTCCTGAGGATCTCTAATTTTTTCTTGTAATAAATATAGCCTATGTTACTCAGGGATAATGTAGCTTTCTAATGGTGAAAGAATTTTTGAAATCGGTCCAGTAGTTTTTATGTTTATTCGTTACATACAAAAATACAAATCTTACTTCTTTATAATATTAGTATAGATATAGATTAATAAAATAGACAAATCTGTTATGTGTACTTTTAAGTTAAGCTTAACATATATTAACATATCTTATTAATTAATGCAATAAAAGTAATTGTCAATTAGTAACTGAAAAATATCAAATCGGAACCTTCTTGTTCCGAACTTAGGACTGTTGAAAAATTAAACTTCTGGGCCAACGCAATTAAAAGAAACGGCTGCCTAAGCACATTTTAATATTCCCAAGGAAACTAAACTTGTAGTGTACATTCCGTTGATCTTAGATCATATAATTTGGTATATAGTGATATGTTATAGCACATAAAAATATTTTTTTTGCAGTTGATAAACTAACCGTGAACTATATCGATGTATAGGCACAACAATGTTCCGACAGCAGAGTTAAGTTTGTCCTTTAATTCCAATTATACGGAACTCTCTTACTCTACTTCTACTTTAAAAATCGGTCCAGTCAAAAAAATTGTTTCCAGAAGTGAAAGTACTGGGATTAAAAAAGTCTATTACGGTTCAAGAACTTTAATATTCTGATGTAGTGACCGAAGACGTATGTTACCTGATTAAGTTAGTATTGCTAGGCAAAGACCTCAAGCAGTAAAGGTGAACGGTAATTCCACAATCACACGAGTATATAGCCATAGTAAATTGCATATATTTGTAAGGAAATCCAACACTAAATAAATAAAATGTATCGATATATTTTCCAAACAATACAAACGACAATATAACAAGAGTAGTCGTTCGAAAGCGACAGACACGTACGTCATTCACTGAAGAAACGTTTATGACGGAATCACAAATGCATTTTTCGTGTTCTTAAAAAGCGTTCTTCCCTCAGGCCTTTCACAGGAAGACCTTGAGATACATTGTTACAATGGACGTCAAGAATTGTCACACGGAATTTTATAAATATAAATTTTGTAAAAAACGGTGCATGGAAGGCGTTAGTTTAGGGTTATTGGGTTCGCAAACCAGTCAAAAATAATTGTATTAGGGGCAAACTTAACCTTGCCGTTACAAAACTGTTATACCCACACATTGATGTAGGTCAATATCACTATACTGAATAAGATATACTTTTTGTCATGTATTTTAAAATTTATAGTTTAGGAATTATTTCCTATGCTACTGCTAAAGCACTTATTTCTTGCTTTTCATGTTTCTAGTTTCTAGTTTTAATTGCATTTGCAACTTGATATTTCAAGACTCTCAGAGGTAAAAAAGCGTCTTAACAGACAAACAGGCAAACTAGCAATTGTTGATATAAGCAAACATATCTGAAATATCAATTCATCATCATCACAATTTCACCATTAATGACCCACTGCTGAGCCGGGTCTCCTCCTCTGAGTGAGGAGGGGGATTGGCTATAGTCCACGACGCTGGCCTAGTGCGGATTAGCAAACTTCTCAGGAGTGCAGGTTTCCTCACGATGTTTTCATTCACTGTTAAAGCAAGTGATATTTAATTGCTTAAAACATAACTCAGAGTCAGAGATGTGTGCTCAGGATCAAACTCAAAACCAGGATTTGTGTTTTTTTTTTCATTCATAAAGACTACTAAATTTTTATACGTGCTTTTACTACTATTAATATCTCATATAATAAGTGTAAAATAACATTTTTCCAACGTCCGTATGTAGTCTCTTCAACGACAAATCGATTTGATGTCGCTTTGTCACTGCCGAAGGATCATTGGTTTATCTTATCACGATTGACATTTTCACATATACATTCGCGTCACGCGTTGCTTGTTGATGCCATAACAAGGGTTTATAAACCAGAGTCTGCTGTGCCTCGGTTATACTATTCAAACTTACTTACCCCATATTATTATACTTTATAGATCTTATCTTATCAATAGCTAGATAACTTTAAGTACAAGTAACGTTTATTATTGCCTAGGAGATCCAAAAAGAAGCTTACACTTAAAGAATAATAATTATAAAACCGGCCAGTTAAAAATGAATATATAAAAACGCATAAATATAGATCTTGTGACACAGGAGCAGGTTTTAAAGACATCCTTGACTGCTTCAAGTACCTACCTAACAATAAATAAAGTACAATATTAATATCATTACTGATAATAAAATTAAATCTCAGATCCACTAGGACAGAGTCGTGGCAATAGTAAATTGTATTTTATTTTACAGGAAAACTTACAGTTATTGCAGAAATATAAATAAATAATAGAATTGCTAAGAAAATCTTATAACAAAAGAAACTTTTTTACTAACATAAATCATTTTTATATTTATTGTAACCTTGTTCTAGATAACAATAATTTGTAAACATTTCTTGTAGACTGAGAGTATACCCAACATCGATTTTACATCAGTCATATTTATACAACACCAACCCTTATTTATGACCTATTTATGAAAGAGGCTTCGTTCTGATTGCAGGATTAATTTGTAATTAACTATTCAAGCAAATATAATATTTTCTACTTAAAACAAATTATTTATTTGAAATCTATTGAAAAGTTCTATCACGTAGTTGATTTTAATTTCGAAAAACAAACAGTCTCGTACTGTTGCGATATAGTATGTATCTTTGAAAGTCATTGCAAAATGTTAAATTGAAATTTTACTTTAGATTCTTTATAATCTCTCTTGTTATATAATAAATTAAAATTTAATGTTCACTCTAGAATAGCACGACAACCAAGCAGCGACTTATTTGTAACTCAGCTTTGCAAGACAAACTTAGGTTATCTGAACCGGTGGGTTGCCTATCTCGTCTCTACTACTATTTCTTATATTTTTTTTTGTTAAAATTAATCAAATATGGCATGCCTACTTCCTAATATAGTATTTCTTTTAATAGAAAATATCATCATAATTTTGTACTTAAAATAATTATTAAATTAATGATGCTGTGATTACCTGTAATTGTAAGAACGGTTAGATACTATCAAAATCCATCCTAAATTAATAATGTGAAACTTTTTCTTATGTTGGTAGTCCTATGATCCATACAAATAAATAAAAATGTATACACGGTACATATACCAAAACATTTTTTACAATTTTTTTCTGTCCGTCTGATTGTTGGTTGCGGCTTATCTCTGAAATGACTTAACCGATTTTCACGGGACTTTCACTGGCAGATAGCTAATGTAACAAGGAGCAACTTGGGCTATTTAACATCTCGCTACGAACCATAACAGCGGAGCAACACGCTAACGAAGTCGCGCGTCTGCTACTAATAAATAAATAAGGTCTTGTTGACAAACTACTAATTTTTTTATCTGATAAAAACATTTTATCGTTGTCCACTTAATAAAAGTGATTCTTATGAAGGTTTAAAATGTTAGGAAATAGATAGGATGTCACCTTTTTATAATCATAATGGAAGACTTTACATAGCACTCTTCCTTTGAGCAAGAAAAATACCATTTAAATTGAGTCTGATACTTCATAATACTAAAGATCTTAGACGTAAACAATATGATTGTAATAACACTACTACAATACTAGAAATATAAAATACATACTAGTAAGCAATTTTGTGACTTGCGTAACCTCTAGCGATTTATAGATGATATTGAAATATAACCCGAACTGCGATAAAAGGGGAAATAAAATATCGTGCTGCAGAAAATTGTGCGTTTTATTATATTTCCCTCCGCCACGGGAAATTCGAGTCTCGCTGACGTATATTGCGTTACGAGTCGAGCTTTGTCAAATAAAACTAGAGGGTTTTTGTATATTCGATTTGTATTTTGTTGACATTTTTTTTGCAAGTTACTTAGAATGTGATACTTTACATAGCCAAACAATCAATTTTTATACGAAATTAATAAAGTCTTTTTCAGCTAGAATTTTTATTCTACTTTTTGCTACTGCTTTATTTGCTAAGCACAGTTTAGGTAGATATAGGAAATAGTGAAAGTAAAATACACAAAAAGAATAAAGAGAATATTATTTAGAAAAACTTTAAAACATATTTTTAAATAATCGTAATAACTTGCGTGGTTTTTAGTAGTGTTTGTTGTAAAAGTCTATCCTACTAATATTTTTGTTTGTAAGAATGTATGGATGTGTAAAAACTACTGAATGGATTTGATGAAACTTTACAATTATATAGCTTACACATAAGCTATAATTTATAATGATATAGCGTGAATTATCTAAAATATAGCGGGTGAAACCGCGGGGCACAGCTAGTAGTAAAATAATTAATATGATAGTAGTAAGTTAATTTAAAAAAAAAAAAATTTCCGCTGATAAAAAATGCGTGATACGAAGATAGATTATAAAATTTGTACATCATTACATAGTATAAAACAAAGTCGCTTCGCACTGTCTGTCTGTCAGTCCTATGTATGCTTAGATCTTTAAAACTACGCAACGGATTTTGATGCGGTTTTTTTTTAATGGATAGAGTGATTCAAGAGGAAGGTTTATATGCATAATACATGCATATTATAGTAGAGAAAGGAACCGTATGAAGCCGGAAGCGGGCTGCTAGTATTTTACACAAAATGGCTGATCTATATGAGGGTCACTAGTTAGAATATAGCGTCTGTAGCTTCGATGATGCCTTTTGGCATTTGAATGGTCATATATTTTTAAACAATATTTAAGTAATTTCAAAAATAACCTCGTCTCGCTCGTCAAACATAATTTCGTATACGACCCAGCCGTAACCACAAAGTTATCCAGAAAGATGGACACTCGGTTAGATAACGTAACCTAGACTGACGTATTGAGTCCAATGTGGTTTTAGATCAAAGATTTCATTACCACTTATATAACAATAAATAAAAACACTAGAATATAGGAGATACCTTAATTTTAGAACTTTAATACAGGATAAAAAACTCGTTTATTATCGTAATATTTGAATAGTTATATACTATATAATAATATGCTACTTTTGTGAGCTATGTGATTAATGTCGCTAATGTTATAACAAAAATAATATTCAATGCATTTTTCTTACAAATTACTTTACTTTTAAAGCTAAGATGTAATACGAAATCAAAACTATAAAGATTATACATTTTATCGTCTGCGCAAATTGCTGGCAACACTCTTTATTTTGACTCCATAAAGTATAACACGAACGTCTGGTAATATTATGCACCTTTCTGCTATAAAAGTACCTTAAATAAGCCGCTAATCAACACACACACCCTTATCACTTAGGGGTATAAAAATAGATGTTGACCGATTCTCAGACCTACCCGATATGCACACAAAATATCATAAAAATCGGTCCAGCCGTTTCGGAGGAGTTTAGTAACAAACACCGCGACAGGAGGATTTTATATACGAATATTAGATAGTGTCTTCATATATGGTCTTTAAGTCCATGGTCTTTAATATAACTATGTATACAATATTACAGACAGACGGTAAAATAAGTCCAAGCACATAAATACCTAAACAGAAGTCAACGGCTGAAAGGGTTTGTTTAGAGTGAGGGCAGAGGGCCGGTCACGTCCGATTGGCGTTGCGAGTGAAATATTTTACCATGCCCAATACGCGGAAGCTAAATGTGATTACGCACAATAGCAGACGTGTTCACACATAAAAATAACGTTGGGTATCAAAAATAGCTGAATAAATATAGACCTAACAATCTGCTACATGTTCGCTTTATTAAGGATAATGTGCTTTACGTGAGAATTTAGTTATGTCTGAAAATATCAGGTTGTACGAACATTGACAGGCCGACATCTAACGTTCATCTCAAGGAAATATAGTAAGAGTATAAAAGATGTTACATTTTTATGGGCTTTAGTGACTTGTATTATATATTCGTCGTCCATATGTTCATCGTCAACATGCTGGAACCCTCAGTACGGTGTTTATATTAATCACATAGAACAATAACAGAATTTAATAAATAAATTATTTTAAAAAAAGATTTGGTAGTTATAATGTAATCAATTTTTCATTAGAAAAGAGGCGCGAGTACAAAGATCAGTTGTTTTTATATAAAATTGTAAATAGTTTATTGGATTCCCCTTATCTCTTAAGTAAGATACAATTTTCTGTAATAAAGATCAATTTTTGTAATCGCAATATGTACTCAATACCAGTATGCAGTACGAACTACTGTAAAAATAAACTTTTAATCCGTGCATGCGATGTATATAACAGTAAATACAACCAAGTGGATCCATTTAATTATATAAGTATTAGTAAATTCTTGCCTGCACTAAAATCTATAGAATTAAATGTGTAAGTGATGTATGCTTATATTTTAAATCATATTTGGTCTTAAAATAGTTTAGTAAATTATAAAGTAAAAATAATAATAAAATAATAATAAGTAATATTGTAAATTCCCTTTTATAAAATGTACATCAGTGGAAACTTTATTGGCCTTTGTGTTTACTAGTTGTAAGATTAATTTTGTAATATATTGTGCTGTATGTTTTCCTAAATAAAAAAAAAATAAAAAAATAATTTTCCGTATCATCATCGTCACCCTTTAATGGCCCTCCAGCTGGGTCTCCACCTTAGAATGAGTCCACCACGCTGGCCCAGTGCGAGTGGGCAGATTACACACACCTTTAAGAACATTAGGGAACTCTCAGGAGTGTAGGTTTCCTTACGGTGTTTTCCTTCACCGTTAAAGCAAGTAATATTTAATTTTATAAAACACACATAACTCAGAAAAGTCAGAGGTGTGTGACTGTGTGGGGGAATGAACTCGTACCTCCCGAGTAGACATCAACGTTTTAACCACTGGGCTATCACTGCTTTATTTTCAGTATACTAATTCAAATATTTATTTAGGCACATATAACACATCACGAAAATATAATGATCTTCTGTTGCCGAATTAGTATAAAGTGTAATTCGGCATACAGCACCATTTCTCATACTATACAAAGCCACTTATGATAGAGTATATTTGTGTTGTTAAAATATATTTAAAATATATAACCTTGATGAACTAAATTTATAAAACAAGTTTTACGTAATAGTTTCTCTAATTTTTTTTCTTTTCCATATTTTACTAAGTTCGTCAATAATAATTTTAAAACTCTTTTTATATTTTTTTATGCCCAGATAAGACGCAAACAAGCAGACGGTCCACCTGATTGTAAGTGGCTACCGTCGCCCATGGACATCTGCAATACAAGAGATACACTCTTGCTATGCCTGGAAGGAACCTCGAAGATAGAGTAGGGAGGGGGAGTGAAGATAAAAATGCTATGGTTTTAGTGGACCCTGAGCAAGAGCCACTAAGATCTGGAGCACTAATGATTGATTGATTGACTCACATGCAAGCCAGTCGGGGAACAGATCAACTACCACCAAGGGGGTTCTGGGTTACTCGGCTTTTACGAGATGCTCTTCCAGCGCAGAGGAGAATAGTATTCTAACCCATCCCCTCACGGGTAGAACTATAAGACTCCATTAACTCGAGAATATAATATAACCTCTGTCACAATTGTGTAAAAAAAACCTACACTTTGATCACAGATCTATGCATGTTTAGACGTATTGTCGTACAGTAATAGGTACCTTACAAAAGAAACAACCAGGGAGAGAGAGAGCTTATTTAATGTAATACATAATGTATATGGGTCGTTAGGTACCCATGATCTCGTCGAGAAGTTCATTGAACGTATTATAATATTGGAACTAGACGTACCTACTCGTAATTCCGATTTGATAGCCAATTACCATATCTCGGGTATTTGATTAGCTTTATTAGATTAGAGTGTAAGGAGTTTCAAAGCTTCCATAGTAAAGTAACCGTAACTATCAGTAACAGCGGCCGACGAGACAATGGCGAGTGCAAGGTTCGTTAGCATGTCCAAAAGTTAAACATTATAGCCCCGAGCGACACCTACGAGTAGATTCAGGATTGGATTAACTACCATCACTTGGGAATATTATGTATTTTGTATATACACACCTCTGATTTTTCTGAGTTATGTGTGTTTTAAGCAATTAAATATCACTTGCCTTAACGGTGAAGGAAAACATCGTGAGGAAACCTGTACTCCTGAGAGTTCCCTTAAGTTCTCAAAGGTGTGAAGTCTGCCAATCCGCCAGACTGGGCCAGCGTGGTGGACTATGGCCTATCCCCCCTCCTCACTCCGAGGAGGAGACCCGGCTCAGCAGTGGACCATTAATGGGTTGTGATGATGATAATGTATATGTTGAAATACGTGTTTAGAGATTAATAGTCACATTAACTCACACTCTGTTTGACAAGTAGTGTTAAGGAGTGATATAGTTTATTCTATCTTTTTACTGACTTTAGTTAGTTTACTTGTTATTCCTTTATTATTTTCCATTGACCATCTAGCTAGATGTGTTCCTACCGAGATAACATTGTATCGGATTTGACTGACTGATAAATACAACCTAAAAAGCAGAGTGAATCTTAAAAGGTTTTTATGAAACTAATATTAAAAGTTCAATTACTTGATACATTTACTGAATTTATATAGTCAAACTATTCAAAAACTAAAGAGATAGTTTATCACTCGAATAACTACAATATTTAACAAGAAACAAACTTAACAATAAAATCTATAATAGCAATAATGAAACCTTTAGCAAAATCAAAAATAAACATAATAGCATAAAATATAATCTTAACATTCAATTCATATAGAAACATATCGACGAGCAAACTTTATAAAATTCACGGAACAGAAGTCCAATAAAAGAGTAAAGTCAACTAATGAATAGAGCCGTTTCATTGAATACTTCGAAACTCTAATTATAATAAAAAGAGAAAGTCTTAATTGCAAATCGAATTGTCCGCAGTTGATAGCAATATGGCGGCCAGACGCTATTGTTTCAGAGATCGATATTGATTTTTAGTATCTCTTGTACTTTTCCTGACTAATATTACTACTGTAAACTGTTCATTCCTCCATATTTTTAAACTTTTTATATTTCAAACGTATTATTAATATATCATCGAATTGATTTGTCACATTTCTAAAATAAGTTTTATTCTTCTTCTCGCGGTTCTTTTCTGTGAATAAATTTAAGAAAACTTTTAGTAAGAGCTGTTATATTATTATCTAATAAGAAAAAAAATCTTCTAAATCCCTGACCTTGGCTTAAACATTCCATAAAAGCCAAAAGTTGCCATCAGAATCCACAAAGAGTCAAGTTAGTTAGTTAATCCAGGAGTTTAACTTGTACTGTTAGAATGTATGTTTTGTACCCGTCTGTAACCTATTTCATACTAGTAACAAAACTTATCTGACCTAAATAATCTTGGTCATTTGGTGATCATCGTTTGCTTTCTAGATCATCAAGTACCTAAAAGTCGCTTTTATATCTAAGATAATATTTTATTTGAAATAGAAACTTACGAAAAGGTTACAATTGAAACTTTAGAAGTGTTAAAACCAAAATGTCAAACAAATTGACAGAAATACCATTCTCTTATACATCCCTGTCGAGTCTACAAGGATATTCGACCCTCAGGTCGTATTGTTGATAGTTGATGTCTTATCAGGTTGTGGGAATGAAAAGAGCGTTTTTGTTCACAAAAGTAACTAACCAAAATATACTACATACATACTGTAAGAGCGTACTAATAATTTATGTAAGTATTGCGTTAATTTCGGCTAAATACTCATAAAAGCTAAACGCGCCACAATATTGACAATCAGTTTTATAATAAACGGGAATACGAAGGGCATTTTAAATATAATACACATAAAAAACTTCAGCCAACTTATATCAATTACACTATTAATCAATATAATTTACACAAAAAAAGGAATGATGATAGTCGGCTTCCAGCCGTATGGCCTCATCCTTAAATACCTTTCGGGAGCTCTTGTCGCCCTGACACCCAAGTACCGAATGACTCGACGTCACGGTAGTCCAAATAAGAAAACTAAATTAAGACAACCTGATATTATTGACCGGATATTCATAATATTTTAGAATAAAGTCAAAATATGTTCTAACAATTGAGAAATATAAAAATAATGGAAATGAAAAGTGTATTATAACAACCGGATGTTACACACCGGATATTCGTAAAATTATATCTTAAAATAAATTTAAAAGCGTAAAGGAAGTCAAATTATATTGTAACAGCCCGGATACTAATATAAAATATATATAAAATACATAAATAGCCATAATAATTCAAACCTAAGGCTTACGTTTTATAATAAAATGTTTTATTTAAAAAAAATGACTATTTGTATTATAATGTCGTTTCATCTATGATACTTTTTATCCTAGAACGAAACATAATTTCTGATAGATAAAAGAAAGAACATTTTCTCGTGAAAACGGTTAAATGACTTTGAATGTGGCACCTATAACAGTATAGAACTAGGGTTTTTTTATAGTGCAATTATTCCCCCCATAGTCGGTAGAGACGTTAACTAGTTAGGAGACAACGTTAACTAGGGAATAAGTCATATTCACTTTTGATGAAATAAAGAAATGCAGTTTTGTGTGCTTATCACTGATATGTCTCATCAGTGCTAACCTATGGTATGATAATATGGGGTAATTCTGTTGATCTAGACAGAGTGTTCAAAGCTCAAAAAAAATGTATACGAATTATATGTAGGGCACATTATTTAGAGATATGTGTAGATATTGTGCTCCACTTACCTTGTCATATATAAAAGAAAATTATTAGGGAAACGAGACATAAAAATATACTATATTTACCAAGCATTACATTACGTTTTTATAGAAATAATTGTTATTGTATGGCAATTCAAATATTCAATGAGCTACCAGCATTTAAATATCATATTCATAGGTGGTTGTTGGATAATTGTTTTTATACTATAAATGAATATAATTGTTTTTATACTATAATGAATTTCAATTGCCCAAAATAATTATTAGTTATTGTTAAAGTATTTATTTTTATATGACATGATTTTATTTTTTACCATATTTCTATAACTAAGTGATAATTTAAAACGTAAAAAGTGCGTAAAATTTTCAAGTGCAAGTAGAGCTTAACTTGGATTAGAATATAGAATTTATTTCATTTAAATCGGATATCATTAAAATAAGGTATCTTCATTTAAAGATATGAACAGAATCTATGTAAATAATTTTATTTTCAACTACGTTTTTCCAGTAAATAAAAACGCTAATATAGTGACTGCAAATCCAAAACTAATCCTGTAAGCTTCACTGCTATTCTGGTTTCATAGTAACCAGCGCCACTTGTATCCTTTCACCGCAACAATAAGATCTGATAATATATTATGTGTCTATATTACAGAATGACTCCCAATATAGATAAGCTTAATGGAATTACACGAAAAATTACTTTCGTGGAAAGTTTGTAAGTATATCATTGTTTAAAAGTTTTTAAAATATTATGTGGAGTGCGAAAAAATAGAAATGGATCTGGTTAAAATAAATTTAAGAGAACTCGTTTTCTTTCAAGCAGTCATATTTCCTGTATTCAGTAACGCAGGTCATTCACTGTACATACGAGTATCCTCACGAGACGTTGACACCCCAAAAATCGTGTTTGCTGAGCGTTCTTTGCTGACTTTACAGAAGATTAAGATTGATATCTTCAATAATATTACAGTCAAATTGCCTCAAAATCCGTTGTTTACTTACTAAGCAATAAAATTTATTTATTAACCATCACGCTTCCACACACTGTTACATATTTTACAATATTAGTGCGACAAACCCTGCCTTTAGTTATTCTCAAAACATCCTCTCCTTTGTATCATAAAACAAAAACCGCACGAAATCAGAATTCATTAGTGTTAGAACAATACTTACCAACAACAAACATGTTGAGATGCAAACGGTATCACAGCAAGAATACCCGACTCCGACGGTAATTTAAACTTTATTCACTTTCCCGCCTAAGAGGCTGAAAACAAAGAGAATTAAATGAAATTATCCTCTCCGTCCCTCATTGTTGCCTGTCCCGAGTCCCAAGTCCCGACGCGGCTGTGGAGGACCATAGACTTAAGAAACAAGCAATTAAAACAGTAACTGAGGCATTCTTGTGACATCTTACTTAACGTTATACTCATTTTCACAACAACATTTATAAACTTTTATGTGCACATACTTTTCTGTGACGGAATTGTTTAATAAATAAATCAGAACTAGTCTGACTACCTTACCTCTATAATAACCTTCTATTTTTGTATAATATGTTGGTACAGAAAAATCAAATCTGGGCGGACACCTCTTTAATTTATTGTTTTCTAGATCTCTCTATTTTTAAGAATATGGCTATATTTATACGTGTTGTGATTTATGAGAAATTTACTACTCAATAATAGATTTAAATTTTTTTTTATATGATAGATAAGGGACAAGCGAGCATACGGTCCACCTAATGGAAAGTGGCCACCAACGCCCATGGACATCGACAAAACTAGAGAGTATCTCTTGTTTTGTCGATGCGTTGCCGCATCAAAGATAGATTGAGGAGGGGGAGCGAAGAGAAGACTGCTGCGGTTTCAATGGACCCCGAGCAAGAACCCGGTGTTCATTGGAATCGCAGCAGTAATGGGATGGGAGAGGGAGGGGTAGATCTGACCCACTTGCGGCTCGGCCGGAACGCGTCAGAGACACTTGGCGGTCGGATTCCCATGATGGTGGTCGCAAGCCAGTTGGGGAACAGATCCCCTACCACCAATAGGGTGCTGGGTTACTCGGCTCTTAAGAGATGCTCTCCCAGCGATGGAGGGGAATTGTATTCTAACCCGTCCCCTCGCGGGTAAAAAAGGTTAAAAAAATTGAGAGATACAACCATACGAAGGTAAAACAGGGTCAAAACACGTAGACTCTGTTATAGAACTCTGTATACAAAATACGATTATTACATGAAATACATATACATCGATGAGATCAAGATCATGACGTCTGAACATTTGTTTTTAACGCAATCCTAATTTTGACCTAGATTTTTGTTTTATGTAAACTTTAAAATATCTATAAAAAATTTAATAAGGCTTATTACAATTGTTCATTTTACGACGGGCATTTCAGACATCTTGGTATCTTAATATTTTGCTGATGTTCCATTATTTTTACGATCTTATAATGACCTCTTGTGACTTCGTGGAGGTCAGCAAAAAGCCTTTAAAGCGCTCGTAAACCTTCAAGTGGCCTGAAATGGCCTAATGATAACAGAGGAGGCTGGAGGAACAAAAAGAAGTTCTAAACTTCTTCTGTAAGATCTTATTACTTTAGCGGTTTGGTATTGTTACTAAGTATCTAATAAATATTAATAATATTTAGGTATTCGTTACGGTTTGTTATTATGAATGAGTTGGTTTGTAATTTGTGTCTCTGAATCCACGACACAGATTTACTCTATACTAACTTTTTAGTAATAACTGATATAAAAGTTCACGCAGATAGCTTAACTGCACAATTACACTCAGAAGACTATAATAATACACAATCGAGACGGAAGTCGAGCAGTGCCTGGGGCTTGTAAACTATTACAATAATTATTTATATATTAGGCAAAATATCTCAACACTTAAGTTACACGAAATTCGAGAATAACTAAACCATATTGCGCAAAAGTCATCCTTTTTATAGTACAAAAACACCCTTCATCTGTTCCCACTATAATGACAGGTAGAGTTGTAGGCCTGTGCTGCCAAGTTTATATTCAAAACCTCCCTTTAAATAATTTAATAACGCTTACTCTATCAAATTAATCCAATTATACCCAACATAGATATTTTATAATATTCATATTTTAATATAACCTAACAGATATATTTAATTAGTCTGTCCTGTTAACACACACGATAAAAACCGTTTTATAAAGTATTTTAAAAAGATATATTTATTTAATTATTTTTACATTAAATTGCATCTCTATATTAAGACTAGAAGCCGAGTTAAGAGACGTTTTTGCTATGCATAAACTCTAAAACATCGTAATACTATTTATGCAGTACTCAAAACGATTCTTCTTTGAAATTTTCAAGAATAGGTTAATATTTAATATATGAAATTACTCGTCAAACCGCCGCAGATCTATCGGAGCAAAACCTAAAAATTGTGGAGCATGTATAAAGCTATTTTTAAAGCTATTTTAAAGCTTTAGCTAGTTTTAAAGCTATGTAAAACGGTAACACGTATTATTATGATAACTTGGTACTACAGTTTCGATCGCATTAGGCGATCTTCTTCAGCCAATGGACGGGCTCGCGGTGACGACTCGGTTCATGTTACCACGAAAGTTTCTATAATAAAAAGGGTTTAATTTTTTATTTTTTTTACTGAAGTCTATAATACAAATTTAAAAATTATTTCCTCATGAAAAGCTACATTATTCATTCCTTAATAACAATTCAAGGACACAATTATCCTACTAATATTATAAACACGAAAGTTTGTAAGAATGTATGGATGTCTGGATGTATAAATGTTTGTTACTCTTTCACGCAAAACTACTGAATGGATTTTGATGAAACTTTATACAATAATATAGCTTACACATCAGAATAACATATAGGCTATAATTTATAATGATATAGTATGAATTATGCAAAATATAGCGGGTGAAACCGCAGGGCGCAGCTAGTAATCTATAATGTATATCTAGCAAAGCAAACTCTAAAACCAAAGCAAAGTAAGGTGTAAGGGTGGGTAGTTCGTTTAAAATAACGATACAACTAAAAGATAAACTAACAGAATTCCAATTCGTATAAACCATTAATAAACTCGCATGTTGCCAAATAAAACGTAAAAAGAGCATAAAATGTCCGCAACGGCAATATTTTACGTCTACGTCGGGAACCTTTTAAATCGTAAACATCTTCGCCTGCCTCGTTGCAAATAGCAAGAAAACCAACCCGCGGTTTGGGAAGTAATGAAGTTTTAAGATTTATGTTTTTACAAAGTACTTTCTGGAATCCAGCAACTCTAACAAACTCTACCTTTTGGAGCTCCTGTATATTTTGCGGTTAGCTTTTTGCCGTGTGTTTCGCTTGTTTACTTACGTTCTAAAGCGTTTTAACAATTTTAATTATATCTTGTTAATTAAAATTGCCTGTTTTATATTATTTGGAACGAAGTTCCTTATGGGACGATGCGGTGGGGTACCCTAACTGGGAAAAAACGTCCGTAACGTAAGATTATTATTTTGTTTGGATAAGAATTAATACAAAAGTATGGAAAACGTGGCCTGATTTTGATTGGCATTTATATCAACTTGTAAAATGTAAAAAAATAGTTATAGTGACATAACTACAATAGTTAGACATATGGTCTCCAGAAGTTTTTTGTAGATATTGAAACGTTCTATAATATTGTAAAACATTTTTTGTTCTATCATCAATAGTTTCCGCAGCGCATCCGATGAAAGACAATTTATGGTAAATTTTTTTACACCTTGAATTTTTTTTTTTTTATTTTCTTTTTCAAGGTTACATCTACATTGTTAATTAACACTGGAACCTTCTAGTATGGTAATATCTGTAGCAGAAGGCCCCGCTCCTCCAATAACATACAATTTTTAAATAGTAAAAGTTACAATTAAGTTAATATAAGAAATTTAGGTTAAATGAAAATTTAAGTAGACCAAAAAACTACATTAATCTCAAAACATTCACTTATTGATGCATATGTGTGTTAGCATGTGTGTAAGTATGTTTGAGTGTGTATGTGTGTGTGTTTATTATATACACATCATATATATTATTTTTATTTATCTAATTCCAATATATTTTCTACATCAACGTAATCTTTGCACTTTAGCCACAATAGTAAAGTCTTTTTGAACTCATAGAGATTTTATCGATTTTACCTTGAATTGCTGGTAAGAATTTCTATTTTATTTATGTATAGTCTTTGTATGATGTCTGTTATTATTTTTAAAAATCATTGTAAATAAAATAAAGTTGATAACTTTGTAAAGTAGTTTTTTTTTATAAAATGTGTACCCGAATAATTATTTTCTTTATACCCCGAATACTTAAAATTAATATTTTTATAATAAGAAACTTCGTTCCTATCCGGTGTCCCACGACACCATTTACTTAATTTTACTTTATTATTTAATTCAAAAGTGTGTTTTTTGTTTTTCCTTTTGTCAAGCTATTGAGTAGTTCCTTTAATATTATTTCAAGTATACGGACGCGTAGACAATATATAACCTTTATTGCGATAGATTAGAGTCAATCTCCCTGGTGTTTTCGCGCAGTGTACATAGAAGTTAAATATTTGTGTCGTGATTAAGATCACTCTTCTTGTGGTCCACGTAACTTTATTATCTATTGTAGTTGGCGAGATTGAATGGTGGAGGTAAAGGCTAATATATTATGAAATTGTTCTTAAACCCGTTCCTGTGCCTCAAGCCCCAGGCACTGCTCAGCTCCAATCTAGATGCACGTTTATGCTAATATTGTAGGGCGCAAGCGAGCAGACGGTCCACCTGATGGTAAGTGGTCATCAGCAATACTAGTGTCTCTTGTACAGGTACTGCCGATGCTCTGCCACCTCGAAGATAAAGTGAGGAAGGGGAATGTATAGGAGAATGCTACGGTTTCAGCGGGCCCTGAGGATGAACCCTGAGTTCACTGAAACCGCATCTTTAATGGGATGTGAGAGGAAGGGCCCTACCACCAAGGGGGTGCTGGGTTACTCGCCTCCTACGAGATGCTCTCCCAGCGGCAGAGGGGAACAATATTCTAACCCATCCCCTAACAGGTGAACCCGCGTGTTACTGCGCAGTATAGCTCCCGTGTTCTTAGCATATATGTCTCTGTCTATTTAATGTGTAATTCAAACTGTGACGATCTCTTAATATAAATCCAAATAATGACCCATAAGAAAATGAAATATCAATCTTTTAATAGGAAAAAGCATGTAGTTTAATTTCGTAAAAGCCTTACAACATGTTTTCTGCAAATATTATCCAAAATTCCAATGTTACTGCATACAAGACCGAAGTAATTTTCTAAATTAGCAGTTTTAAACACGTGTTCGCAATAACCGACACGCGTTCCCGAGCCCTAAGCCTGGAGCCCGAGCCCGGAGCCCCGAGCCGCGGTCAAACAATAGCTTTACAACGTAATAAAATGATATGCTCACAATTCAAAACGAACCTGCGTTAGTTTGCGCAGATTACGACTATTTTAACATACATTCTGGAATAAATTATTGTAGTACTGTCGTTCCCATGCATTTTTAAAGGGATATTATTTTTTCTCTATCACTTCTAGGTCGTGTGAGTAGTTTAGTAGGTTAAGTTTATGTGAATTTAACCTTAGGATTAAACAGTGAAGCTAAGCAGTGCAGTAAGCAGTTAAAAGCCTACACCTTGGTCACAAGTCCAAGGCACTGCTTAGGTTTCTCTCGTATTAGTAAGAGATCATATTTGATTATTTATCGGTTCAGTAGAAGTATCTATGTTGCGTTTACCCAATAGCCCATTCAATACCAACACACCTTGTATAGTTTCCAATATACTCCCTCTTTCGACCTCCTTCTAATCATAAAATCTCCGAGATATGTATCGTACTTTTACCTTCTAGACGTAATTTAAATTATAATAACTATCATGACTTCCCCAAAAGCTCCCTTGTCCCACCATCAGCCAACAAGCCCCATCATAAAATCAGCTTTAAGATACCAATGATAGTATTAGCATCCACCCAGAAATATTTGAAATACAAAATATCTATTTCTATTATGTTTTAAAAACATTTTGTATTTTGTTTGAAATACCTTTTTAGATATTTTGTATTTGCAAAATGCAAAATAAATTTTGACTTCAATGAGTGAATGTGATAAACTTATCTCACTACGGCAATACTGAACTGATACCTTCTAACCCTAGCCAGCCTACCCTATTGTGTCAAAAAAAATAGTCAGAGTAAATAAATAAAGGAAAATTTTAATGTTTTTAATTTAAATAAATATTTTGGAAATAGGTATTTTACATTTCTTATTTTAAATAAAAAATTAAAAGCTATTTTATATTTAAAATAAAAAAACATATAACGTACTAGCTGCGTTCTGCGGTTTCACCCGCTATATTATGGATAATTCAAACTATATCATTATAAATTACAGTGTATGTGTTATTCTGATGTGTAAGCTATATTATTGTAAAGTTTTATCAAAATCCATTCAGTAGTTTTTGCGTGAAAGAGTAACAAACATAAATCCAGACATCCATGCATTCTTACATACTTTCGCGTTTATAATATTAGTACGATTTTCATTTTGTATTTGAATACTTTTTATTTTGCACATATCCAGCCTACATAGTAAACATTGATTACGTACAACATAACTTTGTTACATAAGCTAATATAAGCATAAAAAAAGAGTCTAAAATGAATTAAAACCCAATTAACTAAACTTCATTATATAGGTTAAAATTTAACACAAAGGTTGTACAGACGTCGATTATATGCTCAGCCATTATTCCTCCAAGAACAATAGGTCTAATAATTACGAAGGAATCGCGTGTAATGGAATTAGCACCGTTAATTTGTAACAACAAAGCTAATTATCAAGGGATATGATTTACAATGGCTTGATTAGGTCCCATTCATATGTCGTGGGGCTACCATCAGCTTACCATTAATCAGATTGTAGGTAATTTATGTGATGTGATTGTTGATATGATAGCTGTAATAGCATGTGTTGTAGGTTACTAAGTAACATAGAATCCTGTTTACTTTGGATTCGATCCATTAGGAAACAAATACGAAAAGAAAGAGAAGTATATTTATAGAGCTTTGGTCGTGTTTGGCCACTCGTTCAATAGAAAAAGGATCCTTAGAAAAGATTAGAATAATTTATAGGTAGTTTCTGTTATCCATTTTTCCACTTTTTGTAGGTAGACATTTTACAAAAAAAATTACTAATCAGATAATGTTTTTAACTCTAAGCAAAACAACGCAGAAAAATGTATGTAAGACCGACAGTATGACGGCTTCATTACTAGCATATTACTCTTGAGACTTACTCCTTGATTATTAATAATAAATATTTCCGTTATGACGACGTATAATTTACATCTTATGGAGAAAGAAGAAGTTTTTATAATTTTATAATTTAGAAGTATAATTTTACTGACATTGTCATGAGAAATATAAAGAAATAAAGAACCTATGACAAAAGACGTCATAAGAAAAATATAAAAATAAATTGCTATGATGTAGAATCATCATAAGATAATAAATAAATATAATTAAATATGACTCCTCTCTCCTCCTCCAGCTGATGCAGTTTGTTCTACATACAACGTCAAATACTCAAATCTATGCTACCAACACCATAACTAAAAGGGTAAAAGGGTTGCCCACATCATAAATAAGAATTAATTAATAATTAATATTAGAATACAATTCCCCTCTGCCGCTAGGAGAGCATCTCGTAAGAGGCGAGTAACCCAGCACTCCTTGGTTGTAGGGGATCTGGTCCCCGACTGGCTTGCGACCACCAGCATGCGAATCAAGTGTCATAAACGCGTTCCAGTCGAGCCGCATGTGAGCCAGGATGCGAGGATGCAACGCATCGGCAAAACAAAATGAGAGAGAAATAATGCCCATTACTCTACAGCAATACGTATACACACACACAATTTATACGGAGTCGAGCAGTGCCTGGGCCTTGTGAGCAGGTTTAAAAAGCTTTTCCATAATATATTAACTCTCACCTCCACCACTCGACCTCGCTAACGACAATAGATAATAAAGTAAACTTACGTGGACCTCGAGAAATTAACCTTAATCACGACACTATAACACTAACTTACATGTACACTGCGCGACAACACCAGAGAGACTGAGACTAATCTATCGCATCAAAGGTTATATTGTCTACACGTCGCTATACTTGACATAATATAAAATGTACCTACCCGCTAATACTACTTTATAAACAGAGTTGCTAACAAGAGTATCTCTTGTTTTGCCAGTATCCATGGGCGATGGTGGCCACTTACCAACAGGTGGACTATCTGCTCGTTTGCACCTTACCTACTTTGAGAATATAATTTTTAGAGCTCCTTAAGAAGATTATTTCAAAAGGAGTAATTAGAACTCCTACTTAGTTATATTAAGGAGTATTATGGTATTCAAAAGAAGTGAACTTATAATAATGAATTAGTTGAGTTTATTGCATCTTAAAGACCTTGTTACTGTCAGGTTCTATTTTACTTTAAAACAATCGTTAGTCCATAAAATTTTTCTGTACAAAATTTCTACGAACAGCTCATAAAATATAGTAGAGTCAGCAATTAGTTCCGTATGGGACTTCAAAAGTGTAGAATAGTATGAAATGTCAATTAATTCGCTAAAGGAAGCAATTAGTGTAACTGTACTAATTGAGTATGTCGCAGTCCTTCGCCTTGGAACGAGGGAATTAGCATAGCCATGACAGCCGTATGAGCAGGCGTGAAATTGCTTCAGCTAACCTACTTACTATTTGTTATATTATATACGTACCAGCTGACCCGGCGAGCTTCATACCGCCTAACAGTCAATGAATGTCGTGTTGCAGGTTAGCTGAACTGTTGAAAACTAATATATATGTCGGAGAATAAGTAAAAGATTATCGATTAATCGAATCGTTATCGCTATCTATGGCGTTGGAGTAGGGTAGTGGTCACTTCCGTTGTTTTGACAGTATCTACCCTCGACCCTTTATATGCGATCGACAGTCTAACTGAAGTCTTAGTCGTGCGCGGTCTCTCAAGAAGTGAACATCATCTAAGTAGTGCTAGTGATAGTGTCAAGTGCAGTGTACTGTGGAAGTGCTGTCCAACTAAGGTCACGTAAGTCCTTACAATGTAATTGCCACGTGGTTAAGTAAACACAATGTTATGTTAGGTTAGCCTTAGGTTAGGTTAGCCTTGTATTAGATTCGGTTTATGTGCGTTTAACCTTGGGTTTAAACAGAGAGCCTGAGCAGTGGAGGCGAGTGTCGTGATCACTTAAAGGATATCCTTAAGCCTACACCTTGGTCACAAGTCCAAGGCACTGCTAAGGTTTCTCTCGTAATTGTTAGAGATCATATTTGATCATTTATCGGTTCAGTAGAAGTATCTGCGTTGCGTTTACCCAATATTCCATTCAATACCATCACCCCCTTGTAGTGTTTCCCCAATATTCCCCATCTTCCTCCTTCCATTTCTTTTTCACATCGTTTTAAAATCCCCGACATATATGTCGGAGAATAAGTAAAAGATTATCGATTAATCGAATCGTTATCGCTATCTATGGCGTTGGAGTAGGGTAGTGGTCACTTCCGTTGTTTTGACAGTCTCGACCCTCGACCCTTTATATGTCATCGACAGTCTGACTGAAGTCTTAGTCCTGCGCGGTCTCTCAAGAAGTGAAGTAGTATCTAAATAGTGATAGTGTTGTGCAGTGTTGTGTTAGTGCTAGGAGTGCTGTCCGATCAAGGTCACGTGAGTACCTTACAATGTAATTACCTCGTTTTGTGATAGGTTAGGTTTAAGTGCGATTAACCTTAGGTTAAACAGAGAGCCTAGCAGTGGAGGTGAGTGTTATGATCATTTAAAGGATATACTTAAACCTACACCTTGATCACAAGTCCAAGGCACTGCTTGGGTTTCTCTCGTAATTGTTAGAGATCATATTTGATCATCTATCGGTTCAATAGGAGTAGCTACGTTGCGTTTACCCAATATTCCATTAAAAATCAACCCCCCCTTTTAATGTTCCCCGATATTTCCCATCTTTCTCCTTCCATTTCCTTTCACATCATTTTAAAATCCTCGACATATATGTCAATCCATTCATTCATTAGTATCCAACGCCTTTTCAATTCTGCGGAAAATGGAATTAAGCCAGATAATAGTTCAAGGATTGACAGGCCAAGGTGGTTTCAGGGAGTATTTGCACAAATTGAAGTGCAAAGACTCTCCGAGCTGTCCGTGTGACCCCAACAAAGAGGCAACAATATTGCACTTGATCACGGAGTACCCTATGTATGACAGCAATTGATTTAATTTAGAACAGGAGATCGAGGAAAGATTAAATGTAGAAAATTTGAGAAATATTATGAAGGAGGATGCGAAAAGAATTAAATTGCTTAAATTTATAGAGACACTAACCAAAGATGCAGTAAAGAGGAATAAGAGTTGAGTGTATATAGTATATAATATATAGTATAGAAGTAAATAATATAACATGTAAATAATAATTTAAAAAAAAATAAAGTATTATAAAAATAAACAAAAAAAATTAAAAAAAAATAATTACTATTAATAAATAATCTTTTGTACTACATAGAACATACACTTAATTAGACTGTAATAATGATTTCTGTAATAAGATATATATATTGTATGTATTTAAACTTAGATTAAGAATATTGTAAATATAACAACTAATATGCAAGGAACAAAAATGGCATTGACCACCAAAGGTCAATAGGAAAAAAAGTTTTCTTAAAAAAAAATCCTTTTTCATTACTCACAGTAATATACATTTCTTAAATCTAAAATACACCACCATCCGAATATTGTCGATAAATCTTGTCGATTCCAAATCTTTAATTAAATAGGTTGTTTAATATGAGATGATTATTGTATAAAAAAATGTTTTTCCTTTTATTTTTTTTCCACTATATTCCAATGTTTTTAATAGTTATACAACAACTCAAAAACCATGAAAATCAGTCCAGTCATTCTTGAGTTATAAGTGTTCGAACAAACACGACTTTGTTTTATATATACAGGGTGGATTTTTGAGACGGGTCAGTAAGGGCAGGTACCTTAACCGTTATAGTTACAGGAAAAAGTTCCTAGGAGACCATCCATAACTTTTTAAGATATTCTGAACTGCATTCACAGATTTTTGTGAAAATGCACGGTTGGCGAAAAAAGTTAATTATGACTCTGTATTAAAATTTGTTCAACATTAAAATTAAAATTATAAAATAAAAAACATTAAAATTTGTTAACTAATAAACAGAATAGACAGACCTGAATGATTAAGGGCAAAAGAAAACAGGATGCACTTCTTTTAACAAGGATTTTATTTATCGAGATCACACACAGTACAATACACATGACATCTGAAGCGAGAGAGAGTGTTGCCATGCTTCAAACTACAAGTTACCACTCAAAATGCATTAAGTTGTATTGTGTTTACATTCCAACAAGACCGACATAAAAATTTAAAATTACTTGTTTTGATTTGTTATTTATATTGCAACTTTTAAACTGACCATTATTAGGGTGATTGCTTTATCAATGACAGTTTTTAGTGTAATTAAAAGCTCAGTAAATTATTAATAAAAGATAACAATAGATTTTAGTTTTCGCCACAAAAACTAAAAAAGGTAAATATTTTCATTTCACTGAGCTGAGCTGCAAGTTCCAACGAATCAAAGTGGTCTATTTTGTAAGTGAGGTGAATACACTTAAAGCCTTAATATCGCTTCTAAAGCGTTTCACTCGCCGTTTCGTAGGCTTCATTACTTATACCGGCAGTTTGGCTTTCAGATATCCAGCTACGAGTACCAGCCTCAGCCTCTAGAGAGCAGGTTATCGTTGCAGAACACTTGCATATAAAGCTCGGCTTAGACTCGGCGCATTGCTTCAACAACTATTGATATTGTTTTATTAAAACAAATGCTACTCATTAAATTATTTTAATTTAAATTAATGAAACTTGATACTCACAAGACAACTATTTAGAAGTATCGATATTAACTTGTGTAAATACTGATTTAACAAATGATAGATAAAATAACGACTAGCCGACCCTTGCAACTTCGCCCGCGTGTAGCTCTGTTCCTATTGGTCTTAGTGTGATGGTATATAGCCTATAACCTTCCTCGATAAATGGGCTATCTAACACTGAAAGAATTTTTCAAATCGGACTAGTAGTTCCTGAGATTAGCGCGTTCAAGCAAACAAACTCTTCAGCTTTATATATTAAAAAAGTATAGATTGGTTTTTTTACGTAATTTAAAAAAACTTAATACTTCATTCTATTCGATACTTGATATCGAAATAAAGGTATCGAGAAATACCTCTTTATCTCTACTTACTGAAAGCAATGTCAATGTGTTACCATGGTAACAAGATTGTTATTATTGTCAATATATTAATACTAGCTGTCCTGGTAAACGTTGTTTTGCCATATATATTTGGTATGAGCCACCCTTATCACTTAGGGGGATGAAAAATAGATAGATGATTCTCAGACCTACTGGATATGCATATAAAATTTCATAAAATTTTGGTCGAGCCGTTTCAGAGGAGTATGGTAACTAACATTGTGACACGAAAATTTTATATCTAAGATTGTCACGCAACTCTTAAGTTAGAATATATATCTATAGTCCTCAATTGGCTGACCAGGTCTTGACAAAATATAGCTAAAACCGTCTCTATTAAGTTATCTTTAAAACAAATATTACTTCATCACAATCGGTCCATTATCTTGTGCGCTATGGTGCCACAGAAAAACATACAGACACACAAAACTTATCACCCCGTCGTTGTATTGTCGTGGGTTAAATAACATTGTTAAAATTATTTTCCAAGTATTCATTTAACTTGAAATATTTTGCATAAAGATTATATGAAAATGCATGGTTAATTCTAAATTAAATATGGCAGACCTCCCAAGATGGCAGATCAGTCATTTCTGCCACTTCCTAATAACTGCATCTGCTTGATGGTAAGTCTAAGTAAGTAAAAGCTTCTATTTATACTTTAGAAAATTTCTGGAATATTTTTATTTCATTCCTATTCAACAACCACTTTATACTCTTTCTAGAAATATATAAAAATGTTCACATTAATGTTTATCAAATTAACATTCACATTTAAATTTCATTTCGTCATACATCCATTGAATATTAAACGTATTTTGATGATATTTTCAATACTTCATGTATATTTTAATATTTTTGTGAAACGAATAATAAAGGTAATTTTCCCACATTCAATCACACACACACAGACACACATTCTCTAGTTTATGCGGTAATAATCTTAAAAGTAAAACAGGTATTTTTTCAATGTTATCAAATAACCATCATAGTGTGCACTCAGCTTAGATATTAAATCTAGTCAAACTTACAATGAAGATAGTGAAATATGAACATATTAGTTGAATTACTTTAAAACTTCTGCAGTTCAACATTTGAAAGTTAATATGAGCTTGGGAATAAAGGAATTTATTTTCTGAAATAGAAATACGATGTATTTACTACAATCTTACCTAAAGATTATTTCGTCAACGTCACACTCTAATGGCCCACTTTTGAGTTGGGTCTCCTCCTCAGAATGAGGAAGGATTAGGCCTTAGTCGACCACGCTGGCTAAGTGCGGGTTGGCAGACTTCACACGCCTTTGAGAACATAGAATTCTCAGGAGTGCAGGTTTCCTCGCGATGGTTTTCTTCACCGTTAAAGTAAGTGATATTCAATTGCTTAAAACACACATAACTCAGAAAAGTCTATCACTGCTTTTTTAACGATTATTTATTTATTATTATATATTTAGAAAGTTAAATTTTCTAACATATACCTAGATAGGGTTAGATTTAACGTTTAAATTGAACTCTCATTGATATATTTATTTAACTCATTGCTGATCTGATATGTTCTATAAATATAGAGGATAAGAAATCCAAACTTTTTTCTAATATGTAAGACATAACAAGAAAATGTGTTACTTGGATTAATCGTTTCTGGTTTGTCTAGCGATGATAATTTTTTTTACAGTTTCCCCTATCTCATTAAACATCAATAATTCAAAGATCCTCCCACATTCCATTAGTAACTAATAAGAAGTATTAATAAATATTATTTCATAATGACATTTTCAATCCCACTTTATTGTTTTTCCTTATACCGCTTTATTTCTGCTCCATAGTACGAGCAGCAGATAATTAAGAGTTAAATAACGTTTCCAAGAGTGTCGTAATTAAAAAGCTCGTATCTAGGATCAAGAGTCGAATGCGGCCGAATCCCAAACCGTCAGCCAGTGTAACAGACACATTATCAGCGAACCCGCAGGCCACACTATCGTAAATGGTTAATGGTGGGTATGCCACGAAGACATCTTATTTTGTCTTCACTATTTATTAATTAAATATCTTTTTTATCTTAACCTATTTCTTATCAGCAAACCTAGCCGATTTTTACACAATTAAACAACGAATCATATTCTAAGATATATGAATGTGTATTTGGGTTATGTACGCTTTAAAATAATAAAGAAAAAGTAAGGTAATTGCCCTATCCTACCCTCTAATTAAGTCATGATAGCCGAGTGGTGAAGACATCGGTGTCTTACTCTGACTTTTCTGAGTTATGTGTGTTTTAAGCAATTAAACATCACTTTTTTTTTTTTTTTTTACTCTAATTTTAAGAGCTTTGTCAGGCAAACTAACGGTTAACTTTTAGTTATTCTGGCTTCAACCAATTTATATAAATTTCTAGCCGATAGTGCATCAGGACAACATAAAATACTATTACACTCTCCTATATTATTTACAAAAAGGTTATCAGGACACAATTCACGTCTTACCGACTTATTCTGAGCATATTCCATCAAAATATGGTATAGGTCATCCATGGTACCACACATTTCGCAATTAGGCGAATTGGTTTTTCCCATGAGATAACCGAATCTATTTGAGGGAATGTGTCCAGATCTAAGCTTTAACGGTGAAGGAAAACATCGGGAGGAAACCTGCACTCTTAAGAGTTCCCTCAAAGGTGTGTGAAGTCTGCCAACCCGCTCTGGGCCAGCGTGGTGGACAATGGGCTAACCCCCTCCTCTTTCTGAGGTGGAGATCCGGCTCAGCAGTAGGCCATTAAATGGGTTGTGATGATGATGATGATGATGATTCTAACAAGTGACAGAGACGAATAGATTATTTTATAGTCTGTCAGCATTCAATACAATTATAGCACTCTGCCCATACTATGACCGTTGTGCCAACACGGCATACGAGATTATATTTTAATTTTTTTTTTTTAAATATGTGTGTTGCTACTACGACGAATTTCGAGCGACAGAAGGAGGGCCGTGGCATCCGCTATCTACCCTCACTGGATTTTTATCAATGGTAATTATTTAGCAAATATGATATAATAAATATGACGCTAATGTTGCTATTTGTCATAGAATGAGAGAGGAATGTTATCCATTACTATACAGCAATACTTATACACATGCAAACTCAAACTCAAAATATTTTATTCAAATAGACTTTTTTAAAAAGTACTTTTGACACGTCAAAATTGGTCAGTCAGTCAGTTTGTCTGAAGCTACCGCCAGTTCGGAAAGCAGTTTCCTGATGAGAAGAACTGGCAAGAAACTCAACAGTTAACAGCAAGTGGTAGATTCCGACGTTCAATAAGAGAATGTAAATTCCAACATTAAATAAAAAATGTTGACTTTGACTTTGACAATTTAGACGGACCCGAGCAGTGCCTGGAGCTTGAGGAACATGTTTAAAAAGCCCTTTCATAATATATTAACTCTCCACCACTCGACTTCGCCAACTACAATAGATAATAAAGCTAACTTACGTGGACCTCAAGAAGGATGACCTTAACCACGACACTATAATACTAACTTCCATGAACACTGCGCAAAAACACCAGAGAGACTGACTCTAAATTATCGGACTAAAGGTTATATATTGTCTATACTTGACGTAAATTAAAATGACCTAATCCGCTAAATGGTGTTGCTAGCACGTAATAAGAATTTCAAACAAAAAATATTCTGTTTTTCAGAAGAGATTATGCTCGTAATGTGCCATGCATGGATCGTCATCAATTGTGTCTGACTTTCCTTGGATGATCTTAGAAACAATTTGTGTTAAATAACATTTTCACTTTAAATTCTATAACTTCAAACATAGAAAATACTTATCGATTGTAAAAATATTATTTATATCAAATTTTTGATATCATGTGATGATTTAGTATTTTCTATTGGTTAATTTTGAGATTGATGAGATTAATTTAAATAACTAATGCCTCGCTTGGTCAATGACTGTAAAACGAGTAATTCCATAGAGTGAATATTGTCTATCTATACTAATATTATAAAGAGGAAAGATTTGTATTTTTGGATTTTTGGATTTTTGTATTTTTGTATGTAACGAATAAACATAAAAACTACTGGACCGATTTCAAAAATTCTTTCACCATTAGAAAGCTACATTATCCCTGAGTAACATAGGCTATATTTATTACAAGAAAAAATTAGAGATCTCCAGAAATTCTCACTAAAACCAACACAAGGTGCAAAAAAATTAGCCATAAAATATCTTTCATCGCATGCGCTGCGAAAAGTATTGATGATAGAACAAAAAAATGTTTTACAATATTATAGAACGTATCAATATCTACAAAAAACTCCGCGAGACTATATGTCCAACTATTG
The DNA here is from genome assembly GCA_905147385.1 of Limenitis camilla. Lineage (NCBI taxonomy): Eukaryota > Metazoa > Arthropoda > Insecta > Lepidoptera > Nymphalidae > Limenitis > Limenitis camilla. Next base: position 9,747,256 of record LR990240.1, read on the forward strand.
TAGTTAAGTCACTATAACTACTTTTTTACATTTTAAAAGTTGATAAAAATGCCTCCTCCTATGGGTCGTAGCGAGATGTTAAATATCCTAAGTTAGTCCTTGTTACATCAGCTATCTGCCAGTGAAAGTCCCGTCAAAATCGGTCCTGCCATTTCAAAGTCGTCTACATTCCGTGTCTACATCAATATGCACTTAGTAAAAAGCGGTTATTTTATTATTACAAACAGACACTCCAATATTATTTATTTGTGTGGATCACTCATTGGATAAAATCTTTAACTTATTACTCAGGCTACTTAGATTATATTAATTATAAAGGTTTATTAACATGTAGTTGGGTCAGAAGAAGAAGAGTCTCTACTGTGTTCTAACATGTCATCTTCTTTGGCATTAAAAAAATATAAATGAGGTTTTCATAGTCGAAACCTTTTCAATCAATTTATTTAGAAGTTATAGAACATTATTCTTCTGTCTCTGAATTCTTGTCAATTGCAGTCAAATATTTTGCTGGTGCTGATACGCTCCGTGCATGGCATGCGACGGGTTACAACCGCGTATGATGACGGTTATAAACGCGTTGCCACTCTTCTCTTGCTAGCTACAAAAGGTACGCGGTTGATACGGAGATGATACGCGGTCGCTCCTGTCATGCAAACCGTAACGTTCGAGTATGAAGGTAGCAGTGTCAAATCAACGAAATTCAATAAAAAATCATGCAAAATTTGTAGTTATTTTGTTGCTAATTTAGCAGCAGTTGCTAAATCGCAACTGCTGCTAAATTTATATAAAGCTAGCATAAAATTTTTAGATTTTAGTTTGAATCAAAATTTGTTCCTGAAAATAAGTACTACCGAAAATTAGAAAATAATATCACCGACCGAATTTTTGTTAAAGTACAATTTCCTTAATTCATGCTAGCTTTAACATGACTTGCTGTCGAAAAACAGCTGAAGAAATTTAGTTGCTACATCGAACAATGTTCGAATTAAGGCTGTTGATATTTTTTTGGCTGTTGACAAAAAATTTTGATATTTTGATATATAAATATATTTAAAAAAAATTACACAAGCTCAAAAATATTTTACAGTTTTTCAATTCAGTATATTTATTAAAAAAATTAAATTAAACATGTTTCGAAATGTAACAGTCTAATCAGTCAACATGTGCTTTATTGCTGCCTCGAAACTCATATACCATAGCCTCGGATTCTCTCGCCAGAATGGTGGAATCCGCATGGATAGGGCTATGCTGGAGACCTGGGCGGCAGTAGGGCTTGGCAGCGACTGCTCTGGCTTGGCGTCTGTATCGTTGCTGGGTTCATCATGGAGAGTGATAGTGGTTGGGCAGCGAGAGATATGGTTGAGCAGAGATTCAGTACAGTCACATAATTAATTTGACAGGGATACCTGGTAGTATTTAGGTATCTGATAGTAGCCTGGTAGAGGTTCCTCCTTTTTACTGGAAATTTTCTTCAGCCAGGCAGGGATTCTTCATTGTTCTTCGTCGGGGTCACCACTTTAACACTACTAGTAATGCTGACTTAATAATATTAGAGAGAAATGATACTCCAACTTCTGATGATAACAACAATAATATAATTTTGTAAACTTAAGACTATATATACAAAAACTTAAAACTAGAAAAAATATGATAAACCAATAAAAACCTTTAAATTAAATCTGTGAACCAATTAAAATATGTACATTATTGACATGCTGATTGGAAGTAAAAACATTAAAAATTATTATATTTACAAATTAGATCAGCGAATAAGGGCTACATTAATTACTATTACCAATTATAACAGCTAAATTATTGCGGAGAAGAGCGCATCTGGAGTTGCGGGGGGTTGTCGCGCATGCGCATTAGCGATCTCACGCTAGGCGAACAAAATCGTTGCGCGAGCGATTTCTACGCAGTACGCACATTCGGCTGCGGCTCTCACCGCGGGAGGTTGCGGGCTGGCTGTCTTACTGTTTCATACGTACACCACGTTAAGTCTTGTTTCCATTGAGTAGCTCTTCTCAGGGCTCGGAAAACAGCTCTTCTAGGAGCTACTCTATTCAATGTTTTGACGTGATGACGCTGCTACATTATCAATAGAACCGCGCATGCGCCATTCATCTCGCAAGATATGGCAAACATTTGCATTGACTTTCATTGTCATTTCATGACAACTTTCTTTTCAGTTTCATTTTTCATAATTGTAACGAAAAATATGTTTCCTGAGTTAAACATAAAAGTTAAAAATAATTCGTCATGTTTGACGCCCATGAAAACTAGCATCTAAATATTAGTTCTTAGCTTCTCTGGCATGCGGCGTCTAGTTTGAAAGCTGGCTGTAGCCTGGCTCAAAGATGATATATAATGTTGTTTTTGGGTTAAGTTTAAATTTGTTTATATATATATATATATATAGCTATACCTAATTCATAAACATTTTCTATCCAACAAGCGACCTGCTCCAACTTTGCACGGTTACTTTCTCTACTATAATATGCATTATTATACATATAAACCTTACTCTTGAAACACTATCTATTAAAAAAACCGCATCAAAATCCGTTGTGTAGTTTTAATGATCCAAGCATATATAGGGACAGACAAACGGGACCTGAAAATTAATATTAATGTCACACATTTCATACTGTTCAAAAGGAAATAAAATTATATCATATTTAGTTGTTATATTACCAACAATCTAAATCTTATATATGTCGGAGGTGTGAGTTAGGTTTAGGTTAGGTTAGCCTTTGGTTAGGTTAGCCTTAGGTTAGGTTAGCCTTATGTTAGGTTAGGTTAATGTTAGTCTAATCTTAGGGTTAGACGGTGAAACTAAGCAGTGGAGGCGAGTGTTGTGATCGCTTAAAGGACGTCCTTAAGCCTACACCTTGGTCACAAGTCCAAGGCACTGCTTAGGTTCCTGTCATAATAGTTCTTGTCAGAATAGTACGTGATAGTAATGTTTAGTTAAATCCTAATCGTGTTGCGCCCGTATAGCTTTTGAGATAGGCCATCCATCTATATCCTTTTTTTATTTTAGTTTCCGACATATATATTCTTTATTGCACAGGAAAATAAAAATATAGTACAAAATGTTAAAATGTTTGTTGACTATTTGAGATAGGCGAACTTATCTCTAGAAGAGATCTCTTCCAGTCAACCTGCGAAAGTGAGATAAAGTGTCATAAAGCGGGGGACGTTAGTGCAAAACCAAGAGACAAAAAAAAACGTAAATATAATAATATACATACATACATGAATACATACATACATATATGTTATGGTAATAAATATATATATATATATCATTATCTATATTACATTATATCTTGTATAGTACTAGATACAGGTAGACGAAATTGTCGAGATTATGACTTTACTTTACTTTATTACTATGTACGTAACTAAAGTTTTTGTTAGAAGAACATACCGTATACATAAACGTGGAATATGTATCATTGCAGAGTAGCCATAAGCGGTTTATAACTGTCCACTAATACTATAATTTTAAAGATTAAACAAAATTGCAACAAGATATAATCAAAAACATCAAAAACATAACATTAAAAGAAAAATAAATAATAAAATTAAAAGTTATGTTAGTCGTAAACAATTACATAATAAAACATAGTTTCAGTGTGACCACTTTTTAATGAGGGAATCAAAGACACTGCTAAAATCTATTGAAATCTAGTAGGTCGCATTTTAAAATCTACTGATTTTTAGTTTTCACTCATCTTTTACTCATCCTCATATATATCCTAAAATTTCTTCTTAACTTTAATATTAATCTAAAACTTTCTGTATAAGTTATTTCATATCATTCAATAGGCCCGAAGTAAGCAGTACTTTAGATATTCTTAAAATTATGAAAAATAAAAGCCATATCATGATACAATATATTTATAAATAAATTCTTAAGTTATAATTTATAACTAAAACTTAATCTAATTTCTCATAAAAGTAAAATTACCCGTATGTATTAGGAACAGAAAATAACAACAGTCTACATTTCATTTATAATTGTAACGGCAATAGCATTAAAAATGGTTTCAAACGTTTAACATCCATAAGACGTAGCATTTAAAAAAATTTGAAAGACTTAAAATAACTTAATAATTAAATTCTCCTGTTAATTTATGACTTTGTAAATGTAGGAATAACATCAATGATTATAAAGTCCTTTAACAATCGTAGTGAATAATTATTTTAGTACATAAAGTTAGCAGAATAAAAAAAAAGTATTAACGTTTATTACTATGGAACCATACCCTAATCTTATTTCTTAAATTTTACCACGTATACTATTCAAAATAGATTGTGTATTAAACACAGGCCAGCGATTTTTGATTCCATATCGTTCAACGAACGTTAATAATACCAATCTTGCGTGCTCATCTAACCCAGATCTTACATCTGAGCCATCAAGAAAGCTTTGGCTATTGCACCAGTTAGTGAGTGAGTGACACTCAATGCACTTAAAGAAAAGATTTCCATTAATAACATTTGTGCTAATGTTTTACAATCTCTTGTTACACGTTTACAATAGGCAAATCTATGAGCTTTGATATAGATCTTACTATGTGGGATTAGTTCAATAATTCCTGGCTCAGGTTCTCTATATTTCAATGTCCATCTTGTATCATTTGAATCATATTCCGGAGGTAGAATAAACGAACATGGTTTCTTGTTAGTTTTATGAGCTTCTTCATCATAATTATCGTTATTATCGTTCTGTTAATTATTACCTCTTTTAACTGGCGTATCTTCAGGTGAAGATGAAACGACTGGCGTTGTCTGTGGTTCTTTGATTGATTTTAACTCTTCAATTCTGAACTCGCAATAATCATTCTTTTCGCAAAAATCATTAACTTGCTTTATTACATTTTGGAATGTTCGAACATACTCATGTAACGCGTTGCGTACAGTAAAAATCGATTCATCTCTGCGACAAGTAGTTTTGGCAGTCCTCTCGTGATGTTAACCTGACACTGCCTAAAGAATTCTGAAGAGACCGAAACAGGTGGAAATCTGAAGGTGCAAGGTCAGGACTATACGGCGGATGCATTAACACCTCCCAGCCAAACTCTCTTAATTTTTGCTGAGTGGCTAAAGATGTGTTAGGTCTAGCGTTATCAGGATGAAAAACCACACCCCTTGTGTTGATTAATTCCGGCCGCTTTCTCTCAACTTCTTGCTTTAATCTCATCAGTTGTTCGCAGTAGAGTTCAGAATCGATGGTCCTGCCTGGTGGTAACAGCTCATAATGAATAATGCCCTTCCAATCCCACCACACACACAACATCACCTTGTTGCGAATTAACCCGGGTTTCGCCACAATCTGTGAAGCTTGACCGGCCTTTGACCACGACCTTTTTCGCTTGTTCTTGTCGTACGTGATCCACTTTTCATCACCAGTTATCAGCTTCTTCAAAAATGGTTCGATTTCATTACGTCGTAATAAAGAATCACAAATGAGTACACGTTTCATTAGGTTTCTTTCAATGAGCTCGTGAGGTACCCAAATATCAAGCATTTTTGTGTACCCAGTTTTTTTCAAATGCGCCAAAACTACTACTGTTATGCCGATCACTACGTCATTACTACTGTTATGCCGATCTTGCTCCACTTTTTCAAAAATGGCATCCATTTTATCCGTAATAGGGCGTCCAGAGCGAGGTGCATCTTTCACATCAAAATTTCCGGATTGAAAACGCTTAAACCAAATTAGTGCTACTCTCACAGACACTGCACTAGGTCCATAAACATCACAAATTTTTTTCGCGGCTTGCGTTGTATTTTAACCTTTTTTGTAGTAAGATTTTAAAATGTATCGAATTTCTTCATTAGATTCACTCACGTTCGCAGTACGAAAAACTAATAAAAATCACACATTTTCCTAATTTGAATTTGGAATTATCTTCTTTAAAATGTAAACTTTGAATGATACCAAAACCAGCCAGATACAAATAGTATAGCCAAAGAGATTTTATTACAAGTTCATACATACTATAATGCGAAAACACTTTTTTTCCCAACCTATGACATAAAAAAAGAATTAGGATTATTGAAAACAATTCAAATTTCATAATTATCAATACTTTTTAATGAGTATTTTTAATCAGGGGTAGGCTGCGAGAGATTGAGATGGATATAGAGTATCAGGAGTATTAGGATAAATGTAAGGCTTATTATTTTTCACTAAGCTTAAAAATTATTTAATATTTTAATGTAAACAATTATATTACATATATGACATATAATTATTCAGTCTCTATGTTTCATTGAATTATTAAATTTAGATTAGTTTTTGGTATTAATTTTATTTAGGTTCAAAATGTATTCTTATAATAAATAGTACATTACCGTAAGATAGACGGTGTGGTCTCTCAATAGTTATCTTTAAATAGAAAATAATGGAAATAAGTATAGGTCTGGATAGCTCAACTGGTAGAGCACTCGGCGCGTCACTGAAAGATTCTGGGTTCGGATTCCAGTCCAGACTATCTAATTTTTTGTCAATTTATTTATAAATGTTCTATTGAGAGAAAGTTTTTACTTAGGTTCAAAATTCTATATTATAATGGTATTCTATATTCTTATAATGGTAAAAAGTATTAAGGTTTTAATTTTATTTTCATTTTTTTTTTCGCCGATATTTGCGATTCCTTTCAGCACTAGTTTTTAGCGCAAACAGATGTATTATGTTGAAATATTGTAAGTTAGTAACACTGTATAATATTTGAATCTATACTAATATTATAAAGAGGAAAGATTTGTATTTTTGTATTTTTGTATTTTTGTATTTTTGTATTTTTGTATTTTTGTATTTTTGTATTTTTGTATTTTTGTATTTTTGTATTTTTGTATTTTTGTATTTTTGTATTTTTGTATTTTTGTATTTTTGTATTTTTGTATTTTTGTATTTTTGTATTTTTGTATTTTTGTATTTTTGTATTTTTGTATTTTTGTATTTTTGTATTTTTGTATTTTTGTATTTTTGTATTTTTGTATTTTTGTATTTTTGTATTTTTGTATTTTTGTATTTTTGTATTTTTGTATTTTTGTATTTTTGTATTTTTGTATTTTTGTATTTTTGTATTTTTGTATTTTTGTATTTTTGTATTTTTGTATTTTTGTATTTTTGTATTTTTGTATTTTTGTATTTTTGTATTTTTGTATTTTTGTATTTTTGTATTTTTGTATTTTTGTATTTTTGTATTTTTGTATTTTTGTATTTTTGTATTTTTGTATTTTTGTATTTTTGTATTTTTGTATTTTTGTATTTTTGTATTTTTGTATTTTTGTATTTTTGTATTTTTGTATTTTTGTATTTTTGTATTTTTGTATTTTTGTATTTTTGTATTTTTGTATTTTTGTATTTTTGTATTTTTGTATTTTTGTATTTTTGTATTTTTGTATTTTTGTATTTTTGTATTTTTGTATTTTTGTATTTTTGTATTTTTGTATTTTTGTATTTTTGTATTTTTGTATTTTTGTATTTTTGTATTTTTGTATTTTTGTATTTTTGTATTTTTGTATTTTTGTATTTTTGTATTTTTGTATTTTTGTATTTTTGTATTTTTGTATTTTTGTATTTTTGTATTTTTGTATTTTTGTATTTTTGTATTTTTGTATTTTTGTATTTTTGTATTTTTGTATTTTTGTATTTTTGTATTTTTGTATTTTTGTATTTTTGTATTTTTGTATTTTTGTATTTTTGTATTTTTGTATTTTTGTATTTTTGTATGTAACGAATAAACATAAAAACTACTGAACCGATTTCAAAAATTCTTTCACCATTAGAAAGGTACATTATCCCTGAGTAACATAGGCTATATTTATTACAAGAAAAAATTAGAGATCCTTAGGAAATCTCACGAAAACCAACCCAAGGTGCCAAAAAATTAGCCATAAAATATCTTTCATCGCATGCGCTGCAAAAAGTATTGATGATAGAACAAAAAAATGTTCTACAATATTATAGAACGTATTAATATCTACAAAAAAGTCCGCGAGACCATATGTCCAACTATTATAGTTACGTCACTATAACTACTTTTTTACATTTTAAAAGTTGATAAAAATGCCTATCAAAATCAGACCATGTTTTCTATAACTTTGTATTAATCCTTATCCAAATAAATTATTTCGTATTCAAGACTATTTCAATACCTGTAAATTACTTTTTGAATTATTAAAATCGGACTTTCCATTCAAAAGATATTACGAAATTAAAAATATCAATATAAACAAAAAATACACGACGACGCGACGGGCCAGTATAGCGACGCAGCGCAGCGAGTAAAGCGACAAGAGAGGGGGCACCGAAATGCGGGAGGGCCAATATATTTTTAAAAATAATTTTCCACCCGCGCGAAGCCGGGATGGGCCGCTAGTATAGAATAAGGACGTAGTGATATTGTTAATTGTTGGATTGTAAAAGAATATGGCGTAGATATAATATCTAGAAATAAAGAATATTAATATAATGAAGAGTTTAATTTAATAATAAATGCCAAATAATGACAGAGATACAATATTATCCGCAGTTAACGAAAAATTTCCAAAACTGGAAATTTAGAGTAAAATTATTACTGGAAGAAAAAGGAATAGAGTATGTTTTGAATGAAGTAAAAGAGGAAGAAAAGAAAGACAAGTATAAGTTAAAGATAATTCTCAAGAAATTATTGTTAACTGTTTGTCGGATAAATATCTAGAAATAATTAAAAAGGCTACTACTGCCAGAGAGATGTTTAATCTTTTAGATTCAATATTTGAACGGAAAAGCGTTTTTCAACAAATTACACCTCAAAAAGAAATTACTAGGATTAAAATGCACAGAAAGTTTTCAAGAACATTTTTAAAAATTTGACCAGATAATTAATTAATTAGATTCAATCGGAGAAACCATGAATGAAAATGATAAAGTATGTCATCTATTACTGACAATACCAAAAGAGTATGAAAACGTGATCACAACATTAGAAACGATCGATAGAGAGTTGGATATGGAATTCGTAAAAGCAAAGTTACTAGACGCTGAAATCAAAAGAAATTAAATATCACTTGCTTTAACGGTGAAGGAAAACATCGTGAGGAAACCTGCACTCCTGAGAGTTCCCTAAAAGTTCTCAAAGGTGTGTGACGTCTGCCAACCCGCACTGGGCCAGCGTGGTGGACTATGGCCGAATACCCTCCTCATTCTGAGGAGGAGACCCGGCTCAGCAGTGGGCCATTGAAGGGTCGTGATGATGATCATTGTAAGAAGAGAGGACACAAATCATTCGAATGCCAAACAAGAAATATGTATACAGGTAGGTCCTTTCATGGCAGAAACTATAGAACAAATAGAGGTTCAGGAACAAGAGGTATGAATTCATATTATAATAAATACCCCAATACAAATAATAAAAATGATGAAATGTTTATTGCACTAAAGAACAATGATATTAATGAAGAAATCTATAATACAGAAATAGACTTTAATAATGTGACATTTATAGTAGATTCTGGAGCGACATACAATTTTGTACAAGAGAAATATGAAACATATATGAAGAACGTAATTATACTACCGGAAGAAATAAAAATAAAAATAGCAAATGGTGAATCACTAATTGCAAAGAAGAAAGGTATACTAACAGTATGTTATGAAAATAGAAAAATTGATATTGAAGGATTGATAATAGCAAATCTCACTCATAATTTACTATCGGTAAGTCGATTAATGAAGTTTGGAATGAAAATAATATTTAGTAATCTTACATATAAAATTCTCATGTCACAATGTTAGTTACCATACTCCTCCGAAACGGCTCGACCGATTTTTATGAAATTTTATATGCATATTCAGTAGGTTTGAGAATCGGTCAACATCTATTTTTTATACCCCTAAGTGATAAGTGGGCCCCTCACGGTAGCAAAACAACGTTTGCTGGGTCAGCTAGTGGAAATGTAAAAATATAGTATATATAATATAGAATGCATAATACGTTTTATGGAGAAGGGAATGGAAAGCTATACAATATAAAATTCACACTTGAACAAGACGAATATTGTCAGTACACTAAAAGTGAGTTGAGTGAGTTGTGGCATAAAAGGTTAGGACATTTAAATAGAAAAAGTATGAGTTCAATGAAATTACCAATAAGTAAAGAGCCATGTGACACATGTATGAGAAATAAAAGTACGAGACTCCCTTTTAAGAGCATTAGCAGAAAGCAATCGTGGAAAATTGGTGATTTAATTCATTCCGATGTGTCTGGACCGACAAGAATACCAACAAATGAAATGATATAAATATTTTCAAACTATTATTGATGACTATACACATTTTACACATACATATCTTCTAAAGAATCGGAAATCGGAAGCTGGCACTAATTTAATAAATTATGTAAATTTAATTGAAAATGAAAAAGGAACACGTGTTAAAAAGACAAGGTGTGACAATGAAGGTGAGTATTCATCTAATGAATTTAAGAGATTTTATTCTGACAAAGGAATAGCAATACAATACACATTGTCATCTAGTCGTCAAATGAATGGAAAGGCTGAGAGAATGAATGGAACGATCTATGATAAAGCACATATGTTAGATGAATCAAATTTACCTAGACACTTATGGGGACAAGCTATTTTGACTGCTACTTATCTATTAAATAGATCACCATCAAGTGCAATTAATAATAAAATACCTGCTTACATGTTTAATAGAGATGTAAATCTAAATAAATTAAAAATTTTCGGATGTAAGGCATGGGTGTTAATATTACCAAGAAAAGGTAAATTAGATAATAGAGCTTCGACAGTAAGGATGGTTGGTTATGCTATGAATGGATATAAGGTATGGGATCCTAAAAGTGATAAAATATTTATTACTAGAGATGTCAGATTTGATGAAAACAATATAAGATATTAAGAAGATAAAATATATGACAAAGAGAAAAATGATAACGGAATTAAGATAAATCGTAATTATATAAAAATGAAAGCAGATGAAATTAATAATGAAGAAGAGAAAAAACCTAATGCTACAATAATTGAACCGAAAGTAAGCAATAATTAAGAAGATATTGAGGAAGAAAGATATGATGATGCTAATGAAATTGATGAAAGTGAAAATATAATAACTAGAAGTGGAAGAAATATAAATAGATCTAAATATTTAGACGAATATTATAATTATCAAGCATATTGTTTAATTATTGATGATCCTGCAAGTTATACAGAAGCAATAAAAGAGAAAGATTGGCAAGATGCTATAGAAAAAGAATTAAACACACACGACAAAATGAAAACATGGATAGAGAAAGATCCACCTAAAATGTAAAATTGATTGATGCAAAAAGCTAGACTTGTAGCTAGAGGATTCATGCAAATGTCAGATGGTACAGAAAATTACGCTCCAGTTGCACGTATTTCGACTGCTCGAATGGCATTGGCTCATGCATTACAGCATGATTTGGTAATTAAACAGTTAGATGTTCCAAAAGCATACTTAAATGGATATTTAAAGTCAGATGTATATATGAAATCACCTGAAGGTGAGAAAATTAATAAAAATGAGGTTTTAAAACTTAATAAACGTTTATATGAACTAAAAGAAAGTGGAAAAGTATGGAACGAAAGAATTAATAATTTTCTATTAGTAAAAGGATTTACAAGGTCTAATAATGATTTTTGTTTATATACAAATAAAGAGCTACATATAATATTAGTTTTATATGTTGACGATATACTAGTAATGGGAAAGTTGAATGTTATTGAGAAGATTTTATTAGAATTAAAACAAGAATTTAATACAAAAGATCTAGGACAAACACAGACAGACATATTGGGAATAGACATACAAATAGAGAAGAATATAATTAAGTTAAGTCAAACGAAATATATTGATAAATTATTGGATAGATTCGGCATGATAGAAAGTAAACCAAGTGAGACAATATTGAATCAATATTGAAAGGATTTGTACCGGAAGGAGAAATAATAAATAATGTTTCATATAGACAGCTAATACGAGGACTTATGTACCTATCGACTACAACACGGCCGGACATTTCTTATGCCGTATCATTTTTAAGTCAATTTTTAGATAAACCGACGAAATGTTTATGGGTCCAAGTTAAAAGAGTTTTAAGATATTTAAATAGTACTAAATCATACGGATTAGTATATCGCAAACAGGAGGGGCAAGATATATTAGAAACCTACTCGGATGCAGACTGGGCTGCTGACCAGACAGATAGAAAGATTGGTTCCATTACATTATATAACAATAACATCATCATTCACGTGAAAACCAGCTTTTCACGTAAACAACACTGTTTATCTTTATCGACAACTGAAGCGAAATATGTTGCTGCGGCGATGAGTATTTGCGATATTATGAATATAAAAGGGCTTTATGAAGATTTAAATTCAGTAACAGAAATGAACAAGATTAAAAGTATTTTGTATTTAGATAGTATAGGTGCTATAGGGCTGACCAAATCATTTGAGAATAGTAAAAGAGCTAAGCATATAGACATCAAGTTACATTTTATTAGAGACGTCGTTAGCGAGGGAGAATAATAATAATTGAATACATACAATCGCAATTTTATAAATATGCTTAATATTAAATAATTATTTTAAATAACAAATTGTCTAATATGATTCAAATAGTAAGGTTGTAAAATAAAAGTCAGTTTATATTTTTAGTTGTAACAATTTTAATAAAAGTTAATAATTTAACTTATCTTAAAATTGAGGGAGAATGTTGAAATATTGTAAATTGGTAACACTGTATAATAATTGAATATAGAATAAGGACGTAGTGATATTGTTAATTGTTGGATTGTAAAAGAATATGGTGTAGATATAATATCTAGAAATAAAGAGTATTAATATAATGAAGAGTTTAATTGAGCCTAACGGCACAAATTATAACATATTAAACTTACATCGAGTTTTAAATCACAACGATTCTAAAGAAGTTTCACTTCAAAAAACCAAAAAAGAAAATAATAAAAAATAATTCTAACAAATTTTAACTTACTGCTATCAAATTTAACGATCGCTTCATAATATTGTCCGTATTTTTGATTTTTTTTCACACGTTCTCTTGTTTTTTTTGGGTCTTCGTTTGGGAATGCCACTTGAATAGTTCTTCCTTCCTTATCCAAGAGAGTACTCATCTGAAATTAAACAAAAATCTGTTATGTTAAACCCATAGGATGAAACTATATAAATGGCGTCATGCTCACGCGGGTCGATATACGCAACGAGTACGGTACAACCCTTCCTCGAAGACAATCAAATCTTAAACTGTCAGCTCGCAAATCTGTTACATTTTATCGTAAGCTCAGTGCTCAGCAATCTGGCCGCCATGGCCGCTCTCGCCGCAAATACGCACAAATAAGCAATTTACAATTCTGATCCACGAAGCGCTACCTATTCATCATTTAGATTTATAGTCCTTTTATCTAGCCGTTCTGTTTTCTTGTTTAATTAATGGAAAGAAGATTTTGGTCATGGAATCCTGAGTGGCACATTGTTTCGATTGCTAATGTTGTCTCATCTTGGGATTATTAAAATTATTAGCAATTTCGTCCGAGTGGAATAGCCATACTTCCTTACAACTTTTCATCCCCTCTTTCAACCCCTTACAACCCTTTTTTCACATTAAAAAGTGGTCTATGTCTTTTCTCAGGCTCTAGACTAACTGTATACCAAATTTCATTTAAATCGGTTCAGTAGTTTTGGCGTGACAGACAGACAGAGTTGCTATTAGTAAGGATTCATACAGAAAGATAGTTCAGTGACCCTAAAACATTAATTATATTTCATTTTGAATTTGTTTCTTTTTGTAAAGTTAATTATATTTATAACTGACTAACCGGCCCTTGCGACTTCGTGCCCATGATCATCTGCTTCTATTGGTCTTAGCGTAATGATATATAGCCTATAGCCTTCCTCGATAAATGGGCTATCTAACTCTGAAAGAATTTTTCAAATCGGACCAGTACTTCCTGAGATTAGCGCGTTCAAGCAAACAAACAAACTCTTCAGCTTTATATAAGTATAGAGCATAGAATTCAAATAATAAACTCTTTAGTAGTTCGTTTTATTTACCTACTATCGTTATTTGTCGATGATTAGCGCATTTCTAACTGTAAGCATATTATTAGTAGTTAAGTAAGTAATTAATTTAAACCATGACATAATTTAACTGAATTTTTTTCAAATTAATGTACTTTATTGAGGAATGGATCTTCCATATAAAACTGCAGTTAAATTAGATAAAAAGTGGAAATTGTTTTGATGAAAATGCAATAACTCCACTGATGTCAACTTAAGAGCCATTTCACAAAATTCGGTAAAAATCCGCGAAATTGTAACATTTTGACGTCGTTAATCTCAGCATTGGATGCAATAATATAATTTCTATAATTGAAATATAATAGAGTGACCTTTGTTGTAGTAACTTAATTTATCAGAATTTTGATTTATATTGTGTGTACACAATTATTACCCTTTTCCTCCGCCGCCTCCCTGGGTAAACGGTCGCAATGTATATTTTGAAGTCCTATTTCTCAATAACCACTACTTTGAAATTGTTTAAAAAAATATCGTAATATGTGGAATATGTTATTATTGATACACAATTTAGATTTTTTTACATTAGTATCTCCGTTAATCCATAATAAAATTTTAAAAGTTACGAATATTTTCTAAATAAGTACAATTTTAAAAGCGATATTTTTCTTACATAACTAAGAAATTTTAACGAACTATCTATACCAAGTTAAACTTACATCTTTTAGGAATAGAAAAAAATAAAAATAAAATATATAACCTTTTGTATTAAAAAATAAAAAGAAAATATATAATACCATGCATCAAGCCCAATAAATCAGTCGAGCGCCAGCGCTCTTAGAGGTAGGATCTACGCCAAATTTTGAACAGCTCTCTTTCTTACATCGGTCTCACTCACACGCGCCAAGCGACTGATGTTATAGTGTGATACACCATATTTGAAACTTTCAAGTAAGTAAAATTAATATTTAAATTGTTTGTTTTTCCAAATATATTAGTAGATACTTTTCTAATTATAAATTAATTTTTTAGGTAATGGGTCGGAAAAAGACTGCTTATCACTGCATAAAAAAAAGGAAACGTCATAATTACGATGCTAAGCAGTGCAGGCAGGGTATGCTTTTACTTCTACATTTATATTCTTACCCGACTGCTCAGAAGGAGGGTTATGTTTTAGGGTGTATGTATGACTAGTATATATATATATATATTCTTCTTATATTCGATATACGATTCTTTTTGACGCCCTGTAACCTTTTTTCTCACCAGTGTCAGTGTATATAAAAATTCTAAATGGTGACCACTTGACGCCATATTGTGAAAATAAAAAATTCAAGTCATAAATTACTTCAAGCGGGGTATCATTGAATAGGTATTTGAATAATTTTAAGGCTCTTTTATCATTTATTTACCATTTTTTTTAATCACAAATAGATATGTATGAAATGGCCTCTTTTTTCAGAAGGACAGTCAAAACAAACCAACAGGAGAATAAATTTGAAGAGTTGATCTTGGTAAGTGTAGTCACTAGTGAGTGCATTTCTATATGTTTATTCGGACTAACTGACATATTACTAAGAATATAGTTTTGACTCTCATTCTTGTATTTTTTTTTGTATACCTATAGAGATACATTTAAATTAATATTTATAATAATACATTTATTTTATAATGTTCTAGGAACTAGAGTTCATCATATTGTATGCAAACACAGAATGCGATTTTAGTGTAAACGCTTTCGTGATGGAAACTTTGATTTGAAGAACGAATCACGTGGAAGACCGCCCACACAGGTGAATAACAATGAATAGAAAGAGATGGTGGAAGCCGATCCGAGCCAAAGTATCCAGGAATTAGCGGCGTGGCTTAACGTTACCTTACCAAAAATTGACTCATTTGCGTCAAATTAATAAAATAATAAATATGAAAAATGGGTGCCTCATTTGACTGATCTGCAGAAAGAAACGCGTGTTGAAACTTGTGTTGCCTTGTTGAATCGATACAAAAATAAAGGAATATAGGATCGAATTCCTATTAGATGGTAGCAATGTGTAGATATTAATAGTAATTATTTTGATTAAATAAATATGTTAAATTATTATTATTATTATTTTTTTTGAAAGATTACTAGCTGATGGATCACATACTACTAGTATTCCCTTTACCCCTCCTAGTAAGCTTGCATGCTTGTGTCAGGAGTGGGCCACGTCAGTAGTTCAATGTCCGGGATTTGAACCCACGACTTGTTGATCGTAAATCCAACGCCCGAACCACTGAGCTACTGACGCTTAAATTTAAAAAAAACGAATTTCAATTTTTTAGTGCAAACTTTAACCCCTAATAATAATTTTTATACCGCTATATTTCAATGAGTATTTTTGTAAATAGATAGATTAATGTGGTAATTTTTTCTATTCTAATTATCATACCACGGTAAAATAAAAATTGTGAAAATTATACGAAAAGTAATGTAAAATTTTATCGTAATTTATGTAAAACAAATGTATTATTTAAAATCGTTTTTCTCATCTTATCAATACAAATAGGCATTTAAAATAAATCTGTTTGACTGTGTCATCAAGTTTATAAATAAATTAAAGCAGGCAAAAATTTGATGTTCTACTTGCATCCAAAACTGTGCAACACATATTCACATTCAGATTTTCTGGAGCATAATAAAAGGCTATTTTATTTATATCGTAAATATTCGATATCGTAAATATTCGATATCGTAAATATTCGATTAATTCGTAAACTCAAGACACTATAAAATCAATTTTAAAAATTTTTCTAAAAACCTATTTTATAAAATTGATTTTTTGTTTTAAATTTCTTGACTGTTGTTATAACAGACTTGAAATTTTAACAAATTAATTATGTAAAAAACATTTTGTAACATAATAGTTATTAATTTTTATTATACATTAGAAAAAGATTAAGATGTTTTTTTGGATGTCGCACTATACCGAGTAGGACAGAGACCGCGCGGCTCGTGAGACTCACGTGCGCTGCGACCAAATTTACCTAAACTTGCAGAGCGAAAAATTGTGAAATGGCTCTTAAGAGGTTTTTTCCCTAAATTTAAGAGAAAATAAAAGGGTTTTTAGGAGGTAAAATTGATTTTTATGTAATTATTGTGATTTTAGGGAGGCATCAAGTATTAAAAAAAAATTTTATAGTAGGGATGGGGATGCTTTTCGAAAAAGATTGATTCGAATCGCTATGAAACCTATGAATCAATTCACAAAAAAATCGATCTTTTTCATCGATTTTTGAGGAATCAATATCAAAATTTTGGTTGAGTTTGCATTTAGAATATAAATATTGTCTGCCTTCTAAGTTGAAAAGCAAAAAAAAAGATCATCGCCAACGGAGCCTTAGATAAAGCGAGATTTTTGTGCACCCGCCGAGTTGAAGAGCAAATAAGGTCATTGTCACCAACTCATTTAATATTTTCTAGAGTGAAATATCGATTCACTTGATCGAATTCAATGCTATGTATCGGTTTGAAAAATCGATTTTTTCGGTCTGAAAATCGATTAATCGATCTCGAGAGTTGGTACCACTGACTGGTTTTGTAACTATTTTACGCGAGAAGTTTCTTCATTTATTAGATGTCTACCTGTAACCTGAAACATGACTTTCCTAGTGCTTAGGGATAGGATCCAATCAAACCCAAAGTTAATAAACAAAATATATTTGATATTCTCAAATAACCTTGTCGTACCTTTCTATATCAAAACCTAACGAAACTGACTGCTGATCATATTTCATAGCAAAAACAGGTACAGAAAACTTTCTCGAGTAAAACACGTTGTTTAAACAATGTTACCTGGGAAATGTCAGGCAAAGTTTAAATTACTGCTTATCATAGTGTAACTACATTTTAACTTGCGTACTTAATACAATAAAGCCGCGGTCACATTCCGACCGCTATTACTCCCAAGAGAAATGAGTCTGTAAACATTTATTTCATACACTAGTAAATTGTTCCTCGACTGGGTAATTGCAGACACTTTATGATTGTGAACTCTATTGTTACGCTACAGAACGCATTTTATCTTCGTTCAAGGCTATAAAGTAAAGTTATCCTTTTTATAGTTTTGCCTTGATTAGTAGGGTACCTGTTATGCCTTGTTCCATTTTCAAATTAAAATGCAACACGGCCCGGTATTATTTTGATATAAGTAGGGTTTTTTTTCTGATTTAATTCCCTAAAGAAAAAAGAAAAGGTATCACACCGTACAGCCTTGTCTCAGTAAGTTAATTTTTTATTACACATAAATAGCGGATTGAACTTTCTATTTATATATCAATCAGTGCTACCAACTCAAAAATATTTCTCTGTAATATAAATTTAGGAGAAAACCTTTCAGTTGGCATTGATAACATCAAAATAAGGGCAGTAGTACAAGTACCTATACAACGTGAATAGATAAGATACTAATACGGTATCCTTGTTACGCAATATCGAATTTCCTAATTTTTTGTAACTTTATAAATTAGAAGTACTTTATGATTTTTTAAGAGGTAGGTTAAGGTATAGATTATAAATGTAGGTTAATTTATACAGATTCAGTAATCTTTTAACAGAATTTCGTAGTAATAAAAATAGCTTAAAGAATGACGAGCTCTATGGTCTATGACTTTTGCCTTTTTTATTTACTATAATAATATAGTCGAATTATTTCTAAGGAAAATAAAACCAAGTAAATATTTTTTTTTAATTTTTTATTTAATATTTTTTTTTATTTACAAAAAGTAGCGATAACTATGCAACATTATAAAACATTTTCATTTTATAATAAATTACTATTAAAACTATAATTGTATTCGATCATTTGATATTAGCAATAACAAGTAGTCATTTTAATTATATCGGTACGTAAAAGGTATATAGCAAAAGAATTAAAATAAATTATTATGTATGACATAAAAATGCTTTATCTAGAATAAACTTAATAACATAAAATTTAGCTATTAAGGAAAAGAAACACATTAGATAAGAAACAAAACGTTTGTTGAATGGGAGCCCCCCTTAAATATTTATTTTATTCTGTTTTTAGTATTTGTTGTTATAGGGGCAATAGAAATACATCATTTGTAAAAATTTCAACTGTCTAGCTACCACAGTTCATGAGATATAGCCTGGTGATAGACAGATGGACAGCGGAGTCTTAGTAATAGGGTGCAGTTTTTACCCTAAAAAGTGTTTAGGAACTATTTTTTTAAACATGATAAAGAAAATTGAACTTATTATTCAATAAATGCACGATTTATTTAAAGATGAAAGTGAATGAAGGTTGTATAAGAAATAAAATCAATTTAATGAACAAATACAAAGTATTATTTAATAATCTAGATGACCTTCAACCATTTACACTTTAATTTTTTAATTAACAATATCTTGTTTGAAAAATACCTTAAAACTTTTAATTTATTTCGTAGTTTGTAGTAAAGTATAAATAACTTTTTATAATTAAATAATAAATGTTTTATAATACCAGCAATATAATAATGTTCTAAAGATAGTGATATGAATGTATGAACGGTAACGAATAACTCGTCTTTTAATTTAGTCAACCATATTTGATATTATTACAATAAAACAATTAAAAAAATATTCTGTAAGTACAGTACCATCTTTATAAAATACTGTAACAGCAATAACTGAGCTACCTATGGGTGTTTCAGGGGGGTTCAAGGTTATGACTAACAATCCATGTCTTGTAATCATCAAAATAAATAAAAAAATCCATATAGCTCATATATAGTACTGTACGTTAGAATATAAGTAGACATGAGATTAAATATAAGCTGTAAATTAGAATAAAAACAACATCAAGTTCATTTTTTTATATTTTAGTCACATAAATTAGTTTCAAATAATAATTAGTGAGACAAAATGTAAGCAAAGATATTAATGGCGGCTACAACCAGACTAATAATATATAATTAATATACAATTCAACTTGGTAGTATCAACGTTAAACTTTGTCATACCCAAAGTGGTCTATATCGACCCATAAGTCGATGACGAGTTACAATGGATTCGGAAGGCTTCGGGTGGGAGGTGTTCTAGGGGGAGGGATCAAGCTAAATCTTTCCAAATTTCACTTAGAGGGAGGGGGGTTCTTAACAAATATCACGTAATTTTTATTCTAGCAGATAGCGGTGTTAAATTGCGTCAAAAATTATTTCTAGAATAAAATATGGCGAAATCTGTCTCCATACACTGAATTTGAATATATCTTTAGAATTGCCTCGTGTAATTAATGGACGCCCCGTTCCACGTAAAAGAAGAAAGAATTGGGGATCGGTTAGGTGTAAAAAAAATTTACGGGTCAAAATTTTGGGAAACCACTGGTTTACGTATTAAAAATAATATCGATTAAAATTATTATCCATAAAAAGAGTATAATGGCTGGCAGCTAACTATACGTCTGAACAAAAGTAGTGGGGGTAGTTGTGCATTGTGAGCGTGTCATCGGCGAATCTAAAAAAGTTAGAAGTATACTGGGATTTGTTTACATTTTGTCTCACCCCAAACTAAGCAATAAATTACTCATTATTTCATCTCAGATCGATGAATGTGGAGTTGAGGTTAAATAAGTAAATTCATAATTTAAGACTTGTGTCCCTGTTTCTTATCAATACCTTAACTATCAACAAAAATACTTATAATTTATATTTGTGCAATAATTTCATAAAGGCCTAACTACAAATTTGGAAACGTCGATATTTACATAGCTATTACCCGCGTCGCTATGTATGAATAGAATAGATATAATGTCGGACTAATCAGAATCATAAAAACATAATTCATCACTTTGGTCAATGAAAAATATTGACTTTAGTACAAAAAATTTTAACACGTCAATAAACTTGGATAGCGCCCCAAGATCACACCGAAATTTGTGTAAACCTACCATGATTTAAAAATCCATGACAAATTGTCATTTAATCCCAATCAGGTGATATATTCACTTGTGGTTTTTCGGTTTTAAAAACAAACCGTATCTGGTAGACAAAATGCGTTGCGACTTTAGGGTTAGCCTGACTTTAGATTAAGATCAACCCATGATTCATTTTATGCTTATTTATAGTTTTTATACTTTGTCTAATTTAGGCTGATAATTTTTACATTTCAACGCTATGAAGTTTCGTATTTTTTTCGGCACTATGTACTACATATAATATCGTACTTTATTGATGGGTAACGCCCACGTTTCGTTGAAGTGCCACGAACTACGAACGCAGATAACCACAGACTATCGACTATCAAATTATTCATTAGATTTGCGATCAAGAATGAAATGGGTATACTTTATTTCCATTCATTAATTGCTACTAAGTTTACGAGAAGAACAGCGTAGGCATAATAATAGATATAGTTTGTTTTGTATTATAATACACTAGCTTCGTTTGCGATATTGAGGTATGTAGTTATATTAGACTACAGTAGATCGTCTGTTATATTTAATCATTTTGAGGTACTCATACTAACTTTGACTCCCCTTAAGGGATGATTTTCGAAAAAATATTTTACAAGTGTTTCATGACTTTCAATGAAGAACCTTCATACTGAATTTCATTTGAATAACTTCAAAAACCGAAAGTTTCATACTAACTTTGCATCGCCGTCTTACCCCCTTAGGGGGTGAATTTTTAAAATTGCTTTCCTCGATTTGCCGTACGTTATAAAAGGAACCCCTGTGCTAAATTTTAAGTTTCTAGCCCTTATAGTTTAGGCTCTGGGTTGATATGTCAGTCAGTCAGCTTCTCCTTTTATATATATAGATTACGCTGTGTGACAACCTTGCAACTATCGATTCGAAGTTCTATGAGAGTAATAATCGACATTCACAACGATTATCTACTACTCCATCCCTATTGTGAGCTGTCAAAATTGTCATCCTAGATTAGACAAAGTATAGTAAGCGTAAAACTTGTATAATATGAATGTACAAACACGACCCAATCAACGATTCAACTTAGCTAACATGGCACCATACACAATTTAATATTGTACTATTTGCTCAAATCGTTGTTCTAACTTGATTGCTTTAACAATTAGCACCTGATTCATAAAATTGTTAAGTACTAACACTATACATGTTGCTTTAAAAATAATACGAGCAATATAGCAATTTAAATATCCTAGTTATCTATTTAAAATTGATTTCGAAGGCCAACGACCATCAGTCTATTTTAAAATGGCAACATTAATTTATGTATAATAAAGCTATGATTGACTGGCCCACTTTTCGTGTAACGTTTTTAAGTGATCGTGTGCACGTTTTGTGATATTTAAAGTTGGGACTATTTCTAGTAAACCATTTTCCCCGATTAAACTAAGTCCGGCTAGACCTAAATAAGTGTGCATGGGATCTGTACACGTGTCCGGCCATTTTGAAAAACCACCTACAACACAATCTTGGGTTTCGTAAACGTAATTTCTATTACTTGCATAATTAGATAAATGTAACGCATCTAAAATTTTTAATGAAGCACCGACCCAAAAGCTGTAACATGTATCCACAGGCTTATTAGGTCGACCTTGAAAACCGTCTAATTGTCTGAACAGTAGCCATCTTTTTAAACCTTCTATTTGTTCTTCTGAAAGTTGGTCCAGTTGATTAGTTAAACTTAGGGTTGCTAACGCGCAAAAAGTTGTGCCTCCGTGGGATTCTAATTCAGGACACTGTGCGATCCCATAATCGTAGCCCTATAAAAAAAAACATTATTAAGGGTCTTACATATAATGATAATCGAATGTCTTAATTAGAAGGTTCGAGTTAAATCCGACCTCTGACTTTTCTGAGTTATGTATGTTTTAAGGAATTAAATATCACTTGCTTTAACGGTGAAGGAAAACATCGTGAGGAAACCTGCACTCCTGAGAGTTCCCTAAAGTCCTCAAAGGTGTTTGAAGCCTGACAACCCGCACTGGGCCAGCATGGTGGACTATGAACTAACACTCTTCTGATTTTGAGGAGACCCGGCTCAGCAGTGAGCGATTAATGGGTAGTGATGATATCAGTTAACCAATGGTTTTTCAGTTTTACGCCAGACAAGTAATTACGCCAGACAAGGACAAACAAGTTTCTGTTAGTTTTATAATAAAGATAACTAAACTTACTATAGATTTAATAATATAATCCGTAGCTCGTTTTATATTAAACCCAGACCAGTCGTTTAATATATAGCTTATACAGGCGGCACAATAAACAAATCGCATATCTGACTCGCAACCAGATAATGTTGCAGCAAAGTTTCCTTCTTCAGTTTGTAACGCCTTTATACCTAAAAACAAAATTATTTATTAAATATGTATTCTATAGTTATATTTTTCTAAATTATTCTAATGCCTAATGTAACAGGAGAGAAAAGGATTATTTTGCTTCTTGTTTAAAATAATTTAATTTTATAATTCTTTAAATTACAGCTCTTTTTTTTATTTTTAGATTCAGTTCTAGTATTTTGTTTATGATAAACCAGAACAACTCAATATTACGTGAAACACATTCATTCATTAACAAATACATTTACATTAACTTTATTCATTACATTTACATACATTGTACATTCGTTCGTAAAGAATTAAAATTAACTATCTCCTTTTAAACCGTCCATCCCATAGTATAACAACTGAGTATGGAAACATCAGTAAAGCTTTTATAGATATCTATATCTATACTATTATATAAAGAGGAAAGATTTGATTGTTTGTATGTTTGTTTGTTTGTTGCGAATAGGCTCGAAAAGTACTGAACCGATTTTGAAAATTCTTTCACCGATAGAAAGCTACATCCTTTCCGGGTAACATAGGCTATGTGGTGTTGCCATAAATATTCTAATTAAAAAGATATGGCCATTCAAGTGCCACAACCTGGTCATTTTGTAAATTGAAGTGTTTCTCAGGAATTACTAATCCGATTTTAATTTTTTTTTCGCTGACAGAAAACTTTACTTTTCGTGAGTGACAAAGGTGATTCAGTGTTGCCATATACCTACATTTTTTTAATTAAACGAATATGGCCATTTAGTCGTTACCACTCTGATTTTGAAAATTCTTTCGCTGATAGAAAACTATACTTTTCGTGAGTGACAAAGGTGATTCAGTGTTGCCATATACCTACATTTTTTTAATTAAACGAATATGGCCATTTCGTCGTTACCAATCTGATTTTGAAAATTCTTTCGCTGATAGAAAACTATACTTTTCGTGAGTGACAAAGGTGATTCAGTGTTGCCATATACCTACATTTTTTTAATTAAACGAATATGGCCATTTCGTCGTTACCAATCTGATTTTGAAAATTCTTTCGCTGATAGAAAACTATACTTTTCGTGAGTGACAAAGGTGTTTCAGTGTTGCCATATACCTACATTTTTTTAATTAAACGAATATGGCCATTTAGTCGTTACCAATCTGATTTTGAAAATTCTTTCGCTGATAGAAAACTATACTTTTCGTGAGTGACAAAGGTGATTCAGTGTTGCCATATACCTACATTTTTTTAATTAAACGAATATGGCCATTTAGTCGTTACCAATCTGATTTTGAAAATTCTTTCGCTGATAGAAAACTATACTTTTCGTGAGTGACAAAGGTGATTCAGTGTTGCCATATACCTACATTTTTTTAATTAAACGAATATGGCCATTTAGTCGTTACCAATCTGATTTTGAAAATTCTTTCGCTGATAGAAAACTATACTTTTCGTGAGTGACAAAGGTGATTCAGTGTTGCCATATACCTACATTTTTTTAATTAAACGAATATGGCCATTTAGTCGTTACCAATCTGATTTTGAAAATTCTTTCGCTGATAGAAAATTATACTTTTGGTGAGTGACAAAGGTGATTCAGTGTTGCCATATACCTAGATTTTTTAATTAAACGAATATAGCCATTTAGTCGTTACCAATCTGATTTTGAAAATTCTTTCCCTGATAGAAAACTATACTTTTCGTGAGTGACAAAGGTGATTCAGTGTTGCCATATACATTTTTTAATTAAACGAATACGGCAATTTTGTCGTTACCAATCTGATTTTGAAAATTCTTTCGCTGATAGAAAACTATACTTTTCGTTAATGACAAAGGTGATTCAGTGTTGCCACATACACTTTTTTAATTAACAGAACATGGCCGTTTTGTTACTACTGATCCGATTATAAAAATTCTTTCACTGAGAGTCTATAGTATTTCTGTCTCTCTTCCTCTTATATACTATCATTCTTTTTCATCCTGTCTCTTTTTTCTCTCTTTAATATTTATCTTTATCTCTGTTCAGAATGGTCAGTCTCTGTTCGGTTTTTTTCTTTCGAGAGTCTCTCTCTCTTCCTTTATTTTTATTTTCGTACATACATATATTTTTAATTTAACATATACTTTAACGTAGACGAAGTCACGGATAATAACGCGTGTGTATGTTTGTCTTTGAGTGCGCACGTATATATAGTAGTAAATTCTTTAAGTACAATCTCTTTTACTTTTTTCTTAAAACTTTCTTTATTGAGATGGAATATGTCAAACCATCCATTCACCATTCGTTACGTAATTTTAAAGATCTAAGCATACATAGGGACAGACAGCGGGAAGCGACTTTGTTTTATACTATTTAGTGATGTTCTAATAAACATTCATTCGTAAAGAATTAAGTAACTACATTAGTATGTTCATTTTACCTTCAATTAAAGCTATTCTGTTAACCCTCGAGAGATCATCGCCCAAGGCAAGCAAGATACACAGACCAGTGTACGTCATGGCCAAATGTCCACATCGATAATGGCTGTTTTCTGAATCTAAATCTATATTTACTGTTGAGGAACCCTGGAAACCACATGCTGACATATCACCATCTGAAATAAACAACATATCTTTGTAATATATATTTTAGCCATTTTTAATTTTAGTTACAAAAAAATGTCTGCATCATAACCATCAAGATAAGGGACCCTTCTAGTATTACATAAGCAGAAAAGCCCTAACCCCTCCCCTCATGCTTACGTAAACACAATATAAACCTTCCCATCCACCATGTCATCAAAAATAAGCTAACTGTTAAGATCTTCTGAAAAAATTCGTACGATCTTAGATTTTATACCGGATTTTTTGATTGGGGGGTTTTGAAAGTTTTAAATTTATTTCTTATAAGTTATATATATGGATTAACTAAGCTTAGATCCACTATTCTGCCACAGAACTACAAGACGCCGTGAGGGACTCCACCTCTTTTTTTATGATAGATAAGGTGCAAACGAGCGGACAGTCCATCTGATGGTAAATGGCCACCATCGCCCATGGACATCGGCAAGAGATACCCTCTTGTTTTATCGATACCTTGCATCCAACAAGGTAGAGTGAGGAGCGGAAGTGAAGAAAAAAATGCTACGGTTTCAGCGGACCCTGAGCATGAGCATAGAGCACCAGATCCGCAGCACTAATGGGATGGGAGAGGGAGGAGGTAAGTCTGCCTAACCTCTACGTAGTTGACACACCGCCTATACGTACGAAGCGTTTTGCTTCGTCTTTTTTGATGCGGACGACTCAGGAGTGTAACTCCTTACCAGCGTCAGTATTTCCGAAGTAATACAGAATTGAAGCGTCAGTAGCTCAGTGGTTCGGGCGTTGGATTCACGATCGATAAGTCGTGGGTTCAAATCCCGGACATTGGACTACTGGCGTGGCCCACTCCTGTCACAAGCTATTTGTTAGCTTACTAGGAGGGGTAAAGGGAATACTAGTAGCATGTGATCCATACTGCTAGTAATCTTTTAAAAAAAAAAAAAAATACAATTTGGATATCTTTAAAAGGAGAGTGAATAGGCATCTTCTAGATAAGCGCGCTATCATCATCATTTTCCATCAGGTGAGATTGTAGTTAAGCGCTAATTCTATTGTCTATTCTATTGTCCATGAAAAAAAAAAACACAATAAATAAAATAACAAAATACAATCCATTAATTTATGGTTTGTAAAAGGCGTATTTGTTTTTATTATATAATTTAATGATATTTTCATTCAAGTTATTGTTATTTTGATGAATTTCGCCTAGTTAAAAAAAAAATACTATATTATTAGAATAACTTTTTAAATTTAACCATAGATTTTACAGGAATTTCTGCAAAATTATAGTTTAACAAGAGTATTATTTATACTTTCTATATCGCAATCATAAAATAGTTTTTCTTTATTATAATTTTGAGTTTGAGAGACGTATAAATTATAAACATAGACTAAGGTCTTATAAAGGTTAAATTATACAACATAATATTTTTATTACGTCTGGTGTGCATAACCATGAAAAATTGTTTCTTTGTACCTTTTTGTACAAATAATAATTTACCTTGAAGCTGTGTCTAATTTATATTTATAATTTAATGGAGTAATTAAATTGCACTCTTGAGTTTTTAAAAAAAAAATCTCAGAAGTGTGTGTTCTTAAGTCGGCTAACCCGCACTGGAACAGGATGGTGTATTATGGCCAAACATGCTGAGAAGACCTTGCTCAGCAGTTGACCCCATCCACGAGTTATGATGATGATGATAATATGTTTATGAGTATGAGTTAGCCCAGCTATATTTTAATGTTCTAAGATTTCAAAGTACCACTAGAAAAATCCAAAAAAATGACAAAATTAATATGCAGTGAGATTATTTTATGTTTATGATAATCCTTTTTCAACTTCAATTAATTTTGTTAGTTTATTAAATTATTTTTAGGAAACATAGTCACAGACCACATCATGCTAAAAATTTCATCTCTTACTGTTTCATAGTGAAAACTTGTAAATCGCGCATTATTATGTATATATATGTTATTTTACACTTCATCATCACAACCTACTGCTGAGCCGGGTCTCCTCCTCAGAATAAGGAGGGATTAGGCCATAGTCCACTACGCTGGCCAAGTGCGGGTTGGCAGACTTCACACACATTTGAGAACATGGAGAACTCTCAGGATTGCAGGTTTCCTCACGATGTTTTCCGTTACCGTTAAAGCCAGTGGTATTTAATTGTTTAAAACACACATAACTTAGAAAAGTCAGAGGTGTGTGCCTCTGTGTGGAATCGAACTCGGACCTCTCGAGTAAAAAGCAGTGATAGCTCAGTGTTTTAGATCAACATCTAAAACACTGAGCTATCACTGCTTTTTACACTTAAAACATTAAATATGTATCGGTCGATAGGTTTGTTCTTTTCTGTCTATGTCTATGTAAATTTTATGAATATGTATGTATGTATGGTATTTTTTTTTAAATTTTTATATAGGTAGAAATATCTTGTTTTCTTATTTTTTTTATTTGAATCTTTTAATATATGTATTTTATGGTCTCTATCAGACTGCTTGCCAAGTTTTATAACTTTAGTTTTTTTTCTGCATTATATGTGTGTTTGACTTTTTCAATCACTCTATATAATATGTAGTTTAGACCACTGACTCCCATGTTTTGGGGACTTCTCGTCTAAAAATCCCTCCATTAATTTTCTTTTACCTTATATAGCAATACATTTATTAAAAAAAATTGACAATTGCCAACTCCTAGAATAATCTTATATATAAAATTCTCGTGTCACAATGTTAGTTACCATCCTTTTTATAAAATTTTATGTGCATATTCAGTAGGTCTGAGAACCGGCTACATACTATCTATTTTTATCCCCCTAAGTGATAAGGGTGGCCCACCCCAAATTTATATGGCAAAACAACGTTACGCCGCGTCAGCTAGTATTTATATATAAATATATTATTTCAAAAACAAGTCAATTTCCTTAAACACATCACACACATACTGTCAATAATTTACAATGTGCTTATCTTACTGCTATTTTAGTAAATATTAAATTATTATACAAGTTTACTCCGAGATAAAGAACAGTAGTTAAATTATTTGCATTATTTATAAACTTTATGGATGACTTTAGTAAGTTAATATTGGCCTTGACGGTTAAGACTTGATGTATAAATGTAAGATGTATTTGAAAATGTGTGTAATTACTCAAATATTAGTAACTCCTGGTATTACTCTCATATAATATTTTAAAAAATAATACTAGTGACGTTGTTAGTAATCTTAGAGTTTTAACCGGATTAAATTTAATTTTTATTCTACAGTAGCAAATATTTTAACATCTATCAATGCTAAGATATATTTTATTAAACTCAAACTCAAGTATTTTATTTAAATTAGACTTTATTATATAACAAATTTTATTACGTCAAAAAAAAATTTATTGGTAATCAGTAAATTGAATAAATAAATTGAAATAATTTGTTTCGCGAATTTTGAATATTTTTAGATTTTAGATATTTTTGTTGCATTATGTTGGTACTCATGTCTCTCACTAATACCAACATTCAACAAGTTCAGTTGTGTTGAATGTTTAGTTAATTCTTGACAGCTACTTCGCTTTACGTGTTTTGGTTTAAAAAAATTATAAAAGAATCTGTATCAATTTTTGTATGTAAAACATAATTTAATGAGCGGACGCAGTTCGAATGTTGACTGTAGCATATGGTAAAACTACCTTGGATGTTTTCAAAGGGCCGAGAAGATGTGAGAGACGAAGAGCGTGCCGGACGCCCAAGCATGTCAACAACAAACGAAAACATTGATGAAGTGAAGAAAATAGTATAGGCCAATCGTATTGGCCATTGTTGACCTAAACATATCGATTAGCTTCTGCCATTTGATTTTTACCAACAATGTGGGTAAAATAATAAGAAAAATGTAAATAAGAGAAATAGCTTTGCAGAATGTTCTGGGTTTTTTCCAACTAACATGAGACATTTGAAATTGAGAAACTATTGAATTTTGTTAATGCCTATTTTAAGTACTAAATCAATTTTAAGGATGTAGAGATGATAAGATAAATAAAGTTATATTTAGAGAAAAGATAGTGAAACTTGAGGAGTAGTAGGGTTAAACAGATAATTTTTTCTCAAATAAATATGATTATTACTTACTTTCTTTATTTGGATGAACTTGTAGTCTATAAAGCCATTCAATTATTCTTGTTTGAAATTCTAATGATATTGATGTGATAGAGCCGAGAACATCAAGTCCAGACACAGAAAAATATGCTATTGTGACTCTGTAAATAAAAACATATATTTCATAAAAATAAAGTACAGTACTAAATTATTAGGACCACAGTTTCATGAAAAAAAAATTTTTTAATTCAGTTTTCCTTCTTTAGACTGCTTTTACATACTAAATCATTCTTTCTCGTTACACTCCTCTCTTTACAAGTTAAAATTTCTTGTGACCCCTGTACGTAGGTAAAAATTATGTTGGCAAACAAAAAAATAAATCTATTTCTGGAACTCGTCATTGATATAAACCTCAGGGGTTCGCAACCCACACTTTAAAAAAATTCTTAAAACCAACATTTGCGGAGAAATTATTATCAACTTATGTATTTTTAGTCAGTAGTTTTATTAATGCAATAGAAATGAAAATATTCATTTAGATAAATGTATGTCAATTATTGTTCACCAGTAATTTTTATTAACCTTTAACTTGCTTACAGAGTTCAAGGCAATAAGAACATTTACTTTCTAAACCGTTATCCTTGATATTTATGCCAATTTTAATGCAATTATTCATTATGTTACAATATTTTCTATGAAAAATTAAGATATATAATGAGCTTAGTTTATGAATAACTAAATAAAATTTTACTCTAAACTAACAATAATAAAAAGGGACATAGTTCAGGTGTTGGAATCAATTCATAGGTTGTGGGCTCAAATCCTAGTCATTGGATTACTGACATGGCCCAATCCTAACATAAGAATTTTAGGTTACATGGAGCGTTTCAGGATACTAGTAATTTGCAATCGAACCTGCTTCAGTAACCTTTAAAAAAAATTGTATTAGTAGAACATTTGGAAACAATTTCATAAATAAAAATATGGATAATAATTAAATGTTTACACCACTCATCACTTCATAGTATATTATTAGATAAACCACTCATTTGTTTGTGATAAAACGCAACAGTTGTTTTATGCTGGTGAAGGTAACTAAATAAGAAAAAAGCTAAACCGATATTAATACAAATCTAAAAAAGTATCCATTTAATATTAAACTCACCTAGTTGTATCATGAGATGAGAGAGAGGCTGGTAAAACATTTAAGAATCTCATAAAGTATTTCACATGTTGTCTATGTGCTAAGTTCTTATTTTCTTCGTTGTTCATATTTAATAAAATTTCTTTTAATAAATTATTGAATAATAACTGGCTCTATTAATTAATAGATTTAAAAAACAATATTATAACACCGTATCAAAATGTAGTAAGACGCACAGTGAGATATACAAGTGATTTTTCTGCTATACGTATTCATTTACTGACTTGATTGAAAAAGTGAAAATATTAAATGATAGTAGACTGAAATATTTAAATAAATGAATTAGTCATCTGTCAATGTGTCAAACCGTGACATATTAGGGTTGTTCAAAAGATATCAATAAATTAAAACATCGATATATTTTTCGATTACGTCATTTCTGATTTATCAATACGATATATATCGATATTTCTTAATATAGCTAAAGTTAGAAATAGAGAAGTGGAGGAGACGTATTGCAAGCTTTTCCTAACTTGCTATGTATTTGTAATATTGTCTTGCTCTTTATGTAAATAAAATGATTTTTTCTTTTATTTCAGTCTCTCTTTCAACCAGCGCATCGCCCGCGCCATAACCGAAAAGGTAATTTGTACGTGAGGCTAACGCTCTCGCCGATTCGATCCGCAGAGGTCGACCCGGACCACAGTGGCACTGGTGGTATCTTCCTAACCAGGACACACCCAGGGCGGACAGGGCTGCTTTAGACCGGGCCGACCATCGAGGCGTCGCAGTAGAATGCGAATAGCGACCCTGGAGCGCCTCATTTTTGACGGAGAAGGTATCGCAGTAGGTTAGGTAGCTAGTCCCACATAACCATTCGATCCCCCCAAAGGATCGGGTGGTAAATGCTGCTGCGGCAAAAAAAAACATATATTGACTGTACGCTCGCAGACAAGTGGAACAGGAAAAACAGCGTTCGTGAACGTGGGCGTTGATATCGCTTAGTGGAACGCATTGACAGAAAGGTTATTTGTTATTTAATTATCATTCTATAATCTATGAAATTAATAATCATTTTCAATCCAAAATGTTTGGATTACAAATTAAAATATTTAAATTTGTGTTTTATTTTCATAATTCAAGGATTTATGATTATTAATTTCGGCCGCTAATAAGCGAGCTTCTCCTAAGTGTGTACCGAGCTTATTATTTCCTTGGCGTTGACTGACATTGGCTTGTCATTGTCAAAGTGACGTATTTATAAATGTCATCTTGGATTCTATGTTCTCTCTGGTTCTTTTTCATGGCTGACGTTCGAAGGAGCAAACTGCAGTCATGAAGGTTCTCAAAAAGTGTTTAATATTTTGTTTTATAAATAAAATCAAACTGAAATAATTTATCGATTGTTCTCTTAGTTCTTTAAAATTTTATTCAAATTGAAGTTTTTGTTAATAAGTGCTGTGATTAATTTTAAAAAGATGGATGAAATATGCCGTGTTGCTAACAGTGAAACTCCATGCCATACAATTATAATGTAAAGGAGAAACTGTAATTTGAAATGATGAAGTTTATAACCTAAACTTGTATCATGTTGAATTTGTGTTTAACGTTATAAATAGCAGTGTAGTGTATTCAGTTGTTTTATAACCTCAATTTATTGGTTTTAGTTGAACGTCTCCTACCCGGCAACGGGATGTCAGAAGTTATTCGAAGTTGTAGATGAGCACAAGCTCCGTATCTTTTATGAGAAGCGCATGGGCGCGGAAGTTGAGGCTGACCAGCTAGGCGACGAATGGAAGGGCTACATCCTCCGCGTTGCTGGTGGAAACGACAAACAGGGTTTCCCCATGAAACAGGGAGTTCTGACCAACAGTGAGTATATACATATATTGTTATTTGAAATTAAATAATTTTAACTATTTTCTTTGTTTACTGAACTAAGTTACATTGGAACATTAAAGTTATTGCTGGTGGTGGTGTTTTTAAAATAAATACCTTACACTCAATGGCCGTCAATAATTACTTATAACCAAACCTGGCAGTATATTTAATACTGATATTGGAAACTGACACCAATGATGCAAATATGGTAACTAACTATATTCTACATAATTATGTTATGTTTTAAGGTCGTGTCCGCTTGTTGATGTCAAAGGGCCACTCATGCTACAGACCACGTCGTGATGGTGAAAGGAAACGCAAGTCAGTCCGTGGATGCATTGTAGATTCCAATCTGTCTGTGCTTGCTCTAGTAATTGTCCGCAAAGGAGCTCAGGTAATTTATTCATAAATGTATATATTTTGCGATAAAAATAATTAAAAATAAGATTAACAAAACACATTACTTAATTTTAAATGATCATTAGCAACTAATTATTGTGGTTAACCTTCAATGCCATGAATGGCCTAAGGAATGAGATGTTACTGAACACACCAGTTGTACTTCACTTTTTTGCTTCCATATTGAAAATATCTAAAAATAATAATTCTGCATAGTTAATCACTCGGAGATCGTTCAGTTTATCAGTAACAAAATTATGGAACTTCAATTAGTGACAATTAGAAAATTTCTTCCTTTATGCAAACTATACCATAATCAAAATGGTACATCCCTGTTCTTACTGTTTCCCAGATCTTCAAATCTGTGTAATTATATGCGGCAGGGTAGATTAAATGGTCTTTGGTTATACTATGTCATACATATTGTGATGTGGACTTACCATAGCACCATACATGTAATTTTTAGTAAAAAAAAACAAATGCATTCATCATTCTAAGTTCCTGACTGAAAAATTTCTACTCAATTTGTCAACATTCAATGTAAACTAAACCGCAGACGATGTTATTCATGAGTAAAATAAGAAATTGCGTAACTATTGTGATTCAGCTATGTTTTAGTTCCATTAAAGATAAAATTTACTTAGTAGAAAGTATATTTTTATATCTATCAAAAGATATCAGTAGCATCTTGATATGAAAAATAGGTTATAAGTGCAAAAAAAGGTTACCTGTGAGGAAAAGTTTAAGCAAATTACTCTTCTGAAAGATAAGCATCTCATAAAAGTCCAGGATCCTGTCTATTTGGTGATAGAAAGACCTATTCTATGCCTGGCTTGTAATCCTACCATTAAGTGCCTTTTTCTTGACTGCTTATGTTAAAAATATCGTAAAAAACCATTAAAATATGCAATTCCACAGGAAATCCCTGGACTCACCGACGGCAACGTACCCCGCCGTCTAGGACCTAAACGTGCATCCAAGATCCGTAAGCTGTTCAACTTGACCAAACAAGATGATGTCCGTCGCTACGTCGTTAAACGCCTTCTACCCGCTAAGGAAGGAAAGGAGAATGCTAAACCCAGATATAAGGTAATTTTAAGCATATATCTATACTAATATATAAAGCTGAAGAGTTTTCTTGTTTGCGCTAATCTAGAGAACTACTGGTCCGATTTGACAAATTCTTTCAGTCTTATATAGCCCATTTATCGAGGAAGACTATAGGCTACATATATTACACTAAGACCAATAGGAGCGAATGATCATGGGCAAGAAGTCGCAAAGGTCAACTCGTAAAATATTAGTAACTTAATGTATAACCTTTTAAAATAGTTTGTGTATTACTTTGTGGCATTTGTCAAGAAATAAGAGATTTTGAAGAGTATTTTTATCCCTGATATTAATGTAAATGTTGTTGGGTCACCACACCTTTCAGCTTTATCATCAGGGTATATAAAACTGGCTCCGAGCAGAAGACTCAGATTTATGTCTGTCTACTTTTACAGTGAGCTAAACAACTTAATATCATATTGTGAATTGTATATTTATTTATTTTTATTTATCAGAAAACATGTATATTGATTTGTACATTATATTTAATTTTCGTTTTTGTTTTCCGCATCTCCTCCCCAAAAGGCCTCTTCCAACCCCTTCCATTATCCCCTGGAAATATATGGAAAAAAAATCCATCTCGTGTACCACAGGGTCACGGATTTGCTCCATTTTTATATCCCACTTATTGTGTGACCAGTCCATTTCCATTTAAAACTCCTTAGTTTTGCAACATGCTTTCCTCTATGGCCCTTTTGCAAGTTTGGAGTTTAGTTTGCCGGGATTTTGTTAGTGCCCATGTCTATTTATTAATAACGAATAAATAAGCAAATTTTCGATACAATGTATCTATTGTTTTTTTTATCAGGCTCCCAGGATCCAAAGGTTGGTAACACCAGTAGTATTGCAACGCAGACGCCACAGACTGGCACTCAAGAAGAAGCGTCTCGCCAAACGCAAGACCTCCGAAGCAGAATACGCTAAACTGCTCGCTCAGAGAAAGAAGGAATCAAAGGTAAGCCAAGAGAACTTTCCTGTTAACAGCTATTGCATTTTTTAAGTCGCGTATTTCGTGACATCACAACTGAACAACAACACAACTAAAAAATCAAACTGTATTATTAAGGATGTGGCTTACATACAGCAAGACCAGACCATGTCACAGGATTTTGAGAAGAAAATATAATCCTACGTCCCCATCCCAAAAAAAACTGAGTCTTACGAATTTTCGATCAGGTCACGTGTCTTGACGCGAGTTCAAGAAATTTTCACTTCATAAATCTGGTAGTATTTAAAAATGGTTGACTTTTTGTGTCATATGTGATGTGTATGTCACCTAAGAAATTTTTTTTTTATTAAATAATAAACTACAAGTAGAAAAAAACCCTAATGTGACCATAGTTATGTAAACTAATTTTAATATGTGAAATTAAAAGTTACGAACAATTTTTTGAAATAATTTTAGTTACTTGTTTTTGCTTATAACAGCCAGTTAGTTACATTGCTTCTATAAACTGTTTTGTAGAAGTTATCCTGAGCTGTAAGAGTAAAAGGTGCTGTCTCTTACCCCTTGGTATATATTTAATATAGACTAAGGTATTAGATCAGCAACAAATATTTATACAAGTATTGGTTTTTGATAATCAAATGATCTAATACTACTTAGTTTACTATATGAAAGTAACTCTGTCTGTCTGTCGCACTTTCACGCGAAAACTACTGAACCGTTTTAAATGAAATTTGGTACACAGATAGTCTAGAGCCTGAGAAAGGACATACGCTACTTTTTATTGCGAGAAAAAGGTTGTAAGGGGTTGAAAGAGGGGATAAAAAGTAGTATGGAAGTATCTTCATTTTTAGAGCCTAAATAATTAAAAATGGTACTCAAAGACACTATTGCATGCGGACAAAGTCGCGGGTATCTCTAGTATAGTTATATATTGGATTGTTTTAAAAATAATTTTCTTTTTTCCAAAGGTACGCCGCCAAGAAGAACTCAAACGCAGGCGTTCAGCTTCAATCCGTGATTCTAAGAGCTCGAGCACGAGTGCGCCGCAAAAGTGAAAGACTTTTACTAATAAAAATTAAAACATATCTACTATTTTTCATTTGAAAAACCTTTTCCAATTAATTATATCTATTGGGAATAGTTATTGAATTTTGTATATAAAAATCAATTGCTGTGCGTTAAGTCTGGGTAAAAGTTGAGATCAGCTGAGCCAATTTGGCTAATTTTGGTTTTGAATTATTTGTGTGAGTCCAGAGAAGGTTTAAAAGGTGAGTAAATATGAAAAAAATGCTTGGGATATAGTAAAAACATCAATTCGCTTTCCCTTAGAAACTTTTTCTTCTGTCAAACATTTGATGTTCGTCCCGTCGTTTAGAAATCAATGAAACTTAAAAGTCGTTCAGAAATCAAATTAAAGGGTATAGCCGGGTTTCTATGGGTTATCTGCCCTTGGGCACTTTTCTATTCGTACTTAGGGGTTCGTTTAGGTTATGAATAAATATAATTCTGACAAATTTTCTGCCATTTATATCAGTTTTCTAGTTTTTCAAAAAAAACTTTCTGTAAAATTCAATATTTCTGAATGGTAAGTTTTTTGCCAATTCTTAGGAGTAAAAGACGTAAAAAAATATTTTAGTTATGATTCTTTAAAAAATTATCTTTTTTTTTAAAAGTCACTCACCGAATTTTGTCAGAAAATGTTTCAATCTCTATAATGAGTATTTTTTTAATTGGTGCAACAATATAAAAAAAAATAAAAAGTAATTTTTTTCTTCAATTATGCGTTTAAACAAACTTTTCCTTGTATAAAAGTTTCTGAACAAAGATGTGTGAAACAGAAAGAGTTAACGGAATGAAAAGAGAAATGGATATGTAACCGTAAGTTGTAAATACCGTTAGATTATAAACGATATTGTAATCTGTAGAAAAATTGTGAACGTACTACTGTCCTAAGGCTGTCCCTGATTAGTCGGTCTTACAGGCTGCTGTGTCCACAGAGTTGAGAATGAAACACAGGTGTCAGTCAAACAAAATAAATGCCCTTCAAATGTAAAAATTATTTTATTTAGCAGAAATTAATTATTTTAGAAAGAAATTTGATATCATTGTCACCCGATTAGCCGATCGGTTAAAATCCGCCTTACTTGGGATCCTCTACTATAAAATTATGATCTTTCAAGTAAACCCAGAAAAAGCAACATAGATCATTGATTTAGAATCTAAATTCATTTTTTAAAGAATGCTGTTTTTTTTATTTAACGTAATTTTTAAGTTTCAAAAATTGTATAATACACCAGTTGTAGAGCATTAAATATATATATATATATATACGTGTATATAAATGGTGTGTGAAAAAAAAACTGCATATAAAATAAATAATATAATTTACAAAACAATACAACTAAACAATGTATCACAATTTAAAACAATATTTAAAAATTACTTTGAAGACTTAAGCAGACCGAGACCAACGTATCGCGCCATTACCCGGAGATAGGAGGGATTCAGCTTCTTCCTTTTCTCGAGAAGAGATTTGAGATGTCTTTCGGAAGATTCGTCAAACGTCTTTTGATAATCCGAGGCCTGGAACGAGATAAGGGTAAGACGATTTAGGGGGGGGGGGGGGTTCGACCATGTCTTATTTTTTCTTACAAGGGGGTGGGAGGGAGTTCTTACGTAAGATTAAAAAATGCTCAAAGTTAAAATTATATTTTGAAAAAGCAACATTCATTTAATCCTTTGAATTCTTACATTTATATAAATATTAAACAGGGGGTAGGAGGCCCCGGCCTATTCTTATTTTTTCTTACGATGGCCCCCCCCCCCAGGTTTAAGTTTTTTCAGACTAGGTTTTTAACCAAATTCTTGGTCGGTCGTCAAAACGGCAAACAATTCAAAAATATCATTTTAACGTTTTTTAATGACGCTTTAACTGTATACAAATTGTTTTTATTTATGACGCTAAAAATATTTAATATAACATAGTCATACTATTACATATAACATAGGGTGCGTTCTATTAAGCACTCACCACGACCACGGTTTTTCCCGTTCTACTTATTCGTGAGCGTTAAAATCGTTAACCCAAGTGGAATGGATTACTGAGCGCAATAAACATAAACTTCAATATTTATTAGTTAAATTAATTTATACTCTTTTTTGTTATATAATTAAATTGAAACTAAAATTAATTTTACATAAATATGCGCTTCAGAAACATTCACTTCCACTAACAAATCTCTAACCGTATCAATAAAGCTATTAACATCGCCGCCATTTTTGTTTTAAAAATGCCGCCAATTATACAACGCTCGCGACGAACCGCACTTTTTAAGATGAGTCATCGTGAGTATAAGTCATTAATGACGTTTTCGCCGAGACCACAACGACCATAGTCATGTGGAGCGGTTAAAAGAGGATTTTGGGGGTTGTGAACGCTATGTCGAACGCACCAATCACCATATATATAATTTACTGTAACGTAAAGAACTCACAGTCGTTTTTGCGATCCAACAAAGTTCTTCAAATAAAGAATCTTGATTTTCAACAGACGCATTCAAGTAGGTAATTCCATCATACTGTAAAATAAAATATGAACAGAAAACGTAAATATTCTTCCTTACGAATATTATGTCTATACTGTCGCGCTTTCACGCCAAAACTACAGAACAGATTTAAATAAAATTTGGTATACAGATAGTCTAGAGCTTGAGAAAGGCACATAGGCTACTTTTTAATGCGAAAATAGGGTTTAAGGGGATGAAAAGTTGTATGGAAGTAGGTGTCGTCATTTTTAGAGTTAGAAGCTTGAAACTTATTTTATAGTCTGTTGATTCGATATAAATAAATATAACATTCATAGTTTGTAAAAGTTTTACCCTCAAGGGTGTTAAATAACAATACAACAATAAGGGATGAAAAGTCACTATTCTATTTTACCCTTGATCGCATATTTAAATTTTCCGTCTCAATAACTTCTATTTCCATATCCAATTCAGTAGCTCGTGTAATTCTGTTGACTGCGATACCCTGGAGTATTATTGGGTGATATCGCACCAAACTGGAAGTATCTTTCTTATTTGCTAGTAATAATACTAACAGAGCCTGTCTAGGAGTTATTTCTGTCATCCAGTTCTTCATCTGAAATCATTGAAACATAATCTTACTAAGTTATTCAAATGCAATCGCTAGACATTCAACTGTCGATAACGTTCATTGAAAGTTCTAAAATATGTAATTGATATGACTATAGATAAAAAGTATCAGTCTTGTTAACATTATAAAAGAATTACTCAAACTGTTTATGGCGATCTAGTGAATGACGTCACGACTTAGTAAACGTCATGCTGAGAACTAGTGTTATTTTATTGCCTTTATATATTATCATTGTATTGTATTGTAACAGATGTAAACATTATTAATTCATCTTTTTATAGAATTGCATTTAATGTTTACACCTAACAACGGAAGAATGACGTCACAGCTCATCATTTCACCGATAAGCGTTTGGTGAGAATTCTAAAACAAAGATTTTTTTTTTATGGCAGTTAAGGCAAACGAGCATACGACCCACCTGATGGAAGTGGCCACCGTCACCCATGGATATCGTCAATACAAGTGAGTGACCACCTCGAAGATAGTAGTGACAGTAGATAGTAAGAAAGTGGAGGGGAATGAAGCGAAGAATGCTACGGTTTCTGAGGACCCTTAACGAGAACCCAGTGTTAACTAGAACCGCAGCATTAACGGGATGGAAGGGAGAAGGGTAAGTCTAGCCCAAATGCGGCTCGACCGGAACGCTTCAATGACACGTGGAGGTCGGATTTGCATGCTGGTGGTCATAATCCTGTCGGGAAACAGATCGTAAGGGATGCTAGTTTACTCGCCTCTTACGAGATGATCTCTCACCAGCAGAAGGTACTTGTATTCTAACCTATCCCCTCACTGGCTAATGTATATATTATAAAGCATTAATTAATTTGAAGAAAAATCCTGTACCTCTTTTATTGACGACAATATCTTCCTTTCTATATTTCCATCAAAAACACTAGCCAATGTTTTTGCTGATCCCAAAGCAATGAAAAATTCGTCCAAGTTAGTAATTTTATTTAGACTCGTGCTTGATCTTTCATTAGGTAAACTCGACATTGATTTACATTTCTTGTAAAGTTTTATAAATCCTCTTTTTCTATTTTTGTGAGAACTTACTGAGAATTCCGCTCGTGTTTTTCTTTTGTCAATACATTTCTTATTAGTTTCAAGATTATTTGTATCGTTAAAGTAAGTAATTGCATTATTTTCTGTATCACACCTTTCTTTAAAACCATTATAAATTGCGTTAATTGTCAAATTAGTTATTGTATATGTAGCTTTTCCAATCTTCTCTACATCATCTGCTTCTATACTTACGAAAACGTTATTTTTAAATTTAATGTTATTTATAAATGGCGCTTTAATATTTATATGCAAATGTGTATGGGACAATAATGACTCTACGAAAGTTTTAATATTAAATTTCTCAAAAGCAGGGTAAACTTTTCTTTTTGATTCCAGATATGGTTCCAACACCATGCAAATTTGTTTTTCTTTAAAATCTTTATTTTTAAAGACCGGTTTTGTTAGTGAAAACAAATGATATATTAATGTCGGCTTCTTCTCTACACCAGTACGTGATAGGCATATATTAATTTTAGACAGTACTTTTTGAGCTTCAGTTAGGTCAATCGTTTGTTGTTTATGCAATCTTATTTTTTCTATAATTTTATTTTCGGGAACGATTACACATAGAATCTCTCTAAACTTTCCTTTATAAACCGCTTTTATACTTGGCGATAAATCAATATTAAATGAAAACAATTGTTTTATAGTATCACCACTCTCACATCGGGTTATTTCAGCTATTGCTGGTAAATGAGACTCAACTCTATCAATGGTCAATGCTGGATACACCAACTTTGAGTTTGCATCTATTACTTTTCTCATAAGATTAGGTAAAATACTGCAAATTTCTGCCGGAAGTATCGCATTAGCGATAGCAGACTTGCATTTAAATATTTTTGGATTCTCAGTTTCTTTTACGGGGATATAAGAAAAGGACTTCTTTATTTGCATACAATTGTTATCACGTGTTAATGCAACGTCGAATTGAATAACTAAGTTTGTGATGCAGTGTTTAACTGATATTTGGTTATAACTTTGTACAGTCTCTATCTCTAAGTCTGTAAGTCTGTTATCAAACCCAGGAATAGATGTAACAACATCTGTGTCTTTCGTCATTTCTTGCGAGTCTTGAACACAATTTTCATTTACGATCACTTCAGTTTGAACGGACTCTTCTGTTTTATCTGAAAAGTATAAAAACCGTCTATAATTGATTTTCCTATTGTAAATAAACTTAATCAACTTACTACAAAAATTTATATCATACACTTACAGTAAGATTTTCGTAAGTAAATTTTATCATCTTGATAAAAATAAACCCCGCTTTTTATCTTCCTTATAACGTTGTCAATAAATTCGCTTGCCCATTTCTTTTTTGCCCATTGATAACTTTTATTAAGTGTATTTCTCCTTACATTTTTTTCTTCTCTCTTTCCTAAGTTATCGATTATTTCATTTGTAGTATTAGTGCTAACGTCAACAATATCGCGAGGTAGTCCAGTACGTAGACGAGCTTCCGTCACGTGGCGATTAGTATTAACATTAGATTTTACATTACATTTAGATGCCGATTTTTTACGTATAAGTTGCAAGATTTTATCTTTAACATTGCGCATTGGCTTTTCTTTTTGAACTGATAATTGCTTTACATTGTCTGTCTTTGCTTTAACTGCTTGCATATTTTCATTATACGTATCTTTCAACATATTTATATTATCCATATTCCTGCTATTTCCCTTTTGTACATCATTAATATGTGTGTTATCATGTTGAGAATCAGAGCATTCAATTTCAATATTTTCACCCTTGATATCATTTTCAAAAAAGTCATAATTACCTTTACAAACCCAATTCTTCATAAAAGGCCAAATATGCTCATCTAGACCATCAAATTGTGGAAAATTACAACTTTGTATTTCTACAGTAGAGCTTAACTGATCCTTACCTAGAATTATTAAAGGAAATCTTAAACAAGCTAATCGTCTTTTAATTTCGGTTTGGGTCAATTTAGGCATTGTCAAATTATTAGGCAAAGGACTCGCCAAGCGGGACTTCCTTTTAGCTGCTTCAATTTGATTTATTAAAAGTATCTTTTGTCCTTTGCTGAGCACAACCTTTGTTATACCGGTTACTTGTTCAGGGTCTTTGCCTGTCAGTTTATGTGATATACTTCGTACTTCAGTTAGACTTCCCATTCCAGAAACCAGACCTGAGTGATCCGAAGTATTTGATTGTTTTTCACAACTTCCGCCTATTCCGAATTGAAATATGTTATTGTTACTATTTTCATACACAATTTTATTACTAAATGTAGATTTATTGCTTGGGTTTGTCTTTTTATTTTCTATAGCCTCTATATTTAAGTTTTTCTTAGAAGTCATTTCTGATTCCAAATTCTCAATATTAATCCTCCTATCACAACTTTTATTCTCAAGTATAATCTTATCACTTTGCTTCCTTGCTTTTTTCTTTAATTTTGTTTTATTATTTTGCAATGAATATTTCTTATTTCTCAGCACACGAGGTTTGCGCATTTCTTTGTCTATATTCCTGCACATATTTTGAAAATCGTCTTTTTTATCAATCACTGTAATTCGATCGACACTAGACTGAGAATTAGCATATTGTAAAGGATGATCAGTAAAACTAGATATATATGCAAATTCTTCTGTTCGGCATGTTTCGATAAATCTAAAACATAAAATATTTATTTGTATTATTAGCCTATTATAAAATCCAAGCTTTTGGATGGTTAATACCTTGCATCTCCTTGCTTATTCTGTCGTCTTTTTAAGCTTCGCTTTTTGACCGATACACTTTCCTGTGATAATGAAGGAGTAGTTCTGAATTGAAATTCGTCAACATTTCGAAGCACAGACCAAACACCGTGAGCATTAAAATTAGATTTATCTGAACCACATAGATTTTTTTTATTTTTTGAGCGATACTTTTTAACTTTTTTTCCATCGCCAGTATTTATGATCTCTGTTGAACTTTTATCTAAATCAATATTCAATTGAGAACAATATTTTAAATCTCTATCGTACATCCTAATTTCCCTACTGTGCAAAGATTTTCTGCCTTTAACTGGCCGTTTTCTTTTTGACTTTTGTAAATTTTCATGATCATTATCATTATTAAAGCATTCTGAATCATTCATATCACTAACAGTACATGCTTGCGGTAATGGAGCCTGTTCATTTGGAAGAGTTAAAACAGATTTTTTTACTTTCTTACTCCTTTTCTTTGACAAGCGAAATTGGTCTGAGTTAGTTTTATAAATATTTACAGCTAATGGGAAAGAGGACATGTAATCGGCAGTCCTTTTGTGTACGAATTTCTTCTCAGTTATTCGAGAAAGGAGATGAATCCTATCTCCAGTAAGATAAGGCGAAATATTTTTATTTTCTTTTGTATCATATTCGCTGTTGTTGCTACTTATATTCCCAATTGCTCCACAGTCGAATTTCATTAATTTACTTGAGCTTAAGTTTGATGATTTTGAAGATGATGGTATTATCTTGTTTTTTAATTTAACTTTTTCAAAAGATTGTATTGCCATAACCAAATTACTATTATCCTTGAGACAACTGTAGATATAGAAAACTTTTTAGATCGAATTTTATGATAACAACAGCGGTATAAAATTAGTTTGAGGTGGACAAAATACTATAGTATATTTAAAAATTTAAAACTTCCCATTCTAATATCAGGAGAGCAACCAAGGTCTATCCCACTTCTGATATCGGAATAGAGAGCCGATTAGCATGAAATGATGTAATCGAATCTAACGATTCTGTAGTTTTTAAACAGGTTTCAGTCCAAATTACTAAAGAATCATTAAAACTGGTTACTTAATTAATTTAAATTTGCTCTATCCTGACATATAAGATAGTGAGTAAATAATAATATTTAAAATCTAAAGAATACGGACACTGAAGATAAACAAAAAATGAAATCACAAAAGGATCTCTGAAATGGCTGGACCGATTGTGACGGAACTTTCTCTTGTAGATAGCTGATGTAACAAAGAGTAACTTAGGCTCTTTAACATCTTGCTA
Organism: Limenitis camilla; assembly: GCA_905147385.1. NCBI lineage: Eukaryota > Metazoa > Arthropoda > Insecta > Lepidoptera > Nymphalidae > Limenitis > Limenitis camilla. The sequence goes on from LR990240.1 coordinate 9,791,992, forward strand.
CGACCCATAGGAGCGGAGCAACATGCGAACGAAGTCGCGTGTGTCGGCTAGTCAATTAATATAATAGAATAACGGTTTAACTTTAATTCGATTTTTTATATGAATTCCAACCAGTCACTCAAGAATATTAAATTTTCTTACCACGAAGAGGTGATCACACAAAATTTTCTTCACAATAATTTCGAATATTATTATTTATGACAATTGTCCTACATTAAATTAATATTAATAAAAATATAGTAAAGAGATTTGGGAATAAAATGCAAGAAATTATATTTAGCTCTCTCCATTCCATTGACATTGTCTAAGAAAAATATTTTAAGTGACGTTTCTATTTTATTTCTTTTTTTTTCTTTAGAAACCTTATACTAAAATACAATGTATATGTAATAAATACTTATTATTACATCATGCTTTCTCACTCTAATTTTAAGATTTGTGTGACAAAAAAGTCATAATCGTTGCTAAGCCACAATAATGATTTAAAAAAATATTAATAAGCTAAGCTGGATCCCCCTAGGAGTCTTATTAACTCCTAACATCCACTTAGAAGGTACTTGTTCACTCTGGTTTTGAAGTTGTACCTATCAGGAAACCAGAGCCCCTTACAGCGCCTGTGTGCGAAACGTAGGAAGCGCCCCTTTTGTTCACGAATTTTTGTTAATTTTGACCGAAATAAATGTACTACAGTTTTATATACTTAGATATTATTTTCCTAATTAGGTAAAATCAGTTCGCTTCCGCTTGCCAATTACTACAAAATTTTCAAGAAAAACAAATTTTCAGCCGTCGACGCCACACGACTATATTTTTATGCGCTTAGCTTTAATCAGGATCCTTATTAGTTACATGTCAGGAAATTCCTTCCTAGAAAAATGATAAATTCGAAATTAATCAATCGGTTGCTTGATCAAAAGCATTGAAATGTATGTAAATACAGGAGGTTTTTACACAATTATAGACATTTAAATTTGATCATACTTTATTAAAAAAATATGAAGTGATCAAATGATACTTCTGTAATGACTACTAGATGATGCTGAGTGCTGATCAAGATCTTGATGTATAAAAGCAAGGTTTCAGCATTCCCAACCAAGGAATTTATAGGCGCGTTCCACTAAGCGATCTCAACGCCCCAAACGCTCATTTAGCCGTTCCACTTGACGATCGCGTGCATTGTGAAAAAGTCATTAATGACGTCATGCACGCTCACTCGAAGCTCACGACGACCCATGTCAAATTGTAGGTTGCAAAATTAGTGATCTGTGGTTGCAAAATTTGGCGGCATTTTTAAAGCTACAAAAATGGCGACGATGTAAATAACTTTATTTGATACGGATTTAGTTACAAATAAATTATAAATATAAAAAATCAATCAATAAAAAATATGAATATATATTAATTTAACAATAATTATAAACTTAACCTCTTGAAACTATTGCTTTATAACTCACCATTTGAATTATTTACGTTAACGCTCAATTACCCGTTCCACTTGGGCTAACGTTCGTAAAGCTCGCGGACAAGTGAAACGGAAAAAACCGTGGTCGTAAGCGTGGGCGTTGAGATCGCTTAGTGGAACGCAGGGTATATCATAACTGAAACACACAAAAATATTTTATACTCAAATTTGCACCTTGAATTAAATATTATAAGGTTGACATTTGCTTCCAACATGTAAAACGGAAAAATCGTTCCGAGCAGGACCATCGACTAAATGGGATTTGGTCTCTTTCGTACGGTGTTTTTCTTAGGGTGTTTGTGACAATGTGCCATACAAATATTCTTAAACAGTTAAATAATTTAATTCGTTAACGAATGTTTGATATTTATTTCGTTAACTTGTTTTAAAAATAATTTATCTCTACTTCTACCATGCTTCATGGTCAGAGATGCAATCCCCTATAGTGGCTGTTCTCTTCGGAACCTTTTTGAGTGCACGTGTGCATTCCTGTTTGTATGTAAATTCCTTGTTCCTTACTAACGGTTTTTCCTCTCTTGTAAATAATCCAAGTGAGATTTTTTATGGGCGTTATATAAAATATTTTAGGAATTATTTTTCTTCCTATATTTTTTTGAATAAGTTAAATAGGGACCTGAAGTAATTCAATCTAGCTAATCATATTTATTTGTGAGACAATAATTTTTTTAAGGGGTATTTTTAAGTAATTATGCTATTTCAGAATTTAGAGACATATATTTTTTAGTTGGTAACACTGACATTACAGCTGATACAACAAAATAATAAAATATATTTGATGTAAATTTTATGTCCGTAAATAAAACGTAACTAAAATTTATAAAAGAAGTGTTTTTAAAGTAAAGTGGGATCTGGAAAACAAAGCAATATGTCGGAAGTTAAAACAAATATAATACAATACGTTCCATTTATGTCTTTCGTCCATCCGTCGTTCTGGCACAGTTTAACCGAATTAAAATTAAATGTAGATAAACTCAACGAGAGTACAAAACAAGTATTTGGACGATTTTCCTATAGAAATGATATTGGAACTGTTTTTGAAGTTGATGGTACTTCTTTTAATACGTAAGTTTTCAATTTAAAATTTAAATGATTTTCTACGACTTCCTAATTTTTGTACTATTTAGTATTCAAAAATATATTATTCAAGTCCAGCCCAGGCGATGTTTATTATTAAAACGAAAGTATTTCATAAATGTAGCAGTTGTCAAAAATCTTTAAAAGAAGTTGAGATAACAATTGTTTTTGGCCTGTTTTGACCTAGACCAGCTGTATTCTTTTCTTACTTAGCTCCTTAGAGGCTATTCAAGTAATATGTAACCACAAATCCTTACACAATCCTATTCTCGGTAAAATAGTTCTTGTCATCAAAGTAAGTGGCAATCATACCTTAAGTCATCATCATAGTCACCCTTTAATAGCCCACTGCTGAGCTGGGTCTCCTCAGAATGAGGCAGACTTTACACACCTTTGAGAACATAGAAAACTCTCAGAAGTGGAGGTTTCCTCACGATGTTTTCCTTCGCGGTTAAAGCAAGTGATATTTAATTGCTAGAAACATACATGACTCCAGCCAGCCCAGGATTGAACTTGGATCTCCCGAAAAGATATCTATGTCTAAACCACTGGGCTATCACAGCTTAAGTTATATGTATGTGCTATTTCGTAAGATCTTGTTTGTGAAATAAATAAACATTGCTAATGTAATCTCCTTAGGAATCTGTTATGTCTTCAAAAATAAGAAAATTAATGTCCCTCCCTTTTTAGTCCAAATCAAGTACTTGAACAATCCCTTACTTAATTTTCAAACAGCCAGGATTTTATAAATGAACTAAAATTAAAATGGTTTTTATTAGGGATCCAGAATTAGAAATACACTACATTAATGTCACGGGTTCTCTGATGAATAAAAACACCATAGAAGACTTTAAAAACATTGACAAAGTGTCATTACTTAACAGTGTTGGAGAGGTTATAAAGACAAACATACAATCAATGGCTTGGATTGACAATCCTAGTAGTTTACTAAACTTTTTCATTCTTTCATTTGCTGTAAGTATTTTACTAAGATATTTTTTGGAAATTAATTTTAACTAAATTGTATTTGTTTTATGAAAACAATACTTCATGTATAGTCAGTCATTTAATATTATAACTAGTCAACCCGACCGGACTTCATCCAGGTGCAATTTATCATGTGTATGTAGGATTAATTTCACATTTTAATCATTATGAGTCAGAATTTCTTAAGCGGGCCACTAAAAATTGACTATTCGATTTTAATATATTTATGAGCATATTATGGTAGCTTTATAAGTTGAAAGTAAAACCCTAAAACGATTTTTGAAAATTTCAATTTTTCAAAATTTTATGAGCGAGTAAAAATTTCGAGTTCTTTTTTTTTAAATAATAATATATCACTGAATAATTACTGGATTCTAATGAAACTCGGTTTGTATACTAAGTAATAGTAGATGAATAGGAAAAAAAATAATTTACGTAAAAAAAAAAAAAATTGTTTATTATTAATTAGTTTTCTAATAAACAAATGCAAATTTAACTAACTTCTCGGTGTTGTAGAAAACAAATTTTTTTTTTAAATATTCGTTGGAGTATTAACTAAAAGATGACACAAGAAAATTTTAGTGCTCTCTTACCAGAAAAAAGATATGAACAATTGAATGTGCGAGACAGCGATCGAGGTAGATGCGCGACGCCAAGCGCTACGCCTACATCGGGCTCCCGAGAACATACTTCTGCCTTTTGCAGTTTTCCAGGCTAAATAAAACTTAAAAAATAAATGACTAATCTGAATATTTATTAATATTTAGAATTTATTTCTTTACTAATTTTGTAACCTTCATGACAGAACTTTTGGAATAATTTGAAATAATTTTACACTCAAGGGAATCATCTTTACACGGCTTGAACGAATGAAATGAACGGGTTCCAGTAATGGTTTTAGCTGTAGAAAACCTCTCCTTTAAATACTCTTCGTGTCTTTTATATTCATCCAAAGAACAGAAATTAAATTCAATTTTTTTGAAAAATGATTTTGCCCATTCAAAAAGTCCTTCTGTCGTTACAATAGTTTTATCTTGCAAGCTAGCACGGTATGCGTTTCTTTTTACACAACCATCTATCCCGTCGCAAGCACCTTTACCGTGCGCAGTGGCAAAGAAATGCCATTCTGCGGGTACACCAAAATCTTTTTTATGAAATACTAAATTTAAAAAATTGAATCTGTTCTTATATTGAGACCCAGCTCCATCCATTTTTTAAGTTTTATTTAGCCTGGAAAACTGCAAAAGGTAGAAGTATGTTCTCGGGAGCCCGATGTAGGCGTAGCGCTTGGCGTCGCGCATCTACCTCGATCGCTGTCTCGCACATTCAATTGTTCATATCTTTTTTCTGGTAAGAGAGCACTAAAATTTTCTTGTGTCATCTTTTAGTTAATACTCCAACGAATATTTAAAAAAAAAATTTGTTTTCTACAACACCGAGAAGTTAGTTAAATTTGCATTTGTTTATTAGAAAACTAATTAATAATAAACAATTTTTTTTTTTTTACGTAAATTATTTTTTTTCCTATTCATCTACTATTACTTAGTATACAAACCGAGTTTCATTAGAATCCAGTAATTATTCAGTGATATATTATTATTTAAAAAAAAAGAACTCGAAATTTTTACTCGCTCATAAAATTTTGAAAAATTGAAATTTTCAAAAATCGTTTTAGGGTTTTACTTTCAACTTATAAAGCTACCATAATATGCTCATGAATATATTAAAATCGAATAGTCAATTTTTAGTGGCTCGCTTAAGAAATTCTGACTCTATATTACTATATGATTTAATATGTATGTTACAAATAAAATATCAATTTTATTGTATTTATGCTTCACCATTTTAGAAATAAGTCTTACAGATAAAAGAGACATATATGCTGCCGCTGGCTTTTTTTGTAGGACTATTTAAGATAAACATTTCCATCATACATTATTTATGAGTACTTCTTCATTCCCCTTCCTCACTCTATCTTTGAAGAGTCACTCTCTTGTATGATCAAGAGTCACTCTATGTCGATGTCCATATACTTTATTATTGTTAAGTTTAATTAAAATCCATTTAGTCGTTTTTGGGTGAAAAAAAAAAACAAACATCCATATGTACTCACAAACTTTCACATTTATAATATTATTAAGGATAAGTAAGAAATTAATATCTTATATACGCCTTTAACAAAAGAGATTATAATTGCATTTATGTTAGGATATAATTTTGATTGCGACTAATATGTGAATGATAATGATCGCTATGAAATCAAGCAGTGTTTATTTATATTTATGTATATATTTATATATCTTTACTGTACACCACAAACAGCTTAAATATATAAATGTTACACTTGTATAGAGGTCTCTTGTAAAAGATATAAGGTAAATAGCATGTATCTTAGAGCTGATTTGATGATGAAATCATGGACTGGACAGCAGAGCATTTCCATAGCTACTAATTAATATTTGTATTTTGCAGGATCTCAAAAGGTTCCATTATTACTACTGGTTTGCATTTCCATCACCAAATCAACCTACTGTATGTTTAGAAAGCACCAAAAACATTAGCTCAGACTTTTCACAAGAGCATATTAAAGAAATCTCTAACAGCTATAATAAATTAGAAACAAACCAAAAATGTTTTTTCATGATTATTAAAGAAAATGATTCTGTAAAAGTTGTCACACTTTCAATGATTTTAGACAAAAATAAAATTGAATTGGATACTTCCAAAATGTACTTCGCCTTTTCTGATCCCAGTAATAGTGAAAATCCTGGATGGTCTTTAAGAATATTTTTGGCAGCTTTATTAGAGTGTTATCCTAAACTAAAAGAAAAGAATTTGCAAGTTGTTGGAATAAGGTGTAATAAAGATGGTGCTATAGACAAGAGCCAAATATATACTATCACAGTACCTGAGGTAGGTGCCCAGGTTTTACATGATTACTCTATTATAATTTGCATGTGTTATACATATGAATTTTCTTCCTGAATTACTTGGTTTACTGAGAGACGCGAGCTTCATGGCCTTGCATATAGGGTAATATGCAAGGCCATTTTAGGTTTTTATTTGCTCTCACCTCATTATTTGAGACTTAAAGTAATTCTATGCCAAAAACTACACAATCAGATATTGTATTGTAGGCGAGCTAAGACAGCAATTGCTTTTTTAGTCTTTTTAAAAGAGTTGTCAAAATATAGTCTACTTGTGAAAACCATATTAAAATTCGTTGTGTATTTAAATAAGATTTTGAGGTTATGGAAGAACTAATACTTATTTAATTCAGTCTTTTTAATAATATTAAAAAATATTTAACAGGATGTCCAATCAGCTGATAAAATAGGTTGGATTGGTTGGGAAAGAAATGATAGAGGAAACTTTGGACCCAAACTAGCCAATATGTCTGCTTCAATGGACCCAGTAAAGTAAGTTGAAGATCTTTTAAGTTATAAATAAATTCAGTCTTACAGTCTGTATTTTTTCTTTAATACAACATAGTGGTCCAAATATGCAACACATGAAGGCAGAGAAATTAAGGAAGAAGATGAATAATATCTTTTCTCTATAATATTATCTTTAATACAGCTTATGCAAAAGCAATTTTTTTATAACAAGATATAAAAGATCATGAATTAACACATGAATTCTCTGTAGATGTTGTTTATTACCGAGCTGGTGATAGCTTCAGTCAGACGGACATGTCGACCAAATTTTGTTCCCCGACTGGCTTGCGACCATTAGCATTAGCATGCGAATCAGACTGCCAACTTTAAATATTGAATTGAATCAGGCGTTACTTTGCGGAAATTCATGGTTTAAAAGGAATAAAAATGTTACCTTGCTATAAACCGCGGCAATCTGAACTACCAAACTCGTATGGTACAACCTAGAAGCGCACCCTGTCCACACAAAAGTGAGACGCGCGAACCCGAACCAGTACACACCACACAAGTAGATCGCGATCGACAATCGACGTACGTTTCGCTCCGTAACCGAAGCATCTTCAGGACGTGTTGACTCTACAAGCGTCACTTTTGTAAGTGACGCTTGTCACTTTGTGTGGACAGGGTGCGCTTCTAGGTTGTACCATACGAGTTTGGTAGTTCAGATTGCCGCGGTTTATAGCAAGGTATCATTTTTATTCCTTTTAGACTGCCAACTGTCATTCAAGCTGCTTGTGGGCTAGACTAACATCTCCCCCTTCCCATCCCGTAAATGTTGCAGTTTTAGTGAACTCTGGGTTCTGTAACTGGCATAAAAAATAAACTAAGATTATGAAGAAAATTAGTAAATTTAATATATTTATCTACTTCAGGTTAGCGGACACATCGTCTGATCTCAATATAAGGTTAATGCAATGGCGATTAGTACCTGATCTAAACGTAAATGTGATGAAAGAAACCAAATGCCTTCTGCTTGGAGCTGGTACTCTGGGCTGTCATGTAGCTAGAGATCTTTTGGTACGAAATATAATATTATATATACTATAGTATTTGACTATAATGCAAATATAGATAAAAAAGTGATAGCTAATAAGCTTTTTTCTGTCAAATACCTTATTTCAATTTTCTAATTTTAACAGATCCTCATAATTTCTTCTTTTAAATATAAAATGTTTCATTAACTTCTCTTGTTGTGTTCGAAAGGTCAAGAATTTGATTCACAAAAGAGCAAAATAAGAAGGATTTATTTCACTTCTGATGTGAACCAAGCGATAGTTGCAGATTTCTTCTAAAGTATAAAGTTGTTATTTTACCAGGCATGGGGTTTTCGACACATAACATTTATAGACAACGGTAAGGTGTCCTACTCCAATCCAACGCGACAAGTGCTCTTCAGCTTTCAAGACTGCTTGAATGGGGGAAAGAAAAAAGCGGAAGCGGCAGCTGATGGTTTAAAACTCATATTACCTACTGTTGTAAGTAACCATATCTAATAGCCTTTCGAACATTACATAAATCCCATAATACCTTATTGTATTCATTTTGCCTTAAGGATGGACCCCTGCCTTTTCCCTTCCTATTTTTAACTTTAGAAAGAAAAGCAAGTTTACACTAATATTATCTCTCTCTGTCTGCCTAGTCTTATACCATCATTTGGGGTCTGCTCTCCTAGTCATTCTTCGCCAGGACGCTCTGTCCTGGGTCGTCTCAGGTGTAATATTTGCATTTTTCATATATCTGGTTATAGTGGCTATCCATGTGAGACGGGGCCTACCTCGTTTTATTGGCGCCGGAATCATCTCATATGTTTGGGTGGGCGACGTATTATATGGCCGTACCTTCCAAGTCTGTTTTCCAAGAGCTTCTCATTCCGTATTCCGGATGCGATCTAGCAGCGTTACTCCTCGTTTAAGCGGCATGTAATCTATCCTCTTGTGGTTTTTTGAGGAGTCAGTTATTGCTGGTCGTATGGCCGTTAATACTCCTGTTACCTCTTTTCATTCCATCCAGCCTGTGTTAATTATTTTATTCAGTAATAATTATATTCTGTTCATACTAATAGTTACATTAAAATAATTGATTATAATCAAAATACAAGTTTTTGTGATATTTTTGGTTATGAGAATGATATTATTTCGTCTTTGAAAAACATTTCTGTCACTACTTATTTCTGTATATTTATATTTTTATAGCATTCTCAAGGAATTACACTCCACATACCAATGCCTGGCCACCCGATTGGTGAATCCCTTAAAGATGAAACTATAGCAAACATTAACTTATTAATTGACCAAATATCAAATCACGATGTTATTTTCCTACTACTCGATACTAGGGAAGCAAGATGGCTGCCGACGCTTATAGCTGCGTTGAATAAAAAGGTATTTTAAAAGCTTTTATTTAACTTGCAATGTTTGTATGTATGTTATCCTCAACCGACAGATATTGAAATTTCGCATACACGTTTAGATTGGTTTGACATCATTCTAAATACAATATGGCGGACGACTAGTTATTTTTTGTGCACGATCGTATGGGTATCAAAATATTTCAAACACTTCCTGGATTAAGCTGAAACTTCTCATACCTATTTTATCGAATTTATTTTGGGTTATCTATAATTCTAATAAAGGTGCTAGAAGTAATAGACTAGTGTTCAAAAATGGGTATACTACCATACTGAATAGTTGAACTAATTAATAGTTTGTGCTTATATTAGGTCCATGAAGTCTACCTAAATTAAAGACAGATTCCTTAAAAACGTTTTTGTTTAAGTCCATAGAAAGCACATTTTTTTAAAATAAAATACAAAACAATATGAGCAGATTGTGTAAACGATCGCGGCCCCAAATAACGTGTGTGGTGTTGCCATGAATATTATAAATAAAAAATAATGCCATTTATGTGCCATAAAATAGACATTTTGTAAGTGGAAAGTTATGTTATCTGTCTAATCCAGTTTCTCTCTCTTTTTCTGATGAAGGAAAGCTTTCTTTAAGAAACTATTCCTTGATTAACAATGTAAGGTATAGCAGCCGGCAGCTAACTTTAGGTCTGAGAAAGAATAGTTGGAGGAAGTTGCGCATTGTGAGCGTGCTGCGTACAATTGCCATACAGGCATGTATGGCAATTCCATCTATGACGTAGCAGACGCGCGGGAATTGAAATGTCGCATAAGAACCAATCGCGTGTGACACGCTGCTCTCGCCCCTAATAGCGATTTCCTGCGCATTCAAGGTCAAACCCATACTTACGTGCCGGCAGCTATAATATATTTTATGATTTTTATTTTCAGATAGTAATAAACGCGGCTCTCGGTTTTGACAGTTATTTAGTAATGAGGCACGGAATAGAGGCAGACGTTCAAGATGTTGCAATGAACAGCGCTCAAGTATTTGGAGACCAGCTCGGATGTTATTTTTGTAATGACGTCACTGCGCCGGGGAATGTAAGAACCTGAGATAATTAAACAAGTTTGCTATTGTCTCCGTTTACTGAATCAATCGAAAGAAGGCAACCATATATTACTTACTAGCTGTGCCCGCGACTTCATCCGCGCGTCTTCCCTATTATTATTTTACACCCTTGAGGGTAAAACTTTTACAAACTTTGAATGACATATTTATTTATATCGAATAAACAGCCTAAAGCTTCTAGCTCTAAACATGACGATACTTACATACAACTTTTCATCCCCCTTTTCAATCACTTACAACCCTTTTTTTGCATTAAAAAGTAGGCTATTTTCATTCTCAGGCTCTAGACTATCTATATACCGAATTTCATTTAAATCGATTCAGTAGTTTTGGCGTGAAAGCGCGACGGACAGACATAGTTACTTTCGCATTTATAATGTTAGTAAGAATTGATGTAAGAAGAATGTTATATTGTATTTTTTTAATATTGTTCCAGTCACTTAAGGATCGTACGTTAGACCAACAGTGTACGGTAACAAGGCCTGGAGTCGCCGCTATTGCTGGTGCTTTGGCTGTGGAGATCTTAGTGTCCTTATTGCAACATCCTTTAAGGTATTTAAAAGGTCGGCCAGAGGTCGAATTTTGACAGTTATATATTTAATTTAAATGTAAATAATTGTGCTTTTAACACAGTTTAGGAATGAAATGATCATATAATTTTCTAAATTAGAGAATAAATTAATTTACGAAAAAAAAATTACCTTCGGAAATTTGTATCGAAATATTAATTTTCGATATTTTTTTTAATTTAAGATAAAGTTATTTAATACATTATAATATTCCAGTGTAAAAGCTCCAGCAATATTAAATATAAGTGAACAAAGTGAGGAACAAGGAGTGCTAGGCGTCATACCGCACTCAATACGCGGCTTCCTTCATTCATACCAGACAGTTCTACCAACATGTTCCAAATTCAAACAATGTATTGCCTGTTCTAATATCGTCATAGACAAGTATAGGAAGGAGGGCATAGAGTTCTTGTTGAACGTTTTCAACAGCGGAACCTATTTGGAGGAAGTTACGGGTTTATCTGAATTGCAATTGACGGCTGAGATGGTTGACGTAAGTACATTCATATTCCTCTTTGGAATCATTTTTTTAAAAACCAATTGCAGCATCATTGACCTGGTCTAAATGCCTTCGCTTCGCGGAAGTATATTCAAGGCTTTAACTCACTCAATAACTCTTGCTAACCTACACGCTTATTCACTTGTTTATTCATACTCTGCCACACAAAAGTATGAATATGGCATTAGGGGCCGTTCAAGCATTAAAGGAGGGGGTGATTACGTCGTCGGTATATAGAATGAGGGAGAAAAAAGCATCCATCAATGTTTACGTTAGCGCCAGGGTAGGAGTTAGGACTTTGCTAACATAAGCGGAGGTGGGTTGATAATTGTTAACGTCCTGACGATCCATTTTTATTATATAGATAGATTCTTAGACACTCAGATGATGAGAAATACTTTCACTTCGTTCCTAAACATTATTGAAATTTAAACTTTAATTTTTTTCAGATTCTCACACTATCTGATGAAGATCAAGAGAGTAGTAAATAGATTGCAAATATTTCCACATTCGCACAAATATTTAAAGCTAACGAAATTCTATATAAATGGAATACCTGTAATGTTATGCAAGTTATTTCGGCACGCTCCTTGTGACGTCACTTCTCTATAATAATAAACTAAAAAAAATGAATATTTAAAAACATAATTTTTTTTTAAGTTGGGGCGTTGTGAAAATTGTTTAAATATTATTATTGTAATAAAGAGCATTTCTATATTGCATTGTGATTTCTTAGGTAATAAGATTAAGTTTGGAATATATATAATGTATTCAATTTTATATTTTCAGCTTTAATTAAATTATATTTCAATCTACAAAAATTGTTTTATTATTCTACTCAAATAGAAAATATCCACTACTGAGTGACTGAGTACTAGTCTCCTTTTCAGAATCAGTGGGTTAGGCCATAGTCCCGCATTCTGGACCAGTGCAGGTTTTCCTTCACCGTTAAAGCAAGTGATATTTAATTGCTTAAAACACACATAACTTAGAGGTGTGTGCCCAGGATCGAACACAAACCTCCCGAGTATGACCACAATGTCTTAAACGCTAAGCTATCACTGCTATTTTTTTTCTTTGTACGAGGTCACAATAGAAGCCAAAACAATTTTTGTAAGAATTTTTTTTGGTCCGTTAGGATGCCTAAATTAATATAACATCACACCATTAGAATTAAACTGTTCTGACAGAATTCATGTTCATTTTGTTATAAAATGACCTTAGAGGCCTTAAATCTCTAAAGAAAAGAAAGACAGAATCATGGGCTATATTTACGGGTGAGTCCGAGTAAGTATTAAAACCAGAGGCCGGATTATATGCATTTGCTTATTTAAGCCATTCGCGGCGGTAATAGCATATTTTACCTAAGATCTAGTTATGATGCATATTATCGGTACGTTAACAATATTTTTACAAGTGCAGTGCATTCCGAAATGCGATAAAATTCATTCGCGAATTCGACCCGGAACGCACTCATAACACCCAAAATTTGGAAAAGTCCTTGATTATTTACGTTTACAAAAATTAAAATGATTTAATGTCATGCAATGTTACTGTACTTATTATCGCCTATCAAAAAATAATTTACTCATTGGGCGTTTCTTGATTGGCCGGCCCGACATCGACACCGGCAGTTACATTCTTCATTAGAAGCGTATAATAATTGTATTTGATGTATTTACTATATTTAACACGCAAAAAGGGAGTGTTTTGATTTTATTTTTACCTTCGTCTGTTGTTTTATCCCAACGACGTCATATTTAAATATAATAATAATGAAAAAATACGTAGTTCTTACACATGCACTTAGTAGTCATTTATTTATTTATTTAAGGACCATCAGTAGTTACAATTCTAAAACTACATAGTCAATAACAACATCTTATTACACTATATTCGTAAGAACGTAACTTTTTAAGACGGCCTCAACATTTAAAAATAATAAAACAAGTGAATACACAAAACTCAGCATACTTTTAAAGAACAAAAATTACAAATACAAGCATAAAAATAAAGAATATAATAAAAGTATTTTTCCAAAGTAATATAACAAAAAAGCCCACTTCATATAAAATTTAAAAAAAAATGCAAATGACTAAAAATAATAATAAAACAATATTAAAAATGCTATAAAAAAAGTAGTAATGAAAGCTGCGGCGCGGCGGGTTTGCGTGTGTACACAACACATGCATAAAAATAGGTGTCGGGCCGGGCCAGTGTGACAGCGTGCATTGTATGCTGAATTTGAAATTAAAATATAAAAATTTACTTTTCCTTTTTTTTGGGGGGTTCCTGATTAATCATTTAATTTCGTATATTCTACCAATTTTCGTGCATGTTTCAAGCGTTTTTCATGCATATAACAGACTTTTTATGTTGCATAAAATCCGGGCTCTAATTATAAATAAACACTTAAATTTAGTCAACACTCACGCTTTTTAAAGATTGTGCTCAATTCCCACAAATTGCAATTTTACTATTAAAGTTATTCTTTTGACCCTTATTAACAAAAGTTTAGTTTGTGAAAGGTAATGAAACATAAAAATCCATTTTATATACATTTATTTATCTTTGATGTACACTTATAAAATTTAGACGTATAAATTAAAGTACAACTACAAATATTAATTGCTACATTCAAGGATGCATAGTCATCTCTACAGGCGGTAGTGGGAATTTAGTGGGGTGGCGAATTTCCTTCACTGGCTTTGGAGGCTTGATCTTTCTGCCGTGTCTGCCATCTTTGCGTTTCCATAGACCTGATCGTGGTCTATTACCAAGCCATCTGTTCCGCTGAGGTGATCCTATCGGTGTACTTCCATGTTCAATATTTGATAGGCGACCTGAAAACATAAATTAGATGCTTAGAATAAAAGACTGTTTAGTCGTTAAATGTATGATGAGAAATTTGAATAATAATCCATGGAAATAATGGTATATTTATTAGGTTTATGTTATTTGCATGTAATTTATGGTTACACCACCCTATTCCCATCATTCAATGTAATGTTTCCTAACCTTAAGGTTATGCCAGACACTACATTTTAACCACATTTGTATGTTTTTTTTTTGGAGTAGATATATTTTGTTGTTTGTGACATGTTTTACTTTATATAAGTGGTGTACAATAAAGCGTTAAATAAAAATAAATAAATAAAGATATGACACCATCTAATATTTGAAACCTTACAACCATTTATATATTTCGATAACAGATAGAAGTATTCCAATAGTACATAAAAATAACTTGAGAAGAGGTTTACGATACAAAACATTAACATTCTAAATAAAAAATTCCAATGTCTCGCAATTAGTTTCATATTCTGTATATATTATGGTATATAAATAAATACTATGTTTAAAATAATTTAAAAATTTAAATTAATTTTTCAGTAAAACAAAATCTGCTCAATCTCTTTGTTTACTTTTTATTTGACTTCTAAAATATTTTGTCAATAATTTAATATAACATACCAACAACAGCCATACAATGCTGATCAAAACTAAACAGCCTCTTCGATGGCATCTGCACAACAATTCTATTGTCCTGCTTTCTCAGAATTGTGCCAAATGTTCCTGCTGCATGAATATATAGTCCACCCATGCCTAAAAAGTATATTCAATGAAATTGTCATTTAAGTAAGTTAAGTAACTAAATAAGTTCTGCAATACAAAATATCATCAATCAATTAAAAGTCTGTCAGTTTGTCTGATGCTACCACCAGCTTGGAATACTTTTTTTTGCGGTTTTATCTTATTGAAAATATTATTAATTTTGTTAATATTTAAACAAAAATAGGTATATTATATATAAGAATAATTCTTGTTTACCTAATTGATTTACCTTATTTATCATGAAATTTTTACTAACCTGGTTCTTTCTCAATGCAGTGCACTATTGTCCCTGTTGGCAGTGCTCCTAGTACATATGCATCTCCTTCATTAGCCCTCACTGAAACATTACTTTATACTTAGTGTAATATATAAAACTTAGACTCAACTATATATATAAGTTGTGCATATAATATATTTGAATGAAGCTACAAAAAGCCCGTAATACAATATTACATTAGCGAAAATCAAGACACATATATAGAGCTTTACATGTTGTTTTACATAAAGAGCTTGGCCAAACCTGGTATCCTTGGTAAATATCGGGAAGTCTTTATTATATCTCCAGGTTTCATATTTTCTGTTGCAAGAATATATTTAAGTTTATCACCAACTGCTACAAGTGCTACATTTGCAGTTCTACATCCACACTCTAAAATCTGAATATATAATTTAGCAATTAACAATTTATCCATGTGAATTACATTTCATTGACATTAAAATTATTACCTCCATTACTTTCTCTTCCTGTGGAGGGCCTTCACTAGGGCCATCTCTTATCCAATTAATCCAATGATACTTGTGTTTGATTCCTCCTCCAATGCCCTTTGCTACAATTCGTCCTGAAAATATCAAAATTGTAATTTTATTTATAGTCTGATAAACCAATCTTACTATATTATAAATGCAAAATTTTGCAACAAAAACGGAGTTGTTCTTACAAGCATAGGTCAATGAATTTAAAAGGAATATTGCATTTGTTTAATTTCACTCTGCAGCCAAAATTCACCGACGATGTAGAGAGCAGTTACTAGTACCAAACAAATAAATAAACGTTTCACACTAAAATAAACTGAACTTGCAAAATAATATTTATTATATGCATTTGAATATTTACCGTTATAACATATTTATTTACCTGATACAGGGTCTCGGCCAGCGAGGTTGGTCACTTCTAAAGGTTTTACAGTATATTCTTCAGGGAAATGCACGATTCTTCTGTAACTTTTACCGAATCCTGGCTTTGGTTTAACCATTGGAGGTTTACTCGCGTAATTAACTGCAGCTGTTTGTATAGCTCTCCTACCGACTACGCTTGGAGTTATAGCTATAGATAAACCAGCAAATAGCCTGTTTAGAGCCATCGTGGTGGTTAAAAACTTTACGTGTTGTTTTATTTTAGGTATTTCGACAATTTTTATAACCTCTATCCAATATCCATTATATTCATATGGCATTGACAATGACAATAGACATAGACATTCGACATTTCTTGAGAAGATGACAAAACAGATAAAAAATTATATTATACAGATAATTATTTTTATCTGAATAATATTTTATTAACCTTTCTTATTTAAAAAAATTATAATTTTTTTTAAATGTTATATTTGGACTTGTAATTCATAATTTTATGTTTATAATATTTTGCAGTGACACTTATATAATAGAACTGAATATCTTATTTCCTTTGCTTTGGCAATAAATAAACAAAAAAAGTATGAAACGACCCCTAGCGGCAATTTTCTGATAAAAATACATCGTGAATGTGGCGTGTGTTGTTTGGAACATAGTAAGTCGTAAATAAAAATGCATTCAATGGACTGGTTTATTGTAATATAAGTGTACTTCATGTGTGTTAAAATAATACTCTCCTCAAAAACTTTCTGTGAATAACAAGAATTGGAGTTAGGAAGTGGATTACTTTTGGTATTTTGTCATATGTTGCACGCCTGCCTTGGGGTCTTGATGAGGACAAAAAAATAATCAGTAATTCCGATGCTAAATTGATAATGCTGTAAGTTTTATATTTTTATGTGTTTTTTATCTGATGTATAGTGAATGTATCTCGACAATTTATATAAACTGGGCGCTCGTATGCATTTATAATGAGCAGGTTACTGATGTTTCTGCTTTTACTGCTCTTCGAGACGTAACCATTGCCGCCTATAAACTTTTATAGCAGACATCACCTTAAATCAGTAGTTTCATTGTTCGTTTGCAATGTTCCGAATGTTTTGAAGTTTGCATCTTCTTTAAATATATTTTTTGTTACAGAAATAGACACAACCAGTCTTCCGGCACGTTATTGCGCTTTCTCGTGACAATGCGGTGCCTTATGTGTGATTACTTTTTCTAAAGTACTTATTTTAAAGTAAACTACGTCATAATGGTTGTTAGAGCTGGCAGGCTATAATAGCAAAATGAGTCACAACCTGGCAGGTATGCCATCTTATAGGCTACCAGGGCCAGGATTAGGCCCTCCAGACTTTAAACCTCCTATGGACACTCCCACACCACCAGCCCCAGCACCAAGCAACCCAAAAAAGAGGAGAAAAACTGCAAACACCAATAATGCTTTAACAACTCCCCAGCCACCACCAACAGCACAAGATTTATTGCCACCTCCATTAACAGGATATGGAGATACTATTGTAGCTTCTAACCCTTTTGATGATTCTCCTTCTACAGTATCACATAATGGGCCCATGATGAGTCAGAACGGACCTATGATGAGTCAAAATGGGCCTATGATGATGGGTCCCATGGGTCACAGTATGGGAGGACCTCCCATGAGACACATGAGCCCTTTAGCACCTCATTCTATGAGTCCTATGAATCAGCAGATGCCACCAAGAGGAGGAATAAGTCCCATGGGTAATATGAGTCCGATGGGTCACATGGGTGGAATGTCCCCGATGGGAGGGCCAAATATGGGAATGAGTAATCATAATATGGGCCCAGGTATGGGACCTTCATCAAGATCAATGGGAAGTCCAATGAGTCCAATGAATTCTATGCCAATGGGGTCACCAATGTCATCAGGTCCTATGGGTAGTCCAATGAATATGGGTTCAATGGCCGGAAGTCATATGAGTAACAGTCCAATGGGACCACCTATGCACAGTCCCCTTGGAGCAGGATCAATAAATGGTCCTCTAAATGGACCAATGGGTGGAGGTGGTCCAGGCATGAATGTCCCACGGATGAATGGTCCAATGGGACCTAGTTGTTCAAATGGATCAATGGGCCCTACCAATTCAATAATGTCACCTAGTCCAATGCAAAGTGGAGGAATGGGTCCAGGCCATTGTGGACCAATGAGACATGGAAGTCCTATGGGATCAGGCATGGGTAGTGGGCCAATGGGTGGTAATGGGCCGATGACATCAATGGGACCAGGGCCTCCATATTCAGGTAATCACATGGGTCACGGACCTATGGGTATGGGTGGAAGTGGCTCTATGGGAATGGGTCCGGGTCCTGGTAATATGGGAAATTGTGGACCACTAGCAGGAATGAGTGGTATGGCAATGGGAGGACCAGGAGGTCAAGGAGTACCCATGGGACAAAATATGGGTATGTTTGGACCTAAACCAATGCCAGTGAGTGCAGGAAAAGTGTATCCTCCCGATCAACCAATGGTTTTCAATCCTCAAAATCCGAATGCACCTCCAATATATCCTTGTGGAGTATGTCATAAAGAAGTTCATGATAATGACCAAGCTATATTGTGCGAGTCTGGATGCAATTTTTGGTTCCACAGGTGAGAATTTATTTTATCTTAACAATAAAATTAGTTGAAATATTTGAAAAATTGACAAAATTCATAGAATAAAAACTGCTGTACGAGTCTTTGGGAGTCTAATGTAAATTATAGTAAATAAATGTCAAAAATATTGAAATTGCTCATACATCAAATTGAAAGATATTTTTTTTTGAGATATCATCAAATGGGTAAGTCAGTCAGTTTTTCAAAAATTATGATTATTAGTTAACTAGCAAGAAACTCGACAGTTACTATTATCAAAACAGCCTTTGATTAAATTTGATTTTATTTTAAAAATAAAAAGGTTAAAATTACTTAAAGAACCTTATACACATAATCAAATATATATTTTTACTCTATTTTAAATGAAATAAGGACTAATATAGTTAAGACATGTCTCTTACTCGGGAAGTCTGGATTTGATCCTGGGAACACTTCTGATTTTTCTGAGTTATGTGTGTTTTAAACAATTAAATATCACTTGCTTTAACGGTGAACATGCACTCCTGAGAGTTCCATAAAAGTTCTCAAAGGTTAGTCTGCCAACCACTGGGCCATAGTGATGGACTATGGCCTATCGCCCTCCTCACACTGAGGAGGAGACCCATTAATGGGTTGTAATGATGATGATGAAGCACTTATAACCCTACCAGACACGTCAAAAATAATTATTTTCTTCTAGATATGTCAAGAATTATATTAAAAGTATGAAATATTTTTTCAGAGGATGCACTGGTTTAACAGAACCAGCGTTTCAGCTGTTGACGGCGGAAGTGTACGCGGAGTGGGTGTGTGACAAGTGCCTACATTCAAAAAACATACCCCTCGTTAAGTTTAAACCATAGCGATTCGCCGAACCCCTGCCTATGTGAGTCGCTAATCTCATCACAAATATTTATTTCACTTCATGTATGGACTAATAATTTATTGGAACGGCCGAAAGTCTAAGATGGATCTCATGGGTAGATTAGTATTGTTTCTTTGGATGGTAAATGAAATTATATGAATTGGAATGAAGTTGCAGACGGTTTGCTAGTCTGTTTTATTTATAAACTATCAGTATCACTGTCATCATTATACTTTATCAGTATTTAGTGATGTTATTATGATTGTGTAGTCGCTCGTAAGGCAATCAAATACCTTTTTTAACTCATTAATTCCCATTGTCATCTGTAGGTGTCAGAAGTTTGATATTCTATTCAACTACTGTTGTAGCATAGCTAAATAGTAACATTATTTATTATTTTTTCTGGCAACACCAGTGTTAGCAAGGCTATAAAATATTTCTCCTTAATGCTTATTGCTTCAAAAATCACAATAATTACATAAAAAACAATTTTACCCCCTAAAAACCCCTTAGTTTTCCCTTAAATTTAGGGAAAAAACGTCTATTAGGCATCAGTGGGCAACACTTACCAAACTGTATTTGTTAAATTCAGTAAAGTAATACCCACTTGTCTTTCAGAATTGTAACTAAACAATGCCCATGGCTACATTTGGAAGTCTCCCTCATAAAAATGGGGGTAGTTTTAATAATTTTTATTTTTTGGGAACATGGGAATTAAAGAGTTAAGAACCATTTAAGGTTCTCTATTATATTTTCAAATGTTGATGTGTGAGATAATGCCCAATGAGTGACAAAATATGTTTTTATTTAATACAACACTAGGAAAAAATTCATATACCTAATATTTTTTTATTAAATCAGTTTTATCATCTTTTTCCTTAACTGCCTTGAAGGACGTGATCAAAAAAAAATATAATTGACTATTAAAAATGTTATTTTCGTACATAAATAATAAGCCTATTTGCTGAGGCATATCTGATAAAGCAATTTAATGTGATTTTTCATTAGGAAATTAATACCAGCCTACTATATAACACTTAGCTATAAATAATGGCAATGGGGTATATGCGTGTTTTTTTAAATTTTTATACAATAGCTTGTACAAAAATATCCAGCATTTTCAGCACCAAATCACAATTTTGCCAACAACTGCATACTTTTTACATTGTATTGTAAACTGTGACGTCATGATATATGAAAAAATGAACGGGAATAATAATATAGAAGTA
This sequence comes from Limenitis camilla, assembly GCA_905147385.1. Classification (NCBI taxonomy): domain Eukaryota; kingdom Metazoa; phylum Arthropoda; class Insecta; order Lepidoptera; family Nymphalidae; genus Limenitis; species Limenitis camilla. The sequence goes on from LR990240.1 coordinate 9,812,974, forward strand.
ATATGTTCTATAATAGGTCAATAACTTGTATTGTACGCGAATTTCAGTACAAAATCACAATGTCGCCAACAACTGCATACTTTATAACATTGTATTGTAAACTGTGACGTCACAATATAAGAAAACAATCTACTGGAATAATAATATAGAAGTAACATGCTCTATAATACATCAATAATTTGTATTGTATTCGAACTTCAGTACAAAATCACAGTGTTGCCAACAACTGCACACTTTTTAACATTGTATTGTAAACTGTGACGTCACACTTCATAAAACAACTATTTAAAAAAATCCTTATAAAGACACGCATATTACCTATTATGTGTAATATAGTAAAATAATTTGAGAAAAGCAATATAGTGGCCATTTTGGTCCATGTGTGTGTCGCTTTATACTCTGTGCATATTGTAAATATAGTTTAAGTAACTTCCGCCTTATATAAATGTGGGTAGATCAATATTTTATCAATGCAATAGAGTGGGGCCTTTAATCCGCAGGTTAGCCTTTTTTATATTGATGTGACGGGCAACACAAAATCAATGTTTTTATTAAAAGGATTTTCAAAAGTGAATTTCAAGGATTTTCAAATTTTGACCTTATCTGTGTTATTCTCGAATATGTTAGTGAGCAGCTTCTGCAGAATTAAAAAAAAAAAACATCACAAATATTTAAAAAATACTGATTTTTTTTTTAAACAAAAAACTAAACTTGATGACGTCAAAATATAAATTCTTACAATTTTATTCAATTTAAAGTTTTCAAACAAACCTTTTTAATTATCACAACAAAATTCGGAATATGATCACATTTTTTTTTGTAAACAAAGGAATTCAGTTGATTTTTTAAAATTACAACTGAGTCGGTTATTTCATGATCCCAAAAAAAAAATTTTTTTTTTTATAAAAAAAAAAAAAATATTGTGACACCAAGTTTTATTTCATACAGTAATGAACCCGTCCAATTTTTATTCATTCGTTCTCTCACTCGCTCACTCACTTTCTTCCCAAAAACTCCAATTGTATGAAATAACCGATTCGTTGTATCCTACAAGAATATTTACATTTTTTTTTCAATTCAGTAAATATAATATTATTATAGAGTTTATATTATTAACGTTACAAGAAAATGTTTACAATAAATAATTATTTATATTTTCAATGAATTTTGCACCTTATCGCTTTGTATTAATGTTCAAAATCGCATATCAAAATGGACAAGTTTGTTTCTATTATTTCGAAGGTTTTTGAACATACACACGGAATTAAGTTATTTGTTAAAAAATACATTTCGATGACAAACATATTTTAGGACCTGATTTATGCTATTTTTATTTTTTCTGTAATTTATTTTTCATCAGAGTACTTTATGACGTTGTTGAGAATGGTCCTTATAAGGAGTGTAAATCTCTTCAACGTTAATATTTATACAGTGTGTTTTTAAAACCACGTTCCGTTCGTCTACCAATATTTGGAAAAAAAATCATGTTTGTTGTATGGGAGCCCACCCCCTTAAATATTTATTTTATTTGTTTTTAGTATTTGTTGTTATTGGGGAAACAGAAGTAAATCATTTGTGAAAATTTCAATTGTCTAGCTATCACGGTTCATGATTTACAGCCTGGTGACAGACAGACAGATTTAGACTGACGTCACTTTATTTTTGGAATTATTCTTAGCAAGCCCTTTCATTAGATACCCATATAGTAGTAGTGCATTAAAAATAACTAATCCGCCATGTTGGATTTAAAAAGACGTCAGTTTATATTTCGAATTATTCTTAGCAAGCCCTTCCATTTACCTGTATTTAAGAAGTGCATTAAAAATTATTAATCCACCATCTTGGATATGCCGCCATGTTGGATGTAGAATAACGTAATTTTATTTTTTGAAGTTTTCTTAGCAAGCCCTTTCATTTGATACCCGTATCGTAGAAGTGCATTAAAAATAACTAATCCGCCATGTTGAATGTGAAATGACGTCACTTTATTTTTCGAATTATTTTTAGCAAGCCCTTTCATTAGATACCCATATCGTAGAAGTGAATTAAAATTAACTAATCCGCCATGTTGGATTTAGAATTACGTCACAAAGAACAATACATTGTCAATGTACAATTTCAGCTCAATTAGTTGAAGATATCTGCTTCAAATTGAGTAAAGTTAAATAAAAGCCTGTAATAAATTAAATCAGTATGTTGATTATATCAAACATATTACTTGAGTATTAAAGTTTCAAATTAGCCGAATATTAGATTTTTAAAAACACACTGTATCTAATTTCTCAGTTTATTCATTTTTGTAATATAAACTCTATAGTAAAATTTTTAAAAAAAAGTCAAAATATGAACATGTATAATGTGATGTGTAATCGTACTTATTATTTGGTGCCCTTTGCATAAAACGCGTTATATACATATAAATGTAAATACGAAGAATCCATACGCTTTGTTAAATTTAAGAGTGTTAAAATGTGTTTGTCAATTTAACTTTTGAAGATTTTTTATCTGTAAGCGTGTATAGTAAGGTATGTACATAAGTAGTTATAGTATATACTGAGATTATATGAAACTGAAGCTCCAGAATCAGCGGTTGTGACTTATTCGAGTTAACTATGCAGCTTTCATCGCCGCCATATTTATTATCTGGAGTCAGTCAGAATCTTGGTTTCGGAATTAAAATGTGTATTTTCAGTTTTGTGTCCACTCTAACAGCCTGTGCCATTTCCTGTGTTTATGTTTAGAGCAGCTTTGTATACTTGCTTTATTTACATGGAAAGTTTGGGGCGCTATCTCTCGGTTGTGATTTTTTTTTATCTGTTACTTAAGTTGTTTCTAACAGTATCTATACAAAATGTTACATAGGAAATTGAATCTTGGCCAAAAAAAAACAATATTATTGAAATAGAATCTTAATTCAAATTTGTGTCTATAAAATTCAAATTTGGAATCCGGAGATTTTAAATTGAATAATGTAGAATATTTACTTCAAACAAATTTGAACTTTATTGTAGAACAGATAAAGTTCAATTTCCTATACAAAAAATTCGATGACGTCAATGTAATTGTTTAGCTAAATTACGTAGCAAGGTTTCATATGTTTTTATGACGCGCGAATTGAACCGAAACTTGTCTAAGTTTACTTACAATTATATATAAGGAAATAAACGCAGCAAATTAGTGCCTAAGTCATATACAATTTTGATAACTACATTTATTTTTATTTTATACATATTTCAATGAGATTTAGTAACCTATTTATTTAAATACCATGACATATTTTAATGATATAGATAAAATAGCACATATACTTGACCACAGATACACAACCGCAATCATTTTATTTTGACAATTTTAATTAATAAAAATAAAGTCTTATGCAGTTGTAATAAGGTCTATTTTACAAATTTTCAATTCATTTAATTTTATAAGACAGTTTGTATAAGTGGTTAAGTTCCAACTTTTTATTTTATTCAACTGGAGATAATGTATGGTGACACGTTTAAAATTTTTAGTGTTGCCATTACTAAATCATACTGCCTTGTTATTTTTGTAAATGTAATTTCTTTTGTTGTAAAAAAAGGCATGACTATAAACTATTGTAATCTTTTTGGGAATGTTTTATGCGTAGGTAGTTATAAATGCTTAGAGATTGATGAGTTTTTTTTAAATTTTGTACATATATTTAACGAATTGATGAATAATGCTAAACAGTTGTACAGTTACTGATAAATTAGGAGTTATCTAGGATACGTGGCCATGAATGTAATGCGAGAGCATCACAATTATTTACGGGAGACTGCTATGGGGTGATCATTCGAATTTCAAAAAAAATATACTGATTTTATCTGTGGAAAATATTTGAATTAACTTGTGAACTGATTTACTCTGTATGATTTGCGCATTGATGAATAATGTATTTTATTTCTATACAAAGGACCAGAATTAATTATAATAGGTACATGGAATTCGAATATTCACCCTATTTAATTGTGTTGTGCTGGGCCTTGCGACTTATACATCAGGTTCGATGTATAATGTTTGGTCCACCATACACTACTGTTGTGAATGGCAAGTTGTATTTCAAATTTTATAAAGTCAAATAGAATTACATCAGTGGTCTTAAACTTGTGCATAGTTTATTTTGTATTATGTGAATAATAACAAGCAATAATAAAATTGTTATTGAGCATTTTTTATTTTATCTTAAGGTTCCAATATATTTAATCATAATTTAGATTGTCTGTCTGTCTTTTGATATTGAAATTTTTAAAGATACCTGATCTATACAAATATATGAAGCTGAAGAATTTGTTTGATTACTTGAACGCGCTAATCTCAGGAACTACTGGTCTGATTTGAAAATTTCAGTGTTAGCCCATTTATCGAGGAAGGTTATAGCCTATATATCATCTCACTACGACCAATAGGAGCGGAGCATCACGCGGACGAAGTCGTGCGGGTCGGCTAGTTACCACAAAGCCCTGAATAAAACACATTCTATATATATATAGATATTTTATTGACATAGTCTGTCATTATGGCATACAGTCCTTAGTCTATTTAAAAAGAAGCCGCTTCTTTATTTTCCATTGCACAACAGCAAATAAGTAATACACTTAAACATAATTCGAGTACAAAACTTAGTTATACATCTGTATAAAATATAATAAAGAGTAACTTAATTTATAAACGATCCAGCCATTTTTGATATGGATTCACTACTTTGTACTTTCTAATAAAATTTTAATGATCTTGATCCGTTAAAAATAATATCACAATGTCACTGATTTGAGTTGCCACTTATAAGGGAACGTACCCATACTATGAGACCCGTTCTGAGGGGAAGGGGCTCTTCAAAATACCACGCTTGGTCACAGGGGTGGGGGTCTTAAGTTTTCGTCACAGTGAATGCTTTTATGAGTTATATTCAAATATCATAACACTGACTTACATTTGTTCCAACACTATTGAGTTATGTACGATCAGCTGTACATAAGCCAAATGTTTTTTAATTTTCTGTCGGCAAAACTAGAGGGGGAGGGTGTCACAAAAAAATGGGTCACATAATATGGGTATGCTCCATAAACCAAATTATCACATTAACAATAAAATTCCATTTTTAAATAAATATATACAATCAAAGTTAAACAAGTTCATAATTATAGACAATTATTAATTTACAGAATAAAAATAATGTGAAATTATAGTATCTTGGTTTGTAATGTTTTTATACATGGCAACTCTTTTGCTGGTAGTATAACACAAGGTACATTTAAGTTTAGTTAGGCCAAACAGATTCTTATCTATAACCAATTAAACTTAAATACTAATAAGGGGACACAGATAATTAATACATTACAATCTACAATTTTAAATACAGATAAATGAAAACCATGTTTCTATAAAAGTGGATATTTAAATTACTTTTTATTATATTGTTTTTATTAAAAAAATAAAATATTCATATACAAACATAACCCATGTAAAATTTAGTTTTATAACATGGTAACCCAGTATGGCAGTTAATATTTTTTGTGCCCCTTATTTTAAAAAAGTAATAGTATAAATAACAAATTTAAATCAATAATAGTTTTTGTACTCTATTTTTAGCCATAGTCCGTCCCATAAGATGTTAAACCTTTATATTGTATAGCAAAAGAAACAGCGGTGTCTAAGAAATCATAATTATTTACTATATCATCATTCGAGCTTACATTTTCATCTCCGTCATACTCAATATTACTACTATTTATATTGTCAGATTCACTTAAACATTGGTAGGAGGAACTTGAACTTTCTGGATAAAATGCAAGAGCTTCATTATCCTGTTTTTCATTGTTTGAATAAGTCCATGAACATTCTAACTCATTTGGCGATCTCTCACCAATTCTATTCTCTTCTTTCAAGTTATTTTCTGGGTTTATTTCATCATCTGAGAGTAAAGGACTACTTGGAGGTGATAGAAACAAATCATTATTTGAGTTTTGTAAATGATCATTTGTATTACTACTTGAAGTGGAGTTCTGTAGGCCATGAGCTGATATTGCCATAAGAATAGCTTCATTTTCAATGCTGTTGTCACCAGGCATATTGTTAATAAATTCTGCTGCATCCAGTGCTAATACTCTATTGACTGTATCAGTAGGGAGAGGAGCGATCATCCAGCTATCTAGAACCCTATTTATAGTATTGTCTACAAAACATTTGGCCATCTGCAAAGAGACAAAAAGTATTTTACATAATATTTTGAAGTGAAAACTTCTTTAGTGGCGTTGTGCACTTTTGGGATGGGTAAAAAATGTTCAACTTGCATCAGGACACGTGACCTGATTGAAAATTCGTAAGATGGCACTTGCACACTTAATTGGTAACATGTTTCATACATAACTGAATTTAACTTTGTGTATGATAGCGCAATAAATGAATTTTGTATTTAACCACAATGTTAATGCACAACATTACACTCTCCAACATTACCAACTCCTGCAGTGCAGCCTTTTTTTTTAAATGTCTGTTCTATGATAAATAGCTAATTGTACAGAACACTTATTTTATTTTTATAACAAAATTGCATAAGATAATGACTGGATTGATATTTTAAAATTTAATTATTTATATTTCTGTAGTCCATTGAAAAATTGATTGTACTTAAAAGTTTATAACTAATGCTCTATCAGATATATATGAGAATTTATTACTAGTTTAAAATATTAAATAAAATTTTACCTGTCTCGCTTGCCATTGGGCAATACACTGGTCCTCCACATCCTTATTGGTATACACCACAGATTTAGCAATAGGTGTCCTTTCATCATTACTGCTGCTACTTTCACTGACAGTACTACTCTCAAAAGAACTAACATATTTAGGATATGATAATTTTTCAGTCGACATATTCGAACTTGATAATAAAGTATTATCAGTAAGAGAATTTATGGCATTAAAATCCTGCTTCAGTAGATAATCGCCTAGTATCTCAAGGTTTTGTTCAGTATTACCTTCTGATGAGGAGCCGGCTCGTTCCGAGTCAACTGTCGATGGTTTCACATCTGATATCTCATTCCTCAAATGATACTTGCCCTTTACTTCCCAAGCAAAGCGTGCTTTCTTTAGTGGGCGATCAGGTTCTGTAGCGTCGCCATTTTCTTGCCGTTTAGACGACTCTCCAGCACTTCCAGGAAGATTCATATCGAGATGTTTATCAATATTGTCATTAGTAAACAAACACTGACATCATTAATTACTAACATATGATTGACAAGTCGCTAATTAGTAATCTTAAGTTACTTTCATGTTACAGAATTCGTGGACATAGAACACTATGAAATTTGAAATTAATTAAAATAATGTAAAAAATTTTAAACTCATAAATTAAGAAGAAAATTTATAATATATAAAGAAATTCATTGTATGAAACAATGCCAGTTGCACAAGTTGTAGGTAAGTACTTTCCAGTTAGTAATGTTGCCATAATAATAAGTGGATTCTGAATTTTTTTTTCTGCTAGCGATGTGATGGACATTTGAATCGTTTTTATATCGCAGATAATCAATTTTTAATTTTCTGTAACAAAATTATTAAAAAATAATAAAGAAAATGTAGGAAAAATATTGGTCGAGTTATCAATCGATTTATCTAGAATCGATATTTGTACGTACGTTTTAAATCGATTAATAAAGACTCCTCTTTTCTTTTCTTTCCTTCATTATAAACATTTCGAGATTTTAATAAATTAGGGTTTCATAATTATTTTTAAATAAAATGTAATCATGTCCCAGATTTTTTTAAATTGAATAGAAACGAGTTAATTATAAAAATAAATATAATATAATCAAAATTATTAGTTTAATTCTAAATGTCACCCTTAAAGCCTTAAAGACGAGACAAATGATTTATGATCACGGTATGCATGTATCATGTACGTTTTTTTTTTATTATTTTTAGTGAATACTCTTTGTATACCTTATTCAAAGAAATAACATATTAATTCATATCGTTTTTTACAATTTTTTAAAAATGTATTTAATTGACCATTGGAATAAAATATTTAAGTCCCTGGCTGATTTTCACAATTTGTTTTTATACACTACCAAATTGACAAATTGTTAGGGACTAAAAAAACAGCCGATGAACTATGTAAACTACCTTACTTAGTGTATATGTATATTTGTATAGAAAACAGCATCTCCATATCAATAATTCGTTATTTCAAAAAATTTAGTCTAAAGGAATGAAAATAGGAATTAGATTATTGTGTAAAGGCAGAAACATTTAATACCTTGGACAAAGCCACATAGGGAACACCTAAGAAAATGAATAGAAATATAGATATGGGATAATTGTCACATTTAATGATTTTAATATCCATATTTCAAAATTTACAGTAATATAATCCAGACACTGAAATGACACAATTCAACAAAAATGCAATAAAACAAGTAAGAGAACACTAACATCCTCTTTTGTAAACGTCCTCATTTCTCAATAAGCTTATCATCTTAACTACTTAAAACTTTTAACAAGAAACGCCGTCTCCGGTTTAAGTGACAATGAGATGACAAAGACCGGTCGAATTTCGTAGTAACTTATCATAAGAGTTAAGACACATTGACGCCTAATCACTTTAAGGGGAGGGAGTCCAGATTAGTTAATACGGTCATTGTGAACAGTCTGACCCTATGCGTTGACCGAACGTTGTCCAAATTGAAAAACTAAAAATATTCTGCGATATTATATAAGTGAAGAAGAAGCGAAGATATTTGTTAAAAATGCAGGTATTTATACATCTTTATTTGAATATCGTTTTATGTTGAATTAAGGGAAGATGGGAGAATTACCGATTTGTGTTTTATTATTAGAAATATTACATAAATTTTCAATAAATAAATATTTAATTACAATAACGTTGATCCTTGTTGCTTTGTATTAAAATTAAGCAATTTAATAATTACTTTACTTTTATTTAGATTTTCATGTAAAACTTTTATATATTCTTTTTTGTATACATTCAATTATACTGCCGGAAATGAGGTTTTAATGGTATCAAGTTATTTTTTAATATAAGCTTAATTATGTTATAATTCTTACAAATATTATAAATGCGAAAGTAACTCTGTGTGTCTGTCGCGCTTTCACGCCAAAACTACTGAATCGATTTAAATGAAATTTGGTATACAGATAGATCTAGAGCCTGAGAAAGGACATAGGCTACTTTTTAATGCGAAAAAAAGGTTCTAAGGGGTTGAAAGGGGGTTTGAAAAGTTGTATGGAAGTATTGTCATTTTGTAGGCTGTTGATTCGATATAAATAAGTACAGTTTTACCTTCAAGGGTGTTTACCAAATAACTATAGGGAATAGGGGATGAAACGCGGACGAAGTCGCTGGCATAGCAAGTGTTATATATATTTCATTACCAGTGCCGTTCCAAGCCTTAGGTCGGGGTAGAGCGAGATGAAAAAAGGTCATCGTCGCCAACAATTATCGGCAACGAAGGCCTGAAGCTTCTGCTTTAAGCGGCCTCTAAGAACCTCACTGTATTGTAGGAGGGCTACAATGCTTTTTGGTGCTTCTTGCTACATGACGGCTAGAGCTACCGCTCCACTCGCTCTACCACGGATCGGCGTTGTTTATAACTTAATATTTTGTAATATATAGAATTAAAATTCAATTGCAATACCTTATAAGTTAAGTTGTAGTGGATTGAGTGCAAAAAGATTTATAGTTTTTATTATTTTTTTGGAATAAATTGGTATTAAATTATAAGCTCAGAAAATGCAGTATAAAATACGAATAAGTTTTACCACAAACAACACATACCAAGGCAATTAACAAAATGTGGTAGATGCTCTGAGGGTTCCGTCCAATTTCAATTACGGGACCAACATATATTTTGATTTTCGTGTGCGGGTCTAAATATCATCACAAGTATTGTGGAGCGCTTTATTAGTAATGCTTGTTTCTATATATTCAAACGCTTTTCTATGTATAGCCTATGTTTACAATCAATTGACATAATATAAGGAAACATGATAAAACATTTGTAACAAAAAAATACCGGCTTTAAACTCTGAAAAATGCATTAAAAAGTAAAAAATAAATTCAGTTAAATAATTTTGAAGTTGGTGAACATATAACAAAAAATATATGTAAGACATGAAGTCGCTTAAAAATTATTAAATGCCTCGAATGTCTTTGAAAATTTACGTAACTGGAATACCTGCCTAACTTCAAACCGTATTGAGCAGTTTAAAAATTTAATGAATTATATTTTTTAAATACATTTTTCATATTAAATTATTTCCTTCTTCCTTAGAATAAAATTTATTTCAAATTATTAAACAGAAATTTCCTCAGCTTAAACTCGTTAACCAGAGTTTAAACTGTAAAAATATTTTGTGTATATATCTTAGGCAGATTTATGTTTAACATATTCGAATATTACTAAAATCACAAAACTCGATTTTTTCATGTTTCGCTATTACTTCAGTATAAATGGAAATATTAATTGATCTTTGCACTTAGACGTTTGATTTTTTCCCAGCTTCAGGAGGCTATGGAGTTAGTGATTTTTTTACAGCTCCGAGAGACTGTAGTCTTAAATATTTGATATTAATTTCAACTTGATGTCTTTACGTTTTTCTGACAATTAAAGGAAGTTAATATTTTTTTTCTTTTACTTGTGTAGTAGTAACCACATTAACGATCATATTTTAAATGCATAAGGATCTTGACAGACAGGCATTGAAGTGATGCTATAAGGTTTTTTTTTGCTTTTAAGGTACGGAACCCTAAAAAGCTTTTTTATTTTTTACAGGCAAGTGTATTAGTTTTCATGTTTGTGTGGATCTCGGCAATGGCAGCACCGCAAATGTCAGATATTCAGTTGGAAAGAACATTGGCTGATCGTGGAACAATGCAGCGTCACATCAAATGCGCACTAGGGGAGGGGCCCTGCGATCCTGTCGGCATTAGGCTTAGAAGTATGTATGGTTATTAATAACATATTACATCCTCATATCTATTAGTAGCTTTTACCCGCAACTTGGTTTGCGATATTGAGGTAGCTTACAGGATCGTCTGTAGACATATTTAATAATTTTATGAGGTAGTCATACTAACTTTGTACCCCTTTTTACCCTCTTAAGGGATTATGTTCGAAAAAATATTTAATCCCTGTTTCATGACTTCCAATGAAGAACCTTCATACTGAATTTCATTATAATAACTTCCAAAACGGCAAAGTTTACTAACTTTGCACCCCTGTCAAGGCTTTGCGTTGATATGTCTGTATGTCAGTCAGTCAGTCAGCTTCTCCTGTTATATATATATAGATGTAGTTTAATGTTGAAAATTGCACATAGAAGAAGTTTCTAAAATATTGTTTGATTGTTCGAAATATACACCTGTTATCGAATATATATAGACTAAAGTACATAAACTAAAGTCTTAAAAATCCTATGGAAGGTAATTGTCTTAGGTAATGTATCCATAATATCCATTAATGATGGCTTCATGCCCATGATCATCCGCTCCTATTGGTCTTAGCGTGATGGTATATAGCCTATAGCCTTCCTCGATAAATGGCCTATCTAACTTTGAAAGAATTTTTCATATCTGACCAGTAGTTCCTGAGATTAGCGCGTTCAAGCAATCAAACAAACAAACTGTATAGATTTTGTTTTATCGAGGAAGGTTGTAGGCTATATATCATCACGCTAAGACCAATAGGAGCGGAGCACGCGTACAAGGTCTCGCGAGTCGACTAGTACTGGTATAGTAATCAAAGTTGAAGAATTTGTTTGTTACGTTGAACGCGCTAATCTCATGAACTACTAGTTTGTGTTAGAAAATTTTGTTAGTGTTAGATAGCCCATATCCTGAGGAAGGCTATAAGCTATAAGCTATAAAAAAATTACGCTATGACCCATAGGAACGGAGCAATACGCGGACTAAGGCGCAAGGGTTGGTAATATATTAAGACGTTTAATATACGCTCTGGTATTTCCATTTACCAAGCGTTGAGGCTAAAGGCTCAGTATTACTTAACATCCATTAAATTACTATAATTTCTGTTGATTTTCTAATTACGTAAAAACCTCAGATATCGCCTTAATTTAAATAGAAACGAATACTTGCAATATTAATATATAAAATTCTCGTGTCGCAATGTTAGTTACCATACTCCTCCGAAACGGCTTAACCGATTTTAATGAAATTTTGTGTGCATATCGGGTAGGTCTGAGAATCAGTCAACGTCTATTTTTTATACTCTTAAATGATAAGGGTGACCAACACCAATTTTTTAAAAAATTATATGGTAAAATTATGTTTGCCGGGTCAGCTAGTTTATTTATACTTTTCCAGAGAATATAATTTTTTTTTTAATTATATAGCTCAACATTTTATGCTATCATATTATTCTTGGTCACAACTTACGCAGAATTGAACGATCTTTAAAAATCTCTATGGCGAAGACAGCGTAAGTTTAACTTAAAGTGGTCAAATGGTAGGGGTAGTAATTATTTAAGTTATACAAAAGTTGAACTCCAAGTTATATATAAAAGAATTCTATTACATTTTGTTTTTAATTAATAAAAAGAGGAGAAAGTGTTGTAGTCTATATGCAAACTAACTGTATGACGGCTTGACTTTAATATCCTCCTGGGGTTATCCTTCAGACTCAGAGCTTCAGCGTTACTCCTAGAATACTCACGATATAATCCATGATTATTCAGTCGTGACGGCGTATTTATTTTGCAATCTCCACCTTCCTTGATTTGTGTTTATCAGTTGGCCAACATTCTAGTAACAGGATGATACTCATATCAGTCGTACCAACATCAAGTAATAGGATGCTACTCATATCAGTCGTACCAACATCAAGTAATACGATGCTACTCATATCGGTCGTACCAACATCAAGTAATAGAATGCTACTCATATCAGTCGTACCAACATCAAGTAATACGATGCTACTCATGTCAGTCGTACCAACATCAAGTAATACGATGCTACTCATGTCAGTCGTACCAACATCAAGTAATACGATGTTACTCATATCAGTCGTACCAACATCAAGTAATAGAATGCTACTCATATCAGTCGTACAAACATCAAGTAACACGATGCTACTCATGTCAGTCGTACCAACATCAAGTAATACGATGCTACTCATATCAGTCGTACCAACATCAAGTAATACGATGCTACTCATATCAGTCGTACCAACATCAAGTAATAGAATGCTACTCATATCAGTCATACCAACATCAAGTAATACGATGCTACTCATGTCAGTCGTACCAACATCAAGTAATACGATGCTACTCATATCAGTCGTACCAACATCAAGTAATACGATGCTTCTCATATCAGTCGTACCAACATCAAGTAATACGATGCTTCTCATATCAGTCGTACCAGCATCAAGTAATAGAATGCTACTCATATCAGTCGTACCAACATCAAGTAATACGATGCTACTCATGTCAGTCGTACCAACATCAAGTAATACGATGCTTCTCATATCAGTCGTACCAGCATCAAGTAATACGATGCTACTCATATCAGTCGTACCAACATCAAGTAATACGATGCTACTCATGTCAGTCGTACCAACATCAAGTAATACGATGCTACTCATATCAGTCGTACCAACATCAAGTAATAGAATGCTACTCATATCAGTCGTACAAACATCAAGTAACACGATGCTACTCATGTCAGTCGTACCAACATCAAGTAATACGATGCTACTCATATCAGTCGTACCAACATCAAGTAATACGATGCTACTCATATCAGTCGTACCAACATCAAGTAATAGAATGCTACTCATATCAGTCGTACCAACATCAAGTAATACGATGCTACTCATGTCAGTCGTACCAACATCAAGTAATACGATGCTACTCATATCAGTCATACCAACATCAAGTAATACGATGCTTCTCATATCAGTCGTACCAGCATCAAGTAATACGATGCTACTCATATCAGTCGTACCAACATCAAGTAATACGATGCTACTCATGTCAGTCGTACCAACATCAAGTAATACGATGTTACTCATATCAGTCGTACCAACATCAAGTAATAGAATGCTACTCATATCAGTCGTACAAACATCAAGTAACACGATGCTACTCATGTCAGTCGTACCAACATCAAGTAATACGATGCTACTCATATCAGTCGTACCAACATCAAGTAATACGATGCTTCTCATATCAGTCGTACCAGCATCAAGTAATAGAATGCTACTCATATCAGTCGTACCAACATCAAGTAATACGATGCTACTCATGTCAGTCGTACCAACATCAAGTAATACGATGCTACTCATATCAGTCGTACCAGCATCAAGTAATAGAATGCTACTCATATCAGTCGTACCAACATCAAGTAATACGATGCTTCTCATATCAGTCGTACCAGCATCAAGTAATAGAATGCTACTCATATCAGTCGTACCTACATCAAGTAATACGATGCTTCTCATATCAGTCGTACCAACATCAAGTAATACGATGCTACTCATATCAGTCGTACCAACATCAAGTAATACGATGCTTCTCATATCAGTCGTACCAGCATCAAGTAATACGATGCTACTCATATCAGTCGTACCAACATCAAGTAATAGAATGCTACTCATATCAGTCGTACCAACATCAAGTAATAGAATGCTACTCATATCAGTCGTACCAACATCAAGTAATACGATGCTACTCATGTCAGTTGTACAAACATCAAGTAATACGATGCTACTCATGTCAGTCGTACCAACATCAAGTAATAGAATGCTACTCATATCAGTCGTACCAATCGTTTTTTCAATGAATACCGCGTTCTTGCTCAGAGTTCGCTGAAACCCTAGCATTCTTCTCTTTGCTCCTCCTTCTCACTCTATCTTGAAGGCGGCAACGCATCGGCAAAACAACAGATACTCTCTAGTACATTTTACATGAGATATTCTCTATTGACGATGTCCATGGGCGACGGTGGCCTTTTTGCATCAGGCGTTGCTCCGCTCCTATGGGTCGTAGCGAGGTGTTACATAGTCTAAGTTACTCTCTGTTACATCATCTATATCCCAGAGAAAGTCCCGTCTAAATATGTCCAGCCATTTCAGAGATTAGCCGAAACAAACAAACAGACAGACAAAATTTGTAAAAAAAAAAAAAAAAAGTTTTTTATACGTACCGTGTATACATCCACTTAGTAAAAAATACTGACACTACAATTTTATATATTTGTATGGATTAAAAAAATACTCATCTACCTTCTATGTGCAGCAGACATTTGATAAGCTACATTATTATTATATGTATACTATATAGATATGTGTTTTCAGCTCTGGCGCCATTAGTGCTCCGAGGTTCATGCCCACAATGCTCCGTACAAGAAACTCGTCAAATTCGTCGCACGCTGGCGTTCGTGCAGAGAAACTATCCGTGGGAGTGGGCAAAACTCGTCCGTCAATATGGTTGACATTATAACATATACAAGTAGAATTAAGCATCTGAAAAACGATTTTTTTGTTATTTTTGCATGCATCAAATAAATCTAAGCAAGTCGTCCAATAATCAGTGATAGACAGTTGAAATGTTTACAACTGATGTATTTCTGTTGCCCCTACAACAACAAAAACTAAAAACAGAATGAAATGGATAATAAATCCCATACAACAAACCTGATTTTTTTGCCAAATATTGGCACGAAACCCTTCATGCCCTCGAGTCCGACTCTTACTTAAAATTATTTCTCTTAAAAATATTAAATCTCTCTTAAATCTATATATTCTTATATATAAAAATGAATCCCTATTTCCCTTGGTCACGGCATCACGCACAAACGGCTGGACCGATTTCGCTAATTCTTTTTTTGTTGTGTTTATTATTGTCAGGAGAAGGTTCTAATGGAAGAAAAAATTTAAAAAAGCTGCGCGGAAAATTAAAAAATTTGAGAAACTTAACGGCCAAATAAAAATTTAATATTCTTAGTTAAGACAGGACAACGTCTGTCGGATCAGCAATTTTTAAATAAATTCATTTATATTAAATTGCAATTATTTATTAATTTTTGTCACAATCTCATAACGATCGTTTTTCAGATGCAAAGTTCTATAAGTCTAAAATTACTTATATTAATAATTAACACATTAATGATTATTAATTTATAATAATTATATCAATATTTAATTAAGTTTATAATGTAAACAAAAACATAGCACCAATTGTTTATAATATATTATTTGATAGTAAAGTAGAACAACAAAATATTTATTTTACGAATTATATAAGTTTGTTTTACTAATCCGGAAACCCAATTTGTAAGTAGTAGTCTTGGAACTAGTCGGTCACCAAAAAGAGCGGTACTTTTAGTTCATTTTCCAATAGCGAACTAGTTCGTTCTTTTAGTTCTTTTTTAAATAATTTAGTAAAAATAATAAATAAAGGAAAAAAACATCGATATTCTCAAAAGTGAAACATCGAGCTTAAAAATATCGATATTTATAAACAGTATTTTGATATTTCTATCACTATTTAAATATATAAGTATTATTATATATATAAGTATATTACACATTTATTTTTATAGAAAACAAGTAGTCAAATATGAATAAAACAGAATCGCTAGAAGTAAATAATTCGATTTCAAAAAATATAAGAACTAAAAAGAACTAAGAGTGAGATCGTCGACGAACTAGTTCGTATAGTTCACCTAAAGGAGCTCTCTATTGAACTAAGTCGTTCGCGAACTACCCAAGACCAGTAAGTAGAGTATACAGTGATTCAAATCTCACAAAAACGCCATCATTGTTTAAGTTTCTATTTAGGTATGTTTTATATAATAAACCCAGAAAATCTATTTATTTTTATTTAGCCATCATTAGTGACGTAAGTGCATATAGTTTTGCGAGCAGAGGGGGTCAGGTTAAGTAAGTAGTTACGACATCGAAACATTCTCTCTAGAACCATTCGCCTGTTGCTCCGCGTCGACAACATTCGCGTTTTAAGCTTAGCAACGTACAAATCCGGGTCATTTAGTAGTTACAGAAAGTAAAAGTGTACCACAATAAGGATGCAGGTAAGAAATAGCTGGTTTCAAAATAAATCCATTT
Source organism: Limenitis camilla (assembly GCA_905147385.1). Classification (NCBI taxonomy): domain Eukaryota; kingdom Metazoa; phylum Arthropoda; class Insecta; order Lepidoptera; family Nymphalidae; genus Limenitis; species Limenitis camilla. The sequence continues at coordinate 9,830,100 of LR990240.1, forward strand.
TCCTCTTTCCGCTTTTAGCTTTCGATACGTTGAACTTAATGTTTTACTCGTTTTTGTGTCCTGGATCGTGAGTGCCGTTTTTATAAATAAATCCTTGTAGTGTTTTCCTTTAGCTTATATGGAGTTAGTGTCTTTAACTTTTATATTACTTCTTTTCTGATATTATTAAGTGAGAAGCCTACTTTTTAAATTAACTAACAATATAACTGCGAAAATCATATACAATTTTGAGCAGCAAAATTCTAAATATTTGGTTTCTATATAAGTTATAAAAACTCCTTACTTAAAATTTACAATATCAGTCGGGCAGAATATTTTGGGCATAAGGACATAAAAAGCCATAATTTAAAAAAAAAACAATCAAATTAGGTAACGCCGTTTCCTTCATAATAAAGACATCAACGAACTCGCATTGAGGGTTTAGGGGTAGTCAGCCATATATGTTAAATAATTTAATGGCAAGAAAAAATATTGAAAATACTAATTTTTTTCTTCTCTCTGACTACCCCTAACCCTTTAAGTTAAACTCAATTTTTTTAATTCTTCATAACCTACGGATTTAATAAACACTTTATAAAGCATTCTGTTCTAAATAGTTATTCTTGTCTTAACAAAAAGTAGGTGAAGGGCGATGACCAAGTCGAATTACCTATACTTGCAATTTTTTAAATTTGTTTTAACACGATTGTAATTATCCTCATTTTTGGATTGTCTTTTGTGTTACATGGTCATCCTAGTGGGTAAAACAATAATTCATCAAGGCTAAATCCCAAAATGTGACTGTTTTCTCTGTCGTTTCCTGTTAAGTAGTTTCACTTAACCTTTAAAGCAATAACGACATTCATTTTTATGTCATTCATCATTGTTTGTATGAAAACTTAAAGGAAAATACTCGAAACACATTTTATTCGGGGAATAGTAATACTAGTGAAAACGGGAGCCAAGTTTGGTACAAATAATTTGTATACCGATTAATTAATAAAGATCTAAATTCATGTAAGATTTAATTTTGTGTGTTTGGTAAATACTACTATGATTTAATTTTATATGACATGATTTTATTTTTGACATATTTTTATAACTAAGTGATAATTTAAAATTAATATTATTAATCTAAATATTTGTGTACGCTGTTTAAAAAGAATGTCGCATTCATGCAAATAAATTATAGGATTTGATTTGATTGATAGAGAAGCACATCTAATACTATACTTACTAATATATAAAGCTGAAGAGTTTGTTTGTTTGAACGCGATAATCTCAGGAACTATTGGTCCGATTTGAAAAATTATTTCAGTGTTAGATAGCCCATTTATCGAGGAAGGCTATAGGCTATATATCATTACGCTAAGACCAATAGGAGCGGAGCATCACGCGGGCGAATTCACGCAGGTTGACTAGTACTAAATATAGGATAGTATAAAAACAGAGCATGCACAGGCGTTCTAGGTAGAGCATGATTTTTGAATAAAAATGTCTCAAAATAAAATGTGAACTAACTATTGTTTTTAATTACACATATCTTAATATTAATATATTGGGGATTTTCTTTAGGCCTAATTGTTTTTGAGACATCCTATATAAACCCGGTATATTTATATTTTCTGAACTTGGCTCACATACAGTTATGTGTAATGTACAAGATATTTAATTTTTTAAAAGTAAACTCTCTTATAGAGTAATAATTTTTTGACTAATTGAAGTCATCATTTAAAATATTAAGCACACAGAAAACGGTATCTCATTATTATTATAATAAATATTTTAATAACGAGAGGAAAGTAGGCCAAAGTAAGTTGTATAGGAGTTTAAGGCTGTTTACTATCAAAATACATCATGAAATATTAATAAAAATGAATCTCCATTTGTCTACTCTTCCATACAAATAAATGAAATTGGAGTGTCTGTTTGTAATATTAAAATAACGGCTTTTTACTAAGTGCATATGGATGTATACACGGTACATATATCAAAACAATATTTTTTACTATTTTTGTCTGTCTGTCAGTCTGTCATTTTGACGGGACTTTCACTGGAAGATAGCTGGGGCCTTAGCCAAGTTGACTTTCTACAATTGTTAACGCATATAGAAAACCTAAAAATGTATGGGAATGACATATGTCAACGATATATCACGTGATCAAATTAAAATGACGTATGTAGAATGAGCATTCGCTCTTAATGGGTACGTTCCACTAAGCACTCATGAGTACAATGACCACACTCACGACCACGATTTTTCCCGTTCCACTTATTTGAGAGCGTTACGATCGGTAACCCAAGTGGAATATATTATTGAGCGTTTTGAGCGTTAACGAAAATAATTCAAATAAAGCAATAGTTTCAAGAGGTTAAGATAATAATTTGTTAGTCTTAACAATAAACTTCAATATTATTGGTTAAATTGATTAATATACATATTTTTATTGTTTGATATTGATTTTTTTATATTTATAATTAAATTAAAAGTAAAATTAATTTTACATAAATTACCTGTAGCGATACGTTGAGCATCCGCTGCAGAAACATTCCCTTCATCTAATAAATCTCAATCCGTATCAAATAAACTTATTTACATCTTAAAGTTATTTGGGCATTGTGGACGCTTAGTGGAACGTACCAAATATGTCAACATGGCTTGACATCACTTATCGTTTGAAATTGTAGAAAATGAATTGAAACATAACGTTTGTAACTTGGCTAGGCCCCCTGATGTAACAAGGAATAACTTAGGCTATTTAACATCTCGCTACGACCCATAGGAGTGGAGCAACACGTGTAAGAACTCGCGCGGGTCGGCTAGTATAAATATATATATATATACACGGTACATATACCAAAACAAAATTTTTTTTTTACAATGTTTGTCTGTCTGTTTGTTCCGGCTAATCTCTGAAATGGCTGGACCGATTTTGATGGAACTTTCACTTGCAAATAGCTAATGAAACAAGGAGTAACTTAGGCTGTTTGTCATGTCGTTACGACCCATAGGAGTGGAGCAACACACGAACAAAGTCTGCTAGTCTGATATATAATTAAATATTATGAGATAGAGCCGCCGTCTGTTGGTATCTGTCTGTTTATTAACTTATCCTTAACCAGTAAACGGGTTTTGATACTTTTTTCACTATTGAAAAAAACGATCAAAATCGTTTGTATTATTATTCTATAAATATACTCTAATATCTCCGACATCGACATACAAACTCAGAAACTTTAAAATCTATATAATTTTGTTATAGACATATCAATCTGGCCCTCGCTTCGCTGGATTAAAAAGCTTATATTTTAATTCCATGAAAATACAATATATAGCCTATAGCTTTCCTCGATAAATGGGCTATCTAACACTGAGAGAATTTTTCAAATCGGACCAGTAGTTCTTGAGATTAGCGTGTTCAAACAAACAAACTCTTCAGCTTTAAATATTACTATATATACATGAATAAAATATAGATATTGAAAAGTTTTAAGGAAAGTTCTTTCTATTAACCCGAATTACAAGTAGCGTTGAAATTTTCATCCGTGTGAAGCCGGTGCGGGTCACTAGTTATATATCTTATCCTACTTCCTACTAATATTATAAACGTGAAAGTTTGTAAGAATGTATCATCCATACATATCTTTGTTACTCTTTCACGCAAAAACTACTAAATGGATTTTGATGAAACATACAATAGTATAGCTTACACATCAGAATAACACATAGGCTATAATTTATAATGATATAGTTTGAATTATCCAAAATATACTGGGTAAAACCGCGGGGCGCAGCTAGTTATACATATACTGTAACTTTCAAGAACTCTTCTTTAGCTTCCAAAAAATAATTAAAAATAATTTTACTTAAATTAAAATTTTTGCAAAATCTCAATTCCGCCTTTTTTAAAAATCGTCATTTTGCTTTTTTCATTTTAGCATTTTAATTTTTCCTTTTTAAGCATTTTTTGAATAACGACAGCGTGCTAAAGTTACGTTTTTTTCAGTACAGGTATTTTTATTTTTTAAAATTTTATTAGAATCAAACTTGAAAGTTTTCAAGCTATGCGAAATATTGGAGTTTTTTAAGATTAGTTACGCATAGATGTGTTACACGGCATTCATTGTTCACAATCAATTCACAATGAGTCGTTGGTGTTTATTGTTTGTCTAGTAATAAAATATCATGAGTTATTTTACAACATACACTAGCTGAGCCCCGCAGTTTTACCCGCTATATTTCAGATAATTAACACTATGTCATTATAAATTATAGCCTATGTGTTATTCTGATGTGTAAGCTATATAATGTGTAAGTTTCATCAAAATCCACACAGTAGTTTTTGCGTGAAAGAGTAACAAACATACACCTATACATTCTTACAAACTTTCGCGTTTATAATATTAGTACCTCTATGTCTTGTTCATCTATATACTAATATATAAAGCTGAAGAGTTTGTTTGCTTGCTTGAACGCGCTTACCTCAGGAACTACTGGTCCGATTTGAAAAATTCTTTCACTCTGAGATATCGAGGAAAGCTATAGGTCTATCATCACACTACGACTAAAACCCTTTTTTAGGTAAATGTTAATAACTTTTGCAATTTTTGCAAGCGGAATTTAATTTTCTTACAAAAATCATCTAGATGCCATTCTGAATCAAATGACACCTCAATCATAATTTTCGGAGACAGCTGAAAAAAGTTGACCAAAAAGGCACCGAAAACGAAACTGCATTCGGGAGTTCTCGCGCTGCGATCGGTCATGTTCGGCGCGTTGAATTCCAAGCGACGAAACCATTTTGGCGCGTCCACGTGCCTAATCACGTCGTGACTTAAAGCTAAATATACATGACTTGTATATGTGATTTAAAGGTTATAATATAAAAACTGACTGATTATAAACACTTTTTCTTTATTTTTCCCACAAAACGTGATCTTTGGGAGGAAGTTTCGGTTTCGACCGAAACTGAACAGTTGCGAAAATTCGGTTTCAGTCTTCAACAACCAGTCCAGGTCGGACACTAACAATGATAAAACGGAGAAATTAAAACGAATAAAAAATTACCTAAGGACTTCGATGGATGTGAGGCAGAAATTTTAGATAAACTGAAATCGTCTTCATAATAAATCAATTTAATTGTTTGACCAGCTGAATTTCCAGTTGGAAGTGATAACTTATAAACAATAAATATTTATTTTAATTTAATGCAAGCATTGTTCTTATGAGAAATCTTTACCCTTCATTAAGCACGCTACGCCACTACTTTTCATCCCCCTTCCAGCCCCTCACAACCCTTTTTTCGCATTAAAAGTAGTCTATGTCCTTTCTCATGCTCTAGACTATCTATATATAAAATTTCATTTAAATCGGTTCAATAGACCGAAAACAATTCGGTATTTGAGTTTGTCTTCTATGTATCAGTATTATAGTAGTAACAGATTGCTCAACAATTAAATTTCAAATCACGTCTCATGACGATGCCAATGTTAGTCAGTGTCACTTCTGACCTATTGATTATATCAGTTTTGTGATTACACAATTACCACTAGGTTCTAGTGTTCTATGAAAATTGGTTTAAATTGACATTTATTTATATACAAAAATTAAATCGTCATTTTAAAGAGATTCGAGAAGAGAAAATTCAGCTAGTAATAAATAAATCGAGAAACCCTCGCCACATAATATATTTGAAAAAGAAAACTTTACGAGAGTGTGTTTAGAGAATGCCACGTCAGTAGTCCAATATCCAGGATTTGAACCCGGACCTCCCCAGGAAGACAACAATGTCTTAACCACTAGACTATTACTGCTTGTGTCTTAAAAAATCAAACATCCCTTTAACGGTGAAGGAAAACATCGTGAGGAAACCTGCACTCATGAGAGTTCTCCATGTTCTAGGTGGACTATGTCCAAATTCCCTCCTCGATTCTAAGGTGACCAGGTTCAGTAGTGGATTAATGGGTTGTGATGATGATGAATGTCTCTTCTTAATGTCTTCTCCTACTTCTGTGGCACCTTCAGTGACGCCCAAGAGGATTTTTTAGTATCTAATAATAAATTTTTATTTATTTACAGTTCACCCATATTATTGTGCTGTGTGCAGTAATTGCTGTGTGCTTGGCACAGGCACAGAAACCACAAGTATCGGACACAGCACTGGAAGATGCGCTAAACGATAAAAGGTTTATACAGAGACAACTTAAATGCGCTCTCGGAGAAGGACCCTGTGATCCTATTGGAAAGCGTTTGAAAAGTACGTTATTTTATTCTTCTTTTTTTTGTAAACGAAGCCTCAATAGCTTAGTGGTTCAGACATCCCGGTCACACTAGATTTTAGCTTAGTAGGGTTATGCTATACCAGTAGTATGTGATCCATTCTCCTAGTATTCTTTAAAAAAATATAATTAAAATAGTTATGGGAAAATATTTTTTTAATAATAAAGATTTTTTTTAAATTAATTTATTAGCAACAGTCTAGTCATAAAAATTTTTGGGACGTTAAATCACATAGGTAACATTAATAAGTCACTCGGTCGAAAAAATTGTTATTTTTTTAAATCGATTGTGTTGCTGTCTTTATTTTTTTTATTTTGTAACTAAATATATTTTTATTATTTGAAGTTTGAACGCTGTTGCCACATAAATAAAAAGTAGGTCGCGTAAAGAAAAGCGTGTTAAATCTAGTTGAATAACTCTATTGGTAATAAATATTTATCGACGGTTTTTCTAAATACACTTTAAGTACGTAAGAAAATAATTTAAATACAAGTACAATCAGTGTCGCTTTAACCGAAAATGAAAGTACTTAAAATATTTTCAAATTAAAATTTATAATAGTTTTTAAATTTCAGCACTTGCTCCGCTATCTATTCATACATAGAAAGAACTATTATAAATAAACACAGCAAAAATCCGTCCAATCCACGACGACGCACGGCCCGCTTATTATTTTTACATGTAGCAGACATGCCGTGCGCCTTCATGGATTGGTCTATCTATACACACATAGAAATAATTATATAAACTAACACGTGTGTAGATAATTCAATCCAAGACGTTGCACAGCCCGTTTATTATTTTGACATTGTAGCCGCGCTAATTGAAAACTGAAGATAAAATTTTTTTTAATTTCAAGTACAATCAGTGTCTCTTTATCCGACAATGATTGTATTTAGAATATTTCCAAATTTAAATTTTACATTTATTTTTTAATTTCAGCACTCGCTCCGCTGGTCTTGAGAGGCGCATGTCCACAATGTTCTCCACAGGACACAAAACAAATACAACGCACATTATCATACGTACAAAGAAATTATCCACAGCAATGGGCAAAGATAGTGCGTCAGTATTCCGGTTGATAAATATTTAACTGTTCTAAGTTTTAATATTAATACGCACGGGTTCATGTGACCTACTTTAAACTTATGGACTTAATTTATAACGTAAAAATATTATTTCAGCCTTTGTAATTTTTCTTTACAATGTTTTGTATGATTAAATGCCAAATTGTAATATAAATCTGTTTGTTATCGTCCAACAGTAAACTTACTGTTAAGGTCTTCCATTGGTTTAAATAAATGTAAATATATCAAGATAAGGTATTTAATAAAAGGTATTTTTTTAAGTTATTATATTCTAATAAAATATCCATCACTGGTAAAAAGGTTTAATTTAATCCCATAATATACCCACATCATAGTAGAAAAGAAAATCTAAATATAGTGATGTAGTGAATGATAGAAATGGCCTATGTACGTAACTCCAGGGTCGTGTGTGATGCACACACGCATTATATAATTTCATCCTCACTTTGTATACACTTTCACACGATTGAAATGAATATAAATGTGATATAATAAATAGATATTTTATTGTGTGTCTTATTTATTTTCAAATGGCTATTTATTGTTTGATTTATGACGAGTTACCCACCTTACTATACCTGCACTCTGTGCATATTACGCATTTTTAGTCATTATGTTACATAATAATATTATTTTACTTATATTGTAGACCTGTCCTAAAACGAGTTTGTTTTAAGAGGCATGGCAACACACAAGATAAAAATTTCTTTTTTAAATGTTGGTAGCTGCTGACGCTGTACTCCTATGCGTTTCCGGTGGGAGAATTGTTATACTTTTATTCGAAATTTATTATTTATTTATAATAATTATTGTTAAAAATATTTAAAATTTTGAAATAAAATTTATGAATTATAGATTTTACCGTTAAATGTAAAATGGAGTATATTTGATACTAAACTCAATGCTGCCACCCGCACTGTTCTACGAAATTATTTCGTACGTAGTCGGTGAATTTATTTACAAGTACTATTTTGCAACTAGTGTAACAAATATAGAACACAATTCGATGAAATTTACTTCTTATATTAAATAAATTGAGTAAAGTGACAGGGCTTAAAAGGTTTTCCTTTGTTATTAGTATGTAACAAGCCCTCTCAATCTATAGTAAGTATAGAATAAAAATATGGTCGTGCGTGTCGCCTGAACACCGAACAGATATTAGTGATGTGTGATCAAACTGAAATTAACTATTTGGATGGAGATATAGTATGGGTGAAGCTGGGCTCATGCTGGTGGCCTGGGGAGGTGATGGGCCCCGATAAGTTGCCGCCAGATGTCCTGCCGTCGTTTCGAAAGCCACCTATTGCTGTTGTCAAGTTCTTCCAAGAAGATACTTAGTGAGTTTACAAATATAACCTACTTATATTATGCACTATTCATTTGTTAGGAAATCAGGTGTATGTAAACAAATTAATGAATAGTCTTTGTTTTATATTATGCAAAAATTTTAATTGTTATTGTTTTTTCTTATATTTAATATAATCAATATTAAATCACTTAATCGTCAAGTAAATTACCAAAACTTAAATAATTTTTAGTTAAAATCTTATACTATGGACAATACATGAAGACACAGATTAATTATTGTTTTTACTTTTTCAGTGAATATGTGAAAAATATAAATAGCATTTATAAATATAATTGCAGTCGTAAAAATGAATTCATCAATAAAGGATTATGTACGTATTTGCAGTATTACTTAATATATTTATTAAATGATGATAAAATTTATTAAATGGTCTGAATGATTTTATTAGATATGTATAGATCAAAACATGGACCAATGGAAAAATTTCCCGAAGATGTAATCCGAGCTGAAACTGCAGTCGGAGGTGATATTAAAATCCTTACCAGAGATGAGTTTCAAGAAACAAAGAAAGAGAGTTATGCCGGACTTTTTGGAGATCCTAAGAAAACTCCTACCTCTGGTAAAAAAGGTCAAATTCATAATTGCTTGTTCTTTTTTTTTATTGTAAATATTTTATTTACTAAATTGTTGCAACAATTGTTCAATTTTTGCTTTATGTACTTTGATTTATTTGTTTTGAATTTTTAATATGATGTAGCAGTGCTCCACCCTTTTTCTGTATGGGCCACAAAGATATATCTTAGACATAAGAAGATATTAAACATAGCCAATATCCAATAAAATGTCAAATTTAATTTAGGTTGCTTTGTTAGGTGTTTGTTTAGATGTAGCAAACCTTAATTTAAAAACCTTAAGTTAAACATCATCCATCAATGGAATAGCTGAATTGATGTTTATTACATTACTTTACCAATTGGTTGTCATAGTTTATGTCACCCTTAATTAATTTTGAAAACCTAAAAGCAACATATGCAATACTAGAATAAATTCTACTTTTATTTTTCATAAAACTAGGCCTTAAGTTTAGAAATCTTTTTTTTTATAAATCATACTCTTTCAATTTGCCACAAATCATATGAAAATGATCCCATATCATCTAATAATATTATTGATAATCAAGTGTTTCAATTTTAACATACTCTTTACAGGAAAAAGTGGCAGGGGTCGTCCTCCAGATACTTCAAAAATGTCTACTCCTATTAATAAAAAGGTAATTAAGTAACATAAAATTATAACATACTAGGTGACCCGACAGACGTTGTCCTGTCTTAACTATAAATATTGAATTAGCTGTCAAAAGCTTACATTAGAAAAGATAATATGGTTATTAAGTTTTTTTTAATTTTCTAATTTCCCGCGCAACTTTTTAAATTATTTCTTCCATAAGAACCTTCTGACAAACACAACAAAAAAAGAATAAGCAAAATCGGTCCAGCCATTTAGGTGTGATGCCGTGACCAAGGGAAATAGGGATTCATTTTTATATATAAGATTTATTATTTCTCTCTTCAAATTGATTTTTATACTAAATAACACATGTTATTTTCAGTTTAAAGAAAAAACCAATTATAAAGTACACATATTGCTGCAAGGATCAAAAACTCCAAATCAAACTGAAAGTGTTTCAACACCATCAACAAGTCGAGCTGGGTCAGAACCTTCAGAAACATTAGAAAAGATAGAAAACAAAAGTGAAGAAACAGAGAAATCACAAACTCCTTCACAACAAACAATAAGTACACCCACAATGTCTAGCTCGGGTATATATGCCTGCCATGCTTGTAATTTTTCAACTACTCGCCTCAATGTTTTAATTCTTCACAACAAGACGCACAGTGTTACATTTACTCCTTACACACCTTCTCCAGTTAGAAAAAAACCAATTAAGACACCAAAAACAACCCCCGTCACAACAAAGACGCCCAAACAAAAAAAGCCGCGTCAAGATAAAGCTGATAAACCTAAGAAAACACAAAGTCAGAAACGCCCTGCGGAAACCGACACTAATTCTGAAATCAAAAAACCTAAAACTGATGAAGAAATAAAGAGTAGCCTATTGGCTGATTGGGACGACGGTGATGAAGAATCTAATGATGACTCAGCTATGGCAATGGCTGAATCTCCAGAAGTACCAGTTGCTGCTGAATCTCCTGCAGTTCCAACTCCTGCAGAATTAGTAACTGCTCAAGTTCCCTTAGAACAAAATGAAAAGCAAGATAAATCACCAGAACCAGAAAAGCCGGAATCGTCAAGTGATTCTAAATATGAATTTTGTGAAGATGAAGATTGGCCAGTGGAAGCTGACATAGGAAGAAAAATTCCAAGAGTCAAAAATCCATCAAAACGAAAAGGAGAAACCAAAAGTGTCAGTATTGATGATGATGAAATGGCAAGGGAGGTTGCTGAATTACTAAATAAAACTACTTTACCAGAATTACCGGCAGCACCGGAACCTTTGAGGGTGGAGGAAAATTTTCCAGAGCCTTCGATAGTTAAATCCCCAGATAAAAAGCCTGAAAACCAAGATTCACTTGAAGAAAAATGTTCAAATGAGCCTCAACCACAACCACCCAAAACTATATTTAAGACAAAAACTTTTTTTCGTAGTCGACACTCAAGAAGTCAAGATGCCATAGGAAAATATGTTGCTGAACAATTAAATGCAGCTGAACGATTAGATCTTTCAGATAGTGACATTAATGGTTCTGAAATACTTTCTACTGACTTGAGAGTTTCACCCCCTATAGAACAAGTTAAAACTGCTCGTTTGGCACCCAAAATTCAGCTTAAGAAAATGAAAGCTGAAGCGGCTCAGCTACGTGAATTAGAAAAATATAATTGTGATAAAGTAAGAGAAGAACAAGATATTCCAACTTACCCTGAATATATCCCTGAAAAATTGCACATTGATTTTACAGTTATTAGTGAGAAACATAATTCTGAGACCTTGATGATTGATGATTTTACGCACAATGAAAATATAGAACAAAATAATAAACAAACAGAAGAGAAATCAGATGATATGTCTAAAAAAGAAATATTAGAAGATATTCCTAGCAAAGAGCCTAAAATAACTGTTGATGAAACAGAAAATGAAAATGAAAAAACTGAGATCATTGTTAATCCAAATATAGACAAAGATAATATAGACTCGAAAACATATGAAACTTTTATGAATGAATCTACAGCCTCAGCAGTTGATGCATTGTTAAGTGTATCCCGGGAAACAGACAGGGTAACAAAAGTAATAAGTGATGATCCCCCAGAAGACCTATTTGAAGATGATTTAAAAGATAATATTTCCAGTAACATAAATGGATATGATAATATTGACTTCAAAAGTAATGGCTTAGATGAAAAAGAGCAACTAACATCATATAATACCAATTATAATTTAAACGAAAGGTTAGACACAGCAGAAGACATAAATGAATGTGCTGAGATAACCACAATCATGTCGAACTCTACAGAAGAAAAGACTGTTAATTCTAAAGAACCAAGTCATCAAGAAGTTGAATTGAAACCGTTGGAAGAATTTTTGATTGATTGTAAACTCCCAAAAGAAACCACTGAAACAGAATTTATTACTAAAGAAATAGCTCCTGTAGAAAACATGCCCTCTGAATCAGATTTGCAAATAGCCGAAGCTCTTATAAATTTACCAACTACTACATTACAGAATAAAGTAATTAACCATGACCTGGCGAGTAATACCATAGAACCATCAGAAGATGTTAACAAAGAATTATTTATAGAGAAGAATGAAGATGTTGTTATGGATGAAATAAGTAGTTCAAATAATATTACTCCTATTCCCACTAATATCGTTATGGAGACAAGTAGTGAAATAAATTCAAGGTTTGAAACAGAAAAAGAAAAAAGTGAAAATCTAAACGCAGCTCAGTCGTTAGTGCAAATGTCAGAAACTATTGATCACAAAATCAAACTTTCGGAGATCGAATTGGCTAAAGAATTAATAAATACTACAAGTCAAGAAAGTGAAATAAAAGTTATACCAAAAATAGTAAAAAAACAAACTGTTGTAAAAGCTATTGATTGTACTAATGACCTTATCATCAAAAATCCTATGGAATCAAAAACAAAGTCTCCAAGATTACTAAAAATATTGGAAGAGCCCTGCTTACCTAAACTGACACAAAAGAAAACTATTACTAAACAAATAATTGTTCCTGCAAAAGACAAGTTATTGAATATTGATGTTGGAAAGTCACCGATAAAACCCAAGCCTCAATCAACAAAACAAAAAATTATTATACGAGGACCAACACCAAGTAAACATTTGTTGAACAAACTTAATGAAGTTTCCTCACCTGACAAAATAATTTTGTCATGTAGTAATAAACCTGATCAAGATGGATCTTCTGTTCAAACATACACCATTCAAACAACACCAGAGCCTGTAACTGACGCTAATACTATTGTAATACGACAGAAATTACGCAAAGTCACAAAACCCATGTCAAAATTGCAAAAAATTAAACCACAACTCCAATCATCACTTGTAACAGAAACTAAAACTATTAGGGATACTAATAAGGGGGATGCTGTTTTTGATATAAATTCTATGCCTATAGTACTTTCCGACGATATTTTAACTCCAGAGAGTATTGAAAAGATGCCAATTGTAATGTCCGATGGTAATGTAATTACAAATACAAATAATCCTCCCAAACTTGTAAAAACCAAAACAGTTATTGAAAACGAGAAAGTGCCGATAAGTGCAGCACCTAAAAAAACTGAGATTAAAACCTTGTTAATGAATTCCAATAGTGAAGTGAGTAAAGTTACAACTCCAAATATTCTTTCGAAATCTTCAAAAATAAGAGGCGCGAAGCCTATGCTGGTTATAGATAAGACAACTGGAAAACAAAAAATTGTAATGACGAAAACAGAACCTACTGTTAAAGAAATCAAACAATCACCTACACTAATACAGGCAGTTCCCCAGCCGACAACCAAAACAGAAAAATTTATTATTTTACCTAGTCAAAGCTCTCCTCGTCCTGGTCGAACACAGAAAATTGTAATTGACCCACAAACAGGTAAAGCTCATGTTCTTGTAGGAAAAGGAACTGAAACTATAACTAGTGCAGCTGATAATAAACCTGTATCAGCAAAACTAATACCATCAGCTACTGACTCCAGCACTCCTGGCAACACTGTAATGATAATCACGAACGCCCAAGGAGCACAATCTAGAATAGTGCTTACACCAGAACATGAAAAGATTTTGTTTCCAAATAAACAACAACCTAATATATCGCAGTTGAAATCCTTAACACGTATTACATCTAATAGTGGATCCATTCAAAAAACTATTGTCTCAACCGCTGGTCCCACAAAGACACAAATGCGAATTGTGCCTAAACAAAAAAATGCTATAATTACATCGAAAGGACAGTTGATTGTAGGAGGGCGAATTGCTACAACTGCTCAGAACATAGCTCCGCTACCGGAAGTGCGGCCAGCGCCGAAACGAATATTGGCATCCGAACCTAAGAAACTTATGCAGACTATACAAAAGAATTCATCTGAACATCTTATATTCTTACAACCAAAACCTGGTACTGTCATGCAATTGACAGCAGCTCAGTATGAACATTTACAAAGAACTGGCCAGATTATACAAAAATCGCCAACACCACAAGAAAAAATCGTGCATAAATCAATCACAGTACAATCTACTAACGAACCCATACCAAGTATTAAAAAACAGAGAGTGAGAAAGCAACCTAACGAATCACCTATGCCTTCTAAACGAATAAAACATGAAATAGCAATCGCTCCAGCTCCTGCACCAGTATCAATGCCAGCACTGGCTCCAATAACTAATACAATTTCCCTCTCACAAGTTGCAAATGTGTCTAATACACCCAACAATGCGTCTGCTTCCACCTACCCTGAATTGGACAATATTGAAGAGTTATTGCCTTCTACAGCGATTGCGAGACAAGAATCAGTTTTAGCCCAACCAGATCTTAATACACAGCCGGCCCCTGCTCCACTATCAGATGGCCAACTGCTGGCAGTGCCAGGAGAACATTTTGGGGGTCCTGTGGGGTCATTTTATTTATGTGTCGAAGAAAACGGAACCTTCACAGTAATAGACAATCGTCCTTTAGTTCTTGAGAATAATCAATTAGTACCTATGGCTGAACCCTTACCAGTGCTGGCACCACAGCCGGAACGCCGAGATATATTGGAAGCGGCTCTCGCTAACAGTGACGTTTTCCACGCAGACACTGCGCGTGACGAAGCGCCTGATTTCAGAGATTTGAACGCTAACGTTTCAGTTCACTGTCGCGTATCAGAAACTAGTACGACGCTAAACCAACCAATAATGACGCCGGTGGAAGTTCCAACAAAGGTAGACAGCGAGCCGGCAGTCGCCACCAACCTGGAGGATGGGCTGGCTGTCATCGGCGTCACACCACACGCAGTACCGACTTCTCTCGAGCTACCGATAACCGTGACCGATCCACGAATAGCACCTAAAACTACGAACCCGCTTACCAATAACAATTACGGTGCAGCGCTACTACCCTCACCGAATACGGATATAACGTTCACGACAACGGAGGAAACGGATGTATCAATTGGACCGATATCCATGCCCCTTCTTACCGAAGAAGAGAGCGTGGGTAAGTCTATGCCAATTCTAACAGATGAGGTGAACGAGAGGACGGTGTCATCTGTGGAGTCCACTATCGGCTCACCGTCATCTATAGACGTGCGGGAGTCCGAAAACGAAGACAGCGGACAGTGGCCCCGGAGACTCCTCACGCCCTGCTCCGACACCTCGGAGACCTCGGCGGAAATACCGTTACAGCCCGTGATGCAATTATCCGTTACAGATTTATCTCATAGCAGTTAATTATGATACTTTAAATGTTTTATTTCATTTCACAAAAATTATTTATTAGGCGGTCTGTTTTTGTGATTGCGAAGATGAAAATGTGCAATAGGTTAAGTTAATTTTTTAAATCGTGTATTGAATATATACGAGTACTACACATACGTGTCTTTTCTGTTCAAAATAATCAAATTATATGTGAATGTGTCGTTCGTTCTAAACGTACGCGTGTTGTAGATGAGTGTAAATATATAAATTGACTGAAGTGTAATGGAGGGGGGCCGAGATCTAGGCTCAATCATATACCAGATGGATTGCACAGCGACTAGAATAAGAATTACTGTACATTTAATTTCATTTATGTATTGTTGGATCGAATGTGTAATATATAAAAATTAGGCATATTATAATATTTTTATAACATTTAGTGACTTTTAAATGATAAACACATGTACATGTTTTGTGCTATTTACGTTATGCATTAGCATTTTATTATTTCTGTGTATGAATTACGTAAACTTTATTATCTGTGCACTTCGCGGTGTGAGTTCAGTTTAAAATGAACTCTTTTAAACATTGTGTTAATGTTAAGTACAATATTTGTTGATGTCAAAGCACAGATTGGTTTGTTTGAGTGATAGATCGGATTATTAAAAAGGAGTTAGAAATATACTTGTGTAGTTAAGGTTTTAATAAATAAACTTTATTCATGATTTCATTTATTTTAGTTATCCTTAAATAAATCACGTGATAAAATAAATATTAAGAAGTCTGTATAGCTTGTGACTAACATTGTACAGGTGCTTCATTTTAAACATAATATTTAAATCTTACTACATTTTATTCTACTAAATTACATAAGGTAACATTTGTTTTAATTATAAATTCGTAACAATATTATAAAGATATGTGTAACATGAACAAAATGATTTACGTACTACAATACTTTCATTAGGCGAAATAAGCAATGATCTTATCAGTTCAACAAAATGTTTTGATTAACAATATAATTGCTCGTTAGTTTATAAATAACATGCTTGTATTTTACAAAATGTAATTTATCACATCAGTGATATCAGTGACTTTTATTTCTATATTCTTTTAACAAATATTTTTTTACAAAATTAATAATTATGATTACAAAAAATAGTTGCTAAACATCGATACAATTAAATATACAAAAAGTGCACTGAAGTAAATCTTTTTAGTAAAATTGTTTCTAATATGGAGAAATTTTGCATTTGATGCTTTTTGAGCAATTTGTAGTTTGACAATTATTAACCAAGTTATATATACATAGAATCGTCTAGACAGGTTATTGCAAGGCCTGTCTAGTAGTGTTAGGTAGGAAGAGACACATGAGGCCGCCGCTGGCGAGTAATACTGCTACGATGAAGGTGGGCGCGGGGCAGTAGGTGTCCAGCAGGGCTGCGATCACCACGTTGCCGATGATGCCGCCCAGCCGCGCCGCCACCATGGATACAGCTACACCGGTCGCACTGGAAGTAAATAGGATTTTTTTTTAACAATTACAATACAAAAATTGAATCTAATAGTTTCCTTGTTGGGCGCTATGACCACTGATAAAGAATTTAATTTATAAACAATACTGATAAACTTAAAAATTCTTAACAATTTTAAACGTGATTACTAACACTAAATTCGGTTATATATATCACTAAAAGTTTTAGTATATTTTATCTTCAATAAATTGCTATATCAAAATATTGTTATTTACTATATATATACGCGGTGCTTGTTCATCCAAAATGGATTGAACGATTTTTTGAAATTTTGTGAGCATATCGGGTAGGTCTGAGAATCTGTCAACATTTATTTTTTATGCCCCTAAGTAATGAGGGTGGCCCACCCTAAATTTTTTTAATTTATATGGCAATACATTTTTCGGGTCGGAAAGTTATTTTTATTTAATAAAAACAGACCATCATTAAAATATTAAAAAAAAATATTATGTAAGTATATAAAATATTTATAAAAGCCAACTATCAGTGTGACCAGTGACAATTTCCTTATATAGAAATTTCCATATATTAAATTTTAACTGGATAGCTAACTCTCTTAGTTTTATCATCTTTGTCTCTTAGTTCCGAAACCAACAGTCACATTTTTGTCGTTATGTATTGAAACGTACCGTAAATTAGTTGGAAAGACTTCAGTGATGAGGCAGTCGAGGGAGGCGTTACCGCACGAGATGACGGAGCTGAATATGGCGCTCACTATCAGGTTGTTCGTCTTGTTGTACACGAAGTACATGGCTGCTGAGCACATACCCGCAGAAAATGTTGCAAACACTAAAAAAAGAACACAGATAGACATCAAAACAGTGACCCCTAAAGTTGTCTATAACCTTCCCCAGGAGTCGATGAGGAGTTTTTCTTGGGGAAAAAATGGAATGAAAAAACACTACAGTCCAGATATTGTATTAATATTTTTATCGGAATTTTTGAAATGTATAATCAAACACAAATGGAGTCTGTCCAGGGACGCGCTAAGCATCTTCTGCGCCGTCGTGCCAAATACTTATGACCGCATAAAGTTGAAGACCAAAAAAATCTGTCTTGGCCCGAGTTATGTATTGGTCGTAGAGGAAAGGCTTTTTAAAAAAATAAAATTTATTTATAATGCTAAACTATAGTAACTACAAAAGCTGGAATTAGACTGATTTAATATAAATAATTGATATTGGCGTTCCCATTAATACTTCGTGGCGCTTTTTACACCCTGGCGCCGTCGTGCGCCGCACGATTTAGCTCAGTTGGACGGCGTGGCGTGTCCCTGGGTCTATCCAATAACTCCTTAATTGATAAAATAAGCCGAATCGTTCGACTATTCGGTTATATATTGGTTTAGAAAATTCGGATAAACTCAAAAGGAACATATAAGGAACAAGCCCAAGATATCGAAATCAGGAATTTGTATGCGACATAAATGGGTAACCAATTCCACCATCACGTTATTATTCAATTAGGGAGTATTCTGGTCTAGGAATTTGAAAAAATGGATTTTTCAAAATTCGAATGACATATTTTCGAAAATACAGAGGATTTTATATGCATTTGGGATCGCCGATTAATTGAAAGTGAGTATAAAATATTATTATCCAAGTTATTCAACTGGAATTGTTTCTCAAACTTCAAAAGCGTTTTTCTCTAAACTACTTTTTTTGAAGTGGTTGACATGATATCTCAAGTTCTACACAACGGATTCCTTTGAAATTTGGTGGAAATCTTCTTTATATATTTGTCCATCGCTTCTGCCTTGGATTTTAAATAATTTCAATTAGGAGTATTTTTAATAAATTGGAAAGGTCAAAAAAGGGTAAATATAGATTGAGGATTTTTCATTTTTTTTGTTTCTGATCACTACAATTGCTGGAATCATGTCAACCAGGGTGCACCGAATTTTTTGTAGCCCCCACTTCTCCGACCTGTGTATAATTTGTCGAATTTCTGATTTTTTTAACAATTTCTTTTTTTTTATATTCTTGAAATATCAATAAACATCATATAAAAAATTCATAGTAAAAATGATTTTAATTTTTTTTAATGTTAGTTTGAAAAATGCCTAAAATTGAGGCTTCTAGACCAGAATTAAATTTAAACAACAAAATGCGTACACGTGAATTATTAAGTTTATCGCAATTCGATCCTAATTGATAAAATTGCGCAATCTCAGCCCTTAAAAGGACGTTGTCATGGTCATTATTATTGATTACTAAAAAACATATCAATACAACTTTCAATTAAAAAAACATAGTATAAAAATATTTCTACCAATTACTATTACTAATTACATACTTTTTTTTTAAAATTTTTATGACTTAAAATCGTATCTTTGCAAGAGTTACCGGATAAACAGACGGACGCGATAAACTATTTTATATGAACTATGCGCAGATTATATATTCTTTTTAATATATTCTTATAAAGCTGAAGAATTCGTTTGTTTGTTTGCTTGAACACGCTAATCTCAGGAACTACGGGTCTGTTTTGAAAAGTTCTTTCAGTGTTCGATAGCCCAGTTATCGAGGAAGGCTATAGACTAAATATCATCACGCTAAGCCCAATAGGAGCGGAGATACACGTGAAAAAAGTTGCGTGGGTCGACTAGTGATATATATAATGACAGTGCGAAAGTTAACGTAGAAACATTTCACGAATATAGCGAGTCTGTGATTATAATAGCTAGTGATTTTTTTAGAAGTAGTCCTATCATAACTATAGCTTGTTTAGAACTGTCCAATAGCAACTTCTGAACTTTACACAACCACATTTTGTTACATAGTATAGTTGAGTAGTTACTTTTTTGTATTATAAATATTAAATAACGACTAGAACGATGCTAATATATTTGGAAGTCATGAAAATAAACCATCATAATCATTACAACCCATTAACGGCCCACTGCTGATCCGAGTTTCCTCCTCAGAATGAGGCGGGGATTAGCCCATAGGCCACCACGCTGGCCAAGTGTGGGTTGGCAGACTTCACACACCTTTTAGAATTTGTAGGGAACTCTCAGGAGTGCAGGTCTCCTCACGATGTTTTCCTTCACCGTTAAAGCAAGTGATATTTAATTGCTTAAAACACACATAAGTCAGAAAAGTCAGAGGTGTGCCCAGGATTGAACTCGGACCTCCTGAGTAAGACACCGATGTCTTTACCACTGATTGACATGAACTAACTCTGGTAGAATTAAAGAGTACCTTTTTAAGAATATTGTTACTGACCTAAGAAGAACTTTCTTCCCAATCTATCCATACCAAGCACAGCGAATATATTCGAAGGTATCGCAGCAGCTACTGTGATCAGCGACTCCATGAATACATCCGAGTGTATATTCGAGTCGCACTTGGCTTCTGTGGAGTGTGTCCCGAACTGTGTCACATACGCCGTCACTTGGCAGATGTCCGCTTCAGCGTTGTCGTGGGTTCGCGACCATTCGTCGAAGCGGTTGAACATCTCCGGGAACCACATCATGAGACCGTAGTATCTGAAATAATTGGATTGTAGAAATATTATAAACATGGAGCGACACCTCTTTTTTATTTAAAAACTTAATCACAAGGGAGGATTCTCGTGGGAGAATATTCTCATGAGACGACTACTTCCGGGATTTTTACCATTTTATCATCATTAATTTATTATTCCAGAAATTTTCTTTCGCCAATATTTATCTATACTGATATGTAAAGCTGAAGAGTTTGTTTGTTTCTTTGATTGAACGCGCTAATCTTAGGAACTCCTGGTCCGATTAGGAAAATTCTTTCAGTCTTAGATAGCCCATTTATCGAGGAAGGTTAGGAAGGCTATATACCATCATGCTAAGACCAATAGGAGCGGATGATCACGGGCACGAATAAAATCTTTAAATTTAATTCAAATATTTTATTTACTTAAATTTTTTGGAGGCAAAACAAATTTATAATTAAAATATTTACTTAATCAAAAAAAAAATTGTTTATAATATTTTGTTGCCAGACAATCAATTTTAATCCACTTTTTAAAATTGATTGTCTGCCAGTAAGAAATTATCAAGCGTTATTCGTCAATGTTTCTTAACTCACCCAATATGGAATGTAAAGTTAATACTGATAGAGATCGCCGTGAACTTCAGTATGGGCGGCACAAACAGCTGCTTGCTGTGTTCCACGATATCACTCATCATTCTCCTCAGTTTAGATTTCGGCTGCACTTCTATTTCCTTTTGCTTCTCCGGCTTTGTGTGTAACGGTTCATCAACCAAGATCTGCTTAACTGGATACAATTCCTTATCTCTACCAGTATTCATCATATAAATGCCACGGAACACTTCTAACGCGTCTTCGTGTCTGCCTGTCGTTATTAAGAATTTGGGTGATTCTGGCAAAAGGAATAAAAGAGCCGCCACCAAGAACGAAGGAAGTGACATCACCAGTAGGAATATACGCCATGAGTTGTATACAAAACCACCCGTCGCGCCTCCAATGTCTGTGAGAATATTGCACAATATTAATCATATTTATAAAATAATTGGGCCGCCATATTTGAGAGCACCATATTAGATATAGAATTATGCCATTTAGCTAACTATGCATTGTGTTCCAAACTAACTATATGCAAAACTTCACCTTAATCGATTGGCGATAACTAGTTACATATTCAGTTGCAATAAAAAGGAAAAAATAATTAGTATATTGAATAAAGTTATTTTAATAATTACAATTTACATACCACTTGGAATGATAACCCAAGCGAGGCCAGCAACGAACAGATTGCCGAGCGTCCAGAAAGCAGCCATGAAGCTCAACATGGCGCCGCGCTTCTTCTTAGGCTGGAACTCTGCAAAGTACGACCAGATCACTGGACCTGATCCTCCTAAACTGTAAATTAAACACAACAATAAATATGTCATTTATACTGAGGGCCTACATAGTAGCTTTTCTTACTCTAGGTATGAAAACTTTTGATGCCTTCAGCTCTCGTCGTAACTTAAAGGCCCTCTTGGATAATAAAGAATATTTAACCTAAAGAAGATCTTTTTCCAACCCTTTGTTCCAGTTCTATCTGGGGTCGGGTCTTCTTGTACGTCGGCGCCAGAACTCTCTGTTCTGGGTTGTCATAGGAGTTAGGTTTTGCGATGCTGGACCACCATCTTTTGTTTTCTCGGGAGAGCCTCTCCCCTAGAGAACGCGTCCCCAGGTGGCGGATAGGGGAAAGCCCGGCAGATATGCGGGGTAGGAAATAAAATACCTCCCGGGGACCAACAAGGCCGGAGAAGATAACTCCGTTACAAAACCCCTCCAAGGAGCTGCTAAGATCAATGGAGCGCTGTGTGTTTGAGGCCGGAGCACATAGAAGGGACGGCGGCGGATGAGTCCAAGAGAGTCTTAAGAAGATGAAGGCCTTGGCGTTAGGTGGCAACCAGCCGTAAAAAATAATATAGCCAAAAAATAAAGCTTCAAGAAGATAGTTTTTAATATTAGTTTTACTATCGTATCGGATGTATTTTATTCTAAACCAAACTGAAACAAGTGATTACAATCTAAAAGAGAATCTGTCGTTAAAACGAGTCGTTGTTTCCTTGAATTGATAATTTTCAAGCAGGACTAAATATTACAATATTTGATTTGCAATATTTCAATATTTGATTAACATCAGCGCACTTTTTAATTCATGGAAATTTACGAAGAACAAATTCGAGGAAAACCAAACATAAAATTGCATACAGCAAAAACAAATTAAACAGTTTTACACGTAATTTAAATATCCATTATCGTCTAGTATTTGCAGTAATCAATGAAGTCTAGTACTTAGAAATGGTTATTTCAAGCCAAATCAAAGTTAATAACTTAACAATTATCCTGCTCAATAAAATTTAAATCATTTCCTCACAATAACACACAAAAACTACTCAACTAATTGAGCCAAATATTAGCTTACTAGCTACGCCCCGCGGTTTAAACCGCTATATTTTGGATAATTCACACTATATCATTATAAATTAGCCTATGTGCTGAAGCTATATTATTGTAAAGTTTCATCAAAATCCATTCAGTAGTTTTTGCGTGAAAGAGTAACATACATCCAGACATCAACATGAAAATGGCAGACGAAACAAATTGTATACAGAAATCAGTAGCTCCCGTGTCTACCACAGAGGCTACAGATTTCAGTCCCCTCTTTTGAAATTTTCAACGTATGCCAGAGATATGAGAATGAGTCTAAGGGGGAGGGATGAAAAGTTTTATGGAAGTATTGTCATTTTTAGAGCTAGAGGCTTTAAACTTATTTTTTAGGTCGTTAATTAGATATAAATAAATATGACATTCAAAGTTTGTAAAAGTTTTACCCTCAAGGATGAAAGTTGTATGGAAATATGTAAGGTTTATTTGTATAGTTATATATTTATAAAGGTAGAATAGTATACTCACGCAGCGCCATTAATAAAGCGGAAAAGCATGAAGAGTTCATAGTTCTGGCTGAAGGATGAGGCGACGATAGCCAACGCGTTGATGATGGAGATCGCTATCAGCACCCGCTTGCGTCCCAGCGAGTCCGCCACGGAGCCCCACGCGTACGCCCCCACCATCATCCCGATGAAGATTATGCTGTTTAGCCATCCCTACACACGATATCATTAAAATTATATTTTTATTTATTAATATTAAAATAATATGATATGAAAGTCAGAAAGTGACGTAAATCCTCCATCACGCAATGTTATAAAAATAATTTTAAAAATCTTGTTTAATTCACTCATTTTTAGGAACACAGAAATTAGAAGTATTTTAAAGGATACTATCCATAATATTTATTATAAAAAATATTACAATGGAATACTATTTTTATATACTATGAATATTTTCGTTCCTCCCAATAGATGTAACCTTTAGCAACTTTAAAGTAAACCTCCTAACTCCTGTTAGTGATGACGAAAAAAAAAATAAATAAAAGCTTATTTATTGTAACCATTAATTCTGAAAAGCTATAGAAAATAGCATAATATGAACTTTCTAGCAGTGATTAGACAAAATTTTGGCAATATCATCTGTTTAGCAACTAATTTAGTTTATATATATAAAGAAATATATTTCTTTAGTTATATTATTTTAAAGTTTTTTATAATTATATAACCTCCATAAACATTACAGATAATATGTCATATATTGTATATTATTGATTTTTCTAAATGTTTGTCAGAATATCAAAATAAAAAAGTTTTGATTTATAAAAATGGTAATAAGTGAGAAATGACGAAGTATACCTAAACGTTAAATGTCGTTTCTCTAATTACAGAGCAATACACGTTTAGTTTCGTCTAACCAATAAAATAGAATAATAATCTTACATATATTATGATGTGTTAAAACAGTATTAAGTTTATTTGAAAAGTAAATGTTTGGTAAAAACATTTGTTAAATTTAAATTGTCCTCCTCGCATCACATCTCACTGTTATGTTTACATATAGTGTTGGTAGTGCAAAAAATGTGGTTAAGTATACTTTTAAATATACATACATACAATTTATGTTACGCAATAAGATGGGCATGTTAAAAAGTTTATCGTCCATAGAAACTTTACAACCCTTAATTCTGTTTATGGTCCACATTGACAAAAAAATGTTAATAAAATGATTTTTATCCTTACTTTGGTCTGTGTGGTGAGGTCTAAGTCGCACTGCGCGGACGGCAAGATGAAGGACATGGAGATGACGTCCATCTCCTCTGAAGTGCTGACGAGGCCGCACACGGCCAGCAGGAGGTAGTGAAACCGTCCATAGCCTAAAATATGAATTGTATTTAATTTTTTGAACAGCTAAAAAGTAGTCGGAGTAATTAGAAAAAAAGAGAGATCTGTCTAGAAACTTGTCACATTATTAATGCATTCATTAATAATGTATGACGATTTAGGGGATTTTTCTTACAAAGGGGTGGGAGGGAGTCTCGATAGTTCTTACGTAAGATTACAAAAATGCTCAAAGTTAAAATTATACTTTGAAAAAGCGCGGGCAACATTCATTTTTTCCTTTAGATTCTTACGTAATAAATATTAAACAGGGGAGGAAGGGGTCGATCAATTCTTATTTTTTAGCGAAAATAGTCTTACATAATAAATAAATGGTATCGTAACTGTTTGAGGTGTGAGAATATCACGACAAGAAGAACATAACCCTGTGTGAAGCTCGGTAGCCCAGGTACTTAATATGTACGAAGATTCCTTTCTCTTCATACAAATCGTTACTGATAACATTCATAGTTGGAAATAATTAATTTTTTATATTATTTGTCAAATCTGAATGAAGACTGAATGCAATCTCGAAACCTCTACAACGTCATTGGGATAATGTCTCAAATAGCAATCACACCACCGCCCCATATCCTGTATAAACGTAAACAAATCTGATCGAGTCACACTCATTCGACTTGTGTTCCCAGAAGTGTCGTGTTTACTCCGAGACACAAAATGCAACGCGGACTATCTCCATTCATAAATCGACTCATTACACGTTCCCGTTCCAATTACTACTCTATTTACAAACACAATCTACTCTAACTTCATTACACGTGTTGTTATTATGTAATAGAATGTGAAATGCGAAGGTCGAATTTCTGACTCGAGGGCCGGTTCAAAACAACAGATAGTGTTCTTGACTGCTAATCTGTTCTTCGTAATGTTTACCTTTAATTCAGTAGCTAATGACTATATTATGAGCTTATAATATTAAACAAAATGAATTATTTATCTTCATTAAAAACTAATGGGCCCTAGCGACTTCATGCCCGTGATAATCCGCTCCTATTGGTCTTAGTGTGATGATATATATACCTATAGTCTTCCTCGATAAATGGACTATCTAATACTAAAAGAATTTTTCAAATCGCACCAGTAGTTCCTGAGATTAGCACGTTTAAGCAAATAAAAGAATACTTAATATCTGTGGTAAAGCGTAAAGTGGAAAATTAAAAAAAAACACCAACTACGAAGCGACAAAAAATTGTGTAGCTAACAATTTTACTTTAAAAAAAACCTAATCGAGTACGAAATCGTCGCACTGACCTGAAAATTATTTCACACCAGAATAATTTCGAGTATCTAATTATCTATGTAATGGCTTTAATAATTACCAGTTAGTTCGATTGCCCTTTCAAAGTCAGCTTTTTCCGATGAACCTTTTTCTGGGTCGAGCTTTGCTGGTGTCTTCAGCGTCGGCACGATACCTGTTTATATTTTAAAATCATAAATTACTTGTTTCCAAACAAAAATTGGTATATATTTTATTTTTTCAATAATTTTAGTCAATTTAATTGGTATTAAGCTCAACTTAAACAAATAGTTCCTTTTAAAACAATAAAGACAAGCTTAACAGATTTTATTAGAAAAAAAAATTGTGTTATTAACTTACCAAGGTCAATATTTTTGGAACCTGGTCCGTTTAGTTGGTGGTCACTTTTTACATCACAATCTAAAACAGAGATATAAGCTTAGTACGAAAAAATCTCAAAGGTAAAATCAATCAATCATGCAAACATCATGCAATTAAATATTTATAATAAAGAGTATAGAGTATTGACAATTAATTATTTAGTAGTAGTAGTTTAGTATTTTTCTGGGCTGAAACATTTATAAATGACAATAATTTTACAACTGAAAACCAAGCTTAGAAACAGACAGACAAATATTTTAAAAATGATTATATCCCTAGAAGAGATTTCTTGTAGACAACGTATGAGTGAGATAGAGCTAAGCAGGGGTTATTGGAGTGGTCACTGAATAAAACACTTACTGTGAGGTTTCTTAGGACCAGGGTCAGTTTCTATCATCCTATGCGGGCGAGCAGCGGTGTATGCCGGCGGTCACGCGGACTAATACTCCTTCACTGGCTACGGGTTCGATTCCAACGGCGTAATGCTCGTCTGCAACAAAGATATTACTTATATAATACAGTACTAGCTAACCCACACAACTTCATTTGCGTGTTGCTCCGCTTCTATGGGTCAAAACACAGACAAAAATTGAAAAAAATGTTGTTTGGGTATATGCACCGTGTATACATCCATATGCACTTAGTAAAAAGCGGTTATTTTAATAATGCAAATAAACACTCAAATTTTATTTATTTGTATATTGATACTATATCTCAGATGGTGCAGAAGATAAATACAGTTTTAGTTTTTTAACAACTTTTTACAATAAATTTAATCAGTTAGTGGTGGTAAAAATTCGCAATGAAATTTAGCATAATCTTAGCATAGGGAAAATCTTAGGATTTGCTTACTAATATTATAAATGCGAAAATAACTCTGTCTGTTTGTTTGTTGCGCATTCACGTCAAAACTATTGAATAGATTTAAATGAAATTTGGTATACAGATAGTCTAGAGCCTGAGGAAGGACATAGACTACTTTTTAATGCGAAAAAAGGGTAGTAAGGGGCTGAAAGGAGGGTTGAAAAGTTGTATGGAAGTATCGTCATTTTTAGAGCTAGAAGATTCGATATACTTAAATATGACATTCAAAGTTTGTTACAGTTTTACCCTCAAGGGTGTAAAATAACTATAGGGAATAGGGGATGAATGTTTGTATGGAAATATGTAAGGTTTATGTGAATGTTTTTATAAGTATGTGTCTTATTTGTAAAATAATTAGCCTAAATAATTTAAAATGCTAACTAAAGACGAAGAATGCGGACGAAGTCGCGGGCAAAGCTAGTACAGAATATATACGCCATTTAAAGGTAAACTAAATGACAAATGGAAGGGGATAAAAATCTTACTAAAGTTATGATATATAGTAGTTCATTTAATAATAAGGGTTTTGTTATTTGGGACCCCTAAAAAATATTTATTTTAATATATCTTCCTAACTTCTCTATGTTTGTGTCATTCTCAATTTACTTAATTTAGTTCTATTATAAGTAGAAATATTTTGACTTAAATAATAGTTAACCCAGTGAACGTTCTTACCGCCTAACAATCAATAAATGTCGTGTTACAGATTAGCTGAACTGTCAACAACCAATATATATGTCAATCCTTTGTCATTTCTCACATTATTCTACCTTTTTAAAATTAATTTAAGGGGATAGTTTACCGTATCGACGGGATGAACATTAAATGATTGACAGCTACGAAATTCATCAACATTTTATTTGGGAAAATGTATTATTTTTATTTTATTCTTTCGTACATTTTCCAATGTTTTGAATAGTTATTCAGGATGGAGACAAATACAACAAATCAAAAGTAATAATAAGTCGGTAAAGTTAAGGACCTCGAGTAAATAAAACAATTAGTGCTTATTATCGTATAAATGTAAGAAACTCCGTTGAAGTCAAAGTCATACATTAAAAGACAATTTTTTATAAAGAATACTAGCCGTATGGATCACATACTACTAGTATTCCGTAACCCCTCCATCTTAGCTAGATGCTTGTTAGAAGTGGGACATGTCAGTAGTCCAATGACTAGGATTTGAACCCACGACTGTTGGTGAAAAGTAGATAGTCTGAGCTACTAACATTTATGTTGAAATCTTATAAATGGTTAGAAATATTTTCATCGGAGAAAGTCATATTTAATGGTTCTATGTATTGGAACGTATGGTGTAGCCTTTACAGCCGTTTGTTTCTCTATGCCTCAAAATACTTGGATGTCTATGCGCTTGCTTCTGTCCTCTTTCTCTTTCGCAAGCATTAGTCTTAGGTAGTTCGCGAACGGCCTAGTTCAAAAGAGCGCTCCCTTAGGTGAACTATACGAACTAGTTCGTCGATTATCTCGCTCTTAGTTCTTTTTAGTTCTTATATTTTATTAAATCGAATTATTTATATCTAGGAATGACTACTTGTTTTCTATAAAAATAAATGTGTAATAAATAAAAATAGTGGATTATTTCTAATAAAAAATATCGATTTATACTTATATATTTTAATGGCGCTAGAAATATAAAAATATTGTTCATAAACATCGATGTACTTTTGAGAATATCGATGGTTTTTTTCCTATATTTATTATTTTTACTAAATTATTTTTAAAAAAAAAAACTAAAAGAGCGAAGCACTTCAGAAAACGATCACGAACGAGTAGCCTTTGGAAAACGATCTAAAAGGAGCGCTCTTTTTGGTGACCGACTAGGCCCAAGACTAGCAAGCATGGCTGAACGAATAACATTTTGATTACTAAGTCATAAAGTAATTATTAATTATTTTATATTCTTTGACAGTATTTTTACAAGTTATGTTAAATGTGTGCAATCCAAGTTTATGGAGTTTTATTACTGTGTAAAGGCAGCATTTGATTTATTCAATATATCAAAATACAGATTAAAAAGCAAATGTTACTAACGTATACCCATTTCGAATATCAAATACTTATGATTTTCCTTGAAGACAAATGTTGGCTGAATAGGCACGAACCACAGATTAATAATAATTACCTCAAACAATGGGCGGGAAACAGATATCACCGCAGCGCAGAACATACTGGGTTTGTCTGGTTTATCGCGGAAAAACACCTATGTTTGAGGGCGAAGAGGATTTGGAAAGGAATTATTTTTAGATAGACATTTTATGAAATACTTAAGTTTATTATGTTTTGTTTATTGATGACTAATTTATGTTAGTATACCTACTTACATTAAAAAATTTTCCTTGACTATAAATAACTCTAATATATATAATATTTTCAATGTGTATAGACCTATTGACATTTTTTTTAGATATCGGATTTTCGATTTATCGATATTTTCAAATATATCAATATCGGAAGTCAGCTCAAAAATGATTTACACAATTTATAATCCAATATATTTATTAAGCAAATTAAATTAAAAATGAATGTTGAAAGTTACAAACACGGAATACAAATAAACCTTATGAAGTGCAAATATTTATTTTCCTGCTTTTATTCCGTAATAGAAAAGGCAAATGTATTACACCGTACAGCCTTGTAGACAAATAACAACTATTTAAAAAAATAGAACTGATTAAGTTTTCGTTGTTTTTGAACATTTTGAGAAAAGAAAAAATAGAAATATGTCAACCAAGATATCGATCTTCATTTCAATATCAAACTATCGATATATCGCTAAAAAAATATAAGTATTAAATATCGATATTTTATCAACAGTCCTAGTATATTGCATATTAATTAAGTTATCTAAATGATATAGTTATTATATTAATTTAATTGAATAAAATATAAATATTTATAAGCTAAAGAGATATAATGGTTGAATGCATTACCATTCCTTGACTTGTAATATCATATCATAAAATATCAAATCTATCATGCTATCGTAATTAAATAATTAACGGTACAAAAATCTTAGCGTATAATAAATGAACTTAATTAGAATATTTCGTGTTTTTAATCAATCCATCTTTACAATAGATCTAGATATTCAAATGCTATCTGATAATATTAAAATTTTAAATTACCTTTATATTTCATTGTAATGTCAATATAGAGCTCAATTTAATGCAATTTAATGGAGATAGTCAAGGTAGCGTTATTCTTTCATTCTTTATAGAATTCATTGTGTTCTATTTAGATATAAATAAAAGTATAATTTGATGTAAATATGTAAATTTGATGTTTAAAGTAATAGAGACCTTGTTCCTAAATAATAATCTAAGTTAATTACATAGTTAAGTGCTTTATATCGAGAAGTAATTAGAAAGAAAGAAATGCTTTATTAACAGACCTAAATTTCAGTATTGTAGAGGGGAGGAGCGTACCCCCTAATTGATATTTGATGTAGCTGAAATTTGTTTTTATTGATAATGTAGTTGCATGTTGTAATCTATACAACTATATAAAGCTGAAGAGTTTGTTTGTTTGCTTGAACGCGTTAATCTCAGGAACTACTGGTCTGATTTGAAAAATTCTTTCAGTGTTAGATAGCCCATTTATCGAGGAAGGCTATAAGCTATATATCATCATTCTAAGACAAGCTTAACTGCGCTTTTGTAGATTTTTTTTAATAGTTAACATACTTGTAGTTATAACTGTTGAACTTTATTAACATAAAGCCTGATTGAAATACGGCGTAATCCCATCCTCTCCCCACACGTACAAGTTGTCAGCATGATCAACTAACAAGCTACAGCAAGTGGATGTTTTTCTAGCCGGCCGCGGCCGACGCCGTGCCGCCATCAATGTTTTGTACACTATTTTATTTGCGTAAATATGCGGAAACTCAGTTTTTTTGATATCTTTCACAGTGACGTTTTTATGAGGTTCAAGACGAAAAATCTCATAGTAATATAATAACAGTTTGATTGATAGTTACAGTTAATTTTTATTTTTTAAAAAGTAATGCCTAATTCCTGTCTTGCCCTTAAAGTCGTCACAATCTACTACAATATTATATTAAACTTATGCTTCATAAACGCTTTATGTATTTGCTTATTTCAGCTGGTTGTGGAATTCCTCACATTATGATAAGTCTGTCTTCTTTGTCTACTAGCTGATAAAATGTAGCGTTACAGGATATCATAGATGCAGACTTTATATTTCAGAAATATATTAAAAGGAATTTAAAAAATTATCTTGCTATTATTTACGTATTTGGAAGTGTTCACATATAATAGCGAAATAGTCTATGAAATTATTTTCTACTATTGGTCGTCTCTGTGTTTGTTATTTAATAAGAAGGATATTATAAAAGTTCCCTTACAATTTTTGTATTCCATAGCCAGTTTCTAATATCTCTTGTTATTGGTATTGTATTTCGACATGTTTGCATTACAAATTTCGTTTCATTTATAAAAAAAAATTGTATATATCATCATGCTAAGACCAATAGAAGCGAAGCTACATGCGGACGAAGGACGAAGTCGCACGAGTCTTGAACGCGCTAATCTCAGGGACTACTGGTCCGATTTGAAAAATTCTTTCAGTGTTAAATAGCCCAATTATATAGGGAGCCTATAAACTATATAACATTACGCTACGACTCATAGGAGTGGGGCATCGCGGACGAAGTCGCACGTGTCGGCTAGTTTGGATATAAATTTTTAAAAATAAAATAAAAAATGAGTGAATAACTTTCAGTCTATTTAAAGTTGTATGAGATAAGTAATTAACATAAGTAACAATATTTATATCGCAATAGGTCCTTAAGTGCATTTTTACTATGTTCTTCCGCGTGAGTAACAATAACAAATAATACAGGATATGTTGATGAGTAGCGTGAGACAAATTTGTATGTAACTGGACCACAATCTCGGCTACAATCTTCATATAAAGTTGGCTAGATGCGCCATTGTTTCCATTTATACTGATATACAGAGTTTTTTCAATAACTAATTAGTCATTACACAAACAAGAACATCAATCAAAAGAAACTACTCAAAGAGCTTTTATTTTTTTAGAAATGCAAAATCTTTTGAATTGTAAATTAATCTATACTCTATACTAATATTATAAAGAAGTAAGATTTGTATTTTTGTATTTTTGTATGTAACGAATAAACGTAAAAACTACTGGACCGATTTCAAAAATTCTTTCACCATTAGAAAGCTACATTATCCTTGAGTAACATAGGCTATATTTATTAAAAGAAAAAATTAGAGATCCTCAGGAAATCTCACTAAAACCAACCCAAGGTGCAAAAAAATTAGCCATAAAATATCTTTCATCGCATGCGCTGCAAAAAGTATTGATGATAGAACAAAGAAATGTTCTACAATATTATAGAACGTATCAATATCTACAAAAAACTCCGCGAGACCATATGTCCAACTATTATAGTTATGTCACTATAACTACTTTTTTACATTTTAAAAGTTGATAAAAATGCCAATCAAAATGAGACCATGTTTTCTATAACTTTGTATTAATCCTTATCCAAATAAATTATTTCGTATTCAAAACTGTTTCAATACCTGTAAAATACTTTTTGAATTATTAAAATCGGACATTCCAGTCAAAAGATATTACGAAATAAAAATATCAAGATAAATAAAAAATAATCCCTGACGGGTCGCGGACGCGGTGTGGAGTGCCTCGCAGCGCAGCGAGTAACGCGGCGATAGAGGGAGTGACAGAATGCGGGAGCCAAAATGTTAAAAAAAAATTATCCACCCGTGCGAAGCCGGGACGGGCCCCTAGTAACTTATATTTTAATTTTATGAACTATTTTTTTACTTACATTATAAATGTTCATCTATTATATAAAATTCTCGCGTCACAATGTTAGTAACCTTATTCCTTGCTAAACGGCTCGACCGATTTTTATGAAATTTTATACGCATATTCAGTAGGTCTGAGAATCGGCTACTATCTATTTTTCATCCCCCTAAGCGATAAGGGTGGCCCACCCCAAATTTATATGGCAGCTATTATATAAATAAAAAAACACCCGGTTTCACCCGCTATATTTTGTATAATTTACACTATATCATTATAAATTATAGCCTATGTGTTATTCTGATATGTAAGCTTTATTATCGTACAGTTTCATCAAAATATATTCAGTAGGTTTTGCGTGAAAGAGTAACAACATATACATACAATATTAGTAGGACTAGTAGGATACAAAAGGGTAAGCATGACTTTAGTATGGTCAAACCGATTTAAATTATAATTTTTTTTAAATAATGGAAAATGAAATAGACAAATATTTCCGATATGTAAACGATTTGTACAAAACTGAAATTATTAGATATGATCCTGAAAAAAGAAATAGAAAATAAAATGTCTGTAGGTCAATTAGAACGATGTTAAAATAAGTTTAGTAAACTAAGATGTACTCGTATTTACTTTTCCACATTTTTTGTGTAAACAAAGCTTTTCCAGTAGAATATTTATAGAGCGATTCGTATCATTAAAATCGCCTGTTGCTCGCTATGTTAGGAATCATTAATATAGTCCTTGGCATTGTAGAATAAAAATGCAACTTTAAATACAATTGCATGTTTGTCGGATTAAATTAAAATGAGATGATCTTAATGAAATAACTTATTTCTATTAATTTATTTAAAAATTTATATTCTCAAGTTCAATTTATATCATCTATCTGTATTATTGTTTTGATAAAATTTTTTTTTTTTTTAATTATTCTATATATGAAACAAAATTCGATATCATATTCAGAGGTTTATTTCTCTTTCCCATGTCGAAGTTTATAAAGATAACTAGATTCTTTAAATAAATCAAATTTAGATTCATTTAGATAAGACAAAAAAATAAAAATTATATAAACTACCCCCATTTTCAACCGACTTCAAAAAAAAAAGAGGTTATCAATTCGGTTGTATTTTTTTTTATGTTTGTTACCTCAGAACTCCGTCATTTGTAAACCGAATTGAAAATTTCTTTTTGTATTTGGTAGTATATGCTTACAGATTGGTCCCATTTTTTTCAAAATCCAGTTCTGATGATGGCATCTTTGAGGAATTGAGAAATCTCCTCAAAAGTTATAGGCACACATATAGTAATTTTGATATTTTGAGAAAGGTTGCATTCAGAATTTATCATTTGATGAAGTGGAACTGGTAAGGAAGACCACAGATAGCCGTTATATGGTTAAGAATGTAAAGCAACTATTATTATGAGGAAATTTAAAATATACTTATCATGATGCTACCAGTAGATTCTTAGACCTTCCGGCTTCATCTACTATTAGTTGATGATGACGCCGGAAGGTATGTACTGGAACACAGGCATGGGACAACGTAAACTAGTCGTGTTTGGGTTTAATGGAATTGTCTTAAAGAGTACTTTGGCTGTAAGTAATTTTTTTAATGGTAATGTTTGTCTGTCTATATCGTAGCTCCCGAATAACTATACCGATTTTAATGCAAATTTTTCTGCGTGGAAGCAGATGGGATTAAGATGCCATTGTTTTACAAATTTGAGATGTATATGTGAATCTGTCTGTGACATCGCAGCTCCCGAAAGTCCGGGTTGATTTCGATGCAGAGTTTTCTGTGTGAAATAAATGGGATCAAGATGACATTGTTTTATTAGTTTAACAGCGTACCTGTGTGCCTGTCTGTGACATCGTAATAACGTTATAAATGAACCCATTTTGGTGCGGTTGTTTATACTCGATTTTCAGATGATCTAGATGGTTCTTACCTATAATTTTTGAAAAGCTGAAGGCTATCTGTTGAGTGGGTGCAGTAGATTGGAGATGGAAGGGTGAGTAGAGTGGTACAGTTTAGTAGTTGAGATGATGGTTGAGTGAGTAGGTACTTTGTAAATGTTGAATTGATGATTTAGTGAGTGATTGAATAAGTAAACAGATGAGAGAGTGAATTAGTGGATGAACGATAAATGAGTTTCAGAACATATTCACTAAAAACCAAGAAATAAAACATTTTTAACAAAAAATTGAACCGACTTCAAACTCTAAAAAATGCACTAAAAAGTAAGAAATAATTAGCTTATTTATTAACCTCCCTTTATTAGGACAATAATTAATATACAATAAATGATATTTTTGTAGTCGGTGCCAGCAATAGTACAGAACGTGGTAATATAATTGTACAGTCGTATTCACTATTTCGTTACAGGTGCATTCAATAGATAACCTATTATTATTCTCTCTCACTACACGTCTTTTCACCTGGCTGGAACCGACTTCAAAAATATCAATTATTGTATATTATTGTCCTAATAAAGGGAGGTTAATAAATAAGCTAATTATTTCTTACTTTTTAGTGCATTTTTTAGAGTTTGAAGTCGGTTCAATTTTTTGTTAAAAATGTTTTATTAAAAGGTAATCTTCCAAAGATAACAATGCGCATTGTGCAGTTAAGATTCTGAAAGACACGCGGTTATTATTTTAATTTAATGAATTTGACAAATAAAGTTTGGTTAGTGTTGCCAGAAAAAAAAAGAGTGCGACTATTTAGCTTTGCTACAATAATAGTAAAGTGAAACAATGTGGTAGAAAAAAAATATTAAACTTCGGTCACCTATAAGTGACACTGAGAATTAATGAGAATGATGAAATGCAATTATTTAAATTCATTCAAGAGTAGTTATTACTACCGATAGTTTTATGAGTCACAAGACAGTCCTCGAACCTAAGGATGTCCGCCGTTAGCCATCGCCGTACTTCAATAAATCATCGTAATACGCAGATACTCGCATATGTAGGCGCAGTGCAAGTCGTTGAACCAATTCGTTTATCCCCTTTGAGTGACTATCTTTGTTTATCTTATCCTTACTAATATTATAAATGCGAAAGTAACTCTGTCTGTCGCGCTTTCACGCCAAAACTATTGAATCGATTTAAATAAAAGTTGGTATACAGATATTATAGAGCCTGAGAAACGACATAGGCTACTTTTTAATGCGAAAAAAGGGTTGTAAGAGGTTGAAAGGGGGATTAAAAGTTATATGGAAGTATCGCTATTCCAACAATGATGAAGTTGCGGGCTTTTGCTCTTAAAATAAGAATGTTTTTAATGATAATTACTTTATGGTAGCTTCTGATCATAAACTAGAATTTTTAATCGTGATAAAATATCGATTACTTTTGATTGATGATTGACTAGTAAGTAGTTACAACAGTTCCTAGTACATCGGCAGTTTGACGAGTTATTTCTCTCTCTCTCTCCCTGGCATTTATTATTCCCATCTGATGATGGAGTCTGCCTTTCTGATATTTCTCCTCCACTTCGCTCTATCGGACGTGTCCTCGTCGGAGACCTTGCAGGAACTAAGGTCTTTCCTGACCACATCTATCCATCTCGTCTTTGGTCGCCTAGTGGATGTTTAGATTGGGCACAATATTACCCACATAATCAGGAGGTCTTCTTCTGACGGGCCCATACCAACGTAGCCTGCTCTCTTGTAGCTTATCAGCAATTGACGAGTTGTTTCATAGAGTGAATATACACATCATAGTGAAGTGAAACCTTTATTAAAAATAATGTGAAACTTTCCTTTTATTGTTTAGTAAATTGAATTTTAACCTTATAAGCCTCCACCTTGGTCACAAGTCCTAGGTACTATTTAGCTCCCTATGAAATTGTTATTTTATGTATTTTTAATTATGATAATGGCAACACTTGTAATTTGAGAAGCATCCTGTTATTTGATGTTGGTAGGATTGATACGAGTAGCATTTTTACTTTCTTGAGTGTTGGCCAACTGATAAACATTAAAGAAGTAAGGATTGAAGAATAAATACGCCACAACAGAATAATGATAAATGCATGACTATATGTAGTATAGTATAACCCCCCCAGGAGACTCTTCCTTTTTTTTAATTAACCGTATATATAATAAAATTATTTATAGGTAAGTCTGTTAAAGACTAGATTTTATACATTTCTGTTATTTAAACTAAAACAGTTTATTTTTTTTCTCTCTCGAAAAACATTCAAGTCGATTTAAAGTTTAAAACCAATAAGATTCAAGGTTTTGTAACTGTTTATTCTGTTAATTCAACTTTGATCTGTGTTTACACTTCTGCTACAAGTTGGATTGGATTTTTTCTCGGACTTTGATAGGCAATGCAGTATATAATAATGACGCACGGAGATATTTTCATCTGCCAATCTTTTTAGGAATTTGTTTGGGGGCAGCGAAAGGACGTAGAGAGAAGCCAACCATATCATAATATAGGTCAAATTAGAGTTAAGTATAGCTGACCTTTAAAAAGTAAAAAGAATTCCCCTCAAAAATAAATAAACCATTATTCTAGACTAAGTATTTCATAAACTTCTTTCACAGATAGGAGAGCTTTAAAAAAATCTTAATATTAAACAATATCTAATACTTGTCGACCCGCGCGACTTCGTTCACGTGATACTCCGCTCCTATTGGTCTTCTCGTGATGATATATAGCGTATAGCCTTCTTAGATAAATGGGCTATCTAACACTGAAAGAATTTTTCAAATCGGACCAGTAGTTCCTGAGATTAGCGCGTTCAAACAAACAAACTCTTCAGCTTTATATATATAGTATAAGATATAAAATTCTCATGTCGTGATGTTTGTTACCAACCTCTTCCAAAACGGCTCTACTGATTTTTATAAAATTTTGGATGCATATCGGGTAGGTCTCAGAATCGTTCAACGTCTATTTTTTATACCCCTACGTGATAAGGGTGGCCCACCCCAAATTTTTAAACTTTTATGGCAAAATAACTCAGTAGTCAGCTAGTATTATAGTATAATACTTGTAACATAGACCATATTGGGATATATTGAGTCTATGGTAATCCTTCCGTCCTTCTGTTTGTCACCAGGCTGTATCTCATGAACCGTGATAGCTAGACAGTTGAAATTTTCACAAATTATGTATTTATGTTGCCCCTATAACAACAAATATAAAATATAAAAATAAAAACAGAATAAAATAAATATTTAAAGGAGGCTTCCATACAAATTAACCTTCCATACTTCGTGCGTGACTCCGACTTGCACTTGGCTGTTTTTTTATTTCATATTAAAATTTTACCGACAGTTACAATAAAAAAAATGCCATAGATTTTTTGTATTTGTTATAAACTTTACAGCATTCGCGAAACACAATAGTATGAATATTGTGTAGTGTATTAAAATCTTGATCTCTGAGTCTCTTCAGAGAGTTGTTAATAATTTGAAATAAAGTCGTAAACAAAACCTTATAATAAAGTTGTATATACTTGATCGCCCTGAGAAAACGTAGACGTCAAAAAGATTCATCGTCATTCATAGCAATTAGAAGGGCATAATTCTATTTCGCATTTGTACACGCAAATGTTGACATATCACAAGGTTGATATTATAATTTATTGTAATAGACGCAGTTTAAGGTGTGACATATACACTGTACACTGTACAGGCACGGCTTTTAATCAAAAATTATATTAGTTCAATGTTTTTATTCATAATTATTTTTTTCTCAAAAACCTTTCTTCTCCTTGAAATAATACCGCTGCAAAGAATATTTGAACAATGATTTGAAATTTTCACTTAAAGTGACAAAACACATTTGTTACCAAATAATATGGAGAAAGTTTCCTTAAAAATTAAAACTAAAAATCGATAAAAAAAGTTTTATAAAACTTATATCCTTACTTTCCTTACTAATATTATAAATGTGGAAGTAACTCTGTTTCTCTGTCTGTCGCGCTTTCACACCAAAACTACTGAATCGATTTAAATGAAATTTGGTATACAGGTAGTCTAGAGCCTGAGAAAAGACGTAGGGTACTTTTTAATGCGAAAAAAGGGTTGTAAAGGGTTGATAGGGGGGATGAAAAGTTATATGGAAGTATCGCTATTCCACGTGGACGAAGTTGCGGGCACAGCTAGTATTAGAATAAGAACAGTTTTTTCAGGATTATTCCGATTTAATTGTTAATCGTGTCACACTTGTTATTGGAATAAATTATTGATCTTGTTTATATGACGTTATGTTGAATTAATGCATGTTACATAAACAATATTCAAATTAATTAAAACATGATGAAAAATTGTAAAATATTACAAAAATATCACAATTTAGTTTCTTAATGGAAAACAAATTTTTGGTGATAAAACGTTTAAAATTAACATTTATAAAATATTAATATATTACGACATTGAATTATAATAAGTAATATTATAATATTATATATTGTATCTTGTTTTAGTCAGTCAATAGAGTATTTCTTTCTTTCTTTTAAAAACAATCGTGAATAACAATAATTTCTAGAAATTTTCTAATTTTTCTTTTTTTCATAAAAAATAAAATTAGTCAATCCGTCCTCGAGATATCATTTTTCGAAATTTTCCGATGTTTTGATTTTCCCCATATTCGTGAATTTTTCCGATGTTATTATTCTGCTAATACAAATTTCATTGAAATCGATTATTTTTTTATATAATTTTGTAGAATTATAATAATGACGATGAAATAAAATGTAACAGAGAAATGCGAGTTATAAAAAGACTGTCGGAAAATTTTAGAATTGTACAAGAGTAGTAATTGTGTAATTAGTCTCCATTGTTAATTTTATTTTAAAATCGTAACGAATCATATGCGTATCGTGTGTAAAGGACGTTGTTATTGAACTTAGTGCGTGTATACTGCACCGATACTTTGAAAGGTAATAAATAGCTTATCGAAGACTAAAGTAGTAAAATGTACCACAAAATGTGTTTCTAGGGAAATAATACAACACAATACTGAAAAGACTTAAATCATTAGACGTAGAAATTCATTAACAAGAGATGTTTCACGTGTTAACGTAAAATTACAGAACAACAAAAATAATAAACAGCTATTTCATCATTTGCCAAATTTCTTAAAAGTGTGTGAAAACAGGATATAAAAAGATCTACTTAATCTTGGAGAAGCGAGAAACAGTAAAGTAGTTATTAAAAGAATTCAAATTAATGTTTCAAGTTTAGATTTCTAAATAAATTGTTTTTAATACCTTAAATATTATTCCCTTATGTAAGACCCTTGCTTCGTTGAGAAAAAATAGAGTTTATAACAACAAACAGAACAAAAGAACAGAATGTTTTTTATAAAAATTTACGGACAAACGAAAAGACATTTTTATATTAAGACTAGCTGACCTTGTTTTGCCATATTAATTTAAAACAATTGGTGTGGGCCACCCTTATCATTTAGGGGTATAAAAAATAAATGTTGACCGATTTTCAGACCTACTGAATATGCATATAAAATTTCATAAAAATCGTTCGAGCTGTTTCGGAGGAGTTTGGTAACAAACACCGCGACCGGCCCGGCAAACGGGCAAACCCTTATCACTTATGGGGATGAAAAATAGATAGTAGCCGATTCTCAGACCTACTGAATATACATACAAAATTTCATAAAAATCGGTTGAGCCGTTTTGGAGGAGTATGGTAACTAACATTGTGGTAACTAA
This sequence comes from Limenitis camilla, assembly GCA_905147385.1. Taxonomy (NCBI): domain Eukaryota; kingdom Metazoa; phylum Arthropoda; class Insecta; order Lepidoptera; family Nymphalidae; genus Limenitis; species Limenitis camilla. The sequence continues at coordinate 9,871,022 of LR990240.1, forward strand.
CACGAGAATTTTATATATAAGAAGAAGAAGATTAATTGTGTAATAAGCCTATATTGAGAGAAACTAGAGATCTAATCATTCGTTTCTGACCTGGGTTCAATTAACCTGAGCTAATCGGATAATTGAGGCTTTAGACGGTTACTGTAACGTAGTTACAGGTTAGTAAACAACACAAGTTCACTACCATATGAGGTCATTTAAAAAAAAAATTAGACAAAATTGGTATTATTTGTCTTGCAGATCTGATTTATTAAACCCAATAGACGTGATTTGATTTTCGTGTCGTTCAATCAAAAGAAAATTAAAGTTCATTGTTTATTGACAGTCTAAAGTAAATGTATATATTATACTAGATGCGCTCCGCGGTTTCACCCGCTATATTTTGGATAATTCGCATTGTATCATTATAAATTATAGCCTATGTGTTATTCTGATGTGTAAGCTATATTATTGTAAAGTTTCATCAAAATCCATTTCGTACATTTTGCGTGAAAGAGTAACAAACATACATCCACACATCCATACATTCTTACAAACTTTTGCGTTTATAATATATAGTAGGATTATGGGCTGTACGGAAGCGACACAAATGGTGTCCGTCAATTTTTTATTTGTGAATATGTGTACAAAGTTTCATGATGATCGGTCTAGTTTTCGCGTGAAAGCGTAACAAACAAACTTATATTCATTTATAATATTAGTAGGGATAGACATAAAAACATGTACATATTAATTGAGATGAATTTATTAATAGAAAACTCATCCTATAATATAGTCACGATTCAACCAACAGGTATCATATGTAGAACACTACAAAAAAAGTTGGTACCATTATTTCTAAACTACACATTAACATGTGTCAATTTTGTCTCTGAGATAAAAAAAAACAAAGGACTTATCAAAGAGAATCAAAAAAACTCAAATCGATGGGGTTGCTTCAAAGCTCCATAAATGGAAAATCTAAGCCAAATTGTTAACCGGAAATAATCAAATATAACTTTCAAGAATTAATTACAGACAGACAGATCAAAAACAGGTGAAATTATATAAAATCTTGTAAAAACGATAAATAGTTTCCCGAATTAAGTGCCTTGAAGTAGAGGGCGACAACTTCATCAATGAGAGCAATAACCTGCGGTAAAATCTTATTTCCGTCATCTTGTAATTTATGTAGAGCATTTAAAACTGAAAAAGTCAAGCGCAGCCAATCCTTACGTAAAATATTGTATTCGTTTGTGTCTGTACATGAGAAATATTTGTGAAATATCTTTACTATGAATATTGAATACGAATTTTACATTACAAGATTACATTAGAAAAGTCAATTTAGTCGTTTTCTAATTTTCCGCCCAACTTTTTTTTCTTACATAAGAACCTTCTCCTGGCAATAACAAATACAACAAAAAAGAATTAGCGAAATCGGTCCAGCCGTTTACGCGTAATGCCATGAATAAGGGTCAACGTACAAGGGGCCCGGTACCTTTATTTTTTTTATATATTATTAATATCTTCAATGGATGTTAAATATTACTGTATAAAAAGGGAAAAGCAGAGTAATGTATATTTTTATATGAATAAAGGTTTTGTATGTTAGTGATAAATTTCTTTTTTTTTCCCTCAACATTTAAAGTTGTTATATATTATATATTTCTCCCCTTACAAAGTGAATGTAGTGTATATATATATACACAAAAAATGAATTCTGAAATTCAGAAATATCAGAGTTTTCATGTATTTTCAAAAGAAATCTTCATATTAATAATAACGGTGCAAACTTCAGGGACTTTTTTGGGTTGGAACAAAATTTCACGATGGGACCGAAAAATAAAATAATCACCCCAATTTAGAAAGATTAATATCAAAGGTTTTTAAACAATAATAAAATCCAAAACAATTCTCTAGCTTCATTTAAATCAGATATCAGAATAAATTTATCTTCATTTCTTAATACTTTCTACACATATTATTATCTCGAATAATGGTTCATAACATCTAAATAAAAATAAATTTTTGTATATATATGTATATATGCATACATACATATATACATATTGCATAAATAAAACATATTAAATAGATTAAGTTAATTTGTATAAATAACTTTAAAAACTCGTGTAATCATGAATCACACCAATTATTATTGAATATTAATATAATTTAAATAACTAATTCTGAAATTACTTTACATTTTATTCAATACATATAAGGAATTATTAAAACAAATCCACAACCCTGAACTTCTCTTTTTCAATAAAAACTACTTTATTATTTACAAAATCCAGAAAGGGAGTGCCTTCCGTGATTTTTTTGTCGTGTTAATTGATTTTATTAAAAAAAAAACAAATAATGGCCTTGAAAGCTGAAGCTGAAAGCTATTTGGAGAAACAAGGAATTGAAAACTGTTATATTTCTTACTATAAGTATTCTTAATAATCTGTTTCATATATTTTAATATCATTTTACCAACTCTTGCGAGAAGAATTTAAATGAAGGTAGTTTAAATATTATAAACGCGAAAGTTTGTAGGAATGTATGGATGTATGTTGGTTACCCTTTCACGCTAAAACTACTGAATGGATTTTGATGAAACTTTACAATAATATAGCTTACACATCAGAGTAACACATTGGCTATAATTTATAATGATATAGTGTGAATTATCCAAAATATAGCGGGTGAAACCGGGGGGCGCAGCTAATATATAGTACTCATTTATAGCATTTATTTTTGACTATTCAGACAACATAAAGCGCAATTGCTAAAAAAATATTATTGTTTATTATAATAAAACTGATAAAATAAAAAAAAATTGTCCTCGTGAAAAATCAATAATTTTCAGTAAGTTTTTTGACTTTCAAAATAAATACAAAAAAACAAGTAATTAAATACAATTCCTAATAAGATAACGGCTCCGCAACAATGACTTTAATCTATAACTAGGCGGATATTTTAAATTAAAAAACCTGTCTTAAAATGACGCGACAACTTGCATAAGTATGCAATGTTAAAATGATTGTCAATCTATATGAATTGTAATTTTAAAAAAGAAATGTAACTTTTATATTTATTTTTATTGAATTGTAATAAACTTAACAATATCTCTTATATAAATATATATGTTTTTAAGATCCCTGTTGTATCTCTTGAAGATTAATATCGAATTTGTAAGAAAATTTAAATACCCTAGCAAAATGGGCTCACTCTTGAAATTTCCCTATTCTAATAAAAAAGTATTATTAATCTGGATTTACAAGAACTTAGAAAATAGTTACCATTTTAATTTTTTGCTAAAAATTGTTAGAAGTAACGAGAAAATGAACTTAGAAAACCTTCCATAAAACTAACCCTAGTTTGTATATTTATAATCGATAAATAATGTCTCTCCTTCCATAAAACTAACCCTAGTTTCTATATTTATAATTGATAAATAATGTCTCTAACTATTTATTGTTTTCATTAAATTCTTATTATTTTGTAATCCCAAATTTCATTCAAAATATCTACTAAGCATAAGAAAGAGCTTCAAAACTTCTAAACGATTAAAATGTTATTAAACCTTCAACTTTAACTCAATTGTTTCAACTTAAACTGCTATATTTTATTACTGTTCTACCATTCATTATAATATAAGAGAGATAAGTAATAAAAACAGTTAAATTTATAATCATTTCTAATTCCTTCGATTTCTAATTACTTTCGTTATCTATCATTTACGGTACGTAAAAGAAATTAATGTACATATATAATACAAAAAAAACTTACCGAATCAAAAGGTAGCCGAGTAAACAAAAGTTAGATTTTCACCAAAATTGGCAACACAAAAATAAATTTTCTAATAAAGTTCTTTCAGCTAAAATCGAAAGTAAATATTTGTACACAAACAAATACAAAAAACTCCCGTCAAATAACACTGGAGGTAAACATCGCACGGCACTTCCAAATCTTCGTATCCGCATAAGATTGAACCAGACTATTTTATTTATTTTTTATTGTATTGTAACGTGTTTACAATAAGAGTGCGCGTTGGTTTATGATGAAAAAGCGCGCGTCTGGCTTTGCACCTCCCGATACACTACGCGCCCCACCTTGGTCATATTGTTTCTTCAATTATCTCGTGTTAAGGCTGTTATTTAGTTCCGTAAGTGTCGTCAACACATAGGAAGTTATAGCTCATCCTAAACTGTTCTGATATAATTAGGAGTCAATAACAACATGCGTACATAATAAGATTTCTGCTTATAAGTTGTACCTTATGCTCCGTTCAGGTTTTTATTTTACTTTTAACTTAAGCACATTTACAAAAATATTGGTAAATAACACAAGTCAACAAAAAAAAAACTTTTTTTTGTGTCTGTTATTTAATGACTATTGTTTGAGTGTTTACATTGAAAAATAACCAAAAACTTAATTTATGAAGAAATAAGTTTACTATTGTATGTTTTATATTGATAATTAAGTTTTAAAGTTCTTAGTGGAGAGTAAAATAATAATTGGTAATACTTTAAAACAAAATGGCGACAAGTCGCGCATTCTACTGTATTGAGTGTATGTATGTCTATTACAAACTGTAGCAACTACTTTTGTATATGACTGAGTCGCAGAATAGCATACAGACTTTACTTGTCGAAATAATATGAAATTTTCTATGAAAACGAAATTTCTATAAAAGCAAACTTTATTCAAAAAACCTATTTTACCCATTATAAGTAAGGTAAAAGAAATCAAAATTTGACATTTTGTTGCCAGACTCAAAATCCGTGTTGACCGGTGTAATATTCGATGTAAAATATAGTTATTTTAACTGGCTGGCTATTATTTAAAACGATTAAAAAAAGCGTAAAAAAGAAATGTCATATTTTGATATTTCTTATCATCAACTTTTGAAAATTGATTTGGTAAAACAATAAGATTGCCTAGGCCAGTCTAATAAGAGTAAAATAAGTAAAATAAGAGGAAAGTAGAATAAAAGGGAATAGTTTTTAAATAAAAATATTTTTAGATTCAAAATTAAGGCTAAATATAAATTCAATCAAATTATGTTAAATTAAATAAATAATTTATAAAACCACACTAAATAGCTCGATATATTATGAATTTTGAAATTGCAAAGCTTTAGAACTCTACATTATTGAAATGTAGTATACATAATTTATAATACCGCCTGTTTTTTCTGTCTGTGGCTAATCAAGGAGCAGTGATTGGATGGTGGTTGATGATGTATTCATCATTGTTCTGCAGATTTCGAGGAAAATATGTTTATAAAAAAGTTAATGATAAATATACAAGTAAAGATGACGAAGTCGCAGAAAAAAAACGCTTAACTAATATATATTTTAAATGCGAAAGTTTGTTTGTTGATGTTCTTGTTTCACACTTTAACGTAGTAGTAATTATCGTCTTTTTTCGTAAAGAGATAATTCATAGTGTTAGCAACACTGTTTATAAAGTAGTAGTAGCGGGTAGATTATTTCAAGTATATCGACGTGAAGACAATATATAACCTTTAGTACGATAGATTAGTCTCAGTCTCTCTGGTGTTTTCGTGCAGTGAACATGGAAGTTAGTGTTACAGTGTCGTGATTAAGGTTACCCTTCTCGAGATCCACGTAAATTTACTTTATTACCTATTGTTGTTAGCGAGGTCGAGTGGTGGAAGTGAGAGTTAATATATTATCTGCTCCTGGGTCTCAAGCCCCAGGCACAGCTCGTCTCAGTCTACATTGCATGTGTATACGTATTGCTGTACAGTAATGGGTATCATATCTCTCTCCAAGTCTATAGAATAGGACTAAAATGAACAGGATACTATTTATCTTGAATAAATAAATGAGACAAAGATTAATCCTTATTACACGTTGTGTGTCAAATTATACTTAACTTAATAACAATTGCATTTAAATGTACTTTATTTTTACCCAAAGAATATTTTCATGTTATTGCTATTTCCTAAAAGACTACTAAAAATAAACAATTAATTAGCATCCACTTAATCTACACTTGGGTCTTTCCTAAATACCCTCTGATGATTTCATGATAAAAAATGACATAATTTTAGATGGAATTTACATACACTTGTTTAGTAATATTGTATGAACACCGACTAGGCATAAACATTTAATATTATAGAAATATCATGTGTGCTAATCTTCACAAGGCTGAACTAATTTGGATGTCGTTTGCAAACATGTATATTTATAAATATTATAAAGAGGTAGGGTTTGTATGTGTGAGGTTATGTCTGAAATATTGACCATAAATATTATATTTATGTCACACAATATTTCACCTAATTTTCTATGAAAATAAATTTCCTTGACATCCGATTTAAATAACAATACAAGTGTCAAAACCATATCCAATTTCGTTCATTTGTTTTGCGTGATGTTCTTGCAGTCAGACAGAAAGACGGACACATTAAATCTTTAATCTGGCTCTTCAGTCAGGCTATAATTAGGGTAATGGTAATGATTAAGTAAATTAATTAACACATCCGTCGCGATTTTTATATTCAACGATTTTTGACAGCCTCAAACGAGTAAACGATTATCGATTAATCGCGACGCCAGCGCAATATTTCCTATTTGTTGATTTACTTCTCCCCAATAGTGGAGGGGCATTGGCTATCATTGTCTAGTCCCTTTATATTCTCCGACTGACGCAGTACACTTGAGTCTCTCGACAAGTCTCTTTGAGTGAACATCACCTGGAGTTGAAGTGTAACAAATATTACGGATATTGGACCTCCCGGACTAAGGATGATGTGAGTTCTTGCGTCTTATTTATTGTGATCCCTACATTGTATTTAGATGTGTTAACACAACCTTAGGTTAGGTTACCCTTAGGTTAGGTTAGCCTTTTGTTAACCTAACCTAACACAAACAGTGAGCCTGGCAGTGGAGGCAAGTGTCGTAATTACATAAAGGGATCCCATAAGCCTACACCTTGGTCACAAGACTAAGACACTGCCTGGGTTCTTGTTCAAAAAGTACAGAATCATTAAATTCGGTCATTCCATTCATCCAAATCAGCTCTCTCTTCTGACATATATATTCGATAACTTACATTTTTATTATGCACATGTATACAGGTACAGGAAACGAAGCGAATACAATCAGTATAAAAATAACTTTCGATTGATTAATACATTTTAAAAAAACTTCATTAGATCGTACGTTTTTTTTCTTACATAAAAAATTGTCTGTAATGTTTTGTGGTTGATAAAAGTTATTTTATTCGACTTGAACTGTCTAACACGTGCATACATTATCAATACTTCTGATATTATATAACAATACCCTTTATTTGTAACTCTAAACAATAGATGTAACGAAATAAATAATATATTATTATATAAGGTATGTTTATAATAATATATAGGATAAGACTATAGGAACCAATAACCGTAACTTTAAAAAGTATTAATTAAAATTTTAAATAATGAAAAATTGTATGTTATGTTGTAATTCAGATTTATTTTTATTTATTTATTTATGTGCTTGATATTCTAACTCCAATATTTAATAACTAATAAAAGCCGTAGAAGCCTTAAGGGCTTATGTGCAGCTAGTGAGTTGCACTAAATACATTACAATAGATAATATATATTAATATATTTCAAAATTTTATATAAAATATTTCAATCTATTAGAAGAATATATATGTACCTAGAAGTATATATATATATTCATACATACACGCAAATACCACTGCATCACCACTCCAGACACACAATATATATCTATAACTACAAAAGCTTATAATTCGATGAGAAATATAGAATTTTTTTATTTTACTTGTCGTTTATTATTAGATAAATTTAATTTCGACTATTCTCTCATATATATTGTATTATTTATAGAACAGTCCAAAGTTGTCTATAACAGAAACCGTGGTTCGAGGATTCCAACATGAGCAGGGGTGATGTATTTACTGCCTTAAGGCTTCGATCCGGTCATATTCCTCTCAATAGTTTTTCTCATTTGCTTACAAAGGTCCCATCTCCCAACTGCGCAGAATGTGGAATGATAGTATCTTGTCTTCACCAAGTTCCACTGAGGCCAAGATGTAGAGTAGATATACATTATAGTAGAGTTAATGTAGCTCTTAAGCGACGAATTTAATTGTTTTTAATGGTTGCTACTATGAAGATGGCATGTTCTTTTAGAAAAAAAACCACTAAATAAAATAAAGATTTAAAAAAAAATATTTTTTACTCATACTTGCACATATTCGTAAACTTTTTTTTTTAAAGAATACTAGCAGAACCCTTCCAACTAAGCTAAGTGTTTGTGTTAGGAGTGGGACACACCAGTAGTCCAATGTCCGGGATTTGAACCCACGACTTATCGATCGTAAATCCAACACCTGAACCACTGAGCTACTGACATTTTTTTTCGTATTCGTAAACGTTAAATTTTATTAATTCTGTGTTAAATGTTTTAAACAACAACAATAACTATAAATACTTTTCCTGAAACCTCTACCACAGTTTTAAAATACTTAGCTTTTCAACTATATTTCTCAACTAAATCAAATTATATTCGTACATACAAATAGATAAAATTGTGTGTCTGTTTGTAATATAAAAATAACCGCTTTTTACTAAGTGCATAAGGATACACGGAACATATACAAAAACAACATTTTTTACACTTTTTGTCCGCCTGTCTGTCTGTTTGTTCCGGCTAATCTCTGAAATGGATGGAGCGATTTTGACGTGACTTTCACTGGCAGATAGGTGATGTAGCAAGGAGTAACTTAGGCTATTTAATATCTCGCTACGAGCCATAGGAGCGGAGAAACACGCTAATGAAGTCGCGCAGGTCGTCTAGTGATAAATAATTTACTAGTGTAGGAAGACCTCTATTAATTTTGTTGACTATTGACTAAATATTTAATCATAAATCAAAATTAAAAGCAACTTATATGCTGTAAAAACTTTAATAACAAAACTACATAAATTAAGTTAAAATTTAAAGTTTAATTAACTCTACATTCCCAAATGTCGCAACTTGCGTTAAGCGATAAGCGTTTACTTTATATGGAATTAATTTCGACATTATTACTGTTGTTACTAAGATATTTTAAAAGTACAAATTAAGTCATGATTTAAAATATACTAGTTGATCCGCCCGGCTTCGCACTAGTACAATTTGTCTCGTGTTCATAGATTGAACAATAAATAATAGTTTAAAAAACAAAAAACTACGCTTTTATAGAAAATACAACTAAATAATAGAAAATAAATTTTAATAAATATGAATTAAAAATAGTGTAAGAAAAAATTATTTAATTGTAAAAAAAGCGTGGGATGCTTTTCCGGATATTATCAAAATAACCCTTCTACTCATATCTGTTTATAAAATATTTATAACTATTGATAACTTGCACTCCACGCTTTTTTTATAATAAAATCATTATTTTTTTTATTTCATTCATTTTTTTCATAAGGTAGGCTCGGTGTGGAGAATATCAATTAATTAATTATCCATTCGTCCTAAAAGATATTTTAACAAGAGTGGTGTCGTTGAATGGGTGATAAAAAACGCTATTCAACGATATATAAACGAGCGCAAACAGATAAACTAATATTACTATTGTCTACTAAAACTTGATTTTTGAACCAAATTTTGTTAAAATTTAACAATGTTACTGAAAATTTCGATAAATTTTACTATAAAATAATAAAACTACTTTAGAATATAGGGGGATGATGTACGTATAAGATAGGGAAAGTATAAAACATAAATATAAAGTGTCTTGACGCAGACACTCCGGGTCTCAGGAAAAAAAAAATCGCTAATCCTGATTATCCTAGTAAGGACAACGGATCAAACTGTTTAAAATATTGAATTGTCATCGATCCTTAATGAGTGTGCCAAATTTAGAGAAAATCCGACGTTTTGAAAGGGGTCAAAATCATGTTCAAAGATTCCGTTACATACATACTAAGATACGTATGAAGCTAATAAAAGCGTATTAAAAAACAGTTAATTTCCAATATATTGCTATACAAAATATTCAGGTGTTTAATAAACATAGTTTAATACTATCTGCTACTAAAAATCCTGGATTTTTTTACATTCCGTCATTTTTGTATGATTAAGTAACAAACATACAAACTTTTACATTTATAATATATTTTATTTAAAATGGCAAATGGATTATTTGGAAAATCTTTTGATCCTTAATCTTTCTGTTTATAACTCGATTAATTAATGAACTTAACAGTTATTTACTGTATATTTAAACGAATTAGTTAATTATTAGTAATGTAAATATAATTAAAAAATAAAAACAAACAGTAAAAAATTATGACGAAAATTGTTTTTAAACTTGAACTAGTTACAGATAATAAATTGTAAATCAATATTAAAATTCTTGATCAACAGATTACCTAATGTCACACAGCTTGATTTAACAAAAATATTGTCTATGTAGAGCATGTAAATAAATAGGTTAAGTATTAATTGATGGAACCAGTTCCGTTCAGATATATCTATATGGTTCTAAACTTATCTAGATCAAGATTTAAAAAGTTTTATTGTTACAAGAAAGTTTGTATAAAAGTCATATTAGACAGACACACTCTTTGCTTTAATTACATTTAATAAATAGGCGCATTATATAATATTAAAACTGCTTTTAGGAGGATGGGACATACGCTCTCATTCTTATACACAAAACAATTTAGAAGTCTCTCTGGCTTGTAAGAGACTTTATTTAGACCCACTTTTTTAAGATAAATAATTAAATATTACTTTAATATGATTGATTACTAGCCGACCCTTGCGACTTCATGCCCATGATCATCAGCTCCTATTAGTCTTAGCGTGATGATATATAGCCTATAGCCTTCCTCGATAAATAGGCTATCTAACACTGAAAGAATTTTTCAAATCGGACCAGTAGTTCCTGAGATTATCGCGTTCAAGCAAACAAACTCTTCAGCTTTATACATTAGTATAGAGGCACCTTTATATACATCTTAGGTATGATTTTGGTTTATTCAGTTCTTTCAAAATCTTGTAGCCAACTAGCCAACAAACATCCTTTATGTATTTATTTATATACAATTACGATAACTTATGGATAGTTTACAAGTTTGAGTTATTATAAACTGGATGACTTCTATCAAATTGGAATTTATGAGCTGACCCTGCAAACGTTGTTTTGCCACATAAATTTGGAGTGGGCCACCTCATTACTTAGGGGGATGAAAAATAGGTAGTAGCTGATTTTCAGACCTACTGAATATGCATATAAAATTTCATAAAAATAGGTCGAGCCGTTTCGGAGGAGTATGGTAACTAACATTGTGACACGAGAATCCTACTAATATTATAAACGCGAAAGTTTGTAAGAATGGATGGATGTATGTATGTGTATTACTCTTTCACGCAAAAACTACTGAATGGATTTTGATGAAACTTTACAATAATATAGCTTACACATCAGAATAACACATAGGCTATAATTTATAATGATATAGTGTGAATTATCCAAAATATTGCAGATGAAACCGCGGGACACATAGACTTGATGACTTCTATAATATAATCGAGACATTAGAAACGTCTAGTTAGGAAGTTCATGGAATTAACGTTAGAATGGTTTAATAGTAAATAATATAAATGAGGAAATAGAGCACACAATGTATTAGAAATACTCGTATAACCTAGCGACCTCGAGGAGTGTCCCGCCTGAAACCGGTCCATCAAGGTAAAGGCTGATTCCAAATGAACTTCATCAATAAAAAACTAATACCACTCATATGTAAGATAAACTATTTTGGACTAATAAAAATGTAACTTATAGAACGGAATAAAGTTGTCATATAAAAATGTTTTGTCATATAAAAAAGGATGTTAATATAATTTTCCGTTACTAGTAAAAACTACTCATTCATGTTTTTTTAAGTAACACGTTAAAGTATCATGATTAACCTGAACCGGTTTCAACACTTAATCTTTATTAAGATTTTTATATTTATTGGTGTTTATTATTGATATTTCATTTAAATTCGGACAAGTTTTGTAATATTATTATTTTATTGACGATTAAATAAATAATTAGTAAGGATCTGTGCGTCGCGGAAGTGTTAGGCCTTGTTTCCACTTCCACAAGTAAATTACAGAGTTAAGTTGTACTGCTTTTAGAAAAAATATGCCATAATATATTTAAAGAATTTAACTCCATATCTAGGTCTTTAATATATCTAGGACAACAATATTATTTAGTTAAACACATGCAACTAGAAAGTTGTTTTTAAAGAATTGGATTCAAGTGAAGGTGAAAAGAGAAGACAGTCAATATTGGAATTATAAATGCTATGTAGAGATTAGAGATTAATTTTGTTTCTTAATCAAAAAAAAAATAAAAGAAAATTAGTGTAATACAAACATTTACTTCAGTTTTAATTGTTTTTTAAACAATTATGATTTTTACAAAAAAGATAAATTAAGCCCGTGAAGGACCTTTCTCTTAAGGCCTTGTATCTTATGTTGAAATTTATATTTGCTCCATTGCATTGGTATAGACCAAAATTTTAATTAAAAACCAATCGTTAAAACCCCAGAAATGGTGTATTGTTCTATCAATGTTAAAATCTGGATACCTTAAGGTTATTCGAACAAAAGGATTTGTTATTAACAATAACATATAGGACGCGTCAGACTTGTTTCTAAGCGCCGATTTCACTTATTAAAGTCACAGATAGAAAAAAGATAATTGATTAAAACTTTAATAGACATTTTTATGTCAACGAATCGTCGTCCTCAATATATATCAGGTATATTTTTAAACTAGCTGCCCCCCGCAGTTGCACCCGCTATATTTTGGATAATTCACACTATATCATTATAAATTATAGCCTATGTGTTTTTCTGAAGTATAAGCTATATTATTGTAAAGTTTCATCAAAATCCATTCAGTAGTTTTTGCGTGAAAGAGTAACAAAGATCCAGACATCCATTCTTACAAACTTTCGCCTTTATAATATTAGTAGGATTCATTCAATGCTACCTGTAAGCGTCTATTATAGAAACAATTTTTATCGTACTGCATTAATTTGCAATTAAATAAATTAAGTAGACGATAATAGTAATTGTGTTCTAAAGTGAAATTATTGCCAATAAATAAATAATAATATCTCGAGTGTATTTTTATTTATTTACACGTATAGAAAATATTAGTATTGCAAATTTAAATTGAAGATACATTAATATATCAAAATTATAACTAAGACGAGCAATTCTTAAATATACAGATTTAGATCATTGATAGAAATTAAAGTTTACTAAAAATATATCTTCCTAAGTCACAAAATTTTCAAGTTTATCTAAATAAATAAAAACACTGTTCAAGATCTGTATGATCGCCATTAAATAAATTGATTTACATACCAGAAAGACCTTCTGAAGATTTAAACTTAGTTTGTAAAATATTGTTTTATTTACTGTCAATTATGAGTACAGTTATAATTTGAGTAGTGACCTAACAGGATGATTTGAGGTTGTTTTTGAATATGAGTAGCATTTTCTACTCTCTTAAATGTTGGCCAACTGATAAACACAAATCAAGGACGTGGGGATTGCAAAATAAATACGCGGTCACGACTGAAGCTCTGAAGTATAACCCCAGGAGGATATTCTAGTCAAGCCGTCATACTATTAGTCTGCGTATAGACTATTACAGCTTCTTCGCTTCTTTATTAATAAACATTAGTTAATTAACGATTTACTGATAGAGCCATTTCCAAAAATTCGCCCTGAAACAGGACAAGTATTGCATTCACGTGTAACTCTACGTTACAATAACAAAATATTGTTTCCCTATCATAACGTTTTACTAAAATATTCTCTAAAGTATTTAAAACGTGTTAAGTTGTAAAACAAGTACAATATCAAATTATAAGGAAATGATAAATCACGTGTAGAATAAAGGTTAACATGACTGTTATTTTTGTAATAATAGTAATTAATTAAACAGTATTATTACATTATAAAATCTGTTATATAATTTTGTTGATAACTAAGTTTTGATGACATAAATACATAATTATATATATACAAAGAATACCTATATAAATAAATAAAGTCGTAAGCTAGTTGGTAATCTAATCTCAAAAACATTTTTTTTTTAAATTAATAGTGTAATACTTTCAGCATGAAATTTATAATTTAATTAGGGGACAAAGGGGTAAACTATTTAGTTTGTTTTAATGAGGTTGTTAGACGTGGGTTTATTATGTAAACAATGGAAGAATATATTGATTATACTTTCCCCTGAAAGTCAGGCTTTTATGATACGAGCCAAGTGAAACACAAGGGGTGGGTTGATATTTTTTTGAACCCTCATAACTTGGGTTTCGATAATACCAGATCTACAAAATTTTCGGAATATGATGTCAGTAGTGGACTCATTAAACATGTAAAGTTTCAATTACATATCTCTTATACTTTAGTTTTTATTGATATCTAAACCCCGACTTCGTCACAGACTTATTTTTGATCATCAAAATTCTTAGAGTACCTTCTGAAATCCTAGAAAACTGAAATTTGGTACTACAAGAACTGTTGTATAACAGAAAAGTAATAAAATGGGTATAAATAAATATACAAGACGGTAGCGGAACAATCAAGCCACATATACTGACTAAGGTGTAGAGTTTGGTAAAGTGAGGGCATATAGAGGTAGGTCGGGAGGGCGTGTAGTGTAAGAAGCTTGGCTCTATATTAGATCTGATAACTTTTTGACAGTGCGAGGTATATGGCCTCGTCTTGGCTATATTTTACATGAAAAACAAACTTGCTATGTAATATTTAAAAAATAATAATCAAGTTTTTAAATAGAGTGAGACTAGAGTGAGAAACTGAGAAAGTATTTATGATTTAAATCTTTAAAAAGACAAGCGACTCTACTCTATAATCTAAAGAACTGTTTAATTTTTCTTCATCGCTAGGGGAAAGACGACGAAGATCCTAAAATATAAAGCATCGTCATTCATAAAAAACTCTTTAAATGTTTAGTATTTTTAATGTTTTAGGTTTAAAAAATTAGATCATTATACATTGTTTTTTTATTCAATACCATTTCATTGTCTACTAGCCGACCCGCGCGTCTTCGTTCACGTGTTGCTCCGCGCCTATGGGTCGTAGCGAGATGTTAAATAGCCTAAGTAACTCCTTGTTACATCAGCTATCTGCCAGTGAAAGTCAACAATTGTAAAAAATGTTCTTTTGGTATATGTACCGTGTATACATCCATATGCACTTAGTAAAAAGCGGTTATTTTAATATTACAACCAACACTCCAATTAATATAGAAGTAAATGCGGGTCGCAACTCATACTCATATATCAACATAGAACGTATAAGATATATGTTATAGAAATTCAAATTGTTTATACGTAACTGGTTGTAAAAGTGGCGCTACATTGAGAGTGACGAAACGATTATTGACATAGTTAATGAGAGGACATCAATTTATCACTGTGCATATTTGAAAGACTTACTCATGTCAGATTGCGGCGCTGAAGGATACGCCACTGAAGTAAAAGAGTCAACATGATATAAACAGTAAATAATAAGTATTATTAGCATGATAATAACTGCTACTGCTTTAATTGCTTATAAAATTATAGATCTTAAAATAGCAACCAAAAAGTAAGGTAATTGCCGAATATTAGACAATTCAAGTGACAGTGACATGGTTAAACGTATTTAGCACTAGCCGACCTGCGCGACTTCGTTCGCGTGTTCCTCCGCTCCTATGGGTCGTAGCGAGATGTTAAATAGCTTAAGTTACTCCTTGTTACACCAGCTATTTGCCAGTGAAAGTCCCGGAAAAATCGGTCCAGCCATTTCAGAGATTAGCCGGAACAAACAGAGAGACAGATATAAAATAGTAAAAAATGTTGTTTTGATATATATACCGTGTATACATCCACACGCACTTAGTAAAAAGCGGTTATTTTAATATTACAAACAGACACTCCAATTTTATCTAATTGTATGGATTATATTTTAAAAGTTTGTGAATAAAATACCTTCCTTTATTTTCAAACAAAATTATGATAAGTAGGAATATATTTACTTTAATTTATTTTGTTTTCTCGTTTTATAATTATGTTAAGGTTTTTGATGTCTTCTTACGAGACAGAGAGAGAGAGACGTGTAGATGGTTAATGTATAATGCGTCAGTTTATAAAATATTGCATTGATTTTCTTATTTATTAATAATTATAAGTTAGAGTTTAGACCTATTGATATCAAATTGTAGGTTTGGCATTTTACACTATAATGGAACAAAGTACCGCCACATTTTCTGTAGAATAATCATGAAATATTTTTAATAAATCAGAAAATAGGCGTGGGTTGATTGTTTTCCAAATATTCATTAAATCACGAGGATAATCTAATTTAATATAGACAACTTAGCAGTCGTTTGTGTTTGATTCCCGTTAGAGATTAACGTACAATACAATAACCTGTAGGTTATTGTCCCTCGAGTTTAATCTAGATATTTTAACTGTATTGTAAATTTAGAAAAGTTAGTAGGTCGATTGATAACTAAAGCCATATAAAAATATTTACTTTATAGCCATTATAAATTCAAATAGGTAAATCCATTATTTCACACCTTTTATACACGTAAGATATATTTAAACAATCTACATAGAAATTTGGTTATTATTGTTTTTTATATTATAAAAAATGGTTTCACTTTACCTGTTAATGGCACAGTTCTTTTCAAATCTTTACGTAATAATTTTGATCACCATTTTAATTACAATATTTTTAATATAACTTATTTCGTTATAACACGAGAAGCGTGGGTGTTTTTGACCGCTACACTAAATATTTTAGAGTCTGCTTGTGCAACAAAGTCGTATGTGCGACAGTGATAATCACTTCGCAAGGCTTAGGTGTTAATTGTAAGTACTCACCAGTCGGCCTGATGTGTCTCTTCCGATGAGATTTCTGGTATGAACGTTCCGCCACTGAAATGGCTATGAACGATAATGAATGATATGAACTTAACACTACGCTCTCACGAAAACACTCTCAAAGAGTGTGAGAAGCTTACCTCTGCGACATGCTATATATCAACGACAGGCCTCGACGAGTCAACAAAGACAATCCGATAGCAAATACTACGCAAAACATGTAAACAATATTTGATTATGGATTTCAAATGTCGACTTGTAACGAATGCTTTTCCGGGGACCATTGATATGGAAACTATTGACTTACACCTTTCATTAACAAATACAATCATTTATTTATCTTAGTTGACGATTACTTTGATTAGTTGACGTTAACTAGAAATTTTACGGGATAATAAATTTTATACACAATAATTTTTAGGGTTCCGTACCTTAAAACAATAAAAGGAACCCTTATAGGATCACTATTGAGCCGCATGTGGGCCATACTTACCCCCTCCCTCTCCCATTCCATTAATGCAGCAGATCTAGTGGACTCTCGGCTTTTGGTCAGGTTACGCTGAAACCGCAGCATTTTTTTCTTCACTCCCCCCCACTTTATATTCGAGGATGCAACGCATCGACATAGCAAGGGAGTATCTCTTGTTTTGCCGATGTTCATGGGCGATGGTGGCCACTTACCATCAAGTGGACCATCTGCTCGTTTGCACCTTAACTACTATAAAAAAAAACTATGTTATCCGTCTTTTTTTTACATACTATAGGTTGGCGTTTGACCGAGCCTTGCCTGATTTAAGCAATCACGCGGTCTAGGATGGTCTTCTGTCGTCGTCTGTCTGTCAAGACCCTTTTTCTCAAGAACGCGTGGGGGTATCAAGTTGAAATTAATATCAAATACTCGGCACTTCGTACTGGCAAAAAATCAAACTAAACCTAAAGCATTGAAAAGATATAGTTGTTAATGTAGTTACTCACAAAATTATATGGTACATTCCGGTGACCTAGAATCATGAAGCAAGGTCTCATAGTACAAATAAAGAAAAAAGAATTAACATTTGTAATTTACTGGCTTCCTCATCAGAAAAATAACTTTTTTTGACTGTCTATTAAGACCCTCTTCCTCAGAAACACGTAAAGGTATCAAGTTGAAATTAATATCAAATATTCAAGTCTTTAGTATCTCGGAGCTGTAAAAGCACATCGTACACGTTGCTTAGCAACGGATTGGTCGGCGTGCGAAGTGAAGTCTCTTAAAATGTAAAATATTTTCAAACGACTTCAAAAAAAAGAGGTCCTATATTCAGTTGTATGTATTTTTTATAATAATTAACCGATTTCTCCGTCAATGTTTATTTGTATACATTAAACTTGCTTTCATTCCACCATATCAGAAGCAAGGTCATATAGCATATGTGTAGGGAATAAAACTAAATTTCTCGCTACATAACATATATTGTATATTTTTAAGATACTTATCGTCGACCTAGTATCATAAAATTTGGTTAGAAGCAAGGTGTTTCAAAACATTTTGAGGAAATAATGTAAAAACCGTAAATTTACATAAAACGTTTTGTTACAATCGATAAGTGACGGCCATGTGTGTATCCGGACAATAGTTTTCTGACGGCAAAATTAAGTGCGTCCCTTAATTTAAATTGTACGGAACCGTATGTACGCGATTTCACACGCACTTGCCCGATTCATTTTTAATAAGACAATTATAAATATATAATTGCAACTATATTAGTCGCAGATTTCTACTATAACTATTAATTAAGTTTAGGTGTGTCAGAAAATTAGAGCATTATTGAATGACTGAGCGAATGATGTAAGATTAAATAATAGTGCTCCCGACTTTACATAAATATGAATATATATGAAACCACAATGAATATAATTTTACCCAGATTACGATGCAACATTTTTTAAAGTGAAACTTGAAAGATGTGAATAATTTTAAAAGATTAAAGATGATGTATGTGCAGAATGCACATGACGTGAGCTAAGAATGATTTTCTTTGTTTTTTCATGTTACATGTCTGGGTCAACACAATGTCAAAGATTTTTATTCAATTTCAATACTTTTGAACATCAAAACTTTTTGATAAGAAGTTTTGAAAGAGGTGAACTAATTAAATCGCTGCGATCTTTTTCAATTTTTTTTATTGTTACTCAAATTTTATTTAAATTAGAGGGATAGGATATTTTCAATCCTACCAGGATGGTGCTGAGGAATAATTTCATTCTTTTAAGCGAGGCGAAGGTGGATCAGCAAGTATTTTGTAGAGTTTTATATATTTTGAATATAGTAGGAATTAATAGTGAAATTATATAGCAAATAAATAAAAAAAGTGTTATTATTAACACACTTAATTAAAAGATATCTTTGATAATAACTATACGTCACACAACACACAAAGAATTGCCGAGATTAAGTTCTTATATTATTTAAAATCTATTAGTATCTCTAAAATTTTATACGAAATATTTATAGAGTGATTTACTCTACTTACATTGTTTGGACAGAGAGATGTACATAGCGATAAAATGAGAAAGATCCAATGATGCTAATTTAATTATTCTATGCTTACGTAAGTGTACAATTATAATAGTAAAAACACTTATCGCCGCCCCCCCGGCTTCGCATGGGTGCAATTTACCACGTATAAGTACTCAGATTTAATAAAAAAACATATTTTATAATTATCCCGCAGGAACTCTAAATTTTTCCGGGATAATAAGTAGCCTAAATGTTAATCCAGGTAATAAAGTACCTGTGTGCCAAATTCCTTTGAAATCCGCACAGTAGTTTTTGCGTGAAAAAGTAACAAACATACTCACAAACTTTCGCGTTTATAACGTTAGTAAGGAGTAATGAAGTAAGGATTTTTAAATTCGAGTAATTTAATGATTAGTAATGCCTCAAAGTAAGTGAGCTTGTTAATTTTTATAAATTATTTTAATAATTGTTACAAGAACTAATTATGCAAAAAAATTATTTGTTTCTAGAGCTTGTAGCAGTTATAATGATAAGTTTTTTGAATTATGATATTAATATCAAACATATAAAAAAATATTTAATCTCTTATCTACGTATATATAGGTAGTGTTTGTTGCCCCTTATATCTTGTCTTATTTTTTTTCTTGTAATTTATAATCATTTACAAATTTTTAATTTTTGGTAATTTCTTGTTTTATCGTATTTTTTTTTTGCTCTAATTGTGTTACGTATAAGTGGAAACTTTATGTGTGTATACTTTAGTTATAATTTTAGTTTGTAAGAGATATTTCACTGTTTGTTCCCCAAATATTATCAAAATAAAATAAAATGAAACACACATTTTTGTAAACAAGAAAAAAGGATTGTAAAAGTACCTATATTATAATTGTTTTGTAACATTACTTATTTGTGATTCTCCTGATTAAATAATCTTTAAAAAAGTTAAATTTTTTTTATAGTACATGATAACAAAATATTGTCCCAAAGTTTGGCATAGCAGGATCATTTACCATCAGGGAGTGAGTCTCTATCTCATGTTTCCATCATCATACCAGTTCAAGAGTATTATAGCGTTGCATTGGTGTTTAATATTTGTATAGGCAAATATTTGAAATTTCAGTGTATGTAATTGGAAGCCAGAAAATGGCTTAGCTTGTTTTGCAAACTCTGATTAACAACTTACATAAATATAAAAACAAAGACTCACAAATTTTCACAAGTTTTCTATATTTTCTTCTACAATACATTCTACTAGTTTTATACGTAATAAACCCGTAGTTAAGAGCAACAGTAAGTCAATGATCGTAAGAGTATATTAAAATTGTCATCCGCTGGGAAGCAGGTGATTAATAACGAATACGTTCACTGATCGGCGATCTAGGTCAATTTGTCTTTTGAATCTTCATTTATCTGTATAGTAGAAGGTTAGTAATTTTACGAAAGTCTAAGGTTAGGTAAATAGATCTTTACATGAAGGTGAGTTTTTATTGTCAACCGATTAAAATGCAACACGAAATTTATGGCGTTAAATTTTGTAAACTACTATCTTTTAATGTTTCTAATTTCTATAACAAACTTAAAGTTAAATAATTGGATGTCCATTAAACCATTTCTTCTTACAGAGCTATATCTATTTTAATTTGTTAAGGTATGGAGTATTGTAAAATTTTATTTTTCATTGTAGATGAAACTCTATTTATTTTGCTTTTTGAAATTGTATCATGATTATTGTACAACGTATTTTACCCTTTATTTCATTTTAATTACACCAACGTAACAATTTATAACAAGACAATATATAATCTTTGTTCCTATAGATTTGTGCCAGTTGTCAAACGAAGCTCGCCTGGTGACTATCGTGGTTGTAATGCAGGGACTCTAATGTAAAGGATATTGTGAGCGTGATAGTTGCTCGGTTTTCCGTCTAATGTATATATTATTATTGTACTTTCATGTTAGTGTGTACTCGCTGTATATTACATAATATTTATTTTCAATTTTAATTATTAATTTTTATTACAATTTTTTACAATTTTGGCTTGACTTACATTTTTTTTTAATTATTCAAAATATACAGATGAAATTGAATATATATCACACTTATTTGATGACAAATTATCATATGAGCTAAAACAAATATTAATACTTAATAGATAATATTTTTATAATATTTTAAGTATCAAAGCAAGCTTAAATCATTATCTTTTGAACGTGTTGGCAATTTTAAGTTCCATGTAAATAAAGTGGGGCTGATGGTTAGGTATTAACTGCTTAACAATATATTTGCATGGATTATATTTAACGAAAACAGATGTTTAAGTTTATAACTACTTCTATTTAGTCAATCATAAAATTTAATGAAGTACTACACAAAAATTATAAAAAACTAAAAGGAAATTTTTTGTTATATTCTTGATTTAATTTACGGGACTTTTATACTAATATGTATTTCGTACCTTTTTTTTACCTGAGGGAGGAAGCTAGTTTCGACGAGAGCTGAATAAGAAAACCGTATCGTGTCGGTGCGAATGATATTCTTTTCTATTACCTCAAAGAGAGATAAACAATAGAGAAAGAGAGAAAAAATAGGGAAATGAAAGAAAGACAAAGAAAGTGAAAATAGAGAGAACTTATGAGAGAGAAAAGAAGAGAAAGAGAAATAAAAAAGAAAGATGGAAATATTGTAGATTCTATCAATAAAAGATTTTTTAAATATGTAGATCAGTACAAACAAAATGGCGATGTTCAAATTAATTACAAAATATGGCAACATATTTAAACTATTGGATTAAAGTAGCTTTCTGTCAGTATTTTTTTAAAATAGAATCAGTACAAATAAAATGACTATGTTCCGTAAAATAAATCAGATCTAAAAAAATCTGAAGTCCCATAGACATCTATTCCCACTACAATGGGGGTCGTAGTCCTGTGTTGCCAAGTTAATATTTAAAACCTCCCTTTAAATAATTTAATAACGCTTACTTGATCAAATTATTCTAATTATATTTAATATCGATATTTTATAGTATTAATATTTTTACAAAACCTAACAAATGGGTGATAGGAATTTAATATATAATGACTTCAAGAGAGTGTGTGTCTGTCTGTTACAAGTGATAGGCATATCACTGAGTCCCGAAATAGCGTCAAAACATTGCTTATAATTTAGAAGAAACTATCAAGGAATTTTCTAAAAATGAAAAATTTAACTATAAAACTTTTATCTATACTAATATTATAAAGCAGAAAAGTTTGTTCGAACATGATTATCTCTGGAACTACTGGTACGAATTGAAAAACTCTTTGTGTCTGTTTTCCCATTTATTAAGTAATGCAAGTATACGCTATATAATATCACGTTCAGATTCAACCTATAGAAGCAAAACATAAACGAAAAATGTTGCAGAAACAAGAAAAATTAATTCCAATTTTGCTGCTCTTCCGTTGCGTACGGTACGTAATTTGGGTTATCCCCTAACAAAGGAGGTTTCAGTAGTTCCTTTAGTATTGTATTAGGTATAGGTGCCTACGCCCCACTCTCTAACGCTCTCTCTCGTTCTCTTATGTGACCCAAAAGAAGTCACGCGGTTCGGCAAGTACCCTAATTTTATTTATTTTTTTATGCACTAACTTATCTCTGATAAATCTCTATCAGCAAAATGGTAACATAGGTTTGAAAAGTTAAACACGTGGAAATAAAATTAATGAGTATGTTTGATAGGAATAATGTTTTTTCAGTCTTAGTAAAAGTATTGACAAAATATCATTTTGGAGGATCCCATAACAGTATATGAACTTATAAAATATTGCTTTAAAATGAAAAATTTTTAGGATCTGAAGCTCAGTGAAGGAAACGCGCTCAACTACTATGTTCCGTCCTTCTTTATTACACTAAATAAAACGCTTGTATTTTTCTTTTGCGCAACTTTGCATGCTCCGAATTAGGGATTTTATGGAGCATCGTAACCGTAACCGAAACATTCGGATATCCGAAATAAAAAAATTCCGTAATCGTAACAGAATCCGATATAACAGTTTCGGATAGGAGCCAGTCTAAATGATGCATGTTATGAAAAGTTTTTTCGAGTTCGAGCCAGCCGACAAATAGCCCCCTAGCCACACGCCTCCCTTGCATTGTTTATTATTAATTGTTCATTACTAGTCGGTTATTGTGAGATTACGTTACATGATACATTTAAAAACTTACTTGTGTGCACTTAGAGGAAAATGATTAATAATTTTTATAAATTATTAATAAATGTTTTAAATATTTCAGGCAATTGTGTATTAAGTCTAATGTAATTTGTATTTTTTTTAATTAAGTAAATGCACATTCCGCAAAATGTCAAGTGTGGTAAAAACTTTATAGGTTTTAACTCTTTTCCGTGAAAAGTTCCGAAACTATCTGAAACTAACGGATAATCCGAAATAATTTCATATCCGAAACCGATATAATATTATTCCTTTATCCGTATCCGTAACCAGAGCCGAAATTTAATATCCATAACATCCCTGCTCCGAATTGTAAACTTTAACTCCTGGCAATGGTATTTCATGAACTGTTTATTACAGGCAATACTATATAGTTTTACTTTGGGAGCTCGAGGGCGACTTTTTAAAAATTAAAAATTAATTATAAAATTATACAAGTGAGTTTATTGAAGGTTGACAAAGGAATGAATTAAATCTAAACTTAAATAACTACAGGGCAACATATCGCCCACCGAGAACATCTTATCTTATTCTAAGAATTCACTAGACGCACGGATATGGGCTAGACGCCTAGTCAGCGGATCTAGTGAATAGGACAGGGCCGGGCTCAGGTCGCATGACTTCTCCCCCCTGAGATTCGAGATTATCCGAAATTACATGTTCTGGAGAATCTCGAAAATTACATGTATAACCTAATTTTACCAAATTAATATAGAAGATAACTCCTCCGAAAACTACTATAATTAAATATAACACAATCGTCCAAACACTGACACTGTTTACTCTCACTATTTCATCTTCACTTTTGGCATTGAATTTTATAGAATTAGTTATCTCTTGTATATTTTCCAGATCCATATCTTTTAGTTCTACGGGTTTTCCTTGCTTCATTTTTATTTCACTTATGTGAGGCAGGTTCACGGTTGGCAGTCTTACGTAATCCATTTTCATTATCTTGTGGGGGTGTGATTTTAATGAATATTTGTCTATTTTTACTTCACATGCATCTTCTACCGTAACTATGTATGTTCCTTGAATGTTCCTTTGGTACACATCGTTAGGACAGAAACTCCTAATTATTGAATTTTCCTCGGAAAACACGATCCATCGGCTAGCTTGAATGCGCTGGACAAGGACACCCTTATATCTTACAGATATTAATGTGCATGAAGTAATATTTTTAGCAAATTGCATCAATTCTGAGATGCAAGTGTCTTCATTAATTTTTCCAATGTTCGAGACGTCTCTGAAGCAGACGAAGTTATTGATATCCGTTTGCTGGCATGGTGTAGACAAAGGCTCAGAGGTAAGTCCTTTCACTAATAGGTAAGGATACTTTGGAAGGATAATATAAGTCTTATGATCATGGAGTATGGGAATAGGATACAATTTATAGTATACATATGTTTCTTTATACACTAACGGAATTTCCATAACAAAGGTTAACTGATTTTCTTTAATAAATGACACATACAAATGGTTTGTTCTATTTTCACAAGATTTTCAGGCCTAGCAGAGAAAATTAATCTTTCGGTAAGTTCAATTTTATTCAGTAAAATTAAGAGAGTATCTGAGTTTATTATAGAATAGTGTAGAGTTTCGAGCTTGCTGAAGGCCATTGCTGTTTCTACTTCATTTAATTTTATTATTATCATTTGAAAATTATGTAAAATCATGGAATACACATTGATTATTATATTATTTAAATAATGTCTCTGTTCTGTTTCTTTTAACTTATCTAATCCATTTTGAAACTCTTTTAATTTAAGATCAATTTGTAAAACATTATCCTTAATATTTCGTGAGATATTATACAGATTTTGAACTACCTCGGAGACCAGGGTTAGCTTATTTTTCAAAAACTCTTGCTTAGACTGAACATTCTCTATGAGGTTGTCATATTTAATTGCATCTTCGTTATCTAAGTTTCCTGAAATAATTTTTATAATTGAACCCAATGGGTTAATAAGACCTCTTTTCACTCTATATCTAGGCAATATCTGCTTAATTTTATTTATCGTTAAATTCATGGCAAATTCGGTTTGTGATTTATAGTCGGAAAATAAAAGAAAGTTATCTTCTATAATTCTATTAAGGTCATTAAACCTAGCTATATTGACGTTAATATCGTCGCATATTAAATTTAAATCTAATCTCTTAATAATTGTCCATTTTTCTGAACTAATGACAGCTGTTCCTTCCTTTACAGGCAACACACCGGGATTACCTTCCAGAGACTGCAGTTGAAGGGCCTGGATCGCTGCAGCTAGGGCCAACCACAAGACTGGGACGATCCTGTGAAGGACGTTTTATGTCTTTAATGGGGATCTTAGTCTCGCGATTCTTTGTTGCTATCTTTACTACATTCCTATCTACTTCACCTATAACCTTGCCTTTATCATATCTAGGTTTATCTTTACCTCTTCTTACATTTGTTCCCCTATAATAGATATCATCATCAGGTTTAATGTTAAAATTAGTCTCACCACCTTCTCTGTTTTGAATATTTTCCTTTATTTGTAACATTTTATTAGTTAAATTTTTATAAAGAAATTTAGTTCTTTTCTTATGGTCACGTATCAAAACTTGCATATATTCTCTATCAAAATTTACGTTAAAGGGACTTGTTGATTCAGTATGCCCAAATACCACTTCAAATGGTGTTAGTCCTATCACAGAATGAATGCTATGATTGTAAGCTAATAAAGCAAAAGTCATCACTGATGCTGCATCTGTTAGCTTACGTTCATACTTCGCTAACCTATAAGTTTCTGTTATCGTGGAGTGAAATTTCTCTATGAGACCCATTGAATTAGGGTTGTTGGGGGTGCCTAAATGTAATTCTATTTTATAAAAGTCTAAGAGTTCTTTAATGAGTGCGTTATTAAATTCTGATCCTGAATCTGAACTAATTTTAGTAGGTGTCCCGTAAAAAGAAAAGTATCTAATCAAAGCTCTGACCACTTCTGGTGCAGATTTGTTGGGAATCTCAAAAGCCTGTCCTAATTTACTGAAGGCATCTATAACTGTAAGGAATGTCTTTCCTTCAATTTTAAATAAGTCTATAAATATTTCTTGAAAAGGTTTGTTCTGTGTTTGAGTTAACTGGATTTTAGGCTTAATTGGTTTTCTGTCGTATTTTAACCTTTTACATGTTTCACATGAATTGATAATTGCGGCTACTGTTATATCCATGTTATGCCAAAAGTATGTTCGTTTAATATGTGCTACGGTTTCTTTAATTCCTCTGTGACAATTTTTACCTATGTGATATTTCTCTATTATTTCCTTTTGTTCGTCCTCATTTTCCACATACACAACTCGTTCGGTACATTCCAAGATATTTACTGTTCCCTTCTTGAACAGTGTTAAAACGGCATTTGTAAACTCTAATCTATGCTGCGGATTTTCAAAATAGATAAAGTATTTTATTTTAGTACGGATGTATCTCTTCAAAAAGTCTTTTATTAAATCAGGTCTTTCTAATGGCAAATGCACTTCTAAAATCTTTTGTTTTATGTTAGAAATATTCTTGATAGCTATTTCATCCCTAAACCAAGTGTGAATTAAAATTTGGTTCGGTTTAGTATCGACGGCTTCTTTTAATATAGGGATTCCTTTGGAATCCATGTTATGTGCAGAATGAATAGTTTCAGATCCTACATGTGATTCTGTTTCAGATGCTGTAATGGTACCACTTGAAGGTCCTGGAATTGAATAGGGTGAACGCTTACGTTTGGGTCTACTTCCTGTGCTTTCTGAATCTGATGAGAGTGATATAGGTTTTTCTGAATTTGGTGAAATAGGGATTGGACTCCTATTCCTACTTAATTTAGATATTTCCTCTGTAATTTCTTCACACTGCTTTTGAATTTCCAAATCCTTTTCATCTACATTTACTTGTACTGAACTGTTATCTTTAATATTTTTTCTTAATGCATTTATCTTGACTCTTGATAGAGCGTCAGCGTTGGTGTTTTGACGGCCGTTTTTATATATTACGTCGTAGTCGTATTCCGCTAACCGTAATCGCCATCTCGTGATTTTACTGTTGGGTTCTTCGAACGAATGTAACCATGAAAGTGGCCTATGATCGGTATAAATGGTGAACTTTTTACCGTAAAGATATGGGCGAAAATGTTTAATGGCCCATATTATAGCAAGTGCCTCCTTTTCAATGGTACTGTACCTACTTTCAGCCTCATTAAGAGTCCGTGACGCATATGCTACAGGACGATCACTTCCTACTGGTCCTTGTGACAATACTGCACCAATAGCGAAGTTTGAAGCATCTGTTGTCAATAAAAATGGTTTCTCAAAATCCGGATATTGTAACAGCGGTGCGTTTGTTAATAATTCTTTACATTTTTCAAATGATTCTACATATTCCTTATTAATTGTTATACCACGATTTTTCTTTAAACAAACTGTTAAAGGTCGTGTGATTTTAGCGAAATCCTTGATAAATTTCCTATAATACCCAATTAAACCGAGGAAGCTTTTAATTTCAGTTTGTGTTTTTGGCAGAGGAAACTTCAGAACTGCATCTATCTTGTCGTTATTGGGTTTTAACCCTTCTCGCGTTATTGAATGCCCTAAATATAGAACTTCTTTCCTTAAAAACTCGGATTTATCTAGCTGTATTTTTAAATTTGTTTGCCTGAGTTGTTCAAATATCTTACGTAATTTTTCTATATGTTCTTGAAGGCTTGATGAAAATATAATTATATCGTCCAGGTATACTAAACAATGCATTCCTATTAGTCCTCGTAATATACTATCCATGACTCTCTGGAAAGTCGCAGGAGCCGTTTTCAAGCCAAAGGGCATGCGTCGGAATTCAAAGTGACCTGCCTGAGAGCTGAAAGCAGTTTTCTGTCTATCAGCTTCACTAATTTCGATTTGGTGATAGCCGCTAGCTAAATCTAACGTGCTGAAATAATTGGCTTTACCTAATTTATCGAATAGATCGGATATATTTGGCAACGGGTATTTATCGTCGATAGTCATGTCATTTAAACGTCTGTAGTCTATAACCATTCTGTACTTTTTCTCTCCAGACGCGTCCATCTTTTTAGGCACAAGGTGAACGGGAAAATTCCAAGGAGAAAAAGACTCTTGGATAACATTGTCTTTGAGTAATTTGTCAACTTGTCTATTAATTTCGTCGTTTACGGTCTGTGGCTGTCTGTAAGGTTTTAAGTATATTGGTTCTTCATTTTTTGTCCTAATATGGTGTTTTACTTTATTTGTGAAAGTTAATGGTAATTTGTCACAGTAGAAAATGTCTCTATATTCGTAACATAAGTCACTAATAGCTTTCTTTTCCTCTGTGTTCATATGGTCAAGTCTTAATTTGTTTAAGTTTTCCTTCAAATAGTCATCGATGTCAAGGTCGTTTTCAGATACTGCGTTGATTTCACATGTTTGGGGTTCGTATGGAGTAATTGGAATTAATTGGTTAATTGTCAAACATACAGCTGTATCTAAAGAATTCTGTATAATAGTATGAGCTTGACCCTGGGTGCAATTAACAAGTGCAGAAGGCATTCTAACACCTGGTTTGAATGTACGATGTTCTATTATTCCTGTACCATTATTAAGGTCCGTCGGTAGAGTTACCATGGTTTCAGATCGCGGTTCTAATTTAACTGTAATTTGGGGATTATACACAATAGGAATGTCAACATTACGAGTCCTTAATATCTGATTTTTCATGTCTATGTTAGCGTCAAGTTGTGATAATAGATCAGATCCTATAAGTCCATCATAGTCCTTGTCTACTACATATATGTAGAAAGTGTGTGAATCTGAAGTTTTAAAGATTTCAGAGAGTGGAATGTAAATTGCCTCATCGTGTAAACTTCGACCATGTGTGCTTATTACTTCGAAAGGAACTGAAAACTTATACTGCTGAAAATATTCATTTGCCTTTTTAGGACTTATAAAAGAGCGAGAACTTCCTGTATCTATCATAAATTTTGAATTAATTTCTGGTAAATAAATGTAGGGAAGCTTTGCAAAATTTTCACAATTTAAATTTATTAATTCGGTGGATTCATGTCCGAGGCTATTTGATAAAAATTTTCATCTGTAATATCATTATTAACTTGATCTGCGACTTCCTGACCTTCATAAGTTTCGTTATAATAATTATTATCTGCGTCCTGAACATAATAACAATCATCATCCGTCTGAGGAGGTGAATATACTTGTAGCTCATTATGGTGAGCCTGATTACGAGCAGGTAATGCAGTGCGCATAGTAACATCAGTGTCCATTTTTGGATTCTTTTGCTGTACTGGTGGTATACCGAATTTAAACTGATGTTGAGGGTTAACAGGTGGTCTGTAGTATTGTTGGCCTTGGCCAAACGCTGGTCTATAACCTTGAGGAATTTGTGGGGTATTGAATCTGGGTTGAATATTCGGCGGTCCAAATTGAGGTCTTCTCTGATTATTATGATGTATGCCAAATTTGAACTGCTGATTACCAAAATTAGGTTGCTGTTGAACCTGCGGGCGGATTTGATTAGGTATACCAAATCTGAATCCCTGGTTCTGTTGAGGGTTCGAAGTAATAAATGGTTTAAGACCAAATTTCTCTACATAAGGGTTACTAGTGTTAGCTGAAGGCTGTGAAAATTGTTTTTGAACTAATGGTCTTAACATTCTATTACGTTGTTCATACTGAAATTTGAAGTTTACTTCTTCAAGAACAATGCTGAGGGCATCTTCAAGTGTATTAGTGCCCTTGAGCCTTACTATACGAATTAAATCCTCAGGTAAATTATATAGAAATACGTTCAGTGCCATATTATCATATATAGTTATTTTACTTCGCCTAATATGATCATCTGTTAAAAGATTAACCTTCGCGAATAATGTGCTCTTAACCTGTTGTATACGGTTACAAAAATCTAAATAGGATTCGTTATTTTTAATCCTTAATGTTTCTAATTGAATAGCAATGCATTCTTCCGAACGCGGATCTCCGAAGTGTTGCGTTAAAACAGATTTTAATTCAGCCCAGGATTCTATATCTGGCCTCTCACTAATTAAGTGGGCCGCTTTACCGATTAATTTACTAGAAACTACATGAAAAACGTATAAATCCTGTGCTGGATTATTTTCCCTCCTATAACATCTTATAACATATTCACATTTTTTTATATATAAATTTAAAAGCCTTTCATCTCCATCAAACTTAGGGATAATTGACGATATTTCTTGTGGAATTGAAACAAGAGTTGTAGCCATTTCTACCATCTTACTTAAATACAATATAATATAAAATGTAGTATAACGTATTACCGATTTTAGTGCAATACAATTAAAATAAAATAATATTAAGTACTACGAGTAATTGCCGATTTCTGTGCAATTAATTAAAATTAAAATATCTAACTCTATATACGTAACTAATAAAACTAACTCTACATATAATTGCCGATTTTTAGGCAATCAATTAAAATAAAATATGTAACACGATGTACGCTACGTGTAATTACCTATTTTCTGTGCAATTACCTTGAAAATCAGTTAACCAGTAATTAAGAGGTAATTTTGGACCTCTACAATCTAGTTTAATACAAATAAAAAGGAATAGATTATGGAAACAAGGAATAGTGAATTTGGACTACTCACAAGCCATCCATACTCCTCCAATGATGATCCCTTTGCACTCACTTGTCTTCGCCGCGCGTCCCGAAAACTTATTTCTTTGGTTCGAGGATACCGATCTACTTTTTCCGCGCTTTTCGCCCAAAACCCGATTTTTGAGTTTTTACGAATGGCAAGCAACACGGCCGTAGAATATACGGTATCCTACCGGCTGCGCCAGTTTTACTTTGGGAGCTCGAGGGCGACTTTTTAAAAATTAAAAATTAATTATAAAATTATACAAGTGAGTTTATTGAAGGTTGACAAAGGAATGAATTAAATCTAAACTTAAATAACTACAGGGCAACATATCGCCCACCGAGAACATCTTATCTTATTCTAAGAATTCACTAGACGCACGGATATGGCCTAGACGCCTAGTCAGCGGATCTAGTGAATAGGACAGGGCCGGGCTCAGGTCGCATGACTATATAATCGCGTTTGTTATTAAATAATCTTTATTTTGATATATATTTTGATTGGTAAACAAGTAGGTGAAAGTTGCTAAAAAAATTAATTAATAATTTTTTTATTAAGGATAGCTATGAACATATTATTTTGATAGGCAATACATGCATACATAAGATGTATTGGTCTATGTATGAAATTTGATAAAAAAATGTTTTATTCGTTAAACAGGTGAAGGTCCATGTATACTCGGATCCCGTACTATATAGGGAAATAAACTATAGATTAATTCATATGAGATATAGTTTATTTGAGTTTGCGCTGATTACAATATAGTTGGTAGTTATATTCAATTCACATGCAGAACAATTGAACTATTATTTAATTTGCTGTGCCATTCATTGGGCTTTGTCGTTACGGTTAATTATTCAGTGCTACTTATGTAGTACCGATTCTGATAGTCATAAACATTTTAAAAAATCAAAAATCGTACTAAATAAATAAATTGTATATACCGTTAGATTATAATCTATCGCGATATTGAAAACTGTCGAAAGATACTTTTTACAATTTACAGTTTTTCAGTAGATTATAATCTACCGAAGTGAAACCGTCAAATTGTAAGGTAAAATATTAAAAATTTTGAAAGAGCAGGAATATTATCTTAAGGTCTTCTGTGACTTCTTCGACGCTACGGGAAGGGTAGTCCCTTCGCCCTTGCATAAATCGCCACCGCTTTCTATATACACTCTAGGGGTAGGACAGAAAAGTACTGCGTGAACGTTAGGATGAATACAATGCTTTGATTAATCCATTCTAATTTTTTTTCTATTTCAAAATTTCTTTAAAATCTCTACGATGCAATGTTTATATAAAATTGTTTTTGTTGGATTTATTTTGATTCAGATGAAAAATTCATAGTATCTAGTATTTGTTAAAGATAAATGTCAAAAAAACAACGTGTCTCGTTCACTTTGCAACTTTCGTAGTTAAATGAAATAATCGTAATTTATATGTATTCTATCCATATGGAGACAATAATTTATTACTCTGTTATACGTAAAAACGATGCTGCTAAAAAAGACATGCACTATTATTTTATGGCAGATAAGGTGCAAACGGGTAGATGGTCCACCTGATGGTAAGTGGCCACCATCGCCCATGGACATCAAGATGTGACGGTCGCAAGCCAGCCGGGGAACAGATCCCCTACCACCAAGAGGGTTCTGGGTTACTCGGCTTTTACGAGATGCTCTCCCAACGGCAGAGGGGAATAGTATTCTAACCCGTCACCTCACGGGTAAACGGCACTATAAAGCCTTTTTGTTTTGATTGTAATTCAATTAAACATGTAAATTCTATCAAATACCTTTATTATAATAGATGAACATCTAAACTTCAAGGCTCACATTCGCGCTGTGTCAAAACGTTTTAGAAAAATTATCCACATTATGTCATTGCTTCGTGAATCCACAAATGAATACACATTACGTTTAGTATATCAAGGATTGTGTCAATCTCTCATAAACTATTACAATACAATATGGGGAAGCGCCAGTAAGACACATCGTTCAGTAATTAAAGTAATGTTAGGTAAACCTAGAAGATATCCTACCGACTTACTATATAAGGAAAGTGGTCTACTATATCAAAAGTCATTACTCAAATCTCCTACTCATGAAATATTGCTAAATAAACGAGTTTACCGAGTACCTGTTCCAAAAATAGTTTCATCCTTTGCAAAACGTTTTAAAAAATTTTGTCATACCCAGCTATTTAATAAATTAAACGAAAAATGAAAATTCATACACCTGACTAATAATCAAGCTAAATTAGAGTTAAAAAAGTGACTCCATGAACAATCATACGATAGCATAGAAAATTTATTCAATTTTAACACCCTTTAGAATATAATTCTATATGTATTTATGATAGTAAAGATATTTATGTACGTGTGTATGTAGTATATATAATATAATACATTCCCCTCTGATTCGTTTTTAACGTAATCGAAACAATTTTACTCACAGGATAATAAATTATTTCTTCTTCTAACCATAAGCAAACTCAAGCTCCTATGATACAGGATTACCTAGTTTAGGTGTCAATAGTAATGCTATGTATTAAAATCTTGCTATTTATTTTTTTTATTAATTATTTTCAGTGGTTAATAAACAATTTCATTTCATTTCAACTAACTTATTCAAGAAAGCGATGATAGGCTAATCTTTAAGACTCCGGTACTAGTAATCTTTGAGGTAGTTTGATGTCTTTTGGTAAGTAAGGTAGAATATGGAATAACCCCTTCTCATTCCGAGATACGACGTCTCTCAGCAGTGGGCTTTTAATGATAATAAACTTATTTACATTAAAGAGGCATTTTTCATTTCTTTCGTTATGTAGAATTATAATTTATGTACCAAAACAGAAAGACAAAAAGGAAATATTTTTGATGTGAAAACTTCTTTAGCGGCGATATACACTTTTTTGGGGTGGGTAAAAAATTTTAAACTCGCGTCAGGACACGTGACCTGATCGAAAATTCGTAAGATTATGGACGTAAGTTGATTTTTCTGAGATAAACTTTGTAATGTAAAACAATTGTAATAGTTCTGAAGTGTTGAATTTTTTAAGTAATATAAATTGTCATGTTTCTGTACGATAGCGCTATAGATGAATATTTTATTTGAACACGTAAATGATAGTACTTTTATACTGATAATAAATAAAGCAATACGTGTGAAATTATTCCCTAACCATACCAAAATATTTAAAAATGCACAACGTTAATTCACGTTTCCACTTCTGCCGGCATTCCCCCGGTGCCTGTTTAGTGTCAAAGTGACATTGTAAGTTGTTGTTTAACATGTATCGAGGCTGCACTCGAGGCGACAAGCGACAGATCAAGCAGCAGAAAATTGACGCTCCGGCAATTTATCAATAACGACAGTATAAAGTGTTCCGGCTCGGCTCGGGCTCCGGTGACGCGATTTCGGCCATCATCATACGACGCAGACAGCAACGCTTGACTCATGGTAAGCTTACGTCTCATCCTATTCACTCGCAGCCGCTAACACTTCCAGAACTATTTAAGTAACGTGTAAATTATTCCGCAATATTTTATATTGAGTGACTCATATCTAGGGTTGCCAAATAAACTACTCGTTAAAATCTACGAATCAGGTAAGTTAAGTAAACCCTAAACGTAGGATGTATGTAAAGATATATGCTTTTAACCTGAACATATTATACATTTTTCTACAATTTTAGACTAAATTAAACTTTCTAATTCAACGACAAATCTTCTTAAACTATTGTCCCCAATAAATGCAATACATTTAGACATTACATGTTACATTCATAGTTTAGTTCATTTTTTTTTTAATATTGTTACCTATTGCGTTATACAGCAGTTTAATTAAGGCATGTGCACAAAATATTTAAGATAAAGATAAGATAAGATAATCATCCAAATCATCAAATCATCAAATCATCAAATTTAAAAAATAATGTAAGTGGAAAAGATATACAATGAATTTACAATCAAATAAACTTTTAATAATAAACATGTACAACTTTTTATTTAAATTATGCCGACAATAAAAAACGCACCATAACGTATATTACTTGTAATCAAACTTTTATTAATTCTAAATAAAATGGTACTCGGTAACTTTTCTGAAAAATAGATTGCTAAATGAAATCATGCATTTTTTACCTTTGCAAGCGTACAGTTACAGAAAACTCAGCAAATTTTCATCACAATGGGATGAATGGTACAGAAACGCATAGAGGACAAACATACAATGAAACATTCATTTTTATTTCCATAGATTACTCGTTTTCAGGTAATTAACCAATCGATTCAATCAACAAATAAATTATCTACATTATAAAAATAAAAATTGCATTGAAGGAAAAGTGTTACGATTTACTTTCCAATCAATTTTTAGTAACTTTGCATTATCCTAAAATATTTTCAAAATTAATTAACAACGCCATTTATTTGCATGTTATCATATAACGCAATTACATTTTTGAATATTTTATTGTAACTGACATTGTGTAATCGGAAAATCCACAGCTCAAAAACTGCTAATTAGATAAATTTAAATGCAAATAACCACAAAGTCGTAAACGAGCAATTTATACTACTTGTTTCTTCAAGCACCCATTGTGCCTGTCGGTACTAAACGAAATGCGTGCCTACGTATACATATAATTGGATTAATAAAGATAGTCTTTGATTTCATTTTATTCTGTCTGTAAATAGCTTTTAAGAAAACTTGTTTTGTTTATGTTTTATATATTGCTATTAATATCATAAATCTTTACCTCCATATTTTGGGAAGTAGATACTGAGCGAAATGTAGACTGCGTTTACTTACTGATGTCTGATCATTCCTCGGTGGTGATCTGAAGACAGCGTTTATCTCGCGTGGATGTCGAAGACTATTGAACCACACCACAATCGTTCTCATGCCTCAGGCGTTGCCGTGTTAGATACACTTTGTCACAGATGTTATTTTCTTAGATATTGGTTGGGTTAATGCGTATTAAGGTTTAGGATTAACGTGCGTCGCGCGATGGCTACCGAGTACTTGTGGAGGGCAGTGTGCCGCTGATGTGATGTGAAGCCGCTGACAAAATAATAGCGCGGGATTACACCGTACACGTCCTGTTACAAGTCGGCAGACTGACCTATAATGATGATGAATTATCTCTACAAATAACAATCAAAACAGTTTCATTGTTATACGGAGCGGAAGTGATGTGTGTCATTCAATTATTTTACAGATGCCAAATACTCTCTTCTCGATACTACTTGTAGATTCTTCTCTGTAGACGAGTAGAAAGTGGATCCTGACTGTTTTAAAGCAGGCGAACCTGAAGGCTGAATACGTTACACAATAATGTTATATGGTATTATGTTTCTTTTGCTTTTCTATACATTTAAGACCAATATCTCGACTTTGTTAATGCAGAAGTTGACTGTGACGAATATTACTTACCATCAAAAGGACCGTCTGCAAGGAAAACAACACAACAAACAAGTTAAGAATTATAGAAGTTAATAAATATTTATAAAAGTTGTATAAAAAAAAAACAATATAATTTGACAAAATATATCAAAAGTTTTACCGACGGTAGACATGTTATATTTGTCATCTACATGGGACCGATATCGCACAGTAACAGCCATAATCTTCACCAGGCGAGCTCCGTTTTACAACTGACTCAAGTCTATCGGAACAGTGGTTATATACAGTCTTAGAATAACACAAAAGTACTACTTCGGGGGTAGGTAGTACTATAGATTTATCAACGGTGTTGCTAACTTATTATGATTAACTTTGGTACAAGAACAGAAAGGGAAATTAGGTATATCTGCAATTTGGAACATTCCTTCATTATGTACTAATTTCTTGATGCAAGGACAGGCAGAGGGTGTGGTATTACAGCTATAACAATCGTTTACGATATTACTATTAGTATAGGCAGCATCTTATTATTCTAAAAGACAATGATAGAAATTCTGCTATCACGTTTTGTAAGATCAATATCACCTGAGGATGCTGGAGCATCCTGCACTGTAGTATAATTAAATGTACCTAGAGAGTGCGTAGAACTATTCGATACCTAACACTCTTTATGTAATTCAAAAGTGTACAAAACTACAAACTGTAAATTATTCTCTTAGCATAATAACTTAATTTAAAACAAAACCTTTTTGAAATATGTCGAATACTCAAGCAAACACCTACAGAATTTGATTGCTAATAATACCTATTGTTTATAAAAAAATTAATGAGTCGTGTAGCTGGTGGAACTAATTAAGTTGCCACTCGGCAGTCCTTTACATTATTCACTAACGAATAACGACAGCTAAACCTACTCTATACTATATTATCTTCAATGTTAATTTCATTAAACTGTTAGCTAGGTTGTTAATATGCTAAGTTGATACCAAATTGCTTAATAATACTCTTTTTATCTAACACTTAACGTCTTGCCCTCTTTTTGTTTCGATTTTAGTTATGCCGTTTAAGGATAACGTGATTCAATCACTCAGAAAATATAGTACACTTGCAACCCAGGTACTTACTGAGCAGATAATCTTCTGAATATCTTCACAAATTATAGCTAAGAGCCATCTCGATTAAACCAGCTTTCAAACAAATAGAACCGCACCTAAATCAGTCCACGCTTGGGCGCTACGATGCCACAAAGATATACTTGTGAAAATAAAAAAAAAAAGATGTCCGGGATTTGAACCTACGACTTATCGATCGTAAATCCAACGCCCGAACCACTGAAACTTATAACACCCCATCGTATAGCTAAAAAAGGTTAAAATTAAAAATGTAACGTATAGAATGTCTGTACATAGAAGATATTTAAGAGAACTTTACGTGGGGGGGATTTCAATGTAACATCAATCACAAAAGTATTTTGTTTTATTTTGTCTGTCTGTATATTTTAAATAAAACATTGCAATATTACATCTTAATATTAAATTTAAAACTACTTATTTAACATGTAACTATAATAATACATAAGGAAGAAACTAGTATTCTAAAATACAGGCTAGGCCTAGTTTAGATACTAGACAGAACTTGTAAATAACTACAAAATTGATTGTTCTATAAAAATAATAATATATTTTAAGTTCATAGTTTATGTGGTCAAACTACTTAGTTGTTCATTCTATGCACCGTTGATATTATGTTTGAGTTCTACCTACATTATTATTTATAAATTACTTTAAGACAAGTGTTAATTTGTTAAGTTTTTAAATAGTTTGTTGTAAATTTCTTTTTTGAACAATAAAGATTATTATTATTATTATTATATTATTTATACATCACGTTATAACAGCTGCATGAAGTTTAATATGGTTTTAACAGTTGTAGTGTATAACTTTGTTTTGCTTATTAATATCTGATGACAATAAAAAGGTTATTTAAAAATGTTTTAGCCCAGCGAAATTATAGCGGATCGACTGATTAGTTGTTACGTAACGTTTTCGTTTTCTATATTTATCAGTAATCTACATCTTCCAAGAACGTAATATTTACATAAAAAGATGATTATAATTTATGAGTTTTATCAACGTCAAAATATTTGTTCTATTAATAGTTCATAAGAAAAATTCGGAAACTCTTTGTCAAGTAAACGTGACGTGATTCTTGTAAATTTTTTTTCATTTTTAGGGATCCGTACCCAAAGGATAAAATCGGGACCCTATTACTAAGACTCCGTCTGTCCGTCTGTCCGTCACCAGGCTGTATCTCATAAACCGTTATAGCTACACAGTTGAAATTTTCACAAACGATGTATTTCTGTTGCCCCTACAACAAGAAATACTAAAAACAGAATAAAATAAGTACGTGATTTTTTTGCCGTTTATTAGTCGATATTAATAACTTGGGCGTTTTTTTTAAACGTGATAATTTCTACCTTATTTAAATAATATTTTTTACTTCCGACGTCGCTTCGCTGCTGCTACACCTGCACATTTGATTACGAGCTACAACAATAGAGATAACATAAAAACCTCCTCCGTGAAAATATACATACCCTTTATTGTTGTTAAACGTTGTCGAAGTCAGGACAAAGTTTTATTTTTTTATAGCCTTACTAGCTGACCCAGCAAACGTTGTTTTGCCACCATGGGCCACCCTTATCACTTAATAAAAAATATATGTTGACCTATTCTCAGGCCTACTGAATATGCATATAAAATTTTATAAAAATCGGTCGAGCCCTTTCGGAGGAGTATGGTAACTAACATTGTGACACGAGAATTTTATATATAAGATTAGCTCATAGATTTCTCTCTTACTTAGGGAAAACTGGTCTTATGCTTCAAATTGCTTGCTTAGCTAAGACTTATCTTTTCTTAAATAAACCACAAAACATATTTCATTCATTCATTTATTTCATTAAATTCGTTTGTACGGCTTCTGAGAATACCATACAGCAGTGACCCCAAAAGCACAATTGGCCTATATTAATACCAATGATTAGCATAATAATTAGCAGTGATGGCCCAGTGGTTGAGACTTCAAGTCTTACTCGGGAAGTCCGTGGTTCAATCCTGGGCACACACCTCTGACTCTGAGTTATGTGTGTTTTAAGCAATTAAATATTACTTGCTTTAACGGTGAAGGAAAAACATCGTGAAACCTGCACTCCTGAGAGTTCCAAAAAAGTTCTCAAAGGTGTGTGAAGTCTGCCAACCCGCACTGGGCCAGCGTGGTGGACTATGGCCCAATACCCTCCTCATCCTGAGGAGACCCGGCTCAGCAGTGGGCCATTGAAGGGTCGTGATGATAATACCAATGGTCAAAAAGAAATACAGAATAGAATTTCAGAATTGCGTTTTAATTATTTGGTAATGTGCAATATTAGAATGAAAAGAAAGCAATATTTCTACACCGAATTACATGCTAAATGGGATATGGTTGATCCGTAAAGGGAACCTCGCGTCATTTTATTAATTGATACATGGAAAAGCTATAAATCCTGGTTCTGTTAATCTGTATAAAGTGTAATGTCCCTACGAGGCTATAATACTCGTAATTCACAAGTGGTGGTAAGAAAACTTGACGGCTCGCATTATTTGCGGACAATCAGACGCTTCCGCTCACACAATGTCTACTCAATTACTCTCATTCAAGTACTCGAGTTTTGTTTTTATTTCAAATGAAACATATATTGCTGTAGAAAAAACTATGGTTCTCACTATTCCTATACCACCTACTTTTAATTTTTTATTATTAAATATAATATAGACTTGATAGACCTGGGTCGATAATTTTTGAAACCGAAAAAATAGTAATAGTAGGATGAAACCCATTGGAAAGGAAGAGAATATAACAATATACAAATAAAAAAATAACAATATTG
The DNA here is from genome assembly GCA_905147385.1 of Limenitis camilla. Taxonomy (NCBI): domain Eukaryota; kingdom Metazoa; phylum Arthropoda; class Insecta; order Lepidoptera; family Nymphalidae; genus Limenitis; species Limenitis camilla. Next base: position 9,911,664 of record LR990240.1, read on the forward strand.
AAAGGAAAAATAATTTACAGCCGATCTGAGGGTAAAGAACGGTTTAAATCTCTATTTCTAGCAAAACCATAAGTCCAACGGCAAGTAGTGGGTAATAATAAGATCTACAATTTTTGTATTTACACTTTTTTCACAAAACCATAAAAATTTATGTCAATAAGTGAAATAATCAAGTTTTTGGTTTCTCTTTTACCAAAAAAAAAATTTAATTAATTTTTTCACCTTATTTTGTCTTAAAATCGAAAAACCCTTGTTTTCTATCGAAAATTCCAGCCCCACTTTTTCATGAAATAGCTTTTGATGGGCTAAAATTTTCCGTAGGTTCGGGTATGTGTTATCGTAAAATAGCAATAAATAGGCATCTACGAGGGTGAGGGCCTTACTACATGTTATTTCGTAGCCAATATTCTAAAAAAAAATCTTAAAACAATTGTTTATATAATTATTAAATTTAAAAAAAAACAGATATTTTGACATGAGAATTTTGGATTGAAAATTAGGGTGCTCTTTCTCACTTCTTACCATTTTCAAAGGCTTCATAGTCACCCTTAGTTTATTGCCTCTTTGACTACTAAAATATACAATTGTACTTGTGTACTGTAAGAGAAAATGACAAAATAAATGTATTATTATATATGTTGGGAGATCCCAATCTATTATTTCATTAAACTCCAATGACCTGGAATGAATCATCAACTGCATAGAATAACATGATTTTTTTTATAACGTTATTGATAGATTTGATTTTGAGAAATTGTAGTAAAGCATCCAGAGGTTATTTTCCGACTAGCTCTCAATTGATGTATCTTACTAAAATGACTAAGAAGTAAATTTTAGAATGATCTTGATACTAAGTTGTAGAAAAACATCGTGTCATAAGGACATGGACAGGACACACAACAACAATGTTCTCTAGAAACGTTTTGACAACAACAAACTTTCCTGATTTAAAGTATTGGATTGTCTGCATCCTGTATAATTATATTATGTTTTTGAAAAATCTGTTATCATTATCCTTTTTGTAATATGAAGATGTAGTGCATATTTAGCTGATAAATAATGAATGCTCGACACAGTTCTAGAATTGTTGCCAGTAAATGTGTAAATTCTAGACATATTACGCGTAGAATAGTGTCTTTGAATAGCATTTAACTTAAATTATTTAAGCTAATTATTTTTTCCCTACAAACTGTGAGTGTCATATTTATCAATATCAACAGCGTAAAAAAATAAGTTTCAAGCTTCTAGCTCTAAAAATGACGATACTTCCGTACAACTATTTATCCCCTGTTCTAATCCCTTATAACCCTTTATTTGCATGATAAAGTAACCTATGTCCTTTCTTAGGCTCTAGAATATTTGTATACCAAATTTTATTTTAAATCAGTTCAGCAGTTTTGGCGTGAAAGCGCGACAGACAGAGTTATTTTCGCATTTATAATATTAGTAAATCTTATTCTGTCAATTATACGCAATCTATATCTTCTTTACTTCTTCCTCTAAGGGTGTATCCATAACTTGTATTTGTAATAAAAGTCGACGACAGATAAAATTATTTTAACTGTGACTAGTTTTCTGTACTACTTTATACTAAGCAGAGTTTTCCATAATGTTATCAGGAAGTCAGTAAACTGAATACTAAATGTCCTTCTTGTAAACATTACTATTCATAGTAAATGTTTGTAAATTAGAAAGTGTTTTTCCATAACTGAACAACAAATTGAATCATATCTATATTGTTCTGACCCTCTTAACATGTATTTACGCTGTCTAAACTCTTAAGATAATATAGATGGCATCTTCTCAAATACAATAATACTTTTTTAAAATTTTGAACGATATTATATACAATTTTCATCCCCTTTTTCAAGCCCTTACAACCCTTTTTAGCAATAAGAAGTACTGTGCTTTCTCAGGCTCTAGACTATCTGTATACAAATTTCATAATGAAAGCACGACAGACAGACAGAGTTACTTTCGCATTTATAATATTAGTTAGGATTAGGATTATAACAGATTTATCACTATCAATAAAAATCTATTAATAATTTACAGTATTGCTTGATCTTAAAATATTTAATCATCATCATCACCCTTTAATGGCCCACTGCTGAGCCGGATCTCCTCCTCAGAATGAGGATTAGACCATAGTCCACCACGCTGACCCACTGCGGGTTGGCAAACTTCACACACCTTTGAGAACTTTTTAGGGAACTCTCAGGAGAGCAGGTTTCCTCACGATGTTTTCCTTCACCGTTAAAGTAATTTATATTTAATTTAAAACACACATACCTCAGACGAGTCAGAGATGTGTTTGTGTGGGGGATCGAACTCGGACCTCCTGACCGACAACGTCATAACCACTGGGCTATCACTGCTTAAAATATTTACCATACGCAAACTTTTCATTTCTTGCCAGTTGTTCTCATCAGGTAACTGCTTTCCGAACTGGTAATAGGTTCATAGAAACTGACTGACTGACCTATTTTGACGCGGCAAAGTACTTTATAAAGTGTATTTGAAATACACTTTATAAAGTACTAGTACTAGTCAGTTAATCTTTTACATCTATAGATAGATATAATATAAATGTGCATTAAGATATGTAAATATTTTCCCAGATAAGCTCCTTGAATCATAGAAAATGTAGGATTTATTTAAGATTTTAGACCTATTTAGTAGTTAGTGCATCGAATCGTGATGCGATGCGGGCGGACGGCCTAATCTTCTCATTGCGTGACCCCTGAGTTGGCTGCGGCCACTGGGGCCACTCGTGTCCAGGGTGAAACAAACATGGTTATATAAGGTCAATGCCAATTCACTTTTTGCAAAACACAAAATTACGTTCTAGAATCTTCTTAGATGAATGTATTATGCGGACAAAAATTTGTATGGAAGTTCGTCATGTAGTACTATTGCAACATATTTTGAAAATTAAAATGCATGGGAGGAAACGGGGCGGTCGACTAGATATAGAATCTTTGCAATTTAATATTTATACGGGATAATTTCACTGCGGTATAAAATATAACTAAGAAGTAAAAAAAGTTTGATAAAATAAAATCTTACAAAACATTCAACTTTTTTATTTTTTCTACATTTACAGCGAATTAATTAAGAACTAATAAAAAAACCACATTTATATAGATAAAATGCTGAAAGATGCTGATATACTTGGTTTCAGGATTAATGTAAATGACATTTCATAGACCATAGAGTCTGCACTGCAGTCCGCAACTATAACCTTGACACAGATAAGAGCAAATATTTCCACGACATATCATTTGCTTAAGGAATGAAATGTTTTCCGAACTGAAGTAAACTCAATATCCGGATAATATAGTTTAGATAGTGTTCTTTTAACTGATATAGTTTTTATGAAATTATAAATTACTAGCTGACCCGGCAAACGTTGTTTTGCCATAAAAATTGGGGTGGACCACCCTTATCACTTAGGGGGATGAAAAATAGATAGTAGCTGATTCTCAGACCTACTGAATATGCATATAAAATTTCATAAAAATCGGTCGAGCCATTTTGGAGGAGTTTGGTAACAAACACTGTAACACGAGAATTTTATATATAAACTCATCGTAATAATTGCTCCGTTACAACGTCAGGCGAGTTTAATTCGATAAACATATTTTTCCAGCAGTAAGCCCACGGGATCTGTGCTTTTTTCTGAAATAAAAAGTATATAGTCAACAAGCAAAAAACCAACAAACAAATGTTGGTTGTTTGTTGATACATTTGTTTGTTGATTTCTCGTGCAGGGAAAAACAGTATTTTTGTAAGTGTGCTTGTAAGTTGTATTTTCGTTCATGTGTATTCTGCTTTATTGGTGAAGGTCGTGCTTAATATCAATTTCCTTTCACATCCATCTTCAAAAAAATTTAATTAATCGGAAAAAGGCGTGGGTAACCAAGTTCAAAATAAATATAGGAAATTTCAAACATTTAAAATATTATAATTTGACGTACAAACAAATACTAGAAGTCCGTCAGAAGTTAGTTGAACTTTGCCTACGATGACAGCGGGCAAATGGCCGGCCGAATAACTATTTTATTTAATTGCAAAGACTCGTGAGCTGTTTAACTTCGCACTAGAATAAATTCCCCCTAACTTAGCCAAATAACACGTTTAATTATATCTCGCACTAATTAAAGTAACATCGATAAATTTTAATGACGTAAAACATCAATGTGAATACTCCTTTTTATCTCACTGATAACTTAATAGTCCGGTCAATTTAGACTTTCGAAGCTACCTAAATTCTCCCACTAAGCTGAAAATCAGTAAGATTGTTTAAAATATGATTAAAAATAAAATTTTTTGGCGTGGAAACGTGTGCATATTATGACGATTATAACTTTTTGAATTGTTATAGCTCAAAAACGGGGGTCGTTGAAAAAAAAGGATTGATACTTTTTTTGTAGATAATTTTATGATCTACAATTTTTATAATAAAACTTACCGTTTTGGTGAACATAGCGACTTATTTTTTTCCATACAGGGGAAAGATGGGGAACTTTCAAATTCTTCCTGATTTTCAGCTTGGTGGGAATTTGGGTAGCTTTACTCTTATTTTTTGGTCTAATTTGACCGGAGTATAAGTTCGTCTTTAAGAACAAAAAATGTAAACCGTACTCACAGATATTGTAAAATGAAAAACCATTTGATTCCATTTTAATTTAATATTAAAACATGTGTTACAACAAATGGCATCTTAAAACAAAATCCTACATATAAATAGTAAAGCTGCTCAATATAAGGTTACAATAACAGATGGAACATAATCTCGTCAGTCTGCACGCACTTGAAATTCAACAAAAAAATTGTATATAGGTAAAATACAAAATTAAAAAAAACATGAATGTTCCTGAATTACCAAAGAATCTGTAAGTATTTTTTTTTTCAAGTGGTTTAGACCGACAGAAATTTGATGGCCAATAATTATATAAATATAATATAATTTTGATCCCAAATGTGTGAATAAACAAACAGAGGTTACATCAACAACATCAATACGCGGAAAAGCAAGGGAATGAGAATCACCTAACTCTATATCTATACTATTGCTATTTCCTCACTAATTAAGTACATAAATGGAATTGTGATATAACAAAACTATTTAATATACGAAGTATTACATTCGGATTATATAATTCATTGATTTTATGCAAGACAATTGATGTGGGTAAATCTTTGATCACTAACAAGTACATACGCTGTGGCATACAACATTGAACCCAAAACTGTCCTCGGTCAACTATAAGCCACAAGTCCAAAGCCCTGCTTAGGTTTCTCTCGTAACTGTTAGAGATCATATTTGATTATTTTTCGGTTCAGTAGCAGTATCTACGTTGCGTTTACTCAATAGTCCATTCAATACCATCCCCCTTTGTAGTATTTTTCAATATTTCCACTCTCCTCCTTCCTTCTTTTCATAAAATCTCCAAGATATATATTTTTAATATTATAGAATATTCAGAAATCGAGAAAAAACTGTCCTAACGGTCGAAATAGTTGGACGTCAGTTCTTTTAAATAAAAAAATAAAATGTAAATTAATATCAAGATAAAAGTAAATAAAGAAAGTAAAGTTCAAGCTTCGCCCTTTCAATTACGATCTCCGACACAATTCCCTTACTTACTCACTCGTTACTCTTTTAATTTCATATTTCGATACTAATTCGACTCGTTGATACAGTAATACTAGCGATCAGCTTCCGGCTTCGCATGGTTTCTTTCTCTACTATATTCTGCATGTATTATACATACCATACTTCTATTGAAACTCTCTATCTATTAGAAAAAAATCGCATAAAAATCGACTTTGTTTTATACTATGTAGTGATAAAAGCATTAAAACAATCATATATAATCCGACATGTAATACTATTTGTGTAATTACTATCTATATAAGTGCATTTTGTGCAAGCATAAGATGAAAATAACTCTTAAAACTTCATATTGTAATACTTTTATAAACAACAATTATTATCTATGAACTCTCTAATCTGTTCTACTCTGTAATCTGAAACTATACTTTATTATCCTTGTTTTTAATTATTTACCTAAAATTACACGAATAGCAGAATCAAAAATTTGACATTTCGGTGGACTTTTGTACTACATTTTGGGATCAATCTTAACGTACTCGACTCTACATATGTCAAAAATCAAAAAAAGTTAATACATATAGTACTACAGATAAAAAAAATGTTTTCGAAAAACACAAGCATTTCATAATCAGTAATCACAAATCCATCAAAACCTTAAAACATCAAAAACTAACTGTATTTTACAAATAAATTAGAAACAAAAACAATTTGTTCTGCAATCACATTAAGGCGAATCGAAACTTGCAAACGTCGCAGCTTCATTACAAGTTTATAAACAATATATTATTTTTATATAAAATAAAACAACCACCCCTCAAATGTACACCTTAACCTAACACATCAAAAAAATAGAGAGATTTCCAGCACGAATCAGCTAACACTGTATTATATATGACCAGAGACAATAAAGATGGCAGAACCAGACTGATCCTAGTCGCAATTTAATGTTTTTTGACAAAACGAAAATTAAAATACTTTTGAAATTGAAATATCAATGTTTATATATTACTAGCGGCGACCTTCTCAAAATCCGTTGTGTAGTTTTAAAGATATAAACATATATACGGACAGACAGACGGGAAGCGACTTTATTTTATACTTCTATATGTAGTGATACATATAAATTATACACACGTGAAAGGGAGATATTAATAAAATATCGATATTCATATCAACAGCTTAATAAAGATATTTACAAGTAGTAAATATCGATACTTAAAGCTACGTTTATAAATACCGATAATAATTGTCAGCCGGGTCTCCTCCTCAGAATGAGGAGGGATTAGGCCATAGAACATGGAGAACTCTCAGGAGGAGGTTTCCTCACGATGTTTTCCTTCACCGTTATAGCAAGTGATATTTAATTTCTTAAAACAATTCTCATTAGTAGAAAAAGAAACATATATTTGTTAGTAACTTGAATCTCGGATCAGTGTGGTTCTACTATCAACAAATAATATTAAAAGTATAGTTCAACAACCTCCAAACAACTCGAGTGTATCTAACCTCTATAAAAACTTTCAACGCTCAACATCAGTTTGCACCAGTGGTTGTTCAATAGTAATTTCATTAGCCTAATTAATAACTACAGAATAACAATATTAGCCTATATAAAAATATATTTATAACTAAACGCGTAAGCACAAAACTGTGGTAAAAGCCCTATATGAGATTACAACTGTAATTTCATTACATGTTATTAATGTTAAAAACGATAGAAAATAAATTAGTGAACTTATTGTAACGTACAGAAACATCTAAGTATATTACAAAAATATTATTTATGATGGTAATATGTACAAAAGCTACGAGATTCAATGTTTATGTTGCAAATGCATCGTCGAGAGCCTGGGAATGTCACTTATTGTACAGACGCCCGCGACATTCGTGTTCACACATCACTGTAAGACCCTCCTCCTCCATACTCCTACAATAATATTACTCAATACTTTTATTCAATAATCATATATAAACCTCACTTTCAATAATATTTATTCAATGAAATTGATGAGCTATAAACAGCAGGTCTACTAGTAATTATGGCAAACAAAAAATATAAGTTGTAATAATAGTTATTTATGTTGTATAATGAGGGGAATTAAAACACGAATGTGGGTTTATCAAACGAGACGAAGCCGAGTGTCATAATAATATCACATGAGTGTTTTAATACCTAATTATCCACAAGCATACAAGACTTTATCTACACCCATAATTAAATCCTCTACAAAAGATTCTGAAACAGATCAAATTATTTATTGTAGTAGTAATGCACATGTTGTATAGTGCAATTATTAAAATTCACTTCAATATGTTCTTTAAGGTATTAATCGCTCATTTTTTTTGTAAACAAAACAATAAAAATATCAAAGAAAAGTGGTGGGGATTCGAATAACCTATATTCTTTCTTTTACGGCGTGCGATGTTCTCGTAATGATGCGCGTGTGAATGTCTGTTATTTTTTTGAAATTCATACAGATTCCACGCATCGAGCAGTAAGAATGTGGCTGTCTGTTGAGTAAACCCTTTGCGTAGAACTTCTACGGTAGAAGAGATTTGAGTGTTATTATGAAATTCAGTACAACATTATATGATCCGTTTGGATGATATAATGGTTATTAGCACATTGGGTGTTTTGATGTTGGCAATAAGCTAACTGATTCGGAATCTTTTACTGAGGATTTAAATCATAGGAGTAGATAAAACTTTTTTGTTAAATTTCTCCTTTGATCTATATTCGTTTTCTTTTCCTTCGCCTGAATTTTATCATCAATATCATCGGCTCAATATAATATCATTGTACGATCAAGTATTGTGCAATATTATAGCAAGTGACCGGCTAAATCCATGTTACACTTTAGCTTTGAAATTTTAATAAATAATATAATAATGTAGACATTTTTATAGATAAGACGGTGGTGACACAGCTGCGTCAAAACTTAAAGTCTTACATTGACCAAGGAATACTACAACAGTTACTTTTTACAATTCATTTATTTTAAGGGCACGTCCATTCATTAACGTCTAACCTATGCCTTCACCAAAATCCTATCTATTCCTGTACCCTGACATATATTCATAATTTAATCCATTCATTTGATTATTTCATATACGAAGACTTATGTTACATTAAACTAACTAAGGTTGTTATCTTATATAACTTGCATTATATGCACTACAGTTACAAATATATAATTGATGACGAAGTTACTCAGTTTTTATATTACAATACTCAATCAGTCTAACAAAGCACGCGAGTGCCTAAAAGTTGCGTTTAATGACTTTAAAAAAAAATAACATATAAAGACATGACTATACAATAAACACATTAAATCCTCATAACCTTCTGCTTAAGATAACATTATTGTTTAACGCAATACATTACTGATTTCCAATGTCTGTATATTTCATTTTTAAACATCAAATGCTTTTACATTGCATATGATGTTTATATATTTTAATACATTTTACTTCGATAACACGTAAATAATACAAATATTGTATACATGGTATGCAGTAAATAATTTTTACGATAGCTTTAAAATTTAATACAACAATGAAAATTAATTCTAACGCCAAATAAGTGTCACTTCTAGAAGTTGCTTTTCATAGGACATCTGGCACAGAATCTTGTACCTAATGAGGATTAATCTTCGCAAGTGTTTTCAAAATACAGTAGTACCATTTTAAAGTGCATCAAAAGTACAACAACTCTTATTTCTTTTAAATAAATTTAAAAAATGTTCTTACTATCTTTTTATCTCATAAGTAAGGAGTCTTCGTCGTCGTACTCAAGAGGGGCACGTGGTACACGTGCGCGGAGGTCAGGAGGGGCGCGCGCGTGGTCGGCGATGCGCCCGGGGCACGCGGGGAGTGCGCGGCGCCAGCAGGTAGGACGCGTCGACGGCGCCACGCTGTCCGCCTCGAGACAGAAGACGTCGAGCGATGTTGTTCACTCGATCTTTCTGTTGTTCGCGACGTGCGGCCGGTGATAGAGCCTACAAACAAATCAAATGCTGACACACGTCTTAGACCTTATTTTGAATATATGAAACAATATCTTTTACAAGAAGTCGCAATAAGGATGGTATCCCCGTGACATTTCATTCATAAATCCAATGCCAAATCCAAATTAAGTTTTTTGTGGTGTGGTCATGCACTTAAAGATTTTAGTTCTTTAGTTTTTAAAAAAAAACCTTTATCATTAATTAACAATTTCTAATAAACATGAAAATATCAAAGTGATAATTATTTCATACCTTGGGTGAAGTGTTTGTCATTGTCAGTGTAGATTTCTTCTTAGTATCTTGATTAATTTTAGGTTTATCAGTTGGGGCAGCACTCTTAGCTGCTCTTCCTTTGAGATATTCTGGAGACACTTCATGTGGCTGCAATTATTAATATACAAATTGTAAGTAATTTTTCTTTTTCAAAAAAAATAAAGATAATTACAATGGACAAAAGATAGAATAGACAAACGGTTATAAGCATCGTAGGGACATAGTGGATGGCCTATCTCGAAAGCTACAGGCGCGATACGATCTGGTAATATTTAAATATTACTTTTTCTCTCTATTCTCAAAGGAACCCAAGCAGCGTCTTGGACTTGTGTGTGACCAAGTGTGTAGAATTAAATGATCCCTGCCACATATGTTTACACTCACATCCACCAACCTATGCAAGGTTATCTGCCATAACTAGGGTTAGCGTTATATAAGGCTAACATAACATAAGGCTATCCATACCTGAACATAACTAGTTCGACATATTTATTATTTCTTTTTTTAAATCGTACTTGACGTACCTTTTTATTGGCTTTTTTAAATATTTTCCCACCAAAGTTTTTCATATTTCTACAATACAAATTCATGACGGGGCTTCTGATATAAAATTTATAACATTGAACGTTCAACATATGCTTCTCCTTCTTTAAAAAATATTTAAAAACACTTCCCCGGTTTACTTAAATGAACAATTTTTCAATAGCCCCCCAAGGGATAGACCTACGCTCATATCCCTGCTTTCAATACCATTTTCTATGAAAAATCTTTTACGGTGCATGCACAGTTATGTAATTTACACTATTATATATATTTTTAATGTATATATATATTAGCTATGGTGTGTAGTATGTGGTATATTATATGTAATATAGTTTTATGTATCTTTTGCACCTATACCACAAAAGTAAAATATTTCTCATATACTCGAGGGTGTCTGACAGAGATATCTTCCTAGAGATAAAGTTATCATATATATAAAAAATACAAATTTATGTATTTTTTTAACTATATTTTGGTACATAAATAATAAATAAATATGTTTTATGTACTAGAGGTTATCTATTTAATTAATACAATAATAAATCAAAACAAATCTTTGGATGTGTCCAAAAAAATTGATTATCAATGTATTATTTAACTTACAGCGTAAGTCCGTGTTAGTTTGAGTCTCGTGGGGAAGTGATCAAAGGCGTATGGTTTTGTACAGAGCGGATACTTGGGGCGTGAGACACGTGTGAACAGGCGCGCTGACCGGTCAACACGTAACTCGCAGATATAGACGTGCTCCTCCGACGCACCGACAGGACGACCCTAAAATATGTGTTTTTCACAAAATTACTTAGGAGCAAAGACAAAAATCAAAAGAACTGCATTGTGCAACAGAAACAACTGGGATATCGTTCTATTCGTTATAGCCAAACATACCTTACAATACGTATTTAAATCCATAACCCAACATTGTGACATAACAAGCTCTATTGGCACTGCCTCATATAGTGGTACTCTCATCACTTCGTTGTGGAAGAATCTGAAAGGTAACATTCATTTGTAATTATTATTACCTATTAATGAACATACAAACTCTTCCTCTACCTACAAGGCCAACAACGCATCAGCAAAAGCGATGCCAGTGTTACTAATGTGCATATAGATAATGCTAACCATGTGCCATTAAGAAATATCTATTTATAAAAAAATATAGAGTCCTCAACAATCTTCATTTAATCTTTTTTTATTATTCAAATCAAATTACTTAAAAGCAATACTAAAATCCATCAAAAAGTGTCATAAATAATATTTTTTATGCAATAGAGTTGACTTATTTTGCAAATATTCCAATCAAATCTAAATAAACACATAAATAATAGATAGTACTGAAACTCACTTTCTAGTAGGTTCATGGAATGTCTCATGGGGCCGCAAGTAATGGTGTCCATACACATATCTCTCTTGTGTGTCCTTGTGTTTCCATAGTCGTTCCACTCGGAAGATATCCAGCTCTGATACTGGAACTTCGCCGATTGTTTGATACGTGTGTTTACGTACTTCGCCCTCCTGTTTATGACAAAATTTTTAATTTAATAAATATTTATTTCAATTTCCACTAATACTAAATCAATTCATAATATTTAATTAAACACTATTTAGGGGGTTCTTCAAAAATAGTGACCTTATAAAACTTGGTAGTTGCTATAGCATTAGTTAATTTAATTTTGCAAGAAACTTTTTTTTTTATTAATAATATTTATTTATCCCAATTTATATACAAAACATTCTTAAGGTATGACCTCTTCAATTCCCTTACTTAATATGGTAAAACTTAACTATGGTGAAATAAACATACTTTATTATTAGTCATCTCTTCATTTTTGCCATCCTTTCCTTTATTGATCTTTAATTTCTTCCTATCTTGGCGCTTAGTCTTTGGAGAATCGTTCTTGTCTCCATTTTGACTGACGTCCGGTCGTTTGTCGTCTATGGGAATATCTCGTAGTACGTAAACTGTGTCTCCTTGACGCACTTGTAAGTCACCGCGCATTAGAGACAAGTAGAATTGGTGACCCTCGTCAGTGTACTCATCGAGTGGTATTTCACGATCAACCTTTAAAAGAAAGGACAATGGTAACCATATAAGACGCTTCTTAGAATTTATCAATTTGAGTATTATACGTATAAACCTTCCTTTTGAATCACTCTATCTATTGCTGAAAACCACATTAATATCCGTTCCGTAGGTTAAGAGAAGAAGCGAACAGACAGCGGAAGCGTCTTCATTTTATACTATGTTAAGAATAAAAATAAAAAATAAATAACTTAGACTTACTGGTTTGGGACTACAGAAGTGACAGTGGTGCTGTCGCTTGGCGTCAGCGAGTCGTACACAGCGCGCGTGTTGCCACACTCCGCAGCGGCCACACTGCACCATTAAGCCCTCTTCCACGTGCAGCCCACAGATGCACAGGATCACTTCCTCTGTACAACACCGTACAATAAACTTCCATAACCAGTCTTTATTTCTTATTATAGAATTTACCATTGCAAAATTGTTTCTTGTTGCCCTTCACCCCAACTAATGTTTACTCTTTTCTCCTAACATTTGTATCTATGTAGTTTTAGCTCCCCTTTTTTTAAAAAATAATCTATGTCAAAGGAAAATGTACGAACAGCGCATAATCTTTCTCTACTTCTATACTTTTTTCCCCTTTTACAAAGTTTATAATATTACCTATGGAAATTACTTTGATAAATGCTATCATGATGATTTATATTACTTTATTATAGACGATACAGAATTCATGATCAAATTGATAAAACAAAAAAAACTGTTCGTCCCTAACTTCATTTTATTTTGTCAATATAATTTTAGATAACATTAAAAAAATGAAACATAGATCAACACTTTCAACTGCTATTTTACTTACCAGGCTTAGATTTTTGAGTGAATCCAGCTGGTAACGACTCTTGTGGCCCAAGTATCTTACTTAACTGTTCAGCAAAATCAGATTTCATAGCATTGTAGACCTGGAAAATAAAATAGATAAAATCTTACAATATAATATAAATACTGATATTTTTATTATTTCATTTTACTTAATTCTAGCGACCGCTCCGAATTCGCATGCATGTATCATACATATAAACCATCCTCTATTAAATCACTCTGTGTATTGTTTATAGCGACCCGTCCCGGCTTTGCACTTGTGGACATTTAACACACCGGCACGTCGGCATGTATTTTTTCTTTATATTGAAATTTTTATTTTCAAAAGTAATCTACAGATATTGGAACAGTCTTGAATACGAAATAATTTATTTGGATAAGAATTAATACAAAGGTATAGATAACATGGTCTGATTTCGATAGGCATTTCTATCAACTTGTAAAATGTAAAAAAGTAGTTATAGTGACATAACTACAATAGTTGGACATATGATCTCGCGAAGTTTTGTGTATATTTGCGATACGTTCTATAATATTGTAGAACAGTTTTTTTATCTATCATCAATACTTTCCGCAGCGCATGCGATGAAAGACATTTTATGGCAAAATATTTTACACCTCGGGTTGGTTTTAATTAGAATTTCTGAGGATCTCTAACTTTTTCTAGTTATAAATATAGCCTATGTTACTCAGTGATAATGTAGCTTTCTAACAGTAAAAGAATTTTTGAAATTGGTCCCGTAGTTTTGAAGTTTTTAAATCCGTTGCGTAATTTAAAAGATCTAAGCATACAGACAGCCGGGTAACTTAGTTTTATAATATGTAAATATTATAATTTGATTTCAATTTAAACAAACCTTTTTAAGTTGTGTAGCAGCTGCTCCCAAAGCAGTAAGTTTGCCATGTTCTCTAATAACAGTGGAAAAGAGACTGTTCATATCGCCGTCAAACTGAGCCACAGTTTCGTATTGTTCATTGTCTATGTTACTTTGTATAGTACTCAGGTCTAATGTTGATTCCGACTTAGATTGTTGTTTCAATTTCAGTAAAAGCGAACAAACTGGTTTTTCATCATCATCTAAAAAAAAGATTTACATATTAAGAGATCTTATCAGAGCAATTTCCCATGCAAGTATCTTATATTATTTTTGCTCTATTACTATCATGGTCTTTAATGGTCAAAATAAACAAGCATCAATTGGGTTTTGTTACAAGTGAAAGTCTTAAAGTAAAATTACAGAATATATGATTGAACCCTCTTTATGCGGTTATTTTTTTACGTAGAATTATGATAAACTATGTCCCGGCTTCAATTTAACACGTGTATTTAACCATAACCGCTATCTCGCTGCATTTTAAATCTCTAATATCTTCGAAAATATTCATGAAAATTTCATGCTGTAAAAGGGCTATTAGGTACCTAATTGGATAAAAATTAATGCTGTATTGTTTAAAATTGCTTTGTAAATGAGACATTATTTCTCGTAAAAAGTAAAGGATAAAAAATGGTTATTGTGGGTTATCCCTAAGAGATAGACATATACCATCTCGGACTTTTTTGTAGATCTTTTTAAGGTGTACAATACTCAAGTACATTATTTTGGTCTATCTCGTAGGGTTCAGCCAGCGCTTGCAAAGTAAGCGCAAAAAAATGTGTTTATTTACGACATCACATCAGAAACCTCTAAAATTATCAGTATTTCTCCATTATATTATGTATGTATTATACATATAAACCTTCCCCTTGAATCAGTCTATCTATTAAAAAAAACCGCATCAAAATTCGTTGCTTAGTTTTAAAGATCTAAGCATACATATGGACATACAAACAGTCAGACAGCGGGAAGCAACTTTGTTTTATACTATGTAGTGATTTATTTACCTTTAGCAGCCACCACAGTATTATAAAGTGCTTTGAATATCTTTGACAAACGTGTTTTCATGTCAAGTGTCGGATCGTCTTCTAACCGTGTTAATTCCTTCATACTCTCTTCTTTCGAAGCACGTAATGTTTGCAATCTCTTAAGGAAAACTGAAGGATTCATTGTATCAGGGAGGGTCAAAGGGTTTACGTTGGTCACTACAGGAGCACTTGGGATTGGTATGGGATTCGGTGGAGGCACAGGGATTGTGGGCGGTGGTTGAGGTTGTGGTTCCGACGTGGATGGTGAAGGTGGTATTGGCAGAGATAGGCGCTCTCTGATGCGACGAACCTAAAATATATGATATATATTATATTCATACTTCTGAAGAGCGAGAATGCGATACTAGCACTTCACTATATATTGTATCTTTATAATATTGAGGAAAACACTCACATTTTCCAAATTTCTAAATAAGAAGCAATGTCGATCTTTGACCAGAGCCTTCTCCTTAACCGACAGTGGTTTCATCTGAGGCTCTTGCCATAACTTGTTCAAATGTTGCTGATACTTCAATATAGTCATGTTCTTAATATCGCAAGCTGAGACACTCTGTTGTTCAGATTTCTTATTACATTTGACTGCTTTTCTTGGGCGTCCGACGCGTGGTTGCGTGTTAGAACTATTGGATTGATTGGAGGCATTAGATGGTGTTCTTGATTGCGTCTTGAGAGGCTGTTTCGCTATTCTTTGTGACTTTCCTCCGATAACGCCGCGACAATCTTCTGAGTCACATTTGCATGGCTGTAAAATTGATAAAACAGTATTATGAATAATCAAAATTTTATTTGCACCACAAAACACTGTTTTTTTTAAATATATTATTAGTCACTTTTACAGCGACTACATTATGAGTTTGACGACTTTTTATATTGCTGTGATGACAATCACATACTATAAGTAAAAAGTCTGCCCAGTTACCATTCTATAATTTAAAAAAAATGTTACCTGACCAACAGCTGGATTGAAAAGTGAAAAGTTATAATCATATGTCAACTCTTCATCAGGATCTATGTCTCGTAACGCAAATAATGCCATCCTAAAGGTACCTAAAAATAAAGATAAATTCTTTGTTAGGTATGCATGCAGACAATAAATAGTGTTTTATGTATTTTTTTAAATGTAAATAAAGTTAATTTTTAAGACACTTTGTCTGTTATTTAATTACTGTACTGTGTAAACTTAGTTTATTTTGAGAAATTTTTAGGTAAGATTTATTTTTAAATATTTACCATTAGAAGTCCACTTCTGCATTTCACAATTCGGACGACACGAGTGATTGACGAATCTACCGTCACCACCCATTCGATGTCCATCAATGACGAGCCCGCCGTCCAAGTGAAGACAGTAGTGGTGGGTGTCGCGAGCGTATCGAGTTGCCATTCGCTCCTGTCAACAGTATTTTAGAGGCTGTATTACAAATATTTTTCTACTTCAAACCGCCAAACTAACCAGTCCAGTATAATTTGTATACAAAACATTATTTACTCACACTTTTTTACAGCCACAAGCCTATGTTTTGTTCCAACTCAGTTACTACTTACAAAAGAAATATTTGCGCAATCATTGCTTAAAATTTAATTAATCCTGACATATTAAAAACTAAAGATAATTGGCAGAGTATAAACATAAATTGACCTGGCATTCAATTAACATTGATCATATAGATAAAAACGGACAGTTAGGAGCGTGATGATTTAGATAAGATAGGTTATCTAACACAAATACTGGTTATTCCTATTTAAAACTTCTTATCGGACTACCTCGTGTATGTATTCAAGGATGAAATCTTAAAAATTTTAATATTTCAAAGAAGATTTACACTAGATTACTCGTCTTTGAGACATCGTTGACGAATTATAAATAAAAATAATTTAAACTACTTACCTTAAATTCTTTATCCGATACAACTTCCCCGACATATTCCAATATAAAGTCACCAGATTTAACCATATTTTTGGTACGAACACCCCAGCCTTTATTCTCAGTCATGAATTTTTCCAGACCAGATGCCCATTCGTGACGTTGTATCCTTTGGTTTTTGCATTTGTCACTGTAAAAGAAATATTTAAAATTGAAAACACCCTTTCCTTTAATATAAATAATCAAGAAATAGTTTTATTATTTACCCGCAGGGACACAACTGTGGCGAACATTCGGAAAAGACGAGCCTATTGATGCAGTCTTCATTACAGCCAGACGAGGGTACGCAGTTGCATGCTACACTTTCACACTCCTCAGCTGAAGGCTTTACATCGTAATACACGTCTGAAAGTTAAAAAATATATAATGGACCATCCATGATGGAAAATCATCAGCTTTTTCCATATCCATACTAATCACTTACTTGTGCGTATCTTTTTATAATTCCACGATGGTACAGGCTGGTTATAATGTTGTTCCCACCAAATGTCGTACGGCAAAGTAAAGTATTGCGGTGTCCGCCTGACCCATCGCTCGCAATAGGGCGGCGGCCCTAACAGTCCAGGTGGAAACTCTGTTTGAGTCACTAAGTTTTTTCCTTTCCCTTCTGGCTTGGGACTAAAAATATAAAATGTTGGTATAAAACATGACCAAATTATTATTTTCTGATAGTAATAATCAAAAACTAAAATTTGTTTGTCAATTGACTATGATTCACCAAATATATTTCATTTACAAAATTATATTAAACACATAATTAAATATACTTACTCTTCTTTATAATAATCGGAGAAGAGCCCAGCTGCCAAGAACTTCTTCCGTAAACGAGGATTCTTCTTCGACACCGCAGGTTTTTCTCTGCCGTCGACACCATTGACAGGACTTTCATCACGGGATGAAGCAACGCGCTTCTTACAAATAATACTTTTCGAAAGCACATCAATGCTTTTCTCGAAGTCTATTTCTTTTTCATTCAAAGGCAAAGGATCGTTTTCGTCATGGTCATGTAGAGTGTCAATGGATGGTTCGCGAGATTTCGAAGTTATTCTTCGACTAATTACCGTATCTATGGAACTTTCTCGAGAACTGGAATGTATGTCATTTACTTTTTTGTTGACCGTACACGATCTTGACTTTCTTCTTGTAGCTATGCCAACTGGTTTTGTTGATTTTTCAACATTTTCAAATGGTACCCTTTTATTTTCCAGTCTCTTAGTTATTTTGTCATCATTGGTATTATCCGAACTTCTTGTAAGTCTCCGTTCACTTGGATATAAAACAGCCAAACTTGATTTCGGCCTCAAACCAAGTTTTGTGGCTTTTTCAACTACTTTTCTCTTTGAAAATATTTCCTCGATCTCACGTGAAGGAGACATAGCCCGAGTTTTCCGTTTCAATCTTTCTAAGTTATCTAGGCGACCGATATTTTTATCAGCTTTGAGATTTAATAGACTGAGTGGAATACTGTCTTCAGGATCATTTCCTAGAGAACTGGTTAATGAAGGGATGCTATCAGACTCACTAAGTACTTCCCATTTATTAATATGGTTTTTCACTTCCTTGTCTGTTCTGGTCTGTTTTAGTTGTAATGCTGGGGCTCGTAAAATAGACGAAGTACCAATTTTCTTGTCGTTTTGATTTTTTTCCAAGGGAACTGATATGATGTTGTCGGTTGAATCTTTTCCTTGTAATTTTTCAAGAGCCACTACGGTTAGTCTACCATGTTTTGGTAAGTCATCCTTATTTAGGATAACTTTCAATTCGGGTTTTTTATTTGCTGTACGCTCTAAGAAGCTGCTCATGGCTTCACCATCTTTTGGTACTCTTTCGAATGCTGAATGATCGGTATCTTCTGACGTGAAGTTATCGGAAGTATTGATGTTACTAGGAGGTTCCACCTTTTTCTTCTTCTTTTTAACACTAGGAAAACCAGTTCTATTAATAGCTTTACGTCTTCTAGTTCTTTTCTTAGATGCGTCAACAGTCTTAATATCACTGGAGTCGTTAGCTTCTGAATTTTTAACAGATACGCCTGATTTCTTGCTTGAATCCAATGTTGATAATTTTTCCGAAGATATTTTTGGAACAAGGACTTTAGCAGGTAATACTAGCTTACTTTCTCTTATTAAATTATTAGACGTTTTCTTCTTCTTTTTCTCATTAGAATCATCTTCATTTGTCAGATTCCTTTTAGGTTGACGTAAATTATGTCCTCCAGTGGTTTCTTGAATTTTATCAGATAGAACCGCCGCAATAGATTCTCCTCTTTTAGGCCTTATGATGGGGTCAGGCGTTTCTGATATTAATGCTAAAGGTATTTCCGCCTCAGTATCGATTGGTGCTAACAAATCACTCGAAGTTTTATTTTCACTTCCCTTTATCTTATTTTTACCTTTGCTCTCTGCTAAAATATTAGTAACACAAATAGATGACTTTGGTATTTGATCTTCCAAGTCTATCGAAGGTTCAAAGATCCCCGTAGGTCTATCAACATTTACGACAACACATTGTTCTACTAAAGTTTCAACAGTTTTAGGTTTTTTATTTTCAATAAGTTTCCCTTTAGATACCGGAGACTTGATTACACTTGCTCTAGTATTCATTTGCAGAGATTCCTTAACTTTACTTTTTTCATCAGATACTTTATGACCAGTTTCATTATTACTCTTTTCTTTTTCTAAAATTCGAGATTCAATAGATTTCCTTATATTATTATTCAGGAGTGTATCTAAAACTTTAGTCGCTGCACTAGGGTTAATTTTAGACACCAAATTGCTAGTAAGACCTTCGAGCCTATTCTTCTTACGAGTCATTATTTCAGATTTCTGCGCAGGCGGAATAGAACTTTTATATAACGAACGTGCCGACATACTTTTGAGGGGATCAACAGATGTATTATTATTAAGGTTTGATTGTTCTGCTGCTAATACCATGCACTTATCAGTTTCATTACTTTCTTCACTAGATGTGTTTTGATTAACATCTTTAGAAACATTTATGCCCACTGTTTTATCTTCAGATAATTTTTTGGACAGTGACTGTACAACTTGGTCTAAACTAGAATGTGATATGACTTTTTCTGCTTCTAATCTGTGACGTTTTTTCGGTGTAGCAATTGGAGCTGAATTTCGAACTGGCGACGATTTTCTTTCTGATCTAGGTGACGATGTTCTACCTAATTCCATTTTTGCAGTTTCTGATTTTGAATCACCTTCTTTTGACTTAGGCAGACATTTTTCTAAATCATTAACCATTTTGTGTACAGCTTTAAGCTTTTCTGATGTTTCATAAATCTTCTTTGAAAGTTCAGACTCCTCAGCAGATGGCTTTTCAATAGTCAAATCATCATCAACGTTCTTGAATAAAAATAGATGATTTGAAGTTTTGTTAGATTCATCATTTTTTGTAAGTGTAGTTTCGAAAGTACTCATGTTTGATTTCACCGTTCTTAGAGCGGTTTCATTTTGAATTTTGTTGTCTTGTATACTTAAAGCATTTTTTAGGTTGTCACCACCCCTCTTTCCTTTTTCACTTATTGGTTTCTGCTTTGAGGCCTCTTCTGATTCATCTTTATGCATATCCCCCAAACAGTCTGTTTCAGTGCATAAAAATTTATCAGTTGATACATCAGCTTTGGAATTTTCATCAAATTCGGCCGAAACTAAGCTAAGACTCAATGAATTACTTGTAGATGAATTAATATGATAATGTCTCTTTTTCAGAGGTAATTTATGTTCATTAGTATCTTTACCGCCTTTGTTTTGAGATTCAGTTAACTGTTTTTTGTGTCTTCGCTTAGATGTAGGAGTTGCTATTTCTTGATTATCAGAAGTTTTTCTCTTTTTCGAAGCTCTTTTGATTACTTTTGGAGGCGCTAGATCGACTGAAGGCTTCTCTTTTTCTGCAGGTTTTTGTGGAATAGGTGAGGCACTAGCAATGAATTTCGGCGCGATTTGACACAATTTGATAAAATTTGAAATTAGGCTGTCCATATCTTGTGTGAATTTTTGATCAACCGAATCCACAGAATTTCTGTTTGTATATGAATCTCGACATCTGGAAACTGATCTCGAACGGTGTCTCCTTTTGCTTCTATGCCTATGATGTTTACTTTCAGTTTTAACAGTTATTCGAGAAGGTCGTTCTGACGGTTTTAAATTTATTTTAGGTGGCGCCAAAACAACTGTTCTTCTATGTTTTTTAATATGATAGGAAGGTTTAATATTTGGTTTTTTGAAATTTAAAAAGACATTTCTTGACAACGATTTGTTCGGAATATAAGTATTTTTTGCTTTTTCGAAACATATAGGTAAAGGTTTAGAAACATTTTCTTTTCTTGCAGATGGAGAATCCTTTTTATTCTGTTTACGACTCTTTGGAGAGAAATGCTTCAAATTATCATCTTTCTTAGAGGCAGACTGCTTGGTACCTGTACAAATTGGCGACACTCCAAACTTATGAGTAAACATAGGCTTAAGCGATGGCAAATTATTACCGATATAATTACTTTTAGAAGGAGACTTCAACAATGTATTGTTATTGTTGTGACTCACTTTAAAAATGTTATATGTCGTAACTGGTCTCTGTAAACCACTGAATACAGGGCCAGGTGCAAAAGGATCTGAAGAATTGAGCCTCAAAACATGCTTTTGGCTACTTTTTGTAAACCCATAATTGTATTTTGATGGCAAAGGATATTTTGTGGATACGCTAATATACTTTGGGCTTGCATTAGGTTTTCGCAAATAGGTTTCACATTCAGAATCACTTGAGCTGTGACCTAAAGTAAGACTACTGAAGGTTTTATTTGATAATAATAAAATTTCCTGATCCGATACAAAATGCTTTTGATTTTTATAATAGGATCTATTTCTAACAGATCGGGTTTTCTTTAGCTTTCTCATGCGTCTTCGCATACTTCTCACACTATAATCTGTCTTATAACCCGATTTATCGCTCTTATAACCTGATTTATGATCACTTTTGTATCCAGATCGATAGCAATCACTCTTATAGCCCGATCTACATCCATAATCACTTTTATACCCCGACTCTATTAACCGACTGCAACTTTTGTATGGTTTGAATTCATGGTCACTTTTATAACCAGAAAGAATATCCTTGTATTTTGGATTAAGATCAATTTGTTTCCATGTTGGATCAAGAGGATCTTCAGCAGCTGCTTCATTTTCACTTTGATGTTCCCTCCAGGAATTATTTAATGATTTGTTATTTTTGTTTTTTGGTAAATTCGCCAATTTGTTGCTTACCTCTTTCCGCTTTGCGTAGACTCCTGATAAAACAGATCTACTCGATGGTAGTGAGTCATCGTCACTATCTGCTGAATCATATTGATTTTTATCCCTCAATGTCTTAGACGTAGGTTTTGCAGCTTTAGCTTTCTGAGGTTTTCGACCGACTTTTTTCCGTGGCGGGTATAGTACTCTATCGGTGGCATAAAGCATTCTGTCTAAAGCGGCAATGTCTAATTTATGATCATTTTTCTTAGTTTTATCAAATTTATTTTGCTCTTGTTTAAGCGGGATAGGAGAAGGAGCTTCAGTTTTTATTTGTTTAATCTCATTTTCAATTCTCTTTTTTTGAAAGTCGCAATCACTGGAATCCGACTTATTATGAGTTCGACTTCTAGTTTTTGACTTAGAACGTGAACTTTTTCTTTCCCCTAGATTATTTTCTTTATGGATGGATTTTCTACTATGCCTATTGGGACCATCCTCTATATCGTGCCGCCGTAAGGGAGAATGTGTGGGTGAATTATGGTTAGATAAAATACCAGAGTCGGGTGAGACATTGGGTGGGTCATTGTTGTTATGAAAGTCGTTGATTGCATTAACTCTTAACTTAGCTGCTTTTTGAGATTCTGCTCTTTTAGTTTCAAACTCATCTTTTCTTACTTTACGAGGCCTGCCTCTTTTTCTTCTAGATTCCACAACAATATTCTTAACATCTTCTTGAGATTCAACCGAATTTGTACTGATAGTATCTAATTTATGATCTAATTGGTTGGCGGAAGCAGTGTCGACACTGGCGACTGTAATTGGCGAACTTTTTAACAGATCGCTGGCACTGCCTATCTCTGAACCACCCGATGTTATATCCAAGTGCATGAAATCGTTATTTTCTACACAGTCCTCTAGACTGGGCGGATTTTGTATCGATAACGCAGACTCTGTTACAGATGTTATTTCTTCGAAAACTTTATTTATTTGTGATAACTCCTCAGTCTGTTGTGGACTTAAATGTGTATTATTTAAAAAATTCGGAGTAATCGGCGTAATTTCTGCTAAATTATTTATTTGGCCGAGTACACAGTCACTAATTGTACCGACTCCTTCTATCGTATTTGATTGTATTCCACAATTTAACGACGGATTAGGACCTGGATATATGGTATTAATAGGTACAGTGCTACTCAATTGCTGTGTCCGAGCAACAAATTCTTGTAATAATCTTGACGAGTAATGGCTCGTGTTCGGTTGTACTGTATTTGAATTAGAACATTCATTTTCCGATCCTGAAGAATCTTGAGTTGCTCTCTGTATTGCAGCCGTTACAAGCTGTGGTGTTAGCTCCATTTCACTACTCGAGCCATCTCCTGTTAAAAATTGATTAAATATAATAAAGCGGAGTGAAAAACATTATTTTACAGATAAAGACTCATATTCTCACCATTATCAGCAATAGATTTGTCGTCGTCCGGCGAAGCGTTGTGAACAGAGAAGGTCGAGAAATTGGGCTGTTGCGCCGGCGCGCTCGATGTTTGTTCTGGAAATAGTTCCGCAAGGTCTGCATCGTCGATGACCTGTAGAAATTATTTTGGGTTTATCACATCATAGTTAATACCGGAATAGTCTACACTAATTAAAAAAATATAATAATTAACGGTCCACTGCCGTATAGTTCAATGGAAACGACAGCGACAACGAGGTTAATAAAATATTTGAAGTGACAAACAAACCTTCAAATATTTTTCATTCATATTTTAAAATTTTATTAATCTCATACAAAATGTATATTTATGGGCTTCGTAACTTTCAAACATGTCGACTGTCAATCATAAATGAAGTTCAGCTAATATGTAACACGACATTAATTGACTGTTGGCGGTATGAACGTTACCCTGATCAGCTAGTATAACATAAAGTTAACTGAATATTTTTAACAAAATTCCTTTATTGTAAAAAATATACAGTTGTGTTACATAACTAGTATACAAGTAATACAGAAAAGTTTCATTATTTTTATATATATAAAAATAATGAAACTTTATTTTTATATATATAATATAGTGTATAAGAGCAATACATAATAAAAGCTTAGTAGTTATACATGTTATGTTTTAGGTCAGGTTAGTTTTTTCCCCAAGGGTTTGATATCTTTCGAAGATATCCCCTGCGTTAACAAAAAAATAGGTTAGTGTTTTATTTAATGAAAATGAGAAAGGGTAAGGTTAATTAAAGATTTTATTATGTTTAGAGGCTTACCTGCAGCGGACAAGCAGCGGCAAGAGCTGCATTGGAATCATCCGGGGATGCATGTGCGGAGCCGCCAGCAGCTTCCGCGGTATCAGAATCTGATGAAGACGATGATGACGAAGACGACGATGAAGATGAAGAGGACGTCGACGATGACGTGCTGCTTCCACATGCGCCATTCTCTGCCGCTGAAGAAGCGAACTAGAACAAAATTTAATTGTTAGAGTTTAATAAGGTCAATAAAATTTATATTACCTATATTGTATTTATATAAATAATATTTCAAAAGCAGGATATTTGTCAAGAAATATAAGGCAATCGCATATTATAATGAATATAATCACATTGAATGAGAGGTGCCATTAGCTAGACGAGATTGATTTAGCGTAACTAGTACTGACAGTAGTTTCGCAAGGGCCTCGATTGGCCGCAATACACTACCTTTACATTCGTAACAGCCCATACAAACTCTGCATTAAATCTAACGACTGTTTATATTTCCTGTGTATCACTACAGTTCCATGTTATTTACACATAAGTTGGCCCTGTATGAACGAAATTATTAAGGTTTCACACCGTATTTACACCGGTCGTGCGCGATTAGTGCAAAGTAATGGTATATGTGCCAATAAATATATAGAATGATAGTGTTTGAAACCCCAAGTTGTTCTTCTTTACCCAGTTAGCCTTTAAGAGCGAATGTATAACTCACGACTTTCGATAACACAAATAAAAGCAGGGAATTTATAGTTCACTCTATTATTTGGTGAAGACAGCATAACTCTGATTAATTTAAATTCTTTTAAATTAACTTATAATAGTTAATATTCAAATAGAATAAATAACTATTAATCTTTATTCTACTTTATATTAACCACTGAAAAGCAAATCAATTTTAATATATTATGTAAAACTGTTCAATCGCTTCCAAATTATTAAACATATTTTATATTTATCCCACAACAAGTGTATATTATTCCGGTATAAAAACTGGTTTATGTTAGTTATAAGGATGATAGGCTAGTTGGTAAGGGACAAACCATCAAAATAGTATAGATTGTTTAAATTGCTTATATTGTAAATGCTTGTAAAATGTAACAATGGTTGTTCTCTGTCAATAGTATCTGTAGGGTAATATAAGCCATTAATTCAGTGGTTGTTAAGCATTGAAGTAGATGTATGACAGTAATCAATAAGGCGGAAGGGCAAGCAGCCCTCGCAGTGCTAGGGGTTGAAGTGTCGTGTGGCCAGCCTTATCAGTGCTCGCATATCAAACACCCTAAACTACACGTCACCGGTACGTGGGTTTTATACAGAGTCGAGAAAATTGATTTAACTATACACACTCCTAACAATGGGTTTCAAGTCTATTGTTAATTAAAAGGAGAAAGTGTTGTAGTCTATACGCAGTCTAACAGTATGACGGCTTGACTAGAATATCCTCCTGGGGGTTATACTCCAGATCTTCAGTTTGTGCTAGAATCCTCGCGATGTAATCATCATTATTCCTTCGTAATTTTTATTATCATTTGTCCAACATTCAAGAAAGTAAAAATGCTACCAACATCAAATAACAGAATGCTACTCAAATTATAAGTGTTGCCAACATCATAATTAACACTATATATTAATTAATACACGAAGTAAAACCTTTGTACTGTTTCTTTTAACGAAAATTACGCGGGTAAGAGTATGAAGTTCGGTACAGTGAAATTGGGTTTATTTTTATATAATAATGAATTAGAAATTTATAAGATTAATTTAAAGAAACATACTTAATTTACTTAATTTCTTTTTTATTTAAATTTTCGAGCGCCAGTAGGTCAGTGATTCAGGCGTTGGATTTTCGATCGATAGGTCGTAAATCCTCCTAACACAAGCATTTCAGCTTAGTTGGAGGGGTTATGTAATACGAATATTATGTGACCCATACTGCTAGTAATCATTAAAAAAAATGTATGTAAGACTGGGACAAAGAACTGACCAAAATATATTATGTAAAATAGATATTTAACTTATTTTATTAATTAATAATCATTCTAAAGTGTGCTGTCATAAGATTGATTGATTGAACAATATAATATAATAAATGTCTAGCTTGTTACTTAGTAGTAACAGTGAGTGCTTGTAATAAAAAAATATCTATCAAATGTCTGTATGTAAAAGATATTTAAAAAAAATTTAATGTACACCAATAGCAGACATTGGCTGCATGTTTAACTTAAAATGTGTGCTTAATTTAATTTAAACCTGACGCCAGGAAAAAAGTTGTCATCATTTTTTTCACTGATGGAAAGCTTCCCATGTATATTGTAATTAATTGTATGTGGCCATTTCGTTTGCGTACCCATCCGATTTTAATTTTTTTTACTGAGGATAAATCTACACTATTATTGTCTACTTTTTTCTTTCTTTCACTATTTTCTCTCTCAATCGACTTTTATCTCATGACTTCTCTTTCTATTATTCCTTGTCTTTCTCTTTCGGTTTTTTTTTGAGTGAAGGAAAGTTACTCTATTAGCTTTTAAATACCTGAAACGAAAAAGAGAGGCCAAATCGCTCGTTTTTTTTTATAAAATAGGAAAGCAAACGATCAGTCATGTTACCTGATGTTAAGTAATCACCGCTGCCCACTCCTGGAAAAATTGGAGAGTTACAGGAGCGTTGCCGGCCTTTAAGGTGGAGATATACGCGAGCTTTGAAGATCCTCATGTAATGAACCGGATATACCGCCGAAGGTAGATCATTCCATAAGTTGATAGTGCGTAGAATAAGTTCTAGAAAAACGGACTGTTGAAGCACGCATACCTCCAGATGATGAGGATATTTAAATCTATGGCATGCAGTGCGATGGTGGAATTCAGCGTTACATATAAAATAGAAAACTGACTCACATATCAACCAACGCACAGTCCGAATTCCTAGGACCATGATAATTTCGTCGTCAATAAGTGTCTTTTTGGAATTTTAACTCCCAAAGTGATTTTGTATCCCCAATATATAATAGAATATGCTTTTAATGGTAAACGTCAGATAACCGTTGTCATAGTAACCAAAGCAAGACGCAAAAGAAGCCGATGGTAATGCTCCAAATTTTGCAATGTGTTTTGTATCAAGTAAATGTAGAATAGTTCTGAGAATGAACGATGTAATAATTGCGAAGACAAATTTGTACTAAACATTCCTCATTTGAATCTACAATAGAGTTAACGGTGCCTGCACTGTACCTAACTCAGCCGGCGCCGACACGAATATCACATTAACGACCTCGTGATCTACGGAGATTTATATCTGACAGCAAGTCAAACAAACACAAAACGTTTATCGAATAGCTTTCAAACGGTTTTTGTTTGTAGGAATAGGTAGGTACACTCGCAGTTGAAATCATCATAACAATGACAATACTCACCGTCAAATCAAATTCATACTACAAGTCGAGATCTAATAACAATATATACTAATAATTTATTACTTCATTACTGACTGCCATCTATTTTTTTTTTAATTTAAATACAATTCCTATAAAATTTTCCTAAAATTAAATTTTCACATTTACTTTATCTAAATATTTACATTTTTCATGTTAGTCTATGAGTGGAAGTACCACTTATAGACTAACATGACATATAACCAGACTAGGTAAAAAAGTGGTCTGAAAAGGACGAAACAAGAAAATTAATTCAGATAGAAACACTGAAATGTATAAGTATAAAAATGGTCAAGGTAGAACCGTGGTCGCACCCATGTATACCTACTATGATTATTTATATGATTAGAGGAACATTTCCATGAAACAGACATGGTAGGTATTTGGTTTCTTGCTCTAGGCGAAATCCTGGAAAATATGAACGGATGGCAACCTACCAACTATATGTTGAAATTCGTTATAGGCCATATATAATTTTTATAGAAAAAATATAATATAAAAACTACTCATTGACCGGAGCCTAAAAAAAATCTAAACGGCGCCTCTAGGCGTAAACAACTTTTTATGATATGATTGGTCATTCAACTTCTCTATTTAATTTTTTTTGTAGCATATAAAAGATAAGTTTTAATTCGAATTGCACTATGAGTATGCACAAAATAGTTTTGAGAAAGGTTAAAATGTATTCATTGACTCCTAGATAAGATATAAATGTGTAAGAGATAAACGGTAAGTATGCAATGCGATTACGCATATTAAGCTCATAATACATTACATGTGTACGTAACAATATATAATCTGATTAAAATTTACTATAAAAAAAATTAAAGTAGTCTAGAACAATAAATTTTAAGCTACTCGTGACAAGAAGTTGATTGCACGAGTCATTGACCCGAGCCAAATGTTGAGAACAATACTTACTAGTAATAGACCACTCAAATGGTCGCGTATAGAAGTTGATCTCAAATTATATGTTCAATAGAAACTAAGATACTATGATAACTATTGGTTATTTACAAAGCGTTGTATTATATCACGCGTTCGATGTTTTAGCATAATGTAACCACCGAAAACAAAAAAAAATTATTTATAATAAAATTAATTTTTAAATAGTTGCTCTATTAATACGAAATTGTTATTACAAAAATATTTAAAATTTTGATTAGAATAATAAATTAATTGATTGTAGATATTGTTATTATGCTCTGTTGTTAAGAAACGGTGTGACTGAATAAAATTAAAAATAAAATGGGCTAAGGCTAATTCACATGTCTCAGTACATAAAATAATTACGAGTATAATAGAACCATACGAATGCGAGTCCAATATGCACCTGCTATTAATTAAATACCAATGTCCATAACATTTAATATTAGGGTAAATAAGTATTATGGTAGTAATAAATAAATATGTTTTACTAACAGTGACCGATCGAGGCCGTGAACTTGACTGCGGCAGACAATCGAGCTGCGAGCATCGGTGCGGAGTGCGGGCGTACACTGTAGTGTAGTGTAGAGATCAAATAGCGCGGAAGGGCAACCAACAAGAGAAAGGCCGATCAGTGATATTTGCGTGCCCGCGCACATTGTTGAGCATGCAAAGCGATGCCATGATCGAATCTCTCCGCGACTCACGAGCGCTAATGATCTTCACATACATTCACAATGACTAATAGTTATGATTGCGTGAACCATGTTGCTGTTCCGTATTAGCTTTGCCGCTTTGCGCTGATTAATTTCGACGTGCTGTACAATGTTTTTTACAATGAGCATTACCCGCGGCTGCGCTCGCCTTACACTCATATCACGACGAAGTTCACTACCCTACAAATTTTTCCCAAACATCCTTTCTTAGTGCTCTCCTTCAACGTCATAGAAATTCACATATTCCTAGTCCGAGGAGTCTGGACAGTACGTTGTTTGTCATATATGGTCCACGTTTTTCACAAAAAAAAATTGGTTACAGATTTCTTATAAAAATTAAAAACCAACGCTGTTTTGTCCCAAAATAACTAATACAAAAAAGTAACAGGAAAACAAAATAAGTAAGTACATAATAAAACTATAGTTTCATAACACCCAACAGTTGCGGCACAACTAACTATTAACCAATCCGGTAACTCTACCTCACGTCTAAAAGATCAATCAAGATCCCTGCAGACAATTTATTTTCCTTCTTACCTACAACCACAAAAAGATCTCAATCCTACGCACCTATCAGCGGTTGCGATAATTCTGCAAATGTCCATATTATATCTACCGCGAGGCCAAGCACTCACGTAATTGGTAACGATTATTAGACGAATTTATATTCTATAGGTTGACAGGTCGTGATTCAAATTAAATTCAATTTTAGTACAACTTGAGAAGTTGGTTTCATACTTTAAAGCATGACATATTTACGAGTTGTTTCGATAATGTAGTAATGGTGCGATCAGATAATTGCCGGCTGCCGGAAATCTTCACTGTATAATTTAGTTATTCACTTTACGAATACAGTCACACCCATTCACAAGATTTCTCTCACAGACAATTAATGTGCATAGCTTGGATCGAATCTTACGATCGATGTTGCAGTCACGCGGCGATATTCAAATTTGGATATCCATTAGTCGAGATTCACCGGTAACAAGTACAAGATAAAGTAATCTTATCGCAATGCACATAATCACCAGTTTACATATACGGATAGCCAGCATCGGAACGAGTATCGCAAACCACGCCGTTAATAGGCGATTATTTTCAGTTTTAGTTTTTTGTCGTCAGATGCTAGCACCTACGCATTATTAGAACAGGGCTGCTTCCGATGTTTTGGCGAAAAATAATACTGGATGATCAGATTGCTTTTATTTGTTATAACGTTTCTTGATAATTAATAACATATTCCAAGATTAACATAGTTCCAACATTGTTGCAGTCCTGTGTGTAGTATTAAAGGTTAAAACGTTAATTGGCAGCCCTGAACGAAGGCGGCTATCCGGTGGCGGTTGATTGTACTCATCAAGGATTTCTGCACTCAAGGACGTTGGTTGCTAGACGATTGCTGTCGAACGCCTCTTATTATTTCTCCTCAGACATATCTCGTTTTTGTCTCTACTCATTTATATTCATGATACATGTCGACAGTTAATCCTTATAAATTGTTTATATGCTCAGGCCGCAGCACTCATGGGAAAATAATTCAATATTGTTTCAAAAGTAAATATGTACCTACGTAAGAAATAGTGCCGTCTGTTTCATTTGTGCCAATTAAATGTTAAGTGGTTTGCAAATAAGCGCATACGCAACGTTTGTATTTATAATAGGACATAAATATATGTAATTCAAAATACAGTCAGTCCAAGTAGGTATAGAATAAATTTACACGATTAAAACCCAGACACTTGACATTTATTTTTCTACTCAAATATATAGGAGAATATTAATTTAATTTAATATTTAGATTCAAGGTCCGTGCGATGTCTGCCACATGTTTAAAATGAGATATTGATTCGGAATAATTGTGGCACCTAAACGTGCCCAATATCAATGCTTCAGTGGGGTTTATTTAAATCAGTTTTTGCGAAGACTGAGCACCGACAAAAACTATAGACTATGTTCATCTACTTGGGTTCACTCACCTCCGTAAATCGAATGTGCGAACCTCATTGTCTGTATTAGATTTTTTTGTGGCATATGGCTAGTTCACGGCATTTAAGCAGATCGTAAACAATTATTATGGGCAGTCATTTTGTTTGATCCTTTTTGTTGAAATTCCTTAGGGGCATGGGGCGACATTTGAGGAGCCAACTCAGAATTCAAAGATGTATGCAAATATCTGTCACGTCAACAAAGCGTATTGAGGATCCAAAAAGAGAAACTAAACAAGGACAAGGACTACCAGCCGGACCCATCGCGCATACGAGAGGACGGCATATCCATATCCAGTCTTTAATTACTTTTATTTACATTTAAGATATTGCGTTTTTATGACACGTATACTTCACTACATATACGAGTTATAATTACACAGTTGCTTAACCAAGAAAATAATTATTTTATTTTAGTACTTGAGTCATGCTCATGATACTTACATTTGGTTCATGTATTCGTAACATGAACTGCAGCTATCGATCTCTTATCATTTATTTATCATAATTACCTTGTCTCTATGTCACTCTCTATTTGTTGAACGTAATAGAAATAATGAAGAGATTTATTCGACCAGGGAATCAACAAGATGTACATTTTATATGCCTACCTACATAAAACAGCACATATTATGTATTTAGTATATTATTTATAAAATATAAAAATAAAATAAAACGTAAAAATCAATGAAGAAAAACTAACATTTAGACAAGTTAGTACAATTTTTTAAAAGAAATTCATTAATTCATTCGCCGCATTAGGAGAAAATAGTTATTGCTCTACGATTAGATTTGATATACTATAACATATAGACGTTGATATGTGACCTCAAATGTATTCGTAACAACCGACAACCCCTGAAGACGTTTTTCGCTTAAACGAGATGTATTATGATGATTAGCTGTATTTCTTTGTAAAAGTATCAAATGTTCTGTGATATGTTCGCAAATAGTAAACGGAAACGGTGCGTCCTATATTTGATTAACTTAATTAATCATAACACACAAATCAACAGTTTCAAATTGAAACAAACCCGGGAGCGTTACAAGTAGCGAATAAACAAGCGGTTACAACACAAACACCAGCTGTGGTTTAAATAACTTTGTAGAGGCGTGTTCACGATGTGTCGCGTCTACAAACCACAACTTAATATTATCTGAAGCCCGTGCTTTAAGTTATTATTGACAGGTAACTGTTATATGAGCAAGTATAGTCATGTGCAATACTGTTCTGTTAATTAAAATTAATTTTATTTTTGGAGGTGTTCGCTCTACAAAGGTTGGGTTACGTACGTTTTCATTGATAGACTACATAGTATAAAACAAAGTAGCTTCCCGCTGTCCTTCTGTCCCTATGTATGTTTAAATCTTTAAAACTTCGCAACGGATTTTAATGCGGTTTTTTTTATTAGATAGTGATGCAAGAGGAATGTTTATATGTATAATACATACATATGATAATTTTAGAGGTTTCTACACATGAACAATTATATGTCGCTCTTTCAAGAGTATTGTCTAATGACAAAAAGGCTGCAAAAGTTGTATATAATATTAGCAACGCTGTTTATAAAATAGTATTAGTGGGTAGGTCATTTTATGTTATGTCACGTATACCGATGTGAAGACAATATATAACCTTTAGTACGATAGATTACAGTCAGTCGATATGGTGTTTTCGTGTAGTGAACATGGAAGTTAGTGATTAAGGTTACCCTTCTCAAGGTCCACGTAAGTTTACTTTATTATCTATTGTTGTTAGCGAGGTCGAATGGTGGGGCTCTTTAAACCTGCTCCTGAGTCTCAAGCCACAGGCACTGCTCGCCTCAATCTAAATTGCATGTTTATACATACTGCTGTACAGTGATGGATATCATTTTTCTCTTATTTATGATAATAAAGACATTCTGTAGTATATTCAGTATCCGCATTGCCCCCGTGCGAAGCAGAGGTGGATCGCTAGTATATTATAATCAAATTAAAGACTAAAATATACCAATTTTCAGCCTATTACATTTTCTTTTCAGTTTTATTGCTCTACCTAAAAAGGATCATGTTGTATAGTATTATTGTTTCTAGTGTAAAACCTTATCGAAGAAATCATAAAACGAAATTAATTCAAATAATTAATCTTATAATAATATATAAAGCTGTAGAGTTTGTTTGTTTGCTTGAACGCGCTAATCTCAGGAACTACTGTCCATTTGAAAAATTCTTTCAGTGTTATAAAGCCCATTTATCAAGGAAGACTATAGGCTATATATCATAACGCTACGACCAATAGGAGCGGAGCTATACGCTGACGAAGTCACGCGAGTCGACTAGTATCGTTATAAAAGTACGTAGGCCTTAAAACCTGCACATTTGTAATGTACTTAAATGTTTTACGTATTTTTTATTACATTTTACGATCTATTTGAGACCCCATTAACTTATTTGAATATATGTAAATAAATTGAGATATTAAGAGTTAAAATCAAAGCTGCCGAATAATAAATATTATCAGCAAACCGCGTACCTGTTAAGATAAATAACCGTCGCTAATACCAACGATCGAGCAAGTGATGTAAAAAAGTCTAATGGGGCTGCCAAACTGGTGTGATCATCAATTCGCAAATAAAACACGTGTTGTCTGATCGACGCGGACGGACGGATGCTACAATCTGGCTTTATTCGAACCATCGAACAGTTAAAACTTTATTCATGTCGAATGTTGATTGGAGATTTAACTTATCAATATACTGAGCTTTTTATTCTGTCATAATTACATTTGTTATTCTAATCTCAGCTCAGTCTGGCAATGATATCCAAAAAGGTCCCAGACTCTCCAACAGTTCCTTATCCATTGCGAATTATTGAAAGAATTTTCTTGCTCTATGGTGTTGCCATTTCGCCGAACAATTTTGTCCTATCATATCACAAATTTTTAAATTTTTACCAAAAAATATTGCATACATTAATGTATACTATTGTATAATACAAAGTTAATAGTCAGCTCGTTAAAGTATTAAGTGGCTTATTGAGCCAAGTATCAAACACTGTTGATTCAATTACTTGATCAAATAAATTATATCTTATTAAAACGCATCACTTGCAAGTCATCTGTAAGCTGTAAACAGAACATTCTTGACGTTTGTAATAATTTTAATATACTCTATCTAAGTGTGAGCGTGACTTGCCAACAAACAAGGGTTCAGTACAAGTTTCCTCACCAATTTAAAGTTACAACTGAGAAAAAACACTAAGGAAACTTGTAATTTTAACAGCCTTCACTCTTACCATTCGAACTACACAGGAGGTAAAGGAGACAAATCTATTTAAGATACATTTTCTGGACGTGAAAGATCGATTAGAATACAATTCCCGTAAAAGACGAGATGTGCAGCCCCCTTGATAGTAGGTCATGCAGCACGTTGACCAGTGACACTCTTTTGTATTGCCGATGTCATTTGATGATGGCTACTTACCATCAGATGGACCGTCTGTTCTATGTCCAATTAAATCTTAAAAAATAATGTGGAGTCGCATACGGAACCCAAATCAGCTTCTCGCCAAACATTCGTGAGACGTGATGTCACTATGTCACGTTGTGAATACAGTGTGCTATGCGACGCCCAAATAAAAACACCATGATATTATTTACGG
The DNA here is from genome assembly GCA_905147385.1 of Limenitis camilla. Classification (NCBI taxonomy): domain Eukaryota; kingdom Metazoa; phylum Arthropoda; class Insecta; order Lepidoptera; family Nymphalidae; genus Limenitis; species Limenitis camilla. The sequence goes on from LR990240.1 coordinate 9,947,050, forward strand.
TCCTCATCGAAATCATTTTAAAAAATATACAAAACGAGCACAATGAAGTATGAAGACTAAATTCGTGTTTCAAGAGACGAGCTCTTTTATTTTGTTAGCTTTAAGTGTCGGGTTTGTGTGAAATATAATATGACAAATTTTTATTAACCTAATTCGAAAGATATTAGGTGGGATTAAATTCCAACTGTTAAATGTTTGTTTTTTTTTTGTCATCAATGCTAAATATTTTACAGTAACCAGGATGTAATATCCATTTTAAAGTAATATTAATTATTAGTAATTTATTATATTGATGATACATCATGACACAGCATTGTTTGATGAACTTCGGCCCGCAAGTTGCAGACTTTCTGTCGACCAATAGCCGTTTAGATAATTATCTTTTAAATTGAAGAATCGATCAATAATCCTGATTTTAAAATATTGATTGGAAACCCAATTACACTATCCCCCTTCTGCGAGGAATTCACTCACACTACTAAAAAAATTCTCATCTCATTTATTTAATTGGAGTATATGTTTAAAATGTCATGCTCAATTTTAACCTAAATAAAAATAATTACAAGCGCATGTAAAAAATAATAATTAACACAACGCCATGTCTGGCATTTGTTCCTGGTAAAAAATGTACTTAATGTCGTGTAGAGACACTAAGTAATTTGTAATTTTAATACCATTAATGTGGAATGGAACCGCACGTGGAGGTACCTCGTCGTCAATTTGTCATTTTTTATCGGCCAAGAATTCTAGTTGAGGATCTACTAATACGTTTTATTATTATATATTATATATTGTATATAAATATAATAAAATTATGACAGGACGATGTCTGTATATAAGAGATATTTATTTATCTCAGGGAAACAAGAATGTATAATTAGTAATTATTATAAATAATTTACGATAATCATCAGAGGAGATTTTAGTCATGATATTAAGCAAAAATGAATGGTTAAATAAAATATTGACACTCGTTTTTAGAATTACAATATTACGCGAATATGAAGCCTATCTAGGTTAAAACCAATAAGTAACAAAGCTAATAAATTGTAAATGTAGTCAGCCTCACCATTTAAAAAAAATGTGTTTCATTTTATGACTTCAAACCTTTTAAGTACAAAAATTAAATGTATGAAAATCCATCATTTCTGAAAAAATTTCATGGAGCTGTTGGTCTGATCTGATTTGATCTTGCTTGGTCCACTATCGTGGGCCGCTTTTTGGATCCCACGGATCACCGATATTTATTTTTTCTTACGGGACCCATTGAAACTTGTTTAGAGGTTAAGATAAATAACCACTTTGAGCATCATTGATATTCAATTAATTCCATCGTGGATTGTTTTTGATCCTAAAATAGTTAAGAATGATACAATTAAATAATTCGTAACAGCGTTCTGTGAACACATAAAACTAGATAAATACAAGAAAAACAAAAAGTGTTCTCTAAGTAGATTTTGATAAATTTTCGTGCCATAAATATGGCGTACTTGGATATTTGTTATGTCTCAAAACTGACAACAAAATTACACTTCAACGAAAATACCACAACCATTAAACTATTTAGTAAATTGTTAGAAATAAAGCGTTTACCTATTGCAAATATTGCATTTAGATATTAGGGATCTTTGCGGTAACGACTAACAAGCGGTAGAGTCGAGAGAACAAATAACGAGCCGTCGTAAAATTCGACCTATAAGTACTCTCTCCTTGTTAGTACATCGCCTCGGGTTTCAGATCACTATAACAGGCTACTTTACCAGTAGTTGCATTATATACGAAAAATAAAAACTGCATTTCACGTCATATTAAATTAGAATAGACACTTCGCAAAATAAATTCGCGAATATAAACTGTAAACTAGTCAAAAAAATTATCGAGGAGCCGTGAGATCCAAAAAGGGGCCGATGATAGTGGATCAAGGGAAATCAAAGGCAAAGTCAATTTTTTTTATTCAATATTGGAATTTACATTCTTTTATTGTACGTCGGAATCTATCACCCTTTCGGAAACGATCAGAACAACAGCTTCATGACAATATTTTTGTTATTATGACGATGGTTACCGTGGCGATATTTAAATTAGAATAGACACTTAAAAATTAATTTGCGAATGTAAACTGTAAACTAGTCACTAGTAAGTAACTCTTCATTAGTAATGAATTTTAGCAAACCAAAAATAACGGAGACGATACAAGAGACAGACAGCGCCCAAGATTGACCGATTGATAGAGACAGATTTTGATGAAGTTTCATTTGTTTGTTTGAAAGGATAAACTGAGGTAGGGCACAGCAGGAAATTTCCTGCTCAAATATGGAGCAGCCCGACTGGGGTAGTACCTCGACCTTACAGAAGATCACAGCTAAATAACACTACTCTAAAGCAGTGTTGTGTTCTTGTTGGTGAGTAAGGTGACCAGAGCTCCTGGGGGGAATTGGGGATAGGGTCGGCAACGCGCTTGCGATGCTTCTGGTGTTGCAGACGTCTATAAGCTACAGTAATCGCTTACCATCAGGTGAGCCGTACGCTTGTTAAAAAAAAAGGAAATTTAGTCAAGATGTTTGAGCTATAATTTGTAAAGATCTGGTCAGCCGTTTAAAGACTATCAGCTGGTTTCTAACACACACTGCTTACCCTGTAGAGAACGGTATTTCTCGATACCTTTCGATATCAAACACATCGGGTATAATGGTTAATAATTTTTTTATGGTAGATAAGTTGCAAACGAGCAGATGGTCCACCTGATGGTAAGCGGCCACCATCGCCCATGGACATCGACAAAACAAGAGATATCCTCTTGTTTTGTCGATGCGTTGCATTCTCGAAGATAGAGGGGGAGTGAAGAAGAAAAAATGCTGTCCAATGGACCCTGAGCTAGATCCCAGAGTCCATTAGATCCACAGCATTAATGGGATGGGAGTGGGAGGGGGTAAGTCTGGCCCTCATGCGGCTCGACCGGAACGCGTCTATGACACTTGGCGGTCGGATTCGCATGCTGGTGGTCGCAAGCAAGTCGGGGAACAGATCCGCTACCACCAAGGGGGTGCTGGGTTACTCGGCTTTTACGAGATGCTCTCCCAGCGGCAGAGAGGAATAGTATTCTATCCCGTCCCCTCACGGGTCAAAAAGCTTTGTAAACGTTCGTAACAGTATATATTTTATCTATCATTCTTTTTTTTTTAAATATGAATATTTGTTAAGTCTTTATTGATTGCTGTTTTTATGTTTTATTTTCAACATCGACTTATACAAATTTATATCGACTAATAGTTATTTTATAAAAACAAATACGTGTCGTGCTTGAGTTATATTATCGTAGTTATTATTATAAGCAATGGTTAGTATTGACTGAAGGGTTGCCTTGGCCGTTCCGGCCGGTAGGCACCGATGCACACCGCTCCATGTCTAAGGAGTGATATGGTTACCGACTAACCCATTGACTTAATTCGAAGCTACTCATTACAATTAGTTCATTCCTTTCTTAACTAAACACTTAAATTATTTCTGCAAATGCCATAATATATTATCTATATATAAATATATAAAAGACATTTCAAAGCACAGTCCAATCTGAGATTTTGTCACTATGTTAACTAAAAAATAATTTTTGGCAATTAAACTTCTAACGTGATGGAAAAAGGTAAAAAATTGGTAAAATCTGTCATGGATTAAAAAATCCATTTTGGTTTAAATGTAAGCATGGTAGTCGTTGTCGCGACAACTAAAATGCACATGAATCTACTCACAATGAACCCGAGCGAATCGTCAGATAAAGCATTACTAAAATATCTGGTAATTGCAGACCATAATAATATGAACTTTACTGGTTGAAAACAGAGTCGCGTAATTTATTATCCAAGATTTGATTTGAATTACTATTCTGAAATGTAGCACGAGAAAATATCAATGGTTTTCCTGAAAATTGTATGCACGATATAAATATTAAAAACAACAGTGAAGGTAGTTCTAATATCTGGACGATCAAGAAAAGGATCCTAGAAAATCATTTTTCTTTAAATTGCTTTAAATTTAAGTGAGATTTTACACCGTAATACTGAGCCGATATTTGCTATTAAGTGTTCGTTTTTTCCTAATGAAACTTAAATGAAATGGAAATTTGTCAATCACTTACTAAAAGTGTATAAAAACGTAGTAGCAACCGCGTTGGCGCCCGTGACTCAGATTTAGGCGCCCGTTATCGGACCTCCGATCACAATCACAATCCCGATCCTGACTAAACTAATTAAGGCGTACACATTAGGGTGCGAAACGGACGGAAAACTCCTGTAATAATACAAATAACTACTTACACTCAATGTATTCATGTTATGGGTAAGCTTGTTTGTTATATGTAGAGTTGGTTCTTGTTATTAACAATCAATTTACTAATGGACTTATAAATATATCGCATCGTATATCTTATTTAAAGAAATAAATAACCTGATATAAATTGAAAAAATAAAAGATATCCTAAGGAGGCATTTTGTTATTTAAATTTCATCGTGATTTTACTGCTTACCTAATACCAATTCTGCATTCCAATTCTCACAACGGCGAATGATTTGCGATAAGCGGTAATCACATGAAAGCTAGCTTAGAACTGGTTGCTTTTCTTAACTATGCTGTGAAAAGGGAGTAGCTTAACGGGCACCGAGAAATCATATTTTATATAGTTACCGAGTATATACTTGTTAGTAATGAAGTGCCGCGCTATGCAAGAACATTTACGACGGTGGCAGTATCCCGGAGATGACAAGATAGTACACCGCAACTTCCTTATCCGTTACGCGATATAATCGCCTTAAGAACACTCACTAATTTGAATAACCAACGGCTTGAAAACTCCCAATCTAAATATATTATTCCCTAACAAAGTAGGTGGGATCCTTGAGAAATAAAAACATTAATAGTAATGAGATATGAATTTTAAATTTTATATAAGAGAATGTGGAATAAATTATAAAATTCGAGGGAGAGGTATTTAAGCATGTCATTAAACCATGTTGTCCGGGTCCGTGTATGCACAGTAATATTCCTATTAATATCTGTTGTAGCATTTACTTTGGAATTCTCTAGAAATTTTCCCGGGATCCCGAGAAGTTCAGATCGTGACTGTGCCTCGCGTTCGGCGCAATTTGCTTACCCATACAGCGCCGGTGCGCGCCGCTCTAATCATGTGTAAAATATTGCCGTACCTCGTCACTGCAACACAAATCAGGACGGTACGTCAAAAGTCACAGAGAAACGTTTTGAGATTAATTGACTACGATAACCGTCGCACGATTACAGTTGTCTGCACTTTGAGCAAACTCTGAACGTGATTATATACTGGCTAAATATTATAACATTAGTGTATGTTCTCTGCAATGCGAAAAACTTGAAGTAGCTCTAAAACACAAACAAGTCAAGTCAGTAAAATAACTCTTGGCATGAAATGGTCGGTTAAGTAATCATCCACACAATTCCCATAAAAGCGTGGAGAATCGGCGAGATCAAGTTGAACGCGTGACCTCAAGTCAGCGAGTAACAAGAAGGGTGTTAGTACGAACTACGAGGCGCGAGAGGAGGGCCGGAGCCCATTAGAACAATGGTAGCGCGCAGAAGCATGTGATCATAAAGTTGCACCTACAATCAGTTTTAAGTCGTATATACCTGACCTGCCACAATTTATTTACATGTATATATAGTGTATACATTATTTTATCCGCAGTATGCAACCAAGTTGTGTAACTTATCCAATCCCATACTAAACATAATAAATGGGATAGCTTTTTTGATGGTTTTTTGGGTACCGTACCCAAAGTGTAAAAACGGGACGGGATACTAAGACTTCTTTGTCCGTCCGTCTGTCAGTCACCAGGCAGGTATCTCATGAACCATGATAGCTAGACAGTAGAAATTCAGAAATATGTATATCTGTAGCCCCTATAACAACAAATGCTAAAAACTGAATAAAAAAAATTTAAAAGGGGCTCCCATACAACAAACGTGATTTTTTTCCAAATATTGATACCCTTCGTGCACGAGTCCGACGCGCACTTGGACGTTTTTTTTTTTTCTTTTACGCTCGTATTGTGTGATGGATTAATTTGAATTTTTACATAGATTTAGCTTAAGTGCTTAAAAGTAAAAGAGAGAAAAAAAACATTGTATTAGTTTATTACACTTCATTGTTACATTGATAAACATGGCAATTAGCACATGATGAAACTATTGTATTGTTATTAGCGCAAAATACTGTAATCAAAACAAAGTAAATATCCAAAGTAACAGCTCAACGTGAGTAGAATAATTTATTCTATTTAAGAAGGAAATCATTGCGAATATCTAAATAACATAGATTTATTGCAAATGCATCTTTAACCAAGAAAGGTAGTGAGTTAATGCGGACATTTATATAATAGATGAAGGAATGCTTTTCGTAAAGCAAAGCTTTGTTTATGTGGTAAAGGGAGGTAGGGTACTGCATTCCCACGCGGCACACGCGGATACGACGGTTCCGATCACCGCCCCCACTAATTGAGGAGATGCATTCAAGGACGCTTCGAAACCATACATCTAAATCCCCTGATATTATTAACAACAAATTAAATTGTTCTGACATTGAAATATGAAATCCCGAAACAATATTTTACCTTAGAACAAAATCAATACGTAATCCTGAACTATTATTGTTAATACTGGATTAAGTATTAAGTAAAGGATTATCTCGAACTTGGATGCCGCGTGGGCGCCAATCATCCGGCGCTATCTACTTACTTATGAACATAACATAAATCAACACTCAACAACGACAATGTTTGATAAATTTTACTTTAAATTAATATCCGGAATACCTACCAAAAAAAAAGGAGGAGAGGAAGAAAAGACTGGAGTGGCCAAATAATAACTACATGATCTATTACCATCAGATTATAAAGAGACGAACTAAACGAACTAAATGTTACTGAAACAGTTCAAGATGACCGTGGAGACGAAAAAGCACAAATTATGCAATAAATTAAAATACTTCCTTGTTAGTAAACAGATATTTTAAACGTAGCAACCGCAGAATGATGATACATAAAATAAGAGTTGGCGGTGGAAGTAAACAGTGGTCAATTACGGTGTAGCGCCCGGCTTTGTGGCGGGTTCAGAAACAATCGAAGCGGTACGATGGGCGAGATACCGACCCGTAATAACTCTAATGGTAAGATAAGACCGCCACTGCGCCGCTTTAAGCTGCACCAACTATACAAATGTACCAACATTGTGCGTACACTATAATCATATGAGGTATTCAACAATCGGTTTATCAGTTTACTTAACTGCATTTAATCATCAATCATTAAAATATAGTTTTAATCTATAAAACTTTTTGTGGAATATTAAAAGATAGTTTTATGATGGCGTGGAAGTGCTGAAAGCTTCCTACCTCCGCAGCTTATAGCGCGCGGCGAGTACTGGGACCAGTTTACGCCGACAACCATGTAAACGATTTATTCCCGAGCCTCGTTTTGCATTACTCGATCAAGAGCTAGGGCTGATTGCTTTAAACCTAACTTACATATTTGTAGACATAAGACGACATATTATTATTATATAGCATCTATCAATTTATTGTTAAAATAGTAGAGATTTCAAAGTGCGAGTAAGTAAGCATTTACACTCACGTATAGGAATCACCTCATAATGGACGATTTAAACCAATCCACGTATTCATATCACCAGGGTTATAATAAATAAACCGCTATTTATGAGATGATATGTGTAAAATGCTAATTAAAAAGTCCACATCATAGTTGTAAGCGGTCAGCCCTATCGAGGCGTGCAGTTGTCGCAGGGGCTTTATTAAACGACGTAGAGCTAAGATGGCCGTTGGACCGGCTTATCCCGATTCCCGGTGCACCTACTCGACGCGCCGATAATACGTAATAATCTCTGTTTCTAGTAACTTTACCACTTAAATTCATATAACAACTTAACACTTATAAAAATAAACCTCCGAGACCAACAAATTATCCACCCACTCTACACATCAAGTTTACATGTAAAGGTATAAATTTGAGATACGTTAAATGACATTTACTTCAAAAAGATAAAGAAGTTAAATTTAAAATTTAACAATAACGTAATAGCCGTGAGCAGATGTAACCCAACGAGCCGGAAAGTCATTCTCATAAAACAAGAAACTATAAAACTGAGACACCGCTAAATACAGTAGAAGGCCCTCATAAATATTTAATTGGCACATGAGGAGCCTGATTGAAAGCGTTTATTAATACAAAAGGCCCGTATGAGGGTCGGCGAATTACTTACAAAAGAGACCGATTGAATATAAGCAGGCAAGTAATGGTGCATTTAATCGATGTGACCAAGTGCGAGCGCAAACGTGTCGAACGCCCTCACTCACATACAATCAAACTGCATTCCCTCACATTTACCTGTCTCGCAAGTTTGTAAGTTACATTATAATCATAACTATTCTTTTACATCTAAAGATGTTCTCTAAAGAGAATGCAGCTTACTCTATTGGGTAAAATGTTAAATCAGTTATTTTAATAGAATCATTATTATCTGTCTATTAGAGAGTAAGCATACCATTGCGTCCGTCTATATGCACGAGACAAGAGTCTATAATAGACTCAATACACAAACAAGAGTGTAACCGGTTTAAATAGCAAGCCGGCGAGAAGGAAATCAATGCATCGTCTAATGATGCAATGTTAAGAGATCTCTAGCATTGAACTTGAAAATCGGCCTTTAAATTTTAATAAGAATTCCGAAAATTGCGCATGTGGCTGTGCATTTTTTGCGGATGTCACCAAAAGCCGGCAGTCGCCACATTAAAGGTGTCCAACCGGTTTAAGTTACCATCTCCTCCCGCCACCGTCATAAGCGCGTCTGCAAATTCAACACTCGTCAAATACCGCAAAATGCAATACGACCGCTACGCCCAGGCCGCACTGGCATTACCGCATTAATGTAAGCACGCACCTCTCGAATAAACGTCGTGAATGTTCACTCGTGAAACCGAATACTGTTCACATGAAAAACTTATTACTATACTCACTCAACGGTACGTAATATATAAACAATCGTTACACTTCAACATACTGTTCTTATCTAAGACAATTGGAGGTCAAGATAATTCTTTAAAATATTTGCCGTTTATATGTAAATTAAAGTGACTATTGATTGCTTGCTAATTGGATTGTTTATTTATATAAACTACTAAAAATAAATTAAAATGAGAATAATATCACAGTGTTTATCGGCATTGAATCATCGCCATCTTTAGATTCAACTAACGTATTGCATAATCGGTCATTAAAGTCGTTCACAATGAGAGGCTAACTATAATAGCGTATAATAAAACAACACTTACAGAACGAGGAAAAATGATGAAAATAAAATGTATTGTGCCACGTCTATAACATCAATCGAGGTGAACATTGATAACACCGATCGATTCGATAATAATCAGGAAGAGATGTAAATTGAACCAGAAGGGTACCGTAATCTCATTAAAGCTATTAGATACCAAGATAAAATCTACAGGGCTTTAACGGCGACGCACATCAATCAGTAGCGAGACTTAGGTCCGCCGCACGCCGACACATTGCATTCCTCCATTTTCTTTTATAATGATCTAGTTATCCAGCAAAAACTTCTATCTCTAGAAGTGGTAATGACAAATGTATTACAGTCGGCAACAACGTTATTAATAGTTTCATTAACCAATTCGCGTTCCGTCATTATAAAAACTCGTGTATCTTCAATATTAATAGTAATAATAACGAATACATTGTAAATGTTATCTTAAACATATTTAGTAGTATTGTTTAAATTAAATTCGCACATTTAAATGAAACGTGTTACGAATAGCCGTTGAAATCAAATCATGTCCTTGAAGCGATCAATGACATGAACATTTAGATTTACACTTGTTCAAAATATATTAATAACCGGATTCAAGATTATGTTTATTGTATATAAAAATGGTCAACACATGCTATTAATTTCTAGAAGAAATATTTTTTAAATATAACTAGTCGACCCGTCCCGGCTTCGCCCGGGTGCAATTTAACACGTGTATTTAGCCGTAACCGCTATGTCCCTGCATTTTAAATCTGTAATTTATCTTCAAAAATATTCGTTTAAGTTTCTTGCTGTAAAGGCCCATATTGAATATTGATCTATATAAAATGCACAATGTATTTAAGGTACCTAATTGGATCAGGATTAATGCTGTATAGTTTAAAATCGCTTCGTAAATAAGCCATTATTTCTCGTAAAAAGTACAGGATAAAAAATGGTTATTGTGGGTTATCCCTAAGAGATAGACATATACCATCGCGGAATTTTTTGTAGACCTTTTTAAGGTGTACAATACTGTAGTACTTTGATCTATCTCGTAGGGTTTAGCCAGCGTTTGCAAAGTAAGCGCAAAAAAATGTGTTTATTTATGACATCACATTAGAAACCTCTAAAATTATCAGTGTTTCTCTACTATATTGTGTATCTATTATACATATAAACCTTCCTCTTGAATCACTCTATTAAAAAAACCGCATCAGAATCAGTTGCTTAGTTTTAAAGATCTAAGCATATATAGGGACAGACAGACAGACAGACAGTGGAAAGCGACTTTACTTTATACTATACAGTAGTGATAAGATTAGAAAAGTATAATATCATACAACAAACAGAATGTTGCCCTTGTCGTGAAATATATTCATTAAAACTGATTACTCGGATGAGTGGAATGAAATAACGTCGCCCACTCGTTAGTAAACGTTTTAACTGCAATAATTCTGATGCGCAATTTTTCGAATTAGATGTTCTGATGAGTCTTGAAGATCATAATCATTTATGACGTTTAACAGATGTAAAATCTATATTCATTTCATAAGTTGCTCATAATTATTTACATGGATGTATGCACACCGTGTCTAAACACGCAACGCTTGCGCGATCACAATTTCATGGTCAAATGGAGTAAGTTTGATTTGTATATTGTCTATTACATGATATTTAACACAGGTTAACGAACAGTAGCCTAAAGCTACTTTTAAGAAAACGATTACAAGCCATTCATAAAACTCGATAAACCACCTCCTTCGTCCACCATATTCATCCTTTAAGGTTTGGGTTTAAACAACAATCATTATTATGGTTTTGTGTGTTTTATCTTAAAGAATGAAGATCGGTAAAATACGAAAATAAAATGACATTTAGCAATAAATAAGTGCTGTTATAGCGATTAAATCACATATCTGGAAAAAAATTATGGGATACACATTTATACTTAAATATTGAAAGGATTCTTGTCTATGTCCTTGATAGTAACGATCAAAGGAACGAAATAGAAATTAGGGTATTTGATTCTACCAGATCTGCAAATTGACATGAGTCACATGGGAAATAGGATTCATGATAGGTGAGAGTTGGGAGTATCGCACCTGACAGTCGTGCTGGTCGTGATAGGAGCTGACGAGTTGGCTGACGTATTCCCATACTTCGCCAGGAGCGGTCCAGGCTGCGGAGGAGGCCGCGTGCCGCATCATGCCAACATCACACTGCACTATCTCACTTATCACTCACACACGATTCGAGAGCACTAGTTACGTTCTCGCTCACGTCCGAGCGTTGACGAGCTATTTATATTGTTTTATCCTCAATCACGCGCAACTGGGTCGCGATCTACATAGCGAGCTATGCTAAAATCAGTTTCAGTTTGTAAACAATTACTTAAATTAAAATTACATTAAAATTTAACTAACTTTTAATGTGTATTAAAATTAATACTTGGTAATTAACTTCATCGCTAATAGACAATATTTATATAATTGAATTATTATTTATTCATTTAATACCAAAGTTGATTTACAATATAAAATCAATTAACAACATCAAATATTCCATGTATCGGTAGACATAGCTAATTTGCAGCAATCCGCGCAATCACAGAACAAATCCATTGGATCTGCACGAATGGGAATGATAACGCGCGACCTTGGGCCGCGCTAAGCGACTGATAAGGAAATTCGGTGGTTGTCGCGGCGGCGGCGGCGCGAGCGTCATGCTGCGACGCTCTCGCTCGTTATCACGTTGTTTGTTTTGTACGAAATTAAGTGTCGCGATACGACACGCATAACAATGCGATGATGATGACCATGTATGATTTACTACCTCACCAGTAGAAAACCATCGATCATAAATATAAATACAATATTGTTTATATAATAAATAGTTTTGATGGATAAATTATATCGAATATTAATTTTAAAATAGCATATTTGATCTAGTAGAAAACTGTCTTATGATAAAATATTATTTATAGTTAATTTTATTTAAGTAATTGTTTACATAATACTTGTCTCCGTTTATATTTGTAATTTGCACTAGCACTCAATCACATAAGATCGCGGCATAATATAATTGTATATCGCGAGAATGTACGCACACTGCGCGCACCGCACACGCAACAAGAGACGCGCGCGCGCTTCACCGCGAGCTAGCTAATGACCGGCGCGGCGCGTATTCGCGACCCCCACTCCGCCACTGTACGCGCTATCAAACCAGTTTACGTGAAAAATTTTAATTCCTCGGGTGACGACCGGTCGCGCTTTCCTCGCTAGCGGCCTCCCTCGCGAGGAAAAAGCGCAGCGCCCCCGGGGCGCGCCGGAAGTGCACGGCCGGCGCCCGCACGCGAACCCACCGCCTTAATTAAATGCTGCACGGTGCACACCTACCCTCACCGCTCTACCACCCGACCTTACACTACGCTACAACACCTACGGCTTATCCTGCATTATATATGGCACACGTCGCGGCGCACTCGGTAATGTGACGCTCTCTCAAATCGAGAACTGATCATCTCGCCGTCACTCACATACTAAATGTTTTATCTTCGCGCGATGCAAGTCTTGCATGAAATATTCATTATGAAAGCGACGCTCGTTTACGAATGCTTCAATTGGCTGCAATATATAGCCAGACTGATGTTCTGAAAGTCAGAGCAATAAATCTCTATGTGGACTTTATCCGTCCACGCTAACAATGAACATTTTATTCGGACTCGATGTGAATGACCTACTCGCAGATTAGTTGTGGGCGGTGCTAATATGTATGTTGGACATGATCATAGTTCATATTATAATGGTTTCCTATATTTGTTTTTATTGCAACATCTATTTTTCTTAGTAAGTGATGTATTCTGTGTACTTTAAATTCGATTCAGTTAGTAATTCGAGAACTGTTAAATGATCTCACTCACATTACACATATCGCATCATATTAGTTGGTATGATGCAAAAATAGCAATCTGGGGCGTGAGTTCTGGCTCTAACCACAATTTCTAGTAAAAAATAATTTTTACATATCGCACTACAAATTTCGAATTATATTCCAGTCTATAGTTTACCCACAACGACTTTCGTATCAACCTTGACTTTATCAATCCAATATTGTTTCCAACAACAAAAAATCTAATAAAACCAAAAAGTAAGTGTGATGAAAAGCTTTTGCCTTTTTGTTAAGTTTTTGCCAAAATTGGCTACACTGAGTAATTTACTGACACTGGGAATATCTCATAGTGATTTTAATAATCAATATGTTAACACATAAAGTAAAAACTTGACATTAATTGAAATAATACGGTTCAATGGAATAAAAATAAGCTATATAAAAACTTATACTGGAAGACAATTTACACAGTTAAAAATATTAAATTTCCCCACTAACAACTTTATTTTATTATTATTTTTTAATTTAAATTTGGCTAAAGTAGTAAAAAAAAAGAATCAAGTGTCAAAAACGTCGTGACTATTTAATATATTTTGAATTTTATACAAACGTCTCCTATATGTGTTTAACAAGCACAATTGATATAAAAGAAAATGGGGATTAACTTCTTTTCTTATATAATTTATAATTAAAACTTAATATAATCAAGTTATTACTGACTACATTCAAGAAATTAAGTTTTAAAAACATCTATAACAAGTTTGATGAAATTTACATTTATTTTAATTAGGAAGGTTTTGAACAAAATATCCAGTCATACTCAAGTTTTTTATCCCCTAAACAATGTTTGCTATCCTTATTTACCTGATTAGGATTTAAATATTGTAAAATCACTGTTTATTCCATTTCTACGTCACAACAAACTACTGTCCAAATTACTTGATTATAGCTTTAGTATTTTCGGCTGTGCCATGTACACACAGTGGTCAATGTATTCATATATTCAATTTAACCTTACTAATATTATAAATGCGAAAATAACTCTTTACCCCAAAACTACTGAATCAATTTAAATGAAATTTGGTATGCAGATAGTCTAGAGCATGATAAAGGACATACACTACTTTTTTTAATAGGTAATGTTTAATAAAAGTATCGTCATTTTTGGAGTTAAAAGCATGACATATTTTTTATTTTAGGCTATTGATTCGATATATGTTGTAAAATAAAATAGAGAAAGACACTATTTCACGCGATGTAACGGGCACAGCAAGTTATTCAATCTATATATATAAAAGCGAAAAGTCACTGACTGACTGACTGACTGATCATCACGAAATCTCAGGAACTATAAAACCTACAAACTTGAAATTTGGAATGTAGGTTCCTTCTAGGACGTAGGTGTCCACTAAGAAACGGATTTGAGAAAATCCTCCCCTAAGGGGGTAAAATGGGGTTTGGAAGGTTATATGAAAGTCCTATGTTTTTGAAGTTAGACTTATGAAAATCGGTATTTACATTAATAACTTACAATAATAAAAATCTGTATAATTTATTTTGCAAAATACCCCTTTAAGGGTGGTAAAATAGGGGATGAAAGTTTGTATGGGAAAGTTTAATTTATTGTCACTCTTAACTTGAAATTTGGAAAGTAGGTTCTCTCTAGAGGGTAGGTGTCAGCTAAGATTTTTTTTACGGGGGTGCCCCTCCCAAGGGGTGGAATGGGGGTTTGAAGGTTATATGAAAGTCCTATGCTTTTAAAGTTTGAGGTTAGAAAAGCGGGATTTAGGTAGCTTTAAATAATAAAAATCTGTAAAAATTATTCTGAAAAATCTTCCCTTAAGGGTGGTTAAATTAAAGGTGCATTTAGATTATTACAGCAGCGGTAAAAATTATCTTTTTATAATCTCATAGAAAATCAGAACTTCTACGCGGACGAAGTCGCGGGCGCCCGCTAGTTTATAATAAGCAAGTACCAGGAGTATTGCTAGAATTTTACATTCAGATATGTAGTCTAAGGAAACAGCTATAGAAATTAGGTCACGAAATGAAATCACAGGCTAAACTTTCTCTACATGTAAATTAACAATAAAACGCTCACGATACGCGGCAATAGTCAATAAACTGTAATAGCTGCTAAATATTTTACATACAATGATAATTTCTAATTAGGAACGTATTCAAATGTCATCGTCGTATACCATTAATCGATTTTACGTGGGTAGGCATAATTTATCTTTATCTATACTAATATTATAAAGAGGAAAGATTTGTATTTTTGTATTTTTGTATTTTTGTATTTTTGTATTTTTGTATGTAACGAATAAACATAAAAACTACTGGACCGATTTCAAAAATTCTTTCACCATTAGAAAGCTACATTATCCCTGAGTAACATAGGCTATATTTATTACAAGAAAAAATTAGAGATCCTTAGGAAATCTCACGAAAACCAACCCAAGGTGCAAAAAAATTAGCCATAAAATATCTTTCATCGCATGCGCTGCAAAAAGTATTGATGATAGAACAAAAAAATGTTCTACAATATTATAGAACGTATCAATATCTACAAAAAAGTCCGCGAGACCATATGTTCAACTATTATAGTTACGTCACTATAACTACTTTTTTACATTTTAAAAGTTGATAAAAATGCCTATCAAAATCAGACCATGTTTTCTATAACTTTGTATTAATCCTTATCCAAATAAATTATTTCGTATTCAAGACTATTTCAATACCTGTAAATTACTTTTTGAATTATTAAAATCGGACCTTCCATTCAAAAAATATTACGAAATTAAAAATATCAATATAAACAAAAAATACACGACGACGCGACGGGCCAGTATAGCGACGCAGCGCAGCGAGTAAAGCGGCAAGAGAGTGGGCACCGAAATGCGGGAGGGCCAATATATTTTTAAAAATAATATTCCACCCGCGCGAAGCCGGGATGGGCCGCTAGTATAGTATAAAATCAAAGTCCCTCTCCGCTGTCGCTACTCTTTTTTTAGCTGATTTTAATGAATTTTTTTAAGAGGAATGTTTGAGCTGAAGAGTTTGTTTGTTTGAACGCGATAATCTCAGGAACTACTGGTCCGATTTAAAAAATTCTTTCAGTGTTAGATAGCCCATTTAACGAGGAAGAGGAAGGATCACACAAACGAAGTCGTGCGGGTTGACTAGTGTATGATACATGCATATTATAGGTTTATTATAGTAGAGAAACCGTGCAAAGCCAAGCCGGGTTTCTAGTTTTATGTATAATATGTATATGTATAGTTATTTGACCCGTCCTAAATTTGCTGAAAGGAAATGGAATTCTTACGTAGCACCGCCTTTACGTGGATCTCTAAAGGAATAAGCAATATACATTTATATTCAGAAATAAACTATCTATATTAAAAGCTGCTATAATAGTCCATAGGGCTAACGAAACGAAAATTCTAGAAGCTTATTGTTTTTAGATACTTTGAGTAGTATCTGCAAATAAACATTGTAACGAAGCGAATTGCGCATTTTCATCTAGTCACGTGTAAACCAATGTTTACTCCGACTATTGGTTACTACACAACTTGTGATATTCATTTTACCTCTTTTATATTTTAACTGGAAAAATAATCTTCCATTCGTATTTAACAACCAAGACCTCTACAACAACAAAATAAATGAAATTGGAGTGTCTGGTTGTAATATTAAAATATCCACTTTTTACTAAGTGCATATGGATGTATACACGGTACACATACCAAAACGTTTTTTAACAACTTTTGTCTGTTTGTTCCGGCTAATAATTTTGACAAGACTTTCACTGGCAGATAGCTGATGTAACAAGGAGTAACTTAGGCTATTTAACATCTCGCTACGACCCATAGGAGCGGAGCAACACGCGAACGAAGTCACGCGGGTCGCCTCGTCTCAAATATATTCAATTCTCACGAAACATTATAATTGAAAAGAGAAGACAGCTATAGAAAATAAGTACGTGCACGAGTTTTTACACAATGCTTTCACGTGGGGCCCTTTAGGTGCCATGAATAAAATCATCCCATACCTATAGACTCCACTTTATGTGTGGTAAACAAGAATAAGTACTTAAGCAATAAAATGTGTCTATAAGTTGATCAACAACAAAGAAATTGGGGTACCTTTTAAGTCCGGACACAAGGTAACCCTTTCTTATAAAGCGTCCCCTCGACATAAACCGGATTGAATATTAAAAAGGGTACTACAAGTTAAATATAAACTTATTCATTTTCTTACAGATTACAATCCTCATATTTGTTTATCTATTTATAATTTGTTATTTACAACTATGTGATGAGAGTATGTCGGAGAAATTATTAAAATGACGTGCTTTTGACTTGTGACCAAGGTGTAGGCTTAAGGAGCTCTTTTAAGTAATAACAACACTCACTTCCACTAACCAGGCTTTCAGTTTAAACCTTAGGTTAAACTCACATTAACCTAACCTAACAAAAGGCTAACCTAACCTAACTTACACTTCCGTCAAGTACATTATTCCTAGAAAATAGTTCTTTTTACACATTTTATAAAATAAATAAAATAAGATTTAAACAGAAATCTTTTAACTGTAGATTCTACAAACATTTTTTTTATTGTCATATCAAGTTTTTTAATAGTTAGCCTAGCCTAAGCTAAGTTTAGGCGTCTATACTTTAGAAGCAATAACTACTGATTTTTTTTATGAGAGAAAGAAGCCAAACGAAAATTCGTGAAGCTATTGTTAACATTTAGACTTTAGTGATCAAATGAGCTAAACAAATTCATGGAAAGAATACAGTTCAATCCAATTAATCCAGAATTCGTAAGAAAATACTGCAAGTCAATCGCAAATATCTCACTAACAACGATGTGACTTATCGAATGAAGCCAAAACAGTCATTTGTAGGGTCTCAAAGGGTAAAAACGGGACACTATTACTAAGACTCCGCTGTCCGTCTAAATCGATGATAAAACGTGATAGCTAAACAGTTAAAATTTTCACAAATGACGTACGTAATACTAAAAACGGAATAAAATAAATATTTAAGGGAGACAGCCATACAACAAACGTGATGTTTTTGCCAAATATCTGTATGAAACCCTTTGTGCGTGAGTTATACTCGCACTTGGCTGGTTTTTTATTTGTCTATATATCTGTTCGAAACAAATGTTAAAAAAATATCTTAACAATGTAATAGAACAATCCTAAACACGCTCATTTTATTGGGTCGCGTGCCATAATGTTTGCCTGGCCTAGACTTGGCACTTCACTCGTAAAACATTAGATAAATTTACACGTTGCCTTCAGTAAAATGATTTCAATAGCATTTTGACACTTCAAAAGTTATTAGATTTTGTTTATTCTTCAAATGTATGAGATTTAGGTCAGTTGAACCCTCATCTGAGGCACCCAAATGGTTAGGGTGTTTTATTCACATTTAACAAAAGCTCATGGCTTGATACCTTGAGTGAACTATTCTAACATAAGCATAATATAATCCCTATTATGTGGATATGAAATTTTTAGATCTAATAGACATATTGGTAATATTTCAGTGTTATTAGATTAAAATGTTAAAATCTGTCTTTGACTAAGAAATAGAAATAATAAAGATAAAAGGGCCATGTGTTCCTTAATTCTATCCAATAATAAACAAATATTTCAACTGCAATTTCTTTTATATTATATTTGCTTGCATAACTCGTAATATTGTAATAAATGATAATAATTATTTATCTATTTTATGTACACCATTATTATAAAAAGGTTTTTTTTTTAAATAATAGATAAGGTGCAACCGAGCAGATGGTCCACCTGATGGTAAGTGGCAACCATCGCCCATGGACATCGGAAAAACAAGAAACACTCTCTTTGTCGATGCGTTGCATCCCCGAAGATAGAGTGGGAAGGGGGAATGAAGAAGAAAAATGATGCGTATGCAGCGGACCCTAGTAAAGAGCGTCCACTAGACCCACAGCATTAATGGGATGGGAGAGGGAGGGGGTAAGTCTGGCCCACATGCGGCTCAACCGAAACGCGTCTGTGACACTTGGCGATCGGAATCACAAGCGAGTCGGGGAACAGATCCCCTACCACCAAGGGGGTGCTGGGTTACTCGGCTCTTACGAGATGCTCTCCCAGCAGCAGAGGGGAATAGTATTCTAACCCGTTCTTACTAATATTACAAATTTAAATACATAATATTACAATCACACAAAAAAAGGCTGAACTATGACTATTTTTTATCCCAGAAAAATTTATAGTTCCTGAGGGATACTTATTAAATTGCAAAAGAGCGAAGCCAAGTCGGATCCACTAGTATTTTATTAAAATAAATTCAGGCAAAACCTCAATAGCAAAAAATTTTTAGCACAAATTAATACAGAGATTCCTCAAGGATAATTACTTGAAGAATTTTCCTTTTCATTTAAGTCAATGTTCATTTTCCTAACGCGTAATATAGTTTAATTCAAAAGTTCTATTTTAATAGCAAACTCTGTGTGATTTATTTTTGATTGTATAACAAATGATTTTTCTATTCAGCGCCATCTCGAGGCGATTTTCAACAAGTAGATAGCATATAAACCTACCCTATTAAAACATCCTACTTCCTACTATTATAAACGCGAAAGTTTGTAATAATGTATAGATGTATGTTTGTTACTCTTTCACGCAAAAACTACTGAATGGATTTTGATGATACTTTACAATAACATAGCTTACACATCAGAATAACATATAAGCTATAATTTATAATGATACATTGTGAATTATCCAAAATATAGCAGGTGAAACCGCAGGTCAAGCTAGTACATTATAGATATGCACAAACTTGCTATTTTCTTTTATTCTATCTTATTATTTTATTCTTGGTATTCAGTCAAATAGTGTCAAGTTCCATTAACATAAAGTTTTATATAAATAAACTATACATAACTAAATATAGCACCACACATGTGAATGTGCTACTTATTAAACTAAAAATGTTTATTTTACAAGTAATGAAGGTGTAATATAAAGCAGGTGCAACACTATAAATTAATTATTTAAATGTAAAAGGTCTGTACATGTGCATATTGATACCCAAAAGTGAGCCTTAATAAATATTCTATTACTTTAAAGCTGCAGTAAGAGATGTGGATTAATATTCAATTAATTGCATTAAAGTGTATAAAGTTTTAAAGATCCAGTTAGGTTACTACTTGAACATATGTTATATCTTTCTAATTGTAAATTACATTCATCCTCACCAGACCCGTCAATGGCCTACTCCAGGTTGGAAGACTTCACACACCAACAGAACATATAGAACTCTCAGGAGTGCAGGTTTCCTCACATTGTTTTCCTTCACCGTTAAAGCAAGTGATATTTAAATACTTAAAACACACATAACTCAGAAAAGTCAGAGGTGTGAGCCCAGGATTAAACTCGGACCTCCTGAGTAAGCCGTTGAAGTCTCAACCTCTGGGCCATCACTGCTTATAAACTAAATTAATTATATCATATACGACCGGCGTGCACTCGCTTCGCTCCGGGTATTTGAAGCAATATTATAATTGATTGCCTTAAATTGCCACTCTGTCATTGTGTAGAGAGAAAGAGGAAGAGTGAGAAAAGACGATAAAAAAGAGAAAATACAAAAGGAAAAAAGAGGAATGAGACAGATGTTAAAGGAGTGAGAAAGACAGAGCAATGATAAAGATGAAAGACAAAAAAAAGAAAGGATGAGAGAGAAATAAAGTATAAAAGTGGGAGAGAGACGGGAATATTATAGACTTCTTTCATGAAAGAATGTTTAAAATGGGATCAGTAGTAACAAAAGGGCCATATTCTAAAAATTAAAAAAATATATGGCAACATTAAATCACTTATGTTACTCTGTAGTAGGTACAGTATTGACTGCACAAAATAGCCTTGTTGTGGCACTTAAATGGCCATATCTTTTTAATTAGAATATTTATGGCAACACCACATAGCCTATGTTACCCGGAAAGGATGTAGCTTTCTATTGGTGAAAGAATTTTCAAAATCGTTTCAGTACTTTTCGAGTCTATTCGCAACAAACAAACAATCAAATCATTCCTCTTTATAAAATAGTGTAGATTTAAAAACAATTATCTTAATCAAGGATTTATAAGTGTGCTGAAGTCCTATTTTCAATAGAGAATTAATCGAGAAGTAATAATAACTAGTGTAAATGCAATTTAAATGTGTACATAAATAAGGTTTTTAACTGCAGTAGGTACAGTATTAACTTAATCAAAATAAAATCAGTTAATTTCAATGAAACATTTTTAACTCACTCACCTACTTATTTGTCGTCCCTTGTCACTAATATACATACTCATCCATAACTTTAATATACAATATGTTATAGTTAGGTGAACTGATTACGATGAAATAAATACTAAATATTACTCCTAAATTAGCACAATATTTAAATATAAATGTCAATTGAATTGCAACAATACTTTTTATGTTTATCATACACAAACCAACGAACCAACACAATTTGCATAAATGCTTGAAATAGTTGTATGAATTATCTTTTATGTCTTGCATCAATAAATGTATACTTTTATCTTCGATCTATTTTACAAACATTTATATTCCCAGCTTTATTAATTCTTATAGTTTAATTATGTACAAAATAGTATGTTTTATTTAATAAAGATTTTATAAATCTCAAATAATTTTTCTGGTGTTGAATCTTATGGACTAGTTTTGTATTATATGTGAGCATAAAAGAATTCACTATAGGGATACCAAGGTATATAAATATATATTTTGTCACAATCACTTATTTATTTTAGCCAAGTATGTATTTATATTTTATGTCCACCATCGATCATTGGTTTTTCGGTTGTATGTACTATAATTATAATTTTAAGACTTACCTTACTCCGCCGAGCATTTCCCTTCTTTGCATTATCAGGTGTATCATCACTTTTAGCTTTTTTCACACTTGCAACAGTTTTTGCAGAATACGACTTATCCTTGCTTTTGCTGTTGTCTTTAATTTCACAAAGTTCTTCATCACTATCACTTTTAATAACATTTCGAGTTTTCAAAGTTTTTTGTGGTGAACATTTAGGCAGCAAATTCTTCTTAATTGCCTTCAAAGGCAGATCATCTTCACTCGATGTATCTGATGAACATTTACTGCATGACTCTGAACTTGAACTACTTTCTGATAGCTTTTTCTTGACTGGTGTCTCTTTTGATTTAACATCATTAGGTTTCTTCTTTACTGATGGTGTAACAGTTTTCTTGGGTGTAGACTTTCTAGGCTGAATTGCTGCAATTTTTAACTTTAAACCAGTCTCACTAGATGTGACTGAGAATTGAGCCTTCCGAGAGTTATTCTGCTTGTTGCCTTTACATTCCCAGTCACTACCAGATGATTCACTGGAGCTGCTATTCTGTAAAGTTAAATAAAAGCAAAAATTTATAATAAATTACCTATTGACTCAATAAAATAAAATGTGGCTTTACTTAATACACAATTATAATTAGTTAATTGCTGAATAGTTTGTTTGTTTGGGAGAATCTAGGAGACTAATCAAAAACTACTTATTTAAAAAAATATTTTAGTGCTGGATAGGCTACTTATCGAGAAAGGCTGCAGACTATCTATATAACATACTACTATTACCAATAGGAGCTGAACATCACACAGACGAAGTCGTACAGGATTACTAGTATGTGATACTAATTGTCTCATATTTATTATTACTTCACACATTCTCTAAGTATACAGATATTAACAAGAATACCAATGACTCATCAGATATCCCAATAACGTCTAAAATGTAGTTTGGGTTATTAGTATTACAGAAAACTGTATTACTACTGGTAGTACAAATTACAAACCTCAGAATCACTGTTCGAATCAGAATCACCACTTGAATCTTGAGTTTTTGGCACCTCTGTGCCCATTTCTGAAACAAAAATGGTTTTAAAGTTAGATAACACTGTAACTTATAGCTAGCTACTTAATTTCAATATCATATGCTTTAATGAGTCATTAAATAACATTTCAGCAACAGCATGACATAATGATTATAATTTTGTTCTAGTGTAGCATTAAAATTTATAAAAATTATCAAATTTTGTATTGGTTACTTATTAATTTAAGACTGATTTCAGGATCTATTATGATTATCTATTTCATTAGTTTATTTATAAGACAATATCCATTTTATGTTTTAAGACTAAATAAGACACATTTCAACCTACAAGAACATATTGCTTAATAATAAGTAAGATTACACCAGAACTTCACTTTTTATTTTTTTTTAACTACATAATAGATTTCTAGAAATTATGTCTCATAATATCTCAAAATTAAATAAAACTTAATTACATAGATAAATGTGCAAACATACACTTACATAAGTGTTATACAGTCTTATCTAAACTGCATTTCTTATAAGCCATTATAAAGTTTACTTAGCTTTAAGCTAAATGATAAACATTCTTTCTCAAATAGTGTTAGAAGTTAAAACTTCTCTACAGGTTAAGTTCAAGTAATTGAAAATTTATTGCTCAAAATATATGTAAACATTGATATTAAAACAAGAATAATCTTAATGGATATAACAGTATTAATCTTACTGTGAACTTATCTGTTATTTCACCAACAATGTAGGTAGGTATCAACAAAACAATGATTTTATTCCTTCAATCTAACTATACGGTCTACAAAACATTTGAGAATTTAACTAGCGGAATTAATATCTAATGACGCTACTAGAAGTAGGTATGTGGTACTTACTTCAAGGTTGGTCAAGATGTTCCAAAATACAAAACTATGGATTTCTTCATTTCACTCAAGGGGCATACGCGGACATTACAAGAATCTGCAATATACGATAAACCATATTACGATCTTTATTCTAAACAAGTCGTTTTCTCTTCCAACTCTAATAGTAATTTGTCGGAATGACAGATCTGACGACACTCGTTGGACCAGTTTTATTTCACCATGTACCTAAAAACTTAGCTTTTCTCATCACTTTATATGCAATAAATTCCACTAATACATTAGTAAAACGATCCATTTTGATATATTGTAATAAAATTTATCTCGTTTAACGGTTTTTTATTACGTTGGCGCCAAATAAATGCATACGTTTACAATCATTCTCATATTTAAAATCTTTTCCAGCTCGATAGGTTATAAATTAGGTTTTTTTAAGAACCAGCAAAACTTATTTAATAACTAACCACTTTTAATCCTTCGAGAAATCACCAAAAACCGATTAATAAGCAACGCACTTAATTTTTACATCGCCTGGCCACCATGTTTACAAATCTTTCGCATAAAAATTTAGATAGGTACAAAGGGAGAAAGCTAATAAATTTTGTAGCTTATTCTTTCATACTTATGAGAAACACATATGCTAGAAAGAGACTCAAATCATAATAATAGGTTCAAGTAGCGGCGCAAAATGGCGTCAGACTCGAATGTATAGTTTTAAAAGTATGTATGTATATGAACATAGCAAATATTTTATTACAGTATAAATTCTGAATTAAATCATTTTCATAATATAATTACAAAATTGCTGGCCTAATTTTTAAAATACGCAGTTAGAAGAATATAGTTTAATTATAGTAGTAATGCCATCTTTTAATGAAATAGCGAATTAAAGTAATATTTCAGCGATCAAGGTTGGTAGCACTGCGCCATCTTTTATATAATCAAGGAACCTAATGGATTATTTACTATTTAATTTTGATAATGTTTTTAATTTTGCTCGTTGGTTTGTAAAATTACGCCAATTGTGTACATTTATAGTCCAGATTTAAACAAAAAACATTCCACAAACTTTTTAGCCGAATTCATGCACTGAGCTTGTAAAAAAAAAGCGTATAGTTTAGAAATCAAGAAATTTATTCTGTGCTATCTTATCTGTGGAAAAATATTGATACATTTAAAGATCGATATTTTTTGGTCCAGGAACAATATGGTAGAAACAATTCTTCTAAATTAAACATAAAATATTCCACACAAATATCGACTACAAAATATCGATATTTTCCAATAAACTTTTTGAGTTTATCTGAGATCGTTAGTTTTTTTTATTATCATCATTTATCTGTTATCTGTGATTTAGCTGTCAATTGTTGGTAATTATCACATGAATATTGAATACTTTTAACAAATTGTTATCACTTATTTATTTTTGAAACGTTTATAAAATTTTATTACAAGTTTTCGATGTTGCATTATACAGGACAAGCTGTACATTGATTAGTTTTATTTTAAGAAGTTTTAAACAAAGAAGGTTTAATTTAAAAATGTATTAAATAAGGTAAATATAAATATATTATATATGGCCGTAAACCATATAAATAGTAATAATGAATTATTTTTGTAACGATACAAAAAAAATTGTTAAAGTTTATGATCATAATAAATATTTATTTTGTACAATAACATATAATAAATATTTTTAGAATGTATAATTTCATTTACAAGAAACTGTAAAAATAATGGATGAGTTAGAAGTGTGGGAAGATCTTGCAAATATTCCAGCAGATCCACCAATAATGCGTGAATTGTGTGACAAATGCAAGTATGTAAATGAATATTTTCATATTACTCAAATAATAAATAAGAAGTATAATAAAAACATTTTATTATTTTTTTAGGAGACCCTCAGTAGTATGTTGGTGTTCAGCACTGCCACCACAAAGACTGAATCCAATAAGTAGTGTTATTTTATTACAACATCCTGCTGAAGAAAAAAGGTGTCTTCGCACTGCCCCCATGCTACAATTGGGGCTTGTGGAAGACAAATGCCTTATATTCAAGGGGAAACGATTTCCTCAACCTAAACACGAAAACTTGGAAAACATTCTTACTCATCCCAATACTATTTTATTATATCCCAGTAAGGCAGCCACGGATATAAAGGAGCTGGAATCTGAAGCACAATCTTTTAATCTAGTTTTAATTGATGGAACATGGCCACAAGCAAGTGCTATTTATGCATCAAGCCCTATTCTTCATAAGATTAAGCAAGTCAAACTGACAACCACAAATACAAGTAATTACATAATTAGGACTCAACCCACAGAAGGATGTTTGAGCACACTAGAGACAGCGGCTGAAGCATTATCTCAATTAGAAAATAATTCAATTTACAGGGAACAATTAATAGAACCGTTGCACATGCTCTGTAAGTTCCAACTAGAGAATGGAGCTGTTACACATCAGTCAAAAGAATTTCTAATAAAATCCAAAGCATATCCAAAATTAATTGGGAAACGATTATCTAAATTATTGAAATCTACAAATGATTACATTACTCCTAGTTGAATGAAGCTTGAAATTGTTTTGTAAAATAATTTTTTATTAAAGGTTTATTTATTGTAATCTCTCTGAAATTTAAAATTATAATTTTTGAAATACAAAAAGTAAGCTTTTGTTAATATCCATTTTTTAGATTTTCTTAAACAATGTTGAAACATATTGAGAAGTATATTTTAGGATTTTATTAGTATATACATTAATATATTAGTATATTCATTTAAAATGTGGATCTCAGTCCATTAATTAAATTAAAAAAATTCGAGTTGTTGATGAAATTAAAATTGGAACAACGGTAAGATTTTCCCTTTTAACAAAAAAGAAATCCTGATGAAAAAAAATTGACCTCCTTTTTTTGTTTTCTTAAACTTGTTAAAAAAACGTATTGTAACTTAATGTTATACGCACTGTGTATGTGAGTTTTTAATCCGATATCCAGTTTCAAATGTAAATTCCTAAATATATTTAAGGGCTTTTTTTTTTAAATTTATGTTCTTCCTTCAGGGTTATCAAACGTTGGCTTTCATGTATATCAGCCCGTGTGTGCTGACCATAAGTTATTGTTGCCGAAAATGAATTAATGGTAAGGGAGGGAGGTGAAAGGAAAGAGTGTACGAGAGTTTAGAACATGCGAGTTTATCATATTTGCATGCGAGTGTAGGCCGAGTTTAGCGAATGATATTTGCTATATATTACTGATCTATGGAAAGACTGTGAGGACGTGCATGAACGATTTAAGTATTCTTCAGCAATACAACTCGGCGAAGAAGGTTTGGCTAGTTGATAGTAAATAATAGTTTCTTTCTAGTGGTTTTTGCTTTGTCTAAAGTTTTTTTTAAATTTAAATATTCCAATAAAACCTTAAATAGTATTAGTCGAACCACAGACTATAAAAGGAAAGTGTAAACGTCAAGTGTCTTTATGACATCGACATCTGTCAACAATTGACAAGTCGACAACAGTTGAAAAAATTCTATTTCTTTCTTTCGGTTCTGTCAAACGAATTGAAACATGGCTGAGGTTTGTTAAAAAATTATGATTTAAAATCCAGTGTTATTTCCTCAATCGCAATTTATGTGATATAGTGGAATCCAGTTAATCAATATGTGCCAAAGTTGGATTTATTTGCAAGTGATATTTCTCGTTAGTGACCATAAATGTTTACGTATTTCAGGTCGATGAAACCCTCAAGAAGAAGCGTACCTTCAGGAAGTTTACCTTCCGAGGGGTTGATCTGGATCAGCTTCTTGATATGCCGAAGTAAGGAAATATTTTATTAAAATTGTGATTTAAGATGTAAAGAATTGTATAAAAACATAACCTAAATAAGTGACTTCTGACTGGTATAAAATATCCTTTGAAAGCCTACTCTATGACCCTGCGATGAAAATAAAAACTCAATATTTAAACAAATGATCGATCCATCATTTCTAAAGAAACATGGAGATTTTTTTGAATTGCATTCTTAGTGTTGTATATTTTAATTTGTAGTGAACAACTCATGGAGTTGATGCACGCCCGTGCTCGCCGGCGATTTGCTCGTGGTCTGAAGCGAAAGCCGATGGCGTTGGTAAAGAAGCTCCGTCGCGCTAAGAAAGAGGCACCTCCAAATGAGAAGCCAGAAATTGTCAAGACACATTTGCGGAACATGATTATTGTCCCTGAAATGGTTGGCTCTATTGTCGGCATCTACAACGGGAAGACATTCAATCAGGTTGGTATACTCTTCATTCAGTTTGTAGTAATATGAAATAGGAATAAAGGTTGTGGGTTTTGTTTTAGAAGAAATTACTATGTATTTTAAAAGAAACATGTAATTATGTGGTTACCCATCAAATCTATTTCAATCTATATTTTTATGTTCTTAAATGCAAATTAATATAGATTTTAATAATTTAAACCAAGTTTTGTATAAGTTCACAGATAGACAGAGAAATTTTGATTTTGTTATTAGTAATTTTCATTTATTGTCTTGCACAAAGCTGAAAAGAGTATTATAGTATATAGCATTCATAACTTGAATTGACTCTAAAAGTTTATAGAGTCAATTCATGTATTATTTCAAATAAATTCAAAATTCTGAAATCACTTAGCAGGTTTTTTTAAAACCATTCAAGTATAAGTATTATGATTTATTTTTATAAAAATCTATCTGCCTCTATTATGGTATTACAGATATGTCTATCAATTTTAATTAACAAGTTTAGCATGCAATATTTCCACAAATTGCAATTTTGAGTTAAATCACTTTAATTCTAAAGGTGAGCCCTGACGTGACCATTTGCTTAATGTAAGTACATTACAAATCGAATATTCGGCACATCAGTACAGCAAGTGGAGCAGCTCAAAGGTGCTCCACCCAGTTGTCGGTTTTTTGGTGAATCCCTTTGAATGTTACAAGGCATGTCAGTCGCTAGCGTGAACTCACGTGTCTTCTTGCCAGTTTAATTTCTTTTCTTAAACAAGTTTGTTATCCATACAAGTTTTCTTTTCTTAAATAACTGCAACGGATTAAAAGAATGCAGCACACGCCGTCTCTACGTCCGCCATTTTGCCTACAACTAGATGAATGAATGGAGCATATAATCTAGGCGAATTTTCAGGAGTTGTGAGCAATTGCTCACAATGTACAAATGCTTGATCTTCACATCGAGCAAATGATCATGTCAATCGTCACCTTTAGGATGCAAATTTACTTTTATGAAAAGAAAAGTATTGCATGTATTCTTCTTAATGTTAATATTAAGAGCTTAAGTTTTTTTCATCATCTTGAACATTTCTTTAACTAAAAAAAAAAAATTTCCACACTATCACTACATTTTGGTGAAATATATTAAATAGTGACTAATAATTGACTTTTTAATTATTTTCAGGTTGAAATTAAGCCTGAGATGATTGGTCATTACCTTGGTGAATTCTCTGTCACATACAAGCCAGTCAAGCACGGTAGGCCTGGTATTGGTGCCACCCACAGCTCTAGGTTCATTCCGCTTAAGTAGACAGGACTTTCAGTTAGGTTAAGGCAAAACAACACAATGATACAATAAAGTATTTTTGTGCAAATACACTGTTTTATTAATTTTATCATTTCAAGTATCGTAGTTTATATGGTTCTAATATTTGACATGTTATTTAATTTTTGATATAATAGACACAATATGGTGTTTGTGTACTCTTGAATCTTTGGTGCAAACCTAAATGGGTTTCTTTGGCTTTTATATTGTAAGATAAAACTAAAATTTGGTTGTGATGAACATCATTTAAAATAGAAAAAATGATGAAGAGGAATGAATATTCTTTATCATTTATAATATGCATGTATGTGTATTGCTGGAAATAGAATAAAAATCCGTTGCATTGAGTAGCTTAAAACAACTTCATTTTATACTATGGAAAAATAAGGGTTCAAAAGTGCTCAGTAGGCGTCAACATCCCTCGCTTCTTCGTAGGGGAGAGATCACAACCAAAGATTATAATGCACTAGGGGCCCGTCCCGGCTTCGCACGGGTGGATAATTTTTTTTAACATTTTGGCTCCCGTATTCTGTCGCTCCCTCTATCGCCGCGTTACTCGCTGCGCTGCGAGGCACTGCACACCGCGCCGGCGGCCCGTCTGGGATTATTTTTTATTTATCTTGATATTTTTATTTCGTAATATCTTTTGACTGGAATGTCCGATTTCAATAATTCAAAAAGTAATCAACAGGTATTGAAACAGTCTTCATTACGAAATAATTTATTTGGATAAGAATTAATTCAAAGTTATGGATGGTCTGATTTTGATAGGCATTTTTATCAACTTTTAAAATGTAAAAAAGTAGTTATAGTGACTTAACTACAATAGTTGGACATATGGTCTCGCGGAGTTTTTTGTAGATATTGATACGTTCTATAATATTGAATAACATTTTTTTGTTCTATCCTCAATACTTTTCGCAGCGCATGCGATGAAAGATATTTTATGGCTAATTTTTTTGCACCTTGTGTTTGTTTTAGTGAGAATTTCTGGGGATCTCTAATTTTTTCTTGTAATAAATATAGCCTATGTTACTCAGGGATAATGTAGCTTTCTAATGGTGAAAGAATTTTTGAAATCGGTCCAGTAGTTTTTATGTTTATTCGTTACATACAAAAATACAAATCTTACTTCTTTATAATATTAGTATAGATGAGTGGCTTCAATCCACAGCCCTCGATGATCATACACTGAAAACTGACACCTAGTGGTATACTACAAAATATTTACCCAAAAGACGCTACGAAGTTTTCCAAACTTTACACAGATGGCGGTATTTTACAAATAAATAAAATTGGAGTGTCTAATATTAAAATAAACGCTTTTTACTAAGTACATATAGATGTACGGTACATATACCAAAACATTTTTTTTTACAATTTTTGTCTGTCTGTTTGGCTAATCTCTGAAATGGCTCGACCGATTTTGACGGAATTTTCACTGGCAGATAATTGATGTAACAAGGAGTAACTTCAGCTATTTACCTTGGCACTACGACCCATAGGAGCAAAGCAGCACGCGTACGAAATCGCGCGGTTCAGCTAGTATTATATAAAGACATTATTTACACAATGTCGAGATAGATTTAATTTTTACTATATACTATCTATCCGCCCTCGCTTCGCTGAGAAGAAATAATTTTGAGGGAAATTAATTTCATATTTATAATATATACACAGTTTAAAAAGACAAACATAATTATATGTATTCAGTTTCAATTTTCAACATTGTCTTCAGAAATCAAAGATATTGTAGCTATTATTACGTATATACCTTCTTTGTTATTTTTCCATCCTGGAGTAGAGTTTTAAGTCCAGTTTAAATTACCTATTATTAGATCATGTACCATTTTGGGTTTATTAAATGAACTATAAAAATTTAATATCTAAACCAAACTTGTTCTAGCTAGTTCTTAAAGTAGCCGACATTCAGGACTTTATTGAGCCGGTCATCGCACTATTTTAGGTTATATACAATTATAATCAAGTTATTACATTACATATTAGTTACCTATATTTAACTACGAGAAAATGATGAGAAGGAGGAAACAAGGGGGTGTGATATTGAATGGACTATTGGGTTAACGCAACATAGATACTGCTTCTGAACCGATAAATAATTAAACATTATGATCTCTTACAATTACGACAGGAACCTAAGCAGTGCATTGGACTTGTGACCAAGGTGTAGGTTTGAAAGTTGCCCGTAATTGAATTGAAACATTCGCCTTCACTGCTCAGGCTCTCTGTTTAAACCTAAGGTTAGGTAAATCTAAGCCTAACTCACACGCTGATATTCCACCTAATATTACTATTTAAATATCGCGACAGGTTGTTGAGAAGTGAGAGAATATAAACATTCACCTTCACTGCTCGAATTCATTACTTCACAGTTAAAAATCAACTATTATGATCCTTTATTAGGCAGACTTAAATCTGCACCTAATTACAATTTGAGTATGATATCTATACTAATATATAAAGCTGAAGAGTTTGTTTGCTGAAAGCGCTAATCTCAGGAACTACTGATCCGATAACCGATTTGAATAATTCTTTCAGTGTTAGTTCATTTATCGAGAAAGGCTATAAGCTAATATAATACATATATCATCACGCTACGACCAATAGAAGCGGATGATCACAGCCACGAAGTCGCAAGGGTCGGCTAGTTTAATTTATAAAATTACTCGTCAAATTGTAGCTATCAAGAAAACGGCTTTGAGTCAACAATGGTTTAAGGAGTTGAAGGTAAAAATAGGAGTTACGGTTCATTTAAACAAGTATTGTTTTGGTTATTAAGATCTAGATCTACCTATTTATTTAGGAGATTACTACTAAGTAACGACTAGCGATTCGTCGTAATCGTTCGTAAGAAACGTTTTCATCCGACTGTTTTTTCTCCGACTTACTTTGCAAATCCCACTACCACGACAAAGTGTTTTAATTTTTCGGGTTAATATATAACCTATGACACTCACAAATAATGTGACTTTCTACTGGTAAAAGAATTTTCAAAATCGGTTCAGTAGATCCAGTGATTACCTACCCCCTACAACTCACAAACTTTATATTGATGTTTGCAAGTAAGTTAGGCAAAGGTTAACTTAACCTTAGGTTTAAACCATGAAAAAAATCAGTGGAGGCGAGTATTGGAATTCTGTTTAAAGGCTTTGCAAACTTACACCTTGGTCAACTCCAAGACACTGCTTAGCCCTTATTTATGAAAATGAGTTTATTTTCATATCCGACCCGGATTAGGATTTGGGAATATGAGTCCAGAAAGCTGAGTAAATTAGTTACCGAGTCCCAGATTTTCTAGTGATGGCCAGTGCTGCAATTTAATGCGGCAAAAACCTTTACTTCGCAAATGGAGTGTCAACTTTATGTTGACTGATTATGATGAGAATTTATTTATAAATTAATGATGTGATATGGTTTAAGAGTTATTTGATAAGCAGAGAAATAGACGCGGGCAGGAGTGTGTAATAAAAAAACTTCGCAATCCGTCTTAGTCTTAAGGTTTTTAACTTGATTAGGTAATATTCGTGTAGTATGAAAACGGCGGTTCTATAGTAAGAAATATAAAAAAAATATTTTTTTAAAACAGTTGAAAATATATTTATTCATTTATTCAAAATCGTGTAAACGTTTCAGTTATCAATTTTTATTATTTCGTTCTGGTTTTAAAACTTTTAAAACTACTGTGCAACTAATATCTCACTCACTAAAACGAAGGCAGATCGGCAAGTTTCACAAACAAAACCACATCAAAGCTATCCGCATCGCATAACAAATTAATATCGAGTTTAAATTCTTAAGAATATATACTGTTATTAAATACCGATTAACCGGTTCACTAAATAATCAGAACAACGTAATCATGTAAGATTTATTTATTTTGCTGTAGATAGTGAAATGGTACATAAATTGTTTATCTAGGCGGTCCTTTATCTATAACTAACTGTCTCCGCGACTTTCTCCGCGTTTTCTCCCCTATTCCCTATTGTTACTTTACACCTTTGAGGGTAAAATTTTTGCAAACACTGAATGTCATATTTATTTATATCGAATCAATAGCCTAAACAATAAGTTTCAAGTTTTAAAAATGACGATACTTCCTTAAACTTTTCATCCCCACCTTTCAACCCCTTACAATCCTTTTTTCGCATTAAAAAGTAGTCTATGTCTTTTCTCTGTCTCTAGACCATCTGTATACCAAATTTCATTTAAATCAGTTCAGGAGTTTTAGCGTGATAGCGCGATAGAAAGATAGAGTTACTGAATTTATAACCTTACTAAGTAAGTAAGGATGATTGAAATTTCGATCACTAGTTATTTTAATAGTAGTAACATTGTAACAATATCAAACTTCAGTAAATATAAGTTAAGCATAGTGAATTATAAATTGGAAGGTAATTAATACGATTGCAAGGCATGCCATTGTCTTGTCGAGCGGAGTGCGGAGTGCGGGACTGCGGAGTGCGAGAGCGCGAGATGAAACCGGTGGCGACCGCCGCGATCCGATGACCACCGACCACCGACCTCCGCGACGACGCCGACGTTGCGTTATTACAACAACCCTTTTTAGTCACAACCACCAAATTTGGACTTACGAATTATTAACAAATATTGACTTTGTACTGAAATATATTTGGTAACTACAACTACCTAACAATGAAGGTTAAAAATAATTATGACTGAATAGTTTAGTTTATGTACATATCATATTATGTTATAACTATAATAGGCTACCCGCCTTAGCTTCGCTGGGCTAAAACAGTACGCCTGATTCAGAATTATTCCTTCCCTCCTCACTTCGGGTTCAAATAATGTAACAATAATACTTCTGAATACTCAAAAACTGTAAAAACTATATATCTCACCGAGGTAAGCGAGGATAATTTATTATTAAACTACCCCACCCTTGCGACTTCGTGCTTCGTGATGATACATATAATAAAACCTCGATAAATGGGCTATGTAACACTGAAAGAATTTTTCAAATCGGACCAGTAGTTCTTGAGATTAGCGCGTTCAAGCAATCAAACAAACAAACTCTTCAGCTTTATATATTAGTATAGATTAGTCTAACTACAAATTAAGTTATTGAGGTACTGGAAATCAAAAATAAAATATAATAATTTCCTGTAATTCAAATGAAAAAGACAGTGCCATTGGTAGTCCTGTAGAGTGTTACGAGTATTATTGTAGTTTTCTCGTTGTCCAAGGTGCTGGAGATTGTAGTCAGATGTTTATTACGTTAACTGGTTAAAGATGACGTGAAGGTTCTTGTCTACAAACATACAATATGGCTCTTACAGGAAAATTTAAAACACAAATCGACACTGGTTTTTTAGGTAAGTTTTTTTATAAAAAATGTTTTGTTAGGTAGGAGAAAACACTCTTTTAGTCTAATATATAAAATTCTCGTGTCGCGGTGTTTGTTACCAAACTTATCCGAAACAGCTTAACTGATTTTTATGAAATTTTGTGTGCATATCGGGTAGGTCTGAAAATCGGTTAACATCTATTTTTTATACCTCTAAGTGATAAGGGTAGCCCACCCCAATTTTTTGAAATTGAATAGTTGATACATACATGAATATTTTCATGGGAAACGTTTTCATGCCATCCTCGTGGTTGTAACTTCCAAGCAGAGCGAAAGAAAAATCAAATTTCCTTCAGCGAAACCAAGGCGAGTAAGCTATTTTTGTCAAAACATGTTGAGAAGCAAAATTTTAGCTTCCAGTCTTGGCACATTTTGACGGATCCTCGTTGAATTTAAATCATCCAGGGCAGTTACAAATAAAGAATATTTATCTCCAATCGACAGCAACTAAGTATGGATAAGAAATCATTTATTCAAGTTAGACTTCGAAACAATGATATATTCGAGACAAGACCATTGATAGATATTTGGTTATCTTCTCGTTAAAAATACACAAAGTTAGCTATCAAATCAAGCAATAACTTTTTTAATGCCTTTTCTTTAAGCCTACAAATGTGAAAAACTGAGTTTATAACACTTATTTACATTAAAAATAAAATTTAAAAAAGTACTTGAAGTGGAACCAGATCTCAGAATAAAAAATGGATCCCTTGGTAAAAAATTAGCAGCACATATAGTATAATAAAAAGTATATATTACAGCGTCATTAATAAGTAAGTTGATTTCTGCATTAAATTATTCTTATTTCTGAATTGAATGATATTATCCTGTTTGAAATCAACGAATTCCTAACCAACGTACAACCACACCTAATATCAAAATTGATGGAAAAATCCCTCAGTGCGATTTTTTTAACTCTTACAGAGAATTTTGTCGGGTTAATAAGGAGATAACCGAAAATAAAGATTTAGTTAAATTCAATACTGTATTACAATACTATCTTAATGTGACTTGTTTCCACTACGTTTTAATTAAAAGAGGTCATGGCAAGGAACGTCTGAAATACGAGCTTATTTCATGTAACCAGCAACTTCTGGCTGAGATGAGTACTTACTAGTAAGTAATAAGTATTCTAATAAGTAATTTAGAAGGTTATATTGTTTATTAGTAATATCAAGATGAGTCGTGGCTGTTCCCGGGCTGACTTCATCATCACGGCATTTGTGCGAAATGATATTGCAACAATTTTATACTCATAAGTCTTAATTAATTCTGTTGAGTTCGTTACTTGTAAATGAAGGGATATACAGAAATGAAATACATGTAGTTTATGAATATTAAACTTACATTAGTTGTCACAAAATGAGGAAAAATTGAAAGAATTAAATTCTACAGATTTTGTACTAATTGGACCGGCTTGCCATTTTACAACATTAATCAATCGACTTCAAAAATAATAAAGGAGGTTATCAATTCGATAGTAATTTTATTTCTTTTTTTAAGTTGGTTACCTCAGAACTCCGTCATTTATTTTTTTTATGGTAGATAAGGTGCAAACGAACAGATTGTCCTTTGCATCCTTGGAGAATGGGGAAAGGGAGTGAAGAAAAAATGCTGCGGTTTCAGCGGACTTGAGAGTCAACTCGATTCGCAAAATTGATGGGATGGGAGAGGGGGTTTGTCTGGCCTACATGCGGCTCGACCGGAACGCATCCATGACACTTGGCGGTCGGATTTGCATGCTTGTTGTCGCAAGCCAGTCGGGAAACAGATCCCCTACCACCAAGGGGGTGCTGTAAGGTGCTCTCTCTGAGGCAGAGGGGAATAGTATTCTAACCCGTCCCCTCACTGCTAAAATTTATGAACTGAATTTCTTTTTGTATTTTATAGGAAATGCTTATAGCTCGGTCCCATTTCTTTCAAAATCTAGTTCCGGTGATAGGGTCCTGGAGTAATTGAGAGAACTCTTCTAAAGAAATCGTTAGTGGTTTTGATATTTCCAGCTTCCTCTACCATTAGAGTACCATCTATATCATACCAGCCAGTAGATGTACAATTGTACATACTATTTCGTTACGGGTTCGTTCAATAGATATACCTGTTACTACTCTATCTCACTACACGTCTGTTCACCTGACTGGCACCGACTTTAAATATAACATTATTGTTTATTACTGTCCTAATAAAAGAAGGTTAATAAATAATCTAATTATTTTTTACTTTTGTAGTGCATTTTTTTCATTGTCAATTCGGTTCAATTTTTTGGTAATAAAAATATTTTAGTTAGTACTCAAGTACAGTTTTCTTATAAAACTTTAAAAGAAGTATAGGAAGAAAAACTAGTACATAATAACAAATAACTAACAAATAATTTTGACCTTTCAATTATATAATTTGAGACAAGATTATGGAAAATACAAATTAATCTCGTTAACTTAGGATTTTCTATAATATCAGCTGTCCAACTTACTTAGATTTTTTGTACTACTTAGTTAAGAGTTCATACTAAAATTATATCAAGATTGACGTTGGTATTGCTATTTTTATGATAGTGAGCAAAAACAAAAAATTTGGTCATGTACGATTTGAATTCTTAAGGTAAAGGTTTTGTACATTGAGAAAAACGTAAATACCCTCATACCTGCTCAGGCAGCGCTACCAAAAGGACGCTAACATTTTCAATCGTCATATTTTAACCTTTTCGTTTCGTTATATTCCTCGGGAATCACTATCTATGGTTAAAACGTACGTAAAAATCTTTTCCGTACGTAAAAATCTTTTCAGCACCTTCTAAGTTTTTCGTGAACATGCAGAACAGGCAGATAGATGCGACGTGAATAATGCTAAAAATCGACCTACTTGGTGAGTTGAGAGTAAAATGTAAACGATGGTATTACTATAAATATTTGACTTTTGGTGTTCCAATTGTAATTCTAATCCTTCAATATGTAAATGGGATGACAATAACCCGACGCGCTGCGACGAAGGTGACGCACGCGTAAATTTACAAGAATCTTTTAAAATTATCATAACATCGTCTACTACTCATATTTAAGGTTTATCTCAATATCAAAATATTTGTTAATATTCAGTACAAAAAAAATACTACGCAACAGAAGCACAAATATACTTGTTGAAATGGACGCACAGATTTACGATGTAGACTCAATATTTATGTGCGGAACCCTAAAAATATATATATGTAGCACTAGTACTATCATTGTGATGTATGTTTCACGTCTTAATTATCATTTTTTTTCGTCACGTGTTCCGTGATCATTGACACGTGTTGGGAAAAACCTTCACAAGGACAGGCGATTCTATTATCTAATAAGTTGTTATATACTTGAATTATGTACAGTACAACAACATTTCAACTTAAATAAAACTTTCATTTCAATATACTTTATTTAATTTTTAACTTAAATTTTAGATAAAAATATAGATTTTGATTAAATCGCGACATAGAAGTTTGTATGTTAGACTCAGCTTATTTCTCTCTTCCAGAGAAAGCATCTCGTAAGGGGCGACCAGACTTCCTCCTTTCCTTTTGTAATACAAAAGAAATAGGATCTACGAGGTAAAAAAATCTACATTATAGTCTCGAAAATTTAAGCTTTTCATTTCAGGGATTTATTTCAATGACAAAAAAGTTCGCTCAAAACCAATCACAATTCATAATATCATTAAACGTCAAAATAATGAATAAAAATATTATTATTAAAACTTATAGATAGATTAAAACATGCAGTAGAATTGTTTTTGTGCAAAATATAATATATGACCCAGCAAACGTTGTTTTGCTACCGTGGGCCACCCTTATCACTTAGGGGCATAAAATATAGATGTTGGCCGATTCTCAGACCTACCCGATATGTACACAAAATTTCATAAAAATCGGTCGAGCCGTTTCGGAGGAGTATGGTAACTAACATTATGACACGAGAATTTTATATATAAGATAAGCTTAATATTAATTTTAGAACTACGGAATATTAATTATTAGATATTCGAATATTTTCCTGTACGCATACTTCCCCGTATAAACTTATTACGCAGTTATACGCAAACGCACTTATTCACCAAAGCATGAAACCCTTCTGAAAGATAAATTATATCCTCAACTCATTAGTCTGTTAATATAAAGGGTAGAATGCCAAGCATCTTCTGCGCCGGTGTGCGAAATACTTATGAGCGCCTATACCTGGAGAGCAAAAAAAAAGATCGTTCGCCAACAAGTATCCTCTGCACCAATTATTTGCGCCCTGTTGTCTCTTTCATTTCAAATCATATCATATTATATTTTCGGTTTGGTGCCCCCAAAAAGATTCCTAGCGCCTTTTCTGCCCTTGCGCCGTCGTGCACCGCACGACCTCGCACATGTGGACGGTGCGTCCCTGGATGAATGTAATAATAGGTTGGGACAAAGTCTTTTAGCATTATAGTATGAATGAACTTGTAATAAAATCTCTTTGGCTGTACTATTTGGATCTGGCTGGTTTTGGTATCATTAAAAGTTTAAATTTTAAAGAAGATAATTCCAAATTAAAATTAGGAAAATTTTTATTTGTTTTTCGTACTGTGAAGATGAGTGAATCTAATGAAGAAATTCGATACATTTTAAAATTTTACTACAAAAATGCAACGCAAGCCGCGACAAAAATTTGCGATATTTATGGACCTAGTGCAGTGTCTGTGAGAGTAGCACACATTTGGTTTAAGCGTTTTCAATCCGGAAATTTTAACGTCAAAGATGCACCTCGCTCTGGTCGCCTTATTACGGATAAAATGGATGCCATTTTTGAAAAAGAGGGGCAAAATCGACATATTAGTAGTTACGACGTAGCTGAAGAACTGGGAGTTGACCACAAAACAGTTTTGGCGCATTTGATAGAAACTGGGTACACAAAAAAGCTTGATAGTTGTGTACCTCACGAGCTCACGGAAAGAAACCTAATGAACAGTGTACTCATTTGTGATTCTTTATTACGACGTAATGAAACCGAACCATTTTTAAAGAAGCTGATAACTGGTGATGAAAAGTGGATCACGTACGACAAGAACGTGCGAAAAAGGTCGTGGTCAAAGGCCGGTCAGGTTTCATAGACTGTGGCGAAACCCGGGTTAACTCACAACAAGGTGATGCTGTGTGTGTGGTGGGATTGGAAGGGCATTATTAATTATGAGCTGTTACCACCAGGCAGGACCATCGATTCTGAACTCTACTGCGAACAACTGATGAGATTAAAGCAAGAAGTTGAGAGAAAGTGGCCGGAATTAATCAACAGAAGGGGTGTGGTTTTTCATCATGATAACGCTAGACCTCACACATCTTTAGCCACTCAGCAAAAATTAAGAGAGTTAAGCTGGGAGGTGTTAATGCATTCGCCATATAGTCCTGACCTTGCATCCCCAGATTTCCCCCTTTTTCGGTCTCTTCAGAATTCTTTAGGCAGTGTCAGGTTAACATTACGAGAGGACGCCAAAACTATTTGTCGCGGATTTTTTATTAGAAGCCCCAAAATTTCTATAGCAATGGGATCATGTCAAAGATCGCAAAAAGTTATCGAGCAAAATGGTATCTATATACTTTAGTTAAATGTAAATAAACTATATTAAAAAATGTTTTGAATTTTTTAAAAAAATGCGAAGCAACTTTTCCCCCAACCTATTATGAAAGCTCCACAACTATCTCTTCTCACTCGCTCCTACATACAACACAGACACACGTCTACAAGTCTCTTTTGCTTATGCGATTATGAAGACTAGATTTTTTTTTTTTAATGAACAGGAATGGATAGGTATGTGCAGTTAATATAATTTTAATTTAGATGGTAGTAACATTGTGGTTTTACTGTAGTTTTATAATGTGTGACTGACGCATATTATAATAAATTTTGTTTTCTTTCCTTTAAAGTAGCTGTATCCAATCGCCCCGGGAAAAAGGATGACCTTTTATCCATAAACTTTTAAGAATCAATGCAAAAACATTAATACCTTCTTAAACATTTTAGCGCATAGTCCTTTCTATATGACTAGCGGCCCGTCCCGGCTTAAGTGGACAATTTTTTTAAACATTTTTGCTCTCCCACATTTCGGTATGATCTCGCGAAGTTATTTGTAAATACTGTACTTACGTAAATACGTTCTACAATATTTTAGAACAATTTTTTGTTATGGCTAATTTTTTTACACCTTGGGTTGGATTTAGTAAGAATTTCTGAGGATCTATAATTTTTTCTAGTAATAAATATAGTCTATGTTACTCAGGGATAATGTAGCTTTCTAACGACAAAAGAATTTTTGAAATCGGTCCAGTAGTTTATTACAAAAATACAAATCTTCCCTCTTTATAATATTATTAGTGGTATTATCTCATATTACCTACTAGCGATCCGACCCGGCTTCTCACGATTTCTTCTCTTCTATAATATGCATGTATTATACATATAAACCTTCCTCTTGAATCGCTCTGTCTTTTGGTGAAAACCGCATTAACATCCGATGGGTAGTTTAAAAGATCTAAGTGAACAGACAGCGGAAGCGACTCCATATTATACTATGTAAAGATTAATCTTAATCTCATCTAATCTTATATGCACATGCAACCTCAAATATTATAATAATATATAAGTATACAAATCATTTAATACAGCGTAAAATTTCCAGCAATATAATTGATGATGCATTGAAATGTTCAGTGGAATATACAATCGAATCATTCACAGCTTTTACGCATAGCATTATTCATATTTATTGGTTTGTGAGTATTCACAGGCGCTTTGCGGTACTCCAGAGTAAATAATATACTATTACTAAAAATATCCAAGCATTCTACGAGCAATACGGGAGTGAAGTTTGGGTGGCGTCCCGCAGGCGATGACCGGCGCCCATCGTCGCAGATACTGGCAAAAATCTCGTCATAACTAGAATGTGTAATTGGTGTAATTAAAAATTATTGTTTGTAAGCTAAGAGCTAAGGGCGCGTCGCTTATAAGGAGCCGGCGCGGAGGCTTCGCGTCTATGGTTCAGTTACAGCGCGCTCGTCCGCACGCACTGCCTGTGCCTGTGCTAACATC
Organism: Limenitis camilla; assembly: GCA_905147385.1. Classification (NCBI taxonomy): domain Eukaryota; kingdom Metazoa; phylum Arthropoda; class Insecta; order Lepidoptera; family Nymphalidae; genus Limenitis; species Limenitis camilla. The sequence continues at coordinate 9,989,090 of LR990240.1, forward strand.
CTTCGCGCGAAAATTAAAAAAAAATATCTAAGTGACTAAATAATTTATTAATTATTACAACACCTATTTATTTAAATTTCAAGTGACCATTAATTTAGTGTTTAGTGTTGAAAGTGTTAATTTTATATCATTCAGTGAGGATTTAATTTTTTTAGTGCAATGTAAGTGACAGGTATGTTTCTTTATCTCTGCTAAACTATATCGTAACAAAATAATATACACTGTACAATCAAAAAGTTGCGGGTATTTGTATATATACATACTGGGGACAAAAACACTTGTTATGTTTTTGAATAGAACATGGTGTTAAAGTGAACATTTTATTGGTTAAAGATAACTGGTTTAGTATCATAATTACGTGCCGCGAGTTCGCTAACTTTCATTCCCTAAAGGACATATTCGAAAAATATTTTATTCACACGTCATAAAGAGACATTGCAAAAGCTTCAAATAATATCAAGTTAATTTATATCTTACTAATATTATAAACGAGAAAGTTTGTAAGAATGTATGGATGTTTGGATGTATCTTTGTTACTCTTTCGCGCAAAAACTACTTAATGTATTATGATGAAATTTTTACTATAATATCGCCTATACATCAGAACAACACATAGGCTATAATTTATAATGATATGGTGTGAATTATCCATAATATAGCGAGCAATGATTGAAAATATGAATCTGTCGTATCTAAATTTTTAATATAACTTTGTTTAACTCGATGTCTTACCTGCAAATATAGTATACATTTTCAAATTAGTTATAGGTAAATATAGGTACCCAAAGATAAAAGGTACTTAAAACTTTAAGAGCTCTCTAGAGATCTAGATTGGTTACACGTTTTAGGATTGATAAGCAGAAAGCATTATTTAAATCATAAGTAAATAATTTTTTTACTTATAATATATATATATTTAATTTACTTATAATAATATAATATATATTTTAATAGTTGGGCTAACTTTAAAAGACTACTTCTAAGAGATCTTGACTCATTATTTAATATTATAAGACATTTTTATGTTAGTACTGTGACAGTATTTGAATTGATAAGAAACTAATACCGCGGAAGAAACAACAGAAAAAAAAGTTAATTGAGACGAGAGCGGAACAAATCTAAAATAAAGTACAGTTAGAGGTAAAAAAAGTATATATTAATTAGTATTAAGTTACTTGTATATATTGCCTCAGAAAATATATTATATTCACCCTTACCTTACCTTTATAAAGAAGAACATATAAATTATATATTTATCATTCAAGCAGCAGTAAATAAAACTATGAAACCGACCAAGTGCGAGTCGGACTCGCGAAATATTCTGTGAATATTTCAAGCGTCTACCTCTTAAATATTTATTTTATTCTGTTTTTAGTATTTGTTGTTATAGGGGCAACAGAAATACATCATTTGTGAAAATTTCAACTGTCTATGGTGACAGACAGATGGACGGACGGACGTCTTGGTAATAGAGTCCCGTTTTTACCCTTTGTGTACGAAACCCGAAAAAGTAATTATTATAAGTGTTAGGCGAGCTATCTGAATCGTGAAGGTAAGCGTTAATGCCCGTTATAAAAGGACCCCTTTTTAATTAGTCACCTGGGTCGAAATCCCTAGGTAGTATTCAGGCTCTTGTTGGACTACTTGTTTACAAATCAGCCCAAAAAGTCAAAAATATTAGCGTCTTACCGTAACTTCTTCTGCTTATATTTTTCTGCGTCAGTGCAAAATGCTACATTTATAATCTTATACTTTACTAGCTGACCCAGCAAACATTGTTTTGCCACCGTGGGCCACCCTTATCCCTTAGGTGTATAAAAAATAGATGTTGACCGATTCTCAGACCTACCCGATATGCACACAAAATTTCATAAAAATCGGTCGAGCCGTTTCGAAGGAGTTTGGTAACTAACATTGTGACACGAGAATTTTATATATAAGATTAATATATACAGCTAAAGAGTTTGTTTGTTTGAACGCGCTAATCTCAAGAACTACTAGTCCGATTTGAAAAATTCTTTCAGTGTTAGATAGTCCATTTATCGAGGAAGGCTATAGGTTATATATCAACATGCTACGACCAATAGGAGCGGAGCTACACGCGTACGAAGTTGCGCGGGTTGACTTGTAATTTATATGTGGTGGTTGATTTGTCCTTCTTGTTACCCTTTTACAAGACAATGGATTCAGGTTACTATTTACCCATGAAGTGTGTTTCATATGGTATTGTAGTAGTCACACCATTCACAAGATAGACACTTTTCCTTGTTTTTTTTTTCAGAAGTTCGATTTGCATCTTTTAGGAAAGTTTATTAGTTGTGTTCTTAAAACCTCTGACTGTAACTTTGGAATCAAATTTACATCTGAGTTATAAATTTTCAGACATCCCGAATGTAGAGGAATCAACCAGAAATTTATTTACTACGTTTTATTTTACTCCAACCTATATTAATAAAAAAAATAAAGTTTAAAAAAGTTTAAGAAAAATGCGAAGAAACATTTTGTCCCCAACCTATTATGACTAAATATAATTATGTATTTATAACCCGACTACGTAATTAAAAAACTATAACCCGATTACCTAAAAAAGTGATCTAATAAAAAGGACGAAAAAAGAATATAATTCAGATAGAAACACAGAAGGTAGAACTGTAGTCAATATGTGTGGAAATATCTATAAACCTTTATGAGAAGGATTTTTTTACACATTTGCCGGTTGAGCAATTGTTATAGAATACCTAGGCAAAGATTAAAATGAATAATGTTTTATAAATTACCTGAGTGTTTTTAGGTATTCTATACATTACCTAGGTATTGTATAAAGTACCAAATTAAACAGATATGATATTGGTATGAAATAATATAAAAAAATTAATTTATAAAACATTGATGCTGCGGATCTGGTGGATTGTGGGTTTTTGCTCAGGCTTTTCTTCACTCCCCCTCCCCACTTTATCTCCGAGAATGCAACCGATGTCCATGGGCGATAGTGACCACTTACCATCACGGACCATCTGCTCGTTTGCACCATATATATATATAATATTCGATCTCAGCGTAAAGCAATTACCCTCATACAAACGTTGTAACTAATTTAGATGGTTGACATCAAACGATACAAGTTTAAATTAATATAGCCTATAGGTAATCAATTGCTGGCTCGAAACTAAACATGTTTACGAAATCATTATTTCCTTATATATACAGTAATTTCAATAGAAACCTACCAAATTACGGATAGCGATATTACTATATTTTTAAATAGTTTATTTATGTCCTGACTCACGATGAAACTAATGTTTTCAGAGAGTTAACTCATAATGGTAAAACAATTTTATACAAATAGGTTAATAGTGGAATTTACTTAGATTTAAGGCGATGACCGTGATCTAGCGAAGAAATAACTAAAGTATAGTAATAATAATGCATGGAATTAACAAAATCAGTTCATAAGGTCATCTTATATCTAAGAAATATTTTTTCCGATGAATATTAATTCACAATTCGTCATAAGCTATAATTATCCTACTAATATTATAAACGCGAAAGTATGAAAGAATGTATGGATGTCTAGATATATGCATGTTTGTTACTCTTTCACGCCAAAACTAGAGAATGGATTTTGATGAAACTTTACAATAATATAGCTTACACATCAGAATAACACATAGGCTATAATTTATTATAATATAGTGTGAATTATCCAAAATATAGCGGGTAAATCGCGGGGCGCAGCTAGTATTAAATATTTGAACAAACTAAATAAAGGCTTAAGAAGCATATTCCCAGTAAGACGGTATTTTAAATACATAATTATATTTAGTCATATTATATAAATATGTAGTATCAACACCAGATTATAAAGTTAAGGAATTTATTCAAAATAATTATTTCAGTTATAAAATACGTAAAATGTTGATAATAATATATCAAATATTTTACCTGTAATAGATAATATGTCTTTTCCTTGTTTTAAAAGGAAATACCCAATCTATTTAGTCTATACCAGAGGTTCATAAACTAAACTATAAATATATCTGGGAATAAATCGTCAATCTATACTGAAAAATAGAAGGTAAGAACAGTAATATTTTTTTCTGCTACCTTGAATAAAAAAATTCATTCTCGTCTCGGTGCGAAATGACTCTGAAAATCATTGAAAAATATTGTATGGAAAATTTATTTATTACTATTTTAGGTTAGGTAGTATCAGACAGACTGACTGACTGACCTGATTGACGTGTTAAAAGTAAGGGAGAGCGGGGCTAAAAGTTCCGATTTTTATTTAACCTCGAAAATAGTTACGAACACTTGATTTCAGAATTAATATAATGCGATCAAAATCAAGTTATATATCTTACTTTGGTATTAAGACAGTTATTTAGGACATTTTTTGTATATTTTTATTATTATTAATTTTTTAATGACTAAAGTCGGAAAGGAACAACTTACCCCGACTTGGGGCAAGTTGTTAACAAGTCGGGGTAAATTGTTACCGTACCTGTTAAAGCTGTTATTTGTGAAATAAAAACCAATAAATAATAAATCATGTTTATTTAAACATTAATCAACAGTGTCGTATGAATCATCGGTATGTTTGATAAAATGATCCATGTATATCAGGAACTCCGTGGCAGTCATCCATCCTGAGCTGTTTCCTGCACCGATAGATTCCGGTGGCCCGCCTTTTAAGAACAAATCCTTATATTTAAATCTTGGGAAAATAAACATGGGAGTAATTGTATGACCTAATGCATTTACTGCCAGTTCAACTGTAACTAATGTCCTTCGTTCAGCTGATACTACGGCTCCAACTTGCTTAATTCCCTTCTTGGCAATGATTTTTCTCGGCTTCAGCACCGTGGTAACGCCAGTTTCGGCTAAATTATATATTCTAGAAGGTGGAAATTTATATTTATCCAACACTATTTAGCTTTGTAAAAAATTCGCTAACATTGTGTTTGTTGAAAGATGTCGCCCTGCTGGCACTTGTTGACTCCGGTGCTCTTATTGACAAATGGGGATTTCTTTTTAAAAAACAAGTTAGCCAGTATCGGTCAGCTTTTCTATTTTCATGTCAAGATGGTGGAATATTGGGAGCGTTGAATTTCAATGAACAGTTGTACGCTAATATAATTAAAAATTTCTTCTTCTGGCAAATTGAAGCACATTTTAACAAATATTCTGCTAACTTATCTTCCTGTTCAGTAGTAAAGACCAATCTTACTTTTTTGTAGCCAATAGTGATCTTACTACTACTACTCTACACTATTTAACAAATCTGTATAATGACATGACAAATTTCTAATTCTTTGGCAACAGTTTGTATTTTCCTGCCATCTTTGATAACTACATCTGCTGCTTTTTGCATCAACTCCTGTGATACCGAACCTCGTGTTGATTTTCGGATATAAGTTCGCATGCTACAAAAATAAAAATACAATTACTCATATTCCGTTGTTTATATAATGAATTGACGTTATGAAATCGGAACAACTTGCCCCCCAAAAAAGAAACATCTAGCCCCAAACACACGTGTTGAAAAAAATGCAAGATATCAATTAGAACACGAAACATACGTAATTTAGGCATAGTGTACCTAAACAGTAGACAAATGCTTTAATTAAAACGCTGATATACAAGAGGCTAATCTTTAAAATTCGCGAGAAAGACCAAAAATACCAAATACGAAAATATTTACTTACGTGATCTAGTGACGCACATGCTGTTATACAGATGTTTCGGGTACGACTAGCCTGCTTAAGATGGCGGCCGTCGGTGCGCTGTGGCGTTCCATTTCACGCAATGCTTACTAAATATTCTTACCTTTTTTACTCGCAAAGTTATTTCGATCGGAACAACTTACCTCGGTAACTTTTAGCCCCGGTCTCCCCTACGTTGTAATAAAGTCTTATTGAAAAAAAAACTATTGTGACTTTAAATCTATTTATAGAAATTTGATATTCGATAATATTTCCCTCTTTTAGGTAATATAAAAAATATCGTTCATACCGAGTATAAAATGGCTTTTCTCACCCTCTGGCTGAATGCTTTGAAAGCAAGTATGTTTGATATTGAGTACAAAAAGCGTTTTTTGTTACGTAATAAATATATAGTCACACGTAATGGGTTTGTCGTACGTAGTTTAGTAGTAGAGACCGTTCAAAGTACGAGTAGAGCTTCATCATTCTATTACTTGATTAAAACGTGGGCCGCTCCCCGTTTGACGTTATTATAACGCTCCAACATCTGTTTTGAAAGCGGCAAAGTTAATTGCTGTCCGCAAACACGGTAATTAGACTAAATGGCGATAAGAATTAAATTACCAATACATTTATTTTAATTGTAATTATTTTACTATAGTGCTCCTAGGTTTTGTAAATGTCCCGCCCTGTTTTACTTTAGATTTAATAAGAAATCCATACAAATAAATAAAATTGTAATGTCTGTTTGTAATATTAAAATAACCGCTTTTTACTAAGTGCATATGGATGTATACACGATACATATACTAAAACAATTTTTGAAGTGAAACTTCTTTAGAATCGTTGTGATTTCAAACCGGATGCAACGGAAAAAACGACAGGTAAGAGACACAAATACAAAAATGTGTAGGAAAGAATGAGACAGAAATATACAAAACGACAGGTAAGAGACACAAATACAAAAATGTGTAGGAAAGAATGAGACAGAAATATACAAAACGACAGGTAAGAGACACAAATACAAAAATGTGTAGGAAAGAATGAGACAGAAATATACAAAACGACAGGTAAGAGACACAAATACAAAAATGTGTAGGAAAGAATGAGACAGAAATATACATACTATTTTATATTGTTATATATATTCATCTCATTCTTTTGTCGATTTACTGAAGTTTCACTTCTATCGTGTGTATTTTTTTTTTTTTTTTTTACAAATTTTGTCTGTCGGTCTGTTTGTTCCGGCAAATCTCTGAAATGGCTAGACCGAATTTGACGGGACTTTCACTGTCAGATAGCTGATGTAACAAGGAGTAACGTAGGCTATTTAACATCTCGCTACGAACCTTTGGAGCGAAGCAACACGCGAACGAAGTCGCTCGGGTCGACTAGCCTAATATATAAGTATTAAGTACTTAATAATGTGTACGAAAAGATTTTTAGGTGTCTAAACTAACATCGTATTAACTGCAATACTTAATTTTAATAATAGTATATTTTGTACCGAGCACAAAATAATGATTATCTAGCAGTGGATGAGTGGCGAATAGTTTTCTGAGCGAAAGAGACACTATTTTCAAATCGGTTCAAATTTATGTACATATTTTTTCTACTCTGAAATTTTGAACCCATATTTAACTCATCATGAAATTCAACAGTTGTTCTTTTTGAAACATTCAAAGTGTAACTATGTAGTCCGTTTTAAAAATCATATAACATTTTAAATCACTTACGTTAGTTTAGAGTATTTTTACTTACAAATATTTCTATAAATAAGGACATAAAATATTTATTTTAAATAAATAAAAATGGTCTAATCGTAAATTCTGGCTTTGATTAAAGGAAGACATATATTATCATTTAGTAAACATCGTAAACAATTTTTGTTTACTTATAATCTACCAACTATTTATGTTTTCCAATGATTTAGCTAAATATATTTTTTTATCAGAAAACTTCATTTATAATAACAGTTATTTTATATCACTACTGAAAAATCAGTAACAGTGTAAATAAGTGTCAAATATAAAAGTAATCTCTCTCATCATGTTCAGGGTAAATAAAGTTTGAAAAGGCTAAACAGATAAGAGTTTAAACGTTGATAATTAAGGCCGCACTTAGAAATAATGTTAAACTGATTTTATTTTATTATTTATTAGGAATATACCTTTTTTTTAAATTTTATTATCAACCAGTTGGTCAACTGGTTGATAATTTTATCTCAATTTATCTCAATTTTAAATGACAATGATTTTTTTCCTATACTATATTTTTAGTTAGAACTGCAGCAATACAACTATGAAAACGTCTCCACAAAGTCAGTAACAGCTTCATGGGGCTTGGTGTTCGCATCTATAATAAGATTCCACAGCCTATATTAGACTTGCCACTTCAGCAATGTAAAACTCGGATCAAGAAGTCATTAATATACAAAGCATACTATAATGTACAGGATTACTTAAATGATGAGAATGCTTGGAATCTAAGTGACGTTGACTCTCAAGCTTAATGATTTGTATAACAGACTATGTAAACATGGCTTTTTGAAAAGAGCGACTGTTGAGTTTCTGGCCGGCTCTTCTCAACAGAAAACTGCTTTCCGAGCTGGTGGTAGCTTCAGACAAACTAACTGACCGACAAATTTTTGACGTTACAAAAGTACTTTTAAAAAAGTCTAATTGAAATAAATAATTTTGATTTGATTTGAAAACCGTAACCATGTTCATGTAGTTGCTTTGTTGTTCATGAAGTGGTGGGCGTACAAACATACGAACAGACAGACCAACAAAAATTTAACAAAAGTTAGTTTTAACTTCTATTCGTATTATAGAGATTTAAGAAAACCTAATGTGAGGGTTTTGTTAAATATCTTCTACTAGCTGGGCATGCGACTTCGTCCGCGTGGAAACTTTTCATCCTCCCTTTGAACCCCATATAACCCTTTGTTGATGCGTTTAACGTTCAGTTTCTAAATGCTTGGATTTCTTAAAGAAAACGACGTGTGCCTTTGATAACCGTTTAATGCGTACTGAACTATAAGACATTACAATGCAACACAAATTATTATGTTTTAAATGCAACAACCTTTTTTCGCATTAAAAAGTAGCCTATGTCCTTTCTCATGCTCTAGACTATCTGTATACCAAGGTTTATTTAAATCGGTTCAGTAGTTTTCGCGACAGACAGAGTTACTCAAAGACAATCGAAAAGTTACATTTTAATTATAATATATAGATTAACTATTTCTATAATATTTTTAAGATAATTTTAATTAATGCAATTGGATTAATGTTATCAAAAAGTATTTTTGTATCATTAGTGCAATCAAAATCATCACATGACACATTTAATTGATGTCATTAGATGACGAGCAATGTAATTATACAAACTGCCAATTATATCATTAACTATTGTTGTACGTTACTGACTTATTTTTATTATTAATAAATGTATAGTGTACAATTATTAATTTCAACAAAACTTTAGCGAAGTAGCTTTCGTTCGTTTCAATAAAACGGGATATGATATCTCATATCATGAAACAATTTCTACAGAAATTCTAGCAAATTGCTATTATCTAAAAATGTATTCAAATTATTTATGTGCCATGGCTTTGTCTACATATTTGTATATTTTGAACGGCGCAAATAAAATGACGTTTTCATCGTTTAGAAATATCAAACATAATGGCAAACTGTCACCGTTGTTTTCCATATAGATAAAAGATTTAGATTAAAACTTTCACATGTCCATATTAAATGATATTTTTTATGAATGCATGAATTACACATTATATATAAAAATCCAATTATTTTACTTTTTTATAATATTTGAGAAGGGACAAACGAGCAGACGGTCCACCTGATGGAAATTGGCCACCGTAGCCCATGGACATCGACGAAACTAGAGAGTATCTCTTGCAAGCCAGTCGGGGAATAGATCCCCTTACACCAAGGACTTGGCAGTCAGTTTCGATTTCAAAAAAGATCTGTTTAAATCTATGGATGTTTACAAGATGAAAGTGTACTAATTACCCGACTCCGTTTTGATTAAAATGTTTTTCATAATGGTATTATTGGCAACTGCATAACAAACTAGGTAACTAGGTTACTTTAATTTGTGAATCTATTAAGAAAAATAAATTGTCTAGAAAAAATAATTATTCTAAATTGATTTAATATCTATCTGGGGGTACGGTACTGCCTCGCCAAGACGAGCCAAGCGAAGCGCTAGGGCACTATTATCTTTTCTCCAAGAGCTTCATCGTTTTTTTGAACCCTCATAACTTAGATTTTGATTATTCCAGATCTACGAAATTCTCAGAATATGATGTCAGTAGGGGAACTTATTAAACGTATAAAGTTTCAATTCCATAACTCTTATACTTTAGCTTTTATTGATATCTAAAAAACCCGATTTCGTAACTGACTCTGTGATGATTATCAAAATTGTTAAGGTTGGTCTTATATATTTATATATTTATATATAGTAGTTCATTATTTTCTGTTATCTATGTAGTATCTTCTTCTTCTATTATATAAAATTCTCGTGTCACAATGTTAGTTACCGAACTTCTCCGAAACGGCTCGACCGATTTTTATGAAATTTTATATGCATATTCAGTAGGTCTGAGAATCGGCTACTATCTATTTTTATCCCCCTAAGTGATAAGGGTGGCCCACCCCGAATTAATATGGCCAAACAACATTTGCCGGGGCAACTAGTGTATATAATATATATACAGTATGTCATTCATTTGTAGTAACGAAAAGTCCAAGCATATATTGGCTCATAGAGGTAGGGCGTGTAGAGTTACAAGCTATATATATAGAGTTATAGGGTTCGTCTTGGTAACATTTTACATAAAATGTTTTTGGTGGGATAAATATTTGCATTATAATAGCTATTAATAGTTAGTTACTGAATCAATTACTATTATTTAGTATTACTACAGCAACTGCTAAATACAATTCGAAGTAAGCATCCATATTGTTTCCATGTACAATGTCCGTATTGTGTGCCATCCACGACTTAACGAGTGTTAAATAAATGACACCTGTAAACAGGCTTTATTAAAATAGACATGCGATGTCCAAGAACAGTACACTTTTTGTTACTCACTGATCTAATCGTTTAAATTATGACAACTATTTTCCTCAAGGTTTGCTGTCTCTAAAGGTGTGAGGTTTTACTGTTCCTTCGGTAAATTGACTCAGTCCTTTGATGGCTTAAGTGTTATCGGGTGCTCGAACAAATATTATTTAATGTCTTTAAGGTAAAGCCACTGAATGACAAATAAAGCCTTCGTTTACATTTCTTTTGTGTTTTCTTTACAAAGATGACCATATTGGTAACGTTGTTTAATTCAAGGCTGATATTGGGTAAGAGGGCAAATAAATAAAATAAATTCTCATAATTACATACTCGTATCTACAAGTTCCACATAGTCAATCTGTTGTACGATAGAAAAATGAAAAAAAAGTTACAAGAGTTCAAAGTGTTAGCAACACCGTTTATAAATTAGCGGGTAGGTCATGTAGACAATATATAACTTTTAGAGCGATAGAGTAGTCTCAGTCTCTCTGGTGGTACATGGAAGTTAGTGTTATAGTTACTTTATTATCTATTGTCGCTAGCGAGGTCGAGTGGTGAAGGTAAGAGTTAATATATTATGAAAGAGCTCTTTAAACCTGCTGCTGGATTTCAAGCTTCAGGCACTGCTCAACTCCGTCTTAATTGCATGTAATGGGTATCATTCCGCTCTCATTTTATGACAAAAGTATCTTCATTTTATGTCGACAAGAATAGCAAACCTTTAAACGTCGTGTCCGGACTTTCAAAAAACATAAATATTTTCAATATTATTCGCGAATTTAAAACTTTCACGAACTGTATGAGATTTATAGAAATGGTTGTTCTTTGATGTAGTATGGCATCGTTGATATTCACCACGTGTTATAGGATTGTGGTCGATCACGTGAACATCACCGATTTCAACCGGATTGAACTAGTGCGAAAGCCTGCTTACCACTCGTCGAGCGAGCTTCGCGATCCGAGTCCGGCGTCACGGTATATTCCAAACTCCAAATCAAGCTTCAAATGTGTTACATGCGTGTGTATATATGTATTAATACGTGAAGCAAAACGTTGTAGACCTTTTTACGAATCGCAATATTCGTAAAAACCTTTTTACGAATATTGCGCGGACGGAGGTGTATGAAATTTATATCTTTTTAATTATGCGTAAAAATGCATTAAATCAATAAAAAAAAACATTACACACACTACCATGTATTTGATACACACATGCATATATACTCTCTTGTTTTTTGTTAAATTAATTTAAATTATTTATGTTCGTTCGTTTTATATGATTTTGATAATACTATCCGACCTGCTTCTCGCTTCACTCAGATAAATAAATACTATTTATTCATGTACTGTTATGCTAGTGGAAGAGGCGTTTACTTATTCATCATAAAATCTTTGTCACCCAACCATGTTTAGGGCTTCAGTTTTGTGTAACAGGGTTTTATTTTCGATAATCATCATGATTGTAGTTTCAGTGGTTTCGGTTGTGCAATAATCAGACTATCAATCTCTTTATAAAATCTATATAGGATTTATATATTTGTACTATATTTTATTCAATTATTTTTTTTAAATTCCTTTATCCAAAACTGGTTAGCCTGGTTAGTTTTGCTGGAATATTCAAATCCTTACTTAATTATTAATTAATAAATAATAAATAACTATTAATAAATAACTCTGTCTGTCTGTCGCGATTTCACACCAAAACTACTGAACCAATTTAAATGAAATTTTGGTACACAGATAGTTTAGAGCTTGAAAAAGGACGTAGGCTACTTTTTAATGCGAAAAAAAGTTTGTAAGGGGTTTAAACAGAGGGATAAAAAGTTGTATGGAAGTATCATCATTTTAAATCATAAAAGTTGATTTATTTTTAGAGCTAGAAACTTGAAATTTATTTTTTAGGCTGTTGATTCGATGTAAATAAATATGACATTCAAAGTTTGTAAGTTTTACCCTCGAGGGTGTTCAATATCAATAGGGAATAAGGGATGAAAGTTTGTATGGAAATATGTAAGGTTACCCAAAGACACTATTCCACGGGGACTTGGGCTTAGCCGCGGGCACAGCTAGTGTTATATAAAAGTTAACATAATTAAATAACATTTCCAACATTTAGGTAACGTTAGCAGGCTTTTATTTAAGGTATCCTCCAAACTTCAAACATTTGAAAGGTTCATATCTGGGTAATTACGACTTAATTATTGTAGAAAGAAAATAATTCCCAAAGTAAAATGCAAGATCTGTAATAATACTATCTAATGATTATGTATCTCATTATCCTCTCAGCTTATTCTCGGTATATTAAAGTTTATCTACATGTAAAATCTAAGAAACAATATACATATCGTTGAATGAGTAATCACTGTTTTCAGAAGCATGATGAAACTAATTTAATTATTTTTATGAAAATTACACGGAATTAGGAGTGTATGAAAGCACAGTTCGGCACAGTTTAAGTTTATGCAGAAACAATATACATTTATGGTCGACCACTGGACGATTACTAGTTATCTTTTTTTCCTTTTAATCGTACTGTTTGCAATTCTCATTGTTATTATATTTTATAATAGCCTACACGCGCGCGTTCGTACGTGGAATTCCACTCCTATGTGTCGTAGCGTAATGTTATATACCCAATAGCCTTCCTCGATAAATGGGCTATCCAATACTCAAAGAATTTTTCAGGTCCAACTAGTAAAATTAGCGCGTTCAATCAAACAAACTATTAAGCTTTATTTTACTAGCCGACCCTTGCGACTTCGTGCTTGTGATCATCCGCTCCTATTGATTTTAGCCTGATGATATATAACCTATAGCCATCCTTAATAAATAGGCTATCTAACACTGAAAATTTTTTTTCGAATCGGACCAATAGTTTCTGAGATTAGCGCGTTCAATCAAACAAACTATTCAACTTTATATTACTACCCGACCCTTGCGACTTCGTGCTTGTGATCATCCGCTCCTATTGGTGTTAGCGTGATGATATATCCTATAGCCTTCCTTCATAAATGGGCTATCTAACACTGAAAGAATTTTTCAAATCGGACAGTAGTTTCTTAGATTAGCGCGTTCAAGCAAACAAACTCTTCAGCTATATTAGTATAGATTAATATAGATTTTTCAATTAGTTACATACAGGAACATAGTCTTAATTTCTTATTAATTATACTAGTTGATTTTAAGTTTATCACTCGTTATTGATGGCAGGACAGATAAAAAAGTATATCAATACAATAATACCGGCTTAAGTAATACTTGTGGTTATTTTCTAATAACAAGTGTTTGCGGTCAAGTACACGCACTACTCCAGTCTCAGTCATCCTGAGTACATTTATGCAAACACATAAATATTTTATTTAACTTGTTATCGATATCTACGACATGACTTTATATTTAAGTGCATTAATGTTTCAACTCAGTTTCGCGTAAATTAAATATTTACAAATATTTTTTATAAAGTAATGTTTTAAACAGAAAAGTCTCCTGTAATAATTTGTAGACTGATAGAGAGTTTTAATAATCAATACTGGCCTAAATAATGTAAGTTTTTACACAGAAATTAACCGAAAAGATTCGACATGTGATTAGATAATATTTGTATTTAATATTTGAAGCCATTTAAAATTCTAAAGAATTCATATTTAAATTATATTCTATCTGTTCTTGTTTCCCAATTTACTCTATTGTTCTTTACATTGCTAAAGCGTTATTAAAGTTTTTAGATTTACATTAATATTTTATTACATTTAACACATGTTATATATCTAAGTTACGTTACATTTGCAACTGATTTAATCAATAAAAAAAAGATTAACTGATAGACTTAAATATCATCATCATCATCTGGATGTATGGCGTGCCTCAACAGTGCGTTTTTCTAGAACTTTTATCCCACGCACTATCAACTTATGGAATGATCTACCTTCGGCGGTATATCCGGTTGATTACGACATGGGGATCTTCAAAACTCGCGTATATCTCCTTACCTACCCAGCTTAAAAGCCAGCATTGCTTCTGTAACTCCCCAATTGTTGCAGGAGTCCGTGGGCAGCGGTGATTACTTAACACCAGGTAACCCGACTGCTCGTTTGCCTTCCTATATTATAAAAAAAAAAGATTTTCAATTCGTTAGTATTTTTTTAATGCTTGTTACCTCAGAACTCCGTAATTTATGAACTGAATTGGATATTTTTTAGCGTGAAGCGTGTCAGAGTGAATTGGTGAATGAGCGAAAAAGAGTTATAGAACATATGAGATATTCACTAAAAATAATTCCGTTATTTATTAACCTCCCTTTGTTAGGACAATAATATACAATAATTGTTATTTTTGTTATCAGAGCCAGCAAAAGAATAGTAGATAGTAGTAGTTTTTAAGAAAAGTATCTCTTTTTTAGACAATTTTCAACTTGTGGACTGGACTATCAGGTGGATAATCTATACAAATAAATAAAATTGGAATTTCTGTTTGTAATATTAAAATTACTGCTTTTAGTAACTGCATATGGATATATATTTTGTCTGTTTGTTCCGACTAATCTCTGAAATGGCTGGACCGATTTTAACAGGATTTTCGGTGGCAGATAGCTGATGTAACAAGGAGTAACTTAGGCTACTTGACATCTCGCTAGAATATATATAACAATAGCGCGGGTCGGCTACTTATTTATAAAAATACATATTATTAATTGCATATAACATGGATACTTAGAAAACCAGCAATAAAAGCATTAATTGATGGAAAATTACTTTTTATACTACTGGATTTGCTTTAAATATCAAATTAAGTGTTGCCAGCCCTACAAAACAAAATCCATAATCATGTTTGATATGATGAATCTTTGCAATGTCTCATACAATATTCTAGGGATTCGCTTTGTTGTTTTTGATTAAGTACTTAGATAACAAGAACAATCACAGGTTATTAAGCGTATTAAAATTTTAGTATTCATTTACTTTATATCACGTTATACAGATTAATAGAATTTGCCTGCAATTTGATATTTTCCGTTATATTTTAAGGAAAATTAATTTATTTTTCAGATTCAAGGCCGAAAATTATGTGGTTGACGACAACGTTAGGAAGTGATTGTAGTAAGACAAGTTCCTACGAAGCACGAATTTCACATAAAACAATTTTCCGGTAGTCTACATAGTTGACCTAGTAAAATGGAGGAAAACAGGTATATAAAAAATATAGTACTATCAATATATTTCTATATCTATACTAATATTTAAAGAGGAAAGAGGTGTAACATAAGATAAATTTATTACAAGAAAAAATTAGAGATCCTCAGAAATTCATAGCATGCGCTGTCAAAAAATGTTTTACAATATTATAGAACGTATCAATATCTACAAAAAACTCCGCAAGACCATATGTTCAACTATTATAGTTACGTCACCATAACTACTTTTTTACATTTTAAAAGTTGATAAAAATGCCTATCAAAATCTGACCATGTTTTCAACACCTTTGTATTAATTCTTATCCAAAATCAATTATCTCGTATTCAAGACTGTTTCAATAGCTGTAGATTACTTTTTGAATTATTGAAATCGGACATTCCATTCAAAAGATATTACGAAATAAAAATATCTATATAAATAAAAAATACACCTCGACGACGGGCCGGTGTGGCGTGCCACGCAGCGCAGCGAGCAACGCGGCGATAGAGCGGCTAACGAAGTGCGGGAGCCAAAATGTTAAAAAAAAGTTATCTACCTGTGCGAAGCCGGGACGGGCTGCTATATATTAAAATTTAGCTTTTTGTTAATTAATCAATAATTATTTCGCAGGTTCTCTGTATCTAATACAGATTCAGAATCAAAGAAAAATGGTATCCACATGGGAGCTGCTATCATTGCTCGACCTTTACGATCCTCAATCGAAACTGTGGAACGAGGGGATCCAAACCCTCAGCCAGACACTTGGCTTCATGATGCAGGTTGGAGAAGAAAAAGATCACTGGCTCAGCTCACGAGAGAGGCTTTGCCTAGGATGGAGAATTATAGGAATTCTAAACGGGCATTCAAACCGAGACCAAGTTTAGGTGAACTTCATGGAGATCACTTGATTACTGAGGAGGTGAGTACCTTGTATTCTTGAACGTAAGAAGTTTCCTTTATGTTGTAAAGAAATACTTGTGGATATAATTTAGAAAAAATGAACGCATGTCTTACCAGCATTATTCAAAAACATCTTTTGAATTTATATGACATGATAAATGTCGAAAATGATAACGTCTTTTTTCTTTGGAAAAAGTTAATAATTGTCATAAAATTATTATAGTTTAAAACTAGACTAGGTATTCAATAAACTATACACGAGTAGAAAAATACAGCAGCAATTTTAGGTATTAAAATAATATTACTGTCATTTAAAATGTCGTTAAGTTAAATTTTAGGCACTATACACTTTTTATTTATAAGTCATAATCATTAAAAGTGTGTAAATTTTGATTATATGTGTTACTAACGATAGTGATTTTGAAGTCATTATTGACGTGTACAACTGAAATGATGATGCTGATTTTCCGAACATAATTGTTCTGTAAATTATTATTTTTTGCACTTAAATACCCGTATTTTCTACTAAGCCTATAATAATGATGATGTTTAGAATGTTAAGACGTAATATGCACGATAAGTACCTAATTTACATTTTCGTAATAATATTTTACAAACGATCAGTCAAGTGTGAGTCGGATAAGTCCACCGAGGGTTCCATGAACTGGATTGAGATACAAGCTTAACTTTGCCGCTCGTAAACTGTTTTTTCCAAACTTCATACATAGATCGGGGTGGTGATTTTTTTTTGATAATCCTACTTATATTACAAACGCTCACGTTTGTTACTCTTTCACGCAAAACTACTGAATGGGTTTTGATGAAACTTTACAATAATATAGCTTACACATCAGAATAACAAATAGGCTATATTTTATAATGATATAGTGTGAATTATCTAAAATATAGCGAGTGAAACCGCTGTGCCAGCTATATATGCTATATAATTTCGGTAAAATATTTTTGGTTATTATTATTTAAATTAGACCCTTCATTTAAATATATTGTAAATTTTCCGGTTTCTAGGAAGAAAAAAATGATTTATTAAGTATAACTATTATATAAATTTTAACATGTAAAAAATAACTTTTTGTATTGATGAGTATATGAATTACGAGCTGACCCGGTAAATGTTGTTTTGCTATATAAATTGAAAAAATTGGCGTTGGCCACTTAGGAGTATGAAAAATATATGTTGACAGACTCTAAGACCCGATATGGACACAAAATTTTATAAAAATCATTCAAACTGTTTCGGAGGAGTTTGGTAACAAACACCGCGACATAAGAATTTTATATAATAGATATCAACATTAATAATTTATAGTTAAAACATTTATATCTATGTTTTGATATTACATACACTCGACTATAATAATATTTTCAACATTTTCCGGTTTCCAAAAGGAAGGAAAACTTTTAGCGATATATTTCATATCTCGTGTCTAAAGTTACCCAAAACATGATATAAATGTTATAAGGTAAAACTAAAATGGCATTATGTACAAAAAAGGTCGATGATGTCAGTATGGATTTACATTTGAAAATTGTATTGCGTATTGATATACCTATCTAATATATAAAAATTCTGGTGTCACAATGTTAGTTAGCATATTCCTCTATGATGAAGCTTAATCGATTTTTATGAAATTTTATATGCATATCAGTAGGTCCGAGAATCGGCTACTATCTATTTTTCATCCCCCTAAGTGATAAGGCCTACCCCAAATTTATATAGCAAAACAACTTTTGCCGGGTCAGCTAGTACAAGCATATATTCTTTAGTTACGTTTAGGAAGTTTTAATTTTTTATATTATTCAATACTTCTATTTTTAATTTAATTACGTTCTTATATCACAGTACACAAAACTTTCTGGTAATTGTGGCCTTAAGGTTTACTTGTAATAATATATCTTAGATATGGTTGCCTTTGTTTTAAATATGCCTAGCTTAGGAAAACATGCAGTAGGTATACATACATGGCTTTTCCCCTGTTATTTATTTTCACTTTGACCATCACGACACAATTATTTTTAAAATAATTATCTATAAGAAAAGCACGACTGCGACGACAACTACGGCGTTACCATCCGTCTATAGTCTATATCCTATAGTCTTCCTCGATAAATGGGCTATCTAACACTGAAATAATTTTTCAAAAAGACCAGTAGTTCCTGAGATTAGCGCGTTCGAGCAAACAAACTTTTCAGCTTTAAATATATTAGTATAGATTACTATATATTGGAGGGCAACCCTAATCTTAGGTATTGTATGAAATTTTTATTCGTAATCAGTGACAGAACAACGGAAGTGTTTACGTTTACCAGAATGCGTCATATTCTCGATGCAATTAGAAGCCTCGTGGAAACCGTCGCCATCCAGCCAGAACTGGTAACAGCTAGACCGCGCAGCCCTCTGCCTCACTTACCAGCCCCTGTATCTAATCTATCAAGTACATAGGTGGTTAAAACTCTAGTGCATAATGCAATATGCTATTATTTCCTGAAATTAATACTACTTAAAGGTTAAGCGCATAGTTATTTAATATATGACGTAATTAATATTGTACTTGAATTATAAATGTTATCTCAGATTTTTCAGATAGTAGCATTTTAATTTACTTATTTTATTTAGAAAATTTAATTGAGTTAGTGCGAAATCTTGTACGATATTTATCATAGTACTTAGTAGAATAATACTGACTTGATAGGCAGACATACCAAACAAAACGATTTTTACAGATTGTAGCATAAATATATCTTGTTCGGAGTATGACATTTTCTAAATATAGTGTAATATGGGAAATTTTATTACTGATAAACCAGCGTAATTTTAACGCAACTAAAATTCCCAAATATTACCAGGAAAACTCAATAATCATATCTGTTTAATGTTGATTTAGATTCTATATTGCAATATAAAAGAAATGGATTAAAGTAATTCGATCAATTGATCAAACGTTATTCTAGTTTTCGCATAAAGTGGATGTATACTATAAACATTTGTAAAATAAACAAGGAGTTCTTAAAAATAAAACTAACATATAAACACATGTACACTCTTTAAAAATTATTATTTCCCGACCTTGAGATTATTATTTCACACATACTGATATAATTCAATGGTAGAAATGACTATCGACCTTCTGCTTCCTAAATACGATCGTTAAAGTTATAAATTATGATAGTTTTTATGTTCGAAATTGCTACGCAACTACAATGACTCTTTTGTTATACGTTTACATTTTACTGAATTGGCGTCGTTTTCCATTATTTTTCCAGCGAATGTGTAACCATGTTTCACCAGAGTAACCACTCACAAATATTAAAATAATACGTGTTTAAAAGGCTAAAAACCTAGGAGCCATTCATTTATTACCGAAGACTATTTTCGCTGGTTTTTGAACACCAGCCCACCCTATTATAAGAAAAAATAAGAATAGGCCTACCCCCTCCCACCCTGTTTAATATTTATTACGTAATAAATAAATGAATACACGTTTGTTTTTTTAATATTTATTTTTCAAAGTAACAATATTTAGAAATATTTATTTGTACTTACAAAGGTACTAATAATTTGTTTTTTTTGGTAGTGATAACTTTGGTTTTAATCATTCATCTTTACCTATATAAGATTTTTAGTCCAGGGGATCAAAACCTACTCGATCCGAGCGAACCTCGGCACTCGCGCTCTTTCAAATTATAATTTTAAATCTTCGCATTTTTGTGATCTTACGTATGAACTATTGAGACTCCCTCCCACCCCCTTGTGAGAAAAAAATAAGACATGCTCGATCCCCCTCCCCCCCTAAATCGTTTAACGTAATAAATGAATGGGCCCCCTACCTCCTTTTTCCATTATTAGATTGACCCCAAGATACCTTATGAATTACGATATTGTCATCCAAGTTGCATTTTATATTCATTGTTAGTTTGTGAAGTGAAGCTGACTGTTAATATAAACGTGTAGTAGGTATATTTTTTACATCATTGACATTGAAACATTGTGCTAGTTGTAGTATTTTAAAATTCAAATCAATCGTGAGTTTATATCATCACATCGTTTCCAATTATCTCTTGTTGTTTTGGACTCGATTGAAGAGTTCATTGTCCATGAGAGTAAATGATTTCGTTCAAGTATTATTTCTTATTTCACAAACAACTAAGGCTTAAGTATTATAATTTACTAAACTTTATCATTATAAGAAAATCGAAATTTCTAGAAATTGAATTTCTTGGTTTATATCAAAAATTCCTTCAATTTGATTGTCATGAACTATTAGCTTAATAATTATACAATTCCTATATATTATTTTCCGAATTTCTGTGTGTCCATATCCAAAGTCTGAAATCCAATTAAATCGAGATTTAATAGAAGTTATGCCTGAACATTAAGAAACATAATTATTAATATTTAAATAATCTATAAAATATGATAATAAATAATGAATAAATTTTCAATAACAAATTATAATGAATAATTAAGCAATTATTTATTTTGCACCATTTGTTATTTATGTCATTATATGTCAGCTGGCAACAATGGAATTGTTATGGTGTAAATCACCAGCGAACAGGCGGTGTCCATCATCTCCATCACGTTTATGAGCCGAGATAATCTGGTGTACTGTATTGTTATACTCGTGAGATTGCGATAATTATTTATCAAAGGAAATCGTACCTCACGAGTGATTTAGAATATATTTAACTATGAGGTTTAAAACAGGTTTTTTACACGAATGAATTAATTAGTGATACAATTTAGTATCTGCCTTTATTAGCAGTTAACGAAAACGTGATTCATATCGGGGATTTTTATAGTAGGGTTTTTTATATAGTGTCCTAAATCATTTTGCAATAAACATGTCACTGTAGGTTTATTTTCTGTCATTATTGGTTACCATTTTCTTCAAGGTATTGTATTTGAAAAACGAAAAATAGTTGCTTTAGAGGTTGGTAAATTGTCTGAGTATGGAAATAAAGTTTGTCCTTCTGTGTACAAGTCCGAATCAAACTTATTAGACCTAGATTATAATATGTACGAGCTGATATAACCTAACCTACATTTTAAAATAATATTATTTGTAATTTATATCCAAAAACCCTCATTTATGAATCATATCAGGTTGTTTTTATCAATTGTATTTTATCCTTAATATGAAATATCTCATATTTATACATTTAATTTCCATAATTAAATTCAAATTCTAAAATAATAAGGGTACCTAATAAAAAATATACAATCTGTTTTAACATGATATTTTTTTTTGTATTAAATAAGTAATTGTTTCAGGACGAAAAGGAAACTAAAGAACAAAGAGACACAAAGTCACCCACTCCAGCTGTTGGCATTAAACTAGGATGGATTCAAGTAAGATTAATTATAAATTTAATAAAAATTATTTTGTATCTAAAACATGAGTCGTTTAAATTATTTATATTAAAGTGAATCATTTAAAAAATGTCAAGGTCAAAAACAATTCAAACATATTTTAGATCTTAGCTACAGAATGATTCGATATTGACTTATAACATAAAATATTCTACTTAATACTATAAATGCGAAAGTTTGTTTATTTGTTTGTCCTTTCAAGCTGTAATAGAGCTACCGATTATGGATTCTTCTTAATATAGAAATAGCTCATCCTAGAGTCCTGAATGTAACTACTTTTTACTTCAAATCTATACACAGTTTCTGCGGGATTTCCCAACGGTACATCAATAATTAATAACTTTATAAATGCGAAACTAACTTCATCTGTTACGCATTTATGCTTAAACCACTAAACCAATTTTGATGATTTTTGGTATAAAGATAGAGCTTGCTTAAAGGGAGTTGTAAGGAATGAAAGTTTGCTGATAAGTTAAAGTGCATGTCGAACTGTGTGTGTGTTTAAGTCTTTATTAATTACTAGTCGACCCGCGCGACTTCGTCCGCGTGATTCTCCGCTCCTATTGGTCTTAGCGTGATGATATATAACCTATACCCTTCCTCAATATATGGGCTATCTAACACTGTAAGAATTTTTCAAATTGAGATTAGCGCGTTCAAATAAACAAACTCTTCAGCTTTATATATTAAGTATAAGATTATAATTATGATGAAAATTAAAATTATTTCAACCTAAAATGGAATAGTAAATACGCTAGACATGTTTGATTGTTATTTGTAAAGTAATTAATATATTATTTTAGGGGGTGTTAATACCATGTTTGCTAAACATATGGGGGGTTATGCTCTTCCTACGTATATCGTGGGTGGTGGCTCAGGCTGGGATCGGACTTTCACTGGTCATTATTGCCATATCGGCGGTGGTGTGCGTCATTACTACGTTATCAATGAGCGCCATTTGCACCAATGGAGAAGTAAAAGGAGGTAAGGAGTTCAAAAACTAAGCAGTAACTACTATTTATCACATTAGCTTTATTGTCCTTAAAGGTTACTGTGTTACTATGCTGTGGTGATAATAATATATATATAATAATAACGCACAATGGACCGAACTAGAGTCTGAGTGCGGAAACAAGAGCCCACATACAATGCTGTGGTAATATATTGATTCCAGAAAAAACAATCTGATTTGTTTACATGATGATAAATAATTAGTTACTATATAAATCAATAGATTAATATATTATTATGAAATTGTTTATTTTCATATGCAAACAATCCTATTATGTTTAAAGGTACAAGTGGACTATAATTCAAACTCGTTAGTCGTACCGTGTCGAATTACTGATGAATACTCAATAAAATAACTTTAGAATGCCATTTTATTTTGCATGTTATTGTTCAGTCAATTGTTGTATTATAATATACACATAAATTATAACTGCTGTATTACATTTATGTTTGCTAGGTATTATAATAAATATAACGATTGTAAATACTTTCAGACTGATCTCTATTTATTTTCTCGAGCTTATATTTAAATCGTCTACTAACTATAATTGTTAAAATTATAAATAAAATTAAATCCAGTTTGGTGCACTCCCAAAGACGGCTTTACAATTATTTGTCATCTATGCATTTTACCCGTGAAGGGACGGGTTAGAGCCGAGTAACCCAGCACCTCCTTGGTGGCAGGAGATCTGTTCCCCGACTGGCTTGCGACCACCAGGATGCGAATCCGACCGCCAAACCACAATCCGTGTCTCTGACGCGTTCCAGCTGAGCCGCATGTGGGCCAGATCTACCCCCTCCCTCTCCCATCCCATTACTGCTGCGGTTCCAATGAACACCGCGTTCTTGTTTGGGGTCCATTGAAACCGCAGCAGTCTTATTTTCGCTCCTCCTCCTCCTCACTCTATCTTCGAGGTGGCAACACATCGCCACTTTCCATCAGGTGGACCGTCTGCTCGTTTATCCTTTATCTATCTTAAAAAAAAGATATGAGTACGAAATAAAAGGGTTTGCAGAGACGATAGTTGATTTGAAACATCGTAAACTAGATGCGTTAAATTTAAACTCCAAAGATCAGAACCTGCATGAGTAAAGACCACAGATCACAAAGGTAAAAACACTGAAATATATGTTGTTCTGTGTGAGTATCAATAATTGTTGTTTTAGGTGGTATCTACTACATAATATCAAGATCTCTAGGTCCAGAATTCGGTGCTTCGGTGGGAATAATATTCGCATTCGCAAACGCTGTGGCAGCGAGTATGAACACCATCGGATTCTGCGATTCTCTCAATGACTTATTGAAAACTCAGGGTGTGATGATATTTGACAACGGTGTTAATGATACAAGACTGGTTGGGTCTTTTACGCTCGTCTTATTGTGTGTTATATGTGCAATTGGTATGGACTGGGAGAGCAAGGCACAGGTAAAAATTATCATGTAGAGCCTAAATTTTATTCCCTTTTCTTTTATTTCTTATTTCAGAAGTTCAGTATTATAATTACGCTTTTTTGTCCTCTTAATCTAAATACTGAAAAGCGGTCATTAGTTAGTGTAGTATATTAGTTGTATAATTTGTCACTAGGATATTTTTTATTACATAGTTTTATATTACAAATGTTTAGTTGTAAATCATTCAGAATAGTTACGAGTAATAAAATACAATAAAAATTTGTATCCATTCTTATTTATATGATTCTATCATAAAAATCATTTAGCATAAGTGCACGTGTATTTTGCCTTGGGAAGAAAATACATTAAACTTTATATTTATTACAAAATTAAGCAGAATAATTAATAGGTTGAAAAACAATAAACTCTTACAGAACTTCCTGATCGCGATAATTGTTGGAGCAATGGTAGATTTTATAGTTGGGACATTGATGGGACCGAGGGATACGACTGAAATAGCACAAGGATTTGTTGGTTTGTCGGGTAAGCTACTATTACTTGTTGCCAATATTAAGAATCAAAGAAAGATTTAAGGAAAAGTTTTATTTCTTTTTTCCTTTTTTATAGCGGCCACTCTATCACAGAATTTCTACCCAAACTTTCGATTCAGTGAAGGCTTAGATCAAAGCTTCTTCAGCGTGTTTGCCATCTTTTTCCCTTCGGTTACGGGAATCCAAGCTGGTGCTAATATTTCTGGAGATCTGAAGGTAGGTTTCATTTTACTATCATAAATAAGGTATTTGGTATTTACTGAAATAATTTAGTAAATACCAAAAACTTTCAACTTGACATTAAACGTAAGTTAATTTAGTGATTATTTGCAAATAGCTGAAACAGTACTATATTAGTAGGATAGAGTTCTACGAATCGATAGTGTGCGTCCGTTGCCTTCAATGACGTTGGCGCCTAAATTAACCGCCACTCCGCTTGTCAATATTTGTCCTATATACTACCTATGTGGAACAGGAAATGGGATACGTACCTATCCTAGGGGTGATACCACTCGTTCATTATATATTTCAATTACCCGACCTAATCATAAGGTTAGAAATGCGGCAAACGCTGAAATAGATGTTTATTGATTTTCATCATAAAGCCAGAGTTATATTCATCCTTTAATGACTCAGTGTGGGATAGTCCTCATTCTGAGTAGAGGAAACCTGACCATAATTTCACACAGCTTTAAAAATGTATAGAGAACTTTCAAGCGTGCAGGTTTCCTCGCGATGTTTTCTTCACTGCAAAAGTAAATTATATTTTATGGCTTAAAACACTTTATTCGAAAATGTGTACTCGGTATCAAACTTGGACCTCCTGAGTAAGACGCTAATGTTTTAACCGCTCAGTTTACAAATATGTATATAGTCCTCATATTATCTTTACCACTCTCGTTTACCTTCTTAAAAACTGAAATTTGAAACATCATTTATTCTTGAACAATAAAACTATTGACCAAATTTAATATTTGTAACCAATTTTCATTTTATTGAAGGATAAGCGGCATGACTCACCTTATAAAAAGCGAGCACAGCTATTTTCGCTATATCGACCTAAATATTCTAAACTCTACAACATTTTTATTTATGCCAGAGCAATCATCACAATCTATCAAATGATATAAATCGCTTTTTATCTAAAATATTGATTCTCAGTATTTTTTTGTTAAATTGTATTAGAGCTGCCAACCCTAATACTATTGCTAACCTACCCACAAAGCCACTAAACAGAATTACTGCATTTTGCTACACCGCTCGGTGATATTATTACGTACGGAATATGTTTGATGCAAATAAAGTTATACATTGGAAACTACGAATATAACCACAAGACATCCTTTACATAATATATTTAATTTAAGTTGAGTTGAGTTTAAATCTAAATTCCATACACTTTAAGCTTCCTAATCTTGAAGTAAAATTCGCCTTATTCTAAGACTAAAACTATACGTTAAAACAGTGTATAATTGAAGAGGATAAAATAAATTTACTAATAAGTTAATAAAAAAAGAATGTTGTTCTATTTAATAGAAAAATCGATACGCACTTTTTTTACTTTTTATGTAATTTTTTTCCTATACGTTTTGGCGATGAGACCTTCTTTGTAGAGAGTTTAATTTCCAGCAGCATGGTGAAAAGGGAAATTTGAAAAAGAAATTTTATCGACGATTAACAATGTATTTTTCGATGTATTTTGGGTGGGAAAGGCGGCCCGGCCCATGCGCGTTTTTTTTGTCTAACAAAGAAACTTTTTGGATGTACTTACTTAGGGAGAAAAAAAAATTATTCTGACGCAGTCTTATATATATTTTTGTATATCAGGCTCAATTTTATTTTTAGTTTTTATTATCAATTGTAAATCTTTAGTTTTAATCAAAGTTAATTCTTTTGAAATTGTATATACATATTTTCAAGTTAACCCACGTTGACTTCCCATTTTTGGACATTAGTCTCCAGTCGTATCTAATCGCGGCTGGGGCTTCTGTCTCAAAGATCGTGTCTTTAATATTGACATAAACTGCTTTAATTTTATAACTCTATTATGTGACATTTTCCATTTCTGAGAATGAACTCATATTAAAAAAAATGACTAAAACTATAATTATAGCGTTTTACTACTGAAGGCACTAATTCTTTCAAGAATTAGTGCCTTCAGTAGTAAAACGCATTATAGTCCGCTCCGTGACATGGCTTCAGGATAAAGAAGGATGTAATATGAAAGAAGTGAGTACGAAAGTACTTGTCGTTACATACGAAAATTTCTGTCGTACTGACTTCTTATCTATATTGGATTACACGTGGTCGACGAAACGCAAATTGATATACGTCAGTGTTGCAGAAGGCAACTTGATTGCCACCCACATGCTCATGTCAGTAACGATTACCATCGATCTGCTTGGACGTCACTACTAAACTGAACATTTCCATAATTGGAAAAACTGGACGTTTTCATGTTTTCTTTTTAGTCATGGGAACGTAACACCAAATAACTGTAAAATCTACTTATTCATAATCTAGAATTTTTTGCTTAAATTAAATAATACTAAAATCTACCATTGGTCAGTTTAAGCCCCTTCATTTCGTCAAAGATTTAACATTACGGTACAGCTGATATGATTATGGAACATATAGACGTATGCTTCATTGTAAGTTAAACAATCCTGTTGTCCACTGAATAGATTGGCTATTTCAGATTATACATAAAGATACATTACGTTAGAAAATATTTACCTATAATTTGTATGTGACAACAGGTACTATTTCCGCCCATGTTCACCAACAATGTATCATTGAATCTAATTGCGTGGTCAATTGAAAAATTGGCAGATTAGTCATTATCACTAATTCTAGTATTTTGCGCGGATAATAAAAGTGTTGATTTTAGGATTTAAATGGAAAATATCGATAATAATTAGTAAACTCACCAATATATATAATTACAATTACCACCAAAAAATTGAAGATTTGAAATCTAAAAAGGGTAAAAGTTTACAGAGCTATTTTCCTTTTTAGTATTACTTACATAACCACGTATTGATTTTTTAATGACTTTCCCAACAGAACAGCACGTGCATCCTTTTTATTTCTAGGGTTTTTAATACAATTGAAGCTTTAGTAGTCAATTGACCAACAAAGACGTTAGTCGCAACGATTGCGTTTTTGTGCAATAAATAAGTAGTTTTGAAAATCTGTAAATTAAGGTGTGCTATCTAAAATACAATTTAAAATGATTAGCGACCAGTTTAAAATTGAACACATAAACATCGTTCAAATCAACAAACTTGTTGATTTGAACGATGGATCCTGATGTCAATGATTTGCAAATAAAAACAAATCGAATGAAACGCGTACGTGAGGTCAAAATGATTGACTTCTGAAAATTTAGAATTTTATTACAAGCCCGATCTGCCTGAAACAATTTAAGTCAATTACCAAAATATATACTGATAAATCACTACTATATGTTGTTTGATTTCGAGTAAATATATAAAAATATATGACTGTTTTGGGATTTAAAACATCAACTTCCATCAATATTCCAAGAACGAGCTTGAGTGGCACAGTGCCCAAAGTAAACATGTTTAATGGAAATCATTGCCTCGTAATTTATGTTTTATCACTCAATTTCTGTTTTCTGTTAGTAAAGAATTTTACTCTAAGTTTTGTGTGCGTTTCGTAATAAAGCCGAAAAATTGGATATTGTCGAATATGGTCAATATACCTTACTTTTAGTTCGAACTGAATACTTTTGTTGAGAATAATTCATTATTTTAGGATCCAGCAACGGCAATTCCAAAGGGAACTCTCCTCTCTTTATTGATATCGATGATAAGCTATGCACTTATGGTATTGTTCTCCGGAGGAGGAGCTTTGAGGGATGCTAATGGCAATGTCACTTTTGTTGACGGGACAGATTACAGCAGTATCAGCAATTGTACTTTAGTCGGTGAAAGATGTATCTATGGTCTCCATAATAGTTATTCCGTAAGTGTTAATCTTTTTTTGAAAATAATATAAATTAACTTCAACTTGCTAAAGTTGTTGTTACGTTGAGAAAATTATTTAGCCTAATCATAAATTAAAAATGTTACCAGGTGATGCAACTGATGTCTGCATGGGGTCCACTTATATACGGTGGGTGTTGGGCTGCGACTCTTTCTACGGCGTTGACTAACCTATTGTCAGTACCGAGGCTTATACAAGCTCTAGGCGTGGACCGCATCTACCCTGGACTCATATTCTTCTCAAAACCTTATGGCAAACATGGCGAGCCTTATCGAGGTTATGTGCTAACATTCCTCGTTTCTCTCGCATTTTTGTTGATTGGTAAATAAATTCAACTTTGTTACATTTTAAAATAGATATTTTCAAAAGCTTCAATGTTTTTTTTTATATTTGCCTAAAATTTTAAAATAATTTATGTAAATGATCAATCATTTTATTATAGCGGACTTAAACACAATCGCACCACTTATATCCAATTTCTACTTGGCATCGTACGCTCTCATCAACTTCTGTACCTTCCATGCAGCCCTCGTGAGACCACTCGGATGGCGCCCTACATTCAGAGTTAGTATTATTTATATATTATATATTTACTTAGCACAGAATAGTGATTTTTTAATATTACTTATTTTCTATGTCTCTTATATAATCATTTTTATTTCAGTACTATAATGGATGGCTCTCAATGGTTGGATTCGTCTTGTGCGTAGGCATCATGTTTCTTATCGACTGGAAGATGTCGCTTGTCACCTTCGCCGTGTTCTTCACGCTCTATCTCGTCGTCCACTACCGAAGACCTGGTTAGATATAGTGTTATTGATTAATAGTCAGTTTGTATCTGTTTGATCTGTTTGACTTAAAATAAGTCATTTATAAAGTCCGAATATGACATATATTAAATACAAAGACGACATATTCTATTCTATATTTATACTTTTGTAAGAATGATATCTTAACTGAGATTTTCACGATAAATAATAATAAAGCTTTCAATGCTTTTGTCGATATATCAGTACTTCGACCAGAATAGGCGATGATTGATTCGATGCTAAATCGGTTGCTATGAATTATTGCACCATTACCCATTCACTAGAATTTGCCAGTAATGCGTAACAATTCCTGAACTAAACGTGAATATTATTATAATAATGTGAATTTACAGATATTTTATATATTTGAGATTATTCAGAATTCAATCATTTCTGATTGATATCATTTTATTTTCTTCAAAGGCCATATATTTTTACCACATCGATGATCAAATGATGAAAATTTGGGCATTTAAAAATCTATGGCATTTTAAAACGGTTATTCTTTAATTTGAGAAAAAAATCTGTTTCAGACGTGAACTGGGGAAGCAGTACACAAGCGCAAATGTACAAAACTGCTTTATCTAGTGCTCACAGCCTCGCTCGTACTGGTGAGCACGTGAAGAACTATTGGCCACAGTTATTGGTGTTAGCTGGTAAACCACAAGACCGCCCCGCTTTGGTGGACTTGGGGAGCCTCATTACAAAGTCCAGTTCTTTGATGATTGTGGGGGATATATCACAGGTGAGTTCCTTATACTATCTAGTCTACAAAATTGCATGTTTTGGTAAATATGTATAGATAAATTAGTCATTACTGTGCCGTTATTATGGTCGTGGAATGGCATACAGGGGCGGAAACCATTCTGTTCCTTGAAAGTTTGTTGCAATGGTAGATATCAAAGAACATCCCTATCTGTTCCAAAAAAGGATAGTAGCAAGTAGGCGGAACCGTTCAGTTTTTAATGATCTAGATTCTAAAGGGACTAGAATAGCCTCACATTTCCTCATTTGGTTCTGGATGCTTAAAGGAAGGGATTATCGTAGAAATAAGAAAAGATAGGTTTGGTGTGAATTTTTGTCATTTGCGGATGAGGATGATGTAATAGCCTATCGTGTCGGCTATGTTACTAAGCCACAGTTTATGGTTATGTTACGGTTGAGAGAACCTTATACAATTGAAAGTATTTAATAGATATTATCTACTAGATATGACCCATAAACATTATACAGCGAGCTCACGAAGAACTGCTAAATTTACTCCATTTTATTTTATTTGATACTAGCCGACCCGCGCGACATCGTTCGCATGTTGCTCCGCTCCTATTGGTCGTAGCGAGATGTTAAATAGCCTAAGTTACTCCTTGTTACATCAGCTATCTGGCAGTGAAAGTCCCGTCAAAATCGGTCCAGCCATTTAAGAGATTAACCGGAACAAACAGACAGACAGACAAAAATTGTAGTAAAAAAAAAAAATATTGTTTTAGTATATGTACCGTGTGTACATTCATATGCACTTAGTAAAAAGCGGTTATTTTAATATTACAAACAGACACTACAATTTTATATAGCGAGCGAGATTTCTAAACACAAGTATTATTATGCTTACAGAGAGATCTCAACAACTAGAATTAAGATGTAGGTACAATGGAAATAAAATAAAGTTTATTTTATTTATTGATTTATTAAGTTCTCGTGTGTTATGTTCCAGTATTAGAATAAAACAAATCTTCAGATTTTAATTGTTCATACGTATTCATTAGTAGGTTCTTTTGCGATCGAGATAATCTCACATAAAAAAAATCCTACGGTGATTGATTGTTGCTTTGCATTCTAAACTGTTTTATCAAATTTTGACAAAGCTAAAAATGTAAGAATATCTATAAAATGAATTGGAGAAAAGGAGCACGACTAAAGTCATAAAAATTCTTACTCTATAATGCTCGTAGCTATATATTTATAGATAAAAACGTGGTAAGTCTGGTTTATGAATGTATTTTATGGATATTTAAATGGTCTTTAAAACCCAGTTTTAAGAATTGCAAAAGATATTACAAATTTATATTTAAACGTAAATTGTGTTGCTACAAAGTAAAACAAGATAACTAAGTACTTGTATTGTAAAAACATAATCGAAATCTTTACAATTTTCTTTGTTTTAAACCTAATTGTTAAGACGTTATAGATGATGATAGTGACCTGAATTGCTTGTAATCTTTTTTAAATGGTAACAAATAAACAAACACTCTTTTTATATAAGTTTTGAATATGATTCACATTGTTATTAATAGATATCTGTTCATGTACTGATATTGATCTCTGTACTCTGTTTAGCAATACTCGAGATGGTACTTTGATATAAACAATTATTTATTATTGACCGCGTAAACTGAAAACTTGACCTGGTTTGTACTTTGAAGTATTTTTTCAATTGAAAATTGTAATTATATCAGATAATTACATTGGCAATCAAAATAAAATATATTATTGTTATTATATTTTTTTAGGGGTCAAGGGGTGAATTAAAACTGTACGGAAGTTCTCCAGCTAAGTCTATATAAACAAACAAAGGCCATGCATTTCACCCTTTTTCCAAATAATT
Organism: Limenitis camilla; assembly: GCA_905147385.1. Classification (NCBI taxonomy): domain Eukaryota; kingdom Metazoa; phylum Arthropoda; class Insecta; order Lepidoptera; family Nymphalidae; genus Limenitis; species Limenitis camilla. Next base: position 10,021,729 of record LR990240.1, read on the forward strand.
CACATCATTAGATATTCAAGTCTTCTCACTTCGTTATTATAATTGTAACGTCTTGTAATTCGATCCAGTATTCCTTCATTTCTGTATCGATTCAACAAGGCAACACAAGATTCAACACGCGTTTCTTTCTGCAAATCATGAGGCACCCATTTTTCATATTTTATTTGTTTTATTGATTTGACGCAAATGAGTCAATATTGTTGGTAAGGTAACGTTAAACCATGCCGCTAATTCCTGGGTAGTTTGGCTCGGCTCGGCTTCCACCATCTCTTTCAATTCATTGTTATTCACCTGAGTGGGCGGTCTTCCACGTAGTTCGTTTTTCAGATCAAAGTTTAAACCAAATCGCACGGTGTGTTCATTAGTGTGATATTGCGAGCTGTTTCTGCCGCGAATTTCCGAAGTATCCATCCTTTTCGTCTAAGCTGAGTAAAAAAACAACTGAAAGTCGATAATCGAATGTTGCACATCTTTTAAAAGAAGAACTACATAGGTATCATGTGAAAAAAGCTTCACTCAAAAATCTCAAACCATGAAGGTTCAAATTACCTTCTACAATAAAACGGCAATTTCATACTTTTAACCCCTATTATTTATAAAACAGTGATACCAAAAATATATGTTCAGATAAAGAACAGAAAGCTGAGTAGTTCAGTATTATTTGAGCTTATCGTAGTATTAGAGGCAACTATTAATTCAAATTATACCTATTTTTAGCAAAAGCTGTCATACAAGGAGCGTGCTCTCCGCACTCGGTCTGGCGACGCATGGTTACGAGCTCGCAAGATTCGTGCCTTCTGTTCCGGAGTCAACGGCTTCAGCTTTGAAAATGGTGCACGCGCTCTGATGCAAGCTACGGGAGTGGGTCGACTTGCGCCTAATGTACTGCTTATGGGATATAAGTCTGACTGGACTATTTCATCTGCAAGCGATCTGGAGTCCTACTTCAACGTATTACAGTAAGTTATGTTCAATTCTAAGTATTTTGTACTCGGTACAAACGATATTTATTCAACCACCAAATATTCCGCTACAGACATTATTTTCAGAAAAATTAGCCATGTACCTACTCAAAGTTTTCCTTTCAAATTAAAAGGTCTTTAATAATGTTTTGGCCAACTGTGAGATAATATTGAGTGGCTGAAAACTTTTTTACGACATTTGTAATTCCTACAAATTGAAAATTCGTTTTTTGAAATCAACGGTGATGGCAGTGATGACCCAGTGGTTGAGACTTCAAGTATTACTCGGGAGGTCCGAGTTCGATTTTGAGCACACACCTCTGACTCTGAGCACACACCTCAGAGTCTGAGTGAATATCACTTGCTTTAACGATGAAGGAAAACATTGCGAGGAAACCTGCACTCCTGAGAGTTCCCTAAAAGTGTGTGAAGTCTGCCAAACCGCACTGGGTCAGCGTGGTGGACTATGGTCTAATACCCTCCTCATTCTGAGGAGGAGACCCGGCTCAGCAGTGAGCCATGGACGGGTCGTGATGATGATGATTGATACTGCTAATAGAATTATCGAAAAATCTATGGAATTGATTCTACAAGTTGCTATGAAAGGATCATAATAATTTTAGTAAAATATTTCAGTCCCTAAATGTATATTATTATTATTATAGCACGGCGTTTGAGACCCGCCTTGCTGTTGCCATAGCACGAGTACCCGGTGGTCTCCACAACACCACCAGTGATGACTGCACCACTCTTACTGCTTCGTCCAGCAGCGCAGATCTGCGCCGACATATACACCTTCCCAACCCTGGCACTATTATGCACTCGGACTCTGACCTGGACTTAGGCGCTGAGAAACCCGCGAGGAGCGCTAGAGGTAACCCACCCACATTATCTTTATATATAAAAATGAATCCCTATTTCCCTTGCTAAATCTTTTTTGTTGTGTTTGTTATTGTCAAATTTAAGAAAACTTAACGACCATATTAACTTTTCTTATATATAAGCTTTTGACAGCCAATTCGAATTCAATATTCATAGGTAAGACAGGACAACGTCTGTCGGGTTCGCTAGTTAACCAATAAAAATATAACTATTTAAAAAAACCGCACCGAAATATTTTGACCTAAAAGTTGTGAATATAATAGGGACATAGAAGGAACGGCTTGACGAGAGCGCTGGCTACCCTCTTATTTAGATCAGCACATAAATAAAAAATTTTCTTTATTTTCAGATTTGTTATCGTTAACAACATCACATTCATTCACAATATCTGAAAAGTGTGATTCAACAAAGAAGAATAAGAAGGATATTCGTCAGATCATGAACAAATCGGCATCAGGTATCGAAATGTCGAACGAGCAGTTGTCGCCGATGACTATATTTAGAAAGAAACAGGTAAGTTTTTATAAAAGTCGGCAAAATTATTTTATATTTTGTATACTTACTTAAAACAAATTAAGTGTAGGAGTCTTCATAACGGTCATATTATTGGATATAGGCGCTCTGATCTGATTGGCATAAAGTAAATAAATACCAAAAAGTTTCTTTATGTATCTCGTTATAAAAAGTTTGTTTTTTTAGGAACATGGCACTATAGATGTATGGTGGTTGTATGACGACGGCGGTCTCACCATACTGTTGCCATATATCATCTCACAGCGATCTGCTTGGTCTCCCTGTAAGCTACGAATATTCGCGCTCGCAAACCGCAAACATGAACTAGAACTCGAAGAAAGAAAGTAAGTATGGAACCGTTATTAGTACGACAGAAAACGAAAAATTACCATAATTTAAGTACTTTATAAATAACTAACGTAGACGATTAGTAAAGTAAACCTTGTCCACAGCATGGCAAACTTGCTAGCCAAGTTCCGCATAGACTACTCGTCGCTGACTATGGTGCAGGACATCACGGAAGCGCCACAACCTGAGACTAAAAAAATGTTCGAAGAAATAATTAAGAAATTCACAGTACCCAATGAGCGAGGAGGTAATCATTAAAAATTAATAATAATAGTCAGTATATTAATATTGCCACACAACTCTCAAGTTAGAAATGAGCTGATTATTTGATGATGATCTTCATAAACTATAGCTTAGAACCACCTCGATTAAGTTACCTCTTAAACAAATAAAAATTCATCATAAATAGTCCATTATCTTGGGCGCTACGATGTCACAGAAAGACATACAAATATTTATTTAAATTTATTTATTGTTAAAATTCACCAGCGTGAAGCCGGGACGGGTCGTCAGGTATTATTATTACTAAATTATTTATTAATAAATAAATATTACTCTTCAGAATGCGACATCAGCGCCTCTGAACTATTGCATTTGTCGGAGAAAAGCAATCGGCAATTGCGCCTTCGAGAGCTGCTTCAGCACAACTCTATGAACGCAAACCTCGTTGTGATGTCGCTGCCGATGCCTAGAAAGGTAAGAAAACTACTACTAAACTAGCAATGGAATAATGAATCAAATGAAAATAGATTCATTTTTTAATTTAGAAAATCTAATCCGTTATGATATACCAATTCCTTCTCAGAAAATTGCCTGGAAGAGATTGCTTTAGCAATAAGGCCGCCTAAGCATGCATTTTAAGTTTTTAGCTTATATTACTTGTTCTATTTTATTTTATTAAGTTTTATCTGTGCAATAAAGATTTTTATCTATCTGTCTATCTATCTATTTATAATTTTTGAAATGACATCTTTAGTAATAGGATACTATTATGAGTATTCTTAATTACTTCTTATTTTTTTATTTTATGCAAAATACTTAATAATATTGATTTAACACTTTTATACAATTTAAATTAAAGTAGGTAAATTGTAACACTTGTCGACCCGCGCGAATTCGTCCGCGTAATGCTCCGCTCCTATTGGTCCTTTCGTGATGATACATAACCTAAAGCCTTCCTCGATAAATGGGCTATCTAACACTGAAAAAAAATTTTCTAATCCGACCAGTAGTTCCTGAGATTAGCGCGTTCAAGCAAACAAACTCTTCAGCTTATATATTAGTATAGATTTATTTATATTTTTACTCGATAGGGATCCGTGTCGGCACCGCTCTACATGTCGTGGCTGGAAGTGCTGAGCCGCGATCTACCACCGATGTTGTTTATACGAGGAAACCACACTTCTGTGCTTACTTTCTACTCTTAGGCTAATTATACTTAATTGTGACATAATTTATTGTGATTACTCCTGACTTTATTAATAATTTGACTATGCAAAGCATTACATTAGATTTATTCTATTTCTTCCTTTCTACAGAGAATTTCATTCCACTTTTATATATTCATATGCAGACGTATTTGTTATTTCATATAATATTTTAATTATGCAATTTTATAAATAATTTTTGAGTACAATTTTTGGTACCAACAAAAGTCAGTGACGTTACCTAGACAATTTCCAACGAATTAACTTTAAGTATATTTTTATCACAAAATTATTATATTATTAGTTAATTAAATATAGCATAACTAAATTTCTAAAAAATATATAAAACATTTCAAAATACCAGAAAACGGAACAGAGACTAGTTAAGTCTCGCATTAAAGTATTAATTTTGAGATATAAGTACAATACCAAAGTCTAATAGTACTTACATAATTTTTTTTAATTTAAATAATGTGTCATACTATGTATAGGTTAAGTATAAAAATGTGACTCGGAAAACCAAAGCAAAACTGTATTTATTATTGTTATTTAAAGGTTGTGCACAAATTATAATAAAATTTTAAAAAATAAAAGAAAATAAATAAAGTTAAACGAAATCTAATAATTCATTACTTACGTAAATATCCCGAATTTCTGAAAAGATTTTGAAATTTGATTTCTTTCCGCAATATTCTTGAAAATTACTTTATTTATAATTAAGAATAAATAGACAGTTTATTAAACATAATAAATAAATGTCATTATTATAAGCAAAGAAGAACGTAAATTAGATGTATTTTTATATTTTAGCATTAGTATAAGTATAATTTATGATTAGATTAAGTATATATAAAATTAATGTCGTATCACAATACACCGACCTCTGTAATATAATATGTAACTTAATTTTATTTACTTAAATATTTTTATAGATTTTACTTTAAGAGATAATTCATGTTCACTCATTTCAAGTATTACACGATAGATGAAAGACAATATTCTACTTAAATATACATTATGAACTGTTTATTTTATTTTATTTAAATCCTATACTTACAACAATATTTTACAGGAAAAAGTTTTATTATTTTTGTTGTAATCAGCCTCCTGATAATGCTACAGTGAATAATTTATTTTAGTAAAGCGTAATCTATTAAAAATTATGATTTTATTTGTTGGTAAATAAAAATTTTGTTTTTAAAATCTAAAATTAATCGAAATTTGATATAATTCATATTAGTGTGATTTTGACTTAATAACATACATATGGGACTCCATTAGATAACTATATGCCGTTGTATTGTATAGTATATAACTATGTGCCGTCACAGTACATTTATTGCAACATTTTATACATGAGGCAGAACATTATTTTATTTTTCCAAACATAGTGGTGTGGGAGCCAGATTCAAATTCGGTCAATCATTTCCTCTCGTGTGAAAATTCGTATACTGCATAAGGGGTTAATATTATGATTACTCGTGACAGTCAGCTGCGATTCCGAGGGTGGGGCGAGCAGTGGTAGCCTCCCAAACATGTAAAAACATTGTTTTTCAGTGATTTCCTTTTATTTGAAAATTTGTCGGATTATAGTTTACATAGTATCTAGGAAAAATAAAGTAAGCTGGTGGATAATACGTCAGCTGGCTGCTTGGCCATGTAACATTTTGATTTTTTTATAGCAAAATCACAGTTACCATTTATGTAGCTTTTTACAAACAGGAGCTTAGTGTAGTGAGTTGATGAACGGAGTAGAAGTCGAAAATTTCACGAATTTTCACTTGGGAGGGACTTGGTCATGAAAATCTGTCTCTGGCTTCCGTACCATAGTAACACACACAGTAAAAATACTATAAATAAAAATAAACTTGTAACGTAGTTAGTAGTAGTTTCATGGGGCTTGGTGTTCGCATCTATAATAAGATCCCACAGACTATATTAAATTTTCCACTTCAGCGATTTAAAACTCAAATAAAAAAGTGTTTAGTAAACAAAGCTTACTACTCTGTACAAGATTATTTGAATGATGACAAAGCTTGGATTCAAAATGACATTGATGCTCAGCTGAATGATTACACCTTTGTAAAACAGACTGATGTAAACATCTTGAAAAGAGCGACTTTTGAGTTTCTTACTAGTTCTTTTCAACGGGAAACTGCTTTCCGAACTGGTGGTATTCAGACAAAGTGCTGAATTAAACTATTTTGAGTTTGTTAAGTTAGTTATTAAAATTAAACTATTTTGAGTTTGAATTTATAAAAATATGGAAAATCACTATGTTTTTGAACGAAAGTATGAACGTCAAAATATTGTCACCACTTAGCATTTTAAATTAAAAATTACAAAAAAATCGTAAGGATAAAGGTGTTCATGTAAATAAGTTCAAAAATTATCCTTTCATTCCTTAAATAATATGCACAATCAAGTAGATACCACGATTTCAGTTAGAATTCAAAAAGGTATGAATTTTTATAAATTAAAGAAAAAAATAATATTTATAAGAGTCTCCCTTTATATGTTAATATTATTTATTTTATGAATAGTATAAGAGTTACACGAGATAGGCGAAAGAATAAAAATAAATTAGACACTGTAAATTAATTGTATTTTAAAAGTCGTTAATATGTTCAAGATTTTTAGATGGCGCTGTACTAAGTTTTAAAGACGGTATTTCAGCATCGTTTTTATGAAAAAGCTAGCCAGCTTGTTTTTCGCTTCGATGAGATAAGAGTAGATTTTTTCGTACCGTTTCTTACAATGATATATGTTTATATTCAATGAATGAATATCATTATGTTATTAAATAAGATCTCTTCTTATATAATTAACTAGCCTGCCCGCAAATTCGTCTGCGTTTTAACACCCTTGAGGGTAAGCTTTTACAAACTTTGAATGTCATATTTATTTATATCGAATCAGCTTGTACGTCTAAAAATGACGATACTTCTATACAACTTTTCATCTCCCTATTTTCAACCCTTTTTTCGTATTAAAAATGTCCCTATGTCCTTTCTCTGGGTCTAGAATATCTGTATTCCAAATTTCATGTAAATCGGTTCAGCACTTTTAGCGTGAAAGTGCGATAGATAGACAGAGTTAATTTCGCATTTATAATATTAATAAGGATTTAAAAAGGAACATTTAAATTCTTCAAAAATATAAATCATACTTGGTATGAATTTCATACATTAAGAACTTGGTGCATTGTCTTCAGACGTAAAAGAAACATAAAACATGGGAGCAGGAATCAGATTACTTAAAGTTCTTGTTTTGATTACGTAATGTAAACGCTCTACTACGTTTAACACCACTTCCACTTGGGGTGTCTAATGAGGTTGACTGAATATAACTATACAATTATATGATATGAGTTTCCAAGTAAATCTTGTAACTTTTGAAAGTAATGGTAAGCCCACTGCAAAATTAACTAGATTTTTTTAATGATAGATAAGGGATAAACGAGCAGACGGTCCATCAGATGGAAAGTGGCCACAGTCGTCCATGGACATCGGCAAAACTAGAGGGTATCTCTTGTTTTGTTGATGCGTTGCCGCCTCGAAGTGTGAAGAGAGCTGCGGTTTCAGTTGACCCCGAGCAAGGACCCACTGTTTATTGGAACCGCAGCAATAATGGAATGGGAGAGGGAGGGGGTCGATAGTCAGAGACAATTGGTAGTCAGATTCGCATGCTGGTGGTCGAAATCCAGCTGGGGAACAGATCCCCTAACAACAAGAAAATAAGATATTAATGAATTAATTTAATGAATTATTGCGATATTGTAGAGCCAAGTGGAAGGTTGACTGTAGCACAGATAGAAAGCGGAGTAGGTGCCGCGTTGATAGCTACTGCTGCTGATGATGATGAGGTAAGATTTTTCTTTGTTATTTGATTAATATAGTCTTTTCAAACATTTTTTGGGAGTGGTCTAATGCATAGGTTGCATGAAAAAAAAACTAAACCATTTCTCTATTATTTCAGGACAAACGCAAAACACAAGAACCTACCCCTGAATTGACCACGTATAATATTAAATTAGGATGGATACAGGTAAAAATAAAAATAATTTAATACTCTAAACCATAATTCAATGATACAGAATATTTTTAGGGTGTGTTGATACCATGTCTGTTAAACATCTGGGGAGTGATGCTGTTCCTGCGCATCGCGTGGATCGTGGCGCAGGCTGGCATTTGTTTAACTGTTCTTATTATTGTACTCTCCGGAATAGTGTGTGTTGTGACTACACTGTCTCTTAGTGCAATATGTACCAATGGTTTATTAAAAGGAGGTGAGTACATACAATTTGTTTATATGCTAAAATTTTAACTGTCAAGCTGAAAATATTAAAAAGCAATTTTTAATTAAGCATTCAAAATTGCTTTTTTAATGTTTTACTAGCTGACCCGGCAAACGTTGTTTTGCCATATAAACTTAAAAAATTTCGGGTACCCCACCATTTTCACTTAGGGGTATAAAAATAGATTTTGATCGATTCTCAGACATTATCGGGTATGCACACAAAATTTCATAAAAATCCTTGAAACCGTTTAGGAGGAGTTTGGTAACAAACACCGCGACACGAGAATTTTATATACATATTAGATAAAGGACTTGAATAAAAGAAAAAAAGTCCAATTTACTTTAGAGAAGCAAGGGTTAGCCAATATATAATTGATAAAGAAATAAATAATAGTTTAGTTTGTATTTTAGGTGGAGTGTACTATATAGTATCCAGATCTTTAGGCGCAGAACTCGGTGCGTCTGTCGGTATTATATTTGCATTCGCAAACGCAGTAGCGGCGAGCATGAATACCATCGGTTTCTGCGAATCACTGAATGACTTACTGAAATCCTACGACATGAGGATACTCGATAATGGATTGAACGATGTAAGAATTGTGGGCACTATTGCTCTGTTTGTGATGTGTATGATTTGTGCGTTCGGGATGGATTGGGAAACTAAAACGCAGGTTAGGATGCAATCATTGATTGCGTGAGATTTTCTTATTATTTAGACCTCTCTTTCCCTACAAAAACTCCTCATATCGTTTTTTTCAGCAACAACCCAAAATCTTTTGTTAATAAATGTCTTCTTTAATTTGAAGTTTTTAAATATACCTTTAAAGAATATACTTTTTTGTTTTTATAGAATTTCCTCGTTGTAATTATTGTGGTTGCCATATTGAATTATATATTAGGTGCCTGCATGGGGCCCACAAACGAGAAAGAAATAGCACAAGGTTTTGTTGGTATAAACTGTAAGTATTATACAATTACTTATAGAAAAGAGTTTTTTAAATAAATCATTAAAATTATATGATTTATGTTTCATTTAATACAGTACAGACAGCTAACGAAAATCTGGGTCCGGACTTCCGCTATAGCGACAATCAGCAACACAACTTTTTTAGTGTGTTTGCAATGTATTTCCCGGCTGTAACAGGAGTGCAAGCTGGAGCAAACATATGTGGAGACTTAAAGGTATCTGTGCTAATATTAAGTTCCGAGTACATCGAAGATGAACAAAACAGCAGTTTTCTACAAGACAATTGTTAAAAAAAACGCTCACTTCAGTTGCCATGTCAGAAAGATACGTTAAAGTACCAATATCCAATTAAAAGTTAAAGTACCAATTAGCGTATGTTTCCCAATTGCTTGTGAGGATTACATTATCTTAGAAATACAAGGTCCAATGCCATACCGAGTACAAAAAGATGAGGGTTCTCTTTACACTTCGAAATCTTTTATAGCGACGTTAAGGAAAGTAATTTATTACCGAAAGTAATGTATAAACGATATTTTTTCCATAAATATTATTATTATCATAATTTTCTATAAATCAATTAAAAATTCAACACCTCCCGCCAACTAAAGTTATCAATAGTGTAGCTAAAAAAGTTGCCAAGTTTTCTACTAACATTTTTAAAGCATCTGCGGTTCGTGCTTCCTAACGTACTTTAACCAAAACTGATGGTAATAAAACACAGTAATTTTTTTATGGCAGTCAAGAGGCAAACGAGCAGCCCACCTTATGGTAAGTGGCCACCGGCGCCCATGGACATCGGCGATACGAGAAAGTAACTCGTTGCTACGAAAAGAAAAATGCTTCGGTTTCAGTGGACCCAGAACGAGAACCCAAAGTTTACTAAAACCGCAGCATTAACGGGATGGGAGGGGGAGGAGTAAGTTTGGCCCACATGCGGCTCGACCAGAACGCGTCAATGACACTTGGCGGTCAGATTCGCATGTAGTGGTCGCAAGTCATTCGGGGAACAGATTCCCTACCACCAAGAGGTGCTGGGTTACTCGCGAGATGCTCTCCCAGCGGCATAGAAGAATCGTATACTAACCCGTCCCCTCACGGGCTAAAATTATATCTTTTTTTTTTTTTTTTAAAGATTACTAGCAGTATGGATGACATACTACTAGTATTCCCGTTACCCCTCCTAGTAAGCTAATAAATAGCTTGTGTCAGGAGTGGGCCACGCCAGTAGTCCAATGTCCGGGATTTGAACCCACGACTTGTTGATCGTAAATCCAACGCCCGAACCACTGAGCTACTGACGAATATCTTTGTGCAGGATCCAGCTTCTTCAATACCAAAAGGCACTTTACTCGCACTTGGCATATCAATGTGTAGTTACTTGGCGATGGCGGTACTATGCGGGATGGGCGCGTTGCGGGACGCCAGCGGACATATTACCGATATTGCCTCCTCCACCATCGACGCTTGCAAACCTAACTGCGAATATGGCTTACACAATAACTATGGGGTATGTTTAAAAAAGGAGTAGATACCAGCTCTTTAATAAATTAATTAAGGAATAAATAAAAACATTGTCATATATCAAAACACACAAATTTTTCTTATGCTGTAATCATATTTAAATCATACTTAAATGCTGTGATTTTGCTATAAAAATATCAAAATACTAGGTAAACTATAATCCGACAAATTTTCAAATAGGAGGAAATGACTGTAAAAAATTTTTTTTCTACATGTTTGGGATGCCGAAACTGCTCGCCCCACCACACGGAATCGCAGCTGACGGTCACGAGTAACCATAATATATATTCCTTATACAATATACGAATTTTCACTCGAGAGGAAATGATTGACCGAATTTGAGCTTCCATACCAATAATTTTAACTTAAATACTGCTAAAACCTTTATAACGGAACCACTACCTTACCTATGTACCTAACATTACAATGCCAACTTCACCCTTGTAAATACGAGCAAACATTCATTTTAGATGTTTATATATTTGAATATCTATTACTTATATATAAAGCCGAAGAGTTTATTTTCTTGCTTGAACGCGCTAATCTCAGGAACTACTGATCCGATTTAAAAAATTCTTTCAGTGTTAGATAGCCCATTTATCAAGGAAGGCTATAGGCTGTATATCGTCATGCTGAGACCAATAGGAGCGGAGCTACACGTGGACGAAGTCGCGCGGGTCGGCTAGTGTAATTATATATGTGTAACAATGTGAATGATTGCACATACAGAGGAAAATGTCTAAATGTGCGGTTGATAGCGTGATTAATATTTAAGAATGTTAAGGATATTTTCAATAGAACAAATAATTTTTAGATAATGCAACTGATGGCTCAATCAAGCGCATTAATTTACGCGGGATGCTGGGCAGCTACTCTCTCCACGGCTCTAACTAACCTGCTGTCAGTACCTCGGCTGATCCAGGCCCTTGGGGTGGACCGCATCTATCCAGGATTAATTTTCTTCTCCAAACCATATGGGAAATATGGCGAACCGTATAGAGGATATGTGCTTACATTTCTGGTTTCTCTTATGTTTTTACTCATTGGTAATTATTTCAATTTTATCATCAGTTGCATAAAAATGTTTCTAGAACTTATTATATGTTGTATTTTTCAGTTTTTTTTCCTTACATAAATAATACACTTCTACAGATATTTAATCCCAGCAAAGCGAGGTGGTTTGTTGTAAACATTTAATTGATTTTCAAACTAGCTAGATTTTTCAGTTCAGAATATGACAAACATGATCACAACCAATTAATAGTCCACTGCTGAGCCAGGTCTCCTTCTCATAATGAGAAGAGGGTTAGACCATAGTCCACCACGCTGGCCCAGTGCGAGTTGGCTGACTTCACACACCTTTTGAGAAAATGGAGAACTCTCAGGAGTGGAGGTTTCCTCACAATGTTTTCCTTCACCGTTAAAGCAAGTGATATTTAATTGCTTAAAACACTCATAACTCAGAAAAGCCAGAAGTGTTTGCCTAGGATCGAACTTGGACCTCCCGATTAAGGCACCAATGTCTTAACCACTGCTTTCTTGATATGACTATATAAAATAATTTATAATTCATACTCCAAACAGTTAATTTTTTCAGCTGATTTGAACACGATAGCTCCATTAATAACCAACTTTTACCTGGCGTCATATGCACTTATTAATTTTTGCACATTTCACGCTGGTGTGACAGAGTCTATAAATTGGAGACCCACATTCCAGGTATAACTATAATAATATAATAAAGAGGAATACAGTAGAACCTCGATAATCCCAACTAATTGGTACCGAGACTAGTTCCAATAATCGAAATGTGGGTACTTTGGGACAAGATCAAACAAAAACAACACTTTTCACATAAAAACAGTACAATCTATTAAAAAGTCCAATGCCATTTTTATATTATTCTTTTATAAAATGTTCGGATAATTAAGCGTTGGGATAATTGAGGGTTCGGATATTTGAGATTCTACTGTATTTTGTAGGCGCTTACCTATAATATTGAGGCTGGATCGATATTGATGAAATGTTTATTTAGCGAAGTGATGACGGCCCCTCCGATTAAACTGATTTAATTTAAAAAGTGTCTACATTTGTTGTTAAACTTATACTCTTACATAATAATTAATTTATTAGCGCTACTATATTCTTTCAGATTAATTTAGTTATAGTATTTTTATTTTACTTTTCCGTTTTAGTATTATAACAAATGGCTGTCATTATGCGGCTTCCTAATGTGTATACTAATAATGATGATAATAAGTTGGGCGATGGCGCTCATCACATTTTTTATTTTCATGACGATGTATCTCCTAGTTCTGTATCGTCATCCAGGTATGTGACAATATATATCATAAACTACATAATATACTATTTCATTAATTTTCAATGGCGGATCCGCTTTCTGAATGGCTATTAATATAAATGTTTTTATTAAATACTAAAATCATTGGTGATTATTATTATGAATAGTTTATGACAGATTGTTTGTGGATAGTCAATTGATAATAAATAGGTAGTTAATTAAGTAAGTTATTATATAGCCAACATTTTCATCTAATATATAAAATTCTAGTGTCGCGGTGTTTGTTACTAAACTCCTCCGAAACGGCTTGACCGATTTTTATGAGATTTTGTGTGCATATCGAGTAGGTCTGAGAATCGGTCAACATCTATTTTTTATATCTCCAAGTGATAAGGGTGGCCCATCCCAATTTTTTTAAATTTATATGGCAAAACATCGTTTGTCGGGTCAGCTAGTTTTATCAGAAAAATGAATATTATAAATCTTAAAATTTAATAAAAATGTTATAATTTTAATTTATTCAGATTTATATAAATTTTATATTTAATATTATTTTGTCTTATTTTATTGATTTCATTTAATATGGCAAACCCACTATACGCCATTTGGACGGCAAGAATAGAAAAAAGAAATATATTATTCTAAATGAATTAAAAATAGTTATACTAAAATAATTAATTTTTTTGTTATGGTAGAGGTAAACTGGGGGAGCAGTACAGAAGCTCAGCGCTATAAGGACACGATCACTGCGCTGATCCAGATGTCTCACTTGGAAGAGAACACAAGGTCTTATAACCCTCAAGTGCTGGTTCTCGCTGGTCCACCGAAGGTTCGACCCGCGTTATTGGATATGGGTCGACTTATCACAAAACTTGGCTCTTTTATGATTGTGGCTGATATTGACGAAGTAAGCGATTTCATAAAAGAAGCGCCTTAGACCTTAGTGTTCGATATAAGAGCTCATGGGTAGTGTTGCCTACTAAACAAAATATATCCATACAAATTAATTTACTCATTAATTATAACCTTAATGATGTGTACAGCAAAAACACAAGTATATAGCTACTCTGTGACTGTTGCATGCTACCAGGCACGCGCCAAGCATCTTCTGCGCTGGCCTATACTCCAACAGCAAAAAAAAGAGGAATTCTGTCTAGGCTCGCCTACATAAGAGTTTTTGTAGTGTGAGCCCCTGTCTACAATAATTTGCGTCCTTTGTGGTTTGGGTGCTTTTTTTAACAAATCATGTCATATTATATCTTCGGTTTGGCGCCGCCAGAAACCTTCCTAGCGCCTTATCTGCCCTGGCGGCGTCGTGCGCCACACATCCTCGCAATTATGAACGATGCGTCTCTGCATGCTATTAAAAGTAAACTACAAGTAAAAGGACTGAATATATTTTAGTTTGGTTTATTTTCTCTCCGGATAAATCTTAACATAAATGCTCCCTAAAAGTCCCCAGTTCAAATTCATCACTCTTCATTTACGGGAAATCCTCCAAGTTCGAACTCACTTTTACCACAAGTATTAAGTTTAATGACATGGGTTAAAAAGTCAACTAATTTAACGTAACTTTTTGAAATATACAACAAGTCAGCGTAGGATACATCAAGTGTCAAATATATTCTATATTATAGGATAGCATATTCAATGTACTATCCTTGCCGAACTAGAGTTATTTTTATTATAAATGTTACACGAACTTAATTTTTTTGTAACCGTTATTAACTGTATTAATTCTAGCATTCAATGTCTTATATGGAAAGGATGGGACGTCTCCATGCAGGAGAAGAATGGCTAAGATCACGAAAAGACCGAGGCTTTTACGTAGTACTTGATGGACAACCCTTTGAAAATGGCGTCACTACTGCTATCAAAGCTACAGGGATGGGAAATTTGAGACCCAACATAATGCTCGTTGGCTACATGAACAGATGGACTAGTTGTCCTATCACCAGTATCAGAACATACGTGAGGGTTTTACAGTATGTTGTTTGTAATTACATTTTTTTTTATAGCAGATAAGGTGCAAACGAGCAGATAGTCCACCAGATGGTAAGTGGCCACCATCGCCCATGGATATCGCTATCAATTCAAACCAAGAGATACCCTCTTGTTTTGCCGTTAAATTTTTAACCCTTTCTATTAATTGATGTCAAAATAGAAAAGCATACGAAGAGCAACTAGGCGTGGCCATCCTTCGTGTACCAGAAACTGCTCGACCAGTAAAAGAACCCTCGACTGGTGCCATCGAAACTCGCAGCAGTATTGACATTGAGACACATAGCCAGGTTCAAGACGTCATGAACGCTGACTCAGATATTGACATGACGGACGAGGAACAACAACTAGCGGAAGGTATTTTAATTTGTAATAGTATTAAAGTCTTCGAGGGCCAGGTACTTACGCAGATGCAGAGCAGCTCACTACAAAAAAAACACAATCGAACTAATGATAATATTATAACAACATATATAAACAAACATACATAGCAACACAATCACACCTACTGATTGATGTCTTTCTTTATTCATAAATTTTATATGCTGTAAGAAAATACATTGAGTAAGAGGTTTTTAAAACATTTTAAAAATAGATTAAGTAAGATTTTTTTTACTCACACTTAATCTATTTTTTTACAATAACTATTTTTACTTAATCTATTTTTAAAATACTTTAAAAGCAAAGAGAACCAAAGAAAGGCTCCTTAGTCCTTACACAAAACCTACTACACAGAACTCCTTAGTCTTATTTAATACTATACTTTTATTTAATAGGTTGGGGAAAAAGTTCCTTTGCATTTTTTAAGAAAATTCAAAACATTTTTTAATATAGATTATTTACATTTCACTAAAGTATGTAGGTACCATTTTGTTCGATAACTTTTTGCCATCTTATAGGTAGGGACATGATCCCATTGCTATAGAAATTTTGGGGCTTCTGATCAAAAAACCGCGACAAGTAGTTTTGGCAGTCCTCTCGTGATGTTAACTTGACACTGCCTAAAGAATTCTGAAGAGACCGAAACAGGTGGTAATCTGAAGGTTCAAGGTCAGGACTATACTACAGATGCATTAACACCTCGGCTTGCGTTGCATTTTTACCATTTTTGTAGTAAAATTTTAAAATGTATCGAATTTCTTCATTAGATTCACTCATCTTCACAGTACGAAAACAGATAAAAATCACACATTTTTCATATTTTGAATTTGGAATTATCTTCTTTAAAATTTAAACTTTTAATGATACCAAAACCAGCCACATACAAAAAGTATAGCAAATGAGATTTTATTACAAGTTCATACATACTATAATGCGAAAAGACTTATTACCCAACCTATGATATTGCCTCAATAAATGCGTTACAAAAGGTAACCAACAAATTGAGTTAAGAATAGTAATAATGAAACATTTTTGTAATAGGTAACGAAGACACAACTAGTCAAGCACTAGTTGCGAAGAGCCCTACTCAGTCATTTCACTCTAGAGGCTCCCTAAATGACGCTTCACAAGTTTCAAGTCTGGCGATGCGAAAAATAGGCGTGTACAAACCATTAACTTTCAGACCTGTACGTTAGTAACTCTAATAAATATTATTTATAAGTACATGGAATTGTACACACTTAGCTTGTCTGTTGTCCCTGATAATCACAATCATCATAGCACGTTAATGGCCAAGTGATAAGCCGGGTCTTCTTCTCAGAGTGAGAAGGTGTTATGCATCGTTGGCCCAGTAGAGGTTGTCACACACCTTTGACAGGATTCCGTTCAGTTTCAGGTTTTTCTTCACCGTTAAAGCAAGTGATATTTAATTGCTTAAAACACGCATAACTCAGAAAAGTCAGAGGTATGTGCCCTTGATCAAACTCGGACCTCTCGAATAAGACGTCACGTAATCGCTACATTATCGTCACATTTATTAAAACAAATTTATGAAATAGCATAATAAAATTTAAATAAGTTTAGTAATATAGTAGGTATATTATGTTCATCCTTGGGGCCTTAGGGGATACCCGCAACGGTCATTACCGCTCAATATAGCGATGTTGTAGACTCGTTACAGCGGTGTTATAAATTATATATTGAAATTTATTTATGCCAAAAGTCAAAATAATCACCTCCGGACATGTTCCCATATCACGTGTTTATATATAAACTAAGAAATTTTATAAACAGGATAGCGATCTAGACACATGGTGGCTGTACGACGACGGTGGCCTCAACATACTACTGCCCTATATCATAGCTAGGCGTGGCTTCAAAGAGAAGATGCCTCTCAGGATATTCGCGCTGCCCAGGGACAACCGTAATGTTGAGGATTCTGAACAACGGTCAGTTATACCTATACAAAGACGATAACTTACAATTAAATCTATAAGTTTTTTTTTTTACAAAATCATAAAAAAATTAAAAGCTAAATGTCGCGTTTGACTCTATGTCGACAATTTTTATGTGATACACAAGTATCACAAAAATATTAATAAATGAACAGCATAGAAACCGTCTATTGATCATCGTTTATGTTGTTTAACATTCGTTTTTTTAAATAATATTTTCAGTATAAAAGCATTACTGCAGAGGTTCCGCATAGAATACTCATCGCTGAAAATGATAGAGGGTCTCAACGAGCCGCCTCTGCAAGCGAGTGTGCTGTTTTTTAATCAGATTATTAGAAATTTCAGAACGGATTCTAGCAGCGGTAATACTTACTAGTACTCGTATTACATTATATTTCTATTCTGTTTTCCTTACAAAAATTTTTTGCACTGCTTTTATTAAAGGCAAGGAAAACATTCGAAGTAATAAATAACACCTCTCAACGACTCCTAGAAAATAACACATAATATTGTTATTAGAGGGAATCGAACTCACATCCCAATAGTGATTGGATATTACTACTAGAACTCAAAAAAAAATGAAACTTATAATTTTCTTTGAAAATCGTAATGACAAAGCTAAAAATAATAATATTGTTTCTAGTAAAAACGAGTTTGTAAATAATGAATACATTTTACCTAGACACGCTGATAACAGAGGCGGAGCTGAAGCGGCTGCAAGCGAAGACAAACCGTCACCTGCGTCTCAGAGAGCTTCTCATCGAACACTCATACATGGCGTCTTTCATTGTTCTATCGCTGCCTTATCCGAGATTGGTACAAACAGTAAATAATATGTAGCTTAAAAACTTGACGAATCCTGTGATGCCATACTCTAGGGCTGCGTTTCCCAATTGGTGGATAGCGACACGGTATGGGCCATCAAAATGAAATACCGGGTCGCAGCATTCCCGCCTTGATTTAAAATAAAGAATATTTATCTCCAATCGACAGCAACTAAGTATGGATATGAAATCATTTATATTCAACTTAAGACTTCGAAATAAGGATATATATTAGAGACAAGACCATTGATAGATTTTTGGTTGTTGTCGTTAAAAATACACAAAATTAGCTTTAGAATCAAGCAATCACTTTTTAATGCCTTTCGTCGAAGCCTAGAAATGTGAAAAAGCTGGGTTTACAACACTTATTTAATTTAAAAATAAATATAAAAAACGACTTGAAGTGCAACCAGACCTCAGGATAAAACTTTTATCATTTGTGGCAAACATAGATTGTGTATAATTTTACTTAAACTAGCGGTGAGGGAGAGAGGCCATAGCAGAACAAAGTCTGGGAAACACTACTCTAGGGGTTTAAAAATATCTTCTGAAGAGTTCTTCCAACGCCATTCCAGTCAACAACTATTATTAGAAGTAGATTAATATTGTCATCCAACATTTGATTACAGCAAAGACAATGAAAATATTCTTAACGTGATTAAATTTTTAATTCATAAATCAACTCATTGACCCCACTGATCCATTTTTTTTACTGAGTCATTCCACGTCAAATCGACCAATAGTTAGAATCGACCCCTTTCGATTTCGACAAATTTTGGTCAGAAATTTTCTTTTATACTATAACGAAGTTCCGCTAAAGAAAAAAAAAATTAATCAAAAGTTATGCAAGATCAGAAATTTCACTATTTTCCATATTTTTGTAACTTGTTTCAATATTTTTTTAAAAATATGGGAAATAATGAAATTTTTGAATCTACTAGCTATTTATTGATATTAGTATTTTATTTAAAGGGCTCAGTATCCGCAACTTTGTACATGTCGTGGCTGGAAGTGCTGAGCAAGGATTTGCCGCCAATTCTTTTCGTAAGAGGAAACGACGTAACTGTTCTTAGCGCATGATTACAATAACGACCAATAAACGTGATATAGTAATAAATAAAAAATATAATTTCAATATATTACAAGTATTTGTTTATTTCACACATATTTCACAAGAGTTTAATTTAAAAATGATAAAATATTTACAGATACAATAACCAACAGACGTTCCAGGTTAACAACTTCCTTAAACCAATACAAAATAACATGAATGCAGCACATATTGATGTTTGTGGTGAAAGCACGAATCATACAAAAATTACTCTATTGATATATATTTACAAGTTATCTTAAGTCCTGTTTCTACTGTTTACTGCTAACCAATTGCTAAGGCGGACACAAATAACTTCAAACTTACAGTACTTAAAATGGAATAAAAATAATATTTATATTTGAAATAGACTTCATAATCTATTTATTTACAGTCCAGTCATTACGTCGAAAAAACGGATAGATAAGCATATGAACGTAATGAGCTAAATTTTTGATATTACGTGAGGAAAGCTTAACTTCGAATTGTCGGCAGAAATTTCCTTGTGAATTTTTCGCCATCTTGAAAAAAGAGGTTAAATACAGTTTTATCATAATAACTCGGTTCTCCGTTGGGGTACGAAAATTTTATGTAATCCTTTGTTGTAGCTTTTTCCACGATCTACAATTGAGGTCCTATTTGTAGGTTTGAACATTGTATGTAATTGTAGATTGGAGAACCGATTTATAATGGAAAAACTGAATTTAACCCTTTTTCAAGATGGCTGAAAATTCACAAAGAAATTTAGGTCGACAACTCGAAGTTAAGCTTTTCTAGCTCCCCCCCCCCCACCCCCCACCCCCAAACGTAATATCAAAAATTTAGCTCATTACGTTCATATGCTTACCCAAATATATGTAATGACTGGACTATTAGGGCACTTATGTCGGTATGGCTGTATTATAAAGCCATGTCTACAAGTAAGCTTAAGCATCTTTGATAAGTAGATAATGAAAAAGATTTCTTGGCAAGAAATAGCTAATACTATAGTCATATTATTTAATGCGTACATGTCATAGGGTATTTTGACAGGTTTTTCTTTTGTAATTTTGTTAATTTCGAATGTAGGCATGACTTTATAACACGACGTGAGTACAAAGAAATCGATTAAGCTTTGTACTATTTTCGTAACTAGGGTATTTACTATTTATTAAATATTTCATAACTAAGAAAAGCAGAAGAAATCGTAATAAAAATGCAGATTGTTAAATTACAAAATTCATCCTAGAAAAAGTTATTGGCAAATTTTATAGTAAAAATAAATAATCTAAATTTAATTTCATTGTCTAACGAGCAAAAAGAAAAAATACAATAATGAAATGTGTATATAATGCATTATGTAAAAGTTGTAAAATTAATTAGAAAACTGATTTAAGCGCGAAATAAAAGAATTAGGCTGCAGTTAGACGACGTGAAAGATTTTCTCGGACGCCCTACGTTCACGTACTAATATTCGGTAATGGCGAACGCGAACTTTATCTACTAGAAAACAATAAATTAATAAACATCTTAATACCTCGGAATGATGGTATAGTAGATAAGATGCAAACGAGTAGATGGTCCACCTGATGGTAAGTGGCTCCCCTCGCCCATAGACATCGGGAAAACTAGAGATACCCTATTGTTTTGTCGATGCGTTGCATCCTCGAAGATAGTGGGGAGAGGGAGTAAAGAAAAAATGCTGCGGTTTTAGCGGACCCTGAGCAAGAGCCTAAGATTAATAGGATGGGAGAGGGAGGGGGTAAGTCTGGCCACATGGTAGTAGGATTCGCATCACTTGAAGTGATTGTAAAAATGGTGGCAGCGGAAAAATCTTTCATGTCGAATATATACAATTTTATGCACAAAACACACAGAGTTATCATTGTTAAGCTCTGGTTTCCTCCAGAAAACGAATAAAATCTGTACATTTTGCGCATTAGTGTCGATTAAGAATGATAAGAGTGCAAGTAATGAGGCATTGCGATATGTCAGTTGCATGATAGGACGGTGGTGTACAGTATACGATATGTACATACATATATCTTTTGAAAAATAAACTTTCTGCTTCGACTACAAATCGTGGATTATATCTATTTAACGTAGAACAAAGTTGAACTGAAGAAAATAAATACAGAGAGTATTATAACATTTAATAATTTTGTACTTGAAACAGATGCGAATTTGTGCTAACATTAATGTCGAGAGTTATCAAAGAATAAAAGATTTCTAAAAAATATTATACAATACCGGTATCTTGTGTGTTTCGAACAACTCTCTATAATATTTCCAGGTTCAGCCGAGTTCTACTAAGAATACAATATCTGTAGTTGTTATATCAAATATTATATGCTTTTCAACTATGATTATTGAGATATACTTTTACAATTATTCATTTATGCATTCATATTGTAACATCATGTTTCAAAATTTAGAGAAAATTAACAGTATTCAGTCTATAACCATTTATAATATTATAATTAATTTAATCCTATCCAGGGCTGATTCGTTTGTAAAATGGCAGGAGTTTACGCTTATTCGACTCAGCCATGATACGTGTTCCTTATATAAGAGCATATTAAGAGATAGTTCGTTATAAAAATGTGAAATACACCACAATGCGACAGAATTCACATTAACTTCTCGAATGGCGTAACTACCAGCACCTCGACGCGTTTACTTCAGACTATCCGTATAAAAACTGACAATAGGCTTGTGTCCACTAATAACAAATTGCTTGGTTTATAGTTCTTATAAATAAAGAGACGTAAATAAGAAATAACCATTCTATTTATCATAAAACTTAAACTTTTTAGAAAATGAATTCAAAAAAAATATACATTAGTCACTTAAGAGCGGGTTTTTAAATACAAAATACGTAATACAAAAGTTTTTTTGGGATAAAATAGATATTAAAGTATAACCAAGTTTAGTCAACTAGCCTATTGTTATAGAATACCATAGATGTAATTTAACAGATAAAAGTGTAATTTTATAATGCCTCAATACATTGTTAACGAGACTCGATTATATAAAACGACTACATAATACATAAAGACAGTAATCACACAGCCATACTCCTTACATATAAATAAAATAAATAAATATGGTAAAGTCTAAATAATTATATTTTTGGTTGCCAATATCTGTAGATAATAAATTTCTTTACGATGGGTTCTTACTGGTACTACAGGAACGTTTTTAATATTAAGTAAACACTATTAGGCTTGGCTAGTTTGTGGGTGGATGCACTATTGTGGTGTTACACCACACCCCCACTACGAACACACATTAAAGTTTATGTACAAAGATCATCAATAAACAATAATTGATGACATTTGTAGATAATTTATATAAAGATAAAGAGTTTGTGTTCAAATTGTTACGTTGATAATAGGGGTGCAAACACCTTATTGACCACATGTTGATGTTAGCCACTCGCACTTCTATCCGGGAACACTGCTACACTAGATTCTTGACAATGTTTGTGTGTCTGCATGTTCCATTGAAGACACGAAGTTACTTGCTGCAGTTTGATGAATTTAACACTTTCACTTTTAAACAAACAAGCCCAGGGAGTGAACAAACACAAGTTAAGATTGTGGACACACTTGCACATTTTACTCAGTTCCTTTATATATACAATACGAGACTGAGTTAAATAAATTTTCAGTAAATTAAAGTATTATTTAACTCAGTCCAATGTTGTACACTTGAGGGCGCGACGCGTTCACAGCACGACGCACAGAGGGCGCGACAGTCTTCATTCGGACTCCTCTTCGTTATTATCGTCAAAGCCGGTAAGGTCCGCCGACACTAGGTAGCGGTTCATCACCTGGAAACGAATTTATTTATACGTTATTTATACGAAATTCACTAAAAAGCTAATGCAAATTATTGTAAGACTAGATTGCCTCTACTGTGTTTAAGAGACATACATTGAAATATGTATTCTTCGATGCAAAACACATAAGTCGAAGTCCTTTCAAGAAGGAGAAGTTGTCTACTAGTATTCTTCCGATAAGAGAAAAATAATAAATCACTATACTGTTTAGTAATTAGTTTGGTTTTGTCGATTAGTTTAGTTTTATCGAATAGTTTTGTCTTGAAAATACCTAGTATAAATTATTTTTTGTATTCCTTTTGGCGTGAAGGGGACATAAATATTTTGATTTATCTAATTTATTTTTGGGGTTGAAGAAAAGTATGAGGAACACGTTTCGTGTTTATGTATTTAGAATGTTTTACACTCACCGCGTACTCTAGCAACGCGAGGTGGCAGAAGACGTACTGGTCTGGCATCTGTATGGAGTGGGCGCGCTGCTGGCGGATGCGCTCCACGGTGCCGCGCACGTCCACCACGCCCTCTGCCGCCAGCCGCATCGTGCAAATGTCTAGTGTTATGAATGTTCCTGTAACAGAGAACAAACAACTGCTATAAATATTACCAACAATATTGATGTCATCATAACTATTAAAACTTATTATTCCTATAAATTCTAAAGTAAATATATTGGGCTGAAGTGTCACTAAAAACTTGGTAAAATTAGTATATTATTAGTTACTTTGCACATACCAGTTCGCCCAATACCAGCTGAGCAGTGAACAACAATTGGAGGGCCTTTACTATGACCTGCCCACGCATCTCCTAATCTGTAAATAAAATAATAATTAAATAAGCCTCCATTATAAAATTTATGAGTTGTATTCTTGTTAACCATTCTAACTAAGCTGTATAATTTTGCGGCTATCCCGGCTACAAAATTTGCCTCACGAATCCATTGCCCAGATACTGCAGCTTTCTTTGCGTTAATTAGTTTCTTGATTAATATAATTTATCACACATACTCTTGTCGTGCTCGCTGCTGCGCGCGTCGCACTAGCGCCAGAAAGCGTAGGACAGGAGCAGCGCGGCCGCCTCCCGGCACGCCGTAGTCGGGCCAACGCGTGTACTGACCATGCCACACACGCCGTCGCTGCTCCGTCTGGAAAGGAAGAAATATTTTTACTTATATTCCCAAAATAAAGAATTAATTACAATTAAATTAAACGTACAATGACAAGAGAGTAAGATTTGAAATGAGTTCATTAGACCCTCTTAGCTGATATCTAGACTTTTTCATCTAAAGGTATCCATATTAAATTTAGTGCGAATGTGTGTGTTTAGGTAAAAGATTATTTGTATAGAAATGCTTATATCAGGAGTAAGTAGAAACTTGTCGGAAAATGATCCTTAGTCGAAGAGGTCCAACTTCGGTGAGATCCGATCCCTACGGAGGCTCGAGTAAAACTACCTATGTCCGGCGTGCGGGCCGGGCCACCTAACATGCAGGTGGCGTGAGGCGCACGTGCACTACTCCCGACACGGCCGTCAAAGAGGTTAGGTCAACTATTATAATGGTGGTCTCACCCTTAAGTCAGTGATCAAGAGATGCGACACGAGGTAATCGTCCTCCTCCTCCCGGGCCTCGGTGAGCACTTCGAAGGAGTCATACACGGCCTTACCGCCCACCTCTCCCGGCCAGTACTGCCCGCACTTGACGCGACCGCGCTCCACCGTGCGCGTCGTCATCACTATCACCAGGCTGTTCTGCTCCCATACCATTCGCCAGAAGTCGCCAAATGTTTTTGGTAAAGGACCTGAAATATTAGAATAATAAAATACTTAAAAGGTTAACCTAAAAAGTAGTTATTGAAGGCATAAAAAATTGTCATATTATATAATGTGCCATATTAAATATTTGCTTTTTTTTTGCAGACAGAAAAGCATAATAATATAACCAGACTAAGTAATATTTATCTATGTTATACGTTTCATATAATATTAAAAATACCTCTACCTAAAATAAAGACAGCACTTTTTGCTACATTCTGGATAATTTTGGGACAATTTTTTTTTATTTTAATTTTTTTTAATATAATTTCATGAATATTTTATGTTTGATATTACCACTTTATATTAATGAGATTTTTTAATAAAACAAAGTATGTGAACGGTTATTTCTATAAAATGTAATAATGATAGAGTAAAGTAGGAAACCTTTGCCAAAGGCAAGGTTATTCAAATTTCCCGAGTCGTGGCACTGCGCCAACACTAGTTATGGTGAAAACAATAGGTTTCGAGGAATCAACAACTTCGAACACTATACATTAACAAAAGACTATTTTAGGTATGAGAGCGTGGGCGGTGGGAGTTGCGACACGAGTCACCTAACTGGAAACGAATATAGAATACGGCACGAGAAGTTCCGTGGAAAATGGGATTATAGCGAATACACCATTCGGAATTTACTGAAGTTAAAATAAACAGTAACTTAGTAGATATAATTCTCGATAGTCTTTGAAAAGATTATTATAAAATAATTGCAATAGACATACATACCCTGTGTGCATATGAATGCGTTTCTTTGCTTGTATCCATCTACATAGTTAGCGTTTATATAATCAGAGGCGGGCTCGCTGTCGCGCCCCGAGAGCGGCACACGCGAGTGATCGTAACATAAAACGTCTGTATATCTGTTCTTTGCTAGGTTACTGGGTAATCTGAAACAAAACAATTGTAATCAATAATACAACAACTCTTAAAAAGCTTTGGGAAAAACGGAAATATTCATAAGTTATAGTTGCAATGGATTTAGTGTGCGTTCAGACATGCGGGAATCGTGCGTTTACGCATCGCGCGGTTTGAAACCGCAAAATTGTGATGCTATTCAGACACGCGCGGTTAGTATGCGATTTCGTGCGGGTGAATAAACCTACTTACTTAAAATATTCTTTTTTTCCACCGTGTCTTCGCAATTTCCAAATATCTCCATCAACTCTTGCCAAGCTCGGTTCTTGATAATTTTATTTGAGTAATCATCACACTGAATGTCCCATATTGCAGGTCTCTTCTCCACCTCATCAATAAATACTTCAGTGTCGAAACGATCCATGGCGAACTCACGAGCAGTAACGTGCTCACCGCGCGGTATCCGCAACGCAACTGAACGCGAAGTAAAGACTCCATAGTAATAGAAACGCGCGGGAGCAGCGCGATTCTATTTTCTGGCGGTTAGGTTGCGGTAACCGCGCGGCTTGATTAACCGCGCGGTTATGTCTGAACGATTACTTTTATAACTCATACAAATAAGACCCGCGCGATTTCCATGCGATTCTGAAATCGCGCGGTTCCCGCCGTGTCTGAACTAGCGCTTATAAAGCCTTTGCTTACTTTGCCTGATGAAAGGTTCCATTGGGCGGCCTCGCTCGTATATCCTCATACTCTGCAACGAGTCCACGTCGCCCGAGGGAGCGCACTCGAGCAAGCAACGCGGCCGGGGTCTCGCCTGCGCCGCCGCCCCCACACTCCTCGTCGGAAAGCCCGGGAGACGCTTCACCTGATGACCATGTGCCACGAGCTGAAAATTAATTCTCAATAATTATAATACACATCTTAAAAGATTTGCTTCAATGGATCATAACATAAAATATTGATTAAAACCATCGCCACAAAATTTTAATATAGTCTAGTCAAAAAGGGCTTTTCAGGTAGATAAAACTTTTTGAGAAAAGTGAAGAGCCTTGAAGGAAAAATTCAGACGTCTACAGGATCTATCAATGAACAATAGTCCGCGGTCCAAAAATTTTTATCGCTATTTTAAATAAATAATTTTTTTTTGAGAGCGGGCCTTCAATTTTTTTTAAAAAGTTTCTACATGCCATTCCAAATCGAATGACATCTAAATCAGAATTTTTGGAGAATTAGAAAAAGTTTCGACCTAAAAAGCACTTGTTGACTAGACTAATATACCGATATTATTTGAGAAATATGTAACTTTCCATTGACATTGATAAAATATGGTATCCAGTTTGTAGCGGCTAATGATCACCCATTACATACAAATTTGTTACACAAACGACTGCTTTGTTCTTTGGGAGCGTCGAGTGAAAAATGTTATTACATAGTCCACAATCGAGTTTCTGACATTATTGAAATTTAACGAAAAATTCTACCATATAGACGAAATAATAGTAAAAATAATTTTAACATACTTGTAATAATAAGCAAAATGAATAT
This sequence comes from Limenitis camilla, assembly GCA_905147385.1. Taxonomy (NCBI): domain Eukaryota; kingdom Metazoa; phylum Arthropoda; class Insecta; order Lepidoptera; family Nymphalidae; genus Limenitis; species Limenitis camilla. Next base: position 10,049,239 of record LR990240.1, read on the forward strand.
GATATACATTCGAGGTTAAAGAAAAACAATGTTGCAACACATTCAAGCAACAAAATAGCTATAATAAATTTTCATAACAACTAAGTAATAAAAATAAAATGTAAATTCAAAATTATTACAAATAAATATTGCTGGATTTATGCTTTCAAGGAAACTATTGTAGTAAATACATTAAAAAGATACCTTGAGCATATTCCTTTATTTTATTATTACCGCAACCCATAATATACATTCTTGTAATCAAACATTCCGTATCGTACCAACAAGTAATTTTTATTTTTATTTCACTCCTCTAATTATAAGAATCTTTAATATAATAATGAAAATAATAATGAAAACTAAAATATTTGTAAACTTCCCTAAATTTTAACATGACATTTTATGTGACAATTTAAAAAAGTATAAAGTCTAAGGAGAATTTAATAAAGAATTAAAAATAATACAGAGAAATGCGATTTAACATATTTATTTAATTTAGAAATATTTAATTAATTTTTAAACTATTTAAAATGATTGTACAACCTACCTAAATGAAATCAACCCGTTCTCAAAAAAATTATAAAATATATAAGTCGGAGCAAAATAAGGGAATCACTGTGCAACCCTAAGGTTAGGCTTACCTTACGTTGCGGCAATTACATTGTAAGGTACTCACGTGACCATAATCGAAAAGCATTCCCAGCCCTAACACAACACTGCACTAAGACTTTCACTAACACTATCTAGAGACTACTTCACTCTTTGAAAGATCGCGCAATTGTCAAAATGACCGAAGTGATTACTACCCTACTCCACCACCATAGATGGCGAAGGCGATTCGATTATTCGATAATAGTTTACTATTCTCCGACACACAATACAATATGATAACGAAAAACACTGATATTTACTTACTAATTAAATCTAAATCATCCTCGTCCGAGTGTATGTGTGCGGACTTCATGTCGCCATTGTAGCCGTGTGTGTCTCTGCAAGTAAACAAACATCTCAAATTAAACTTATACTTGAATACCATTACACAAACGAGAAGAAGTAAAAAATGTCTAAACTTCATCGCACACTAAATTGTAGAAGTAATTTATTATGATTTCTTTATCAAAGTTTGATGATAACAGTATCTCATATCTACGTATCGATCTGGGACAAATGCTATTAAAACGTCGTATAAATATTATTTTTAAAATATTATAATTTTTACAATTTAACTATAATTGACATCGACTTTGAAAAAATGTTCACGATCGTTTGAAATAGACACAACTACGCCATCTATTGGACGCTTGCCTAACCTATACAACAAAAGATATTGAAGAGTTGTATCAATAAGTTAACTTACACCGATATACTTTAGAAACTTATGGATTACACAAATAATTAATTAGTTTGAAATAAAATAAAAGCCTGCCTGAATTCTCTACAATATCCTTCACCATGCAAGCCATTAACTTATGGAATGATTTACCTCTTAATATTAGAGAATCAGAAACACTTTATAGGTTTAAGGAATCAGTGAAAAATCACTATCTTAATAATTAGATGATAATTAATATTTATTTATTATATCTATGTATTGTTTATGTAGTATATTATAACCTTAGAATATTTATTAGATTGTTTGTATGAAGTACTTCACATTATATTTAGTTTGTATTATTTTTATGTGGTGTACAATAAAGTTTGTTTTAGCTTAGACAAAGTTCGTTGATATTCATAAGCCACTTATACTTTAGTATGATTAAAGCTTAATCACACTAGACTGAGCTTCGAGTAAAGCAACTTAATACAAAGTTATCCAACTTGACAGGACAGTTTTAGTATAAGCGACGGCTCCGACTTCTTTAGCCTAGCTAATCTTTTTCCCTACAACTGACATAGAAGAATCTAAATCCGGATTACTTACAATAAATTCAAAACATATTATAGTTTTTCATATGATATAATTTTTCAGATTGAAAAAGTCGCCTAAGTGAAGTGACGTCACGAAGCGAAATTATTGCAAATCCCATAATTTTTTCTTTCAAAGTTTTGTTTCATTTTAGTTAAATTTTTACAAAAAATTTACAAATTTAACTTGCATGATTTAGTTAAGATTATTATAAAGGTTATCACTACATAAAGTGACCATTTTATTTTTCACTCAGAAAGGGGCAAGGACAAAGAGATGGAAGTCTTTTAGACATCCACGGATGAAAAGAAAAATCAAAATCAAACAAAAAATTTCTTGGATATTTAACATGCAAATCATACGACCATAGATAGACTCACCAAAAAAAAAAAAAAACAATCATAAATTCATAACCTTTCATTTGGTAGGTGACGTTATGAAGAACCCCTAGTATTTTCAAAAAAAAACAATGCAATAGGTCTTATTGCCGACAACACGGTAATTTTTCCGCGATTTAGAAAAACGGTTCAGTTTGACGTCCCGAAGCTTACTTTCGGGACAACGGGACAGACAACCGAATAACGGGACGTATGGTGACATTGGTTATCACACTGTATCAGAGAGTATGTATACTAAGAATAGATCAGAAAATTATTCGACTCACCGAAGCGGGCTGGGATCGCACGTGTAGGGCGAGTCACCGCTGATGTGCATGATGTCGGATCCGTTGTCGAGGCGCGCCACGCGCTCGCTGTTCATGTCACACGGCGCCTCCGCATCTATGACACCTACACACAAAAACATACATTATTTTATGATAGTACTTATTATAACACTAGCTTTTACTCGCAACTTCATTTAGTTTCGTTTCGACTACAGTAGATCTTCTGTAGACATATTTAATCATTTTATGATACTAACTTTGACCCACCTTTTACTCCCTTAAGGCATGATTTACGACAAAATATTTTACACGTGTTTCATGACTTTCAATGAAGAACCTTCATACTGAATTTCATTTAAATAACTTCAAAAACGGCAAAGTTTCATACTAACTTTGCACCCCCATTTTACCTCCTTAGGGGTTGAATTTTTTTACGTTATAAAAAGGAACCCCTGTGCAAAATTTCAAGTTTCTAATCCTTATAGTTTAAGTCCTGCGCTGATATGTCGGTCAATGAGCTTCTCCTTTTATATATGTAGATATGCGATATCAGAATATTAGAATATTCAGATTGATCAACTTTCTTCACATTATTTATAACATTTCGTGATAGATTAAACAGATGTTCATTACTAAATTAAATATTCTGTAAGCTTAAGAAGTCAATCGCTAGTGATCCCCACGCGGACAAATGTATTTCTATGGCTTTTCGGAACATAAGGAAGCACAAGTAAAAGAGTTCTAATGAGGCGTATCATGTTATTCCCCTAATTAAACAACTTGTTATGAAAACGTATATAAATAATGAAGTTTTTAGGGCAGCACAACAATTTTATTTCAAAGAAAATACAGCAAATCACATAATACAATTTACATTAAATTTTATTCAAATATAATCATTTCAATTATTATTAGTGATGAGTATTGTACGAATACTGTGATTAATATTATATTGTTTATTCCTTTTGTTCTCCCAGTTTGAATTGTTGAGACCAAAATAGGTTTACTATTATAATTATAGCTCTCAATGTATATTGTAAACTAGAAACTATTTTTAGAATCATACATTATAATAACAATTCCTATTATTCATCATTATCACCACAGCCCATTGTAGCCCATAGTAACATGTTGTTTATTGCTAGAAAATATTTCTGAACGATAGTTATATTTTCTTGCCAAATACCCATCAAGGATAAGGTGCCAATATATATTTGCTATTATGGGATAGGACAAACAAAGCTGAGTCTGATGGCCCACCTGTTGGCGTGCTTTTCTATATACATTTTCGTTAGATGGGATCAAAAACATTGACGTTAAGCCATCTAATATTTTTTATATAATCAAATTAATTAAGCTATTAACTGGTAAATATAATGAGAAGACAACTTCTTTTTAACTTCCTACGCAATCCTATTTTTATACAAATGTCTAAAGCTTTCGACCTGAATACGTCGAAAAACTCATTGAGATGGGATTAATTTAATTTGTTCGGAATTAATTATTATCGACGATATTAAAACATTATTTTTAGCTAAAATAAGATCTTACCATTTTGTGTCTTAACTGGTGGTATATGGTTGCTTATTACATATTCGTCTATCGCGCCGTCCAACTTTGAGTTCAAGTTATTCGTGTAGCAATTCTTACAGTGCTCTAACCTGCAAGTTAAAAAAAATTTATGATAAATGTATTTATTTAAAACACTCAGTAGAGTAACTAACCATTTTTATTATTATTATATTTTTTGGACATAAGAAAATCAAACACTCGGTAAAAATTTCGCTAGTACCATACTAAATTCATGAAAGCATCTAAACATTGTATGATTACATAAAACAAACTATTTATCCCGTGAGGGGACGGGTTAGAATACGATTCCCCTCTGCCGCTGGGAGAGCATCACGTAAGAAACGAATAACCCAGCACTCCTCCGTGGGAGGGGATCTGTTCTCCGACTGGCTTGCCATCATCAACATGCGAATCCGACCGCCAAGTGTCTCTGACGCGTTCCGGTACCCCTCCCTCTCACATCCCATTAATGCTGCGATTCCAGGGAACTCTGAGTTCTTACTCAGGGTCCACTGAAACCGCAGTATTATTCTCTTCGCCCCTCCTAACTCAACTTTCGAGGCGGTTGCCGCCTCAGCATCGTCAAAACAAGAGATATTCTCAAGTATTGCCGATGTTCATGGGCGAAGGTGACCACTTTCCATCAGGTGGACTGTTTGCTCTAACCTAACCTAACTCAACTTTCGAGGCGGTTGCCGCATCAGCATCATCAAAACAAGAGATATTCTCAAGTATTGCCGATGTTCATGGGCGACGGTGAAACCCTAATACAGTTTAACCCTATTACAGTTGTCTACAAAACTTACGCTATATTATATTTGTAGTACATCTGAACTTTTAAATATATAATTATTTAATATAATCTTAGCTTTCACTCTAATTAATTCTATTTAGGTTGAGAATCCCAGACTCAAATTCTCTATCGAATTTTCCGACTGGAATAATAACTTGATTGAATAATCATTATTTAATAGGAGAAAGGGTCTTTCCGCAAAAGAGATTGTTAACGATAGTCGTTAATCACGCTGTCTAAACTCCAATTTTACATAAAGGTTATTGCTAAAGGAGTTACTGCGGTGTTCAACGAATTAATCGGAGTTTACCGTCTAATCCATCGTCTCTAATTGAAAGATGTCATGCTATCGTTTATAAGATCCTCGTAGCTTTATTCGTATATAAAAAGCCTTTTGATTGATTGCGATATACGTAAACAACTGTGAATCATCGTCATACATCTTAAACGTTTCCGGTCCCAAAATGTGCTGTTTACTCTTGAAGGGTCGATTTAGATAAGGGTAGGATAGTTTTTGACTATCTTTTTCAACAAAAAAAATTTAATGCTGTGGTTTCGGTAAACCGGAACTAGAAGGAGGATAGAAACTATCTAAATATCCACATAATTTCCAAAACCATTTCTATAAAGCTAAATACGGTAAATTGATTGAATATTACGATGTAATCCGCTTTACTAAAGAGCATCGTCATGTTTCAGATTAATTATAAATTCATAACACACCAACCAGCCAACCAACATATGTATAATGTATATTAGTAAATATTGAAAACGGATTAGTAAAGATATTTCATAAATCAATACGGACTCGTAACCAAGTTTCTAAAGGCCTATATTAAATTATTAAATTAAAAAATAAATACAGTACATATATTATGTAAACGGCTATTAGAAATGCTATTGAAAAATTAAACCGAAAGACTTTATTCGGGTTTTTTTTTATTACTTTTACTTATTTTAGTTTCGAAATATAAACCTTCCCGGTTTTTCGTAAATTACGAAAATCGAAAGCGACGCGAGAAACTGAAAAACAATTATAAGATCTATGAAAAGAAAGACAGCAAAAATCATCTTTATGATATTTGATTAACCGATTACTCCTAAAAAATTGTCACCACTTATTAGATACCACCAAAACATTTTAGTCAAAATATTATTTTTTTAGACATCATAATATTCAAGAGATTATGTTAAAATTGGGAACAGGTATTATTAGATATTCAGATATTCCCAATACACAAAGGAACGAGGTTTTCAAGCGTTATATAAATTTCATATAAAATGGTTTTCTATTTTAGGTGTAATATTATTACCCCGTAACGAGCGGAAAATATTGGGGTCTGACAGTAACGCGTCCTATTTAAATCAATTCATTAACAATAAGAATAGGTAAACACTATAGGTAGGTTATTTTCAATATTCCTAAAAATTTATTAATATTGAAAACTCATTGGATTATATGAAGCGACTCTGATGATATCAACGAGACTAACAACAAAACAGTTTATAAGTATAATTAAAACATGCAAATGGAAAAATAAACGAGAAAAAAGATAAAAAAGTAGAGCATACCAACTTGCAGAGCCATTACTTTATACATAAATGGACGTTTAAAACTAATTCCGAGTAAAAGCGGTTGAGCATCAAAAACGCACTACATAAAATAGCAACGGATATAAAGAGAAAAAAATGCGTTTGTCTATTACACAAAAACTTAAATCTTTATTCCCACAAACACGTCGAAAAAACGTACCAAGCTGCGTGGTCTGGCTCCAGCTGCCCCCCGAGCTGTCGAGGCAGACTGGCACGAGGCACGTGGACCCCGAGCTGCGGTGCGCTCACGGTGTGCACACGCTCCCGCAACTTCTCCCGGACAAACAGCCGCAAGATTCGGAAAGGCGCCTTAAACCACAGCGGCGCGGTCACGATCAACACTTTCTTTAATTTAGCCGGGTAACCGCCCTGGAACAAATAAATAATTCATTGAACATACATCCTTTACATGGATAATAGTTATAGCTACAGAATATAATGAGTATAAATAAATACGCTTTACAACCATAGACATAGACATCCACAATAACCATCGAGTAAGCAAATCTCCATCTGTCTATTTTTTTTAACTCCCGACGCTATACGGAATACGTGTGAATTTGTCTGCAGCATCGTAGCGCCCAAGATAATGATAAAGTTTTATTTGTTTGAAAAGTAATTTAATCGAGCTGGTTCTTAGCAATTATTTGAAGATCAGGGACTTTAGCAAAATGTCAAATCAATGTTCAATAACGCTTTTTGAAAAATTATAAACGTATGGAATTGACGTAAAGTTAAGAAAAGGTCACGTGACTTACAATCGAAAATTGACAGTGAATGTAGAGTTGCTCAATTTAGGCAAACGAATTGAAAGATACAAATAAGTATTTTCATACAAATGATTTTAATTTATGAATGATAAAGCAATTACAATTAAAGATATAGAGTCGCTTCAAAGCGATTCCCACTTTGCTACGCCCCCTGATCAGCCCTTCATACACTATCAGCTCATTTCTAACTTGAGAGCTGCGTCACGAAATTAATATATTGTCAATTATAACACTGAGTGAAGATAAAACGGTATTTTTCGGTATCAATTACCTAATAGAATCGACTACCAATCTTTTTTAAAGTACGTATTTTAAAAATTTGTTTTTTGCATCTTATGAGTATTGGTTAATTCTGTATTGACTTTCCAACAATTCAAAAAGCTTGTACAAGTTAATATCGATTCTTTTAAATTGATGTCATAGATACTTAGTAAAAGTATTAAATTAGTATCAGTCGGGGGTAAATTAAATAGAAGATAGTAATTTACGTCAATTTCAGAGAAATAGGAAGTTTATGTGTCTTAAAGGATATTCAAAACGTGGAAAATTTACTAACGAATAAAGACGTAACTATCATCATCATCACGACCCTACAATAGTCCACTGCTGAGCCGGGTCTCCTCCTCAGAATGAGGAGGGTATTAGGCCATAGTCCACCTCGCTGGCATAGTGCGGGTTGGCCGACTTCACACACCTTTGAGGACTTTTAGGGAACTCTCAGGAGTGCAGGTTTCCTCACGATGTTTTCCTTCACCGTTAAAGCAAGTGTTATTTAATTGCTAAAAACACACATAACTCAATGTAAGACGCGCTCTTTAAAAAAAAGTACCTAACACCTCGAGGCCACCGCTCCGTGGCGCTTTACCCCTTCCGCAAAGATCCTACACCCCGCTAATACTTTCGGGTACACCGCCAGTGAGCCAGCGACGATCTATGGAAACGCACGCGCTCCCTTTGAGCCCCGATATTCCCGTAGTAATCTATTGTGAAAATAAATATGTAACAATAAAATGTTATAGTAAGAGTCAGAGGTGTGTGCCCAGGATCGAACTCGGACCTCTCGAGTAAGACTTGAAGTCTCAACCACTGGGCCATCACTGCGTACTGTTAATAATTTAGTTATGCACTAGTAGGGAAGGCGTTATAGATACACGGAATTTGTTAATTTAAATTCTACTGAAAATATTAGCTTCTATAACAATTCTTTTCGTCTGACTATTGAAGAAGCAGCATTTGAGCTCCTTGTTTTACTAAAACGTGGTTCAATAATAAATAAATCTATTGAAGAGTAAGGCTCTTTTTTTCTCTAAGTCGATAAATTACCAAATAAATAAGAAATTCTAAAAGAATCTGGCGTTCGAACCCTCACGACGTTTCATCGAATAAAACTCCCGAATACTGACATTGAAAAGTAGTTCTATAGAAACTAACCTACCATCAATAGAGGAAAATCGCGCACCAAATACGTCAGCAGAGAAACATTCCGCTTCTAATGTCGGATATCTTTCTAAGAATTACTCTTGCGGCAAGATGAAAAAGCTTCTTAGTAAATATATTGACTACCTACGTTGAAAATGGGGTTCCGACCGGTAAAGTTAAAATTCAGATTCTTTTTTTCATTCTGTACACAATTTTTATACTTTCCACTAAACTACCACGTTTCCTGGAGTATCAATTGGCTTAGTTCTCTTATTTAAATAAAATACTATCAGCGCATAGGTTAGGCTTAGGCGAAACTAATCAGTGGAGGCGAGTGTTGTAATTCTGTCTGAAAAGGACGTTAAGGACCTGACTTTGGTCACAAGTCCAAGGCATTGCTTAGGTTTCTCTCGTCATTGTAAGAGGTCATAAGGTTTGATTATTTATCGGTTTAGTAGCATTATTGAGGTCTGTGTTCCCTTCACTTTTTCATTCTCAATTTCTCCGACATATATTTAAACTAAAAAAAACATTACATTATTCTCATAAAAGTAAGAATTAAATTATTCCTAAAACAAACATTAAAATAGCCCTTCGGGGTTGAGTTACTCACACCAACCTACTTATTTTCATGCTTGTTCGACCCTTTTTTAACACGAATCGAACAGAAGAAATTAGAAAATGTAACTATCGAATTATAAGTGCAGGAAAGTTATGTCGGCGCTTTCCTTAGCAGCATGTTAATAAACATTAGCATGTGCTCATAGCTAATGCGATACAGAGAGGCTTGCCATGATGGTGTAGCAATATAAATACTTTCGCCACCACGCTAATACTAATCCACGCTGTGAATTGATGAGCGTACATTATATTTACATATAATAGTGAAATCGATTTTCCATGTACACCAAGTTGATGGACAAAAAGTAAACAGATTTATATGTATATAAAACGAAAACTTTTCATTTTACACTCCGTTAGTTGTTTTTTAAACCAGTTCATTCAAGCAATCGATATTATTATGCGGGCCTATAATTGGCCATTTTACATTACGATTTTGTATAAGACCTCACAATTTCAGAAAGGTGGTAGAAAATATTATTGTTTATTATAATAGCTATTATGCCAAAATCACGTAATCAGCGCTTAAATAGGTTAATTTAAGTCAGTTTCGCAACAGGAGTGGAAGGTGATCGGTTCAGAAATTACTAATGAACCCTCCATTACTGCGAAGCTAAGCCTTATAAATATTCACGTTTGGACATCGATCGATACTTTGGGGTTAATATAGACTTCTTTTTTTAGAATCATCTTGCTAAATAAAAACTGCGATATGTTACAGTCATGTCACTTAAATTTCCCAAAGTTAAGGGACATTGAATATAATTAATTAGACGTACATTCTGTGAGCGTCGACCTAGCTCAAACATGACTGCGCATATTTTAAATCCGCGTATCTTCTGCCATAAAATTACAAACTCAAGAGTAAAAACGTAGCGTATTTTGTTATTACTACACATTTTAGGGTAATAAAGATATATAATAATGTTATTAAAATCTTCTATATATGTCGGCGCGTAAGTTAGGCTTAGTTTACCCTAACCTTAGGTTTAATCAATGATACTAAGCAGTGGAGGCGAGTGTTGGAATTTTGTTAAAAGTCCTTGCAAACCTACACCTTGGTCACAAGTTCAAGGCTCTGCATAGGTCGCTGTCGTAATTGTAAGAGATTATGATGTTAGTTGTTTATCAGTTCAGTACCAGTATCTACGTTGCGTTTAATTTGATTTTTTTTTTGTTTTTAAATGTCAGGGTAGATTTCTATGAGAGAATTGGACGGTATGAGTATTATATGAATTTCAATAAAATGATATGTAAGACGTTAAACCACTGGAAGTAAAGAGTCATGTAGTGAAACAAACATACTTCATTCTTTTCGCAACTTTTTATTTTTCGTAGCCACCGACGAGGCCGAGATGGCTCGCTAGTATATTTTTATAATTCATGTAAATTTGGTAGCGGTGGTATTTTTTTTATTTTTATAGTTTTAAATATCATAAGTAATTAGGCATTGTGAACAATAATTCAACGGTCTGTTAACAAGTAACCTAACCTAAACCGGTTGAGGTTTATATTGTAATTTATTAACATTTCATGTGAAGTAGTGAAGTTTTAATAAATTGTGCAGAAATGTGGAGGAAGCTCAAGTTTTGTCGTAACTTTTGAGTTTATTTTTTTTTTATTGTTAAATAGTTTTCTTTTAAGAGAAATCCAAGTCAAGATGAGAAGAAGCGTCGTCGATATAATAGCCAGGCAGGGTCAATAAAACTGGATGTATCCGAGAAACCTTGGGGTGAGACAGGCTTGGGATGTTAAGGTAGGGGTGCCGGGTCACCGACCTCAGTTTAAAGCTTTGCTCTGTATGAAATATTAATGTCTGGCTCTGTAGTGCCTACTTACGTCCTACACACAGAATATAATAATAATTAAATATATAAAAAAAACAAAACAGATAACTTACTTTAATACGACTGCTGATCATGAGAATGGATGAAAGTGAAAAGTAGAAAGTTAATAGGGTAAAGGCGCTATGCCTTATTATAAACTAAAAACTTAATTTAGTTTAACGGAAAATTATAAAGCCATTGAATAAATTACTTCCAAATCAGAAGATCAAAACAAAAAATTGCATTACAATGACCCCTAAATTCGTTCAAAACAACTGATCTCAAAAATGGCAATTTCTGATGCTATCGGTATACTCAAATAAAAATAGAGAAGCAAATCCAGGCTGAACATTGGCTTGGTGCAACATGCGGGTAATTTCCAGAAGACAAATTTTAGAAGCCCACAGATTTCTATCAGTTATATGGTGACAATATATGCACAGGTTGCTAGAGATTTGGTTGTATACAATTTCCAATGACGCCGCACAAACGTAGTGTTGCAGACAGGCCATAGTGGCAATGTCCAAGATGGATGCTCTAAAGTCTAGACTGAAGACATCCCCCTCTCTGATGTTAAAGTAGGCGGTTCCATTAATTCGCACTTGTAATAAATACTCCGTTGAGTATTTTTTTAGGACATAAATAGGGTAGTAAGTAAAATAAATAAAGTACTCCTTGACATTAAAGTGGAACAGCTCAAAACATAAGTTGGCCGTTCCAACATTGCTCCATATAGCTTGTCCGCATTTCACAATAGGTATGTGTAGGTACTGCGAGATAATTTGAAAACTGGCCAATGCATAACTTTAATATTGATCAATGCTAATTTTCACGTAAGAAATTTAACCTACGTAAGTAATACCCACAGAACATAGTTATTTATAAAAGAGGAAAAAATCTAAAGGAAATCAGCACGTTTATGTAAAACTAGCCGACCCGCGCGATTTCTTTCGCGTGTTGCTCCGCTACTATGGATCGTAGTGAGATGTTATTTAACCTAAGTTACTCCTTGTTACATTAGTTACCGGCCAGTCAAAGTCCCGCCAAAATCGGTCCAGCCATTTCAGAGAATAGCCGGAACAAACAGACAAACAAAAATTTTAAGAAATGTTGTTTTGGTATATGTACCGTGTATACATCCATATGCACTTAGTAAAAAACGGTTATTTTAATATTACAAACAGACACTCCAATTTTATTTATTTGTATGGTTGTAAGGAATCGTGTAAAATTGAATTGGATCACAGTCAAATGCCATACCGCGTTCGGAAATCTCAAGATATTTTCGTTCTGGATTTCGTGTTCAACAAAGTCCCCATATCTGCTATTTAAATAACCTTATTTGCAATTCTAACATCAAACGTCTTTTGAGAATATTTCTTTTTAAATATTGTGACAAACTTGTGTTACTAAAAGAGAGGATAATAACCAAAAATGTTTTCTTTAAAAATGGTTCAAATTACTAAAAAGAAAATGTGGAATTCAAAAATCTGAATGTTCACGATCGCAAAAAGGGTTGCACTTTAAATGCCCACACATTCATTGAATCCATGGCAGCTGCGTTTCTATACAAAATGACGCTCTTCCGCAAACATTTATGCAGCACAAAGTGCCAGCCAGATTAAATTATACAAAGTACTTACCTATTTGATAATATTCTTTGATTCTTTTATAGGGCATTTGTACGACTTCTACTTAAAAAATCGGCTTAATAAATATTATAAATAATAATATGGTTTTCATATTAAGGTTCAATTAACAGTAGTCGAAAAAAATTGTACATATTTTGTACAAGGAAAACAATCACGTCGAGATAACATACCTACTCGAGTCATGCGCATTTTCCTTCAACGGTTTCAGTTATATCACCCCTTTTCTAAGAAACGCGTGTTATTTTTCTGCTACTTTAAGACAAGATACGGTTCTTTAAAAGCTTCCTTCATAAGCATCAAAGGCTAAAAAAGCTTACCTCATATTCCATTTCAGAGACCAAAATAAAGGTATTCATGCTCGGAATGAGATCCTTAAGAAAACTAGCCTCTAAAAAAATCTACATTCGCGCACATATAGTTTGAACAGTTTGTTTTGATAAATATACCTAAAGATAGGAAGTATACATTTTATTTATTTAAATCGTAATTTCATTTTTCGCAGTAAACTCAATAAATCATTTTAATCAAGAAAACATGACAGTTTCATCAACGATAAGAACCAACCAAGTTTATAAGTGTTCTTTAAGGTATTATTAAATATTCATAAATTATATAATATAATTCAGTAAATTAATAATTCAGTAAACAAGAAAAAATAGCATATTAAAATTAAATAAATTATATTTCTGATTTTGTACAAATTTTATAAGAAAAGTAATGCAATTGAGATCATTAATAATTGTACATATATTTTAATGAATATACTATGTTTTTTTTTATTTTGTTTCGTTAGGTAATACGTCACATTTTCCAAAACTTTAAAAAAATCTTTTATAAAAACATTGTGCTTCAATTACAAACATAAAAAGAAATATAAGTGAAAGTCGATCTGAAGTTCAACAATCATTGATTTTATTTATTATATGAAATATTACTTATTTTGTGAAACTTTGAGCTACTTAAAACATTTGGCTTTTTGCTGATTACGATGTCAAAGAGGTCTCGCCGAAGTTGATGAAGTGATTTTGCCTATAGTGTGTAGTGACGCAGAGACAGTGCTGGAAGAGTGCCAGCCAGCTATATATATATAATGTTTCTCAATAAAGCTTAATTTATTTAACTAGGACACTATAAGGAGTTAAACTAAAAATATTTAAAAATTAAAATCTGTTTTTACTAAAAATACACTTTAATAGACGTGGTTGGTGCTGTTTAGGGCCTTAAGTTTAGTAGATGTAGGTTACTTACGATGGAGATTTTCCCAGCGGCAGAGGGGAATTGTATTCTAACATTACTAGTCGAACCGATAAATTAAGGATAATATGTATCTTCAAAAGGCAAATCTATAATATTTTGCTACGTCACACAGTCATATTTGCTTATGTAACATTTAAATAAACATTATTCCGACAACAATAGACGCACGTGTTCAAAGGTTACGAGAACGAGACGCCAAGAATAGTCCAATGAACATAGAATACAGGGATTTTCCCATTTGGTGCTATTATAGGAGTGAGGAGGAGCGCACGATGGTTGACCGGCGGCCTTTAAAGTTTACCTTCAGTACGAACTACGATCTATAAGAGTGTTCATGTCGTCAGCCGACCGAGCATCACTCAATTTCCAATTACGACGTCGACCTTTAAGTCAAATGTCAAGAGAGTTCGATTCTATTAGCGCTATGCGACGTCCGAGACAACTATAAATATCTTTGATTAATCGAATTTGATTATTCATTTCTGAATTAAAACAATGTGTTATGACTTATGAATAATAATTGTAATACTGATCATTCCCTTAATAGCTATTCTTTACATAGTATAAAACAAATAAGCCCTCTGTATGCCTAGATCTTTTAAACTACTCAACGGAATTTAATACGGTTTTCACCGATAGACAGTGATTCAAGAGAAAAGTTTATATGTATAATCAATGCATATTAGTAGAGAAACCTTGCGAAGTCATAATATACATTTATACTTTAAACTATTAATAACTCTATAAAGATTAAATTGATTAACGTAACCTATTTTCATTGGGGCAAAGGCATTGTTACTTGTTGTGTCCTAGATGTCCTAGTTGGAAAGGTGCTTACGCAATAAAGTGTTCTGGATAACGTACAGAAACTAATATAAAACGCAAAGGCCGGAACTGCGGTAGCTAAAAGTATATTTTTCATTTGATAAAAAATAATATTAAAATGGAAATGCATAAGGCAGAGTACCATAGAAAAAAATATAGTTATTAATTATAAAAAAAATCTATTTATGAGATTCTTCATCACATTTAATGCATATCTGATATTAAAGCTGAGTAGATTATACTTTAATATTAGCTACTGTATTTAGAAATTACATGTTTCTAATAGCGTAATATCCGCGCATTGATTACAGGGGTTATCATGATTTCAAACCACAAAGGATTTTTAAGGATTTTCATTCCAACTATGACCCTTAGAGTAAAATTTTTAAAAATCCATTTAAGAACCCCACATGCAAATATTCAGACACAGATATTTTGTACATTTATAGATATTTATAGATAGATTGTTATCTAGTATCCAGATCGATGCTATAAATTGAAGTGTGAAGGGTGACTAGTACCAATTTGTCACCCTAACTCTCCGTGTCATCCTACTAGCATGATAGAGAGCTTATGATAGCCATTGATTGGCGGTATAATCATCCAAACGTTGCTATATTCCTTGTTGTTAACTGAATCAACTACAACTACCTAGGGGTTAATTAGTTTTGAAAATATACGCATACGCCACTGAAAACGTAAAGGAAAAGAATGTAGGTTTTTCATATCAAATGTCATCTAACGGTATGTACATAATAAGTAATAACATAAAATTAAAAAAAAACTAGATAGAATATAACCATAGGCGCCTTGCATCATGAGAACTTGATTACTATCGTAGCGATAAGATCTAATTAAATATTATGTTTGATGTAAAAATATATTGTATTCATATCATATATCATATCTACATACTTTATCAATAAGATGATCATATTGGTTTTATGACATGAAACATGTTGCATAAGGTTATAAAACCACTTTGAATAAATTATGTGACCCCTAGGTTAACTAGTAATGTAGCAAATCAAAGAACGCTAGTTAAAACTAAATTTTTGCTTTTTATTTTTCTCTTAACTGAAAACAGTATTAACATTTAATTAGGTTAGTTTTTTGCGACGCAAAATATATATTACAATTTCATCTTATAAATCGTGCATGTCACAGACATTTAAATAAAACATATTTCACAGCAAAATATAAAAAATTATTTTAAGCATTCAATAATCATACATCTAATCTATTAATTCACATACGTTTAAAATATTATAATTGCTTAGACCTTAACAATATCAAGCTCTAAAATTTACTCAAGACTCATTTATGTTTTAAGTTTGCTTGTCAGCTTGATTCAATCAAAAATCCGCATAGAATGTAAATACAATTTAGTACATGCATAACTTTGTGTTGACATCCGGGCCCCATAACGGATAGAAAGCAGGGAAGCAACGAAATGTGTATGTAAAGTGAGTTGGTACGGTAGTTTGCGGTAACCCATATACGGCAGTGAATTTTGAGCGGTGAGCGCGATGTTATATCAACACGCTATTAGGTCGCGTGGCACTCTATCCACATATCTGCTATGGCTATACTTATGTAAATAAAACTGCTATTTTAGAATATATCATAATATATATATATACAATTCTCCTTTGCCGCTGGAAGAACATCTCGTAAGAGGCGAATAACCCAGCAGCATCTGTTCCCTGACTGGCTTGCGACCACCAGCATGCGAGTCCGGTCGGGCCGCATGTGGGCTAGATCTAACTCCTCCCTCTCCCATCCTTTAATGCTGCGGTTCCAGTGAACACAGGATCCTTACTCAAGGTCTACAGAAATCGCAGCATTCGTTTTCGCTCCCCTCCTCACTCTATTTTCGAGGCGGAGAGAGATATTTCTCTAGTTTCGCTGATGTCCACGGGCGACAGAGGCCACTTTCCATCAGGTGGACCGTCTGCTCGTTTGTCCCTTATCAATCATAAATCATTAAAAGAAATGAGTAGAGCGCTGGTGACTGGCCCTGTTACCAGATGCCTTTACAGTTCAAAGTAAGGTTGTTTGAGTTGAAAAGCTGTCATTCAATTTAACTAGAATCTTCACAATTATTACTGCCTGTGCATGTTACAAAATCTTTATGTAATATAATTTTAAGATTTTATGTAGGTCTGGCTCATCAGGGCTCTCGGAATATCAGTATATAAAGGCGCATATTATACAGTGGCTTACAAGATAACATAGACAAGGAGGAAATTACTGTTACAAGAACCATGTAATTATAATAATTACATATTTACTTCATAAGTACATTCTAAGAATAACAACCAAATAAAATATAATTATTCATGTACCATACAATGTAAGCTATTACATCTAAAGATGACCTTAAACCTATGGATATTGGACGGAAAAATAAAGAATTTAATTACAGACCTTGGCTTAGTAAATTATCAAAATTCAAGGTTACACAATGCAAACGAAGCTTTTAAATACTGGAAATTAATAGAATGTAACCGGTTCCATTAACCATAAATAAATTCTTACCTATAAGAGTTCTTCTGCATGTCAATATATTCTGTTTTGAATGAAATTCCATATAGAAGATGGAACTTACGTCGTGAAGTTGGTCAATTAATATTTTTGATTACGTATCTAAAGAAGAAACACAAAAATAGCTTTTTCTTGCTTGAAAATCCTGGTAGGATTAGGTTACTAATATTTACAAGGTTTATCTTTAAATTTTAAGTAATTAGGCGTAATGGTAAAAAATGCATTAAAAACATATTTAAAACAAATCATCGTCGACCATTTCTGACGAAGCCACGAGTTTTCCAGGTCGAGTAACGACGATAGACTCTTGAAACCATCAAGGTTGTAAGATCGACAAAACAAGTAAATATCAACATAGCACTAGTTGTATCAAAGTTAATTTAATCTGTGTTATAATAAGAAATAGTAAATTTATTTTACTATTTCTTATTATATAAACTGATAACTTTAGAGGTTTCTAATGTGATGTCGTGAATAAACACATTTTTTGCGCTTACATTGCAAACGCTGGCTGAACCCTACGAGATAGATCAAAATAATGTACTACAGTATTGTACACCTTGAAAAGGTCTACAAAAAAGTCCGCGAAGGTATATGTCTATCTCTTAGGGATAACCCTCAATAACCATTTTTTATCTTTTACTTTTTACGAGAAATAATGGCTTATTTACGAAGCGATTTTAAACAATACAGCATTAATCCTTATCCAATTAGGTAGCTTAAGTACATTGTGCATTTTATATAGATTAATATGACCCTTGAGCATGAAATTTAATATATTTTGAATATATTTTAAGATAAACTTACAGATTTAAAATGCAGGGAATAGCGGTTACGACCAAATACACGTGTTAAATTGCACCCAGCGAAGCTGGGAAGGACCGACTAGTTAAATTATAATAACTATTATCAATCAAAATAAATTCCTAAATAAAGTTCTGCAAACTTTACTTCGCTTCTTGCCAAATTTAATGATTTAAGTAAAACAAGTAACAACTTTATCGTGGTATATCATATAACTTGTTGATGATGATAAAAAAAAGGGAGAGGTTTTTAAGCAGTCGTAAAGACGTTTAACGAAACGAGAATATAAAAGGTTCCGTTTAAATCGATTGAATCGCTATTCAAAAGAAATGAGGACAGATATCCATTATAAGTAAAAATTTAAATAAAAGGTTATCCTGACTAGGTAAAATTCTGCGTAATAATGTCATACTAACAGAATAATTACCTAATAATTATTTGTAATGACTTTTTTCATTAACCTTATCACGACAGTACTCTTCAAATATGAAGCAATGTACTTTTGTATTGTTGCTGATTGTAATAACTACAAACTTGACTAATTTCCAAGTGTATTATTATCTTCATTAAAATACTCTATAATTAAGGCGTTAAACTCTTTCATAATGAAGTGTTAGTTACATACTCGTCTAATTAAGCATAACGCAGAGCAAGATAAACTCGAAAAGCAGAGGCAACATACTTAAAATCATGATCAACTGTTAGGCTCGAAAAGCGGGATTTAATTAAGAAGCAAATCTACGTCTACGGGACGCTACGCTAACATAAATTGTAGTGACACTGCTTTCAAACGACTTTAATATCTCTGTTCAGGGACAACGGAAAATTACCTCTTACACTGCCGGCGTGGATGAAAATTTTTCGGATGAAATTTTGTTACATTTAAATAGAGCGCACTTTCTCTGTGTTAAAGTAAAAATGTCCTTGTAGCAATAAAATTGGAGTTGGAGGTGCCCCAGACTTTATGTTGAATTATGATATAGGTCAGACGTGCAATTCCATTTTATTACACGACGTCACTTCTTTGCTGAGATTTAATGCAACTATTTTATAGTGCCTCTCAATGAGTATAAAACAATATAATATATTATAGACATAATAGTATTATATCAGAATAATAATGGAGTCTGTGTATAAATAAAGTGATTGGAGTAAGAAAGATATTTCTAGTGTAGGTTTATATAACACCGCTTACATTTTAGTATTGAATAAATAACTTGAATAATTTTTATGGTTTGACCTTTGCTTTTTTCACGGTGGAAAGGAGCCAAGTGCACAAAATAAATGTAAAATAACCCATACAACTAAAATAGTATCTTACGTTTTATTACTAAAAATGGGGTCAGAAGATAACTGCAACTTGCAACATGAGGTGGGTCGAAGAGTATAAAGGAAGGCAAAAAAAATATCGAAATAAGGGCAGCTGCCGCATACTGCATGCAGGCCAGGTGTGACGTTCATATTATTATTTACTCTTACATCACTATTCTTTTCACAAATATTACACAAAAAATATTTACCTAAATGTATACAAAAAAAATCTACATGTTTACAACTAATACGAGTACAAACACTTATGATAAAACATATTCGTATTTATGTATTACGCAAGTATGGCTTAAGAATCCTTTTAACTCAATAATACAATCTAATATCATTACAATATAATCGTAACATAAGTTTTACTGTTTTACATTGAGGTCAACACTGGATTGTTACAGTTCCGTATCATTCACCTGATATTTTTGATTAAAAATGGAATTCAGAATAGATAATAATAATTAATACACCGTTTCGTATTCTTCGAATATATTTGGTGTTGCTATTTTGTTGTTTACATAACATGACTCAAGTCTAGGGCGAACTTTTGGTCAGCGTGACCGAGTTCCAGTCTCCTTCTCCAAATTCCAAAAACCAATTGCATAAAAATATTCAAAAATTGTTCAGTTAATATATAAATAGGATAATGTCTGCAATAAGTTTAGCTGCTCTGTTCATGTTTTATGATACATGTAATGCAATATGTATAATGTATATGTAATGCTCTTATAAAACGAGCAGGCATGGACGAAGGCGCTGGATGCGCTCGTTAGTCATCTAATACAATGAGTGCTCTCGCATCAGCATCAGCTATGAATGCACCGATCTCATTATGTCGACGGAATGATGAAAAGCCCACGTCAGCTAACAAAATACGCTGAATAAATGGGACGCGGTACAATTGTATTGTTTCGCTCTTTATTGTATGTTGTATGCGCGTAAACATACCGGTAACGCAAGGTCGAACGCTTACCAATGAATATTAAAAAGCGACCCAGTTTTATTGCGCCCCGGGTCGAGTATGACATATTGATAAGGATAAGCTGCCAGTAATACTGTGATATTAGTCTACGAGTTATAAAATTGTACATTATGACACAAGTTACGTTACGTTACTGCAACATCCCTCCGCTTCGACTGTAATGATCAAAGCGCACGAGTTACATACAAACATCAGTATACTTTGATACGGCTGCCTTGCGACTACCAGAAAGCGAATCTTCCCACTCCCATGCCTATCGTGCTGCAGTTCTAGTGTAAGTGAGTAGTTCTCTAGAAAAAATCACTAAAATGTTCATTTATCAAAAAAAAACTAAAATAGATTATTTGTTCGTGTTTATTATTTTTATGTAATCTGTATTAATATTTTATAATATTATAATAATACGCAGTCAAAGTCACGCGGATCGTTTATTTAATCCCCTTACCGCACTAGTGCGAAAAGTAAAAAGCACACGTTCACGTTCAGAAACAGTGGTATAACAGACACTTTACGAGCAGATACGTTGAAAAATATATTACCTATAATATACCTCTTATATAAAATTTATTAGCACACAAGTTACCAAAAAGCTAACAGTAATAGGAATTCCTTGAGATGCTGTTTAGAGAAAACGTGTCAAGCTCACAGTTAGATGAAAATATGAAAGGCAATTAAAATTATTCAAAACCTTAATTCTTTTGTAGGTCAGTTCTTTTATTTCAACCCTTATAATAGGGAGTTCAGTAAGACAATGCCACGCCGTGACGCCATCTTGAAAACGCTATTCAACTCTTTTAGAAAACATATCAATAATTAACAACGTTGAATTTAAGAAGAAAATTTTCTAAGACAGTCGTTAACAATACTACATTTTTAAAATATTTTTAACCGACTTCTTATCTAATATGCATAATATGCATAATATATAACATGCTATGTACACTTAAAAAAAAAAGTTTAAAAAAAATCATTAGATAGATCAGACGTCCAACGTGCGACGAAATCAATTGAATTCGCTAACCTTTCTAGTCCACTCTCTAGTCGATCCACGTACAGACCCAGCGGAAGTAAAGTGATTGCGGAGGTGACGTCACAGTCCCGCCTGCGACCTTCTCCTAGCGGATATTAATCATCCCGAGTCGATGCTATAGGCCCCGGCGACCGACAAGGGTATTTAACATGTCATGCGGGTATCCATACTCAGGATCGGACTATATGCACTAAGAGGTGCACGTACCTATGAATCATTTCATTGAATACTACCCGGCCCGACTTCACAAGATTTAAAAAAAAAACGAATACTGCGAAAAATTATTAATCTGCAGCTACCTACCTAAATATGCTATAGCCAGCAGAACTGACAAAATTAAACAAACACATTATACTAGCTTCGTCCCGCGGTTTCACCAGCTATATTTTGGATAATTAAAATTATATCATTATAAAATTATACCCTATGTATTATTCTGATGTGTAGGCTATATTATTATAAAGTTTCATCAAAATCCATTCAGTAGTTTTTGCATGAAAGAGTAACAAACATACATCCATTCTTACTAACTTTCACGTTAATAATATAAGTAGAAAGTAGGATTATTGTATGAGGCTTACGAATTTTTTGACTTTCCAAAAAAAATTTTTATACAAACCATATCCTGATAATTACAAACCCAATTTGTACAAATTAACTCTTTCAAAAAGAAAAGATTCCCCTTATTATATTACATCCTATTAAATCAATATTATAGATGGTTTAAGTCTCCGACTAGTTTAAAAGCTCATATGAGACAGGATATTAGCGCAGTCTGTGCTAAATGCTTTCTCTACAGGATCACTCATTGGAATGGAATTGATAACTCATCAATATTCACAAGTACATTGCGCGACTCACTAAGAATTCGTAATTAAAAAAGTGTAAACAAATAATTATTCACCTCGGAAGTTGTTGGATCCTTGGAATGGAAGATTCATCTTTCATAATTAATTATTTAATGCTTTAAAACTTGCTTTGCATTTGCTTTAAAACATCTACAAACCCAAAGTCTTAATCTGAATTATATACCTACGCTGTTGTATCTTTTGTAACTTGTTTTTTGGTTATTAAAAAGTCTTTTACGAATATTTTTATTTGCATATTGCTAGCATCATACAAGTGCATATTAAAGACACTATTCCTAACTTCACGTATCCAGATTTCAGACTAGAATAGCAGCTCTGTATTGATTCCGTCATTCAATTAATATCCAAGAGGTAAGACCAATGGATCGACGATGAGTTGAAGGGAAACTTATGAGAAAAAAATTAATTGGAATAAAGAACTTTTCACAATGGTTTCATGGCACTCTCCACTTCCTAATTATTCCTATATAGAGATAAAAAATATCATTATTATTGAATCGCGTGTTACAATAGTCTACAAGCTATTATACTGTGTGACATGTTGTGTTTTACCGTAATTTTTATATTTAAATTTCAATTGGCCTTTAAGAATCTTTTAATCACAATAAGAAATAGAATTATTTGGCAATAACAATATTACGAGTTGATTTATCGTTTTTCATTACAATATGCATGGAAAATGTTTTTGACGATTTCTGACATTTCTAGTACTCATACCTTAAATGGTCCGATAGAGTCTTTTGATCCCCATACGTAGTAGGATCGATAGACATAAAAATATTATTTTTTTGGATTTCAGCACTTTTTCGCTGACCATACATCTCAAAAATCTGTTAATGCAGTTCAGAAAATCCTAAAAAGTCATGGATGGTCTCCTAGGAACGTTTTCCTGTAACTATAACGGTAAAGGTACACTGACTCGTCTCAAAACCACCCTTCTATAGTAATTTTTTATTTGTTGTTTTTTTAGTGCAATTTTCCAAGTATACTTAGATTTATCAAAAACATTTAATACGACAGCATACATATTTTATTATTATCCAACAGGAACTGAAACTCCCCCCGATAGAAAGTAGCCTATTTGTTAATCCAGGATACGTGTCAAAATTCAATGAAATACATTCAGCCGTTTTTGTTGACTATTTCTTACAATTGACTGTAAATAGTAAGAATAGTAAGATGATTTGTTTACATACACAAATAGTGATGTAAGAATAGCCTTAAAGAGTTATTTGTTGTATGGCGCAATACTTGAGGAGTATCCTCGCTGAGATGAGTCACTGCGCTCCACGTGACTGCAAGGTGAAGATCGAACCGCCAGTAATAAACTGCGATATGCCCACAAGGTTACCTAACTATTTACAATGTCATGGCGTGGATGGAAAATTATAACTACTATTAAATCATAATCTTAATTTTTATTAATAGTCACTCACTGATCGAGTTTTGATCGTAATTCAATAATTTTTTTTAGCTTTAAAGGTACTTACGTCCATTATCAGTGAGGATGTAAAAAAGTTATGTTTTCAAGTATTAACGTAATAATGCTTATATTTCTTCAGTGTTTTCTTAATACTTATTTGGGTTATCTACGGAATACCTAGTTGCAATATTTTCTTTGGGGGTTATCCATTAATTACGTCACACTATAAGGGCCTCTCTTCCCCTTGAGGTTGACAAAGTGTGACATAAAAAATAATATCAAAACTAGAAACTTAAACAAATAACGAAATATGTAACATAATAAATAATTACGTTTTAGCGGTTTTTGTAAGATGTTTGAATTTTATTAAAAAATAATTAAAATGGACTTGAAAAATCATTTCAGGATTTACAAAAAATGTGAAAAAGAGGGAGGAGGGGTCAAATAATCATGAAATTCGTGTGACGTAATTGACCCCTTAGTATCTTATAATGACATCTTTTAACCAAAAGTCAAAACATTGATTTGAGTTGCAGACATAATGAAAAACATATTTGACCTCAAATCATCAGTCATCCATCTGGGACTACAGAGTATAAAAATACTAACATTTTATAACAAAACATATTATGGTTATATTTTAGTTTTGTAAATGCAAAAACAAACTATTTAATATATGCATATCATCGACAGTATAAAACATAACTGTCTACCTACCGTTCGAAATTGGTTTTAAACACAAATATTTTGGAATTTAAACCACGCCCTCCATGTTTGACTATCCGGGGTTTCATTTGGTACGTGTGCGATAACAAAATTATGCGAAGCTACATTAACATGTTTATCATTAAT
Source organism: Limenitis camilla (assembly GCA_905147385.1). NCBI lineage: Eukaryota > Metazoa > Arthropoda > Insecta > Lepidoptera > Nymphalidae > Limenitis > Limenitis camilla. The sequence continues at coordinate 10,073,943 of LR990240.1, forward strand.
TAAAATTTATTTACAGTATTGCAACGAGTGTTATACAATTTAAAACGATATATAGTGACTCGAAATGTTTTCGAGGTTAAAAAATAACAAATATATATGTAAGTCAATAAAAAAATAATATAGAATAGATCAGCAAATAGTGTTAGCAGGGCGCCAAAGCCGGCTCCGACTTCTCGAGTTCTAGAGACCTGACCTTGCTCTTGAGGACTGGTTTCCGCGCCCACACCGGCCTCTACTCGATATCTAATACGTTTCGTATCAATAAGTCGCATTTTTGTATCTACTACCAAGCAAACACGCATGATTCATTCACGAACACTTTATATTCATTGACTAAAACACTTCGATAAACGTCGTGGAACTAATCAACACCTAGGTGCTTATCTAATAAGTTAATCGTATCATATAGAAATTCCAACGATCCAATCAAGACATAAACAACAGACTAGCTCCTAGGAATTTGTGAGTAATATTGACTACATTACAGTTATAAAAAATACTTCTATTTGTATAAATAACTAGTCAACACGCGCGACTTTGGACACATGATGCTCCGCTTCTATTGGTGTTAGCGTGATGATATATAAGCCTATAGCCTTCCTCGATAAATGGGCTATGTCACACTAAAAGAATTTTTCAAATCGGTCCAGTAGATCCTCAGATTAGCGCGTTCAAGCAAATCAAGAAACTCTTCAGCTTTATATATTAGTATAGAAAAAAGATATTTTCAACAAAATAGATACGTTCTCAGTATCCATGATGTCGAAACATATTAGCCCTATTTCGACTGGCCCGACATTTGTTATTAGTAAGTTTCAGAACATGTTATATCTGGAGGATCAATGTCAACGATGATAAACAAAATTTCAACGACAAAAATATGGAGCTGGCAAGAAAGTAGGTTCAGAGTCACATGATCAGTTTCGAATGCCAATACCTGATTGAAATGTTGTTGACAATTTTAAAATTGGCAAAAGTATTTAAATCGCAATTAAAACAAAGTATCTTATCCAGTACTTTATATACTAAGAGATTATCGTGTTTAAAATGATATAAAATTATTGTTTCTTAAATATATTTACAATTATATTTACGTAATATGTTTTTCCAATTCCATTGTGTGATAGTGAAAAATACGAAGTCGTACTAAAAGATGATAAACATACATAAGATAAGACGCAATAACTCACGACCGTTTCTAATATTAGTTTACTCAAATTGAACACAAAGTATTTGTCAAAGCAATTCGCGTTGAAAATATCACACGCGAAATAATCCGATTGTTTTGTAATATTGAATAGTAATCGTATCCAATGTTTCGAAACCAGTAGTAGATTTAATTTTTGCCTTCCACACATTATGAAATTCTAAGTAAATGCATTATACTTGAGTTGTAGAGTAACTTCAGGTTGCATGTCGCGAAATAGATTGTATTATCGAAGCAAAACTTCCTGTTTTCTTGCAGTATTTGCTTACGTATAATTTTAACGCTCGAGGCCATTTTCAAATGCATGTTGATTATCTAACATAAAATTTACAGATTTGTATCCGGAGACTTTATAAACAAGCCTTATAACACTAAATTGTCACGGACATTAATAATATTGTGATAACTTTAATTTATTACTTTATTATCCCCATCACAGCAAAGCCTGTTTCAATAAAACTTCATGAAGCGAAAACCTCCCCTAATGAAGTAATTACCACAGCTCGACCGACCACCTAACAGCGTCGTGATAAATTGTCAATCACTGTCTTATAATGACTGTCTAAACTTTAATTTACTGTCTCATGATATTCTTACATCTTATAAATACACATAATAAAGTAATTTTATAAATTACTTTGATTATAATAAAATCACTTTTCTAGATTTCCGGAGACGTTGTTCTTTAGACAACATTATGAAATAATGTTTTTTTAAACAACTGTAACCAAAGTACTAATATGGTAACAGACGTGATAATTGTAGATAAAATACGATAATTATATTCACACTGAAAAGAAGACCTTCACATCCTTAGAGGATTGAGAGCGTAACTTGACTATATCATCGCTGTGCCAGTAATATATACACATATTATATAAAAGGAGAAGCTGACTGACTTAATGGCTAACACATCAACACAGGGCCTAAACACACAATGAAGGATCTTCATTGAAAGTCATAAAACACGTGTAAAATATTTTTTCGAAAATCATCCCTTAATGGGGTAAAAGGGGGGTGCAAAGTTAGTATCAATACCTCATAAAATTATTAAATATCTCTACAGACGATCTACTGTAGGCTCTAATATAACTAGGGGTGCTAGCTGCGGAAACCTCCTCGAAAGCCCACCATTTTGTGGGCCGGTGCACCCTGGTCAACTACGGATAGTAATCTTCCACTATTACTATCCGGAGGCCAATATCCGCAGATGAGGGGCGCGTAGGCGCAATGGACAGTTGACTGTATGATACCGTTGCAGCGGAGAGTTCAGTATCCCGCTGCGCCTCCGTTCATGAGGTAGCCACTCAGTGGCGCAACCGTGCTCCATGATCGGGGGGGCAGTTGGACATAAATGATGCTGAGGAGCGTGAAAGCGTCATGGTGGGGTGCGTAAGCGCGAGTGTCTCTTGCGCTGGATGTTTCGCCGTCGACTCCTGTCTCGGTGTAGTAGCGTAATCTGGGATGGGGGGAGCGGTCGAGCGGCCGGCTCAGAGGTTTGCGCCAAGGTTGGGCGCGGAGGACGCGGAGCGCCGGCGGCACAGGCGCAGGCCTTAAACTCCAACGTTCGTACCCTGGGCGTCGCAGACGGCGGTTAAGTCTAGGGGGGTCCGGTGGCCGGAGGTACGGGTCGCTCCGGGTACTCCTCTGTTTGCAGAGATGACTTGCGAGCGACCTGATCTCAAGTGATATGGGCCGCTTCTGACTCCTCCGGGTGCTGGGTGTTTTAATTGTGAGGTGATTTGTGTCATGTCCTGGTTCCCCCCTCGGTTAGGTGTTTGGTAAAGCGAGCCCATGGGCGAGTTTGAACTGACGGGTGGATGTGCCGAGGCGTCCGCAGTAGCATGCTAACGCGTTCCTGAGGCGCCTAACATACGGCATGGACGGTGGTGGATTTAGTTTGGATTTTAGTTTGCGGTAGTCCAGCGCTTATCGCTGGACTACCGCAGACTACCGAGAGTCCCACATAACCCCTTTAAGGGGTATGCGTAAATGCATTTCCCACATTTAAAAAAAAGGCTCTAATATAACTACCTGAAACGAAGTTGCGAGTAAAAGCTAGTGCCTGTATGAATATTCAACAAAGGTCCTCAATATCTAGGAATTTTATTCAAGCTAGGCTCTTCAAGTAAAATGTCGAACAAAACTGTTTTAAACTTTTTTTAAATTTTCGCGTTTGGTGTATGTAGATACACGAGATGTAGATACAATTTTGTTCTCTATAATAATTTTCCCTATAATTGTTACATGCGTTGTGGAATATAGAATTCCTCTTCAAAGGATGGTCTATCGCGTTTCGTTTGAATAAATGTTGGAAAGCGCAGAAGTTGAAACTCAATTATCCTGACTACAACAAAGGAAATAAACAAGAACATCGCTCTTTTAAGATAATTTAAATAACAATATTTAAACAATAACTTCGTAGTATAAATGAACCCACATTTTTATTCTTGTTGAAGACATAAAATACTCAGGATTCTTTCTATTCAGGAGAGTTTATGAATTATTTTTCCGGAGATAATTATATTTTTGTACACACGTGTAACCTCAAGGACTAAAGGAAAATAGATTTGATATTCACGTATTAATAGTATACAAAAGCTATATTTCAATCCAATTTACATCGTGAGTATATTTGGAATCAATTTATAGCATGTTGGAGGCACAGATTTAATATCGATAGTAATCATGTTATTCAATAACGCGAGGGATCGACGACTAGATGACGTAGTTCTTCCGGACTAAGCACGTGACAAATATGGACCCCTACTATAACTATTGATCGTTTAATGCAACACAATTATATATTACTAGTTAAGCCTGACAATTATGACTGACAGTTATGTCAAACGCCATAAACGTTACATTAGAAAAGTTATAACAGAGATTAACATAATGTAAACACTAGACACAAAAATAAACTTGTAACTCCTCATTCTCGTCTCCACAAAGTGAGTAATAGTTTCATGGGGCTTGGTGTTCGCATCTATAATAAGATTCCACAGCCTATATTAGATTTGCCACTTAAACAATTTAAAACTCACATTAAAAAGTGTTTAGTAAACAAAGCTTACTATTCTGTAAATGATTACTTGATTGACAAAGCTTGGAATCGAAGTGACGTTGATACTCAGCTCTATGATACCTTTGACTAATGTAAAGCAATGGCGTTTTCAAAAGAGCGACTGTTGACTTTCTTGCCAGTTCATCTCATCAGGAAACTGCTTTCCGAACTGGTGGTAGCTTCAATCAAACTGACTGACAGACCAGATTTGACGTGTCAAAAGTACTTTGTAAAAAGTCTAATTGAATTAAACTATTTTGAGTTTGAGTTTATACTATTTAAAGCGATAATTAGGAAAGTTAATATGATGGTAAAGTTTTGTTAAATTTTTAATTTTCCGCGTAACTCTTATTTTATTTTTTTACCTAAATATCTTCTCCTGACAATAACAAACACGACACAAACGGAATTAGCGAATTCGGTTCAGCCGTTCACGTGTGATGTCGTGACCAAGATAAATAAGGATTCATTTTATATACGAGTACATAGATATTGATTAATAGCTATATTATTTAATATTATTAGTTTGTGTACCAGAAACAGTTAATGTGGAAAAGTGCTAACTTTTACTGACAGTATCCAGAATATACTTTTAGACTTTTTCTAGTCCCACTGCGTCACATCTTTCTTTTACATTGTGTGATCATTAGTTACTGTGTATTTTCATTAACGATCAAACAGGTCTTACAACCCATCTCTCTAAATGTATAAGCTTTATTCAATAACTGTAATTAGGAACTAAATATGTAAACAAATCTAAGGTACACCTAAAAATATATATATTTGCATAGTTTTGTATGCTTTGAATTTCCGATGAAATAACATACAAATTATTATTTTTACTAAATTACAATACGTATGTGAAAGATACTAGATATAAAATAAAATTGTATTATGTCGTCACGTGTCTTAAGGTAAAGTAATAAGTACGACACGTACTACCTAAAGAAGTATTTGCGAACAATCGCAGCAATTGCGAAGTTTTGTTATCCATAAACGATGGAAAATTCTCACGGCTGTATGTATGTTGGTAACTTTTTTTTATACACAATGCTTTGGCTTTAAACTTTTTGATTACATATTGTTTGTTCTATTTTATCTGAATCAAATTAATTTTACAATATTTAATATTTAGATGTGTTAAACATAGGCTACTTTATATCCCGGAAAAAATTGTTGTTCCTGCAGGATTATTATAAAATGTTTTGAATGCCTGAATATTATTATTGTAGGCATATACGTGGTAAATAGCATTAGTCGTTAGTAAAAGTTAAAAACGTAAAGAACAATTTTCACGTAAGAAGTCGCATGTTTACATCTATTTCTAACTACTTATGTAGGTTACACGATTTATTATTAGAATTATACTAGATCTTACTGAAATATTTATCATATGCAATAAGGAGACCAAGACCTAGTTTCTTAATATAATATTAATATTTGAAGACCAGTGCCTTCAACAAGAGTTTACCTTATAAGTAATGTGGACAATGCAATCGGCTCAGCTGTTACCCCTATCGATCCGAAGTTACTTCAGCGTATAGTGCCTTATTATGGTCGATAGGCATCTACAACAACTATTGGAGTCCTGTCACTTTGATATTGGACACTGGCACTACACTCAGCGGTAACAACAACCGAAAATAACAGAACTGCAATCGCCACCTGTTAGTTTTCCTGGCGAATAAATAGAGGAAACGTCTTAATGACACTATCAGTTTACGTTTCCGCGATAAGATATGTCAGTATCGGATTAACTTATCCGCACGGGATGCAAATCGACATAATATGTGGTGCGCGTGAAGCAGAACGCTACGGACACGTGCGATCCGTTCGCGGGTGCGGGCTCGACTGACGGTGACGTAGGCGCCCGCCTCAGCTACGGCCCCTACGGGCTGCGGGGTGCGAGTCGGCCTGAAACCGCCCACTGCGCTACGGTAAATAGAGCTACGGATTTCCATTTTCAAAACCATTTCGAGAATTGAAATACAGCCCACAATATTGAAAGCAAATTATATCTTTACGAGTTCGTGGGTTATCAAATATAAAATTTATAATTAAAAATTTGGAAAATAACACCTAGTGACCCAAATATACGTGTACCAATTACAACTTACCAGCGCAGAAATATCAACAAATGAAATAATTACGTACTTCCATTGATACTTGTGTGAGTAGTCTAGTTTTATTTCGATATAGTTTTTATTTTAAGTAACATTTTCAGTGTATACTCTTTTCGTATAGTTTTATATTGTAGGTTGACTTAATCAACTTACAAATATTTAAAAACATTTATTATAAACATTTTATATGCATGAAGGTATGTAGTATATTGACATCAGAACGTGTTTTAGTGTTACGAGGCTAGTTAGCATAAATTACAACGTCTATTCGCATAACTAATATAAAATGCTAAATAAATAACTTTAAGGCGGTCTTTTATTGTTTTGACACACACATGATGTGATGACACAGCATAAACTTAAATATATACATAATAGGCAATGGCACTGGGGGAGTGCCGGCAGAAGTGAAAACTCCAACATTAACGTTGCGCATTTTTGAATATTCTGGAATGGTTAGGTAATTGCTTTATTTATCAGTATAAAGTACTATCATTTATGTGGTTAAATACAATATTCATCTATTGCGCTATCGTACACAAATTTAAATTCAGTTTTATATGAAACGTGCTACCAATTAAACGTACAAGCGCGGTCTCACGAATTTTCGATCAGGTAACGTGTTCTGATGCGAGTTTAAACTTTTTTTAACCATCCATAAAGTGCACAACAAAAATATGGCAATCATAATCCATTTTTTTAATAACAGATATTTTTGATGATCTAAATATGTTCAACTGGAAAAAATAATTGATAAAGTGACATATCACATAAAGTTAGATGTTTTATTGAGTTAGGGGTTACGACTGACAAATCTACACCCTCAAAGTTTACCACGTGGCCGAGGGTACGATTACCGTGTTATAAAACTTATAAACTAATTTGCCAACTGGAGATAACTACTGAAACGTATAAATTGTATAACACCTGTAGTTAAAAAATACGTATAGCTTAATGATCTTTAAACCTGCTCTGTCTGTAAATATTACAAATAGATACACGATTATATATATCTTTTTATTTTAAACTAATCGATCCACGTGACATAAATGTTAAAATAAGTTAAAAATAGTTTTCCGGTATAATCGTAACCTAGACCAAGAATTAAGTCTAAATATTTTAAGAGTTCCGTACCTTAAATGGATAAATAAAACCTTATAGGATCACTTCGTTGTCCGTCTTCGTTGTCATCAAGTTAAATTTAATATCAATTACTCTTGCGTCTGTCAATAAATCAAATTTCTAAGTTCACGCATTGAAGAGACACGAATGTGGTTACTCATATAACTATAGGGTACTTCCCGATGCTAAATAATTATGAAATACAGCATGAAGGAAGTTCTCATAGCACAAGTAAAAGAAAAATTTTGAATCTGTAAATTACTAGCGTTGCGTACTTAAAAATGCATTTTTATAATTTAGTAAAAAAAATAATTCTAAACGTTTGGGTTCAACTGGCCTGACGTTGCCGCCATTGTACATAACTGCAACCAACTGCATTCGCAAGAACATTAGAGCGCATCTAACATTCAAAGGACAAGCGGTTGCTCACGCCCTATTCAATAAATTTATCATTCCAGAACCAGAGTAACACTCTGCACAAAGAACAAGGCAGACCGAAACCTAGACCGATCAAACGGGGTAAGCAAGCAATCCGAAAGGCCAAAATTAAGGTCAGTGGAACCATTTTATTTAAATAACTTTTTTTTGACTAACCTTTCAAGAACCTCTACCTCAGAAACACGTACAAGTATCAAGTTGAAAATAATATCAAAAAAAGTCTTCAGTTTCACGAAGCTGTAAAAAAAAATTAAATTCTAAGTCATCGTAATGAAATAGAGCCGCTTATATTTCATGTATTATTCCCACAAGAATCAAAATTCCCTGGCTTCCCCTTTGGCATAGGAACATGATTTTTGGCCAGAAGCAAGGTCTAATAAAAAGTGGAATTTGTTATATCACGAAAAAATCTCTTGTATCTAGTTTTTAACGCATTATTTTTCTTCGATTCGCTTCAACATGAAATAAAGGCTAGAAAATGTAGATGTAAGTTACACTTACAACACACAGTTTGTAAAGTCAAGTAATTTTTAAATTGTATTGACGACTCCTTATATTGTTTTCTTTAATCTTATACTAATATATAAAGCTGAAGAGATTGTTTTCTTGAACGTACTAATCCCAGGATCTACTGGCCCGATTTGAAAAATTCTTTCAGTGTTAGGTAGGCCATTTATCAAGGAAGGCTATAGGCTAAATATCATCACGCTAAGACCAATAGGAGCGGAGCTACACGCGGACCAAGTCGCGCGGGTCGACTAGTCACATAGAATTTTATTACATGAACAGGTTATAACCTCTAAATATTTTATTGAAGAAGTTAAAAAAATATTGAAGGGCGTAATGATAATACTTTAATATTATTGCCCTCTCTTCAGCTCGATAACTGTATTGTGATTATTGCACTATTAATGAAGACGTTATTAAAACTATTCAGTTATATAGTTTAGTATAATCGTTCAACTTGACATTTTGCAAAAATATATATAAAATAAAGTACACAATCTAAAAGTAATCTTGTATTATTACTATTCGGTGGAGGTAACGTAATAACGTATCAGATAATAAATGAAGGGGGTCAACTGACATAGTAAAAAGCCTAAATTTGCCAAATACTTTGCATAGTTCCAAGTTCCTGTCACATTTGGAAAGAAGTTAGACGATACAATGGCTGGTATAGTGGCAGATAACACAGCTCTAGATAAAAAATATATTTTTGTTCTATTCTAAGTATATAGATTACGGATATATTAATGAAAGTTTTGGATTGGCTTTAGTTTTTATGATTTTAATTATTAGGAAGAAATGGTATACTCTCTCTATAGTCTATACACATCTGGATAGATTTCCAGGTAATCTGGGGAATTATAAAAAAAAATAAGATGTCAATATAATAGAAGTAACGTGTCAATGTAAACAAAATAATGTTTTTTAAGGAAAATATTATTTTATAAAATTTTAATTTTATATTTTTTTCATAAGCTAATCTTTCTGTATGGAAATAAATACATATTAAAAAAATGAGCCAACTTTCCAGTGTAATTTATTTAGATAAATACGTACATATTACAACACGATTATTATATTATGACTCCGTGCAACTATATTTTTATTTTGAAACAATATGAGTATATCAAGGACAAAGAGTCTAGCCGTCTTTCCATACAGAATCATTACATTGGCGTCTTTTATGAAATTATTTAATGTAATTTTTGTCCCGTCCTCCATTATTATCAAACCTAAAACTACTACCGTCTGGGAAACAAGGGGCTGAAACCCAAAACTAAAATGGCGTGAAACTATGATAGATATTTGAAATTATTCAACGGGATTCAAAAGCTTCTAATGAGTCTTACATATATTCTCAATTTTTTCAAAAACGTAAAATTGAATATAATGTTAGGTTTCATTAAAATATGAATACTATAATGCATTGAGGCTCAATTTGATTTATATCTCGATTAACAGATAGAGAACTGACTTCGTAAATGCACTAAAGGAGTTGGCCGATTGTATCCCCACTCTATGGTGGTGGTAGTTGTGTGATGGAGCAATAATTCCGGGACGATATACAGTTTTGATTAAGCGTTGAAAGAGGAAGGTTGTAAAGAGTGAGAATAAGTAAATTGCGAAATTAACCTTAACTATAATGTAAAGAAATTAAATCGATATACGAAGGGTGCATCATATCTGAAATTACAAGTTTTATGCAAATAATTGCAGTAATGACAACATAATATGGAAAATTCATGAAATTTACTTGCATTAATGTAATGTCTTTATTAATAAGATTTTCTAAATGTTTAATTGTTATGGTTTTAAACACTTAAAGTTGTTTATCAATTATAATATTTAATCAATGTTTGGAACTATTTGCCATATTTTTTCTTTCCTCCGATATTAAATATATATATATGAAGCTGTAAAAATTATCTTTATTTAGTATAAAATTATAATCTCTACAAACAGTTTTAGTTAATTATTATCATTTTAGTATTATAAGCATAATTCCATTAATTTAATTATTTATATGACCCACCAGTTTTATAACAATATCCAAAACAATGTGAATAATAATCAAAGCAAACAATTATTTAAAATGTTGCATTTTAATGTTACTTCATAATGTAGCGCCATCTAGCGGAGCTCTCCAAACTTGCAAATTATGTTCTATTAAATAATACCAATTTTTCGTTCTGTTCGTATGATGGCGTCGTCTAGAACTTCGATAACTTTCTACTGATATCTATCTATATTTAATTTCGTATATAAAGAGTAAATTATATATCTTATAATTGAAAGACTGACCTTAAGCATTGTGAGAATCTTCTGTGACAGCTCATAGTCGAAGTTAGTATACTTGGAGTCTGTCATGTCGTATATAAACACGAGGCCAGCGCGCTGCGTCTCTATTGACTGGAGCGCCACGTCCAACTGGTACACAACTCCCTGTTAACAATATATAAAAATTTCAACATAGTTAATGTTAAAAAGAGATATAATGATCTTTAATTATTTTTTTTTAATAATTGTTTGTTCCCTCTCATACGTCTTTAAACACCAAACGTTCCGTTCCCACATGTATGTATATCAATAATACAAGATTTGATGGTCATTATCATGATTTGATTTCAGGAAACTTGGTTCAGCCGAAGCTGATAAAAGTATGGATTACTAAATCTTAATAAGATTTCAGGAAAATATATAGATTCGAGTGGAAGTAAGATTTTTAACTCCCTCCCCCCTAATCGCACGCCAGATTCTTTTTTGATTGTAAATGTATTGGATTATTGAGAAAAAAAAGTCAACTTGTTCTATTAATTTTATTGCAGACTAGCGCACCCGCGCGAGATCGTTCGGGTGTTGCTCCGCTCCTATGGGTCGTAGCGAGATGTTAAATATCCAAAGTTACTCCTTGTTACATCAGCCATCTTCCAATGAAAGTCCCGTCCATATCGGTCCAGCCATTTCAGAGATTAGCCGGAACAAACAGACAGACAGACAAAAATTGTAAAAAAAAAAAAAAAAAAAGGTTATTTTAATATTACAAACAGACACCAATTTTATTTATTACTTAGTATGGACTAGCAAAGATTAGTATTTGTGAATTTAGGAAAGATTTATTCTGATTCAGTCCATGGAGTCAGATTTGACCATTTTTTATTCTAGACATAATTTTTCACGCAATTTTATACAGTTTTTTGCTAGGAAAAAAAATTGCGTGATATTTGCTAAGACAGGGGGTTCCCCCCTAAATGAGATTTAGGAAGGTTAGGAAGATTTTGATAATTTTTTCGTCGCCGATAGAAAGCTAAACTATGCCAGATGTCTTAATTAATTCAATGTTGCCATAAATATTAAAACGCAGATAGGCATTAAATGGCCATTTTGAATGAAGGAAGAGTAATCCTAGGAACTATTGATCAAAGTTTTTTAAAAATTTCACTACATGTATATATTTCTCTTTTTTCAATGAGTGGGAATTACGAATTTCAAAAACGAGGGCCGTTCTACTACTTCTGCATGATTATAACAAACGTCCAGGCTTTCACTTTAATGAATAAGAGATATTAATAGGTATAGATTTCTTACACTCTGCACTTGGGCACTGAGCTTTACTTTCTAGCTTCTACAGTTAAATGATATTACCAACTAGCTCCTGACATGACCCGCTCCTTCATCAGAACTTCAGAATTGTGCCAGAGGAAATTGGAGTTTATAAGACGACACCCTATTATGTTCAAAATTTTGCCTCACATCCTTATAATAATAACGAATTATCCTAACTATTCTATGTTAGGAGAGCTTCCCTCCTTTAGGTGTCAATATTTAGTTTCGAAAATTATGTAATGAAAATGACTACTTTATTTTCCTTACTTATGACACAAATACGAAAGGAACTACATGCCAAAACTACTGAACCGATTTAAATGAAATTTGATATGCAGATAGTCTAGAGCCTGAGAAAGGACATAGGCTACTTTTTAATCCGAAAGAAGGGTTGTAAGGGGTTGAGAGGGGGTGATGAAAAATATGGAAGTATCGTCATTTTTAGAGCTAGAAGCTTCAAACTTGTTGATTCGATATAAATAAATATGACATTCAAAGTTTGTAAATGTTTTACCCTCAAGGGTGTAAAATAACAATAGGGAAAGATACTATTCCACGCGAACGAAGTCGCGGGCACAGCTAGTTTTTTATATATTTACATTACGATATATATTTTGATCTGCTAAAAGATTAATTAATTTATGTGAATGTTAAAGAGGACTACAAAATTAAATCTTAGTGACATTTTTAAGTTCACAAGTTACTCGTAATATTGATAAGATAATTTCACTGGCGATTATCCATACAACTCTCTCCCGCCGCGTTGATACCAGCCCGTCGGGATGTATTTTTTTTATTTATATTGACGTTTTTAATTTCGTAATATATTTTGAATAGAATGTCCGAATTAAATAATCAACAGGTACAGGTAGGTGAAACAGTCTTGAATAAGAAATAATTTATTTAGATAAGAATTAATATAAAGGTATGGAAAACATGATCTCATTTCGATAGGCATTTCTTTCAACATTTAAAATGTAAAAAAGTTAAAGTGACGTAACTACAATAAGCGAAAGTTTTTTGTAGATATTGATACGTATTGTAGAACATTTTTTTGTTCTATCATCAATACTTTTCGCAGCGTATGCGATTTTATGGCTAATTTTTTTACACCTTGGGTTGGTTTTAGTAAGAATTTCTGAGGATCTTTAATTTTTTCTAATAATAAATATAGCCTGTTACTCAAGGATAATGCGGCTTTCTAACGGCAAAAGAATTTTTGAAATCGGCCCAGTAGTTTTTAAGTTAATTCGTTACATACAAAAATACAAATCTTTTCTCTTCATAATATTAGTATAGATAAATATTATATCAAATTATGTGCATCAACACGAATTAGGGATACTACAAATAACATTAGGTAATAATAGGTGACCTCGTAAAGCAAAGCATTAGATATAATACCTGTAGTGTTATTTGATGTGTGGTTTGCGTGGGAAAATGCTTGTTTGCTGTGAACACCGCTATTGCCGCTCCCGTCGCATCTCGTGTAGGCTGAAACCACACAAACTAACTTACTATACTAATATACATGTTTCGGTTTATAATTAAACCTGTTTCATAACATATGAAACTAACTAGAACTTCAAATTAGCTCTGCTGTATATTAAATCAAATAAGTACTTCAGTAAAGTAAGGAAATATTGTTATTTCTTTATTTTTTATAATATTGGTGATTCAATTAAAAGCTACACGGTCAAATAGAAATGGTCTAACTTTGTGAAAATCAAAGGAAAAAAATTAATTTGCAATTTTTTAAGGAAAAATATTTTTTTTTTTCGTTCCCAAAAATACAATTAAAAAGCTCAGTAAATGAAGTAATAAATCCATTGATTTAATTATTTTAATATATAATTTTATGACTCTATAATCGGCTTTGACGTACTGCATGCCAACCGGTTGTCGAAAATTTCAAAGTCCCATAATACTTTAACTAGTTATTATCATCATCACGACCCTTCAATGGCCCACTGCTGAACCGGGTCTTCTCCTCAGAATGAGGAGGGTATTAGGCAATAGTCCACCACGCTGGCCCAGTGCGGGTTTGCAGACTTCACACACCTTTGAGAACTTTTTGGTAACTCTCAGGAGTGCAGGTTTTCTCACGATGTTTTCCTTCACCGTTAAAGCAAGTGATATTTAATTGCTTAAAACACACATAACTCAAAGTCAGAGGTATGTGCCCAGGATCGAACCTCGGACCTCCCGAGTAAGACTTGAACTCTCAACCACTGGGTCATCACTGCTTTTTTATATGACTCATTCTAGTTATTATATGACTAGTTAAAGAGTTTTGCCATGTAAGCAAATTTTGAAATGTTTTATAGCTGACCTAAGGGGCATTACACGTCAAGCTGACAGGAAAAAAAGTCGATGTTTTCGACTTTAGTAATATTTAAATATGTTATACGTATACATTTCTTCGACACGGATAAAAAAATATTTTTACAGTTTAAACTCTGGTTAACGAGCTAGAGGACTTTGAAATTTGGAGGAACTGAAAGAGGTACTTCAAACCTTATTAACTAGTTTTAAAAAGTATAAATATATTTTTGAATATTTAATTATATCTTTCTTAATTGAAAAAAAACTTGTTTAAAATTTTTTTAATTTAATTTTCATAAACTTAGACCGTTTTAATTTTTTTTCTACAGTAGCTTATAGTATATGGATAATTTATTTTTAGGTATCATAGTGTCAAAGAGAAGCGTTCATCTTATAGTAATACCTACCGACATCTAAGATTATTAATTAATAAAAGTGAGTGTTACCAATATGGTAAATTTGCCAGTCTCCAACTCAGACTTCAACGGTTCTTCGAACGGCTCGAACTTGATGAGGCCCTCCCTGCGCCGCGTGGCCTCATGCTGCCGCCAGAGGGTGTGCGCGCGCGTCACGTCGAACTTTCGCGCGAATAGAAACTTGAGAGCGGTAGCGCGCGAAACGTACACCGCGCCAGTTTCACGTAGCGCGTCTAGAAACGTTTTCGTCGCCTGGAAACAAACATATGACAAAATTTTAATATATTATATTATAATAATAATTAATAAAAAAAAACCAGTAAACATGTATTTAGGCTCCTCTAGTAAATTAAAAAAAAAAAAAAAAAAAACGGAGAATGTCTGTCACACTCAATTGTATTGCTCGTTGTCGACGTTGATTCATTTAATCCGAATGTCAGGAAAAAGAGTCGAGCACTATGTAAATAAAGTCACAAATATTTTCACATAAGGTAATAGGTACATAGAATTAGATACCTACTTGAAATTATTTATCACGAGTTAATTTTGTAATGATCTGAATTTATTTCCATCTAAACGGACCTTTTCTACGCATTTCATAGATTTAATGACATCTTAATTTTTTTTTAAATTGAATTAAATTGATTAGGCAAAGCGATTACTTATTAGCAGGAGTTCAATCTATAAAGTACATTTTTTTATTGTTTAATTACGTAAAATAATTTATTGTTCACATTACACTTTACTATTTTCCTCTAAGAGACCAAGGACATAACCACGCAAATAAATGATTATAAACGTAACATTTACACATCATCACAATATTTATATTATTGACAAATATCTATAACCTATAAACAATATTCATTCAGTTAATAATTGAAGAACTTCAGATGTTCATAGGCCAAATTCTTGAGTATTTATACTCTAAATCTTAATAATTTTGCACAAAAATTAACAATAGCTAATAAGTAATATAAGAAGTGTAAAAACTCCGGTTTTACTCGTCTTAATTGCCTTTTTCAAGATACCAAGCTAGGAATGCGTCGTCTAGACTTGACTTAACCTGTCTTTTATTATTATACTAGTCGACCTACGCAACTTCGTTCGCGTGATGCTCCGCTCCTATTGGTCTTAGCGTGATAATATATAGCCTATAGTCTTCCTCGATAAATGGACTATCTAACACTGAAAGAATTTTTCAAATCCTACCAGTAGTTCATGCAAACAAACAAACACTTCAGCTTTATATATTAATATAAGAATTAAGTTAATAATTGCAGCACTGCTGGTACTGGATTTGTTTTGAAATAACTCCAAACAACACGTGTATGGTGGATGCAAATACGAAGGGTGGGGTTTATTCTTCCGGGATGTATATCCTGTACGGTGACCGTATTAACATAAACGCACCGCACTCTGCACAATTGCTTTAAAGTTAAAACGCGTTTAATATTATATCAGAGACTAGTCGACTTCGTCCGCGTGTAGCTCCGCTCCTATTGGTCTTAGCTTGATGATATATAGCCTATAGCCTTCCTCGATAAATGGGCTATCTAACACTGAAAGAGTTTTTCAAGTCGTACCTGTAGTTCCTGTGATTACCGCGTTCAAGCAAACAAACAAACTCTTCAGCTTTATATATTAGTATAGATATATCGATCTTGTACTTAAGAAATTAAACAAGGTTAGAAAAGAAACAGAAAATTTAGTCAACTAATTTTCAAGATACCTATATGAAACTAGCCCAAACTCTTACAGAAATATTATGGCATTTTGGCAACATCATCAGATCAGGTACATCGCACTAAAATATTGCGAAATTAAATCTCAATCGGAATCGGAAAATGGCTCAAATTAACTTGCAAAATTTGGTAATGGACTGAAGGTAAAACTAAGGAACAACTTGGAATAAATATAAGATAAAACAAGTCAATCGATACACCCCCGAACCGTTGCTAGATGCGTGGGAGGACAACGCTATTTAAGGCAACGCGTAGGTGTTGTACTCCCACAACATAAAAATACTGCAAACTAAAGATATTAGCAATAAATAGGCGTAAACTACTGAAAATTACCAACATTCAACACATTTTCCTTTATTCAAACACGTTGTAGCGCTTGTGATGGTTCTGAGAAACGCTGGCTGTGATACGCAAAAAATGTTAGTGGAAGTATGACGCAACGTTTCCAGTGAGGCTAGTTGATTTGAAAACAACATCAAATTCACTCGAAACCATTATTAGAATAGGTAAGCTATTCTATATTCTGTAATTGGAATCTTTCTAAATATATTCATATTACATTTAGGAAAGAGGCCTTTGAATCATCGACACACCAAACGTCGCCAGATATGCTTCCATGATCACATTGTCATATTTTCCAACAACCGTGAACGTTGAGCTCTCATTCCGTAACGATAGTAATTTAACACCTTTAACCAAAACAAAGGATCAAAAAAACTAATTACGTACTGCTTAAATATTTATTTTGCTATCTCTAATAAAAAATCTATTCAAATGACTCAGGTTCTTTATAAGGTCCTGTGGTTGGAAGAATGATTCTAACATTCTGATGAAGTATTGAACATTTTGGGAAAAATATAGTAGACGTAATGGCGTTTCTTACAAGAAATCTCTGGTTAGAAAAAACTTAATTTATACGCTATATACTATTCCTATTATGTTTAGAAAAAAAAACACCCATATACAAACAAAAGATGTCGGGAAGGAAATAACTATTAGTGTACTGCCGGAAATTCTATAATATTCGAAAAGGAAATATATTTCCTTTTGCTATTTAAATTAATATCGATAAAAATATCTATCAATTATATTTTGGGATTAAATATAAAACAGGATATCAAGTATCAGGATAACATGAGACGTGAGGAGTGAGGAGAGCACTCAATAAACCAACGCGAATGAATGACGCTCGCTCCCGTCACTCACACTTAAGCAAACTGATTTATTGCGACAGTTTCCGTTCCCACATGATTCCCATTTCATCTCATACCTGTAATTTACAAACTTCGATTCTTAAATAGTTTTAACGGATGTTTCTATAACAACTAATATGTTTACTAAACACAACATCGCGGGAATACTACGATAAATACACGCAATCAGAAACAATGTTGGTAGTCGTTTTTTAATATGTTTTGTACATATAAACCCTCTTCTTGAATTACTATATACTAGTGAATACTACATTAAATTTCACCGCATAGCTTAAAAGATCTAAGCGTGCAGACGGCGAAAAGCGACTTTGTTTTATTAATTCATTAAAGTAAAGATATGTATAGAAGACATAATAAAATGAGGAAATAATCTAAACATAGAATAATGTATTCATAGGAGAGGAATATGAATGTCTAGATAACAGTGATTAAGCATCAGATACAAACAGAGTAGTCGTGGCGGATGTCGCGACCGGTCGTCGACCGGTCAATCGATAGCCTATTCTATTTCCGAAATAGCTACATTAGCCAGAATATTTTAATTCATTATTTTTAACACAAATAAACACAAATTTCCATGGAAAAAATAAAACCTACCAACCATAAAAACACTGACAGAAAATTAGTCATATATTTACCTAACTGATATAGGTATATAAAATTATTCATATATTTTTGTTACATATTTTGGTGCTTGTTATATGGCTCATAAAATAATACGATTATTTTTGAATAATGGAATCACAGTTGGAATTCACATGGGGAGAGCAAAGGATGCTAAGGTGGTCCTGGCAAACCCTAGAATCTTCTTGGACCACCCTAGAATACTAAAGATGCATGTGCTACTGAAAATAGGCCCCCAAGAAGTAATAATTGCTGATAGAGTTTAGACCATATTTGAGCTTCACATCTCTATTAAAGCTTTTGTTGCAACTCCAACGAGAAGAAAGATTTTTTTATAATTTTGATGAGTAATTTGTAAATAAATATAATCCAATTTTGCACAGCTTTACTAGTGTATTTAATAGCTAATTTTCATTTAGAATACTGTCTTAAATTAAAGGCATACAAACAGTCAAAAAACTCGGTAGGTGTCCTGATAAAAAGATGCTGTATTTCAAAAAAAATCTGCAAATCTAAATGATCACAATAATTATATGTCAAAAATTGCCAGTTATCTTTATTCTAAACACTGTCTAAGAGTTGGGTTAATGGCAAAAGCTACCACCCCAAAAAAAATTGATATCTATTAAATTTTATCATAATAGGTAATGTCTGAAACTAACTTCACATTGCGTCGTCATATTATACAATCAATAATAAATTAACCCAGCAAAGTAGACTATTCAACCTACACATTATGTATATATTTATCTGATCTGTAAAAGAGCACAGAAGTAAATGGAAGAATATCTAGAGACAGATTCTATTTTATAGAAATATATGTTGTATAAGGCGGTATATGTACTGTATGTGTAATATTTAAGATTATATAAATAAATACAAAACTATCAAACAATATGGTCTAAAGTATTAAAAATAATATAAATAATTGATGAAACACAATAATATGAATAATGGTATTTAACAAAATTAAATACATTTCGTTTTATTAGAATAAGATATTGAAAACTCTTTAAATTTTTTAATAATCTTACTAAATCATAAAGCATTTTAAGCAAACCAAAACAAACAGTGATGACAAGGTAAACGGTATAATATGTTGCTTACGTTCCTACACTAAATACGCAATAAAAATTTCCTCTTACTATACCATGTTTGTTATTTGCCAAAAAATGATAAAATTACTTGCAGTAACGTAAGTAATTAAACATATTTACTGAAAATTTACACTTACCAACTCTTGATCGGGTGACAGGGCCACCGCCATCTTTATGACTGAACTGTCATTTAAATTGTAAAGTTGTCATTGTCAATTTTTATTTTCAATTAACTTAAATGTCGCTAGCTGCAAAAATGAAACTTTTTTTACATCGTAGAATTTATATCAACTTTTTATTTTTTGTATCGATTGACTGATAGTAGGTTTTACCGAATTAATCCAAATTTTAAGAGAAATAGATGTTATAGTAGTAGTAAGAGTAACAAAAAGGTAATAAACGAAAAGTAAAAGGTCAAGACACGAATTGATTACCTTAGAATCGATTTCTTAATGCACAATTTACTAGAAAATTAGTTCTCGGATAAAATCGACCAATTCTATTTTAAAATCGGCAATCCTTGTGAGTTTTACATATTACGCTTTAATCTGTGGTCATAATTTTTATTTATCTACAGTATAATTGTATCTGTATGATTCTAATTTTAGGTTATGTGTTTAAATGTACGATTTTCTTTTCAGTTGTTTTAATATTTTCAGATAAAGTGAAAATATTTTTACAGTTATAAGTATGTCGACTCGATGGTAAGTTTATTTTAAGCGTCTTTAGTAAAGCTTTATTTCTGTCCGTATTGAAATTTAATAATACTAATGTTTCAGGTATCCTATTTACCAAAAAGGTAATCCACAACTGCGAGTATTTTTGCCTAATTTTTGGATGAAGCTAGTCCGTCCAGCACCTAGCCAACAACCAAACATTGTACAATTTCATTGTTCTATGGAAATGACGAAATATGACATTAAGAATTATTTAGAAAAAATCTATAATGTGCCTGTGACCGATGTTAAAACACGTATTGCAATGGGGAAATTTCGAAAGGATATTGGCAAGGGCTATATAGTGAAAGATGATGATATTAAACATGCATATGTTACGCTGGTAAGTCATTCCAAATATTGCCATTATGCCACATTAGACAAACTTATTAGTATAAAGATACTCACTTATACAGATTTAACTATATTTAATATTGAGTAATAAGTGTATTATTTCAAATAACATTACAATATAGCAGTAAAATAATTTATAAGTTTTTCATATAGTATACCTAGTTAAACTGTACAACAGAAACAAAGCTGGTATAATTATTTTTAAACTACACAATTATCAATTGCAGAGACTAACTATGAAATAAAAAAATTAAATATAGGTTTTTTTAATTAGCATTAAAATGTTCTTACCAGTTTGTATACATATATGTATGTCAGAAGTTAGGTTTATGTTAGCCTTGTGTTAGGTTAGGTTTTTGTTAAGCTCACATTCACCATAGATTTTAACAGGGCCTAGGCAGTGGAGGCGAGTATTTTATTTATTTAAAAGGATCCCTTAAGCCTACACCTCGGTCACAAGTCCAAGGCACTGCTTGTGTTCCTGTCAGAATAGTATGAGATTGTAATGTTTAGTTATCTCCTAATCATATTGCGCCCATAGCTTTCAAGATTAACTGAGATAGGGCACAGCAGGAAATTTCCTGCTCAAATATGGAGCAGCCCGACTGGGGTAGTACCTCGACCTTACAGAAGATCACAGTTAAATAACACTACTCTAAGGCAGTGTTGTGTTCCTGTTAGTGAGTAAGGTGACCAGAGCTCCTGGGGAGAATCGGGGATAGGATTGGCAACATGCTAGCAATGCTTCTGGTGTTGCTGACGTCTATAAGCTACGGCAATCGCTTACCATCAGGTGACCCGTACACTTGTTTACCGACCTAATTATATATATAAAAAAATATATAGGCCATCCATTGTGCACATATGATGCTTATAAAAGATTCTATATTCTAACTTTCGCTTTCCAAGGGGGTTTGACACTGCATCTGAAACACAGGTTTACTAAGTTCAGCTGCAAATGCTTCGATAAATTATTAATAAAAAATCTTTTGGCAGTATGTTAATGATTAAGAAAAATGTACTTGTGTAATTGGTCTAATTAGTGTTTACTAAGAAGTCAAAGTTATGTTAACATGTCATAAGTATTATTATTCTCTCTCAACATAATTTAAAAAATTTGTCAATCATGAAGTTTAAAAATTCCTTCAGAATCAATTCATTATCATCTTGGTTCAGTTATCAGACCCTTGAAAAATAATTCAACGATTTGGAATTAACAAAAAATCATGCGGTAGTGATGTGGTAACAGAAACTCACGTAGCTTACTAGTTGCCTCTGAAGAGTTCTACTCCCCGTCACCTGGCTTCACTCTCACCACCCTACTTAATCACAACCAAAATGTACATTTACTTTTTTGACTATTATTGGTTGACTATGTTACTTATAGCAGTGATTGCCCAGTGGTTGAGACTTCAATATCTTATCAGAGTTCGATCCTGGGCACACACCTGACGTTTCTGAGTTATGTGTGTTTTAAGCAATTAAATATCACTTGCTTTAACGATGAAGGAAAACATCATTAAGAAACCTGCACTCCTGAGTGTTGCCTAAAGTTCTCAAAGGTGTGTGCAGTCTGCCAACCCGCACTGGGTCAGAGTGGTGGACTATGGCCTAATACCCTCCTCAGAATGAGGAGCAACCCGCTTCAGCAGTGGGCCATTAACAGGTTGTGATGATAATGATATGTTACTTTTAGTTTTTTCTCCTCTCCATTTAACAAATTCTAATAATGCAGTTTAAAAACATTAATATTATATGTATTTTATGTAGGTAGACTGCAATTTTATATTTCTTCTATTCCTATTCATCAAACAGTTATCTATATCAACATAGCATTATTTTAAATGAATTGCTGTCCATTTGTCTCACTAAAACTTGTGAATGCTAATCGATTTTGATAAAACTTTTAACCGTTGCCAGTTACACCTTCATGTAGTGAAGATGGGTCAGCTAGTATTGAAAAAAAATTGTATGCAATGTACATACACTTCTAATGATTTTATTAATTTCTTTGCAGCCAAAGACAATTAAATTTGAATATCCCAACATATTTGAGAAGAAAAAGGGTGATAGTGAAGATGATATGAAATCTTTAGATGAAGCAAAAAAATCCTTTAAAAATTATATTAAACGCAACAAAGATAGATCAGATGTTCCTAGTTGGTTTTCAATATGAGATTTTAGTCAAATAGTTTATGAAGTAGCTTAAGTCTTAGTGTTATAAATTGTATATATTTAAAATCTTATTAAAATGGAATATCTAGAATAGTTGTTTAATTTAAAAACAATAAGTACCCTCCAAGTTAAATCTTTAATATATAAAGCTGAAGAGTTTGTTTGTTTGCTTGAATGCACTAATCTCAGGAACTACTGAGCAGAGCTACACACGGACGAAGTTGTATGGGTTGATTAGTTATTTATATAAATTTCAAAAGATAGTCACAAAATGTGAATAAGGTGTACTATATCATAATTAGGTAAAAAATTAAAGATTTGGCTTATATGTTGCATCTATTTAGTCTCAACTTGTGAGTGCTTATAAAGTGTAAAACAAAAAATCACATTGTAAGTGATAGTCTTCATATTTTATTTATATATCATCAAACACTTTAAACGAGATTAGTTTTTGTCATAAAAACTTGCAAGTTTATGAAGTAATATATAAATAAAATATGTATAAATAATCAACATCTTAATATTTAAATCATTCAAATTCAATTTGAATGTAACCAAAAAATAGTCCTCTTCGACAAAAACTTGCTATACCTAGATTTTAAACAATTATAATCATGAAGTAAAAAATCAACAACTTAAGTAACTTACTCTATCTAAACATTAATCAATATCTAATAACTAAGTAAAAATCAACATGTTAAATTAAAACTTTTACAAGTCTCCAAAATATTCATCAAGGAAGGCGGAGGAGCGGCAGCGAGGACATTCAGTAATGTCCAACAAAAATGTGACCTGTAATTAACAGCAATTTAATACTACATTGAATTTAAATGTTATTATAATTTCACAGTAATAGCCCAGTGGTTAAAATATCGGGTCCGGGTTCGATCCTGGGCACTGTTTTAAGCAATTAAATATCACTTGCTTTTACAGTGAAGGAGAACTTCGTGAGGAAACCTGCACTCCTAAGAGTTCCCTAAAAGTTCTCAAAGGTGTGTGAAGACTGCCAACCCGCTCTGGGTCAGCGTGGTGGACTATGACTCCTCATCTCCTCTTGCTGAGATGGAGACCCGGCTCAACAGTGGGCCATTAATGGGTTGTGATGATGATAATTTCACATACCCTAGGATGCATCTCGCATTTCAAACGAATACGGCCGTGGCAGTAGTAACCGCATGATCGGCAAAACACCATTGTTTTCTCCCGGCTACAGGAACATTTCTTCGTGTACGCCTCGGTTATTGTTGGTTTACCACGTCCTACACGATTTTTCATTTTATAGATTTCGCCAGCAGCAGCCGCTACGACTGGAGTGGTAGACGTCATTATTGATTTTTACAAACCACTTGCAATATATGCTATCCAATACGAAAAACCGGCTTATTCTTTCAATGGATGCTTATAACAGAATCCTCTTCAAAATTCTGAATTTGGAGGGTAAAATAAAACAAAGACTATAGAGTTGAGTGTTGAGATTTGTAGGTACCTCTTTAAGAAATACGTAACAGTGTTGCAAATTACAAATATTGGTAGAAAAATAAAAAATATTTTTTACCCCGACATAAAAATGACGTTTGACTCAACGCAAAAATAATTTTTTGAATCAAAGTTGTAGGAAATTTAATTCTCTACAAAATTGATAATAAACAAATAGTGAAAAACACATAGAAAATTAGTTTTATGATCTATGGTCGCAAAATTAGGCGGCATTTTTAAAACAACAAAAATGGCGACAATGTAAATAACTTTATTTGATACGGATAGAGATTTATTAGTAGACGTGAATGTTTCTGCAGGGCATATTTATATAAAAATAATTTAAGTTTCAATTAAATTATAAAATTAAAAAAATCAGTCATAAAAAATATGAATATAAAACAATTTAACCCATAATTATAAACTTAACCTCTTGAGACTATTGCTTTATAACTCGCCATTTGAATTATTTACGTTAACGCTCAATTAGATACCCGTTCCAATTAGGTTAACGATCGTAACGCTCGCGGACAAGTAGAACGGGAAAAACCGCGGTCGTGAGCGTGGACGTTGAGATCGCTTAGTGGAACACAGGGTATCACATTATTAATACTCAAGTGAGCGAGGGCGAATGATCTACATATATATAAAATTAAATCTATTGTACGTTATCACTGTCACTAGTAACACTGAACCGTTGACTCCTATATATCTCTATGCACTGAACTAATTATTGGTGCCACTGTCACGTAATGACAATGACAGATAACCTATTTCATTTTCATTCCAAATTTCAATTTTGTAATTAAAAGAAATATTTCATTATTAACAACATGCTTAAAGCTATTACAAGAACACCTGCATATGTCACGAAACTACAGTCAAAAGTTCATTTTCCAGAAAAGTTAAAAGGAACTATATTTGAAAAATGGGCGAACTACTGGAAAAATCTGGTAATAGATTATCGGCAAATGCTACAAGATTTACGGACTGATATACAAGACGATCCTCGGAAAGCTCTCATTTGGACTACTGGTATTGCAACAGTGATCGCCTTTGCTAGAAACAATCCGAACGAGACCGACTTTAAAGACAATTTGAAAAGGATAACGAACGATGTCATATTAGTGAGCGACGATTGTAGAAATCCTAAATCGATCGAACACCTCCGTTACATACAATCCTGTTATAATGAAAAGGTTATACATTATACAACATTAGGTATTGTCTCCTTCATGTATACTTCAGATTTGAATGATTCCTGTGACTTATATAAGGCTCACTGTTCATATTTGAAACCATCGTATTTTAGCATATTTTCAAGAATTGTTGATGTAGGTTTTATGGGAAAATGGTGGAACACTTACATTAAAACAACAAATTATGACATTAATCCAGCTACAATCTAAATTGCATTTCATATATGTTAAATAAGGGTTTTTGTTGCATTTACCCTATTATCTTGAATTGTTACCATCAAGCAGTGTAAGTTCAGTTCTGCTAAGTCCAAAAAAATCCATCAATATATACATTTTTCCACCAAATAAAAAAAATATATTTTACTTCGTTAATGCCTGACTAATCTGTCAGCTCTAATGAAAAATCCATTAAGTTGGCAACACTGTCTTCAAGTCATTTTTGTTAATTTTATGGTTAATTATAAGGTTGTGTTTAATTGTATTAGATAAAATTAGTTTTAAATAAAAGATAAGTAATTGTTGACATAATGGCTGTATTTCTTTTTTACTAATGATGTTAAAACAATGTATATAAAAACTAAAAACTCACAAACATATCTTCGTACCATTCTATTCTAAAATGCAATCTAAAAACATTGCTAAGTGAATCATGAAAGTATAGTTTTATTCTATAAATAAATATATTCCAATAAAGACAAAAAAGCTTCTTTAGTTAAAAATTAATTGTAATTTCAATGAAATTAACAAATAAACCTTCTAGTTTCTTATAAATCAAAATATTGAACAAGAATCCAGTATTGTTTTAAATTAAATTTTCTAATAAAATAATGTTGGTTATTTAAAACAAAAATGAAGAAAATGGCAAATTATTAAAGTAAATTAAGCTAATAATCATCCAGCTCCAATAGCCAACAAAAGATTAACATACCTAAAAATAAAACATTCTACCTTCTATAAAAAATATAAATAGGCATTGATTTATCAAAAAGACATAAGTAATCAAGCTGTGATAAAAAAATTAAAAGTTGATTACAACTCGTTAAGTTCATATAATATAAAAATGTTTAAAAATTGTTAAAGAAAAGGAAAAAATGATCTTTAAGAAGTTTAAGAAACTGCTTTCGAAACCAAATCAACAATACGGTTCGATGTTTAGTTGAACTATTATAAACAAATTAGTTTTAACAACTGCATAACAATCAACTGGCAGATTTACATTGTAACATTATTATTATAATTACTTACTATATATTAGTGTCAAATGTAGGCCCAATTTTTGATATCATTAATTATAAAAATGGGGAATATGCATGATTTTTTTTATATGGTAAATGTTGTCTGGACTGTTTCTTTATGAGATAATTCAGATAACTTCATGATCATCATGATGTTATATGTTTTATTTTAATAATATACTATGGAACAACACATACTTGTATATAGTGAAGTCAGATTCAAAGGATTAGTGACGTAATATAATTTTTTTGCCTCTTATTTGAATCCCACACATATTCCCAATTCAAATCATATACATACTCTATATTATATCTAGCCTAAGTCTCATTAAAGATTTTTAAGCTAAATACTTGTGCTATAGTGAAGCTACATTATTATTGCTTAGGGAACAAACCTACAATCTCGACATCAATGAACACTCTTCTCATCTTAAACTAATTAAATGTACAAAAATATATATATATTTATGCATATTAATATATGTTATATCTATGTAAATAGGTTTAAAAAAGCTTTGAGTAGCTAATTTAGTTTACACTCTAGAACTATATTCAGCTTGGGGCAAGATGAAATGTAAACAAATCCAATCCTCTGAAACGGCTCAACCAATTTTAATAAAATTTTGTATGCATATAGGGTAGGTCTGAGAATCGGTCAACATCTATTTTTTATACCCCTAAGTGATAAGGGTGAACCATCCCAATTTTTTAAATTTATATGGCAAAACAACGTTTGCTGGGTCAGCTAGTAATATTATAATTCAACTTTCTAGTATAAAAAGTCAAATTGTCAATTTTTGGTATTACATGTAAACATTTATAAAATAAAAAAGCCTTTTATTTCTGGTTACTGGATACAGATTAAATTTACTTATTGATATATAATTTTACACCAGACCCCCATTATGAGGTGAAGGCCTCTTCCAGAAAATGCTATTTTTGACTATCCTGTCTATCGGCCCTGCTACTCCAACCACGTCATCTGACCAGCGTGCCAACTGTCTACCTCTCCCCTTCGCTCCCACTGGTATGGTTTACAAAATTTATTTAAATTACTAGTCGATGCGCGTGATATCGTCCCCCTAGAAGTGTGTTAAATTAAATATGTGCCCAGAATTTCGTTTTTCTCTTTGGGTGTACCCTATGTGTTGATTTCGTCGAAAAAAAGTACCCTATGTGTTAACTTCTTCTTAATGACACATACCCTATGTGTTAACTTCTTCTCAATGACACATACCCTATGTGTTAACTTCTTCTCAATGACACATACCCTATGTGTTAACTTCTTCGAGATAAAAAGTACCTTATGTGTTAATCAATCTTCTAAAGTATCCATGTACAAAATTGCATTCCAATAAGTTGAGCCAATTCAATGTGATGCATACAGAATACTGTAATTCCACGATTTTCTAATATGGATATTTTTTTGTGTGTTCGACGAGTAATTGAATAATTATCATATGAGACACAAACAACCATTTAACATTGTATCTCACCCCATATGCTGAATAGAGTATAAAATTGTATATCTAATAGCTAATTATATTGCTTGTAATCACATGATGTATATCGCTATTGGACCTACATTTGTCACATGGCATATTGAAAACATTGTGGCAACACTATTGTCATTGGATCTTTGAACAGGTGTCTACCTAGTTTATGTTATAATACAATTTATCATACAAGTAATACCAGTTATGAAAAAATAAAGCATTATGTGAACATTTATAACTATCACAATGTTTCAGACTTTGCTTATACTTATTGTATATTAGTGTAAGCGATATACTACACAAACTGTTATTTCAGCAGCAACACATACATCACAGATAAATATTCACTGGTTCTGTTAAGTATTAAAACAGGGGTTTTTAAGAAACAATCTATAATAAAACTAGGGCTCTGTACAAATTGGATTGAGAGATAATCGAAATTTAGGCGTTGGAAAAGAGATAACGATACGAACAAAGATTCCAAAATGAAGCTCTCAGAACAATATCAAATGCTTTGTCAGCAACTCAGAAATACATGACCATCTGAGCATCAATACTGTCAAAGAGGAAATAGAACAAAGAAACGAATCAAAACTCACACAAACAGCTTAGCAACTGCCCTAAGCGAATCAAATCAATCAATCAAATAAACTGATTGATGACCAGATATCACATCAGAAAAAAAAATGCAATTTTAAATTCAAATCAAGGTATAAAATAAAGGAATCTACTGTGATGGTATAGGTTTAGATTCTCTTGTCGACATATATTTAATATTAATTTGAACTTACAAAAAGTCTTGACAGACAGATGGGATGACGTGATTATAATGAGCAATATCCAGTACAGAACCCTAAAAATGAACAAACAAACATTCTCTTTCAATTATACAAAATCTTTTCACGAAATCAAACAACATACAAACTAGAACTAAAATGTTTCAATCATAACACAAACAGAAAAATACAAACTAGTTTCTTTTAAAAATACAATAAAAGAAAATGACACTAGAGTATTAGTAGTTTAAAGCAGAAGAATGTTGGGGCCGTGGAACTGTATGACGCCTTCATAGTCTTCCAGGTCATCATCCAAGAACAATTCGTCGTCTGAAAAATCTACAAGAAAAACATCTTTATTAATAAATTAATAATATTTTTAAAGCTATGATTGTGACGTCATCAACCAATAACCACTATGTAAAATAGAATACTATACGTAAAGGATGAAATTATAATTTTATTTTTATCATGTATTCTAGGATTTCGTGAAGGGCTTGTTATCAGCTAACAATTACATAATAGCTCCTATTGGTCTTAGCGTGATGATGTATAGCCTATAGCCATCCTCGGTGGTAAATGGGCTATCTAACACTAAAAGAATTTTTCAAATCGGACCAGTAATTTCTTAGGTTAGCATACAAAGAAACAAATAGAAATAGCATATAAAGATTCATGCAGACATATAATAATATTATTTGAATTATCCATTACCTGGACCAAGGAAGTCATTGAAATCTTCATGGTCATAGAGCAGATCTTCAATAGAATCATCAGAGCTGTCCTCAAAGATGTGGTCGACGAAGTCCGGTCGGAACTGCGGGTTGCTTCTATCCTCGTACAGGTTCACTGTTAGCAGCTTGTGTCGCTCGTGATCCTTCTGCTGGAAATAATTTATATTTATTTTGTTATTTAATTAAATTACAGTAGTCGTTCTGTTTCATCATACATATCAGACAAATAAAAGATTATACACACCACATTAAGTAAGTATGTATGTATAGCAGTAATTCATTTAATGTGAATTTTAATTAATATAATGCATAAATTAATTTATTTAATTGGGGTTTTTTCTCAGTGACTCTCCCTAGCAGTACCCATAATAAAAACCAATCAATTTTTTTATAATAATAAAACAAATGATTTAGACCAAAAAGAAGTACATTTTTCTTAATTAATTTTCATATTGTCAAAATATTTTTTATTACATAATTTAAGAAGTTTCAGCTGCAATACCAAACCCCCTCAGAAAGCATATAAATGGCTTGATTTTTATGTCTAGGCTATATTTAAATGTAATTGTAAGTTACAAAATTACAAAAGGATGGTGATTATATTTGTAACTCTTTTGTAAATATTAAAGTGAGTGTAAATATGTTTGTGTGTGTAATGTTGTGAGTATATGAGTGCAGTGAAAGAAGATGAGTAGTACGTAAGTCGCAGGTATTTTTTTTCTGCTTACTTTGGAACTTCAAATAGTTCAATAGTATATTCAATACATGATATTTTCGCCTTGTGCTAAGCACAATTGATTCATTCATTATTTTACTTAGCTGATTTTAATTCTATACATCTTTTTGTTCTTAGCGGAACTTAGTGTAGACAAGATATACTAAAGAATGTAGGACTCCCATATTAGAAAGACACATATTATTGAGTGAAGTTAATACTTACCGATCTGTCTATCACTGCAGCGGCGGTAGAGGCCAGGTAGAGGGTGAGGAGCCGCGGCACCCGTCTCACAGCCTCCACGCCGGCCGATATCACAGCCTCCGTCACGTTGTCGCATCCGCAAAGATCTATTTCCTGCAAATTGATCTATAGGTATAATCTCTGAGATAACAAGCTAGTTAGTAAGTGAGTTTATACATAAAACAAGACTTTAACTATATAGGGGAAAAAATATGTACAAATACACTTCAATACTAATGTTATTAATATTATTAATGTGCGTTTGTATGTTCTTGATGTTTATTATTCAACCATACAAAAACGGTTGAATGGACTTCAATAAAATTTGTCACACAGATACTTTTTAATCTTGGTTTGCATTTATATCCTGCGAGAAAATAATAAAATAGGTTAATAAAACAATTTAAGTATTGCCAATTTGGAAAAAAACATATATTAAGCACTGGGTCATCCAGTTGATAAGACTTGAATGTCTTATACTGGAGATCCCAGTTTGATCCTGGGCACACATCTCAGACTTTTCTGAGCTATGTGTGTTTTAAGCAATTAAATATCACTTGCTATAACGGCGAAGGAAAATATCGCGAGGAAACTTGCACTCATGAGAGTTCCCTAAAGTTCTCAAAGAGGTGTAAAGTCTGCCAACCTGCACTGGGCCAGCTTGATAGACTATGGTCTAACAAGCAATTACTCGGAGTGTAAATACACTTAGTCGGTAACGGGAAGGCTGACTGGACGTTTAGATCCCGTATTTATTTATTTATGCACCTTAAAATCTAATACAAGTATTTTATACTAAGAAATATTGTGTACACAGGATGACTTATCTCTTTAAAGAGATCTCTTCCAGAAACCCCGAGTAAATATAGGAAAAGAAAAAAAAATCATTTAAAAGTGGTGTAGGCACAAGATATAACAAATAATTAATATTTTATTATATATGAAAACATAATATATTATAATTTAATACTAAATTCCATTTATCTATATACTACATAAAATATTAAAATACAATAAACTACACATACATATAATATCATACAATACAATACATATATAAGACATATTATCAAGTCGAAATTGAGAGAAAGTGTTGCTTCAGTCTGAATTTGAAAACAGCAGTGCTTGGGTTATCGTTGTAGATGCTGCTTGGTAGTGAATTCCAGAGGCGAACACCTTCAACTGCGAATGAATTTTCATAAAAAATTGTGTTACGCATACATATATTACGCATGACCGTGAAGGTCGTTCTCTAGGGGGGCACATTTGAAATAGCTCACTTAAATAAAGAGGAGTAGAACTTTTCATTATATTATAAAGGAGCGTTATCACATGCATATTCCGGCGAAGTCGGATACCCATCCGAGTATATAGATGGAGTACCCATCAGAAAATATGGGCTATATGGGCAACAGCTGGGCTAGGACTGCGCAAGACAAAGCTAACACATTTGCTCAACATCTTGCAAAAGTTTTTACACCAAATGAATCCAACAATTCAAACTCAAAATATTTTATTCAAATAGACTTTTTACAAAGTACTTTTGACACATCAAAATTGGCCAGTCAGTCAGTTTGTCTGAAGCTATCACCAGTTCGGAAAGCAGTTTCCTGATGAGAAGAACTGGCAAGAAACTCAACAGTTGCTCTTTTCAAAATGCCATTGTTTACATCAGTCTGTTTTACAAAGGTATAATCATTCAGCTGAGCATCAACGTCATTTTGAATCCAAGCTTTGTCATCATTCAAATAATCTTGTACAGAGTAGTAAGCTTTATTTACTAAACACTTTTTTATTCGAGTTTTAAATTGCTGAAGTGGCAAGTTTAATATAGTCTATGGGATCTTATTATAGATGCGAACACCAAGCCCCATGAAACTATTACTAACTTTGTGGAGACGATAGTATGGCGTTACAAGTTTATTTTTATTTCTAGTATTTATCCTGTGTGTGTCACTCACTATGTTTGGAAAATAACGTAATGTTCTGCCTAATGTATACAATGTTACAATAAATATGTTGTGACGGCACTGTAAGAATGCCTATTTTATTAAAAACATCTCGAAGGGAATCTCTAGCTCTTAGATGAAGTCAACCATGAGTGAGAAGATACAATAAACTCGACACTAAATCAAGCATACCAGTTATCTCCTCCACCAAAGCCAGCAACAGTGAGAGAAGTCTGGAGACTCATTAGAGGCTTAAAAGACAAAAAGACTCCTGGATTCGACTTAATTACAAAAGAGGTGTTGAAAGAGCTCCCTAAGAAGGAAGTTGTATTTCTTACTACACTATTTAATGGTATAATGAGAACTAATCATTACCCCGATCTATGGAAAATATCGCAGATAATAATGATACATAAGTTGGGCAAACCCGCAAATGAAGTTACCTCTTACAGACCCATTAACCTTCTGCCAACATTATCAAAGCTCTTTGAAAAGGTACTACTCAGGAGGATCTTGCCCATATTAACAGAGAGTAATACAATACCTGACCACCAGTTTGGGTTTAGGCTAGAACACTCAACCATTGAGCAAGTGCACAGAGTATGTGACAAGATTCGCAAAACGCTAGAAGATAAGGAATACTGCTCGTCCGCCTTTCTAGACATCTAGCAGGCTTTCGATCGTGTGTGGCATGAGGGACTCCTTTATAAGATTAGAATAAATCTTCCACATAGCTACTTCCCTCTGCTAAAATCCTATCTAACAAACAGGCTATTCCAGGTAAAAGAGGCAGATGAAATATAAAGCTTTTGTGAAATAAAGGCAGGTGTACCACAAGGGTCCGTTCTGGGGCCTGTGTTATACACTCTATACACTGCAGATCTACCCATAGCACCTGGTGTTACTACTGCTACATACGCCGATGATACTGCAATCTTGGCTAGCGACAAAGACCCTGTCCGAGCGTCAGCCACCCTTCAACGTGGACTCGACCAAATAACTAAATGGCTCCAAAGATGGCGAATCAAAGCTAGTGCTACAAAGTCAATCCATGCAACCTTTACCCCAAAAAAGGAAAACTGCCCACCTGTGCAACCAGAAAATATCACTCCGCCACACAGTGCATCTTGATCGACACCTAACATGGAAGCAGCATATCAGGGCAAAAAGAGAGGAACTAAATTTGAAATACAAAGACCTGTACTGGCTAGTCGGACGAAACACTAAACTATCTATGGATAACAAGCTCCTGATATACAAGACAATACTGAAGCCAGTATGGATGTACTGTATTCAGCTCTGGGGAAGCGCATGTGACTCCAATGTATCCATGTTACAAAGACTGCAGAACATCATCCTACGCAATTTAGCTAACGTACCCTGGTATGTCACTAACGCAGAAATTTATAATTATCTGGAAGTGAACACGGCGAAAGAGGAAATACGACGTACCACTCAAAAATATATCAATCGCCTTGAAAACCACCCAAATGAATTAGCAGCAAAGTTTACCGACCGAAGCTATAATAAAAGACTGAAAAGAAAGGACATTCTCCAAATAGAATGACGCTCTTGAATCTGAAGGGAAGAGGTCCTCAGTGGAGGGCTCACCCATAACGCCATAAACCTTACCAACAAATCTGCTAATAGTGGAACTGATTGCAGATTAATATCACAAAAAAAAAATTGGATCTTGATGATTCAACTATTGCAGGCTCACCAGGAGGACGTTCTATCGACTCCTCGGTGGATCTGCCTGTGTTAGCTGATATGGGTGAGTGGCTAGAGCCCAGGCAGTCAGTCGATTCTGTTGTAGCCACTGAAGTGCCTGCGCGACAAGCTTCGGCCAGTGAAAGCAAAAGATAGATAGGTAGATAGACATTTATTTCCAAAAGGACAGAGTACAGACTCGCAGTCTAAACTCTGAGGCGCCACAAGGAAAAGATAAGTACGAACTACTCAAAAGCTGAGCCTAGGGCTATTACTCAAAAGCCCTGGTCTCAATGTGAGGTGGTAAGACCCCCTACTCCTCCGAAGCCGACGGTGAGCAGTGGAAGTGAAAATCCCAGCGTGCCGCCCAAAGCAAACGCTGGCAAACGCATTCGGAGGAGGAGTCTCCTAACCAGCCTACAAAGAGTGCTAGGCTGGCCCGTCAAGGCTAAAGCCTACGTTTAAGGAAACAGTGGAGGCTTCACGAGTGGGAATACTCAATAGCGAGCCCACGAGTGAAGACCAAATGAGGTTTACACACCGCTGCCTAAACCTCGCCATCGCCAGGGCCGAAAAAAGCACTTGCTCAAAATTCTTGGGGCTTTCCAAAAATGGCTGGATTCTTGTCACATGCGAGAATCATGAGAGAATATAGCCAGGAATGGCTGGAGAGTAAAATCTCAACCCTCAACCGTGGCCTGAAGCATCGCTTTCTTTTGTGCCAGAGAGCGAACTGCCGAAACCCACGATTTGCACCACCTTTGTGCCCAGTAGCGAAACAGAGAGCATAGACGAAGCTCTGCAGTTGCTCAGGGCACAGAATGAAGGGCTCAACACAGAGCATTGGAAGGTCCTCCTCAGTAGGAAAGAAGGGCGGCATGGTAGCCTTACCTTCTCCATAGATGATCCGTCTGCGGAGGCTCTTAAAGCGGCTGACTTCAGGGTTACTATTGGCTTTAAGAAGGTAATCCTCCAAGAAGTTTTGCGGAGGCTGTAAAAAGTTCCGATCAGCGGAAGCCAGCGAGTGTGCCGTTTTGATCTTGAATCATCTTTAAGGGATCAAATTATTACCTATAGGGATCCCAAGGCAACAGCCTGGGATGCATATGTAATCATGCTCAGGCGTAACCTTGACGACTTCCCTAAGAGTATTCGTACACCAGACGAGCTTGAACTTGCCGTTGCAATCCTCACGAGAGCAATCAAAAATGCCTTTGAGCAAAGCTGCCCGCTGAGGACAAAGCACTCTAAAAGGAAAGTATCCTCAATACAAACTCAAAACAATACAAAAAGGAAAGTACCAGGATCAAGAATAGGATCTAGAAGAATAGGATAAGGATCAAGAAGCTTCGAGATATGACCAGACGCTTATTCAACAAGGCTAAGAAATTTCAAGTATGGGATGCCTATAGGAAAGCCTTGACTGGATATAGTAAAGAAATTAGGAAGTCAAAGCGAGCAGCTTGGAGAAAGCTCTGGGAGGTGATTACACAAACGCCTCAAGGCGCTAGAATTCACAAACTGCTAGCTAAAGACAAACCTAATCAATTGGGGCTACTTAAGAGACCCAACGGTTCCTTTACGTCCACCGAAAA
The DNA here is from genome assembly GCA_905147385.1 of Limenitis camilla. Classification (NCBI taxonomy): domain Eukaryota; kingdom Metazoa; phylum Arthropoda; class Insecta; order Lepidoptera; family Nymphalidae; genus Limenitis; species Limenitis camilla. Next base: position 10,109,801 of record LR990240.1, read on the forward strand.
GGAGACTATAGAGTTACTAATAGAAACTCACTTTCCAGGGGCAAAACCAGCGACCGAAGGAGACACAGCGCCCATTCATCATAGGCCTCGAAATGAGGACTGTAAAGGGGCGGCCGAGCTAATTCAGCCAAAGGTCGTAAGATGGGCTATAAGGTCCTTTAAAACGGTATTAAGCCAATCCTGCTACAAAAAGGCTTAGACGTCCTGACTCCATATCTGGTAAAAATATATCAAACCAGCTATGCCTGGGGATATATACCAGAACAGTGGAACAGGGCTAGAGTACTTTTTATACCTGAGGCCGGTAGGAAGGACTACTCTCTGCCAAAATCCTTCAGACCTATTAGCCTCACTCCTTTTCTACTAAAGACCTTAGAAAACGTGCTGGATAGGTATATTAGGGATAAAGTCCTGATCTACAATCCTCTTCATCCAACCCAGTACGCCTACAGGAAGGGTAAATCCACTGAGACAGCTCTGGTACATCTAGTTGACAGAGCTGAAAAGGCACTGGAGGATAAGCAGATAGCACTATGCGCATTTTTGGACATAGAAGGAGCCTTTTATAACACCCCAACTGACACGCTTGTGAGGGGACTGCAAAATAAGATCCTAAACCCGACAACGGTCAGGTGGGTAAAGGCTATGCTATCCAAGCGTTAGGCGTAGGTAGCCCTTCATAGCACCTCGCTGACTGTCTCGACCACAAGAGGGTGCCTCTGGACTCTTGCGGTAGATCAACTATTGTACAGGCTAGCAGATCTCAATATCGACACTCTAGGGTACGCTGATGACCTAGTAGTGGTTGTGACAGGTTTCTGCCAAAGCACAATCTCAGCCTTGTTATAGAAAGCTCTTACCATAATAGACAAATGGTGCAAAGTGAATGAGTTGGCGGTCGGTTGGTGGAACGGTCACATTGACGGCATTACACAAAAGGCAAAAATAACCTTAGGTATATGTCATCGTATGGTTGGAAAATTTTGGGGACCCAATCCAAAATTGACCCTTTGGCTTTACACCGCTATTGTGAGGCCGATAATTGCATACGCCTCTATAGCTTGGTGCAGAAAAGGAAAGGCCCAGAGCCTATTTAGTGTACCTAGAAGCCTAGCTCGCCAAACCCTGTGGAATCAGTGCATAGTAAAATCTTTTGAACGCTGGAAAAGAAGAAGATAAGTTAAGATAAACAAGCAATTAAATTGTAGTAATGATGATGTTGAAAAGTAAAATATTTTTCGTTAAACCTAAATAAATACATGTGGTAAATTGCACATGTGCAAAGTCAGGGTGGTGATGGTTATTTATAAAAATAGAATAAAACTAGAACTCTACCTCTAATAAAGAACACGCTTTCAGTATAGCAACAATGGGCTCCGAAGTAAGTATAGGACTGCCTCGTACGGTCAAACACGACAGTCGAGTCAGTTTGGTCAGCGCATGCGCCCCGGTGTCGGTGAGGTGTCCCAGATAGGACAAGTCGAGTCGTTCGAGTAGCGGACATCCTGTACAAATCGCCATTACGCCTTCGTTGCTTACACCTACGAACATAATATGTTACATTATAATCACTTTTATGTATATTCATAACATCCCATTAATGGCCCACTGCTAAGCCAGGTCTTCTTCTCATTTCTGAGGGTTAGGCCATATTTTCTCACACAGTGCGAATCCTAAGTGCGATTGGTAGACTACACATATCAACAGAAAACATTATATTGAACTCTCTGGCATACAGGTTTTCTGAAGTGGTGGACTATGACTTACACATTATTCATTCTGAAGAGGAAACCTAGTTGAGTAGTGGGTTATTAACAGGTTGTGATGATGATGATGATTAGTATTCTTATTAATTCTAATCATTGGCCAACAACTTGTATCTGATTCTATAAAAAAATATATAAAATTCAAAATTAACTTACCAGAAGAAGACGTCTTTCTAGAACTACAGCTGGAAATATTTAATGATTCCAACTTTTGGCATGACTGCGAGATGGTCTTTAACACAACGTCGGTAATATAAATATTTCTGCTTAAATTTAGTATCTTCAACTCAGTTAAACCTGATAAGGCACTGCAAAATGCTTCACCTCCCATGGGTGTTAAACATTGCTCCATTGACACATATTCACTGAGAGAAAGCTCTTCTAATTTGGGTAGTTTTTTGAGTATGAGAGGTACAATTTTCCACATAGTTATAGGAGCAACGTCTAACTTCAGCGTTGTTAAAGTCGGTAAAGTGTCGATAGCCGCGCTCAGCACCGTCCCTTGCAGGCTGTAGCAATTATAGAACGCCAATGAAGAAAGCTTCGTTGGATTAGAACCAGTTAAAAACAACCCCGTCACATGTGTATTATTTGCAACTGCAAGACTTTCTAAGCATGAGTTATTTTTTACTAAATGTACTAAACTTGAATCAGTTAGCTGAAAAATAAAAATATATTTAAGTTTGTTGTACGCAACAATTGTAATTAAATATTGTCTAATTATGTGAAAATTCAAATACCTTATTACATGACACAAAAGAGAGACTCTTTAGGTTCTTGCATCCATAGATCAATGGATTCCAATTCTTCGTATGCATTCCGACCACCTTAAAATATTAACAAAGGGATAGTTCACTATTAGTTATGTTAGGTAGAAAGATATTTGTGAATGTTAAGCATCTTGTAAATAAAAATATCATAATTCATTTTTCAAAACACTTGCTCGTAAAGTGGTGTTTTATTTCACTGTTTTTGTGAATGTAAACAGCTCCATAACACACACGTGCTTTTTACATTACGAATGTTTGTTTATATGGTTGTTTCTTTGTATGTGTGTAGTGACTGTATATACATAATATATATTTACATAATATGCAGGTATAGATGTATATATTTTTATGTAGGGATAGATTACTCAACCTATGACGGCACCGACGCGTCTACTATATGAGAAAATAATAAGTGGATCATGCGTCGTCGTGGATTGAACTGTCTACACGTATGTTTGTTTATATAGTTATTATATGTATGTATAGATCGTTCAATTCGTGACGACGCACGTCACGTCTACTGCATGTCATAATAATAGCCGAGCCATGCGACGCCGTGGTATAAACTATCTATAAATATGTTTGTCATATGGTTGTTTCTGTAAGTTTGTATATTTCAGTAAATCACCGATGTTTTTTCCTCGAAATTGTGTTGAAAAACGTCGTATGTACTATCAAAGATATTTGTAACTAAGTTCAAAAAGAAGCAATATACATTTGCAACTTTCCAAGCCAAATATAAGACATCTTTACTTTTAGCAAATGTCTGACAATATTTTTATAGTCCTTGAAATAAGCATATTTAACAAATCAATGATATAATAACAATGATATAAAAACATTAGAACTGCTGATAAAAACTTTTTAATTATGAGTTACTATACAATTTATTTTTGTTATAATTTTGCTACATATACTTAAGGATAAACAATCCACTTTTCAGACATTTTCTGTACAATGACAATGTACAATTTTATAACATTTTTTAACTATTTTGTAATATATTTGTTATTATAACTTTATTTTGCTGACACAATAAACGCAATAAGTGATATCTTTTGTAGTTGTAAATGATTAAGTAATAAAAATAAAATATTTGAATTTATTGAAATAAGGTTTTATGTGAGAGTGGCATTAAATGAATGAATGTATACCTTCAGCTCCTCCAGCAAGGGGCAGAATTTTCCCACAGTGTGCGCGGTGCGGTCATTGAGCGCCGACCAGTAGTGGTCTATGTGGAGTCGTAGCAGCATCCCTCCCAGCCTCTGCAGCACTCGCCGCAGCACCGCCGTCGTCAACGTCACTGGCACATGTTGCCACCACGATGTTTTGAACATTCTAATACCTGGAATTATTTTATAACTTTGTTATTTTTGATCTCACATGTAATAAGGATATAAAAAGGTTGAGAAATTATTCACATAACAAGTGCCAAATCCTTAACATTATACATATATATCACTGTGGAATTGTCAACACCGTTACATTACAATGTATCTCACGATACTGCAAACTGTCGATAGATCCATAACATACCGCTGTCATAAGGCTCCTTGATTGGTCGGTCTTACAGTAGGCTGTTCTGTGTCCACTGAGTTATGTCCCAATAATTTTATTTTGTTCATGAGATAATTCTTTAATATACAAGCAACTTATATTCTCAAATGAAAAAAATGTCCCAACTTACCCTGCAAGTATTCTTGAACCATACTTTGCCATTGCTTACTAACTCGTTCAGATCTAATCAGGTCTCTTATAGGTACATAGCTCAATACATGCGTTAAACAATCCCTATTTAATATATCCATTATGTTAAAAGGTTCATCACTTTCTGCTTCAGGCACTTCATTCTAAAAAAATATTTTATTTTATTATGATGGTAAATATATTGAAAATATGAATACAAAAATACACTCAGTTACCTCACTATTAGTTTCATTTTCTGTTTCAACTGTTTCTGATATATCAGCTGCACTACCTTAAATTAAAATTAAATTAAATCCAAAAATTAATTTAAAAATAAATGCTTTTTTAAAATTGGTTAATAAACTTTGAAGTAGCACTTTACTTTTGGTTCACATAGACTTTTAAAATTGCTTTTAAAGGAGTTGCTGTAATGAGGACATTGGTGACATAACATGATCAAATATCACTAAAAACAAAAACATCAACTATAGTAATGTTCGTTAAGGAAAAATAAATATTTAGTTTTTACCGGTTTGCTCTTCAGTAACGCATGCTTGGGTATTGCTGCCTTCTTCCCTACGACAATTTGGTTTCCAATTAACCTTTCCATCAGCATCTTCATAAGGTTGGTGCCAACTGTCTGCTGGTGATATCCTGAGATTTCTACCTCTTAGTGTTAGCTCATGAAGTGGAGCTAGAAGAGCCCTGTCAAAAGTATTAATTTGTTTTTACCATTTTCTTATGTTATCTAATCATGTAAAGGTATGTTATCATTTATGTTGCAAAATAATTAGAAATTAAAAAAGAATTCTTTGACTTTTTTTGAAGTCAGCCAAATTTTTGTTGCAATATTGAAGATTTTAGAATATACATTACAGTATTTTAGATCCCTTATACATAAAAATATAGATTCCATAATTCAATAGTTACAAGTTTCTAATTTTGGAACAATAGTTTCCTATCTATAAACTTTCTTCTATATTAATCTACTTACTTATGAGCATCAGCTGGATTAGTAAAAGTAACAAAGGCATAAGTTGGAGTTGGTGATTTGGTTGGTCCTTTTTCACCCATTCTCAACCAGCAGCTTTTGATAAACCCATACTGTGCAAACACTCCAAACAGTTCTGTTCTTGATGTCTATAACAAAGCATATTATTTTTCTTTATTTATTTTTAAGTATCCAGAACAGCTGTCAGGGTTGCATTTCACAAATCAATACCATGTGTTAATAATAACCCTTACAGCTTTGCATTTATCACAAACAATATTATAAAGTATACCTTCGGTGGTAGATTTGATACATATAACTTCCTGATAGGTATTCCATCTTCAGTATGCGTTGGAACACTTCTTAAACCAAATGCTGATATATCCAGATTTGAACTTAAAGCATCTGTAAATAGAAAATAACAACAAATTTCATTACGCTACAAATCATGGGCACATATAGAATAAGTAAGCGAAAATACATACACAATTCACGATGGACTAAGTGAAATACATCAGGATTAAATAATCCATCATCTTCATCGTCGAAATACATGACCTAAACAAATATTTTATGGCAGTGACAACTTTAACGAATATTACAGCTAATATTTAAACATTATAATCTAATATTGCTTTGAAACACGAACAATTTTGTATAAATATTAAACAAAAAATTGATGTTCGCAAATGCAATCAACATACAACGGTCGTGATTTTTTTTATTTAATGTTGCCACAACACAAATCACATGTGCCACAAAGCACAACTAAATCCAATCAATCGAATTGAATCTACCGAATCGAACAATAACAAACTTTTAGACAGACGAGTTAGTAATTAATATTATTTTATTTTTAATTTTAATAAGATTAACATGAAAGCTTCCCCCAAATGGTTTTAAGTCATCATGTCAAGTTTGTATTTATAAAGCTTACTAAAATAAAACGTTAAACTAACTTTTATACATTTTATATTTTTGTTGCTCTGTTATTGTGTTGTTGTAGATCTGAATTAATATTTTATTCCTCCTATTGTGATATATCTCAAATGGAAAGTCAAGCAGTATTCTAGTACAACCGGCCAATCTTCTTTGTTTTGCTCCATATAGTACGTAACGTTGGCGAACTTTTGCATACATGTGCAATGTTCATTATACTTGCATATAATTCTAAATTTCTATCACTTATTGTTGATCTTGTCTGTAACTATTATATTTAGTTTTATAGTTTTAGGTTGTCCCAGTATAATAGAATCCATCAACATTTTTTCATAATCTCTTAGCAAAATTTACCGCGCAGTCTCCTCCGTGTTTATTATACGTGACACTGGCATATGCACATTCAAGCCATATAGATATTAAAAGAAAAAAAAAGTATATGTATCAGTATCTCTAGTTAATCTGTGATACCTATGTATCGTCTTTGATACCATATCTTTGATACCTGTAACTGTGTTACCAGAAGGTTACTTTTGTAACCTTTTAGGTGATTTTTTTACTCCGTTGGTTACTTTTAGGTTACACTAGTGAAATGGTTACTTTAAGGTGATATTTCGGAATTTGTAGAATAATTGTTTTAATAAATTCTCACATATAAAACGTGAAAGGGAAAGCTACATTAAATTTTTATGTTGGCAAGCTTCCTTTGCGTTTGCTCACAATTAAAAGAGAGTCGTTAAAAAATCAAATTAAAAAAAAGCGGTAGATACGATTTACGAGAACAATACGTCGTACTCGTTTACTAAACCAACACGTCTTGTAAAGTCAAAGTCAAAGTCAAAATTTTTTATTCAATGTTGGAATTTACATTCTCTTATTGAACGTCGGAATCTACCACCCTTTCGGAAACGACCTAACCCAGACCTGAGAAGAATGGGCGCAAGAAAGATCTGTATCTTTCTTACTCACTCGATCAAATCGAATTCTGATAAATTCATTCGTTTGTTGCCGTTGCTCGTCGTATCATTTCGTTAATTTGTGTTCACTGTTTTGGTTGTATTGTATTGTATCAGAGATAACATAATTTCCTACCTATTAGTGTACGTCTACTTAGTAGTTACTACGCATGTGTGTGCCTGACTTTGTACCTTTTCTATAATGAGGACTAATAACAATCCCATGGGTTTTGCAGTTGTAGCCAACTCATTAGAGAATAAAATTGATAAATGAATTGAAATGCAAATTTAGTATGTATCAATATTATATGGATAATAAATAAGTATAAATATTCAGATAAGTACTGATTTGAAATTCATTTGAAAAAAAAAACGAAAGGTTATTTTTTACACTAAAAGGTTACTTTTGTAAATATTTCAGGTAACTTTTGCAAATACCGAGCTGGCAACACTGACCTGTAACCATAGATATTCTTTTATTACAATCAAGATGATATTGATTACAATCATTCAAACGATACATCAGTAATTTTTTATATATCATCTTTGAAGTGATTTACGCTTTTAATTTTAATCAACTTTGATTTGATGATTGTCTTATTACTGCTTATAACGTTCTAATGACTTTGTTTTAAAGTTATGAAACTAAGTTTTTTCACGAATAAAAAATGAATATCATTTTACAAATGATACTTAACTGAAATTTTGTTAGATAGTGCCAGAAACTATTCAGATTTTCATCAAACAACATATATACTGATATTACTAAATTGTTAAACTTACCAAATACAAATTAATTTTAATACACCTTAAGAAGACGTTTAAATCCAGAGCAAACAATGGGTGATGTGAAAAAAAGAAATAAGAGTAAAATTAGGAATGAAATTAATATCAAACCTGACGAAAATTTAAAAGACACAGCAGAAAAAGTGTGAGTAAATTTAATCATGAAATTGTTATGAGAATTTTACAATGTTTACATTTTATTATATTAACTTTATTTTCAGATCTCCTAATAGAGGTTTTAAAATTATGTTATCTCGGATAGTGGTAATAACCGGTTTGTTCATAGTAGTATGGTTTACATCAAAAGAAAGTCTGAAAACATTCGCAAAACAGTCTGAAATGATACCGGGAAAAGGTTTAATAGTAGACTGTTCACCTGAATATACCAAGGAAATGATTAAGTATGAAGGATGCATTCCAAGGGATTGTAAGAGATTTGTTACTGATAAGGTGGTATCTGCGAGAGAAGTAGAAGAATTACTGAAAGTAGCACAAAAAGGTTTAAAATATGGAGGATCTTTTGGAGGAGCCTCCATATTAGACCTACATAGTGGTGCATTATCAAAAGGACAACATTTCGTAAATATATATAAACTAAAACAAACAAAAAATGCATTTACTGAGGATGACTTTAATGTTTTCAGAGTATGTTGTTCTAAGACTAAATTACAATATAATCATTTATTAATATTAAAACGTAGCTAATTTGTAATTATTTCTAGGTAGTAAAGGAAAAAATCAGATATACCATTGCTCATCATTTTGGAGTACAACCTGATAAAATATATCTAACACATCCAACATTTTTCTCTGAAATAACGTCCAAAAAAGCATTCACAGTCCACGATGAATATTGGCATCCGCATGTTGATAAAGTAATATTATTTCTTTGTTTATTAATTATAATTTTTTGATAGAAATAACAAAAACATTTGTCTTTACAGGAAACCTACAAATCATTTCACTATACAACATTACTTTACCTAGGAGATTATAATATTGACTTCAAGGGAGGAAGATTTATATTTATTGATAAGAAATTCAATAGCACCATTGAACCAAGAAAAGGAAGACTTAGTATGTTCACAAGTGGTGGTGAGAATCCCCATTATGTAGAAAAAGTCACATCTGGAGTGAGATATGCTGCAACTATTTCTTTTACCTGTGATAAAAATTTTGCAATTGAAGATCCCAGTATTGATAAGTATGAAGATTAAAATGCATTTCATTCACTTTAAAAAAACTCTTAGATTCACCCCTTGGTGGTCAGAGATCTGTTGGGGCTGGCTTGTGACCACCAGCATGCAAATTCAAATGTCAAGGTCTTTGATGCATTCAAGTCGAGCCACATGAGGGCCAGACTTATCCCTCCCCCTAACCATTACGTTAATGCTTAGGTTCTAGTGATTTCTGGGTTCTCGTTCAGGATCCATTGCTCACTCTATCTTCGAGGTGGCAACTCATAGGCAAAACAAAAGTTACTCTTGTATTGCCAATGTCCATGGGCGACGGTGGCCACTTACCATCAGGTGGGCCGTCTGCTAGTTTGCACAATTAACTGCAATAAAAAAATTATTATGAAATTACTTTAATGTTTTGCTGTGACTGTAGTAAGGTTCAAAATTTTGTAGAAAGACGATAAAATACTAAAATAGCAGTATTATGTATTGTATAATATAATAAACATTGTATTGTATAGTTAATTTAGTCACAATAAAATTTAAAGAGCAAGAATAAATTATAATATATAATAAAAAAAATAAATGTATAGTTTTTGCTCTATATATATTTGTAGTGGGGATTGTAAATAATAATATTCATTGTAGATTTGACTACTACTATTAGACATTAGTGTTTCATTTTTAAAAAATGGAGATTGTTTATGTGTTCATAGTCAGAACACATCGTCATATCTAAGCCAAATAAAGTGTTTAAACTCTCAGGTTCTTATTTTATTACTATAGAATAAAATCAAATATGAAAATTATTTTAAGTGTAAAAAATGATTTAGTAGTAAGTTTAGGAATCGTGGTAAACATTCCTAGCAACTCTGATTTGCGTAACGTCAAAGTCAAACTGAGACGTAAAAAAAAACAAAACAAAAATCAATCGATCCGTGACGCGAGTCTGTCATATTGTTTAGTTCAAAAAACAAAATACAAATAGAAAAAAAACATGTCTCAAACAATTTAGTTTATATTATTTTATTAAATTTTTGTGTATTATTAACTTTTACTTAAATTTGAGTGCAAGTTCCGTTGGTTCTTTCCTTCATTGATATATTTGCGTAGTTATTTCATTTTGCGTCTTATTATCGCAGTATATAGACTTATAAAAATGGATGGCCCTATTGAACATAGTGACTCCGATTCAGGAGATAGTTGGACAATACTTGAAAATTCCGCTTACGCTGATGATGCACCGGATTTTTCCGAAATAACATTGGAAAGGTGATTTCAGTATTGATTTGCTAGACATTTTGTTTTACAAATTAACCTTGACCTTAGCGTGATTCTGTATGCAATATAAAAGGTTTAGGCAATTGTAAAAGTACTAATTGAGATTTAATGGTTCTGAGAATTAATGGTTTTCAAAATTACTTTCTCTTTGTCCATTAATTCTGACCAATTTGGATGGAAGCCAAAATTAATATTCTTTTGTGATGGAATTACTAAAACAGCCAGTCATCATATCATACATTTTTATTAAATGTTTATCCATATAGATATTGTTTGGCACTTTTTAAGAATATTAGACCCCTTCCTTATTCATTATTATATACCATTCTAAGTGTATTTCTTTAAATCTGCTTTTGTAGGAAATTCATAGTTGTTGAGAAATGAATATAAAATTAGAAAAAACCAATTTGAAACAATTCAAAGGTATTTTGCAGAAGCAAATTATAAAAAAAAGATTTATACTTTTTGAGATATACATTTTTTGATTTAGCAGTTGAAACATTAAAGTAACATTTGTTTTAGCCCTGCAGCAGAAAAACATGAAAAAGATGAAGATACAGATGGAATATCCGTTATAAGTGATAGTGAGCCGGATTCACATTCACCATTTCAAATTAATTATGAAACAGTTTTTGATACAAGCCGTCCACCTGAACATGATACTGCCCAGTATATATCTGTAAATCCACATTTATCCAATCTACAAACTGATACAAAATCTGTTAGAGATGATGATTTACTTGGAGATAATAAACAAAAAAATAAAACATATGTACATAGACGTAATAAAAGATTGAGTACTGTGCTAAATATTGTTGTAATGGCAAGTGTTATCACAGCAGCAGGTGTTGCCATTGGTCATATGTGGGGTGCAAAAACAGATTGTACTCTGCACAATACACCTGGTGTGAATAAAATTCTCTCCAATCTTTATAGATTACAAGAAGAAAATGCTTACCTGAGAGAAAAATTAAGGGAGATAACAGTTTTGACCAATTATCAGGCACAAATAAAACAAAATAAGTGCAAAAGGGTGTTTGAAGAATCATTACACAGTAACAACAACAAACCAACAACCTGTGTTGATGATCTAAAATTACCAAAAAACCTACTCCTTTCTCAGTCACATGAAAAACATTTTGGGTCCAATGTTGACAAATTGGAAGATACTTATCAAGAAAATAGAAGCTGGATAGATGAATCCATCAAAAGACTGAAACTTGATAAACCCCTGGAAAAAATAACAAACCCATCCAAGTCTAACTTAGCAAGACCTAAACGAAGTCACAAGCTTAAATATTCTGCTAATGTGATACCAGAGATTGAGGAAAATCCTAATGATAATATTGTAAAAATGGCTGATGATATACAGAATACACCAGGATATTCTAATTTGCTGAAATCTAGCATTGAGGATGAAAAAGACTTGCACAGTAAAAAACAAAAAAGAGGCAATGAAATAAATAAACAAGATAATAAGTTTAGATCTAATAAGAAGTTCAATAAAAGAGACAGTGATAAGCTATTCATGGCCCATCGAGATGCTACCAAACCTGTAAATTCAAAAGTAGAATTTGATCTGGATAAACATTTATCTTTTGAAATCCAAGGCAGAATTGATAAGAAATTAAATAAAAAGAACAGTGATAGAATAAAATACATTCAAATAGACTCAGATATCAAATTTTTTGATGAAAATGATATAAAAGAGAGTAAAAAATTTAATAAAAGAGATAGAAACGAATTGTTTCAAGCTGAAACAGATTTAGACAAACCTGTAAATTCACAAAGAGAATTTAGCCCAGATAAAGATTTTTCCTTTAAAATCCATGGAAGAAATGACAAGAGATTTAATAAAAGGGATAGAGATATAATATTAGACACTCAAATCGACTCAGATATTGAGTTTTTCAAAGCAAATAATATGAATGAATATGAAGAATCCACTAAAATAGACCCTCAAATAGAGTTTCATTCAGACACTGAATTCTTTAATGACTACAATATAAAAGAGGATAAAAGAGACAATCCTGGTAGTTCATTTAAACATGATGGTAAAATATTTACTCAGAAAGATAATAAAAATGGTAAAACAAATGACAATGATACTAAAGATAAGAAATTTTTCAAAAGAGATGATACAAAAGTTTTTGCTTTAAAAGAAGAAACTGATAAAAGCAAACTAAAAGAAAGATTTGGAAGAGAAACTGATTCATTTATTGGTGATAATGTAAAGGACAACAGATATATGGGACAAAAGCCTAAACAGAACAAGAAAAAAAATGACCGTTCCAAGACACATAAGAAAGACAAAAGAAGGAACAAATATGAACAATGGGAAATGAAAGGAGGACTTTTGAAAGATTATGATGACATTTCTTTTGCTTCATCTCAAGATAGTGGGTTTTTGGTAAAAGATAATTTTATGGGTGGGGTCGAGAATGATTTTGTTATTGTCCCTAATAACTTTGATCAGTACACTGAAGAACAAGATGATGATGATGATAAAATAGGATGTTATCAAAATATAAAAGATAGTAAAGAAAATGTACATTGGCTGGACAAACGCGCCATTTCTCGCAAGGAAGCAAGAAGACAGTTGGAGAAAGAGCTATTTGATAGGAATGTAAACACAGCTGGATGGCATTTTCGACGAATGCGCAAAAGAGAACAATGTCGAGCTAAAGGTGATAACAGCACTTACCGTAAATCATCAAAACGTTTCAAGAATTTTAAAACAAAACAGTAAATGAGGCAACAATGCTTTTTAAGGATTTAAAATTCTTTAAATAAACAATATTAATTAGTATTATATAATACTTAGTGTAAAAGATAAAATCTTGGTTTCCTCCCAAAAATGATTGGGATTTATTCTTAAAAATTTACTTAGGAGGGGCCATTCATATATAATTCAACTACCATAAAGAGGTTTGTTTAAGAAATAACGACGACAATATGCGATACTTGAATGGCCTCGAAAACTTATAGCTGTGATTTTATTTAAGGACTCATTATATTGCACAATTGCAATACTTCTTATTATTTTTCCTGACCATTATACAAATTGTTCTCATTAAAATAATGATTGCATACTAATTATTAATGACTCTTTAATTGATAAAATATATAATATAGTTGATGGATGTGCATTTTAAAACTTACAACTTAAAACTTAACAAGAAATAAAAGATAATTGTCAATGGAATAGTTTATTCACTTTTATCTGTTTACACTTGACCTATGGATCCAGTGATATTATTTACTTTAAGTATTCAAAATTTGTAATTATTACTTCAATAAATACATGATAATTACTGTATTTTTTTCGTAATGTACGCTAATCGTCTGCAATAGCTCCACTGAATACTAAATTAATAGCTGCGTTTACGTCACCTGAAAACCATAATAATAATTTAAATAAATAACATTTTAAACTACACTAATCTAATATGAGAATGTTTGGACGTGTGTGGGGTGAACGGATTTCAATATACTAAGATTTTCAATAACTCACCTGAGCATATGCGTAACGCTCGTACATTAAGCGCATCGTCCAAGAGCCCCATCTCGTGCATATGCTGCAACTGGGTAGTGAACTCCTCATCCCTCGCCACAGGGCTTTGAGATGATGATGCTATAAAAAAGTAAAACTGTCAATTTATATTACACTCTCATATATATATATGATCATAGATGTATGGGTTATTTTAATATAAAGAACATATGACAGTGTAATATCTACATTTGTCTATGATCATAGATAAAGGATCCTATTTGAAAACTAGCGTACAAGTAGGATCATATCCGTCATGCGTGATTGGTGCCACCTTTGATAATAGTATGGGAGCCCAAGAGGGAATTTTATGGATTAACTCGAGCGCGTCTGATTATGGTAAGGTGGGTTAATTGCATGATAGAATGCGTGTCTTTTGAAAATCTGACGATTTGGGCGAAGCGGACCTCGGATGAGCTCGCACCATCATCACACCGCTTTCCGACGTCATAACATCATCACAGATAATCACAAAACAACGCATTCATGTCATTTTATGTATGTATGTATCACTTAATATCCCCTCTGAATATCTGACGGCACTTGAATACATTTTTTTTCTACCCTTCTAGATGGCCACCCCCACAACTCAAGTCAGTAGATGAACATGCCGTCACATCAGTGACAAGTCGGACCATCTTAACTTCATCAATATCTGACTTCTGGCTTATTATCTTCATGTAATTTTTTAACTTTACAATTTTTGAATAGCTATAGATGTTTTACGGAACATTAAAATGGGAAACGTAATATAACCATTTATTCTCACCATCATCTAATCTACAAAATGTTATATGTCCCTAAGACGCTCGAGTAAATCCCCATTTAGCATCATGGCCTCCCCTACTATAATACATAGTTAAACACGACTGCTCCGAATGGATTCGGAGATATGTTTTGTAAGAGTTGTTATCTTCCAATCTAAGTTCTTCAAGTAAGGTGTTATGGACCCCTCTCACAAGGACACGGCTGAATCGTTATCCATCTTGATATGACGTTTATATGATCATATGTACAGATATGACATCATATATATATGATAGTGTAATATTAGCCTCGGTGAAATCAATGATTGTGTTTTATCAGTCCTTGTGGTAACTGGTAGATAACATTTATTTATGTTATCTGTACTGTATGTATTGCACAATGTTGATTTTGTACTTAAATTGTCAACTAGATTATTATTATAAACATCTGTCTATGGACCGTTAATTCTGTACAGGACTGTTTATTTAGTTCAGGGTCATCTTGACGACCCGCAGTTTTTAAAATATTGATTTAATTGTTTTTTTTCTTCCTTATGGCTCTCAATACTGCTAGTAGTTCTCGGTAATTTTGCCAATGACGACGTAAAGTGTTGTCAAGTTTGAGGAGGAGAACATTTTACCCATAAGACATCACAATTTACGCCACAGACACAATAAATCTAAATCCTCTTTCAACATAAAATTATCTATTATATATATATAAAAGGAGAAGCTGACAGACTGACATGTCAACGCAGGGCCTAAACTATAACGGTTAGAACTTGAAATTTTGCACAGGCGTGCCTTTTTTAACGTAGGGAGCACTAAGAAAGGATTTTTGAGCCTAATGGGGTAAAATGAGGGTGTAAAGTTAGTATGAAACTTTGCCGTTTTTGAAGTTATTCAAATGAAATTCAGTATGAAACACGTGGAAAATATATTTTCGAAAATCATCCTAAAAGGGGAGTGCAAAGTGAGTATCAAAGTTCTCTGATTTTCAGAATTATTTCATCAAAATGTTGTATTTTTATTACGTAGGGGAGCAGTAAGAAAAGGAATTTTGAAAATTCACCCCCTAAGGGGATAAAACGGGGGTGCAGTTGATATGAAACTTTGTCGTTTTTTAAGTTATTTGAGTAGGTTTCAATACTCTTCAGCGATACGAGAGCGAGTAGGCTAGTTTCTAATATGATGAATGTTAATATTATTTAAAATTGTTGTAAACAATGTATTGTATTTTTTTTTAAAAAGATTACTAGCAATCACATACTACTAGTATTCCCTTTACCCCTCCAACTAAGCTAAATGCTTGTGTCAGGAGTGGGCCACGCCAGTAGTCCAATGTCCGGGATTTGAACCCACGACTTATCGATCGTGAGTCCAACGCCCGAACCACTGAGCTACTGACGCTTATTGCTGGCACTACTAACAAAAATAATAATAACTATAAATATTATGGTTTAGTATAATGAATGTAACCTGCAGTACTCTGGTCCATGGGGGTGCCGACTGGATTGGCGCGGTTGAGCGCTTCGGTGATGGCCTCACTGAACATCTCCGCCGTGATGGCGCCGCGACCGCTCGTGCCGCTTCCGGTGCCACCTAATAATAGGATCACAATAGGCATTATTATAATGAAAAACTATTCTACAATAAAAGTTGTACTATAATGGTCTACTACTGTTAAAACATATATAAGTATAAGATAATCGGGTTTTGTTTTGTTTTAGAAAAAACGAAATGACTTTCCAAACAACCCTATATTTTCTATCATGGTATTTTATTAAGGGGTTAGGGGTAGTCAGAGACATAATAATTTTCAGTATTTTTTTTTGCCATTAAATCATTTTATTTTATTAAATTAAGAAAATGGCATCTTTACACAAGGTTTTGACTTGAAATATTTTATATTTGTTCAATTGATTTTAGATGAATCTCTAAGAACTTATGATGGTCACCGCAAGGACGTTCTGGTGGAAATGGGTCAAAACAAACAGCTACGTTTTTTTCAAATTTTCATGACTTCAAGTCAAAATACTGTGCAATGATGCCATATTATTAATAAAATAAAATGATATCATGGCAAAAAAAAATATCATTTTTTCGTCTCAGACTACCCCTAACCCCTTATCCAAAATCCCAGGATCAAAAATACAATTCAAATTTGAATTTAATATATACAAATTTGGTTTCTGTATTCAATCCATCAATCTGATTATTAAATTCATATTCACATGGTATTTCTTTAATTTTATTTTGTACAAACCGCGGGGATTTTCGATAATTCACACATATCATTATAAATTAAAGCCGCTATGTGTTTTTTGATGTGTAAGGTATATTTATTGTAAAGTTTCATCAAAATCCATTCAGTAGTTTTTGCATGAAAGAAAAAAAAAACTTTCGCGTTTATAATATTAGTAGGATGGATGTATAAATAAAGAGGGTGAAAAATGAGTATAAACAAATACATACTGGAAGGTGCATTAACAGTTGAGTTGACTGAGGAAGTGGCAGCTTGAAGCAACCTGAGGAGCCCATCCGGGGTCCGAGTACGCCTGCCGGGTGTTATAGCTGCCTCCGTTGCGCTCTGACGTAAAAACAGTTAGTGAGTCATATATGTGACTAGTTAAAACTACTGTTAATTCAGTTTATTACACACCTGCAATGCCGCAGCAAACTGTTCTTGTGTAATGGGAGTTCTATTTTCACCGTCTTCAGTCTCTTCTTCTTCAACATCCTCGTCTTCAGAGAGTGCTTCTAATGAGTATGCAAAACCGGATGTTGGAGCTTTATAAAAAAAATATAGAATGTGAGAATTTCATAATTTAATAATTAACAAATATAACATATGTTTAGAAAATCCTTTCTCATCCAGTGATACACTCACTCACTCACAAATACACTCGGTGTTATATATATTTATTTACTTATTTTTACTAGCAGTATGGATAACATAGAAATATTTGGGTTAGGCGGCCACTTTAATATCTATTTTATCCCAAAAAACCTATATTTTAAAGAAAAACAGTATTTACATTATATATTTTGTATTTAAAAAAAGCAATTTAGATTTCCCTCGAAAACGCTGAATAGTGTCATGGCGTCTTGAATGACGTCGTGGTCTGAGAAGTAACCTGCTCTGGGTGCGTTCCACTAAGCGATCTCAACGCCCCAAACGCTCATTTAGCCGTTCCACTTGACGATCGCGGGCGTTGTGGTCGCGGCAACAACGTCATTAATGATGTCATGAGTTGTGCTCACTCGAAGCTCACGACGATCCATGTCAAATCGTGGGTCGTTGTGAGCGTTGCAAATATAGTGATCTGTGGTTGCAAAATTTACGATGTAAATAACTTTGTTTGATACGGATGTACGTGAATTTTTCTGCAGCACATATTTATATAAAATTAATTTTAGTTTTAATTAAATTATAAATATAAAAAAATCAATCAATTGAAAATATGAATAAATTGATTTAACCAATAATTATAAACTTAAGCTATTGATTTATAACTCGCCATTTGAATTATTTACGTTACCGCTCAAAACGCTCAATTACCCGTTCCACTTGGGTTAACGATCGTAACGCTCGCGGACAAGTGGAACGGGAAAAACTGCGGTCTTGAGCGTGGGCGTTGAGATCGCTTAGTGGAACGCAGGGTCCGTTGTATGAACAACAATGATGTTTTTGCGTGGCGTGACGTAACACTTTCTGATCGGTGTTCGCTGACAGGTGGCTTAAAGCCTATTTCTTTCGAATTTATTTTTTTAAAATATTAAGAAATAATCTGGAATTTTCTTATCTACGACTCTTAATTTATAATTCGAAACCATAAACCAAGTAATTTGTTATCAGTAGACACAAGTCTATTATCAAACTGATGGTAATCATTATAAAACAACAACTTTAAAGTATTCTATAATTGATTTGAAAAAAAACTAAATAAAAATAATAGCAGCTCCATTAATTGAAAATACAGTACAAGACTTACCAGATTCTGTAGTATTTGTGCTTGAGCGTGATCTAACCAAACGCATTAAATGCCTCAAAGCATTAGGCAAATCTGGGTGGGCCTCTGCCCCACGACGCATTGTTTGTAAATTGGCCCCAAGAGCAGCAAGAAGTTCTACTTCATGTAGAATGGATAGTGTCATACAATCCTCTACTAATGATGGTGCATGGTCTATTATTTCTGCCATGGCCGATTCATCATTTAACAACTGTAAACAAAAAGTATCAATATAAAGTTAATGATAAGAAATTAAAACACTGTATATGTGTAAGTAACCAAATGCTAATGTAAAGTATTTCCTCTATTTTGATTCATGACTCCTAACATCATAACATAGATTAAGGAATAATTTGGTTATCACGTCATTTACAACCATGACCAAACCATTACCAGCATCCTTTTCTCATCTCTCGCGGCGGGAGCATGTATGGGCAATGCTTCGTATATCGTTACGTATTATCAGCAGTTTACGTCAATGTGAGATACACACATAGTGGTTCGCGTTGCTCATTACCAGTATAGTATAAGTGTAGCCAATAAAGTAATTGAACCAAATTAATAATAATAATAAGTCTTTTTCAGTATTGGTTAGTAAGCTTCTTAAATATATAGTTAGTGTTAGGGTTATGTATGCTATTTCTATTTGTTTATTTAATATGGATCCCTCTTAGAGTGTACGCCTCCTCCAACTCTCCATTTTTGCTTGTCTTTCCCTGCAGTTTCTTTCGGCTTTCCCACTTTCCTTTTGCCAATAGGGCCTCTCCATTTGGTTGCCAATGTTGTCTATCTATTGGCTTAATATCGAGCGATACATCCTGCCCATCGCCATTTTAATTTGAGGGATTGAGTTAATGCGTCTTGTAACTTTGTTTTTTTTCTTATAGACGTACTCTTCATTTTTTGTATCTTTTTTATGTTAAAAAAAAATTAACCCAAATTACAGCGGCCTTATTACTATCTCTGTATGAACTCCGTACAATATAGTGTTTTATTTATAAAAGAAATTACTTTATTTTTAATTTAAATATGAAATTCACATTTTTCAGAAATTATCACAAATTCCACAAAATCAAATATCAAGAATACAAATAATATGTAATATTGGTGATTTGACATTTAACCCCTTAACTGGGGAATTCCCTTTTGAATTACGTATCATATAACAGGTGCAAGCTTATATGTCGTATTCAAATTGTTTACGTTTGACGTATTTATATGTCCCACTTAGTTAACAGGTTAAACATTTTTTTGATTTTGCTGTAGTCACATCAGTGCTGCCAACTTAGCGCGTTCAGCGCCAAATCTAGCGCTTTTTTTGGCCTAAAGCGCGTTTTAGCGCTTAGCGCTAAATCTGGCGTCATTTAATATCGATATTTTATAGTATTCATTATCATCACCCATTAATGGCCCACTGCTGAGCCGGGTCTCCTCCTCATTCTGATTAGGCCATAGCCCACCGCACTGGCCAAGTGTGGGTTGGCAGACTTCACACACTTTTGAGAACATCGAGAAATCTCAGAAGTGCAGATTTCATCACCATGTTTTCTTTCACCGTTAAAGCAAATGATATTTATTTATTGCTTAAAACACATATAACTCAGAAATATCAAAGTGTGTGGCCAGGATGGAACTTGGACCTACCGAGTAGGTCCTACATCAACATATTAACCACTGGGCTATCACTGCGCGTATCACACCTTTTTAGTATTAATATTTAAAAAACCTAACAGTAGGTACCTACCTTTTTTTTTACATTTAATTTGTTATTCAATTAGAATTTCACAAATAAAATTTTATATATTATTCAATTTTTGTAGGTTAGTTAGTTTTACCTACATACTTAATTATTTTAACAAAATCATGATAAATCTCTTCATCACTGATTCGCCCCAATTGGAACATATATTATATCGTATTGTATGTGCCACTTAGCATGTTCTAGTGCATTTTTGATGCGCTGAAAGCGAGTTTTTGCCAAAAGGAATTGGCAGCATCAGCATTTGACTTAAACTAATATCTCTTAGATATAAATACCTGCATAGCTCTTGTCCATCCTGGAGCATTAGGTGTGCATCCAAGTGTCCTTAAAGAAGAATTAAGTAGCTGTAATTCTGCATCGGTATATGTTGGGGGTGGTGCAGGAGGGGCTTGCTCTTTTTTCTTTACCACGTGAACCATCTCACCACTCTTTACGCCACTATCCAGTAGAGTAACATTGTCCTTTAAGATCTTACCATGGTGTATTAATTCTGAATAAAAGAATTTAAAATTTCTTTATAAGTTTATCAAATACATGTTTTGTAACAAGATTTTTGAGACAGAGTTGATTATAATTGTGACTGGAAATTAAAGAATCTTCAACTAAATGTTAGTTTAATAAAGTGTTGCAGTCATCAACTTCATAATATCATCATGTTTCAATAATGGTTTTCCATTTGGCAAAATATTTTTTTATAAGAAACACAATCATTGTTGGAATAGATAATACATTTTTTATATAAAATAATTATTTAATAAAACAGTTCTACATTATTTGATTAGCATTGAAATCTCAAATTCATTATAGTTATGACAAATAACGTAAAATAAGTTATAGGTATGCATATCAGTTTCATGTATCATATAACTCAAATATGACTAAAATATTTTAATGGAATTTTGAATTTTCCTATCGAAATTTCTCTTACAAATCCTCTCGCGAAATTTGCAAGTTCGCAATAGTCAAGGCATTTAATATGATCTAAATATAGTATAGATAATAAGAGTTGCAAACCTAATGAGGCGGAGGGAAGGTTAGTCTTCTTTTCAGCTTCATTTTTAAGACGGTCTACTGTATTATCAAGAGTAAAATTTTCAACTTTATGCCGTTCTATTGGTCCAGGTTTTACTTTGATCCCTAAGAAAACACATTGCTGATTTTCAACGGTTTCCATGTTGATGCAGATTTTATACAAAGTCAAAGCTGCAAATAAAAAAAAGGACGTTTACATATTACTCTTATAAGGTTACATTAAAATAATTGGAAAATTTATAAACTTAAAGTACCTAACAATTTTATTTTTATGTCGACAAACTTGTTTATAAAATAAAAACAATATCGCAAATCACTGAACCACAGATTATCTAACTTTTAAAACACAACCATAGATAATGAGATAATATTTTATTTACAAAAGTTAAAGGGATATCTTTACAAGTTCACAGGGTAGTGTTGCTAGGATATCTTTTATTAATGGCTGAGTCTATTAATACGGGTACTGTACGAACAATTTATAATTATTAATACGGGTACTGGACAAATAATTTATTATCATTCGTACAGAAGTTCGACTTTCCTTTTGCTGACGCGACGAAGGGGAGGGGGGGTCTCCTATATAGATCCCCCCTCACATTTTCTTGCCGGAGACTCATATTTTAGAAATAAGGGGGGGGAGGAGAAAACATATTCCGGAGCATAGTTGACACCTAGAACGTGAAGAAAAGAAGATGATGGTGAGAAGGGGGGTAGGAGGGTATCTATAACCCCCCTTTTTACCGGAGACATATTTAAGGAATAAGGGGGAGGAAGAAAAACTATTTCTGAACCAAGTCTACGTCGCTCAGCTTCGCGGGGCTCCGCCTTCTGGGTGGATAAACCTAACCTAACATACCTTAACCAACATAACCCCCCCACCATTAAAACTATTTTTGTAAACCAAGTCTATATGTACGAATAAATATAATTTATTCGTCCAGTACCTGTACAAATAGTCACTTCGTTTATTAATACCTTTTATTCAAGGTATTATAATGATCTATTATAAAATTAATAAAATTGCATTTAATATTAACGCCTGTGTGGATGGATCATGTGTTTTAAATATTTAAAAACAAGTATACCTACTTAAAAAAGTTTGATCTTGGGCACATACCTCTGACTTTTTTAAGTTATTGTGTGTTTAAGCGAAACATCGTGAGGAAACCTGCATTCCTGAGAGTTCTCCATTTTCTGGTAAAATGTTGATGAGTTATGCTTGTGATAATAATGAAAGCAAGTTTCTTTATTATCATATTTTATATTTTCACTCTAGCCACAACAGCGCCATCTGAATTTTATTAAAAGCTAAGATTTTATAACTTTGTTACTCAACGTCAACAGTTGCATTTATAATCTATGTAATTCGATCATATTGACTTCATCAGTTGTTCTATAAATTTATCGTTTCGTCGCAAATGATTAGAATAAATTCTAATTACATGGTAATGTAATGATGACTCTGAAATGACTAAATTGGGTAATAAGTTTGGCATACAAAAAAAATCATTAAATTAATATCTTGACAAGTGAAGTTGATAAAATGACTTGAAAATGAAGAACGGATGCAATGAACATTTGGAATCTAAAATAGTGGAGCGTACCGAGCGCGCTAAAAAGGTTTATCGGTAAGCATGATAATTTAGTTTGTCGTAGGTTAAAGGTATATTGTACAATCTTGTAATAATACTAAATACGTCACTCAGTGAAATGACGCAGACAATGTTTTGACGTAAACTTTTTTTGTTGGTTATACTTATATTCCAATATTTATTGCAGGTATGTAAGTGACGTCGCTCGGCGCCTCACCGAGGCTACAGCAGAGTGTCGAGCTGTTGCGGATCTATTCACCACCAACATTGAGTCTTTACGTCAGAAATTACGAGACAACTGTGAGAAATTATTCTTTATAGATCCCGCAAACTATGGCAAAAAGTCTCTTGAACTGCTCTGGCGTAAAGTATATTATGACACAGTAAGTGCCGCTAAAAAGCTGCGCGAGTCTGATAATGGTAGTGATAACAGTCTATTTACCCACATAATTTGTGGTATTGGTCACTTCCACCATTTCATGATAAGAGTGCAATCTGAAATGAATATAGAACTGAAAAATTTAGACTATTTGCCTCTTTATTTGGATGAAGAACAAGAAAATGATATATGTGGTAAACCAGTAGAAGAAGATTTTCAACTTGGTAAATCTGTTCTATATTCTTGTTTGATATATCTTGGCGATTTAAGCCGGTATCAAGTTGAAATATTTAACACATTTGATTCTAGTTTAGCATCCCGCTATTATCTTCAAGCGGCACAAATTGATTTAACATCTGGTATGCCATTTAATCAGCTTGGCAATCTATATTTGGATAAAAATTACAATTTGGACTCTGTATGTTTTTACATACATTGCTTGAACACCTTGACACCTTTTGAGGGAGCTATGGGTAATTTGGTAAAAATTTTTGAAAAAAATAATCAATTCTGTGAGTCTCTTAATAACATGGATTCTTTAACACAAGTTGAACACATACAAGTGACCATTGCCAATTTTCTGTCATTAATTGAAATATGGTATTTGGGTAAAGATGATGTTAATATTCCTAAAATATGTAATACAATAGCTCATCAGTTGAAAGTAGCCATGGACTTCACCCAGGTGCCGCTACCAGATATACACAAAAATTATACTGAATATACTCAAGCCATTGAAGAAGAAAATATAAACCCATCTTTTTTGAATTGCAGTATCATCCATAATATTGTACAAATCTGTCTCTTTACTATTGCAAAGTTAAATGAGAGTGATGAAGCGAAAGCTTTTGCCTGTAAAGCATTTACACTTGCATTTTTATCACAAATATTACAAAAGCTTCTAAAACAAGTTGAAGCACTAGGTCTTAAGAATCCAGCTGATAAATATAATGAAAGGTTTGCAGCAAGGTTTAAAAAACAAAATGAAATAATTGAAGAGGTAAAATCTAATGATGAATTAAAGCAGCCTGAAACAGACGAAATAAAGATAACAAATGGAGAAACTGACATTCTTGAAGAAGACTTAGGTAAAGAGAATAAATCGGAAGAAGAAATAAATACAGAATTAAATGGAGATGCTAAAAATGTTAAAAAATTGACTAAACGGCGTCGTAGGCGTCGTGTGCTGTCCTCAGAAAGTTCCGATATAAGTGATGCAGACTCGGATAGTATTGTTGACACTGATAAATCTGATTCAGAAGAATTCTCAGATTCTACATTTAACTCTGATGATGATGATGATAAAAGTGAAGGCTCACATTATGATGGTTCCGAGATTGAAGAACAAGATGTCCAATTAAATGGTAAAGAAGAGCTCAATAATATTGAAGACATTAACAAAAACATCAATGGGAAAATTAAGGTAACAGAAGTCAGTAACATTCAGCAAAAACCTACTGAAAAAGAGGAAAAGAATTTAAATAATGAAGACATAGAAAACTTTTTATTGGGACATAATATTCTACCTAGCATAAAATTACTCCAAGATTGGGTGCTTACTGAGAAAGAGTTGATTGTATCCTGTGGAGACAGTGGTGAAGCATTATTTCAATGTGTAGTGAATCTTCTGAATATATTCATGCACTATTTTAATCCTAAAAGTAATGACATCAATAGTACAGAGTGCAGAATTTTAAATCATGCCAAAAAGTTAGCAAAAAATCTTAAGCTTGAGTACAAAAGTATTCCACTGCCAGAAGACATTAATTTACGTGGAACTGACATTTGTAAGTTTGATAAAGATGCTACTGAATGGCAAATCATGGACAAGCTGAAACCAACAGTCATTGAGGAAAACGTTATAAGAATTTTGATATTCATTGATTTTGGGTATCAAATTGCAAAAATTATACCACGAATAAGGTTTAATAGATCATTAAAAATATTTTATTTTAAGAAAGTCTTTCCTCCAAAGGTCAATATGAAGATCAATTTAAAAAAAAGTAGGGAGTGGCACAATTCAAAGAAACAGGTGAGTGGTATACGAATAAAATATTTATACTATCACTTCAACTAGATTAACCTTTATAATAATACTAGTCGACCCGCGCGACTTTGTTCACGTGTAGCTCCGCTCCTATTGGTCTTAGCGTGATAATATATAGCTTATCGCCTTTCTCGATAAATGGGCTATCTAACACTGAAAGAATTTTTCAAATCTGACCAGTACTTCCTGAGATAAATACGTTCAAGCAAAAAAACAAACTCTTCAGCTTTATATATTAGTACAGATTTCCACGTCATTATAATGGTGAAACATATGGTCAATATTAAGTTTATTATCTCATGTATACCATGGTCATGGGGATAAAAGAATTTAAATGTAATTGTTTCAGGCAGAAGCAGGTGAAAGTGGTCTATTACGTCGGTTGGGTCGGCTCTGGCTCGCGTCGCAGGTGCGGGAGTTAGAGCGCACCAAACAAACGGACGTGCCATCTCTCCTTGCCATAGATACTGCTACACTCTATAAACACCTACGCAGAGTGAAGCAACTATTGAGAACACGCAATTTCATTTTTCTAGTCCCCTCAGTTGGTAAGTTCCATTTCTTTTTATTTCTTACATGTCCTATTTACAACAGTCCAGATAATTCAACGCTCATTATTTGATAATTTGTATAGCAATGTTATTTTCTTTCTCTTTTCTTTGCAATTTTTATTATATTACTTTTTGTAACATCTTAATAGTTGAAAGGGTCTCCTTATTTTTTCTTATGATTTCTTTAACCTAAAAGCAATGATAGCCCAGTGGTTTAGACGTTGAAGTCTTACTCGGGAGATTCAAGTTCGATCCTTGGCAAACGCCTCTAACTTTTCTGAGTCATGTGTGTTTTAAGCAATTAAATATCACTTGCTTTAACGGTGAAGGGAAACATCATGAGGAAACCTGCACTCCTACGAGTTCTCCATATTCTCAAAGGTGTGTGAAGTCTGCCAACCTGCACTTGGCCAGTGTGGTGAACTATGGCCTAATCCCTCCTTCACAACATTACACTAGTGGGAAAAATAAAATACTTAGGAATATGTACAAATAGGTTGTTCTTCCTTTGGCCAAACGTACACCGCGGTCACATACAACATATCCCATAATCAAAAATTATGTTTACAGTGCTTCAAGAGTTGGACGAGTTGAAACGTGAGAAAAGTTCTGCCCGTGACGCCATTCGCTGGTTGGAAGTTCAGCTCAAAAGCGGATCACGTTTTCTGCGAACTCAAAGGCCCGGACAATCTAAACCTCTCCCTCTTCTTAAATACCCCCGAAAAGCGCCACCGCACGTACACAATTTTATACAAATACTGGAGTTTTGCAATCATTTTATGGCCGATGAGAAACAAAATCAAGGAGGTAACGGCGATCCGGATAGTTCAATTAATACGAAATCCGCTCCAATACTGATATTACTTGTTGGTAATGAAATGGGAAGTGACGACGATGAGTATAAGGAGTTCAGCGTGACGGGTGCCGCGGAAGCTTCCGGTATTTCTATTAAATATATTGGAGATTTCTACACAAAATGGCGTCAAACGATGCATAAGAGCAAGAAGAGATGAACGGAACATAATGGTATTCAGGTTTCGATTGCTCAGTGAATGAGGCTCACGCAGACCGGTGTTCTGCGCTCTCTGCGCGATGAGACAACGCATTCGCAACGGTTGATATGAAAGTAATTCCATCGAATTACTGTATTCCATTTTCGTTACTACTTTGTCATTTTAAACATTTTCTCATAACATTTGGATATACTGTTATGGAGTGTAGTGTATTTTGTTTCATAATATTATCATAATGGGGTTGAGTTAACGGTCATCATTTTGAATATTATATTTTTCATCTGTCATCGTAATAAATGTTTATATAGTACGAGTGTTTTATTTTTATATAATTCGCTAATAAATCTGGCTAATCGCGAAAACTAACAATTTCGTAGAGCGAGTAATCTCTACTTGAACGCGCTAATCTCTTTTTTTTAATGATAGATAAGGTGCAAACGAGCAAATGGACCAAGTGGCCAGCATCGCCCATGGACATCGGCAAAACAATAGATATCCTTGTTTTGTCGATGCGTTGCATCCTCTAAGATAGAGTGGGGAGGGAGAGTGAAGAAAAAATGCTGCGGTTTCAGCGGACCCTGAGCAAGAGCCCACAGACCACTAGATCTGCAGCATTAATGGGATGGGAGAGGGCAAGTCTGGCCCACATGCGGCTCCACCAGAATGCGTCTATGACACTTGGCGGTCGGATTCGCATGCTGGTGGTCGCAAGCCAGTCGGGGAACAGATCCCCTACCACCAAAAGACTACTGGGTTTCTCGGCTCTGACGAGATGCTCTCCCAGTGGCAGAGGGGAATAGTATTCTAACCCGTCCTCTCACGGGTAGATCGGTAATCTCAGGAACCACTGGTCCGATTTGAAAAATTCTTTCAGTGTTACATAGCCCATTTATCGAGGAAGGCTATATATCATTACGCTAAGACCAGTAGGATCGCGCGGGTCGAGTAGTACATTCGAATGCCTACAAAGTTCCCATGGTACTTTGTTCGCATTTATCTGTCCCATAAGAAAATTGGCAGCACGTGTATAATGTTGGCAACACTTATAATTTGAGTAGCATCCTGTTATTTGAGGTTGGTAGGGCTGATATGAGTAGCAATTTTACTTACTTGAATGTTGGCCAACTGATAAACACAAATCAAGGAAGTGGGGATTGCAAAATACATACGCCGTCACGACAGAATAATGTTGGATTACATCACGAGTATTCCTAGCAGTAACTCTGAAGCTCTGAGTCTAATGTATAACCCTAATATATAAAACAATACAATACAAATTGTATGATAAAATTCACACTAACATATTAATTGATTGTGATAAATCTTCAATCAATAATTTCTATAAAGAATTAAATAATAACTATAAAAATTATATCTTGTGTATAAAAATCTCGTGTTTGTTATCGAAATTCTCCGAAATGGATGTAAGTCTGAGAGTAGGGTTTTTACCCCTATGCGATTAAGGTCAAAACAACGTTGTCGGGTCAGCTAGTAATAATACAATTTTATCAGTTTATTTGCGCACGCGTTGAAGTTATGTTTTTATCTACGTAAAACTTAGTCATCAATTCCAGATGAGCGAACGCTTTAGCAGGAAAACTATAGCAACTTTTTGTTAATTCTAGAATTCATACTTCGTCTCAGTAGACATTACATTACATGGGTTCCAGTGAATGCGCTCTCATCGCTGAGGGGATGCTATTCAAAACTGCCACTTTCAATTTTTTTTTTATATTAAAAAAGATTGATAACATTTGAAAAAGATGTGATTGTCAAAAAATGAGAGGGAGATGATACCCATTACTGTACAGCAATACCTAACACATTCAATTTAGACGGAGCCGAGCAGCGCCTTGAGACCTGGAAGCAGGTTTAAAAAGCTCTTTCGTAATATATTAACTCTCAAATTTCCCTGGACTTCTGAGGTCACTTTATAAGTGTGTAGTGTAAAATTTATTTATCAGAAACTAAATATAAAAAAGAAAAGAATATCCCCAACCATAATAACTACATAATATAAAATAAAGTCGCTTTTCATCTGTCTTACCTTATGTATGCTTAGATCTTTAAAATTACGCAACGGATTTTGATGCTGTTTTTTTAATAGTGATTCAAGAGGAAGGTTTATATGTATAATACTTGCACCCGTGCGAATCTTGGGCGAGTCGCTAGTAGTTAGTATGATAGAGCTGACCTCTGATTTAGAAATAGAAAAAAAAACTAATACCAAATACGAGTTTATTAACCCACAATAAATAATAAATATTTTTTGTTGGCCTGTTTTATTATTATACTATATCTTCCAACTAGTCATCATCATGAATCATGGGGGCCTCCGGTGATGAAATCCAGATTCGAATAGTGCATTCAAATTGAAAAGTTTCATGATATTAATAATATTTAACTTAATGGAATTGAAATATAGACCGAAACTAGTATACCCGTGAAAGCATTTTTGAAACCCGTCAATAAATGATTGTGAAACATATTATTTATGTTTACGTATTTTAGCGCGGAACGATTGTGAGCCTCTGACGTCATCTCACCTATAGTCGCACCAGAGCGCTTGCGCTGCTTGTAGATGTTTTACGTACAGCTGTTGGTTGATTATTTATAAGTAGCGTAGTTTTTGTTTTAGCATAATGGAAGTTTTCGAAAGGACAAAGTGATAATTTACCTAAAATTGATATATACGCAGTGATGGAATTTTTTTCTTCAAACCCGTATGTTAGTGCTGTAGGCATATGTTTTAGCCTCAGCCATTATTATAATAAACAAACCAATACACGAGCGTCGACTAGGTGAAGTGAGGTCACACGCTGGCGCGTCGCATGAAACGAAATAATTTTCACAGGCACAACTTTAAAGTCCCATAACTTTTTCATTTGTAGAAATATTTTAATAATTCTTTCAAATTCTTGTTTGATTTTACTTTAATTTTTACAATCCTTCTGGATTATTTATTGTTAGTAATAAGCTGCTTGGGTGATGTTATGAACAAAAAAATGGTAGTGTACACTCTATTTATTTGAATAATATAGTTACCTAAAATAAGCTATAAATTAAAGAATAAGTTATATAACAAAACGTAATTTACAAAGCTCACCCAAAATAAACTTAAAATGAGCATAAGTTAAAATATAATGCAACCAAACAAATGTTACTAAAAGTTGTGATATTTAGGATCTTAAAAAATAAAATGTTGCCAAATATAAAAAGTTCTGTTAAATGCTGTAACAGTGTGTTGTAAAAACAACCAGTGTGTATCTAACATAGCCTCTCCGAGTCCCGTCGACTGAGCGAGGTAATTAAACTCTCCAATAAGTAACTTACGTTATAATAAATCAATACAATGTACAAAATATACAATAAGTTTAACAATCTTTAACAGTCTTATAACTTTAATAACCTATATAATATTGCACTTACTTGTTACTGAACGTAAAAAGCTAATAGTTTGAGATTATTGCCTATAGTAACTAAATAAAAACGCTTTCACTTAAACTTACTCAATATTTGAATTCCATTGAATTTTAAGTTACTTCATCGGACAGATTTTATTAGTTGTTTCCTAAGAGTTTTCCGATTATTCATATTTTTACCATTATCTAGTATATCTGCAAAATATTTATTAATAAATAAATATACTTCATTTTTGTATGATACAAATAATAAGTGCGTACAAGCATATTTACACCAGCCTTAACAAGGTCCATTGTACCAGCTAGCAACCGACTAGCTGTATTAATTGTTGCACTGTGGAACGGTCTAACAAACACAGGTCGAAGTCGAATGTCTTTGTGGTCACTTCATATCTACCAGTTTCTGCTATAAGATTCACAACTCTTTCCAGATCTTCATTATTTTTTATTGTCATTATACGTTGTTGAAGACCCCTCAACTGAACCATATAATCGGGAGACAGATCACCTGGTTCCGCATCTTCGCCTAGACTACTAGACACGCCATTATCCTGAACCTTAGTTTCTATAGACGTAGAACCGCTGCTTTCGCCGTGCTCAATATCTTTAGATGGTCCAGAATCAGCTAGTTTTGCAATCTTTCTACTTTCAGCATCTTCTTCTTCAGCTGCCTTACGTTTTCTGCGTTTTTCTTCTCTTTTTGATTTGTCTTTGTGTTTTTTAGACTTCTCTTTTTGTTGAACTGGTGGAGGTTCTACAGGGCCGGGTTCCGGTTCCGGCTCGGGTTCAGGCTCCAGTTCCGGCGAAGGTTCTCGCTTTATAGGTTTCGGGGATGGATTTTCCGTTTTAACTTTGATATGTTCTTCTTCTGTTATCATTGACGCTTCCAAATCTGAGTGACTGCTATTAACATCCTCAGCCCCCATGGTTATTGATTTATTGAGTCCACTCTTAGAGCTGCACTGAGATGCTGTATCAATGGATATAGGCGAAGCAGGTTCTGGTAGTGAGGGTTCTTTTTTAACTGGGGTCTCTCTGTGTTCTACAAATTCTGGCTTTTCTAGAATCATTTCACGCAATTTGTTTTTTCTTTCTTTACTAGATTCTTTGTGCTTTTCCTTTGATTCATCTCGCTTCTTGTCTTTTTTCTTGTGCTTATGTTTTCTTTCTGATTCTCCTTTATCTTTTGATTTATGGTTTTCTTGGCGTTCATTATTATCAGGTGGAGGAGATTTCCTAACATTTTCTTTGGTTTTTTCTGGTTTTGCTGGTTTTTCTTTAACTGGGGAGTTTTTGATTACCTCTTTCTCTTTCACAATATCTCTTGATTTAGTGACTTCTTTAGGCAATTCTTTCAATGGCTCCTTAGGGGAATCCTTAGGCTTGTGGCTCTCTTTTTTATGTTCTTTCTTCTCCCGTCTCTCTTTATCTCGGTCATGACTCTTTTTTTCTTTTTTCTTCTTTTCCTTGGGATCTTTTTCTATTTTGATTTCTGGTATTCTATCTTCAACCACCTTAAGTTTCTTTTGTTCAAAGTTTTCAGAAATATGTTTTGATGATTTATAATCTTCTTTTAAATTAGAAGCACTACTAGATCTGGGTGGTGGACTGGGAGGTTTCCTGCTTGGACTTGGACACTTTTTTTTAGGTGGTTCGGGAGAAGGAGGTCTCTCACTTTGCCTTTTACTACCTTTGTCTTTTGTTTTCTCTGCTTCTTTATTATGATTTTTAACTCTATCAACTTTTTGTTTGTCCTTTTCTTCTTTAATATTAATTTTATCAGACTTACTTAATTTGTGTTCATGTTTTGTTTTCTTATCTGAACTTGACCTTTCCTTATCTTTTTTATCTGATTTGGCAGAAATACTTTTCTCTAGTTTCTTTGGATCTGGAGAGATGGCTGGTGGCTTCTGAATTGGTTGGCCAAATATGAAGAATTTGTCATTAATATTGTGTGATTTTTCCTCTTTGTATTCCTTTGTTTTATGTTTTTTTACATTATCTGGAGGCAATTTGGACTTGCTAGCAAGATGAGGCTTTTCATCGGTAAAAGAATCTCTACTCCTACTTTCTTGATCAGGATTTGTGTAATATGCACTTTTATCTACAATGATCCCACCAGCTTTTAGAAGTCTTCTTCTGAATTCTTCAGTAGGATTTTCGAAGATATATCTGTCTTTTAAAATTCCTCCATGTTGTAAATTCAAGTCATAAACAAAAGTTATTTTCTTGGGCTCATCTTTGTTCTTTAAATACAATTCAATAGGTAAAACAAAACCAGCATAACCAGATTCTTTTATGGAATATGGTGGATCTTTTACAACTGCGAACAATAAAATATAAAAATCAGAAGATTTCTCTAACTAATGCTCAAATTATTATGTAAATTTTTTTAAAGATAAACTTTATTATTATATATGTTAGGGTCAATAACATACCTTTTTCTAAAATCTAAATTATCAATGTATATAATATACTGATGTTCTGCTTAACAGCTTAGTTATAAATATGACTAATTGTTTTTAATGCTTACTATAAAAAAGAACATTAAACGAAATGAATGTGTAAATCAAAATAGGTAATTTTAGTTGGTAAATACTGATTAATATATTTTAAATTAAAACCCAATTTTTATTTATTTAATAAATATGTTTTCAAGGGTTATTTATTCATCACACAGATTTTTGTCTCATCTTCTTTTATACATTTATAAATAATTAAATTATTGTTATTTATAGTACCATGAATAATGTCTGATATAAAGGCTCTCAAATACTAAATACATTTTTTCTTAGTTTTAAAAATATTTATGCACAACAACGAATGAATTACCTCTTCGTGGTTTCTGAAAAGTTTCATGTAGTTTAAAAACTACTTTTTCTACAAAGATACTTATATCGGTACCCTCTTGACCGCGTACGAACACTTCCCAGTCATGAGTAAATCCTTCTGGGGTTTGCTTTGATCTTATCGAAGCTTCATGCCCGATTTCAATATTAACTCTGATTGAAGTCATTGCGAACCTGGAACAATTTAGAACACATTTAATATAGAATATTTACAATATATATCTCGACGCATTAAAAAATAAAACAAGTGTATATTAAGAAATTATAACATTTATCTTATTTAATACTCACCATGAGAAACTAACACCTAATATTTATAAAAAAAATTGAGTAAAACACTTTTTTCTACAGTTTATCGATTACTGAATAGAAATTACGGCTAGTGGCGATATAAATCTTTTAGCGCCCTTGTTATTTTTGTCCGCCATATTCAATTTCATATCGACATTGGTCTTGAGATGCGTTCCGTAATCCGTTCAAAACAAAATTTTATTTTTTGGTTCAGTAACATTAGTTTTTAATTTTAGCAACATTGCAGAAGAAATCGATTATATCTTAAATCGATTTTTCGTTCAAAATAGTGCATTTGTGCACGGCTATTGTTTCATGTTTATATTTTAGGTACCAACCACAGATATTTACATACTAGTCTAGTACCGACGCGGCGACGGTACTATTGTAAGTGTTCTAGTTGCTGCCGCAAAGACAAAAATTTACCTTATAACAAAATGAATTAGATTATGTTAGTTATACTTATTTGTCTATAAAATAACATAATATGTTAACAGCACAAGTTTAATAATAAGTACCTATTTATACGATTTTTTTTATCTAATTCATTTGTAGGTTGTGTTATAAGCTAGAATTTTTTGAATTTAAACTCACATGACATACATATATTTAGTTTCAAAACGTGTTGTGTTCACACAGACTATGTCTAAATTATAAAAGGACTAGACTTATGGATTTAAAGATTTCCCTTATGAATACAAGGATATCTACTACCACAAGGAATTTTACAAACACAAGGATTTAGATAATTATAACGGAAGACATAGTTTCGGCTATACTATATAATGAATAAAGAATTAACCTTCTACAGACAAGGTTGTACGGTGTAATACCTTTGCCTACTCCGTTATGGATAAAAAAAAGTCTGTGTCAATGTCAAAGATCACCTTAAAAAAAATAGGTTCGAGAAATAACCTATGAATATTATCAAATTCTCTCCGAAAATTGTTATTTAAATTTAATATTGCACGTATTTGCTATCCGAAATCATCAAAATAACATGTCTAAATTTATTACTTCAATCTTCCAACCACTAAAGCAAGTATTCTAATTTTGTATCCAATTGTAACAAAATGTAATATATTTTTTATGTTATATCATTATTTCAGAATAATAAGTCAATCATTGCACTCGCTTACGCAAGTATCCAATTCAACGAGCACCAGTTTAGTAAAACCCGAATCCCCTTTGATGTCCTTTGTAAGGACTAAAGTAAGATGTTATTTCCCAAGACCAAATGAAGTGAGAAGGGTGCGTCGACACGGCTGGAAAACGAGAATGTCCACACCAAATGGTCGAAGAGTCATCATGAGAAGACTTTTAAAAGGCAGATTTGTGTTATCACATTAATTAATTTGTTAAATAGGATAGGTTAAATTATAGATATAGTATAAATAAACAATGCTTTTTATTTAAACTTAAAAATTAGCCAGTTCTCTTACATCCTAAAGCAACAAATTTATAAAAAATATAATCACTGATATATCTAACAACAAACACTGTAATGATGTAAATAATTCAAATTAATAATACCATACACATTAAGAAATGTTTTATTCAATTCAGGTTATGAAAATTAGTGAAAATCAGTCAATCCTTAGTATTGTTTAAACAAATAGTTTACATACATTATAATATCTGAATTTTTTTAAATTAAACTGTATTAAGGTAGGAATGAGATCTTATACCTTAGGCACATTGTTCCTGGTGGTAAGTTAATGTGCAAGTTGTACATACAGTAGAACCTCTATAAGTCAAACATTAAGGGAGATGCCAAAAAATTCAGGTTGTTTTGACTTACAGAGAATTTCAACATAGGCAGATTTTGATTTGACATAAAGAGGGATTTATAAATTTTGAGTTAGAGAGGTAAAATAAAAATTCAAGTTGCAGAGGTGACACATATTTTTCATTATATACTCCTAAATTGCTTTCTATGAAACAATAGTGTACTTACACTGTCAACGAATTAAGTCTCAATTAAGTAAAGGATGTAAAACTAAACATTACTATGTTCGAGATACCCTATGTATCAGAGATAAAGGTACTAAAATAGCTTGGAGGTACTCACTGATTATTTTAAATAATAAAGGGATTTCGAGTAATGGAGGTTTTGGTATTTGAATGGAGGGGAACAAAACATTTTTTCGAGATTTAGAGGTTTTTAACTTAACGAGGTTTTACTGTATATGTATAACAGTCTAAACTTTTACTAAGGGACAATTAATTTCTTCTACTAACAGGAAAAAAAAAGATTAAACCTATTTATTTATAAAAAAAATTCGAATAAACAATTCCGATTTAACATAGATTTTAATAGTTGCCAATCAATAAACTTAATATTGCAATTTTATGATATTGTGATTATCAACCATATTTACATTTGATAAATAGTGTAATTAATTTATATTAAAAATTAGTTTTGATACTATTAAAATTAAACGATTCAAAATAATTGGTTTGTCTTTTGACATTAAAACTAGGCAACCACAGACAATAAATCAGTTAAACAAATATTTTTGTTGCGGGATGGACTCCTCAGAGTTAGTTGGTGTGGCAGGTTTGAGAAGGTTAGACATTTCAGATACCACAAAAGTTGTTAGTTTGATGATTGCCAAGTGAGCAGCAAGTTGCAAAACCAGTGCACCAAATCCTTTATAAAAGCCCCCAACACCTTCCTTAGCAAGGGTTGTGTTGTAGCAATCCATGAACCCTTCATATCCAGTTAGAATTGGAGTTACTGAGGTCCCTGTATCTAAGTTGTCTATAATGGTTCTTGTTCCCTAAAAATAAAATAAAATATAATAATTGAAATTTAAGTGTAATTTGCAAAACTGAATTATATATACTAATATATAAAGTCAAGAGTTTGTTTGCTTGAACGCGCTAATCTCAGGAACTACTGGTCCGATTTGAAAAATTCTTTTAGTGTTAGATAGCCCATTTATCGAGGAAGGCTATAGGCTATATATCATCACGTTAAGACCAATAGGAGCAGAGCATACAACCGACGAAGTCGCGCGGGTCGACTAGTTTAATATAAAATTTATTTTGTGTTGTGTGAGTGTGTGTGTTCAAAGGTTAAATTTTTATTGATAAAAACATTATATTTAAAAAATAAAATTTGTACAAAAGGTGGACTTAATGCTAATACCATAAAGTTACTGTGAATACCTTACCAGTCAATATAATGACTAAATGTATATATAATTTTCACATACCTGTATATGAAGTCTGTGTATAATAGTTTCAATTGGATAAAAAAGAATTTCCATGGTAATAAATGAGAATATATTAGCTTTCAAATTTATATCTTCTATTATTGGATTCTGTGAATTCTTTGAATAGTTTGAGTTGTATGAGTCACTTAGCTCATGCCGATGTCTTTGTTGGAAGCGGAGAAGTTTCACTGTTATTCTCTTTAATAACATGCTGAAATTGTTATGAACAAAATTAGAAAAAAACAACAGGTTAAAATATTCTGGAATGATTAGGGAATTGCTTTATGTATCGGTATAAAAGTACTATCATTTATGTGGTTATACACATATTTAAATTTAGTTTTGTATGAAATTAAGCGTGCAAGCGTGCGTGTCCTGACGCGAGATTAACATTTTTTAAAAGTGCCCAAACAAAAACACACAACTCCCCTAAATAAGTTTTCACTTCAAAAATAAAAATTAAACTAATTTGCTTTACTTAAAATATTACATAAATATTTGTAACACTTACTGGGCAAAGTACTTGGAGATGCCGAGTCCTGCAGTTGGTAATACAATAGCCCATATAGGGAGCATTCGCCCACGGCTTGGGGTTCCCCATTCCAAAATTCTCAAAAATCCTTGGAAAAAAAATTATAAGACAGAAGAGCTTTGCAAGTTTTATAAAATCAATAAGATAATTCTCAATTAATATGAAGAAGTATACAATTCTAACATAATAACTCGTCGGTGAAGTTCTAACAGTGTATATGTCAAAAATAGCTACTTTAGGGAGAGTGAAAAAATGAAATGCGAGTAACCCACGTATAATGCATTTTTTTTAAATTATCATATTGGTCTCGGTTAAATATTATGTATTGATTGGTCGAGATGATGCGCGCCATTATACTCTAACCAATTGTTAAAAACCTCAAATAAAAAATAATTATTCATTTTAAAATATAGAAAAAATAAATGTTTTTAACGTTGACAGGAAAAAACCTATGTGAAAATCATACGATTAAATAAATATTAAATAATTTGCTCTTCATTTACCGTTTTTGCACAAGTGGCGACCGTAATACAGTAAAAATGGATATGGAGAAGATAAATATCTAAAGAAAAATTCTACGACGACTTTTTACATAAACTTGTAAAGAGTTCGAAAGAGTAATGCAAGAGGTAACACCAAAAAAAGAAGTTTTAAATATGTTTATTAAAAAGGTGGGTACAATAAAAGACAAATTAATAAAACTAGATGAACAGATTAAAGAAATTATATTCAATAGTGATTTTAAAGAAGATGATTTTGAGAAAGAGATGAATATTGCAGACAGCTATCAGACAAGATGGTCAAAATTTGAGAGCATTTTAGAGAATTTAGCGAAACAAAATCAAAACGTTAATAATGACTATAGTAGTACACAGACCGAAAACCAGAATGAAAAAGCAAAAAGACGATACAATTTGCCGAAAATAGAAATTAAAAAATTTGATGGCAAAATAAAAAATTACGTTTTTTGGGTCAGTTCCAAAAAATACATAAGGATACGGACATAAGCGACGACAACAAATATCAATATTTGCTACAATACATGGAACCAGGCACAGCAGTTAAAAGGATCGTAGATGCTTTCCCACAGTGTGGTGCTAGTTACCATTTAGTGTTAGACGAATTAAAATCTCGATATGCACGAGATGAGTTATTGATCCAAATTTATGTCCGGGAATTATTAAACATTGTATTACTTCAAGCAAAGCAAAGGAGAAAAATATTCGGCCGTTATTTACCCCTTAACTGAGTCCACGATTCCCAAAGAAACACTGCAAATATGGGAACGCTTAAGATCCAGTAACTCAACCCATGACGTGAACGATGACTTGAATGGGATTAGATTAGTCTTAACAAAATGAAAATTGAAATTGCTAAAAGTAGTTTTTGTTATAATTTAAACAATTCAGAACCTCAACCTACTGTGGATTGTTTGGTTACTTCTGTAAATAAGCCTAAAATTAAAATATGTATTTTTTGCGGTAAAAATAATTATATTAGTGTAGTGAGTGTTTTAAACTCAAAAAATTATCCATAGCAGAGAGGAAAAAATGTATCCAGAAAAGAAGAGGATGTATGCTTTGTCTCAAAATGTTAAGACATGTGTAATAACTAAGGTTTTGTTTTAATATTTTGTACCATTTTTTGAATTTCATGTTAATTTTTTTTCTTTTATTTTTTATATTTCAGTTTTTTTCAAGTTTTTTTTCATTCTCTCTCTTGTTGGAAAGATGTTAAAAAACCTCAAATATGAAAATAAAAATGTATTCAATTTAAAATAGAGAAAAAATAAATGTTTTTGATGTTAATAGGAAAAAAAAACCTATGTGAAAATCATACAATTAAATAAATATTAAATAATTTGCTCTTCATTTACCGTTTTTGCACACCAATGACATTCAAATCTCAAATCACTCGTAAAATGACTTATGCACTGTGAGAACTTCAGTGACAATATGCTACTTAGATTCTTCTACATGGCCAGTTGGATTTTGATGAAATTTTTTTCTCCTCAAACCTCAGAAATGTTTAGATTAATAAATTCAATAACTATAATGATCAGAGAGAGATTGTCTCATAAACCAGGCTTAAAAACTTAATCCTAGACACAGATCAGAGAAGTGTAAATGGATGGCTTTGTAATTTATAGATACCTTCTCGGAATACATCTAAAATTGCCGGCTTGTCGCTTGCTATGTCACTTTGTACAGTCTCCACAAGACTTGCTGAATAAAATGGTGTAACAATTGCTATACTTATACTGAAAAGAAAACACTATGTTGATACAATATTATATAATACAATTTTGCTATTGTCACTTTAAATGAATTTTATATCAAATAAAAATTTACCATTTTAGGGTGAGATGTTGTAGGAATTTTAGGACTGATCCACATTTTCCAATTTCCCTGTGACATAAAAACAATAGAAATTTTTATTAAATTATCAAAGGGCCTATCTATAAATTTCATCATATGTCAAAGGGCAGGAAAGGTGTTGTTAAAGAGTGACATTGTGTGAGAAAGGGTGGGGAGGGTGCCTATATTTGGTGCTTACAAAATCATAAAAATAAAACTTATTTTGGAACTTATAATATTTTCTAGAGAGATAATAGAGGGGATATCATGGAATTTGTGAGATGTAATTTATGCATAGCCCCGATTACTGGTTGTATACAAAAAAAATGATAAAAATGTACATAAGGTGAAGTACACACTTTGGCCACCCTGTTCCTTTTGATATAACATCCTCAACTGCCAAATTGAGACCCTTCACAATGCATGTTGAACCAATTCCCTTCCACAGTGTAGTAAAGTCCTGTCGTCTATGCAGTCTCACAACAACTGGCAGGAGAGTGTATGGTACTATGTGGTAGTTCCTCAAGCTATTGTGAACCTAAATATTATTTTAACATGAATAATTAAGCCAGATAATCATCGTCATCATAACCCGTCAATGGCCCATTATTGAGCTGGGTCTCCTCCTTAGAATGATGAGGGCATTTAGGCCATAGATATCCACCACACTGGCAAACTTCACACACCTATGAGAACTTTAGGGAACTCTCTGGAGTGCAGGTTTCCTCATGATGTTTTCCTTCAACGTTAATGCAAGTGATATGTAATTGCTTAAAACACACATAAAACAGAGGCGTGTTCACAGGATCAAACTCGGACCTCCCGAATAAGACATTGAAGTCTCAACTACTGGGCCATCACTGCTATAGCCAGATGATATTTAAAATAAATTAAAAATATATAGCATGCAAAATACAAACCTGGCATTGTCTTCTTAGAACAATAAATGGATGACTTAACAAATTTTCTGTAACTAGACTTGCTACACTGATAGCAGTTGTAACATAAGAATTGGTTCCTGTAAAAATATTTGATGTTTAATGTTTTTTACTTATTATATTTATTTACTAATTTTGTGCTAAGGTTATTACGATTAGAAGCAAAATATTGTATAGTAATCTGTTTCAGATTAGATAAATTAGTTAACTAGCCCAAAGCACCATCTGTTAAGCAGTCAAATTTCTCAGAACCTTAGATGAGGGAGAAATTGATAGAAGCTGAATTTTATTTGGGTTCTTGACTAGCTATTGTCTTAGGTACTGCTGTGACGTCTGGGGAAAGGGTAGACCCTTTGACATTGCATATAAATGTGAAAATACACGCTTGGCTCTGCTGCTTCGGTTTTATGGTCGCCTTTGGTGGTGCGCATGAATTTTCGCACTGTATTACAGCGGGCCTAGGCTCCTGTTCCTCCTCTTTTATATGTGAAGGTTGGTTAAAGTAGCGTTTTTGTAAGGTGAAGCATAAATTGGTTGATGGGGGGTTTTATTTAAAATTTACCTTCTTCTGGTGT
Organism: Limenitis camilla; assembly: GCA_905147385.1. Taxonomy (NCBI): domain Eukaryota; kingdom Metazoa; phylum Arthropoda; class Insecta; order Lepidoptera; family Nymphalidae; genus Limenitis; species Limenitis camilla. The sequence continues at coordinate 10,151,030 of LR990240.1, forward strand.
ATCATCCATAACCAAGGGTGGTCCCTGATATTCTTCATTTAAAGGCGTGTGATAACCATAAATCTGTTGATAACGAGTGTCATATAAATCATTCGTTTCTCTGTTTGGATCTAATCCGAAAGGGCGATTATAACCGCTGTAATCTCCAAAACCAGCCATATTTTTAATTATCTAACACTTAGTACATTTAATCTGTGAATTGCTTACACGGCGGAATTATATTTCTTAACACATAATTTACACATAGAGACAACGTTAAGGTACAGAAGAAACTAGTAACACAAATAATAAATTAATACGAAAACTGAACCCCAAATCAACCGCAAATTGCAATTTTTTTGACAACAAATTGACACTTGTAAGTTGCAATTTAATGTTGCCAACGTTTTAAATTATATAACAAAGTTACTAAGCGAAAAAAAATACATAAAAAACACAGATCACAAATAATGTAAGCACCATACATTAGTGCCACTGTATGTTCTGTCCATATCATTCCGCATACAATATGTACATTTAAGTATGTTTTGCGAACCAAGTTGTTTGGTGTTATGAGTTTTTACAATCCAGCAAGTTTCCACATTTTAATGTACATATGCAGTGCAGTGTATTCTTATTTACTTTTAATTTCTTCTACTAGTCTAGTCCAGGCCTAAGCAATGCCTTTGTTGGTACCACTGAATGCTTATATTTTACTTATCCTAAGTTATTAGTGGATCGTCGCTAAACTAAACTCACTATAGTAGCGTGAAATTTTAATGTGACGTGTGTTGTGTACAGTTGCTCGATATACGTCGATGCATCAAAAACATCGATATTTACCATTCGATATATCGAATCAGTTCGATACATCGGATACAGTCGGTGTATTACGATACATCGATGTATTTTATTCAATGTGTCGAATAAACATCGTTCTCTTATATTAATAACATTACATTATCCAAATAAAGTTTTTGCAACTCTTATTAAGCCGTCTCTTCCAGCCCTGCCAACTGTCTCAGTAATACTCTGTGATGCAAACAAACATCAACAATATCCATTTTTGGTTTAGTTCACGCCATGTGCTGTGTTTTTTTTATAATTTCGGAAATAATAATGTCACGACATTTGTTTGTATTGGGATTTGTAATTTTTTAAATATTAAAAAAAAAATTAAAGTATTAAAACTTTAGATTGTGTCTAATTTTTCTGATTCCCGTTCTTAATTTAATTTTTGTTTTTTATCGATGCCTCGAATATTCAAAAACAACGATTTATATTTTAAACGAACATCCCTAGTGTTGCGTATGTAGTGTCATATGTAGCGTATAGATATTTATTAGTAGTGATAATATTTGATACTATAATATTTTGATTTGATATGTATATAGTTATTTATACGTTACGTAATCATGATAATGAAAAAAAATCATAGAATATAAATGTTCTTTACTTATGAAGCTTTCAAGGTTATTAAAGTTAACAATGAATAATAAAATTTTGTTATTTAACGCCATCTAGTGTTGGGAAGTCAAACTAACTGAAATGGTACTAAGGTTTAGTACATATTTATACCGCACTGGCTTAAGTTAAGACGCATGATCAATTTTCTGTCTGTCCTTATCTTTTGCAAAGATTTCCCACGGTCAGCTACTATCGATTTAAATAAATGGGACAAAAGTCCTATAGCCCTTAAAAATGTGGACCTAAGAGTTGAGGTTTAATTTGTGTGAAAATAAAATGTTCAGTAAAGTTGTGTTGTGTCTATCGACCTTACACTTTTATAGTAAGTAGGAATTATTCTGGTAATTGAATATATAATTTGTGGTGTCATTATATGAGCATAATATGAATAAGTGTCTCTAATATAGGTGTAGCGGGACAAGGAGAATGCACGGATTTACGAGGCAGGCTTATATCGAATGGGTTACACTATGTACCTGGCCCAGATACCTGCACATTGTGTGTCTGTGACAATGGTCTACCTAAAGTGTGCAAGGCCGTATTGTGTTCTCCCCCTCAGGCAAGTTTTTTTTTATGCGATACTATATACATTAAGTAAAGAATACGGAAAACACTAATGTGTGTAAATTCTTATATATATATTTAATGCAAATGTTATTAATTAAAACTAATTATTCAATTTAATAATTAAATTTATTCTTATCAGTCTTTACCTGGCTTTATTTACGTTCAAAAACCGTGATATTTTAAACATTTAATTTAAATTAATGCTAAGCTCTATTAATAAACGAATTATGAATTATTACACTAATAACGAAATATTTATTATTTTTTATTATATAAATATCTAATTTTCTCGTGATCGTTATATTTTTATTTTTATATAGATATTTATTTATATATTTTTATTCGACCATTTCAAATATTTCTAAACTGTGTAAGAAAAAAAAAATACATTCGAGTTCTTTCGGAAATATATTTTTATTTGTTGTCCACATTACAATTTAAGTATTTGAATAAGTATCAACCACAAAATTAATGTAGGTATTTTTTTAAATAAATTTGAGTACGGTACAAAGTATAACAAATAATTTGGTATGATTGGGTGTCGATTTTTATCACGCGGGAAAATCTAATATGTAAAATTTTTGTCTCGTGCTTGTTACCAAACTCCCCTGAATCAGCTGGACCGATTTTTATGAAATTTTATATGCATATTCAGTAGGTCTGAGAATCGGCTACTATCTATTTTTCATCCCCCCAAGTCATAAGGGTGGCCCACCCCAAATTTATATGGCAAAATAACGTTTGCCGGGTCAGCTAGTGCATAGTAGTAACTTTACATTAGTATTGTTCGATTGTTATGATCTTTACGACTGGAATAATCAACATGGCACGCTCATAAATAATATTCACGATACTGTTCAAGTTTACCTAGGTAAAATGAGTGTGTACGTGATATTTATCAAAATTATGTTATTACGAATATTAAATTAAGTTTCCCTAACTCCAAATTTATTTAAGTTTATTTTATTTGGTAGAGTATTACTAAAAAACTAATGGAACTTTATACACTCTTCCATCCTACTAATAAACGCAAAAGTTTGTAAGAATTATCTTATGAATGTATGGATGTATGTTTGTTACTCTTTAACGCTAAAACTACTGAATGAATTTTGATGAAACTACAATAATATAGCTTATATATCAGAATATCACATAGGGTATAATTTATAATGATATAGTGAATTATCCAAAATACAGCGGGTGAAACCGCGGGGCGCAGCTAGTAATTATATAAAATAACTAGTCGACCCGCGCTTTATCCGCGTGATACTCAGTTCCTATTGGTCTTGGCATGATGATATATAGCCTATCGCCTTCCTCGATAAATGGGCTATCTAACACTGAAAGAATTTTTCAAATCGGACCGGTAGTTCCTGAGATTAGCGCGTTCAAACAAACAAACTCTTCAGCTTTATATATTAGTATAAGATAAGATTAAAATGAGTACCTACGTAATTTTTATTAATGTTACTGTGAACCTAAGAGTACCTACTGTAAATTCTAAAGAACCTAAGATTTATCAACACTGAATGGTATAAGTCTACCATAACCGAGCACCCCTTGGTGGAAGGGGATCTGTTCCTCGATTGGATTGCACCAGCATGCGAATCCGACCGCCAAGCGTTCCGCGACCTTTTCGGACGCGTTCCGGTCGAGCCGCATGTGGGCCAGACTTACCTCCCCCTCCCATCCCGTTAATGCTGCGGTTCTAGTGAACTCTGGGTTCTTATTCAGGGTCCACTGAAACTGTAGCATTCTCCCTCACTCTATCTTCGAGGTGGCAACGCTCTACAAGAGAGTGACTCTGTCTTGCCGATGTCCATAAGCGACGGTGGCCACTTACCATCAGGTGGGCCGTCTGCTCGTTTACCTCTTAACTGCTATAAAAAAAAGTATAATATCAAAACCATACCGAGATTTAGTACGTTTTAGATATTATGACAGAAACGCGATAAATATCGAAAAAAATATCGAAGATTGCTATTTTCATACTGAAGGTCAAATAATCAACCCTAAGATTTACCCTTATATGGGCTTTGAAAGTACCATAACAATATTTTTGAACACTAATTTATAGTTTCACTGTATTCTACAGGATTGCCGATCATTCCGCCTGGGCAGCACATGTTGTGAATTTATCTGTCTTGATGATGTAGTGAAACCGGCGGAGGCCACTGAAGCGAATGTTCGTCTCGCAGCTGGAGGTGGCGCTGCCATACTCTTGATAACTGTGGCTTTCTTTGTATATAGAGTAAGAAAGCAGAAACGTCGGAGGCCACTGCATACGGAAGATCAACGAAGCCTGACGAGCATTGGGTATGAAATTTCAACTTTCTTTTACGCTATAATATTATTTTTAATGTTTTTCTGTAAATCCTTACTATTGTAAATGAGAAATTTAGTATACAGATAGTCTAGAGCCTGAGAAAGGACAAAGACTTCTTTTTGAAGCGAAAACAGGGTTGGTTTTTGGAGCTAGAAGCTTGAAGCTTATGTTTTAGGCTGTTAATTCGATATAAATAAATATGACATTTAAAGTTTGTAAAAGTTTTACCTTCAAGGGTGTAAAATAACAATATGGAATAGGGGATGAAACGCGGACGAAGTTGCGGGCACAACTAGTAAATTATATATCATCGCTTAAGTTCTAACACGTAAGTCAATGTTAGCAACTTTATGGTACGCTAAGGATGTAAAACAGTGTAAATCATGGATACCATTAAACAGCCATTTTTACTTTGATTACAATCCAATAGAAGTCCTTCGTCTTTCGACTATATAGCGAATTTACCGCCAAAATTAAACGCCAACCTTGATTTATATACAGCATTCATGACCAAGAAATCTATATGAAATATGACTGTAGGTATATTAAAAAATATTGTTTTTGTTTTCAACTGTTTCAACTAAATTTGAAGCTGATATAATTTCAGCTACATTAGTGGTAGCTACATGGGTGCTAGTTGTGAGTCAGCACCGATGGGAGCGTGGAAACCGCCTAGCAATTACTTACCCAGGGGTGAAGCACCACCTCCTTATGAGGAAGCAATGGCACAGTATCGTGAGCCTATGAGGTTTGTCAATCGTTGGGAAAATTATGTGGTCAGTACAAAATAAGTGGCTGAAATTATTATTTTTAATTTTCTGTTTTAGGTTAACAAATGAGACCTCATTTCATCGATCATATCCATCTGTAGATGCTCGAGACGATGTTTGCGCATCACATGCATATGTTAATATTCCGCGACCTATTGCACAGGTATTATATATATTAATTAATTCTTATGGATAATACTAGCAGAACTCTGTTTTGCCATATAATTTAAAAAAATTGGGTTGTGTCATCACTTAGGGGTATAAAAATAGATGTTGACCGATATCTACTCGAAATGCACACAAAATTTCATAAAAATCGGCCAAGACGTTTCGGAGGACTTTAGTAACGAACACTGCGGCACGAGAATTTTATAATTAAGAAACTCCTTAATTGCCTCTAAAGTAACCCACACTTTGGTTTGTGCCAACACTGCCTTTAAATTTAATGCTCTTTATACATAAAAAATGTAAATAATTATTTCAGATCGCCAACACGCAAAATTGTTACAATGCGCCATTACTTCAGCCCGTACACGCTGCTGAGGCCACGGTGATTCCACATCCTCTGGCTCAGAATAGTAAATATGTTTTTCTATAATAACTCTCTTCATAATAAATATATTAAGACTAATGATGGAATATATATCAATAGTGAGTGGTGTGGTGCCGGGAGCGCGGTTGACAGGGTCACTAGGAGCCATAAGCGCTCGTCTCAGTGTGCCGCGCGACGACCACGAGCGCCCTCACAACGTCCCAGGCTTCTACTCCACGCATACTGCTCTGTTAGTATATATTCATTATTTAATTAGCTTAATTCCAATTAGTTATATCAATTCTTTATTTAGTCTCATCAAAATTGGTGATCAGGTGTTTCTGTCAAAAATTAACAGTTAATGAAATATTTTAGAGTTTTATATATATATGTAAACAGGTTAGGGATTTTTGACAGTAAATCTATATGAGTTCCAGACAGTTCCCTGACTAGCTTGTGAATCCGCCCACCAAGCGCCTGACGCGTTCCAGCCGAGCCGCATGTGATCTAACCCCTCCCTCTCTAATCCCGTTAATGCTGCGATTCCATTCCAGTGCACTCTGGGTTCTCGTTCAGGGCCCACTGAAGCGGTAGCATTCTTCTCTTCATTCCAATTCCTCACTCTATGTTCGAGGTGGCTACCCATCGGCAAAGCAAGACGGTTCGTTTGCCCCTTATCTGCAATAAAAAAAAATGATTCGAAGATCGATTTTCTAGAGGGTTTCCCATTCCTGTTATAAATTAGCTAACTAGCTAATAACTAAGGTATGAAAATATCTATTTAAATGTTATAATGTATGTGTCATTAATTTATAACGCTGCAGTCACCGAACAATCCCGCGCATATCAACAGCAGTAGACACGACGACGCTAGAAGCGATGGGGTTCTCGCGCGCGGACCGCTCGTTGGCGGGAGAGGTGCGGCGCTCCTTCCACCGGCCGGACGCCGCGCGAGCCGAGCGCATCGAGCGCGTGCACAGTGGTCGTAGTGTGCCGCGAAATCTTAACATTGCATCTATTGCAGATGCCGTCGCTATGGTACCTGCTGATGACACGTGAGTACATAATCCTAAGTCAAAACCATTGGCCATTGGATTACTTTTACAAAACCAGAATACCTTATTTGTTTTACAAAAACCTTATTGTTTGAAAATGAATTAAACTGAATTAGCTAATATTATAGAGGCCGCTCGAGATTTTTTGCAATTAAATACACTCACCCCCTACGTCGGAAAAAGTAAGTAACTCCTCCCCCTTCCGTACTTACGTGAACATTGATGATTACATTTTTCTCCCCCCTCATTTTATCGCTGACGTAATCAAAATGTCCTCCATTCCCTATGTCATCAAAAATAAGCAAAGCAAGGACTGCCCACCCGTCTTTAATGCTTACGTAATACTTGAACGGCCCCTTAAATTAGAATGAAATTAGTATATCCATTTCTCCTACCAATAAATGATAGTCTCGATGAAGGGCATCGCTAAGGGGAGCAGGTAGGGTCAGCTGCCCTCCTCTTCTGAAGTAGTACACCTGTTATATTAGTACTCATATTTATAATTTGATATTAACAGAAGTCAATCATCAGTGCGTACGACTGGTAGACCTCGCGCGCACAGCGAAGAGCAGGACAAGCCAAAGCAGCCTGAGGCACCCCCCACATTACCTCTCACCGTCGATAAGGTATACATTTGGAATTGAAGCATTTAAAATAATATTGCCCAAGATTTTCATTCCTTAGGGAACATACCCATACTAAGTAACTGATTTGTTACAATTTTTATACCCCTTCCCACACGATCAACTAACATCTCGTCGTATATACGTCAGTCTTGCTATATTTGAATATAGCACAAGATTTCTCTAGATATTGACTACGTGACGAAAACCTAAGGGCACTCCCCCACCCCAATAACCAAGCATGATATTTTTATGACCCCCCTCCCTCTCAGAACGGGTCATGTAGTATGGGTACGTTCTCTTGTTATCTACCTTACCAGGATTATTTTGGCTTATAGTGTTAGAGGTAGTCAGAGACATGAAAAAATGAGAATTTTCAATAATTTTTTTTGCCATTAAATCATTTTATTTTATAATATTAATAATATGACATTATTACACAATGTTTTGACTTGAAGTCACGAAAATTTGAAAAAAAAAAAAATTTTATAATTATAATTTCAAAAGTTATAGCTGTTTGTGTTGACACAGTTCCAACAGAAGGTCCTTGCGGTGAACATCTTAAGTCCTTGGAGACTCATCTAAAATCAATCTGACAAAAAAAAAATCTTGTACCTTATCGATGCTTAGTTTTTTTTTTTTTTTTTTAAAGATCACCTACTAGCAGTATGGATCACATACTACTAGTATTCCCCTTACCCTTCCAAGTAAGCTAAAATGCTTGTGCTAGGAGTGGGCCACGCCAGTAGTCCAATGTCTGAGATTTGAACCCACGACTTGTTCATCTTGAATCCAACGCCCGAACCACTGGGCTACTGACGCTTCAACGCTAGTTGAGACTAGAGAGCGATTTCTCACAAACGTAAAACTTCAACTGCCATTAATTTTTCTCTATTGGCACACTATTCAGCCGTCGTGCGTGTGCAGCTACGACTCGCGTGACGCGGACGACTATCGGAACGAGTGTGAGAACTGTCACTCTGCTACCAATAACTCAGGGTATGTTTAGTACTGTAATGTTTATATATGTTATAATGTAATTTACTAGTTAATTTATTGTAGTATTAATAATTTTAGATAGCAACCATGATAAGTTGAAGTTATCATTCAAGAAGTAACTTAATAAAGACAGAAATTAAATAATAATGAATTCAAATAATAATGAAAAATTAAAGATTTGAAATGTACAAGGTTTGACATTTTCCTTTACATTTATTTAAATGAAACACTATATTATTATATATATTATATTATAAAATGAATTAGAAACTGGTGATTAAATTTTCTGTTAATATGTAAACGTAAGTTTCAATGTTTGCTATAAATGTTACAATACAGAAATAAAACATGCTGTACACAGATGGGAGGAGGGCGGCGGGTCGGAGGGGACGGGTTGGGGCGGCACGCAGACTCTGCAGCGCCGCGCGCCTCCACCCCCCGCGCCTCCCCCCGCCACTGCTACGCTGCCGCAGCCCGTTACCAAGCATGGGTATGTTTGCAGCAACTAACACTTATAACCAGTGTTGCCAACTAAGCTAACTAACCTAACATATATTTAGTGTTTTTTTATCAGTTCTTGCTAATATTTAAAAAAAAATGGTTCATTTAAATAATTAAACAAAGTCGAGTTAGGTACACCAATTATAACTCAAGAACTGCTGGACCGATTTTGTTATAATTTGGGATATTACAGAGGCTACATTTTATTGCACAAGAACCCTTTAGGGTTCGTCGCTGGGGAGGGAACTGGGGAGTTCGTTATTCATATACATGTAGAGAAATATGTGGCAAGGCTACCTTAATATTAATATAAAAACTATTTAACTCTTTAATTTCCATGTCCAAGTTTCTAAAGATTATAATTTTTCTTTAAATAAATTAAACAGATTCTTTGAGATGACAAAAAAATAAAATTATATAAAATACCCCCATTTTTAGGAAGATGTCTTTCAAAGGTAATAGTGGACATAGTGCAGCTAAGATTCTGATAGTGACGTAGTTACTATTTTACTTTAATCAAATTGACAAATAACGTTTAGTGTTGTCAGAAAAAAATAATAAATAGTGTTACTATTTCGATTTGCTTTTACATACAGATGATACTAGGAATTAATGAGTTAAAATAAAAAATGTATTTTTTTTAGACGAAACGGAATGGGAAATCCATCGAACTGGGAGAACTGGTTTAATACAATACCCGATTCTGATACAGAATCGGAGGAAGAATGAAACGAGCTCGATATATCGATAAAAAGTCGACAACTCTAAGTTTTTCGAATTTTAAATAACTTGTTGTGAAGTTATCGTCGTTGTAAGTTGTTCAAATTGAAATATAACATGTCGGCGGTTATTTGGAATGAGAAAATATATTTGCGAATAAATACTGAAATTGAATAACATTTTAATTGATTGTATAATTAAAATATTATTCATATTTATGATATGTCGTTGTTTCGGGTCAATGACCCTAGACAGGCTTCAGACATTAATCTATTATGTTTAAGTATTTATTTTACTTTTGACATAAGCACGTCAAACGAGTCCCATAGTAGTGAAGTGACATACTCGTTAGCACAAATTTCAATTGATAAATTTAATCGGTATAAATAAAATATATCAAGTTATGAAAAATAATAATTAAAAAATGGCAAAAGTATAACAGCTACTAATTCATCGCAAATATATTTTTTCCAATTGTAATTTGTAAGTTAGTTTTAAGATGTGACATTCCATGACATACTATCTGTTAATCATCACAATATTTTTATTTGCACCAAGTGTGACATTATTTTCTACTCTTTTTACCAAAGAAAGTATGTTGTTTAAGTATTTACTTTGTAATTAATTTTTTTTTTGTTACCTTAAGTCTCAGACTATATTTTTTTGCTACTTATTTTAAGTTCTTGTTTAATCTTGTTATATTATTTTACCAAAGATAATACTTCATATTTATTAATTAAATTAATATTTAAATTTAATTACTGTGTTCAAGCAAACCGTGTTTACAATGCAACTTCCATAAATGATAATAATTTGAATCTCGTCTCCATTTCTATGAATTTAATAAGTAGATGTCCTTAGCGTTAAATTAGCGTAAATGGTGCCAAATCAGGAAATTAATACAAGGAAATAAACGCGAACGTTGAGATCGAATACATGTTTTTACACGTAGCTAGGTAGACATTCCATAATTTAATCTTTCCTAATTAGGGGTGTGCAATTATCAGTGACAGTATTCCACAGATGCAATAAAAATTAGAGACATCCATATATAATGACAATAATCAATGTAGTAGAAATATCGATAATCGATTCTAATGTATCATTTGTAATCGCACACCACTATAATTCTTTTTAGGCCAGTCGGCAGGTGTTAGGTATATACAAAACGCATTTTCCAAAAATTTTGAGCATAATGTGAAAATGGAAACACCGGAAAAACTCCCGTAAAATTGTGAGCTCTGGCAACAATGATCATAGTACAAGACCGACTCTAACCTTCAGTCTTGGGCCTAGTCGGTCACCAATGAGAGCGCTCAATTTAATTCGCAATCCAATAGCGAACTAGTTCGCTCTTTTAGTTCATTAGTTCTTTTTTTTAAATTAATTTAGTAAAAATAGTAAATAAAGAAAAAAATATATAATTAAAAAAATATAAAAAGAGATCTATTTACGTGGATCACAGACGGGACAAAAGTTGGCGCTTTAGATGAGTAATTATTGCAAGTTCTGTTTATTTTTATTTAAAAAGTTTAAAAAATCTACGTTTGTGATTAAGAGATAGATAGATATCTGTTTACGTGGATCACAGACGGGACAAAAGTTGGCGCTTTAGATGAGTAATTATTGCAAGTTCTGTTTATTTTTATTTAAAAAGTTTAAAAAATCTACGTTTGTGATTAAGAGATAGATAGATATCTGTTTACGTGGATCACAGACGGGACAAAAGTTGGCGCTTTAGATGAGTAATTATTGCAAGTTCTGTTTATTTTTATTTAAAAAGTTTAAAAAATCTACGTTTGTGATTAAGAGATAGATAGATATCTGTTTACGTGGATCACAGACGCGACGGAAGTTCTCGCTTTAGATGATAAAATATCGTTCATAACGGACGCCAAAAAAGTATAAAAAGAACTAAGAGCGTGATCATCAATGAACTAGCTCGCATAGTTCACCTAGGTCGTTCAGGAACTACGCAAGACTATTAACCTTACCGACTGGACTATTTCTATAAATAGGGTGGAGCTATAAAAGAGCTAAACAGATACTTAATAGATATAAATAAATACGATATTTTTTATGGGTCAAAATAGTGACGTCACCATTGTAGGAGCTCAAAGATGATATTTTAATATTTATAAGCGTTCGATATACTTACGGTTTGATAGATTACGAGTTAATGTTAAAGTCCGACACACAAATTTTAAGACAACTTGCTATTTGTTGAATGTTGCCATAACGCCATCAAAGTAAATTGACAAAATGTAAGTAGTAGGTTTAAAGAGTATGCGATTCACAAACTTCTGCTATTTAATTTAAAAAAAAGATATTGCTCAACCTAAGAGACGATGTGATTAAAAAAGTTCAGATTGTTTTATAACCCGGAATCAGTGGCACAGTAGTTTCATAAACAGGTGAGAAAAAAAAGAGACCATAGACTACAGCGCATATTGCTGTGACAGATTCAAAATTTAAATAAATTAAAAACCGGCCAAGTGCGAGTCGGACTCGCGCCCGAAGGGTCCGTACAATTATTTGGCAAAAAAATAATCACGTTGTATGGGAGCCCCCCTTAAATATTTATTTTATTCTGTTTTTAGTTGTTATTGTTATAGGGGCAACAGAAATAAATCGTTTGTGACAAATTTCAACTGTATAGCTATCACGGTTCATAAGATCCGGTGACAGATGGACGGTCAGTAATAGGGTCTTGTTTTGTACCCTCTGATAAATTAAAAAATAATACCAAAAGGGTGTTATAAGTAAGTGCGGGTTGAAGGTTGATGAATGTGTATGTTGTATCAGTTTTAGTTTGTTATAATCAGCATAGATGAAAGGAATTACTGTACTTAATTATATTATAAAGTTATTTAAGTACTAGCAGATTCAAAAACATTGTTTTAATTGTATCGAAAAAGAATTTAGCATTAATCTAATGTATGACTTCGGACATTAACTTTAACAGATACAAAATTTCTAATCTATTTTTGATTAAAATAAATTTAGGAATCGTTAGGAATAGATTAATAATAATGGAGAAGTTTCATGATGTTGATAATGTTATATTTAACTTAATAGAATTGAAATATAATATACCCGTGAAAACATTTTTGAAATCCGTCAATAAATTGAGAAACACATTATTTAAGTTTATGTATTTTAGCGCGCAACTATTGTGGGCCTCTGACGTCATCTCACCTATAGTCGCACCAGAGCGCTTGCGCTGCTTGTAGATGTATTACGTACAGCTGTTTGTTGATTATTTATAATTAGTCTAGTTTTTATTTTAGCATAATGGAAGAAGATTTCGTAAATGAACAAAGTGATAATTTACCTAAAATTGATATATACGCAGTGATAGAATTTTTTTCTTCAAATCCGATTTATGTTAGTGCTGTAGACATATTTTTTATCCCCAGCCATTATTATAATAAACAAAACACGACACGAGCGGCACTAATAACTCGACTAGGTGAAGTGACGTCACATGCTGGCCTGCCGCATTAAACGCTATTGTTGTTACAGGCAAAACTTTAAAGTCCCATAACTTTTTCATTTGTAGAGATATTTTAATGATTCTTTCAAATTTTTGTTTTATATTACTTTCATTTTTACAATTAGTATATAAGAAAAATTGGAAACTTCTCCATTCATTTTTTTTTCATTGTTACATTTATTTCGTGTTTCAATTTTTACTATTAATATATTTAATTCTTAACTCTGTATTGTATCTTTTTTGGTTATTATAGAAAGTTCTTAGAAATTATAACTTGACCGATAAGAATGCTTGGAATTAAATAACAGTAACAAATACTATTGATTACAAACAGATTTCTTTTATTTACTTTTTTTGCATATTTGTTGTCAGATAATTTTATTACAACCGATTAAAATGTATAGATTTGGGTTCCGTACAGAACCCTAAAATATTTTCTTTAACAAACATTATTTATTGTTACAAATGTTTTTAATTAAATAGCAGTCTTTCATCTTGAAGTTTCTTTAATGGTTTCATGTTTTACGAAATTTTGGAACCATTAAAGAACATTATAAGGTGTAGTGCAAGATTGTTACAACCCCACATAACAAAGAATTGGATCACAGGTTTCCAAACTTTATTGATCCGAAGGCCACTTGTCATGTAATTCGGTTGTAGATAGATCCCTATTAGACGACAAAAAAAGTAACTAAAAACTATTATGGTACGTCTTGCTATTAAATACACTATAGGTAGTGGACGTTGACGTTAGACCCTTATTTGTTTTTTTCAACTCGTGGATCCTTTAATTCTATAACTATCCTAAACATGTGGTTTTCTCCGGAAGGGACAGGTCAGAATACTATTCCCTTCTGCCGCTAGGAGAGCATCTCGTAAGAGCCGAGTAACCCAGCATCCTTTTAGTGGTAAGGGATCTGTTCCCCGACTGGCTTGTGACCACCAGTGTGCGAATCCCACAGCCAAGTGTCCATGACGCATGAAGGCCAGTTTTAATCCCTCCATCTCTCATTTTTCTCTCCCCACTCTGTTTTCCATGTTGCAACGAATCGGTAAAGTAAGAAGGTATATCTTCTATTGCCCTAGTGGTCCTTCTGCTCGTTTGCGCCTTATCTACCATAAAAAATGTGGGTGGAAACATTTCTACACTATCCTGTATATTTCAGGCCGATATATGAATGAAGAAGTGCTAATTAATTAAAAACAGAAAACTTAATACCAATTACAAAATAACGCTTACTCTTACCCGACGAAGTAAGTTACATAGCTTATTTATCCTCGGAATGAAAGCTTTCGACAAATCGAGCTTCCTCCTTCAGTTAAGAGAAAACGTTACTTTTTAAAAATGAATATTATCTTTAGGCTGATATTTCACTATCACATATATATGATGTCGTATCTGTCAAGTTCTATGATCATATTTATATGATACAGTTCTTCATTTACTTATTACACTACTGACCCGCATAAGATCATATAAACGTCATATACTATCAAGATGGATAACGATTTAGCCGTGTCCTCGTGAGAGGGGTCCATAACACCCCACTTGAAGAACTTAGATTGGAAGATAAAAAGTACACATACTAAGTAGAGATGCTACGCATGACGGATATGATCCTCTTGTACGCTAGCTTACAAATAGGATCCCTTATCTATGATCATAGACAAATGTAGATATTACACTGTCATATCTTCTTCATATAAAAATGACTCATACACCTATGATCACATATATGATAGTGTAATACCAGCCTTAGCATCATATTGTAATAATCTATTTTAGTGATATATTCTAATTTAGTACGTTAATTTATATCAAAGTACCCACCAATATTTACGTCAACTATAACATTCCAAAGCGTTTATAATTAATTATAGATATTTTTTTATTAACTTATTTTCATAATAATATTAATGATGAAAGGAAATATGGACAGCTCAGTGAAATGTTATCTGGTCACAATAAGTATTAAATACATTTCCGAACCAAATAATTATAATAAATAAAACGAATTAAGATAATATCGTCTTTTATTTTCCCTTTTACAATATAGCTTATGATATAGAGCTACAATGGCGTACTTATATCGTTTCTAATGATTTCTTTACAATATTCGTTATAGTTACCTCAAACACTCAATGATAGATAACTTTAGGTTCTACGGTCTACTTGCTTTATTATCTATGACATCAAAATTATAATAAGTATTGAACATTTAATCAGATGTTTTGTGTACATGTTGAGAAATTAAAATCATTATAGGTGTCAGAAGCTTAACGTTTTTTTCTACCACATGGCAACATTATTATTTGACTCTACTACAAGGAATTTACATACAAACTGGAATGCAGCACGCACGCACGTGCACTCAAAAAACGATCCGAGGAGTACAGTTGCTATAGGGGATTGCATCTCTATCTTCTAGTATAACCATGCATCAAGGAATAGAGAAATTAAATATTATATTACTAACTAGTCGACTACCGTGACTTCGTCTACGTTAAAGTATATGTTAAATTAAGAATATATGTACAAAAATAAAAATAAAGGAGAGAGAGAGAGACTTTCGAAAAAAAGCCGAACAGAGACTGACCATTCTGAACTGAGGTAAAGATAAATATTAAAGAGAGAAAAAAGAGACAGGATAAGAGAGAATGATAGTATATAAGAGGAAGAGAGACAGAAATACTGTAGACTTCCTCAGTGAAAGAATTTTTAAAATCTGTTTAGTAACGACAAAATGGCTAAATTCGTTTAACTAAAAAATGTATATGGCAACACTGAATCACCTTTGTTACTCACGAAAAGTATAGTTTTCTATTAGCGAAAGAATTTTTAAAATCTGTTTAGTAACGACAAAATGGCTAAATTCGTTTAACTAAAAAATGTATATGGCAACACTGAATCACCTTTGTCATTCACGAAAAGTATAGTTTTCTATTAGCGAAAGAATTTTTAAAATCGGGTTAGTTACGACAAAATGGCCATATTCTATTTACTAAAAAATGCATATGGCAACACTAAATCACCTTTGTCACTCACGAAAAGTGCATTTTTCTATCAGTGAATAAAAAATTAAAATCGGATTAGTAGTTCCTGAAAAACCCTTTAATTTACAAAATGGCCACCTTATGGCACTTAAATGGCCATATCTTTTTAATTAGAGTATTTATGGCAACACCACATAGCCTATGTTACCCGGAAAGGATGTAGCTTCCTATCGGTGAAAGAATTTTCAAAATCGGTTCAGTACTTTTCGAGCCTATTCGCAACAAACAAACAAACATACAAACATACAAACATACAAACATACAAACATACAAACATACAAACATACAAACATACAAACATACAAACATACAAACATACAAACATACAAACATACAAACATACAAACATACAAACATACAAACATACAAACATACAAACATACAAACATACAAACATACAAACATACAAACATACAAACATACAAACATACTGTACAATTCTGAGCTTTGTACACCAAATGACCAATTTTTTGCCCTAAAGACACACCAACCAAAGACAACCAAAGACAACCAAAGACAACCAAAGACAACCAACGACAACCAAAGACAACCAAAGACAACCAACGACAAATCCTCAGACCAATCGACGCCAGACAAAATTCAATTCAACCAATATGTATTGGGCATGAATTTTTTCCCAACACGATACAATTTGTCGCCAGCGCCATCTAGTTGAGCAGATACACATTATTATTTAATAACTTTGTGATGGCGCTGGCATCGAATTAATGCTTAACATTCCGCCCACCAAAAAAGGAAATTTTCCTTTTTATACCGCCCACCATGATCTAACTCAGCATTAATACAAGAGCAATGGACTGTATATGTGATTTTACAAGTGAATTAATGTGGACGGGCTATTGACGAAGGCTAAGATAGATATACCTAGAAGAAAGACTATTTTGACATATTCTTTGAATAACTAATATCTGCAGCCAGAAATATTTAATGCTGCCGCCATAAATATGCATGATGAATCCTACCTTCAACGCGTGATTAAAGGAAACTTCCCATTTGTTCCCCTAATGTCGTCGTACCACCTTTCCCGCATCTTGTCTAACTTAGATTTAGAATCCATGTTCCATATCCGTTTCCACATCATTTTCTTATCCAACCTAGTATGCATGATCTTGTTATGGAAACCGAAAGTATTGTCTGTTCTACCAACATTGCCCGACACTATCCACCCCAAATGGGTATCTTGTGCGATCGCAGAACCAGTAGGGCTTTTAATTAATCCTGCCTTCAATATGCGGCAATAAGTGTCCGCTCCCAGCAAAATATCAATTTTACTCGGCGAGTTAAACTTTGGGTCAGCCAAATCTATGTTATCAATTTCGAGCCAGTCCTTATGCTCAAAGCTTGTCTCTGGAATAAAAGAAGTTAGTGTATTTAGAACGTGCGCAGTTACTTCCAAGTCAAATGAAGGGTCATGCAGGGATTGCATTTTAAGATTGACAACATGTTTACTGACAATTTCACCATGACCACCAATACCCGTTACTATAGTTTTTGATAAAACTTTATTCAACCCGAGCAACTGTGCAGCTTCCTCCGTTATAAAAGACGCCTGCGAACCTTGATCTAACAATGCTCTCAAAATTTGAGGGCAACCCTTCTGTGATTCGGCTTTGACAAGGGCTGTAGCTAGCAGGATTTGTTGACTCTGCCCATTCACATAATGAGTTGATATATTTGAATTGATATCTACAGAAGGTGAATTTGCATGTATGGTTGAAGATTTCATTGGCAAAGCAACCATAGTGGATACATCGAATTTCCTAGGGTGCAACAAAGTGTGATGTTTGCGCTGACAAATACCACAAGTTAACAGAACGCGACAAAACCTAGATGTATGTTGGCCTCCTAAGCATTTATAGCAAACATCTAAAGATCGAGCTATTTTACGGCGGTCATCCACATCAAGATCACAAAACTTTTTGCACTTATCCAATTTATGAATTTCAGCACAATGTGGACACGAAGCTATAGAACCATGCAATACCTTAGCTTGAGATGGATTATTGTTAACAGCTTGTGATTCATTTATAGGTTCCACAAATTCTAAAGCTCGGAATCGCGTTTCTAAAAACTCTGAAAACTGCTTGAAAGAAGGTAGCTCTTCGGAGGTTTGGCTAACATGCAGTTCCCACTGCTTCCTAGATTCTACATCCAATTTCATACTTATAACATAAATCACGATCAGATCCCATGAACTAACCTCAATCCCAAGATTTTTAAGCTCATGCAAACAATCACTAGTTACATCTAGAAGATCCTTTAGTGCATTTGCAGATTCTGTTAATATATTACGTTGGCGAAACAGTCGATTTAAAATACAGGTAGATACAAATTTTTTATTATTAAATCTATGTTCCAACATATCCCAACATTTATTATAATTACTTTCGGTTATCGGAATATGTTTTATTAATTGTAATGCTTCACCTGACAATTGTGTTTTTAAATAGTGGAGACGTTGTACATCATCCAGGTTTAAATTATTGTGAACTAAAGATAAAAACAAATCGCGAAATGAAGACCATTCTTGATATTTTCCACTGAAAGTAGGTAAAATTATTTTTGGTAATTTAACGTTGTTATAAGATGAGACAGCACCAGTATCTTTATGACAACAACCAGCTTTCAAAGGCAGAGCATTTTTTAACTCCACTTTGTAGGTTAAATAAGTTTCATAAACTGTGTCATATACGTCCTCTTTAAAATAATCAAACAATTCTGTACCTTCACATTCGCCCACAATATTATCATATTTATTAACAAAATTTTTAAATTGATCTTCTAAAATTTGCAGTCGAGTCTCCATATGATTGTATGTATTATTTTCTTTCGGAGACTTCTTAAAGTTTAAAAAACTCTTCTCAATCTGTACTTTAACGCCATTTAACCTTCTCAGTTCCTTTTCCATTTTGTATTTTGCAATATATTGCCTGCCTGTATATAATAACAATCTTTTCGATTGTTACCAACGTAATTCAAGATTAATTTTTAAAGTATTTTCGCAATGTTTATACAACTAGCGCCGCCTAGCGACTTATTAGTTGTTAATTTTGATTTTTGCGCTTTTTAAAGCTATCCGGCTCGAAGGACCAAATGTACAATTCTGAGCTTTGTACACCAAATGACCAATTTTTTGCCCTAAAGACACACCAACCAAAGACAACCAAAGACAACCAAAGACAACCAAAGACAACCAACGACAACCAAAGACAACCAAAGACAACCAACGACAAATCCTCAGACCAATCGACGCCAGACAAAATTCAATTCAACCAATATGTATTGGGCATGAATTTTTTCCCAACACGATACAATTTGTCGCCAGCGCCATCTAGTTGAGCAGATACACATTATTATTTAATAACTTTGTGATGGCGCTGGCATCGAATTAATGCTTAACACATACAAACATACAAACATACAAACATACAAACATACAAACATACAAACATACAAACATACAAACATACAAACATACAAACATACAAACATACAAACATACAAACATACAAACATACAAACATACAAACATACAAACATACAAACATACAAACATACAAACATACAAACATACAAACATACAAACATACAAACACAAACATACAAACATACAAACATACAAACATACAAACATAAAAACATACAAACATACAAACATACAAACATACAAACATACAAACATACAAACATACAAACATACAAACATACAAACATACAAACAATCAAATCTTTCCTCTTTATATAATAGTATAGATAACATCAACTTCTGTCTATTTAACTGAAAAATTATTTGTATGGTACATTGTCACAATCACAGTAAGACCCCTTTAGTCCGGATCCTGTTCGGAACGATTTTTGCGCTTTACGTGTTGGAAACAAACGTAAACCTTACGCTAGTTATTCCAAGGTGCATATTTGAATGTACAATATTTTAAGTGAGCGTTCCAGTTATGATATTTATGATATAAATTCCTTGTTCTACTATTATTGTTGCAAAGATTATTTTTTATGGCAACACTAACCAAACGTTATTTGTCTAATTCGTCTAAGTTAAATACATAATAACTGCATGTCTGGATGTTGGAAGACTCCTTCATAAAAGTGGAGGTGGTTTATACATTTTTTTATTTTTTTGACAAATCTAAATGATTCAAAATTTAATTTATTTAAAGAGAAATGGTAATCTTTAAAAATATTATTATAGTTGCATAAACAATCAGTGTTTTAACGTTTTTTTTAATTAGTTTATTTCGATAAAGAAATAAAACAATTCACGATTAAAAGTCCAATTAGTAATATTGAAGGAGAAATATAACTCCCGCTGTCTTTAGGCTCAGGATCTGGAAGCCACGGACCACATTGTCGATACCCTTCTTCCTGAAATCATATATTTGTTATTTCAAAACCTAAATAGGTACTCTGATTATGTTTGATAGTTGCCGTACAAGTACGGTAAAACGCTAACGAAGAGAACATTCGATCAGGCACGCGCCAAGAGCGCTTATACTTAAAGAGGAAAAAAAAGAGAATTTTCTGTAAGCACGCCAAAAGTATCATCTGCGACGGCATGCTAAATACTTATGAGCGCCTATACTTGAAGAGCAATAAAAAGGAAATTTTCTGTAAGCTCGCCAAAAGTATCTTCTGTACCGGCATACCAAATACTTATGAGCGCTTATACTGAAAGAGGAAAAAAAAGAGAATTTTCTGTAAGCACGTCAAAAGTATCATCTGCGACGGCATGCCAAATACTTATGAGCGCCTATACTTGAAGAGCAATAAAAAGGAATTTTCTGTAAGCTCGCCAAAAGTATCTTCTACGCCGCCATGCCAAATACTTATGAGCGCCTATACTTGAAGAGCAACAAAAAAAGGGAATTTTCTGTAAGCTCGCCAAAAGTATCTTCTGCGCCGCCATGCCGAATACTTATGAGCGCCTATACTTGAAGAGCAATAAAAAGGAATTTTCTGTAAGCTCGCCAAAAGTATCTTCTACGCCGCCATGCCAAATACTTATGAGCGCCTATACTTGAAGAGCAATAAAAAGGGAATTTTCTGTAAGCTCGCCAAAAGTATCTTCTGCGCCGGGATGCCAAATACTTATGAGCGCCTATACTTGAAGAGCAATAAAAAGGAAATTTTCTGTAAGCTCGCCAAAAGTATCTTCTGCGCCGGGATGCCAAATACTTATGAGCGCCTATACTTGAAGAGCAATAAAAAGGGAATTTTCTGTAAGCTCGCCAAAAGTATCTTCTGCGCCGGGATGCCAAATACTTATGAGCGCCTATACTTGAAGAGCAATAAAAAGGAAATTTTCTGTAAGCTCGCCAAAAGTATCTTCTGCGCCGGGATGCCAAATACTTATGAGCGCCTATACTTGAAGAGCAATAAAAAGGGAATTTTCTGTAAGCTCGCCAAAAGTATCTTCTACGCCGCCATGCCAAATACTTATGAGCGCCTATACTTGAGCAATAAAAAGGGAATTTTCTGTAAGCTCGCCAAAAGTATTTTCTGCGACGGCATGCCAAATACTTATGAGCGCCTATACTTGAAAAGCAATAAAAAGGGAATTTTCCGTAAGCTCGCCAAAAGTATCTTCTGCGCCGGGATGCCAAATACTTATGAGCGCCTATACTTGAAGAGCAATAAAAAGGGAATTTTCTGTAAGCTCGCCAAAAGTATCTTCTGCGCCGGGATGCCAAATACTTATGAGCGCCTATACTTGAAGAGCAATAAAAAGGAAATTTTCTGTAAGCTCGCCAAAAGTATCTTCTGCGCCGGGATGCCAAATACTTATGAGCGCCTATACTTAAAGAGCAATAAAAAGGGAATTTTCTGTAAGCTCGCCAAAAGTATCTTCTGCGCCGGGATGCCAAATACTTATGAGCGCCTATACTTGAAGAGCAATAAAAAGGGAATTTTCTGTAAGCTCGCCAAAAGTATCTTCTGCGCCGGGATGCCAAATACTTATGAGCGCCTATACTTGAAGAGCAATAAAAAGGGAATTTTCTGTAAGCTCGCCAAAAGTATCTTCTACGCCGCCATGCCAAATACTTATGAGCGCCTATACTTGAGCAATAAAAAGGGAATTTTCTGTAAGCTCGCCAAAAGTATTTTCTGCGACGGCATGCCAAATACTTATGAGCGCCTATACTTGAAAAGCAATAAAAAGGGAATTTTCCGTAAGCTCGCCAAAAGTATCTTCTGCGCCGGGATGCCAAATACTTATGAGCGCCTATACTTGAAGAGCAATAAAAAGGGAATTTTCTGTAAGCTCGCCAAAAGTATCTTCTGCGCCGGGATGCCAAATACTTATGAGCGCCTATACTTGAAGAGCAATAAAAAGGAAATTTTCTGTAAGCTCGCCAAAAGTATCTTCTGCGCCGGGATGCCAAATACTTATGAGCGCCTATACTTAAAGAGCAATAAAAAGGGAATTTTCTGTAAGCTCGCCAAAAGTATCTTCTGCGCCGGGATGCCAAATACTTATGAGCGCCTATACTTGAAGAGCAATAAAAAGGGAATTTTCTGTAAGCTCGCCAAAAGTATCTTCTGCGCCGGGATGCCAAATACTTATGAGCGCCTATACTTGAAGAGCAATAAAAAGGGAATTTTCTGTAAGCTCGCCAAAAGTATCTTCTGCGCCGGGATGCCAAATACTTATGAGCGCCTATACTTGAAGAGCAATAAAAAGGGAATTTTCTGTAAGCTCGCCAAAAGTATCTTCTGCGCCGGGATGCCAAATACTTATGAGCGCCTATACTTGAAGAGCAATAAAAAGGGAATTTTCTGTAAGCTCGCCAAAAGTATCTTCTACGCCGCCATGCCAAATACTTATGAGCGCCTATACTTGAGCAATAAAAAGGGAATTTTCTGTAAGCTCGCCAAAAGTATTTTCTGCGACGGCATGCCAAATACTTATGAGCGCCTATACTTGAAGAGCAATAAAAAGGGAATTTTCTGTAAGCTCGCCAAAAGTATCTTCTGCGCCGGGATGCCAAATACTTATGAGCGCCTATACTTGAAGAGCAATAAAAAGGGAATTTTCTGTAAGCTCGCCAAAAGTATCTTCTGCGCCGGGATGCCAAATACTTATGAGCGCCTATACTTGAAGAGCAATAAAAAGGGAATTTTCTGTAAGCTCGCCAAAAGTATCTTCTGCGCCGGGATGCCAAATACTTATGAGCGCCTATACTTGAAGAGCAATAAAAAGGGAATTTTCTGTAAGCTCGCCAAAAGTATCTTCTACGCCGCCATGCCAAATACTTATGAGCGCCTATACTTGAGCAATAAAAAGGGAATTTTCTGTAAGCTCGCCAAAAGTATTTTCTGCGACGGCATGCCAAATACTTATGAGCGCCTATACTTGAAGAGCAATAAAAAGGGAATTTTCTGTAAGCTCGCCAAAAGTATCTTCTGCGCCGGGATGCCAAATACTTATGAGCGCCTATACTTGAAGAGCAATAAAAAGGGAATTTTCTGTTAGCTCGCCAAAAGTATCTTCTGCGCCGGGATGCCAAATACTTATGAGCGCCTATACTTGAAGAGCAATAAAAAGGAAATTTTCTGTAAGCTCGCCAAAAGTATCTTCTGCGCCGGGATGCCAAATACTTATGAGCGCCTATACTTGAAGAGCAATAAAAAGGGAATTTTCTGTAAGCTCGCCAAAAGTATCTTCTGCGACGGAATGCCAAATACTTATGAGCGCCTATACTTGAAGAGCAATAAAAAGGAAATTTTCTGTAAGCTCGCCAAAAGTATCTTCTGCGCCGGGATGCCAAATACTTATGAGCGCCTATACTTGAAGAGCAATAAAAAGGGAATTTTCTGTAAGCTCGCCAAAAGTATCTTCTGCGCCGGGATGCCGAATACTTATGAGCGCCTATACTTGAAGAGCAACAAAAAAAGGGAATTTTCTGTAAGCTCGCCAAAAGTATCTTCTGCGACGGAATGCCAAATACTTATGAGCGCCTATACTTGAAGAGCAATAAAAAGGGAATTTTCTGTAAGCTCGCCAAAAGTATCTTCTGCGCCGGGATGCCAAATACTTATGAGCGCCTATACTTGAAGAGCAATAAAAAGGGAATTTTCTGTAAGGTCGCCAAAAGTATCTTCTGCGCCGGGATGCCAAATACTTATGAGCGCCTATACTTGAAGAGCAATAAAAAGGGAATTTTCTGTAAGCTCGCCAAAAGTATCTTCTGCGCCGGGATGCCAAATACTTATGAGCGCCTATACTTGAAGAGCAATAAAAAGGGAATTTTCTGTAAGCTCGCCAAAAGTATCTTCTGCGCCGGGATGCCAAAAACTTATGAGCGCCTATACTTGAAGAGCAATAAAAAGGAAATTTTCTGTAAGCTCGCCAAAAGTATCTTCTGCGCCGGGATGCCAAATACTTATGAGCGCCTATACTTGAAGAGCAATAAAAAGGGAATTTTCTGTAAGCTCGCCAAAAGTATCTTCTGCGCCGGGATGCCAAATACTTATGAGCGCCTATACTTGAAGAGCAATAAAAAGGGAATTTTCTGTAAGCTCGCCAAAAGTATCTTCTGCGCCGGGATGCCAAATACTTATGAGCGCCTATACTTGAAGAGCAATAAAAAGGGAATTTTCTGTTAGCTCGCCAAAAGTATCTTCTACGCCGCCATGCCAAATACTTATGAGCGCCTATACTTGAGCAATAAAAAGGGAATTTTCTGTAAGCTCGCCAAAAGTATTTTCTGCGACGGCATGCCAAATACTTATGAGCGCCTATACTTGAAGAGCAATAAAAAGGGAATTTTCTGTAAGCTCGCCAAAAGTATCTTCTGCGCCGGGATGCCAAATACTTATGAGCGCCTATACTTGAAGAGCAATAAAAAGGGAATTTTCTGTAAGCTCGCCAAAAGTATCTTCTGCGCCGGGATGCCAAATACTTATGAGCGCCTATACTTGAAGAGCAATAAAAAGGAAATTTTCTGTAAGCTCGCCAAAAGTATCTTCTGAGCCGGGATGCCAAATACTTATGAGCGCCTATACTTGAAGAGCAATAAAAAGGGAATTTTCTGTAAGCTCGCCAAAAGTATCTTCTGCGCCGGGATGCCAAATACTTATGAGCGCCTATACTTGACGAGCAATAAAAAGGGAATTTTCTGTAAGCTCTCCAAAAGCATCTTCTGTGCTGGCATTTCAAATATTTATGAGCGCCTATACTTGAAGAGCAATAAAAAGGATTTTTTTAAGTTCGCCAACAAGCATCTTCTGCCAAAATATATGGGCACCTATAAAACAAAAGAAATTTGGTTGTGGTTGCCCTCTCCAGTAGTATTTCGCCCCTGTCTACAATTATTTGCGTCCTTTGAATCCTTTTTTTTTGTAACAAAGCATGTCATATTATATTTCTGGTCTAGCGCTCCTAGAAAGTTTCCTAACGCCTTTTCAGTCCTGGTCGTAGTTATCGGCCGTGTAGAGCTGTTTGTGCAATTAATTCAGTTCTGCCAAATAATCCAACTTTTTTACAATAAGTAAATATGTGTCTGTTGTAACTATACTGTATACGCATATACATTAACGTACACGACACAGAAGATTTTTTTTTTTTGCTGAAATGAAAAATTTTACCTGTAAATAATTGTGTGGAAAACATCGTGTATGTGGCGTACGCGCAGGCATAGGCACACGGTTGCGCAGACACGCGAGCTTTGCGGCGGTGCTCATGTGTCTACCTCTGCCCATCTCACTTTCTGTTAGTTCTGACAATGGCACCTGAAAAATGTATAATTTTAAGTATATTTGTGATGTAATGTAATGTGGTGTAACGTTCAAACTTGCTCAAATCTTTCTTATGTATAAAATTCTCGTGTCACAATGTTCGTTACCAAATTCCTCCGAAACGGCTTGACTGATTTTTATGAAATTTTGTGTGCATATCGGGCAGGTCTGAGAATAGGTCTATTTTTTATATCCCTAAGTGATAAGAGTCACCCTTATTCTTTAAACTTATATGGCAAAACAATGTTTGCCGGGTCAGCTAGTATTGTTATATATATTCGAGCTTTAATTCTGTTTATTTACATTATATTCTGTCAGTGATTAAAAGTTTAAATAGTTGAAATTTCTCTTAGAGTCATAGTGAAGTGAAATGTGAAGTGAAGTGAGTGGGAATTTGAACTTCTCAAAGTACTTTAGTAAATGCGCTGATATCATAAACGACAATAAATTTGATTGCTATGTTTTATAGGCATTATCCATGACTACTTGGAGATGAAAATTCATTATATCACATACCGGTGCATTTATCAGTGGATTATTTAGCGGCTTCCCCGTATGCTCACATTTGGCCTTTATAGCCAACAACAGAAGATTAGTACCCGGAACTTCAGTGCCAACTAGAGGCCATTTGCAGGGAGCTGGCGGTTTTCTTAATGCTTCCATTTTATCTTTTGCACGCTTTGGAAGAAAGGAACATTAAGAATAAGATTAGAGCTTTTTTATTGTTGACGATGATATCATTTTTATATCATATCATTGTACTTAGTTCTTTAAAAAACAAAATATTTAATATTATATAATGAAATAAAAGTATAATTTAAAGATGGATCCAGTCATATATATTGATACTTTCATTTTTATAATTGAATAAAAATGAGTTACTGCTAAAAGTTAAAAAAAAAATGAAAATTAAGATTCTGTCTACTTACGTTAAGTTGATAAATGGGACGTGATCGATCACACGCTGCAAACCGTGTTCGGTTGACGAGCACACGATCATCGTGCAGACTCTCGAACTTCTCCCGCTCGTAGTCTCGTCGGGTTCGGTTTTGGCGCTTCTTTTTCTCTTTCGTAGTTTCACCTTTTACAACGGTACCTACAAGTATAGGATTATATTAATAGTAATTAAATATAAAATTATAAACACATTGTATTAACGGAGGTTTTAGGGCAATTAACATGCGTCTCTGACGATGGTTTTGCACATTTTGATAATTCTTTTCAGAGGACTTAATGGAAGATCAAAATTTTCCAATCAATGATAGACTACTGTTAAGAATGAATTTTTTAAAATATACAATTGAGTGGAGTAAAAAATGTTTTAAGAACCCTCTCCAAAGGACAGTTAAAAAAAAATTAAGAGGTCGCTCATATTTTTTTTAATTTACTTATATTTTAATTTTTTTCTTTTGAGCTATCCTTTGGAGGGGGTTCTTAAAACATCGAAAACTAACATTTTGTCACACGAGATTTAAAAAAATGTTTTTTTTTGCGCCACCTAATATTATACAAGGTGTAAAAATCCACTTACTGGAGCCGAGTATAGTGAGTATAGTGAAAGTTTCTTGACTAGCCCGCACCAGCAGTCGAACGTTAAACCATAGCGAACGGACCAGTGATGGCAACATCTAAAATTATGTGTAAGTCAGCGTAAATAATAAATTATGGAAATTCATGTTTAGAAAAATATTGAAAAAACTATTTTGAAAAGACACGTGCATCCTTACTAATATTATAAATGAAAAATGAAATTTGGTATACAGATAGTTAAGGCTACTTTTATTGCAAAAAACGGGTAGAAAAGGGGGGAGAGAACTAAAAGCTCGACACTTATTTTTGTATGGAAGAAAGTTTGTATGGAAATATGTAAGGCTTACGTGAATGTTTTATAAGTTTACGACAAGAGATACGTATGTGTCTTATTTGTAAAATAATTAGGCTAAATAACTAAAAATACTACCCAAAGACGCTATTCCTCGAGGACGAGGTCGTACGAGTAAACTTACAGAGGCACTAGATGTTTCATCCTTTTCCGGAAAACAAACGCCTTGATAGTCGTGTATCCAGTGTAATGTGAATATCTTAGCGTCTAACAAAGCTCTCATAGCTGCTGGGTGTAAGTTTGCGAGATGTTCTCTTATTGGTTTATTGATGTTTTCGTTTTCGTTTCCTTTATCTTTTTTCTCTACGTATGTGACAACCCATCCCTCTTCATCTATGAGGACGCAGTTCCAGTTTTCTTCATCGCATTGTGGTTCACATTCTTTTTCACACTATAAATGAATATGATAAATATTTTTATTATTTTATTTCTGATGAAAATATGAGATATTAGTAAACATTACAGAAAAGTTTTAGAATGAATATTATAGCATAATTATTATCATAATTTTTAACTAAAGTACTTACTTTCTTCCTTTCAAAGCACCCGTGATTAAAATTACACAGTTAGGGACTAATTATACAAAAGATGCCCTCTTGTTTTGTCCAAGCGATACAACATCTAAGATAAAATGAGGAGTGGAAGTGGGGGGTAAGTTAGGCCCACATGTGGCTCGACTAGAATGCATCAAAGACACTTGGCATGTCGGTCGGATTCGCATGCTGGTGGTTGCCATCCAGTCGGGAAACTGATCCCCTACCACTAAGGGTTGCTGGGTTACTACAAGAAGCTCTTCCAGTCGAATAGTATTCTAACCCATCCCCTCACGGATACTACCTACTAGGAACCTAAACCAGTAATACTAATTAGTAATAGGTAATTTCGAGTACCTAAGTATTACTTACGTCATTATCAGGATTCGTGATTGAAACAAGTAGATCTTTCAAATGTTCTGGATAGAAGTGGAAACCAGCAACGCCAATGGTATGATCTGACTTTCCGACTGTCCGAGCAGCTGTTAGCCATTCGAATTTTGTACCCAACTATATTTAAAAAAATACAGCAAAGTTAAAAAAATCATTTTTCGGTAATTTAATTATGAATAACTAGCTGCATCCCGCGGTTTCATCCGCTATATTTTGGGTAATTCACACTATATCATTATAAATTACAGCCTATATGTTATTCTGATGTGTAAGCTATATTATTGTAAAGTTTCATCAAAATCCATCCAGTAGTTTTTGCGTGAAAGAGTAACAAACATACATCCATACATCCACACATCCATACATTCTTACAAACTTTCGCGTTTATAATATTAGTAGGACTTATTACAATATGGGTACGAATAAGTATACTGTAATTAAAAAAAAAACAAATGTAAATCCAATGCCTTTAAAGCCTCCTCTACACTACTCGCGAAGTTGAAGGATATTAGACGAATACGATAGTGTAGAGGGAAAAACAAAATTTTTTTTCTTATCGTATTCGTCTAATATCGTTCAATTGGACTACTTCCGCTTTATATTGTACAAGTCATAATAATTTTTGAACAAAAGGTTTTAATTGATATCCTTACATTCACCAAAGTTACGTGTTTTCACCAAAAATAGCAATAGCCAACCGTTATAAGTTTAAAGTCATTATCCCCACAATTATCGTTATTTCTAGAGATGTACCAACTAGGACTTTGGCCCGCTAGTCGGCTAGTTCGATCACGGTTCGGCAGTGTCTATTTGGCAATTTCCGTGACACTTCGTCTACGCAAGTCGCAAACGCCAGCACTGCCTACGAGCGCTCAATATTTTTTCCCCCATTGTTTTTTTAAGTGTTATTAATGTATGGGTCAGAGCGGCGTATTTGCGTAAAAAATAAAGACAAGACTGTTATTATTACCGTTTAAAATCTTTCAAAAATCTTTTATATCTGTAGATTCATGGCCTATTATTTGAGGGAAACATAAAGTTATCACGATGCAATTAATATTCAATACATAACTCTTTAGTCGCTTGAAGCTGCGAAAAGAGTAAACATCTAAGTCATCGTAATCAAAACATAAAGCTGTATACGCATATACATGGTTTTATGCATGAAACTAAGCCTTATAGCACAACTAGGTATAGAAAAAAAATCTGAAAACTGGAATATTTTTCTAATTTGTATCACGAAAAAAAATATTATATCTAAAGATCATATAATTTGAGGAATCCAAAAGCGCCTTGGACCTGTAAAAATTTATAACCTTACAAAAATTACGTACTCAATGAAATTACTCTTTAAAATCCTTCTGACCCAATAACTTGAATTTGGAGTTAAATAACCGTTAGTGCACTTGCAATTGATCTATAGACGCCATTTTTTAAATTTATAATTAAAATAGAATGTTAAATCTAACCTCTGGTGGTTTTATAAAGCTATTCCTCAATACACGTATAGGTGACACCGGAGCGTGTATCACAAGAGTATCCTTGGCAGCCACTGCACGACGGAACCAAGACTCAGTGGGTCCACCAGACCACAGGCGACCATCGGGGGGAAATGCGCTAGAGATTAAGGCTCGGAATTCCATCCATCGTGTGAAACCACTTTCTGAAAATAATTTAGATGAAAGTTTAAAAAATTTTAATTTAGTGTAAAACTATAATTAATAAATAATTCAATTTAAGGGATTAGCGACTGACATGATTTTTGTCAGGAGTGAGGGAGGGTCTCTTAGGTTTCCGTCATGTAGTCTAGACTAGAGAAATCTTGTGCTATATTCAAATATGACAACCTTGACCTACATACGCCGGGATTTTAGATGATTGAGAACTAATAGTTTGTAGTGCAGTGCAGGTTTCAAGCAGTTTGATGAAGGAAGTCATTCCGGGATTTCTTGCAAGGCGGCGGGGCAGCCTACATCCTGCGGTCGGATAACGGAACAACCGTGCGTCGGATCCCACTCTTCTCCAGTTCGAGACGGCTTAGTGCAGTAATGTAGCCAATCTGGTTCTGTCTACGAGTACTGCGCTGCAGTACGGATCTATTCCCCTGAACGGTTTCTACAAACATCGTGCAAAAAATATTACTTGGCGGCACAGCCGCAGCCTAACACCAGAAGGGTGCTTTCTTTCGGCACTATCCAGGGACCACGTGTGGGGTATTGAGGAATTGAAAACCTATTTTATGTTAAGCCCACGGACGCAGGCAACATTGACCTCTAAAACCTGTCGTAAACATTTGAATAACTTTATTTATGAACAATATGTAGGTAATAAAATGTTTTTTTTTATAAATTAATTGAATTGTTTCTTAGATATACATTTTTGCACGTCTGAGCTCGATTAAAAGTACCCACCGTTTCTCCAGCATGGTTACCCAACTCTCGTTAATTTTAGCTACTTTATAATAATTATTATATTGAGAAACATATTGAGTTTGAGTTTTAATAATGTTACCAGTAGCAAAGAAAGCTGTGACGGAACCGAGTGGAAACTCCTCTTCTTCTTCGGTCTTATTCATCCACTCCGCTGTTGCTATTACTTCTTTGCACAGCCTAGCCATTAACTCTTCATTACCTTAAATTTAAATAGGTATTTATTAAGATGGGCTATTAATTTCGCTCTCACGATATAAATTATTATCTTATATATAAAATTCTCGTGACGCGGTGTTTGTTACCAAACTCCTCCGACTCGACCGATTTTTATGAAATTTTGTGTGCATATCGGGTAGGTCTTAGAATCGGTCAACATGTATTTTTTTAACCCCTTAGTTATAAGGGTGGCCCACCACAATTTTTTAAAATTTATGGCAAAACAACGTTTGCCGGGTTAGTTAATTTAAATGTAAACTGATTGTAATTATTTAAAGTTTTACTTTTACTGATATAAAACGTTAAAAAAATAAATCTACTGATAAAATATCAATTCACTTATCAGTCATTAGTAGCTGTAAATAGATATGTAAACTATACTTCTGTATAATTATACAGAAGTATACTTTTGCCCTTCATAACTAGGGATAATTGAATTAAAAGTTTCTTATTCAAGACAGGCGTAGGTTATTTATTTTACAACCTAGTTTTACACTCCCAATAAATTTTATCTATTATCTACTCCCATGCTTTAAATCGTCTATAAAAGATTCTGAAACAGTTAGCTTATTGCCAACATTAAAACACCCAATGTCCTATTAACCATTATATCATCTAAACGGATCATATAATGTTGTACTGAATTTTTTTTCGATTCCTTCTACGCAAAGGGTTTACTCAACAGACAGACACATTCTTACTGCTCAATGCGTAGTATCTGTATGAATTTCAAAAAAAGAACATTGTCGCGCGTTTCAGTACCAGAACGTCGCATGCCGTAAAAAAAATGAGTTATTCGAATCCTTTCCATTTTTCTCCGATATTTTTTCTTATTTTATTTACAAACAATGAGCCTCCTATCATTACAGAACATATTAAAGTGAATTTTAATAATTGCACTGTACA
Organism: Limenitis camilla; assembly: GCA_905147385.1. Classification (NCBI taxonomy): domain Eukaryota; kingdom Metazoa; phylum Arthropoda; class Insecta; order Lepidoptera; family Nymphalidae; genus Limenitis; species Limenitis camilla. The sequence continues at coordinate 10,183,252 of LR990240.1, forward strand.
AAATGTTTATTACAACTACAGTAAATGGTTGTTTCATCATCAATACTTAGTTTATTTGTATATACTCAGTAAAGGCTGATGTTAGGTTACTAGGAGTGGCTGTTGTAATGTTAGCAGTAAGCTAACTGTTTCAGAATCTTTTATTGAGGATTCATATCATGAGTGTAGATAAAGTCTTGTATGCAACTGTTGATAATTAGGTATTAAAATACTCATGTGATACTATTATTCGTGATTTAATACCCCTTATTATGCAACAGTTGCATAAATGTTACCCAACAGGTATTTATACATTTTTTAAAAATGCTATTTAAAACTTAGTTAATAAAATAAATGTGGTATATTTCATACAAACATTGGTAAGTTTTATTTCGTAGAGCTGGTGTGAATGGTAAGAATCGATGCCGCGTTTTCTTTGCAGTGAAATTGGGCTCCTTTCGTCTTCTGTCAATGAAATGTCTAACAATGTCTTCGCGAGAAGAAAACTCTTTTGTTGGAAGCTGTGATGGGTTTGCATGTTCACAATACAACCTAAAACAAAAAGATTTCCTAAACAAGTGAATTTTATTTGCCATTAAATTTAATGTAAAGTTTATACTATTGTAAATGTTTTACTTAATATAAAATATGCATGCAGGTACACACATACACCAATACCTATATCAAAGTTTAATAGAATTACTAGTCCTAAATCATAAATTCTAGGATTTTGCAAAGTTTTTACCTAATATAATCTAATATATATATTTATATATATGTCGGAAGTGTAGTCCTTGTGTTAGGTTAAGTTTATGTGAGTTTAACGTTAGGTTTAAACAGAGAATCTGAGCAGTGGAGGCGAGTGTCGTGCTCACTTAAAGGAGCTCCTTAAGCGTACACCTTGGTCACAAGTCCGACATCTTATATATAAATATATATATAAAATTCTCGTGTCGCGGTGTTTGTTACCAAGCCCCTCTGAAACGGCTCGACCGATTTTTATGAATTTTTGTGTGCATATCAGGTAGGTCTGAGAATCGGTCAACATCTATTTATAACCCTTATAATTTATATCCCTAAGTGATTAGGGTGACCCACCCTAAATTTTTAAATTTATATAAAGACGCACACGCATTGATTTCTGTAATATACACGTGTCAACAATGGCAGAGTGAAACTTCCCAACACGAGTATTCTTATATGCTTAGGAAGCGAGCTTATTTTAAAGAAGTAGGTTATGGTCAATATAAATTGATTAATTAGTGATAGCTACCTACCATTCTGGATGCACAGCAAATTCTGTGTCCTTCAAAATAACATACGCTTCTTCTGCCAATTTCTGTGTAAAATTACCTTTCGAAACTGCGTGTCTTATATTATATTTTGGCAAAGATACCACTAACGTATAATGTTCCATAATTCTCTTCCAGTAGTAGTCTTTCTTCCCCAATATCGCTCGCATACCATTTTCATAAACAGTTTTCGCTTCGATATCTTCATGTCCGGTTGGATTACCGAGTATTAGATCTTTACGAAACTGAGAGTAATAAATAAATATATTAAAAAAAATGATAAATTTTGTTACTATTTATTCAATATGTTTACACGTTGATATCTCTATTTATAGATATTAAATACAAAAGATGAAAAATACAGAATTCAAATGTAATTTTAAATCGGTCCATATTAGATTAAAAGAGAGCAAATTTTTATTTTTTAAATATTAATTATTGATTTTCGATCATAATGGTGCGGGAGCCAGTAACTGATTTTCATGACCAAGTCCCTCCCAAGCGAAAATTCGTGAAATGTATAAGGGGTTAGTATAAGTATAAGTATAAGTATAAGTATGAACGGGCTTGTTTCCGCAACTCGACGTCACTGTGCGCCTATTTTGCGTGATGTATAAGGGGTTAATATTATGATGACTCGTGACCGTCAGCTGTGATTCCGTGGGTGGGGCGAGCTGTGGCAGCCTCCCAAACATGTAGAAAAATAATGTTTTTTCAGTCATTTCCTTCCTCAGTCCATAACGTGGTGGAATATACGTCAGCTGGATGCGTGACCATGTAACATTTTGATTTTTTTATAGCAAAATCACAGTTACCATTTAAGTAGTTTTTTAGAAACAGGAGTTTCGTGAGAGAATGTACGGAGTAGAAGTCGAACTTCCCCACCCTGTCCCCTTATGCAGTATGCGAATTTTCACTCGAGAGGAAATGATTGACCGAATTTGAATCTGGCTCCCATACCATAACAACTGAGTAAAATAGTTAAAGCATTGCACAATATCTAATTTTAAAGGGATTAATTATTAAATAGTCACGTTGATCGGAGAATTAAGATTAAAAATAAATCGGTATTGATAAATAATATAAGATAAACCACTTCCCTGATTTCAACGAAGTATTCATTGTTTGAATTGTATTCATGTAATGTTTTACACACCCTCATCCAGTCTTCAGGATACTTTCGGGGCAGATGATCCTTGGTCGATTGTTCGACATCTAGAAAGTCTACAGTTCGATATCCTGGTTTCAATATGTCCCCGTCAAACTAAAACATTACGACAAAACAGTCACATGATGGGACATTACTACGAAAATTAAGATTATGTTTCATTGTTTTATATTATCAATTGATATTTTAGAACTCATCTAACGATGGATTCAGGAGGTAAATATCTGAAATCTTAAATAATTTATCCAATTGTGATGAATCAATAGTACGTTAATTGTTCTGCGCTCTCTTTAAAATTCCTAGCCTTGGCACATACTAGCTACCTAACCTTGTAGCCAGTAGTACCAATAACATATTTTTCATCATGAAGATTGATCCTTATTGTAAATTATATTTAAATAAATTCTGAATGAAAGAGTCAAAAAGTAACAAACAAAAATTATGTTCTTTCCGGAATATTGGTGATTACTTAAAAATAATAATTTACTGATAAGATATAGTCAATAAATCAAAACATTTATCACGAACCAATGTGTATGATAATTACAAAAATAATTTTTTCGGCTTAAATGCTACATATCTGATTTTTCTGAGAAACACATACCTTTTTTAAAGTTATTAAATATCAAATGGTTAGGTGGCCTATAGCCTAAACCTCTCTTCATACTGAGGATGAAGGGTTATGTTGATGTTCATTACATTTAAAAATAATAAAATTGCATATTTACCACAGGCTTCACATTCTCATGTAAGACGACATTTCCTCGGTGATCCACAATGCTTAAGGATCCTCCAGCTCCAACCTACAAGAAGTAAACATTTTTTAAATTTTTTTTTTATTTTTTCATAATTCCAAACATGTTTCAAAATATTTTTACTATACAAAGGAACATAAACCACAACGTTAAAAAACATTTCCAGTATAATCAATCATCGCATAGATCTCTATATTAATATGATATAGAGATTGATATAGATCTGCTACAGAGATCTATATCAATATCTATATCAGATTGATACAGACAGAACTGTTCGCATCTTAAAGGGTAACTTACTTTAGATAACAAAAATGAAGACATGACATAACACACCTTATTATGATTTTATATTGTATTTTAAGTCTTAAGATAAGGCAATACTAACTATTTTTAACAACTAATTCAAAGAATCAAAGACTATGACAGCCATTTAATATTTTATTAGTCATACTATTTTATTACGAATAACGCACTTTAAAGTAAATTTAATCAAAAAAAATATCAACACAGTGCTATCTGCGGACTGTAACTATTAGCGCCGCAGTGGGAAAAAAATGAACTAAATTTCAATCACCTGACTGATTTTACGTCCGCTCTGTTCAAAGGCCTATGTTACAATCCGCTAACTACTTGGAAGTTGAAAGAAACGCTTGTTTAATCAACGTTCGGCCTAGTCATTTAATTGAATGATATCATTCAATGAACGCGCTAGTCATTCAATCAAATAGCAAATTTAACCAGATGTCGGCGATATACAATGCAACTAATATTATAAACGCGAAAGTTTGTAAGAATGTATGGATGTATGTTTGTTACTCTTTCACGCAAAAATTACTGAATGGATTTTGATGAAACTTTACAATAATATGGTATATACATCTGAATAAAACATAGGCTATAATTTATAATAATATAGTGTAAATCATCCAAAATATAGCGGTTGAAACCGCGGGGCCCAGCAATCTATATCTATACTAATATTATAAAGAAGTAAGATTTGTATTTTTGTATGTAACGAATAAACATAAAAACTACTGGACCGATTTCAAAAACTCTTTCACCATTAGAAAGCTACATTATCCCCGAGTAACATAGGCTATATTTATTAAAAGAAAAAATTAGAGATCCTCAGAAAATCTCAGTAAAACCAACCCAAGGTGCAAAAAAAATTAGCCATAAAATATATTTCATCGCATGCGCTGCAAAAAGTATTGATGATAGAACAAAAAAATGTTATACAATATTATAGAACGTATCAATATCTACAAAAAACTCCGCGAGACCATATGTTCAACTATTATAGTTATGTCACTATAACTACTTTTTTACATTTTAAAAGTTGATAAAAATGCCAATCAAAATCAGACCATGTTTTCTATAACTTTGTATTGATCCTTATCCAAATAAATTATTTCGTATTCAAGACTGTTTCAATACCTGTAAATTACCTTTTGAATTATTGAAATCGGACCTTCCATTCAAAAGATATTACGAAATTAAAAATATCAATATAAACAAAAAATACACGACGACGCGACGGGCCAGTATAGCGACGCAGCGCAGCGAGTAACGCGGCACGAGAGGGGGCACCGAAATGCGGGAGGGCCAAAATATTTTTAAAAATAATATTCTACCCGCGCGAAGCCGGGATGGGCCGCTAGTATACAATAAAATTATACCTACTGACTAAAGTCTGTTCATAAAAGACGGAAGGCAAAATTATTTCAATATTATTATTTGGTTGTATATAATACTATTATGATACTGTTTATTTTGAATACTGAGTAATCCTAGTTCAATCACAACTAGAACACATTAAGTTATTTAAGATATTACTATTAACACTATCCACATAGCATACATGATTTTTGTGAGACCTAAGTTTCTATATTGGTAATCATGATGTTGGCAACACCTATAATTTAAGTAGCATCCTGTTATTTGAGGTTGGTGGGGCTGATATGAGTAGCAATTTTACTTTTTTGAATATTGGCAAACTGATAAACACGAATCCAGGAAGTGGGGATTGCAAAATAAATACTCCGTCACGACAGAATGATCATGGATTACATCGCGAGTATTCCTAGCAGTAACTGTAAAGCTCTGAGTCTGAAGGATAATCCCCAGGAGGATATTCTACTCAAGCCGTCATACTGTTAGCCTGCGTATAGAGTACTACAACTTTTTCTTTCTCTTCTTTTATTAATTAATAATGTATAATACTAGTCGACCCTACAAACGTTATTTTGCTATATAAATTTAAAAAAATTAGGGTAGGCCACCCTTATCACTTAGGGGGATGAAAAATAGATGAGGGGGATCAAAAAATGGGTCAAACCGTTTCGGAGGAGTGTGGTATTTAAAACTGTGACACGAGAATTTTATATATTAGAGAATAATGTCAAACCATAAACAAGTTTTATGTTTTTTAATTAACGAAGTATTTTTTTATTATGATTTTTTTGCAGTTACTACGGATGGTAAGTTAATACTTATTTCTTGTACTGTTAGTAATGTTTTCAACAATTTGGAGAGTGGGATATCACTTGAAATGATTTTAATTATCACACACGTAACTTTGATGTTTGTTTCAGGTACTTGACAAACGTAGAAATTTGTGTCAAGTTTTTAAAATGAGGTTTGTGAGACCTCGTGCTCATTATTCTGTTACTAATTCCATAAGTGCCACCAACCTTAAGTGTATGAAAAAGTTTAATATATTTTGTATCAAGAATAGAACCAAAGAAATAATAGAAACCTAGCACGTTTAATCCTTACGTAGTATTATAAATGCGAAATAACTCTGTCTGTTTGTCGCGTTTTCACGCCAAAACTACTGCACCGATTTAAATTAAATTTGGTATACAGATAGTCTAAAGCCTGAGAAAAGACATAGGCTACTTTAAGGGGTTGAAAGGAGGGGATGAAAAGTTGTATGGAAGTATCGTCATTTTGTTCTCGTAACTTGTAACTTATTTTTTAGGCTGTTGATTCGATATAAATAAATAAATATGACATTCAAAGTTTATAAAAGTTTTACTCATAAGGGTGTAAAATAACAATAGGGAGTAGGGGATGGAAATATGTAAGGCTTATGTGAATGTTTTATAAGTTTGCGACAAGAGATACGTACATATGTGTTTTATTTGTAAAATAATTGGCCCAAATAATTAAAAATGCTACCTATATGTATATATATATTCCTTGGTGGTAGGGGATCTGTTCCCCGACTGGCTTGCGACCACCAGCATGCGAATCCGACCGCCAAGTGTCACATATGCGTTCTGGCCGAGCCGCATGTGGGCCAGATCTACCCCGCCCTCTCCCATCCCATTTCTGCTGCGATTCCAATGAACACCGAGTTCTTGTTCAGGGTCCATTGGAACCGCAGCAGCCTACTCTTCGCTCCCCCTCCTCACTCTATCTTCGAGTTGGTAACGCATCGACAAAACAAGAGATACCCTCTAGTTTTGTTGATGTCCATGGGCGACGGTGGCCACTTTCCATCAGGTGGACCGTCTGCTCGTTTGCCCCTTGTCTCATATATATCACTCCTTTTAGAGTACATAGAATTCATATAAAATTACCTTACAAAATCATTGCACTGAACGAAACGTAAACTTTCTTTTAGTTTTTGCTATATAAACATGTTATGTTAAAAGAAATTAGTAATTGATTTCTTGTAATAATAAATCATTGTTTGCCGATAACATACTTCTATAAGTACTTCTATAAGTCTGCTCCTATGAGCATAACATGATTTATGAATTAACTATTAAATATATTATTCAAGTGTATTTTTATCAATGACGTAAACCTTTGAGTAGCACGCACTCCTGATTTGTCACTAAGCTGCTTTCTAGATAACAGGGAATATACCTTATAAGTATCTATCGGTGTCATCAAAAGCTAGCCATAATCCATTTAATATTCTACTACATATCTATAAGTAATATAAAGGACAGTTTATACAGAAACTCTTCTTTTCTTGTCGATTTTCTAAAAAATTGAGCTATGTCACTCGGTCAGTGAGATTTAATAATCGGGTAGGTTTGAGAATCGGTCAACAGCTATTTTTTATACCCCTAAGTGATAAGGGTGGTCCACTCCAAATTTTTTAAATTTATATAACAAAACAACGTTTGCCGGGTCAGCAAGTTTAGTATATACACAGACGCCAGTGACGTAACTACACCGTTCGGGGCCCCTGGCAAATTCATCAGATGGGGCCCCCTTCTCCAATATTAAGAAACTTAACCCAGACACCCGCCAAGCATCTTCTGCGCCGGTGTGCGAAATACTTGTGAGCAACTATACTTGAAGAGCAAAAAAAAAGGTCGTACTCCACGTACCTGTGCTCACAGCCTTCTCTTATCGGGGGCCCCCTTCGGCTCGGGGCCCCTGGCATTTTGCCGAAATGCCACCCTATAGTTACGCCACTGACAGACGCTTTGATTATTTGCTATGGAATTTATCTCGATATTGAAGATCGAAGTGTTGTACATTAATTCGCTCCAACAAATTTATTTTTAAATGTTTAGTAAGTATTAATTTCCTTACCAAATAGTATGGCAAAACCTTCTTGAGATGATCAATTGGAATGTCTACACCAGCTACGCCGAGCAGACGGTTGACAGGGTACTAGATAAAGTAAATGTAATGATTTTATTATAAGGAATTTAGGATGTATAAAAATTAAATATATATGCTATTAGAAAACCGTTGAACTATCATACCAATAACGTAAACAGCAGATATAGATCATTATGAGAATTGAAAGAAAATCAACAACAAAATATTATTATCTGCCTGCGATAGCTATAATGAGAATAAATTCAATCCTTATCAATAGAAAAACGAATGTAAATGACTCGGAATTGATTAATAAGTGTCTGATTCATAATTTAATTATAATGATTATTTTTTTATAGAAATTAAAACGTAGATATAGTTAATAAATAATATAAAGCGAAAAAAATTACCGTTCTAGTAGAATTCCTTTGTTTTTCCTGCAATGAAATTAAAAGATGAGCTTGTGTTATTAAATGTTATTGATGTGATAACAAATCTTTAATCATCAACAGAGCTACTATATTTTATACAAAATACCGAATTAAGTAAGATTTACGTGCAGGAAATTAATTGTCTCTTATCAATGATAAACTTTGATTGTGAAAACACGTCAACAGTGATTTAAATTCCTTATACAATTTATCTCTTCAGTCTAATTTCATAATCCGTAATAAATTGAATAAAACCAATAATTTTTTTCTTTATTCCTAAAGAGTATTTCTACTGTATAGATATCCGTGATCTTCGGCTAGTCTATAAGACAAGAATTGTTGTTATAAGCCTATTTAAATTAAATGTACTTCAATCAGTGGCGTAGCGTGTAAAAGGGGGAATACCACAACCGATGTAGGATGTTGCCAACTTTTGGGCGCACGCTTAACCAGGGAAAAAAAGAGATTGTTTTTTTGACTTTTGTCATTTCTGTAGTAAAAACTTAATAGGCATGTATGACAGTTTTTTAAATATTTTTTTACCGGGAAGGACGAGATTAAGTATGTCACGACTCTTTTGGATAATATTTTACTAATTTTTGCTAGAAATTTTTTAGAATAAAATTGCTGAAATAATCTTAATGGAAGTAGAAACTCACCTCGTCCAACGTAATGGTAATATTCTGAAATAAAAATTAATTTAATTACTTACTCAATCGATTACATGAGATCTGTGAGTCTAAGTTTTACATATTAAAATCTTTAAATCTTTAAAATCTTTAAAAGTTTTACATATTATATACAATTTAATGAACATTTAATTTTCAATTTCGAGTTACAGGACCATGAAGAAAAGAGAGCAAAAACAGTATGCAAAATACAAATTGTTGTTAATATATTCCGTCGATCATAAATAAATATGCACTAATATACCTGTAAAGTAGTGTTCTCGAAAACTGGAACGGAAACGCTAATTTGGAATCTGAAGTTTACATCTTCACCTTCATAGTATTGGCCATGTTCATCCTTGAATTATATTACATTATTATCGTAAAGCTCCTTTTTATGCAAATTTAAATTATAATAATGCTCACCAGTTGACGAATATGCATATAGTCGCCGTACTGTTTGCTGGTAAGAAATACATGTTTATTCCGACGCAATTCGGCATATCGGTAGTTTTGTTCAGCGTTTTCCTTTTGTTGCCAGTAAAATTCACTTCTTCGTGGATCCTATTGAAGTAAATAATTTGTTTTTAATTTTCTCAATTATTACTGCTGATAATTGAGCTAAATAATCTCTCAAGATCCTTTTTTACATTTGTAGAGTTTATCTATTTGTTCAGATATACATATTCGGAACTAAGTGACTTAATAGAGAAAGAGGAGTTTAAATAATCTGTATGTCATCATGTAATAAGGTTACCTCAACATTAGCATACACATCGCTATACAATCTCAATCTATGTTTCCGCTGGGCTACCAATGGTCGTTCCATTACTCGTAGAATGTTCATCACTTGTTCAGTGGCGTCAGAAGCTGTAATCAATTCGGCGTAGTACCCATCTCGTTCACAGGCCATTGCCTGAGCGAAGAAACGAGTGTTATCCCGTAAACCTTGCTTGTCGTGTAGCCACATCACAAATAATCTACAATTGTAAAACTAAATTGTTCATCCAATTTTATTCAATAGCTTTTCACATTAAATTTAAAATAAAATCAATGTTAAATTATAACGTTTCATAGCGACCTCGATTACCTTATACTTCCAGTTGGATCAAGGTCAGTCATCAATTCGCTATATTTGTCATAAAGGCTGTCCGTCAATAAAACGATAGCCTGTTGACATGCATTGGGCGTATCTTTAGCTTTTAGCTGTCTATTTAAAATTTTTACTGACTCTCTTAATACTTCTTCCATAACAGTTTCGTTTTTTGGGTTATCATCCTTCAGGGCAGCCATCATCGCTGCTGAGTTGACATGGTTAGCCTTAAAAATTGCAAATAATGACCGAAAATCTCAATAACGTATACTAAATTAAGAAATATATTTAAATTTAAGCCTTTAAAATATTTGAAAAAGGTTAAGTTGTCCTTAAAAGACAACTTAACGCCAAGACGCCATTATATATGTGTAATTTTCTAACTTTAGATTTTCATGTCCGCTAACATACCTATTTAACCTAATATTAAACACAGCCGAGATACCAAAGCAATGGTTAGAATCAACATCATCTTACTGTATAAAAAGGGAGATCCAAAAGACGTAAACAACTATATACCGATAAGCTTAATGTATCACTTATACAAACTGTTTTCATCAGTTGTGGAAAAAAGAATAAGCACCATAGTAGAGAAACATCAATCGATAAAACAAGCAGGCTTCAGAAAAGGATTTTCAACAATAGACCACATACACCATCGAACTAATCATACAGAAACACCAAGAATTTAACATACCACTATTATATAGATTACAAGAAGGCTTTCGACACAATACTACACTCTGCCATCTAGGAAACATTACAAGACATCCACAGCATAAGCAAAATACTACTGGATAACATTGGTCCAATATTTCCAATTACAACAGGAGTAAGACAAGGAGACCCACTACTAGCCCTGAGGATTTTCAAAGCAGTGCTAGAATCAGTTTTCAGAAAACTAAATTAGAAGGCCCATGGCATTAATATTGGTGGGAAATATCTAACAAACCTTAGATTTGCTGACAACCTGGCCCTTTTATTTCCTAATAATAGTTCAAACCAAGAATACATGTTGAACACATTGAATACAGAAAGCAAAAAAGTAGGACTAGCAATAAACTACAGCTAAACTAACGCAATGACAAATAGTAACAAAAACCCTAATAACAATAGATGACGAACATATAGAGGATGTCAACCAGTATTTATATTTAGGAAAACAAATAAGTTTTGACCCAAAATGTAATGAAAAGGAAATTGAAAGGAAAGGACCAAAAATACTTGGAACAAGTACTGGAGCCAAAAAGAAACACTGAAAAGCGACCTACTAATACAGCTCAAGAAAGTGATGGACATGTCTATACTCTCTTACATACATTGACATATGCGTGCCAAACTTGGAAGATTTTATCAAAGGCGAAAAGATTGATAGTCACTTGTCAAAGATGAATGGAACGGAGCATGATGAAAATAAAAAAATACAATAAATAAATCACGCTCAAATCAGAAAAAAGCCGAAAGATATAGAGGCACTCAGCTAGGCACAGAAACTTAAGTGGAAATGGGCTGGCTACGTTTTACGGACTACAAGACGAGAGGTGGTCATCCCAAGTGGAAAGGTATAGAGGACAAAAGGAAGAGAGGTTCGCCACTAGCACCCTGGGCAGATGACGCCGTGGAGATAGCAGGGCCTAACTGGGTGTGGAAACTCAAGATAGAATTAAATGGAAATCTCTGGAAGAGGCCTTCACCTCATAGAGGGTTCTGGTGCAAAAACAATTACTTCTAATTATAGATAATTGTTTTTCCTTTTTTTTCTAAGGCTGTTTATTTTTTTCCCATACTTTGTAAATAATTTTTGTATAGGAAACCAGAAGTTAAAGGCTTTTTTTTATTTTTTATTTATTTATTAGATTTTCAAGTCATGGTTGAAAAGGTTTCTTTTACTAATTTTATCATAATACTAGCTGACCTGACAAACTTTATTTTGTCATATAAAATATTTCTAGTGGGCTATCCTTATCGATTAGGGATATAAAAAATAGTTTACTACCTACCTAATATATACAAAAAAATTATAGAAATCGTTATAGTCGTTAGGGTCTTAGTCGTTAGGTACTGATACTGTCAATAAATAATGGTGAGTTTTAAAAAGTTAATAAAGACTTACCGGCACAAGCTTCTTGTCAAAACATGGGATAGGAGATTCAACTACTAAATTAAATTGTAGAACATTAACTTGGTCGTCATCAGTTAAGGCGCTAAGAAGTGTCGTCGCGAACTGTTCTGCGACTGCTCGATTCGAAGAGTTCATAGAGCCAGAAGAATCCAATAGAATCAGGACATCCCGTGGAGCCCCACTGGCGCTTACATACCACGGGCGCAATCTACAGTCATATAGCTCTTCACCCCCTGTCTTCAGTTTATACATGTCCTTCCATAACGCAGCTAAAATGGTAAGATTATATTAGTAGCACCTGAAAGTGAATTATTAATACTTAAGCTACTCTTTACAGCATATTTAAGCAAAGTCAGAAAATCAAGTTGCGAGTCGAATTTCCGAACCGTGGATTTCGTATAAACAATGCTATTACAAAACTCTTGTCGCTCATACACTGACATAGATCGCAGTCACTTTACCAACTGCAAACAAGTTTATATAACTGTTATCAAAATTTCATGAATCTAGGTCAGCGTGAAGTAGTGTAAGCGTTTAATTGCGAGTATGAAAATATTCACTTAGAAGCTTGATTTTTTAACAGCTCCAAGGGATTGCATATCTGAGCGATTGATGTTAATTTCAATTTGATATTATGTTTACGCATTCCTGAGACAAAAAGAATTAACAGACTGACTAAGAAAAAGTCATCCTATGAAGGTTATATTTTTCATTCCTTTTCCATGGATAAAGGTATCTCTATAATAATATATCTATAATAATATATATAGCTGAAGAGTTTGTTTGTAATTCGCGCTAATTTCAGAAACTACTGGTCCGATTTGAAAAATTCTCTCAGTGATAGCCCATTTATCGAGGAAGGCTATAGGTTATATATCATCACGCTACAACCAATAGGAGCGGGTCGACAAGTGCTGTATAAAGAGACGCAGCAGTGTGAAGTCAGATATATGTAATAGGGGTTAAAGTATGAAATTGCCGTTTTAATGTAATAGGTACTTCGAATTGACTTAGAACCTTCATGGTTTGAGATTTTTGAGTGAAACTTTTTTCACATTGTACCTATGTAATTCTTCTTTTAAAAAATGTGCAACATTCGATTATCGACTTTCAGTTGTTTTTCATTCAGCTTAGACAAGAAAGATGGATACATCGAAAATTTGAGTGATTTTTGAAATCGAGTTCCGACGCGGAACTAACGCGGCAGAAACAGCTCGCAATATCAATCTTGCGTTTGGAGAGGGCACTGATAAAGAATGCATCGTGCGGTTTTGGTTTAAACGCTGTCGTGATGGAAACTTTGATTTGAAGAACGAACTACGTGGAAAACCACCCACACAGGTGAATAACAATGAATTGAAAGAGATGGTGGATGCCGATCCGAGCCAAATTACCCAGGAATTATGGTTTAACGTTACCTCACCAACAATATTGACTCATTTGCGTCAAATTAATAAAATAAAAAAATATGAAAAATGGGTGCCTCATGATTTAACTGAACTGCAGAAAGAAACGCGTGTTGAAACTTGTGTTGCCTTGTAGAATCGATACAGAAATGAAGGAATATTGGATCGAATTGTGACATGTGATGAAAAGTGGATTCTTTACGATAACCGTAAGTGAAAATACAATGGCTGACCCCAGGGCAAACGCCGCAACAGTGTTCTAAAGCAAAGCTTACCAATAAAAAGGTAATGGTAACTGTTTTGGTGGTCTCAGCACGGTTATTCACTATAGCTTTCTCCGATCTGGTCAAGCAATAACGGCAGATGTCTACTGTGCCGAACGCCAAACAATGATAGCAAAACTAGGAATAAAACAGTCCCGACTCATGAATCGATCTTCACCATTATTGCTCCATGATAACGCGAGACCTCATACAGCATGTGAAACCGTTTTAACTTTACAGGAACTGCAATTAGAAAGCATTCGTCACCCTTCGCCAGACCTTGCTCCAACGGACTACCACTATTTTCGTGATTTGGACAATTTTCTATGTGAGAAAAATTTTCTTCTCCGGAGGCAGTACAAAATGCTTTCACGCAGTATGTTAAATCTAGATCACCAGAGTTCTATCGCAAAGGCATAAATGACTTTCCTATTAGATGAGGCAGCAATGTATACATAATAATAGTAATATTTTGATTAAATAAATATATTAAATTTAAAAAAAAACGAATTTCAATTTTTCAATGCAAATCGGCATTTTCATACTTTAACCCCTAATATTAACTCTTTAGTATTCTTTGATAATAATAATTTTCTTCTTAGTTTTGGGTTCTGCTATGACTATCATTTAAAAGTAATCTAAATCGATTTAAATTACACACTAACGTTTTGTAAAAGGTCGATATGTTTATCAAATGCATCATCCAGGAAAATATATATTTCAAGTATGTGGTTTAAGATAACAATAAGTTACTAGGAAAGGGTATTATGAATACTAATCTATGTATTACTCGTCTATGTATTGTTGTTGTATGTTATTTTTAAGTGAAAAATCATACCAGGATAATGACGCAGAAATCCTTTAGCACTACACATATACTGAAAGTCAATTGTAGAGTCTTGTGCGTAGTTGTCGCGGAAAACGGATAGAAGTCCTTCAGTCCAATGTATATGTTTTAATATACGGGGATCTGTAACCATATTATAATTACATTCACCACAAATTAATACAAATTAGACATGGGGCATGAAAAAAAGTTATTTTTATATGCGTCTTCTTTAGTTTTACCCCAACAAAGCGAGGAAGAGTCGACTAGTCTAAGTATAAGTAGCTCGTTTCGTTCTAAGTGGAGAAAATGTCTAACACAGGTACTTGTAAATGTAGAATGTAGATGAAAAAATATTTTTGTTACCACATTCATAGACCTCAGCCGCGACGTGCACGCTGCTGTAGTCTAAAGAAACGTTCGCATTAAAATGGACGCTATTCGTCAGCTTCACTCTGTTTAGGCGACTGCAATTCAAAGGAAGTTGGAATGTACTATCTTCGGGTGTTACAGGCGGTGGATCGTCTACGGTCTAAAAAACACATTTATTAACAATAAAACAGAATTTTTGTAAATTTAACCTAGATAAAAAATAGAGTTATAAGATTTTAGACACTACTGAGAAATGTAACATTAATAAATAAGATTTCCTAGTTGAATGAAAAGTCAAATTACGAACTCGAAATTACTTTTTAAAAAACTACGTAATAATTAACGTTAAATATAATATTATAAATAATGGAGATAGAGTTCCGGAAGTAGGGAGTTTTTTTATTGGAAATTTCTTTCTTCTTTGGAGTTTTATTATTCGGGGAAAACACGGTTTATCTCGATTTTCAGCAAAACTAGTCCTATGGAAAAAAGTTTAATAGCGATTTTGTAGGTAAGTAAGATCTACAACTTTTGTATTTACACTTTTTTCACATAACCCCAAAATTTATGTGAAAAATTCAAATAACCAAGTTTCTGTTTTCAGAAAGTAGAGATTTTAATGAACTAAAACGGCACCGACTTTTTTTTAAAAAAAGCAGATATTTTGACGTGAGATTTTTCTACTGAAAATTGGAGTGCTTTTTTGATATTGAGTCAAAATAAGGTTAAAAAAATAATATTTTAAATCAAAGAAATACAGTATATTTGGGACATAAAAAGGTAAGTTTTCACCAAATTTCGTGAAAAAAAAATTGTTTTTGTAGAAGATTAAAAACCCCCCCTTTTCCAGTTCCCGATCGCTCGTAAATTATTTTTACTTTTATTTTTGTTTTTCTTTTCCTTTTCCAACGATTTTCATCGTACTATAATTTTAATTTACTTTTTACCGTTTTCAAAGGCTTCGGCACTGTTCTAGGTCCAATGCTATCACAGATAATTTTAAGAGTAGCATCTCTATTTTAGACCATTTTCAACTACTCGTCGACTAGTCGACTAGACTAAAATTTACTGAAAGAGTAACATACTACTACTAATTGAATACTATACATTTTAGTTTATGAATATTTTAAATACCTTTACTTGAGAATATTCTATTTAAATAAAATTATTGCCCAATTTTCTACTTATTTTGTGATACATAATATCGATATCAATAATAAACATGACTCGATTAAATCGAATTAGTAATTCTTTTATTGAATGATGTGTAACATTTTACAATAGGGTTTCGGAAAACGCTTAAAATGATTCAATAGTAAAATTAAAACAATGATAAATAAAGTTTCTATGGTAAAGATTTCATGGAAAATATAACGCATTACTAATAAGACAATTGTTCTGGGTTTTTTAAGGAAATCATTGTAAATAATTTAAAAAAAGTGAAAAATATTATTGTTGATTTTCTTACACGTCTTCTCAGGTCTAAATCTAAATTTATAATTTAAAATATTTTTTTTTTTCATATCATAAAATATATTTTTTACTTACATCACTTTTAGTAAAGTGGTAGTTAATGGATGGAGGTTTTGTGGTCGTAGCTAATTCTTCTGCTTTTCTCATAATCGCCTCTGCCGCTTGTCCACGACGCTCAAGCAGGTCTTCTAAAGCTTGTGAGGCCTTTTGTACTATATCAGGGCCATTTCGTACTTCGACCTTAATGTCTGAAAACCCTTTTAAAAGCACATCTCTTCGAACGAACTGTGTCTCGGTTTTGAATATTTTCTCTGATAATTCTTGAGCCCATTGTTGCACTCTACAATTTAAAAAAATATTACAGTGGTTTGAAAACTGCTAATGTTTAAGTTATTGGTATTTTTTTATAATTGTTAAAAAAATGTCTATTTTTGTAAATGTAAGGTGAAATTTTAAATAGGTAATAAAAGAATAAGGAACTTACTGTATAGAAGAAATTAATTTTTCAGGCAATTTTTTTTTCAATACCGTTGGTATATAATTAGTTTTTGTTACATTTTCTATTTTCAACTGATCACTCTTGGTTTTACTTTTATTCACTATCAAATGCCCTTGATGTTCTTCTAAGGACTTCTTGATGTTGTCCATTGAATTAGTTTTTGATGCATTAGTATAAAAATAACAATTTATGAGAAATAATGTTATTGTTTCAAAATGAATTAACATTTCGATGTTTCAAATAATATTTTCGGTTTGGACGGCGTAGAGTTACGTAGGGCGGGCGGCGATCACGAAAACTGTGTGCGAGGTCCGCGGCGCGTGGTACAGCGAGGCGAAAGACTCCCGCCGTGGCGGCGCCATCCGCCCCTTGCCAATACGAATCTCATCTGAGAATTGACCTACATAACTAAGTTTTATGGCTAACCTAGACAAATGGTAAATAATGACATTTATTGAGTCTCTCATACATTATAAAAAATAGGAATCATAAATGATTCGGGTATAAAAAATTACGTATTTATTTGACTACTAGTCGACCCGTGCGACTTCGTCCGCTTGATCATCCGCTCCTATTGGTTTTAGCGTGATAATATGAAGCCTATAGCCACATGAGAAATAAAAATAATAATACATAAGAATTGAGATATTAGCTGCTGTATCTTTACGTTTTTCTGAGAAAAAGGGTCTTGCGTGACGGTCAAAAAAAAGTTAATTTTCTAGTGATGAAAGAAACTTACAGTTTTTTAATTTTTTTCTTTTATTTTTGCTATTAGACCTTGCTTCATACTAAATTTCATGATCGAGAAGTACTCTATGTATAACTCTGCAAGTAATCACATTAACAGCCGTATTTTATTATTGCGTTGATATAGAAGTTTGATTTTTTGAGTTTATATTTGATATTAATTTAAACTTGATACATCTATGCGTTCCTGAGAAATATGGTTTTGACAGACAGACACTCGATCATCATAAAATATTTTTTCAGTCAGTCATAAATCCTATCCTACTGTAAGTATTAAATACTCGAAACATATTACAAGTTCAATGACGAAATATAATAGATAAACATGATACTTAAATGATAAGAACAAATCTAATTCGCTAGCAATGATTAAGATTTATATGATAAAAAGTCCTTGATTAACCAAAGCAGGTCTATATAATATTTAGACGACATACTCTTTGTTAGTATTACAATTAAAACAAACATGAAAGGTACGTCGAATTAGTTTCACCTAATAGAGAACATTCATTTGTGATTATTTAATATTCGTAATTTACTGATACATCTTGACCTTAGCGATATAGTATTTTTAATAAATATTTTTTTCTGTTTTGTAGTTCCTTTATCAATATTGTTCTTAATCGCGTCGGTGGCAGCTTCGAGCGATGATGAGTGTCCTCCAGAGCAAGAACATGATTGGACAATAGAGAAGCTACTTGCTCATGAGGATTGTAACAAATTCTACAAATGTACATATGGACAACCCGTAGAAATGGTTTGTTATGGCAACTTGTGGTTCAACTTAGAAACTTGGCAGTGTGACTGGCCTTACAATGTAGACTGCACGGGTAGAATTATTCCTACAACAACCCAAGAACCAACGACAATCACGACAACTGTCGCACCAAATACTACGACGACAACGACGACCACAACGACTCAAGCTCCAAATACAACTACTACCACAACAACCACTACGACTCTAGCCCCCAACACAACCACTACAACGACAACAACTCCAGCCCCAAATACTACAACGACAACTACGACAACCCCCGCACCAACTACCACAACGACAACAACTACTACAACTCTCGCACCAAATACCACAACTACCACGACAACAACTCCCGCGCCAAATACTACAACGACAACAACTACCACAACAACCCAAGCCCCAAATACGACAACTACCACTACAACTCTCGCACCAAATACTACCACGACATCAACAACGTCAACTACCACAACAACAACGACACCAGAGCCAACCACGACATCAACATCAACAACTGTCGCAGAGATAGAGTTTTTACCTAATGGATGTCCAGCGGATCCGCACATTCATTGGCTGTTACCTCACGAGGAGGATTGCAACTTGTTCTATTATTGTGTGTGGGGTGAGAAAGTATTAAGACAATGTCCCAGCACTCTGCATTTCAACAGAGAAATACAGGTTAGTGTTCATTTATTTGTTTAAAAATTAAAATATTGCAGAAATGCAATATTTTGTGTCATACGTACAGCTTATATTTTTGGAAGAAAATTCTAGTTAAATTCAGTTAAAAAATGTGACTATTTGATAGCCTAGGACAGGAATATTTTACAAACTATATATATATGAATAATTAAATTATAATTTTAAATTCTTTATATTTAGTAAACTAAATTTGAAGTGCCGAAAAATTTTATAACATGATGAAATTTTATCCAGATAGAAATTAATTCTTATAAGTTACGTTTCATCTGAATTAACTGGAAATTTAAAATAATAATTATTTTTATAATAACAATAATTATTAAAAAAATATTGTTCAATGTTATATAAGTTTCTAAACATAATGTTTCATGTACTTTGCTGGAACCGCTTTCGATTACAAACAAATGTATATTTTCAGGTTTGCGACTACCCGTACAGAGCTGGATGCACTGCAGCATTTAACAAACACTTAAACAGCAGGCTTGCTCTCTTGGCCAGCAAATAATAGCAAAATGTTGTGAAACTTATTAGCTTTATCTTTAACAATAAGGATTAATTTTAGTTTTAATACATAAGTTTTTTTTATATCTGATCTGTATTACCTTGTTTTATTCCCCTTATCAATACTATCTAAAATTATATTATGCTTAATCAATTTTATCGTCTTCCCGGTCGATTAAGTATCTTTTAAATTTCTTAAGACTGAATTTTCATGCGTTTATGAAACATACATTACTGAAGCTGATACGGCAAAAGTGATTTTACAGACTGCATGATACAGTCGTAGCTATTTCTTATGTTGTGTTCCAAATATTCCCATAGTCCTACACAAGCCGGGGGTTGTCCTTGGATCCATTTTAATAGCGCATACAAGGATAATCGCCAGTTTGTGTCACATTTCATAATAAATTAAATTGTCTAAAGAACCTCTACGCATTGGCTACGGCTCCGCGCACGTCTTCCAAAGGTCCGGGTCACTGTTGACTCGAGTTTGGAAAAGACATACACAATATAATTGTGCGTAGAGAATTGACGACCCATCGCCCGTTAGTTATGTAACTTACATGGATAACATGGTTCCAACAAGTTACATGCTTACCGAAGTCAGTCATGCGCGCGAGTAGCGGACCCCCAACCCACGGAGCCGTGTGCTCCCAGGGAAAGGTCCTGTTCCTCATCTTCAGCTTGCCTTTTCTGGCTGCTTGGAGTGAACACCGACGAGGTACAGATCCATCCGAGGACCAATGATCGGGTCGCTGAGCAAATGTTGTCCTCTAGTTGTAACGAACAAGTGACCTTTCACGGGGGTCCATTGATGAGTTGACGAGTCTCCGAGTTTCATGCATAGCATTAGTTACCGAGTCCACTATCACTCTCATAGTGTATACAGGGATAACCGTCGGTTTGTCTCACATCACATATTAAATTAAATTGTCAAGTCTTGGAAAAGATATACAAATAATAATAATAATTATTCTTTATTAAAATAACTAGGACTCACTTTGTTAGTAGTAGCTTACAGACTATGTTAGTAGACTTACATTTGGCTTATATTAATCTGGGGGCACGTGCCTCCGCTAAGACAAGCCAAGCGAAGCGCAAGTGCACTACTACCTTTTCTCATAGCGCTTCATCGTTTTTCTGAACCCTCATAACTTAGATTAGGATTATACCAGATCTAAAAAAATCTCGATAATTAATGTCAGTAGTAGACTGATTAAACATATGAAGTTTCAATCGCATATCTCTTATACTTCAGTTTTGATTGATATCTAAAAACCGAGATTTCGTCGCTGATTCACTAATGATCATCAAAATTCTTAGGGTACTTCCTGAAGTTCTAGAAAGCTGAAATTTGGTGTTTAAGGTAGAATAAATACTTGGAAATTTTACCCCTTGAACCCCTTAAATTAGGGGATGAAAGTGCTGATACTGAAGATCAGATGTTTGAAAATATATCTCGGAAAATATATCCATATGAATATATGGATTTGAACAGAACGTTAATGTGCAAGTTTTAACTACTACTGCCGGCACTCCCCCAGTGAAACCCGTTTTTTAATCCACTAATTTCGGGTTTGGATTATACCAGATAAACAAAATTGTTGGGATATAATGTCAATTTCAAAAAAAATGTTTAGGGTACTTCCAGAAGTCCTATAAAAGCTGAAATTTGTATGGCCATGTCAATTATTATAACAGTAATCTAACGAAGAAAAAAGACAAAGATAGAGAGTGTGAAAAAATCGTCATACGCATCTTACAAAAAGAAGTGAAATCCCACCAAAAACATTTTCATGTAAAATCTTTTAACTCTACATACCTTACCAACACCACCCAGACTTGGCCTTTTTGTTACTACAAGAACTGTTGTAATAGAAAATGATCAGTAATACATTGATTATATAATAGGTTGGGGAAAAAGTCTTTTCGCATTATAGTATGTATGAACTTGTAATAAAATCTCTTTGGCTATACTATTTGTATCTGGCTGATTTTGGTATCATTAAAAGTTTAAATTTTAAAGAAATAATTACAAATTCAAATTAGGAAAATGTGTGATTTTTGTTTGTTTTTTTTGTACTGTGAAGATGAGTGAATCTAATGAAGAAATTCGATACATTTTAAAATTTTACTACAAAAAAGGTAAAAATACAACCGAAGCCGCGAAAAAAATTTGCGATGTTAATGGTCCTAGTGCAGTGTCTGTGAGAGTAGCACAAATTAGGTTTAAGCGTTTTCAATCCGGAAATTTTGATGTCAAAGATGCACCTCGCTCTGGTCGCCCTATTACGGATAAAATGGATGCATCGGCATATCAGTAGTTACGACGTAGCTGAAGAAAACTGGGTACACAAAAAAGCTCGATATTTGGGTACCTTACAAGCTCACTGAAAGAAACCTAATGAACCGTGTACTCATTTGTGATTCTTTATTACGACGTAATGAAACCGAACCATTTTTGAAGAAGCTGATGGCTGGTGATCAAAAGTGGATCACGTACGACAAGAACGTGCGAAAAGGGTCGTGGTCAAAGGCCGGTCAGGCTTCACAGACTGTGACGAAACCCGGGTTAACTCGCAACAAGGTGATGCTGTGTGTGTGGTGGGATTGGAATGGCATTATTTATTATGAGCTGTTACCACCAGGCAGGACCATCGATTCTGACCTCTACTGAGAACAACAGATGAGATTAAAGCAAGTTGTTGAGAGAAAGCGGCGGGAATTAATCAACAGAAGGGGTGTGGTTTTTCATCATGATAACGCTAGACCTCACACATCTTTAGCCACTCAGCAAAAATTAAGAGAGTTTGGCTGGGAGGTGTTAATGCATCCGCCGTATAGTCCTGACCTTGCGCCTTCAGATTTCCACCTGTTTAGGTCTCTTCAGAATTCTTTAGACAGTGTCAGGTTAACATCACGAGAGGACTTCCAAAACTACTTGTTGAGGTTTCTTGACCAGAAGCCCCAAAATTTCTATAGCAATGGGATCATGTCCCTACCTACAAGATGGCAAAAAGTTATCAAACAAAATGGTACCTACATACTCTAGTTAAATGTAAATAAACTATATTAAAAAATGTTTTGAATTTTATTAAAAAATGCGAAGAAACTTTTTCCCCGACCTAATATAAAACCGTAGTAAAAAGGCCAAGCTTTAAACCCGATGTGATAAAATACTTGTAGGTGTTTGTAATGTAACTACAAATTTACAGTTTATATATTTTTTCCTATTCTTGAATTTGGTGATTTCAGCACTACGAGAATTGTCCAATGAATTTTAATTCCCTCCCTGTGTGAATTTCAAAATATCAATATAGGCAGTACAGAAATATTAGATTTTTTTCATAGCTTAAATAGACCGTAGAATTGTTGCTATAATAGAATTGACTAATTTTAAGTTGATTTACACACATAACTGACCTAAAAACTTACAAGATTAATTTTTTTTGTGACTACTATTTTAGTTTTGTAAGCTTCAACATCTTATTTCGTGCCAAAATTCATGTTTCTAAATTACCGGAAACCACCTCGAGAAATTTGATTCCTGTACGAGAATTAAATATCAATATAGGTAGATATGGTTGTATCTTTTGATTTCATTGATTGAGAAGTTTGATTTTTTCACAGCTCCAAGACTTAACTATTTGATATTAATTTCTACTTCATACCTTCACGAGTGTCTGAAATAGTTTGAAGTTATTTTATGTGTTATTTCACTACAAATTACAGTTAAATTACAGTTTATAATTTTTATCTTTATTTGTTCTATAAGGCATAACTTCATAATTCTAAGTCAAAGGAAGGGACCTATAATTTTATGAGTAACCACTTAATTGGTAGTAGCTTCTGATTACCTTGACTTAGAACTTTGATTTTTTACAGCTGTAAGGGGCCGCTGACTTAAATCCTACTAATATTGTAAACGGAAAAACTACAGAATGGAATTTAATTAAACTTTACAATAATATAGCTTACACATCAGAATAACATATAGGCTATAATTTATAATGATATAGAGTGAATTAACCAAAATATATAATAGCGAATGAAACTACGGGCGCAGCTAATATTTGATATTAGTTTCACTGTCCATCAGGCTACAAAGTGATATCTCCACGCGTTCCTGAGAAGATGTTTTATTTCCTTTTCAGGTACGGAACCTCAGAAATATTTACGTAGAACTATTCTCGGGCGTTTGAATTTCATAAAATAAGCATATTTTTATTTTTTGAAATATGATTTTAAAGAAGTAAATAAATTAAACACAAAATATATAAAAATAGCGTTTTTTTCGTCAACTAGAGTAGGAAGGGCTTAGACTGACTATCGCACCGACTTGTTTTACTGGGATAGATCTCTCAGAATTAGAATATTTTTTTTACAGCTACACATTAATTTGGAAGAAAACATAATAATTTTATAGAAATGCATTTTTATATACAAAATTATATGATGGACATCATGAGTTGATCTATCTATATTTATTTTTATTTCATTCGATTTTCTTTTTTACTTTAATTCAAATGTGTGTTCTACTAATTCCCTACTAAAAATGAGTGAGCAATTAATTAAATAACATCTTTGCAAATAATTAACAATATAATACGTACAATTCTTAACGCCCTTAAAAAAGAAGGGCGGAAGTACCTATCTAATCCGAATATTTCAAGTAACTTATTTTAAGCCATGCGTAATTATAGATCTTGACTTAAAAAAAATTAAAATTACATTTATTTATGGTCTGCGTAAATTTGAGATATCTGACAACTCATACGGTTAGGAATCAACATAACTTTCGTATTCTGTCTCTGCTTTATTCTTGTTAGCAACACTGTTTATAATGTAGTATTAGCGGGTAGGTAATTTTATATTATGTCAAGTATATAACCTTTAGTGCGATAGATTACAGTCAGTCACTCTGGTGTTTTCGTGCAGTGAATATGGAAGTTAGTGTTATAGTGTCGTGATTAATGTCATCTTTCTTGAGGTATACGTAAGTTTGTCTGTCTTTATTATCTGTTGTAGTTGGCGAGGTCGAGTGGTGGAGGTGAGAGTTAATATATTATGAAAGAGCTCTTTAAACCTGCTCTTGGGTCTCAAGTCCGAGGCACTTTTTGGCTCCTTCTAAATTGCATGTGTATTGCTGTACAGTAATGGGTATCATATCTCTCTTATTATATGACATTCTTTTTAAAAACCTTTTATCTTAAAAAGCGCTTGTTTCCTCGAGTCAGATGCCGATCTATGCCGATCTACAGCATTATGCGATAACTGAGCGCCAATCGATATCTCAAAACAACTTCTATAGTAATTATTTTACAGTGAAATCAGTGAATTTGTGGAACGAACTACACAGAAATGAAACATTCAAAATCCACGCCTATCTTAAAACGTTGCGTAAACAATTAATTTCGTTCTCGTCAACAATAATTTTACTAAAATCTGTTAGTAGTACTAGTAGTACGAGTATGTTACGTAATATTGGCATGTATATATATATGTAACACATACAATTATATATTGATATTTGTCGGAGAATAATAAAAGACTATCTAATAATCGTCATCGGTATCTATGGCGTTGGAGGAGGGTAGTGGTAACTTCCGTTGTCTTGACAGTCTCGACCCTCGACCCTTTATATGCCATCGACAGTCTGACTGAAGTCTTAGTCGTCCGCGGTCTCTCAAGAAGTGAAGGGGTCTCTGAATAGTGTTAGTGTTGTGCAGTGCAGTGTTAGTGCTAGGAGTGCTGTCCAATCAAGGTCACGTGAGTTACAATCTAGTTGCCATGTCTTGTGTTAGGTTAGGTTTATGTGAGATTAACTTTAGGTTTAAACCGAGAGCAGTGGAGGCGAGTGTCTCGATCGAAAAAAGCACGTCCTTAAGCCTTTTTTAACGTTCCTTTTTTTATATTTATTACTTAAGGGGCAAACGAGCAGAAGGTCCACCTGATGGTAAGTGGTCACCGTCGCCCATGGACATCTGCAACACGCGAAGAGCTGCCGATGCGTTGCTGACCTCTAAGGAACCTGTACACACGCCATTTGAAGACCCTCATGTTGTAGTCCTCTGGGAATACCTCTGGTGGCAGATCATTCCATAGCTTGCACATGCGTGAGAGTTGAGGGCAGAGTTGGGGCACTAAATTAAATAGTTCTTCAGAACATTCTCCATTGCACAGACGGTAGAAGACACATACGGCTGCAACGACTTATCAACTACGGTGGTTTTTACTTATTAACTCCGGCTGCAACAACTTCGGTGGCAACATTTATCAGCTACGGCTGCAACGATATTCACTCCGGTGGCAACGATAACACATTTATGTGAATATGAATATGTGCATTCCTTGCAATCAGCCGCCTAAGTGCTGTGAGTTCTTCCGAACTGATGTTTAAAACTAGTGATTTATTTATCACTTTATTTATAATTCTTAAATTTCACTAGGGCTTGTCCCTTTGTCTTCGGACACCTAGCAGCTTTGCTGTTTTAATGGATTTATTTCCATCACAAGGCTCACGCCTTTTTATTATTACAGCTTCGGCTGATTTACTAAGGCTTCGGCTTTTAACACTATTAACACTATAGTCTTGACTGTATTACCCGGACTTCGGTCCTTGCTAATGTAGCATCAACAGTGTATGCGCACTATGAATATCTCCCACCGTCTATCTAGGAGGGTTCACGATTTGGTTGAAACCCATTGTCGGTGGCGGGTGTGGGGCTGCCGACCCCTTTTCTCTTTTATATTTAAATATTATAAGAGGAAGGGAGAGACTCCTTCAGCTATCTTCTTTATCACTAACATCCTTCTGATGTCATTATTTATAAAATTATTATGCATCTATGCGTCATCACAACATCGTTATTACATTAATTTAATAAAATGCAAATCGATCTTTATTAAGTTTAATTTATCTTCTTCGATAACCTATTGAACTCATGCCTCTGATACTCTAAAAGGACTTTGATGGTTATTATTTACACAACGTATTAAGGGTCATAACTAGACGATCACAAGCCTGATTAAATATTTTATAAATGCTTTAGCCGTTACAGAACTGCTGTCTTCCTCTTGCGTTATTTATTTATAATTTTTATGTATTCTATGTATATATTTTATAGAGTTAGCTCGACATAGTTACAACCTCAGTTTATTGGGAGAGTAATATGTGTCGGAAATTAAAGTGCCTCTCATTCTCACAGTTGGAATATACATTTTTCAGTTTCATTTTAGTATTTTGCAATTAGATGATAAAAATAAAATAAAAAATTAATACAAATAAATATATTTATTACGAACAAGTATTGTACAATATATTAAATATTATCTCTCAAATATTCATTATTAAACAAATACAACAATCTTGCTACATGGAGTAATAACATTATAAGATTGTTTGTAAAGACTTAATTTACAGGGAGGGCTAAATGTCTTTTCCCACACTGTACTTCGTTAGGCCAGGTGCATTCTTCTTTGTAAGGATTATACATTAAATTTCCGGGGCAATTCATTGCTATCGGTATTCCTTGCGTACATTGGTAAAACTGATTGCAGTTTTCGTGGGCCACTAGAACACCATCAGATTCTCGCTGACTACAGATGGTGGGTGCTTCTCCAGGACTGCAATTGCAAGAGCCGCCATTGCCTCCAGTGCCATTGTCATCATCTCCCCCGTTCCCATTATCTCCGGTATCATTGTCGCCATTACCATTATCAGATTCACTGGGATCTGGAATTATCCTCTCACCACACTCTACTGTGTTGGGCCAGTCGCATACTTCCTTGTAAGGATTATACAGTAAGTCTCCAGGGCAGCTTATTGTGACGGGAAGTCCGTACGCACATTTGTAGAATTGATTGCAGTTTTCGTGGGCCACTAGAACACCATCAGATTCTCGCTGACTACAGATGGTGGGTGCTTCTCCAGGACTGCAATTGCAAGAGCCGCCATTGCCTCCAGTGCCTTTGTCATCATCTCCCCCGTTCCCATTATCGCCGGTATCATTGTCACCATTACCATTATCAGATTC
Organism: Limenitis camilla; assembly: GCA_905147385.1. NCBI lineage: Eukaryota > Metazoa > Arthropoda > Insecta > Lepidoptera > Nymphalidae > Limenitis > Limenitis camilla. The sequence goes on from LR990240.1 coordinate 10,210,920, forward strand.
ACTGGGATCTGGAATTATCCTCTCACCACAATCTACTGTGTTGGGCCAGTCGCATACTTCCTTGTAAGGATTATAAAGTAAGTTTCCAGGGCAGCTTATTGTGACGGGAAGTCCGTGTGCACATTTGTAGAATTGGTTGCAGTTTTCGTGGGCCACTAGAACACCATCAGATTCTCGCTGACTACAGATGGCGGGTGCTTCTCCAGGGCTACAATTGCAAGAGCCGCCATTGCCTCCATTGCCATTGTCATCATCTCCCCCGTTCCCATTATCGCCGGTGTCATTGTCGCCATTATCATTATCAGATTCACTGGGATCTGGAATTATCCTCTCACCACACTCTACTGTGTTGGGCCAGTCGCATACTTCCTTGTAAGGATTATACAGTAAGTCTCCAGGGCAGCTTATTGTGACGGGAAGTCCGTACGCACATTTGTAGAATTGATTGCAGTTTTCGTGGGCCACTAGAACACCATCAGATTCTCGCTGACTACAGATGGTGGGTGCTTCTCCAGGACTGCAATTGCAAGAGCCGCCATTGCCTCCAGTGCCATTGTCATCATCTCCCCCGTTCCCATTATCTCCGGTATCATTGTCGCCATTACCATTATCAGATTCATTAGGATCTGGAATTATCCTCTCACCACAATCTACTGTGTTGGGCCAGTCGCATACTTCCTTGTAAGGATTATAAATTAAGTTTCCAGGGCAGCTTATTGTGACGGGAAGTCCGTGTGCACATTTGTAGAATTGGTTGCAGTTTTCGTGGGCCACTAGAACACCATCAGATTCTCGCTGACTACAGATGGCGGGTGCTTCTCCAGGGCTACAATTGCAAGAGCCGCCATTGCCTCCATTGCCATTGTCATCATCTCCCCCGTTCCCATTATCGCCGGTATCATTGTCGCCATTATCATTATCAGATTCACTGGGATCTGGAATTATCCTCTTACCACACTCTACTGTGTTGGGCCAGTCGCATACTTCCTTGTAAGGATTATACAGTAAGTCTCCAGGGCAGCTTATTGTGACGGGAAGTCCGTACGCACATTTGTAGAATTGATTGCAGTTTTCGTGGGCCACTAGAACACCATCAGATTCTCGCTGACTACAGATGGTGGGTGCTTCTCCAGGACTGCAATTGCAAGAGCCGCCATTGCCTCCAGTGCCATTGTCATCATCTCCCCCGTTCCCATTATCTCCGGTATCATTGTCGCCATTACCATTATCAGATTCACTGGGATCTGGAATTATCCTCTCACCACACTCTACAGTGTTGGGCCAGTCGCATACTTCCTTGTAAGGATTATACAGTAGGTCTCCAGGGCAGCTTATTGTGACAGGAAGTCCGTATGCACATTTGTAGAATTGATTGCAGTTTTCGTGGGCCACTAGAACACCATCAGATTCTCGCTGACTACAGATGGCGGGTGCTTCTCCAGGGCTGCAATTGCAAGAGCCGCCATTGCCTCCAGTGCCTTTGTCATCATCTCCCCCGTTCCCATTATCGCCGGTATCATTGTCACCATTACCATTATCAGATTCACTGGGATCTGGAATTATCCTCTCACCACAATCTACTGTGTTGGGCCAGTCGCATACTTCCTTGTAAGGATTATAAAGTAAGTTTCCAGGGCAGCTTATTGTGACGGGAAGTCCGTGTGCACATTTGTAGAATTGGTTGCAGTTTTCGTGGGCCACTAGAACACCATCAGATTCTCGCTGACTACAGATGGCGGGTGCTTCTCCAGGGCTACAATTGCAAGAGCCGCCATTGCCTCCATTGCCATTGTCATCATCTCCCCCGTTCCCATTATCGCCGGTATCATTGTCGCCATTATCATTATCAGATTCACTGGGATCTGGAATTATCCTCTCACCACACTCTACTGTGTTGGGCCAGTCGCATACTTCCTTGAAAGGATTATACAGTAAGTCTCCAGGGCAGCTTATTGTGACGGGAAGTCCGTGTGCACATTTGTAGAATTGATTGCAGTTTTCGTGGGCCACTAGAACACCATCAGATTCTCGCTGACTACAGATGGTGGGTGCTTCTCCAGGACTGCAATTGCAAGAGCCGCCATTGCCTCCATTGCCATTGTCATCATTTCCCCCGTTCCCATTATCGCCGGTATCATTGTCGCCATTATCATTATCAGATTCACTGGGATCTGGAATTATCCTCTCACCACACTCTACTGTGTTGGGCCAGTCGCATACTTCCTTGTAAGGATTATAAAGTAAGTTACCAGGGCAGCTTATTGTGACGGGAAGTCCGTGTGCACATTTGTAGAATTGATTGCAGTTTTCGTGGGCCACTAGAACACCATCAGATTCTCGCTGACTACAGATAGCGGGTGCTTCTCCAGGGCTACAATTGCAAGAGCCGCCATTGCCTCCATTGCCATTGTCATCATTTCCCCCGTTCCCATTATCTCCAGTATCATTGTCGCTGTTACCCTCATCACATTCACTAGGATCAGGAATTATCCTCTCACCACACTCTACTGTGTTGGGCCAGTCGCATACTTCCTTGAAAGGATTATACAGTAAGTCTCCAGGGCAGCTTATTGTGACGGGAAGTCCGTGTGCACATTTGTAGAATTGATTGCAGTTTTCGTGGGCCACTAGAACACCATCAGATTCTCGCTGACTACAGATGGTGGGTGCTTCTCCAGGACTGCAATTGCAAGAGCCGCCATTGCCTCCATTGCCATTGTCATCATTTCCCCCGTTCCCATTATCGCCGGTATCATTGTCGCCATTATCATTATTAGATTCACTGGGATCTGGAATTATCCTCTCACCACACTCTACTGTGTTGGGCCAGTCGCATACTTCCTTGTAAGGATTATACAGTAAGTTTCCAGGGCAGCTTATTGTGACGGGAAGTCCGTGTGCACATTTGTAAAATTGATTGCAGTTTTCGTGGGCCACTAGAACACCATCAGATTCTCGCTGACTACAGATAGCGGGTGCTTCTCCAGGGCTACAATTGCAAGAGCCGCCATTGCCTCCATTGCCATTGTCATCATTTCCCCCGTTCCCATTATCTCCAGTATCATTGTCGCTGTTACCCTCATCACATTCACTAGGATCAGGAATTATCCTCTCACCACACTCTACTGTGTTGGGCCAGTCGCATACTTCCTTGAAAGGATTATACAGTAAGTCTCCAGGGCAGCTTATTGTGACGGGAAGTCCGTGTGCACATTTGTAGAATTGATTGCAGTTTTCGTGGGCCACTAGAACACCATCAGATTCTCGCTGACTACAGATGGTGGGTGCTTCTCCAGGACTGCAATTGCAAGAGCCGCCATTGCCTCCATTGCCATTGTCATCATTTCCCCCGTTCCCATTATCGCCGGTATCATTGTCGCCATTATCATTATTAGATTCACTGGGATCTGGAATTATCCTCTCACCACACTCTACTGTGTTGGGCCAGTCGCATACTTCCTTGTAAGGATTATAAAGTAAGTTACCAGGGCAGCTTATTGTGACGGGAAGTCCGTGTGCACATTTGTAGAATTGGTTGCAGTTTTCGTGGGCCACTAGAACACCATCAGATTTTCGCTGACTACAGATGGCGGGTGCTTCTCCAGGGCTACAATTACATGAGCCGCCATTGCCTCCATTGCCATTGTCATCATTTCCCCCGTTCCCATTATCTCCAGTATCATTGTCGCTGTTACCCTCATCACATTCACTAGGATCAGGAATTATCCTCTCACCACACTCTACTGTGTTGGGCCAGTCGCATACTTCCTTGTAAGGATTATAAAGTAAGTTTCCAGGGCAACTTATTGTGACGGGAAGTCCGTGTGCACATTTGTAGAATTGGTTACAGTTTTCGTGGGCCACTAGAGCACCATCAGATTCTCGCTGACTACAGATGGCAGTAGCTTCACCCGGATTGCATTTGCATGTAATTGCATCATTTGTATCTTCATTATCATTGCAATTACTATCTTCTATTTCTGGGCTTGGCTCCACAATAATCCTTTCTCCACATTCTACATTTTGAGGAAAATCACATTCCTGTTTATGAATATTAAACAGCAGATTCAGAGCACAAGTATGCTCGACGAGGTTCCCATGTGTGCACTGATAGAATTTGTTACAATGTTCGTGTGTAATAAGTTTTTCAATATTTGGGTCTATTGTACAACCATTTTCATTTAGTCTCAGGTTTCTTCCGTAAGCGAATGAAAGCGCGCAGACTAGAAAAGCTGCAACTGAAAAAAACAATGATATTACCACTAGATTTTTTGTCTCTCATTACACTGCGATCTGTCGCCACAGGGACATTTATCAGTGGGTTGGTTACCAGTAGATGAAAAGAAAATTTTGCATGCACATAAACGTATATAAACGAATGTTTATAAAGTTGGTATTCGCATGGTACACGCAATTATAATACTAAAAATCTGATGTGAGTCCTTAATATTTAGTAATTGTTTGATTCTTTTAACGAAACAATTTATGTGTAGTATGCAAATGCAATAGCACTTATTGATAGCCCTTTTGTATTGATTGTTAAATCAATTAATTTAAAAGTTTTATTCCAATTCCTCCTCTTTACGAATACAAACAGTGACGATAACAATATTATAATATACTAGCCACCGTAGCGTTTCTTTCTTTACTATGATATGATGTATTATACATATATAAACCTTCCAATTGAAGCACTCAGCCATTTAGTGAAAACCGCATTAAAATCCGGGTACTTTAAAAGATCTTAGCTAACAGACATCGAAAACGGCTTTTGTACTATAGAAAGAAGATGAACAATGTCAAAACTATTTCATTTTTATCGTCCTGATTTATCATGGAGGCTATTGAGATTATTAAAGCTATTAAGTATTATCAATAGGCTATCGTATATGTTGATTTATTGTGATCTATTGGCTACAAACACGTGTAGTGACATAAAGTGCGAATGAAAAAAAATTCACTATTATTTGCCTATTCTTTAAATCACTTTTTAAAAAAATTCAGTCTCAACTCTAAACCAATTTTAAAATTAATAAAAAATAATAATATTTATTTACGTAATACTGTTTAATAAAGAAATTTTAAGTATATTGGAAATCTAATAAAATAATATAATATAAAATAATAAGTAAAACAATATAAAATGATCTTGGCTCCTTTAAAAACATTTTTAAATACAATTTTCTGAGACTTAATTGTGGGGATTTTCAATAAATAGCCGATAAAAATTTGGTTAAAGATCTGTATGAATGAAACTCAATTATTAATTTTTTTAAAAGATCAGAGACTTTTACTTTCGTTTTAAATACGCTCATATCAAATCTTCTTCAATTGAATATTAATACACCAAAATAATTATTCAAATTTTACAACTTTGAGGCGTTACCTTGCGTTATTTAGAGTTAAAAAAATTTAAAAGCTGTGTAAAAAAAAGAATATAAAAGTAAGGCTAACGTTTCGAGTAGTAAGAACCTGGTCATCTTTGGAGCGGTCTAAAACTTAAATCCAAAAAAATGATAGGCTAAAATGTTCGTTTAAAGACCCATCTACAAGATTGAGCCACAAGAGAGGTAATTTTATTGTAAAATAATAAAAGTAAAACAAGAAAATTTGTTTACAAATTTCCCCTTTAATTTTGTTAATAACTTTTTTATTTTATTGTAAAAATTAATACAAAAAAAATTGTAGACAATTTGATTTGCTACAGATTATGTCTTTACAGTTTTTCTGTCCGATTGATGATTTCGGAGGTATAACGAAAAAGGTGTTTGCACCCCTTTTTCCAATATGGAGGCCGCGGAACAAAGACTCCAAGGGACTTGGAGTTAAGGTCCTAGTGATCCACATCCCAATAATAAAATTCAATGAACTACCACCGTAATAAATTATCTAAATCGGTTTATAAACTTATACATTAGCTTTTTAAATATTTGTTTATGAATTTATTAATTAAGTTAATTAAATTCTAGTCTCTATGCTTTCTTTTCTATACTGTCATATGAACACAAATAAATAAAATAATTAAAGAATACCTTTCATAGTAAACAATGTAGAACAATCGACACGAATGCAATAACACTGATTAGGAAATTAAAAAAAACATAAAATTGCCACCTTGACGATGTTTATATATTAAAAAGTTATCTTATAATTTCTGCGATCGTATCAATGATAAAGTGTGTCTCAGAATTGGACGAATCAATAAAACGAATACAATTTGATTGTTTGATAAACAATTAATTGTAACATATATATAAAACTCTGAATAGTTTCAAAGACCAATTAAAATTATATTATTTATCGATCTAAGCTGTTGTACCTTTTTTTTTAGTAAAGTTATCATTAAAACGTTATTTATCCAATAAATGTTTGTATGTGCGTTATATTGTATTTTAAATGCATGTAATGTATGCATGTATATATGTAGGCATATTATGTTTATGCATGTAATGTATGTATAAGTATATATACCTGTTAATGAATGTATATTTAAGTTGAAGTTGATTTGCTTATTATTTTTAATGAGTTCGCCTACAGTTTTTTTTTAATAAATGACTCCTCCATCGCAAGGTTGCCTGGAAGAGATCGCTCTGAGCGATAAGGCCGTCTATTGTACATATATTTCTTTTGTGATCTAATTTTTGGTTTCTTTTCTTTTTGTTATATTTGGTGTACAATAAAGTATATTTATTATTATTATATTAAAACCTGATTTACTTATGAATCTATATTATTGAAATACTGATCAAAAGTTGGCCTTGCTGGCCTTGATTTTAATTATAAAAAAGTAGTAAAAAAGAGATACTAACCCGGCATGGTTAAAATCTCTTCTTAATAACAATAACAATACGTAAGTAGGTTTTTAAGTGGAGAATAAAAACATAAATTTTCCATGCTAAAAGACAATGCGTTTTTCTAATACAAAAACAGGATTTCTCGGCATGGTAAGGTGCTGGTGAAAACGTCAAACGTCTGCTCGTTTGCACCTTATCTACCATTAAAAAAAATTGCGTATTAAGTCTAATGTAATTTTAATTTATTTTAACAAAGTAAATTTACATTCCGCAAAATGTCAACAGTGGTAAAAACTTTTCATGGAAAAGAATCAAACCTATTTGTAATTATTTTCAAAATCTAATAACTGTAACCGATACTAACGGATAATCCAAAATAATTTCATATCCTTAACCGTATCCGAAACCGATATAATATTATTCCTCTATCCGTAACCGTATTCAGATTCGAAATTTAATATTCTAATCCTAATATAATTTATTAGTTGAGACAGAAATGTTCAAAAGAAAAGGACCTAAAACAAAACGATTTAAATGGGGAAACAACATTTTTCGATGCATAGACAGGACATTTTGGTTTCGTAATCTATCATTCTTGGTAATGACAAAATGTGAAATAAATAGACAAAAAAAGAAGTAAAAACAGAGACTCTCATCTTAGAGCCTGGGGAAACAAATGATGTTAAAAGATAATTATTAAATCCTGGCGGGTGGGTATGAGGTAGTTACCGTAAACATTTTCATCTCATCTCGTTGAGTGTGCAATTATGATGTTGGCAACACTTATAATTTGATTAGCATCCTGTTTTTTGAGGTTGGTAGGGCTGATATGAGCAGCATTTTTACTTTCTTGAATGTTGACCAACTGATAAACACAAATCAAGGAAGTGGGGATTGCAAAATAAATACGCCGTCACGACAGAATAATTATTAATTACATCGCGAGGCGAGAATTCCTAGCTACTAGCTAAGCCGTCATACTGTTAGTCTGCATATAGAAAAAAACTCTTCAACTCTCTCCTTATTAACAGTATCTATTGTTAAAACTATAACCCTACTACGTAAAAAAGTGGTCTAAAAAGGATGAAACAAGAAAATAATTCAGACAAAAACCCAGAAATGCATAGGTATAAAAATGGTCAAGGTAGAACCGTGGTCGCACCCATGTATACCTACTATATGATTAGAGGAACATCTCCAAGAAACAGACATGGTAGGTATACATGGATAACGTCATAAGATTTAATATTATATATATGTCGGTGTGAGTTAGGTTTAGGTTAGGTTAGCCTTGTGTTAGGTTAGGTTTATGTAAATCTAATCTTAGGTTTAGACGGTGAAACTAAGTAGTGGAGGTGAGTGTCGTGATCACTTAAAGGGATTCCTTAAGCCTACACCTTGGTCACAAGTCCAAGGCACTGCTTGGGTTCCTGTCATAATAATTCATGTGAGAATAGTAACGAGATCGTAATGTTTAACCTGTAATATCCTGACCGTGTTGCGCCCGTATAGCTTTTGAGATAGGCATATCCTTTTTAATTAGTTTCCGACATCAGAAGTGGGATAGACCTTCGCTTCAAATGGAGTCTATCAGCAATCTCGTTATTAGATTATGACGTTGAAAAATTTTTAGAAAATGTAAACCCGTGCGATTAAAAAAATAATGATTGTAGATCATGTACGAGTTACTAAATTAAGTTGAAGTTAATGGTGATCATGATTAGTAAAATGGATTTTGGTTTCTTGAGTGATAGAATCTATCGACCGTATTGAAATTTGTTGCAGTACATGTGATAGATGTGTGTAAGAGTTGCGATCCACGAGGTGGGTGCGCGTGTGAAGGTAATTGCGGCTGTGAGAGCCGTGATGTTGGAGGGTATCACTCAAGGATTTGTGGAAGTAGACAGTGTGTAGCATTTGAAAGTTGGAATAAACAGTTCTGGTACATGGCTCTACTTGATGATGTTGTTTTCGTGTAGTAGAAAATTGTCATTATCTTAATTTGATAGTAGTCCGGTCAAAGACACAGTGTTAATTTCGCCAGAAGTAGTTCCTTACCTTGATAGGAATCGGTGCGAAGTAAAGACTAGAGAGTATAACGTGTGCGTTCGGTACGTTGAAGATACAGACTTGTTTTAAATCTTGATTAATCGTTTAAATTAACGTTTAGCCTGTTCATCGGTTAAAGTGAAGACGATATTACTTCGATTGTGATACTTTGAAATAAGTTCCTTTAATGCCTAACCTAACCTGGTTAGGCTTATGTTAGTCTAATCTTAGGTTTGAACAGTGAAACTAAGCAGTGGGGGTCAGTGTTGGAATTCTATTAAAAGACGTCTTTAAGCCTACACCTTGGTCAAAAGTCCAAGGCACTGCTTGGTAAGTAAGAGATTGTAACGTTTAGTTTTATACTGACAGTATTGCGCCCGTAGCTTATATTATAGGCCATTCCTTTTATTTTATTCCGACATATTTATTTGTTAGTTACATAACGGTGTAATGCGAGGACGGTCGGTGTCATATATACTTCCATGCGGCAACGTTTTAATAGGATTGCTGACACCAATTCTGGCAATTGCGGCCCGTGCAAGCTGATTCCCTCGTAACACTAGTTTTTTTCCACTCTTAAATCTAATATCGATTAGGGACATCTTGTTTATTATAAATCACTTCAAATGTAGGTATTTAATATAAATTAAATAGTTTTATAAATGACTACATTTTGTTGACTCCTGTGGCTATGTCCTCCGTAATTTGTTGTTGATAATATGATGCCTGATTGCATTTATCAAATAAGCTTTATATTTTCAATCTGATTAAGTAGTAGTTCCTAGAATTAGTCCAATTATTGCAAAAAAATCTTTTTTTCGAAACCAAACTTCTTATTTAGAATTCCTTGCCTTTCTGTTTGTTGTATAACAGAAAATAAACATTAATAAATTGAATATATATAAATATATAAGACGGTAACAGTGCCCCCAGATCACAAAAAATCACTCATTTGAAATGTATAAAAGAGTTTAAATAAAATTGTTAATTAATGCAATACTATTTTATTTAACGGTTTTATACTATGACCACTAGACGAGTCAAGTTTAACTAACACATGATGAAAACAAGTATGGTTGCTAGTGTTGACGACAAAATGCAAACTACGCATGACGGATTGAAACTGCTTGAGAAGGGTACACCTAACCCTTTTTCTTACCGTGATGTTTCCTGAGCAAGAAATTTCGTTCCAAAAAATATTAACGTAATGTCTAAGACCGTTTTGTCTTGCGCCGAACACCACGAGTAGCATTTGAATTCCTCTTGAATCACTCTATCTATTAAAAAAAAACGGCACAAAACCGTTGCGTACTTTTAAAGATCTAAGCATACATAATCTTAAATTGTGTCAACTGAACTGGGGTGTGGGGGTAGGAGGGGAGAGGGTAAACCACCCCTACCCTTTTTTCCTGCCGGAAACACGTAATTTTTTTTATTGAATTTGTAAAATTATTTTCTTAGTAAAAAATCTTAACACAAACCGCGGAAAAATGGACGTAATGAATAAAGGAAGCCTAACCTAACCAATATTTTAAAATAGAACAGGGGACAGTCTACGTCTAAAAGGAATCAAAAGGTTACCTTGCTATAATCCGCGGCAGTCTACGTTTAACCTATTTTTGAGTCAGAATCGTCGCATAACAAAATTTAAAAAAGACCCTTTCATGGAAGTGATAAAAGCAATTAATTATGTATATAAATATAACGGAAAATCAATTACGTAAACAGTTAAACGATGACGCATAGTTGCGTAATATACGAATTACGATTACTATCTAATAATCGATATTTTCTGAACTAAAATCTATACTATATCATTAAAATCTAATAAATATCAACAAAAACATCTACGTAAATTGATTTTTATTTATTATACTCTATTGATCCCAATGAATTAACTTCAGATAAAATTTAAGAAAATTAAAAAATAATATATTTAACATTTCAATACTTTTCAACATTGATGTTCTCTAGACCGCGCAAACATCGATTTTTAGGAAATTTGTAGTCTGTAATGTAATCCGTTAGTGTCAAATATCAAATAATCACAGAGTTTAAGTTAGATGTTATGTAGTTTTTAACATTGTGTATTTTTATTTTAACGCGACTCCGGCGGAAAATATTATTGTATACAGGCAAGAATGAGGCCCCTCTTCATTCCTACATTCACAGTTATACCAAATTTAGTTGACACGATTTAAGATCCAACCCTACATAGGGACAGACAGGCAGCGGGAAGCGACTTTGTTTTATATTATGTAAAGAAACCATCTCGATTACATCAACTCGAAGATGCCACAGACAAACAAATACACAGATTTATAAGTTAAATGTATATGTCGCCGTCTGACAATATTCAATTGAATGACTGAAGAACAACTCGTCAAGTTGTTTAATGTAACGTTCAACGTCTTGACTGAACGTCATTTAGCATAGTCGTTGAATGGGATATAGCCGACTTTGTAATGTTTGGTTAGGGTTACCTTTTAAGTTCACAACTTAAAAGGTAACTTAAAATGAGGACATGACATGCCACACGTTATTATGATTTTATATTGTGTGATGGTTGTGATGTGATGTGTGTTGATGTGATTTTAAATTCATGCTGTCACACTATTTTATTACGAATAACTCAATTTAAAGTAAATTTAATGAAAAAAAATATCCAGACAGTGCTATCTGTGCGAGCTGTTTGACGCCATATTTGTTTTGGTGACTACTAACGCTGCAGTGGGAATAAAATGAACTAAATTTCAATCACCTGACTGATTTTACGTCCGCTCTGTTTAAAGGCCTGTGTTACAATCCGCTAACTAGTTGGACGTTCAGTGACGCTTGTTCAATCACTGTTCGGCCTAGTCATTCTATTGAAAGTTGTCATTCAATGAACGCGCTAGTCGTTCAATCAAATAGCAGATTCAACCAGATGACGGCGACATTATACACTATTGTGAATCATGTAAAAAATGTAAGTCTATTGAAATTAAATAAACATTATTTAGTATATATAGTATAATAACTATTTGCTATACTAATAACTAAATTTATATAGGTAAATCTTTTTTTGCTTTCATTTCAAAACTGATTTCATTAATTTATTATAGATAAAAGGTATATTATGATTGATATAATCAGACACTAGGTAACACTGAGTACGTACAAATACCTAAAATACATTGATTTTCAATTAATTGATACGATAATTCGAATAGAAAAAGGTATGATGAAATATTATCAGGTTTTTAATTGTTGGCTTAGGTTAGTTATTATTATTTAAGATAGTAATCGCTATTAATGATCATTTTATAATATGAATATTCAGATTTTTATTTGATTTTTACCTACCACGGGCTGGTCGTTTATACAATTAAGATCTATCCTTTTTCATTATGTCCATGCTGCCGTTACACTTGTTGACCTTTGTCGCCGAGTACCCTGTGCTCGAGCGAATTGCTAATAAATACGTGAATCTTTAACCGCTACTTATACGATACTGACTGAATTACGATGGCATTCTATCGTCTGGTTCTGTTTTGAGAGAGCGTGCGTGACCATCATCTGATACTGCCTGATGGCACGCCCGTCGTCTCACACTGGTCTAAATCTGGTAACGCGAGACCTGACCCGCAAGTGGCCTCCAACCTCCCCTGCAGCCACCCCGAACCACTCATCTGCTCTGATATACTGATAACTACTAGTCACTAAACTCGTAATATTGGCTACTCATATCCCTAACTTGAGCACATATAAAATCATCATACATAGATATATATCTTAAAACTGAAAACTGACAATAAAATTCACTTCCTTGATACAAAACGATGTCACTCGTGCTCGGCCACGCAGGGGGTCTAGCCAAGTTTCAAACGTTATGTTTCTATTCTCTTTCTACAATTATTGTTGACAAGCCATGTTGACATATTTGGTGCGTTCCACTGAGCGTTGAGAACGCCCAAATAATATATAGATACGAATAGAGATTTATTGGTGGAAGTTATTGTTTCTGCAACGTGCGGTACGTTGAGCGAAAAAAATATTGTCTCATTTGTAATATTTTTTATCTGTAATTAAATCTTTCAAGAGCTTTTGTATGCATAAGTAAACCTAATAGAAATGCGCGATTATTGTCACTATCAGCTCAATGCTATCATCGGAAGATGGTCATGAAAGTTCTGTAATAAAATGATGTAACGCAATCGAAATCTCTTCTTGATCGTCTTCTTTATTGCTGAAGGTCGTGTTTCTGAAAGGTCCTCGTCGCCTTGTTTGTTATTTTCTTCCACTTCGTTCGGTCATTGGCTTCTCTTAGTGCTGCTATTAGGGAGAGACCAGTTAGAAACGTGACTTAGTCATGCCACGTAGTCTTTTTTTTCACCTTGCCTGCGACTCCAGCTTGTCCAGATTATCTGGTCCGCGACAGGCAATGTGTAACCAAAATAGCCAAAAATTCTTTGGTAAAATGTCGTTGAGAGTTGTGTACGTGTTTTCAGTTGATACACGACTGATTTATCACTTCTTTTAGCGGTCCTCACGTCGTGCCCGTGCGTGATTATTTCGCTACTACCTTACTTTAATCGCGACAACCTTACCGAGTTAAGTAAATTTTACAAGAAATAGAATATTAAAAGATAATAAATATATAATTATATATGTACGTGTAGCTAGACCATTTGGCTAGTTTCTATATTTACTTAATATAATATTCACCCACTTTAAAATTATTTTTTATTTCTTTTTTGTTGTTTAATTTTTCTTATCATATTTTCTTATATTCTTTTTGTAAGTAATTATAATTATGTCAATTGAAATACGCTTTACTAAAGTCGGGAATAAATGCGCCCCAATACTATTTTTGATAGGTAATATTTTAAACCGCACACGAAAATCACAATTTAATTGTGTTTGTTCCTTTATTGAAATTGTACGGAACCCTCAGAGAGCGAGTTCCACGCTCGCACTTGGCTGAATTTTTTTAAATATCTTAATCAGATATAAGTATCATTTAGATATTTTTGATATATATATGTCGGAAGAAGTACTCAGTAAAGGGTAACGAATAAAGTAAAATTAATATTTTGTAACTTTGTTTTGTGCTTGCACTTAGCCCTAATGACGCCCACGAGACCAGCAGTTACGGAATCGTGATATTCGATTAATTCATTCATTCAAATACGGCCTTCTCCATTAGACTCGGTTCATTCATTCATCCAAATCTGACAAATCATTATATTCGATCATTTCATTCATTCATTCAAATAGTCTCTCTGTTCTGACATATATATATATATATATATATATATATATATATATATATGTCGGAGAATAAGTAAAAGATTATCGATTAATCGAATCGTTATCGCTATCTGTGGCGTTGGAGTAGGGTAGTGGTTCCGTTGTTTTGACAGTCTCGACCCTCGACCCTTTATATGTCTCTCAAGAAGTGAAGTAGTGTCTAAATAGTGATAGTGTTGTGCATTGCAGTGTTGTGTTAGTGCTAGGAGTGCTGTGCGATCAAGGTCACGTGAGTACCTTACAATGTAATTACCTCGTGTTAGGTTAGGTTTATGTGCGTTTAACCTTGGGTTTAAACAGAGAGCCTAGCAGTGGAGGCGAGTGTGATCACTTAAAGAAGCTCCTTAAGCTTACACCTTGGTCACAAGTCCAAGGCACTGCTTAGGTTTCTCTCGTAATTGTTAGAGATCGTATTTGATCATTTATCGGTTCAATAGGAGTATCTACGATGCGTTTTTTTATATAATGACTCGAAATGACAGTAGTGTAAAATTGGGGCATCTGGATCAAAAGAGCTCCAGATGCCACCAATTTTACACATTCAATTCCTTCAAATTCATAGTTCAGAATGTCGATTTTAAAGTACCTAATTGATTCGTTACGAAATCAAGTCAACATTTTGAGTGTTAAAAATATTACTACAAGATATCCACTATAGTTGTGGATTGCAATAACGGTTCATTCAGGAGTGCAATGTAACTTATTAAATCGTTTTATATGAAATTAAAATGTTTTTGTATACTCACTATAAATCTGAATTGATCATTCGACATCAAATATTCGTCTGGTGGTACGGATCATGCCACGTCTAAATAAATACGGGGCAGCGTTGATATGCAACCCGAACTGTGTGCGCGTGTATGCGCGTGTGTGTGTGTGTGTGTGCTGTTATTGTACTAATAACTATTTAGTTAGCCTTATTTCAAATGCATTTTTTAAAGCTTTTTAAATAAAAAAAATTCTTGGTTTACGGTTTTAAGAGACAAATAAAACCAATAAATTAGTTCTATATCATACATTTATTTTAACAGAAACTTTTTACATTTTTTATATCCTAATAAGAAACACCACAATAATTTTCACAAAATATGCACAATAAAATATTAAGCAAAATTACAATACACACTTAATGTTTAACACATAAGTAGAAGTGATATTATTTAGGTATAGATATAATACTCTTAACCTTATTGGAATAATACTTTGATACATACTATATTAATAACTAAAAACATAATAACAATTTTAAGCTTATAAATTAACTTTGACAGCCATTGTCGCTATCTAACTATAAACTAATCATTAATTATGTCTTCGTGTATCCTATTTATTACTTCCATGGTTTTATTATAAACTTCATCCATATAGGTACTTCTAACAACATGCTGCGCGCAAACCTCTGCTTCGCAGTTGTAATTGCCGCAGATCGTACTGTTCTGCTCAAAGTTTTCTGCATCGTATACTTGTATAACTATTATTTTCATCGGTTTGGCAACCGGTTTCTTTATAAATGAATACACTTTTTGTTTATTTTTTGTAATTTTGCGTGATTGATCTGCAAGACCCAGATGTCTTTGATTTGCGCTTTGTGATTGATTAGGACCCTTTTCTGAAGGTAAAAAGTTAAATAGCAATTCTCCAGAGTCCTGAAACGAAAAAAATAATTTTTAAAAATACATAAGTTTGCGAAGGCACATGAATAAAAAGTAAGGAATTAAATTTTATTGTAATTTTTGATTTAATTTAATTTTTATAAAATAAATTGAAAAACTCACCGGCATTGTAGAATTTTTACGAGTAGTTCTTTTACCGTTCGATTCCCCAAACCGAATATTTTTTCGGGGGATTAGTGGGGCTATTTATATTAAAAAATTGCATAAAAAATAAGTTCATAAGGTTGAAAATATTAATACAATTTGTTTCAAATATTTGTTCCCAAAACGGGCATCTGAAATCTAAATCCGAAATCTGATCCACGCGCCCGTCGGGCGTCACTTAGCCTGTGTGCGTTTTCTAAGTACACTCACTAATAAGAATATATAACATATAACAACTAGCGAACAGCCCTCGCTTCGCTTAGGGTAAAACATCTGTATTTTTATACTTGACATAAAAATAAAAGATTTTTAATAGCCATCATTTCTATAATTTTAAATTATTTCTAAATAATTGAACTATACTTTTTTTGTCCAAACATGTAATTTAAAGTGTACAAGTACCTACAAATTTCGAAAATACAAACATCTTCTAATATTAGAATACACTAAAATAAGTAAAATACTCTTCTAATATTACATATAGATTACACCCATATTAAAAATCAAAAGGTCTAAATGAAAAGACATGAACGGTCTTGTTTTAACCTGTGTAAATATATGTATATATATATATATATAAAATAAAAGTTAAATAATTGAAAATCTTTTATACTGGCCTTAGTATCGTAAAAGTTAATAAAATAAGTAAGGTAAGGATTATTGCCTTGTTAAGCTATTGGTTAATTAGTAGTTAAATTGTTTTTATGTTTATTTCTTTATGTTGAATTTTTTTATTCATATATTCTAATAAATTTTTAACTACAAAATTATTATAAAGTAAATCGTCAGGTATGCAGACATCGGCGAGTGATTCTACTAGTGTATAAAATAAAAATTTGATTACTTCGAAATTTTTCTATTGAACTGTAAGCATCTAACATATTTGGTCATGCGTCTCGCGTTGCGTATGGGTTTAAATAGCCGGAAGAAACTGTGGGGAATCATAAGCATCTCAGGCTTTCAAGCTATTTCACCACAAAGAAGGGAACCCCTGCTACAATTAACATGTGAGTATTAAGTTATTATTTAAAAATTTTATTACTTTAACATTAAATCAGATAAATAGTCCGAGCCGTCATTTTATTTAAAATTTAAATAATATTAATATCACCCCTGTTATCCCGAAATAAAGTAGCTTTTTTTTTAATATAATTTTAAATTAGTATGGAATATAACACTAAAACAATATCGATTCTATAATATAAAGCATTATTTGTATTTACGTGATCACCTAAAGTTATGTAAAAATATATTTTAGATAGGTTTGTTTAATTATATTTCATTAAAATTTCAGGTCTAAGAGTCAACTCGCTGCAGACCTCTTCCTATCTGAAGATGAAGGAGCAACTTCAGAGGCGGGTGACTGTAGAAGTGTCGAAGCCAAGAAACGAGGCAAGTCGTCAACTTCGACCTCGAGCGCCAAAATCAGCAAAGCGAAAAGGACTAAAATTAATCCAGTGTCCAAGCCGTCCTCGACAGTAGCTGCAGACCTCTTCGGCAGCGACAGCGAAGACGACGTTCGCCCTCCTAGCGCCATGGGTAAACCCCTGTTGTCTTACGTTAGCAGTAAAATAGCGAACGGATATTCGCGGCAAATTCATGCTGCCAAGCTCGGTTCGCATTATATTGAATTAAAGGTGTATCAATGTAGTGAGGTGGACAAAGTACCGCCGATAAACCGCTGGAAACATGCTTTGTTCACCTTAAAGCATCGGACCGACGTGGACACTGAAGCTTGGGGGCACCTAAATAAATTTATATGCGCTGCTCGAAAAGAGTACCGAGGGTGCCCCAAAACTTTTATTAGTAATTATTTTTAAAGTAGTTAGTTAAATTTTATTTGTAACTATGTTTAGCCCCTATAAGATTAAGTTTAGTTTTAGACTAATATGTTATATATTATATTGAATAACCTGTTTTTGTCTTTCAGTTCAAACCCCGAGTAGTACTTCAATGAAATGTAACGAATGTGAAATTGAGATTTTGAAACATAAATATAAATACCATATGAGATCTAATTTACATAAGTCAAAGTGTTTATTGAAAACTGAACATGATAATATTGAAATAATAGCAACAGCTTTTAAAAACAGAATTGTGACATATCGCTTGAATCCGTCTCAGGACACTGAGCACCTCACGCACCTCACGCCAGAGGCGTTCCTGAGCGGTTCTCTAAGTGATATAAAAAAATTGATTGAGATATGCATTCAAAGACATAGTTGTATCAAAATAAATTTAGAATTGTTTGCTTACTTTTTATTACCAAAGACAAATGAACAATTATTGAAATCTTTTAATACAAAATTCGAAATAATTTACAAAAGTTCAGATTTAAATAATTTTGTAAGAAATGTATTTCAAGTATTTAAAAGAAAACTTACCGAATTTGAACACTGTGAATCCGGTTGGTCATTTTTTGCAATAAGTCATTTAGAAATCAATGTTAATAAATATAACCCAATGAGAGGTGGAACATATATCGATTTACCCTCATTTATTAAAAATAAAAAATGTTGTTTAAATATTCAGAATAACGATGAATATTGTTTTTTGTGGTGCATTGTTGCAGCAATGTATCCTGCAAAATGTAACTCATGCAGAATAACATCTTATCCTCATTATTCAAAGGTTTTAAATATAGAGGGAATGTCTTTTCCTCCATCAATTAAAGATATAAAGCTGTTTGAAAAATGTAATTCTAGCATAAGTGTTAATATTTATGGTTTAGATAGCAAAAATTTGGTATCTGGACCTCTTTATTTAACAAAAGAAAAGAAAAAGCATCACATTAACTTGCTTTACATTGAGCGAAATGAAAGAGGACACTATTGTTTAATTAAAGACCTGATACGATTAGTTCGAAAGCAAATAAGTCATCACAAAGGAAAGATTTACTTTTGCGATTCTTGTTTGCAATTTTTTTCCAGTGAGTTGAAATATAGTAATCACTATTGTTCTGCTATACTTACAATACTTCCTGAAAAAGGTAGTCTAATTCAATTCAAAAATTATGAGCGAAAGCAAAAGATTAATTTTATTATTTATGCCGATTTTGAAAGCATTTTATTAAAGTATTCTGAACAAAGTACGAATAACACACAGAAGTTTAAATTACATATACCAGCATGTTTTGCATATTATGTGTGCTGTTCACATGACCCGAGTTTAAACAAATATGTTACTTATAGAGGTGAGAATTGCGTCGAAATTTTTATTAAACGATTGATTGAAGATGTTACTTGGATAAACACTATTTTATCCGAAGTGAAACCGATAAAACCCTTAACTCTTGAACAACGAAATAATTTTGAAAATGCTTCCGAATGTCATATATGCAAACGCCCTTTATTCGGTGACAAAGTACAAGATCATGATCATGTCACATCCGAGTACAGAGGCGCAGCTCATTCAATTTGTAATTTGAAATATAAAATATGTCCATTTGTGCCAGTAGTTTTTCATAACTTAGCTGGATATGATAGTCATTTATTTATTAAAGAACTGGTAAAATATGAGGGTGATATTAAAGTTATACCGAAGTCTAAAGAAAAGTACAGTTCTATTACAAAATTTATCCCATTATCTAATACATCTCATCTTATTCAAATAAAGTTTATTGATTCATATCAGTTCTTAAGTTCGAGTCTCGATGAACTTAGTAAAAGCTTGAATACAGAAGATTTAGTCAATCTATCGAAGATTTTTAATGATAAAAGTACATTAGATTTATTGAGACGTAAAGGTATTTATCCGTATGACTACATGGATTCATGGTTAAAGTATGAGGAAAGACATTTGCCAAAAAAGGAAAACTTTTATAATTCGATGAAATTAGAGCACATAACTGATAATGACTATGAACATGCACAGATGATATGGCAAACATTTAATATTCAAACACTCGGTGAATACACTGATCTGTACATAAAATGTGATGTATTATTATTATGCGATATTTTCGAACATTTTAGAAATACCAGTTTACAGCATTACTCTCTTGATCCAGCATATTATATATCAGCTCCAAGCTTGAGTTGGGACGCCATGCTATTATATACTGACGTACGTCTCGAGTTAATAACTGATTTAGAAATTTATCAATTTTTAGAAAAAGGTATACGTGGTGGATTATCACAATGTTCTGTTCGCCATGCTGAAGCTAACAATAAATATATTCCACATTTTGATAATACAAAACCATCTAGCTATTTAGTATATCTAGATTGTAATAATTTATATGGATACGCAATGACACAAAAATTACCGATATCTGAATTTGTTTTATTAAACCGAAGTGATATTATTAAATTTGATATAATGAGTATTCCGAATGACGGAGAACTTGGATATATTCTAGAAGTGGACCTAGAGTATCCCGAATACTTGCATGATGATCATAAGGATTTACCTTTCGCATGTGAAAGGTTTATTCCTCCCAACGGAAAAACAGAGAAATTAATTGCAAATTTATATGATAAACATAAGTATGTTATTCATTTCGTTCATTTAAAAGAGTGTTTAAAACGAGGTCTTATTTTGAAGAAAATTCATAGAATACTTAAGTTTAAGCAAGATGCTTTTCTTCAGAAATATATTAATTTAAATACTTCCTTACGCCAGAGTTCTAAATCTGAATTTGAAAAAGACTTTTTTAAACTATTAAATAATTCAATATTTGGAAAAACTATCGAAAACAAACGTAAACAAGCTAATGTAAGACTACTAACGAAGTGGAAAGATTGTGATAATAAAACAAATAAAATTATCGGTGCGGAATCAATAATTTCTAAACCAAACCTTAAAAGTATTTCTGTTTTTACTGAGAATTTTGTGGCTGCACAATTGAAACCAGAAAAAATTATATTAGACAGACCAATATACATTGGATTCACTGTACTAGAATTTGCTAAAAAGCATCTATATAATTTTCATTATGCTCATATGAAAAGAAAATATGGAACAAACGTAAAACTGTGTTATACTGACACTGATAGTCTTCTGTATTTAATATATACTGAGGACTTCTACAACGATTTAAAAAGCGATATATTGTTTTTCGATACAAGTAATTTTGAAGATGATAATCCGTATAATATGCCTAAAGTGAATTCAAAAATTCCTGGGCTCTTCAAAGATGAGCTTGGTGGATCAATTATTACTGAATTTACTGGCCTAAGAGCGAAGTTGTATTGTTTAAAAAGCGTAAAAGCTACTATAATAAAAGCAAAGGGTGTAACTAAACCAATAAAAAAACATTTAGAAATGAAAAACTATAAAGAAACATTATTTAATAATCAAGTTTTAAAACATAAAATGAATATGATAAAATCTATAAAACATTTATTGTATTCACAACAAGTTAATAAAGTAGTTTTAGATAGCAATGATGATAAAAGACAAATACTAGCTAATAAAGTTGAAACCTTGCCCTGGGGGCATTATAATACCGTGTTTTAGTTGATTGATAAGTGTATGGTTTATTTATAACAGTGTAGCGCGAAACTTTGAGTATCAAAATTGTTTATTAAGTAATTAACGTATTTTATTGTTAAATTTAATGTAATTTATATACTACTTATGAAACTAAGCTAAGTCAAACAAGATTATATCCTAGTAGTGTTTGATTGTAGTATTTTATTTTATTGATTAAATTATGTTTAAGTATATTTAGAGTTTTACTCTATCCCTTGTACCTTGTGCATATGCAAAATCTTAAATAAATACTTGTGCGCATTATTTTTCTCTCATACATAAAAATGAAGTTGATTAAGCAACCAGTGTCTATAGAAGTTAAGAATATTGAAATAAAAGAAAATAAGATTTACACAAAGCATAGTATACTTCTCCCAAACAACATCCGATGTGTTATATGTGGCCCGTCTAATTGTGGGAAAACAAATGTTATGATAAGTTTATTGATTAACGAGAACGGTTTAAAATTTAACAATGTTTACTTGTACTCAAAGACAAGTTTTCAACCCAAATATGGCTTTCTAGAACAAGTCATGCAAAGAGTCCCCGAAGTAAATTTTTTTATTTTTAACAACGATCACGATGTTATTCATCTTAATGAGGCTTTACCAAATTCAATCTTTATTTTTGATGACGTCGTTTGTGAGAACCAAATAAATATTCGCAACTATTTTACCATGGGTAGACATAAAGGAGTTGATTGTTTTTATCT
Organism: Limenitis camilla; assembly: GCA_905147385.1. Taxonomy (NCBI): domain Eukaryota; kingdom Metazoa; phylum Arthropoda; class Insecta; order Lepidoptera; family Nymphalidae; genus Limenitis; species Limenitis camilla. The sequence continues at coordinate 10,233,059 of LR990240.1, forward strand.
ATCTCAAACATATTCAAAAGTACCGAAGCAACTCATACGTGACAATGTCAACTTTTTGATTGTATTTAAACAAGATGAAATTAATATGAAGCATATATATGATGAACACGTAAGTCCTGATATGGAATGGCCAATTTTCAAAAACCTTTGCTCCATAACCTGGCAACGCCCCTATGATTTTTTGACAATTAATAAGGATTGTGAACTGAACAAGGGGCGATACAGACAAAATTTCGATATCTTCATTAACTTCGATTGATTGTTATATAAATCAATCAACGATAAAATTTATTCATTTGGAAATAAGCACGGTTGATTGTAGGTCATACAATGGAGCAACAAATAACTAAGCAACTAATAGAGTCTGCGGACACTATTAAAAATAAAGTTAAACAAATGAGAGATGATGACTTCCATACCAATACTCACCTTAAATATTTATTCAAACCTCTTGCTGATCCTTTAAATGCAATTGCTGCTAGTAAAGAAATATCTTTACTGAAAAATAGTGGTAATGCTACCGATAAAACTACTGCTAATGAAATAACCCCTAAATTATTTTTACATGATTCATATTTTGAAAACACACCCAAATTTAAGTTATCTGATGAAAGCTCCGAAAAGTTCTATTCCGAAACTGAAGAATTGGAAGAAGGACCAGACGAAAATATTACTGGAACTGAAAATTATAAAGATACGTCGTTGAAAAAAGAAGACTTCTTAGAAATATATGATAATATGAACATACCATTCGGGGTGCGAAGTGAAAATAACAAACTCATGATTGGAAATACAATAATAAATTTTTCGACATCACACGATGAGTCTAGTAATGGTAAAATATATAATATTTGTATAGATGATAAAAAATATCGATTAACTTCAGGGTTGCGGGAATTGTTACTTCGCAAAAGTCCTGATTTAAGTATAATTAATGAAAACGATAAAGAAATTTACAAAGAAATACTCATCAAAACTAGTGCTCATAAAAGAGACCACGACCCAGCAGGTCAAATTCGAGGTGATAAAGGGTTAAAATACCGTAAAGTAATTAAACCATTATTAAAAACTGGTGCTGGATTAGCGCACCTAAAGGAATATAAGAAAAATACCGATTTGGTTTATTGGGATGATCCTAACGAACTAGTAGATAGACTCAAACTTCTGGTTGCATCAAAAACAGCCGGTAATACTAACCTTGACAATGAGATACTGTCAATTGTAGAGGAACTCAAAGAAGCTGGTATCATAAAAGAATAAAATATTTTGTAAACAACAACGTCATTTAGTATGTCGTGATACGTGAGCGGTGTTAGTTGAAATGAATTCAGTTAAAAAAGATATTGTTAATGAAATACATAAAAGTGCTAGGATTCATTTCTTACGAAGGCATGTATTGCTCAAAGACATTGATGATCTTTGGCAGGCGGATTTGATGGATATGCGAAATATCTCAAGGTTCAATAATAATTACAAATACATTTTGATTGTTATTGATGGATTCTCTAAATACGCTTGGGCTTTTCCGCTCAAACAAAAAAGTAAAGAATCGGTTTATACAGTATTTAATAATTTAATAAGCAAAGTAAAACGCATCCCTAAAAACTTACAAACTGATGCTGGAGGTGAATTTTTTAATGAAAAATTACGTGAGATGTTTCAAAAATATTCTATTAACTACTGTACGTATTCTACGAAAAAAGCTTCCATTGTAGAACGACTAATAAGAACAATCAAAAGTAATTTATATAAAGAATTTAGTTTAAATGGGAATTATAACTGGATTGATGGTACACTAGCGAATGTAGTTGATAGATATAATCATACCACGCACCGAACAATTGGTGTAAAACCAATTGAAGTTAATCATTATAATAAAGATGAAATACGAAATAGATACTGTCGCGAAAATAATATTCAAAACCAAACACCTAAATATAAAGTGGGGGATTTCGTTCGAATAAGTAAACATAAAAGCTGTTTTGAAAAGGGATATACTCCTAACTGGTCTACAGAAATATTTAAGATTATCAAAGTTCAAAAAACAAATCCGGTGACGTATCTATTGGAAGACAATAGGAAAATCCCTATTTTGGGATCATTTTACAATGAAGAATTACAAAAAACTAAATATCCGGATATTTATTTAGTAGAAAAAGTTTTAAAGCGAAAACAAAATAAAGTTTTTGTTAAATGGTTAGGCTTACCTAAGTCAGAAAATAGCTGGATTAAAGTTAAAGATAGCGTATAAATAGCATCGTTTGTATCAATATAACCAGGTGGTCATAGAAACGAGTTCCATTCTGTTTTTTTCCATGAACGGGGAAGGACTTGTAAATAATTTAATTAACAAAATACCTTTTGAGCTGCATCTGCCAGGATATAATTATTGTGGGCCAGGAACAAAATTACTTCAAAGATTGACTAGAGGTGATGAAAGTGTAAATAAATTGGACGAATACTGCAAATATCACGATATTGCATACAACAATTCTAAAAGATTAAAAGATCGACATAAAGCAGATATAGTTTTATTAAAAATGGCGAAGAAACGAGCTTTATCTAATGACGCAAGCACTGGAGAAAAGCTTGCAGCTAATTTAGTTAACAAGATAATGCTAGCAAAAGTAAGCTCTGGTTGTGGCGTCAAAAAGGACTTTAAAAATATAGTTTCTTATACAAAAAATTATATTAAGAAAATTAAACCAAAGGGTAAGAAAAAGCTTATAGCTATGGCATACGCTGCTGCTAAAGAATTAACAGGTGATTCTGAAAAATCGAAAATGAAGCTTCCTCGAATTATTCCTCTTCCTAAATCTGGTGGAGTTTTACCACTAATTCCGATATTTGCTGGCTTGTCAGCTGCCGGAAGTATCGCCAGTGGAATTGCGGGGATCGTAAAAACTATAAATGAGTACAAGGATGCAAAAAAGCGCTTAAAAGAAATGCAATCACGAAATGATTACATCAACGAAAGTGTGTGTATTGGAAACGGGTTGCGGCTAGATCGTTACAAAGATAGGTTAGGAATATACCTAGACGATAAGAAAAAAAACTAAATTACAGGCTACCTAATCGCGCTCTTACAAATATAGATATAATAAAATTTACAAAAAACGTTCCGTATTTTCGTGGAGTTTTTATGAGAGACGCTTTACCTAAAACTCCTTTTTCTAAGGAGTGTGGTATCATAAACTTAGATAATTCTGAAAGTTCTGGTACACATTGGGTAGCCTATGTAATTTATAATAAATATATCGAATACTTTGATAGTTATGGTAATTTAAAACCACCTAAGGAATTCGTGCGATATGTGAGTTCTCATAATATCAAATATAATTATGATAACGTACAAAAGAATAACCCATTCATTTGTGGACACTTATGTATTGATTTTATAAAAAAATTTTGGGAAACAAAAGGTATTATAAAATCAAACTCTTGCTTATAAAATTATATTCTAATTCTGTCTGTTATGCAAGTCGCATGTGATTTACTTAGCTAGTCGCTATGATTGTTTATAATATAATATCTAGTACGAAACCAAAATGCATTACTCGTCCTAGCATCGTCAAGAGACGAAGACCTATAAAGAGAATTAAAAAAATAAGCAAAGAAAATAAATTATTTCTTAAAGCTTTGGGTTTTAAAGTATGAGTATCTTACAAGTAAATGATACGCCACAATTTGATAACTCTATATCGAGTTATGAAATTCATACGTATAATCCATACAGCAACAGTTTTAGCGAAAATGATGAAATAAGGATACCTATACATCAACAAGACCTGTATGTATTACCTGCAGCCAGCTATATTTACATAGAGGGTAAAGCAATTGTGTTAGAAAAAGATTCTACAGAAAAACAAACCCGTAAAATTGTCAATTTTACTAATAATTTTATAGCATTCCTTTTTAATGATATTCGTTATGAACTTAATGGCGTTGAAATTGATCGCATAAAAAATGCTGGAATAACGACAACTCTTAAGTCGTATGTCTCTATGAGCGAGGGAGAAAGCAAAGCTGCAGCTATTTGGGGATGGGATTTAAATGGGCTCAAAAACAACGATGGAATGTTTAGCGCACTGATACCTCTAAACAAGGTTCTCGGATTTGCCGAAGATTATAATAAGATTGTAATTAATTGTAAACATGAACTTATACTGAACAGAAGTAGTACCAATCTTAATAGTGTTACTCTTGATAATAATGATATTGTGAACATAAATATTGAAAGACTGCAATGGCGTGTGCCGCATATAAAAGTTTCAGATCGAGAAAGATTAACTTTACTTAAAAATTTAGAGAAAGATCGCCCTATACGAATGGCTTTCAGAAACTGGGATTTATATGAGTACCCTTTATTACCTAAGACAACAAAACATTCCTGGATTGTAAAAACTGCTTCACAAGTAGAAAAGCCGAGATATGTAATATTCGGTTTGCAGTCAAATAGGAAAAATGTAATGAATAAAGACTCTTCTATATTTGATCATTGTAAATTAACTAATGTTACGCTCTTCTTAAATTCACAATATTACCCATACGAATCAGTGAACGCTAAATTTCCCGAAGATAAATTTCATATATTATACGAAATGTTTACTAAATTTCGTCAGTCTTATTATAACACTCAGCCTGATCCATTGCTTAATTTGCGCGAATTCAAAGAAAAGGCTCCTCTGTTTGTAATTGACTGCTCGAGACAAAACGAAGCTTTAAAAAGCGGAGCAGTAGATGTAAGACTGGAAATTGAAAGTTACGAAGATATTCCAGAAAATACATCTGCTTTTTGTCTTATTATTAACGATCGACTTATTGAATATAAGCCCTTAAGTAGCATCGTTAGAAAATTAATATGAGTGTTATAGTCGATGTACAAGGATTTAAGACCGAATCAAACGATTTTATTCTTAAAGAAATAGCAATATTATGGAAAAACCAAATACAGGTTTTCCTAATTAGACCACCATATCCATTTTACAATCTTACAAAGAAAGAAAGATTACATGTAAGTTGGATAGAGAGGAACAGAAAATTTTTCTGGAATGAGGGTTTTATACCATACACAAATATCAAGCGATACATAGCACCTCTACTTAAAGACAAAATAATCTACGTTAAAGGATACGAAAAAGTTATGTGGTTAAGAAATATTGTCGAAAATGAAAATATTTATGATTTAGAAGACAAAAAATGTCCAAATTTACAAACTCTGCACAATGATTTTGGAACCTGTAGCGATGTTTTTAGCTGCGTGTATCATACCCACGCCTGCGCTTTAAAAAATGTAATGATTATTAAGAAATGGTTTGATAATAAAATGGTTTTTTAATTGAATTGTTGAGTTTTGATTGAAACTAACCCCTTAATCTTTGAAAGTTAAACAGAATATAAAATTCAAAATGTCAATTCTTTTACAAAAATAATTATTCATTAATAAATGTTCTGAACGACTTCATTAATAAATGATAAGTGGGATACATTGTGTAAAATATGTAAAATTGGGGCGTCTGGAGCTCTTTTGATCCAGATGCCACAATTTTACACTACTAATGACATAATATGGACATATTTCAAGAAATTTACACAAAACCATAAAAAAACTATACATCTACCTCTTCCTCTTGAATCTCTGTAAATTGGTAAAAATTGCAGGAAAATCCGTTCAATAGTTGACTTGACTTGAATTTGAGAACAGACGGAATTTGTTTTATAATGTTCTCTGTCTATACCTACGAATATTTTGGCGGATCTCCTTTTTACACGCTTTATATTATTTGAGTATTAGTTGGTTTCGAAATATACATATAGATCAAACTTTATTATCAAACAAAGACACAACGCAAATAATTTTATTATCGGCTTAATGATTTGATTGCGCAAATATTTGCAAGTTTTTCTTGGAAGGATGATGCATAGTGCAATTAGTGACATTAGTATTTGAATTTAGTAGATAACTTATCAACTGATAATACTGATGTTTATTTTAATCGATTGTACTGTCTATATACACCACAAATAGGCTCTGGGCTTAATGCTGTAGCGTTAACTCCTGCTCTGGCCAGTTCGTCGGCAATTTCATTGCCTACGATCCCCGTGTGCCCAGGAACCCACAGTAGGATTAATTTATCGTTACGTCATAGAGTATTCAGACAATCTACACAATTTATTACTAGACTAGAGACTATTGTGTCCGAATCTAGCGCTTGCCTATCCGAGTGTATATAGATCATACTGACGTAGTTCTTTTGCAAGTTTACTTCCGCTCATTCAATGATGCCGAAAACTTATGCCTGGAATATATTGGTGTAATTAGCAAGATTTTTACTGGTTTTGAATCTTGGATTTTCGCCTTATACACCACAACCTACGTCAGATCCTATTTTGGATCCATCGGTGAATAATAGTAGGCTACCGTCCTCCCAAGTGATTTTGTTGTTTGACCAGTATTCCCTTGGGGGTACCGTAAAGAACTTTTACTCCACGTACTGCGGTAATATTGTATCCGTGGGCATGCCTAATATGGGGTCTGTTTGAACTGAGACAGCCAGTGTTCTCAGTGCTTCAGATAGCCAATGACGGCCACCCCCGGCGATCATTCTGCACATGCTGGTTTTCTCTACGATGTCTACGAAGAGATGCGAGGGCGGTAATCCCAGCATGGCCTCTAGAGATGCACCAGGGGAAGCAATGTCATGCTTCCGTAATTACAAGGCATGCCAGACGTTGCAAGCTAGATAGCTTTTCACTCACAGTTTGCTGGTTGGCTTTCCTGCACTAAGCTATAGAGACGTATGTAATCATCGGCCTCACAATGGACGACGACAACATATACCTAAGGCTAGCCTTTTGTGTAATATCGTCAATGTGAGCGTTCCACGTGAGTTTCTGGTCGAAAATGACGCCCAGATATTTAACCTCAGTGGATAATTTATACCGTTTACTGTTTACAATAGGAGGCTTTAACTTATTTAGCAGCATTTTCCTTGTAAACGGTAAAATTCCAACTCATTCTCTTTGCACCTATTCTATGTGTCTATTATGGTAAGAGCTTTCTGTAAGAAGACTGAGACAGTGCTTTGGCAGAAACCTCTCACAACGCCTAGTAGGTCATTAGCGTACCCTAGAGTGTCGATATTGAGGTCTGCTAGCCTGTACAGTAGTTGGTCTATCGCAAGAGTCCAGAGTAAAGGTGATAGAACGCCGCCTTGTGGGCACCATTTGGGGTTAAGACAGTCAGCGAGATGCTATGAAGGGCTACCTTCGCCTGATGCTTGGATAGCATAGCCTTTACCCACCTGACAGTTGTTGGGTCTTTGCTCTTATTTTGCAGTCCCCTCACAAGCGTGTCAGTTGGTGTGTTGTCAACAAGAGCTGTCTCAGTAGATTTACCCTCACTGTAGGCGTACTGGGTTGGATGAAGAGGATTGTAGATCAGGACTTTATCCCTTTTCTAAGGTCTATAGTAAAAAAAGGAGTGAGGCTAATGGATCTGAAGGATTGTGGCAGTCCTAGTCCTTTCTACCGGCGTAAGGTTCGATATATTTTTACCAGATATTAAGGCGTTAAGTCGTCTTAGCTTTTTTGTAGCAGGATTGGCTTAATATCGTTGTCATCGCACGATTTCAGGGGTTTGAAAGACCTTACCATCTTACGACCTTTGGCTGATTAGCTTGGCCACCCTTTTACGGTCCTCATTTCGAGGGTTTTTTTGTATATGGGGGTAAACGAGCAGAAGGCCAACCTGATGTTAAGTGGTAAAACTGATGATATCAAAATCTTCACTCTTATCAATAGATCCAAAAGAACCATTTTTTTGTGGAAACGGATGCTTCTGATTTCTTTATTGGAGCATCATTTACACAAAATGATAAGCCGATTGTATTTTTCTCTCGATCATTAAACACAGGTAAGATAAAGAATGAAAAAATCCAGAGATGTGCCACTACTAACTCTAATAATTTATTGTCCATTCATCAGTCACTTGGCCATCCTGGAATCACGCGATTTTATCACTAGGTAAGATCTAAAAATTTGCCATATTCCATTGAAGACGTGAAGAAAGTTGTTACATCTTGTCAAGCTTGTTGTGAAATAAAGCCTAGATTTCCGAAATATACTGGAGCTATTATAAAAGCAACATCGCCTTTCGAACGATTGTCTCTTGATTTTAAAGGCCCTCTGCCTTCACCTACAAGTAACAAATTTTTACTTACAATCATTGATAAATTTTCTCGGTTTTCTTTTGCATATGCTTGGTCAGATAATTCCTCGCAATCTGTAATTAAATTCTTAACAGATATATTTTCAGTATTTGGAATGCCTGCTTATATAACATACTGCTCAAGGTGCAGCATTTATGTCCACAGAAGTAAAAGCATTTTTGAACAATAAAGGTATTGCAAATGTAAATGGCAACACTAAATCACTTTTGTCATTCACGAATAGTGTAGTTTTCTATCAGTGAAAGAATTTTTAAAATCGGATTAGCTTAATTTACAAAATGACCACGTTATGGCACTTAAACGCCCATATCTTCTTAATTATAATATTTATGGCAACACCACATAGCCTATGTTACCCGGAAAGGATGTAGCATTCTATCGTTGAAAGAGTTTTCATAATCGGTTCTGTAGTTTTCGAGCCTATTCGCAACAAACAAACATACAAACAATCAAATCTTTCCTCTTTATATAATAGTGCAGATATAAAATATCGATATTAAATGTAATTAGAATAATTTGATCAATATTTTGACTATCGAATATTAACTTGGCAACACTGGCCTACGACGCCACCTGTCATTAAAGTGGGAATAGATGAAAGAAAGTGAAAGTGGGAATAGAGGAAAGTCTTTTTTTTTTACGAAATAAGGTTTAGTTGCTCTCGGATCTCGTGTAGCTATCTAGCTTTTGAATAGAGCATTGATATGATCTATTATCATAATAATTAATCAATACTAAAATGTTTCTTATCAATTTTATAACCCCTACTTGCTTTTTAGAATTGTAATTAAATTGATTTGTAATTTAAATAATTAGTGATTGCTATCCGATTGAATTATCTCATTAATACTACGTGAGCAATTTGTGCGACATTATACTTTTTGCTGATGACACTTCTCTTATATTTAAAGTTAAGAGAAATCAACAAAGTTATAACGATGTAAACAGTGCATTGTCGCAGGTTCTTCAATGGTGTACGATTAATAATTTAGTACTAAACGCAAAAAAGACTAAATGTGTGGAATTTGTTTTACCGAATGTTAAAAAACAGCAATTCACCCTTAACAGAATGAAATATTAAATTTAACTGTCTCAACAATCTTTTTAGGAATAACTTTAGACTCAAAACTTCAGTGGAACTCCCATTTATCATCTTTGGCGGGAAGACTCTGCTCCGCAGCTTACGCAGTAAGAAAAGTAAGGCAACTAACTAACTAACTGATATTGATACAACCAGACTTGTTTATTTTAGTTACTTTCACAGTATTATGTCACGGCGGCATTTTGTTGTGGGTCGGGGCCGCGGACATAGAATCCTTCAAAAAAGAGCAGTTCCGGCCATTTTCAATCTGAAAGCTAGAGATTCCCTTCGAGATGTTTTTAATAAAATAGGTATTCTTACGGTGCCGGCACAATACATTTATTGTAACATATTATATATTAGACAGAATATTACGTATTGAATTGAATCAGGCGTTACTTCGCAGAAATTCATGGTTTAAAATCAATCAAAATGTTACCTTGCTATAAACCGCGAAAATCTGAACTACCAGACTCGTATGGTAGACGAGCCAGAAGAGCACCCTGCCCACATAAAAGTGAGACGCGCGAACTTGAACCACAAAAGTAGGTAGCTCGACGATCTAACAACAAGGCTCGTACGGCACAATCCGGAAGAGCACACCGTTCACTGAAAAGTGTAACGCGCGAACCCAAACCAGTACACAGGGTTCTATGTTTCGCTCCGTAACCGAAGCATCTTCCAGGACGTGTTGACTCTACAAGCGTCACTTGCTAAGTGACAATTTTGTTAAAAAACAGCCTTTTATTACTTAACTTTTAGAATATTACGTTATTTTCCAAACATAGTGACACACACAGTATAAATGCTAGAAATAAAAATAAACTTGTAACGCCATACTATCGTCTTCACAAAGTGAGTAATTGTTTCATGGGGCTTGGTGTTCGCATCTATAACATGATTCCACATCCTATATTAGATTTGCCATTTCAGCGATTAAAAACTTACATTAAAAAGTGTTTAGTAAACAAAGCTTACTACTCTGTACAGGATTACTTGAATGATGACAAAGCTTGGATTCAAAATGACGTTGATGCTCAGCTGAATGATTACACCTTTGTAAAACAGACTGATGTAAACAATAGCGTTTTGAAAAGAGCGACTGTTGAGTTTCTTGTCAGTTCTTCTCATCGTGAAACTGCTTTCCGAACTGGTGATAGCTTCAGACAAACTGACTGACTGACCAATTTTGACGTGTTAAAAGTACTTTGTAAAAAGTCTATTTGAATAAAATATTTTGAATTTGAAAGATTCATCTGAAATTAAAAAACAAAATATTTTCTGTAATAGATAGGCTCATGCTTGAACGAAGAAAAAATAAGTATAAGTAACTATAAGTATGAACGGGCTTGTTTCCGCAACTCGACGTCACTGTGCGCCTATTTTGCGTGAAAGATGGGTAATCCTGCTATCCCAGCTCCTCTAAGAAGCTAATCAAACTTCTGGTGTCTCCAATAACCTCGGGGAGAGTCCTCGGTGACCCCAAGTGTTTGGCCCGGTAGTCGGTCACGCCTGTGCATTCCAGAACAATGTGGGCGGCCGTCTCTTCTGCCTACATACAGGCTCTGCAAAGGGGGCTGTCAGTAACACCTAGATTAAACAGATGTTTGTTGAAGGGGCCGTGGCCCGTAATTATTTGAGCAATTTTGCGTAAACCAGGGCGGGTGAGGTTTAGTAACTTACGAGACAGTCGCCGGTTGATGCAAGGGAGAGCTTGTTTCGACTGCTTGCACCCACTTACCTCCGTCCAGTATTTATTATGTAGTTCTTTTGTGTGTTGCCGGATGGCTGTTGTAGGCCATGTTGAGGGAAGGGGGACAATTGGTTCTGGTCCAATTGCAGCCATCTCTGACCCTTTCCTGGCCAGTTCACCAGCGGCATCGTTGCCACGAGAGCCACTATGACCTTTGATCCACTGTAGAGTTACGCTGTTGTTGTTATTACATACCTCCGTCAGGGATAGGTGGCAGTTGTAGATAAGCTTTGAGGTGATAGAATTGCTTTGTAGAGCTTGCAGTACTGATTTGCTGTCCGAGAGGATTCGGATGGAGTAGTTCTTTACCTTTCGAGCCAGGATCGCAGTAGCTGCCGTTATGATACCCACGCATTCCGCTTGGTAAACGGTATTTTGAGCACCTAGTGGGGCAGCTATTTGTATGTTTAGATCTTCCGAGAATACTCCGTATCCCGTACCTGATCCAGTTTTGGAGCCGTCAGTAAAGATCCTGAGATCTTTTAGATTTAGACCTTCGTTAGGGACCTCGTTCAGCTGTATTTTGTACTTCTTGTCGAAAACAAGTTGCTTTGGAGACCTGTCGTTTACAGCCAACAGCAGTGGTTCTTTTTGCATCACCTCTTGTAGAACCTCCGCGTGGGTGGTCTTGTTGGTCTTTAACCTTGTAGCCGTGGAAGCTGCCTCTTGTTTTATGAGGTGCAGAGCCGGGAGATTCAGCATGGCTTCTAACGCTGCAGTTGGTGTCGTACGCATGCCTCCTGTGATGGCTAAACACGCCAATCGCTGGAAGCTTTGTAGTTTGTTCCTTGCAGTTATGAGATTAGTGCGTGGCCACCACACTACTGCTCCGTAACATACCATGGGCCTTATCACTGCTGTGTAGAGCCACAGAACGATTTTTGGGGCAAGGCCCCAAGATTTACCTATCATTCTACGGCACTGCCAGAATGATATAGTGGCTGTATTTAGTTTCGCATCTAGGTGCGCGCTCCAGTTCAGCTTGCTATCAAGTATCACTCCTAAGTACTTTACCTTGCTTGCTAGCTGAAGTTCAGTATTGAACAGCTTGGGCAATTTGTAATTACCGAAAACTCTATTGATCGTAAACATTACCAGTTCTGTTTTAGTTGGATTCACTGATAAGCCGTTGTCTCCGCACCATTTTTCCACGATTTTCAATGCTGCGTTCGTAACTTCACATATAGTATTGACAAACTTCCCTCGTACTAGAATTGCGAGATCGTCTGCGTAGCCTACGGTGTAGTAGTGTTTTTCGTTGAGGTTGGTGATTAGGTCATTTACCACCATGTTCCACAGAAGTGGCGAGATTACACCACCCTGGGGGCAGCCCTTCGCAACAATCGCTTTCTGTGATTTTCCCTCAACTAGTAGTATTATTCTATTCTGGAGCATGTTTCCAATCCAAACCTTTATAGTTGTGCATACTCCATGACGTTGTAGAGCATCTTTTATTTTGCTGAATTTTATCTTATCAAAAGCACCCTCGATGACCACGAAGGTACCCAGACAGAAGCCTTTTTCCTGTAGTGAACTCTCGATAACACTCACCACAGCCTGGAGTGCTGAGTCAGTACATTTTCCTTGACTGTACGCATGTTGATTTGGATGCAAGGGTATTTTCTGAAGGTATTTATCCCTCAGTTCTCTTTCACACAGCCTTTCCAGTGTTTTTAAAATGAATGAGGTAAGGCTGATTGGTCTGTATGATCTAGGATTAGAGTAGTCGCTTTTCCCTGGTTTGGGTATAAATATAACTTTTACCTCTCTCCATCTCCTGGGAACGTATCCATGCGCTAGACACGCTCTGAAGATGACGGTCAGCAGGAGGATAAGGGTCTCCCCCCCCCCCCCATTGTAAAAGGGCAGGGAACACTTCATCGGGTCCCGCCGACTTGAAAGGGTGAAACGTGTTAATAGCCCACCTTGTTTTGTCTACAGTGACCACTTCATGGGCTATTTGCCAGTCTTCTTCATTAGCAGATTTATTTTCCTCAGTCTATTCTCTGTGCTGCGTGATTTCGCAGTCAGGGAAGTGCGTCTCAAGGAGGAGCCGCTCTGCTTTTTCTGGTGAACTGGTGAAAGTGTCGTCTGGCTTACGTAAGGTGCCCAGTATCTATAGTAAGAAAAAATAAAATGAAATTTAAAGTTTTTGGCTAGATTTGCATCAAATATACTATATGAAATTCGTTATAATAAAAATAAATTATTCGTTTAAACACGACATAATATTATACTTAAAATGTGTGTAAAATTTGAGGCCACACAATGTTTCCTAAGTTTTTAGAATATATGTACTTATTAAATAAGCATTTACATACTGTAAGTAACAAGAATATTTTATTCAAGTAATTAATACGCGAAGCAAAAACTTTGTACCCATTTTACGACAATAACGCACATGGAGGAGTATGATATTTTCCACACTTATAGTTTACTAGTAGACCTACGCGACTTCTTCCGAGTGATGCTCCGCTCCTGTTGGACTTAGCGTGATGATATATAGCTAAAAATTCTTTCAGTGTTAGATAGCCCATTTATCGAGGAAGGCTATAGGCTATATATCATCACGTTGAGACCAATAGGAGCGGAGTTACACGTGTACTAGACTAGTTTTTTATAAAATACATTGATTTCAAAATAAAACCTCTTATATCTTCATCATTTATAAATTTTATTTTATATCAGTTATACCCACGTAACAATTTATAACTAGACAATATGTATCTCTGTTTCGATAGCGTTGAGTCAGTTGTCAAACGGAGCTCGCCTAGGTGACCATTATGGTTGTAGTGTTAATGTTGGTTTGGAGTAAGTTTTTAATATTGGTTACTTGTTTCCCTTCCTATGTGCATATGATCATTGTCTAGAGCGTGTTACTTTGCGGTATCAGTCCCATGTAAATAGCATGATAGAGTTCGATAAAAAAGGTAAAGATGTTTAAGATTAAAAGTAATTTTTGCTTTTCGATTTGTTGGCAACACCGTTTATAAATACTACTAGCGGGTAGATTACATGGAAGTTAGTATTATAGTGTCGTGTTAGGCCTCCGTTATAGAGTAGCATGTGAGTAATGTACTTTATTATTTTAATATTCGGTAGCGAGGTCGAGCGGTGGAGGTGAGAGTTTGTGCATAGTAGAAGATGTCTTTAAACTTGCTCCTGGGTCTCAAGTCCCAGGCACTGCTTGGCTTCAATCTAGATTATATGATAATGTTGCCGTTTGAGATTGAATCGACAGAATGAGTACCCTGAGACGCAAAGTAGGGTGGAAAGTATACAGTAAAGCTCAGCAATTACTGTTCTCTTATCTGTCAGGAATAAAGCATTATTTTTCTTGTTTAATTTCAGATATTCATTGAACTAGCCCAGTGGTAGAGACTTCAAATCATACTCGGAAGGTCCGAGTTCGATCCCCCACACAGGCACACACCTCTGACTTTTCTGACTTATGTGTGTTTTATACAATTAAATATCACTTGCTTTAACGCTGAAGGAAAACATCCTGAGGAAACTTGCACTCCTGAGAGTTCCCTAAAGCACTCAAAGGTGTGTGAAGTCAGCGTAATGGACTATGGCCTAATACCCTTATCATTATGAGGAGGAGTCCCGGCTCAGCAGTGGGCCATTGACATGTCGTGATGAAATATGAATGAACTGAATTAAAGGTAATTATGTTTTATTTAAACTGCATTAATATTACGCCTTATGATTTCTTCTGAGCAAAGTGAAAAAGCGGTGAATTATACTCAAACTACGTGGGACTCTAATCAGTATATTCTTGAAGTATATCAATCGGGTTTGGAGAGCTTTTAAAAATAGTTTTATGCTACTTTTGCTTATAACAAAGCGGCCAAAGGCGACTCTTTATTATCTTTTTGTTACTGAATTACAAAAGTATAAACATATATTTCCTAACTTAGGATGTTATGTACAAAGGTCATGCTAACCCATACTATAGTACAGGTATATAATTTTTTTAAATTTAATACTTTTTGATGCTTATATTGAGAATTGAATTGAATACAATATAGCATTGTATAGTTTAAAACAAATGTATGCAAAACGGAACGTGCTCTATGTCCACACGTCATTACGAGTATATTATGTATTGGGTATGGAGGTCAAGATGATAGAGGCGGAGGCGGAGGGCACGACGTCACTCGCGGTCGCGTCACTCCGCTGCCCGCCGGAGTGCGAACTCTCATTCAGTTAGTGATAAACGCGCTCAGTCGACGTATCGCCGACATGCGCGCTTGAATTGCCGCCGAAAATTCACAGCCTAATGCATCTTTGCCTGGTACCAACAAACCACAAGTGAGTGTATTCTACACAATCGTTCGCGAGTTCTCTATTTAACGCGCAATGACCTCGACGATCTGTTACAGATGTCAGCCGTCACCGCACGAAGAGCGGCGGTTTTATCACATCTTAGAAAATGACTGAAGGTCCCCAACGTAAACATGAGAAGCCGGTGAGTGGCATAATAATATTGTAGACAGAACCGCGTGTCGCCTTATAGCGCGCGACGGCCGTGACTAAAAACGTCGAACAAATGTGCGACTTGTGACCGAGCCGGCAATTCATTAGCAATACCGCATCGACACATTTGTTTTTCTTATCGTTATCAATAGACGTCACAAGTTATCTCAACTAAATATGTTTCGTTTCCTATAAATATGTTGTAGACATTACCTTGGACTTAAAATTTATATATATATTCGACTCTACCAATTGGTAAACACAAGTTTAAGTATGTTAGCGCTCTCTGCCGCGTTCCAAAATGTAACTGGTTTTTATTCTTTAATGCAAAGATTATATCTACATATACACTTCGTAAACTCGTCTTAAAACACAGTTTACAATATTATTTTAAACATATAGGAATAATGGACAGTATTAAAAAGGGTTATTTAGCAAACATCATTTGAAATATGTACTAATGAGATAGTTAATTAATGGATTTTCCTCACATTTAGATTATTTATATCTGGAATGTGGATATTGTGATTGTCACATTAATAAAATAAATAAATTATAATTATCTTCATAATAACTATGGTTAGAGGCAAAAATAGCTATTGTAAGTTTATCGCTTATCTATTAATTAAGATAAGACTTGCGATCGGAAACCCTAGAGACCTATTAACAATATATTACAAACATATATAACATTTACTATTATATTTATTATTACATTATATTATATTTGAGAAATCCTGTAACAAAACAATGTTTCATCACAATTGGATGAAATCAGGAAAAAAATTATAAAGTCAGTCAGAAATTCTTTAGACAGATTCAAAACTCTACATTTATATTTGTTTCTAACAGTTTATGCCAATTATCCATTGTCTGTTTGTTCCGGATTCTCTGAAATTGCCAGACCGATTTTGACGGGACTTTCACTGCCAGATAGCTGATGTAACAAGGAGTATTTTAAGCTATTTAACATTTCGGTACGACCCATAGAAGCGAAGCAACACGCGAACGAAGCGCGGGTCGGCTAGTAATTAATATAAATAATTAATCTCAAACTATTTTTCTTTTTAGTAAGAGACGTAAATTGTGACGTTTTCAGTTGAAAATAAACTGCACGTGGAGTTTTAAGTAGCATAATTTTTAACACACATAAATTTCCAACAATTGATGAATAACGTATGAGTCAAACGTGGTAAAACCAAATACGTTTAAATTAGCATACGTTTAAACCATGTGGGATGTGAAAACTGCGGGTAGTCTTATCATTAATAACTTTTGATGATGAAGTTTACTTTCAGTATAAAAACTAAAATTTTACCTAGTCCTATTATTTATATTTGCGATATTTAACACTAATAATTTAATTTATAATAGTTACCATAGCAACACAAACGCATAAATTCCGCAATGCTTTTCTAGCATGCATTAAAAAAAATAAGCAATTAACAAAACTAGTGTTCGCTTAGAGGTCGAAAATCAACCATAATTAATTTAAATTATAAGTTTGAACATTATAACTCTTTATAAACTTTTAGTCGATCCACGCGACTTCGTACGCGTGTAGCTCCGCTCCTATTGGTTGTAGCGTAATGATATATAGCCTATAAGCCTTCCTCGATAAATGGGCTATCTAACACTGAAAGAATTTTTACAGCAGACCAGTAGTTTCTGAGATTAGCGCGTTCAAACAAAAAAACTCTTCAGCTTTATATATTAAAGTATAAGATAAGTGTGGACATACTCCTCCGTCCGCGCAATTTTTTTTTAAAGATTACTAGCAGGTATGGATCACATACTACTAGTATTCCCTTTACCCCTCCTTGTAAGCTTGCATGCTTGTGTCAGGAGTGGGCCACACCAGTAGTCCAATGTCCGAGATTTGAACGCACGACTTGTTGATCGTGAATCCAACGCCTGAACCACTGAGCTACTGACGCTTCTGTATTCTTCACAGCTTCACGTATTAATATATAGATAACTTTACAATGACACAAAGATAATCTTATTTAAAACAATCATCTGAACTTAAAGTTTGTTATTGATGACCACTATTCACTCTTTTGTAAGAATAAAAAGAGAACGCGACTTCGTTTGCGTGTTGCTCCGCTCCTATGGGTCGTAGCGAGATGTTAAATAGCCTAAGTTACTCGTTGTTTCATCAGCTATCCGCCAGTCCCGTTAAAATCGGTCCATCCATTTCAGAGATTAGCCGGAACAAACAGACAGAAAAAATTGTAAAAAAAATCTTTTTTACTGTATATGTACCGTGTGCATGTATACATCCATATGCACTTAGTAAAATGCGGTTATTTTAATATTACAAACAGACACTCCAATATTATTTATTTGTATGGATAAAACAAAGTCGGGTTTGGTCGGATGACCGATTTTCGTGGTTTTTGAGTTGTTGTATTTGTTCCGAATAGTACAATAACTATTAAAAACATTGGAAAATTGAGATAAAAAATTAAATATAAGAAAAAATATTCCCATACAAAATGGTAACTGTCAAACATTTGATGTTCATCCCGTCGATACGGTAAACTCTCTCCTCACATTAAAGAACGTATTTGTTTAAAGGTTTCAAATCGATAACATATATCCACAATATTCGCATAATGGCGTATTATAGATTTTAAAAATGTAGAATAATAAAAAAGGATTGACATATATATTGGTTGTCAACAGTTCAGCTAATCTGTAACACGACATTCGCCGGGTCAGCTAGTTATCTATATATTATTATATAACAATCTCTATGTAGCATAAACAAAATCACTTTGCACGTCTGTCTGTTGTGACTACTTCATGACATCACATATCAGAATATAAAGTCTTAAAAATATGTTAAAAAACATCTTTTAAAATTACAAAATAAATAAATTAAATTCGTGTTACGTAACACATTATCTTATTCCTTTATAAGTAAACGAGAAGTACAGTTTTCTATTAGCGAAAGATTTTTTAAAATCGGATCAGTTACGATAAAATGGCCAAATTCGTTTAATTAAAAAATGTATATGGCAACACTGAATCACCTTTGTCACTCACGAAAAGTATAGTTTTCTAATAGCGAAAGAATTTTTAAAATCGGGTTAGTTACGATAAAATGGCCAAATTCGTTTAACTAAAAAATCTATATGGCAACACTGAATCATCTTTGTCACTCACGAAAAGTGTAGTTTTCTATCTGTGAAAAAAAATTAAAATCGGATTAGTAGTTCCTGAGAAACTTTTCAATTTACAAAATGGCCACCTTATGGCACTTAAATGGCCATATCTTTTTAATTAGAATATTTATGGCAACACAACATAGCCTATGTTACCCGGAAAGGATGTAGCTTCCTATCAGTGAAAGAATTTTAAAAATCGGTTCAGTACTTTTCGAGCCTATTCGCAACAAACAAACAAACATACAAACATACAAATATACAAACATACAAATATACAAACATACAAACAATCAAATCTTTCCTCTTTATATAATAGTATAGATAACAAAACAAAATTTGGCCAATAAACATATTTTTTAATAAATTGACCTAATTACAACTATTGGCACAAGATAGTAGTCAAAATATACATAGTATGGTTTATTGTATACGAATTTTGGCTGGCTAGAGTTTCATATTGCGATCGTTTGCAATATATACGAGTAGCTGTACAAGACACCTCTCTCGTAGACTGAAAGTTTAGATATTTAATTCAAATGTAATGAGCGTGCTGTTGTACGGATGTGAGACATGGAAAGTTTAAGAAGCTTCAAGTTTTTATTAATCACGTCTGCGACAAATCCTGAAGATCTT
The DNA here is from genome assembly GCA_905147385.1 of Limenitis camilla. Classification (NCBI taxonomy): domain Eukaryota; kingdom Metazoa; phylum Arthropoda; class Insecta; order Lepidoptera; family Nymphalidae; genus Limenitis; species Limenitis camilla. The sequence continues at coordinate 10,252,412 of LR990240.1, forward strand.
CTGGCCAGTCACTATCGCCAACATAGATTTCTGGAAGCAATGCCATGAAGATCCTGTAGAACTGCAGATACGACATCGTAAATGGGGCTGGGCTGGCGAAACAAACTTGGCGGCGTTCAGTGATTGCTGAAGCCAAATCAATTGCCTTAACTTAGAGTAGAGATAAAACATAAGGCTCAAGACAGGGAGTGGTGGGGACATAGGAAATGAAGAGAAATAACCTACCCTGACTTTGCATTATTAAAAACTAGCTGCACCCCACGGTTTCACCCGCTATATTGTGGATAATTCACACTATATCATTATAAATTATAGTCTATGTGTTATTCTAAAGTGTAAGCTATATTATTGTAAAGTTTTTGCGTGAAAGAGTAACAAACATACATCCATACATCCTTACAAACTTTCGCGTTTATAATATTAAGTAGGAAAACATTTCACGTTTATCGCTCTTTTTAGAAAATAAAATATAGTAAGTTGTATAATATATTAATAGTAATAGGTAGAGATAGAATAGTAATAGGTATAACAATTAAAACAGGAATCTAAGCAGTACCTTGGTCTTGTGACCAAGATGTAGATTTCCTTACCACATACCATCAGCATCATCACGACACGTCAATGGCCCCCTGCTGAGCCGGGTCTCCCCCTCGGAATGAATAGGGTATTAGGGCTTTGTCCAACACGCTGGCCCAGTGCGGATTGGCAGACTTCACACATCTTTGAGAACATGGAGAACTCTCAGGAGTGCAGGTTTCCTCACGATGTTTTCCTTCACCGTTAAAGCAAGTGATATTTAATTTCTTAAAATACACATAACTGAGAAAAGTCAGAGATGTGTGCCTGTGTGGGGGATCGAACTCGACCCTCCCGAGTAAGACATTGAGGTCTCAACCACTGAGCCATCACTGCTTGTAGTGGAGTGGAGGAGAGATAAATAACGGAATTATTAATATATATAATAATTTTAAATTTTTATTGGGAGTACCCGATTATGATTTTATTAACTTACTCTGCACGGATGTTTATTTAAGATAAGACCAATATTTAATTCTTAGAATATTGCTCGATTATGCTGTTAAGTGAAGAGTTTGCAAATATAACAAATCATTAAGAATCATTGTATAAGTTTACTTATAAATATAACGATACTTTTACAAGTATTCTAATTCTAATCTTCGTATAAATCAGTTTACTGATCTACCTAGTCTAGTACTAGAGTTTGAATAGATAAGGGGAGCATCAAGCGCCTTATGAAGATGCTAGCTGTCCCGACAGACGTTGTCCTGTCTTATCTATGAATATTGAATTCGAATTGGCTGTCAAAAGCTTACATTAGATAAGTTAATATAGTCGTTAATTTTTCTTAAATTTTCTAATTTTCCACGCAACTTTTTTAATTTTTTCTTCCATAAGAACCTTCTCCTGACAATAACAAACACAACAAAATTAATTAATATTAAACTGAGCTAATTATCACGTGTTTGGTATCAAAAAAAAGGTCTTGACGAGTAGATAACAAATATGTATATATATGTTATTGTCTATGTCAACATATTTGTTCAAAATGCGGTTGTATAGTCCGCACGGTCCTGTCGTTGCAGTTATTTACTCGTTTAAATACAAATACAAACCAACTTTACGTTACAATATGAGATTATAAAGATAATCTCGATCGAAAAACGGAAAACTATTTAATAAAAAAATAAAGTTTAAAAAACTATAACCCGACTACGTAAAAAAGTGGTCTAAAAAGGAAGAAACAAGAAAGTAATTCAGATAGAAATACAGAAAACTCCAACTAAAAATTATTATCGATGTATAATGTTTGAGAAAGTTTTAGATATTTCTGGAACGATCGGCTTAATTCTGAAATGAATGCAAATTATTATAATCGATTTAGAATTTTCGAGAAAGTTCTAGAACGATCTAGAAAGTTAATTGACCCATATACACCTGTTACACATGTTTAATGGCCGAATAAGTCTCTCAATATCGAAAATAGAAATCTATAATATCTATGTTAAAAAATGTAATCTTATATATTTTTTATACCATTAAACATGCGATGTATTTTAACCCGAGTAACGCCGGGTTTCGCTGCTAGTAAATATAATATAGGAAATGAGGGAATGGATTTAAAACAAGATACATTAAAACTGGTTCTGTATTGGAGGCGTGTTGCTGACGCCAATAAAATCAGCATTACTTAAAATTCAAAAACAAATATTAAACACAGATGAATCAATAACTATTTTCATGTACATATTTTACATTTTGAGACGACAGGTTTTTTGTCCCCAATACAGAATAAGTAAAATTATTAATTTTATATTTCTAGAAAAATATCTTAATTATTAATTAGATATAGAACTCTTTTTTTTGGAACTAAAACTTTAAATTCCCAATATCCACTTAATATTAACTAAGTAATTGCTTAGTATGAAGCGTCAGTAGCTCAATGGTTCAGACGTTAGATTCGCGATCGATAAGTCGTGGGTTCAAATCCCGGACATTGGACTACTGGCGTGGCCCACTCCTGGCACAAGCATTTTACACTAGGAGCTTAATTCCAAGTTTGTTCCAAGTATCCATATCTCCAAAACTGTCAAACGGACAGAAAATTTTTATACAAATAATTTGTAGCAAATTGAATTGTCTACAAATTTGCTTGTTTGAATTTTTACAATAAAATAAAATATAAAAAACTTATTAATAAAAATAACAGGTAACTTCTCAACCCCATAAACTTGAAAATAAGTAAAATTAGTACCTTTGTAAGCACAAATAAACATTTCTAAACCCCTTTGGACAAAATAAAGAATTAAAATAAAAAAACAAACCAAACATTGAATACACGTTTTTTTTCCTTTAGATTCTTACATAATAAATATTAAACAGGGGGTCGGCCTATTCTTATTTTTTCTTATAATATGAGAGGGGGTCAAAAACTAGCGAAAATAGTCTTACCTAATAAATGAATGGCCCCTATAAGAACACACAGACTTTTGGACGACGAAATGTCTGTCTATCCATAATTTGCGTCAATGCTAAGACATCATGAGCCCATAAATAAAAGTATCAATTGATAACAATATAACTATATTATCATTCTAAGCAAATTCGTCTGAACTAACGCGGAATGAAACCGGTAATTGTTTTAACCTTGTACATTTATGCGAGTTGAAAACGTTAAACACACGATTGACAGTCTATTTAGTTACAGTAGCTCAATAGAAATGAGGAACTATTAAATATATAAGCAATAAACATCATTTTATTATTAATAATACCATAAGAAGACTTCTTAATCCTACTTCCTACTAATATTATAAACGTATGTTTGTTACTCTTTCACGCAATAACTACTGAATGGATTTTGATGACACTTTACAATAATATAGCTTACACATCAGAATAACATATAGGCTATTATTTATAATGATATAGTGTGAATTATCCAAAATATAGCGGGTGAAACCGCGGGGTTACCAGCTAGTTGTTAATATTATTCGTTCTTGTATAGCCTCCAAAACGAACTAAATCGTAAATCTGCTAAAGATTTTCTTTAAGATTATGAAAATAATGCAATTATTAAAGTAATTATGAATTTTTTATAATAATAACCTGAGAAGTTACTTCTTGTATCAACATTTAAAAACTGAAACACTTAAGTAAATATATATTGTTGTCTGGTGTAATGTGTTTTTACATAAAATAAAGCTGAAGAGTTCTTTTTTTTGGTTGAACGTGTTAATCTCAGAAACTACTTCAGGTTCAAATTGAAAAAAAAAATATTTTAGTTTTGCTATATAATGAGTCGGCTAGTACCTACATAACAATATCACAATTATGGGAAATATTTTTTTCTTTCATCAATAATTAAATCCTTGATTTAAATAAGAATCGATTTTGATGTGTTCATTCAGATACAAAGATCTATTTTTTTTTATTTTTTAAACGTTTAATTTTGGGTGTTATTTGTCCTACATGTTTAAATAATGTTTTATTCTATTTAAAAAAAATTATTACTTCCCGATACTTAAAACAAAATCTTATTTCTCAATATTCTTATAAGAAATATAAATTTGAAATATTCTCCAAAAAAATATTTAAATATGTAAATTCTTTAGCATCGACTTTAGTATACATGTCTTTCTTCTACTACCTCAGCAAAGTAAAAACACCGAACGCTATTATTTACTCATGTATTAAAATAAATAATACCCCAAATAAAGTTTATTTACCTTTAGTTGTAACTTGTAAATGTATATATTGTGAAATACCTATTGCAAGTGTGAAGTATCGTTAGTGTAATTGAAAACAACAATAAACTTGCTTGCACTTCAAATATTGTTGCAACACTATATACCTCCTTATTTATTCACATAAAGTAAGTACTCACTGTTTCGTTTAAATCTATTTTAATTTAAAAATTTATGGAAAACCAACTGACCCGGCGAACGTTGTTTTTCCATATAAATTTTTAAAAAAATTGTGGTGGGCCACCCTTATCACTTAGGAATTAAAAATAGATGTTGACCGATTTTCAGACCTACTCGATATACACACAAAATGTTATAAAAATCGGTCGAGCCGTTTCGGAGAAATTTGGTAATAAACACCGCGATACAAGAATTTTATATATTAGACTAGCTGACCCCGCGAACGTTGTTTTGCCATATAAATTTAAAAAATGTGTGGTGGGCCACCCTTATCACTTAGGGGTATAAAAAATAGATCTTGATCTATTCTCAGACCTACTCGGTATGCACACAAAATTTCATAAAAATCGGTCGAGCTATTTTAGAGGAGTATGGTAACTAACATTGTGATACGAGAATTTTATATATAAGAAGAAGATTACCTGTCTTCTTCTCTTAATACTATATAGTAAATACTTCTTGTTTTGTGGAAGAGTTCCATTGTTTCATCTAGCAAAAAGTAATGCTCACGTGATTGACATATTCAGAATTAATTCAAGACTATTGAATAATGAAAACCTAAATAAGAATAATTCTCCTGCCTATTTATTGAGGACAAATCACACTGTAAGTTTTAGTCTGGCTTTATTAATATTAAATATAGATAATAGTTATAATTTATAACATGAGATAATTTTTTTATCTTACATGTACATTATGTAAAAAATACGCAGTTATTATTGACACGGATATTATTATTTATCCGTATATCAGGTTTACAATAGCCAAATGTCACTTGTGATCTTTGTGATTTATTCCACAGAGGAAACATTTAATAGTGTTGCCGATTTGCAGGATTTCTCCCCGATTCCGGGATATTACAAATTGATACTCAAAAAAAAGTATGACCTAATATGATAAAATTTAATAGTTATAATTTTATTATTAATTATGAATAAATACTAAAAATAAAAAAAAGCTAGTTAGGTTATGTTAGGTTAGGTTAATCCAAAAGGTTGGGGTTCCGGAATAATTTTTCTTCCTCTCCTCCTTATTCCTAAAATATGAGTCTCAAGCAAAAAAAAAATGGGGGGGAATTGATGTTGGTTAGGTTAAGTTAATCCACCCAGAAGGAGGGGCGACGTAGACTTTCTAATATCGAGTATCAATCAACAATTTTTAACTTCAATCAAAACATTTTAATATTTAATTGATACGGCTACTGGAAAAATAAATTAAATTTATTCATCCGGTTGACGGATGAATAGACGCAGCCAATGTCACACGACATCTTAAAACTAGACATTATTCTTATATATTAATTACAAGAATGGATTATAATAATATTATATAATTAGTTTTATCTTGACCTTCAATTTTAATTCTTCCTGTTATCGAAGTCTAGCGACCTGCCCCGGTTTTGCACGACTACTATAATATGTATGTATATAAATATAATTCTTGAATCACCGTGTCTATTGAGGAATTCGCAGTAAAATCTATTACGTAGTTTGAAACATCAAAGCGTCGCCCCGCGGTTTCACCCGCTATATTTTGGATAATTCACGCTATATCTTTATAAATTATAGCCTATGTGTTATTCTTGTTAGTAAGCTATATTATTGTAAAGTTTCATCAAAATCCATTCAGTAGTTTTTGCGTGAAAGAGTAACAAACATACATCCATACATACATTCTTACAAACTTTCGCGTTTATAATATTAGTAGGATATGTAAAAGTACTATCTACCAAAAGATTTGTAGATATTAGATCAAGTATACCATAAAAAATATATTGCAATTTTTTGGCATTTAGAAATCCACAAAACTTTAATTTTAAAATAAAATATTTCCGAACAGATGAAAACGCTGTCGGCCATTGATGTCGGCCGGTGATTACACTTGAACATTTTACGTCACATACTTCTTCACAATTATTCCTTTGTTTTATGTCTATTATTATTATATTTTGCCAAAATCATTATAAATAGATGTTAGAAATCTGGGTTTAATGTGAAGAATTTAGTAACCATCAATGTATCGAGTCTCGGCAAATTTGTACTAACAGCTTTTAGTAACGTTCATCATTGATCTTAATAAAAGAGCAAAAAAGAGAGTAACTTTTCATTTAACATTTAATTTTTTACAAATTATATGACATCACTATCATGGCGGATAGCGTTTTCGGCGTATGAAAATATAGATTAAATTATTTTTATATATTTTAACATGAGTCAACTAGCCTGTTTACTAGTTTACTGTTTAGATTAGATACAAAATTGTTGTTGAATTCTCAAGCCTAATTTTTGTCGGCCTCAGGTTATTGCCTATTAACGTTATTCACTGCCAAGGTTGGTTTGTGATGCAAGAGCGGCGTACATTTGTTTTGGCAACGTTCACTCTGCGCCAAACTTTTATGGGTTAATTGAACGCAGACAGATAACATTTAATTTCATTTAATACGTAAGATGATTTAGTGGGGGGAGGCAGGAGGCGGGCAATAGCGCCGAGTCTCTCGAATCAACTGGGCTTTGAGCACCTGAACTGAAAATCTTATGTAGGTAAAGAAAACCAGTTTGTCACAACCAAAAGATATAAATGATTAGTACCTTTGTAAGTACAAATAATTTAATACATATTTAAAAAAAAATGTATTAAATTTTTCCCTTAGATTTTTACGTAATAAATATTAAACAGGGTGTGAGGGGGTCGGCCTAATCTTATTTTTTCTTATAATAGGGGGGAGGGTGTCAAAAACCAGCGAAAATAGCCTTACGTAATAAATGAATGACCTCTTATTTAAATTTTTATTTGCTATCATTTCTATTAGAGATGCCACGAATAGTGATTTGGCCGAATAACGAATATTCGGCCGAAGCGAATATTCGGTAACACTTAGAATCTTTCGCGTATGTTTTACTAAAGTACGTGTAATGACGATGCGTCGTGGGCACGTTGTTTGTTGATAGAACAGCAGATCCTTATAAGCAAATGCAGAACAATATCTTAATCTAGCAGAATTTACTAATATTTATTTATATATCATCTTCCGGTAGTAATGTATACAGTGAGTGGCTATTTTCGGAAGCAGGTAAGTAAAATTTATGAGGAAAGCGCAATCGTTTGCTATCAACAAGTGCTAAAAAAATTGTTTTCATTCATCATAACTTACCTCTGGCAGATTTTAAGTCTTAATATGTTTAGTTATTGATGAAATAAAAATATTTGTCAGTAATATTATGCACTTTTTATTATGATTTACTATTCGATATTCGGTCAAATAACCCCCAATATTCAGCCGAATACCGAATATTCGTGGCATCTCTAATTTCTATATAAATAAAAATGAATAGCCCAAATGTATGTACGCCCAAAACTTAACGATTTGGATAAAAATTTTTTGTTGTTTTTTATTGCTGGGGGAAGGTTTGTACCTACAAAAGAAAAAGTGAGTGAGAATGAAAACATTAGGTGAGATGGTACAGATCACTGAAATTTAACGGAACTTAGCGAATGAGTACCTATGTGAGTTTTTGAGGAAATTAGTGAGAGAATGAACGATTTAAATATACCTCATCGAAGCGAGAGAGTGTCGACTAGTTTATAATAATTAGCAGTGTAATAATATAGTCAAAAACTTTTAATCATTATTTTAATAGTTTTTTTTTAAGTATTAACCTGTTAAGTATATTTAAGTAGTGTTCTTTGAGATTGGTTACTGAAAGATTTCGTATAAGACACACAGCATACTTGTCGTCATCTTTTTAACAGGTTTTATTTAGAAACTATAATTTTATGATCTGAGTATTTGATAGTAATTTCTTCTTGATGCCTCTACTCGTTCCTGAGAAAAGAACTTAACAGACAAACAGAACGATGAACGATGAAGGTTTGCAAATTTCACACCTTTCTATAACGTTTGTCTGTAATTTTTTGCCAACCGATTGGAGAGAAGGGGAGAGACATAATCCCCATTTTTGTATGAATTGTAGGATTTATTTCCCTTTGTTGTTTACATGTCCTTGACCTTTATAATCAGCAACATTTTTGGTGATTTTAGGATTACTTCCTTAATAAGAGTTCGTGAGTGAATTTGCTACATTTTTTTCTTTAGGGTGATGCAGCTGACCCTACCTGTCCCCCCTTGTATATTACATATTATATAATTTGTTGATCGTGTTTACAGATGTGTATACGCATGTGGCTGGAGGTGGGTCACGCTTGCGAGCCGCGGCAATCGGTAACGGGACGCGCGCTGGCGCTGGACTGGCGCGTGTGGGTCCGCGGAGCACGGGGAGACATCAGCGCCTTCGTGCAGAAGGTCGTCTTCAAGCTGCGCCCGCCGACAGCTTTTGTTTATCCAAAACGAGGTACTGTATAAAATATACTGGACAGTAATATGTAAAAGACAAGTCTATTCCTCTGTTTCTCGTTCCTACTGCTTTACCTCGCTATTCAACATCTAACTGAAAAAAATCAAAGATTTCCATCCTTAATAACAATTACACATTCACTTACACTTAACAAATATTCACTAGTCAATATTCACTATGAAATTACAAACAAAGGTGGAGAAGGTTTTCAATTTGTCACACGCGTGATTACTTGCCTAAGAATAAACAATGCGAATATTAATAATTTTATTGTTCTGATTTAAAAATTATAGTTTTTGAAAATGAAATGCATTTAGATATATTACGTAGGTGCTCAGATGCTCGTACAAGCAAGAATGTCATAAATAAGTTATATTATTATTTTTTAAATTTTTGTAGACGATGCTGTAGTATCTCATCATCACGACCCGTCAATGACCCTCTACTGAGCCGGGTCCCCTCCTCAGAATGAGGACGATATTAGGCCATAATCCACCACGCTGACTTCACACACCTTTGAGAACTTTAGAGAACTCTAGGGAGTGCAGGTTTCCTCACGATGTTTTCCTTCACCGTCAAAGCAAGCTCAGAAAAATCAGAGGTGTGTGCCCAGGATCGAACTCGGACCTCCCGAGTAAGATATTGAAATCTCAACCATTGGGCCATCACTATTAAACATCAATATTATATATATATATTTTTTCCAAACTTTAAATAGTTATTCTGTACGTCTTATAGAACAGCATAGATAAACTGTTATTTAGATAACGTTTAAATAGCTATTAATATCTAAATACGGAACTTGTTTTCAATACTACTGCAAGGTTTGTAAAGAGGAAATAAATGTTTTCGAATTTCCTCTTGAGGTTTTCCTTCATAGTTGAGACTGGACTGTCTCAAATAACAAAACAACGAAAGAAATAAAATAGACTATTTATTGAAAATGATCTAGAGCCTACATACACATTTCAGTTTTGTAATCTTTAAGTTTTATACAGTAGGTGTAACGTAGACAAGCATCATGTTTACAAATGTAACATGTTAAATAAAACAAACTCATTATCGTTATCACACATGATAGGCGGTAACCAAGCTCCGAGTAAACATGCAATACTTCGCACTGCCTCGCAATAAACTCACTTATACTCACTTTTATCATTCCCAGTGCTTCAAGAACCGCCGTATGAAATTAAAGAATCTGGCTGCATGTCCATGGACATCCCGATACAAGTGTACCTGAAGTTTGCGAACAAGCCAAAGAAAATCTGTCTCAGATACAATTTACATATCGAGAACAATAACAAAGCGACGTCGACGTCCCGTTGCGTTTACTTTGATTTTGAAAACCCATCAGAGATCCTATCCAGTGCCTTATTGAAGAGTGGTGGAGAAGTCATCGCTCACACGATTAAAAATCAATCTAGTAAGCTCGTCGTTCTCTTCGAAGACCGACCGAAGGAATTGAAGAGTATGAAAGTGAAGAAATACAAATACGTGGAGCCCATACGGTGTAAACACGGACCCAGTGTGCCTAAGTCGTGTATACTAGACGAGATTTGTCCTAAGTGCGGGGAGTCTATTAACTCAACCTTCAGAAAACAATTACGTACTGTTGCAATGACTGATGATGAAATAAGTCGGGTCTCACAATTATATTTGTCCTATAAAAGTTATGAGAAATCTGTGAATTCGTTGAGACTGCCTCCCATGTCGGATCCAATATACAGGGTGCCTGAGTTGCCAGCTTCGTTACGGAGCGCGTTGAGTAGTGTTGAAGCTGACTATGCGATGCTAAGTGCCTTAAAATAGTGTACAATTATGAAACTAATTAACTACTTTATCTTATTTTTAAAATTCTCGTGTCGCGGTGTTTGTTACCAAACTCCTCCGAAATGGCTCGACCGATTTTTATGAAAATTTGTGTGAATATCGGGTAGGACTGAGAATCGGTCAACATTTATTTTTTATACTCGATAAGTGATAAGGGTGGCCCACCTCAATTTTTTTAAATTTTGCCGGGTCACCTAGTTAATTATAAAAATGATATTTTGTTTGAAAAAAAAAGTTATTAAATAATATTTTGTTGTTATATCTGAATACTCTGAAAATATTGCAAGAATTTTTTGGAATTCTATTTTCTAGACTTAAAGTCTACTAAGAATCCTCGGTGTCGGAGTGAATGTTTGTAGAATTAAAACTTTTTGTACTAAATCCTGCAGATCTACGGAGTATTCGATGATCGTAGCAAAATATTTAAAAAATTTTTTTCAACACAATTTTTTTTTTATAAATTCAGTAGCTGTAATTGTGAAGTAATTTGCCAAATATTATTTTAAAAAGATTTTTTTCTAAAATATGTATCTGACTTAAAGTTAAATAAAATTTGGCAATGATCACGTACACGTATGTTGTAGATTTTTTTATTATTATAGATATAAAATGGACTGAGTGTTTCAACCAATAAAATAATAAATAGGTATTATTACATATAAAGATAAAAAAAATATTGCGCAATTTACTTATCATATTGAACATTAATTTGCCAAATGTTATGTAATTTTAAGCTAAAAATGGTTACCATATTTTTAATAATAAATAATATATTGTGGCAAAAAACACTCCATTTTATATAGCCGTTCCTAAGCCAATAGAGAAATGAATCTAAAATGGCGGTAATTTTCAGTTGCTCTATACTAAAAATAGTCTAAATTATTTTCCTCTATTTAGCTTTCACGAATGTATTTATAACATACTAGTCGACCCGCGCGACTTCGTCCGCGTGTAGCTCCGCTCCTATTGGTCGTAGCGTGATTATATATAGCCTATAGCCTTCCTTGATAAATGGGCTATCTAACACTGAAAGAATTTTTCAAATCGCACTAGTAGTTCCTGAGATTAGCGCGTTCAAACAAACAAACTCTTCAGCTTTATATATTAGTATAAGAATTATGGAAATAATCAGTCCATTTTATATAGCCGTTCCTAATAGAGAAATTAATCTAAAATGGCGGCAATTTACTAAAAATAGTCTCATGTATTTTCCTCTATTTAGCGGTCACGAATGTATTTATAACATATAATTGATTATTACTCTGGTAAATTTATTATTTTGTAGGTACTGTAAAATCCCGTTTATGGGTATTTAATTTAGTTTATTTAGTTTATAGTTAATTAATAATAATTCCCTGTGGTTATTTTACACCCTTGAGGGTAAAACTTTTACAAACTTTGAATGTCATATTTGTTTATTTATATCGAAGCAACAGCCTAAACAATAAGTTACAAAAATGACGATACTTCCATACAACTTTTCATCCCCCCTTTCAACCCCTTACAACCCTTTCTTCGCATTAAAAAGTAGTCTATGTCCTTTCTCAGGCTATAGACTATCTGTATACCAAATTTCATTTAAATTTGTTCAGTAGTATTGGCGTGAAAGCGCGACAGACAGACAAAGTTATTTTTGCATTTATAATATTAGTACCTAAGGATTACTATTACTACTATCAATATTGTATGATTAACAATCTGTTATTAACAGCAACGCCTGGGGTTTGTGACCCAGGAGCAGGGTTAAAGGGCCCTTATACTACCATGTAACACTCCTTCATTGCTCCACACCACTTACCTGACCACGGTACAGGAGCCTCAGCCCAACAACACTCAACTAAACGCTACTGATATTAATATAATCTCGAGACATGCATCCACTGACCCACAGCCCAAATTTGTCGTTCCTTGCTATAAAATAAAATGAACTACCCGCGAACACAAAGTTATAAACAACATTGCCAACTTCTCATAATGAAATTACACTAAGTATATCTTACTAATATTATAAACGCGAAAGTTTGTAAGAATGTATGGATGTCTGGATGTATGTTATCTTTTACGCAAAAACTACTGAATGGATTTTAATGAAACTTAACAATAATATAGCTTATATATCAGAATAACACATAGGCTATAATTTATTATGATATAGTGTGAATTATCCAAAATATAGCAGGTGAAACCGCGGGGCGCAGTAAGTATTTGAATAAAAATCACTGAGAATTATCAAATGTTTAAAGAAAGTAATGGGTTAGGTTTAGGGGGTTGGATTCACTGTCGTAAGGTTTGTTAACCCGGCAGGAATCTGCTCAATTGATCCATCCCCAATGGGTACTCAGAAGGAGACAGCCCGACCCGCTAAACCTTCGGGATGATTCACTTTGCTGCTAATAGAAAGAGGTCACTGGATAGTGAATTGATCCGTAACCTCGTCAATTGTCCACATCTGGACCATCTCCTTGGGACTATATGGTACTAAATGTCCTTGTCCTTAGTATCACCCCCAAAACACGGAAGGCGAACACAACCACTGGACTTATTTACAAGGGTGGTAGTTTAGCTGGAGGGCTTAAGAATAAAAGTAGTTTGTAACCCAAATTGCTACTAATTTTTTGATCCATCCCGTAGGATGGTTAATGTTCGCCTGGCGTCACGTCTTGGTACCCCTCCAGACCACAGAGCTTCCTAACAGTTTTCCGTTTCGCCCACTCTATATACTTTCTTATGTTAGTGTAAGTACAAACCGCCATTTTGCATTAATTTCTTTAATAGCTTGAAGTGCCTTTAGTTAACTTGATATTAAAATGTGCCATGAGACTGTTACATGTTCATTAGTTAAGTTTTTATATTTTATAGATTAGCAAATATAATTAAATATTTTGATACAACGCATGTATAGGTAGTATTTATTCAAATTATCTCATAAATGACTTATTGCGGATTTAAGTTATCTTTAATGATAACATTGTGCTGTGAACAAGATCTCAAAAGTCAATACCATTTAATGTAATTATACCTAATTAGTTGTAATAAACTATGTTCACTCGTTAAGTATGCTTATTCTATTTTTATTGTTAAATTAAATTTTAAATTTTCGTTATATTAAGTAAGGGAAGGTACCCATACTACGTGATCCGTTTTTTACAATTTTTTATACCATCTTCCCCTACCCACCCTCCGTGACCACCTGTAATGCTGGGTCTACACTAGCTGGCGATGATTCGTGTCTACATTAACGGCAAAGATTCATCGTGCCAGATTGTGTTGTGTTTTGCGACCAAGACGTAGGCTGTTCAAAATGGAAAAAGTGCGTAGGTGTGGCCACCCAAGGGAATATTTTCGCGACAAATCCCTTTGATGCGCGTGAGTTTACCGACCGCCCCCGATAGTACATCGTTTTTGCCCGAATACGTTGCAACGATTTACCCGTCCACACTCATCGCCATAACAAGAATTTTCGTCGCAGCTCGCTAAAGTAGACCCAGCATAATTTGGCCAGAACGTCAGTGTTGCCATATTTGAATATAGCTCGAAATTTTCCCTAGAAAATATTAACTAACAATTTGAAGATCCTCCCCCTCAGAACGGATCACATAGTATGGGTACGTTCCTTAATGTTAAATATCATAGTGATAAAAAGGTTGTAACAATTGTTATTAAAAATATATATTTTATAACTTGGTGTGCCTTTATTTCGTGTTAGTCATTATTATTTTAATAAATTATATTTATATCATTATCTGCTTTATTGTTAATGTAATTCTTTTAATACCGTCATAGAAGTAATTAGCAGGTTAGCAAGACACCTTCAAAAGTGTAAATTTTGTTCTAAGTACTTCCTTTTTACCCGACTACGGCGAAGCCAAAAGGAAGGGTAATGATTTTGGCAGTCTATGTATGTATGTTCCACCCAACCTACTGAACCAATTTTAATGAATGAGATGTCAATAGATTTGTAATAATGGCGTGGGTGACATAGGCTATATAAATTTTACAATTTTTTTTATAACGGAATTTGACCCTCAGAATCTAACCTCGAAAAAAATTAAATTGAGGTAATCATCACGTGTATCAAAAGAATGGTCTTGGCGGGCACATTACAAATATGTATATATATTATATTGTTTAAGTCAAAATATATGAGATTTTAAAGGTAATCCCGTTCGGAAAACAGAAAACTTAAAAAAAAAATAAAGTTTAAAAAACTATAAACCGACTACGTAAAAAAAAGTGATTACTTATTCTTATGAATCACTTATTATTCTAATTTTTATACCTTGGTCTGGTTTCAAGCTAACATAGTTAGTTATACATTGTTAGTTTCAACAAAGATCCTAAGTGTTGCCGAATATTCGGTGCTTCGGCCAAGAGACTCTTCGAATATTCGTTATTCGGCTAAATCACTATTCGTGACATCTCTAATATCAGGTTTCAGCAAAAAAAAATTATTTTAAATGAAACACACTTTTGAGAATCCTTTTGACCTTAGAGGGTTTACTTTGTCTAATCTAGGATGATAATTTTGACAGCTCACATTATAGGGATGGGGTAGTAGTTAACCGTTATTAAATCTATTCGATTATTATGGAATCCATAGTTGCAAGGTTATCACCAGTGAACGAAAAAAGTATAGAAGGATAATCTATACTATTATATAAAGAGGAAAGATTTGATTGTTTGTATGTTTGTATGTTTGTTTGTTTGTTGCGAATAGGCTCGAAAAGTACTGAACCGATTTTGAAAATTCTTTCACCGATAGAAAGCTACATCCTTTCCGGGTAACATAGGCTATGTGGTGTTGCCGTAATTACTCTAATTAAAAAGATATGGCCATTTAAGTGCCATAAGGTGGTCATTTTGTAAATTGAAGAGCTTCTCAGGAACAACAAATCCGTTTTAAAAAATTCTTTCACTGTTAGAAAACGACACCATTCGTGAGGGACAAAGGTGATTTAGTGTTGCCATATACATTTTTTAATTAATAGAATATGGCCCCTTTGTTGTTTCTAATCAGATTTTAAAAATACTTTCACTGTTAGAAAACGACACCATTCGTGAGTGACAAAGGTGATTTAGTGTTGCCATATACATTTTTTAATTAATAGAACATGGCTATTTTGTTGCTACTGATCCGATTTTAAAAATTCTTCACTGCTAGAAGTCTATAGTATTTCCGTCTCTCTTTCTCTTATAATTCTATAATTGTCTCTCATCCTCTCTCTCTCTCTCTTTCTCTCTCCTTTACCCATTCAATTTTAGTTCTGCTCTGTCCTCCCTCTTATCATCTGTCGCTTTTCTTTAATTTTTTATAACTTTTTCTTACTATCTCTAATTTTTCAAATAATTAATAACTACACAATTACAGAATGACAATTTAAAGACATCAATTATAATATTGTTTTAAATACCCGGCGCGAAGCGAGGGCAGCCCTCTAGTTACAATATAAATCTACTGCGCGATCGGAGAAAACACTAAATTGCGACAGGTAATAATAAAATGCGTCTCACTCACTCTAAATAGCACTCAGATTTTTTTGAGGAACAATAATAGATATTAAGTAGACATCATAGAGTGTATATTGTTTTGTAGGCTCGTTATTTACTCGGCAGAATTCGGGAATCTAGGACTCATTGACGTCAGCCGTCATATTCACTGGATTGTTTTATGCAAAAAATTTAGCTTGCAATTAATTATTTACTAAAATAATTTAGTAGTTTATTTTGATTACTAAAAGTATTTTAATGACTTAAATAATTAACATGTCAAAGCTTTAAATAATAATAATATGACTTGAGTTAATCATTAAGAAAAATATTTTGCCACTATTACAATGCTTTTGAAAAAATAAACGTAAATCTCAAAAAAGTTTGGAAAATCCAAAAATCGCTTTCAATAGAACACAAATCTAAATTTTAAAAAAAATATTTAAAAACATCAATGACTGATCATATACATACTTATATCAATAAAAAAATTACAAATTCAAAATATATCCTACGTCATTCGGGAAGACATAAAAGATTTTAAAGATATTCTTTCTGTAATCTGTTCAGACATAAAAATTAAATTGGCAGTCATAGGAATTGCCGATAGAAGTGAAAACTTATAGCTTAGAATTTTAGTATTAAAATTAGATAATCAGAATCAAAATCGAAATTGAAGTCGAAATCGAGTCAAGTGCACACCAAACATAATTCTTTCAGTCATATTCTCTCATTGACCTTCTGTTTGGGATGATGCATCAGATGCAAAAGTAAACACCACCACATGAGATAGAATTCAAGTGCACACCAATTATGAATAAACAAGAATTATTCTTTGTCATAATCTCCTCATTGACCTTCTGTTCAGACGTCTTTTCGTCGAAAATCCATCAGTGCCTGAAGACGAAAGTTTTCGAGCACTGCGTGTCACCAGTGATGACGGTCTCGTGCACCGGCTACGCGTCGCTCAACGTGCTATGGAGAGGGCTATGTTGGGTGTTTCTCTACGCGATCGAATCAGAAATGAAGAGATCCGTAGAACCAGAGTCACCGACTGGCAGTGGGCGGGGCACATAGCCCGCGGAACCGATGGCCGTTGGGGCAGAAAGGTTCTCGAGTGGAGACCACGAACAGGACAACGAAGCGTGGGAAGGCCTCCCACAAGATGGACAGATGACCTGAGTAATTATTTTCAATTTTTGTTTGACTGACATCTATTGCATAACATCATCCCCATACTGATATTTATAAATTTTATAATAATAATTTGTTAATTTTCGATGTATTTACTTGTGAGATATAATTCCTTGAAGCTTATTATTGCTTATACTATTGTTCTTGCACCACATTCCCACACAAGACGGCGTCTTAAAATATTTTTAAACGAGATTGTTAACCTATAAGTACTATGCGTGAAGGAGTTCACACGAACACTGACAGCGGACGCTTCATACTTTTTTACCTCCGCCCCTCTCAGCATACTTTTCGTTTGGCCAGTTTGGAACATTAGTTATACTTCTATGCTTTTTTCGTTCACTGGTTATCACATACACAGCATAATGTATTGTAATACGAAACTATCTTTTTTGGGTTCCGTATCTATTATTATGCCTACGCTGTTCTTCTCGTAAACTTAGTAGCAATTAATGAATGGAAATAAAATATACCTACTTCATTCTTGATTCAAAATCTCACGAATAATTCGATAGTCTGTGGTTATCTGCGTTCGTGGCACTTCACTACGAAACATGGGTGTTACCCAACAATAAAGTACGATATTATCTGTAGTACATAGTATACCGAAAAAAAACTTCAGTCTTGAAATGTCAAAATTATCATCCTAAATTTGAAGAACATCTGGCAGAATTACTGCTATTAAAAGCGGTAGAAAGCCATAGACAAGAGAAGAAGATAAGACAAAGTATAGTTCGAAATAAAATAATAGTAAGTGGAATATTGACTTTATTTAATTACCAACACTTCATACAATGTCAAGGAGGCACAGTCGCAAGTTTTACAGTCATACATCTTACAAATTATATTTATTAACACAAAACTTAATATCTTTAAACATTACAGACAAGAGTAAAAAAATAAATGTTTTCGATAATGCTGCCTCAGTTTGATAAAGAAATGAGAGAACAGACATTTTAATTATAATAAAAGCAATATCCATATGGAAGGTGTTTATCATTCCTACTGCTATTTTTTAGTTATACCAAAATGTATCAAGCCACAGATAATTAATAAAAAAAAAATTCTCAACAGACAACATTCTTCTCCAGTTATTAGATTTCAGATTTTGGCATATTAGGGGCAAAAACGAAGACAATTTTGGATTTGAATCTGAATAGATTTGAATCTTAAATCTTACTTACTAATATATAACGCTGAAGAGTTTCTTTGTTTGAACGCGCTAATCTCAGGAACTACTGGTCAGATTTGAAAAATTCTTTCAGTAGATAGACCATTTGTCGAGCAAGGCTATATATCATCACGCTGAACTATATATCATCACGCTGAGCTGAGATCTAGGCATGTAAGGGGGCGTCAATTAATTAAGTGAGGTGTTCTAGGGGAAGATGGGATCAAGCTAAATCTTTCCAAATCTCACTTAGGAGAGAGAGAGGGAGAAAAGAAAGCAAATATCACATTTTCTTTTTAAAATTATATGACGCCCCTAATGCAAGAAAACATTAATAATTTCACTAAAATTATTGAACAGTTAAATTCAAATATTTACTGTAAAAGTTGTAAAAATATTGTGAAATATAATATAATTGTATGGGACGCCTAAAAGTATTAGCCAAAACATTTATTCTGCTTCTGAAGAGTGAAAGTTGTTTCATGTTTAAACACACTCAATATAATTCCAGCCAGAAACTTAATGGGTTTAATCTTAAAATCTAAATATCCTGCTTAATCACTAGTATTATGGACTTATAACTAATATGAGGCATTTACAATATGAAAAAAAAGTAATGTGCAATATATTACAAGGTGCAAATTTCTTTCTTTTAAATTATTAGCAGTTGAGGTGAATGTAATTATATATGATAAAAAGATTATAAAGGACATTTCGAGCAGTATTTAATATAACGAACGTCAATGTAACGACTGCCTCGATTTAACAAATTACTCGATATAATGAATACTTACTTGCTCCCTTCCGAGTTGTTATATTGAGGTTGACTGTACTGAGTTTTCATATTTGTTGCACCAAAGATACTCTATCATCGAACAGTCACACTATAAATGCCTCATATGTATAACTTAAAGGAAAATAAGAAAACCTGCACAATTCTTCCGAGAGTCACCCACAAAGTCATTTGTCCATGAAAATCCTATCAAATTATACAATTTTGTAAACTTAGTTCTTTAAAGTATCATTAACATGGACATACAAATTTATGGGAGCTTCTGAGTAAACCTACATCCCTTTTAGGGATACTAGATTTTCTGATGTCCTAAAGTAATGCAAATAGCATTTTATCGATGGCAATTTTTTAATTATTAACTTTACAATGTCCATAACAACACATGAAACAAATTACTTAACATTTTTCAATTCCACTTCAAAAACTAGAGTTGAGTTTGGTGGAATAACCGGAGGTGATCCTTTAGCACCATATCTGTGAAGTTAAGTATTAAATTTTAATAAAAAGCAAATATTATAATATACAACAGGCACAAGATTATCTATTTATAAAACTATTTTTTTTTGTCCGATTGATTTTAGATGAATCTCCAAGGACTTATGATGCTCACCGCAAGGACCTTCTTGTTGGAACTGGGTCAACACAGACAACAACTTTTGAAATTATAAATTTTTTTTTTTTTTCAAATTTTCTCGACTTCAAATCAAACCATTGTATAATGATGCCATAATATTAATTATATAAAATATAATGATTTAATGGCAAAAAAAATTACTGAAAGTTCTCATTTTTTCATGTCTCTGACTACCCCTAAACCCTTAATACATCTTTCAAATTTTTTTCTTTAAATATAAATAACTTACGCCATAGCAGGTGGACAGACAATCTTCCTCTTTCCTCCGACTTTCATCCCAACAACTCCCACATCCCAGCCTGAGATCACTTCCTTGGCGCCAAGCTTGAACTTGAATCCAGGTCCTTTCTGGCAGTTGTCGAACATCTTGTTGTTTTGTTTTAGCCTACCTTCATAGTACACCTATCAGAGAATAAATTACTATATTTAATATAATCTTATACTAATATATAAAGCTGAAGAGCTTGTATGTTTGAAGTCACTAATCTCAGGATCTACTTGGCCGATTTGAAAAATTTTTTTCAGTGTTAGATAGCCCATTTACTGAGGAAGGCTATAGGCTATATATCCTCACGCTACGACCAATAGGAGCGGAGCTACACGCGGACGAAGTCGCAAGGGTCGACTAGTTAATTAATATATTGACAGCACTTTAATTCAATATGTCTATCTAGGCCAAATAATATCACATAATGACTTAACCAGCAAGGAAATAGAAACTTGTATAGCAAATGCCTGGAAACGATAGTGGAGCCTAAAGGAAATTATGAAAAATAAAAAAACAAGCATGGCTATTAGAGGGAAAATATTTAACTTGCTTTCTGTTTTAACATATGGCTGCCAAACTTGGACTCTAACGCCTACAAATATGTGAAAAAGGATAAAAGAGAAAGTTTTATGTACAACAGATATTTTGTATAAAAATAGTTGAACTACATCCAAAACTAAACAAGCTACTCTTACTTAAATATATTGCATAAGCATATTGTTTTATTTCTTAATTTTAAAACATTGTTTGTTCAGTTGTACACCTATTTTCCTTTATACATATACAGTAGAATCCGTTTATATTGACATCGCAGGGAAATATAAAACATGTCATACTAAGCGGACGTCATACAAAGCATTTTGTGAAAAATAATCAATCTATTTTTGTTAGTATTTAATTATTTTAATAGAGAGAAACAAAATAGAGAAATCAAAACAGAAATTATAAATATTAAGTACATGCATGCATATATGTATGTATATATTTTCATTATTTACATTCGAAATCATTAAGCAAACAAGCTTTTGTTTTTTCCTTATTGACCCTTTCTCTTCAATCGTTAATGCTTTAGAACGAGGTTGAGATGGCATTTTTTCACAAATCACTAACGAACAATGCGTTCAACTATAAATTACTCACTGACTTAGTTATAAAGAATTTTATATGAAAACCTAACTTCGCTGTGTAATTACTCATATGTAATAAAAATGTAACTTATCAAATATTTGTTAGTAAGTTACATAGAGGATATTAAAAGGTAATAATATAGATTTTTTTGGTACAAATTTTGCTAAACAAACTTTTCAAATTATAGACAATAAATAATCTCCGGGCAGTCAATCTTCTTCTCATTGATCTGTAACACCACACACACAATGCTGCTGTCTGTGCTGATCTTTATCTCTCTTTTAAGCATGTTCTTCTTAAAAGTTGTTTTTTAAGATGGTTGTTAAAATTTGGACCAATTTCGATCAAACTTTGCATACTTCTAATTAATATTATGTTAATTCCTTTATTTAAATTCAAGATTCACTGTTGTTTTAAAAAAAATATTTTGGAATTTTTTTATTTTAGATAAAGCAATTATCAGATATCCTGTCTATGATGGCAAAATAACATTTTCTTTGAAATAACCATTTTTCTATATTTTTTTATAGAAATTACATATTTTTATGTGTCAGAATCAGAAACGGTTTTCGAGGTTGTATTACTTAAGATGTAGGTTTTGTTTCACTTAAATCAAATGTCAGTGAGAAATTCAGCACTTGTATACATTTATAACTTACCATGACAACTTTCCCTGGTTTAGCGGGTGCTCCGGACCCAACCTTCAAATCCTCAATGAACACACCACCGCTGAGAGATTTCTTTTCTTTCTTCTCGGCAACTTGCACATCTTTCTTTGCTTCAGGCTTTTTCTTTTCTTTTTGATCTGGTTTATCTTTCTGAAAGTTAAAAGTTTAATCTTAATTAGCTTATCTACACATATGATAAATCCTTACTTTTTTTATCAATAAAACAGAAAACTATATTAGTATAAAAACTCTAATTCTAAACATCGATAAGAATCAGAATATTTATTTATAACTAGTATGTTTTATCTGTTTTACGGATCAATGTAAAACAGACAAAACAAAACTTACTATTAATCCTAACTATCAAGTTAGAATTAAGTTCTTAATACATGAAGGTATGTGTATGTCTATTACAACTGTTTGTACATGTCATTGATACACAAAATGGCGTCTGGACATTGCTTATCATGTATTTAATACCATAAACTAATTATATACTGTTGTATGCACCTAAATATTTTAAATTTAGTTTCTTTTTAATTTTATTTTGTAACTTTATTGTACACCATTAAAGAGACTTAATAAACTGGATATAATTAATTTGACCATACAACCCGTTTTGAACGGGAGTCACATTATTCGGTTGTCATTCAGGACGTCAAAATGTCCCGTTTTCTGAAATCGCGGAAAACTACCGCGTTGTGGGCAATAAGACATTTTTATTAGAAAAACTAGGGATACCACTTACCATCATCTACCAAATGAATGGTTATGAATTTATGAGTGTTACTTTTTTTTTAGTGAGACTATAAGTGAGAATAGGTTGTATGATTTGCCTGTTACAAATATCAGAGAAATTGTTTTGTTTGATTTTGATTTTTCTTTTCATCCATGGATGTCTGAAAGAATTCCGTCCCATTGTCAGTGAAAAATAAAATGGTCACTTTATATATATCATATAATGAGTTAACTGTGCAGTACAATGGGTGGTCATATGGCTAATTAGCCATCTCGTCCATACAATCCTCATTTCGAAAAGAAAACGAAGATAGGATTGAGGAAGCTGGCGTATCATATAATATATGTATACTAATACTAATAATATCAATACATCTATACTAATATTATAAAGAGGAAAGATTTGTATTTTTGTATTTTTGGATTTTTGTATTTTTGTATTTTTGTATGTAACGAATAAACATAAAAACTACTGGACCGATTTCAAAAATTCTTTCACCATTACAAAGCTACATTTTCCCTGAGTAACATAGGCTATATTTATTACGGGAAAAAATTAGAGATCCTCAGAAATTATTACTAAAACCAAGGCAAGGTGCAAAAAAATTAGCCATAAAATGTCTTTCATCGCATGCGCTGCAAAAAGTATTGATGATAGAACAAAAAAATGTTCTATAATATTATAGAACGTATCAATATCTACAAAAAACTCCGCGAGACCATATGTCCAACTACTTTAGTTATGTCACTATAACTACTTTTTTAGATTTTAAAAGTTGATAAAAATGCCTATCAAAATCAGACCATGTTTTCCATACCCTCGTATTACTCCTTATCCAAATAAATTATGTCGTATTCAAGACTGTTTCAATACCTGTAAATTACTTTTTGAATTATTAAAATCGGACTTTCCATTCAAAAGATATTACGAAATTAAAAATATCAATATAAACAAAAAATACACGCCGACGCGACGGGCCAGTATAGCGACGCAGCGCAGCGAGTAACGCGGCAAGAGAGGGGGCACCGAAATGCGGGAGAGCCAAAATGTTTTTTAAAAAATATTCCACCCGTGCGAAGCCGGGATGGGTCGCTAGTAAATAATATATTGAGAATTAAATGTTTTTTGATAAATCTATGAATCAGTTATCTATGAAGCAATGATGGCCCAGAGATTGAGACTTCAATGTCTTACTCGGAAGGTCCAAGTTCGATCCTGGGCACACACTTCTGACTTTTCTGAGTTATGATTTCGATTATTTTAAGAAATTAAATATCACTTGCTATAACAGTGAAGGAAAACATTGTGAGGAAACCTGAACTCCTGAGAGTTATCCATGTTCTCAAAGATGTGTGAAGTCTGCCAACCCACAATGGGTACTATGGCCTAATTAATACCCTCCTCATTCTAAGGAGAAGACCTGGTTCAGCAGTGGGCCATTGACGGTTTGTGATTATGATAAATCTAAGTAATGGTAAATTACATTAAAGCGAAGCCAGGGCAGGTTGACTAGTTGATATTAATAGCAAGATTACCTTGGCCTTGTCAACTCCATTAACTTGTGGTTCATTTTGTTGTTGAAGTTTCTTTTGCTGGAGTTTTAGTTTTCGTTTCTGTGATTTAGATAACTTGGGTGCTGGTGATGCTTCCTCCTTGCTTGTGTCTAGAGTTGTGTCTGCTTTTGAGGAATCTGCCTCCTCTTCTTCTTCATCTTCCTCATCTTCCTGCTCGTCCTCCTCCTCTTCCTCTTCAGATTCATCTTCTTCCTCATCACTGTTTTTATTATTTAAAATATTACTTTTTTTTTATTTAGTACTCTATTACTAAAATTTTTACTTTTTTTTTTAATTTGCAAGCAAGCATGCATACTGCTAAGAAATGTTGAATTTCTAAACCTAAAATGTTTGGCTTTAAACTAACCTGTCACTACCTTCAGCTGAAAAGTTTATTTTGAATGACTCATCATTCTCATCAGTGTCAATGTCTTCTCCTTCAATAAATTTCCGGAGCTGGTTGTTGCCCTCATCATCTGAGTCTGAACTGTCATCGGCTTTAGCTTGTGCTTTACCTTTTTTGTCTTGCTATAAACAATGTTTTTTACAAATTATACTAAATGATAGGAAACAATTAAAATACATAAGATGATAATAAACATAATTTTAGGGTACATATATATATTGGAAAACTTGGACAAGACTAACGGGAGATTCGGAGGCTTTTACCAACACAAAAAAACAAAAACGAAAATTAAATATAATATACAAATCACTATACATACATGTTTTGTGACAAAGGGCTAATAATAAGATACACTAATCCTGCAAGTTACAGATCTCTATGTATTACAATCTTTTCAGAAATACAAAAAAAAAATGTCAGAAACAGGTACAAAAGTTTTATACTTATATTGAATACTAATTGAGAAGGAATAACGTGATTTTGTGACCTTTGGAGACAGTTGGTTTACATTATAAATGGAAATGGTAAGGAAGGAACATAACAAATGTTTAGTGAAGAAATTTCTAGAAAAAATTTATTAGTTTGAACTAAATGTTAAGTGTGTTCTAAATAAATATACTTTGATAGGAAAATAAAAACATCTTATTCAAATTGTGTTTATTGCAACATTACTAAAACTTTAGAAATGGATAATAGCTTCATTTATATTTCTTTTACAATCATGCTTACATATTTCAATTGAGATTATCTCGCACTAAAAAAAATTCTATTTATAACCCTCCATATTCTTTTAGCTTACCTTAGCTTTTTTACTGGCAGATCCCTCTTTGCTATTTTCCAATTTCCTCTTATTTTTGGCTGGAACTAGAGTAGGAGCTTCTTCCTCCTCATTCTCCTCCTCTTCCTCTACTTCTTCATCAGATGCTTCATCTTCAAACTCTGGATCTAAGTAACCCGTCAAGTGTACATTGCATTTGCCTAAGAAAATAAAAATATTTTAGTTTATATATTTTTTTAATTATTATGATATAATATAAGTACAATAGCATTTACCATTTGTCAAAAATGAAACTGAATCTCCAGTTTTAAAATAGAGGTCTAATGGAACCTGGATACTGCCATTCTTTTGAAGGGTACAAACAAGGAAGTTTTTTCCATCAACTACAACCATTACTTGGCATGGCTCATTGTTGCCTGTAGAGATATCCATTGCAGCTTGTGATATGTGAAACGGCTTCTCCACTACTTGCGAATACCGCTTGTTCGGTTCCATTATCAATCCTGAAAATATTGTTAACAATTTTAAATTGTAATTAAGGTGAGCACTATACCATTGGTCTATGACCCCTGATGAGCCAGGTATAAATTACAGTATCATAAGTCTTAACTGATACCATTTCAACATGAGAACCAATGTTCTATGTTAAGCTGATGCTTAGTAAAAATAAACATAAAGACTCTTCTGTGAATATCTAGAGTATCCTACTGTTGCTTAGACATAACATTACTACAAAACAAAAATTGTCTTGTCTATTTCTGTATCACATTCAAATCTATGAATTGACAGTGTGGCCTTGAAAAATGTGATTAATAATGATATTATATCAAAAAATTAAGTTTTATGCTATGCTTTCAGTTAATCCACATCTTTTTCACCTAATATCTACCAAAGCCACCACCAACGACAATGACATTGCCCTCATAGGAAATTTCCAAGATTTTAATTTTGATTAATGAAGGTCTAGCTCGCCAGTTTTTGGAACATGCCCCGAATCAACACAATATGGGTATGTTATAGTTCTTTTTCAACTTCATAGTAACTGAACATGTGTTGACGGCTATTCAAATATCCCACACGTTGCCATAAATTGTACAACCTCATGTCAGTTTAACAAACTAATCAACGGCGCCACGATTGGAGTTTCTTTAAAATAATTATTCATTCTAATCAAACAACTGTTAATGACCACAAATCTGCACAAAGATGTTAACACGTGGTGGTATGCGGTTACCGGTTACTTACCCCAAAACATTTTGCTGGTTTATGATAAGTATCGGATATAATAAGAAACGGCCCGACGCAAAATGCACGAAATAAGCAGGAATAGAAACTTAGGAGGTATGTACTACTTAATATCACACAAATATAGGCGGCAAAATTATACTTATAATACCGCGTCGGTCAAGATCACACCACAAAAAGTGCCAGAAAATTAAAGATAAAACGAAGATTCAAAATTATTGACGTTTGTTAATTTAGTGTTGCCAGAATAATATATAGACAAAATTAGGAAACAATATGTGTTCGAATCGATTGTCAATAACCAATTTGAAACTCCGGAGAAATATTATGTTAATCAATAAAACAGAAATTTACGAAATAAATTAATAGTCAGTTCACGGGGTTCGATTGCCGTTTGATCAGAGATGTACAAAATTGTTTATAAAAAGTATTGAAACACTAAATGCAAATACTTTTTGTATTTGCATTATTATTATAAATCCAAATGCAAATTAGTTTTTCAATTTGTATTTAAAATACTAAATACAAAATACATGTTTAAAAATATTTTATTCAAATGAAATAATTTTATGGGTTTAAATGAATTAGCCTTCTTTTTATTATTAAGTTTTTTTGACACCATCACGTTCTCTTTCACATATTTATGTCTTAAAACGGTATTTCGAATAAAATACAAAATGCTTTAAAAAAAAAGTAAATACAAATGGAAATAGATATTTTGTATTTTATATTTCAAATACCTACCAGTATTTAAAAAATGTCACATCTCTGCGTTTGATGTACATAAATATTGCTACAAAATTATCTAAAGGCTAAGTGAATGTTTGTAATCTCTATGTGTAATCCTAACACAACTTTTCTTATTTATTAGGTAGCATCGAATTTGTCATCAAATATTTTTAAAATACATGAGTGAACATATGGTTGATATTTAATGCCGCTGGATCCTAAATGTTTCCTTAATGATGACCAAAAAAAAAAGGTCACCCACACTTAATCATGTTTATTTTTAATAATTTGTTACGACTCTCACGTAGTACTACGAATTCACGAACGGACATAACGCACCTTAAGGCAAGAAGCTCTCTTAAGTTGGCGGGGACAAATGATTGTTTCTAATTTTTTTTTGCTAATTCGTTTGTTCTTGATTGTTCGATCAAATTTATTGTTTGTTCGTTGTTCATTTTTGTATAAATAATTTTCAAAAAATTTCAACTTGAACTCGGCGGGGGTAAATTGATTTTTTTGACTTTTTTTTTGCTAATTCGTTTGTTCGTCGTTTGTTCTTGATTGTTCGATCAAATTTATTGTTTGTTCGTTGTTCGTTTTTTTATAAATAATTTTCAAAAAATTTCAACGAACTCGGCGGGGGTAAATTGATTTTTTTTACTTTTTTTTTTGCTAATTCGTTTGTTCTTCGTTTGTTCGTGATTGTTCGATCAAATTTATCGTTTGTTCACTTTCCCCATTTAAATCGTTTTGTTTTACGTCCTTTTCTTTTGAACATTTCTGTCTCAACTAATAAATTATATTAGGATGAGAATATTAAATTTCGGATCTGAATACGGTTATGAATAAAGGAATAATATTATATCGATTTCGAATACGGTTAAGGATATGAAATTATTTCGGATTATCCGTTAGTTTCGGATAGTTTCGGTTACAGTTATTAGATTTTGAAAGTAATTACAAATAGGTTTAACTCTTTTCCGTGAAAAGTTTTTACAATTGTTGACATTTTGAGCAATGTAAATTTACTTTGTTAAAATAAATCCAAATTACATTAGACTTAATACGCAATTTTTTTTATGGTAGATAAGGTGCAAACGAGCAGACGATGTTCATGGACGATGATTGCTAAAAAATATTTATAAAGAAATGAACAAACAATAAATTTGATCGAACAATCAAGAACAAACGACGAACAAACGAATTAGCAAAAAAAAATTAGAAACACTCATTTGACCCCGCCAACTTAAGAGAGCTAAGGCAAGACGCCCTTTTATTTGCCGGGCCCCTAATTGTTCTATCCGGTGACCACAATAATCGATATGTATGAGAAATCGATTACTTTCCCACATCTGTAATTACCAGTGCCATCAAGTTGATTTGAGATTTTTAGTCTATAACAATTTTTTTTTACATTTCCTTTTCTGTCATTTGTCAAACGGCGAATACAAAGTTTTCACAATGGTGAGCTATAAAATATTATTAAAATCCTTGTGTATCTTCGTAATCGTGTTATTAAATAAAATTTAAAATGAAGTAATATCTATTTTATATTTAACCTTAGTTAGTTAAAGCGATATTTAAATTATAACTTTAACAATGATTGCAGGGTCGTGTACGTACTAAGACCGTCAAGAAAGCAGCAAAGATCATTATTGAGAAGTATTACACAAAGTTAACTCTTGATTTTGATACAAACAAGAGAATATGCGAGGAAATCGCTATAATTCCTACCAAGCCTCTTCGTAATAAAATTGCTGGGTGAGTAAAAGTGTTAAAAAGTTAATGTGGCCTACTTTTATTTATATAAAAACCATCAGTATATACTAACATTTCAAATAAGTTTTAATTTTAGCTCTAATAAATTGGATATACATAACCAAGTAAATATTAGACAAGAAATATAAATGGATAATAAATAAACTATAATTTTTTTAAAATTATGTGACTGTAATGTTAATGTAATAACTAATAAGTTATTCTTGTCTAAACCCATTACTTCCAAAGCAATTTGGAATTTTTTTTAGAGTTTGTATTTAAAAATAATAATATAACAATACAAACATTTTATTTCATCCCTTCTTGCTGAATCAGCCAGTTCTACAAAGAGGAATAAATATAGATTTCAAAAAACAAAAGTGCAAGTCTAGAAATAATTTCAAATATGGTATCCTAAAAATTAGACAGTGGGAGGAAATTATTACTGTACAAGTTGTTTGGGGGCTAACCTGAATAACAATTCTGATTCCATTATAATTTCTTGTACAAATAAAACTTTACTTTAAATCTTGATATTTTATATATTCAGTTAGAGGACAAGTTTCTATTAAAGATTACTTGACTTACATTGCTAATGTAAAAATATCTAAAAATGAAAATAACTTTCCTGGTACCTGATTTAAACATCCAATTTTTGCAGTAGCATTATGAGCATCCAAAAAATTCTGAAACATTCTAAAAATAATTGTTTTAACTTTTTTTGGTTTTCTTAAATAGTTTGAATGTACAATCATCCAGTTATGATTATGAAATATTGAATTGATTCAGGAATCTAAACAATTACTTTGCTATAGTCCACAGATAGCAAAATATATAAAAATTTTGTGTTGTGGTGTTAGTTACCAAACTCCTCTGAAATGGCTCAACCGATTTTTATAAAATTTTGTGTGCATAACGGGTAGGTCTGAGAATCAGCCAGCATCTATTTTTTATACCCCTAAATGATAAGGATGGCCCAACCCAATTTTTTAAAAATTAATATGCCAAAACAATGTTTGCCGGGTCAGCTCTAATATATACTTTTGGTTCTAGGTTTGCCACCCATTTAATGAGACGTCTCAGACATTCCCAAGTGCGTGGTATCTCAATTAAGCTACAAGAGGAAGAACGTGAAAGACGCGACAACTACGTTCCAGAAGTATCTGCCCTTGAACATGACATCATTGAAGTTGACCCAGACACTAAGGACATGTTGAAAATGCTTGACTTCAACAACATCAATGGTCTTCAGCTTACCCAACCTGCTACACAGGGTGGATATGGTGGCAGACGTAATTAAGGATAATAAATATTAAATCTTAGTGATTTGTTTTATTTATTAATACAATTTTTATTTTTAAATGTAAATGTGAAAATATATTTAATATCTGTTCTGAAATTGGTATAGGGCAAGGAATTAACATACTTACTGGAATGTGCACATGCACTCCAAAAACGTTCTGAAGAGTTAGTTTCTATAGGCGATTAGTAACTATAGGGGATTGCATTGCATGCTTTCTACTGTTATGGCCATGCTTCGAGGAATACAGAAAAATTCCTGTACCAATAACATCAACTTCTGTCCATTTAACTGCTGAAAATGATTTGTATGACTTATTGTCACAAACACCGTAAGAAAGAGACAAAATCCCCTTTAGTCCGGTCCTCGGAACGATTATTGCTCTTTACGTGTTGGAAACAAATGTCAACCTTGTATTAATTATTTCAAGGTGCATATTTGAATGTACAATATTTTCAAATGAGCGTTCCAGTTATGATATAAATTCCTTGGTATAAGGGTCATATCAGTAATGAAGGATTTGAGCCTTGTCTTCAGACTATTGGTATTGTATGGATTAAGTAACTTTTGATTAAATTCAAAAGCGATTCTAAATTTAAATGAATCATAGTTTAGGATAAACAAATAATTTTGTTTACTGTAATCCATACAAATAAATAAAATTGGGAGTGTCGTGTTTGTAATATTAAAATAAACGTTTTTTATTAAGTGCATATATATATATATACCAAAACATTTTTTACTATTTTTGTCTGTCTGTCTGATTTTGACGGGAGCAACTTGGCTATTTCACATCTCGCTACGATCCATATGAGCGGAGCCACACGCGAACGAAGTCGCGGGGGTCGGCTAGTATAAAATAAATTTCCGTTGTGCATAGGGCTTCCAACTAAAATTAAAAACATTGGAATTGTACGATAATTTCTATAATTACTTTCGCTATTACGAATTCCACTGAACTGGATTATCATACATTTGTCGATAGTAAACGTACCGTCTTACAAACCCTACGTAAGTTATGTAAATTAAATATTTTAATATACGATAATTTTACGATATTATTTGACCTTGTGATTTTTTGTGAATTTTACGTTATAATAAAATATATAAAATAAATTAATATTTTATATTAAAAAAAATTATAGCTAAACATAAAATTACAGAATGTTTTTATGCTATCCTTATCAGACACCAGTACGAGTTACGAGTATCCGAACGTGATAGAGGTTGTTGTTTGCGGTGTTTCGTTTTTGCTTGTGTTTTCTTGCTCGTTCGCTCCTGCTCATTTCTCAATGTGTGAAATTGATAATTATTTCTCTCGTACGCGTTCGGGAGTACCATTTTGTAATTCGTATTAAATGTGCTGAGGACTCAGTTTGATTTCTATGAATTAAATACCTCGTTTTATTGAGTTATTAATAGATTAAAATTATTATGAATAATGGAATGTACCCATTTGTTAGATAACGTCAAGTTGGATAGCGATCTTTTCGGTGAGACTACATTGATCACAAAGAACTTGGATTGTTCGGGTAAGCTGATCTATTATACGTTACATGCGGGATTGGTTAGTAGTAGATCGCTTTAATTAAAAGAAGCTGTATACTTAAGTTTAGTAGGAACTGGGAGGTTACTTTGAAAAATCAATACAGCGAACTAAAATAATCAGCTGTTCAAGAGGGGGGAGGGGGCGCGGCATGGGTGACCGTGAAGGCAAATTGCGATGCGTTAAATAATATTAAACAGGAATTGACTTCCATACGATTCTATACATATAATTTTGTTTAAATGCGACTACTTCGAAATAATTCTATATAGTACACCCTTCTTTAAAAGCTTACTTTCTTAAGCTTGCGTACTGATCGCCGATCGACGCCACGAGCCCCATAATGTACATTCGAAACGGAATATAAATGAGTCATGAAGCAAAACATTTACATTAATGCTGGCTTAGATTTATTTTTACGTAGTACTAAACACTTATCTTGACGTCATCAGCATTTTGAATACTAAATTTGATGCTGCCGATTGTATTCGTCCTTTTGAACGAATAAAATTACGCTGACAGCAGGTTTTGTTAAACAAATTCCAAAAAGAAACTTGAAACATAACTTTAACATTTCCACTACTAGTTTTTTTAACTTAAATATCGGTAAATGAAACAGGTGTAGTTACAAACTAGTATTGATATTTTTAGGGATAGTTGCAATGAAAATTATGATGGTCATGTCAATTATTTTGATAAGATATTATTGATGAATGTAAGACTAGGGCTTCGCTGGGTTGTTATTATATTTCTTTGTATGTATATGACGAACCACCATACAAACCTGCATACCGTATTGCAACCCCTCCAACCCTTTTTTTAATATAAAAGTTAATCAATGTCATTTCCCAAGCGTTATCTCTATACCAAATTTCATCATAAACTATAATAATAAATATGTTAAATAAGTGTCCAAAATTATACAGAATGTGCAATCAAAGAGCAGAATTGGTTGTGCTTACACTGCGGGGTGATAAATTGCGGCCGCTATGCGAATGGTCATGCAAAACAACATGCAGAATTATTTGACCATCAGCTGTGTATGAGTTGTGATGCATTCTCTGTTTACTGGTGAGAAAATATATTATATACATTAATAATTAACAAATTTCCTTGAACTTGCCATAAATTATAACAGAATTTAATAGATTATTATTGTATAATAATGAATTTGTTCAAATTAAACCACAAGTTGTTTTTTTTAGTTATTTTTTAATATTGAATATATAAATTTTTCAGTTACAAATGTGATGATTATGTTTCTAATGACGTGGAGGTTCAAACAATAGATAAAATAAGAAAAAGTATTATGAAAATTAGCAATAATGAAGCTGAACCAAATATCATCATGGAACAAATGGATGAAGTGGTCAAAGACCTTTTGAATGTGTTGGATTCAAGTGATAAACCATTATCTCCTGGTGTTGATTCAATTGAGACACCTACCAGTTCATTTGATGTACCTGTAGAACCCAGTGGCTCGGAAACTGAAAGTAAATCCACAAAAATAATAAAGGTAAATTTAAAAATATAATTTATTATTATTTTCCTCTATCTGTTATATAATGCAAAAGTGTATAATTGTGTTGTATAACTAGTTTACCCCCCCCTGGCTTTGCTAGGGTGCATTTTATCACATGTTAATTACATTGTTTAATTGACAACATATTTCTCTATATCTTAATAACAAACTTCCATACAAACTTTCATTCCTTATCAACCCCTTCAAGCTTTTTTTCGAGATCACATTTAACTTTAGACTCTAGTCTACCTCTGTACCTAATTTCATCAAAATTGATCCAGCAGTTCTATATTTTTAGGATACTTTTTATCCTGAAAAGTTCGAAACATATTGTTTGTTTTGTGGGCAAAAAACTAACTCCGTGAAAGCCATTTGCAAAACAGTTTTTTTTATTTACCAGATTGATAGAATAACATGTAAATATTGAGCATACAAATTTTACAAACACAACATTACTTACTTATATAGGTCAAAAGATTTCATTGATTTAAAATTCAAGGATGGAGAATATAAATTGTCAATCTCTTCTTGCTACTTTAGTCTTTATAGTGATGTAAAATATTTATACAATACATATTACATACACATTTCTTATTCTGCTTTTTTTTAAATTGCAGAATATTGAAGAGACATCACGAAGCTTGCGACCTCGTTCACGGAAACGATCCCACTCCGATGACAGTAATTCCACAGATACCATAAAAAGCAAAGAAAAGAAACCATCACCATGCAATGGAAAAACTCAAAGAGAAAAGAAGATTGTAGGATTAAAAAATTTAGGCAACACATGCTTTATGAATGCTGTGTTGCAAAGTCTGAATAATATACAGGAATTTAGTTGCTATTTTAGTCAGTTGCCTTCGTTGGAATTGAAAACCAATGGAAGGAAGGTCTATCACTCGAGGAGTTACACACGACAGGAGATGCATGATGTTGTTATGGCTGAAGAGCTTAGAAAGGTATTAGTAAAACTTAAATAATCAAGTTTGGTTAATGATTATAATATAGAAAATACAATTTTTCCTATTCTTGTTTAAAAAAATCAGTGATAGCCTAGTGGTTAAGACATTGGTGTCTTTCTTACTTGAGAGTAAATCTGCACTCTTGAGAGTTCTCCATGTTCTCAAAGGTGTGTGAAGTCTTTCAATCCACACTGGGCTAGCTTGGTGTACTATGGCCTAACCCCCTCTTCATTCTGAGGAGGAGACCCAGTTCATTAATGGGTTGTGATGATGATGACGACGACTATTTTTCCTTTAATTAGTAATCATAAAAATGTCGAAATTTAATTTTGTCTTATTCTTTTAATTACGTAATGTTCCTGAAAAAAATTCTGATTGGATAATGTTGCTGCAAAATAAATATCATTTCTTACTCATGGTAAAAAAGAAAAAAAACCAGACTTTTTAAAAGAAGATTTAAAAATTGCAGATTATTAACATGCTTCCAGTAATTTGCGTTATCTAGTTATCCTATATGATGTTATGCTAATAATTTCCAGGTGCTAATAAACTTAAACACAGGAGGATGTGGATCTAAAGGAGCGATATCACCAGAATGTCTGTTTCTAGTTATATGGAAGGTGGTTCCACGTTTTAGAGGTTATCAGCAACAAGACGCTCATGAGTTCTTACGGTATATGTTGGATAGGTGAGTTTTAATTACATCCTACATAATACATACTTTGCTTACTGCTGTGATAGTGTCAGCAATATTAATTTATTTATATTATATTAATACTAATTGACCTATTTAAGTTTCATTTTACATTTTAATTTTCAACATCAACTTTTTCCCAAGCTCTATCTCTAGTTTATACCAAATTTCATCAATATTGGTTAATCGGTTTAAGCGTGAAAGCATAACATCTCTCATTTATAATATTATTTGTTATGTTTTTTAGGTTACACTCAGAATTACTGCAACTATTACCACCAGACCGAGGGGACAGCAGTTTTGTTTCGAGAGCGCCATCTTCCATTGTGACTGCTGTTTTTGGAGGCACACTGCAGAGTGAAGTATGTATGATCTTGGAATAAGAATTAATTGTTACGTTTATAGGACAACATGATACAAATAGTTTTAATTAATTATTGTTGAAGAAAAGAAAAACCCTTCTAATACGGATTAGTACAGTCGGGAATTATATAACGCTCTAAAAGAGTCGAGAGCTGATCCCGTATAATATATTTAATGTATACTTAATATATAAAACTGGAGGGTTTGTTTGGTTGCTAATCTCTGGAACCACTGGCCCAATTAGAAAAATTCTTTCAGTGTTAGATAGCCAATTTATTGAAGAAGGCTCTAAGCTATATATCATCACGCTATGACCAATAGGAGCGGATGATCACGGGCACGAAGTCGCATGGATCGGCTAGTCTAAAGGATAAAGGAGATCTAACATCTCCTTTATCCTTTAGACTTAGAACTAGAATTTTTGCAATATTTGTTATAATGGCTAATTCAGTTAACAGTGTACCCATGAAGTCTTGAACGTGGATTTTGTGTCATAAAAATATTATGATTAATTTCAGGTCCGCTGTCTAGCCTGTGGTGCGGAAAGCAAGAAGTTTGACCCATTCCTAGATCTTTCACTAGAGTTACCTGATACGGGGAGACATGACGCCCCCGTAGCACTTACAGAATGTTTGGCTAGCTTTGTACAGGTAATGATTAAGACAAACCATATAAAGATGCTTTTCTTTTGTATTTATTAGATATAAATTGTGTCAAAGCAATGTGAGCAATTCTCAAAAAATTTTCGTTCGTAACAGGTTGAAGAACTGGCCGACACGGAACGTTATTTCTGCAGCAGCTGCAAGTGCAAGCAGAAGTCCACCAAGCAGTTCTGGATCCGTCGACTGCCTAATGTACTATGTTTACACCTCAAGAGATTCCGGTGGCATAATTACTTTAGGTATTATTTATTATAGCTAGTGGTTCGGAACTTTTTAATGGCAATTTAAATATATTCTGCGTCGAGTACAAAATAACGCTTTTCCTTACTCAAGTTGTTGGGGTAACAATATTAT
Organism: Limenitis camilla; assembly: GCA_905147385.1. Classification (NCBI taxonomy): domain Eukaryota; kingdom Metazoa; phylum Arthropoda; class Insecta; order Lepidoptera; family Nymphalidae; genus Limenitis; species Limenitis camilla. Next base: position 10,288,993 of record LR990240.1, read on the forward strand.
TTCAAGGTACAAACAACCTTTTTTTACAATCTGAAATTTCGATACTATATCAGAATGTTCAAAAATTTGGCATTTTCAGTTAATTAAATGGTCTATTTCAATATCACAGCTCGTAGTGCACAGTATTATGTTGCTAATTATGGAGTTGCGAGATAATATCGATTTTCTGAACTATATTAACTTAACAATAAACTATCCGAGTGTGAAATGAAATTTCATACACTTTCAATTTTGGGTTCAAAACTCACTTCGGGTTATTCCAAAGTCATAAACTGTCCTCAATTATTAAACGTAAGCTTATCCATCTTGAGTTAAACTAGAAGTGATGTTGTTACAGAACAAAAGTGGACACTAGTATATCGTTCCCGCTGAGCTCTCTGGACATGTCGCGCTTCGTGCTGGCCAACGTGCCAGACACGCGTCGCTCTGGCCGCGGGAGCTTCCTCTACGACCTCGCTGCTGTCATCGTGCATCACGGCTCAGGGTAAGACGCCTAAAAATCTTTACATATAAGATGTCAAGAAATAAATTATTGTCATTCGAAGATTACTTAGCCCAGTGACTACGTCAAATATAAAATTATGTTCTTACTGTATTGAATGACGCCCTAACGGCTAAAGCCCTGGAGGTAGATTACCCCTAATTCAAGTCGCATTCAGGGCAATTCAATGACATAAGATACCATTGTAGTTTACGGCCGTCAAGGCCAGATTAGTTATCCATGTTATGTGTATTTACAAACAAGTGTATGAGTTATTACTTATAAAATAGTCTAATTCAAAATTTTTTTTTAGTATACATATATATAGAGAAAACAAAATAACGAGCGGTTTAGTAATTTGGAGATAAAATATAAATATAACACTATAGACGGCTATGTATGTATGTTTTGATTACAATGACAGCTTCAAGAGAATATTGACTTGTGTTCGATATTAATTTAATCTTGATAACTTTATAAAGGGCCATAAGTTATGACCTATAATAACAGATGCAATAGTAAAACTCCAAAAACTCGCACACAAGCGTCGCATCGAAACACGAAACGATATAAAACGTCGAGGTCTTATTGATTATATATAGTCCAAAAAAAACAAACCTATGAATTTGCATAAATATAATATGTTCAATAAAACTCTTTAATTCCAGTGCGGGTTCAGGTCACTACACAGCATTCGCAATCAACGAAGACCAGTGGTTCCATTTCAACGATCAAACAGTGCGAGCCACCGACGCCGACGCCGTGGCTTCCTGCAAGCCCTACATACTGTTCTACATTCGACGCGAGTTCGCGCTCCCCTCCGCCTCGTGACAACCCTGCACACATCCGCAATACTGTTGTGATTGCGACGGGTAAACTGTTATTCGCCTTACGACAACCCTATGTTGTACATTTTACTATTTACAAGCTGTCGACGACTACCCTGACTATACCACATTCAGCTTGGCGTGAGACAAACGATAAACAAAATCAATGGCGACTATAACCTGACTATTAACAAAAATGTCGTACTTTAATGTAATATGTTCGAATTATGTATACAATTTAACATGTAGACCAGTGCAGCCTTTGAAAATGGTAAAAAGTGAAAAAAAATTATAGTATGATGAAATCGTACTTGATTTGACTTACATAAAATTTCCCTCGATTGCTAACGTTTCCAAAATTCACATATTAGCTATCTATTCGATTTTATTACGATCTATTTTTAAATGTGAACTTTGTTGAAATTTTAGGAAATATTAGACACTAGTAGTGTCACTGAGCGATCTCAACACACGCTCACAACCGCGGTTTTTCCCGTTCGTTCGTATCGTTAACCCAAGTGGAACGTTAACGTAAATAATTTAAATGGCGAGTTATAAATCAATAGTATGAAGAGGTTAAGTTTATAATTATTGGTTAAATTAATTTATATTCATATTTTTTATTGATTGATTTTTTTATATTTATAATTTAATTGAAACTAAAATATTATTTTTATAAAAATATGCCCTGCAGAAACATTCACGTCCACTAATAAATCTCTATCCGTATCAAATAAAATTACCTACATCGTCGCCATATTTGTTGTTTTAAAAAATGCCACCAATTTTGCAACCACAGATTACTAATTTTGCAACGCTCCCAACGACCCACGATTTGACATGGGTCGTCGTGGGCTTCGAATGAGCAACAAGTCATGACCACAACGCCCGCGATCTTCAAGTGGAACGGCTAAATGAGCGTTTTGGGCGTAGAGATCGCTTAGTGGAACGCATCTGTAGTCACTGAGAGAGAGTTAGAGAATCTCGCATACTCAAGCTTAGTCTGGTGGCGCTCCCAAACTCATGAGTGTGTGAAAATCTGTTTAGTAGTTTTATAAGTTTATCGCGAACAAACGGACAGGACGCGTTGTGGGACTTTGTTATATAATATAAAGTTTTGTATTAAATATGGAACATGTTTCTAAGTAGAGAAAATATAATATATTAATAACTAACGTAAATTATTTTTCCTTTCATTTTTGTTATATTCTCTTCCTTTTCCAATGGGTTTCATCGTACTATATTTTTTTTTGGTTTCAAATATTATCGACCCTGGTCTATTGGTACTACATCATTGGTAGATCAATTTCTGTTTTAGTCACTTTCAAATTTCGCTCTAAATTCTAAGAAAAATTACATTTCAATAATAGAAAGAGACAAATATGACTTAAAATCGTTTAGATTACAGACGGAAAAAAGCTTTATGCAAGAAAGACACTTTTGTTATATTTGTATGAAGGTCCGGCTCCAGGTTTTGCCATAGGTTGAAAATAGAGTCTCATTCCAAGTTGAATAAGCTATAGATAAAGGATATTGTTCTAAATTCGCCTTATGACAATTCTATATTGTGTTACGTTTGCCTTTTTGCAAGCTACTGTTTCAAATATGACTTTTGCAAAATATACTTTTGTATTTTTGTGTCTACCCTAATATCAATGATTTTTAATATAAGACTGAGAAAACTAAGTAAATCCCTCGTACAGACATTTTAAATAGGCAACGTTATTAATTTAAATTTTTCCTATAAATAATCGTAAAACTCAAATCATTACCAAAAATTAATGACAATGCTATTGAAAAAGCAAAAAAAAATTAACCGATGATAAAAAATCAATTTTAATAATCTTCATGTTCTGTTCTTATTCTTTATAAATTTTTTAATTTAAAAAAAAATGTTACTTCACTGGTATTTTTTCAAATAAAATCATTCATTAGGAAATTAATTATACTAAACACTTTTTTGCATTACATTATACTAAAAGATGGTTTGGAGTTTAAATCTGTAAAGTTTCACTCTACGCATGAATTGAAACATTACAGGCTAGTCTATAAATTCTTCTCAAATATTAAAACCAACTCAACTAATATTGTGCTTACGTACTCGGCCAGTATGCCAATAGTATAAAATGAAGTCGCTTCTGCTATCTGTTCGCTTAGTTCTTTTAAACTGTTCAGCTGATTTTAATGCAGTTTTCAGTAATAGATAGTGAGAAAAACCTAAACCTTAATGCAGTGATTATGAAATGATAATAATATAAATGAAATTAAAAACAAGAGCTGGACTCTTCAAGATCTCATGAAGGTAAGTTACACAATTAAACAATTAATATCTCTTTATATCGGCGAATGCGTCTAAATGTTGGACTTTAATGAAGTAGAATTCAATACAATATGGAAAATTTTGATCCAATTTCAATTTGTCTGCATTGGTAAACTCAAACGCGACATTTTGATACTTCATTTTAACTGAACTTACGAATTTTGGGCTAAGAGGAGACATATAAGTAAAAGTATTTGGCTTACTTATTTTTTTTGCGGAACAACACGATGACATTAATATACACAATGCTTTGTTTGAGAATCGATTATTCGGCCCCAAAAAAATCGATCTTTTAAATTATCTGAATCGATATTTCACTATAGAAAATAGACATTCGATTTTTTCTAATATTTTTCTAAAAATCGACTGATCGCCTGCTGATTTTATGAAATGAGTTGGCGACAATGACCTTTTCTTTGTCTCCACCTCAGCGATTGCCAAAAACAATCTACCTTTACTTTGATCTAAGGATCCGTTGACGATAATGATCTTTTTTTTTGTTTTTCAACTTGGGAGGCACAATGTTTACATTCTAAATGCAAACTCGACAGAATAATCTATTTTTGAGGAATCGATCTCTTTAGTCTCGATTTTTTGTGAATTGATTCATAGGAATCGCCATCCCTAAAAGACGGAAGTTTCGTACTAGACATGGCGTTTTTGTAATAATTAGATTTGCAACGAAGAATTAATTCTTGATGTAATCGAAAATCAAATAATGTATAGAAAATAACAATGTTAAAAAAAACTAATTAATTTCAAAATATCATTCACTTATAGATTAGGGACTGGGAAAATAGAATTTTGATTTTCTAAGGAGCAAAATCGATTCTTCGATTGATTGATTTCAATATCAAATTAAAAAATATTATATACTTTTTATTATATTTTTCTTCTTAGCGAATCAATATTGATAATACATGTTTATTTAGTTAAAGAATAGTATAAATAAATACTATAGTGGTACATTACAATGTTGCCATATAACATCAAGCTCGCATGGGTTTTTTAACCATTATTCGATTTATTTCTACTATAATTTTAACAAGTAATATTTAAGCTGCTGATTTCAAAACAAGATTCTTACATTCCTATCATTTGTTTATAACCAACATGCGTTTTTGATGGCTCGTGTATCATAATGTGATAGATAATGTGTGTACATAGAAAGTTTAATGATTTTGTGTCGTGATGTATCTTTTGCAAGTACCTAATGTTCAACAACAGGTTTAATTTTAAGTACTTCAATTACTGGAAGTTTAGTGATTGAATTTAATAAATTCGCCAATCTAAAGCTGTTTGTTTTATTAACTATACTCCTTTTTTGATACTCCTATAAAATGTCGTCACAGATAAAGTAGAATAAATTCATTGATAATAAACAAAATGGTGGTAAAATTAAATTATTTGCTTCTGATGTATTCACAAGGTACTCTGCCAATGTCACGTATATTGGGCAAAACACAAAGGAGATTGGCTGGTACACTATTATTTCGCTTGACCTTCCATTTGAAATATACTACAATATAAAAAAAATGTTAGTTTATATTTACAACAACACAGTAATAATTAGAGCAACAAAACATATTATATAATAATAACTTTAAAGATGAGCTTTTTATATGAAATACAAATTTGACACTACGACTAATATGTTGGAGAAAGCATTTACCGTAAATAGGTTTTGTTGGTTGTTATTTTGATTAAACAAACAATGTGCTCCAGGATTTATCCTATCAATTTTTACCAACGCCTGCAAATCAAGGGTATGATTCTGATGGTGGGTTATGGTCCCCGTAACATTAGCGAGCTTAGCATAATTATCTGCTATTTAATTTTCCGTAATTTCAGGCCAGGAATCCAGACCATTACAATGGACAAACCTCATTGATGACAAGCATACAAAAACATTTTAAAATTCATTGACAAAATCCTTAAAAAAACCCTAGCTAGGGTTACCAGATGAAGATACCCTGGCAAGATAGGCAGGCTTAATCGCAATTTAAAATCTTTGGATTATCCAAATTAAAATTTTTATAGAAAATTCAAATTTAGAATCTATTTTCATTGGGATTAATATTAATTTCGGTCGTAAGGATATATAAATTAAGGTATTGCAACACTACCTACCTACACTAGTAGTGAAAAAAGAACTAATCGATCAATGTCAACATAATTACAATTACATAAGAAAAAAACACATTGTAAATGACCTATAATAACATTACATAATAAATTATTTACAACATGTAACACACTGTAATAGACGTTTAAGACATGATTTTCTTTCTTCATCAGCGTCTGTATTAAAGGATAAAGGTAAAGAAGGTACACTGCCTTTATCCTGTAAGGAATTTTGTTTCACAACTGACATATTTCTAGTTATTCTGTGTGAACTATTTATTTCTTTGTCACGTGAATAATCTAAATCACACTCAAATACTTCAATTCCCCCAAAATTCTCTTTTTCGTTATCATTATCATCCCAATTTTCTTCAGTTCCTTCTATAGTATTACTATTTTTCTCAGTTGATTTAGAAGAACATATATTCCCTTCTTTTTCTAATTTATTTATAACATATGGTTCTATATTTCTAGATTCTTCTATACTCGTAACTTTATCGTCGTTCTCATTTATTTTAAAATTTATTGAGTTTTGTACGACTTCTTCGTTGTTAATATTTATTTGTAGGTGTCCTCCTGATTCTAAACGTTCTTCTCTTCGTTCTTGAATTTCTTTAAGCCTTTTTCTTCTTCTTTCTCTTTCCGATAAAGTACTTAATTTTTGTTTATTTTGATCTGATCGAACTGTATGCTCAGAATTGCACCAGTTGTTGGATTTGTTATAAAGTTTACTGTTACTTCCAGTCATCTCTAAACATTTCGTGGGTTCAGTTACTTCGGTGACAGTAGGAAGAGTCGGTGAAGAGGGTAAATTTAATCTAGCTATATAAATAGGATTTGGTGTTGCAATTCTACGCATAGTAACGAAATCTTTTTCATGTTCATCATCTGTGTAACTGGAGCAACTTGTTGATTGGGTTTGGCTTGGGATATTCAAGAAATTGCTGTTCTCGTGAAAATCTTGTATATTTTTATCAAAATATGAGAACGGTGTGACATACATTTTATGACTATTGTAAGAATCGTTAAGTGAACTATCCGATTGGATAACTTCGATATCACCTGATGATGTATCAGATGAGACTTCATTGCTTATAATTGTAGGTAGTTGTTTCGAGTAATTTCGATCTCCGCGGCAATCAATACCATAAAATTCTGTACACGCTTGATCAAATGCATTATCACTATATGTATAGCTTGTATCATATTTCTGCTCATGTTTTATACTTCTCCCTTGTCTGATTGACCTATTTATTCCATCATTATTTCTCAAGTTATTGTATTTGTTGAACCAAGAATTATCTGCAGACTTGTTTGTCTCTTGTTGCTCTGTTTCAGCTTCTTCATCGTTAATTTCTATTATTTCAACACCGCTTGTTATTTCTTCATTTAACAAAACAGGATTAAAAAATAGAGATGGATATACAATATTGCGATTTATATCTGAAAAAAAAAGTAAAACTATACACGATTTCTGTACATTTGTTTCTAATATCTCTTTAACATAATAGTAGAGTATTAAAACTTACGATTAAATATAGATTTATTTTTAATACGGTTGCATTTTGGTATTTCTGTCCTTTTCATTTTGAGTACGTCTTTATAATATCTTATTTTTTCAATAAACTTAAGAACTGTTTGTATAAAATTCCTTAAATCATAATCTACGAATTAACCCAAATACAATATCATCATATCAAGTTAACATTAAAATTTGACTTTTAATAATGACAATGGATTTTGAAACATTACATTTATTAACAGATACGTCTATTTATAAAAATTAATGTTTCTTTTTTAGTTAACAAATAGGTAATATACCGACAACTGTCACAATAGGCAAGCCGTGGTGAATTGAACTATTTATAGGTAGCAAAGTATAAGTAAGTTAGAAATCTGTATGAAAGTCATAAGTGGGAGCTATCTTCAATTTTATAGTGTCTCTCTAGTAGTTCTTTCTTTACTAAATATGGTAGTTTTGGTGTCTAAATTAGTCAATTTTGTAGGTACTTTCATACGATGCATTCTGCTTATTCCGATTTACTTCTCAAATCAATATTAAATGTTATTTTGTAACAAAAATTTTGAAATTATCCGGTGCGTTATAAGTCCCAGATCATTGCATGTATGAGATCTAATTAGGTTTTTTAAATGGCCCTGCTGTAAGGCCCTTAGTTTGTAGAACGGCACTAGCCATCCCACGCCGCGTGGCGAAATTGTAAAAGACCTTATATTTTTACAAAATAAATCCGAAAGTGCCTAATTCGTGATAATTTCAAAATTTCGTATAGAAAATAAATATCACTTAGCTTACGTCGAAACTTGCTTCCTCGCTCAGATAAGAATCAATGTTATTTTGTACTCAGTACGAAGTATACCTACTGTTATATAAATTCATTTAGATATATTTGTAACAAAAAATGCGCTTCTAAAAACTCCAAAAAGTATTAAAACGGTTCAAAAATATTTTCCAACAAAGTGTGATAAAAGGGCAATTAGGTTGTCGCTAAAAGCCGGCGTGTAGAATGTTAGCGAAACAAAGTGTAAATGAATTGATTGCGCCAATTCTCGCACAAAGGGAGCTGGAATTGCATTAAAAGCTCCGCGGCGCTAGGGCTCCATTTGCCAAAGCACTTACTCCATTAGACGTCCGAATAACGTTACCTAGTGGTAGGAAATATTCCCTTGTACCTAGTTTTGTAAATTAGGTCGCCAACTTTGTTATACCCGGCGTTATTGAGCTCAGCCTTCTGGTAGCGCTAGTTAATAAGGTGTAAAAGCAATTTACTTGTCATTTTATATCGTAGGATGTACTTTACAGTTTAAACGTTATACTGAGAGATAACGCACAATATAATCTTCAATTACCACAGAAAATCTACGTAAGGAGTAGGCACAACATATCGCTTTTTCTTGAACGAGGGAGGAAGCCATACGAGTCGAAAGCTTTCATTCCGACCTACTTAATACCTCAAATTTTAATTCTACATCAGAATCATTTTCAAAGGTTTTAATTTTCTCAATATTTTCCTGTCAAATTAAAAGTTTTACAAGCAAATATCATGTTGCCCACTATGACGACGAGATAATATTGAGTGTCTAAACCCACACACAAGGAAGTGGTGGTCGGTGTGATGTAAAACCTGTGGCCCAGGTCATGATCATCATCATCATTAGCGCAACAGCCCTTTGTGGGCCTTGGCTTGGTCAAGCAAATCCCCCCACTTCAGTCTATCGTTAGCCATCGTCTGCCAATTTACAATTCCAACACTTCGCGCTACACGGTTCACACCACCAAGAAAGTTTTGGCGCGCATCAGGATTGCTTGTCATAAGACACTTGGGTGTCCTAATGTCCATTCTCTGCACGTGGCCAGCCGACCTCAGTCTGTTAAGCTTGATATGAGCTGCCACATGCGGTTCTTTGTAATTGTCTTAGAGCTCGTGGTTGTATCGGTTTCGCCAACTATTTCCTTCACAAAGACTGCCTAGGTCATGATAGTAAATTAAATTTTTGTAATTCAGTCTCTACAACCTTCCTAGTTTCTACCCATATACAAGCGAATAACAATCCAAAAAGTCTACGAGTCAGATAAGTTTGGAAAATTTGGTCTAGACAATTTTACCTTAAAAAGAACCTAATGGAGCGGGGAAATGAAAATACATACATCATTTCGTACTTTTGAGAGATAATTATTTCATCATGGGATCAAATATATAAAACTGTTTTTTGCTTAAAGTAGATTAGACGAAATAAAATAACGTTTGATCTGTTAGTATTAATGGCGTTGGCAGGCGACAAAGCTTAATTAATTGGATTGTGCGCCTGAGTGGCGGGGTGGGTGAGTGGGTGAGTGCTACTCGTCACTAATTCGCAAATTAGCCGCCGACAAAGCGGGCCTTTATCGCCTCATATAATTCCTCTCTATTTCATCTAATTTCTAACCGTATTGCGATCATTTCAATCACGCTTCAAATTTTAGCTAATTGCCTATTAATTGATGTTAAATATACTATTAGTAGGTAGATCATGGAATTAGTCAAAGCTTAAAATTATTTCTAATATTTATTAGGTAGGTAATATAACGGTAAGAGAAGATTAATTGAGTGACAGTAGATTTTTTTCATTCTATTTCTATCACTCTTCATTTTCTTCTTCTATTCTTCATTCTTTCTTTTTAAATATTAAGATAAGGAGATTTGCCAAATTCATTAGAAAGACATTTTCTTGAATTTCATATCCATTTGACTCTCATAAAAAATTGTCATCTTCGTTTCTCCTAATGTAAAAAATCGCTTCTTAGTGGACCTACAACAACTATTTTACAAAAAGAAATTTCTTTATTTATCTAGTTCTGTTAACCTTTAATAAGATGTAATAAAAATTTACTCCCGAAAATAGTTAAAGATCTTACTTTACCTCAATAATATAACAATCACGCATAAATTAAATAATAAAGTATAAAACATTAACAAAATATTTGCGTTTCACACAAACATCCATTAGAAGACCAAAAGCATTCATTGCGGCATAATTAGAACGGCTATTGTCTATCAAAATATTTTTAATTGGTTTTAGCGTTGGAAAATATTGTAGTATGTTATTACGGTCTCGAAGGTGTGTATTTGGCTAATGGATGAAGATAAAAGCGGTCGCTATCAGACGATCTGAGCGTAATTAGAGGGCGAAGCCGCCCGAGCCGCCAGCGCCGCCCGCGTGCTCCGCGATACCACTTAAACCTACACCACATGTCTTATTATGTAAAGAATTGCGCCACCCGTCCGCCTCAGCCAATGGCGGTGTGTTTGCACGAACCTCAATTGCTCTATATAGGCATTATTATTATAAATTCAATACCTACTACCCAGAATATTCCATTAACTACTATCGGATATTAATTCCGAAAAACAAACTTTCTGTCAGTGCTAAAAAGTGTAAGAAATTTCATTTTATTCTCTGATAGGTACTTTTATTTTAGATGTCAATTAGTCCAGAATGTAGATAGTAGATAGATGTAGTTTAATTTTTTTTATTTCAAATACAAAAACATTTTACATAATTATTGTCACGATAATAATTGCATTAGTGAAACACCGCAAATATTAACGCCCAGCATCGACTAAACATAATTAATGTTTCTATTTATAATAAAAATCGATTAAAAAAAACGAGAAGAGTATTGTACGTATCGAGTATAAAATAAATAGTTATTTTACACTTAGAAATATAGCGTTGAACTAACCCAAGAATTGAGCCTTTGGTTTTTACCCAAGGGATATAATAATATTAGATATTATTCAACTTTTAAAAACCTTGACTTTTTGCGATTTGGACACAATATCGTTTTGCTGGGACAAATAATGAATAAAATTTTACCCGTGAGCGGACGGGTTAGAATACTATTCCCCTCTGCCGCTGGGAGAGCATCTCGTAAGAGCCGAGTAACCCAGCACCCCCTTGGTGGTGGGAGATCTGTTCCCCGACTGGCTTGCGACCACCAGCATGCGAATCCGACCGCCAAGTGTCATAGACGCGTTCCGGTCGAGCCGCATGTGGGCCAGACTTACCCCCTCTCTCCCATCCCATAAATGCTGCGGATCCAGTGGACTCTGGGCTCTTGCTTAGGGTCCGCTTGCCTCAGTCTATCTTCGAGGCGGCAACGCATCGACTAAACAAGAGATACCCTCCAGTTTTGTCGATGTCTATGGGCGACGGTGGCCACTTTCCATCAGGTGGACCATCTGCTCGTTTGTCCCTTGTCTATCAAAAAAAGAAATAAAAAATAATGGCATGGTAATGGAATGTTTATCAATTAAACTAAAGAGTTTTCCCCTCAAGAGAGTTACTACAACTTCATTGACCCTAAAGAAAATCAGAAGCTCCTCGCTATTAAAGTTATAAAAAAACATGATGTATTAAATGCAGGACTTCCCGTACGTGAGTGCTTTTAGTAAAATTGCCCTATAAATATTCAGAAAGTGGAAAAAAAATAATAACACGCTATCGAGCGACGCTAATTGCAAATTACCAGTGCATTAATGTTTTGCTTAAGAGCTGCATGAAACCGCCGCACTTTAATGTAATAGTTTAATAAGAAACACCACTCGCTTCTTACGTTTTATATGTTACAAATATTTAAATATACCTTGAGATTTGTATTACATAATTGCGTTTGTTATTTAACATTGTTATCAATTTTTTTTTCTAGTTATAATTTGAGCCAATTTCTTACCTTCATTAGGGTTACTTAACCTTAGGTTTAAACAAGGAACCTGGGCAGTGTAAGCGAGTGTTTCATTTGAATAAAGGGCGTCTTTAAGCCTACACCTTGGTCACAAGTCCAAGGCACTGCTTAGGTTCCTCTCGTAATTGTAAGAGATCAGATTTGGTTATTTATCGGTTCAGTAGCAGTATCTACGTTGCGTTTACCCAATAGTCCATTCGATATCACACCCCTAGTAGTGATTTTTCAATATACCTCCTCATAATTAGCATGACAAAAAAATATTATTATGACAAAGGCCTATCCTGATGATGGAGACAGAACTCTGTAATAAAACTATACAAGCTTATCGAGTTTGGCTTTGTTAGAATGTAGAATGACTACACTACATATAAAAATATATTTTTTTGTAATTGACTTATTTACGAAGACTTAAATAAACATAACCGCCGAACCAAGACAGATTTCACCTTCTTTTTTCTTTTTTTTTTTATGGTCTTCAAGTATAGGCGCTCATAGAGATTTAGCATGACGGCGTAGAAGATTTTTGGCGCGTGCCTGAGTATACGAGAACAAACAAAAACGGTAACATAATCTTCTATATATATAAAAGCGAAAAGTCACTGACTGACTGACCATCACGAAATCTCAGGAAGTATAAAACCTACAAACTTGAAATTTGGAATGTAGGTTCCTTCTAGGACGTAGGTGTCCACTAAGAAACGGATTTGAGAAAATCCTCCCCTAAGGGGGTAAAATGGGGTTTGGAAGGTTATATGAAAGTCCTATGTTTTTGAAGTTAGACTTATGAAAATCGGTATTTACATTAATAACTTACAATAATAAAAATCTGTATAATTTATTTTGCAAAATACCCCCTTAAGGGTGGTAAAATAGGGGATGAAAGTTTGTATAGGAAAGTTTAATTTATTGTCACTCTTAACTTGAAATTTGGAAAGTAGGTTCTCTCTAGAGGGTAGGTGTCAGCTAAGATTTTTTTTACGGGGGTGCCCCTCCTAAGGGGTGGAATGGGGGTTTGAAGGTTATATGAAAGTCCTATGCTTTTAAAGTTTGAGGTTAGAAAAGCGGGAATATGAAAATTGTCATTTAGATTATTACAGCAGCGGGAAAAATTATCTTTTTATAATCTCATAGAAAATCAGAACTTCTACGCGGACGAAGTCGCGGGCGCCCGCTAGTTGTCTATATACATACATATATGTAATCATATCTAAATCTATCTACGCCTAGCTTTTGTAGTAATTTTACAATTTTGTTTTGAACATGTTTGTCTTTAAGACGAATATGTCAGTAGTAAGAAACATATCTACGATTTAAATAAGTATTGACATATTGTTTAATAATAGAAATGGCTAATATATAATAGAGGTACAGTCAAATTAAAATGAGGTCATGTTTGGAGTACTGTTCTCACCATCACCGGATCTGCCAAGTACCAACTCGAGGCTCTAGAGTCGATTGAGAAACGTGCCAGGAGACTAATCGGAGACGATAATTTGGTCAAAATTAAGCTGCAAAGGCTTGAACATCGTCGCAAGGTCGCTTCTTTATCGGTATTTTATCGGATACATTTTGGAGAGTGTGCCCAGGAATTGCACAATTTAATTTCGCCCGCCCCCTTCTTCTATCGGCCATAGGTACATGGTGGATATCCCGCGACTACGTACCAAGGGCTTCGAATCCACTTTCTTTATTCGCACAGCGAAACTGTGGAGCGGTCTGCCGGAGTCTGTGTTTCCTGATAAGTACAGTGTGGGTGTCTTCAAAGCGAGAGTGAACAGGTATCTCCTAGGAAGGCGTGTTCCATCCTAGACCGTGTGATTGCTTACCATCAGGCAAGGCACGTTCAAATGCCAACCTATAGTATGTAAAAAGAAAAAAAAATTGAATTATAAAAATAATGTTTCAGGTGAAATGTGTTTGAAAAGTTTCAGGTAAACTTAGATGGTATCTGAAGCAACTTCCTAAGTAAAGTTATTGTGTTGCGATCAGAATCGGACCTCGTAGTGGGGTAAACAACCAAACATGCACGATTATTGGTAGAGTGGTAAAGCAGAGGTATAAAACAGTTTTTATAAATCCTCTTTTATTTTGTAATATTCACCAAATTGCTATAGAACTAAATAAGGTGATACATTGTTTAAATTTCTACTGTACATGTAATTTAAAAAATAGTTTTTTCTATATATTGATTAGTATTTGATCGAACCTTTCCTTATAGGTATCGTTAATGCAGTCTGTCCGATTGTCAGGAATTTGTTATTAACATTTTAAAATATTTGTTGACGATCTCTATTCTGCGCGATTTTATTAGTCATTTAAGTGTAATTAATTTTTAACATTTTAAAATATAAACTGGCTATAACATGGTGAATGTTTCTTAAGAATAATCATGGCTAAGAGATTACAAAATAAGAAATCAAAATATGTTCATCATCATCATCACAAACCATTAATGGCCTACTGCTGAGACGGGTTACCTCCTCAGAATGAGGAGGGGGTTAGGCCATAGTCATAGCAGACTTCCCGCACCTTTGAGAACTTTAGGGAACTCTCAGGAGGGCAGGTTTCCTCACTTCCCGAGTAAGACACTGATGTCTGAACCACTGGGTTATCACTGCTATACAAAGATAATGTAACTTTTGCCTTACAACGATTGAAAAAAGATTGAACGACAAGCCATGACGTCACACAACGTTTTCGAAGAGACTAAGGTCAGTTTTAGACACGAAAAATTTATCACATTTTTTCTCGTTTTAATATGTTAACACTATAAGCATTGTAAAGGTACCAAAGGTTAAGAACCACTCCAAAACGTAAATGGAAGGCATGATTTGACACATTCGTACAAATGTTTTAGGAAACCGGCATCTGTTATCTAAGAGGCCAATACCGCTAATACGTCATCGACCTAATTGTCACGTTTTCACACAAAATTACTATTTAATTCTATACTTTCAATAATAACCCAAATATATTAAATTCTTTATTTTTTATTGGGAAGTGAAAGGAAGTCAATTTTATTAAAAATCGTGTTGCTATTTGATGAATTTAGTGTTTATTTTTGTAGAATTTTTTACTTTGCTATTTTATATATTACTAGTTCATCCTCGTGATGCTCCGCTCCTATAGGTCTTAGCGTGATGATATATAGCCTTCCTCGATAAATTGGTTACACTGAACGAATTTTTCAAATCTGACCAGAGACCATAAACCCTTAATATGGTTATTATATTAAGTACTAGTCGACTACCGTGACTTCGTCCACGTTAAAGTATATGTTAAATTAAGAATATATGTACAAAAATACAAATAAAGGAGAGAGAGACTCTCGAAAAAAAAAACTGAACAGCGACTGACCATTCTGAACAGATATAAAGATAAATATTAAAGAGAGAAAAAAGAGACAGGATGAGAGAGAATGATAGTATATAAGAGGAAGAAAGACAGAAATACTGTAGACTTCCTCAGTGAAAGAATTTTTAGAATCGGATCAGTAGTAACAAAACGGCCGTGTTCTATTAATTAAAAAAGTGTTTATGGCAACACTGAATCACCTTTGTCACTCACGAAAAGTATAGTTTTCTATTAGCGAAAGAATTATTAAAATTGGGTTAGTTACGACAAAATGGCCATTTTCTATTTATTAAAAAATGCATATGGCAACACTAAATCACCTTTGTCACTCACGAAAAGTGCATTTTTCTATCTGTGAAAAAAAGTTAAAATCGGATTAGTAGTTCCTGAGAAACCCTTCAATTTACAAAATGGCTACCTTATGGCACTTAAATGGCCATATTTTTTTAAGTAGAGTATTTATGGCAACACCACATAGCCTATGTTACCCGGAAAGGATGTAGCTTCCTATCGGTGAAAGAATTTTCAAAATCGGTTCAGTACTTTTTGAGCCTATTCGCAACAAACAAACAAACATACAAACAATCAAATCTTTCCTCTTTATATAATAGTATAGATAATATTACTATAAATACAGAATTGTAAAAGGTATACAGAAAATTTTGATTTGTCTATTTTATCTTCCTTTTTTAATGCAGCGAATAATTAACAAGTAGGTATATTTTAACAGATGTTAGCAACACCGTTTATAAATCAGTATTCATATAGGTTATTTTATCTTATTGCAAGTAGACAATATACTTATTAACTTTCGTTCCGATTGGATTGATTGAGTCTGCCAAGTGATAGAGTTTATGGTTATAAAATATGTCTTTACCTAAACTTGTTCCTATTACTCAACCTTAAGCCCTAGTCACTGCTCAGCTTCCATCGAGATTACATTTTAATATTGTCGTTTGTTATATATTATAGTATATTTAATATTTATGTACATTTATTATCAGAAACATAATTATTTCTTTGCTTCTTAATGTAATATCTATTTCCTGCAGTCCACAAAATTATCCTTTCAAGCAAGGGCGAAGAGCCTATATGAGCACTTTTTTAATCTAGGATAAGACGTTTGAGTGTTATTGCGTAACAAGCTGCTAAGTATTCTAAGATTCATTTTTTTTAATCGTAAATATGAATTCTTCATTGTATTGATATTAAGTACATATACTCTTCTTATTAATAACAATTGATATAGATTAATATTTAAAAAAAAATATCATTATTTTAATTGCAGTAAGTTTGTTATCATCACAAAGCAATCGTGAGAGAGCACTCTCAGTCGCACCGCAAAAGGAAATGCTTCAATGGACGTGTTAATTTTTAAATTTGTAACCATAATTATGTTGAAGAGGATCTCTAAGAGTTTTTCTGTCTGAGTGTCAATTATTTCATCAGTCGATCTAACGGCGCCGGCGCATCTGATGCTATCGGTATTTACACGTCAGCATTATGGAATAACAGTTTTTTGTTATTCAATGTTAGGGGTTAAGTATGTTACTTGTTTTTGTTGTATCTTCTCGACTAGCCACAATATGGCTCTTAAGGATATTTTTATCTACTATGTGACCTAATCAAAAAATTGATTGATTTTTTGATGTTTTTCGAGTTTCATCTAAAAGATTAAGCAATTTTCAGAAACGTAAATATTTTTTGCTTCTTAATAAATCTAGGTAATATATTTCTATTTCCTGCAGCCCACAAAATGTTATATCCATTCAACCATTGGCACAGTAATGGGAGAGTATATATGTGCTCATTTTGTATCTAATCTAGAACATTAAAAATATAGGTAAGTTGTCAGTAAGGGCAGCTACCTTAACCGTTGTAGCTACAGGATAATGCTGAACTCCAAAAAAAAAATATGTCCCCATACGAAGTAGGATCGATAGGCGTAAAAAAATTTTTACGGACTATTTAAGGTATGAGTACTAGATATGTCAGAAATCACCAAAATCATTTTCATGCATTTTGTTCTGAAAACGATAAATCATCAACTCGTAATATTTTTATTGCCAAACAATCCTATTTCTTACTGTGATTAAAAGATTCTTTTGGACCAACTAAAATTTAAATACAAAAACTACGGTACGACACAACATGTCATATGGAAAATGTTTTTGGCGATTTCCGACATACCTTAAATGGTCCCATAGTGTCTTTTGATCCCCATACGAAGTAGGATCGATTTTTTGCTAACCGTACATTTTCTCAAAAATCTGTGAATGCAGTTCAAAATATTTTAAAAAGTTATGGATGGTCTCCTAGGAACGTTTTCCTGTAACTATAACGGTTAAGGTAGCTGCCCTTACTGACCCGTCTCAAAAATCCATCCTGTATAACTGTCAAGTTTGAGAAACAACGATGACAAGTGCGACTATCTTTTTGGCACCTAACAGAAACTTTGAGCATGATTTTGAAAAAAATATATAACTCGAAGATATAAGAAGGACTGGGGGAAGGGTAAGAGGGGCGATACTGAACCGATAAACAACAACCAAATTATGCTCTCTCACAATTACGAGAGAAACCTAAGCAGTTACTTGGACTTGTGAACAACGACGCTTGTGGTTTAAAATCTCAAAATTTTAGCTTTAAATGATTTTGCTATTTTAATATACTTGTGAAAAGAATATGAAACTGAAATTTTCACTATAATCTATGTCTACTTCTAGTTTAAGTTGGTCATGACACAGACAGCATGTGCATTAGCAGCTCTGTAATCAGTGCACCGACGCCTCTAATCATACTCACTGCCGCTTGTTCTCGTGGTTGCTACTAAAATTGTTTTTACATTTACTTACTACATTTTCGGAACAAAAAAAAATACTTTATAATAACCAATCATTGATATTACTTACTTAAAATCTCACTTAGAATCTGTTAAAAATTTTAAAACAGTGATAATCAAATAAAACTTATTTTTTTGTTGTTAATGTTATCTTTTATTTTATCTTTTTAGTAGATCCAAAAATTTCAATTCAACTTGAAAATGTTTACAAAAAATAAATATTGAATGCCTTTTATTTAACAGCGTAGCGTGTATTGTTACAAAAACTCTTTTATTAATTGAAATGCTACATTACGTCAGGCGCAGGACAGAATAGGGGCACTACTCGCCGCTTTACAAATATAAAACAATCATTTGGACCCATAGACGGCTCAAAGCGAAGTGTGTAACGCAACTTGATAACGTGTGTCTTAAGTTATGAGAGTTTTATGACATTAGTAGTTTTGCAAATCTTATAGAATGTTACAAATGGAAAAATTAGACATAGTATAAAACAAAATCGCTTCCCGCTGTCTGTCTGTATCTCTCTATGTATGCTTAGATCTTTAAAATTAAGCAACGCATTTTGATGCGGTTTTTTTAATAGATAAAGTGATTCAAGAGGAAGGTTTATACGTATAATACATACATAATATAGTAGAGAAAAACTGATAATTTTAGAGGTTTCTAATGCGATGTCGTTCGTGTCTAACGCACTTTTTTGCGTTTACATTGCAAACGCTGGCTGAACCCTACGAGATAGATCAAAATAATGTACTACAGTATTGTACACCTTAAAAAGGTCTACAAAAAAGTTCGCGATGGTATATGTCTATCTCTTAGGAATAACCCACAATAACCATTTTTATCCTGTCCTTTTTTCGAGAAATAATGGGTTATTTACGAAGCGATTTTAAATAATACAGCATTAATCCTTATCCAATTAGGTACCTTAAATACATTGTGCATTTAATATAGATCAATATGGCCCTTAACAGCATGAAATTTAAATGAATATTTTTGAAGATATTACAGATTTAAAATGCAGGGACATAGCGGCTAAATACACGTGGTAAATTGCGCCCGAGCGAAGCCGGGACGGGTCGACTAGTTAAAGTTATAAATTAGTGTTGCAGGTACCTTTTATATTATGTCAAGTGTACCGACGTGTCGACTATATATAACCTTTAGAGCGATAGATTAGTCTCAGTCTCTGGTGTTTTCGCGCAGTGTACATGGAAGTTAGTGCTAGTGTCGTGGTTAAGGTCACCCTTCTTGAGGCTCACGTCAGTTTACTTTATTATTTATTATAGTTACCGAGGTGGAGGTGAGAGTTAATATATTATGAAAAAGCTCCTCAGTCTCAAGCCCCAGGTACTATTTGGGAGATATACATTTTCAAAAATCTACAAATGAATGTCAAACAATTAAGATCCAAGGGTTTCTGTGGTGGAGTCTACCCTCTCGTAGCTCGTAGCTCGGGTCGTAGACAGGCTCGCGCCTCGTCATGGCGGCGCTTTTCATTCCACATCTCAAACGTTTGGATCCTCCCCCACAATGGCCGAAGCACAAAGACTCACGTTTGCCGCCTCGTTATAAAGTCGTACAAACAATGCCGCGGTATCGCTTTCGGTGTGAATCAATCGAATCAAATTAACAATGGACATATTGACAACCGATATACTTTGACCCCTCCACACGTACATGTAGGAACAATAGCTGGGTCTTTAGTACTGGCAATTATGGGGCAATATGGTAAATAAGTAAATATAGGCGTGCCATTCAACATCACGAACTCTAGTCGCTTTGGAAGTGAAACTTTTGTCTCAGCTTCATATTATAAAAGTTTTTCTAATCATTATTTTTAATTACATTAGCTTTGAAGGTTTTTAGACAACATTATTATTTAAAATCATTTCACAATTTGTTTAACATCTATTAGATACAATGAATTTTATTCTTTTGCTTTCTACTTAAATCTGTAGTTGTTCTACTTTATCTGTAAAGTTTTAACTTAATTAAAACATCTTAAGACTCTTATATTTCGCATGTGCTGTTTACTTTTAATTATTATTGGTTCTAAAACAAGAATTTTATATAGAATATGGAGCTATGGAGAGGATACAGAATACAGTTTGAATTTTATTAGATGTGAATAGTTCAATCCACCACGGGTCGTTTACTATTTTTACAGGTAATAAGCGATACTTCGTCAATTGTACTAGACCATATAGTATAATAGAACTAAACTGTACTTTGAACCTACTAGGGCTTGCAATACATGTTCCTGAAATTCCCAAAATAGAAACTAATCAAAATAATATTACCAAGTATACCGGGATGCTATTTAACATTAACGGTACTGGCTGCACCAGGTATTTTCGGGAGCAACCTACTAGCAAAGAAAGCAATAGCCGTTCTCAAAAACAGAGCTCTTTGCATCTTACTTTTCTGTTGCCATTATAGTGCGCAGATGATACATCTACTCCTTAAAAGGAATCAAAAGGTTACCTTGCTATAATCCGATTCTAGCATCCGATTATAGCAAGGTAACCTTTTGATTCCTTTTAAATCATGAATTTCCGCAAAGTAACGCCTGATTCAATTCAATATCTGCTCCTTAAAAAACATCTTAGTACAATACATGTAATTCAATATGGCATCACGTGATGTGAGACAAAATTTTGATTAGCAACTTTCTTTACCTATTGTAAGACTTTCGATACATACACTTACATAAACAGGTAGAAACACAAAACAACAAATTTATTCACCCCTCATTGAAGGCCGCGTAGCGATGTGGAGCGCTGGCACATACCTAATAAACATTACCGCACAAACAGCGCGCCCGAGGCAGCAGCGTTGGCGCCCAATTTGCATTCTGCCTACTCGTCTACCACAGAGTACATACAAAACCTACTAAAAACTACTTTCTTGATGTCGTTCGTTGTCTATCCATTGATGCGCACCAAAATGGCAACGGCTACATTCAGTCAGTCGCATAACAAAAACTGCCATGGCCGTGAATTTCATCATCATCATCGTCTCCGTTTAACGGCCCACTGTTAATCCGGGTCTCCTCCTCAGAATGTAAGCAGACTTCACACACCTTTGAGAACATGGAGAACTCTCAGGAGTGCAAGTTTCCTCACGATGTTTTCCATCACCGTTAAAGCGAGTGATATTAAATTGCTTAAAACACACCAAATACAGAAAAGGCAGAGATGTGTGCTCAGGATAAAACTCGGACCCGAATACCTAAACATCATCATCTAAACCACTGGATTATCACTGCTTGGCCGTGAATTTACAAAGTGTTCACTACTTTGAAAGTAAGTATAGGTACTTAATCTATTAATAAAAGTATTAACTAGCATATCTAGAAAATCGTAAATAGATAAGATCTTTAATGCACACAATATTGCTTGCACGCCTTTTGAACAGAGGTTGTCTTATTGCTAAAGCAATCTCTTCCAGGCTTTTAAACATAGGAATTGATGTACACATATGGGCTAGTGTTAAAGATTAAAATTAATCAAATATATTTGGTAAAATAGATAATTACATATTTAAAATACATGAAATAGCATAAAATTAATTTATTAATTAAGAACTTCCAAAGACTGAGAGAATAAATGATGAGAAATTAAAAAAAAAATTCAGAATTAGAGTTTTCGGGCAGAATAAGTGTTATTTACCTACATAATATTTACGACTACATACTAGGTATAAATACTAAAATAAGAAAAGATATATTCTCAAAAGTGTAAATTGGGCTTAGGTTAGCCTTGTGTTAGGTTAGCCTTATGTTACCCTAACCTTAGGTTAAAACAGCAAACACTCGCCCCCACTGCCCAGAGTGGAGGCGCAAGTCCAAGGTACTGCTTGGGTTCCTGTCAGCATAATAGCGATAGTAAGCGATCGTAACGTTTAGTTATCTCCTGACCGTTTGCGCCCGTAGCTTTCAAGATAGGCCATCCATTGTGCACATACGATGCTTATAAAAGATTGTATATTCCAACTATATCTCTGTGCTCTTCTAATTTCTGACATATATATTTTTAATTAGCTTAAGATAATGATCATAATTTTAAAATATTTAATTATCTGATATAGAAATTTCATTTTAGACGGTGAAACAAGGATCGGGGATTGCTATTAGGGATAATAAAATGTTGTACCTTGAACTAAATTTATATCAAAAATCATTACAAAAATCCTCTATACAATGAAAAATAATAAATATTTTTTGAATTAAAAGTCTGCTTAATTTGAACAAATAACCGATATCCAGGATACTCTGTGGCATTCTCCACTTGAACACTAACCTAATACGACGTATGTCAGTTACTCAGGGTACGTGCTGGGAAATTGCTCTTGTGTGTAAGGGTTGCCGCTTGATTTTCCATTCGCTTCGTGCTGAATACTACTCAGTTGTAATGCTCTCCCGTCTACTAACATTATCGACAGCTATAAAGATTATTGTAGTTTAGATACACAAAGGATGTTCAAAGCTACACTTCATTGAAAAGGAATATAATTTCTCTTTTTTGACAAGTAAGACATCACATCTTTTTTATTTATTCAAAATAGCCCTCCTACTCCCAATATTAGAATACTATCCTTCAGAATTATAGAAAGTAATTGTTTATTATTCTCACAAAATAGTGTAGCTTGTCTATGTGTAACTTATTAGCAATATTTTCGATATCATTATTTATTGTCGAGTAGTGGAGGCGAGCGTTATAACGTGGCTCTCCACCGACGTCGTAAGCCCCATGCACTGTCCAGCTTCGTGTCTAAAGTAAACATGAAGGTATATCTATTGCTGTACCTACATTACAAACTAACGTTGTTAAGGAGGCATAGAAAATTGAACTATGTCAAAATTTGTACATAGTAGTTTCGTGGCAATCCTTTTTCTTTCTCCGAATACACATATTTAATATGGAAAACACTTAAGGGCCCAGGGGTCACGTCGAAGTACTCACTAAAAGAATGTAAAAGCAAACACAGCAGACAAACAAGCGAGGAAACAAATAAGCTCATCTCGAGACCGCTTGAAATAAACTTGGCAGTTCAATACCTACTTGAAGTATTATAAGTAGTAGATTATGTTTTAAAGTATATTTAATAAACTACTTCTTGTCCTTATTAAAACTTGTGGTAGCCTAGTGGTCGAAATTCGACCATAATTAATTTAAATTACTACAACAATAAACAAAAGAGTCCAATATGTAGGTAGGTATAACACGCCCTTATCCTTTTCTTTTTGAACTTTCCCCGTGAGGGGACGGGTTAGAATACTATTCCCATAAAGATCTCCGATTATCTTTTAGCTAATATATTTGGTGTATAAAACTTAAAGATTATTTTGATCTATAGGAGTAAGAATTATTTCTTTTTTTTAATGACTTATATGCCAAAAGACGACAAACAAGAAGATTTAGAAGACGATAAGTGGCGAAGTCGTGACTTCACGTTATACCCGTGAAGGACAGGTTAGAATACTATTCTCCTTGCAGCTGGGAGAACTCGTAACGATGGTGGCCACTTACCATCAGGTGGACCATTTGCTCGTTTGCACCTTATCTACCTTGAAAAAAAGAACTTAGGCTTACTGATAGATTCCTGATAGCTATGTAAGTAATTCAGTCAATCAATCATAGTAATAATTTCTATAAAAATCGAATAATATCTTATCTTTATTTATTGTTTACAATCCAGTGGATGGTCGCGCGGGTATCAAGCCTGTTTGCGATGAGATGTAACCCGAGACAGCTCCTGCATTGTTGTTAGTGCTCTTATACGCACTCCCCACGTTAAGAGATTTTAGGACAACGTACTAATATTCCCTTCAACTATGAAAGTTTCACAAAAGCCAAAATAGGCTGGTCCGATGTGGATTTAATTGAAGACATGTAGGTATACGGATTGTTGGAACATTTTTGTATTTAAAAAACCGTACCTCGAAAACGTATACGCCTTAAAACAATATGGATAATAAGACGCATAAAAATTTTACTACCTATTCATCATCCATTTTGTGCAATATTCAATACATTAAAATAACAATTGCAATAAGTAATCATTTTTATTTCTTTCTAATACTTAATCAAAGTTAACTTAATAGACTCAGCTATAAATAGTTCAATCCACGATGGCTGGCCTACTATTTTGACAGTTAGAGGTGACAATGAGACTTTGTGGATTGAACCATATTATATACCTACCAGTAAATATTGTTTTAAATTTAATCTGTGATGTGTGTTTATAATCTGTGTGTCTAAAAATTATTATTATTAAAGATGCCACGAATATTCGGTATTTGGCCTATTTAGCCATTTTTTCACTATTCGATATTCGGCCACTTTTTGAGGACTATTCGGTCGAATACCGAATAGTCCTTAATCGTAAATCATATCAATACGACTCATCGTCATTACACGTAGGTACTTTAGTAAAACACACACGTTATTCGGTATATATTCGTTATTCGGCCAAATCACTATTCGTAACATCTCTAATTATTATGCAGAAATAAATAGACAAAATGGTCAATATTTAAAATGCCATACTTATAATATAACTAACTGACCCGACAGACGTTGTCCTGTCTTAACTATTGCTGAAATGACTGACAGTTATGTCATTAACGTTACATTCGAAAAGTTCATGGCCGTTAAGTTTTCTTAAATTCTCTATTTTTTTAAACCAACTTTTTGAATTTTTCTTACATAAGAACCTTCTCCTGACATTAACAAACACAACAAAAAAAGAATTAGCGAAATCGGTCCAGCCGTTGACGCGTGATGCCGTGACCAAGGGAAATAGGGATTCATTTTTATATATAAGAGAAGATATAAACAAAATAGTTTTTTTTTTAATTCAAAAGTGTCCTGACCACTGATGAACATGCGTGCCTTAGTCCCGCTGAAGTACTCGTAGGCTCGTCTGTATGGAAGTTGTTTGTCGTCGTCTCGATGCGTATTTATTTACACATGTACCCCGATGTGTTTCTAATGAGCTCCTCTGTTCTCCACGATAAATAAATGCGCTGTTATATCAACTACCAGTCTTTGTGCTTTGCGTTCACCGTCCGTAATTACGTTCGAGTCGGAATCTTCAAATATTTGCCCAAAACTTTCTTCCATTAATGAACTACCGATTATCTACAGTTTTTTGAACTTTTACATAAAGTTTTAGTTGGTTTATCATAACCTAATTATGTCTGTAAAAATATAAAGTATCAAATAATATTATACTTAATAGGGGTTAAAGGTTAGGGGTAGTAGGATTATCGCCTTTTAGTTGTTTTTTTTATTCAGCTTGGACAAGAAAGATGGATACTTCGAAAAATCGAGTGATTTTTGAATACGAATTCCGGCACGGAACTAACGCGGCAAAAACAGCTTGCAATATCAATGTTGCTTTTGGAGAGGGGACTGCTGAGGGAAACGCATCGTGCGATTTTAATATAAACGCTTTCGTGATCGAAACTTTGATTTGAAGAACGAACCACGTCGAAGACCTAACCTAATGAGTGAGAGAGATGTATAGATTGTTTTGAACCTATATATGACATAGAATGAGAGAGGTATGATACCCATTACTGTACAGAATACGTATACACATACAAAGTAGACGGAGCCGAGCAGTGCCTGGGCAGTGAGACCCAGGAGCAGGTTTAAAGAGCTCTTTTATAATATATTAACTCAAACTTCAACCAATCGACCTTGTCTACAATAGATAATAAAGTAAACTTATGTGGACCTCAAGAAGGGTGACTTTAACCACGACACTATAATACTAACTTCCATGTACACTACACGACTACACCACAGACTGACTAATCTATCGCACTAAAGACATAATATTTAAAACGAATGGTAATTTATGAACGGTGTTACTAACTTATAGAAGTGAGCGAGAGCAGATGATTAAGAAAAAGCATCGGTGTCTGAGCTTTCGTATTATTTTCGTCCCTTTCTAATAAATGGATATTGATAAGTTTTTCTTTACCTTTCTTTCCGTTAGTTTAAGTTTAGTATATAAAATTCAATTTATTAAACACTTTTTTTTACTCTATCATTGTTTTTCAACACAACGACGATAAAAATGAATCCCTATATCCCTTGGTCACGGCATCACGCGTAAACGGCCGGACCGATTTCGCTAATTCTTTTTTTATTGTGTTTGTTATTGTCAGGAGAAAGTTATTATGTAAGAAATAATTAAGAAAATTATGCGCAATATTAGAAAATTTAAGAAAACTTAACGGCCATATTAATTTTTCTAATGTAATCTTTTAATGTAAGTAATTTTGACAGCCTATTAGAAATTCAATATTCTTAGTTAAGGACATGACAACATATGTCGAGTCAGCTAGTTCTATTTAAGTATATAATAAGGATTTTTTTCGTAAGAGTTTGTGGAATTTCAAGAAATCCAACAACAATATTGGTAATACAAATATTGACCATATTCTATATGAATAGAAATGGTTTTGTGATTTGATTTTATTCTGTCAGTAAACATTGAAATCATTTGGAATGTTAATGTTGTTTTTGTTACCTTTTGAAGTGGTTTGGGAAAGCGATTTAATGTTCAAAACTAAAATGTTTGAACATCAGAACTGTATATTTTGCATTGAGTTTTTTTCACATTCAATCCTAAATTCATTATGTTTTAACTGATCTTTTGTAACAAAACTTAATCGTAATTAAAGATTTAGGTTTGAAAAATCTGTTATTTAACGAGGAATCCATTTAAACGTTTTTAATTTTTATAATAATTACTTACTGGTCAAACATATTTTTTTTCATAACTTTTCAACATATTTTGCTATTTTTATATATAACTAACTCCCAAAGACTTAAACAGGCACACAGCTTGACATGCACTTTTAACTTAAACGCAAACTTTCAATCACGGTAAAATATAGCCTATTTGCTTTCCAAAGCTCTAATCTATCTCTGTACAAATTTTCATCAAGATCGGACAATCAGATACAGTTACTTTTGTATTTTTAATATTATTTGGGCTTGGAAAGTTGTGATTAAGGCACTTGTATTAAGTTTTTCCTTTTTTTATAGAATAGAAAAGTAAAAGGCAGCCACAGTCACTCTTTGATATTGTCCTGGACTCTAGGGATATATTTTAGAAAATCGCAATGTACGTATGTTTTGCAATTTTGAATATTATTTAAAACATCAAAAGTTCAAGTCATCCCATCAAACGTAGGTATATTAATCCGTGGACAGTCGAGTTTGTGCCATTGTGCCAGGGAGCCCAGAGTCAACACTCGACACTTCTCCGAAGGATTGCGTCTAGCTTTCAAAACTTCACACTCACAATGGCTGTGTTTACATTGCTCATACATGAAAAAATATGAGACAAGGCTTTTATTGTATAAATAAACTATATACGTATTCAGTTTAAATATATTATTTTATATTACAGCCAAACCACTTTTAAAATTATAATAAATTTATTACTTTAAAATGATTAAAAGTAGATTTTTGAATCTTTGAACTTTTAGGTCATAATAATGTAAGTTCATCAGTGAATCTTCAAAGTGACCACTAGAAGTAAATACAGTCTTAGAATAACATTAAAAGTACTACCTCTGAATATAGATTTATCAACGGTGTTGCTAACTCGGCCATCTTGCGGACCCATTCGTCCCGAATGGCGCAATTATTAAACCTAGAATGACCACTCCATTGAACTTTACATTTACCAATCACTAATGCTCTTACTGCTCAAGATGTGATAGTATACATGTACGGTAAGATTATATCATGGGTTTGAAAAGAGATGCCTGAGGCCAACTCTTAAGGTGTATCGCCATGTTACTAGTACAGTAGACAGTAGTGTTCACTCCGGATATCTACTGTTACACACACACTCATAATAATTATTCGACTCTGCCCTCCTACTTCAAAATATAAATCACGATTTTAAACTACCTTCACAACTATGTAATCGCGTACTTGATTTTTTTCGAATATTACACTACTCGCAATGAAAACTAAATAACTGTCAGGATGATTATACGCAAAAAAACTTTAACGTGACTTGTGGTCTTGTAGGCCGAGTTCTTTATCCCACTTCTGATGTCATCTACATGGGACCGATATTGCACAGTAACGGCCATACTCATCGCCAGGTGAGCTCCGTTTGACAACTGACTCAAGTCTATCAGATCAGTGGTTATACGCAGTTTTAGAATAACATAAAAAGTACTACCCCCGAATATAGATTTATCAACGGCGTTGATAACTCTTTTAAAAAAAATCAGTGTAGATAAATTCCACACAGACTATGAAGAGGTTTAGAACATTCATGTAGTATCGTTTTCGTTTAATTGTGAACCAAAGCTAACTACTATCCACTTTGTCCGACGAGTATTGTATACCTACGATACATTACAGTTAGGTACATAAATACAGTTTGTGTTCTTAATTTTAAGGTGGATATAAAATAATATTTACAAAGTACATCATAAGTGATGAGTAACCGCAGTTTTTATCGATATTGTAATAAAACAAATAAAGCGCGTGCTCGCCGATAGCCGTATAAAACGTTTAGTCGTGGTTTAACCAAACATTGTCATGGAAACCTCTCGCGTCCTTTTCAAAATACACCGGCCTGTGTGCACGGTGGTCCGTATTATGAATATCTATAGATTAATAAATATAACACTATGTTTATTCGGTAAAAAATGACACGATGAAATTTTATATCATGTCCACAAGTTTAATTGCTTAGAGGTTATTTTGAGGATCATAACAAATGATTATATTATTGATTGTTGGTTAATTTGAGTACCTACTTGTCCGAATCTTCCATAATGGAACTTACCTTCCGGAGCAGTTTCACCAAGCTTTAGTATAGTATCATACTAAAAAACAACATTGGTAGCTTTTAGTAGAATCCACATTTAACAGATAAGTTCAGGATCAAAATTCAGATTGTTGCTCTCAATTGGCTAATGGGTTATTGAGGTAAATTCCAGATGTTAATTACTATTAAATTTAAATTTTTAAATTAAACTGAATGATACTCTAATTTAATACAGTCACCGAGTATCCCATAGTATATCGATTAAGAAGTATCGATATTAACTTGTATAAGTCGATCGTTTTATATTAAATTACACTTGACAAATATTCATAAAATGTCCTTGTTACTCGATTCTATACGATATTCGATATCGAAAGAAAGGTATCGAGATATTCTTTACTCATCCTAAGCAATATGTGTTATCGTGGTTACAAGATTGTAATAATTGTCAATAAATTAATGTTGTCTCGAAGTTCTCAAATTAGAAATAAGCTTATAATCATCAAACGGCTGAAATTTTCACAAATTATAGTTCAGAACCATCTCGATTAAATTACCTTAACTACTCAAACAACCTCAAACAAATATAACTTCATATATAAGACACGCAGATACACACGTTAAACTTATAACACCCCGTCTGTATAGCGTCGAGGACCAAAAAGAAGAACAGACTAACAGACACACTACTTCAAAATACTTTTTTTTGACGTAATTAATTACATACTGTATTACATAATTAATCTTATACCATATTTATAAATTAATATCTCTCTTCCACGACTAAATCTACTTACTTAACCGAACTTGATGAAACTATGCTCGCTGTGTGTATTTAGATCCACCTCAAGAGTTCTTATTTATGATTTTCATAGAATGAGAGAAGAATGATACCCATTTCTGTACAGCAATACGTAGGCATACAATTTAGACGGAGCCTAGCAGCGCCTGGGGCTTAAGACCCAGGAGCAGGTTTAAAGAGCTCTTTCATAATATATTACTCTCCACCACTCGACCTCGCTAATGACAAAAGATAACAAACTAAACTGATAGGCTTAGGTTAGATACACTGCGCGAAAACACCAGAGAGACTGACTCTAATCTATCGCACTAAAGGTTATATATTGTCTACATGTCGGTATACTTGACATTAGGTATATAAAACGATTTACCCGCTAATACCACTTTATAAACGATGTTACTAACATGATCAACATTTTTTATTGTAAATTTTAACTTGATTCTTAATAACTAAGATATACCATCTACATCCATAGTCGGTTAGGCAGTTAGGTAGAGATACCAAACAAAACTTTCTCCCAATCTCCCTCGCAATCAGCATCTGTTTCCTTGTCCCACAATTAAATGTGCACGGACGAGCGGCTCTCAATGCCCGAGCATTTGATTCATTCATACGAGTACATTATGGGAACGTTTATGTTCGCCTCGCTGTTTCATCCGGAATCGTTCGATCGAAAACTGCTCAGGACATTTTTGCTCTTAATTGATATACTAGTTACCCGCCCTCACTACGTTTCAATATTAATAAAACCGCTACGGGCACAGCACTTAAATTAATTGGCTGTCTTTGTTACTGAAAATAGATTTGGAAACATTTTCCAATGCCAAGAAAAATCCGAAGAATATTGAAGAAGAAAACCATTTCAGTGATCTGCTAAATAATTTTTTAGTTATACCTACGTAAAAAATATTCTACGGTCTTCGGGTTTTCAATCAAATTGATCTCTCTTTCTTTGTAAACAAAACAGATAACATTTAAAAATTTAACCTCTTTAAAATTCTTACTAGAATATATTATATAATATCGATTAGGTACATACCTCAAATCTATATGTATAAAACACTAGCGGCCCATCCCGGCTTCGCGCGGGTGGAATATTATTTTTAAAAATATATTGGCCCTCCTCCCGCATTTCGGTGCTCTCTTGCCGCTTTACTCGCTGCGCTGCGTCGCTATACTGGCCCGTCGCGTCGTCGTGTATTTTTTGTTTATATTGATATTTTTAATTTGTTATATCTTTTCAATGGAAAGTCCGATTTTAATAATTCAAAAAGTAATTTACAGCTATTGAAATAGTCTTGAATACGAAATAATTTATTTGGATAAGGATTAATACAAAGTTATAGAAAACATGGTCTGATTTTGATAGGCATTTTTATCAACTTTTAAAATGTAAAAAAGTAGTTATAGTGACGTAACTATAATAGTTGAACATATGGTCTCGCGGACTTTTTTGTAGATATTGATTCGTTCTATAATATTGTAGAACATTTTTTTGTTCTATCATCAATACTTTTTGCAGCGCATGCGATGAAAGATATTTTATGGCAAATTTTTTGGCACCTTGGGTTGGTTTTCGTGAGATTTCCTAAGGATCTCTAATTTTTTCTTGTAATAAATATAGCCTATGTTACTCAGGGATAATGTAGCTTTCTAATGGTGAAAGAATTTTTGAAATCGGTCCAGTAGTTTTTATGTTTATTCGTTACATACAAAAATACAAAAATACAAAAATACAAAAATACAAATCTTTCCTCTTTATTATATTAGTATAGATAAAACTAGAGCTTTGCAAATGATATAGGCTAGCTACCTCTTATCTCAAAAAAAGGCTTTAAATTATATACCTACATACCCATATAATAGTTGAAAATTAAACACAAATAAATACATGAGATAAAATTCATCCCAATGATGCCGGGATGTGTTGATATGAAGCATTTGCTTGTGCATTTTACTACAGAAACTAATAATCAGATAAAAAACTCTTTATAACAGTAGAATAGATAGAAATAAAAACGATCTTTAATTAGAGTTCTAGAAAAACAAACATCTTTAAAAAATGAGCATTCTTGAAATATTAAAATAAAGTTAAATTGCTATTCAAGATCTTAAAATTAAATTATCACAATAACTGGCAACATACATCAAAGAGATTTTTTGGCATAAACAGTCTTAAATAAATTCGATCTCTACTTTCTGTTCAAGTAGGTAAACTTACATTAAAGTCAATCGTGCATTTGGCCGAAAATACAGCAAACATTCTGAAATACGTTTCAATTTGTAATACTTTTGTTATATTTTCTATGTAATCTATACTAATATATAAAGCTGAAGAGTTTGTTTGCTTTAACGCCCTAATCTCAGGATCTACTGGACCGATTTAAAATTTTTTTTCTGTGTTAGATAGCCCATTTATCGAGGAAGGCTATAGGCTATATGTCATCACGCTAAGACCAATAGGAGCGGAGCTACACGAGCACGAAATCGCAAAGGTCGGCTAGTATTTTCTATGGTACCTACACAGATTATTTATATCGATCTCTTTTTTAGTCATATTGTTGGACATAGAATAGGAATAGATCTCTTCCTGTTTACCTACCTAGGTAATAAATATTATAATAATTATGTCGCTGATTCTCTGACACCAATGGCAATCCATCATTAATCACTATATTCTTCACCTACTTAACTCACAAGGTAAAAAGTGATTATTTATTTCTTTATTTTATTTATTGTACACCATATATAAATAATACAATAAAATAAAAACTAAATATAATGTGAAGTACAACGGACGGTCTTATGATTAGTTAGCCATCTCTTCCCGAAAACCCTGTCTTGGGATGAGCGGAAGTTGGAATAAAGAAGGTGGTGTAGCTTCAATATACTGATACTAATAAGTTACAACCGAATACATACACACATACACATTAATATTATATAATACTAGGGGCCCGTCCCGCCTTCGCACGGGTGGATAATTTTTTTTTAACATTTTGGCTCCCGCATTTCGGTGCCCACTCTCGTGTCGCGTTACTCGCTGCGCTGCGAGGCACTCCACACCGCGCCGGTGGCCCGTCTGGGATTATTTTTTATTTATCTTGATATTTTTATTTCGTAATATCTTTTGACTGCAATGTCCAATTTCAATAATTCAAAAAGTAATTAACAGATATTGAAACAGTCTTCATTACGAAATAATTTATTTGGATAAGAATTAATACAAAGTTATGGAAAACATGGTCTGATTTTGATAGGCATTTTTATCAACTTTTAAAATGTAAAAAAGTAGTTATAGTGACTTAACTACAATAGTTGGACATATGGTCTCGCGGAGTTTTTTGTAGATATTGATACGTTCTATAATATTGTAAAACATTTTTTTGTTCTATCATCAATACTGTTCGCAGCGCATGCGATGAAAGATATTTTATGGCTAATTTTTTTGCACCTTGTGTTGGTTTTAGTGAGAATTACTGGGGATCTCTAATTTTTTCTTGTAATAAATATAGCCTATGTTACTCAGGGATAATGTAGCTTTCTAATGGTGAAAGAATTTTTGAAATCGATCCAGTAGTTTTTATATTTATTCGTTACATACAAAAATACAAAAATACAAATCTTTCCTCTTTATAATATTAGTATAGATGAATACATACAATTATAATAAAGTAATAAATATTCTAAGGTTACCTATAATAAACTACATAAACAATACATAAATATAATAAGTAAATATTAATTGATAATGAATAATATCATCTAATTATTAAGATAGTGATCTTTCACTGAATTTTTAAATATTTAAGTTTTTTCTGATTCTCTAATATTAAGAGGTAAATCGTCATCATTTATTTTGGGAAAAAGTTATAATTCTTACTTAAAGATTAGAAAATTGAATTTTACA
This sequence comes from Limenitis camilla, assembly GCA_905147385.1. Lineage (NCBI taxonomy): Eukaryota > Metazoa > Arthropoda > Insecta > Lepidoptera > Nymphalidae > Limenitis > Limenitis camilla. Next base: position 10,322,727 of record LR990240.1, read on the forward strand.
TACAATTTCCAAATTATTTAAGAGATGGTTAAAAAATCATGAAATAAAGTCATAATTAACAATGTTTGTACTCGAGTTTGGTTATATAAATGAAGGAAATAAGGTTTCTAACCATATGCCCGTATCGTTTGCTCCTGTTCCCTGAATCCTCAGCTGAAGTGCGAATCTGCGGGCGGTCGCCACTCCACGCCTCTTCACTCCTGTTTGTTTTGCTGGTGTTTGAACTAACTATACAACCGACACTATGCTATATCCCCTTACTCTATTCAAACCCCTCTTTTAACATAATAAGGTTTATAGTAGCATGGTGCTAAGTGATGGGTAGAAGCGCGACTTGCTGTACCTTCCCTGTTTTCTCGAGTGTTGACCGGCAATATTGCGCAATGGCGCTTTTAATATTCCTTTTGTTAGATATTAAGTTACTTTTGGGATTGAGAAAACACTCATGACTATGATATATTGTATTATATTAGAGTTTAAAATAGGTAGGTATATAATAAAGCCATTAGGAGCAGTTTCGATTACCTATTCATTATTATGAAAAATCTTATCAAGTTTTATACCTATGTATAAAAAAGTATTAGGTAAATCAATATCATTAAATTCGTTAATAACTTTTGGATATATCTCTGTTGATTTTTCTATTTTGTCTATAATCACATAAAAGTGCCATAGTTAGGTACTTAAGTTGAAATATTAGACCGATTATAACTACAGTTTTTAATCAGAAAAGAAAATATAAATTAAACATTGGAAATCTTACTTTGTTGCATTTTACATCCTTGAATAAAAACAAAATTAATTAGATGCTTACATACCAACCCACTATTTTAAGTCTTAAGTCTTATACCTAAACTAGCTCCGCTCGTATGGGTCGTAGCGAGATGTTAAATAGGCTAAGTTACTCCTTGTTACGTCACTTATCTGCCAATGAAAGTCCCGTCGATTTCGGAGAATAGCCGGAACAAACAGACAGACAGAAAGACAAAAATTGTAAAAAAATGTTGTTTAGGTAAGTGTACCGTGTATACTCCCATATGCACTTAGTAAAAAGCGATTATTTTAATATTACAAACAGACACTCCAATTTTATTTATCTGTAGGTATGGATGTTGCATATTCTCCATACTAATTATATATTCACAACAAAAATTAATATTTATGTTGTGAATACTCCAATAACTGAATTAGTATTAATTTATTGAACGATTTACAATTGAGTCAACAGAAAACATCTTTCAATTTAAAGCTACTAAAAGTTTAATGTTACGAATCCATTATGCTGATTCAAATCAAAGAAACGAAATAAAAATAGTTCGTTAGTAATTCAACAAAGCTACAATGTCAATCATCGAGGCGATGCCGATGATTTGTTATAAAAATATTGGGGGGTGAGCCCGCGGCGCGGCGCCATTCAGAATGCTCAGCGATTCCGTCGCATTAACACCTATTACCGCGCACTCTTTGTCCCGCGCACTTCACGCAAAATACTACACTTTCCTTTTTACTGTTTATTGTTATCGTTTGTTTCGGAGCGCAAACCGTTCGGCGACAATGCGCCAGTCGGTGCGGCTGGATGGACGCTTTCAAGAGTCGAAAAGCGGTAATTTGCTTCATTCACTCATTGTTCCGCTAAAAGTCGCCCTTTGTCGACACTTGGCAGAATTGGGAGCGTTTAGATTCGGGCAATTCGCGAAGTGGACGTTTTACACACCATGACCTCCCACCTCACCCTCACGGCCTTTCCCGGTCACTGCAATAGCTAATGGACACTTTTAAGCCTCCATTTTGTTTTACAAAGATCATAAATTTTTGATTGCTTCAGATTTATATTTTTTCTCAAAAAAATAGACGAACGTTCATATGTAGACTAAGCACATACAGAAAAGTAAGTAGAAAACATTAGAATACGTTGAGAATATAAAGGATTTGTTATATTGTTAAAAACCGGAAGAATTAAGGTTCTGACAACACTGACCACGTGCCCTTTGGGATTTCCATTACGCTTTTATGTTAAAATGTTTACAGTTTTTGAGTAAGTTGTTTATTTCTCAGCCTCTCCATGATTGAATTGAGCAGAAATTTGTTGCATCATTTTGATACTAACGAACTAATCTGATGGTGGAATCAGGAGGTAGGAACTGGAAGTACTTAATGGCAAATATTCGGACATTCGAATTTGAATTGATAGGTTTTTTAAATATCTGTATTATTTAAAATTAAACACAATATTCCCTATATAGTTATAATAATTCAACGTAATTTTTTTAATCCCATCCATATTTGCAAAGTATTTCATAATTTTGGCTTATTATAAAGCTGAGCTAAACCCACAGTATCTACAGCGATAGTATCTGGTAATCCTTACTCCTTCACAATGGAAGAATAGTCAGGAAATGACGAATATCCTCAAGTCGACCTGTTTGGTTCGCAGATTACACAAATGCCATTGTTACACTGATAACCTGATAACATATTGGGTAACAACTATTTTACATTAATATTTATTAAGTATTCATTTAGTTTAGATGGAAAGTTTATAATTTAATAATGATCTTTGAACTTTTACTATTAAATAATCACAAGACTATCATTTCGGAGTCAGTCCTTCATAATGTTTAACTTAACGGCGTTAGTTTGAAATTTTATCTTTATCCGTCTTGTTAACCACTTTATTGTATACTAGCCGACCCGCGCGACTTCGTTCGCGTGTTGCTCCGCTCCTATGGGTCGTAGCGAGATGTTAAATAGCCTAACTTACTCCTTATTACATTAGCTATCTGTCAATAAAAGTTCCGTCAAAATCAGTCCAGCCATTTCAGAGATTAGCCGGAACAAACAGACTATACATCCATATGCACTTAGTAAATAGCGGTTATTTTAATATTACAAACAGACACTACAATTTTATTTATTTGTATGTCTTGCATTGAATATGACTTTAAGAAGAAAATATATAGAAAATTAGTTGAACTGCCAGATCTGGAATCCAACAGTGAGTTCACATAAAAACATGATGTATGAACTTTATTTAGGAACGTCTACTGTTACGGTGATTCTTCGTCAGGATCTTGTTAATCTAGTAGTCTAAATGATTTGTATTTTTTTGCAGAATCCCATACCTATTTGACAACTCCTTTAATCGAAGGATGTCTGTTTAGAGATTGCTATTTCAGCAATAGCACCGCATTACTTTGCATACTCTTTGTATTTAGTTTTAATGTTCTATATTTTCACCTCTATGTTATGTGTGCAATAATGTGCTAATCTATTTATTTTTAAAGAAAACACATCAATAATTTGTTCGACTTCGCACCTATAAAGTTAGGTCAGATAATTATAGGGAATTAGAATCTGAATATAACAACGTATATATTAGGTATATTGGTAGAAAAAAAATTGTGTAAAATACAGTCAGAATAACTCATGAATAGATATAGATTTGTTAAAATATTCAATCGGTTGGAGATATTGGAATCAAATTTAAAAAACTATTTAGAAATTCATAACTAATTAAAAACGAAGACTTTAATAACAAAGATAAATTAAGAAAGCTTAAAAATAAATGAGGATTGTTATGTAAGAAATCATTAACAAGATAAAAGAGGTTTATAAACACTTTCAAGGAAAAACTTAATAAGTATTTGTCCATTGTTTTAAAGATGATTCATTTGGCGCAAATCGGCTTGTTGAAAGCTTTAGCGGCGTGGGAACATGTTTGCTTGTATGTTTATACGAAAATCTTTTGTGTTATTCACGATAATCGGTTTGGAATGGTCGATTTAGCCTTATCAGGTGTTAGGAAAGGATTTTGAAGATATTTTATCTGTTTGTAATCATCTGTATTTACACTACTGAGTAGATGAAATGTATGTCAGGAGGGCTGAGTAACATTATTTTGATATTTATTTAAAATTCAGTCATATTATAAAAATATTGTTTTCAATAGGTAAAGGTTCACACTTACTCTATTAAACTTTGCTATGTTAGTCCATATTCACTGCATGAAAATACTGATCAAATTGGAAAAGAGGTTAGGTACCTTCTTTTTATTCTAAAAAAGCAGACTTGTAATAAAAATTTCAAAACAGTTCAACGGATTTAAATAAAATATTTCGTACAGATAGGTTGTTTATGAGCTGGAATAATAATTTTTATCTTGAAAATCACTTTTCAGAAGTAATCAGGAGAAAAAGTCATTGCATAACAGAAGAAAAAATAAAGAGAAGAAAGATATCGTAAAATGGCATACCTAGTGGCTTAGATTTTTAAAGTAACGCTATGTATATCTTCGTGTGAATCGTGTTCGGATTATATAGAAATGAAGTAAAAACACTACAAATATTAATAACTTCTTAGTTACTTAGGTATCACAATTGTTGATAAAAGAACGAAAGTGGATTGAGGAATTCTAAATTCTGTTGGTCACAATAAACTAATGTACCTACCTACTACCTTACTATGCTAGGTACTTTTCTAGATAACATATTAGTGTTGCTACTGGTAGGTAATTATAACATAATATAGTTACTTAATTCTCAATTTTTGTGGTCATTACAAAGTAGAAAGTTTCAAATTTATATATTACTAGCTGACCCAGCAAACGTATTTTTTGCCATATAAATTTTAAAAAATTGGGTTGGGCCATCCTTATCACTTAGGGGTATAATAAATAGATGTTGACCTATTCTCAGACCTACCTGATATGCACACAAAATTTCATAAAAATCGGTCGAGCCGTTTCGGAGGAGTATGGTAACTAACATTCACACGATAATTTAGCAGAAGATTAATAAATCTGTTATGCAAGAAATGTTTTTTAATGAATGAATTGGAAGTTCTTTTTTTTTCTTAACAATTTTTATATAAGTATCAATTAGTAAATGAGAATATTAAAATTGTATAAAAAGAATGGATAAAACGTAAGATTAATTGACCAACAGCAGAATTAATACCCTAAAGTTTTTAATATTATTATGAAATTTATATTAAAATAAAATTTAAAAAAATATTCTTTCATCTAATAAAAGTTTCTGCGTTCATTGTCAGTTGTGTCCCCATAATTTTTTTTTTGCAATGATAAAAGTCTAGATCCAAGCTTACCAACCTATTTTTTTATAATTTAAATAATTAACATCCACCTGTTTGTTAAAATAGTGTCATTTAAATCTAAATATGCAATTTGAATACTAATATTTGCATTTGATGGTTCATAATTTGTAATTACCAGGTAGATACTGGTTACCTAAATAAACCTATTAAGTTTTTACGATATTTCGATGTAAACCTGAGAACATATTCAAATGATAATGGGTAGTTCGATAACTATATAGAAAACTGTACCAATATCTATGTATTCAAATAAACCGATTCTTTGAAATATATCTACGTTCTGCAAAAATATGAATAGGGTGATTTTGTATAGGTATAATTAAAAGAAATTTAATGTATAATTTCTATTTATTGGAATTTTTATAGAATTGTCTTATAATCTAACTAATCCAAAGGTTTTCTAGTAACCAAACAACATATTATATTCAAGATACTAAAGTAACATTGAGTAGATACTTTTAACTTTATATACAAATAACTTTATGAATAATATCTACAATCACTTGGTCGTTTTCAGACTTTAAAATTAATATTATTCACCATTTAGTAGATCTACAACTATATAGATCATGTTTATACATACAATATAATACAGTACTAATAATATATGAGGATCATTTACAATATTTTACATAATATACTTTACCGAAAAGAAAAACGACATATATGGCAGAGCGCTTAGAAGCGAACACGCCGAAAAGACTTCAACGCGTGCAAAGTACGAAATAAGTACAAAATAGATTTAACACATAAACCTCTAAAGATAGAACGTAGAATTCAAAGAGCGGAATAAAGACACTGAATTTATCCACTAGGTGAAGTATTTGTCCTATAATAATATTGAGTATTTCACTATTCACATTTGTACAGGCACGACAACCGTCGCAATCATGATTCAATATATTATATTCACAATTTAGGTGTCTGGTGGGCGCTGTTGATCTGGAGGGCTCGGAGGAGCTGGTGAATGTGACGGTACGGCATGTCTACGAAGCTGCTGGAGAATAGCAGGATCCAGCGCCGGCCACCAGCCGCCTAGAAGCGGATAGTGAGCTGCTGGTGTCAACGGCACTCGCGCCTCTTCCTCCGTTCGCACTTCTTCTTGATCACTTGCTACCACATCTATATCCTCCTCGACTTCCTCTTCACAACTACTGTCCCTGCGAACACGCTTAATCTCTGTAGCATCGTCAGGCGCTAGAAGAGATGCCACATCAAACTGCCTCTTTCGTGTCTGGGTACTCGCGGGGACACGACCGCTCCAAAACGGTAGCGGCAAAGCAGTCGGTGGAGGAGATTGCGGCGGTGGAGACGGGGAGTCCTCACCATCATCGTCTACAGCCAATCCCATATGTTTTCGCACTTTCCGTTGTGCCTTGCGTCTTCTAAAATCACCTTTCCTGAAGTCCTCAATGTTTGCAGGATGTATAGCCCAGTAGTGGCCTTTTCCGTTGGCCGATCTTCCCGCTTTTACAAAGCAATCGTTTAACGATAAATTGTGACGGATGGAGTTCCTCCAGCCTGGACCTCTCGTTCTAAAGTAAGGATAATTATCAAGAATATGTTGATAGATATCAGATAACACAAGTTTCCGTTCTGGCGAGCTAAGTATCGCCATAGCTATTAGTCCAATATAGCTGTGCTGTGGTTTGGGTTCCTCGGGTTGCAGTGCACGCTGTTGCAGTAACGACATGGAGAGTGCGAGGCGCGGCGCGTAGGGTCCATAGCATGGTGCGACGGCCGGTGAGTAGAGGCGAAATCTTTCAGCAACGGCATAATTGTATAGTTGCAGACGATAGTGGTCGATCGCGGCGGCGGTGACAGAAGGCGCGTCTTTAGCCAGCGGCCAGGAGGCTCCGTCGGGTCCGCTGCACATGTTCGCGGCGGCGGTCGGGGCGCGAGTGCGGCTGGTGCTGCGGCGGGCGTAGTGCGCGTGGTGCCGGGGGCCGCTCCACCGCCGGCCAATCACCGCTCGCTCGCTCCTTGTATACGTGTTTTTGTTTAGCGACGCCCCACTCCACGCGCCCTGCCTTGAGCCCGCTGTACAGATCGCAGGTAAACAGTGATTTATGAGGTGCGAACTAATAAAATTGTGCTATAGAAATGGTTTAGAGATATTCTGTATGAAATAGGATTAATGAGCGTTAGGACAACCATGGCTGGTACCAATAAGGATTGAGTTTACTGTATGAACCTAATTTTTTTATATATGAGTAAATTGGGATTCCAAAAATGAAAACAGTAGGATGACGTATCCTATCTACTTTATAAAGTGATATATTAAAATGTTCCTATATAGCAAAAAAAAAAATTATTTTATACGACATTTAGGTTTTTAAGATGTTTAGGTTTCAAAACTTTGTCGTGGATTGAACTATCATCTATCACTTAGCATAGGTAAACGTAGGTAGGCTACATACGCCTACGGCTGACGCAATTTGTGAATTTAGTTTGAAGAATGTAAAACGGGTATTAAAAGCCTAATTAAGAATGAGCTTTAGAATACATAGATATGCTTTGTACTATGAGTGTTACTATTAATTAGGGTGTGGAATAAGATGCAGCTAAATACTTACAGCTAAAAATGTTACTAGGTAGATTAAATAGTATATATAATAGTATTAGGTAGATTAAATAGTAATATAAAACATTATTTAATAAATAAATGGATTTATTTATTTTATATGGCCAAATTTATCTAACGGTAAAATGCTTGTAAACAAATGATTACAAGCAGAAGGAACAACTAAGTTGAAAATTTAATATAGTGCCACCTATATTTATTTGCTGTCTCTCCTTTCGAAACCGTTACAAATGACAACTTCTAAGCGAGTACTTCCCTGTTATTTTGGAGATATCACAACAAGCAACAACACATTACTTCTCAGGAGGCGCGAGGGAACGAGACGCCACTATAAAAATAAGCTTTTCGCAATAAGAGTGATAGGGACGGAACAATATGCAACAGTTTCACATGTCGCGGTAAACGACCGTGATACAGCTTACCCCTTAAAGATTAGAATTGAAAAGTAGACTTTAATACCCAGTAATAAGATTTATTTTTGATTTCTTATTGAAAGTTGACGCCGCGCCGTGGTGAATGAGAAAGGAAAATAAAGAGATTTAGCCGCGAGTGCGAGTGGGGTAGCAACAGATATTGAGGAGACGCCGCAGGCTAACAATGCAGTTGACGCCCATTTAAATACGCCATTTTGTTTACTGTCTCCACGCTTTTGTTGGGGAAAGCAATGTTTCAGAATAAGGAAATTACGGGAAATTTTTACGTGTCGAGGCGAACGATAGGGAAAATATTTTTTAAACTGTCTCTGATATTTGGTAGATATTCATTTACCTACCAGGATAACAATAAATGTTACTACGACAGACATGTTTGCTTGTGTTTAAAAATCTTTTTCCATACTTATGTTGTAACTTATCGCCCCATCGCGGCTTCGCACGAGTGCTATTTACAATCCAAACATCTCAATATACATTTATAATATTAGTAAGATAATATTAGAGATGAGATATAATTGGACTACTCCAAAATTATTCTTATTCGTGCAGATCTTCCGTTAGGTGTTATTGCGCCCGCGTTCAAAATCGATAATGTTAAAATTTTGACTCACGAGACTAAACCCCTCATGAAGTGAAGACCAAAAAAAGTCTCAAACTGTAATCGTTATTCACGTGCAGATTTACAGTTATGTTATTAACTATACTTATATACAGTTACGGCTTTATCTATCCCTAATTACTTCGATTTGCCGCCCCCCTAGAACTGTCGCCTAGTCGTCGACGTTATTATTAAAAATATGATTTTTCTAAGCTCCAATAGCTCAGTGGTTCAGGTCGTGGGTTCAAATCCCAGTCATTGGACTAATGACGTGATCCACTCCTAACACAAGCATTTATGTTATGATTTGCAATGAAATTTTTTATTATAAAATTATTACCTAACTTATAGGTATGTAGGTAGGTACCTACACAGCATACAGACTGTGTAGGTACTTACATATAGACGTAGAGCGTGACAGTGGCGTCACAAATAGTCGCGGATAAAACAACGAGATATTGAATGAAAAACAAATGCCGCGTCCGCGCCCACACACGAATGCTAATTCAACCATGTGGAAATACTGTGATAGCTGTCTGTACTCTGTAGTCTGTAGTCTGTATCTGTACCAACAGACACAGTGTTATCGTTAATACACATAGCGAAGCCTCTGTTTTGTGTTATAAAAACGTTTGTTACGTGACTGGTTGGATTTTACTGTTGGAAATACAAGTTTATTTACAGGCTACATCTTTTAAGATATTTTAAAGAAAATTATTAACTTATATGAGCTATACTGCACAGTAATGTGTAAAAGATCTGAATCCGATGACCACGTTATGGCATTTAAATGCCCATATCTTTTTAATTATAATATTTATGGCAACACCACATAGCCTATGTTACCCGGAAAGGATGTAGCTAAGTAGAAAACATATAACCAACTATATTAGATTCAATTGTGAACAACAAACTATATCTTGGAAGTCAATTTTAACATATTTCAAAGGAATCGAAATGTAACTTTGTATATATTTGTTCTATGGATGACTATAATCAAAATATTCGAAGGTCTCATGATGGAGAACAGTCCTGTCCGTGGTCGCCACTCGAGAACCTTTCTGCCCTAACGGCCATCGGTTCTACGGGCTGTGTGCCCAGCCCACTGCCACTTCAACTTACTAATCCGCTGGGCTATATTGGTTACTTTGGTTCTTCTACGGATCTCCTCATTTCAACACCCAACATAGCCCTCTCCATAGCACGTTGAGCGACGCGGAGCTGGCGCACAAGGCCTTGAGAGACCACGTCTCAGATCCGTACGTCGTCACTGGTGACACACACTGCTCGAAAACTTTTGTCTTCAGTGGATCTATCGACGTAGAGTTTATACATTGTCGAGCTAGTGGGTAGTTCAAAAATAAATTAATAGGAGCTACTCGTCAATCATAATTATCACCTACTTAGTAACAAAGTGCATTTTGAGTAGGTAGGTAATTATATTATTATAAGTAATGTGTGAAGAATTTTTTTATCACTTCGAGTGATTAGCGAAACAATAAAAAAGTAAGAATACACTAAAATCTAGTTTGTTTTCTACGATAGTACCTACTAAGATTAGGTTTATTCAAAACTTGATAAATTCGGTCAGATAAAATAGTAATATCCAACCATCACAGTTAACAACTCAAAAGTAACATTGAAATATTCAGCACAAGCATCATAATTCGTGTTTACATAACTCAGCAGAGATTCAGAAGAGGGACTAATTTATGGTGATTGATTTTAGAGTAAAACGGTCTGTTTTATTGTTGTTCTAATTGCCCGCAAGACGAGGCGAAGGCGTGACGCCCCGCCCACCGTTCAAGCGCTTTGTGCACTGTACCCTGGAAATTCATTTGTCCCACAGTTTATTTTATGTTTGCTTTGTTTATGTAACTGTAGCTGTAGCTAGGGGATATGCAGCTGGAATCAACAATAACATTTTATTAGTACGTACCTACCTGCTTATCTATACCTACATACTTACATATTGTTTTGTAAAAGTTAGCAAATGCAATAAGTTCCAAGGCAACGATTATTCTTTACTCGATAGAGGTAACATTAACTATTTAAAGTATCAAAATCACTGTCTGGCTGCACAAATAGTTACCCACTTGAGCGGACAAATAACTGATTAATAAACTTGAATGTAAATTCTGAAGAGTCAAACAACTTGAATAGAAATAGAAGTCTCTATAGGTACATAATAGTTCGCGGTTTCACCCGCTGTATTTTGGATAATTCACACAACATTATTATTAATTATAGCCTATGTGTTATTCTGATGTGTAAGCTATATTATTGTAAAGTTTCATTAAAATCAATTAAGTACTTTTAGCGTGAGAGAGTAACGAACATACATCCACACATCCATACGTTCTTACAAACTTTCGTTTATAATATTAGTAGAATTTTTTTCTAAATATTTTTTTTTCATATTTATATTTAAAAATGGATAAAATAAGATACTGAGTAAAATAAAAAATTAAGCAATAGTTTTTAAAACAATGTCTCTCAGTCTCATTTAAATATTATGACTCACTAGATATCATTTTGGAATTATCTTATACATTCTGAATACATTTCTGATGAAACCTCATCGGGATGGACTCTGAGACAAGGACAAACTGACGGATGGCAACCCTAACAATTATTATACCTACATGCACCCATATAAGGTTATTTCACCTAAGTGAAGCGAGAGCGAATAGTCTAGTGTAGATTAAAACACAAAAACAAATTACATCGATAAAATTTCCCTATTCCCGAATTTGAGTTCGTTATAAAACATCGCAACATGGCGACGGCAAATAAGTTCCGCAGCTATTTAACGCCTGTATTGAATTAGAGACTTTGTGTGGAAAACTGTTCGCAAAATATTTAGGCGTCACAAAGGAGGTATTACGGAGCGAGGGATGGTAATTTATGTAAATCGACCACCGCGCCGAAGCCGACGCCGACGCCGACGGCAAGACGAGTTCGGCGGCGGTTTCTGAATTTGTTTATGTTTTAAACAACTTCGGTCGCTCGAATTTCTTTTTGTGGGAGAAAATATCGAGGGAAAATCTTTTTTAATTACAGAGAAGTTTTCTTTTCTGAATAGAATATGAAGCACAAAAATGTTTGGACTAAAATACTGTTATCTTTTACTTTTAAGGCTTCGTTTTAATGTAGACTTATAAACTGTTTAATAAGTAAGTAGGTAGTCCGACAATGGCCTAAATAGGTTAATGGCACTTAAGTATATCTGAATTCACATTGATATTAATATCGAAGTGTTTCAATTCTAATCAAATTACCTGAGGAAGGACCCTGTGTTCAATAAGAATTATTCTAACGAACTTAATCGAGTACGAAAATTCATTTTGTACTCGATTAAGTTCTTTTTAATGTCGATTTTTAAAGACACTGGATATAGATGTGTGGAATGTAATTTTGATGAAGTATCAGAATTTCAAATAAAGACAGCTTCCAGCTAGTTAACTTAGGTGTATCTTACTTTAGGAAGGCCTAGGGTAAGATATAAGTTTTAAGTATCGGTATTATAGATACCTAAGTATATCTACAAATTTGTCCACTTTGAGAGATAAAATGATACATTTATCATTTTAATAGGATAGGAGTTGTCGTGTATTCTAAGAAGAAAGAGTGAAGAATTGAATGTTAAAATTATAGAAAGATATTGTTGCTTAATAAAAATATTCAGGCGTTTACAATAGTATACAATTTTCTTATTGTTCCACAGGAACTCTGATTTTTTCTGGGATACATATTAGTTATATGTTAATCCAAGTTATTAACTATCTGCGTGCCAAATTTCAATAAATCTCCATACACAAACTTTAGCGTTTATAATATTAGTAAGAAAGTAAGGATTATCTATTACTATTATAATGGTCGTCCCAAACATATGTTATTATTTGTATTTGTTTTCTATAGTGATCCTTTAAAATCAAAGAATTGTTTAAAAAACAATATATCAGTAAAACATTTGAACAGAACTGTAACACGAATAGGTACAAATAGTCTGTTTTCCAGTGAGTTTAAAAGGGGACAGAGACGGGAGGCGGGCGGCTAATTAGGACGGCTTCTCCCGTCTGTAGATACCCTACAACTACATCTAACTATAGCCTACAGACACACATACTTCTATCTATTTCTATACTACAAAACACTCACACTATTAAGATTTAATAAGTTTTCAGACTTTTGAAAGGAAATCCAACGTTATTTGATTTTGAAAGGCTTCTTATTTCTTTCAAAATAGGTATGTAATCTATTTATATATATATATATATATATATTATGAGATGCTACTACTTTCGCCTATTTCAAAAACCTGGTTCTTAGTTCTTATCTATTACTTAAACTAATAAAAAGATGACTTTTAATAACACATAAGCTCTGCATTGATAGATTTATTTATTTAATAGATATACCAACGTCTGTTTATATAAATTCGTATAAAACTTAACTTACACTAGATATTGATAACTAGATATAACTAACAGTAACAGGTTACTTATATATATCTGCAGCAGTTTTATTTTTATACATCCGTTTTGTTGATGTACTTAAGTTTGGATGGTGTTTATGGTGAATAAAGGAACTATCTAAACTACAAACTATCGGAAGCATCTTCTGAATTTTGTTTCAATTTTTAAAAATAGCTTTTATTTAACAATAAAAATGATCTTTACATTTATTCTTCAACTGTTCTAGTTCTAAAGATAACCTTTTACAAACAAGTATTTAAACAAAAACAAGAGGTTTTAAATAATTTTCTTAATTCTATAACCAAACAAAGGTAGCTAATAAAAATATTAACATCTCCATATAATAGAATTTCCTGATGTTTCTATAATAAATACTCACGTGCGTCAATGGATTAAGTACAAAATCTTGAAGTATCGAACTTATTAAAAATAAAATTGTATAGAATTATTTGTAAAATAAATATGACCAATAATGACCTCTTGAAAACCGCAGAGTCAATAAAAGTTTCATTCAGTACGAACCAGCCAAAAAAATAAAAAGATGTATCAAGTCCATTACGATACTTGAACAATCCTTATTTTATTAGAACGAGATATTCGATCGTCAAAAATTTTTTGATGAAAATAATTCTTATAGCTTTTATAATAGAGTATATTTTTTATAAATTGTAACAAAATATCTGAAGCGCCTGTCCCATTCAAGTTGGATCCTTTATTCGAGCTTTGACATTTTTATACAGGCGCGATTAACACGTACAAATGAAATTAGAACCCAATAATATTATTACGCTTTTAGGGTTCCATAAAGATCCCTTTTCAGGATCCAGGGCTCTAAACTGGTTCAAATGTAAATGTGAAAATGTATTCTATGGAAAATAATACCTATCCTAATTCAAATTCATAATAATTTAATAGATAGTGATAGATGTCTATATACTTACATACTAATCGATCTGCGCGACTTCACCTACGTGATGCTCCGCTCCTATAGGTCTTAGCGTGATAATATATAGCCTATTCCTTCCTCGATAAATGGGGTATCTAACACTGAAAGAATTTTTCAAATTGGACCAGTAGTTCCTGAGTTTAGTTAATTATCGGTTCAGTAGCAGTATCTCCTTTGCGTTTACCCAATAGTCCATTTAAGATCATCCCTCTCCTCATTCTTTTTTCTTTGAGTTATATGTATATATAAACTATACAACATACGCAAAGAAACACAAAAAAATTATAACAATAGACATAAAGCTGAGCAATGCCTGGGGTTTATGAACATGCTCTTATGCATAAAAACTAGCCCACACTACTACGACTAATAAAGTTAATGAATCACGTCTCCACCACTATTAACATTATCAACCTTTTGATGGCCCACTGCAGAGGAGGGATTAAACCATAGTCGACCACGCTGGCTAAGTTCAGGTTGGCAGACTTCACACACCTTTGGAAACATGGAGAACTCTCAGGAGTTCAGGTTTCCTCACGATGTTTTCCTTCACCGTTAAAGCAAGTGTTATTTAATTTCTTAAAACACATATAACTCAGAAAATTCAGAGGTGTGTGCCTGTGTGGGGGATCGAACTTGGACCTCCCGAGTTTATTTGATCTTTTTGGTTCGCTTGACCCAAAAAATTAATTGAGATACTGTCTAACTATCAGATCAGCTGGTAAATAGTAGAAAAATTGCTTTATATTGGTATTCTAATTAATTAGAACCTACGGAATCCCCATTATTTAAATCCCACTCGCACTTAGTTGTTTTTTTGTACCCACTAACAATAAGGCCCTTTCCCTATGACTTCGACTAAGCGTTTACTCGGATTACCACCTACGTTTGTGTAAACACAATAAATATTTTTTATATCATCTTCTTATCTCTAAGGGTAGATTAGAGATACGTTTGCTACTGAACTTTAGATACATACGAGATAGTGAGTTGTCATAATTCGCAATATTTATTTAAGTAAATGTAAGTAATTTGAGTAGTTAATTTAGATTATTGTTAGCAACAAATGTGTTGGCGCGTAAGTTGGGCTTAGGATAACCATCTCATCATCATCAATCCAAGGCACTGCTTAGGTTCCTCTCGTAATTGTAAGAGATCATAATTTTTAGTTATTTATCTGTTCAGTAGTCTATTTTGCGTTTACCCAATAGTCTATTCAATATCACCACCCCTTGTTCTCTTTTCCATAAATCTCCGACATATACAACTTAGGTACTTGTTAGTTTTGACTGGAGAGTAGTTTCTGTTGGTAAACCACTTGTTTCGATAGATCTGCTGCAGTTTATTAATATAGTAAATATTGACTATCATAGTGAAGTATAGGGGTAATACGTGTAGTGAACAGTGCAGGCTTGTTGGCTGTTTAAGCTCAAAAAAGTGGGCCGTTATGATAAAAGCAATTGACATTAAAAATTGTATTAAACCTACACCTTACATACGTTGGTCTGACATAAAAGTACAATGCTTTTTAGATCTAAATAAATAGCTTCATACATTATCTAAAATGGACCTCTACTTAATCTATTTTAGTTTTATCACTAAACCAACAGTATATTAACATATGAATAAAGTTATCGAATTAACCATACAATGGTTTAAGCGAGTAGTGGAGGATTAACCGACGTTAAGTGGATTACGCAGTAGGTCTGTAGTGTACGCTACATACATCTCACTGCTTTTGAAACATGCCAGTGATTTATATTGTACTAGGGGCCCGTCCCGGCTTCGCACGGGTGGATAATTTTTTTTTACATTTTGGCTCCACACCGCGCCGTCGGCCCGTCTGGGATTATTTTTTATTTATTTTGATATTTTTATTTCGTAATATCTTTTGACTGGAATGTCCGATTTCAATAATTCAAAAAGTAATTAACACGTATTGAAACAGTCTTCATTACGAAATAATTTATTTGGATAAGAATTAATACAAAGTTATGGAAAACATGGTCTGATTTTGATAGGCATTTATATCAACTTTTAAAATGTAAAAAAGTAGTTATAGTGACTTAACTACAATAGTTGGACATATGGTCTCGCGGAGTTTTTTGTAGATATTGATACGTTCTATAATATTGTATAACATTTTTTTGTTCTATCATCAATACTTTTCGCAGCGCATGCGATGAAAGATATTTTATGGCTAATTTTTTTGCACCTTGTGTTGGTTTTAGTGAGAATTTCTGGGGTCTCTAATTTTTTCTTGTAATAAATATAGCCTATGTTACTTAGGGGAAATGTAGCTTTCTAATGGTGAAAGAATTTTTGAAATCGGTCTAGTAGTTTTTATGTTTATTCGTTACATACAAAAATACAAAAATCCAAAAATACAAAAATACAAATCTTTCCTCTTTATAATATTAGTATAGATATAGACTAGCGGCTCGTTCCGGATTTGCACGGGTAGACAAATTTTTTAAAAACATTTTGGCTCTCCCGCATTTCGATGCCCCTTCTCTCGCTCGCTGCGCTGCGTGGAGCCACACCGGCGCATCGGCGTGTATTTTTTGTTTATATTGATATTTTTAATTTCGTAATATCTTTTGAATGGAGTGTCCGATATTAATATTTCTATCAACTTCTAAATGTAAAAAAGTAGTTATAGTGACATAACTACAATAGTTGGACATATTGTCTCGCTAAGGTTTTTGTAGATATTGATACGTTCTATCATATTGTAGAACATTTTTTTGTTCTATCATCAATACTATCTGCAGCGCATGCGATGAAAGATATTTTATGGTAAATTTTTTTACACCTTGGTCTGGTTTTAGTTAGAAATTCTGAGTATCTCTAATTTTTCTAGTAATAAATATAGCCTTTGTTACTCAGGGATAATGTAGCTTTCTAATGGTAAAAGAATTTTTGAAATCAGTCCAGTAGGTTTTAAGTTAATTCGTTACATACAAAAATACAAATCTTTTCTCTTTATAATATTAGTTTAGATATAGAAGTATAGATAAGTGACCTATAAAACGATTTTTGACTAACCTAAAATTAAGTTCAGTAAGCAACACCGTTGATAACTTTATATTTGTGGGTAGTATTTTTATTTTATTTCAAGTCTGTATATAATCTCTGTTCTGATATGCTTGAGCCAGTTGTCAAACGAAGCTCGCCTAGTGTAGTATTGGTGTGGTGTCATGATGTTGGGTCTCCATTACTAAGGTCTGGAGTAAGTTTTTAATATTGGTTACTCGGTTTCCGTTTTAAGTGCATATTATTATCGGTCCCATGCAGATAACAGTTCTAAGGCCAATAGAAGAAATTATTAAAAATATAACCAGAAATAATTAAACAATCACATTAATTTTTTAATTAACCAGAGCTTTTATCTGAAAAAATCGTAATTTGTGGTAAAACATCCATATGAGCCGGCATCCTACTAATATTATAAACGCGAAAGTTTGTAAGAATGTATGGATGTGTGGATGTATGGATGTATATTTATTACTCTTTCACGCAAAAACTCCTGAATGGATTTTGATGAAACTGTACAATAATATAGCTTACACATCAGAATAACACATAGGCTATAATTTATAATGATATAGTATGGTGAAACCGCGGAACACAGCTAGTGAAAAAATAAAGTACCTAAAAAAACATCAGAATCGAATAATATGTAATAACTAGAAATATGTTGAGACGGATTTTTAAGATAAAATAATGTAAAGGATCTTTATAACTCATTAATGGGATGTAAGTTTGTTTGTAACATTTGCAAACATCAAGTATAAATTATTGCTCAAATATGATACGCTGTGATGTATTGGATCACCTAGTAGATCACGAACATCACGAAGTTTATTGCTCAAAACGCGTATCCATAACACTAAAATGTATTCAGATTCGTTCACAGTTCAAGCAATAACTTTGGAATGATCTACCCTTAAGCATGAAACTATAAAATTTTCTTAGTATCTTTAAGAAATCTGTTAAAGACCATTTTCTTCTACCTGAACGAGGATGATTCAGATCATATTGACATTTGACATTTATAATCTTATTTGTTTATATATATGACTTAATTATACTTAGTTTATTTTCATCCGGATATTTATTAGTTTATTATTAACATATATATGATATTTATAGTATATAAGTAAATGTATATGTATTGCAGTCCAGTAAGGCAGTGATGGCCTAGTGGTCGAGACTTTAAGTCTTACTCGGGAGGTCCGAGGTTCGATCCTGCGCACACACCTCTGGCTCTGAATTATGTGTGTTTTAAGCAATTAAATATCACTTGCTTTTACGGTGAAGGAAAACATCGTGAGGAAACCTGCACTCCTGAGAGTTCCCTAAAGTTCTCAAAGGTGTGTGAAGTCTGCCGCACTGGGCCAGCGTGGTGGACTATGGCCTAATACCCTCCTCATTCCTCAGCAGTGGGCCATTGAAGGGTCGTGATGATGATATGTATTAGGTTGTAATTATTTGTATGTATTTTATGGTTGCACCACCCATCTTGTAATAATTTTCCTAACCTGAAGGTAGTCTGGAAGAGATGGCTAATAAGCCATAAGGCCGCCTTTTGTTTGCCATTGTTTTTTCATGTTAAATCACTGTTATTGTGTTCCCGTATGTGGTGTACAATAAAGTGTTGCAAAAAAAATGCTTTTTACAGTTTTATAGCTGCCGCCTGCCGGTATAACGTAAAAACTTTTTAATATTTCTATTTATTAATAAATAAATTGGATGATTCTTACTAAGATACAGTCAGTAGTATCCCGTATGTCTAGATTTTAATACAACCACCAGAATATGATCTGGCTGGGCGGTCTGGTGCAGAGCGTTCAAGTACGACAGTGATCGAATTAAACTGCCACAATGGAAGCGAGGATTAAGCGGTGTTAAATGAATTATTGAGTGTCGCTTTTGAGATCGTAGGTACACCAAACTGTGGCTTATATACCCTTAAATGTAAGTGAACTTTTGAGGTTAAATAAGCCAGTTTGGTACAACTCATGAAATGTAGGTACAGATATAGAAAATATTTAAAGATGGGCCGATCTATCTATCGGTATGTTTGTACGCGCATTATTCAAAAATTATTGCGCGAAATTGGATACGATTATTACATTTGTGTTGGTGCAAGTCTAACTTAAAATCTAGGCTTATTTCCTCAATCAATCGGCAAATCTGATGCCATGAATAAAATGAATTTAAACATGCGTTGGCTTAGAGAAAATTTTCCTAATATTATATATTTACACAGACAAAATAAAAATTTGATAAAACTCGCTATCTCTCGCTAACTATCGCATCAGTTAATGCCAAGTAATTTATGTTTGAGAACCTAGTGTAACAGACCGAATAGTTTTTAATAAACAATAAAAATACAAATATTTAATTTGTTTTTAGACAGATTTCTTGAAGCCATGAAATGTGGAAATTTTCATTGTAGGTAATCGTATCAATATTTCATTAAATCTCACAAACAATAAATGCCTGCAATAAACACGTACAGAACAATTTAAACGAATTTTCCCTTACGGAAGCCCTGGAGTGGTCATTATCACGAATGAAAACGTTCGTATCCCCGAACAATGCATGAAAGCCATTGTCGACCATTTTTGTTTTGTCAATACGTAAATACTTCATAAATATTTAAACAGCTTAAACTGCACCCTTGGGAACGCTTTGTAAGATTCGAGTGCAAAAAATACATTATGTCAACTGGCTACTGGGTTGCGGATTTCCGTTCTGATTTTTGGTTTGATAACTTTATTAGCAATAGTTATTGATGCAGAAGTGATATTCATTCAAATAGAAAAACCATAGTTTAATTTTATTTCTTTGTTTCATTTTATACTTGCGACTTCTTGCCCATCCGCTCCTATTGGTCTTAGCGTGATGATATATAGCCTATAGCCTTCCTCGATAAATGGATTTTTTAAAATTAAACCAGTAGTTCTTGAGATTAGCGCGTTCAAGTAAACAAACAAATAAACTCTTTAGCTTTATATATTACTAGTCGACCCGCGCGACTTCGTCTGCATAATGCTATGCTCCTATTGGTCGTAAAGTGAAGATATATAGCCTATATCCTTCCTCAATAAATGCGCTATCTGACACTGAAAGAATTTTTCAAATTAAACCAGTAGTTCTTGAGATTAGCGCGTTCAAGTAAACAAACAAATAAACTCTTTAGCTTTATATATTACTAGTCGACCCGCGCGACTTCGTCTGCATAATGCTATGCTCCTATTGGTCGTAAAGTGAAGATATATAGCCTATATCCTTCCTCAATAAATGCGCTATCTGACACTGAAAGAATTTTTCAAATTAAACCAGTAGTTCTTGAGATTAGCGCGTTCAAGTAAACAAACAAATAAACTCTTCAGCTTTATACATTACTAGTCGACCCGCGCGACTTTGTCCGCATAATGCTATGCTCCTATTGGTCATAGCGTGAAGATATATAAATGGGCCTTCCTCAATAAATGGGCTATCTGACACTGAAAGAATTTTTCAAATCGGACCAGTAGTTTCTGAGATTAGCGCGTTCAAGCAAACAAACTCTTCAGCTTTATATATTAAGTATAGATTAAAGGTTTTATTAGTGGTACCTGTACTACGCTAATTTTATTGTTATTGCTTTTCTGTGATACAAACTTGAAACACAACAAATTTATAAGGGCTTTCCCATCGTTCATAAAAATCACACGAACTACTGTTTTCGAAGAAATGATAATCACTTTATAACAATTAAATCGTTATGAAACAAGAATCTATTGGTCACCCCTAGTGTTCTTTAACAATAATATATGCGTGTGTGTGTCAAATACATGGTAGTGTGTATAATGTTTTTTTTTTAATTTCAAAAAATATTAGCATTCTGCACTCCTTTCCTATATTAAGTGTAGAAAACTTCCATCCGCACATTTTTGTAAAAAGGGGTACAACGTTTTTGTTTCACGTATTAATATATACCTATAGGTACTAACTGCGTCCCGCCGTTTCATCCGCTATATTTTGGATAATTCACACTAAATAGCCTATGTATTATTCTGATGTGTAATCTATATTATTGTAAAGTTTCATCAAAATCCATTCAGTAGTTTTTACGTGAAAGAGTAACAAACATCTATACATTCTTACAAACTTTCGCGTTTATAATATTAGCAGGATAGTTTATGATATTATTGGCATTATGATATACAAATTCATACCTATCTTCTTATACGATAAACAAGCAGTCTGTTGGATATATATGCATACATAAATGCAACAATTTGATTACTACTTCGTTACAATACCAACAACCGAAGCAAAATAACATTTCGAGTCAATCAAGACATCTTAAGGAAGTAGGGCAGCTGCAGACGCCCAACACCAACACTTGAGCCCACGCGTTCCTCGAACGACTATCGGAACAACATATTTCAAAACTTATTCGTACTTAATTCAATTACACGGCATTGTGCACAGTTTTTGCTGCAACATTTTAAACCTCAACAAAGCATTTATTTTGCCAACAATAACTGTATATTGGCATCACAATGGACTTCACTCTCGTCCATCATGACGGTCAGTATTTTTTCAACACTCGACGCTAACTGTTCATGAAAGGTGAATTGTGTTTGCGCGTGAAGTGTTTATCGAGTCCTGGACCGATACGATCTTAATCTCGGATTAGCAGCGCGTTAACATGTATTGTAGAAAGCATAACTAATGTCATGCCCACCTAAGATACAAAGGTTCTTCTATTTAGCTTAAACTCCCACGCATTATAAAGGTAAATCTTTTCCGATCGGACTGTATCCGGTCAAGTGTTTATTACCTTTCGTTTTTCTCTATAATTTGAATTATACGTATGTCGGAAAACTAAAATAAGAAGGATATACAAGCTTAGGTTATAACTAAACATTACGATCTCATACTATTCTCACATGAACTATTATGTCAGGAACTTAAGCAGTGCCTTGGAGTTGTGACCAAGACATACGACACTTGCCTCCACTGCTTAGTTTAACTGTCACAACCTAAGATTAGATTAACACAAATACCTTCCTAAGCGGGGATGGTGTTACTGTCTCTGAAATGTTCCTACACAACGCCTGACGATGGCACGCCACGGTATCGAAAGCGTTCCGCAACTTGCCAGCGCCTGTCTACCACCGGACCATACACGGGGGACGAGGACGAGCAGTCCCCCCTTCTAATAAACGTCGCACTTGGAACACCAAGGGGCGTGCACCTACACTACCTAAGGGCGACAGAAATCCCCGCCCGTCGTCCAGAAGATTAACACAAACCTAACCTAACCTAAGGCTAACCTAATATTGTGTTTACTTAACCAAGTGGCAATTATATTGTAAGGACTTACGTGACCTTAGTCGGAGAGCACTTCCAACATTACACTGCACTTGACACTATCACTATCACTAGCACTATCACTAGTTAGATAATGTTCACTTCTTGAGACCACGAGTAAGACTGAGCTCCACTGTCTTGGTACGAGAATATACAGAGACGAGACTAGCTACAATTCCCCTCCACGGGTGGGGCAGACGGAAGTCATAATTATTCTACTCTAGCGCCATAGACGCCGATGACGATCAGATTATTCGATTATCGTTTACTCGTTTGACAATATTTAAATGACGCGACGAAAGTGATAATTAATTTTCCAATAGCGCCATAGATGGCGATGACGATTCGATTATTCGATTAATCTTTTAGTCGTTCCCGACATGTAAAAGTCTTTGTTTTGTGAGTTGGATTACTAATCTGTACAATATTCTATAATCTATAATAACTGCCAGAAGCCAATGTCATATAAAAGTCAAAATTTTTAAACATTTTACCAAAATGGTATACTTTTTTTATTTTCCAAAATGTAGTACAAAATCCATGATATATACCTTATTTATTGTATCGCTATGTGTTTTTTTACATTTATTATTTGTTAATTACGCTCTTAATTTAGCAAATAACATGAATTCTATATTCTTAGGAGCAAAACGCCTGACGTCAATAAAGTCAAGTGATACGAAGTATATTCTACTCTGGACACAATCCTATCACAACCATCTTCTAATTAATAATGAATTTATATTCCCGAGCTTAAACTGTTCAACAAGTAATTGTGTTTTCACAAAAGACAAAAGTCTCTTTGATGGAGACTATACAAGATTTGATGCTATACTTTTTAATGATGACATTCTAAACTCCAAAGAAAGACCAATTAATCGAAATCAAACGCAAATATATATATTTAATACTTTAGAGTCTTCGTATACAGTTCCAGCGTGTGAGTTAAATAATGACGGATTTTTCAATTTAACGTTAACATATCGTCTCGACTCTGATATCCCGTGGAGCTACTTTATAGTGAGAAATGTCAAGGGAGCTATTGTTGCACCTAAAGTTTTTGTAAGATGGCGTAGAAGTTTCAGGCCTGTAAACTCGGAAATAAGATCTATTTTGGCTAGTAAGCAAAAAGCAGCCGCATGGCTTGTCAGCCATTGCATAGCAGACAGCTTGAGAGACGAATATCTAACAAGACTTCAGGAGCACCTTTATCATTTTGGATTGAAAATCGATGTCTACGGTAAATGCTCTCAAAAGAAGTGTCCTAATAATGACTGTGATAAAATCATAAAGAGAGACTATTATTTCTATATGGCATTTGAAAATTCTCTAGCTGAGGACTATGTTACAGAAAAGGTTCTTCACGGTTATAATAACTATGCTGTTCCAGTTGTTTACGGTGGCGCTAATTACACAAGGTATACCTACATAATATTTATTTCCTATTAAAGTTGTAATTTTAGTAGCATCCTGTTATTTGAGGTTGGTACGACTGATACGAGTAGTATATTCACTTTCTTGAATGTTGGCCAACTGATAAACTCAAATCAAGGAAGTGGGGATTGCAAAATAAATACGCCGTCATGAATAAATAATTATGGATTACATCGCGAGTATTCTAGGAGTAACTTTGAAGCTCTGAGTTTAAAGTATAACTCTAGGAGAATATTCTAGTTAAGCCGTCATACTGTTAGTCTGCGTATAGACTACAACAGCATTCTATTAGAAAAAATGGGATTTATAACATATAATCAGGTAATGCGCTAGAAAATAATAACTAGATAGTGTGAACAGTATTTCAACTAAAACCTATAGATACTCATAAGAAATAAATCGACATGGTATTGAAATCTATACAGAGTTTTCTAATATTTAAATTCACGTATCCTTTCAGATTTCTGCCTCCCGGTTCGTATATAAATGCACGGGAGATGCATCCCTACAATTTAGCATTTGCTATGTACCAGGCCATACAGACGCCAGCCATGTACCAAACGTATTTCGAATGGACCAATCTGTACACTATCAGCGCCAACTTTAAATCACATCATCCTTTATGTAAGCTCTGCGCTTGTATTAACCAAAGATACGAGTATCCAAATAAAGATAAATTTAGGTTATGGTGGAATGGTCTTAATGGGATGAAATGGTGTCTGTCTAAGGATTACTGGAATGAAACTGCTAATGTTAACATTGACGCTAGACATGTGTTTAAATTGTATTAGCTTTTCGAATCTTTTTTTAAGTTATTTGTTATTTTATTACAATTTTTATTTAACGGATCATTAACATATTTGTTTTAATAAAATAAAGAATAAGCACCAGACTTGGAATTGTAAGCTGTAGGTACATAAGCTGTACTGCGTAGGAATACGCCAGAGACCATGAAACACTTGGAACAAGAAGCCAAGTAGTGCCTGGAGCCTGTGACCCAAGTAAAAGTAAACTTAAAGTAAAGTCTTCATATAAATAAGGTACCTAATGATGATACATTTTATTCAAATACACATTCCCTTGTAAGCTATGAGTATGAACAAGCGCCTAAGTTCAAAAGCGGTTGGGCTCGGGGCTCGGGCAGGGGGAGCGAAAACAATTACCTGCATTTACATACATCATAGCCGCGGGCATACATTTGAGCAGAAATAAGGCATTCACAGAAAGCTGCCATTTTGTTCTAAATTCTGGAATATGAAACTAAACACTACAAAAGTGTCTTATTAGTATAAATTGTGACATAATTGCACATAAACTGCACTTTCCTATGTATAAGTGACTTTTGGTAATTCAAAATAATTAGGGACATAAGTTTTAAACACATTAAGAAACGTTAATTCTATTTCAGAGTATAGTTTAAAAGCTCACAAACGTAGCCGAAGCTTGAGGTGAAAGGTTATAATACCATTCGCAGACGCACGGTTTGCGATCCCAACACTTATCAGGCCTCGACGCCAACGTCTCGTTTCCGGATTAAATACGAACAGCCACAAAAATAATCCCACACAGAGCAAGCTTAAAGAAAACTCATCAAATCCAAACGTATAAGTCTTCCCGGTCGGTAGTTTCTAATCCGCGTACAATAACGTCCTGTTATTAATTTCATATCGTCCACAAAAGAGCATGTTGGTACAAATATTCGATACAAAGACGAAAGTAATTAATGTTAGAGTCGTATTGGTTGAATTCAGTCGTTAGTGCCCTAGGGAGGCGCTCTGTCGACACAATACCGTAGTTAGGGACGGGGGCCGTATCGGCGGACGTTTAACGAGCAAATTATTTAGTAAATGTTGCCAAATAATAACATTAATGTGGGTTGGGGCTGACTCGCGACTGCTCGCTAACTCGCTCCACTCTACTGGGACAGAATAGTGTGGAATTTTTCACTATTTTGGTAATATTATATGACATAATATTAGTTTACGAGTTTGTATAAACTAGATAGAACTCTACTTAACGTATGAAGAATAGACTATTTTTACATTAAAGCTTGTTGACTCATCAATCCATAGCCGAAATTAGTTAGGCACGGACTAAAAACTTAAAAGGAACGCAGTTTTTTCAAAATGAAACCTAAAATGAAAAGTGTTTTTGAGTAGAATATTGAAAGCTGCGGAATTTAAGTATACTCTTCGTTTGTAAAGATGATACCTACTCTGGACTCTATGAAGAAAAATTTATTGCATGAAGCACTGTAGATGTAAAATATAATTCTAAAACAGGCTTATCCATACGCAGTTGTTCTCAAAGCCATAGAAGAGTCCCCCAGAGGGTGGTTGCTGGTTACCCATTGAAAGCTCTCGTCACGCTCGAGCGAACTCCAGTGCAAACACCAGCGGCTCTGAATCACATTATATAATTGAGTGTCTTATATTTCTGCTCTACACACTACACACTTCTAGGATATTTACTACAATGACATAAAAATAGATAGAAGGACTTCTAGTCTAGAACGTCTAGAAGGTTTCCATCTGTTTTTGCAGTGGAACGGAAATTATTATTTATTCTAAACAAAGGAGTGCCTTGTCTGCACACGTATTAATCAAATGTGCTGCTGTGCATTTTTTTCGTCTACTTATACTTTAGATGGGTCCAAAAAAATGCAAAAATATCTTTGACAGCATTATGATCAAAATTATGATACAAACTCTATTTTCTGTTTGTGTTAATCCAGATTATAAATTTTAATTGATTTACATCCTATAAAATCTGAACTTCAACAATTCTGAAAAGTCGAGATTTTTTGTAGAAGTTGGTAGGTAGTTACAAAATTTTTATATATATCTATAACTAACTGCTAAATTTAAGAGGTAAAAGTGGTAGGTATAGTTGACATTCCAACTTTTAATTGCACTTAGTAGATTCAATCGTTAATGACTAATATTGCTACAAGTTGTTTGTCACTAACTGAAAAGTAATAGTATACACCAAAGATTGTTTTACCATATAATTTAATTTCTGGAGAGAGCAATCTTATAGGGGTACATATAAAAAATTGTCTATCTATTATCAGACCCACCAAGTATACACAAAAAACCAGTCATGCCATTTCGAAAGAGTTCTATAACAAACACAAGATGTTTATATATAAGATAGATATGATGAAAAATGTATTGAAGTACAAGTTTAGATATAGACTATAGTGGTTATGAACAGCAGCTATGAAAGCGTTTGAACTCCCCCCGAGGACGCCAGAGGAGGGTGGTTAGCCAATGAGAGCTGTTGTCACACTCGAGCGGGCACCAGTGCAAACAGAAGCAAGTCTGAATGCCACATAATTGAGTGTCTCCTCATACCTCATCGCTGCTCCGCCAAGCCCCATTGTGTGCCATTATATCAATTATCAACTAAATTCTCGCGAATTAACCAAACATTTTATAGATGTTTTACGCTTGGATGGACAATGATTTAATGAGCATCTACTTACTTCGAATTTTCTAGAGTCGTTGATATTTAGACATAATGAGTTTCATGTTTGGTCAAGCGATTGACATATGCAGTGATGGCTCAGTGGTTGAGACTTCAAGTCTTACTAGGGAGGTCCGAGTTCGATCCTGGGCACACACCTCTGACTGGCTTTAACGGTGAAGGAAAACGTCGTGAGGAAACCTGCACTCCTGAGAGTTCCCAAAAAGTTCTCAAAGGTGTGTGAAGTCTGCCAACTCGCACTGGACCAGCGTGGTGGACTATGGCCTAATACCCTCCTCATTCTGAGGAGGAAATCCGGCTCAGCAGTGGGCCATTGACGATTGGGTCGTGACCCAAGAGCAGGTTAAAAGACGGCTTATATAAGAGTAAACTCTCTCCTTCTTCGCTCAAACTTGCAATCAAATATTAAAATAATAAAGTAAATTACTTACGTGCTCTCCGATAACGAAGACCTAGCACCACGCCACGATACAACACTACACTAATTGTCTCAGTATTTGAATATGTACTGCACGACTACTTGACAGACGAACTCAATCCTATCGTTCTCTACTCGAAATAAGATTAAATGAGCTACCCGCGAATACCTACTAGTTTTAAAACGGTGTTGTTAGCAGTAGTGTAGGTATTAGGTGTTAGCAACACCATTTTCAATTAACCTTCAATTTATTTATTGCTTTCAGTTACTTTTCAAAAAGGCACAAGGAAAACTAACATTTTTTATGGAATATATATAGGTCAGCGTTTGACCATGACTTGCATGAATCAAAGCACAGTCTAGGATAGGGCATGTTTTCCTGGAAGGTACCTATTTACTCTACATTTGAAAGAACCAACATTGTACCTACCTATCAGCAAATCCAGACTCTGACAGACTGTTCTAGATCTTCTGAGTGCGAATTACAAAGGTGGACTCAAAATAAAACTTAGTCATATTCAGGAATCAGTTCGAATGTATTTTAAAAACTAAAAACAGTATTCCAAAGTTAAGAGTGCGAGCAACGAAGCAGTCTCGTCCCCAAGACCCCTTGGGACGAAGAAGTCCCTGCAAACGGAATGGATAATTCAATAAGCGACGGAACGCGCCGCCTAATACCAAAATTAGCAATACGATACGATTAAATAGATTTCGGTCGGACAAAGCAGATGCCGAGGGAATACGGTAAGCCGGGGTGTTTAGCGTCATTATCGTGAAGGGTTGCACAAATATTATATTTGAACATCCTAATAGTGTGGAAAACATGTCATTCGCGTCCTCTATAGTTCATACTTTAGGGATTGTTAAATGCGATAGTTAAAATGCGATACAATATCAATACCCAATAACAACCTAAAAAAAAGGACTTTTCAAAAAAGTCTAATTGAAATAAATAATTTTGATTTGATTTGAAAAAAAAAAAAAAAAACCAGGTACTTTCGAACAGGTATTTAGGTCAAAGATATGATACCCATTACTGTACAGCGATACGTACACAAGCAATTTAGACTGGGGCGAGCATTGCCTGGGATCGAGACCTAGGAGCAGGTTTATAAAGCTCTTTCATAATATATTAACTCTCACCTCCACCACTCGACCTCCCTAACTATAATAGATAATAAAGTTAACTTACGTGGATCTCAAGAAGGGTGATCATAACCACAACACTATAATACTAATTTAAATGTGCACTGCGCGAAATCACCAGGGTGACTGACTCTATCACACTAAAGGTTATATATTGTCTACTTGTCGGTATACTTGACATAATATAAAATGACCTACTCGCTAATACTACTTTATATCTAAACAGTGTTGCTAACATACATCTGAAAGCCATAATTGAAGAAGAAGAAGAATATTATGGAAACCTCAGCGTAATAGCATTTTATTTTCATACATTAAATAGTATAATAAATAACATTTACTCTTTGTTTTGCCTTAAATAATCTAGAGGTAGTGAAAATATATAATATATTTCTAATCTATTATATAAAATTCTCGTGTCACAATATTAGTTACCATACTTCTCCGAAACGGCTTGACAGATTTTTATGAAATTTTATATGCATATTCAGTAAGTTTGAGAATCGGCTACTATCTATTTTTCATCCCCCTAAGTGATAAGGGAGGCCCACCCCAAATTTATATGGCAAAACAACGTTTGCCGGGTCAGCAAGTAGGTATATAAAATTCTCGTGTCGCGGTGTTTGTTATTAAACCCCTCCGTAACGGCTAGACCGATTTTTATAAAATTTTATGTGCATATCGGGTAGGTCTGAGAATCGGTCAACATCTATTTTTTATACCCCTAAGTGATAAGAGTGGCCCATCCGAATTTTTTAAAATTTATATGGCAAATTTTAATAAAATTACCTAATTAATAGACTAAGCTACGTAGAGTTCTGTAACTCAAAAGAAACTAAGTCATATGTACTACAACAAAATTTTCAACAAATTTCAAACTAATATGCACAACTTTAACTGATACAGATATAAATGTAACTAATTTAAAGCATTACTAATCAATGGACGAGATGATAAGCCTAACGAAATTGAATAGCAATTACTTGCGCTTGTTACTTTCATTTAATATTATATTAGGAGTCTCTAATTAACTAAATTCATTGTAAATCTTATTCTAAATGTTGTAAAGCCCAGTTTAGTAGATATACATCTATAGACACGCGACAACACGTGTACACTTATGTAGGGCATTGTGCGTGCAGATTGTTTCCGGGTGACCGTATCACGTTGCAAATGAAAAAATATTGACACTGATTCGGCTTCTATATGATATGAAATAAATTTTATGTTGGAAAGAAATTGAAGTGGACCTATTGAAATAGGAGTTCTCTGATTCGAATTTCTGGATATCGCAGTAATAGGTCACAAAAAATGACGTAGGCATGACTCGTGCCCAGCCTACCTAAGCTTAATTGACAAATTTTTTCAAGTTTTATATATGACTAGCGGCCCGTCCTGGCTTCGGCGTTTTTTTTTTTATTTATATTGACATTTTTAATTTCGTAATATTTTTTGAGTGGAGTGTCCGATTTCAATAATTCAAAGAGTAATCAACAGGTATTGAAACAGTGTTGAATACGAAATCATTTATTTGGATAAGAATTAATACAAATTAATGGATAACACGGTGTGATTTTGATAGGCATTTCTTCATCAACTTTTAAAATGTAAAAAAGTAGTTATAGTTATAGTACATAACTACAATAGTTGGACATATGGTCTCGCGAAGTTTTGTGTAGATATTGATACGTTCTATAATATTGTAGAAAATTTTTTTGTTCTATCATCAATACTTTTCGCAGCGCATTTGATGAAAGACATCATCATCACGACCCTTCAATGGCCCACTGCTGAGCCGGGTCTCCTCCTCAGAATGAGGAGGGTATTAGGCCATAGTCCACCACGCTGGCCCAGTGCGGGTTGGCAGATTTCACATACAATTGAGAACTTTTTGGGAACTCTCAGGAGTGCAGGTTTCCTCACGATGTTTTCCTTCACCGTTAAAGCAAGTGATATTTAATTGCTTAAAACACACATAACTCAGAGTCAGAGATATGTGCCCAGGATCGAACCTCGGACCTCCCGAGTAAGACTTGAAGTCTCAACCACTGGGCCATCACTGCTGCTGAATGCTGCTGATGAAAGACATTTTATGGCTAATTCTTTTACACGTTGGGATGGTTTTAGTAAGAATTTCTGATAATCTCAAATTTTTTTCTCATCATTCTTCTTATGCCCACTGATGTAAATGTTGAACTTTTTAATTGCTTATCACATTTACAAGTAATAGCTACACTTAAAGGATTTTCCTTGAAATATCTGAAATACATATTACATCATCATCATCCTTTTTTTTTACAAATTAAGCTCTATAATTTACTGATAAGATTTCTAACACTTTCACTGATAGAAAACCACTAAAATCTAAAGTTAAAGTTTAGCCTATAGTACAGAATTAATTTTCCTGATACAGATGTAATGCTTAGATGTAAATACAAGTAACCTATGTATCGCTACGGATTTTTTTTGATTTTCTTTGTACAAATAACAAATAAAAATAGCAAAAACATAATCTCCCATTACAATTTGATATTTATGTTCGCTTAGGGTGGGAGGGAAGACGGAAACAATTAGGCAGAGCGCCTGCGCGGCCTTCCTGCGCCGTAATTGCCGTATCTGTTCGCTCGATGTACTGTTATAATTGACAATATTGTTAATATTGTGTCCATTTGTCGATGTCGATCGATATATGCAGACAAGGCAAGTTATTTACAAGACACATTAAACATAGATTACAGATGAAAAGCAATGAAAAAATAAATGTCCGAGCAATGTAGCGTTTAAAAAAATTAATGGGTAGGGTATTTGACTAATTATAAGTCTATTTAAGTGATGCTTTTAGACAAAACTTAATCACTAGAGCTTTGTACCTGTATTAGAAACGATAGGATAAATACTATGCGTAACCTTAACCGAGTCTGGAAACAAATAATTTAAAAGATTTTTGATAGAGCGCAGTTTTTAGCGCTCTTTTGCTATTTTGGTTTGGCACGACCATTATTATAACTAAAACTAGCTTAACTTAACAGATATTTAAAAAAAATGCATTACCTTAACCGTATCTGAAATTAGTAATTCATATATCAATCTAGAAATAGTTATTTTGACTCAATTTTACATCAACGAGAACGGACTGCTAACTTACTATTCATTAACAATTTTCAAAGGATTATACTGCTATTTTGTAGTAAATCATAATGATTAAAAACAAGGTTATTACAAGATGTCAGCCCTTCTGTTCCCTATGGACTGTTAAAAGTAACATTCGGTATAATATCTCTGTTAATGGCGGTGAATAGTCGGATTAACACGGCAACCCTTTTGTGGGCGGATTGTAAAACTTCATCAAAACATTTGTCCGCACTCATTATTTATTCACATGCATTAAATATTCGCAGAATGAATTTATTATTAGTTTTACTGTAAATTCGTTTCGTGCGCTAAAACCTAAAGCTTTTTTGTGTGATTTTACAGGCAAAGCTTTAAAATAATAAATTATAGCTATCTACCAGCCAATGGTTTTAGTATTTAAGTTTTGAATTTTAAGATATGAAAATATCAGTTAAGTAAGTAAATGTGAGGATTAAATTGAACTGTTTTTATACATTTATCCGTGCGTCTTGCAATTTTTTAAGAACTGTAGTTTTTTCATAAACTATAGTTTAAGTATCATGGTAAGTAAGAGAGTATGAAAAAGTGATAACTTTTACCATTATTTTATTTAATTAATTAGGTATGTTCAGATACCAAAATGACCTAATGTTAAATATGATATGGGTCAAGAGATACAGAATTACTTCATGAGCACTAGCGGTGTAAATAATGATATTTGTCATGGCGGCGTATTTCTATAGTTACCTCTTATGGTACGGGAGCCAGATTCAAATTCGGTCAATCACTTCCTCTCGAGTGAAAATTCGTATACAGCATAAGGAATATATATTATGATTACTTGTGACCATCAGCTGCGATTCCGTGGGTGGGGCGAGCAATGGCAGCCCTCCAAACATGTAGAAAAAAAATATTTTTCATTCATTTCCTCCCATTTGAAAATTTTTCGGATTATAGTTTACCTAGTATCTTGAAGGAAAGATAAAGTAAGCTGACCATAAGGTGGTGGATTATACATCTGCTGGCTGCTTGACCATGTAACACTTTGATTTTTTTATAGCAAAATCACAGTTACCATTTAAACAGCGTTTTACTAACAGGAGTTTTGTAAGTAAGTAAACGGAGTCGAAGTCGAACTCACGACACGAAGGTAAACTATAATCCGACAAATTTTCTTTTAAGTTAATGTTACTTTTGTAATTCCTCTGGAATATCTATTTGCTCAGTTTGATTTTAACGATATTGACGGCTACTGTCAAATCGAATTCGACTTCAATGAAATCTATGATAATGTTGTTCTATAGAACCCCTCTGACTAAAGTATGCGTGAGTTAACGCATAAGATATTCACATCACACGTTTATCAAACCCTCCGCTTTGTACTAACAACCACTTTCACCATCATTCCTGTCAATTTATATTTGCCTGCAGTCATTAATGTAGGCGTTGACTCGTATCAATGTTTTGTTCAATTTTGTCAAACATTTTTGAACTTCTCTCCCCTAGTTGATAGTGCAACTAAAATACAAGGCGAGGGAACTAAGTCTATGTCTAAGTTTGAGGTTCTCAAACTTAAGTAATCCGTAGTCCACTTGCCTTATTATTCGCTTGAGGACAGAGCCCTGACTCTATACTTCAAGTAACACTAAATAATTTATACAAAAGGAAGATATCTGGAGACTTCTATTCCATGAAGCTATTATAGAAACAAGATTTATAAATACTATATCGTATATTAGCCTAGACCTTAGATCCCTGTTGTCATCACCCTACATTTCGTATCCGACCCTTGAGATTTGAGTTCGATATAGTTGTTGATGTTTGAGAATCACCGGTCTAAGCCTTAATAACATTTGTTGCACAAAACTACAGTAGCTGAATGAATAGGTGTGAAGAGTAATGCGTCAAAGGCTCAGTGGGCCCGAGGGGTGTGAGGGGTGCGGACTGCGGACGTGCCGCGTAACAGGAGCTACTCTCCTCATAATGTTACATAATTCAATTGATTCCCCGACACTACCCGCACGCTTCCTCTTAACTTCGTTTGGAGCGTTTTGATATCGGATACGCCGTTTGACGCCTCCTGTAATTCTTTACTCGATACAAATAAAACAGTTGCTGAGTTGACTAAACGTTTGTATTTAATATAATAAATAGGTTTTTAACAGTAAAATCTACATCTAATGGCTGTAAGAGATGGCTGGTGAGGAGAAGGACACGTGACCGAGGGATGACTGGTAGGCTACAGGAGCTTGGGCGTAGGCCAGCTTGGCGACGGGGGCGGCGTAGGCTACCTTGGTTACTGGTGCTGCGTAGGAAAGGGGAGCAGAGTAAGAGAGAGGGGCGGGAGCGGAATAGGCCAACTTAGCGACGGGGGCGGCGTAGGCTACCTTGGCGACTGGTGCGGCGTAGGAAAGAGGAGCAGAGTAAGAGAGAGGGGCGGGAGCGGAGTAGGCCAACTTAGCGACCGGGGCGGCGTATGCAATCTTGGCGGGAGCAGGGGCGGCGATGGGTTTGCCTTCGTAACGTACGATGGCGTTGAATCCATGCTCCTTGTCAGCGGTGTAGTCTACGATACGGTGGACTCCATCAGGCTGCACAAGAGAGTAGGATCCGTGCACGGCATCACCAGCACGAGCTTCTTGTTGTTGTTTCACATCACCGCTGTGGCCATCGTGGACGGAGTATTGGAACTCGTAGTGTGCGGGTGCTTCGGGTTCAGCGTATGTGGCGTACTTGGCGACGGGGACAAGGGGGACAGCTACTGCCGAAGCAGCGGCTACAATTCCGAAGAATACTACGATCTGGAAAACAATATTTTCTTATTATTTTTATATTCAGCATGTAATAAGTAGTCCGAGTAGTTATTAAATAATCCAAGTGATTATTATGATCATTTTATCGAAGACAAAGCTGTCTATTTGCTAAATTTCAAGTGATCTTATATTAAGTAATCATTCTGGTATACGGAAGCTATTATTAAGATTCAGATGAAACTTTGTGCTTAGAAAATTGTCCAATAATCCAAATATAAAGTCACTACAATTATCGTAAAAATATTGCACACGATCACTTTAATGTTACACTGTTTTAAGACTTACTTTGGCTACCATGTTGATTGGTTTGTTTATGAGAGTGTTATGTGTCGGTAGCGGTCGCACAGAGCTTTTATACCAAGCTAAACTATCACTGACATTGCGCATCGAACACGACTCGTGTGTAGGTCAAAAACTGGATCACGTTATGACACAAGTACATTCATACTTGGGCTTAACCCTTACAATATCTGTGTCAAGTCCAAAAAACAGGATTTATATTTTTTAGAGTTAATTATTTAATGAATTTTGTGGTAATGAGTGTAGGCTGATGATTAGAATTTATAATTACTTAGTTTTAACAAGTTTAAAACAAAGTCGCTTTCAGAGTACTCATTTTTATTTCTAAGCGATGCAATAGATTTATTTAAACAATAAGGTTTTAATAGTTAATAGTAGACTGGCGTAATATTAAACACTGAAATAATTTGTTAATCAAATATTGTTATTTATAAAAACTAGAAAGTTCTTCAAAAGCTATCTACTACGATTTACTTATGGTGAATAGTTTTCGGCACGGACAAACATATTGGATTAATTACTAATATCGTATTTTATTCTTTTTAATGTAGATAAATCAACCAATTTTTAAAATCGTAGTTAATAGTTATAGCATCAGCATCATACTTATTACAACAACTATACTTAAAAACTTCTGTTCTCTTTCTTCTTAATGTCTTGACTTCCATATACAATTCCTAGATCGATCTATTCTTTAAGTAGATTATTTATTATTAATATTGCAAGTAAGTAAGTCGTATTTTAGCTGAACATTTAATACAGTGTCGTATGAATTTTTAGAAAATTAACTCAATTATTTTTTTTTATGATTATTCAATTTAACATTTATTTGCAGCTGCTACAGCAACCTTGGCATGGCTTGAAACTCCAGGATTGGTACATCCTGGAATATCTTATACGACTCTTTCTGCTAAACCTGCATTTACTGGGCTAAATTATGAACTTACATTAACGGAATCAGCGTCTAATGGATGTGGTCTACTAGTTAAAACTGCGCAGTGATAAGTACAAGCAAATAATAATTTATTTATTACAAAAAATACACGACTTTTGAGACTGTCATGCCTACCTAGAAGTGATAGGAAAGTTGAAATGATAGGAAATTCGCAATACTGTTTTACCATTTACTATCAACAGCACCTGGACAGAGTTTGATGAAATTTGGTACAGAGACTCACTAAAGCTTGGGAAATGACATAGTCTACCTTATTACAATCAAAAGTATTAAAGATAATGAGGTAGTAGATAAAATGTTGCATGGGAGTTTGTTATATATATATATATAGCAAATAGACCTACGGGGTAAATTACACTAATCGAAGAGTAATTAATAAATTGTTAAAAATTTCTCAAAAAATTTCGTTAGATACAGGTTTCTGTTTACCATGGGCAATATTTTGTCAATGATTTAATGGTTTTATGGGATTGCTTAGCATACAACTCGTCTAACAAGTAACAAGTACACGCGTGTGTTTGATCTCATTTCGTTATTACTTATTACTAAATTGCTTTATGTAATATGCTGTTTGGGCTTGGATACCGTGTAGCTATAATTTAGATATTTTAATTGTAGCACCTAGATCTTTAAGATATGTCACGTCAATCGCGGTAATCTTGCAATTTTTAATAAGCTACCTTGTCAATTCTTACTTTCGTTTAAGATAGTAAATATTTTAAGAACGTTATACAACGGTTTACTTTCTTAGTTACGAGGCTAATTAGTGAAAAATGTATATCTTTTTATTAGTTCAGCTAATTAAAAATACCGTCATCGGTTTGTAATGAATCAAAAAATTTGAGGCAATTTGTTGTAGTAGTGTAGTATGTATCGATATTAACTAAAAGCTTGAAACCAAATTGTGCTTATATTTATAATTGTATATGAACATATTGTAATACAATCACATCTAATTTGTATAGTTTGTCGCATTCAGCTCACTTCTTTTGTATCATAGTACCTAATGATTATTATATACTTAGATGTAGATATTTTAGAGTGTCGCAGCGCAACGCATAGTTATCAGTATTCTATACTAATATTATAAAGAGGAAAGATTTGTATTTTTGTATGTAACGAATAAACATAAAAACTACTGGACTGATTTCAAAAATTCTTTCACCATTAGAAAGCTACATTATCCCTGAGTAACATAGGCTATATTTATTACAAGAAAAAATTAGAGATCCCCAGAAATTCTCACTAAAACCAACACAAGGTGCAAAAAAATTAGCCATAAAATATCTTTCATCGCATGCGCTGCGAAAAGTATTGATGATAGAACAAAAAAATGTTATACAATATTATAGAACGTATCAATATCTACAAAAAACTCCGCGAGACCATATGTCCAACTATTGTAGTTAAGTCACTATAACTGCAGACAGAATGCAGGAGCCAAAATGTTAAAAAAAAATTATCCACCCGTGCGAAGCCGGGACGGGCCCCTAGTATTCAATAAATAGATAAAATCGATTTTCCAGTGAAACATAACTCAATTAAATTGCTTACAGTATTTCCCATTTAATCTAAAAAGATCAAGTTTCAAAAATAAGATCACTACATATTATAAAACAAGGTCCCACACTAAAATTACTTAACGGATTTTCATGTGACTTTTACTAATAGACAGGGTCGTTCATAAGAAAGATTTCGTTATAAATTTGTTAAGGATTTCTGTAAATTGGTTGAAATATGTCGATAAATGTTAAAACATGTTAAATGGGGTTAATATTATGATTACTCGTGCCCTTCAGCTTTGATTCCGTGGATGGGGCGAGCAGCGGCAGCCTCCCAAACATGTCGAAAAAAATTTTTTTTTTCGGTCATTTCATCCCGTTTCAAAATTTGTCGGATTATAGTTTACCTAGTATCTTGAAGGAAAAATAAAGTCAGCTGACCATAACGTGGTGGAATATACGTCAGCTGGCTGCTTGACCATGTAACATTTTGATTTTTTATAGCAAAATCACAGTTACCATTTAAGTAGCTTTTTACAAACAGGAGTGAATGAACGAAGTCGAACTCATGAAACTATCACTTCGCTTCTATTTTAAAGATTTAACTGTTGGCGATAAACTCAAAATCTATTGAAGATTAAGTCGTATCATATGTTAAGTTTCTGTGTAATTTGGTTGAAATATGATGAAAATTGTTAAAAACGTGTGAAAAACTAAAGATGCCTGGAAGCTTTCGTCTTTTAAGCTCTAACAAGTTGATGCAACTCTACGATAGTAAAAGCATGTAGAAATCATATGCTCTACCATACCCGTGCGAAACCGGGTTGGGTTTGTAGAGTATATAAAGCAAGTTTTTATTTAAGACTAGTCGACCCGCGCGACTTCGTCCGCGTGATGCGATTCTATAAGTTGTAGCGTGATGATATATATAGCCTATAGCCTTCCTCGATAAATGGACTATCTAACACTGAAAGAATTTTTCAAATCGGACCAGTAGTTCCTGAGATTAGCGCGTTCAAGCAAACAAACTCTTCAGCTTTGTATATTAGTATATAGATAGTAGAAAGATTAATTTTCTGAGTTACCTGTACCTATGTAATGCAATAATAAAAGTTTCTATAATATTTTTTTGTGAAATGGACTAAATTGACTTTTAGTCATGTCAGATAGTATAAATTTATTTTTATAACTTTTGCAACGTAATTTTGGAGGACGATAAATTTAAGTGTACAATACCCGACACGCAAACTGCTTTAAAAGACCGGTTTAACAGTAGATACTGTAATTATACTACAAGGTACTCAAGAGAATAACTTTCCTTATTTGTAAATTATGCTTTAATTTCATTTTAAACGAACCACAGGCCTTTTATACTCCGAAACTTACATAAGTTTATGAAATACCATCGTACTTAGACGTGAATACCCTGTAACTCATGATCGACCCTAGAGGAACCATATAGACCAGATTGATTCGAAATTCGTACTTTTTTTTTTTTTTTTTTTATTGACCAAAACAAAAAATATACATATTTTATAAAAAGTTACACCTATCCACAAAAGCCATTTTGGTTTCTGCGTGGATAGTTAGTTCCTTATGAATAATTATAATGTTACATAGTAATGTTATTTATATAATAAGACTATTTACTATATCAGTATATATATAATAAAATTATTTACTATATCAGTATATAGCATTTGTAGGTTCAAGGAGCATTCCTAAAATACTCCTTGAGCCTACATATGCGTTTAGGATCATTAAGGTATATATATTGAATTTCCGAAGGTAGAGTGTTAAGTATATTGGGTAACATATAATTACAAGTTCTAGTGCCGTATTTATTTTGGTATGTGGGGTAGAATAGTCAGGAAGAAAAAACTAAAATTAATTTAACTAAAGCTTATATTTATTTATTCTTTAACATATAATTTTTATTGTCCTATAGGTAAATACTATACGTAAACTCGATATCTCAAAGTGGTTAACAAGAATACTATTAAATTGTTCATTTTAGATATCTATATACATATGAAAAGCACGTTTTGCTCTACATCGTTAATGAAACCTAAAGCTCACATATAACCGGTACCTAGAACCTACATCAAACAATGTCAATAATTTCCAACATTTCATAAGCTCGATCTCCATCAATCAGGCGTGCATTCTTATCTGAACGTGTTACACGTATTATCGGTTCGACCACACCCAGCTAATGTGGGCCAAGGTTGAAAGCCTTTTAATTTCCCCATCAAAAACCATTATAGCAAGACCCAGTCTTTCTTGAACGCTCGTACAACTTACAACGAAAGGTAGAAAGCAAGAGGTCAGCGTACGCTGGTTACACTTGATACACTCGATATACTTGATTCATATTTTTTGTTCGACAAAGACACCTTGTCTGGATTTTTGAATAAACGGACATAATGTCTGCGGTAATGTAATTATATAATTGGTTTAACTTTTAATTTTATAAATTCTCCTTAGATATCTTAGAAAGATAAGTTTTTTTTACATTTAATTACTGAAAATCTGACCCTAATGATTACATAGTCTAATATATAAAATTCTCGTGTTTTTTTGTTACCAAATCCCTCCGAAACGGCTCGACCGATTTTTATGTTCTTATCGGGTAAGTCTGACAATCGGTCAAGTGATAAGGGTCGCTAACGGTGGCAAAACAAATTTTGTTGGGTCAGCTAGTTATATAATAATATTAGCCGATATTAGGTATTAGTTAATTTAAAAAACTTAATGATTTACTATAGCTACAACGACTTTTACTATAACTTGTGCTGGATTACACCTAAATTATAACATTACCAAATATGACATGAGATAACGTACAATATATTTAATTAAATGTATCCCAAGCTTTGCAACGGACAAATTGACAACCTCTTTTGGAAATCCGATGAATATGACTCAATTTATATCAGCGACATTCTTTACTTTTACCAATTTGACCTTTATTTAGTAACCTTTAAATTTTAAACTCATAACGATAAAATATTGCATAATTTAGAATCTGTCAAAATATGAAAAAATGTTTATTTTTAAGAACACATTTAGTTTCACAAGTATAATTTACATTGTATTTTGTAAGTACTAGGCACCTACAGTGAACTTCTGCAAATAGGAAAAACTCGGAGTAAAACTAACAACTTAAACAGTTAAAATAGTTTAGGGTTTAATTCATTTCATGTGAACACTGTTATTAAGCTTACGGATTTAGTCCGTCCGTCCGCATAAAAAAATAGTTACCAACAAGTTATTAAACCTTATTGAGAACTAATAAATTTGCACTGTAGTGGCAATTTTCATTTTACCTTAATATTATTTTTATATAATTACTAGGTGACCCGGCAAAAGTTGTTTTGCCATAAAAATTTTGGGTGGGCCACCCTTATCACTTAGGGGGATGAAAAATAGATAGTAGGCGATTCTCAGACCGACTGAATATACAAATAAAATTTCATAAAAATCGGTCGAGCCGTTTCGGAGGAGTAAGGTAACTGACACAGTGACACGAGAATCTTATTATATATAAGATATTTCGTATTTTGTAAAATTATAATTTTAATTAAATATTTAGGTAGTTGAAATCTATCAGTAGCAGTAAAAATTAGTTATTATTATTTATTGGCTAAGCAGTCACAATGTCATCATACATCGTGCAAGGTGTTTATTATCTGTATGCCACATCTCGATCTACTTACGACTTACGAGTACATATGACTTTTCAACTGTACGACCTTCAACCCCCCGTCAACTGGAGCTTTAATTAGTGCATGGTCTGTAGCCTGCGGCTGGTTATATGTCACCATGCCCAAAAAGCTTGCGACTATTCATGTATAAAAACATACGCACGCCACCAACAGGCATAGTCACTTATCGACATCCCAAACAGCAACAATGGCAGCTAAGGTACAACATTGAAAAAATAAAAAATATATTGCAATAATATTTCAAATTAACTGTTATTAAAAATATATTTGATTTTTCAGTTCTTCGTCGTCCTCTCTTTGGCCGTGGCCGCTTCAGCTCTCCCTTTGGTTCCTGTCGCTAAGATAGCGTATGCTGAACCTGAAGCGCCAGCACACTACGAATTCCAATACTCCGTCCACGATGAGCACACCGGCGATATCAAGCAACAGCAAGAAGCGCGTGCCGGTGATGACGTTCATGGATCCTACTCCTTAGTGCAACCCGACGGCGTCCACCGTATTGTAGAATACACTTCCAGCAAGGAACAAGGATTCAACGCCATTGTACGCTACGAGGGCACCCCTATCCACGCACCAGCCCCCCAAAAGGTCGCATACGCTGCTCCTATCGCTAAAGTAGCATACTCAGCACCCGTCGCCTACGCCGCGCCTGTCGCCAAGCTCTCCTACGCTGCCCCCGTGGCCAAGCTCGCCTACGCCGCCCCTGTAGCCAAGGTCGCGTACTCCGCTCCCCTTACTCAAGTTACCTTCTCCTCACCCGCTATCTCTTACCACCACTAGAATAGTTATTGTTAACGTTATTTAATTTATTGATGTGATAAATAGTTACAAATAAATTGTTTGTTTAAGATTTATACTGTTGTTTCTATTCAAGTTCACAATTTAAACTAAAAATGATTATTATTATTACTAGAGAAATTAGATTTATTTAAAAAAATTTAATACATTATGATTGTAAAAAGCACGACATAAATAATATGTTACGGGTTACTTACCTTAAACAGAACATAGTTTAAGAGTAAAATGGTACTTAATTGTTATCTGATTTATACATGCTATTCAGCTTCTTAGAAGAAAAATGAGCTGAAACAATTAATGAATTGATTTTAATGTCAATTATGTTATAAATAACACCAATGTTAGTTCTAATTATTATTAAGTAGCGACTTACCCCCTCCCACTCCCATCCCATTAATGCTGTGGACTCTGGAATCTGGCTCAGGTTCCGTTGAGACCGCAGCATTGTTTCTTCTTCACTCCCCCTCCCAATTCTATCTTCGAGGATGCAATGCTAAATGACATCAATAAAACAAGAGATATCTCTTGTCCCGTCAAAATCGGTCCAGTCATTTCAGAGATTAGCCGGAACAAACAGACAGACAGACAAAAATTGTAAAAAAAAAAAAAAAAAAATGTTGTTTTGGTATATATACCGTGTGCGTGTATACATCCATATGCACTTAGTAAAAAGCGGTTATTGCAATATTACAAACAGACACTCCAATTTTATTTATTTGTATGGATATACAAAAATTACGCAATAAATATGTCAGCGATTGATATCTAAGTACCTATACAACAAAAACATGGAACATCGAAAATTTTCATAAATCAGACTTCGCAAAAAAAAATTTTTTTTTTAAAGATAACAAGCAGGCAGGACGTTATTACGTTATTATGGGTGGAATTATTTAGGTAATTTGTGCAAAAACAATAACTTTCATAACATATATAAAATAGTATATTTAGAGCAGAATACAAAATAACGCTTTTGTTTCTGAGAAAGGATACTAGAGGAAAGCTTTTATTCCGCGGATAAGAAATGCCAAAGTTTTTAACTAGTAATGAACAAACCAAGAAAAAGACTACGATTAGGACAATCTTGTGGTGCGTTCCACATAGCGTTTTCAACGCCCTAAATGCTCTTTTAATTTTTCTACGTGACGACTACGGTCGTTGTGATCGCAGTGAAAACGTCATGATTTATGCTCAGGACGACACAATTTATAAAGTGGATTTCGCGAGCTTTGCAATATTGGCGGCATTTTTAAATCAACAAAAATGGCGACAATATAAATAACTTAATTTGATACGGATAGAGGTTTATTACTTGAAGTGAATATTTCTGCAGCGCATATTTATGTAAAATTAATTATAGTCTTAATTTAATTATAAAATTTAAGAAAGTCAATATTCAAATAATATAAATTAATTTAACCAATTATTTTTGAAGCTTCTTGTTAAGACTTACAAATTATAACCTTAACCACTTGAAACTATAGCTTTTGTCGCTATTTAAATTTTCGTTAATGCTTAAAACGCTCAATAATCCATTCCACTTGGGTTAACGATTGTAACGCTCACGAATAACTGGAGCGGGATAAACCGTGGTCGCCGTGAGTGCACTCTTTGTCTTGCTTTTTCGGATAGTCTTGGTCTTGAAAAATCTGTCAAATAAACTGTCCTTAAATTGACTGTAATGAAATTTCGGACTGACCAGATTCACCTG
Source organism: Limenitis camilla (assembly GCA_905147385.1). Taxonomy (NCBI): domain Eukaryota; kingdom Metazoa; phylum Arthropoda; class Insecta; order Lepidoptera; family Nymphalidae; genus Limenitis; species Limenitis camilla. The sequence goes on from LR990240.1 coordinate 10,366,660, forward strand.
ACACCAGAGTCAGAACTCAGAACATTCTTCTATTGAACTAATCTTATACTAATATATAAAGCTGAAGAGTTTGTTTGTTTGAACGCGCTAATCTCAGGAACTACTGGTCCGATTTGAAAAATTCTTTCAGAGTTATATACCATTTATCGAGGAAGGCTATAGCATATATATCATTACGCTACGACCCATAGGAGCGGAGCATTACGCGGACGAAGTCGCGCGGTTCGACTAGTTTAGAATAAAGCGGCTTTTCATTCAACATTACACAAAAATTAAATGTGTTATAAAGGTCCATATAAATAAATAATTAAAAACAATGCCACCACCACCACCACACACCACTATTAAGAAAGTATAGAAAGTGTCATGGGTCCCGACTTTTCATCCCAAGGATATCTCCGTGATAAAGCAATCTCTAATGGCTAAATTATTTTTTAATTCTAAAATATGATTGATATATTGCAATCTAAAACAAAGTAACTAAAATTTGTGTATTTCTTAAAAAACGTTATATATTTAATTTAAAGAGTTAAGGTAATATTATATAGGTAGATTTTAAAATTAATGAGTATGTAATTAATATGTAATGAGACGAAATATTCCTATTTATTACGTAGTTATTTGGAATAACTATGGCGGACACTTTGTTAAAACTTTTCATTAGTAGTTGTTACGAGTTTATACGTAGGTCTAATTTTTATTTATTATAATAAAAATAAACTTTGACCTCTAACTGGACACACTAAATACCTTGAGGCTAAGAAAGTGTCACATATGAAAGTTATTGGCAATGATCAAAGTATAAAAACGCGTGCAAATTATATTTCAATACATTCATATTACAGCATTCGCTAAATAATTCATCCACAACCACAATGTCTGCCAAGGTATTTCATAATTTTTTTTTATAAAATATAAACTTAATTTAATTATTAAAAATTAATAATTTAATTTCTTTCTTTATTATAGATTGTGATCGTCCTTGCTCTGGCCGTGGCCGCCTCTGCTCTACCCGTGGTTCCTTATGAAGAACAAGCAGCTCCCGCTCATTACGAGTTCCAATACTCCGTCCATGATGGTCACACCGCCGATGTCAAGCAGCAACAAGAAGCTCGTGCTGGAGATGCTGTCCACGGCTCCTACTCTCTTGTGCAACCTGATGGAGTACACCGTATCGTAGAGTACACCGCTGACAAGGAGCACGGATTCAACGCCATCGTACGCTACGAAGGAACCCCTAAAGTTGCCCCCGCTCCCGTTGCTAAGGCTGCCTATGCCGCTCCCATCGCCTACGCTGCTCCTGCACCCAGGGTTGCCTACGCCGCCCCTATTACACAAGTTACATACGCTTCACCCGCCATCTCTTACCACCACTAGGGAGCTAAGATTATTATAATTGTTGACTAATTTATAAATGTGATATTTAAATAATTACAAATATATTATTTGTTTAAGATTTATTCCAATATCTTTTATTGATACCTCTTTCTAGACCTACTAGCTGCGCCCCTCGTTTTCACCCACTGTATTTTGGATAATTCACACTATATCATTATAAACCAGAAATCAATACAATTGACACAATACAATTTGATGTAACCTACTAGTAACATTTGGTTTAAAAAGGGATTTAAGTTGATCTTCACTTGTGATGTTTAGTAGATAATAAGCCTCGAAGAATAACAACGTGCTATGTCTATAAGAATCTATAATTGCTTTGCTATCTAAGATGTAAACACGTATGGAACGATAACAAAGTATTTTTTCGATCAACTGATTGTGTCGCGAAACATTAATATTTATATCTATTTACTTACAGTTACTACTTTTTATTGACAGCTGGTTTCTGGTTATAACCATACTTGTTTTATATGACGGATTATATGTTAAGCTTATAGGTACAACATCCTACTAATATTATAAACGCGAAAGTTTGTAAGAATGTATGGATGTGTGGATGTATGTTTGTTACTCTTTTACGCAAAAACTACTGAACGGATTTTGATGAAACTCTACAATAATATAGCTTATACATCAGAATAACATATAGGCTATAATTTATAATGATATAGTGTGAATTATCTAAAATACAGCCTGTGAAACCGCGGGGTGCAGCTAGTGCCTGTACACCGAAAAGTGTAATTTTTTAGGATCAATTTTCTATTTAATCTGCTTGCAAGTTTATTATCCATAGGGGAAATCTGACAGTGTTGTTATTTGTACTCATTCCATATTGACCGCGTGCTTACTAGAGAGCTCTAGGGTTATGATTGCTCACAGGCGCTATATGGGCTAGAGATGCTCTGAAGAGATGTTTGCATGAAAATAGAAGGAAAAACTTTGAGTTTATAAAAATATTTCTGAATATTTTTCTTTAAAACCTAAGAATATTTGAATGATTGAATATTTATAGTAGCATTATATATTTTAATAAAATGTATTGAGCTATTCAGTTTTAAAGACCATAACAACTCCTCAATCTATAGGAAAACATTTTTTTAAAAGCAATGAATGATCATTAATTTAAATGTAAAAATAATTATTTTAAGAACAAAAGTTAACGAGAAGTTCAACGTAGGTAAAATGCAGAGTGAAAAGTTGTGACCTCAAAACATGTATAAATAGAAAAATGTATAATTACCCGCAACTTCACTTTGCACTAATTTGCAGAATCAGAACTATGTGATTGAGATCTTAGTGTAAAATAATGTCGCTGATATAGTATGTAATAGTTAACAACTATTAATGTCATCTAATTATAAAACTCACAACTCAATATAATAAAAAACTTCATCAAAAATGCTATCAAAAATATGATAATAGCAATGTGATTGTATTGTATGGTACTACACGTTAGATTAAAGTATACATTTTTTAAGAAAGCTTGTTTCTTCAAAACAACAATAACAAAGACAAGTTTTTTAAGAAACAAGCAAACAGCTAGGATATTCTTTTAAAATATGTGAATATCTTTGTTGGCAATGATAAAATCATTAACACTTTGTAACAGAAGTCTTAAAATCCGATCTTAGAAACATACAAACCCCCCAAATTACCTCGTTATAACATTGTAATTTGATTATGAATATATTAACAATAACTGTAACAAGATTGCTACGTTGCTAATAACATATTATATAAGTAACAATTACACCTACATACAACTACTTCAAAAATACCTAATGCCTGTTCAATGTAAATTTGAATATCAAAAAGTAAAAATTAAAAAGTAGACTAGACAAGTAACTAGACAGATTGTAGGCTATAATGCAATAGATCATGTATAAAAACGCATGCAAAATGTTAATTTCTATATTCATATTTTAATAATCGTGACCACAACTACAATGACTGTTAAGGTGAGATATATATTTTAACATAATTTCAACATAAGAAAATTTAACTAACTTAAATATATCCTTTATGATTAGATCGTGATCGTTCTTGCTCTGGCCGTGGCCGCCTATGCTCTACCCGTGGCTCCCTACGCTGAACCCGCAGCTCCTGCTCATTACGAGTTCCAATACTCTGTTCACGATGGTCACAGCGCTGACGTCAAGCAGCAACAAGAAGCTCGTGCCGGAGACGCAGTCCACGGCTCTTACTCACTTGTGCAGCCTGATGGAGTCCACCGTATCGTAGACTACACTGCCGACAAAGAGCATGGATTCAACGCCGTCGTACGCTACGAGGGTACCCCTAAAGCTGCCCCTGCTCCCATCGCCTACGCTGCCCCTGTCGCCAAGGTTGCCTACGCCGCTCCTATTACCCAAGTCTCCTACTCCTCCCCCGCTATTTCTTACCACCACTAGAAATAAGATTATTATTTGTTGATGTTCCTTATGTGATAAATAAATCTAAGTTTAACAATTACTACGTACTTTTCTTAAAAATAATCATCTAAAGTGATATTTACCGGAGTTTTATAATATCGAATTTAAATTTCCAAAATATGTAAATATATAATTTTTGTTATAAAAGCTATTAGTCTAGTAAAAATGATCTGAAATAGAGATACTGCTCTTAAAATTATGTGGGATAGCTCATTGGACATGCTGAGCAAGAAGCCCAGAATCTACTGGATCCGCTCCTATATATATCCGAAAGATTCTTAAAAAGGAAGAGAAAATTTCCAACAAAAAAACACCCTGCTCCCGGAACTCTTCTCCATTATTTATAATGTTAATAACGCTGAAACTGAGTCTCAGCGCAATATTTTTAGATGAATGAAAAAAATAATTGGAATGTATACCTTGGAAATTTTAGTTAAACGATTGTTAAGTAACAAAATCTTCTCGAACTTCCGTCTTTATTGTAAATTTAAAAAATGTTTAAATAATTGTCGTAAAAATTGTTCGCTTTCTGGAGAATTCCTTAAACACTTACTCAACAAGATCACGCTATAAAAGTTAAAAAAATATTCATACTAGTACGATTTAAAAAAATTCTACCATCCAGAGAAATCTACTGTTTTCTCGGCTCTCTTCCTCTTTTCTACTTTCATTCACTCTTTCTTTTCCCGTCTTTCATTTTTATTTTTATCTCTGATTCTTTTCTCTCTTTTTCTCTTCTTAGTCTACATCTCTTCATTATCACTTTTCTCTGTTTCTTTCTTATTTTTAATACTGGAGGACCGACATTACACAAATATACCTACACTATTACCAAGTGATAAATTATGGACATCAATTATCGGATCGGAGCGGAGCGAGGGTGCGCCGCTCGTACTTGTATCGGCTAAAATTTAATGTATAATTTTAAACCTCAGTTATAATAAAACTTGTAGAGCCAGATTTATATTAATACACTTTTATTAGCTTCATACGTATGTTAGTATGTACGTAAAGGAATCTTTGAACATGATTTTGACCCCCTTCAAAACGTCGGATTATCTCTAAATTTGGCATACTAATTAAAGATCGATGACAATTCAATATTTTAAACAGTTTGATCCGTTGTCCTTACTAGGATAATCAGAATTAGCGATTTTTTGTTTTCCTGAGACCCGGAGTGTCTGCGTCAAGACACTTTATATTTATGTTTTATACTTTCCCTATCTTATACGTACATCATGCCCCTATATTCTAAAGTAGATTTCACCCCCGTTTTATAGTAAAATTTCGATAAATTTTAAATTTGGTTCAAAAATCAAGTTTTTAGTAGACAATAATTAGTATTATTATTAGTTTATCCGATTTCGCTCGTTTATAGATTGTTGAATAGCGTTTTTTGTCACCTATTCAACGACACCGCTCTTGTTAAGATATCTTTCTTTATAATAAACATATACAACATTGCAAAATTTAACTTCGTGTCCGTCTCTTTTTTGTTGTCAAATTTTTTATATCGTCTCAAAACATCCCCCTGCATATTGTTAAATATAATTTATCAAATTTTAATTATTTAAAAAATAATAGTTTAAAAAAAATTAAAAATACGCTTTTATAGAAAATCCAACTAAAAAATGAAAAATGAATAATAGTTTAAAGAAACTAAAAAAATACGCTTTTATAGAAAATCCAACTAAAAAATGAAAAATAAATAATAGTTTAAAAAAACTAAAAAAATACGCTTTTGTTGAAAATGCAACTAAAAAATAGAAAATAAATTTTAATAAATTTGAATTAAAAATAGTGTAAGAAAAAATGATTTTATTGTAAAAAAAGCTATATTAGTTGCCGAACTGTATTATTTACTTATCAATACAAAGAATTAAATAATCATATAGTTAAAATTGAAATTACTTTCGTTTCATGCTATTTCTCATAGTAACATTATTCTTAAAAGTAATATTGTTTCTTAACCTTTAAGTTTAGCTTGTCATTAAATACTTATTCCATCTTAATTTAGAAAATTAAAATAGAGTATAATCTCTTTGTACAGACTCTGAGACGACTGAGTACTTTATAGCAAATATTATTAACAAATGAAGAGTATAAAAAATATTAACAATGAATATGTAAGTAAAATATATTGTTTATAAATCAAATGATATTAAATGGATTATGTATTATACCAGAATACAAAAAGAATGAAATGCTATACTTAAAAAGATTAAATAAGTAAGTAGGTAAAGTATGTAATAAATACATTAATTCATTCGATTCTAGATAACAATTGATTTTAACTATTTCATAAAATACAACTTACCTACTTAAATTTGCCTAATATCAAACCTAATTGTTATTTTATAAATTTAAAAGAAATTACTACTTATTTATATTTTGGCTAATTCTATACCATTAAGAGCATGTCACAAACAGGTCGATCAAGGCGTACAAGTTAAATGAATATAGAATATGATTTGTTGCAAATTACTTAAGTGTTAATTCAAAGTAAAATGTGACCTTCACCTCGTCGCCAATTGTAGCAAGGCACATAGCTATATGTTCTACAGCCGAGGGCGATATGTATGTCACCAACTTAAAGTAGTATAAAATCATAGGCATTTCGCTGAAAGTTACAGTCGATCACCGACAATCAAACAGTAACAATGGTAGCTAAGGTAAGAAAAAGTAATACCATTTATAAATTAAACAGTTCCTGTAGCATACATTACTAAAAATAGTTTAAACAGACTTACTAAGGCTTTCTCTATCACAATACTAATAACTAAATATTATTATATTTCAGTTCGTCGTTGTCCTCGCTCTGGCCGTAGCCGCCTCTGCCTTACCCTTGGTGCCAGTCGCCCAGGTGGCATACGCCGAGCACGAAGCTCCCGCACACTACGAGTTCCAATACTCCGTACACGATGACCACAGCGGTGATGTGAAACAACAACAAGAAGCTCGTGCCGGAGACGCCGTCCACGGCTCCTACTCTCTTGTGCAGCCTGATGGAGTCCACCGTATTGTTGAGTACACCGCTGACAAGGTGAACGGATTCAACGCTGTTGTGCACTACAAGGGAACCCCCATCCAGGCTCCCGCTCCCGCTAAGGTCGCATACGCTCCAGTTGCGAAGGTGGCTTACTCCGCTCCTGTCGCCTACGCCGCTCCCGTTGCCAAAGTAGCTTACGCTGCTCCCCTCGCCCAAGTCAGTTACTCATCCCCCGTCATCTCCTACCACCACTAGATTTAGCCATAATCGTTGTTGATTTATTAATTTATTGATGTGATATAAAATATGAATAATTACAAATAAATTATTTGTTAAGATTTAATTATTTTTTATTGAATTAATCTCATAAAAGAAGAACACAGATAGAAAGCTACACTGTGCCAGAGTGACAGTTCATATAGTATTATACAAAATCTTTATTGCACACTCAGAGAAGGAAACATAAGATAGATACAGACAAAATTTTAAGCGGAATGCAAAGGCGGCCTTAATGCTAAAGCAATCTCTTCCAGGCAAAATTTGGAGATTGAATTGTGAGAGGAAAAGTGCAAACCAATTTTAAAATTAAGCAAAATAACTATATTAAAATTATAAATATTTATAGATTTATTTATTTAGGTATACATACATATATTAATTATACATACAATACGTAAAACATACACTGAATAAGATAATATATAAATAAAGTATATACTTGATACATAAATTAATAAAAGTTAATTAGATATTTAAATAATAATCAATAAGACGACGTTTAAAAATATTAAGACTCATCAGACTGATGAATGTAACGAGGAAGCTCGTTCCACAGAATGACAGCTTTTACTGTAAAAGAACCGCCATATTACCTGGTCTTACTGGTAGGAATTTTCAGTCGGTTGTCATCCCTTGATCTTCACTCATGGTCTCCAGGAACATTAGAACCTAGATAGCAAAACCTCAATATTATAAATTAAAATAATGTGTATAAATGTTGATAGTCAGATTTTAAATGGCTATTGTGGACAATAGATGTCATCTCAGGAATTACTAATCCGATTTTTCCGAAAATTCTTTCACTGATAGAAAGCTACACTATTTCTAAGTGACATAGGTGATATAGTGTTGCCACATATACTTTTTAAATAACAGAATTGGGCCATTTTGTTGTTACTGATCCGATGTAAAAAAATTCGTCCTCTGACAGAAATCTATAATTTTCTCCTCTCTCTTCCTATTTCCTACTTTCATTCTCTCTCTTTCCCTCTTTCATTGTTCTCTTTTCTCCCTCTACCTTCCACTCGGTTTCTTTCTTTTTAGTGTTAGGGTAAAAAAAAGGAAAAAGGAACTCTTATAGGATCACTTCGTTGTCCGTCCGTCTGGCTGTCTGTTACGACCCTTTTTTCTGAAACGCGTGTTATCAAGTTGAAATTAATATCAAATAGGTAGGTACTCCTATAAGATGGCAGCAATGTATAGATAATAATGGTAATTTGATTTATTTTGATTAAATAAATATGTAATTTAATTTAAAAAAGTATTTCAATATTTCAGTGCAAATCGGCAATTTCATACTTTAACCCCTAATACCTACTCTATTCTCTCAGAACTGTAAAAAAATCAAACTGCTATGTCACATATCTTATGTATAAAATAGATATCTCAAAGGAATCAAAATGCAACAGCTTTAATGTGTGGAAAAATTTGAAAACTAGAAATTTGTTGTTATATTTATTATATTTCACGAAAAAAAATATCTTTTATTTACGTTTTAACGCATTATTTGAGGAATACCAGAAGTTTTTAAGTTTATTAATTATTAGCGTTAATCAGGGTTTAAATCTGTACCGAAGACAGGGCGCGTATACTAGAAACGACTGTTGGTGACATGAGATGTTGTTAAATGACAACTTCTACTGAATACGCATATAAAATTTCATAAAAATCGATCGAGCCGATTCGGTGGAGTATGGTAACTAACACTGTGACACGAAAATTTTGTATAAGATGTTCACAGACTTTAATTTTTTACTTTTTATTGCATTTTCCAGAGTTTGAGTCGGTAAATTTTTTTTGTTAAAAACGTTTTATCGTGTTTTCTTATATTGGTTTTGTAAGTAATTTTAACGTTTTAACATCATGGTTGAAGTTGCAAAATTACGAGGACACTGAAAAGTTATTTATAATTGTAAGGTAATAAAACTCAATCTTTAATATATATTTTACCAATGTAATAATGTGATATGTGTATAAATAGGTATACTTATGTAATAAAATTATAATACCATATGGGTGTATATAAACATCTATATATAAGTAATACTATAAAAATATTTATTTATTTATATTTTATTTAGTGATAATTTTTAAGTAATATTAACATAATAGAATATATATATTATAACATATATACATATATATATATATATATCTTTTAATTTACCAACTGAAATTATTAAATTTATTAATATTCTAACAAAAATAATAAATAAAAATAAAATGTTCTGAGGTTCATACGTTTTGTGGTATAACTAGTTGTTTACAATCAAAAAATTAATCATGGAGGTAGAATTAAATTATTTTCTTCGGCTTGAAACGACACTTCTAGTGTGTTTTACTATGTACCCGCAATATGGATGTACATATTTTTATTTTGTATATTACATCAAATACTTAGTTTATTAATAGTTGTATAATTAAGTGTACACGTTTTTTACTAATAATAATGCATTGTCATATAAGAAGACAATAACGCCTAAGATACAGGCTCGGCCTAGTTTAGGCGTTAGTGTGAAACAGTGTTATGTACTGCGTTTAACTCATACAAATAATGTAACTATTCGATAAAACCAGTGTAATAGATTTTTGTGTCAATAAAGTTTTTATTTATTTTATTTATTTATTTAATTATAACTATGTCAATTGAAACACACAACACTTATATCGAGAGTAAATAACCCCCAGTATAACTTTTGATGATATTTTGACGAGTCACACTGGTCAACGAAAATCAAAATTTAGTAGTGTTTAAATATAATTCAAATATTTCTACACTATTACCGAGTGATAATTAATGGACATCAATTATAATAATACTTCAAATACCCGGAGAGAAGCGAGGGCACGCCGCTCGTCCGTATAATATTAGGTCTCCCAAAATGTAATACATATATAATTTTAAACTCTAATATTAATAATACTTAGTAATATATAATAATATGATGGCGATATTAGTTGCCGAACCTGTTTATTTACTTATTAATACTAATAATTAAATAATCATATATTTCATGCTTTGTATCTCATAGTAAATTCTATAGTTGCTTACATAAAACAAGCAGTAATGGCCCAGTGGTTAAGCCTTCAAGTCTTACTCGGGAGATCCGAGTTCGATCCTGGGCGCACACCTCTGACTTTTCTGAGCTATGTGTGTTATAATCAATTAAACATCACTTGCTTTAACGGTGAAGGAAAACATCGTGAGGAAACCTGCACTCCTGTTAGTTCCCTAAAAGTTCTCAAAGGTGTGTGAAGTCTGCCAACCCGCACTGGGCCAGCGTGGTGGACTATGGCCTAATACCCTCCTCATTCTGAGGAGGAGATCCGGCTCAACAGTAAGTCATTGACGGGTCGTAAACATAAAACATTATTCTTATAAGTAAGTAATATTGATTCGATAGTCTCTAAAATCATTAATGTACGTTGACACTCTAAACCTGATAAGGTTATAAGTTAAAAACGTACTTATACCATCTTCATTCAGAAAATTAGAAAAGAGAATAATCTCTTTGTTATTAAATGAAGAGTTTAAAAATTATTAACAATGAATAAGTAAGTTAACTACATTGTTGGTAAATCAGGTAAGTTAGTAGGTAAAGTATGTAATAAATACATTAATTCATTCGAAGTTAGATAACAATTGATTTTAATTATACAATGATAAAATATAACATAATTACTGAAATTTGTAAAAGTTTAAATTTTAATTACGTTTACAAAACTTTTTATGATTTAAAGAAATTACTAACTATTTATATTTTGGCTAATTATACCTTTAAGAGCATGTCACAAACAGGTCGATCAAGGCATACATGTTATATGAATACAGAATTTGATTTGTTGCAAATTACTTAAGTATTAATTCCAAGTAAAATGTGACCTTCACCTCGTCGCCAATTGTAGCACAGCAGACACATTGCTATATGTTCTACAGCCGAGGGCGTTATGTATGTCACTAACCTTAAGTATAGTATAAAATCATAAGCATTTCGCTGAAAGTTACAGTCGATCACCGACAATCAAACAGTAACAATGGTAGCTAAGGTAAGAGAAAGTAATACCATTTATAAAATAAACAGTTCCTGTAAGCTACATTACAAAAAATAGTTTAAACAGACTTACTAAGGCTTTCTTTATCACAATACTAATAACTAAATATTATTTTATTTCAGTTCGTCGTTGTCCTCGCTCTGGCCGTAGCCGCCTCTGCCTTACCCTTGGTGCCAGTCGCCCAGGTGGCATACGCCGAGCACGAAGCTCCCGCTCACTACGAGTTCCAATACTCCGTACACGATGACCACAGCGGTGATGTGAAACAACAACAAGAAGCTCGTGCCGGAGACGCCGTACACGGCTCCTACTCTCTTGTGCAGCCTGATGGAGTCCACCGTATTGTTGAGTACACCGCTGACAAGGTGAACGGATTCAACGCTGTTGTGCACTACAAGGGAACCCCCATCCAGGCCCCCGCTCCCGCAAAGGTCGCATACGCTCCAGTTGCGAAGGTGGCCTACTCCGCTCCCGTCGCCTACGCCTCTCCCGTTGCCAAAGTAGCCTACGCTGCTCCTCTCGCCCAAGTCAGTTACTCATCCCCCGTCATCTCCTACCACCACTAGATTTAGCCATAATCGTTGTTGATTTATTAATTTATTGATGTGATATAAAATATGAATAATTACAAATAAATTATTTGTTATTTAATAATTTTTTTCATTGAAGTAATCGCATAAACGAACGATAAATTTAATCCATGCTCGTAACAAACAAATCCTTCGTTAGTTTTAGTCTACAGTGTTAAAAGAAACACATAGTCCTAGCCCTAGGAATATGGGCTATCCGTGTATAGGTCCGTCACTTATTCTTTTGTATACAAGACTAACTGACCCAGCGAACTTCGTAGGCACTGCCTAACAGTCAATGAATGTCGTGTTACAGATTAGCCGAACTGTTGACAACCAATATATATGTCAATCCTTTTTTATTACTTACATTATTCTACATTTAAAAATCTAAAATACGCCATTATACGAATATTGTGGATATATGTTTTCGATTCGAAACCTTTAATTAAATACGTTCTTATATTTGATGGGAGAGTTTACCATATCGACTGGATGAACAATAAATGTTTGACAGGTACTACCCATCAATTTCCCAATATTTTTAATAGTTATTCTACTATTCGAGACGGAGAGGAACACAAGAAATCAAAAACCATGACAATCGGTCCAACCATTCTCGAGTTATAAGTGTTCGAAGGAGCCTGACTTTGTTTGACATGTATAGAGATTATATGAGGCTATGGAATATGGAATTTATAAACCCCTTTAAAAATATATGTATGTGTATATCAGTAGTGGGGACATAGGTTCGGGGAGGCTGGGCGTGGGTGGACCGCACCTGAATTATTCATAGAGCCGCATAGTGATTTCATCTCATTGAATCGAGCTGCCGGCGGCCGTGATTACGACAGCGATACCTCCGCTTGCCTGACTTGGACAATACAGCTTGTCAACTAACACTGATCACTGATAACCATCAGAACTCGGAGATGACGAGATCGGTCATTCGTTACAACTTGACTATATCTAAATGGGTAATTACTTATTTGTAACAGACTCACAAATGAATAATCGCTCAAATGTTTGGAGAGATTGTTTGACTTTTTAAACGCGGGTAAATCATACTTATATAAAAAACCGGTCAAGTGCGAGTCGGACTCGCGCACGAAGGGTTGTTCCGTACGAATATTTGCCAAAATAACTTATTTTTGAGGTAGTACGACCCACTTGGTTATGATTTTTATTTATCTACTCACTTTTCAGTTAGTTTTGATAAAAGATTAATAAAAAAGTATTTAGGTATATAACATATATATATATATTTTTGAAATTAATATACAGCTAGATATTCTGTGAATATTTCAAGTGTCTACCTGTTGCCGTTATTAATATCGAGCAAAATACGGCATTTAAATAACGTTTGTTGTATGCGAGCCCCTCTTAAATATTTATTTTATTGTTTTTAGTATTTGTAGTCATAGGGGCAACAGAAATACATCTTTTGTGAAAATTTCAACTATCTAGCTATCACGATTCATGATAGTTATAGGGTCCTGTTTTTACCCTTTGGGTATGGAATACTAAACGCTCACGTGGCTTACATAGTATAATATATCAAAATTTTGACAGCGATACATTTTTATCTGTTTTTTTTTGTTACTCTTACGTTAATTAGATATTTGAAGGTAGTATAATATACTTGTATTTATATTATATAATACTAGCTGACCCAGCAAACGTTGTTTTGCCACCGCGGGCTACCGTTATCACTTAGGGGTATAAAAAACAGATGTTGACCGATTCTCAGACCTACCCGGCATGTACACAAAATGTCATAAAAATCGATCAAGCCGTTTCGGAGGAGTATGGTAACTAACATTGTGACACGAGAATTTTATATATAAGATATATATGTATTTAGTTCCTGTGACAAGTTTTACAGTCAACGAAAGAATTATTACATTGTATTTTCCTTATCTAAAAAAATCCTTTAATTCGGTTTAAGTAAACATGTGCCCAAACTTCCCTAAAAATATATCAATCGGAGTGAGACCTTTGCCTTATATTGAAGTGTGTGAAAATAATGTGCCCGACGGACATGGCAACTTTAGTATTCAGAGAAAATTAAACATAATATAAACTTGCACTGCATCTTACTTATTAAACCAATACTGTTAGCAACACCGTTTATAAAGTAGTATTAGTTGGTAGGTGATTTTATATAATTTCAAGTATACCCACGTGTAGACAATATAACCTTTAGTGCAATAGATTAATCTCTAAGTTAGTATTATAGTGTTGACTTTATTATCTACTAGCTGCGTCCCGCTGTTTCACCCGCTATATTTTGAATAATTCACACTATATCATTATAAATTATAGCCTATATGTTATTCTGATGTGTAAGCTATATTATTGTAAAGTTTCATCAAAATCCATTCAGTAGTTTTTGCGTGAAAGAGTAACAAACATCCAGACATCATTACAAACTTTCGCGTTTATAATATTAGTAGGATTGTAGTTGACGAGGTCGAGTGGTGGTAAGAGTTAATATATTGTGAAAGAGCTCTTTAAACCTGCTCCTGGGTCTCATGCTACAGGCACTTTTTAGCTCCGTCTAAATTACATGTGTACATACGTATTGCTGTACAGCGATGGGTGTCATCATTCTATGACACACGATAATATGAAACATGTATAAATTATAATAAAATTTAATTAAAAAATAATCCTTATCCATTATAGATGCAAAATATAAAGTCGCGTTTACCAATCAATTGGCATTGCAGGTAAAAATGAAGAGATTGGTTTTTATCTGTGCCGCGGCAAATTGAATGTAAAGTTGATTTCCCGACGGGCCTCGCGGGCCTCGCCGCATAATTCCCCACAAATTAAGCCGATACCGATTCACTTGCTACCAATGTAAATATTTTCGATAAATGCCTCCATTATATTTGTATGTATTTAATAAAACGGAATATGTTCAAAGTATCCAGGTTAAACCGCAAATTTAAACTATTCATGGCACTTCGTGTTGTGTGTGCATAAGTTTGTTAACAAGCTTTAGATGTTATGAAAATGTTTACAACTATTCATGTGTGTATGTAAATTATTATTGTTAGTATATTTGAATATTTTAATGATGAGAAGGAGGAGGAAGAGGGGGTATTCACATATAGAAAAACACTACAAGGGGTGATGATATTGAATGGACTATTGGGGTAACACAACCTAGATACTGCTACTAAACCGATAAATAATAGGTCGGGGAAAATAGTTTCTTCGCATTTTTTTAGAAAATTCAAAACATTTTTTAATACAGTTTATTTACATTTAACTAAAGTATGTAGGTACCATTTTGTTCGATAACTTTTTGCCATCTTGTAGGTAGGGACATGATCCCATTGCTATAGATATTTTGGGGCTTCTGATCTAAAAACCGCGACTTGTAATTTTGGCAGTCCTCTCGTGATGATAACCTGACACTGCCTAAAGAATTCTGAAGAGACCGAAACAGGTTGAAATCTGAAGGCGCAAGGTCAGGACTATACGGCGGATGCATTAACACCTCCCAGCCAAACTCTCTTAATTTTTTGCTAAGTGGCTAAAGATGTGTGAGGTCTAGCCTTATCATGATGAAAATCGACACCCCTTCTGTTGATTAATTCCGGCCGCTTTCTCTCAACTTCTTGCTTTAATCTCATCGATTGTTCGCAGTAGAGTTCAGAATCGATAGACCTGCCTGGTGGTAACAGCTCATAATGAATAATGCCCTTCCAATCCCACCACACACACAGCATCACCTTGTTGCGAGTTAACCCGGGTTTCGCTACAGTCTGTGAAGCCTGACCGGCCTTTGACCACGACCTTTTTCGCACGTTTTTGTGGTACGTGATCCACTTTTCATCACCAGTTATCAGCTTCTTCAAAGATGGTTCGGTTTCATTACGTACGACGTAATAAAGAATCACAAATGAGTACACGGTACATTAGGTTTCTTTCAATGAGCTCGTGAGGTAGCCAATTATCAAGCTTTTTTGTGTACCCAGTTTTTTTTCAAATGCGCCAAAACTGTTTTGTGGTCAATTCCCAGTTCTTCAGCTACGTCGTAACTACTGATATGCCGATCTTGCTCCACTTTTTCAAAAATGGCATACATTTTATCCGTAATAGGGCGATCAGAGCGAGATGCATCTTTGACATCAAAATTTCCGGATTGAAAACGCTTAAACCAAATGTGTGCTACTCTCACAGACACTGCACTAGGTCCATAAATATCGCAATTTTTTTCGCGGCTTGCGATGCATTTTTACCTTTTTTGTAGTAAAATTTTAAAATGTATCGAATTTCTTCATTAGATTCACTCATCTTCACAGTACAAAAAACAAATGAAAATCACACATTTTCCTAATTTGAATTTGGAATTATCTTCTTTAAAATTTAAACCTTTAATGATACTAAAACCAGCCAGGTACAAATAGTATAGCCAAAGAGATTTTATTACAAGTTCATACTATAATGCGAAAAGACTTTTTCCCCAACCTATTATAATCAAATATTATGGTCTCTTACAATTACGAGAGAAACCTAAGCAGTGCCTTGGATATGTGACCAAGGTGTAGGCTTAAGGAATTCCTTTATGTACAACACTCGCCTCCACTGCCCAGACTCACTGGTTAAACCTAAGGTTAGTCTAACTTAAATCTAGCCTAACCTAACGTTGTTTACATTACCACGTGGCAACTACATTGTAAGGACTTACTTGATTTTAATCGGACAGCACTCCCAGCACTAACACAACACTGCACTTAACACTTTCGCTAGCACTAATTAGATAATATCCACTTCTTTAGACCACGATTAGGGCTGAGCTCCACTGTCTTGGTACGATAATACAAAGGGAAGAGACAAGCCCGAATTCTCCTCCACGGGTAGGGAGACGGAAGTGAGTATTATTCTACTCTAGCGCCTTAGATGACCATGACGATTCGATTATTCGATTAATCGTTTAATTGTTCCCGACATATATTATGTTTATGTAGTATAAATAAATACATATTTATGTCTTTTAGTTTTGTTTGTTTACTCTTTTCTTGATTTAGTAACTTTTTGTATTTCGAAATTTTCAATAATAATCTTTTTTAATTAATTTTATCTTTTAGCTCATTTAGAGTACTAATATTGTAGTCCAATATACACTCTACACTCAGTGAAGCGAGGACAGGTCAGCTAGATTATCTTTTAGGTAATATATTTGGAGTATAAAACAAAGGTCAATCAAAATCCAAAAACAGTACCTAGTCACTCGATTATTTTGATTTATAATACTAATTTTTTTATGATTTTTACAACAAAAATGCGACAAACAAGAAGATATAGAAGATAATAAGTTGTTAAAGGGGACGGGTTAGAATACTATTCCCCTCTGCCGCTGGGAGAACATCTCGTTAGAGCCGAGTAACCCCTTGGTGGTAGGAGATCCTACCGCCACATGTCATAGACGCGTTCCGGTCGAGCCACATCTGCTTCTCCTATCCCATTAATGCTGCGGATCTAGTGGACTCTGGGATCTTGCTCAGGGTCCGCTGAAACCGCAGTATTTTTTTTTCACTCCCCCTCCCCCTTCTATCTTTGAGGATGCAACGGATCGACAAAACAAGAAGGTATCTCTTGTTTTGATGTCCACGGGTGATTGTGGCCACTTACCATCAGATGGATCATCTGCTCGTCTGCAGCTTATCTACCATAAAAATACCCATGGGCACTGGATACTTTCTTGTTTTTCTAATACGTTGTCAATCTTGAAATTTCAAAGAAAAATAAAGAAACGAAGAAAGTTAAAAATAGCAATGCCCACACACTATCGCAGGATTACGCCCGCGCGTATCATCCCTAATAGACACAATCCTCTTACCAAAAATTAATCAAGAAACCCTACAGCTTAGGGGGCGGTTTTCTCGCTTTGTACACACGAAATGAATACTACTCTAATCTGCGACGGATCCAAATACAATATTTGATCTTTCAGCCCTTTCGTGATAATGTTTATTTTTATTAACATTCATACTTTGATAATCCATACAAATAAATAAAATTGGAGTGTCTGTTTGTAATAACAAAAAAACCGCTTTTTACTAAGTGCATATAGAAGTATACACAATACATATACCTTACAACATTTTTTTTTACAATTTTTGTCTGCAATTAGTTTCGGCTTATCTCTGAAATGACTGGCCCAATTTTGACGGGACTTTCACTGGCAGATAGCTGATGTAACAAGGAGTAGCTTAGGCTATTTAACATTTCGCTACGACCCATAAGAGCGGAGCAACACGCGAACGAAGTCGCGCAGGTCGGCTAGTGCTTTGAATATAAATGTGTAAAAAGCATACAACATTTTAATAAAAGCTCAAAGCTCTAGCCCTCGCTTCACTGATTTCTTGACGGAGTTCAATTGTGTTATAGTAAATAGATTATTATTGGCTTGATTTCCGCCAAAGATGAACAAACTTATTAGAGGATCCCAAGTGAGGCCGATTTTAATTCACCACATAAAACCTGTTTGATTCCTGAACATATATGGTTACTGGTGATGATGGTAAATGGCCACCATCGCCCCTGTACATAGGCAAAACAAGAAATACTCTCGTTTTGTGGATGCGTTGCATCCTCGAAGATAAAGGAGGAGGAGGATAGAGGAGGGGGAGTGAATGCTGCGGTTTCAGCGAACCCTGAGCAACCCAGAGTCCACTAGATCCGCAGCGTTACTGGAATAGAGGGAGAGGTACCAGAACGCGTCAGAGACACTTAACGATCGGTTGCCCCTACCAGCAAAGAATGAAAATTCTTCCCGGTTGTCTTGTTCAAAGTGGTAAGTTTATATTATTATATAATCATCATCACAATTAAGGCAATTTTATTGTAAATTGAGTTGCGAAAAATAATATAGATAATAGATTCATGTCCATTTTGGTTACCATGACGACAGTGAAACTGTAATGGAACAAAAAAATACTTTAACATATCATGGATAGATAAAACCTTTGACTTTTGTAAGTTATGTGTGTTTTAAAGAATTAAATATCACTGGCTTTAACGGTGAAGGAAAACATCGTGCGGAAATCTGCACTTCTGAGAGTTCTCCATGTTCTCAAAGGTGTGTGAAGTTTGCCAACCCGCATTTGGCCAGCATGGTGGACTATGGCCTAACACAATCCTCATTCTGAGCAGGCGACCTGGCTAGCGGCTAACAGTGGGCCACTAACGCGTTGTGATGATGAAAAGCGTGAAGAAAACGAAAAATAATTTTATATTATATTTATTCCGGTAATTCCTGTAATGTACAATCATAAATATTTATACTCTTATCTTCTGATATCGATATAACTTTATTACTATCTGCATTAAATTTCACACCCCATACCTAAAACAAAAATAAAAATGAGAAATAAGATTACTTATTATTAACCGCGGGTTTGTCACGCTTTTAATGTTTTAAGTACAAGTCCACAAAATAAGAAGAAGAAGAATGTCTTAAGTTTTTTGTCTCTTATAAACATGTTAAACCATAATTAATTATTAAATAACGGATTTTTATCTCTATATTCACTAACTCATGAAAATATTATCATGATTAAGAAGTCAGCACAGCGAGACTTAATCAGTCGTTATCGTTACTTTACGGAAATTTATGATTTAAAAGGAATCACAATGTTACCTTGCTATGTAATCTGCGGAAATCCAATGATCCGTTTGGTGTCCAACCTGAATGACACAACCCAGAAGAGCACACCGACCAAAGAAAAGTAAGACGCGCGACTTCGCAATCGAAGTAGTTGTCGTGTGTTCTGGTTGCGGTCTGTGTTTCGCGCCTTTGTGCGGGCTGTGCACTCTCCGGGGGACACCATACGGATCATCAGATTTCCACAAATTATAGCAAGATAACCTTTTGATTCCTATTAAACTTATTCAATCATTAAAGAAGTATATTAATTATAATTTCAATATACAATACCTGATCTGTATGTTCTTTGAATACTTGTTGGCATTCTTTGGTATCCAAGTCCCACACTCGTACCGTCCTGTCAGAACTGCCTGATACGAAGCGCTTTCCATCTGGTGAAAAAGCTACCGATAAAACCCACGACGCATGCCCAGATAAGGTTCCAGATAAATCTGCTTGTACCCTAAAAAATAAATAACAATTTTTTACTCTACATTAATTTTTGTCTCTGATTCCTAAAGAGACCATTTTCTTCTTCTTCTTCTATGGTCACAAGATTTTTTGACTTCCTCACTAGTAAATATACTATACATATTTAATTTTACTATTATTATATCTAGAACCAATGAAATTAAAATGTTAAATAAAATCGCACTTTGTTGACTTGGTTCCCTTTAACGTGTATTTATAATAATACTCTTTTAACTTGAGTCCTTATAGCAAAACACTTTTAAACGTTTCTAATGCAGTACTCGTATATAAGTGGTTCAGTCAGTCGACAATCAGACAGCTGAAAATCTTTTAAAATGAAATCAGTAGTTCCAGACAGTATCTCTTACTTACAAACAATCTATTCTGATATAATAAATTTTCTGGTCATATAATGTTTATACATTAAATTATATACTTACACATCATAAAGCTTTATATGTCCATCATCTGAGCCAGTGAGTAATAGTTCAGAGTCAGGTGAGAAACATAAACTTCTGATTGGCATTGCATGTCCTTCTAATGCATGAACCAGCTTCCCTTGAGCCACGTCAAATATACTAATAATACCATCTAAGGCACCGCTTGCTATGTATTTACCATCTGGACTCTAAAATAAACATTTTTGTGTAGGTGTGTATGTATTTGTGTGTATGTATTCGTTTGTAATATATTAGTATATTGAAGCTACACCACCTTCGTTATTTCAACCTCCGCTCCTTCCAAGACAGAGTTGTCTGGAAGAGATGGCTAACTAGTCATAAGACCGCCCGTTGTACTTCACTTTATATTTGGTTTTTATTTTACTGTTATTTTTTTTTTTTTATGTGGTGTACAATAAAGTTATAAATAAATAAATAAATTTTTGTATTTCAGTAAAGGTAACTAGATTTTAATATGGACAGCAGAATTTTTTATAATTGTAAATATTGACATTGGAGAAGAGATCAATTTTATTTTTCATTTCATCACGACCGTTCAATAGCCCACTACAGAGCCGGGTCTCCCTCTCAGAATGAGGAGGGTATTAGGCCATAGTCCACAATGCTGGCCCAGTGCGGGTTGGCAGACTTCACAAACCTTTGAGAACTTTTAGGGAACTCTCAGGAGTGCAGGTTTCCTCACGATGTTTTCCTTCACCGTTAAAACAAGTGATATTTAATTGCTTAAAACACACATAAATCAGAAAAGTCAGAGGTGTGTGCCTGTGTGGGGGATCGAACTCGGGACCTCCCGAGGAAGACTTGAAGTCTCAACCACTGGGCCATCACTGCTAGTTCCAATAGACAAATTCTATTTTTCATAAACTAGTTGTAATGCTAGCGCTCCAATTGGCTTAGTGTTGAGATGATATAGAGCCTATAGGCTTTCTCAATAGATGCGCTATCTAACACTGAACTAATTTATCAAATCGTACCAATACCAATCTTCAGATTAGGGTGTTCAACCAACCAAACAAACTCTTCAACTTTATATATTATTATAAGATATTAATAACTTGAGTTGACTCACGTAGGCAACACTAAGTGTAAATTTTCCCCTAGTATCTAGTGTCTGTTCATGTTTCCCACTCTCAACATTGAAAATCAAAATTTGTCCTGCTTCACTGCCAGAGATGAGGTGTTTACCGTCAGGTGAAAAGTCCAACGTCCATACATCAGTTTCTGCTGATTCCATCGTCATCAGTTTCTCACCAGAAGTTATATCCCATAATATTATGGTTGAATCTTGAGAACTACTTGCTAGAGCTGAAAAACAATTATTATTAAGGACATTATATATAATTTTTTATAGTTCATACCTATTGAACACTGCTATTCCTATTACGATACTGTTGACTTTGGAAAATCATTGCTAAATCTAAAGTATTCAATCAAGAATTTATTCTAATGCTATAATACAATATACAATATGAAATAGAACATATATTGGTCACTTACTTTTCCCATCAGGGCTGACCACCACAGAAATGACTCCAAGAGAATGCCCTTCTAATTGGTGCTTTACTTCCAAAGTACCATTTTCCATATGCCATACTTTTATAACATCATCAAGCCCACCAGTAATTATATAGTTTTCTGGAGGCTCTTGAGAGTGATTGGAATCTCTATAAAGGATTATGTTTTATGAGTTTTGTTAATCTATAAGAGTAAAAGTTTAAAGTGAATTTTTCACAAAATTGTAGAGCAAATTATATCACGCAAATACTAATAATGATATTTTGTTCAATAATGATCACAATAAGTATGGAAGTTTATCTGGGGTGCATTGATCCTGTCCATTGTCACCATACATAATTTACACTTTAGCAGTCAGCACCATCATCTGTATATGAACTAGAAAAATCTGTTTTTGATAGATTTTTTTATAAATACTAGAAATATATATAGATTTACAGTGTTACTTTTTTGATTACAGTGTGTTAGTAGACTATTAGTTTTCATGTTTAAATAGTTCTACTAACTGTAGATTGCTGGTTTATTTCACATTAACACAATTTAAATAAAATGTCTACAAGGGCTTCTACATTCGATTTTCACGCTTTTAGAGATCCGGGTTATTATTGACATATAGGACAAAGACCAATATATAAAAATGTAAGATGTAACGAATAGGTTATGTATACATACTGTGAATTTTCAATATTTTCCGGATTTTCGTTGGCTTCTTTACTCTTTTCATTAGCAATTTGACTCCAACTGCAACACCATATGGCATCTTCATGAGCATTCTCCTTCTTCAACTCTAAAAAATACTAAAAGAGACCATAACACTATATTTAATTCAATAATTTACCAAAACAAAACTATATGTATGGAGGTCATAATTACCGGTGTAACCATAGACATAATTTTTAATTTATAATTTTCAACTTTCTATCACAAAAATAATATTATAAAATAAAGATAAGATTTTTTTATGCCGCCTTCTATTTTGTTTTCAATTACAACCACAGATTACTATATATACTAGTCAAGATTAAAACTTTTCAGTTTAATTACAGATAACAGATTATAATAATTTTTACTTCCGTACAGATTAAATACAAAATAATAACATGACAATTGACAACATTATTTACAGAGTTTTCATACAAGGCGCGTTCCACTAAGCCAAAGATAAGCGATCTCAACTAGTCTTGCCCTTGGGTAGTTCGCGAACCCAAGACTAGTTGAGTAGTTAAAAAGAGCGCTCCTTGTGACTATACGAAATAGTTCGTCGATTATCTCGCTCTTAGTTCTATTTAGTTCTTATATTTTTTTTAATTGAATTAATTACTTTTAGGGATTTTTATGTTTCATCCATACTTGACTACTTCTTTCTATAAAAATAAATGTGTAATAAATAAAAATAGTGGTTTATTTCTGTTTACTATATATTTTTATTGAAAGCGCGAGCGCGGGAGGAGTGTTAGCCAAGACGCCGGAAGAGGCAGTCGTGGGTCAGTTAGTATTGAAGAGAGCGGCGTACGCGCGCGATATACATCCCCTGTGATTATTGATTAATAATATCCCGAGTTCTGTGTGAGCTATATCTCCTAAACGCTAGTTAATTAACCCTTCCTTGACGAAAACGGACTGGTGGTGAAGTGTGAACTATTTAAAACTATTTTGTGTTATTGTGTGTGTAATGGGCATGCTCAAAGAAGATTAAAAAGAAGATAAGAAATCATCAAGAACTTGTGAGTACTGTGTTTTTATCGCCTAACTGACAATAGAAATTTTAATTAATATACAAAGAATGCATGTAACTTCTTTTTTGGTTAATAATAATTATAGATAACCCTTAACTTTTAAGAAGCTGAAACCGGGCCCAGCTAGCCAGCTTCCACATGTGTGGGATTTTGTATGCCCCAATTTCTAATAAAAAAACAATATACTTATATATTTAAATGGTGATATCAAAATATTGTTCATAAACATCGATATTTCTAAGATCGATGTTTCACTTTTGAGAATATCGATTTTTTTTCTTTTATTTATTATTTTTACTAAATTATTTTAAAAAAAAACTAACGAACTAGTTTGCCATTGAATTGCAAACTAAATATTTTTCTTCCTTTATTAATATTTTTACTGAATTATTTAAAAAAAGAACTAATGAACTAAAAGAGAGAACTAGTTCGCCTTTGGATTCCGAACAAAAAAGAACGCTCTCATTGGTAACTGACTAGGCCCGAGACTGTCAAAAAGGCCATTTTATTCGTTCTTTCGAACTAAAAAAACAAACTAGTTTTCCATTGGAAAACGAACTAAAAGAAGTGCTATTTTTATTAACCGACTAGGCCCAAGACTAATCTCAACGCTCCTAACGCTCATCGATCAACTTGATGATCGCGGGCGTTGTGGACGCGGCGAAAACGTCATTAATGACGTCTTGACTAATGCTCACTCGAAGCTCACTACGACCCATGTCAAATCATTTGGCACTTAGACGAATTTGTTTCTTCATTAGAGTTACCGGCAGGTTGCGGAGAGGTGCTTAAAATGCGTCGACTAAATAGAAAGGTAAATAATGACGGTACAGTGACTTGGATCCCCACCCAATCGGTTGTTATTACCTTTCGAGGTCAAATGCTTCCCTCTTATATCTACTCTTATCATTCTTCTCTACCTGTTGTTACATATTTTATCCCAACAATTCAATGCATGAACTGTTGCCGTTTTGGTCATGTGAAAAGTCAATGTCGCTCTAGACCCCCATGCTATAAGTGTGCCCAAGATCACTCAAGAGACTCGTGCACAATTTTTTCGGACTATTCCTGCATACTTTGTTCAGGTAGTCACATTGCCACAGATAGGAACTGCATGGAACATTCTCGGCAGCAGTCTATAAAAAAATTAATGTCAGAAGAAAACATTTCCTATGTTGATGCCTACTCCCGTTTCCCCTCAGCACGGCCTTCTTATGCAGAAATCGCTAAACAAATGTTTACCCCTACACAAATGTCTGCACCCTTTTTCTCCCATAACTCCGCCAACTCTAAAAAACTTTGAGGGTTAATCAACCCTCCTCTTCTCTTAGTAATGGTGGTTGTGCTCTAAGATCTAAGGATCACTCCTTATACCTTTCCTCTCCTCCAGAAGATTTGACTCCAATTTTAAAAGAATCCCTAAAAATATCTCTGAACAGTTTAAAAATGCAACACTACCGCCCAACGCTGCCCAACTTTTTTCTTTCATCACTTCTTTCCTTGACCTGGGGTCATTACAAATCATCCAGTGGAAGTGTAAAGGATCACGCAGCAAAAACATGAAATAAAGGATCACGCAGCAAAAACATGAAATACTTTTTTTGATAAATGAACATAAACCCGTTGTTCTTGCCATCTCTGAGACATGGCTTAGACCTGGTTCTCGCTTTCGGGTTCCCGGCTTTGCCTGTTTTAGGGATGACAGGGATGATGGGTATGCGAGAAGTGCCATTCTTGTCCGGCGCTCTCTCACTTATTCGCATATCCCTATCCCTGCTCATAGCCAAAGCATTCAGGCTGTGGCTGTGAGGATTTCTAATATTTCTTTCCTTTCTCTATACATCCCTCATCCTAGCTTTTCCATCCTACAAGAACTACGATCAATTTTCTCCTCCTTGCCTTTTCCTGTTTTCATAATGGGGGATTTTAACTGCCATCACACTGTTTGGGGCTCCAACCATTGTGATTGGTTTTCAACTCATTTATTACAAATTTTTGACGACTTCAATGTTTGTATAATAAATGATGCTGAACCATCATTTATTATACAAACATACACCCGTAGACCCTACCCCAATGAAAACCCTAAATCTGCTGTTGATCTATCTATTTGCTCTCCTTCTTTGGCTTCTCTTTCTAGCTGGAAAACTTTGCGTAGTACCCATGGCAGTGATCATTACCCGATTATGATCACTCCAGCTCAAAACTCTAATCCATCTGTGAATTATAATAGTCTCCGTAGATATAAATTAAAAAAGGCAAACTGGATAGAATTTGCTTCTTCTGTTGACAGACTTACAGAAAGTCTACCTGTCTTGACTGATGATGAAAACATTTTACCTTATTATGATAATTTTGTAAATATTTTAAATCTTCTGCAGACCTTCACATTCCTCTCAAAAAAACTGAACGTGATTTTATGTTGTCTCCCCCGTGGTGGGATGAAGAATGCTCCTCCCTTATTAAAAAACGCAATGAAGCAGGATCTTCCTACACAATGTTTATGTCCCTTGAAAATTTTCCCAACTACCAGCACGCTGACGCTAAAGCCAAGAGAATTCTCTCTATGAAGAAAAAGCAGGGATGGATATCCTTTTGTGAATCCCTTGACCCTCGTTCTCCACCTTCTTTAATATGGGATCGAATTAAGAGATTCCGACAAACTGTCTCTTCCTTCCCTTTGGTTAGAAAATTTTGCTGACAAACTTGGTCCCCCTTTTGTACCTAATATTGATTGCACTTCTACTGTACCACTATCTTGTAATATTAATGACATGGATTTACCATTTTCTGCTTCAGAGCTACAAATTGTGCTCTCCAGTTTAAAGGATTCCTCCCCAGGAGAAGATAGTATTCCTTACTCATTTCTTGTAAAGCTTAATGATGAAGCGAGATACTGCTACCTTAATATGATCAATAGATTTTTTGAAACAGGAATTGTCCCACAATCTTGGAGAAGCCAAATAATTATCCCAATAAGAAAACCTGGTAAAGACCCACTAGACCCAAATTCATATCGTCCAATCGCATTATCATCTACTCTTTCTAAAATTATGGAACACTTGCTCAAAAACCGCTTAGAATGGATTTTAGAGAGTCAAAATTTACTAGCCAAGACCCAATTTGGTTTTAGAAAAGGTCTTGGTACACTGGATAGTCTTGGAGTTATTACAACAGATATTCGAACGGCCCTGTCAAAAGGAGAGTACCTTGTGGGTGTTTTCCTAGATGTGGCATCCGCATATGATAATGTTCTTCTCCCGGTACTCAGGCATAAAATGCTTCAGCTGAGCATTCCGCCGAGATTAACTAACTTTATATGCAACCTTCTATCGCCTAGATTTGTTTTAGTGAAAACCAATTCTCTGTCTCTTCCCCCCAGAACCGTCTGGAATGGTCTCCCTCAGCGTTCAGTCCTAAGCCCTCTCTTGTACATTTACACTTTTGATCTTGAATTATCTGTTGTAAGCTTCTCCAATATTTTACAGTATGCGGATGATATTGCCCTATATTATATTTACCAGAAAAACCGCTGTAGACATTCCTGTTCTTGTGTTTGAGGATCAACACATTTCCATTGCTGATAAAATTAAATTCCTTGGTGTTTATTTGGACTCTAGATTAAATGGTATGGCACATGTTGATTATGTGAGTGAAAAATGTGAAAGGGTATTAATATCCTTCGAGCTTTATCTGGTGTATGGTGGGGTGCTCATCCCTACACCCAAAAACTATTGTACAATGCCATAGTCCGTAGTCATATTGATTATGGATTGTTTGTGTTGGATCCAATAAATAAATTAGCCTTACAAAAATTAAATAAATTGCAGTATAAAAAATTGAGAATAATATTAGAAAATCATCTCCAACTATTGCTCTTCAGGTGGAATGTGTTGATCCTCCAATACACCTACGTAGTCAGTATCTTTCCGATCGCTTTATTTGTAAAGTTTTACAACTTTCATCTCACCCCTTGTTGGACAAACTCAATAGGCTTTCTGTTAATCTTAAAAGGACTCAACTTCCTACTTGTTTATTAAAAAGTTTTCTAAAATTCACCAGTCTTCCTCATCCAATTCTCTCTTCTCCTAGTCATCCAATTTTTTCTTCTTCTTTTAATGGACTAATTTATCAACCCTCTATCATTATCAATCTTGGTATAAATAAAAGGACAGTAGAAGCTGATATCAAGTTTCGTAACATTATTAATGATAATTGGCAAGACACTTTAATAATTTACACAGATGCCTCAAAACTATCAGTAGGTGGCTGCGTTGGTGCTTCCTGCTGGGTCCCAAATTTTAATATCTCCTTTCAATATAAATGTCCCCCAGAAACATCAGTATTTACAGGAGAGTCTACTGCAATTTTAGAAGCCATTAATTTTGTAGAAATTCACAACATTAGACATACTTTAATACTGACTGACTCTTTGAGCTGCCTTCAAGCCATTAGGGATAATCCGTTTCGAAGTAAGGTGAGAGTTTCTGTCGTATTCAGGATTCGGGGGGTGTTGTATTCATGTCATCGGAAAGGTTTGTCCATTACATTGGCTTGGATTCCCGGTCACTCAGGTATCGTCGGTAATGAGACTGCCGATGCTTTTGCCAAGCAGGCGGTGGAAATTGGCACTTTATCTCACTATGCAAACCACGCTCATGATCTACGTTTAATCGCAAAATTCGACCTTATTAAGTCCTGGAACTCAATGTGGGATTCAGTAAAATGTGTCAAAGGAAAACATTATGCAGCAATCCAACAGGACATTCCACGAAGACCTTGGTTTTTTGTCCATCAAAATGAGGTTCGTTGGGTTATCTCTACGATCAGCCGTCTTCGAATTGGACACTGCTGCACTCCAGTACATCTTTGTAAATTGAGAATCCGAGATCATTCACTGTGTGAATGTGGCCTGGACGAAGGCACAATTTCACATTTGTTGTTTTCATGCCCTAAGCTTTTCTATAAACTATATGATGCTCTCCCTTCTTCTATCCCTAGCCCTATTAATGATAAATGTTTCCTGCAATTAGTGTTTTTTCCGCGTTATGTAAATTTATTAAGTCTAACAAAATTAAACTGTAAATAGTATACTAACTGTATATATTATTTATTAGAATGAAAGCAATTTTTTTTTTGGTGTTGAATGATTACTGTGTTGTTGTAGATTGATATTAACATGGTGGAGTCCTCTGATTATAAAGGAAGTGTCTTAAAATAAAATCTACAATTCACCGGTCAAACTTCACAAGTGTGTATGTCCTCACTACGTGACATTGGCAAAGTACCCTGTGCATGTCTATGGAAGGGTCGTTATGAGGGTTGCAAAAAATTAATTTTAGTTTCAATTAAATTATAAATATAAAAAAATCAATCAATAAAAAATATGAATATAAATTAATTTAACCAATAATTATAAATTTAACCTCTTGAAACTATTTTTTTTTTATGATACACAAGGGACAAACGAGCAGACGGTCCACCTGTTGGAAAGTGGCCACCGTCGCCTATTGACATCGACAAAACTAGAAATCTATTGATTTATATCTCCCCATTTGAATTATTTACACTCAAAACGCTCAATTACCCGTTCCACGATCCGTGGGTTAATGATCGTAACGCTCGCGGACAAGTGGAACGGGAAAATCCGCGATCGTTACCGTGGGCGTTGAGGTCACTTAGTGGAACGTCTCTACGATCAAAGGTCATTATGATTTATAATAGCTTGCCCATTGATCTCTAAATGAGCTAGCACTATCTCGTCTCACGCCTGATAGCCTATAAATTTGCTATTTGTACAAAAAACGGTTCTACAAGACGGCACACACCAGTTGATATGGCTAGAATACCATATGACTTGATAGGTCAAATCGTCTCCAGTAAAGAGAAGATTTCTACATTAATATACTTTTTACTAAGTAGCAAAATAATATAAGAAATATTTACGTATAATCAATATTATTTAACTTATTATAATACCTTAATGTTCACTACATTATTAAAAAAATCACACAAATAAATGCTGCCATTCAGGTGCGTGGGTTTAGGTTATTAAATTTATTTATCTATAGAAACTGTGTTTAATCTGTGCCCAATATGGCTGTCACTGTTGGCGTTGCGTCATAACGTCTTATGGTCATTCATTGTACGTTCATCATAATTAATACAATTTTTTGGATTGGCAGTTTTATATTAAGAAGTGAACTCTTATTTTTATTACAATTACAATGTGGTTGAACACCTGAACAGAACAATTTTTTCCTAAAATCTTTATTTTATTTCCATAGTATAAGTAATACTTCTAGCAACAATAAATAGTAACAATGGCTGTGTCTAAATCAACTAATACATACAATCGACAAAACTGGGAGGATTCCGTAAGCATCTTTTAAAATTAAATATTAATTTAAAATACAAAATGTTCTTTAGTTTTTATATTATTACACTTTTGCATTACAGGATTTTCCGATTTTATGTCAAACATGTCTTGGAGATAACCCCTACATTCGAATGGTACGTAAAAATCTTCCTTGCTAATATTATAAATGTAAGTTTGGGCGTTTGTTACTCAATCAAACAAAAACGAACAAAAACCTTATAAGCTGAATTTGTCCTGGTATAGTACTTTGGTGCATGAGTATCTTTTTCACCAGTTATTTCCAGACTTTTGACGATGGTATATTTAAGTAATTAGGGTGTTAATTTTTTGTAAGAAGTACCAATTACAAGCAATTTAATTTA
Organism: Limenitis camilla; assembly: GCA_905147385.1. Lineage (NCBI taxonomy): Eukaryota > Metazoa > Arthropoda > Insecta > Lepidoptera > Nymphalidae > Limenitis > Limenitis camilla. The sequence goes on from LR990240.1 coordinate 10,396,973, forward strand.
AAAAACTTATTAACTTCATTTCTAGGGAGTAGTACTTATTAGTAAATATTAAAGTGAGTCTACTATTTCAAATTTTATGTTATACTATTGATAACCATTCATATGATATATGTATTATTTTGCAGACAAAAGAAAAGTATGGTAAAGAGTGCAAAATATGTGCCCGTCCATTTACAGTCTTCCGCTGGTGTCCAGGAGCAAGAATGCGGTTTAAGAAGACAGAAATCTGTCAAACCTGTTCTAAGTTAAAGAATGTGTGTCAGACATGTCTCTTAGATCTTGAATATGGGTTACCAATTCAAGTTAGGGATTCCGCTCTAAAAATACAAGATGATCTGCCTCGTAATGAGGTTAATAAAGAATATTATATACAGAATTTAGATAGTCAAATGTCTAAGTTTGATTCCACCCAGCCGAGCAATTCTGCTTTGAAATCAAAGGGTGCTTCTGACCTTTTGTTAAGATTAGCTAGGACTGCGCCTTATTATAAGAGAAATAGACCACATGTGTGTTCATTTTGGGTGAAAGGTGAATGTAGAAGAGGTGAAGAGTGTCCTTATCGTCATGAGAAACCAACTGACCCAGATGATCCATTGGCTGATCAGAACATAAAAGACAGGTATTTTTACTTTTTCATTCATTTCAATACATAATGTTTGTTAAAAGAAATTTACATATTTCTTGAGACAAAAAAATACAATTATTTTAGATTCCCATGAGCGAATTGTCGCAAATATACCTTCTAAGAATTTAATTTTAAGAATTTAGTTTAATAAATATTGCTTATACCTTTTCAAAATAACAGTTCTGCATAAAATTAATTGTATTGATCAAAGTCGCTTCCCTTTATCTGTCTGTCCCTATATATGCTTAGATCTTTAATACTATGCAACTGATTTTGATGCGGTTTTTTAAATAGATAGTGATTCAAGTGGAAGGTTTTTATGTATAATACATGAATATTATAGTAGAGAAAGAAACAGACTTAAGAATAATTGTTAAAATAATACTTTTACAGATACTATGGTGTGAATGATCCCGTGGCGGAGAAGTTAATGCGTCGTGCAGCTGCCATGCCTGCTCTCCCTCCACCTGAGGACAGGACCGTTACCACTCTCTACATAGGCAACTTGCCAGAGAACATCACTGAAGATGAACTTAGAGGCCACTTCTATCAGTATGGGGAGATCAGGTAAGTTTTCCTCTATATTACTTGCGAATGTGGCATGGTAGGGAAGTTAGCTACAAAGCTAAAAATGAAATGGAAACAAAAGATTTTAAAGGTTGGGGGATTCTATAGGAATGTGCAAGTGAAAAATCTATGATTAATATAATTTTCTTTGTATATTTGGGGCCATTCACCCAATGTTAGGGTTGCTAGATGGTATTCAAAAGAAGGAAATGTCCTCCTTTTCTATGTTTTATCCTCTCTTACCTACTGTAAGTCCTCCTTTTTGCTAAACATCATTGAAAATATGATGATTTAGTTTCGTGCTTTGATTCTTGAGCATCAGAGGTGTAGAGATTGACGATGTTAAGCTACATGGTCAATTTTGTGGCCTGAGTTAATATTAAAGATCAAAATCAGGTAGTGATGAAACCTATTAGATTTGAAGTTGCACAAGCAGTGGACAATCTACTTCAAAAGTGTTAAAAACATTGAATGTTTCTCAGAACTGCTCAAGATCTGCAAGTTTTATTTTTGTTTAAGCGCACATAACACAAATGTTTAGAGTTTTTTCATTGATTAATACTCAGTGGAGCAAAGAGAGGAACAGACTATGTGTGTAGTCAGTTAAATCTTTAATTCTTACTCAATGCAGCTTCAAAATCATTACATGTGAAGATTTTCACAATAATTTGCTGAAAAACAAGAACTTCTGGCAAAAATTGGGAGATCAGCTATAAGATTAAAATAATGTGAAAAATTTTTAGTCCCATCTGCCCTCCTTTATCAAATTATCACCTGGCAAAAAGTTCATAACTTTATACTTAAAACCATTATGCCCCTTGCATAATGGTTCCAAGGTCCTTTATATTGTGTAAAAAATTGTACCTTTAGATTAAAGGAGGATATTCATAGAGAAAATTATTTTTGATTGACATTCTTTTTTATTCGTTAAATTTATTAATATACAGACAATAATAATACCTTGTTAAATGTTTCAGGTCTCTAACTCTAGTACCAAGGGCTCAATGCGCTTTCGTGCAGTACACTACACGTAGTGCTGCAGAACACGCCGCTGAGAAGACATTCAACCGACTGGTAATCGCTGGCAAGAGATTGACTATTAAGTGGGGCAAATCACAAGGTAGTGTTACACACCGAACTATAGTATAACTTGTTCACTAGAATAATACTTGCAGTCAATAACACTGTTGTATGTCATACTGGATACCACATAAACATACTATAAGTTTCATCGAAAACTGTTTTCGATTTTTTTCTTCGTAAATGTAACAATTTTTTCCAAATAATACTTAACTGTATAGTATAAATATTGTAAAATAATTTGAAATTAGCATACAGACCAACAAACAACACATAATTAATGTCACTAATATGAATCAGTGTTGGATTCACGATCGATAGGTTGTGGATTCAAATCCCAGTCATTGGACTACTGACGTCTCTCCTAACACAAGCATTTTAGCTTACTTAGAGAGGTTCAGGAATACTAGTAGTATGGGATGCATTCTCCTAGTATTCTTTAAAAAAAACTGATTATTTTATGGGAAAAGAATGAGAAGGTTGGACTATTGGTCAGCTCAGACCAATGATTACCAGGTTTTGACAGTTGTCATAAGGGAAAATAATTTTTGGTGTGTACCCATAACCATATGAACATACAAATTTAAAAAAAAATTATAAATTAGTTTTAATCTGGGTAAAAAAAATTGTGAATTCAATATTACGTTATTATATTATTTAGTCTGTGATCACTTGTAAAACCAATATCGTAAATATGGATTACTAAAGTATTAATAAGGTCTTGCTCTAACAGGTCGGCAAGGTATTAGTGATAAGAATGATGCAGCTCCAGCGCTGGAGCCTGTACCAGGTCTGCCGGGCACACTGCCACCTCCGCCAGCTTTCTTACATCCATTCCCACCACAGGTATGTATCATATATTGTTTTACAGAACTGTAAAATTTTATTTCTTTACAATGTCAAAATACTATTTTCATATTCGTTAGAAATGGTTGTGAGGAAGATCAATAAGTCTGTCCAAAATATATATTGTGTATTTTAGTGCAAGTTCTTGTTGCTTGTTTAGATTAAATATTATTACATTTATTTTTAATAACTTGCTCTATTTTGTAAACAAATTAGCATTTAATATGCCCTAGTAAATAATTTCAAATATAAATGTATAAGTTTATATGTAAAATAAAAACTTTAAGAAATAATCCAATTTTTATAATAGGCTTGTGTCCACTAATAACAAATTGCTTGGTTTATAGTTTCTAATTATAAATGAAGAGACGTAGATAACAAAAACCCCAGTCTATTTCTCATAGAAGTTAAACATTATTAATATTTTTAAACAATTAATTTAAAAAAAATGGGCGTTAAGCCACGTGACAGCGAACACGATCAGAAAATGTTACGTCACGCCACGCAAAACATCATTGTTGTTGTCGACATTGACACAGATGTGAACAGTTTTATTTCGCAGACTGCGACGTCATTCAAGACGCCAGACTATTCAGCGTTTTCGTAGGAAATTAAAATTGCTTTTTTTAAATACACGATACATAATGTCAAGGTTTTTGGGATAAAATAGATAATAAAGTATATAATTAACCAAGTTTTCAAATTTAGTCAACTAGGCTATAATATCGCTGGTCATTTAATAATTATGATATTGTTATTACCAAAGTGACGTAGCTTGAGAAAATACTGGAGTGTAAGAACAATCAAAACACATTGTTTTATTGTTATTTTTCCACAGATGCCGCCTCCACCAAATCGACCAAATGATTTCTTCAACCTTCACTATGCCACCCCGGGGTGGGGGCCGTGGGGAGCTGTAGCGCCTGCGCCCCCTGCACCTCCGCCTCTGCACTACCCCAGCCAAGACCCCTCACGTCTTGGCCATGCACACGCAAACACACCACAGACTTAATCATACAGCTATGAGACTTTACATTCTATTGACAATAACGCTAATTGATATAATCTCAAACTCAAAATAGTTTATTTCAATAGACTTTTTACGAAGTACTTAGGACACGTCAAAATTGGTCAGTCAGTCAGTTTGTCTGAAGCTACCACTAGGTCGGAAAGCAGTTTCCTGATGAGAAGAACTGGCAAGAAACTCAACAGTTGTTCTTTTCAAAACGCCATTGTTTACATCAGTCTGTTACAAAGGTATAATCATTCAGCTGAGCATCAACGTCATTTTGATTTCAAGCTTTGTTATCGTTCAAGTAATCCTGTACAGAGTAGTAAGCTTTAGTTACTAAACACTTATTTGATTTTTAAATCACTGAAGTGGCAAATCTAATACAGGCTGTGGAATCTTATTATAGATGCGAACACCAAGCCCCATGAAGCTATTACCAGGTTTTGGCAGATAGTATGGCATTATCGAGGAAAAGTAAAAGCAATCCGTGTTAGGGCATTTTATACATGGTGTTCGTGGTTCTGATTCAAACATACAACACATTTCTAGCAAAAGCATAAGTTTGGTTGGAGTTAACGAGAATATTATTCATTTATTTTAAGCGATTTTAATGTATATTTTTTCCCGAAAATTATAGCTTTTCCTATGAACTGCGATTTGATTAAAATTTTCATTTCAGGTCATATAGTTGTTATTAATATTTTTTAAATTCTATCAAAATCTACAAGTGGTTTATGTTCAAAATAAAGCATCCAGAGTAGTAACAAGATTTAAAATAGGTATTAAATTCTCACTAAAGATCAAATAAATAATCAGCTCTGTGATGAAAAAGTTTTTTTAAATAAGTTCCAAGTCCTAAAAAAAGACAAAATCTCAAGTGACCCTCATTAATGATATTCATTTTGTATGTAATATAAATCGTATCAATTGTATGTAATAATTAGCGTTATTGACAAAGTATGTAATTGATTATATACCTGTTGTATATGGGGCATTCCATGTGAAGCAGACAGTTAAAAAACTCGATGTTTCCAATTTTAGTAAAATTTGAGTATGTTCTACCTGTACATGTTATTGATATGTGTACCAAATATTTTTGTAATATAATCACTAGTTAAAGAGTTATGGGACTTTTAATTTTCGACAACCGGTTGGCTTGCAGTACTTCAAAGCCGATTATAGAGTCATATAAAGTAGTTTTAAGTTTCTAAAGTAAGCTATTAAGTATATTTAAGATTAACATAAGTTTATTAATTGCTTTTTTTTTTTTTTAACTAACAAAAGTAGTGGGTTAGTTTAACACTCAGATAGTTTTTATGTGTGGTTGCAGGTATAACAAAGGCACCAAACAATCTGTTTTAATTACATTTATTAAAGTCATCCGAGATCCAATCACACTGCATTTTTCAACGTCCACACTTGATAGAACCAAAAAGCGGCATAGCCACAGTACCGAACAGTCTCTTCAGAAAGTCCAAGCAGAGAAGAGAGTACAGCGTCACTACCGCTCATTCTTATCATCTCTCACACTAACATTGGCAAAATTACTGCTTATAACAGCGGTACAAGTCCACAAAATAAGAAGAAGAAGAAGAAAGTTATATATTAAATAATTAAACCAATGGATTTATTACTTTATTTACTGAGCTTTCTGATTGTATTTTTCGAAACGAAAAAAAATTTTTTTCCTAAAAAATTTTTTTCACAAAGTTAGACCATTTCCAAAATCGGAAACATCAAGATTTTTTACCTGTCCGCTTGGCGTGAAATGCCCCATACATGTTTATATTAAGTTTATATTTAAGGTCAAAATTGAGTTTTTGTAAGAATAATGTGTGTAACCGTCATTTGGCTAGTAACGGTTAAGTAATGCCACGGTCTAGATTATAGTTTAAAGTAAACCTGTTTACACGGGGTTTTGAAACTACAGCTGAATTGGCTTGGGTTCTTGTCCCACTATATACATGTAATTTTAAAAATAAATGATTGTTTTATAAACTTAATAAAACCTAAATCTAAATAAATTTTAAAGCAAATTCTGTTATTTTATTTCATCCAAGTCACAGATCACCCCTAATAGATTCCGCATTAAAGGTGACATGTATTGACCACACATATGTGTATTTGCACTTATAAAAACGTCACGCCCAGAATTTACTAATTAGTGTCAACCACACATCACAAATAGAGATAAATCGTTTTTATTTACAAATTAACAAAAATGACTAGCTGTGCTGTTAAATGGCGTGGGAATACTTGAAGGAGCTCAAGTTATAAAAAAGATGGTATAACATTTTACAGGTAAGTTAAGAAATTATAAAACATGTCCATGCAGAGCTAAAGTTATAATGAATTCTTAGAAGCAAATCATAAAAAGCGAGCCTTAAACTCGTTGATGTGTTTTTGAAAAGTTTCTTTCACTCATTTGCGTTTATGCCAAATAATTAGCTTTGTGAAAGTGATATTTTCGAAATCGAAGTACAATTTGACATTAATACAAGTTTTTAAAAATTATATATTGATTTGTTGAAATTGTAATTGAATAGCTATTTGCGTTTTTTTTATCTATCACATTATTTAGGTTTCCCAAATGTTCAGAGAGGAAAGCGAAATGGATTTATGCATAATTGGTACGAAGTTTGTCGGGTCAGCTAGTCTATACTGATATTATAAAGAGGAAAGATTTATATTTTTGTATGTAACGAATAAACATAAAAACTACTAGACCGATTTCAAAAATTCTTTCACCATTAGAAAGCTACATTATTCCTGAGTAACATAGGCTATATTTATTACAAGAAAAAATTAGAGATCCCCAGAAATTCTCACTAAAACCAACACAAGGTGCAAAAAAATTATTTTATACTTTCTACTTTCATCGCATGCGCTGCGAAAAGTATTGATGATAGAACAAAAAAATGTTTTACAATATTATAGAACATATCAATATCTACAAAAAACTCCGCGAGACCATATGTCCAACTATTGTAGTTAAGTCACTATAACTACTTTTTTACATTTTAAAAGTTGATATAAATGCCTATCAAAATCAGACCATGTTTTCCATAACTTTGTATTAATTCTTATCCAAATAAAGTATTTCGTAATGAAGACTGTTTCAATACCTGTTAATTACTTTTTGAATTATTGAAATCGGACTTTCCAGTTAAAAGATATTACGAAATAAAAATATCAAGATAAATAAAAAATAATCCCAGACGGGCCGCCGGCGTGGTGTGGGCTGCCTCGCAGCGCAGCGAGTAACGCGGCGATAGAGGGAGCGACAGAATGCGGGAGCCAAAATGTTAAAAAAAAATTATCCACCCGTGCGAAGCCGGGACGGGCCCCTAGTACACTATAAAAATATGTCATGATCAAGGCTATTATAATAATTATTGTTGTTAAATGAGAGTTGCGGTTTGATTTTGAATCCTTTATTATTGAACATTTCTGTTATGACAATAAAAAAGGAGCTAGAAAGTTGTAGTCACATAGTTTACTTAGCGAACATTACTATTAATATATATCGACAATTAAATATCCTTGTCCCATCACTACGACAATCGGGTGACGTTGAAATAGCCAATCATACTGCACTAGCCGTCCCCCGCGCACTAGCACGTTCCGCCAACTTTGGTGATTTCGAAACGGAACACAATATGCAACATACGGTATCTATTGGGGGTGATCTGTGATCCAAGTACACTAGTTTGCACTGAAATCAGTTTAAAGATTTTTACATGCTGAATCTAAATCAAACGGTGTGCAAAACAGATAGCGATATTACCTGACGTCATTTTTATACAAATACATTTACTGCGTCTGCGCAGCTCGTGATTCCGTGATGATACAAAAGATGTACAGTTCCTAATGTGTACCGGATATTTTTGCAGTACTGTAGTTGTAGTCTATACGCAGGCTAACAGTTAGACGGCTTGACTAGAATATCCTACTGGGGGGTTATACTCCAGACCTTCAGTTACTGCTAGAATACTCGCGATTTAATAAATTATTCATGTTTATCAGTTGTCCAACATCCAAGAAAGTAAAAATGCTTCTCATCAATCCTACCAACATCAATTAAAAATGCTACTCATCAATCCTACCAACATCAATTAAAAATGCTACTCATCAATCCTACCAACATCAAGTAAAAATGCTACTCATCAATCCTACCAACATCAAGTAAAAATGCTACTCATCAATCCTACCAACATCAAGTAAAAATGCTACTAATCAACCTTCCAACATCAAGGAAAAATGCTACTCATTAATCCTACCAACATCAAGTAAAAATGCTACTCATCAATCCTACCAATATCAAGTAAAAATGCTACTAATCAACCTTCCAACATCAAGGAAAAATGCTACTCATTAATCCTACCAACACCAAGTAAAAATGCTACTCATCAATCCTACCAACATCAAGTAAAAATGCTACTAATCAACCTTCCAACATCAAGGAAAAATGCTACTCATTAATCCTACCAACACCAAGTAAAAATGCTACTCATCAATCCTACCAACATCAAGTAAAAATGCTACTAATCAACCTTCCAACATCAAGGAAAAATGCTACTCATTAATCCTACCAACACCAAGTAAAAATGCTACTCATCAATCCTACCAACATCAAGTAAAAATGCTACTAATCAACCTTCCAACATCAAGGAAAAATGCTACTCATTAATCCTACCAACACCAAGTAAAAATGCTACTCATCAATCCTACCAACATCAAGTAAAAATGCTACTAATCAACCTTCCAACATCAAGGAAAAATGCTACTCATTAATCCTACCAACACCAAGTAAAAATGCTACTCATCAATCCTACCAACATCAAGTAAAAATGCTACTCATCAATCCTACCAACATCAAGTAAAAATGCTACTCATCAATCCTACCAACATCAAGTAAAAATGCTACTAATCAACCTTCCAACATCAAGGAAAAATGCTACTCATTAATCCTACCAACATCAAGTAAAAATGCTACTCATCAATCCTACCAATATCAAGTAAAAATGCTACTAATCAACCTTCCAACATCAAGGAAAAATGCTACTCATTAATCCTACCAACACCAAGTAAAAATGCTACTCATCAATCCTACCAACATCAAGTAAAAATGCTACTCATCAATCCTACCAACATCAAGTAAAAATGCTACTCATCAATCCTACCAACATCAAGTAAAAATGCTACTAATCAACCTTCCAACACCAAGTAAAAATGCTACTAATCAACCTTCCAACACCAAGTAAAAATGCTACTCATCAATCCTACCAACATCAAGTAAAAATGCTACTAATCAACCTTCCAACACCAAGTAAAAATGCTACTCATCAATCCTACCAACATCAAGTAAAAATGCTACTCATCAATCCTACCAACATCAAGTAAAAATGCTACTCATCAATCCTACCAACATCAAGTAAAAATGCTACTAATCAACCTTCCAACATCAAGGAAAAATGCTACTCATTAATCCTACCAACATCAAGTAAAAATGCTACTCATCAATCCTACCAATATCAAGTAAAAATGCTACTAATCAACCTTCCAACATCAAGGAAAAATGCTACTCATTAATCCTACCAACACCAAGTAAAAATGCTACTCATCAATCCTACCAACATCAAGTAAAAATGCTACTCATCAATCCTACCAACATCAAGTAAAAATGCTACTCATCAATCCTACCAACATCAAGTAAAAATGCTACTCATCAATCCTACCAACATCAAGTAAAAATGCTACTAATCAACCTTCCAACATCAAGGAAAAATGCTACTCATTAATCCTACCAACATCAAGTAAAAATGCTACTCATCAATCCTACCAATATCAAGTAAAAATGCTACTAATCAACCTTCCAACATCAAGGAAAAATGCTACTCATTAATCCTACCAACACCAAGTAAAAATGCTACTCATCAATCTTACCAACATCAAGTAAAAATACTATTTATCAATTCTACCAACATCAAGTAACAGGATGTTACTCAAATTATATGTGTTGCCAATATCATAATTAACAGTACTTATGACATATTATGATATTTTCTTATGATTTAATGAATTCTTATACGTAAATTAAAAATTAAAATGATATATAAAAGTTTTTTTATAAATAAAATTGCAAATAATCCGTGCGTGATAAATAACTGAATAATATTTGCATGATAGATTTTTTTTTTGTGAATATCTGAAAAGGATAAATAAAAAAGCATTTGTTCGGAAACTATATTTAATATTAATCATAAGTTTATAACATGACTTAATCGTTACAAAACAGTTAAACGTTTAACCTAAGCCTTCGCTTACCATTATCTGGGTAAGGACGGTCTCAATAATTTACATAATACTAGGCCCAGATACATACACATATACATTACTATAGATATTCTAATATGAAATGTTCCATCACAACAAAAATTATCTTCATATCTTTCCTTCCTTTTCAATCACTAGTACACAGGTGCGTTCCACTCAGCGATCACAACGCCCAAAATGCTCTTAGCCGTTCCACTTGACGACTACGGTCGTTATAGTAGTGGCGAAAACTGCATTAAGGCCGTCATTGTGCTCACGAGAAGCTCACGTCACATGTTAATGTAAAATTAATTGTTGTTAAATCAGTCATTAAAAAATATGAATTTTATATTGTTGAAGTTGATTGTTAACACTTACAAATTATAACCTTAACCTCTTGAAACTTTTGTCGCCATTTGAATTATTTTCGATAATCAATTCTGTAGAAGGGTGTGCTCGAGGGTTAAACAGCCCTTCTATTATTTGTACGTTTGTTTGATTTGATATCTGATGAATTGGCAAGTTGGAGGTTGTTAGGAAATTATATTAAAGAATGTATATAAAAAGAATATATTAACATAAAATGATTAAACTAAAATGTTCTTAATTTAATTATGATTTGATGAATTATTGATTATTATTTTATAATTATATACTTGATGATTTGATTTGATTATTAACGCGTGTATCGCTCGGTAGCGGTCGTCGTACACACTGACTTAAATTATGTTTCTATGTGCCGCGAATTACGTTTATGTTATAAATTTCGCAATGCTGAGCTGTTCGAATTACTTCGAACAAATTCCATTGTATCGCTTGTGTCCTGAGTGCTTAGTGGAACGCATAATAGGTTGCATCCGGGGGCCGATATTGTAGGTGTCAAATTCAATTGGGGATTCCCCCAAAATTTAGTTGTTCTATATTCGAATTTCGCTGCATAACTTTCCCTGATCAGTTGATTGCTCATGGCTATTTTCTGGGAATCCCCTTACAAGCCGACTCCTATATATAATATTTTATTACTGCTGGTCATAAAGTCTGCTATAATTTTACGAATTTTTATATGTGGCATTACTGATGATCATGGTCAAGTGTTGTGACCTGGTGCGAGTCGCCTACCCTTAGCTACGCCACTGACTTCACATTACTCCCAAACATTTAATAGTATGCAACTGTTGGGTAAATCATTAAAAGAGTATGTGATGATATTTTTTCAATTGATATAAATTAATTGTTTACTAACTAGAATTGAACATTTATATTATGGTGATGGACCATTTCAAATAAGAATCACAAAGTAAAAAGGAAACAAGTGACAGTCAAACAGATTAGTTCAAGCAATTACTGTCTTTCTATACAACATTACGCCACATTTACGTAAATAGAACAGGACGTTATATTGTAAATTGAGGTGGACGAGTTCATGCTATTAGTAATTTATAATCCCCCACCTCATATCAATAGTCAGGTGACTAGTGTTAACTTACACTATTATATATGTTGTATGTTGTGCATCTAAACACGGCAAGATGGAGTCATAAATAACATTAAGTAAACTTACCGATTTAGTTCTAGTTCACACGGAAGGTTTCTAATCAAAACTTGTGGACGCGTTGTATTTAGGCTGATACACATCATAGTATTTATGATATCGCAGTGTATATTCAGCCTTATTTCAAACAAACACTTATGAAATGAAAATCCGACCTAATTTATAAATTTGGATGGGCGTCTAAGTATTTACACTTGCCCGTGCATTATGGAATGTTACTTTTTTATATATTATCGTGTTTATTGCGTACTAAAAGTACAAGTCAAGATACACCTGATATTGTTTAGATAGACATTATACATAGAGTAAAAAATATTATGACAACAAAACCACTAATTATCATTTTTTAGTTGCCGGCACGTAAGTATAGGTTTGACCTTGAATGCGGGGAAGTCAATATTAGGACCTTTTTAGCGGGTCTGCTACGTCAAGGATGTCACTGCCAATACAGGCACGCAGCACGTTTATGAGGCGTCCATTAATTACGTAAGATGTTCTAGGAGGGGAGGGGATCAAGCTAAATCTTTCCAAATCTCACTTACGAGGGGGAGGGGGGTCTTAACAAATATCACGTATTTTTTTTCTAACAGAAAACTTACACAATGGTGTTCGTTATATTCTTCCGAATTCCGCAGAATCTCACCCAAGATTAATGGACGCCCCCTTACAATGCGCAACTATTCCTCACTATTATTTCTCAAACCTAAAATTAACTGCCGGCTACTATATCAATAGTGATTTATTTTTAAAAAATAAGTGTTTTATCTCTATGTATATTATCTCTAAAGAAATCAATTGATTTTTTTTTAAGTATTTCAGCGCAGCGGTTATTTTTCCATATATTTTAAAGCATGTATAAGCTCATTGATATAACTAGCAGAATTGAATAGGAATTTGCAAATATATAATAAAAGTTATAAATAATGGGACCCAGTAACATTTTATTTATGAGTAATCATAAAATATAGAATAGTCTCGATTATTCAAATTTAAGATATAATGGCCATAGCCTAAAGGGTCTAGTCACATACTGGAGTTAAAATTCGGTAGGGTAACAGTAAAAATCTACAATTTAATATTTTAAACAACCAAAGGAGAGTCTCTATACATAGTTCGGATATTTCTGTACCAGAGAAATCAAATATATACAACTAAAGGATGAAATGTGTTTAAAAAATGACAGTGTTTTTTCTCATTTTTCCCAAAGTTATTGCAAGTTTATATAGTAACACTAATTGTAAACAGTGGGTATCATTATAGCTTACGACTACAAAGAATAGATTTGATTTTTGTTATTGAATTATACAGTGCATTCCACTAAGCGATCTCAACGCCCAAAACGCTCATTTAGCGGCTCTACTTGACGATCGCGCGCTCTGTGGTCGCGGTAAAAACGTCATAATCGTGGGTTGTTGTGAGCGTTTTAAAATATATGGCGGAATTTTATAACAACAAAAATGGCAACGATGTAAAATCCTTAATTTGATACGGATAGAAATTTATTAGTGAAAGTGAATGTTTTCGCGGCGCATATCTCTGTAAAATTAATTTTAGTTTCAATTAATTTATAAATATATATAAAAATACCAATCAATAAAAATTATGAATATAAATTAATTTAACCAGTAAATATAAACTTCACCTCTTGAAACTATTGATTTATAACTCGCCATTTGAATAATTTACATTAACGCTCAAAATGCTCAATTACCCGTTCCACTTGGGTTAACCATCGTAACGCTCGTGGACTAGTCGAACGGGAAAAACCGCGGTTGTGAGCGTGGGGGTTGAGATCGCTTAGTGGAACGCACTGGAGATATTCTTAAAACATTTAAGGCATTAAAGTCAAGTGAGAGACGTCCATAATGACAGTTTAGTTGTCAAATTAAGATATTAAGCATAGAATAAATAGTTATTTAAAATTCGTTTTCATCAAAAAGCTTAAATAATGAAACCAAGAACAAAAGGCGAAATAGCTCTATTACCGGCACGTAAGTATAGGTTTGGCTTTTAATGCGCAGAAGTCACTATTAGGGCCTTTTTAGGGGGTTCGTGGGAAACGCAGTACGCTCACAATGCGCAACTTTCCTTCACTTATCTTGCTTAAACCTAGCCTTGGATTTGTATATAAAAGAAACAGTTTTTTAAATTATTATTATTTCCTAATACTTAGGAATAAAAGGTACGAAATAATAAATTTATTATCATTCACAAATTGAAAGCTAAATAAAAAAACAAATAACGTTTACATCAACGGATATAGTATTTCATTGTTAATAGAAATTAAATCTGTTTTTTTTTAAATTTAATGATAAATCTATGAATAATCGAGATATTATGTATGTTAGTTTGCACAGCCATACGACCGTGGCCGTGGATAAAATGCGCTTTAATTATTATATCACTTAAATAACATAAGTTAAGTGTTGTCACATTTATTGCAAATCATATTAAAAATAAATAATTTTCGAATAATAATACAGATGAATAAAGCATTTTACGTTCAAAGTTATTTATACATAAACGTTTAAACATAATTTTAATATCTTTAGCTACTCCCATACTTTAAATCCTCTATAAAAAATTCTGAAACAGTTAGCTTATTGCCAACATTAAAACACCTAATGTCCTAATAACCATTACATCATCCAAACGGATCATATAATGTTGTACTGAATTTCATAATAACACTCAAATCCCTTCTAGCAAAGCGTTTACTCAACAGACAGACACATTCTTACTGCTCGATGCGCGGTGCGTGGTATCTGTATGAATTTCAAAAAAAGAACACTCACGCGCGTGTCACTATCCAGAACATCGTTCGCGGTAAAAAAAATATGTTATCGAATCCCCGCCATTTTTCTTTGATATTTTTATTAAAAATTAGCGATTACTTTCCAACATTAGAGAACATTAAATAGAATTTTAATAATTGCACTATACAAAATGTTTATTACAACTACAATAAATGATTGTCTCATCAATACTTAGTTTATTTGTGTATACTCAGTAATGGATGATGTTATGTTACTACGAGTGGCTGATTTAATGTTAGCAGTAAGCTAACTGTTTCAGAATCTTTTATAGACGATTTAATTATGGGTGTAGATAAAGTTTTAATAATTAGGTATTAAACAACAGTTGCATAAATGTTGTAGAATACGACCAAGTTAGTATAAAAAAACCTCTATGCAGACTTTTCTCGTTAATTATTGGATTTAATATCTTAAATTTAGAAGTGATATAAGTATAATACAACTTGAATGTAAGTCATTTTGGACTTGCATACTCTATAAAGTATTGAAACTTTTTGATTATACTATAATCTCACAAACATTAAAATTGGTGAATATATTTTGAATTCCAGTAAGGCTCCGTTTAAAACTAGGATGGGGAAAAGTAAAGATTAGAGACGTGAATAAATATTAACAAGCGTTTAACAATAACTTGATATGAAGCTGTAATTTTATAGACTTTATAACATAGATAACCCTCTATAGATGCCACATGTTGAACATTATTTATTATAACTTGAGCACTAAGTTATCAACTCTTGGAAGCTATCCACATGTGACGTCACGCTTCTATTACGAGAGCACAAGTATCTAGGTTTTTGTGTTAGGGGACCCTATTACTAAGACTGCTGTCCAGCTATCTGTCTGTCACAAGGCATGTATCTCATGAACCGTGATAGCTAGACAGTTGAAATTTGTCACAAATGATGTATTTCTGTTGCCTGTATAACAACAAATACTAAAAACATAATAAAATAATTATTTAAAGGGGACTCCCATACAACAAACGTGATATTTTTACCAAATATTGATACGAAACCCTTCGTGAGGGAGTCTGACTCGCACTTGGCCGTTTTTTTACCGTCTTCATAGTAAAAAGTTAGTACAAATTTCTTATATTAGTGGTATCTAGTGGGGGTTACCTATGTATTTTAATTAAATAATAAATAATTTGCACAATACATCATAAAAGGAGTGTCTATTATAAATTCAAGAAAATATTTATCTGATTTAATATCTTAAAAGCGCTTTTTTAAACTTGACATCACGTAGTCCGCATGAACACACCTGAAATAAAAAAATATAAATTTATTTATTTCTATTTACCTTGTGTAAACCTACACTAAATACGACCAAAATTAATAACCGATCTCGCTCTAAAATCTTTGGATTACAAATTGAATATAATGAAAAGTGTAATTCTAAACATTGATATGAGTTCAGTGACCATTTTAAAGAGCACATAAAATGTAAAAATCACTAAATCCGTTCCATCAAATACTACTGTTTAACGGGCTTGAAATAAGGATAAGGTTTTCAATTTGTTTTGACATAACTTTTTGCTTATGTCCGGACTTACTCTTCTTGGGTCACTTGTTAATTTCATTGCTAAATAACCTTTTGTAAATTTCCGTATTTATAGTGCTTACAAAAATACCAACCTCTCAATATCTATTGGCGTTCGCTATCTGCGCATTGACAGCGGCTGCAGCAGCATTTGAAGCGGCTGTCTGCACGTGTTGGTTACGCATTATCTCCGTCGTGAACTCCGCCTGCGCTTTAGCAAGCGATGCACCCGTCGATCTGTATATGCGGTGTACCTGAAAACATTTACTTCTTTAGTTTGAACAATACAAGAAATACAATCGTCTTCAAAAGTAAACCCCATCTTATGATACCTATGTAGTGGGGGTGCACAAAAAATTACTAGTCCTCCATCTTAGGCTGTCCTCCAAATTAGATAAATACATAATGTATTGTTCCACCAATCTATACGTATCTGTACGTTTATCTCAATTGGTTGAGGAGAATTGCTTTAATTTGATAGCCAAGTGGTTTAGACGTTGCTGTCTACTCGGGAGGTCCAAGTTCGATCCCCCACACCGGCACACACCTCTGACTTTTCTGAGTAATGTGTGTTTTAAGCAATTAAATATCACTTGCTTTAACGGTTAAGGACAAACATCGTGAGGTCGTTTGTGAAGTCTGCTAACCCGCAGTGGGCCAGCGTGGTGGACTATGGCCTAATTCCTCCTGATTCTGAAGAGGAGACCCGGCTCAGTAGTGGGCCGTTAAAGGGTGACTGACGATAATGATGACCTGCTTTAAAAGTTATTTGCAAGATTTGACCCGAACATACATATAAACATTGCCAGTGAAAACAATAAATATTTAAACGATAAGATGAACCATCTTTAGCTGAGCTATGTTCATCCATCAACAACTGTAATAGCAAAGAAAGTATAATCTAAAGGAAACATCTTTTTTCCAGATTAGCTACGAAAGAGATGCTAAGATTAACTTTGACTGACAAAATACTCAAGTCGTTTTAATTCAGCGTAGCGTTTGGCGTTTCATGTAAAAGGTAATTTACTAACTTTAGTCATAAGCATGACGTCAGCAACGACGGCAGTGATAAAGCCGATAGTTACGATAAGCGTCACGATGCCGGCGCCTACGTTCACTTTGAACGCGTTGATGCTGGTGATCAACCCACTGAAATTGTACAAAAATATTTTATAATTATATATAAGCAATGTGAAATAACTACTAAGCATATATTAATGTCAAAATTAATCCCTTGTTCTAGTTAAGATAGTAGATGATTTTGTATAAAGGGTGAGATATTACATCCATCGTCTCCCGCATTAGAAACCTCCTACCTTCTCCTCCTTCACCGTGGAACAGATCTCCTTCCACCAAGGGAGTGCTTAGTTACTCGCCTCTTACGAGTTGCTGGTTCGAGTTCCTCACAGTAAATATTTAAAGTACCTCCTTTTTAAAAAGTTCTTTTAAATATAATTTTGTAGTAATGATTAAATTATTTTATTGTGAATAAAAATAGCCAATAAACTATTTTATTTAATAGAATATATAGATTTCTTTTAGAGATTCAAAAAACAAAAATTTTAATTTTATTTTATTTATTTTAGAAAAAAACATATAGATGTAATAAAACTTACCAAGAACCTCCACCACTGAATCCAATGGACTGCACCAATGTTATTATAATTTGGAATAAAAATATGAAGAAGAACACCATAAAGTTGAAAGAGGAATCGCTTCTGAACGCCTTGTAGATAGGTCTGTACCAGCAGATGAAACTGAATGGCGTTAAAAGGACAAAGTATAGGATAGTTAACGCAAAAGTGGTGACGCTTTCTTCAGCGAACAGTAGAGATAGTCCACCGATTATATTCAGTGCTAACACCAGTGAATGAACTGTAAAAAGAAAGAAAAAAATTAGATAAGTGCAGTTATTAATTACATAACATATACTTATTACAGTTATGGTTGGCCTTAACTCCTTTATATTTTTTTTATCAATAATACTCATTAAGTGCTTTTTTAATGGTTGCAAAGCCTACATAGTTCTCAGCCTGGATACATTTCAACATTATTGAGGTAAATCATGATTCCTTGATTATAAGTTTCTTAGCATCTATCTTAGATGTTACTTTTCTAAACACATCACACAATTTCTATTAATAATCTAAGTCCCTAATCCCTGTGTGTGTTTATTTTTATTACGATAAGGATTTGTGCTTTTATTTTTATTACGATAAGGATTTGTGCTAAGTTATATTTTACTCACACATCCAAAGATGATACAAATGTCTAACAATCCTCTGGAATTCTAAGGGTATATCCACATTAATGTCTTGATAGAAGCATGGCTGTATGGGGCAGAAGCCTGGTAGGGGAGGCCAATTGTTACGTCTTCCAGCTGATCCTGCTCGCAGTTCTGCTTCACGTCTCGCCAATTCCTCTGCTTTACGTTCTAATTCCTCTTGCCGTCTCTGTAGTTTAATTTCACTTAGTGACATTATAATTAATTAAATAAAATAAAAACCAATTCATCTGCTTGTTAAAAATTCAAGATCAAAATTTAATCACAAATTATGATTTTCCAAAATGTTTATTAAATTAATGTGTAACTGCACTAGAGTCACTTTAGACAATCAAAAGTAAACTGAATGAGAGCTAAAAATAACCAAAGGATGCTCTTCATAATGGCATTAATAAAGTTTATTACTGGCAACTGTAGTAACTGTAAGGCAAATGTCAGTGTCGGGAAATAAAATTGTTGACGAGATTATAAATTTGACATTTTAAATGATCATATCAGTGTAATTAATAAATATTTTGAATACTTGAACAAATTTGGTATTATGGTAATTCTGAGGTAAATAAATATTCAGCACCATACTTCCAGAATTAATTATTACTTTTTGGAATAGTGTTTCATGATAGTAAACTTGGTATTTTTATAATAATTTTTGTATTATATTTTATACTAGCTGCCTGCCCTCGCTTCGCTCCGGGTATTTAAAACAATATTATAATTGATGTCCTTAAATTGTCACTGTGCAATTGTGTAGTTTTTCATTATTTGAAAAAAGGGAGAGAGTGAGAAAAAGTTATAAAAAGAAAAATAATAGAAACAAAAATATAATAGAGGGAGGACAGAGCAAAAATAAAATTGAATAGGCAAAGGAGAGAGAAAGAGAGGGAGAGAGAGAGAGATAATCGAAAGAAAGAGATTGAAGAGACTGATCATACTGAACAAATAAAAATAAGAATTAAAGAGAGAAAAAAGAGAGAGGATGAGAGACAATGATAGTGTTATAAGAGGAAGAGAAATGGAAATACTATAGTCTTCCCTCAATGAAGAATTTTTAAAATCGGATCAGTAGCAACAAAATGGCCATATTCTATTAACTAAAAAATGTATATGGCAACACTAAATCACCTTTGTCCCTCACGAATAGTGTAGTTTTCTATCAGTGAAAGAATTTTTAAAATCGGATCAGTAGCAACAAAATGGCCATATTCTATTAATTAAAAAATGTATATGGCAACACTAAATCACCTTTGTCCCTCACGAATAGTGTAGTTTTCTATCATTGAAAGAATTTTAAAAATTGGATCAGTAGCAACAAAATGGTCATGTTCTATTAATTAAAAAATGTATATGCCAACACTAAATCACTTGTCACTCACGAATAGTGTAGTTTTCTATCAGTGAAAGAATTTTAAAAATCGGTTTAGTAAAAACAAAATGACCATATTCTATTAATTAAAAAATGTATATGGCAACACTAATTCACTTTTGTCACTCACGAATAGTGTAGTTTTCTATCAGTGAAAGAATTTTAAAAATCGGTTTAGTAAAAACAAAATGACCATATTCTATTAATTAAAAAATGTATATGGCAACACTAAATCACTTTTGTCACTCACGAATAGTGAAGTTTTCTATCAGTGAAAAAATTTTTTAAATCGGGTTTGTAGTTCCTGAGAAACTCTTCAATTTACAAAATGGCCACCTAATGGCATTTAAATGGCCATATCTTTTTAATTAGAGTATTTATGGCAACACCACATAGCCTATGTTACCCGGAAAGGATGTAGCTTCCTAGCAGTTAAAGAATTTTCAAAATCGGTTCAGTACTTTTAGAGCCTATTATACAACAAACAAACAAACATACAAACAATCAAATCTTTCCTCTTTATATAATTGTATAGATTAAATTTTTATATATATAAATTTGGCTTTTGACTTACACTGACTCTGTATTTGTCGCATTTGTGAGGGGCACTGAAAATCAGCAGAAGGCCATATGGTCTCTCAAGAGTCTGAGTGGTTTTCTTTTGGCAATGCAAATTAGATCGTAGACTAAGTTCTAGATACTATTTTTTAATTTTTATATTTTTTTTAAGTTGTTTGTATTTGTAATTTTATTTTATGTTGTTGTTTTTGGCCAATAAAGTTTGTTTCTTCTTTCTTTCTTCTGTTTCTAAGTATTTATAAAGAAAAGCTGGATTGTGACTTGTTAAATTTTTTTTAGATATTTTAAGAAAATGCTTTATAAATGTAAACTGAAAAGTAAATTTTTAAAATATAAATTATAGGTATAACATTTTATAAATGTGATTACAGGTTTTATCATTATCAGTTATTTCCTATGTTTTTGTTTTGGATGTATTAGTTGACAATGTGTGTACAGATAAGAGACAAAGATATAAGAGTGAAAGACTGATAAAGTAATTGATGATATGAGTAACAGTGACAACAAATATTACATTACCTTCAGCTCCTTCAATGAGAGTTTGGAAAAGCAAAAGCATATTGTTAGCATGTCTATTAATTCATATAAATTTTTTTTTTTTGAATAATTATTATAACTACTCTTAAAAAAGTAATGTTACCAATATTATTTCGCACGAAAAGAAAATATAGTCAACCATAAAATTTGGAAATTGGATAAAAAATTTATTACCAGATTATAAAAGTTAACACATTTTATTACAGTAGAACTTGGATTATCCAAACTAATTAACTAGGAGGGAGGCTAGTTAGGATAGTCAAGTTGGGATAACGGATAAACTAAGTCAGCATTCGTATAAATCAGAGTTCTGGTAACCAAGGTTTTACTGTATTAAAAATGAAATAATTCACAATCGGACCACTGTGAGGGTTCATCTGTACTCATTGCATTTTAAGAATGATTCCAAAACTTTACACACTTTGGGTTAATTGCATTAAAACATATTTCACCACTATAATCTAGATTATTGTTAGAAGTAAGAAGTGACATCAAGATAATAAATTAAGATCTTATAGCAGTCTTAACCACTTATCATAATAAAATCCACAGATTTGTGATAATTATAAATTTGACATACTTGAAAATCGGCTGTTGTGAAATTTTGTGGGGGTCCTTGATTTTGCTGTTGTTGTTGATTTGGCCTTGTATAACCTCCGCTTATGGGTGGAGATACTGCCTGCATAATAGCTGGCTGAGTTGGTTGTTGAACAGGCTAAAAATTATTTTAGATATAGAACTTTTCAATATATATTAAGTCTACTTCACTTACATGCAGTTAATTAAAACTAATAGAATAAAAATAAAATTCCAATTAACATATTGCACATAAAATGTTAACTTAAGCAAATGATAACAACTAAGTTTATAACCTATTATATTAATTACGTATTGGATTTAGTAACTATATTACTTATATTAGTAACTATATTACTTATTGGATTTAGTAACTATATTACTTATATATTTATATATTAGTAGGTATTGTATATTTAAAATCTATAACTATATCCCTGTAAGTTAAATTTCAAATCCGGTTGCAAAAAGTGTATATCAATATCGTAAATCCATTTGACTTGATAATCAACCCACTAATGTCCCAAAAATGACTAATATACATGGATTACCGTAGCCTGATTTGCATTTTGTTGCCCATCAAAGGGATTATAATCGTCAAGTCCTTGTGTCGCATTGTTTGTACTCCTAGCTACCTGCTGCACCGCTGGATCCTGTAATATAAAACTGCTTAATAAGGGATCTAAATCCAGTATTATATTGATAAAATTTCTTTTCTACATCTAAACTCACCGCAAAGGGATTGTCTATGGCAGGATCACTAAAGGGATTATCCTCGAATTTCGACATTCCTTATACTAAATCTCGCCACCTTATATTCTAATATTAATAACGTAACACAAACGAAATACTTCTCTAACAGATTTCTATATAAAACGACGATAAATACAATCAATTTATACGATTGACAGATAGATGATGGTGACGAAGTGACATTTTAACATTCAGTGTTGCCACTTGAAACATCTAATTTTCAAATACTTGCTATAAGTTGTTAACTGCATTAGACTTTTAAGTGATTGTCGTTTTTGTTTAGAGCATACATATAGCAACAATATTATCACTATGAATTTAACTAAATTGTCGACTAAGTAAAGATTTTAAGAATTTCGTTATAATAGAAGAAAGAGCATGGATTTGTTTGACTGAGTTTGATTTATATTTACATATAATGATCATTGAATTTATTGGGCATTCAGTTTTTTTTTAATTCTAATATGGCGTTTGACCATAATCTGCTTGAAGTTATGCACGACGTGGTCTAGAATGTATCACGCCTATAATCTTTGATCACCTCAAAGGCTCACTGCAAAACTCATATCATACTTATTATTTATTTTATATAAGCACACGTATATTTATTAAGGAATCCAGAAGGGTTTTGTGCCAGTGTAAAAATAATACACTGGTGACGTGAATGTATAGATAGTTATGACGCACCATGCAAATTATTACGTCGGATTACGTAGATAATTTCAGTTTATTATGTTGGCATTATAATTTTAAAGGCGAAAGTGCTTGCGGTTGGCAGCCTCACTCATTTGTCAGTTTATAATATGGTTCTGTCAAAGTAGGCAGCTGTTTACGTTTTGTATCGTTATTTTACGAGCCTTTTGCACAAATTTTAATATATCATATTGTTTTTAAGCCGATATTTTGTACTTTAGTTTATAGGGTGGCACATTTTCGTGATATTTGCATTCATAAGAACCATGTCAGATGTCAAGAGGTGATAAAACTGTGTTGTGTTGAACGTGCGAGTGACAGTTTTTATATTGTTTGGGATTTGGTGCGATAAACATAAACGGTAAGTGGTGATTTCCTCTTTATACACGCATGATTTTTTTATTTTTTTTTTTAGCAACGAAATGAAACAATAAATTTGGATACAGTATAGTTAGATTAAAATATCTCGTTTACTTTGAATTATATTTTCTTAGTTCGCGTAATTTTTTGGTACCTGACTGCTAACAAGTACCTGTCCATTTACCTACACCTATAACAGTGATAAAATCCTAGACTAGACTATTGCGTGCGCGCAGTTCTTACGGTAATCAGAGGTCGAGTTGCTCAGCGGCGAAAGTTGTTTGCTCTTGATAACAAGGAAGTAACCAATAGGCTCTTATTTGGTTAGCCTATTGTCTATCTTATTAGAAAATCTTTTTTTTGAAAAATGTCTTCTCTCCAGAATGTATTGATTACAATACAACTAATTTATCATAAATGTTTTTGTGTTTAATATTTACAAGAGTACATCAAACCTGTAATTTGTATGGATCTTCCTCTTTTCTTTTTCAGTTTTATTCAAAAACCTAATATTTAGCTTGATTAAAGATGAGTTGTGAAAAAATATTTTCTTATCTTGTATGGAAGTAGAAGTATATGTTAAATTTGGTAAAATAAATAAAATTCAACCTGTGGACATGTTACATAGGCAAATTACCATGTTACACAATAGGCATAATGTAATTTATATTCCGAAGGAACAAGTTTTACTCTTGTATTTTATTGAATAAACTTTCACTTCACTATCCAAATTGAATATTAAATGTAACTTTCATGTGAATGTTTAGCTCCAAGTGTATTAAAATTATTCAATATTTAATGCCAACAGTTTCCACCTTGATTGTCATGTGTGTTATCAATCAAAAATGGGTTTTTTATTCATTATTCATTATTATTGAAACCACAAAATATATCTATTGATTTGAATGTCATTAATATGTATGTGTAGTTAGTATTTCATAGTACTATATAGATCTAAAATGAATATGACATGATTTGATAAAAAAAGTTGGTTCAAAGGGTGTAAATAATTGTAGACAGGGGTGGACAATACTAAACTACTGGAGAGGGAGAACCACATTAATGTAGGCGAGCCTAGACAGAACTTTTTTTTTTGCTCCTCAAGTATAGGCGTATTGTAATCTCATATCTTGTGGCATTTCTCAAATTCAATACTTCAACTACGACTTAAAATGATAATATTAAATTATGTTATCTTTTCCTGTATCATATTAGAGAAAAAATATTCTTATTTTATAAATCTAAATGTAGTTGGTTAGGCTGAAAATTGTGAGTCAGTCGTAAGATATATTTGTAAATGACCTCTTAATATAGTAAGGTCACTATATAAATGATAGTATAATACAGTTTATCAACTTTTTTAGAGCAAATGAATACAATTTAAATATACAATCATACATACTTAACTTTTTATGGAATTATTTAATTGTCATGACGATCAATTGTAAAACTTTATAAGTAATATAAATTTCTAAGTATGTTTTAAAATAAATAAGAAGTGATATTCACAACCAACTCATTGATTTGATTTAAAAAAAATATTAATGTAAATAAGGAAAACTATAGTTTACAATACAGATCATATTTGTGAACTGTAGTTTTCGTTATTACCACAAGGAAGGATCTGTAATTAGGATTTATTTGCCTACCCACTATAGGTATGGTATACCTTTCACATTAGTCTGCATTAGCATAGGTAAAAGCTTAGTGACATTATGAGGTACTTTCTTTATGAGTAGGAATGAAATGTTTTTGTAATATCTCTGATATTCTTCCTGTATCATTAACAAGAAATCTTAACTGGTACTTTGTTTTTTTTGTTTATGGATTTTGCATGGTAGTTATATATGTTAATTTATTATTTTTTGCAATGGTGACTCAAGAAAAAATTGTGAGGCTTCCAATCTTCTTTCTATATGATTGGAAATTAGAAAATGGTTTATTCAAACCCGGCAAACTTTGAACTGCCTAAAAGACAATGAATGTTGTGTTATAGATTAGCTGAACTGTAGACAACCAATATCAATCCTTTATCATTACTGACATTATTCTACATTTTTAAAATCTAAAATATGGCATTATCCGAATATTGTGGATTAAACCTTTAATTGAATACTTTCTTTAATTTGAGGGGAGAGTTTACCGTATCGACGGGATTAACATTAAATGTTTAGCAGTTACAAAACCCATCATCCTTTTAATTTATTTTTTCGTCAAATTTCCAATGTTTTTTTTGTGACAGTCCAGTCGTTCTTGAGTTATAAGTGTTCGAACAAACCCTACTTTGTTTTATGGTATGTGGAAATATCTAAAATCACGGAGTAATTTTAATAATTAATTCACTATTGTAACAGCCATTTTACAATGTATAATAAATAGCATGAGCATTAGAGGTTTGTTTTGTAATAAACTTAGTATCTATTGTCTTATGCAGTGAATCATTGTTTTATAAACCCACAAGGAAATCTCTCATCGGAAAGGTTGTTACACCCAAAAGGTCATTCTTTCTTACATAATATAAAATGCAACGACCCCAGTTGCATCAATTTGATGAAAATACATTTTCAACCAACTTCCTCCAAAAAGGAAGAGGTTCTATGTTTGTCTATATATAAATATATTTTTTTATGTATGTTCATCGATTTTTCCGTCAATTGTGGACCGGTTTACAGAATGGAACCAAGTCAGGATCTGATGGTGGAATCCGGAGATATTGAGGCAAACCCTCAAATTTCAAAGGCACTTACAATGTTATAGGATACTTCTTTAATTGTATACTTTGAAGTTATTTAGGTAAGCTGATAAAAATAAAAAAATATTAAATAAAACTTATTCAACAGACAATTTTTTCCACCCAAAGGCATGTCATTATTGGCTAGTTTTGTTTAAGCTGTTTCTAGTTGAACCACACATTTTTTAACTAATACATAATAATTATAATAATAACATTCTTTATTGTTAAAAACTTAGCCTATTCTTATCGCTATGACATTTTTCATATTTGAGTTGATATATTATTATAATGTGTAATTTAATCATCAACTTATGTAACTATAATCTAAATGATGCAATACAAATGTAAGAAGTTTTAAGATTAGGTTTACAAAATAAGGTTAAAAAAAATGAAAGTAAACAAATCAAGAAATTGTATTAGTAGGTGTTAAGAATTGGCTTGTATTCGAGTATTGTTAAGATTTTATTCACTAGTTAGTTAAGATTTTATTTAAGAGTTAGACTTTTTTTACATAAGAACGTCAATAAGTTTGTCTGAAGTTACTACCAGCTTGGGAAGCAGTTATATGTTGAGACAATTCTAGAATCATCCTGTAGACTTTGTTCACGTTTAGCTCCGCTCCTATGGGTCGTAGCGTGATGATAACCTATAGCCTTCGTCGATAAATAGGCTATCTAACACTGAAAGATTTTTTCAAATCGGACAAGCGGTTTCTGATATAAGCGCATTCAAGTAAACAAACAAACTCTTCAGCTTTATATATTAGTATGATTGTTGAAGTGAATTTAATATAGGCTGTGGAATGATATTCTCAGATTATAGTGGGAACGGCTGCGAAGTGCGTTATGTGGAGCGTATTACATAAAGAACCACGGTGTTTCCAAACCAATGCTCTCGTATAGCACAAGTTTGCCGATAAACGGCCGGTCGGCGTCATCGTGACGGTGCCGAATGTCGAATCTTCTCCGGAATGGCATATCTCATCATGTTAAATGAACTAAAACAGGTAACCGACTTAAGTCGATGGTTTCGAAGCTGACGCTCCATTAGGTTGAGTTTGATCGGTTTTCAAATTTCTGGATTGTAGTTGACACCCGTTGGTTGACAGTACGTCCGATTTTCATTTTCTATTTCATTTTATATTGTTTAACTAACTTTACTGGCTGCTAAGGTAACCTGAAATATTTTTTTGTAAGCTTTATTAAATTATTTTAAGGGAAGTTTTAAATATTGACTTGACAACACAGGCTTACGACCCCACCTGTCATTATACTGGACAGATGAGGAGGGTATTTTGTATTGTATAAAAAGGATGATTTTTCACAAGTAGGGTTAGTTGTTCTCGGTACTCGTGTGAATATTTAAATAATTAGTGTACTTGCTGTCCTGTTTATGCATTGTAAAAAGGGTCACAAGCCCCAGGCACTGCTCGATTTCGATTCAACAAATATTAATTCGTGCACGCACTAAGTTATAGCATATTATTGATGGATTATATGCAAAAAAAAATTCTATGACCTTATTGCAGCACCATATTGTAGGTCTAATTGCGACATACATAATTACCCAAAAAAATAAAATAAAACAATTCAATGTTCAACACTTAGGTACAGAATAATTAAAACCTAATAAAGTTTAAAAACTATAACCCGACTACGTAAAAAAGTGGTCTAAAAAGGACAAAACAAGAAAATACCTACAAATATACGGATCTACCTTGACCATTTTTATAGCTATACATTTCCGGGGTTTTATCTGAATTATTTTCTTGTTTCGTCCTTTTTAGACCACTTTTTTACGTAGGCGGGTTATGGTTTTTTAAACTTTATTTTATTATTTAATAGTTTTCCGTTTCCCGATCGAGATAACCTTTAAAATCTAATATTCTAATGTTGGTCTTTATTTACGTAAATAACTTTTGCGTAAGCAACGACAGGACCGCGCGAACTATACGAACGCATTTTAAATATATATGTTGACTGAACAATAACATATATATTTATAATATGCTCGTCAAGACCTTTTGAATTTCGAGGTTAGAATCTGAGGTTTAAATTCCGTCATAAAAAATCATAAAATTTTTATAGCCTATGTCACCCGCGCCATTATTACGAATCTATTGACACCTCATTCATGAAAATTGGTTCTGTAGCTTAGACGCTAGAGTGGAACATACAAACATACGTACATAGACTGCCAAAATCATAACCCTTCCATTTGGCTTCGCCGTAGTCGGGTAAAAATAGGTTATTTAGGTATCTCAGTATCTGGCCACACAACAACAATTATATGACAAAGGATTTTAATAGTAATAATAAATGGAGCAGAATCTTATTTCAAGGAAAATTAAATGTATAAACAATTCAAAATTACACAAATAAATTAAGTTGGCTATAAATAAATCGAAGACGTATATTATTTATTCTATAGTCGTAATGTTTATGTTAACATAACATTATTAACATTAGCGTAAAAATAGTTTAAATTTAATACCTGTCACTAAACATTTTATAGATTAACTAGTCGACTTCGTCTGCGTGATGCTCCGCTCCTATTAGTCTTAGCGTGATGATATATAGTCTATAGCCTTCCTCGATAAATGGGCTATCTAACACTAATACAATTTTTCAAATCGGCCCAGTAGTTCCTGAGATTAGCGCGTTCAAGCAAACAAACATACAAACTTTACATTAGTATAAATTTTTTATTTTTTATTCATATTTTAATGTTCGTTGAAACAGAATTTAAAAGCGCTTTGTTTTGTTAAGTAAATGTTTGAAAAACTTTACATTTAAACAGT
This sequence comes from Limenitis camilla, assembly GCA_905147385.1. Classification (NCBI taxonomy): domain Eukaryota; kingdom Metazoa; phylum Arthropoda; class Insecta; order Lepidoptera; family Nymphalidae; genus Limenitis; species Limenitis camilla. Next base: position 10,426,010 of record LR990240.1, read on the forward strand.
TAACGAGCTTTGTTTAGTTAATTTTTTATTTCGCTAATTAAGGGGCCTTTTATTGTCAGAGTTTGCAAAACAAAGTTTAGTCCTTCTGAATTATAATAGTAATTATTATTGTATCTATCTAAGAACGAGAACTAATCTACAATTCAAATCAAAGAAATCAATTAAAAATAAACTAAGTAATAATGGGAAGCAAAAATTATTTTAGGTTTTTTACTATCAGATAAATGGCGGATGTAAAAAGTGATTTATTAGAATGTTTTAAAATTACAGTGAACGGTTAGCCTTGTAATGTCGGTTAATATACATTATTACATTCGCCCTAGTAATAAGAATGAGCAATATTTCGTCAAGGAAACTTAATTTTTAACCCCTTGTCGCATACAACGGTTTACTTTGACAGATTGCACTTACTACAGACAACAAAAAATACGTTCCAATAAACTAAAAAATGATAAATAAGGATTTAACGATGGTTACGAAAAAGCAATAATTTAATCAATTCAAAAAAAAAAATAACTTTTAAAGTCATATAAGGCGATAAGGGGAAAAGGGTTTGTTGCTGCAAAGAAAAGAAAAAACATGAAATAAATGATGTTTTCAGTAACAAAAATTTTTTTCATGGTTTTTTTTTTTTTTTATAATAGTTAAGGTGCAAACTAGCAGATAGTCCACCTGATGGTAAGTGGCAACCATCGCCCATGGACATCGGAAAAACAAGAAACACTCTCGTTTTGTCGATGCGTTGCATCCCCGCAGATAGATTGGGAAGGGGGAATGAAGAAGAAAAATGATGCGGATTCAGCGGACCCTAGGCAAGAGCCCAGAGTCCACTAGACCCACAGCATTATTGGGATGGGAGAGGGAGGGGGAATGGTATGGTCTTCATAATTCATGCATTAAGGGGTTAATAATATTTATTATTAAAAAATCATACAGTGCCATGTTTATTAGCTTACGTTATGACAACAAACTGGTTGCTGGAGGAACTGGTTTTTCCTTGTCAAGTATATGTCAGGTTGAAATGTGATCGTTCTCACCTTATATAATAATTTATTATCTGTTGAATGTTGCATAAATATCGCCAGTTAATGTAAATTATCACAATAAAACTACTTATTTTCAGCGAGTTGCAATGTTCACAATATTCTAGTTTATTAAAATTTGGTAACGTTTTAAATGGCAACATATACTTACAGCAATTATTTTATGTGTTATTGTGAATGTTGCTCACTAAAGCTTGGAGACTGTTCCGCAAAAAGTAACTGTGCTGTGTGGTGTGGATGCACCATAATCTTCTTCTTTATAGTCATTTCCTCATGCCTGAGGGTCATGACCACCATGGTCAAATCTCGACGACGAATGCTTACCATAATACAACCGTTAAATATCGTTGATGTGTTTTGAGGTTTGCCGCATGGGAGCCAGATATTTCTCGGATATATGAAACTGAATCATTTTTTCCGTCATTTAAGTCTAGTATAATAGTTTTGCGGAAAAATTTTATAGGATTAGGAGTAAAGTTATTTTACGATTCATATAAAAGTAATGAAAACGCGAAAGTTAAATTAATGGTCCTGAGCCTAACAACAACTGGCGATTTATTGCAACTTTAATTGTGGCCAATAAAATCTAGGGAAATATCGGAACTCGTATAATTTAATTTAGAATGGTATATTAAATCTATGAATATACTTATAAGTATCAGTATTCCTTAGTTATTCCAGGTAGAGCTTCATTTTAGGCGCCAGCCTTCGTTGTACAATCTGTTTCTTCTTCTGTCTGTTTACAGTCTGAATTTGACATAAACCATAGATTGAAATGTTAAATAAATAATAATTGGAAAAGTCCCAAATCATAAAGAAGTGGCTCGGCACCTCTAAAAGACTAAAGAGGAGAGGAGAGATGGACAGTAAATCATTATAACCTAATGTTTATAAGTATAATATTGGATCCTTAACTTAATCTCTATAGAATACCAAACCAGGCAATTGAAACTATTTTTATATTTATTTTATTGCTTAGACAGGCCTGTCCACTGTAATCGCCACCCGTTTACGCTTCTCGCAGATTTACGGAGTTTTCTGATGACATAACTTTGCTGCAAATTGCCCCATAAAAGTTATTTGTGTGCTCCATTTTTGTGCTCACGTTATTTTGACTATTAAATACAATGACCTCTAAACTTTGAAGAATGTTTTGAGATGTAATCCTTATTAACATCTCAGTGTAAACATTAAGTTAAATTAGAATTTATATGTGATAAGTACGGGGGTGACATAGTCAACTTACGACAGCGCGTAAGTTAGGCTTAGGTTTACCTAACTTTAGATTTGGACATAAGGCCTGCGCAGTGGAGGCAAGTGTTGTAATTACTTAAAGGAGTTCCTTAAGGTCTTGTCATAAATTCTGAATTTATGTAATCATATAGCTATAACTTTTTTCTCTATTTAATAAATAAAAGAAGCCTTCACCTTGGTCCACTGCTTAGGTTCCTCTAGAATGGTAAGAGATCATAATGTTTAGTTATTTATCGGTTCAGTGGAGGTATCTACGTTACGTGTACCTAATAGTCCATTTAGTGTTCGTCAATATCCCTCCTCTCCTCCTTCTCATCATAAATATCCGAGATATATTTCTCACTTTTTTGTCGCCACTACAGTGCACAGATAAAACATCCTATTTTTATTATTATATATAAACCTCTATTGGGTTTTCAAACTTAAAAAACAATACAAAGACAAATTAGTAGCCTGTAGCATTTTTTATTTTGGTTAGTGTTTAAAAATTTTTGTGGGAATACGATTAAATAATTATCAGCACGATAGATAGACTGTCTTTTGCTGCGTTTCTACAATTGCCTAATTCCTATTTCCCTTGGTCACTGCATCACGCGTAAACGGCTGGACCGGTTTCGCTAATTCTTTTTTTGTTGTATTTGTTATTGTCAGGAGAAGGTTCTTATAGAAGAAATAATTAAAAAAGTTGCGCGGAAAATAGGACAATTTAAGAAAACTTAACGACCATATTAACTAATGTGAGCTTTTGACAGCCAATTCGAATTCAATATTCATAGTTAAGACAGGACAACGTCTGTCGCGTCAGCTAGTTACATATAATATGATTAATATCAGTTAGCATATAACACCAGCTCAAGCGTGTCTGTTACGTACAACAGGAATGAACAACATCGATCAAACATCACGCGAACGTGCACTGGGTTTATGTGTCAGTCTATTTTTGTACTAACACCTTGCAATTATTTAGTGGAACGCAGCCAAAGGTAGTTTCGTATGCCTGTCACGGAGTTGCGACCTTCCTATGAGGTCGCAATAAAATTAAATAATGAAGCTTATCTGCTCAGCGACAACACCGACGTGACTACTTGTTTCCTTGATTTTTGCCCACCTGCGTTCTATTACTTATCATAAGTTACCTATTTTTTATCACACAAAGTCATCTATACTGGCCTGTAATAGAAGCTATAACTCTCCTTAACTATTACATTTAGAGACTTGAAATAAAAAACAACATTTAGAACAGTTAAAAACCCAGAAAAAGGTGTTTGCAGGTTTGAGTTAGTCGTCGAATTTGGCATAGACGAAGACGAGGTTCCGGAGACGATGTTGGGGGATATTCTCTCATTCTTCCACTAGGGTCTGTTTAAGATCATTATAATTGATCCATTACCCATATTTACCAGATCTGGTCCTGCATACTCATTGATGATCTCTTGAGCATATCCCCGGTCAGAGTGCCATATTCTATGGCCACTAACTCTGTTCGACCTTCCGAAGAGATGCCAGCCCATACGTGTACAGAGCCCCCGCCGTATTGGACTCTTTCTGCAAAACTTGAGGGTATCGCTCACCAGGCCGCCTGTAGACTTTTCGCCATCCGTCATGAGTGAATAATGAGATGATTTTTATTTCAAGTTTCTAACAAAATTATAAGTTATCGAATGTCTGTCTGTACCTGTACATAGAGAAACGAAAATAATCTTTTAAAACATTTTTGTTTGTCTAGTTATAGTAGCCCTAGTAGTCATAGTATCTCGCTACATTTTTTAAATAATATTAGGTTTATGTTGCTTTATTATCTTTATATTAGTAGTACAAAGTTCGGAACATCCTTAGATAAAATAGATAATACTAGAAATCAACGTAACATATTTTATACGTAGAACTACGTTAGTATTATCTTTGGCACGTAAGTTTATGCTTATTACATTATGCTAGGCTGTAACTCGATCCTAGCTCGTCGGACGACGTGAACGTTTCGCATCCTAGGCCTAGAGGCTATAATGTATTTACACATTGCTAAGGTTGAGGAATTTTGTTACTTCATTCATTTATTTTTCTATATAAAGCTTTACCACGCTATAAACCTTTCGATATGTATAAAAATAGAGGTTATTATGTTTAAAAGTTGATTCGGATACAAGACTGTTATCAGTATTTACATATGAACAATATCTTTCTACAAATTTGGACAATTGTGTCTGGTGAGAGATAGTATCTCAACCATTAACTAGGTTTACTGCGAACCCGATAGGCGTCATTTCGTTTGCCTCTAATTGGTCTATAAACACTTATCTAGAGCATTCCATCCCTCTTCATGTCCACTTTGAGCCAAAATGTTAATAAAACAATGTGAATTACATTCCTATAGCTGAAAATGATCTCTTGATCTCATGCCTACTGAAGATTTAATTTCACGGAATAGTATAAAAATAAAAAAGAGAGAAAATGATCACATTTTAATCCGATAAGCTTCTAATTCAATGTGTGATATTGTAGAAGCCAGTAATGGGCGATACGAGATATAAATGAAATTGGTTGCAGAATAACATAATACTTTCATAACGTATATTGTTATTATTTGAAACAAAATAACGAAGTGATACCACCGCGAATGACCTTAGAAACTGGAGCACAGCATAGAAACATATCATAAATTCAACAATATAAGGTTTCTCCGCAACTAGTTGCCTTTTCGAGTGAACTTCCTTTCAGCCCTGGGAATATGTTCGCTTTGTTTTGTTGTGTTTGCGAGTTACGGACGGCAAATTGTCGGATTACATAACTTGTAAGTTCAACGGTCAACACCATCGCGAAATCTTCTTACCGACGACTTTACGAGTCCCTCTGTTTTTTCATGATCGAAATTGTTTATTTTCAAAACATGGGATAAACAAAATAACTTGCCTGTAACGTTATTTGAATTAAGCTTTGTTGTTGTTACAAATTAGGAGTTTGTTTTGCATCCTCTTGAAATTACCAAATCGTTACCAGTGCAGAATGTAAGCTGCTGATACGTTGGTTAGGGTCTATTTATATTCTCAAAATTATTATGTTACAGAAGTTCGTAAAACACGCAATTTATAAGTGTAAGCTTTTCGTTTTAAAGTTGCATGTTTTAAATCTGGCCTATTATAATGCTTCCCTTATTACTGGTTATGAAAATGTAATCACATAGGTTTTTTTTCAGATTTTATACTCTGAGGATCTCGTACCCTTCTGGAAGAACAATTGACTGATAATAATCTTGACAAGAGAATATTTTTTATAAGAAGATGTCGCTAAGTACTAACAATTATTTATACAAACTCTAACATATCACGAACAACTGCCATGAAGTTGCAGGGACGTAAAATAGAATTTACTTTACCACAAAATCAGTAGGATTTACCTTGTTATCGTGTGTGCAGTAAAAATTTTCACCTGTCCTGCCGTTTGGGAAGCCGCTTGGAAGCGCCACCATCCGCTCGTATTTCCACCTTCTATTTAGGTTAAAAACTGTCCTTATATTTTGTTTTCATACATAAAATGCGCTACAAAAATTTAACGTTTCTAAAATTTTATAAATTAACAGTCTTATCGATTTTCTACTAAATATGAGGTCGGTTGAGTGCTATTTAAATATAACGTTCGTCGCACGTCCCATACAACTATATTATAGAAAAACAAGAGCTATTTTACATGTCCATTTAACATACGATAATAATATGCCCATATAACGACAATCTCGAAAAAGGTTCAATAAGTATAACAAAATATTTTTTTTCTGAGCTCAAGCTCGGATTTAGATTGTAGCTTTAAAGAATTTAGGCTTTAAAGAAATAAGATGTGTAGGGATTCAAATCAATGTAAACGCAAGTTAGTAATGTAAATAAGCAATCTACAGAATTGAACATTGAATCCAATATAGTAGTATGAACACGATTATGTTATAAGCTTTTGCTATATACGGTTATATTGTCGGAATAATAATGTATAGATTCAAGACTAATGTACTAGACAATATATCAGGTAAGATTTTGAATTGCAAATTAACAATCCGGATGTCAAAACCGAGAGCAATAATTTGCCGTTTATATAGAGTACTAAATATTCATTACCCTTTGAATTAGATGCTACGAATTGTAACTAAATTTTCCACTAAAATATTGCCTCGTTCGTCGAAAAGCTCTATTGTTAAGTATTAATATATCAAAATAGTAAACGGTGTTTAGGCGAGTATATCAGTTTGGTACACAGCGTATGAAATGTATTGGTATAGATGTAAATTAGACTTCAGATCAGTATATGTAATACAGTGGTTTTAATACCCATATTATTACGCTAAATTGTGTCTATTCTATATTTCTGGGTTATGTGTGTTGTAAGCAATTAAATATCACTTGATTTAAAACATCGTGGCAAGATGCACTCCTGTGAGATCTTTAAGTGTGTAAAGTCCGCCAACCCCCACTAGGGAAACGTGGATAACTATAGCCTAACACGGAGGGTGTTAGGCTATCTGAGGAAGACACCCGGCTCAGCTCTGGGCCATTAATGAATTGTGATAATGATGATATAAAAGAATTCGTAACACACTTAATGTTCGTTGCACCTATTTTCATAATTACCCTAATATAGTAATAGTTACAATTTTGAAAGGAGTGACGAGCTAAGGACTACTCGAAGCAACTTAATATATCAACATATGGCCTGGTAACAGAATTTTACGCTTTGCCTCCATTAATATCCAAAAAATGTTAACTTATGTTAGTCTAGTTTTAAGTTTATTCAGTACACACCTATTTACATTTTATAATTATCATCTCAACAAGATGCAGAATTTATGCTAATTTTATTCAGAGTAAAATTAAAATATAACTTACACCCACTTCTAGTCGTTATACGTTACGAGCATACACGTAAAGGCGTGCATTGACGTCAACGTTCATAGGTGGAATATCGTATACCGTTAGTTACGTTAATCAGCTGAGACTTCGTCCTACATGTTGAGAAACATTATAACATTTGCCTATTCTCGTTTATAATATCAGACTTAATGATTTTTCTACGATGCTAGCCATCTTTTATAGAGATATCATATGTTTGGCAAGACTTTTTGAAAAGTTACGTTTTTACTAATAATTATATAAATGTATCTTGAGTCTTAAGATTTCGTGTTATTGGACAGTTGCTAGGAATAGCTAAGGTAGAATTTCAAAGATAGTAAATTTCCAGTGCCAACGGCCATCAAATTGTCAGGCAACTCACGTTCGAATTGTCACGACGATGTGCTGTTTTCCGTGGTCAGGAACCTTACGTGGTCAAGGAATCGTTTCCAACTTACATAACCTGCTAGCATTACGTGAAGCGTGTACTCCTAAGTGTGTTGATTACGTGTTTGTTTTAGAACTATTATCTTTTAGAATTATAATTATGTAGAAGATTTCAAATTTGAATATTAACAGGGCTATTATTAGATTTTGGCTTTTTACTAATATTATAAACGTGAAAGTTGTTGATGTTTGGATGTTTGTTACTCAATCACCCAAAAGTGGCTGAACAGATTTAATTGAAATTTGGCACACACACTAAACATTTTATAACTTACTACTTTTTATCCCGGAAAATTTCAGAGTTCCTGCTGGATAATAAATATTCTATTTTCTGTCGTATTAAAGTGCGTAACCGAATAGCATGTTATATAAGATACGGCACAAACATTCGACCAGTTAAATTTTTATTATACCTGTTGTAGATACTTGTATAGAAATTATTCAGGTTATTTGAAATGAAACACATAATGAAGTCAAATATTTATTCAAAGTTAATCGTGAACGTACCTTGGCCTCAAAAGTCAATTGTTTCTCTCCAGTGGCTGCAACGCTGCGAGCAACGCTTGATGAGGACCGACCTTGCCCTACGCTCAATGGCGTGCATTTAACATTCATTGGTTCATGTTAAGATCCGGAAAACGAATAGATTTTATCGTAATACTCACTGCGGAACTTATTCTGCAATACACTTTGTAGGCGTTGTGTTAATAAATTAAATATACGTCTATTTTAATCTTCTGTTATGGTTTGCATTAATAGTTCTTACTTTCTAATCTCTAAAAATGCAGGCTTTAATATTGACTTAAAGTATAAATGTTAATTTATGATATTTACATATAACCAGTTATTTTACCGGTGTCTGATAAAGTTTTTGATTGTTATTTGACCCTAAACACAAGTGTTTCCATGGTATTATCTATATAGGAGCTATAGTGCACAGAAATACGTAAAAATACATAGATCTTTTATAATGAAGTCAGAAGAAGGAAATGCTTAATACATCTCATCTGAGTATACTTAGACGAGTATGTGGGACTCATTAGACACCCACTAAAACCCAGCGCTGCCTCCTTTCGTCATTCTGAAACGTCACAGGATCGCTTTCGCATGCTATTGTGAAACGAGATCACTAAATCAACTACTCCCTAATAGTAAATTATTAACAGTAATGCTAAATAGGACGCTTACTAATCCTTATTCTTAAATTATTTATTTCTTTCAAAAAAAAAAATGTATGTAGTTTGATGTAATTATTAGTAGGCACTGCATGTTATATTACGTAAATATTACAGAAAAGATAATTTCATTCGTATCGGAAGATCGTCTGGAGGTATAAATAAATTACCAAGTTAATTGTTTACCACTAGTGAATGCAGGATGCAATCATCACGCAATGTGGCCAGTTGAATAACCAACCCAATTAGCAATTGAAGCATATGTGTCTGTATTGTATTACATTTTAGTACATATGATCTCTCCGACTGTACCACCGGTATGCTGATATTATACGTATGTTAATTTGAAACCGGTCTCAGCTTGTGTTTTATTTTACATATCCATATATAAAAAAGTCGAAGTTTCGAATCGACAACATATATCTAACCTAACCCAGCACCCCTTGGTGGTACAGGATCTGTTCCCCGACTGGCTTGCGACCACCAGCATGCGAATCCGACCGCCAAGTGTCACAGATGCGTTCCGGTCGAGCCGCATGTAGGTCAGACTTACCCCTCTCCCATCCTATTAATGCTGTCTAGTGGACTCTAGGCTTTTGCGCAGGGTCTGCTGAAACCGCTGCATATTTTTTCTTCTCTCCCCCTCCCCACTCTATCTTCGAAGATGCAACACATCGACAAAACTAGAGTGTATCTCTTGTTTTGTCGATATCCATTAACACAGACACTCCGGGCCTCAGGAAAACAAACAAAAACCGCTAATCCTGATTATCCTAGTAAGGATAACGGATCAAACTGTTTAAAATATTGAATTGTCATCGATCCTTAATAAGTATGCCACATTTCGAGATAATCCGAGGTTTTGAAGGGGGTCAAAATCATGTTCAAAGACTCCGTTACATAATAAAAGCGTATTAAAAATGTAGAATAATGTCAGTAATGAAAAAAGAGTTCAGCTAGTAGAGTATAATTAAGAAATGTAACGCGATCTCTATGGCTTTACTACAATCCAAAACAATTATTTTTAAATATCTGTTTGTCTGTCTGTCCGTATGCTTGCACTCGCAGCACGCAATCACGCGGTTTTAGGTATACTTTTATCTATATAGGTTTTGTTCTATGTAAATCAGATTGTTATTTCATATTCTCGTAGAGAGATATTTTTTAATCTTCTTAGCAAAATTTGTTAAACTTTAATACTTTTAAACTTAGCTGTTTAAATTAGACACGTTTAAATTTTATATACTTGCGAGTAGAAGAAATACAATATTTAATTAATAGTGAAAGGATTGTGTGACAGACGTTCTAATCTTCGTTAATGTTACGCAACGAGGGTATCTGGTTTAGTCTCGTCAAGGCAAAGTCGTATTCTTGAGTCGTTTACCGGAACTATTTTCATCGTGCTTGGAATTTAAACGTATACCATACTATTTGATTATATTACCCGTTGATATTACAATCAAAGTTTATCTAAATTCTGTTAAATTTGGTCGGTGGCTTTCTGTTTAGGTAAAACATTAATATTCGAAAAATCTACACGATAACTTATGTTCCGTTGTATATTTCTTGTTAGTTTCTTTATCAATTTATATAAATAAATCCAAAGTAGGTTATTACTTATACACGCGATTATTTAATTCAATGACATTGAAAGTTCGAAAGAATTATAACTATAAATTGCCAAAGTGACTTTTACTTCACTAACTGTAGCTGTAAGCAATTGTTACGATTGCCTATGTTACTTAAATTGAATTACGTTTTAGGAAATTTTATATAGTCAGCAACACTGTTATTAGCCTTGATATTCAGTGGTTATTCTTGTTTTTTTTATAATACTCCAAATATATAGAGCACTTATAAGCTCAGACTCTGTTTGAATTGTGATTTTATAGAGTGGATATTAAGTATGATCAACAACAAACTAATCTAGTGAATTCAAGGAGTTCCTAAAACCCGCATAACCCCCAAAACCTGGTATTATTACATGTTACTCTATTACTGTTAAAGTAAATTTTGATGCTACTGAAATTATATAATGACCCTAGCGCGTCTGATCTCTCATAAAAGCAACAGGGCGCTTGACATATTACCGCAACAAAGGGAATTAAGTCTTGAAGCGGGTTGACTAGAGGGCATCAGAGGGCTAAAGTAAACTTCCCTTAAACGGTAGTCGACTTAGTACCGCGTTGACAATATAACTAGAAGACGTCAACCGCCGGGACACTAAGACTTGTGTACAAAGTCATAGTGTTACAGTCCTGGGATAGACTTTATAAGCATCTTGACAGTGTAATCTATGTGAAGTTACCTTTATATGTCAAAAATGTGTTTTCTGCATTATTTAAAGTATTAATCACAGATTAAGTAATTTATTCGGAGATATAGATAGACCCCCTTTATCAAATAATATACACAATTTACGAATTTACGGAGATAAAAAATAAAGTATCTAGAGATTATTGTACTATGAAATCATTTTTGGGATTCAGAAATATCTATAATATCTTGATTGGATTACAAAAACTAGTATATTACTATACAGTGACTGATCGCTTTATAACACTTTAATAATAACTGATTTAAACTAATTTGAAATATACATCAGAAACCTTATGATATATTATATTTTATTTATTATCCATACGTGTATAGGTCATTTTTTAAACGACATTAACACATTATTCGTTATCTCTTGTTAGTTTACGATGCAACGACAGACCACAAACTATCAAAATGTTATGCGTTTATAGCATCTATATATATCTAGCTCATAATTTAATTTATTTTAATATCTGTCAAATAGTGAATACTTTGTGAGGGTCAATAAAAGTAATTTTTATTTTTTTTGGTTTTATAGCCCATCCCGGCTTCGAAAAGGTGGGCAATTTTTTTTAAACATTTTGGCACTCCCGTATTTCGGTGCCCCCCCTCTCACGCTGCATTGATCGCTGCGCTGCGTGGAGACACGCAGGCCCGTCGGTCGGTGTATATTTTAATTTCGTAATATCTTTTGAATGGAATGTCCGATTTTAATAATTCAAAAAGTAATCAACAGGTACAGAAATAATCTTGAATACGATATAATTTATTTGGATAAGAATTAATGCAAAAGTATGGATAATTTGGTCTGATTTTGATAGGCATTTCTATCAATTTTTAAAATGTAAAAAAGTAGTTATAGTGACATAACTACAATAGTTGTATATATGATCTCGCGAAGTTTTTTGTAGATATTGATACGTTCTATAATATTGTAGAAAATTTTTTTATTCTATCAACAATACTCTCTTCAGCGCATGCGATGAAAGACATTTTATGGCACTTTTTTTTGCACCTTGGGTTGGTTTTTAGTAAGAATTTAAGTTTATTAGTTACGTACAAAAATACAAATCTTTCCTCTTTATAATATTAATATAGATTTAGTAATAAACGGGTTTTTTTTACAATTTCTCAGTTAAATTAAATTGAGTAGAGCTCACAAAAGATGGTTTGTTTGTAAATTTTGAGATTTGAACTCAACATTTCAATGCAATAGGAGTGTTCGTTTTATGGCGATAGAGATACAGCTGCGCATACAAATTACAGGTGGCACTTTCTCGTTTTACAACATCGTTAGTAGTTCCGAAATATTATGGTCGGTAAAAGTACACGACGATGATTTTACGATGGTAAAAGTAAACGTGGAAATACTTTTTGTTAGCAACATTGTTGATAGCTTTTTGGCGAGTAGATCTTATCGGTTTATTTTAAAAGGCACGACAACCTGTAAACATTGTTCCGATAGGTCATAGGTTGTAAGAGTAGGTAAAGAAAAGTTGTTATGCATATCGCATTATATAAATCAGCACTTAAACATACACGAGGATCATATCTTCAGGTACTGCTCAGCTTCCTGTTATGCCATTTAGATATGAATACCAGTTAATCTAATACCTACAAGCCCATACACATTTGGTACATTGTTTATTGAAACCATTTTAAAAGTATAAATTAATGTAAAGTTATGTGGAAAATTTAGCCTTCATCATTTATGATTTTCATTAGTTTATTATTATTTGTATCGTATACTATAAATATAAGAATTCTTATAAAAATATGTTAAAAATAAGTGACTCTTAAATATTATTTTAATACATTTTTATTGCTTTTAAAATTAATCAGTTTTATGAGATTATTACTTCAATTAAATATTTCAACTTTATTGTACGCGATAGATATTTTTTACTTTAGTTCAATTATGTTTATGTAACAAAATCCTTGTTTAGTTTTAGCAATTTAGGCTAACTTTAGGTTGGAGAAAAAATAATGGGGGAAATTTGGTCATTGTGTGCGTGCTGCGTGCCTGTATTGGCGGTTCCATCCGTAACGTTTACTATTTTGACAAATAACAGACGCTTCTAGTGTGTATAATCTTTCTTTTGTTTCAACTTTGAATACCAGATGCGATAAAATTATTTGTTTTGGATATAAGGATTAATTTGTTACTACTGTTATTTATATGATTCAATATTTTGGCGATAATGGCTTACACATAAAAGATAGATATATGCTCTCGCGGGCTTTTTGGTAGGACTATTTATGATAAACATTTCCAATATACATTATATATGTGTAACTCCAACGGTTTTTGCGTCGCATGCCAGAATTCCTCGCGGATGGCAGATTTTTACGTACTTACTTGACACTTATCGTTATATTTTGGATAATTCAGATGATATCATTATAAATTATAGCCTATGTGTTATTCTGATGTGTAAGCTATATTATTGTAAAGTTTCATCAAAATCCATTCTGTAGATTTTTCGTTAAAAAGGAATAAACATATATCCAGACATCCATACATTCTTACAAACTTTCGCGTTTATAATATTAGTAGGATAGTTAAAATGATTTATCTTAATTTACGTTACAAGACAAAGCTTTCATAATAATATTATATTTAAATCTGTCTTGTGATATTATATGATAATCTTTACCAAGCCATATTTTTTATTTAGCTAATTACAGGTTCAACGGTAAATGCTAACATGTATCTTTGTTACTTTAAAAGTAATATTCTAAAATTTATTCTAAACCGGTTTCTAAATTTATTACTTTAAACTGTTATGTTGTATCATTGAACAGTCTAACCTTCATTTTAATTTTGGTATTAACTAAATCCATTAAATTTTATGTCTTCATAATATATACACTTCAAAGTAATTCTATACTAATGAATAAAGTAATATATGTATACACAGGATAATCTGGGATATACCTACAGTGTAAATGAATATAAAATAACATTTTTCTAAATATATATGACTATACTGATTTAAATTTTTAAGGGATGTAGGAATTTCTATTTAACCTTGATGGTATAGCAAACTTGTGTAAGATTATTTCCAAAAAAATCTCCGAGTGCAGCTTCGTCGTCCGAGTACCTATTAAGAACTGTATAAGAATATACAGATACCTATTGAGAACTGTTTAAGAAACAAAAACAGGTCTTAAATATTATTGTAATATAAAAAGTTGTTACGCTATATTTTGGACAGAAATCCTAAATAAGATCGTCTTTCTCCTAATCGAGTTTCCTATTGAATGATGTATAAGGCGAAATAAATCATCTTGAAATATCTTGGAAGAATTACTAATATAATTGGGAATGTGGTAATCATTTCTGAGCTATGAATGTTCTTCATTGTATTTAGTGACAAAACTTTGTCTGTATGCAAGATCTCTTAAACTACGAAATGATGCGGTTTTCATCAAAAGATAGAAGAGAGAGGGAGACGAACTTCTTAGCATTCCATGGATTCATTCCATGCCGGGTCCATAGTGTGAAAGAGAGAGAAACCTGAGTAGAGCCCGAGACACGGGGTAGGTTTAAAGGGCCCCTTTCCGAAGCACATCAACACTCACCTTCTCCACTCGTGTTACTCTCCCTTCCCAGCCAAATTTGGTATGATTCTCTTCAAGCAGCTTTGGATACTCGCTCTAGTATTGAATTTATTGCCGTTCTGTACAGGCTTAGGTCTTTTAGTTATAGAGAGATGTTGATGGTATACCTCTCGCTCCTAATCGCTTCAACTTCACGTAAAGGGGTAGATATATATGTATAACACATGCATATTATTGTAGACAGACCCGGGCTGAATAAGAGAATTAAAATACAATCATCACGACCCTTCAATGGCCCACTGCTGAGCCGGATCTCCTCCTCAGAATGAGGAGGGTATTAGGCCATAGTCCACCACGCTGACCCAGTGCGGGTTGGCAGACTTCACACACCTTTGAGTACTTTTTGGGAACTCTCAGGAGTGCAGGTTTCCTCACGATGTTTTCCTTCACCGTTAAAGCAAGTGATATTTAATTGCTTAAAACACACATAACTCAGAGTCAGAGGTGTGTGCCCAGGATCGAACCTCGGACCTCCCGAATAAGACTTGAAGTCTCAACCACTGGGCCATCACTGCCTAAAAAAATTAAAATACAATAAGAGAATTATAATATAAATACTTAAAATTTAAATCCGATACAAAAAGAGTCGAAAGGACAAGGAACCTAATAAACTCAATATTATTAAGAGTGAATTGAATAAAAGAGAAACTTCATTAAACAAGTGAAAGTAAATATAATGTGTGGGAGGGAGTTTTTATTACGCAAAACTTTTAAGTCAATAATTGTGGTAGTGAATATAAAGACCAAAATCATATTTCCTTGCTCTATATTTTTATTTAATTACAAAATTTTATGGACTATAAAACTTGAAATGCATAATTGTAGATATTTGCAATATTCCTATCTCTTCATTTTGTTGTTTGGCAATAAAGAGCAGTAATATTTAAATAATGATTGCATTCAGTTTTAGAAATTTACCAGTTTTTGTGTAGCTAATTGTAAGTTTTTTTACCAATTTCAGCAGTAATGTTAAATCTAGATGATCTTTTTCCTGCTTTTTAAGTTTGGTCTACAACATTTATTCTAGCGTATTACGTACCTCAGTTATTGTTAAAAGATTATTGTTTTTTATTATAAAATTGATAATAATCTTAGAACTTTTTGTGATGATTTCCCCCAATAGTTTATGACGTCTGATACGAAAAAATCTAACTTATAAATATTCTTTATGCGTTTCGATGACGACACATCTTTGATAAGAACACAGTTCCGCCGCCATGGTCTACAATGATCAGTTGGTCACTTTTAGGAAATCAATTAGGTTTGTAGTGTGTATTCAAATATGTCTATAGGTATCGACTGCCGTCATAATCGATTGGTAACTTTCACTGACGAAACATTTTACTTTGAATACCTACAACTGAATTGAAGCAGGTTCGATCTCTACAAAAATTATTTCATGGAAAATTAAAGCAAAATTATTAGTAGATACGAATAATTCGTTCGTCGCGGACTGTTTAATTTGTTAAATTGGAAAGAAACATCGTATTGTACTCGGAATTAGGTTTGTTTACGGAACGCACTCGCTCGTAACAAAGGATCCCTCCGTCGGAAATAAGTGAATGGAATAAATGAAATGTCCTATAAAGTGGATAGGATGCGGCCGTTCTCAGCATTCTGCTTATTATACTGCAGCCATTTCCCAGACTTGGATGTTACTTTGATAGACTTTATACTCTGTGGCAATCGACTGGCGGATTTAAGGCTTTAGACCTAATAGAAAATGAAACGTAAAGCGCGAGTAATGAGTCTCTGTAGGTACTTACAAGGTTTATTTTTGATTGGGCTAATTTTGTATTTTGTGGCAAGATTTACTTTGTCCATTTTGTTGAGGAATGTAAATTCAGTAAACTTTTAATAAAACCTGTTAAATTATTGTTCTTCTTTGCATGCTCTCTTCGACTTGCGAAAGATGGCAGTTATTTCTTTATACTTCTTTCCACTTCTGATTAATACCTCAAAGATTCTCTTACGGCCGATACGCCTTTTTCCAGCAACTGAAAAATTAGTTATGACATCATTATGACTTCCAGGCGTTAATATCTGTCTTGTCCAAGGTTCACGCTGATATCTTTTTCGCTACAAGACTTTGACATTTATGAACCTTTGTGTCCAGCTGATGTTCAGCATGCGTCAATAGGCCAGCATTTCAAAAGCTTCAATAAGATTTTCCTGAGGAAGACCTTTATCGTCAACTTTTTTGCTAAGAATTACGATGAAATTCAACTTTGTCTTTATCGGATAAGTGATTTTCAGTTCCATATGGTGTGTGATAAGGATAAGTAATCGCTACCAGTGTATAACGGTTCTAAGATGCAGCTTAAACTGTAAAGGAATAGGACGCCGGCTAGAGGATTATTTCTAATACCCACTTGCGTCGTAAATTATACAATGTTGGTTTACTGTTGTGATCTGGTTGTTTTAATGAATATTGAAGTTAAACAACTCCTTAATAGGATTGCCTGTAATATCAATATAACTTTTCTTGGAATTACAAATAATAACGTATAACAAAATATTTTACAATTTAGCTAGTTTTACTTTGGGAGCTCGAGGGCGACTTTTTAAAAATTAAAAATTAATTATAAAATTATACAAGTGAGTTTATTGAAGGTTGACAAAGGAATGAATTAAATCTAAACTTAAATAACTACAGGGCAACATATCGCCCACCGAGAACATCTTATCTTATTCTAAGAATTCACTAGACGCACGGATATGGGCTAGACGCCTAGTCAGCGGATCTAGTGAATAGGACAGGGCCGGGCTCAGGTCGCATGACTTCTCCCCCCTGAGATTCGAGATTATCCGAAATTACATGTTCTGGAGAATCTCGAAAATTACATGTATAACCTAATTTTACCAAATTAATATAGAAGATAACTCCTCCGAAAACTACTATAATTAAATATAACACAATCGTCCAAACACTGACACTATTTACTCTCACTATTTCATCTTCACTTTTGGCATTGAATTTTATAGAATTAGTTATCTCTTGTATATTTTCCAGATCCATATCTTTTAGTTCTACGGGTTTTCCTTGATTCATTTTTATTTCACTTATGTGAGGCAGGTTCACGGTTGGCAGTCTTACGTAATCCATTTTCATTATCTTGTGGGGGTGTGATTTTAATGAATATTTGTCTATTTTTACTTCACATGCATCTTCTACCGTAACTATGTATGTTCCTTGAATGTTCCTTTGGTACACATCGTTAGGACAGAAACTCCTAATTATTGAATTTTCCTCGGAAAACACGATCCATCGGCTAGCTTGAATGCGCTGGACAAAGACACCCTTATATCTTACAGATATTAATGTGCATGAAGTAATATTTTTAGCAAATTGCATCAATTCTGAGATGCAAGTGTCTTCATTAATTTTTCCAATGTTCGAGACGTCTCTGAAGCAGACGAAGTTATTGATATCCGTTTGCTGGCATGGTGTAGACAAAGGCTCAGAGGTAAGTCCTTTCACTAATAGGTAAGGATACTTTGGAAGGATAATATAAGTCTTATGATCATGGAGTATGGGAATAGGATACAATTTATAGTATACATATGTTTCTTTATACACTAACGGAATTTCCATAACAAAGGTTAACTGATTTTCTTTAATAAATGACTTAACACAAATGGTTTGTTCTATTTTCACAAGATTTTCAGGCCTAGCAGAGAAAATTAATCTTTCGGTAAGTTCAATTTTATTCAGTAAAATTAAGAGAGTATCTGAGTTTATTATAGAATAGTGTAGAGTTTCGAGCTTGCTGAAGGCCATTGCTGTTTCTACTTCATTTAATTTTATTATTATCATTTGAAAATTATGTAAAATCATGGAATACACATTGATTATTATATTATTTAAATAATGTCTCTGTTCTGTTTCTTTTAACTTATCTAATCCATTTTGAAACTCTTTTAATTTAAGATCAATTTGTAAAACATTATCCTTAATATTTCGTGAGATATTATACAGATTTTGAACTACCTCGGAGACCAGGGTTAGCTTATTTTTCAAAAACTCTTGCTTAGACTGAACATTCTCTATGAGGTTGTCATATTTAATTGCATCTTCGTTATCTAAGTTTCCTGAAATAATTTTTATAATTGAACCCAATGGGTTAATAAGACCTCTTTTCACTCTATATCTAGGCAATATCTGCTTAATTTTATTTATCGTTAAATTCATGGCAAATTCGGTTTGTGATTTATAGTCGGAAAATAAAAGAAAGTTATCTTCTATAATTCTATTAAGGTCATTAAACCTAGCTATATTGACGTTAATATCGTCGCATATTAAATTTAAATCTAATCTCTTAATAATTGTCCATTTTTCTGAACTAATGACAGCTGTTCCTTCCTTTACAGGCAACACACCGGGATTACCTTCCAGAGACTGCAGTTGAAGGGCCTGGATCGCTGCAGCTAGGGCCAACCACAAGACTGGGACGATCCTGTGAAGGACGTTTTATGTCTTTAATGGGGATCTTAGTCTCGCGATTCTTTGTTGCTATTTTTACTACATTCCTATCTACTTCACCTATAACCTTGCCTTTATCATATCTAGGTTTATCTTTACCTCTTCTTACATTTGTTCCCCTATAATAGATATCATCATCAGGTTTAATGTTAAAATTAGTCTCACCACCTTCTCTGTTTTGAATATTTTCCTTTATTTGTAACATTTTATTAGTTAAATTTTTATAAAGAAATTTAGTTCTTTTCTTATGGTCACGTATCAAAACTTGCATATATTCTCTATCAAAATTTACGTTAAAGGGACTTGTTGATTCAGTATGCCCAAATACCACTTCAAATGGTGTTAGTCCTATCACAGAATGAATGCTATGATTGTAAGCTAATAAAGCAAAAGTCATCACTGATGCTGCATCTGTTAGCTTACGTTCATACTTCGCTAACCTATAAGTTTCTGTTATCGTGGAGTGAAATTTCTCTATGAGACCCATTGAATTAGGGTTGTTGGGGGTGCCTAAATGTAATTCTATTTTATAAAAGTCTAAGAGTTCTTTAATGAGTGCGTTATTAAATTCTGATCCTGAATCTGAACTAATTTTAGTAGGTGTCCCGTAAAAAGAAAAGTATCTAATCAAAGCTCTGACCACTTCTGGTGCAGATTTGTTGGGAATCTCAAAAGCCTGTCCTAATTTACTGAAGGCATCTATAACTGTAAGGAATGTCTTTCCTTCAATTTTAAATAAGTCTATAAATATTTCTTGAAAAGGTTTGTTCTGTGTTTGAGTTAACTGGATTTTAGGCTTAATTGGTTTTCTGTCGTATTTTAACCTTTTACATGTTTCACATGAATTGATAATTGCGGCTACTGTTATATCCATGTTATGCCAAAAGTATGTTCGTTTAATATGTGCTACAGTTTCTTTAATTCCTCTGTGACAATTTTTACCTATGTGATATTTCTCTATTATTTCCTTTTGTTCGTCCTCATTTTCCACATACACAACTCGTTCGGTACATTCCAAGATATTTACTGTTCCCTTCTTGAACAGTGTTAAAACGGCATTTGTAAACTCTAATCTATGCTGCGGATTTTCAAAATAGATAAAGTATTTTATTTTAGTACGGATGTATCTCTTCAAAAAGTCTTTTATTAAATCAGGTCTTTCTAATGGCAAATGCACTTCTAAAATCTTTTGTTTTATGTTAGAAATATTCTTGATAGCTATTTCATCCCTAAACCAAGTGTGAATTAAAATTTGGTTCGGTTTAGTATCGACGGCTTCTTTTAATATAGGGATTCCTGTGGAATCCATGTTATGTGCAGAATGAATAGTTTCAGATCCTACATGTGATTCTGTTTCAGATGCTGTAATGGTACCACTTGAAGGTCCTGGAATTGAATAGGGTGAACGCTTACGTTTGGGTCTACTTCCTGTGCTTTCTGAATCTGATGAGAGTGATATAGGTTTTTCTGAATTTGGTGAAATAGGGATTGGACTCCTATTCCTACTTAATTTAGATATTTCCTCTGTAATTTCTTCACACTGCTTTTGAATTTCCAAATCCTTTTCATCTACATTTACTTGTACTGAACTGTTATCTTTAATATTTTTTCTTAATGCATTTATCTTGACTCTTGATAGAGCGTCAGCGTTGGTGTTTTGACGGCCGTTTTTATATATTACGTCGTAGTCGTATTCCGCTAACCGTAATCGCCATCTCGTGATTTTACTGTTGGGTTCTTCGAACGAATGTAACCATGAAAGTGGCCTATGATCGGTATAAATGGTGAACTTTTTACCGTAAAGATATGGGCGAAAATGTTTAATGGCCCATATTATAGCAAGTGCCTCCTTTTCAATGGTACTGTACCTACTTTCAGCCTCATTAAGAGTCCGTGACGCATATGCTACAGGACGATCACTTCCTACTGGTCCTTGTGACAATACTGCACCAATAGCGAAGTTTGAAGCATCTGTTGTCAATAAAAATGGTTTCTCAAAATCCGGATATTGTAACAGCGGTGCGTTTGTTAATAATTCTTTACATTTTTCAAATGATTCTACATATTCCTTATTAATTGTTATACGTTATTGATTTTTCTTTAAACAAACTGTTAAAGGTCGTGTGATTTTAGCGAAATCCTTGATAAATTTCCTATAATACCCAATTAAACCGAGGAAGCTTTTAATTTCAGTTTGTGTTTTTGGCAGAGGAAACTTCAGAACTGCATCTATCTTGTCGTTATTGGGTTTTAGCCCTTCTCGCGTTATTGAATGCCCTAAATATAGAACTTCTTTTCTTAAAAACTCGGATTTATCTAGCTGTATTTTTAAATTTGTTTGCCTGAGTTGTTCAAATATTTTACGTAATTTTTCTATATGTTCTTGAAGGCTTGATGAAAATATAATTATATCGTCCAGGTATACTAAACAATGCATTCCTATTAGTCCTCGTAATATACTATCCATGGCTCTCTGGAAAGTCGCAGGAGCCGTTTTCAAGCCAAAGGGCATGCGTAAGAATTCAAAGTGACCTGCCTGAGAACTGAAAGCAGTTTTCTGTCTATCAGCTTCACTAATTTCGATTTGGTGATAGCCGCTAGCTAAATCTAACGTGCTGAAATAATTGGCTTTACCTAATTTATCGAATAGATCGGATATATTTGGCAACGGGTATTTATCGTCGATAGTCATGTCATTTAAACGTCTGTAGTCTATAACCATTCTGTACTTTTTCTCTCCAGAAGCGTCCATCTTTTTAGGCACAAGGTGAACGGGAAAATTCCAAGGAGAAAAAGACTCTTGGACAACATTGTCTTTGAGTAATTTGTCAACTTGTCTATTAATTTCGTCGTTTACGGTCTGTGGCTGTCTGTAAGGTTTTAAGTATATTGGTTCTTCATTTTTAGTCCTAATATGGTGTTTTACTTTATTTGTGAAAGTTAATGGTAATTTGTCACAGTAGAAAATGTCTCTATATTCGTAACATAAGTCACTAATAGCTTTCTTTTCCTCTGTGTTCATATGGTCAAGTCTTAATTTGTTTAAGTTTTCCTTCAAATAGTCATCGATGTCAAGGTCGTTTTCAGATACTGCGTTGATTTCACATGTTTGGGGTTCGTATGGAGTAATTGGAATTAATTGGTTAATTGTCAAACATACAGCTGTATCTAAAGAATTCTGTATAATAGTATGAGCTTGACCCTGGGTGCAATTAACAAGTGCAGAAGGCATTCTAACACCTGGTTTGAATGTACGATGTTCTATTATTCCTGTACCATTATTAAGGTCCGTCGGTAGAGTTACCTTGGTTTCAGATCGCGGTTCTAATTTAACTGTAATTTGGGGATTATACACAATAGGAATGTCAACATTACGAGTCCTTAATATCTGATTTTTCATGTCTATGTTAGCGTCAAGTTGTGATAATAGATCAGATCCTATAAGTCCATCATAGTCCTTGTCTACTTCATATATGTAAAAAGTGTGTGAATCTGAAGTTTTAAAGATTTCAGAGAGTGGGATGTAAATTGCCTCATCGTGTAAACTTCGACCATGTGTGCTTATTACTTCGAAAGGAACTGAAAACTTATACTGCTGAAAATATTCATTTGCCTTTTTAGGACTTATAAAAGAGCGAGAACTTCCTGTATCTATCATAAATTTTGAATTAATTTCTGGTAAATAAATGTAGGGAAGCTTTGCAAAATTTTCACAATTTAAATTTATTAATTCGGTGGATTCATGTCCGAGGCTATTTGATAAAAATTTTCATCTGTAATATCATTATTAACTTGATCTGCGACTTCCTGACCTTCATAAGTTTCGTTATAATAATTATTATCTGCGTCCTGAACATAATAACAATCATCATCCGTCTGAGGAGGTGAATATACTTGTAGCTCATTATGGTGAGCCTGATTACGAGCAGGTAATGCAGTGCGCATAGTAACATCAGTGTCCATTTTTGGATTCTTTTGCTGTACTGGTGGTATACCGAATTTAAACTGATGTTGAGGGTTAACAGGTGGTCTGTAGTATTGTTGGCCTTGGCCAAACGCTGGTCTATAACCTTGAGGAATTTGTGGGGTATTGAATCTGGGTTGAATATTCGGCGGTCCAAATTGCGGTCTTCTCTGATTATTATGATGTATGCCAAATTTGAACTGCTGATTACCAAAATTAGGTTGCTGTTGAACCTGCGGGCGGATTTGATTAGGTATACCAAATCTGAATCCCTGGTTCTGTTGAGGGTTCGAAGTAATAAATGGTTTAAGACCAAATTTCTCTACATAAGGGTTACTAGTGTTAGCTGAAGGCTGTGAAAATTGTTTTTGAACTAATGGTCTTAACATTCTATTACGTTGTTCATACTGAAATTTGAAGTTTACTTCTTCAAGGACAATGCTGAGGGCATCTTCAAGTGTATTAGTGCCCTTGAGCCTTACTATACGAATTAAATCCTCAGGTAAATTATATAGAAATACGTTCAGTGCCATATTATCATATATAGTTATTTTACTTCGCCTAATATGATCATCTGTTAAAAGATTAACCTTCGCGAATAATGTGCTCTTAACCTGTTGTATACGGTTACAAAAATCTAAATAGGATTCGTTATCTTTAATCCTTAATGTTTCTAATTGTATAGCAATGCATTCTTCCGAACGCGGATCTCCGAAGTGTTGCTTTAATACAGATTTTAATTCAGCCCAGGATTCTATATCTGGCCTCTCACTAATTAAGTGTGCCGCTCTACCGATCAATTTACTAGAAACTACATGAAAAACGTATAAATCCTGTGCTGGATTATTTTCCCTCCTATAACATCTTATAACATATTCACATTTTTTAATATATAAATTTAAAAGTCTTTCATCTCCATCAAACTTAGGGATAATTGACGATATTTCTTGTGGAATTAAAACAAGAGTTGTATCCATTTCTACCATCTAACTTAAATACAATATAATATAAAATGTAGTATAACGTATTACCGATTTTAGTGCAATACAATTAAAATAAAATAATATTAAGTACTACGAGTAATTGCCGATTTCTGTGCAATTAATTAAAATTAAAATATCTAACTCTATATACGTAACTAATAAAACTAACTCTACATATAATTGCCGATTTTTAGGCAATCAATTAAAATAAAATATGTAACACGATGTACGCTACGTGTAATTACCTATTTTCTGTGCATTTACCTTGAAAATCAGTTAACCAGTAATTAAGAGGTAATTTTGGACCTCTACAATCTAGTTTAATACAAATAAAAAGGAATAGATTATGGAAACAAGGAATAGTGAATTTGGACTACTCACAAGCCATCCATACTCCTCCAATGATGATCCCTTTGCACTCACTTGTCTTCGCCGCGCGTCCCGAAAACTTATTTCTTTGGTTCGAGGATACCGATCTACTTTTTCCGCGCTTTTCGCCCAAAACCCGATTTTTGAGTTTTTACGAATGGCAAGCAACACGGCCGTAGAATATACGGTATCCTACCGGCTGCGCCAGTTTTACTTTGGGAGCTCGAGGGCGACTTTTTAAAAATTAAAAATTAATTATAAAATTATACAAGTGAGTTTATTGAAGGTTGACAAAGGAATGAATTAAATCTAAACTTAAATAACTACAGGGCAACATATCGCCCACCGAGAACATCTTATCTTATTCTAAGAATTCACTAGACGCACGGATATGGGCTAGACGCCTAGTCAGCGGATCTAGTGAATAGGACAGGGCCGGGCTCAGGTCGCATGACTAGCTAGCTAAAAAAGCAGTGATGGCCCAGTGGTTAAGACTTCAAGTCTTACTCGGGAGGTCCGAGTTGGATCCTGGGCACACACCTCGTGTTTTAAGCAATTAAATATCACTTGCTTTAACGGTGAAGGAAAACATCGTGAGGAAACCTGCACTCCTGAGAGTTCCCAAAAAGTTCTCAAAGGTGTGAAGTCTGCCAACCCGCACTGGGCCAGCGTGGTGGACTATGGCCTAATACCCTCCTCATTCTGAGGAGGAGACCCGGCCCAGCAGTGGGCCATTGACGAGTCGTGATGACTGACCTAGCTAGCTATACTTACAGCTCAATAATAACAATAATTAGCCTCGGTTTGTCTTAGATTTTTTTAACATATAAAAAATGAAGTGTTCATCATTATTGTAATCTCAAAATGATTTTCCATACAATTTTTAGCTTTCATAAAGTAAACGTTTATTTTCCTAAAGGATTCATTAATCATCCACGTCAGCGCTTATACAATATCTTCTTTGGGCTTAAGACCACTTAATTCCTTTTTAGACATTCGGATTTTATGTAATAAAGTACCTTTTGAATAAAACAATAGCTATTTACTTATCTATAGGCTTTGGATAGGAATAAGCTTATATTATCGGTTGGCATTTATTTATTATCTATCAGTAAAACCCAAGAACGCCTGAATAAATTGCAATAAGGTGAGTATGAAATAAATTTTGGAAAAATCATTAAAAAGATGTACAGAAATTCAGAATAAATGTTAATTTGCATGGATTTTTTTTTGTAAGATGTAGCTCCGCTCCTATTGGTCTTAGCGTGATGATATATAGCCTATAGCCTTCCTCGATAAATGGGCTATCTAACACTGAAAGAATTTTCCAAATCGGACCAGTAGTTCCTGAGTTTAGCGCGTTCAAGCAAGCAAACAATCAAACTTTTCAGATTTATATATATTAGTATAAGACACTATTCATATCCTTTAGTACCCAGTAGATTAGGGTTTTATTGTTAATAACATAGTGGTTTTGACTTCATAGGGATTCAAGGTAGACTTATAGTAAGAATTTAGTCATGAATCATAATACATAAAAATAAATGTGAGACTATGCGGCAATTACACCAGTTTTCTGATAAAAACAAGCATTACGTGAGTTATGCACGTGTAAATCAAAGGAAGGAAAAGATGAGCTGTAAACAACACGTGTTTCTGTTTAATAAACTTGAGTTAAATCAGCATTTAAATCTAAAAGAAAATTATGTTTTCTTATTAAAGAATTCTTTGTAGTGCCGAACTAATATAACTAACCAGACATCAGATTAGATTATAATTTCCACCAACATTTTTTGTTCAGATTGTTATCTATCTATACTACTTAATGACTGACATATCAACGCAGGGCCTAAACTATAAGGGTTAGGAACTTGAAATATTGTACAAGGGTTCCTTTTATAACGTACGGGAGCACTAAGGAAGAATTTTTGAGAATTCACTCCCTAAGGGGGTAAAACGGGGGTGCAAAGCTAATATAAAACTTTGCCGTTTTTGAAGTTATTCAAAAGAAATTCAGTATGTAGGTCCTTCATTGAAAGTCATGAAACAAGTGTAAAATATCTTTTTCGAAATCATCCCTTAAGGGGGTAAAATGAGGGGGCAAACTCGACTACCTCATAAAATTATTAAATATGTGTAGAGACGATCTACTGAAGGCTAATATAACTACCTCAATATCGCAAACGAAGTTGATGTAATAAGTTATAATATAAGTTTTTATACGAGATGTGATGTGTTTAACAATTAATACATAGTTTTTGAATAAATTTCGTGTCGTGAATATGTTATATAAATAAATGTATATGAAATAAAGGTTTTCAATACATTTATTTACTAACATCCAATGTTAAATGTTTGTTTACACGGACTGTTATTTTATTTCGTCTAACATTCTTTTTCCTTTTGACATACACATGATTTTCACAAGTATTGACGTATATAACCATTTACTAAATATAAAAATTTCATGGAAGTTTTTTTAATAGTAAAGCGACGTACAAACATAGCATTAAGGGTTAAAGTATGAAATTGCTGATTAACACTCAAAAATTTAAATTCCTTTTTTTTTAAATTCACTATATTTATTTTATCAAAATGATTACCATTATTATCTATATATTGCTACCATCTAATAGGAAGATCATTTATGGCCTTGCGATAGAACTCTGGTGATCTTTGCTTTAGGACACTGTTGCGGCGTTTGACAAACGGGTTTGCGGGTAAAGAATCCACTTTTCATCACATCTCACAATTCGATACAATATTCCTTTATTTCTGTATCGATTCAACAAGGCAACACAAGTTTTAACACGCGTTTCTTTTTGCAGATCAGCCAAATCATGAGGCACTCATTTTTCATATTTTTTTATTTTATTGCTTTGACGCAAATGAGTCAATATTGTTGGTAAGGTAACGTTAAACCATGCCGCTAATTCCTGGGTAGTTTGGCTCGGATTGGCTTCCATCATCTCTTTCAATTCATTGTTATTCACCTGTGTGGGCGGTCTTCCACGTGGTTCGTTCTTCAAATCAAAGTTTCCATCACGAAAACGTTGAAACCAAATTCTCACTGCGCGTTCATTAGCAGTCCCCTCTCCAAACGCAACATTGATATTACGAGCTGTTTCTGCCGCGTTAGTTTCGCGTCGGAACTCGTATTCAAAAATCACTCGAATTTTCGAAGAATCCATCTTTCTTGTCTAAGCTGAATAAAAAAACAACTGAAAATCGATAATCGAATGTTGCACATTTTTAAAAGAAGAACTACATAGGTACCATTTGAAAAAAGTTTCATTCAAAAATCTCAAACCATGAAGGTTCTATGTCAATTCGAAGTACCTAGTACAATAAAATGGCAATTTCATACTTTAACCCCTATTATATTTGTATTTACCTAGTTTTTTATTTATAAAAATAAAATGTCAATTTGTAAAATCTTTTAAAATTCATTTAATATAACAATATTAGGGTATATATGTCAGAACAGAGAGACGATTTGGGTGAATTAATAATCGAACCTTACGATTCTGTAGTTTTTGGACAGGAACCCAGGCAGTGCCTTGGACTTGTGACCAAGGTGTAGGCTTAAGGATATCCTCTAAATGATCATAACACTCAACCTCCACTGCCTGGTCTCACTGTTTGTCTTAGGTTAGGTAAACATAAGGCTAACCTAACCAAACCTAACATAAACCTAACCTAAGGTTGTGTTAACACATCAAAATACAATGTTAGGACTAACAACATGTCCCCTTTATTACTATTCTACCCTAACTATAGCCCGGCACGGCCTTCATTACTATCCTTTCCCAACTATACCCCGACATATACATATATCATGAGTCTGTATGTCAATTTGATGATTGATGAATCATTGTAATATTGTTTTCATATGACATTTATTGATTACTTTATTTCCTTGTTTCAGGTATGTTACTAAGACACTAGTCATTGATAATTTATTTTTTTATCAATGAATGTAAATAAAGGTCGTGAGATTGGGATGTTTACATTAGATGAGAACTGAACCGTGCGACCTATAATGAAAAACATCATTGTGTGAAGAGTCAACGAACGAGTACTACATAGCTTGTTTTAGTTTACTCGTAGGTGTATGTATGTTCTATTTAAGAATTTGCATTACTATGTAAACGAACTATAGGTAAGTAAAGGTAATAATATCGACTTGTGGTGTTCACTTATGACAAGAACCAGAGTAGTTCCTAGAACTTGTGATCACAATATTTACTATCCATTACATGACCTTGTTACCTAACGTCTTACTAAATCAAGTACTATACTTAACGACTCGTGTAATTCTCTATGAAATAAATCTAGCACTAATATTATAGTCAAATCGCTGCTAGTACGTTTGTTGGGACAGAATGTATAGGGGTATTCATAAGTGTTGCTAACAGCTATAATGAATAATTTGCTCATACAATCTGCTGTAATTTAACCACGAGAGAAGCGATTTCATTTTAAAACTTAACCGGATTATTAGTTATTTAAGTTCTCAAAGTGTTGTCTCAAATTACTATATTTGCTTAATATAAATATTTATATGAGAATCAAAACTCATTTATTTAAAGTATACTTGTTCGACAAATTAATTTATAATCTCTCCCACGAAAGAAACGTTTCAACCGTTTAATGGTTTTAACAGTGAAGAAAAACATCGTGAGGAAACCTGCACGCCAGAAAGTGCGGCATAATATACAATATAAGCAGCACTGATGGTCCAGTGTTCAGACTTCAAGTCTTCCTCGGGAGGTCCGAGGTTCGATCCTGGGCACACACCTCTGACTCTGAGTTATGTGTGTTTTAAGCAATTAAATATCATATTGCTTTAACGGTGAAGGAAAAACATCGTGAGGAAACCTGCACTCCTGAGAGTTCCCAAAAAGTTCTCAAAGGTGTGTGAAGTCAACCCGCACTGGGCCAGCGTGGTGGACTATGGCCTAAAGGCCTCCTCATTCTGAGGAGGAGACCCGGCTCAACAGTGGGCCATTGACGGGTCGTGATGATGATAATGAATATACACAGGTGTGTGAAGTCTGCCAACACGTACTGGGTCAGCATGGTGGACTATGGCCTAACCCCTTCCTCATTCTTAGGAGGCTCATTAGCAGGCCGTTGACCGGTTCTAAAAGAACTAACAAATTGTTTCATAAAGACATTGTTAAATAGGTTCTCCTCGTTATTGTTCGCAGTGCCGTGGATGTGTTATGATTTTGTAAATTCCAATTGGATTTGGCTTCATGTCCAAAGCACTCTTTGAATTTCTATATTTATACGTTTTACTGTATAATAATTAGTACAATTTCTTACATAGGAGAGTTCAAAATAGGCGTTTACTCATAAACAAATGTCGAAATGTTTCTTTGTTGACCGGCGGCTATACGGGGCATCCAACTGGGAACTCGTTGGTAGTTGCTTCAAAGCTGTTTACAGGGGCGGCCTATTTGTCTTCAATATACGCGTACACAGAGGCGGTCGCCTTGAGTTCGCCCGAGGGCCGGTAAATACTTACCAATGTTAATACTAAATATCAAATACCATTCGATATTCCGGGACAACACTCGAGTATGGAATTTGTGTTTGTATTAAGACTAGCTCGTGCCAACTACTTTGGTTGGCTGATAAAAGCTATTGATTCCTCAAATTGTAAGGAATTAGAACCGAAGTGCAGGCATACAAGGCCTTTTCATGTTACAATAACACTCATCTCAAAGTAAGTAATAATATTAATTCTATGAAATTACTCGTCTGCGTTGATCTATAGTGATAGTTCATAAGACTTCATTAGATTACTTTTAAAATAAACCAATAAGAACTACTCTCTAATTAAAAGTAGTTAATTTAATTAAAGTAGTTGATTTAAATAAACATGAAGAAAGAAGTATTATGAAACTTTAAACCCAAAGGTAAAGTATTCTTTAAGTTGTACTTTTCTTTGGTAATCTATACTAATGTTATAAAGAGGAAAGGTTTGTGTTTTGTATGTATCGAATAAACTTAAAAAGTACTGGACCAATTTAAAAAATTCTTTCACCATTATAAAGCTACATTACCCCTGACTATAAACTATATTTATTAGTAGAAAAAATTAGAGATCCTCAGAAATTCTTACTAAAATCAAGGTGTAAAAAAATTAGCCATAAAATGTCTTTTATCGCATGCGCTGCGGAAAGTATGGATGATAGAACAAAATAATGTTCTACAATATTATAGAGCCTATCAATATCTCCAAAAAATTACGCGAGACCATATGTCTAACTATTGGAGTTATCTCCCTATAGCTACTTTTTTTACATTTTAAAAGTTGATAGAAATGCCTATCTAAATCAGACCATTTTTACCATACCTTTGTATTAATTTTTATCCAAATAAATTAATTTTTATCCAATTGAATTATTAAAATCGGACATTCCATTCAAAAGATATTACGAAATTAAAAATATCAATATAAACAAACAATACACGCTCTCGGGCCGGTGTGCAACGCAACGCGGCGAGAGAGGGGGAACCGAAATGCGGGAGAGCCAAAATATTTAAAAAAAAATAGTCAACCCGTGTGAAACGAAGTTAATAAAAATGTACAATAACTATATACTTATATCAATATATAGTTATGTGTATATTAGTCCTCTATTACGTATCACTAGGTGTGTTTCCTTGGGTGTTCCCGACAACTGACTGTTCATTGTAAATAAGCAGACGTGTTATCAGTGTTGGACTTATCATATCCGTAATTTAACTTTAACAATCATTTGGAGGAAAATACCAAATACGTTACATTACTACTTCGTTAAAGAATAGGTATGTTAGGAAGATTTTTTTACCAGAATAATATATATGTATATAAGGGAGCTGTTTATTTGACCCATAAACAGTAAAACTACCGCAGCTGAAAACAAATAATTTTTAGATATTTTATTTACAAATATAAAATTAACATTTAAATGTCATCAAAATATATAAAATGTGTTACAAAAGGCAAATGCACAGAATGAATATGGTCTCTGCAGAATGGCAGATATCGCAATAGATTTGTAGGGAAGAGCCTACAATGCGACAGAACTGCATATGACGTGTGTGATCACAACTTGAGCATTACATAGCTGTCAATTTGCATAGAAAATTCTAGGTACAGTGTTGCCTACGTATTTGTAAGCTTTTACTATAGGTACAAGCATGGTACTTCGATTTTATCAACTTCAATCAACGCCCAAGTTATGTCTAATAAAACATGAACTATGCACAGCTAATATCTGTTTCCATTACATAATATTCAATGCAGTATTCAGTCAGTCTAGATAATACAATAGATTTGTAGAGGAGTGCCAACAAAGCGACTGTCCTGCGTATGACGGGAGTGATGACAGCTTGAGTAGTGTGTGGAGCTGTCAATTTGTTGGACAAAAATATTACCACAATGTAATGCTAGTTCATTTTTTCTTTGGCTAAAGTATTAATCTTTGACGAATGTCCGGTCAACATTACAAATAATTACATCAACTAACTTGCCTTGGCTTAATATGTTTGCACATGAGGTTTTTAATATGGTATTTTTGCTAGTAATGGGTTATATATAATATACTTTAATGATATTTTTATGTAAATGCATTTCCGCCCATTATAATTTTCATCAGATGACTGTGTTTATTTTTATGTAACTTCATAACCATACGTTTATATAGATACTCGTAATTCAAAGTGATAACTATGGCTTACCTAAATAGTGACGCTAATATGGTAAATATAAGTCAAATGTTGCCTTGCTAAATTTACTATTTATCTTTAATTGGACGTAATTCATCATCAACCGTTAATGGTCCACTTCTGAGCCGGGTCTCCTCCTCAGAATGAAGAGGAATTAGGCTATAGTCTGCCATGCTGGCCAAGAGCGGGTTGGCAGACTTCACACACCATGGAGAACATGAAAACATGGAGAACTATCAGGAGTGCAGATTTCCTCAAGATGTTAAAGCAAGTGCTATTAAATTTATTAAAACACACATAACTCAGAAAATTCAGAAGTATGAGCCTGTGTGGGGGATCGAACTCGGACCTCCCGAGTAGACATCAATGTCTTAACCACTGGCCCATCACTGCTTCACGTAACAAATACGCTTGACGTAACAAATACGTTCAATTACACCTTACTATTCCAATAATCTGAATCCAATAGGCTTCTTACAGATCAGCCAATCGCAAGGGTTGAGCTAGAATGTAACATGTCAAAGCAAATAGCGAGCAAAAGACGAGGCAATATCTAGTGCGCCCGGGGCTCGGGATTGTTTAATCGGCCAACATACCCGCTAGCAACTTTTGGCTGAAGTTTCATGATTTAACATATATGCTGTATGTTACGAATCAACGCCTACGTAAATTGGTAACATCAACTATACTATATGCGTTCCAACACATTACTGCTCTCATTTTCATTAGAAATTTAGACAATAAATGTTTAATATTTAAGTAATAATAATATTTTTTTATTTTCATGATTTCTTACTTCACGATTGAGCACTTGGGAAGTTTGTTTTTAATTCTATATATTTCAGTTTATACTTTAGTAAAATTCCTGTATAATTTTAACAAAATCTAAATGTAATCAGGTACGGAGAATAATAGTTTAATCCCACAAAGTCGGTTCACCGTAGACGCGTAATACGGGTAAGTAGAATGCAACCTGACTCGATCTGGGCGTTTGACAAGGCTTTAATAGGCCAAGTTGCTTGCATCCCCGTCGGCGCAGAAACTTCCTAGTTCCCAGATAACGCCATCCAGCTTTATGCAATGCAACATTAGCTTGTTTTAATTACCTGCTTAGCGTCTAACGAGATTGATTACCAATTTAATTAAAGTTACCTAATTACTGTACTGCTCTTAGTAATGTTCTATCAAGTTTTCAGTTGAGCACAACTAATATATTCTGTTAGAGAATATTATAGTCTTTACATAATCTAATATCATTACCGCTTAGTCTAGAATCTATCGCTCCTTCCACATAAGGTGATAGCCCATTATATAACCGACATTCTACCTACCTACATACCATTATATAATTTGAATAGTGCGTTTACTAAGCCCAATGTTTATTTCTTGACCGCAAGTAGTATTGTCACGCGAATGCACAATCAAAAACGAATATAACGCGGCTTAAGAGGAAACTATCAAATTATCATAATTTACCGAATATTTCAACGGAAACAATTTCCTTGTAAGTAGTATAGAGTACTTCGGAACTAACTTTCGTAATTTTACCTCTGCTCTTTATTACAATCTTATTATCCATTAACTGAAGAACGATCAGTCGGTTGGTCTAATTCGTATTATCATCAAATATTGAACGCGCATAATCACAGAAAACAAGCAGCATATTAATGATAATATCGTTTTGCACAACTTTTAGTAGTATTGCACTTGGTACTTGATTTATCGACTCAAGGTACAGCAGCATATTTACTTATTAATAACATTTGTTTCGACATCGCTGAACCTAACCGTCTAGAGTTAAGCCTTTCGAAAACACCGACGCTGTTGCGACATACACAAACAGTGACTACAACAAACAAGGCGCAAAATATCATAAATATACACATTTATGTATAATTTCATTTAAGACATATTAAATATTTTTATCATTTAGTTTGTTTAGAGCTAGTACTCGTAGTAACGAAATTATCAGATTAGATAGTATAGTTGTCGAAGTTTTTAATGATGAGAAGGAAGGACGTGAGAGGAATATTGGAAAACACTAACGGGGGGGATGGTATTGAATGGAATATTGGGTAAACGCGACGTAGATACTTCTACTGAACCGATAAATAATCAAAAATGATCTCTAACAATTACGAGAGAAACCCAAGCAGTGCCTTGGACTTGTGACCAAGGTGTAGACTGAAAGACGTCATTTAACAGAATTCTAACACACACCTCCACTGCTCAGGCTCTTTTTAAATCCAAGATTAATCTCACATAAACCTAAACTAACATAAGACGTAACAACTAAATTGTGAGGTACTCACGTGATCTTAATCGGACTGCACTCCCAAGCACTAACAGTGCACTGCACAACATTAACACTATTCAGAGACTACTACACTTCAGAGACTACTTCACTTCAGAGACCGCGCACGACTAAGACTTCAGTCAGACTGTCGATGGCATATAAAAAGGGTCGAGAGTGTCAAATAACGGAAGTGACTACTATCCTACTCCAATGCCATAGATACCGATTCGATTATTTGATAGTCTTTTACTATTCTCCGACATAGTTTCATTAATACCTGCCATAAAATGAGAGAGATATGATACCCATTACCGTAAAGCAATACGTATACACATACAATTTAGACTGAGGCGAGCATTGCCTGGGGCTTGAGATCCAGGAGCAGGTTTAAAGAGCTCTTTCATAATATATTAACTCTCACCTCCACCACTCGACCTCGCTAACGACAGTAGATAATAAATTAACCCTACGTGGATCTCAAGAAGTGTAACCTTAATCACGATACTATAACACTAACTTCCATGTTCACTGCACGAAAACACCAGAGAGACTGAGAGTAATCTATCGCACAAAAGGTTATATATTATCTTCACATCGGTATACTTGACATAATATAAAATGACCTACCCGCTAATACTACTTTATAAACAGTGTTGTTAACATACCCAAACTTAATAGTTTATTTCAACCAGGCTTTTTACAAAGTACTTTTGACGTATTAAAATAGTTAGTCAGTCAGTTTATATAAAGCTACCTCTAGCTCGGAATGCAGTTATTTGTTGAGAAGAAGCGGCAAGAAACTCAACGGTGGCTCTCAAATGCAAATTGAATCATTCTATTTGAGCATTTACTTCTTTAAAAGGTTTCTCATCTTTTAAGGGATCCTGTACAGACAGTACAGAGTTGTATGCTCTACCAACTCATATGCAGTTATTTAAGTTCTCTATTTAAATGAACCGTATAACATTTACAAACAAAACTATTCCACATAACGGATGCATGCTGTTAGATTAACCTATCTTAAACCCAACTTTCCGCGCCGGCGGGCTTGTATGCAACATAGTCGATTAAACCTTGTCAAATGCTTCGATTAGGAACCACAGCGAATTTGTTACGCTAAAACTTGAATTCAGTTCATCGTGAGTTTCTAAATGTCGCTGCTTTTGGTATAAATACGGTTTAACGATTGTAAATGTCATGGCGTGTGTTTTTACGGTCGACCTATTTGAAAAGATTACCAGGGCCATATTCACCGTTTAAGAAAAGTGGTTTTGAGATACTAAAAGAAGTAAAAAAATCAGAAAAGAGATTTTATGATAGCTAAGGTGCAAACGAGCTGATGGTTGATTGGTGAAATGGTCCACCTGATGGTAAGTGGCCACCATCGTCTATGCGCGTTACGTCTTCGAAGATAAAGCCCACAATTAACCAGATTCGCAGCATTAATGGGATGAGGGGGTAAGTCTGGCACACATGCGGCTCGACCGGAACTCGTCTATGACACTTGAGTCGCATGCTGGTGGTCACAAGCCAGTCGGAGAACAGATCCCTAACCTGTGCCCTTACGGGAAGAATCAAAAAAATATTATATCTTCTTCGTTTTGTTTGTTAAAAATAAATTCTTAGACATGTTTTATTACTCTGCTAGATAGTATTATAAAATAAAACATTGGTACAAAAAATAACGAACTCATGTGTCAATATTTTCTCTGCGCAATTTCGTACATCGGTTTGGCGTCTGTCCAACTGATGATCTTCTATCGAATACTGATATTAGCAATTTTACGCTTTTACTGTACTTGAATTGTGAATTTGTGAATCTTCAAATATTATCTTATGTGGTTCTGCCAAACATCTTTTATTTCATACACAAAATCGAATCTGTCCATATTAATTATACCTTTAAATCTTATTTTATCTCAGTGTATAAGAGTCGAGACGAATGAATTAACGACAGGTCTAGTTTAAAGGAGAACGCCAAGGAAATTACGAGACTGTGTGTCGGACTGTTACATAACTATTTAATCCTTGAAATAATATGCAATATTATTATTTTACAATGAAGAAATAATATACGTAACTAACTAGTTTACCTTTATATCAGTCCGATTCTTCCGTCTTTATTCTTCGTGCAGAAATAATTTAATGCCTTTTGCAATAAAACATCATCTACGTTTTTGCATAAAACTTGTATGTATGGGAGTACTTTCTGGAATTATTATACGATAGATATAGCGATGATGTTGTCCAAGGAGGGGGGTAAATTTTTATACTTTCGACTTAGTGATGATGAAATTATCTTTCATCTAACGATATACTAAAATTTTTATCAATTTAATTTCGGTAAATGATATTTCAATATTCTATAGGGGAAAGGGGTCTAGTTACGTCGAGAAAGAGCCGTCTGGCCCATTTCTAGGGGAGTTAGGAAGGGCAGATAGTAATAATTCTTATCATTTTTTCCTATTTATGTATTTTGCAAACCTTTTGTATGTAAAGGTCACGGTTCCGTTGCGTAACGACGTTGTCAGCGGGTTTACGCATTGCAATGTAGTTGAAAAGTGAATGTGAACACGTGACTCGCTGGAGGCGTTTCGACTGATCTCGAGTAATTGCTCGGATGGTCGTTAGTTCACTCGTATTGTTGGTTTATCGCGGTTTTTAAGTTGAATCGACGGTTAGTGAAGTGCTGTGCTGTGATATGTGTTGTGTATCTAGTGATTACACGTAATTTTTCGGAATAACTACACGTGAAGGTAATAAAGTACATTTTTTAATATATACAATTAATCGTATAGCTAGCTCTATTAGGGTAAAGTTTAAAAGCTTGAGCAAAAATTTACAGTCTAAGTTTTAATTTGAAGTTTAAGAAATATTCACATATTATGTCTGATATTTAAGGTTTATATTAAAAAAATATATATTAAAAATTTTAAGAAAAAAAAAATTAAAATATTTATTCTTGTACGTTCTTGTATAGGCCGTTTTACAACGTAGTTTCTAATAATAAATGCAAATAAATAATAAATATTGATATTATTTTAGCACAAGTGTGTTTATTGGGTTGTCTATTTCTCACGCTTTAACGTAGCAATGGATCGTCGTGATTTTTTTTTCATAGAAATTGGTTAAAGGCTTGAATAAGACATAGCTTTTTATCCCGATGTTACCGCTAGATATAAAAATTATAACACCTAAATATTTTTATATACCAGTATTAGTTGCAGTTGTTAATCATAGTAAAATGAAGTATTTTAAAACAAAAATTGAAAATGCCCACACGGTATATTGATCCTTAAAATAGGACATTATACTATCTTAAAAGTTTAAAGTGTCACATACGAGTGAAACGACAACAGCTTAACTTTACACGAGTGTTCGGTGGTATTTGGTTTGGGGTATACGTATCACGTATGGATAGGTAAAGTAAAGCAGCAATGCAGGGTAAATCGCAGCCGAGCGAGAGCCGTGTTCATATTTTATATACGGTAAAGTTCTTGCGAATGTATTTGGTCAGGTCAGTGGGCAATCCGCCAGGTGCAATGTTTACCCTGCCACTTCTGAATTATTGTTACTGCCTGACTCTGTATGCACGTCTTTTTAACTTTACCCGACTGTACAAACTGGGAGAGAACATATTTTCGTTCACATATTATATTTTAAATACATTTTTGAAGAGTTACAAAATATAGGACGAACTGTATCAAAGCAAAAAATAAATTGTGGTTAAAAGTACGCAAATTCATATATCTAGAAATTCTGAATTTGCTCTAGCTTTTATTATTATTTTAGGAACAAAAAAAATTATATTACTAAAATCGTCTCTTTACTATATTAAATTATAAATTTAAATAATTATCTAGTACAATAACACTAAAACAAAACAGTTATAATAATAAATAAATTTATTATTATGTTCTGATACTTGGTCATAGATGCTTTTGTACAGTGATATAAAAATAAAGCTGAAAATAAACTGAAACTAATTTTGTAAAACCATTCATATTTATATAAAGTGTAAACAAATTTTTGATCAGTGTTATTTACCTATATAACATTAAAAGAAATTTAAAATTCATAATTATATATTGTAATCGGAATCTAATTGATGGATTGGGTTTATAAATAGAAGTGCGGATTTATATTGTACTAGCCAACTCGCTCGAAAATAATTTTCAAAATCGGCTCAGTAGATTCAGAGATTAATAAATAGCTTATAATGTATCAAGCATACTGTTGCTAATTGTGTATACGAGAGCGATTTTGATTAAACGAGATAAAACTAATGATTAAATAATGAAAAGGAGAAATGGTTTTGAATCTTATCTACTTTTGTACACTTTACTATCATACTGTAACAGTAATAATTTCCTATCACCTCGTAAATTCTAATGCGATCTAGTCGCACATAGAGTTGGCAATCATCTCAGCAAAATATGAGAGAGAGAATAGACGCGAAAAGGAATCGTCCTGCCATTTAACGTGATATGACGTACGAGCAGAAGCACGACGCAGGCCTCCGATACAATATTCGGGCTTTAGTCCAAACTAGCGTGCCAATTCTACAACATGCCTCTGGAAATACCATTAATACTCTATAGTTATTAGGTATGGGACAGACATTTTACTTTTTCTATTACTCAATTACTTACTTTCTATCATATGATTTGAAGATAAATGATTGATACAAGTATAACCAGTATCTATTTTCTATTAAATTGATGTTTGCGTTTTACCTTATGTAACCTCAAATCTACGCAAGTCATCAAATCATTAAATGTATTTACTGTATGCAAATTGTGTTTAACAATCAAATATTTTGTCTAAACATTAAACCCGAACAAATATATGAAATAAACCTATCGCTAGGCGATTAGATCGTGCAATCAGACTAGATACGTTTTGTGCTAGAGTCAAATAAATTAGACGTGAACGTAATCATCAATTCTATACTTTACTATAAATAAAGCCTCTTGCGTAACATGCATACTAATGAGATTAAAAGGGTGAGGGATCAAACGTAAAATGGTAATTGTTCAATGACTGTGAAATTATAGGTGGGTAGTCTGTATGTACTCATGATACGCTTTGTATTTTACTAAAACGCTTTTACTTTTTTAATACCAATATTTCTTTGAGAATTATCTAGAAGTTAATATAGCATCTATAGAGTTGACTGATATATTATGTACAGATAAACAACTATATCTAGAGATATGGATCAAATGGTTTTAAAGGGGTATATAGGGGTCGAGGGGAAGTTATTGTACATAACGTAATAATATTTCTGTTTC
This sequence comes from Limenitis camilla, assembly GCA_905147385.1. NCBI lineage: Eukaryota > Metazoa > Arthropoda > Insecta > Lepidoptera > Nymphalidae > Limenitis > Limenitis camilla. Next base: position 10,465,854 of record LR990240.1, read on the forward strand.
AGTACAATTAAATAGTGGATCGTCTTTATTTATTGAGATATCTTTATTATTGAGATATCTTTATTTATAAAGTCATAATTCTAACTTAATAGTATAATTTCGAAAGTAACACTTAAGAAACGTAAGAAGTACTTCAGAATAGAATCTAAAAAAAATAAAAGTGCGATTAAATCTACTACTTACGCCATCTATTGACGGAGAGATGGGTTCAAATCCCGGACATTGGACTACTGACGTGGCCCACTCCAGACACAAGCATTTTAGCTTACTAGGGTAAAGGGAATACTAGTAGTATGTGATCCATACTGCTAGTAATCTTTTATTTTTTTAAAAAAGAGATGGCGTCTGTCTGTCTGTTATACTTTTGATCCGATTTTGATGGAATATGATAAAAAGATAAAGTAGAGCTTAAGGAACGAAACAGGCTATGTTTTATCGCGAAAAAAATACTTAAGAAAGTGTGTGACACCGCCATCTATCGACGTGGGGATGAAGTGCATGTCGAGCTGTGTGGCCGTTTTGTCTTTGTGAATTAGTTAAATATAAACTTAAAGGTAAAATTAAAATATAATGATATACTAGATGACCCGACAGACGTTGTTTTGCCATATAAATTTGGGGTGGGCCACCCTTATCACTTAAAAATAAACTTTTATATTATTGTTAATTGTATGTTCTGACAAAATAATTTTGTAATACAACCTAAAAACAAATTCATTATCCTAGAAGCATACCGTGGACATATTGCAATTTTGTTTTTAGCTAACGAAGTAATTTAGTAGAAGTACAGCGCAGTATCAACACGCGATCGCAACTTTAAGCAAATGTTTTAACAGATTATGAATAAGTTTGCCGCTAGAGGAATTACCAATTCAATATAGCCAGCACACGCAAGCAAACTAGGACTAAATAGGGTTGAACTTCTATTGTTATCTAATTAAAACGTAATTAGTGTTAAAACAGGAATAGTATTATAACTTCACACAACTAGTGACACAGTATGCATATTTAGAAAGTGTATTAAGTACACTATATATTACTTTTAACTCCATTACTTTATGACCGTAATGTTAAAGTTACATAATAACATACTTAATAACTTTAGAAGTAGTAATAAATTCTCAACATTCACTGCTCAACTTTAGATTGAAAATTTTCGCCAAAAATGATTGTTGGCTTCTTACAAATCTGTCTCTTCTTGACGAACTGTTTATTTATTTTCTAGAATTGCTTATTATTCGAGGGTCTCGTTAAAACTTTTTACGAAAACCCGAAAGAATGCCTATTGTCGTCTTTGGATATATTCAAAGTAAAAGGTAGAATTTCTAACAACGCGGATCACTGTAAGGAAGGATCTCGAAGAATGTTTTCTAAAAGGTCGTATTTGATGGTCTCCTAAAATAGCGGCGACCCTAAACTTAAAAGAATGTCTCATTAAATGTCGTATCGGGTAGTTCGGTCCCTCATGTAGCAACCCTAAGAATATCGGATCACACAAAGTGATTTTCCCATCGATTGAACGCCGCTCTTCATAAATATGGGATATGTTTGAGTTGCCTAGTCCGAACACTTTACGTCCGCTTGTTAGGTAAATTATGGGAACTTTGTGAAATACAATGAGTTTAGATAGTAAAATAGACCATTGTGTGTATTTTCGATTGATCTACATGATGTGAATTATTAGCTTAAATTACTATTGACCATATATGGGCTAGACAGCACAGTAACGCCTAAAAGTTAACAACATGCACTTTAGGTAGGAAGTCGAGCAGTACCTTGCGCTTGTCGCTTAGGGGCTGGTTTCGGAAGCCCCTTTCCATGCATATAAATCGCCTCCACCACTTGACCTTGTTACCCCTAAGCCTTATCAAAGATTCGCGTGATATTCAATAAGGGTCACTCTTCCCAAATATTTCTTCAGTTAATACTATTTTAAGTTAACTTAATTAAAATGATGTGATTGAAAATTACCTCATAAAAAACACGCATAATGAAGTTTAGTAAGATTGTACTGATGTTTGCAATGATTTTAAATAAATTGCTTTTTTATCAGTTTTAACTTTTAGAGGATCTCATCAGATTATGTTTGAATTTGAAACGGGGTCGACGCGTTATTGGTATCGTGTTCACATGCAATCGGTTGCACTGATTTGAATATGAAACTAAAGTAAGCAATCGAATTATTTCAATTCTCTGCACAATAATGCTGAATACTGCAAAATAAATGTTTTATATTAGCAGAAACATTAAAGTATTAATTTTACTTAAACTTGAATTAAGAATTTATCAATTTAATAAACTAGATTTAATAGATGAATGATGATTGTATTAGTTTTGTATTACATCGCTAATAATTTGTAACTATTTGGCTGAATATTATAATAATCTAAATACTATGTTATTGTTTTACTGTCGAATCTTATATAATGTCTTATTATTCCACTCCTATATGCAGATTAACAAAACTAAGCTGGCACGTAGGGGGTGTATTTAAGTCACTCTACATTTGACCACGTACCGGTGCTTAAGTACTAGAGTGCTTAAGAGCTTCCCAAGTCGGTCTGCTATTATTAAAACCACATCGGGCGTTTTGCCACAAGTATTCAATATTATTACTAGTTACTGCCCTTGACTTTGCCCGCGGAAACTTATTATTAGGTCTAGAGTGAATTAAAGTATGAGGCATACCTTCATTTACCCACCTTCAGAACTTTCTTAAGTTTCAATCAATGAAATTTAAAGAAAATATGATCTTTTTGGATTATTCTGATTTTCAAGCTTTTGAAATATGTGTAATGTGTATGCAATACATAATTAAAATCAGATGACCTCGTTTTCTGCTATTAATTCTCTTCTATCCCATAAAACTTTTGCTTTTTAACAAAAAAATTAAGCAACTCTTAATGACTTATTAATCTTAAGGCGAAGAAGAATTTGAAATTAATTTCAATGAAAACAATATTCATCTATTATACGACGGTGTTTAGTTACGAATTTGGTTCTTGATGTCAGTGCCAGCTAAAGTACTAAACTACTCAGCGTACCATAGTAAACTTTTCGTCTAAATAACGTGAAACTGAGAACTGTCACTGACACTGTACAACTTTGCCGTAGTTAGGGTTTCAGCTCTCACGTGTGAATTACAGGAGCTTTAATGAGATGCTACAAGTAGGTGATCGTTGTTAGGATTACACCTTAAGCTTGAAATCCATTTGCTCATTCAAATCCATTTAATTACGTTGTACAAAAAATTATTATTTTCCATTAATTTGAATAAAATAAAAGGACAGGTTGCTCATAAACTTATCTTGATTTAAAAAATATCTTTCGTATCTAATACCATGTGGCCTGCCTTACCCTTGAAATGAAGGCTTTTAAAACCAGAATCCCTTGACTAAGAAAGAGCATATTTTTTAACACATATAATTTCAATATACATACCATATTAACATAATCTTCTTAGCTGTATACATCCACGAATTTTTTTCGGGAATGTGCAATGATTTAAAAATACGTTAAATTGAAGCGTATTACAAACTTTTGTGTAGTTATTTTTATATGCAGAATATTAATATTTACAAAGTTTGTCCGTATATGTTATAGATCCGCTTCAACATCTGCTAATGTTTATCAAATATGGAGTAGACGATGTTTCAATCAACACATGAGAATTAAAAGCAGATTGTGCTTAAATTATTCTTGTTACTTTCCACTCACATTCGTTGTTTATCTTAGCAGAACTAAATCACAGTTGTGAACTTTACTAACCAAATTTATCTTGTAAGCAAGAATAGCCAACAGCAGAAAATAAGATTAGAGAATCCCTTTTTGAAGTTTAAAAATGGAGGTAGTCTCGACAAGCGGACAATGGGTGCCTTTCGAGCATTCCCGGAGACGGCGACAGTGACTAATGATGCTCAAGACCCTTGGACAGGTGATCCGTGGAGCCACTGTCCGCTCATTTTGCTTCAGCACGTTACTAGTATTTGCAAGACTATACTTATATGTTCAGTGGATTTTTATCATTTGTTATAAATGATATACTTACGACTTCATTTTTTTTATTATCCATAACTTTTCTCTCTCTTTTCATCTATTCATTGCATATCGTTAGTGAAGTTCTAACTTCTAATACTATATGGTTACTCTCATTTCATAAAGTTTTTTCACTCTCCCGTAAAGAGCCATTTTTGACTTACGCACTGTTAGAATTTCACCGACGATATGGTATTTATTAAAGATGATTTTGTCAGTTGAGAATAATGTTGTCTATATTGGTATTTTATTATAATCACTGTTTGGCTAGTAGATTGATGATCGCTGGTAGAAAGTTAATCTTTCATCGATTGATACACCAATAGTGAGTACTTTTATTTGTACCAAATACATAAACATGAGTGTCTGTTCTATGAAAAAAAAAATTGTATTCAAATTTTTTTATTTTTTAAATCAAATCAAATCAAATCTTTTATTTGTGAATACAGTAAAATAGATGTAAATACATATAGTTTAGAAGCTGTATTCTACCAAAGTGGTGTACAAATATTATACAGACATTATGTTAACAAAAGAAAAAAAAATTATAAATAATGAATACAAATTAAATGTCAAAAATTAAAATAAACTGATTATAATTTGTCAATGCTTATCATAATGGTATTGATATGTTGTAAATTATTTAATGAGATTATGTACCAGTTATATAATTATGTTATTTTGACTTCATCATCTAGATATTTTTTAATAGAATAGTAAGCTTTATTGATGAGATATGTCTTTAGATCTCGCTTAAAGCTGTGGATACATTCTATTTTCTTTAATTTTGTAGGTAGCTTATTATATATTTTTACAGCTGAACAAAATATGCTATTTTAAAATTCAGCAGATTTAGATGCTGGAGTTAATAATGTCAGTGTGTTTATTGTATACACTAAATGTTATGACGAACAAACAATGCTTATACGTAATTTCGACACAATGATAGCGAAAATGATTCACGGACGCAGTGACGCAACGTCCGTCGGTGAAAGTAAATTCAATGTTTTCATTCTGTGCTACACTCTTGACTTTCAACTGATATGACTAGCGAAATGTATTTATAACAATATTTTAAGCATTTCTTTAAGATATGCTGTCATAACTGTTTGCTGATTCATACCATAATTTCTATGCCTTATGGTATCGTTCTTCAAGTTATGCCTTATGGTACCCATTGATCAGTCTAAGTCATTTTATACGGAAAACTGATGTATTTATATTCATTTAATAGCAACATAGATGTAACATATTTTTGGCAATACTACAGTGAAGGAAAAATTCAATTTGACCGATTTCATAACTGATTAACATGTGGGGGACTCGATTGCCGCTCAGGAGGCGCTAGGCTTTATTTAATTACTAAAACTCAGTCTTAGGCATGATATATTATTCACTCCACAACCTAAATAAGAAGTTATTAAGATGGATTAAACACAAAGTTATAATTCCATACTTTCACTTTAAGGGTTAACTGATATTTGTGCTCGAAACAATCTCGTGTTAATAAGTCGGCTTACAACTATGAGTGAAATACTTCTTTATCGTATTAGACTTCCGAAACTACCAAAACCGAGTGAGGGAGGTATTCGGGTCGAGAACTTTGGATACAACTCGATAGTAATTAATAAAGTTCATCGTTTAATATGTGTTATGTGGTCGAAATTACAAATATTGATAAAATTTTCTGCATACTTTGTACGGTTAGTGGTAACTGTATATTAAGTACGTTTAGTACTACAGATTTCGCAGTCCTTAATCGATATGAAGTGTCAAATTGGCAATACTTTCTAATATGTTCAGTCACAAGTTAGTCACTTCATCTTATTTTATTTAAGACTAGCGGCCCATCCCGGCTTCGCGCGGGTGGAATATAAAAATATATTGGCCCTCCCGCATTTCGGTGCCCACTCTCTTGCCGCTTTACTCGCTGCGCTGCGTCGCTATACTGGCCCGTCGCGTCGTCGTGTATTTTTTGTTTATATTGATATTTTTAATTTCATAATATCTTTTGAATGGAAAGTCCGATTTTAATAATTCAAAAAGTAATTTACAGGTATTGAAATAGTCTTGAATACGAAATAATTTATTTGGATAAGGATTAATACAAAGTTATAGAAAACATGGTCTGATTTTGATAGGCATTTTTATCAACTTTTAAAATGTAAAAAAGTAGTTATAGTGACTTAACTACAATAGTTGGACATATGGTTTCGCGGACTTTTTTGTAGATATTGATACGTTCTATAATATTGTACAACATTTTTTTGTTCTATCATCAATACTTTTTGCAGCGCATGCGATGAAAGATATTTTATGGCAAATTTTTTGGCACCTTGGGTTGGTTTTCGTGAGATTTCCTAAGGATCTCTAATTTTTTCTTGTAATAAATATAGCCTATGTTACTCAGGGATAATGTAGCTTCCTAATGGTGAAAGAATTTTTGAAATCGGTCCAGTAGTTTTTATGTTTATTCGTTACATACAAAAATACAAATCTTACTTCTTTATAATATTAGTATTTATGGCAAAAGTAAAGTACGAGATTGGTCTTTCTTGCCAAAGTTCGTCGCTTTGACAACATAATAGTCTAGAGATTGCTGATTACTCCAAAGTTACAAATTGCAGTAACCATTGTCCGGAATTACGTATTGGATGAGAATCGAGACCGATTGAATTGGGTTGGATGGTCACTGCATAGGGTCATCAGTACAAATGTGGCTTGTGGCATCAATTTCTGCATCTGTGTCGCACTTACTCTGAGTTTAAAACAACAATAGAATTTCTTTTCATGTAGAAAATGTAAAATTGTGATAAAATTTGTCTTTATTCCATTCATGTATTTAAATTTTAGGTATTCTGAAAGGACATTGAGCTAAACTGGATAATATCCAATTGTAAATTTCAAATAGCTATATCACCTTTCACTATCATTTAACAAGGGCAAAAAATAGTCTATGCCAGATAAAGTCAAGGCTGTCAGCGATAAAGTTGGTAATTGTAACTGTTATGATGAATAAGTGGTTCAATACTAGATAAATGTGGTTATTTTTCTACAAGCTTTTTATTAATTTGCAATGTTTGTATGTATGTTCGGGTTAAATCTTGCAACTGGGTTTTAAAACTGCTTCAATCGATTGGGATATAATTCTCATTACAGGCTTAGGTAGCATGACATTGCATGGTCATACCCGTGAGGGGACGGGTTAGAATACAATTCCCCTCTGCCGCTGGAAGAGCATCTCGTTAGAGCGGAGTAACCCAGCACCCCCTTGGTAGTAGGGGTATCTGTTCCCCGACTGGCTTGCGACCACCAGCATGCGATTCCGTCCGCCAAGTGTTATTGACGCGTTCCGGTCGAGCCGAATGTGGGCCAGACTTACCCCTCCCTTTCCCATCCCGTTAATGCTGCGGTTCTAGTGAAATCTGGGATCATGGACCACTGAAACCGTTGCATTCTCCTCTTCATTCCCCTTCCTCATTCTATCTTCGAGGCGGCAACGCATCGGCAAAACAAGAGTCACTCTCTTGTATTTGCCGATGTCCATGGGCGACGGTGGCCACTTACCATCAGGTGGACCGTCTGCTCGTTTGCCCCTTAACTGTTATAAAAAAAAAGTGAGTGACGTCATTTAAATCCAATATGGGGGACTAGTTGTTTTTTGATGATATGATATGCATATCAAATGAAGGAGTTTGCTGAATAAATGAAAAAAAAAAATGACTTCACTCAAAAGGTTTTTTGTAAATTTATTTTGTAATGTAATTTGTCTGTAATTAAATTGTCGGAAGATTTGAAACTATCAGAATGGTGACAACCATAGTTATATAAGTTGTTGAATGTCTGTAAAGGTTAACCTTTTGCTTATCGTAACATTATAGTGATTACACAGTTTTATATATTTACATGATATATTGAATTGCATAATCGACCATATGCGCATAGATAATGGAAGAGACTAGTCGGCCTTGAAACGTCAACTGTTCACGCCCTAGTTACCGCACGCGAGCGCACTTTACGTGGGGGACAGTTGCATGAGTTACATTATCGCTGATCTTCGATCCATTGCAAAATATTATCTGTTTTTTAACACACTAGCTGACCTGGCGAAAGTTCGTACCGCCTAATAGTAATAGTTTTGACAACCAATATATATGTCAATCCTTTTTTATTACTCACACTATTCTATATTTTTAAAATCTAAAATACGCCATGGATATATCTCGTCGATTCCGAAACCTTTAATTATGTAAATACTTTCTTTAATTTAAGGGGAGAGTTTACCGTATCGATGGGATGAACATTAAATGTTTGACAGTTACGAAACCCATGAACATTTTGTATAGAAAAATGTTTTATTTTTTTTATTTTTGCTATTCGCTACGGAGAGAAATCAACAAATCAAAAACCATGAAAATCAGTCTAGCCGCTCTCGAGTTATAAGTGTTCAAACAAACCCGACTTTGTTTTATCCTACTAATATTATAAACGCGAATGTTTGTAAGAACGTTTGGATTTATGTTTGCTACTCTTTCACGCAAAAACTACTGAATGGATTTTGATGAAACTTTAAAATAATATAGCTTAAACATCAGAATAACACATAGGCTATAATTTATAATAATATAGTGTGAATTATGCATATCAATAAAACTATATCAGGTGAGCCCGTGGGGCGCAGCTAGTAATTAATATATACGTCGGAGGTGTGAGTTAGGTTTAGGTTAGCCTTACCTTAGGTAGAGCAGTGGAGGCGAGTGTTGTAATTACTTAAGCCTTAAGCCAAGGCACTGCTTGGGTTCCTGTCATAATACTTCCTGTCAGAATAGTACGAGATCGTAATGTTAGTTATATACTGACCGTATAGCTTTTCATGATAGACCATCTATTCAATTCCTTTCTTTTAGTATCCGACATATATATGTCGGGGATTTTAAAAAACGATGTGAAAGGAGATGGAAGGAGGAAGATGGGGAATATTGGGGAACACTAAAAGGGGGTGATGGTATTGAATGGAATATTGGGCAAACGCAACGCAGATACTTCCACTGAACCGATAAATGATCAAATATGATCTCTAACAATTACGAGAGAAACCTAAGCAGTGCCTTGAACTTGTGACCAAGGTGTAGGCTTAAGGACGTCCTTTAAATGATCATAACACTCGCCTCCACTGCTCAGGCTCTCTGTTTAAACCCAAGGTTAAACGCACATAAACCTAACCTAACACAAGACGAGGTAATTACATTGTAAGGTACTCACGTGACCTTGATCGGACAGCACTCCTAGCACTAACACAACACTATCACTATTTAGACACTACTTCACTTCTTGAGAGACCGCGCACTACTAAGACTTCAGTCAGACTGTCGATGGCATATAAAGGGTCGAGGGTAGAGACTGTCAAAACAACGGAAGTGACTACTACCCCACTCCAACGCCACAGACAACGATAACGATTCGATTAATCGATAATCTTTTACTATGCTCCGACATATATATGACAAACATTTACATAAAAAGTTTACACTCCTTAATAAGTAAATTAAGATTATTGTCTTGATGATTGTCAAACATAATAATGTAATGTACAAATGTGCATACAATTTGCTTATGTTCAAACATAAAAATTAAATGATAATCGTACGACTACTTTGCGACCACTAGTGTGATACAGTCATAATTGCATGTTAGATAATACTTTGTTGGAAATATTTACACACACAGAGTACATAGTATGATGGAAATTAATCTATGAATTCGATCGCGTACAAATACAATATTTGTTAGCATAAACCTTATTAGCCCACACCACAAATTTGATCGTATTCTGATGGGGATACAACAAACTTGCAATATTGTGGTCGTTGCGAGAGTATTTGTAATTCCTGAAAAGTCGTAATATTATATTTCGCAATACAATCTAAAGAACTGTAACAAATTTACTTTTTTTCGTTTTTAAATAAGCCATTTGATAATAGTTATTGCTAATCAAAAAATATCTTAATTGTTGCGCTATTTTGTTCACTGTTTTTACTAAATTCAAAAAAAGACGGAATTTTTCAATCCAACGGGTGAGGATCATTGAATCTTGGACTTTGAAGAATTTGAAGAGTTCTGAAGGTTCTAGGTTCGGGGAGACCGTATGAAATTCTGTATTATATAGAATTCCTTTAGGTAACCTGCTACAGTCTTAAATAACAAGCATTATAATGAATTCCGTAACTCGTTTAATTACTTCCTGATGACCTCGGCGAATTATTTTATTTCAACATTATTAATATTGCTATAATTTAAAACATATATCGGACAACCATGAAATTCCAAGACAACCACTACAACGATGCAATTTTTTTATTACAATTTCCTATTTTTTTTAATGTTACGCTACTTTTAAATTAAAGTAAAGTTTCATAAGTAGATCTCGGAGATTTTATGATGAGAAAGAGAAGGAAGAATTGGTATTTTGAAAACACTACAAGGGGGGTGATGATCTTGAATGGACATTTGGTAAACGTAACGTAGATACTGATACTGAACCGATAAATATTAAAATATGATCTTACAATTACGAGAGAAACCTAAGCAGTGCCTTGAACTTGTGATCAAGGTATAGGTTTAAAGACCCAAGGACTTATAAAGTTCCTGAATATGATCTCATATTCACATACAAGTAGTGTGGTTTTCAATGGAAGCTTAACTCAGTTGCAACTTCAACTTTGTTAATAATCTTAATTTCTTCTAAGACAGACTTATGTGTAGTGCTCTACGGGTTTCCGATCCATTTTCCACATAACAGAGTAAATATTAAGTATCCGATTGAAACTGAATTACATCGGTGTGTTATATTCAAATGGTGCTCGAAAATAGTCCAACGTCCGGGCTAACGGCATTATAACAGTGACGAGTTTAATCGAAAAACAAACGGAGCATAAATGTCCTCATAACGAACGTTAGGGAAATACCCGCTGAAATATCTATAAATACTACATGACCCGTGATTGAAAAACAAATAGACTAAAATTGGGAATTGGTTTCAAATTTTAGCCTACATTAAATGTTGTTTGATTTTTCATATACAGTTTGATCATATACAGCTATTACTTGTTTATAATGTATAGTATAGTACTTTACTAATATAATTTCTTTTTGTTCTAGGTAAGCATCACAACTTGATTGGGACTACAAACGAGTGTAGAGGTCTGACTAAAATACATTATCACGTTCGACTCTTCGATTCTAGATAATCTAAAATCTACGCTAGGTATCTTTCCTCGATCACCCGTATGATTCCAATGAAAAGTCTCTTCGTGCAATAAGTGCCACCATCACTGCGACGTTATTGCGAACACAATACAATAAAATAGAAAGCCTTTCTTACTCGAACTGTTCTTTCGAAGAAATCGAACCGCCTTATTTCGGGTTACAGATGAGATCGCACTGATCGCAGTATGAGAAATTGTTAACGGGTCAAAACCAATTGTGAGCATTTCTTTTCTTAACCGCATTTTTGTTAAGTTGCTGAAGCTGTTGCTGGAATCATTTATTATTAAAAGAGTTTCTTTGAAATAAAATGTAGAGAACTTCTTTCCAACACTTGTAAAGGCGTTAAGCAGTAGTTCGCTACCACAGATATGATACACGTGATGTTTCCCACGGGACTCGATTCCATTTAACTAAAGCTGTTAGATCCCGGGTAACTTGTTGAAACATTTAATATAATAGCGGCTTTAACTTCTTGGGTACTCAGTTATTGAGTGTACTTCCATAAATTGTGATCGTTAAGACTTAGATATTCTGGAAAAAATTGAAAGGAGATATTCTGGATAGAGATGATAGTTTATTTTGCATTATCTCATAATCGATAGAACGAAAGTAAAAGTGGTGCTCTGAATGCTTGGACATAAGCGAAAGTAGTATTCCTAGATTGTAGGAAGTTTTTTTATTACAAATTTACGTGATTTTTACGTTCTTTGAATTTAAAGATTCTACAACAGTTTTATTTAATGTGTATCTCCAATATGTAGCATTTCGTTAGCTTCATTCGCATTTGCACCTTTTAATTTCCTAATTTAGTAAAATGCCCATATAATTTTAGGTTGACGAACTTATTACAATAGGATTATTATAATACGATTGACTTAACCTAATCCTATTAACGAAGAAAGCTCAGAAATATGCATTACAGCTCGGGTGGCGTTACCAAGTCACTAAACTGCTTCCGTGGCCTGTTGATGAAGATCATGATGATTTTCCTTTGTTGTTTAGGTAGCCTTTGATTCGTTCGAAATATATAACCTTTGTCCGAAAAGATCTGTGGCAATCTCTCAGCTGATTTCATACAGTAAAGTAAAGCAAGTAGTGCTATTGCGAGGTCATACTTACTGATAATCACTTGAGGCATAAATATTATTACCGAGGTCAAACAGTGAAGGCAAGTGTTTACGTTAATAAAGAACAGTCGTAGCTCTGTACCCTGTACTATATTGTGACCTATTCATTTATAGGTATTGTGTGAGCACTGAGCATACTGCGTGCCGTGTGCATAATAGCAACAAAAGCCCTAATAATGACTTCTGCGAGTTCAAGGTCAATCCTATATTTACGTGCCGGTAGCTATATCATATTAAATTTGATTTTTTATTGCGGCTTAGGATATTGAAATTCATTATTTGTTCGTGTATTTGATTGTGCTTTTACCCACATGAAAGTCTGTTTGTTACTAAGAAAACCAGACATGTTAAAAATAGATTTGTAATGTATACGAATAACCGACTCCTTTAAAGTCAAGTATCGAGTTTAAAATTTATTGCTGTTCAACATTTGTTAGAAGTGGTTTGATTTTATTAAAAGTGAGTTCCGCAAACGCAATCTAGATCCTAAACGGCCAATTCAACCGTTCACTTTCACTACATTTGGTGTTATTTTATTAGATTGTTAGTTAAGTTCGTGGGCCGTATTTTCTGGTAAGTAAAGTAATATTTTACTTTGATATATTATGCGTATACCGACGTGAAGACAATATATAACCTTTAGTGCGATAGATTAGTCTCAGTCTTTCTGGTGTTTTCGTGCAGTGAACATGGAAGTTAGTGTTATAGTGTCGTGGTTAAGGTCACACTTCTCGAGGTCCACGTAAGTTTACTTTATTATCTATTGTCGTTAGCGAGGTCGAGTGGTGGAGGTGAGAGTTAATATATTATGAAAGAGCTCTTGAAACCTGCTCTACGTATACGTATTGCTGTACAGTAATGGGTATCATGTTTCTCTCATATACTTAGCAGTAGTTAGTTCAGGTTTTTTAAATGTGTTATATAAGAACTGGTTTTAACCTACAAAGTCAGTTTTTGTTGATCTGGTCTCAATTAACTAACATGTGCAGAAAAATGTAGACGGGAAAATTTCTTTACAACGCCTTTACATGTAATGTATAATTATTTTTTTTTTTTTTTATATAAAGATTACTAGTAAGCTAATAAATAGCTTGTGTCAGGAGTGGGCCACGCCAGTAGTCCAATGTCCGGGATTTGAACCCACGACTTGTTGATCGTGTATTTATTGTAACCGTTGTGTAGAATAGGATATTACTATGATGCAAGCGAAGCCGTGTTTAATACGCTAGTAGAAAATATTATATCATTATTCTTCATATGGAACGATATTGTTACCTGTATTGTAATAAACATATGGTGTTGAAATATTCTATAATGTTCTAAGGTATGTGTCCTTTGACTAAGGTTATACATTCCGTTTATTGGGATGCGAATATTCGCCCTTCAAAACGGGATATCACACAATAGTGTCAGGTAGCTGACACCTTGTTAGAGAGGTCGTCCTTTTGAATCTTGCCGTCATTGTTGAGATGGGTCGCCGCGAGACTCCGTTACAAACGTTCTCTTAGACAAATGAGTCTCTTAATTGAAATTGTATATCCTCAACCCAGCGTAGGGCGTCGGCTGCCTGGTTCTGGGTTGGGATGGAGTCTACGCTGCTAATTATAACGGCCGTCACTAGTTTTCACTATTTATGTACTAACTTTAATAGTTCGAAGAAAATTAGCAGGGTTTAAAACCTTTTAATTCAGCTAAGTGGAGCAAAGTAAAGCAATCTTTTCTTGAATCAAGCCATGGCATTTTTATGGTGATCTAGATAATGACGTGTTTCAAAAAATCAATAAAGATGTTTAATAATAATGCGGTTAAAGTTGTTGAATAGGTACTTTCATGGATTGGCTTACAATCAAAAGAGTTCAATGCGAGAGTTGGCTTCTTTTACAGTTTATGTTTTTATTGAGATCTTACTCGACAATTCTTCTCTGTTTTAAATATTTTTGTTCTCCGGTGAGATAACCTATTATTAGTACATATCTGAATTTAGCTTATTAATTTTTGTAATTGTCAGAATCAGACTTGTAGCAAAGATTTTTTTAGAAAAAAAGTTGATGAAGAGTGATTGCTGTTAAACTAGTTATTTAAAATAAGCAATGTATGAAGCTGATATTTTTCCATATATCGTACTGGTAATCGTTAAATGTCGATTGAAGCTCCTGTGTTCTGTTGAACAAAGAAATGAAAGTGATTTTTCTAAGAGAAATACAATTAGTACGGACACATTTCTCGTTAACGTCGTGTGTGGTGCAACAATTGAGAACCTTGTAGGATTTCATTAATATAGTTTCAGCGCAATGGGTCTTCGTGTTCTGCAACTGTAATACCTCATTTTGTAAAATGGATTTTTATTATTTCCCATACGGTTGCCATTGCAAATCAGACCTGCGAAAAGCTTTAACTAATTGGCACACTACAAGTTTTTGATTCTAAATAGTAAATGTTCCTCCTTTCTATAACCATCTATTCCTGGTCCCAACCGGTCGGCAGATTTGGTAATTGTTGGATAAGGCTTTATCCTATCGTTTTCGCTCGTTAGCGATCAGAAGTTGCCGACTAAGTAAACGTTGGTTAGCAAATCGACGTGGAATTCGCAGCTTGCGCAAAACCGAATGGTGCCAATATATGGTACAATCTTTGAATATCGGCAAGCGAATATAATGTAGGTCGGGTCAATATTATTCAACTGGGAGATAAGATTCACATGTCTTCATTAATTCTTCGTTTCTGTTACATATAATAAATTAAACTTATATGATAATGAGTCTTTTTATGGACTTTAGGACGATCTAAACTCTTGGCTCACAAATAATAGGAAAGAGACGAAATAAACTGTCTACATGCAGAGTTGCCGAAAAGTTCATATATGATTGTAGGTCAGATTCGCATGATAGTGGTCGTGAACCTGGTGAAGGAAAGGCCACCAATACGAGATATATAAAACGTTAAATAGTTCGCAGAATATAATAACCTTTAATCACATTAAAATTATGCATTACAATACTACATAGGGCATTAAATAGTGAACGAAACAATTAAGCGAAGCCGAATCGTATCTGAAATAATTAGTAGGATTATGTTCCCGCATTAATTCCTATTGGCTTTCATTAATTTATTAAGTAACATTACCATCAGAATATATGAAAAAGCTAAAGCAGCTTAGCTGTATTTCCCATAAATAGGAATATGTATTACATGCATATTTATACATAGCTATTTGAATGGCTGGAGAGATCATGAAAGATTATTTTCTAAGAATAAGTTTCTGAGCGAAGTAATACCTATAGAATAGTAGCTATATGGTACAGTAGCTATTTGAATAATATTTTCGTCCAGTCAAATTCTATACTCGTGTGTGACAGAGAAAAAATTAAATAATAAATCCCCAAACTGTAATTACAGCAATCTGTTGAGAGCTGAGGACATGAAGTCCTCGTAGCCTAAATACTCTTTGTCCCGTAATATTGAATTAATATGTTTATCATTTACATTAATGTTTGTTCATATTAATTTTTTCGAAATACATAACCCCAGGTCTCGGCTGAATTACGAGTGAAATTAAATTCGTAGCCAGAATCCATTCAACCTTTTGAATAATGCAAAAGGATTATTGGGCTGAATGAATGCGTTATGCATTCCAAACTCTATTATTTTAAATTTCGAATCCCATCTAAACAATTAATTGTTTTTTGTTGTTACGTTGGTAGTATTGAAATTTAGACGCGATAGATGGAGTGGAGTTGGTTTTTTTTGTTTTCGGGTGCCGTTTCGTATATTGTAATCCATTTATCAACGGACGAGCCATTTAATTTATCCGACATGAAAGCGTGAAATATTTTTTGCTATAAGGCATACTATACACTTATTATTTGCTTTTTTGTAACGGTACTAATAATGATACAAATCAATATTAGTTTTATCGTAGTTTATAACTGTGTTACTCTTTGGGAGTTCCTAAGGTTAGGTCTGAAAAATTGGAAGCTGTAGACAGTAAATTTATGGAAAACAGATCTGTTTTTCCTTCTACCAATAAACCTACAGGCTTATACTACAATATAAGGATATTCACTTAACATCGATATATCGAATTTATTCGATGTTTTCATATGATTGATTTGATGTTGTGACAAACATTTATTGTATTCGATAACAACGAATTGCTTTTTTATTGTTTGTCGAATCTATTATAATTTTATTAACATAGTGACATCTATGAGTGACCAACTTACCAATCTATCCTGACAGATCGATTGACCATTCACTCTCAATGTATGTAGTCTGTGGATCCTATAGGTTTACTTGCACAACCCACCGCTATCTTAGTAGTATAATTCTATTCTAATAAAACTCATAGAAAATCTTTACAAAATCATAATTATTACACTACTAGTTTAGCTATGTTACTCTGGTCTTTCATTCTATATTCACACATATAATATCAAGGACCACAAATTTAGCTCGTTTCACTAGAAAAAGATTTTATTAAACTTTTGTGAAAAACGATATATCGATAAACATCGATGCTGGGATCTGGTGTTTTACAACGAATATAAATTTCGATATATGTTAGTGTACACCCCTACTATAATAATATATGTTATTTGCGTGTATGTTCACCCTTACATATTAAAACAACGAATTTTTCATACTTGACATATAGTTTAATAGATGACCGCACTCCAAAAAAGTTTTGCCTCTGCTTTTTAAAATTGAAACAATTTCTCATATATTTACAATGCAAATATGCTTGTACTTTATTGGGAAACTGAATTTCTGTAGTTAGCAACACCGTTACGCACGAGTTAATCCTTTTATTTTATTTCAATTATACCGACGTAACAATTTATAACAAAATGATATAAAACCTCTGTTCCGATGTAGTCTTGGGCGTAGTCGGTCACCAAAAAGAGGGGTCGTTTTGGCGAACTAGTTCGCTCTTTAAGTTCGATTGTTCTTTTTTAAAATAATTTAGTAAAAGTAATAAATAAAGAAAAAAAATATTTAGTTCGCAATCCAATGGCGAACTAGTTCGCTCTTTTAGTCCTTTTTTAAATAATTAAGTAAAAATAATAAATAAAGTAAAAAAACATCGATGTTAGAAATATCGATGTTTATGAACAATATGGTCTATCACCATTTAAATATTTACGTATATATCGATTTTTGTTAGAAATAAACCACTCTTTTTATTTATTACACATTTATTTTTATGGAAAACAAGTAGTCAAGTATGGATGAAACATAAGCATACCTAGAAGTTAATAATTAGTTTTAAAAAAATAAAAGAACTAAAAAGAACTAAGAGCGAGATTGTCGACGAACTAGTTCGTATAGTTCACCTAAAGGAGCGCTCTTTGGAACTAAGTCGTTCGCGAACTACCCAAGACTATTCCGATGGATTTGTGTTAGTTGTCAAATGTCTTTTACGTGTTACTGAGCAGTATATGTTTCATATAGATAATACTATAGTATTTTTATTAATGAAAGCGAAGCATTTTAATCCTTATATTAACAAACTACTCTAAAGTTACTTTAAATTCAAATATTCAGCGCTCAGTGAAATACTTTTGCGCAAAAAACTATTTTAAGTGGTGCAACGGCAGTAACTAATATACCTTGCGAGTGAGTTTAAATATTAAACTATGGAAATAAACACTTGATAACTAGTAAAGTTTTTACAGTGCACTAAGCAGTTGTAGCCATTTTGAAACGCGGTCACGATTATTTTACATAACTAGTAAGACGTGGTGTCCTAAAGCGACTGTTGAGAAGACGTTTTTACTTGAACGGCCTTTGATATATGTATCGAGTTTATCGGATAAAATTAAATCATAGAAAGTAGAATAAGGGTCTGTAAATAGACTATCGATTGGTTGTAACTATAAAATAATATGAACAAGTTATTGACGATGGTTATAAATTTAACCTTATGTACCTTCTGGGAAATTTTCTGTAAGTTCACACAGTAATAAAGATAACGAATATAACAATTTGAATATTAAAAAAATAGTTTACAAAATGCAAGCCCAGTGGTTAAGACATCGGTGACTTACTACGAGTTGTGTGTTTTAAGCAATTACATATCACTTGCTTTAACGGTGAAGGAAAACATCGTGAGGAAACCTGCACTCCTGAGAGTTCCCTAAAAATTCTCAAAGGTGTGTGAAGTCTGCCAACACGTACTGGGCCAGCATGGTGGACTATGGCCTAACCCCTTCCTCTTACTGAGAGACCCGGCTCAGCAGTAGAGCATTAATGGGTTGTGATGATTACAAAATTTTCCTGAATTACAAATTTTGGTAAAAGTAATAGAAATGGCTTATAAAACTTTTTATAATTTTAATTATCAGAGCAGTGAGGGCCCAATGGTTAAGACTTGAGGGTGTTATTCGGGTGGTCCTTGTATGCTCACACCCACGCAGGCACACACCTCTGACTTTTCTGGGTTATGTGCGTTTTAAGCAATTAAATGTCACTTGCTTTAACTGTGAAGGAAAACATCGTGCGGATACTGCACTCCTGAGAGGACTCTAAAGTTCTCAAAAAGTGTTTGAAGTCAGAGGCCATTAACGGGTTGTGATGATGATGATAAATAATTATCAGAAGTCTGCGGGACGCTACTTTTCCCATGTAACATTCATATTGTTTTTATTGCGTTATAAATAGAATAGAATGATAATATCGACAATAAATAGACATGTAAGGATTCAGGTGTATTGTATGACAATGTTTTTGCATTCAGATCGTGATGTTTGCGATGGATAGCGAAATGAATTCCACTACCTCGGAATACGTCGATTACTGCGTAATTAATTTTTTTACTTACCAAGTATATTTTGTAATCCTGTCTGAAATATAATTATTTTTAAGATAAGTATTCTTGTGTTTCCCTATACAATGTCGTAGTAGTAGTAGTAGTTTTTTTCTACTCACCGCTATGTGCTACACTATGTGATTTTGTAGTGATTGATGATAGACAGTAAAACCGAAAAAAAAATTCGCTCCTTCTGTTAGAATCATACAGGGTTAATATAGGTCAATCTGTTAAAAACCAAGCGTTATAACGTTAATCCCTCCAATGTTAGAAAGATCTCAACGTTTCTTCTGAAAATAATAACTCGCAAACTCAAAACCTTCCCCACTGAAGAATTATTATTATTATTATTTTTTATGGTACATAAGGTGCTAACGAGCAGATGGTCCACTTGATGGTAAGCGGCCACCATCGCCCATGGACATCGACAAAATAAGAGATACTCTCTTGTTTTGCCGATGCGTTGCATCCTCGAAGGTAGAGTGGGGAGGGGGAGTGAAGGAAAAAACATGCAGAGTCCACTAGATCCGCAGCGTTAATGGGGTGGGAGAGGGAGGGGGTAAGTCTGGCCCACATGCGGCTCGACCGGAACGCGTCTATGTTTCATCGTTATTTACATTAATCGGATTGGCATGCTGGTGGTAGTAAGGGAACAGATCCCTTGCTGGTAGGGATCTGTTCCCGACTGGCTTGCGACCACCTGTGCAAGCAAAATTTAAGATATGATCCCAAAATTACGCTGTAGCACCTGTATCCAAAAATTGATCTGTCTTTGCTAACAACCAATTTGTAAATCAATCTGGACGCATTTACAATAAATTTAATAAGACCCTAAATATATATCCCCTTAACGCGATTGCACACACACATGCACGTACTTACACATACACAAAAAGTTGCAATGTAATATAATTAGCAGATACATAGCATTAAGTTTCCATAAATCTCAGTGTAGCGGAAGAGCGAGGCCCCCTGACACGGGTATTTTCATACTAACTAGGGGGTCTCAACTATTATAATATATGTAATGTAAGGAAACGAAATAAACATATTTTATTTAATTTTTTATGTTGTAGTTGGAGTGATATCACTGGAATAAACATCTACTACGTTACAATACTATACTATACAAAGGTCATGTGATAGTAATATAGTGGTAATACTTGTGTAACTGGTTCACGCTCCGATTGTCTTTTTATCTTAAACAATGCGCACTAGAATCGTTCTCATTAGTCAGTATTAATATCAACGATAGCTAAACATCTGTTTGTGTATCTGTTATTATTATAGAGATCCCTTTATCCACTTTCCACAATAAAAGTAATTTAGTTTTTTAATTAAAACTATCGAATATTATGATCTATTGATTTTTGTATGAGACACTTTTGGGACAAAGAATCTTTATAATCTTAGGCTACTTTTTATTCCGGAAAGAAAACTAGTACCTGGTGTGTAATCTTGTGGGAATAAGGGGGTTGTTCTCACAAAATCATCTTAAAAGATTCAAATGATATATTACATAGATATACCGATTTATAAGCAAAAATAATATGTAGGATACTTTTTAACCCATGGTGACATGGTAAGTACTGTTAGTCACACCGTATCGTAGCATACCGATGTGTAGACAATATATAACCTTTAGTGCAATAGATTAGAGTCAATATCTATGTAAGTAATGAGAAGTAAGTATTATAGTGTCCTGGTTAAGGTCATCCTTCTTGAGGTCCACGTAAGTTTACTTTATTATCTACTAGGGGCCCGTCCCGGCTTCGCGCGGGTGGAATATTATTTTTAAAAATATATTGTCCCTCCCGCATTTCGGTGCCCACTCTCTTGCCGCTTTACTCGCTGCGCTGCGTCGCTACACTGGCCCGTCGCGTCGTCGTGTATTTTTTGTTTATATTGATATTTTTAATTTCGTAATATCTTTTGAATGGAAAGTCCGATTTTAATAATTCAAAAAGTAATTTACAGGTATTGAAATAGTCTTGAATATGAAATAATTTATTTGGATAAGGATTAATACAAAGTTATAGAAAACATGGTCAGATTTTGATAGGCATTTTTATCAATTTTTAAAATGTAAAAAAGTAGTTATAGTGACGTAACTATAATAGTTGGACATATGGTCTCGCGGACTTTTTTGTAGATATTGATACGTTCTATAATATTGTAGAACATTTTTTTGTTCTATCATCAATACTTTTTGCAGCGCATGCGATGAAAGATATTTTATGGCAAATTTTTTGGCACCTTGGGTTGGTTTTCGTGAGATTTCCTAAGGATCTCTAATTTTTTCTTGTAATAAATATAGCCTTTGTTACTCAGGGATAATGTAGCTTCCTAATGGTGAAAGAATTTTTGAAATCGGTCCAGTAGTTTTTATGTTTATTCGTTACATACAAAAATACAAAAATACAAAAATACAAATCTTACTTCTTTATAATATTAAGTATAGATTGTACTTGGCGAGGTCGATTGGTGGTGAGAGTTAATGTTTTATGAAAGCTCTTTAAACCTGCTCCTATCTTTCCCCGGTATCAAACCCCAGACACTGCTCGTCTCCGTTTAAATTGCATCTGTATTGCTGTACAGTAATGGGTATCATTCTTCTCTTATTCTATGACAGAAGGATGGTTGAGTATGTTAAAAAAAAGGAATTAAAAAGGTTACCTTGTTATAATCCGCAAAATTCTGCACACACAACGTTTCCTACGGCACAGCCCAGAAGAGCAAACCGCCCACATACAAGCGTCACTTGCGAAGAGTCAACTACTCCTGAAGATGCTTCGGTTCGGAGCGAAACGTACGTCGATTGTCGAACGGTCTACTTGTGTGGTAAACTTTTTTGATTCCTTTTTAATCATGAACTTCCGCAAAGTTTTAACAGAGGAAGTCACGGGCTGATTGAATGCTTATATTATCACAAATTATAATATCGTAAAGCTCATATGACAAAATACCTGATTGCAGCTGTAACTTAAACAACGTGCAGCATCCGTAGCAGTTAGCAGTATTGCGTTCATTAGTCCGCTATATAAATCAAAGCTAATATCAATAGTGTATGTAATTGATGCTCCATAAGTGCAATTAATATGGCCAAATAAATTACACTTGTTCAGCTAATCCATAATTATCGACGTAACGTATAGCGACCGCTGTTTATTTGCTCGTTCGTGCGTGACTATTCTAATTGCGAGCTGTGGTTCTAAACGTTTGTTTAAATTGAATAGATTTTGCTGTTTGTGCTCTTTAAATACTTGTTATTGTGCTATCGCTGAAAATACCGGGAAATATATAATTTAATATTTTGTTGTAGTGTTTGATGTGCATATCTTATTATGCTATGAATAATAACGAAAGATTTATAAGTCAGACCATAATGTTTAGATATTTAATATACCACCTCTTCTTCTTTTCATCATAATCTCCGAGTTTTTTATTTTTTATTTATTTAGGAAACATACAGTTATTGTACATTTACAAAAATAACTTAGATATAACATAAACCAGCAGAGTTTCCACAGATAAATTAAACACAAAACACACTTAACATAAAAACTTAGAAATAAATTAAATTAAATACCTATGTTATGTAAAAACTTAGGTTAATTTATAAAGTAATTTAATAAAAAAAAGGATTAATAACATATATAACTGAGTTACTCTGTCGCATTCGACAAAATCTGTCTGATCTCCTTCTTAAATTTAGTTATTTTACATGCGGGTATATCTAAATCAGTAAATTTATCATTATAAGTCTGACAAGCTCGAAATATAAATAATTTTTTTGCATAATTCGTCTTTACGAGAGGTACATAAAATAATGATTTAGTTCTTGAATTAAAATTGGGACATCTGAAATACAACTTACTAAGTAAAAATGGTGAGTCAAATAAGTTATTCAAAATTTTGAAAAGAAATATTTGGTCTCGTGCAATTCGTCTATTTTTTAATGAGCTAAAATTAAGAATATCAAGATTGGAGTATTTAAATTTCAAATGTTTCTTAAATTTATTTTGAATTCTTTCAATCTTTTTTATATATCTCTGATACTGAGGGTTCCAAACTACTGAGCCGTACTCGAGGATACATCGAACAAACGCATTGTAAAGAAGAATTAATGTATCACTACTTTTAAAATCTCTACTTATAGGTAAAATAAATCCTAACATTTTGAAAGCCCTTCCTATCATTTTATCCATGTGAACGTTAAATGTCAATTTATAGTCCAGTTGAAAACCCAAATCTCGCACCCCGGTCACTCTATTTAATGTGTCTTCATTAATTTTATATGAATGTTCTATGAATATAGTTTTACGGGTTGAGTTATGAGTTATATGTATAAAGGCATAATTTCTAACTGACATAATTATTATCTCATAATTATAACCCCCTATGTCTAGGATTGTGGTTTACCTTGACAATGTACGTTAAGAGAGGTTTTTTTGGATATTTAAGTCCTTAGATGGTAATAATAATAAAGGCATTTATTCCATATTGCCAATTTACATTTCAAATGTTGTTAGTATATTTTCCTTACAATATATTAGTACTTATGTTAATCTTGTATGTTCGGAATATGGATCCCTTTTTGGGTATAGGCTTCTTCCACACGTCTCTGTTCTTGCTTAGGTCTAGCCAATTTTTCCCTGTCACCTGTAATGATATCATCAGCCCACCTTCTCTTTGGTCTACCAACATTCCTTTTCCCTCCTGGGCCTTTCCATCCAGTGGTCTCTATAGTTAGATGGTAATAAAGGATACGAAACTGTGTGAAAATCAGTTATATTTGAATCCATTATGGTTTAGCTGTCATGATAAGCGTTGTTTTAAAGTTAAAAATAATTAATCATTACAATGACGCGAGCGAAGCAAATATATAATTTTTTTAATTACTTTTTAACTATTTCTTGTTTATGGGTTATTAAATAGAAATATTATACTTAATAGACATTGTTAAAATGATTTATTTGTTTTTAAGCGATAATATTTTTTTAATATTTAAAGTATCTGTATTCTAAAGTTATCCAGGCAAGATTTTCAGGCCTGAAAAATATTAACATTTAAAAATCTTGTAAAGACGTATAACAAAACCATTCAGAAATGATCAATTCTCACGAAAACATCACTGTAAATAAGAAAAAATAAAAATCGAACAGACGTTTTTTTTTATATTTGAAAGTTGGTAGATGACTCTACTCCACCAGGTGGTAAGTGGCAGTAGAGTACAACTACGAGGGCGGCCAATAGAGTTGCAGAATGCAACTGCACTAGCCGCCACCACCCTGCCCACCCGCAAGATGTCTCTTCACGCCTCGTTTGAAGGACCCTAGGTTATAAGAAGGAGAGAACACGTGTGAATTCCACTTTTTGCTTTTCCACAAAGAAAAGAGTTCGCAAACTTTTTAGTTCGCGATAGAATCGATGTTTTTAGTTTTAGTATACATACGAAAACAAGCAGTTATCTTACTAATCCTAACTAATAATTTAATTCCGAAAGTTACACCTAAGAAACGTAGGAAATATTTAAGAATACGAAACTGCGATTTAATCTACTACATACACCATCTATTGACGGGTAGATGGCGTCTGTCTGTCTGTGACATAATCGGGCTTAAATCACGGAACCGATTTTGATAAAATATGATACAGAGATAAAGTAGAGCTTGAGGAAGGACATAGGCTATGTTTTATCGTGAAAGCAATACTGAAGAATACAAAGTATACTAATGAGTGTGCTTGTACGCCATCTATCGACGTGGGAGATGAAGTGCATGTCGAGCTGTATGACTGTTATGTCTTTGGGAATTAGTCATATATATAAATTAAAATGTGAAATGAAGCCTAAATACACGTGGTTAGTTGCACTCGGACGACGCCGGGATGGGTCGACTAGTATGTATTATAAATGTGATCGTTTAGATATGTTTATGCTTAGATGTTTGTTATACAAAATGGCTGACGCAGTCTGTGGGATTGAACGGAGTATTTATTTGAATAAAAATAATTCAATGGAAAATTCTATTTCAAACGCACGTTCATTGTGCATAAGAGAGTGAGCGAGTCTGTTTAATAACTCTTGACCCAATTTAGAAGTTGAAATCATCGCAATATTTTTTAGGTATAGAATAATACATGTACGTGTACCTACCTACCAAATTGCCTCCAAGAAGACGTGGCATAAAAAAGAGAAAATAAGGCGACATCCGTCCGCGCCGACGGTCATTACGATAATGCGAGACTAAACTTGATTGATGACAGCGAATCGCTATCCCCACCACTGGCGCCGGAAATTCCGGCATTACGTAATTTAATCGTGTAGTAAGCCGATACCACATCCACATGCTTTTATTAAGTGTTGCCAGCCTATTTACTTTGCTCGATAGCGTCAGCGTTGATAGCTTTCGCCTTTGATCTATCTCCTCTTCCTGCAAATTGGTGTATTCGTTCTTTTTGTAATTTACACACCAATAACTTTGGTTTTAATTTAATGTTCTTAATATTTGTATATTCTAGCTTCGCTGGGCTGACACAATCGAACATTTTTAGATTTATATTAATTTTAAAAAATACATGTGATTGAACTGATTTATACATTAGTAAATACAAAGTTCATTAATAAGATTAAGGTTTTATTGTTAAGTAAATCGGAGTAGCAAAGCCGGATATTCGAAATTAATGCGAGGTGTTACAACATTGAATTAGCGTCCTTTCACCGGAATTCCTATATCAAGTAGGAAATTTTCTTAAATACATTTTAAATACAATGACATTACAGCGAAATAATAGATTATGTTTAATCTAGATATAGATTTATTAATATTATGGAACAGATGGAAACCTGTATTAAGAAATTTGTTGGAAAATTTACTGAGAAATTCGATAAGGGCATAGAAATATATGAAAATATGTATGTATTAGTCTTTGAGTTTGACAGTTGTGCTATTTTATACAGTTTTTAAATATTAGTACTTTTTCATTTTATATTGTATTCTGCTAGCCAGGTCGTCCTTGTAATTATTATCTATATGAAAGCTATATTGCACAGTAACACGTAAAAGACAATAATAATAATAATATGCACTTTAGACTCACAAGATGAAGTCCTAACATAACTATACAACAATAGTTCCACAGCCTTTATGGTTACTGGCTCAAATCTATCGGAACAGAGTTTATGTATTGTCTTGTTATAAATTGTTACGTTGGTATAAATGAAAAGTAAAATGAACTCGCGAATAACGGTGTTGCTTATTTAATTAACGTTGCAATCAGCAATTTCATTGACTTATTTCGACTCTGTACAATATATTCCATGTTAGGCGTCTCATACATAATAGTCAGCTTGACATAAACCTGGAATTGACCTAATTAGTTCGCTAAGCGAATGCAACGGTAATGGCACAAGCGTGTTCATTCAATGCGTGACATCGACTAGCTCATTGTCAACCTGTACAATATGTTATCTCATTAGTGTATAAATCTAATCCACCAGGAACGTCCTCCAGTACTATTCCATCTATATTTTTAGATTAATTTTACATAACTTACGTTATTCCCGTAAGGGGATGGGTTAGAATACGATTCCCCTCTACCGCTGGGAGAGGTAGGGATTCTGTTTCTCCACTGGCTTACGACCACCAGCATGCGAATCCGCCCGCCAAGAGTCTTTGATGTGTTCCGGTCGCGCCAAATGTGGGCTAGATATACCCCTTCCTTCTCCCATCCCATTAATGCTGCGATTCCAGTGAACTTCTTCTTGATCAAGGTCCATTAAAACCGCAGAGTTCTTCAACTTGCTTCCCCTTCTAACTCAACTTTCGAGGCGGCAACACAAGACACTCTCCGTCTGCTCGTTTGTTCCACTATACTGCGCAGTAATACTTAAACGACAATATTAACATAAATCTAGATGAAACCCGAGAAGTGCCTGGGGTTTGAAACCCAGAAGCGAAGGTTTAAGATGTCTTTTATAACCGTAAACTCTCACCTTCACCGCTCGACCTCTTAGACTACACTATTAGTTAGCGATATCACATGACAGATTAACTAACTCAAATAAAAAAAATCACAGAAAAGTGTGACGCGCGAAGTAGATCGCGATCGACAATCGACGTACGTTTCGCTCAGTAAACGAAGCATCTTCAGGAGGTGTTGAACACCTTTCTGTGAACGGTGTGCTCTTCCGGATTGTGCTGTACGAGTCTGGTTGTAACATCGTGGAGCTACCTACTTGTGTGGTGTATCTTGGTTCGGGTTTGCGCGTCTCACTTTTATGTGGGCAGGGTGCTCTTCTGGGTTGTACCATAAAGGTCTGGTTGTTCAGATTGCCGCGGATTATAGCAAGGTTACCTTTTGATTCCTTTTAAATCATGAATTTCTGCAAAGTAACGTCTGATTCAGTTCAATAACTCAAATAAGAAAAAAATATCCTACCGAAACGAAAGTTATAAATGTCTACTCGAAATAAGATAAAATGAACTACCCGCGATTACTAATTTATAAACGGTGTTGCTACAAAAAATTTCGGACTAAATTTGGCAAATACTAAAATAGTACTTTATTTTTTTTGGTTACGAAATCTTATCCGTCAATATATTCTTTAACATTCTCCATCACCCGCTTAGGGGTTTAGTTTACAAACAATAGTTTCAGTCACATGAGATAAAAAAAGCAGTGTAATGGCCGAATTTAATAATCCCTAATCTAGACAATAAAGATTTTGGTTTGAAAATAGATTCCAAATTCAAATTTGTGTATATATAAAATTCAAATTTGAAATTAATATTCAATCTGTAATCCAACGATTTTGTAATAACATGGATTAATTAATAATCCATTAAAAATGAAACCGAAGTTTTTATTGCATCGACGATTCAGTCCCCCTTTTCTGCACCAGTAGGTCTAGCTATTGCGAATACAAAAATAAATGATACGATACGATAACAATTATCTGATTCGAATTGGCACTTCCTTCATTTAACCCGGTGAAGTGAAAAAATCAAATAACGAGGAAATCGTTATAGTGGAACGTGTTTTGAAAGGATACTCATTGAAATATAAAAAAAAAGGAAACTCGGTTTGTTAACAATGGAAACGTCTTGTCATTTATCAAAAAATATAGTACTTTTGATATTTAATTACAAGTAGTTTTAAAAATTTTATTTAAAGAATACCCTATTTGCTAATTGCTAATAGATCCCTATTCCCAGATTGTCTTGCGACCAGATTTACGTCCTCTCTCTCTCTCTCATCCTATTAATGCTGCGGATGTAGTAGATGCTGAAACCGCAGCATCTATCGACACTCCCCCTCCCCTCTCTATCTTCGTGGTTGCAACGGAATGACAAAACGAGAGTATCTCTTGTTTCGCCGATGTTCATGGGTGACGGTGGTCATTTACCATCAGTTGGACCGTCTGATCGTTTGCGCCTTATATATCAATAAAACAATAGATCCAAGTCTCTTAAGTTATTTCAAACAGTGAACATTGTTTTACGTAGATATCCTTGGTATTATAGATGTACAGTAGTAGGTATTATTCCTTACTAATTGTTACTTCAAAACAAGATGATAATATTATGAAGTTATATAAAATCTGAGACAAAACATTACCCTTGTAACATTTGCGTCTAGAACTACACTATGCCATTAGGCAGGATGTGGCCGATCACGTTATAGCCATTAACTTTAATATGGCAAAGTGTGAGACATGTAACGACAATGACAATGTTAAAACTGCATCTCTTTATTAGGTTTCAAAACATTTTATGGGTATTTGAGAAAATGTACATTTCAGGCAAGCTAATTTTAGAACCTACTGTGAAAAATACTGAAGAAAATAATATTAATAAGAGGTTGTCTAGCAAGTTACATCCATAATAACCTTATTCTCCGTAGAAATGAGTTTTTGTAAGGACGATTTTGTGACTTCTGTTTAATTACACAAGGTACAATACTGTAAGAATAAGTATATTAAATATTGTTCATAAAAAACCATACCTAACATAACTTTGTCTTAACTTTGCTTAATGTCAGCCCTAACTCGTAATGATTATGACATAATAAAATTTTAGCAATGTTATTTCCTAATAAATTGGCTTACACCGAGTTTTACTTGTTTAGGCCAGTTTGTTCTTTATCTTAACGCAACACAGACTTTAATGGGTTATAAATTCCAAAAATGGCATCATTAACGTTTTACAAAATATATTTATTCACGATTTTGTTTTGTAATGCAAACTGCCTAGACCGAACTGTAGGAGCTTGGAATATATAATTTTTTCTTTTGTTTTACGCAACAAATTTATTTAAATTTTTCTTTTTTTATCTTAGTTCTCATACCTATTGTGTATTTAAGATTATTCGTCTCCATACATACATATAAATAAAATTGGAGTGTCTGTATATAATTGTAATATTAAAATAACAGATTCTTACGAAGTGCATATGGATGTATACACGGTACATATAACAAAACAACAATTTTTACAATTTTTGTCGGTCTGTCTGTCTGTTTGTTCCGGCTAAACTCTGAAATGGCTGGACCGATTTTGACGGGACTTTCACTGGCAGATAGCTGATGCAACAAGGAGTAACTTAGGCTATTTAACATCTCGCTACGACCCATAGGTACGGAGCAACAGGCGAACGAAGTCGCGCGAGTCGGCTAGTTATATATATAATTTGAGAAAATTTGAGAAAGATAATATCCAAGTAAAACAACAAGAGATAGCCCAGTGAGTAGTGATAGCCCAGTGGTTTAGACGTTGATGCCTATTCGTTCGAGGTCTGTCTGGTGTTCGATCCTTGGCACACACCTCTAATATTTCTGACTAATGTGATTAATGGTGAAGGAAAACATCGCGAGTATACCTGCACTCCAGAGAGTTTTCCATGTTCTCAAAGGTGAGTGAAGTCTGCCAACCCGCATCCAGCGAGACCCGGCTCAGAAGTGGGCCATTAATGGGTGGCATTGACGTAAATAACTTCATATTATGTCCATTAAAATTAGTTCAAAAATATTTACTATTCCATCTGTTTCTCAATTCTCAAATTAAACTAACGATCGATGTGTTTGATTAGGAAACAAAACAAGAACATTTGGTAATATTAGCATAGTAAGGATACGAAAGTGAAAGGATGAGCCTGATTTGCATCCGCTTGGTTGAAACGAGTTCCAAACAAATCGCTTTCATCTTGCCCAATAAGATTTTGAAATCAAAGGAAGTGTCATGACAACTTTATACAAAGAACCGTATTACTCACGCTCTAAAGTTTTGACTCTATAACGATTGTTGCCATCCCTTTCTTTGCTTAGATATCTTCTCCTACATGACTCTTGATAGAAATAATACTGTTTGCATGTTATTACACATATCATAGATGAACAATATGTATGGGATTAAATCTATTTTCAGAGTGTTAATAAACGTATTCTAACGCTTTTCTTTAATAAACTTTATGAAGCCATCTTCTTCGTATGCTGTCAGGTTAGCCATTCATATTCTTAAAGTAATGCGATTCATTCAGTCATGTTCGAACATTTCGATAAAATCTACTGCACACAAGAGTCATAAACCCGTGATCGGTGGTTTTGATATAGCCGACATTTCGCCGTAAAGTTCATTGTAAAGATACATTGTTGGGAACTCGAGCTTTTGCGGTTAGGGGCGTCATTTGGTTCAGTTGCGTTGAAAAATACTACCTCCAGTACTACTAGTACGTGGTTATCTATTGTTTTCCTGTTCGGCAAAACGGACAAAACCGCAAATAGAACAATAGAATAATGTTCAGTTTACCACACAAACATTTCATCGCGTCATGAAATATATTTTGCTCCGGCTACCTATTTGCAAAAGCGTTTCAGCGATTAGTTAAGTGTCAGACTATTTCTGTCGCACTTAATTACTGAACTCGTACAAACTGCAACGGAGCTGGTAACGCATGCTTTATACGAATTTTAAATTTAAAATCGATTTATACCATGCGTAGTTAGCATATTGTTCGTAAATAACTATTAAACTAAAAATTTAAATTAACCCCGACTGAAACTCTAATACAGTCACCATGTATCTATACCCACACGATATCGATTTAGATGAATCGATATTAACTTGTAGTAAAGTTGATATGAGCGTGTGTTACCATGGTTTTTTTTTTATGGTAGATAAGATGCAAACGAGCAGATGATCCACCTGATGGTAAGTGGCCACCATCGCCCATGGACATCGGCAAAACAAGAGATACCCTCTTGTTTTGCCGATGCGCTGCATCCTCGATGATAGAGTGGGGAGGCAGAATGAAGAAAACAATGCTGCGGTTTCAGCGGACCCTGAGCAAGAGCCCAGAGTTCACCAGATCCGCAGCATTAATGGGATGGGAGAGGGAAGGGGTAAGTCTGGCCCGCATGCGGCTCGACCGGAACGCGTCTATGACTCTTGGCGGTCGGATTCGCATGCTGGTGGTCGCAAGCCAGTCGGGGAACAGATCCCACGATACCACCAAGGAGGTGCTGGGTTATTCGGCTCTTACGAGATTCGCTCCCAGCGGCAGAGGGGAATAGTATTCTAACCCGTCCCCTCACGGGTGAAATTGAAACGGGTTATAAGATTGTTATACTTCTATCAAGTTTGAAATGAGCTAATAGTCTTCGAACGGCTGATCAGATCTTCACAAATGATAGCTAAGAACTATCTCGATTAAATTACCTTTCAAACACTCATCGTTGCAGCGTCGGAGGATAAAAACAGTTTCTTATAGATGAATTTCTTCAGAAAATAATGATGAATTATGTTATAAACATGTAAGTATGTTTAAGTTAATACGTCGTAGGCTCTAAAAGCTTGCGTGGGTCACTTGCGTGTGCAGTCTCGGAAGCAATTTACTCCTAACACCATAATAATACGTAGTCGTCCTAATGGATCAACCTTAAATGGCCGTCATTTAGTTTCAAAAATACAACCAAATCCTAAAGAAAAAGGCAGATAATTATCCCAGTATTTAACAAAGTAAAAACTACGCATAAAAGATATTTTGTTCTTCAATACACAAATAGTAGATTCGTAGATAAAGAGGATAGGATGTAGGCCGCGCGGATGGCCACTCTCGTTACCGTAATACGAGACTAAACTTGATGGATATGCTCAAGGCGACAGTAAAACTATTATAGTTGCGTTTATCTTAACTAAAACACTGGAAAGCCTATTTTTTATCCAGACATTTAAATTACTGGATAAATGGAATGTATTTATGTCCTTTAGCGCTATTTTATAACATTTTATTTAAACTATGCAGCTGTTATACAAAATTAAAAAATGATACCGAGACTTAGAAAATATGGCACGAATAAGTTTCAAAAGTACGGTGAGATCCATTTTTCTAGTAACTCTTTTAGCTATGTTTTTCAAACGGATAGTCATTTATAAATTGGATGTCACATTTTTACCAAAAGTTTTGCAAGTTTAACGTAAATTCAATTTGAAGAGATAACTTTAGGGTTCAGGGTTACTTTATTTATTAGATACGCGAAGAAAAATGTAATCTTAGTAATATCATAAATTTGAGATTTTGTATGTTTGGAAGTTTTCACGTTAAAATGGTTGAACGAATTTTATTGATATTTAGGATACAGATACTTATGACCTGCATTAATTACTTTTTATTTAGCAAGTGTTTGTTGTTAACCTACGTACACATGATAAATTGCACAGGTGCGAAGCTGGGGCGGGTCGACTAGTAATTTCATAAATATTACAAACCTAAATGGATCCATGATATTACGTCACTCAGACTTTCTTTTGGTTTAATAAAATCTAAATAAAACAATACTAGAAAAAACATCCCTCGAAAAACTTCAGAAAGGGAGATCCAAAAGTTTGCTTTCACCCTTTTTATATTTTATACATTCTGCTCTCTGCAGGTCTTATGTTATTATTTATGTTACATTTTCCTCTGACCGCAGGCCCTCGGCTGCGGTACTGTTTTTAATTAATGCTGCCTGTTTTCCGTACCTTCCTAGTGTTACAACAATTATTTTACCAACCTCATTAAGAAGTTTATGTCGGGAAGAAAAATATTCTACGCGTGAGGTTTCCACTTCTGTTTTTGTTCCGTTTTGTTAAACGTTCCTCGCCTTTGTTGTTAGCTCGCAATAAATATTTTTTGTTCATCCGTACTCACTTATATTTTTTTATTCATCTAATTTCTCACAGACTGAGGTTATCTCGACCTTATTATTCTCCAAAAGCTTATACTCTTTAGGGTTTTGTTTTTTACAATCTTAAAAATGTATGTATCTCTGTCTCTATAGTTCGATCAAGTGCCACTTTAGAGTTATATAAATGGAATATGCGATGGCTCGTGTCCCGATCGTTAGTGCGGCGTTCGGTCTTTGTTTTGCTCGCTCGTTCATCATGTCTAATTGCTACTGTTTTTGCTTCTCTTGTATTTGATGCTTTACCTTCGAATTACTTCTTAAGATTTAAAATATATTAAACCTCTTTAAACTTCTTTTGTAACTATTACTACCCAATTTAACTAGATCATCTGAAATTTGGGAAAGTACACATAAAATTTACGGATTATTTTTGCTTTCTAAAATATGAACATGATTTAAAGCATTCAATTTGTAAATCCAAAATCGTAAATGGAGCTATTAAAGTCGGTCCTTGTCGTGATTACGAAATTACCATGTCGCATTTTGACAAGCAAACGGATTGATGGAGCTGAGGAGGATAAGAGCAAGGAAAAACATCAGGTCAGAATATAAAACGAAATATGAGAACAGAACACTCGGGGGACGTCAAGTTTCTGTAACAGGCTTTAACATAATTAAAATTTTTCGATATTAATGTTTTAGACGTTTCAATCTGCTTAGTTTCTACAATATTAAGATTGTGTTATCAATGCTTACACCTATACATTGTGATATAACAGGTCAGTCTTCTTTTTGAAGTCAATCCCCAAAATAAAATTAGTTTTTTTAAAGTTTAATGTAGTAGTTAAACATATTATCAGCTATATATCAATTTCTAGGAGAACTTGTAACGTAAAATTATTTGGCCCTAATGTTTGCGGATTGGTGAACGAGATTTCTAACGAAGTACTCTTCACTATCTGACTTCTATTTAAATAAAATACATTTTGAGAAATCTGGCTTAGATACTTTGGCAATACATTATTTCATTTCAGAGATAATGACTTGGCAAGACTTTAAAAGGATCCTTAATTCGATTCAACTGACTGAAATGGTTATTTAAATAATATCAAAGAATGTAATCCAATGTAGGAATACATACAAGTAATCCAGACAGACGGCCGGTCGAACAATGGATTGATCACTCGTACACAACGAATGATTGATGGATGCGAATGAAATCCGTCTATTAAATAACACGCCCAATTACATTGTTATTTATATCTCCACAAAGATTTCGTGGATTGATATCACATTGGTATTTCCCTCAACAATATAGATGTCTGTTATTATATTTATGAAAAAAAAAAAGAATGACCTCAATGTACCCACTTTACACACATCTTGGGAATCCACTTGATTATCATTTTTGGGATCTATTGTAATAAAATTAACATTAGGCCAATTCCTAGTAAGTACTATTTATTTTTAACCCCCGATGCTACAACGACAGGGTGTTAAGTTTAACGTGTGTATCTGTATGACTGTCTGTGGCATCGTAGTGTCCAATATAATGGACCGATTGTGATGAAGTTTTATTTGTTTGTCAGGTAATTTAATCGAGAAGATTCTTAGCCATAATATGAAGATCTCGTCACAATATTTTGACAATTATAAATAACTTGTATTCATGGTAACACGCTGACAAAATGAAGTTAACCTGCTCTACTCAGTTTTGTTTTGTTATGAACGGTATTTCTCGATACCTTTTTTTAAATGTCCAAGTATTGAATAGAATCGAGTATCTAATTTTTAAAGTACTTAACTGTATATATTTTATGTATATATATTAAGTCTGTATTGAATGTTGTTTTATATTTTGTTTTTTGTTTTCAATAATACAAAAGATCGACTTATACAAGTTAATATCTATTATTTTAAATGGATGTCGTGTAGGTATTGAAACTTGGTGACTGTATTAAATTAGAGGTTCAGTCTGGGGTCATTTAAATTTAATTAATCCATACAAATAACACCTCTGACTCTGAGTTATGTGTGTTTTAAGCAATTGAAGGAAAACATCGTGAGGAAACCTGCACTCCTGAGAGTTCCCTAAAAGTTCTCAAAGTTGTGTGAAGTCTGCCAACCCGCACTGGGCCAGCGCGGTGTACTATGGCCTAATACCCTCCTCATTCTGAGGAGGAGACCCGGCTCAGCAGTGGGCCATTGAAGGGTCGTGATGATGATACAAATAAATAAAATTGAAGTGTGAATAAATAAAAAGTATGTATACACGGTAAATATACCAGAATAACATTTTTTACAATTTTTGTCCATCTGTCTTTTTCTTCAGGCGTATCTCTGAAATGGCTAGACTGATTTTGACGGGACTCTCACTGGCAGATAGCTGATGTAATAAGGAGTAACTTAGGCTATTTAACATCTCGCTACGACCCATAGGAGCGGAGCAACACGCGAACGAAGTCGCGCGATCGACTCGTTATCAATAATCCTCTTTATTTCTTACTCATTCCAAGATACTTAAAAATTATACTTTCTGATTAATTTTTTAATTTAATGTTGTTCCCTGTTTAACTTATATACAAGTTAGTATCGGAATCCACTTATTCGAATTAAGTTACAATTGTCTAATATAATAGTTACAAGTCGATCCGTCCTAGCTTGGCTAAAAAATGTTTAAGTATATTACAATTCGTCTGTATTAAAAAAAATATTTAAAAAATTAATTTTGGATTACATAACGTTTTCCTAAATATCTTCTATTCACAGACATTCAATAAGTTATATTTCTATAATATGCATAGAATCTATAATAAAGTTCTTTAAAGATTTCGACAAGACGGGTCTCTTAAAGCTCTATCTCCAGCAAGATCGATATCTTATTACATCATCCTCCTCTGTCACGTTTTCAATTAGTGTATCCAGGGATGTTCGAGAAATATTGCACGTTACGTCTACGTCTTGGCTATTCATCGGAGCTCATAACGTGACTATTCGCTACATTGTTAACGACTTCTGAAGACTTCTTTAAGGGTCAATGATATTAAATTCTATCTTCTTCTAGATTTTATTACTATAAAATTGCTAATAAATGTATTAATATTTTTCTTTTTTATATTCATACCTTGTAACTGTACACTGATTTACAGTAGTACGATGTTTATATATGTCGGCGCGTAAGTTAGGCTTAGGTTAGCCTAAACTTAGGTTTACAGAGAATATGAGCAGTGGAGGCGAGTGTTTCAATTGAATATAAGAATCCTGTAAACTTAAACCTTGGCCACAAGTCCAAGTTCATGTCGTAATAGTAAGAGATCGTAATGTTTAATTATTTACCGGATCAGTAGCGGTATCTACGAGTATGTTGCGTTTATCCAATAGTCCATTCAATATCACACCACTCCTAATGTTTTCAATATACCCCCCTCTCCTCCTCTTTTCGTTTTTTCCAAGTCATAAAACTACAGTCCTCTTGGTTACTTTGAATTTAAATTTGATTTAAAGGTATTTGAACATAGAACCGTCATATATAACAGAAATCATATTCAAACGTTAAACACATTTCCTACGGAAGTTTAACAGGTATACTATTAAGTAGAAGTCATAATATCGCTAATATTTAGCTTTTATGACAACTAGAGAAACTAATAAAACATTTATTTTTGGAGAGCCAAAAAATAATACTACGAAAGAACTTACATTTATAATTTAAATTATGTACAGATTTAGATATATTTATAGTGTTTATATGCTTTTCACGCGCATTTTTGAGGTGTATCATCCTCTTATTACTAATATTTAAAGCTGAAGAATTTGTTTGTTTGCTTTAACGCGCTAATCTCAGGATCTACTGGTCCGATTTGAAAAATTCTTTTAGTGTTAGATAGCCCATTTATCGAGGAAGACTATACGCTATAAATCATCAGGCTATGACCAATAGGAGCGAAGCTACACGCGTACGAAGTCGCGCGGGTCGACTAGTCTTAGTATATAAATGTTATCAAATACGTGTCACAGTCAAAAAAATAGATTACGTAGATGATATTTTGAAAACACTAACCTAACAATGTCTTTGAGTATATCTAATCAATAGTATTATGTAAATAGGACAACGTTGCATATTATTCAATGCATGCGAGTATGTTTAATAACTACGAGTACTATTGAGGTAGTTACAGAAAAGGGCACAATCAGAACGTGAAACATGCTAACTCTAAAATTCAGTTTGATAAAGTTTCAGCTTTGTTATGTATTTACCTACTTCACAACTATCCGAATGCGAGGTAATTAAATTTTAACTCTGATTCGTATGTGCCATCCTTCGCGTTAATTCTTAACGTTGTTTGTTTATTGTTGTTCGCGATTGTTTGTCAAATAAGAGCGAATGTTTGTGCGACTTGTTTTACTTACTTATTAGGGACCGTGTGTTGTGCTATGGTATTTTATTATTCAAAAGTAACTTAGGAATAATGGTTTTTTATTTTTATATTTTGTAATAAAAGATTTATTATTTTACGCACTTTAGGGTCCTTGGACATGATATAACTATGACTTACATGATCCTCGATAAAGAAGACCTAGACTGTACAACACTACTTACACTACTAATATACTGTTATTCAGTCATCACGACCCTTCAATGGCCTACTTCTGAGCCGGATCTCCTCCTCAGAATGAGGAGGGTATTAGGCCACAGTCCACCACGTTGGCCCAGTGCGGGTTGGCAGACGTCACACACCTTTGAGAACTTATTTGGGAACTCTCACTCGTGTAGGTTTCCTCACGAAGTTTTCTTTCACCGTTAAAGCAAGTGATATTTAATTGCTTAAAACACACATAACTGAGAGTCAGAGGTGTGTGCCCAGGATCGAACTCGGATCTCCCAAGTAAGACTTGAAGTCTCAACCACTGGGCCATCACTGCTATGCTATAATGTTATTCAGTTAATGTTTAATCTGTGAAATCACTTGTGAGACTGCCTCAAATCAACTGGAATAGAGGTTATAGATATGCTATTGAAATTATTCTTATAATCCAAAGCCAAAAGTTATGAATAGTGTTACTAAAACGCGGATAAAATTGGGAAGAGAAGTAGAAGAAAAGTAGAAGAAGTAGTAGGGGTTTATTCAAAAACACTACAAGGGGGGTGTAATATTGAATGAGCTATTGGGTAAACGCAACGTAGATTGTAAATATGCTAG
Organism: Limenitis camilla; assembly: GCA_905147385.1. NCBI lineage: Eukaryota > Metazoa > Arthropoda > Insecta > Lepidoptera > Nymphalidae > Limenitis > Limenitis camilla. Next base: position 10,504,455 of record LR990240.1, read on the forward strand.
TGAACCGTCTATTACGAGAGGAATTTAAGCAGTGCCTTGTGACCAAGGTGTATGTAGGCTTAAGTACGTCCTTAATTCGCCGACAAATATATTTTAGATGGAGACAAGGATGATTATAGAATATATTACATTCATTCAATAGCCAATTACTTTGTCTGTATTATTTAAATTCATTATGAAATTACGTATTACCGAGATACAATTTCTGATAAAATTTAGTGGTAATATGCTATATGCTTCAAATGAAGGGTCCGTAAAATGAAGAATATATCTAGGCACTTTCCTTGTCTGCTCGTAGAAAAGTTCAGAGATTTTGTTCATTCAAAACGCATTAGTGCATGGAGGCGTGGAGCGAAGCAGTCACTTAAAGTAGCGTATTTTGGGTCTTTATCTTAATTACATCTCGCGTGAATTTTTCTGCATCTCCTTCATTTTCATTCATATTATAACAGCATTATGTCCTCGCTTTGCATCGATTATCGTATCGTATTGATGAAACTTGGAAGTGAACCTTGCAGTCTGTTGCATAATGTAGTTTTCAACCATCGAAAAACTGAACAAAATTGAATTAGGAATTCTAGGGGTTCTGGTATTGTAAAAGTTGATAGAGAGAACATCTAGAAAATAGTCGTAGTATCTACAAAAATACCTGTAATCACTGGAGTAGAATTGTTACCTGGTCAAAGAGGGTCATGTCACAATAGACAAGGGTAGAGGCGTGTCGGCTCCAAAATTAGTTGTATATTGCGATCCTCAATCATATTGTGATCACTTTTGTTAGTTTCGACAGTTACAGAAATAGTTTAGATATCTGTGACTTATTTTTTCAATCTTTTTGTATCTAATTTGTATTGTATTGTTTTAATTTAAAAAATTAACTTACCTGTTTAAAGTAAAAGTAAAGAATGCAAGTTTTAGTGACTGGAGTTTACAACTTATTTCAGTTCAAGCTACATTATTCCTGAATGAGCTATGTAAGGGTGACTATTATTATATTATTATCTATTAGTTGACTCCCTCGGCTTACCATGTGTATTTACGTTTATATTTCAACATACAAATTTTCATTCTCTAATACTTTATCAATATATCTTGTTCTTTATCCTCATTAATTGAAAGATTACAAATATAAAAACTATACAAAAAATTTAATTTCTCTTCGAAAGGTGATCGCTATATTGTCGCTTCCCAGGCTCTAAGTCTAGTAATAGACAAACAGACAAGGTCGTATCATATTTATAATATTAGTTAGGAAGTAAGGATTATGTATTCTCTCTATATTATTATGTAAAAAAGATAGGGGTTCCAACTTAAACATAAATATCGTAAAAGTCATTATAAGAGTCTAAAAGTTCCAATAACAAACATCTCAACCGGGCTAAGTTTATTTTGCAAAATTTTGTTGCTCTTCTATGTACACGAAATTTCATTTAAAAATGTTTTTTTTTGCAGGTAAGACGTCGTTAGTTTTGTTTACGAGTCTCATCATTATCCGTAAGTTCAGGAGCAGGCGCCTGATAAAGCTTTGCTTTGGTTTAGTACGGAGATTTTTAATGAACACTGTTTACTATCCTTCTGTTTACATGGAAAACAATGGATTTTTTTATTTTTCCAGATTTTTTAAATAAAATTCATAATTACTACATTTATTAAGTTCTAGCCGACCCGCCCTAATTCCTCTGGTATAAACACTTTTAAAGTACAATGATGGTTATATAAAAGTTTTTTTGACAGGCAAACAAAAATGCTTGGGTTTTAGCTTCTTCCTCACATTATCTGAGCTTCTGTACATATACAGAAATTCGATAACTTACATTTTATACCATATTTTGTTGAAAGGTTGTTACAAATAAAGTTCGTTTAGTGGTAGAATTATTTAGTGGCCTGGTGGCCTCCGTTATCAAGGAGTACGTGAGTAATGCACTTAAGTAATAGATATCTAGTAGATCTAACCATGGGTTTTAAGTCTTTTCTCTAAATTTCATGTTTTTATCATATCTTGAGTCTTACTGCGCAGTATAGCTCCCATATACTTAATAGTACCTATAGATAGAAGTGTCTAGATTCTAGATGTTATTTTTACATTTAATTAATAATATTTCTATCTACTTTATAGAATATATATTTTAGAAATTTGATTACATATGGTTAAGCATGTTACCGAGCATATATTTACTCCAAGGCTCTCTCGAAACCTCTTACTTAATCCACAATTAATTAACACCAAAACACGTATTAATCTACAACTTGTCGTTCCTAATCAGCAGTAATATACTCGAACGGTATTCATTACACGAACACATCGGATTTTGGCTTCGAATTATCAGATAGTTGGTAATACTCGCTAATACTGCCTAGGGATCTATTCTAAAGGACAAAGCGTTCTTCCTCCATTACGGTAATGCTCAGCTAAACTTGACTGATTACGTTCCCGTGGGGTGAATTTTTCTCACGTCACAGTGGTATATTAGAGGTGTTAGAGGATTTTCTTAGTAATCGAAGTCTGTGTGATTAAAGAGAAAGTGCTCTTCGTTCACTCTCTTACTTTTTTCTGTGTTAGTTTTCACAACTTTAACTGATGTCTATAATTTCAACCGAATTATAAAATTATTCGTCGATTAAGTATAACATCTTTGTGTACTGAAGAACTTTTCAAAATCTAATAGTTAATGAATGGTATTATATCATCAATACTGCAAAGGTCTCAATTTTTATTTGTATCATTCATAGAGTATTTGTCATATTTTTCGTTTGTTTGTAGATCCTGCCTACCTTTTATGTCATTTTAGCAAATTTAAAAGTGTTTGGTTGCTTGATTTTAAACTGTTATTTAACTCTGTATAAATCATTATCTATATGTGGGTCAATAATTGGAAATCACTATTAATTATAGAAAATCTATGATAATTCAACAATCCGTTATTCTTTTCGTCTCTAATACGATTAGCGATTATTAAAAGCCATCATGGACCTTTAGCAGTCGATAAAGTCCAAATCAGTGCCTCTAACCCAATGGAAGCACACGATAAATAATGCGGCAACATTTTTTTGTTCTTTACATATTTCACTGGAAACGATACGCTTAGAAAAATATGTGGCCATGAATTTGCGACCTTGTTTTTGTTCTTCTCGCTAAAGGGAGCGTGATTAATCTCATAGCGGTTCGTTCTAAAAAGATTGCTGTAGAGAAAAACTATATAAAAATGAAAATGTTTTGTATTTAAAACGCTGTGGCTATCCTAAATATAATTTAGGGTTTAGATCAAGGTTTCAAATTAGATCTAGAGTAACATGATTTATCGCTAGCTACGATAGGATTTAAAATGTTATCCATTCAGTAGATAGGATTTGGATTTAGGTCAACAATAGATTTAGGACTCGCAACGGATTTTGAAAGGTCGCATTTTATTTTATGTAGTTGCTTTTTAAATGCCCTTATTATGTTTTTAGACCGATTTATAGAAATAAAATTTAGTTTTTTACACACGTAAGATTTTTTAAAGTATTCATTGATTCTAATACTTCGGCCAACTGCGAGTTTGGAACTCGCGCTCTGAAGGTTCCGTACAATTTCAATTAAGGGACAAACACTATTAAATTTTGATTTTCGTGTGCGGTTTAAAATATTATCAAAAATAGTATTGGTGGGCATTTATTACCGATATTAGTAATGCGTATTTCAAAAGAATATTATAAAATATGATAAAACATTTTTAACAAAAAAAATAATTTCACTAAAATAATTTTAAAGTCGGTGAACATATATCAATAAAATATATATTGTGAAATATAGAACCTCCTTCTTTTTTGGAGGCAATTAAAACATTTTACAAGTTGTCATTTAACTAGATGTCATATCGTCAACAGCCGTTGTTAAGTTTTGCTTTAATATAGCTTTAGATTCATATCACACGATACGAAGACTAAAACGTCCATGTTTTCGTTTTTACTAACATTCGAATGTATTATAAATTTACACGTCATCGGCACACATTTAAGCCTTGATGAACGTTAAGCTAAAGGAGTTTGAAAATTTGAGTAAACGGAAGTGGTGCCTTACATTAAACCTTATTCCTCAGTCTATAAATTAAAAATTTAATAAATTATTTAATGAATTTTATATGATTATTACCAAATAATCTTTTTAACATACATTTTACATTCTTTCTTTCTATCTTAAAATAAATTTATTTAAAGTTTTTAAAACTCATTTTCATAAAATTAAACTTGTCTAGTTAGCGAGTTTAATTTTATTAAAACGGTAAAAATAATTTGTATTTGTATCGAGGGGAAGTATATTGTATAACATATTCGAATATTACTAAAATCGCAAACATCGACTTTTTCATGTCCGCATGTCATGTGGAATGCCCTATAAAATACTACTTGTTATACATTTCAGTATAAATGGCTATATTTATTGCTGATTGCTTATATTTAGAAGTTTGATTTTTTTTACAGCTTCAAGATATTATACTTTTAGTATTAATTTCAACTTCATAACTTCACGTATTCTTCAAATAATGTGTCAAAACCTAAATGTATAAAAGATCATTTTATTCGTGATGTAACAAAACATTGCCATTTTTAGGATTTTTCCCCATACTAGTGCTATAAGACCTTGAATGAATGAATGAATGAAAACACTTTATTGCACACTATCAAATATACAAATAAACAGGCTTATGAACTAAAATATGAATAAATACTAATTTGTACACAAGAATGTGTGCAAAGGCGGTCTTATCGCTATAAGCAATCTCTACCAGACAACCTTTGCTGTGTGGACTTTTGAGATTGGTACTGGGCAGTGCAAAAAGTGTTGTAAATTAATTTATAACAAATGTTATAATCAAATATTATACTATATATAATAATATCTATAGAAATTACTAAATATCAGATATATGTTTATTTATTTATACATACATACCTACATACATACTTACATACATACATACATACATACCTACATACATACATACATACATACATACATATATTACGTACTATATCTACATAAAATACTTTACATATATAACTATATTAATGTTAAGTAGTAGTTTTTTAATCGACACTTGAAAATATTCAGTGATTCTGAATGACGAATATTTTGCGGTAAGTCATTCCATAAATTAATAGTTTGCACAGTAAAAGAGTCGTTGTATGACTTTGTATAAAAAGGAGGCAGTTTGAGTCGGTTGTCGGTTTGTGATCGTAATGTGGGGCACTGGTCCGGATCTCCTCCGAGAAATGTAAATCTCTCTTTCAGGTAGGAGGGGCTATTTGGCATATACAACACAGAGTATAGTAAGCAGAGAGCATGGAGGTTCCTACGTAACCTAATGGGTAGCCATTTAAGCTGTGCACGATATTCCGAGACGTGATCAAATTTTCGCAGGCCATAAATAAAGCGTATGCACAGGTTTTGTAATCGCTCTAGTTTATTTAACAAGTCCTCCGTCAAGTCAGTGTAGCATACGTCAGCATAATCTAGTATTGGGAGGAGGAGTGATTCAGCCAGGGTGATTTTTGTTTTGACTGGAAGCAAATTTTTCCACCGTCTCAGAGATCCCACAGCTGCAAAAAGTTTCCGACTAACTTCACCAACTTGCGGTGCCCAAGTCAGAGACCGATCAATAGTGAGACCAAGATTTTTAACAGTGCAATTTATTGGCAGAACAGTGTTATTAAATATAATAGGTGGCAATGAATCAAAATCAATTTTAGCGATTTGTTTTGGTCCGCCAATAATTGCAGCCTGTGATTTCTTAGCATTGATAAGTAAGCCATGGGTTCGACTCCAATCTGAAATTTTTTTCAGGTCAATATTAATATAGTCTATGACCTTACTGATGTCATCCACGGGAGATGTGACGTACAATTGAAGGTCATCAGCATAAAGGTGGTATTGGCATGATAGTAATTTTGAAATAGAGTTAATAAAAATAGTAAAAAGTGTTGGAGAGAGAACACCACCCTGTGGCACACCGGCTTATAACTGCTTAGTGGAGGATGATTTGTTACCAGCTCGAACAATTTGTTTACCGTTCCAAAGGTAGGAACGAAACTTTGACTTTGAAATTTTGACTTTGACTTTGACTTTGACCAATCAACTACATCTGATGAGAAGTTTAAGGACTGCATTATTGCTATGAGCACATCATAATCAACATTGTTGAATGCGTTGCTAAAGTCAAGGAGTGTTATAACTGTTATCATCTGTCTGTCACGTCCGTATCGCATATCCTCACAGATTTTAATTAAGGCTGTTTGAGTACTGTATCCTGGTCTAAAGCCAGACTGGTAGGGACAAAGGAGATTATTTTTAAGGAAATAAGTTTGTAATTGAAAGGACACAATCCGTTCAGCAACTTTTGATAGAAACGGTAATATCGAGATGGGACGATATTGTGAAGGGGACGTAGGATTATTAGTTTTAGGTATGGGGATAATATAGGCGTTGCGCCATACGTCTGGAAAACTCCGCGATGTTAAGGAAAAATTATATATGTGGCATAAGACTGGTAGCACGGTATTGAGTACCATAAGTATCATCCGACGGCTTATACCGTCACTACCAAGAGCCTCTGATTTTATGGCTAAGATATTTCTCCTTACATCTTCTGTAGTCACACAAGAAAATTTAAATTCGTCACAAGCAGGTTTAGGTAAAAGGTTAATTTGATTTAAGGTGTTTTCTTTAATATTTTTTTTCTAGCGGCGTAACCAATGTAAAGTATTGGATAAGATCATCCAAGTTGACGTTGGTATTAACCTCTTTATGCTGTCGACCAATTCCAAGTGTCCCCAAAAACTTCCAGATTTGTGGAGTGTTACTGTTTTCGATGGAATTTTGTATGTAATTTCGCTGTGCGTCTCTACAGATTCTGCTGCATCGATTCCGTAATTTTTTGTATTTAAGTAAATTATCATCTGTAGGTTTTAACTTATATCTATGTTTAGCAAAATTACGTTTAGCCATCAGCACTCTGATGTCATCTGAAAGCCATTGCACCTTGCTTCTTGCCAAAAATCATGTTCGTAGATCCAAAGACAAAGCCTGGGAATTTTGATTTATCTCGAAAATCTAAATTACAATACATGAGATAAGGACAACGAGATGAGACAAGGTCACTGGGGACTGCCTTAAAATTATACGAGTGACCACATTAACGGTCATATCTTTTCAATGGGTGGACTTAGAATTTTGATTTTTTGTAAGCCGCAAGGGACCGCAGGCTTAAGTACAAGTTGATACCTTCACGGGATCCTGAGAAAAAGGGTCTTGACAGACGGACACATCAAGACAGACGGACAACGAAGTGATCGTATAAGGGTTCCTTTTTTCCTTTTAAGGTACGGAACCCTAAAAACGGAGAAGCATTGCTTAATATCTTAATTTTTTTAATAAAAAAGTCAAGTGAAGGAGAGCATATAGATTACTTCAGGCATATAAATATAAAGCTTTTTAGCGTTTAAAACTATTTAAGTGCAGTTGTGTAAATCGGTTTGTTTTGATACGCTAATGGGTAACCTCCTACCGCTTTTACAATCCAAATCAAAGCGTATATTTTAATTTAAATGTAGTATTTATCTTTAAAGTCCAAATGAATAGACGGTATTTATTAAATATTTATTTAATTTTAGTTAGTGTCAGTTCATATTACTGTCAATAGTACCTACTAGTAAAATTATATACAATACAAACAAATAAAACATGTAAAATAAATTAAATTTCTTTTTTCTCGACATCAATTGCTTAACGCTTGTAAAGGAGTTGTCTGGCGGAAATCGTCACGTAAGTAAAAAATGATATGTTCCTTCTTGAGATGTACGGTTTAGTCCGGCGTTGTTTGGATATGTACTCCTTTACATCGTAATTCTTTAGAGAGAAAGTCGGGAGAACCCTTTTTCGTTAAGTCAGCTCAAGTCAGTTTAAGCGTCAGTAGCACAGTAGTTCGGGCGTTGGATTCACGATCAACAAGTCGTTCAAATCCCGGACATTGGACTACTGACGTGGCCCACTCCTGACACAAGCTATTTATTAGCTTACTAGGAGGGGTAAAGGGAATACTAGTAGTATGTGATCCATACTGCTAGTAATCTTAAAAAAAATATATTGTATCAATACTAACAAATAAAATTTTAAATTCCATTCGGAAATAAAGAATAGGCGTCAGAATTGCGTTCCTGATGGGGTGGAGCACCCGCACATATTTTTTTAAAACAAAAATTTCTTTTTCTATTTGTAACATCAATTGTTAACAATATTCGCAGCTTCTCCCATACTCTTTGTTTTGAGTCGTACTATTGCTATTGATGTACGTTCGTTAACACGCAATCGAGGTCGACAGCTATTGTCTATTGTGTACCGCTGTATATTGTCATTATTCCCGATAGTTCAATCAATCCAAGGGCGTACTTAAGTGTTGTTACTTAATCTTTGTTTGTTACTGAGATATTACGCACTGCGGCCCGATGCTGTAAATTAGACAGTTTACTTATCGGTCTTGATTCGAAGAAATTAGTATGTACTAATTCTGATTACATATTATTTATCTTTATGACGCATTTTGTAATAATAAAATTTAAATATTGCGAACTTACATAAGATAAGTATTTTTATATCTCGGAGAAATAATTTTAATGGTAATCATTTAATTTATTTGAATAGGAACATTGTAATGCCATAGCTGAATAGAAGGTATAGTTAACTGTGGTTGAGTGTCGATGGTACAATTTAGATTAATCAGTGTGTGTCAGTTTGTATTACTCTGTGAAGCATAAGTCAGTTCAGTCGATGTAAATCAATTTTATCACGGCTGGCGAAGGCGCAAGACTTGCATACTGACAGGCAAATAACGGCAACAAGGCGGTCATAGATATGATATACAATGATATGAAAATTAATCCCTATTTTCCTTGGTCACGGCATCATGCGTGGACGACTAAGACTGATTTAGCTAATAATGAAAAAATAAGAAAGTTGAGTGATAAATTAGAAAATTTAAGAAAATAAAACGACCATATCTTTCTAATGTAACGTTTATGGCGTTTGATATAACTATCTATCATTTGACCAATATTAATAGAGAATAAAATAGAGCCCACTAGCAGTGATAGCCTAGTGGTTAAGACATTGATGTCTTACTCGGAAGGTCCGAATTCGATTCGGGGCACACACCTCAGACTTAGAATAAGTTATGTGTGTTTTAAGCAATTAAATATCACTTGCTTTGACGGTGAAGGAAAACATCGTGAGGAAACCTGCACGAGTGAGAGTTCCCTAATTATCAAAAGTGTGTGAAGTCTGCCAACCCGGACGGAACCAGCGTCGTGAACTACTATCCCCCTCCTCACTCTGAGGAGGAGACCTGGCTCAACATTCGGCTGTGACAGTGCGGATAAAACTACGATTTCGGAGCCACAATGTGCAAAATGAACAAACTGTTATAAATGATGGGCGGCACTGTATGTATGTCTTGTACCCTATAGGAGCCACGCCTAGATTAAATTGGTATTTCTTGATATAAAGACATTATTCGTAGGAGGCTGTATTTGATTGAAAAAATGATAACTCAACTAACAATTATTGTGATAGGGCAACATTGAATGATAGATTAATTTTAATTGTGCATTGTACTGCCTTTTTGGCTTTCCAAAGTCGCCAATGATAATTTATAATCTAAACATATAATACGAATGTAGCATGTTAATTGTGAACAACTATTAAAGCGGTTTAAGTTTGTATTATTCTCGCTTGGGTCGTGACTTCCAATGGTTAAATGTTACATACGAAACTGCAATTATTATAATCATAAGTTGGTAGTGCTTGTATGGAGTTGAAGGTAGCATGTATAATTTATAATATAATATTTAACTCAATATGAGCTATACACATGAAAAGGGATTAAGACCCAGGAGCAGGTTATGACACGACTGAAACATTTAATTATATCAGCAATTACTCAAAGACCTACATGATCCTCGATAAGGGCTACACTTCACTACTTGTCATGTCAGTATTACTTTTATGATTATGATGAAACGATCTAGTAAATAGTCGAAAAAAATTATTTGAAAGGGAATGTGGAATGAGGAGTTCAGGAGAATCAATTGTTTACTGAGGTGTAATCCAAAATAAGGTTGGTTAATACTGTTATGTAAGCAGTGATGGTCCAGTGGTTGAGACTTCAAGTCTTACTCGCGGGACGTCCGAGGTTCGATTCTGGGCACACACCTCTGACTCTGAGCTATGTGTGTTTTAAGCAATTAAATATCACTTGCTTTAACGGGGAAGGCAAATATCGTGAGAAAACCTGCACTCCTGAGAATTCCCTAAAAGTTCTCAAAGGTGTGTGAAGTCTGCCAACCCGCACTGGGCCAGCGTGGTGGACTATGGCCTAATACCCTCCTCATTCTGAGGAGGAGACCCGGCTCAGCAGTGGGCCATTGAAGGTTCGTGATAAATACTGTTATGTATGGAATAAATGTTTAAATCAAGTACAATCAGAATAATATTATTGTTCAATTCTGTAGATATACTCACATTAGAAACACAAATATCTCATGGGTTTCTTCTTACAACATGCTTCCCACATTGATTACTGTGTTTGCATTTAAAGTTCAAAGACCAAGTACTTATTTCAAATGTTAAGGCTTATGAGTATGAAAATATAATTTGATACTTTAATGTAATCGTTTAAAAGACCTTTACAAACCAAATTATCCTATTTTATATTCGCGTCTTTGCAGTTATTATCTTCAATGCAACACTAAAACATATGATACTTAGAGTATAAAAAACACTAACATTTCATAACCAATGTCACTACGATATGTTTATCAACCACATGTATGCAAGAGAAGATCGCTCGGCCATTTTACAAAATTTAGAAGATTGGCAAGAATGTAACGTCATCTCGTAGAATCCTTAGGTGCCAGTGTGTTAATATTCAGTAGCAATTATACTAATACCTCAAAGGTTTACGAGCATCACAGCAGATAGCGAAAATAATTAGCCTTAAATTATATCAGGTTTCTGAGCTCAATTAATATCAAAATCCATCGGATATTAATTTGTCAAAGATGATAGATAGGACTTACCAAGCTTTCAGTGTCACTAGATGGACATCAGTTAGTATGTTTAAAGCGTGACCGACAATGCTCATAAGTTTTCCTATTTAAGAAATCAACTGGTGAAAAATCTACTCTAAGATTCTCGTAAATTCTAATACAAACACATTCTAAGTGGTATGTAAATCTAATCCCTAAAAATAGGTAAACAAACAGTGATGAAGCAAACATTTTGAAGCTGTATACAATCGCGTACAATCTGCATGAGATTGCATTTGACAGATGTCGTTAAAATTGGTTTGAATAAATCAACACGTCTCACAGGCGAAATCTGGGCTACGCATGCATGTCCATACATATTCAAACAAGTCGCTCGGCGTCTGACGTCGTTATAATAGTATGCGATGTTGGACGGTATCTGTTGATTTGCTCCTTCGTTACTATATTTCGAAATAAACATTATTAAAACTGTCATTAGAGAGAGAGACTTAGATATAGATTTCACATAATATTTTAAAAGATAACTTCTTCAAAATTAAAGTCTCCCGCATTTGTTAACTGACGATGGCTTAACAAGTAGTGCAGTTTCATTTATGTCAGTAGCTAGTTACACTTTTAGGTCTTTCCCAACTCAATGGTTGGAAATATCTATTTTGGGAACAATTCGTAACTACGGATTAACTACGTTACGTTTGGCAAGCATTTTGACTGACTCCTGCTTCATCGGCTTGAACGCTTTGAATGATTATGTGTCAGTTCCTTAACTGGATACACCCTATAACTTGCACCTGATACATGAAAACCTTAAATTTGATTTATTTTTATTGCAATAAATTAGCTTTTTATATACATATTTCATATTATCGAAAAACAAAAAAAAATGTAAAGTTTATCGTAAAATAAACATTTCTTTCTTCTTTCGTTATTTGCAAATTAATATCTTCTATAACATGAGTCATGAGAGTTCTATGATCCATTTTTTATCTCAAAATATCAGAAATGTTACACATACTAATTTTGCTTACAAAAAACGAACGCTGCCTTAAAATGAAAATTCTGCCTAACACTCGCAAATTCGCGAATTTCGACGCGAAATTCTCTTTATTTTAAAACATTCGTGGCGGTGTAGGAAACCACTTTAAAATAGCAGTCGGATTTGTGTCTCCGTGCGGTGATTGAGGTTTGTGCGAGCTTATCGGCTCTCGGGTTTGTTCCTATGTTATATCAATTCGCACTCCTGATGCTTTTATTCATTAGGTGTCTAAAAAAAAGATGAAAGCTAAAAAACTGCTTAAGATTTAATTCTTGCATGCATTTCACTATTAAAACATTTGACAAAATGTGAGTCGGACTCGCGCACAGCTTACCAAGTTTTTTTTTTGTGTGACATACATTGCTTTACTAAAATTGTTTTATTCAACGGCAATATCTTGATGCCTTCACGCGTTCCTGAGAAAGAGAATCTTGACAGATAGACGAACATAGAAGTGATCCTATTTTTTTTTATTGTACGAAACCCTATAAATCATGCTACGCTTGGTGATCGAATTAATTTACTCAAGTATTATGTATGCATCTACAGAATGTATTTTAATGAAACCGTGTAGTTTTTACACCTCAGGGACGTGGACGACATTTTTAATTACAAAGAACACGACTCTTTATGAACACTACAAGGTACAAGCACGTAAGCTGTAATTTATATTTATACATTTAAAGTTGTAGAAGGTACTCTAGCTTAAGTTTTGTCCAGTCTGTCTATATAAAATGTATCTTTATTGATAATGTATTTATATAAAAGGAGAAGCTGACTTAATGACTGACATACCAACGCAGGGCCTGAACTATAAGGGTTAGAAACTTGAAAATTTGCACAGGGGTTCCTTTTATAACGTAGGGGATACTAAGAAAGGATTTCTGAAAATTCACCCCATAAGGGGGTAAAAAAATTAGTGTGAAACTTTACCGTTTTTGAAGTTATTTCAATGAAATTCAGTATGAAGGTTTTTCATTTAAAGATATGAAACACGTGTAAATAATTTTTTCGAAAGTCATTCCTTATGGGGGTAAAAGGGTAAAGTGCAAAGTTAGTATGACTACCTCATAAAATTATTAGATATGTCTACAGACGATCTACTGCAGGTTAATATTACTACCTCAATATCGCAAACGAAGTTGTGGGTAAAAGCTAGTTTTGTTATAATCTATACAATTTTGGCAAACAAATATTGCTCTGTCATTATTTCTAAAGTTATTATTATGTGAAAGATGAGTTACTGAAGATTCCAGTGTTTTAAAGGTAGTTGCAAATCCTTCGAGTCAACTTTTGTTTGATTTACAATCGTAGGAATTCCCAGAAGGGATTCATTATTCAGTAAGGAAATCGGATCTCTTTAAAATTTTAGCATCTGTCTGCATTTCATGTGGAAATGTTAGAGGTTCTTGCGGTGATTGAGGTTTGCGCGAGCTAAGGTATTCTCCAAGAGCGCTTTAACATGTATATTCATCTGTAAAATGGAAATTTACGACTTTCTTCTTACTATTTTTCATTTCAAAGCTGGTAGTGGCGATCGCAATCGATTTTTACTATGTATCTGTGCATTTAAATCGAAATATTTCCAACTAATTTTACTCGTAATCCTGTTAAAAAGGCGGAATGGATGGCTGTATGGATGTTATGGGGACGATAACCACTTTGACAATCGTTGATTTAGTAAACGGATATAAGGGTTTCTAGAGGGTAAAAATCAAGTGTTATTGAACAATTATCCATTCTTGTCGAAGTCATCATCATTATAAATATCCTAAAGATTATTTACAAGTTGCAAAAAACATTTAATTTCACTAAAGCTCGGTTTAACTCTATAATACAGATAATTCTGTACTGAATAGTAAGTTAATCAAATGTATAGTTATTTGCGTTTATTAATTATGTATCTCCATTTACATGTACGTGATGAATGGTGTAATAAATACTGAATCGCGTTAATAACTGAAATCAAGGGAACATTCAGTGGCATTAGAGAAGAATAACTTGGTGTCACGTACGATGTACGCTGTAGGATGTAGGTACGATGTCGTGTTTTACCGAGCGTACGTGTCTCCTCTATTCTTACGTCTGATTACACGTGACTCGTACTTTCCATGTCGAAACCAATTACCATTCGCTTGTGTTATATTAATTAGCGAACCTTTGACTCGAAATGGTGCCGATTTGACGAAGTTATATAATATTCAAGCAATTTAATAATATTTTGTTAATATTATTTCATTTCTTAGTAACTATATATGCCTGAATTCTCTACCAAATTTTATAAAAAAACCCTTCACAGTGCAAACCATTAGCTTATGGAACGATTTACTTCTCATGGTACGGAGCCACTGACAGATTTTCATGATCAAGTCCAAGTAATATTATGATTACTCCTGACCGTCAGCTGCGATTCCGTGGTTGGGGCGAGCAGTGGCAGCCTCCCAAACATGTTGAAAAAAAATTTAAGTCATTTCCTCTTATTTGAAAGTTTGTCGGATTATAGTTTACCTAGTATCTTGAAGGAAAGATAAAGTAAGCTGACCATAACGTGGTGGAATATACGTCAGCTGGCTGCTTGACCATGTAACATTTAGATTTTTTATAGCAAAATTACAGTTACCATTTATGTAGCTTTTTACAAAGAGGAGTTTCGTAAGTGAATGAACGGAGTAGAAGTCGAACCCACGGAATCGCAGCTGACGGTCACGAGTAATCATAATATATATTCCTTATGCAGTATACGAATTTTCACTCGAGAGGAATTGATTGACCGAATTTGAATCTTGCTCCCGTACCATCAACTTTAGAGAATCAGAAACACTTTATAGGTTTAAGAATTCAGTGAAAAATCAATTAATATTTCTTTATTATATCTATGTATTGTTTATGTACATTAGAATATTTATTAGTTTATTATAATTGTATTGGATTGTAATATATTAGTATTAGTATACTGAAGCTACACTACCTCCTTTATTTAAACCTTCGCTCCTCCCAAGACAGGGTTGTCTGGAAGAGATGGCTAACTAGTCATAAGACCGCCCGTTGTACTTCACTTTATATTTGGTTTTTATTTATGTGGTGTACAATAAAGTTATAAATAACTAAATAAATAATATAAGGTTGTTTTTATGATCTTCTTGACTCCATTAATGATTACCTATCTATGTTCACTTACTAAAATTCTACATGTTAGCAACACTGTTTATAAAGTAGTAGTATCGGGTAGATCATTTTATATTATTTCAAGTATACCGACGTGAAGACAATATATAACCTTCAGTGTGATAGTTTAGTCTCAGTCTCTCTGGTGTTTTCGTACAGTGAACATAGAAGTTAGTGTTATAGTGTCGTGATTAAGGTTACCCTTCTCGAGGTCCATGTAAGTTTACTTTATTATCTACTGTCGTTAGCGAGATCGAGTGGTGGAGGTGAGAGTTAATATATTATGAAAGAGCTCTTTAAACCTGCTCCTGGGTCTTGAGCCCCAGGCACCGCTCGCCTCAGTCTAAATTGCATGTGTATACGTATTGCTGTACAGTGATGGGTATCATATTTCTCTCCATGTTTATAGCATACAGCATAGAGGATTGACGTAAAATTGCTTGTTTGACAGATTTTTACTTTTGAGGATGACTGACTCGCTTTTTTTAACGAATTTGTGGATTGCTATTATTTGGGTACTTTAGAAAAGTAGATAGGCATTTTTTTTTTCATAAAAGCGCGTGGCTGTATTGTTTATAAAATAACAATTGTGAAAAGTGGTGAAGTATGTATTTATCACCATTACAATTCGAGATTAGAAAAACAAAACCAGTAAACAGAGATTTAGTTCAATCCTCCAGACGATCTTTTCTCGAGAAACAAATTGAAATTCGGTATTCTTCAGATTATATTTATTTCACCTAAGCTACAGTTAGCATTATTAATATCTACTAACCGACCCGCGCAACTTCGTTCGCGTGTTGCTCCGCTCCTATGGATCGTAGCGAGATGTTAAATAGCCTAAGTTACTCCTTGTTACATCAGCTATTTACCAGTAAAAGTCCCGTCTAAATCAGGCCACCCATTTCAGAGATAAGCCGGAGCAAACAGACAGACAAACACAAATTGTAAAAAAAATGTTTTGGTATATGTATATTGCATACATCCATATGCACTTAGTAAAAAGCATATGGAAGCTATACTGCCAGTATAACATAAAAAAATAAGCATTTTAGACGGAAACCGAACAAATAATGTCAAACACTTACTTACATGAAACCTTAATTATGCGGTCGTAGCAACCCGACACCGAATGGTTACAGGGCGAGATCACTTTGACAACTGACTAGGCTATATCGGACAGAAGAAGAAGAAAATAAAATGAACTACTCGCGACTACTGTTGATTTCTTTATAGATTCAGTTTTCAATAAAAGAAGCGTTAAGTTCTGAGTAAATTGCATCAATGTATAACGGGATCGCGGGAACGGTGTCTGTTTGTTGATTGTAATTAATATTGACGTGACACACCATATCTTCATGGTAATCTGAGAAGTAATTACGTGTTCATTAGTGTCATTGGCACGAAACATCGCGTGCCGTGGCTCATCCTAGTTGCCAAATAATTACATGCTCGTCACTCTGTGTTTATGTGAGAACGGGTTGGTGTTGACTGCTTATCTTTTTGGTAGAAAGGTTCAGTTACGAGTCTCTTAATCAAATCCAATTTAATTCTAAAGGTACAGAAAGTTACCAACAACGTTGATAAATTAGTTTTCGCAGGTAGTTTCTTTTTTATTATTGCAAGTATACCGATATGTAGACAATATACAACCTTTACTGACGAGGAACATGGAAGATAGATAAGGGAAAAACGACAAGACGATCCACCTGATGGAAAGTGGCCACCATCGCCCATGGACATCGACAAAACTAGAAAGTATCTCCTGCTTTGTCGATGTGTTGCCGCCTTGAAGATAGAGTGAGGAGAAAACTGCTGCAGTTTCAATGGACCCTGAGCAAAAACCCAGTGTGCATTATAACTGCAGCAGTAATGGGGTGGGAGAGGTAGGGTTAGATCTAGCCCACATGCGGCTCGGCCGGAACGCATCAGAGATCTGGTGGTCGCGATCCAGTCGGGGAACAGATCCCCTGGTAGGGGGTGCTGGGTTACTCGGCTCATACGAGATGCTCTCCCAGCGACAGAGAGGATGATTGCTGTACAGTAATGAATATTGTGGCCCTCTCATTCTATGAAAAGAATATGTTAAGAATTTAGTGGTTTTAGCGTACTGTACTTCATCTATTAGCGACAAAGAGCTTGAATTCTCGAAGACCATTAAAATGCTGAAGATGAAGAGAAGAAGAAAAGAGCAGCATCTTAAGGCTAAGAAGAAAGCACCATATTGAGATCTTACTTGGATAAAATTTGGAAAATTTGGTTGTTTGAATGTTACACAGTTATTCTTTGTGGTTGGCCACACTGTAGCCTCAGGGAAGAATAGACGTAAAAGATTACGCAGTAGATTAACGAGAGGGAGACTCAACATTCACTTTACGGAGGTCGGGGGTGCTAGACAGTATTTTAATTAAAGATTATGTAAATTGTTTTTATAGCCGTGTTAAGTTTTTACTGAGGTTAAAACAAGTAAACATAATTCTTAGAAAACACTATAAAATAAGTGGCATTGGCCTTGCAGACGTCATTAAGTTATATTTTTTGTATTGTGGTTTCTACGTAATTCCTATACAGCCAATTTGATGTTGATTGATGAACTCTAAATGAGTAAGCACATTGTAAAAGCTTGTTTGTTGCTTCGTAATAAAAAGCCATGTTGTAAAAAGCGTCGCGTCTCTAGGAACAATCAGAAGTAATTACGCGTTGATTAAGAGTCAGTGGTTCGAAACGTTATATTATTTACCTCCTCCTCCTTCCTCGATATCAAAATCCAACAACAGTAACATTAATGACCAAAACGAGGAACCAGCAATTGCATTTTATCTCCAATTACATAACGTTTCTTATGAAATTACTTTAACTGCCTGTGACCTTATAAAAATAAACCAATAAGGACTATTTAGCCAGTCATAGATTACCAAACTATATTCGGCAATTGTTGGCATGTTACATAGATATTAAAAAACCTCATTTTCGGGTCAAAAATTTTAAATTATGTACAAGAAAAGTCTTAAAACTGAATTCAGCCAACTTTGAAATCATAGATCGCTGATTAAAGAGCGCATGTTAAGCGAAAAAGTGTTTATTTAATGTATTGAATTGTATTCTTCCTCCCATCAGGGAGGAGTTTCGTAGTTAGAGTAATGATAGTTTTAAATCAATTGATTCCCCTTCCATTGAATTTAATGTCAAAGACAGATAATAAAATAAAAAAGTTCAGTTATTGTCATGTTTGTACGCTACAGTCAGTTATAAAATTAGATAATGTCATTTTGTTTACTAAATAACGATTGCTTGTTTAATTGTAAATTAGTTTCGTTATAGCCTATAGTGGTTATTCTAAATAACTGACCGTATGTTATCAAATATTTCGTGGTTAATAATATTTGGCTGCCAAATAACTGTTATTGATAACGTTTTATGCATTATCATTGTTTGAATAAATAAACGGTGTTTTGGTCAGTAATGTGTTAGGTATAAATCGGCAAAATTGATGGATAATTTGCATATTTAATAAATAATGAACTTTTTGCTGTAGCTTATAAATATCCTTTACATATACATGTGTTGGCGCGTAAGTTAGGCTTACATTAATCTAACCTTAGATTTAAACAGAGAATTTGGGCAGTGAAGGCGTGGTTTTCAATCGAATAAAGGAATAAAGGACGTCCTTAAGATTACACCTTGGTCACAAGTCCAAGACATCGCTTAGGTTCCTCTCGTAATTGTAAAATACCACAATGTTTAGTTATTTATCGGTTCAGTAGCTGTATCTACTATCTACGTTGCGTTTACCCAATAGACCATTCTATTTCACACCCCTTTTAATTTTTTCAATATACCTCTCTCCCTTATCATAATTTTTCTCCGAGTTATGTAAACAGTAATATAATTAATTATTAAAATATTCTAATTCATATTCCTGAAGTATCATTAAAATTTTCCTTGGCTGACGTAACATTCATAAAGAAATACTTATTCTCAATAATATAAGCTACTCGGATATATCATATAGATTTTGAGTTTTACTCTAATATTGCATTATCTAAATTTCATGGCATGGATCTCAGCGGTAATTTAAGTGCAGTTTTTCAGAAGACATCTTATGACATCTGTTAAGACTGCAAATGAGACTAATCTAAATAAATCTATTTCTATTATTAAATATTTTATTTAATAATATAATGATATAGCTCTTTAGACTGCGCTAAATACATTTATAAGAAGCTTTGTTGCCATGTCAAAGAAGGACAAACAAGCCAACATAAACATGTATTTACAAGAAGAGCGACATTAATAGTTGCGATTTATATTACTGCAGCTACCATAGTAAACAAGGAAATAACAAGAAATCTTATAAAATTAAATGTAATATTAAAATGTAATTCACGTGCCATGCGGACGCCATTCGTCACGCAGCGGTATCTACGTCACACAAAATTGAAAATAAATTATTTTTGAAACGTTGCTTTAAGTCATGATTTATAATGGATTTATCGACTTGTGTGAAATCAGATTGAAAGTAATAAAACAGTTTAGTGTATCAATAGTTTTAGCATTTAAAAATCTCACTTTGCTTGTATCAAATGATTTCAACATTCTGTAAAAGGTATATTAAAAGAAAAGTGTAGCTTAATAACTACATCTTAGCTATACTGCTCTATTGATAAGATAATACGACAGGCATTTTAAATAGCTGGGCAGTGCCTGGGTCTCGTGACTCAGCGGTAGAGATTATGTTAACGACTCCCTTCGTTCCAATAACAAGTATTAAATTTCGCTTTTTTGCACTTTATGAAATCACTTACCCGTGAGGGGACGGTTAGAATACTATTCCCCTCTGCCGCTGGGAGAGCATCTCGTAAGAGCCGAGTAACCCAGCACCCCTGGTGGTAGGGGGGATCTGTTCCCCGACTGGCTTGCGACCACCAGCATGTGAACCCGATCGCCAAGTGTCATAGACGCGTTCCGGTTGAACCGCATGTCGGCCAGACTTACCCCCTCCCTCTCCCATCCCATTAATGCTGTGGGTCTAGTGGACTCTGGGCTCTTGCCTAGGGTCCGCTGAATCCGCATTATTTTTCTTCTTCATTCCCCTTTCCCACTCTATCTTCGGGGATGCAACGCATCGACAAAACGAGAGGGTGTTTCTTGTTTTTCCGATGTCCATGGACTATGGTTGCCACTTACCATCAGGTGGACCATCTGCTCGTTTGCACCTTATCTATTATAAAAAAAAAAAATCACTCGTCAAACTAATTGTACAGAGTTTATAAATTGCCGAAATGGTAGGAGTATTTTTAAATAAATCAACAATTACTTAGCAGTTTTTTTCATATATTTTTTTGTCCTTATAGAACGAACGTGTCCCTAGGATAGTGTGCTAATGCTAAGCCTTCCTTACTGAGAATCCACGTAAGTTTATAAATTAATTTGCTTTGGTTTTAGAGCGGCAAGGACGTCAGCCATGAGCGTTAGAATCAGGAATAAAATGATATTGGTTCTAAATCGTGATAGGTTAGTAGAAAGCAGAAGAGGATCGATTATCAAGTGTCGACCGCACCCCAAAGTTCGCGTGATAAACTCCACCGCCATATATTTCATTTCGCCTGTCATTAATCTTGTCTAGGACGAACGATCGAATGTTTATTTGTGTCGATATTTCCGTACTTCCATTAAAATTTCTATTTCTATACTAATAGAGTAAAGTGTCTAATAAAATTTGGGTATTATATTTTAAATATTTTGCTATAGACTAGACGAAAAATGTATAATACCCATTACTGTACAGCAATACGTATACACATGCAATTTAGACTAAGGCGAGCAGTGCCTGGGGCTTGAGACCCAGGAGCAGGTTTAAAGAGCTCTTGCAGATTATATTAACTTTCACCTCCACCACTCGATCTCGCTAACGACAATAGATAATAAAGTAAACTTACATGGACCTCGAGAAAGGTAACCTTAATCACAACACTATAACACTAACTTTCATGTTCACTGCACGAAAACACCAGAGAGACTGAGACTAATCTATCGTACTAAAGGTTATATATTGTCTTCACGTCGGTATACATGAAATAATATAAAATGATCTACCCGCTGCTACTACTACTTTATAAACAGTGTTGCTAACAATTTGAATTATCACACTTCTGCTTGTGAGACTATAAATTGCCATCTCTTATTTTTTGTAGAATATATATGTCGGTGTAAGTTAGGTTTAGGTTAGGTTAGCTTTAGGTTAGGTTAGCCTTGTGTTAGGTTAGGTTTATGTTAGTCTAATCTTAAGCTTAAACATTGAAACTAAGCAGTGGAGGAGAGTGTTGTAATTACTTAAAGGGATCCCTTAAGACTACACCTTGGTCACAAGTCCAAGGCACTGCCTGGGTTCTGATATTCGATCACTTCATTCATTCAATTCGGCTCTCTTTCTCTTATTCGATTAATTAATTCATTCAAATAATCGTCTCTCTGTTCTGACATATAATTATTATCAAAATATATGGAATATTGAAATGATTTTCAGTATTTTACGATATCGTTCACGTCTTAAAAGTTGAAACATAAATAGAACGAAAAAGTATTTTTATTTAAAAATAATTGTACTTTAAATTTTATTTGTGTTCAATGTAGGTACATCTGATTTGAATTTTCCCTTACTCGATTTGGTGTTCGTTTTAATAAACTTTTGTAGTAAATTGATTGAAAATGTGCTTTTAATTTAACCTTCAAATAACATAAAAGAAAGTGATTAATGTTGTTTACATAAATTATATCTGCTTTGTTGTTGACCTTTTAATTTCCACGTACAATTTGAATCGAGTAATTGTTTTAGTATTCAGTTGCTATTAATCAAATGTTTTTTTTGTTTTACATAATAAGAAATAGAACGTAAATTAATACCTAAATTAGCATCAATATGGAATAACTAATCTTTTTTAAATGTGTTTATTTAATGAATACTTGATTTATAGCACTGAACATTATTTTCGATTTATTGTTATAATACTGCCCTGAACAGTGTCCTAAACTTTTCACGTCTGATTTATCTAAATCTTCACATATACCAAGTGTCATCAATTCGCGTCAAAGTATACTTATCTCAAAATAAAAGGCACGTTTTGACATTTGTCTTCATGACTTAACTAGCGATGCAACCATACCGCTCGGTACTCGATACTCATGATAAGTCGATTCGAGTTCGCATGAGTTTTTGATCGATTTGAATATGTAAAGTACATTGGATTAAAGTTCTTTTAAAAATTTAACTTAAACTTTGATATTGTAGATATGTATTTTGAAATGATACAATGTTACGAAAGGTCAATTTTGTACTTTTAGTTTCAAATGCGAGCAAGGTATCATTCACAAAACCTCCCCCAGCTTATCCGCCGTGGCAGATGTAGGTCTTTTGCCATTGGCACTTTTGAGCAAAGATGCCTTGGTATCGTCCGTCCACGACTGAGGCGCGGTATGATTCGAGTTCAGTCAAGTCTCATAATTTTCAGTAAAGATCACTACACAGCTGGCGAAATTATATAAATAAATCCAGCCAAGTGCGAGTCTGCCTTAAAAAATATCTTGGTCGATTTAGTTTTTTAACCGATTATTAAGAGTCTGTGGACAATATGAAAAAATCATTATGCACAGCAATTAGCCGAGTGGGCGGTTCCCATCTATGAAAAATGTAATTACCTTCAGAACATTTTGATCGGTAAAAAATAGAAAACTTCATGGGCGTGAACTGTCAAAACGGGCCTTTTATTTTGTGATAAGTTTAGTTTGTAATGATTATTGTCAAACAGAAAAGATGAGATTTATCGTTATCTAGGAAAGCCTTGCTCCTGGATCTCAATTCTCACTGTTAGTTTGCCTGGATAAAATATTCGCTCATATATACATATGTCGGCGCGTAAGTTGGGCTTACGTTAACCTAAGGTTAGATTTAGACAGTGAAATTAAGCAGTGAAGGCTAGTGTTGGAATTCTGTAAAAAGGCCTTGCAAACCTACATCATGGTCACAAGTCCAAGGGGCTGTAAGCAGCGCCTCTCCTTTTCGTTTTTTCCGAGTTATAATTAATACTAAAATACTATAATTGTATGTTGAAATTCCAAACGTTGTGTGTTGCAACAAAACAGCAAGTCGGCGGAAAGCCTAAAGCGGATGTTAAAGGCCATAATTAAAAGTTACCGGTTAGTTCCGAGTTCTCTCATTAAAAGTTCGCACCTAAACGTAAACAATCTTGTGGTGGTGCTGAAACACAATACCATCCGAATTTAACTTCCCTGTTTGCGAGCTAAATATGTTCATAATTAAGACCGGAGTTACGTCTCGATATGTTTTGCGTTTGTCATTCGTCAATAATAACTTTCCTGTTGTTTTATGTGTTTATGGGAACATCCTAATAAACATTATATACAATACAATTAATACTGTTTGTTTAATTAGATATTTAATTAGTAAGAAATAGATTTTTTAGTAGGTATCTAAGCTAAGTATCCTCCTTGAAATTCTCAGAGTAGGACAACTTTGCTCCAGTATCTTTTCATTCTTAAAAATAAATTTATATTTCATAATAATAGTATTTATATAATCTCATTTTTGAAGCATTTTAAAAGTACTTTTAGTTATTAAACGCCTTTTATGCTTGAGATCCTACAGGTGGTTGTAGAATTTAGGTGTTTTAATTTATCTGAATTTATATAATACATCTTAGAATGATTTTTATGTACCTTCTTGTATGATTCAGCGATTTCGTTCGAAAATCTCGGAATTGGGTCGAGAGTGAATTAAAATGAATAATTCCCTTCTATCCCACGTCATAAAATTTAAAATTGTGATAGCATTTTAAATACGAGTAGATATGTGTATGATGCTTGTAACGTTACATGAATACTGCTTGTATTTAAGGCCTGAAATAAGAAATGTACGTGATATGATAAGCTTTGAGACCAAAATCGATGTACATCAGGCTGCAATCGACGGAGAGTAATCGCTGTATGTTCCGCTAACTCCGCCTTATTCGGACTCCATAACTATTCGGGAGATTTATGCAGCGGCGACATCACACACTCTCATAAACTTTGCACGATGTCGCTCGTGATCATGACACTTTAGTGTCCAGTTTACGAAAAATATCGCTTCGAGTCGCTACTCACTTGTGGTGTTACTCTACTTGATAAATACTTTGGAAGCTTCTCGCAAATAAATCTGCGTCAACTTAGATGAGGGACGTTAAATTGTCTTCTGATGTTACATAAAGTGCGGGACTTTATTACCCGACTAGTTTACTTGCCGTATTGATACTAATTCACTAATATATAAGTTATACTGCACAATAAGTGGATGGTCGATTTGATATTAAATTATCAGTGTTAGTAAGTAAAAAAATATTTTCCGTTTGAGCTAATTTTTGTAAATCTCAATTTTTTCTGTGGGTGCTTTTAGCACTTTTCGAGCACTAATTGTTGGTTTTACATTTTTTTATATTTCAATATTTAATATGGCCTTTGAACTATACACTGCTAGCTTTCGTTTAAGCTAGCATTGTTCTTATTATCTCGTCCGCAGAAACAGAGCAGGATCTAGGAGAGGCGTTACGCGCTCCTTATGCCCCATATATAAAAGTTTAGATGTGGTGCCAATGCGGCGCATCCCATTCTTTATTTGATGATAACCGTCGGAGTGTCACGGTAGAATGCAACCGCGATCCTATGGCATTTCTGTCTTGACGGAGAATGGAAACCGCTGGGGTTTAGTGGGTAGGACGGCATTTGCCGGGAGTCCCACATAACTTCCACTTGTGGGGGTATGCGTAGATGCATTCCCCAGCGTCAACAAAAAAAAAAAATTAAATTCGCGAATGTAGCACTAAATTATGAGCAAAAAATTTTAAAAATCCGCCCATTTGACGCCGTCAATTTTTAGACGTGTGTATGAAGGGACCCAGAAACCAATTCACCTTTTCACTATGCGTTAACCCTAGCCTAAAGTATACGTGCAAAAATATTAGAAACTCTTTTATTTTTTAATAAAGATTACACTTAACTTCAATATGATGCTTATGCACTTTCATAATAAAACCAATAGAAACTACTAGCTAATCAAATATTATCAACAGTGTTGCTGGCACATATTATTCTTAGGATTACTTTTATTGACATGGGGGACGGGCGGTTGATAATTGTAAAAATTCTGCTTACGTAATACTTGAACGGCGCCAATAAAATTTGTTTTTTCAATCATAATTTAGTGTAAATATTGCTAAAGGTCATGAGGAAGGTTTGGCGTGCGTAACGCAGGATTTTTATTTTCTTAACACGCTCGTCTCAGCACTCTTTTTTCTCAACAATAGCAGTTTTTAAGGTTTTTATGTCTAGATAAGAGAATTTTGTTCTATTTCAATATTTGGTGTAATAAATAATAATAATTATATATTACAAAATTGCGGGACGACTATAATGTATAGGTTATAAGGTAACATTATAATGTCTTTTATAACGTAACGTGAAGTCTTTTGTCGAATATCCACATTGTTTCACTGGCACTTAAAATAAAATTCAATTTGTATTCGCTATTGGAATTGACAAACGTATGGAAATAACGACAAAGGTGTATGAAGCCGCGCTGTTGCCGAATTGTTACTTTTAAATAACACTCCAGTGACATGGAATGAACTGAATATAGAAAGAATGGGATCGCCTTTGTGAACAAAGAAACTGTTGATTGCTAAACCTTTTGTCGTTAAACCAAATAAACAAGCTTTAATTAATACATTGTCATTATGAACCTTAGGATCTACTCCCTATTCGGGATAGATCTATCCTAGAACTGAGATAAACGAGCAAACTCATCGGGATATTTTCCTTTTAATAATTAATTAATCGGATACCAGGAATTGACTGGAAATTTTAAAACAAAATTTTAATGTGACAAATTAATTTTAAATCGTGTAATTATTCGATTTCATAAATTGGGCGGAACGTTTTTATACATTTAAAATTAGCACTCGTAAAACCATGAAATAGGTAATTTGTAATGTGATAAGTGTTGGTAACACATTACCTCAATTTTCTATAAACTTAATATCGTCTAAAGTTGTGCAATTAGTGTAATTTAGTGTTGCTGTGCAAGGTCCTAGTTATTGGAGTTCTCGTTTATTATCTACTGTTTTATTTAGTAACGTAAAGGAGCTCTAGCCCCTTCGCCTTGGTTGTTTTATGGTAGATA
Organism: Limenitis camilla; assembly: GCA_905147385.1. Lineage (NCBI taxonomy): Eukaryota > Metazoa > Arthropoda > Insecta > Lepidoptera > Nymphalidae > Limenitis > Limenitis camilla. The sequence goes on from LR990240.1 coordinate 10,530,962, forward strand.
AGGTGCAAACGAGCATATGGTCCTTCTGATGGTAAGTGCCTACCATCGCCCATGGATATTAGCAAAACAAGAGATACCCTTTTGTTTTGTCGATGCGTTGCATCCTTGAAGGTGCTCTATCTTTGGAAGGGGGAGGAAAGAAAACAGAACCTGAGCAAGAGCCCACAGTCCACCAGACTGGCAGCATTAATAATATGGGAGAGGGAGGGGCTATGTCACTTGACGGTCGGATTTGCATGCTGGTGGTCGCAAGCCAGTCGAGGAACAGATCCCCTACCACCAAGGGGGTGCTGGGTTACTCGGCTCTTACGAGATGCTCTCTCAGCGGCACAGGGAAATAGTATTCTAATACGTCTCCTCACGGATTGCAAGTCCAATGGTCTTAGGCTTCCTGTCTAAAATGCATAATTATACGTACCTATTGCTAGTAATAGATAAAATTTCTACAATAAGTGACAAATTCGCAAGAAGCGCAGCTCCGTGTATTCTCGTGAATAAAACGTAAAATTGAAAAGTTGGTTCAATTTCAGATACAAAACAGCGAGAGGTTGGCGACTGACAAACAGAGCGTGGACCGTTTGCCCCGAGCACACATACTGTGCAAAGTAGTTTAGGATGCTTACCAAAGCTGATATCCACTATTTTTAACGAAGATTTCCTTTCTGTTGTAAAGATATAGATTCACTTTGAAAGTGTGCATCATTGTTTTTATGTAGATATCTAATCGAACAATAAAGAGAATGTTGAACTCTGATCGACTAATCTAGACAAGAAACCGAGCAGTGTCTAGTGCTTAAGGATCCTAGAGCATGTTTACTATAAATAGATGATAGTCCTAATTATCTCTACGCAAAACCTCGTTACTATGCTTATTGGACAACGCTAATAAGTTAATACTTAAATTAAATAAATAGATAAATTATGTTATGATAATTGATGTTGGAAAGGAGGTAGAACTGAAATGAGAATTATATATCAATGAAGACGTGAATGAGAAAATGAAACGTTTTATACGAAATCTCGTAACTCACAATGAAACGAAAGAACAGTTTTTTTTTTTCGTTTTATTTCGTACCTTGGTCATGGTTAGTTCATGATAGACGAGATGTTTTCTACTTCTGCTCAAATTAATGAGTCTACCGTCCCTTATCGCGTGGTTGGCGAAGGCACATTAAGTTGCACCTTATAATTTCACAAAACGCCTGTTCAAAGGTTTGGGGGTCCTTTTTAATTACATTCCGCTACCCATTTATGGTACAAAGATAAATATTAAGCTGTTTCGCGTCCAAGCGAAAGAGAATGTGTGTCGCTTTCGAAATTACGCTGCCTTTGTCTCCGTCGTAATTAAGATACGATCTGCTCTGTTCTATATTATAATAAAGGCGAGAAATTTGTTTTTATGAGGTAAAGTGTTTGTTTACTTAAGACATGATGCTTATTGATGATATCTGTGGGAACCCTTTTAGTTTTATTGCCTGGTGCTTGCGCTGTTAGTTCTCACGGTCTGGATTTTAGTATTTATTGGTATCCGTCAACACAAAATCTGACACAACAAACTATAATAATTGCGTCAAGGTTTTTTCACTACATTCAGTTTTGAATAAAATTTACTACTTAATTTTGGAAAGATCTTAGATAGTTTGTACTAATAGTTATAAATTTTTATTCTGATTGTATAATCCCTCGAATTTACTTCAGTAAATTGACCTAGAATCCTCTACCTATAGGATCTTTATGAAAGTGTCTCCCGCTCACTAAAATCTAATTATTATTAATATAATATCATACGTGACAGTTTTTAATTCTCCTTAGAGTGATACATCATATAACGTGTTCTGATTATTTATTGGTAAACATGAATGTTTAAACTGATTGCCGAGCACTGCTTGGGGTTTGCGTCCTTGACAAGATGATATCCCTGTCCACTGCTAGACTTCGCTACCCAACATAACATAGTCACCAATGAAGAAAATCTAGCATCACAAAACTTGCACTAATGCACAATGTTTATGTAAAATCATGTGTCCTTATTCTACACATAAATACAAAATTATCAACAGTGTTGCTAATTTAAATGCTATTTAAATTAATTACTGAGTACCTTAAGTAAAATTAAAATTCAACACAATATGCCTGCAATTAGTAATGTTCACGCAGTTGTAGCGAATGAAGTCAATGTTGCCGCAATGGGGATGTAATTGCTGTTAATTGTCTTCAACGTTGTACAAAAATGAAATATGTATGTCGTAAAACGGAGATGGTGTTGTAAATGCTGACATTAGACTTAATGATTTTACCAAATTTAAAGTTTTGTGGAAAATATAGATATGGTAACTGTAAGCTTGCTATTATATATTAATAAGTAAACTAAATAAATATTAGAATAATGCGTATAATGACCTGTTATTTATACTAAATTTAAATATAATAAAATATAAAGTTATGCTTGAAACGTAGTAAAGGTTTAAATGTTTGAATATTGAGGGACATTGTATTAATGATATGATGTGATCAATTTCATGATACTTATATTATTAAAATAAATATGATTGAAAATCTGTTTAAATATTAAGTATTAATAAATAATAAAAAGAATTATGATTTATAAAATGTATAAAATAACTCACTGAAATTTATATCATTGAAATGAATATTTAAGTGGAAGGGTTGACTTTTATAGTCGACCACCATTGTAGCGACAACGCTCGAGTTCGACTCGAACGTGTATTTTCTTTGTACTGTTTGAAGGTGAAAATAAAAGTGTAATTCTGAATATTTGGCTTTCTTATTGTCCAGAAATCCCTTATCCTGAAGTTAGGTTATAGTAACGATAAATAAAATATTTTTTTGCTATCTCAATAATTCTCTTACTTATTAATTAGTATGATTTTTTTTGTTTAAATCACGGGTAAAAAACATTTTTTGTTAGAATACAATTCCCCTCTGTCGCTGGGAGAGCATTTCGTAAGAGCCGAGTTACCTAGCACCCCCTTGGTGGCAGGGGATCTGTTCCCCGACTGGCTTGCGACCACCAGCATGCGAATTCGACCGTCAAGTGTCTCTGACGCGTTCCGGCCGAGCCGCATGTGAGCCAGATCTACCCTTCCCTCTCCCATCCCATTACTGCTGCGATTCCAATGAACACCTGGTTCTTGCCCGGGGTCCATTGAAACCGCAGCAGTCTTCTCTTCGCTCCTCCTCCTCACTCTATCTTCGAGGCGGCAACGCATTGACAAAACAAGAGATACCCTCTAGTTTTGTCGATGTCTATGGGCAACGGTGGCCATTTTCCATCAGGAGGACCGTCTGCTCGTTTGTCCCTTATCTATCATAAAAAAAAATCTATCAAATATTGCAATTGTTATGTGTTAATACCTACAATATTATAAACTCATGGAGGTGATCTGACGATGGAGATGGAAATTAGCCATGATGGGAACTCTGAAACAAAACGACCTAACCTCATTGAGATTCGATTCGTTTGATTCTTCTTCTTATTACTCTGTAACAAGTAGTAGATGATTAACTAGTTTGTTTAGTCTTAGAACAAGAAGATATGAACAATTTGAAGCACATGATTGTAGCCGTAAATTTAAATAAGATCTTTTGGGGTGCTAAGTAGCAACAACCACTCATACAATACACCACATACTCGCCTTTTATCTAAATTACATTATCCTAAGCTTATTTTACGCTTTGACGTGTGAAACTACAAGGCTAATCTGATTTAACACAGGCATTTGGTAATTATGAAAGTATTCTGGTTCATCGAAACCACTATTATGTGGCGGATTAAAAAATTCCACAAATAACTTTGCCTTAGCTAAGTCACGTAAATGGACGGAAGTGCTGCCTTGATTACATTTGATCACGTCTCGCCATAAACTGCTTAGAAGATTTTTTGTTCTGTAATCTTTAGAAACCATTGTGTGAGATTTTTTAGTATCTTATGTTATTTCAAAGTCAATGTGACATTGAACTGTTTGACCATTATCATCATTAGTTGCATTCATCGTGCTTCATGCTTGGTTTAGCGCTTAAAAAGATATAATAACCATTGGATTTATACAGAAAATCTTATAAATAAAACTTAAAAAAAAATCTTCGAACCAAATTATCAAGTTATAGGGGGTCCACGTATATAGGTCCAAGTGTGTATTAAAAGTTCGTAATCTAGTCAGGATATAATTTAAAAATTCTTTGATAATTTTTTTCTGCAACAGTTTAAACACTTTCTTTATTGTTAGTTTTTATTAAAATATTAATACTATAAAATGTCGATAGTAACTACAATTGGAATAATTTGATCAATATCTCGATTATCGAATATTAACTTGGCAACGCATTCCTACGACCCCACCTATCTTTATAGTGGGAATATATAATTTCTCGGAACTCGTGTGACTTCACTATTGTGTATTTAAAGATAGTTTGCCGAATATTTAAATATTTAGTGTAATTGCTATTTTACTGAAGCAGTGTTAAATATTAGAGTCAGTGGGTCGAGCGGTGAAGGAGAGCGTTTTCTGGTAGACAAGGGCCCTTTAATCCTGCACCTGGATTGAAAGTCCCAGGCACTGCTCGGCTTCCGTCTGGATTGTGTATTATTGTAGTCTTTTGAGTGTAATAGTGCAGTTGTGTTTGTGTCTGTAAATTAATGTTTATGATAAAGCAGAATATGAGGAAGGGAGTATATGTATATGCGAATAACTTGGTAAGTGGTCTGTGGATTAAATAATTTTGGGAACCTCTGATCTAAGTCATATCTGACCTTAGATGACATTGAGAACCTTATAGCGCTATTCTCATTAAACTCACCATGATTAATCCATTAGGTATTTTAAATAATAAAACTGCGCTTTTAAAAATGTAACTATTATTTTATCTTTGTTATACTGCCGCATTTTCAATGCGGATAGAAACAAAGACTTCAAGATCTAGAAAGGCAGTTATTCTGAACGTAAAAGGATCGCAATTTAATGAGGAAGAGGAAAGCTTGGCACGCGACAGGCTTCAGAGTTAAGTATGACACTAATAACTAAATCAATTTCCACTCCCGCTGGCTTTGGGACGCTGTCTAATAAATTAATCTGGCAAGATCAGCGTCATATTTATAGATGAGGAATGAGATAATTTTGAATATTCAAATTTGTGACAAATTAATTATCTTGAAAGCTTTATTAAAGGTAACTGGTACACGACTACTATGACACTATTGCTTCTTTAATTAGAGTAGAGGTATGATAGGTCTTCGTCAAATGGTTTTCGAAATATAGTTCTTTTAATTGTAAATAGATAAAAATCCCTCCTCGATTGAAACAATTATAAACTTTTATCTTATAATCGTTTGTTATTCAATTGCTATCTCTTACTCGAAGTGAGATACTTTCGATTGGGCAAAATCCGTCGTTGGCAAAAATCGTTATAAAATGGCAAGGAAACATCAGAAAAAATGATCGTTTAAAAACACCAGCAATTCTAATCACTTTTCATCTAGTGGTCTGTTCGTTTTCGTTGGTCTTTCATTTTAAAAAAAACTTCCTAAACTTCGAGCTAGTTTCTCTTTATTTTTATTAGGTGTCACTTAATATACTGTATCTTTATGTGTTATTTTGTTGAGGGTCAGCTGAACCAATAGATCTAAATCAGTAATGATCACTCAGTCTCAGATTAGTTTGACACAGATTGACTAATGGTTGACTTTGTTCCAGCTCTTAGACTATACAGTGACAGTTCGTAAGAAACGATAAGGCTGGCTAGCAATTAATGAAAAGCTGAGTTTGGGGAACTTTCCTCGAGATAATGTAGTAGCGAATTAGGCGTCGGATTGAAAAAGATACTATCTCCCCCTTTTATTATTCGTAATGTGATCGAAATTTTCGTAGCAAATCGAATTTTTGTTCCATTATTTGCTTTCTTAGATATCTTTGTGTGATAAGTCGGTGTCACTTCTAATTTTTATTTAAAAATACGTTTACAATAGTTTGTAATGATTGATGATACAGCATACATTAATTAAATACAATAAATTTACAAGACCTTTTTAAATTGCAATAACAATCGCCTTCATTTCTCGACTATTGCCGCTGATCAGTCCGAACTGAATTTATGTTACTAGCCGACCCGCGCGACTTTGTTCGCGTGTTGCACCGCTCCTATGGTTCGTAGCGAGATGTTAAATAGCCTAAGTTACTCCTTGTTACATCAGCTATCTGCTAGTGAAAGTCCCGTCAAAATCGGTCTTGCCATTTCAGAGATTAGCCGGAATAAATTTTGGTGTATGTACCGTGTATACAACAGACACAATTTTATTTATTTGTATGGATTGAGCCAATGGGTTGTATTTTAAAAAAAAACAACATCAACTTGGTACTAGTCTATAAAAAAGTTACCAATGGTGTTGCAAGCAGGTATTTTTTTTAACTTTGATTTAAAGCACAATTATAAGTAAAATATGTCTTAATAATTATGAAATAACTCAGCGTTTTCACAAAAGTTGGCATGGATAACAACTCACAACTAAACTCGTTACATTCCTAACGAGAGAGCTAAAACAACAAAAACATTAACACTGAATTAACTCTGGACTTATGGAACTTGTGAATAGTTAGTTATGTAGTAGGTATTACGCGAGCGTAAGGAAAAAACCTCCCTGCGGTCCCTTGCCACTGACAAGCGAAAGTTGGCTTGACAACTTTGCCTTTTGTCTCTGTAATTAATGTAGACCAACTATTCCTTTTATTTTTCCTTTTTAGGACTATCCGGAGACTCTTGTAATTATTATTTCTAGTTAAATGTACAAAGGGAACATTCTTTAACGTATATGTCACGATTAGCGCCTGGCATAATAGCCAAACCAAAAGTATTTAACATCGTAAACTCTTCTGTTTATTGTCGCCGTACAATGTTTGTTACCGAAATAATATGTCCTTTGGTGCAAGTATTTTTAACGCCATCTTTATTTAAAGCGGCAAGCTCCGAGTGTTCTTTCGTAATTATCTTGTTACTCTAACTTTCTACTATTGCAGAATTCGTAAGTTTGTTATTTAGTGAGACACTTATTCAAAGGATGTTGCAACTATAATTCTTATAGTTCATTTTATTAGCAGAAGTTTGTGTTTATAAAATAAAATTAATGTTTCATGAAGCAAAACCTTGAGAGGATAATAAACCTGAAACTTAAAAGTAAACACTGTATATTTTTATATATTAAAATAATTTTTACTATAATGTTGTTTTATTACAAAGTTATTTTAATGGAAACTCATTTAAATTTGCATTAAACAGATACGATCGCGGTAACATGAGTAACATCCTGCTCTACATCGCTTTATACGGGGGATCATAGTCGAATCGCTAGCGGCTATACTTGCACTATTGATATTTAAACGATAATAATATTTGCTTTATGGTTAAAGTGGCGTTCTCTAACTGGAGTTTTGTGCGATAACAAAATGCCCATAAAAACTAAGGGTAAGATTTATAAAACTGCTGTTAGACCGGCGATGATATATGGATCAGAATGCTGGACAACTCTATGAAAACATGAACAAATGTTATACACGGCAGAAATTATTAAAGGTAAAATGCTAGAGCGGGCTGGAGGAGTGACACGTCTAGACAAAGTTCGCAATGAACATATTAGAAGCTCGTTCAAAGTAGCTCCAGAAAAGCTCAAAGAAAGCTGGCTCCGTTGGTATGGGCATACATGCGAAGGGAAGACAGCTACTCAGTTAAGGTCGCGCTCAATATACCGGTTAAACCCCGAGGAAGAGGAAGAAGTGGATTAATGTGGAAAGAGACATGAAAGAGCTGAGCATTTCTAAGACAACAACCCAGGATAGATTATCCTGGCGCAAATGTACAAGGAGACCCGACCCCAAATAAACTGGGACAAGGGCAGGAGAAAGAGAATAATATGTGCTTTATAAAGCTTTTATGTCTCAAATAACAAAGAATACTATAACATTTCCAGCGTCCAGAGATAAGGTTTGATTGAAACATATACTGATTTGAATCAATGAATTGTGGAATTATTTTTATAATTTAGTTCTTACCATTTTTTCGGTGACATAGTCACCCTCTTCAATATCCAGTTATTCCAACTTTGCAAAATTATATCTTGACCTTAGATGATAAATAGACACATTGATACGAGGATATAAAGATGAAACATCGCATTTCTCCCATAAAATAATAAAGGAATCTTTCAATTACACTCGTACGTGATACGGATTCGCAAATGTAAATGATGTCTTTTAAAAATGTATTGTCGCGTTGTTTTCGCTTGGCCAGTACCGAATAGCACAAATCATTATAAACGTTGATAGAACTGATGCATCGCTTCTGCTAACGACGCTGTTCGGAAATTGCAATACTCGTATGTCACAGCGAGGCAAAGCATCCGTATTGATGTGGAATGTGCGCCGGATAACCACTCTAACTAGATCCTTTACGCCTCCTCGTGAACTCTGGAATCAGTTCTAATATGGCCCACGTAAATTCTTCACATTTAGCACTGATTAATCGTGTTAACTGTCCATTTTCTGTGAAATTTTTTAACTCTATTTGGTAAATAGTATGTTTTCTAATCTTCTTTTTGTATGTAATTATAAATAATATGTCAACTGAAGCACTCATTACTAATGTCGTGAGTAAATGCCTCACAATACTACTTTTGATGATATTTTGACCTGCAGACAAAAATTAAAATATTTTAAGCGTGAGTTCCAAACTCACACTTGACCGAATTATCTTAAGTGTGGTCAGTAGTAGAGAAAATACTCTGTATCATCATTGCATTAATAGAAAATCAACTTTACATAAACTCTCAATTCTTTATTATTCATATGGTCAATTCAAAGTCACATTGATGACTCCTGGCAATTGTTACTACTTTTGGGGATCAGTGGTTAAAACAGAGAGATTTATCAAAAGTTTTTACAAAAGGTGAACTAGATATGACTATTTTTTTTGGAAGTCATTATTACTGCGTCTTTCTGTGTTTATCGATTGACTGATCTTTAGAATTTAATTTTTTATTGATAGTCTGAATTTCGCAAAATATGTTACTACAACTAAGGTATTATTAACAAATAAATATAAAAGTCGCTTGGGTGAGACTATAATAGCCTTCAGATTATTAGACTTATCTAATTGGAATTACGTATCCGCATGGCTAGAGCAAATTCTTCATGCTTATTTAAAAGTTCATATTATTCATTATAATTAAAGCCATAACTTAGGAGTAACTTAGTTATTATCTTGTTTTTGTGGTTTTAAAATACAAACAGTTGGCACGACAAGCGTCGTGACCGCAATTATTTGAAATATTTTAAAAACATTTTATACAAGGCAAATGAGCATGAAATTGTCTTAACTTGTGTTAAGTAGACACATGTAAGTCTGTTTAAGTTGTTATTAAAAGTAATTCTATTTTAATCTACTCATAAATTAAAGATAACTTTTAATTATATTTTTTTCTATCTTTATAAACACTCATAGAAGTCAAAATAATAATTCTTTTCAAAACATTTGGATGTTTTGTTGTTTAGATGATATTTATTTTTCAATCACACAAAAATAGAAAGAACGGATTAAAATATAGGCTACTGTTATCCCGGAAAAAATCGTAATTCCAGCAGAATAATAGTAATCTTAAATAGTATTAATATAAAATAGTACTAATATAAAATAAAGTCGGGTTTGTACACGTATAAATGGAAAAGGCGATTTTCATGGTTTTTGATTTGTTGTATTTGTCTTCGACCCGAATAGCAGAATAAATATTATAAACTATTAGAAAACTGACGAAAAAATAAAATAAAACATAAACATTTTCCCATACAAAATGTTAATGGGTTTCGTAACTGTCAATCATTTAATGTTTATCCAGTCGGTATGGTAAACTCTCCCCTTATGTATGTTAGATTTTAAAAATATAGAATAATGTGAGTAATGAAAAAGGATTGACATATATATTGGTTATCAATAGTTCATTGACTGTTAGGCGCTACAACAGTCCGCCCGGTCAGCTATTAAATAATAGATTCTTGATTATAAAACATATACATAGTTAACAATGTATGAAGAACCTATTCAAGTGTATATACCGTATCATTCATTCAGCAGATCGAATGACCCGGCCTAGCGCATTGTAGTGAACTATATACGGAGGTATTAACGTATTCAGTTTCGCCATGCATAAGATCACCATCCAATGCTATTCAACCAGCCGAGTAATGATTCAATCTCATCTTACTATTTAATCTATAAGATCAATGTGTCGAGAAACTATTGCTTATAATCTATTCTTTGATATGAACTGTTTTGCAGACGAGACATTATATTTAAACTCTAATCAATACAATATATAAATCATGGTCAGCATTTCTATTAACTTTTAAAATATAAAAGAGTAGTTTTAGTGACATAATTACAATAGTTGGGCATATGGTATCTCAAAGTTTTTTATAGAAACTGGTAATATGTTCTTTAATATTGTTGTTATTTAGTTTTAGTTATTATAAAATCTACTTAAATGGTAACCATATATTTATTTATAATGAATTCGACTTGTTTCTCGTTTCGCTGTGATATAAATAGATAATTATTTATTTCCATTATTTTTTGTCCGAAGTCCATGGATAAAGTGGGGTTTAAATTTATTAAAATCGTTTCTTAGTGAACCATTGCTTTATAATAAAGTAATAATAATGAAGTAATTAGTAAAAATATGGATTCATCTATGATTCATCTATGGATGGTATTATTTACAAAGGAAGCACTATCGATATATATATAAATACTTGATTTATATTAAGTAAAAGTAAATAAAACAGGAACCTGTATGTTTGTTTTAATTATAAAAGCTCGTTACGACGTTTCAGTCATTTTATCAGAGCGCACTAACGTAGCGTGAATTATTCCAACTCCCATCGCCACTTAAACGATGGACGCTGTTTGCCTTCAATTTTACTGCTTATTTGCCCAGCTTATGACTAATATTAGGTATAACTTCGTGAATACCGACCGAAATTTTCAGTACCGAATTCATTAAACTCCAACATGATTTTCACACAGACATGAACTGTATAACTGGAACCGCAATTAAAAGTTTGCTAGGAGAATATATACCAACATTTTGATTTAAATTTGCGGCTTCGCCCGACACCCTCTACACTTCTCTTTTTACGCGAAAAGCACAATTTCAGTGTCGAACCCCGCTGTCCGTATCACCGTAACATTTTCGTAGATAGTTATCTACGATACGCACAAATAAGAAATCTAAACCAAAGCGATCTAAGCGTTATGGGAGCTTCGGAATGTACGGTTAATACTTTATTTCCCTCTTAGTTTTCGTTGGTTTATCAGCTAATTAGTGTAATGGACTCGTTTCAGCATTTCCCAATATGGAAACAATGATTTTTAGAATTATTCTTTGTTTGCGAACGTTCTGGGAAGCCAGTTTTGCCAATAACATTGAATTACAACCTTTCTGTTTGAACACAAAGAGAATGGTAATTATTCTTATTGCTATGCATAAAGAAATCAGTTTTTTTTGAGAAGCCATCCAACTAATTAAAGCGACGCTGGTTTGAATAGATGAATCCATAAAAAAACCTTTTCATGCTGCTTTAGTTTCATTTACATGAGTTGTTTTTATGAAAGCGTAAATGTTGACAATAATGCGGTCTATAGCTACAATTGTTTATTTTAATGGCGAACAGTTCTCTATACTAATAACTTTAAAGGTAATGTGTTCTTATATTTTCTTACTTGCTTTTCGTAATTGTCTAAGATCGAATTGGATATTTTTATAAATCTTAGGGCATAAATTCTTTTATGGACCGATTTAAATGATTGAATTTCATTGATAACATACCTTGGCCTTCAAATACACACGGAATTCCCCAAAGCGAAAAGCAAAAATAGTAGAGTGATAGTGTTGGTAGAGTAGACAATTCAATTGAAGTTGTATTTTTTGTCAAAAAATGTGTTTAAAATTATGAAAGCCGGCAGAGTTAGACAAATCTGTATTTTTTTATGATAGATAAGGGACAAACGAGCATACGGTCCATCTGATGGAAAGTGGCCCCCGTCGCCCATGGACATCGACAAAATTAGAGGGTATCTCTTGTTTTGTCGATGCGTTGCCGCCACAAAGATAGAGTGAGGAGGGGGAGCGAAGAGAAAACCACTGCGGTTTCGATGGACCTCGGGCAAGAACCCGGTGTTCATTGGAATCGCAGCAGTAATGGGATGGGAGAGGAAGGGGTAGATCTGGCCCACATGCGGCCGGAACGCGTTAGAGACACTTGGCGGTCGGATTCGCATGCTGGTGGTAAGCAAGCCAGTCGGGGAACAGATCTCCTACCACCGAGGGGTGATGGGTTACTCGGCTCTTACGAAATGCTCTCTCAGCGGCAGAGGGGAATTGTATTCTAACCCGTCCCCTCACGGGTTAAAATATATTAATTATTCCACATACGAGTATAATATAATGTAATATAGCAAATGCATAGTATCACTGAAATTCTCAAAAGCTTCCAAAGTAATAATTGTGAACATCTTTAAGCGCAGTTTGCATTTTCCGTTTGCGATACTGTTATCATCCTATCCACAGAGTTGGCAGTGGAGGTGACATGTATTGATGGCACATATATTGATTCTCAAATATTTTATATTTTTCTATAACTAACCCCCGACGCTACAACAACAGGGTGTTATATGTTAAACGTGTGTACCTGTATGTCTGTGTGTAGCATCGTAGTGTCCATGATTGAGATTAATTATTAATTTTTGCCGTAAGTTTGATGTCGTGAGACAGTCCATGAACTGTAAAGCAGAAGAGATCTTTATTCTAATTCCTATTTTACCCACGGACTAATTTGGTTCCATTTATAGCTAATATCTACTTAACAGTTGTAAGTAGTACAATTTTAGGGTAAAACATTTGATACCATTTCTCTACACTGTATTCTGTTACCCGCCGGACAGCTCCCCATTATGGAGCGGCAAGTTGCGGTTATTTTTAATTAATACCGGCTGGAAGTTACGAGCTCTCATTAGCTCTGTGTACCAACTTTCGGCTGTGAAATGATATAAATGTTTTAGCTTATTTAGTTCTCCTACATTTTGGTATGTTTAAATTTTACAAAATTGTATCTATGTTTGTTTAAACTTTATGTATTGAATTATATTTATGGTCAAAAGCTTTTAACTGTGACACATAAATTCAAAAAATATTGTGTCATTATTTTTACGTCCTCTAGTCGAACCGCGTGACTTCGATTACGTAGCAGTATAATATATGAATTAGGTATATATGTATAACTTTTTCAGCTTCAATTCAAATCGGTTGAGCCGTTTTAACGATACATGTATAGATAATAAAAAATAATTTTTCGAATGTTCATACATAGAAAATTTGTAAGAAACGTTCTCTGTCTGTCTGACCGTATGTTTGTATGCGCATAATGCAAAAACTGTCCGAAATTGGATACGTTTGTCACACTAACTTAAAAAGGTGTGTGTGCGATTCACACACGATAGAAGTGAAACATCAGTAAATCGACAAAAGAATGAGATGAATATATATAATAATATAAAATAGTATGTATATTTCTGTATCATTCTTACCTACACATTTTTGTATTTGTGTCTCTTACCTGTCGTTTTGTATATTTCTGTCTCATTCTTTCCTACACATTTTTGTATTTGTGTCTCTTACCTGTCGTTTTTTCCGTTGCATCCAGTTTAAAATCACAACGATTCTAAAGAAGTTTCACTTCAAAATATAGAGTTTGTTTTTTTTTTAAATAAGATGTCAGGAACAGTTATTGTCATTAAAATATCTTTTAGCTCAGCGAAGCTAGGTCAGGATTTGTTAATAAGATAGAAAGTATCTTTATGACATATCAGGAACTAAATAACTTATAAATAATATCTAATTCCGGATTTTAAACATTAAACAAACTAACAAAATGCTAGAATGTACTAAGTGGCCAAATATGAAAGCGTTCAGTTGCTAAATAGTTGTTGAGAGTTCGAAGCTGTTATCTCAGCTAGTATTTAGCAAGTACAAACTTCTAATCAGCCTCTTTCGTAATGACCTGTTTGTTTAGTTTTAGACCACGAAAGCTAAGCTTTAATATTAGTTAATTTAAATTTGGGCTAACGTTTAGCGTTGGTCGTGATTATGTTTATAACTACATTGTACTATACTGACTATCCATGTTACTTCTTACGTTAAACATTGATATACAATATACACAGTATATTGTTATCTAATTTTGAGTGATACAAATGATGACACGATATTAATTAATCAAAATCCCATTTAATAATTGAAAACCATATATAAACAACAGATTAGAGTCTGAAGCTAGATGATTTGCATAACAGACTAGCTGACACGACAGACGTTGTCCTGTCTTAACTATAAATATTTTTCAAGTAACTGACAGTTATGTCAAACGCTATAGCTTTAGATAAGATTATATGGTGTTAAGTTTTCTTAAATTTTCTAATTTTTCGCTCAATTTTTAAATTTTTTCTTACATAAAATCCTGACAATAATAAATACAACAAAAAAAGAATTAGTGAAATCGGTCCAGCCGTTCACGCGTGATGCCGTGACCAAGTGAAATAGGGATTCTTTTTTATATATAATATATAATAAATAGACTAGCTGACACGACAGACGTTGTCTTTTCTCAACTATGAATATTGGTCAAATGACTGACAGTTACGAGTAGAGGTCCAATTTTATTATTTAACTGTACTAAATACTTTTCAATGGAATATTAATTTTATTACTCTTACATGCCTTCAGACAGACGATCTATCTTTTTGGTGTTAAAATGTAGTAAAAGAAGGAAATATTTCACATAACCATTACATTACATATTATTTTTAAAATTAAATTAAATGATCGCATTTACAAGCACAATAAAAACTCAAATATAAATCCGCAATGAACCAGACAGAGGCGGAAGACCACAAACCGCATGTCAAATAAAACCCGAACTGGTCGCAACTGTTGAGCACAGCATGCATGTATACTGTACTCGTATTGTAGACTGTACTGACATTGAAGTAGACGTGACGGCTTTATTTCAATACGAGCTTGAGCGCGTTACAAGTCGAAAGTTTCGAGTAGTGTTCAATATAGCGCAGGAACTAATGTTGCAGTCCAACTTGTAACCAAGTAGTTGTCTGGGAACATTATTACAACGCACCGAATATCGAAACTTTAGTCGGATTGCGACATTTGCTGAATATTGCATGGAGGTCACTGTATGATTGTGTAACTTTATATTTTGGTAAAGACTGTGTCTAAACCAGAAGTCCCCAAACTTTTATGGCTTGTCGTTTAGCAAATTCTCATTTAAACGTATTTACTCATTACAAACTGTAGCCAAGTAGAAAATAACAAGTCTGATTATTTCGATCTGCCGGAATGTCGTCGTTCACGTCTGGGGATCGATATGGACCACTTTTCGGTCTAAATTGTCAAACTTAAACTCAACCTCAAAATATTTTATTTCAATTAGAGTTTTTTACAAAAGTAGTTTTGATACGTCAAAAATTGGTCAGTCAGTAATTTTGTCTGAAGCTTCCACCAGCTCGGAATGCAGTTATCTGTTGAGAAGAGGCGGCCAGAAACTCAACAGTCGCTCTTTTCAAAATGCCATGTTTACATAATCTATAATATAAAGATATATTTCCCTTTTTCCCTTGGTCACAGCATCACGCGTGAACGATTGGACCGATATCGATTCATTCATAAACTTATTCGCTCACTCTCTCATTTATCAACTCTCCCGTCAACTTGTATCTGTCAAATACATTATAATGTATTTTTATTGAATGAACCGATTACCGTGAAACAAAAATAACGATACACAATTTGGCGTGTAATAGAGTGGTTAAAAAGGAAAATGAAATTAACATGATAGCTCTCTTCCATTCTTACTAAAACTTAAATATGTTTATAAAATTGTTCTATTGTATGATAAACCTGTAAAAAGCGTAATCTACCCGCCGGGAGCCATCGAGAAGTCCCGTTCCGTTCCACCCGCATCGGGCTTAATTGAAATAATACATGCTCGTACTTTGTCTGAGATTACGACTTAAACCCGAGACAGAGGACTTGATGACATTTGATTCGCGTTTACTTTTCGCTTCTGTGTAAATGAAAAATATATTTTTAAACGAAATTTTACCCTTACAAATTGTACGATTATATTTTTCTTCAGGTAAGTTTTTTTTGTTTTAAATATGTGAGAGCTATATTGCGTAGTATCATTTAAAAGACTAAATATAATACGCACCCTAAATGGAAGTTGAATAGTGCCTGGCGCTTGAAACCAAAGAACAAGTTGAGAATTCATAATAAATATATGAAACATTCTTCGTTCTTCGTCTTCATTTACCTTTGGTTTCTTGAAATTATGCCCTTCATTTCAAGAAATCAAAGGTCAAATTGTCGCGGGTGTACTTATCATTAGGGAGTTAGTATACTGACGATTTACCCGTGAGAGGACGGGTTAGAATACTATTCCCCTCTGCCGCTGGGAGAGCATCTCGTAAGAGGCGAGTAACCCAGCACCCCCTTGGTGGTAGGGGATCTGTTCCCCGACTGGCTTGCGACCACCAGCATGCGAATCCGACCGCCAAGTGTCTCAGACGCGTTCCAGCCGAGCCGCATGTGGGCCAGATCTACCCCTCCCTCTCCCATCCCATTACTGCTGCTGTTTCAATGAACACCGGGTTCTTACTCGGGGACCATTGAAACCGCAGCAGTCTCCTTTCGCTCCCTCTCCTCACTCCATCTTCGAGGCGACAACGCATCGACAAAACAAGAGATACTCTCTAGTTTTGTCGATGTCCATGGGCGACGGGTGGCCACTTTCCATCAGGTGGACCGTCTGCTCGTTTGTCCCCTATCTGTCTACTAAAAAAAAAAAAGACGATACTGACGAGTTGGTAGAAAAAAAAATCTATATAAAATGTTAGCATAATGCAGACCTCAATCTTATATATTGTTAAACGATACTTATTATCTTTAGTCTAGACAAAATGCTAAACATACTCGTCACAAATTATTTATTCCTATTCCTTTGAAAACTTTATACACTTTTAGCTGAGTAGAGAGCTCGGGAACAAGATGAAAGGGGATAATGTTAATAACTTTTATATCGGATATGTCGTACTAAGAAAGTTCTTAAGAGACCTTCTTCGAAGACGTGACAACGAACTTTGAAAATACAAGAGATATTGTGGCATATATTTTTTATTAAAAAGTCCTTACTATAACATTATAAATGTAAGTAACTCTCTGTTTGTCTGTCGCTCTTTCACGGCAAAACTACTGAACCGATTTAAATGAAATTTTGTATACAGATAGTGTAAAGCCTAAGAAAGGACATAGGCTACTTTTTAATGCGAAAAAAGGTATTTAAGGGGATGAAAAGTTGTATGGGAGTATGGTCATTTTTAGAGCCTTGAAAATAAATATGACATTTAAAGTTTCTTAATATTTTACCCTCAAAGATGTAAAATAACTATAGGGAAATACACTATTCCACGCGGGCGAAGTCTCGGGCATAACTAGTTAAATATAAAAGAATAATTTTATATGATGACATTGATAAGATGATTTCTTTAAAAATTATTAAGTTTTGTTTATTTAAAACAGTTTCACTAAATGATAACTCGTACTTGTATCGCAAATATGAAGTTTCTTTTATTGAGTCATCTGGTTCGAGAGTATAAGGGGAGCTATAAATTTGTTTCGCTTATTGTCGTTACGTATCAACGTTTACTACGTATTCATTTTACGACATGTTCATACATATTAACCAAACTTTCATTTACTTTAGTTTTTAGTCGTTGTTGTCCCCATTGACATTTACAATGTTCTCACAATAATTTGTATCCTCGTCCAATCTAATCTTGTTGCCTGTTATTCAGCTAATGGAACCTATTTGCATGAATTGGACTGTGCAATCCATACTTAGAAATGAGCATAATATCATCCAGTAGATACATCATTTGGACATATGAAATGATTTGCCCCAAGCGAGTGTTCTGGGCAATGACCGAGCCACGCCTGATCGGTAATGTTATGTGAGCTAGCCTTTATTGACTTGGATAGTGTGTGGGGAGCCATAAATTCGTTACGTTTATCGTCGCATGCTACATTTGCGATGTGTTTATTTTTACGAAGGAAATACCACATTAGTGTCTTATTTTATGATTGCTAACCAAAAAAGATGAAATAAAAATTACTAGTCTGTTTTCCTGTTTATTTATATTTGCCTTATCACGGAAGTTTGTTGCTTTATAAACCTTCGACTGTTATCTTACTATTACACAAAAACGGCTGAAAGGGTTTCAATGAAATTTGGCACACATAAATTTTATACTCTGGATTAAAACATAAGACATATGTTATCCCGGAAAAATTAATAGCTCCTGCAGGATAATAATAAAATGTCATTCAACGACCGTATATTTTTATCTAGAAATATATTGACAAATATACATATTTTGTAAAATTTAAATACACATAGAAAAGTAGCATACATGCGAAGCAGGGGGAGGATCGACTAGCTCAACATAATCTGTTGTAATTAAATTATTATTTAATGTACTAATCATTATAACTTTAACAGTGCATTATACTCTACATTGTTCAAATAGAATTGGTCCGTGTTTTTTTAATCTAAAATTTTATTCGTTTTAGCACGAAAATTGGAATTTGCATTATTTAAAAGACGTTTATGTACGTTATTTTAAATTCAGTATTGGTCGTTGAATAATCTACGAACGGGCGCCGCTAAACTAGTGGGACCATAAAACCCGAATTGAATGGTGCAAAGTTAACCAATCTCTTACATTTATATAGGTTGCGTTGATGTTCACTTGAAAAAATTTATTTATTCTCTTCTTTATTTGATAGACGCTTCATTTGCAACTATTGTTTTAATGTTATAAATCAGGTTCAGGTTTCTATTAATCCCAACAAACTCGACAATTTAGAAGATCAATTCCGATAGTATTGCGTATGTATGACGAGTAGCACAGAAGTAAAGTTATACAGTTAGCAACACCGTTTATAATTTTGTATTTTGCGCATAGTTCCCTTTATTTTATTTTAGTTAGGTATACTCACGTAACAATGTATATCAAGATAATATACATATAACCTCTGTTCCGATAGATTTGTGCCAGTTGTCAAACGACACTTGTCTGGTGACCATATTGGTAGTGTAATGTCATCTACCTGTGTAGTGTCTGAAGTATATAATATAATTATTGTCTTTTACGTGTTACTGTGCAGTAAAACTCTCATATAGATGCTTATCACGAATCACATAAGTCTTGATTGAATGTTAGGTTATTTTAATTTTGGTTAATGCGATCGAGTAATGTATATTAATGTTCACGCGTAGGATAAAACCTACCTGTACTTGGGTTTCAAGTTCATATCACTATTTTACTCTCTTTCCTATCTAAAATACATGTTAATTGTTTTTAAGCATTACTGTCGTGTAGCTCGTATATAATTAATATAAGTTTTTAGGTAAGATTATCCCGTTATGATCGAAGCTAACGCATGTAGCCTATAACGCATAAAGCCTTTGTCCCGGTATATTAAATTCGCAATCAAGCGAAATGTGGTCCGGACATGTATGGTGATTTACGGCTCTTAACGGCTAGGTAAATATTTGGCGAATGCGCTGCTCGCTCGGACCGCAGGCGGCGGGTGGCAGCCGTCACGTCACGTCACGGAAACGTCCGCGTCACGTCAGATACACGCGAGGCTTGTGTTACGTTGTTGCTGAAGTTTTTTGTATGATGGGTCGATCCTTTTTTCAGCGTGAAGGCATTTTAACGTTCAGATATACAACCGATATATGAAAGCATGTGAAGTATATATTTTTAATAAGACTTGCAACATATATAAAAATAATTTTAAAATGATTGTTAGTTTTTTTTTAAAATAGTTTTATGACCCCTCACAACAAGTTTTCTTAAATATCTTTTACTATCTGCGCCCCGAGGTTTCACCCGCTATATTTTGGATAATTCACACTATATTATTATAAATTATAGCTTATGTGTTATTCTGATGTGTAAGCTATATTATTGTAAAGTTTCATCAATATCCATTCAGTAGTTTTGTCGTGAAAGACTAACAAAAATCCATACATCTTACAAACTTAAATTTTTCATAATATGGATAGATACTAAATTGGTTACTAGCTAGGTTCAAGCTGGTAATTTAATTTAGGGAAATCCAAAAAAGAGAAGCTTCAGTTAAGTTGGAAATTTTCCAAAGCCCTATCTAAAGCCGTAGATCACAACCCTATAGGGAAGCCATAAATTTTCCCACCAGCCCCCATTTTAAGCGAAATTAAATTATGCCAACTTGGATTTTATATCTATTAGGAAACGTACGCTCCCTTGGGCTAAGATTTAGAAGCCGACTTTCTCATTTCCTCAGGGTGACGTCACATGTTAGGTTCGCGTAAAACTGGCTCCCAAGCGACAAAGGGCTGTTTGAGGGTTTGTTTGGAAAGGCTCTATCGATCTTTCACCTGACACCGTTAAAGTGTTTATTGCGCAGTAAACTTTCGTAAACAGGCCTGGCTATCTGATTTAAAGCGATCGCTTTTACTGATACTTTACTTTAACTCGATATGTAATGTATACTGAAACACCTTTTCGATTTTATAGGAAAAACGAGAACACCGTAAATCATTTTGTCAGTCAGTCAGCTGAATTGAAAAATTAAACTATTATAATCTTTATTCAGTGTTGTAATTGGATATTCATTCTAGTATATGCAATAATGTTGTATCTCATCGATGTTACATAGAAGATTTTTTTAAGAAAATTTTGAGGGGTTTATTTTTGTTTTGAATAAAAAAACTACTGCACAAAATAAGATGAAATTTTGAACAATATCGCTACAGATCAAACTCAAAATCTAAGCTTTTTTTTCATTTAAATAGGATGTTAAAAAATATTGACATAGAATGACACAGAAATGATACCCATTACTGTACAAAAATACGTATACACATGCAATTTAGATGGAGCCGAGTAGTGCCTGGTGGCTTGAGACCAAGGAGCAGGTTTAAAGAGTGATTTCATAACATATTAACTTTTACATCCACCACTCGACCTCGCCAACTACAATAGATAATAAAGTATAGTTACGTGGACCTCATGTACGCACTGAAACACCAGACAGAGTGACTCTAAACTATCGCACTAAAGGTTATATATTGTCTACACGTCGGTATACATGAAATAATATATAAGGAACTACCCACAACACGAATTTATAAACGGTGTTACTAACAATATTACTTAAACATGACAGCTGATCGATTATTTTCAATTTTTTTTTGTCTATTTAACCGTCGGAATTTAGTTATTTCATTCAATTATAAAATACAAGTTGCAATTACTATAATGTAGGATATAATATTCAATATAAAATTACACCGAAATAAAATGTTTAATTAACAAAGAGGTGCAGCAACTGAATTTATTGTTATAATTAAAATTAAATATTAAGGTCAGTGCTTTATGGCTCGCTGGGTACGTTAGGCCAGGCCATTTACACAACAATTATAAAATTAAAAATATGTAATAATGTATTTTTTTTATTGCAGGTATGTCACGGTGCAATGATTATGGCTAGGACGAAAACAGGAAAGTACACTACGCGGTTACTTCTAAGTTCCTGTTTTTCTAGATCTTTCAGTGACTAAGTACCTATATAAAAATCCTGTCTCGCTCATCTTCGTCTCATGTTTGTGCCCTATGAATTCCGAAATTGCTTTTTTTTTTATGATAGACACGGGCCAAATGAGCAGATGGTCCACCTGATGGAAAGTGGCCACCGTCGCTCATGGACATCGACAAAGCTAGAGGATACCCTGGGACAATAATAATATGCATTTAAAACCGAAACCGAGTAATAGAGAAGCAGCATAACGTCACCACACCACAGGACAGCCAAAAAGCTCATCAGGCGAGCTTCGTTTGACAACTGGCTCAAGTATATCGAAACAGAGGCCATATACAGTCTTGGAGCAAAATAAAAAATACTACCCGCAAATATAAAGTTATCAACGGTGTTGCTAACTATTGACTTGGATAGGACAAAAGGTTGTAATTATTTGTTAGGTCGATAAATTTTAAAAAAACTGAGTATGTTAGTTTATTAACACAACACTTAACAACGTTTTAATTCTGAACATTCGTAACATTTTTACTAAATTTTCAATAGAAATATGTTTGACAACGTGTCAAAGTGCAAAGGAATTAAAAAAAAAAGCCTGGGCGTCTAATTGTCCTAATTTTGACAAGATAATAGTACCCAAATCAAAATAAAAACAATATTCTTATATTTTCCACCTTGTTTCCACTAAATCGGAAAATTCACAAAAATAATTTATATTTCGTTGGCTGGCTATTCGTCAAGTTTCATCCACAAAACCGTAGCATATTCCATCTTGCACATTTTGATTTATGACAAATCCGATTTCGACTCACATAGCATGAAATCGCATTTGGAGCTAAAACGTTAAGACGCATGTTATGTTGACCCCTAGAATCTCCGCCGACGAAGTTGAAATAGCGAGAACACATGGATTACGGAACCGGAAATACTCGTAGCTTTGCTCACATTTTGTTTTTGAACATTAAAAGTTTAATTGTTGATCTTTTAACCTTTTCAACATTTAGAACGGTTTAATTTCTATTTTTGGAGTGGCATACAATTTTAACTTTAAATTTCCATTCCAATTATCATGACAAGAACCCAAGTAATGCTTGGGGTATTTATATTTAATGACTAATTTTTGTAATTAATAATCAAAGCAGCGATCGACCCTCGTCGCTCACTCTTCACAATTTGTAATGACATTTATCAGGCTTAACTTTGCTCACGAATGAGGTATTGATGTAATTGAAATATTTGGTGATTTCTATACAAATATTAAATAATAGTTGACCCGTCCCGGCTTCGCCCGGGTGCAATTTACATTTAAAATTACCACGTGTACTTAGGTTTAATTTCACATTTAAATCGCTATATCACTTTATTTACATTTTAATTTATATATGACTATTTTCCAATAACATAACGGCGACATAACTCGACATGCACATCACCCCACGTCGATAGATGGCATACGAGCACAATCATTTGTTTACTAAGTATTCTTAAGTATGTTTTTTCGCGATTAAACATATGTCCTTAGCTCTACTTTATCTCTCATCATATTTCATCAAAATCGGTTCCGTGATTTAAGCCTGACTGTGTAAAAGACAGACAGACGCCATCTATTCGTCAATAGATGTCGTAAGTTGTAGATTAAATCGCACTTTACGCATAGTGTTACTTTTAAAATTATAACATTAATTAGGACCAGTTTTTAAAATTTAATTAATACAACAAAATAATATTATAAACAAGTCATATGTACGTAAGAAGTATAAAGATAAATACATATAGGGCGCTGCCGCTAGCGTTGTGAATTTTAATGAATTTAAGCGCAGCACGAGCGCGACCTCAACCTCTAATCCAAGGCGCTTGCCTCGGTTTGTAGTCTTACATTATTTTAGTCTCCGCTATTTGTAAAATAGCGAAAATGTGTACTATTTTTCATAATGTCCGTCTTTTTAAACCTATGTGGTGTTATAAGTTTAACATTTGATCTGTGTGTCTGTGGTGTCGTAGCGCCTAAGATGGTGGACGATTTTGATGCGGTTTTATTTGTCTGAAAGTTGATTTATTTGTGGTGGTCCTTACTTATTACTTATAAAGATCTGGTCAGCGGTTTGAAGATTATCAGCTCATTTCTAACTTGATTAAACTACGTGACTGTTTATATCTTAAAAAATTCGTACGACTTACGATTTTCGAGTCCGCCCTTGATCAATGAAGAGCTAAAAAAATTTTAAATGACACTATTTAAATGAAACAACGCCTTTATTTTAAATTAGGCCTGCAGGAACTCAGCTATGACAACCATATCTAATTACGTGCAGTAATTTATGTGTAATGCGCGTACAAACACACGGCAGATAGATAATGATTGTTTTGGCTTCTGTTGGTTATAAAGTTTCCTGGCGTTATGTTTTCTTTAATATCATCTATATATGTATATTCGATAAGTTATATTTTTGAAAGACGCCCGCAAATTACCGACTTAAAACAAACTAACCCCAGTTCCATCCTTGGAGAGGATTCGGTGAGTACCTACACCGTTTTAAATGTAAGAGTGACTGTACCTGCGATTGTGACGATATGACAGAGAAATGCTTCATGCACTGACAAAGTGCCCAAAATTCGAGAGAAGAAGGTTTGAAACAGAGATGGATATAGAAGCAAATATTGAAGAAGAAATATTAAGCGAATTAATGAAACAGGACGAAACTATCGATAAAATCATAAAATAATGGACGGAAATAACGGATAGAATAATAAAAAGGAACAGGACTAGAATTATATAGAAGGGTATATTTTACGTATTAATGATAATACAGATATAATTATACATAGGCAGGCAAATATGGAAGAAGTGTGAAAGGAAACCAATGAAAACAAGGAGAAAGGATGAGACCAAAGAGAAGTGAAAACGAAATAAGCAAAACCAAATATTAGAAAGCAAAAAACACAAAATAGATATACAGAAGTCTCCGTCACATTCGGCGAACCTGTATTATTTAATAAAAAAGCTACATTTTTATGATTTACTAGCGGCCCATCCCGGCTTCGCGCGGGTGAAATATTATTTTTAAAAATATATTGGCCGTCCCGCATTTCGGTGCCCACTCTCTTGCCGCTTTACTCGCTGCGCTGCGTCGCTATACTGGCCCGTCGCGTCGTCGTGTATTTTTTGTTTATATTGATATTTTTAATTTCGTAATATCTTTTGAATGGAAAGTCCGATTTTAATAATTCAAAAAGTAATTTATAGGTATTGAAATAGTCTTGAATACGAAATAATTTATTTGGATAAGGATTAATACAAAGTTATAGAAAACATGGTCTGATTTTGATAGACATTTTTATCAACTTTTAAAATGTAAAAAAGTAGTTATAGTGACGTAACTATAATAGTTGGACATATGGTCTCGCGGACTTTTTTGTAGATATTGATACGTTCTATAATATTGTAGAACATTTTTTTGTTCTATCATCAATAGTTTTTGCAGCGCATGCGATGAAAGATATTTTATAGCAAATTTTTTGGCACCTTGGGTTGGTTTTCGTGAGATTTCCTAAGGATCTCTAATTTTTTCTTGTAATAAATATAGCCTATGTTACTCAGGGATAATGTAGCTTTCTAATGGTGAAAGAATTTTTGAAATCGGTCCAGTAGTTTTTATGTTTATTCGTTACATACAAAAATACAAAAATACAAATCTTACTTCTTTATAATATTAGTATAGAATACTATAGTATTGTCGGAATGGAAATCTTTAAAAAGATTTAATTATTTGTATGTTTGTTTGTTCTTCTTTCACCGATAGAAAGCTACATCCTTTCCGGGTAACATAGGCTATGTGGTGTTGCCATAAATATTATAATTAAAAAGATATGGCCATTTAAATGCCATAACGTGGTCATTTTGTAAATAGAAGGGTTTCTCAGGAACTACTAATCCGATTATAATTTTTTTTTTCACCGATAGAAAACTACACTTTTCGTGAGTGACAAAGGTGATTTAGTGTTGCCATATACATTTTGTAATTAATAGAATATGGCCATTTTGTTGTTACTAATCCGATTTTAAAAATGCTTTCGCTGATAAAGATCTACACTTTTCGTGAGTGACAAAGGTGATTTAGTGTTGCCATATACATTATGTAATTGAAAATAAAATTATAAAGATATGTATATTTATATAATAGCTAAAATATACAACAGCTTTTTCCGCATTTTGCTAAGAATGGAATAGAAATCTGTAAGCTACAGTGAGAAAAAATTAAATCTAAAATTCAAATGGCTAGCAGAACAATGTTATATATAATTTGAAAAGCAAATTGTTATTATTATTTTCTATCTACTCCTGCTCTGTTAATAGTTGTAGCCTGCATAACAGTTTAGTATGTGTGAATTTTGTTAGTCTCGTAATATCTGGGAAAATTATTTCAAATTCAGTAACCCAAGTGAATTGTTAAAAAATCAAAATACCCTTTCGTTCGAATGGTATTCACAACACTTAAATATAGTACATTTTTTGACTATGGGTCTTTACTTTTCCTCGATTTAGCAAGTGTTGATAAGTTTCCCATTCTTGAGTTGTTGATTTTTATATAAAATACTGCGATTTCAAAATCCTCACGAGAGAAATCTGGAGCTAATATGTTGAGGGATATTACCTTATGAACGACTATGACACGATGCCTTTTCTTCAGTGTTTGTACAAGTAGATTATGTCATAAATATTTAAAAGTGTAGTAACATTGTTTTTGACATATTAGGCATAATTGCTGCATGTTTTTAATTGTATACTTTATAGTGAATTTCAAAAGATTCATGACGATTTATGGGCCAGTTTCAGTTCAGCCTTTTGCGTTTTCCTAATATAGGAAAATGCGGCAAATATATAGGATAGATTGAATACACATAATATTACCTTATGCTCACTGGGTGGAACTAGAACAAATGGGAGACGCTCTCGGTTCTCGGATATCGTAATTGCGACTGTTATTGTAAAGGATGTAGCTTCGGATAAACGTCACCATCCTCTTATTTATTACCACTGCCGCTTGCCTTTATTAGTACACTTTGAATATATTGTGATAAGCACTCATATGATAAAAATGTACTAGTAATCCCCCCGGCTTCGCCCGAAAGCAGTTTACCATTTATTAAGAAAGCAGTTTATTTACTATGAGAAACTATACCGCTACATATTTTATATTTTAATTTCAACATCAACATACTCGTAATTTATTATATGACTAATTTCCAAAGACATAAACGGTCACACAACTCGACATTTACTCCATCCCCTATTTTAACTCCTTCAAGCATTTTTTGCAATAAAACGGCCTATTTCTTTACCAAATTTCAATCAAAATCGGTTTAATGGTTTAAGCTTGAAAGTAGCGTATCCGGCATGTGTTAATACAGATCATTAAGTACCTACAATTTCATCGAAATTCGTTCAGCCGTTTTTGCGTGATTGAGTAACAATATCTAAACGTCTAAAATTTTACATTTATAATATTATAGTAAGATTAAGTAAATTATTGATTTTGTTGCCTGGCTTGATCGTGATTTTAATCAAGAACGTTCTCATGCTAACCTGCTCGTGGGTCGTAAGCCCTAGCCACTCTTAAAGTGTCTGTGTGTTAATGCGAATGTGTTTTAAATTTATGTGAGAAATTAACTCAACGTCTATTCCATTCTACGAAATTAATAATGTTTCTATTTAGCGTATTTGGTAGACGTTTAGTCACTAATGGAAAAAACCGGTGATTTCATCGTGACAGCTTGGTTATCCGCTCAATTTAAAAAGTGAATTATTTTAAAGTAATCAATAATTTTCTTAGAAAAGTGACCATAAATGCGTGTTAGCCAGTAATCAAGTAGTGTTGATATTTTATCTTGGTTACTTAACTTCTATTCCTTTCTTCTAATCTTGCTATACCATTCTACATAAAAATTAATGTTCTTATTAAACTTTTTTTCTATTCAATTCTACGAAATTTCCAATTTTCCATGTCAGTATAATATTAGATTTGGTATCCCCACAATTTAAAATTTTAATTATTTAAAAGGAATCAAATGTTATTAGAACAGTGACCATTAATGCGTGCTAGCCAGTAATCAAGTAGTGTTTATAATAAAACACTTGGTGTAGTTATTAGATTTAAGCGGTGGAACAGTTTCTAACTCATTTGCTACGCGGGCGAGATCACGCGATGTGGCAAAACTTCGCCTATATTGGTGTAATCGCTTGTAATTCAATAGGTTAGTGGGTTAAACAGCTTTGATCATAACCAACAAAGGTTTGAACTTGTGACGGAGCGTGTGGTTTATTGAAATTTAAGTAGAAAACTATCAAAATTAGTTTAAACGAGTTCGACGGATAATTAAATTTAGAAAATCACGCTGTTGGGTCTATAAACTATTCTAAGTAGAAAAGGGATATTTTAAATACTATTTTGCTTTACTACTATCTACAAACACTTTGTTGATCATCAAGATAGGTAAAGATTAACTCTACGAACGTTCACTCCGACATCGAATCATCGCCAGTAGATATTGACACAAGCTTTTACAATCAAATTTTTTCATATACGGAAATAGCAAAATATTATTTTATTATTGATTGTTTGCTTCTATCAAAAAATAGAAAAAGAGAAAAAAAATAGAGCTTAAAGGACTTAATCTTGCAACGTTTTTTTTGGATTTGGGTTTCAAAGTACCTAATGTAATTTTGAGAATAATTTTAAAATCCTTTAAAACAATACAACTTCTGAGGATTCTGGTCAAAGCCATTCCTATAAATACACTTAATTGTTTCAATTTTATTCAAAACTAGTCGACCCGCGTGACTTCGTCCGCATGTAGCTCTGGTCCTATTGGTCGTAGCGTGATGATATATAGCCTATAGTCTTTCTCGATAAATGGACTATCTAACACTAAAATAATTTTTCAAATCGTACCAATGTTCAAGCAAACAAACAAACAAACTCTTCAGCTTTATATATTAGTATATATAAAGCTTATATCATCATATATACAGTTTTTCATAGATATAGTCTAGAAATCGTGATTAATATTAAAATTAGATACTATTAAATTGAAAAAAAAAAAAACCTGGTTTAAACGAGCCGAAAATAAAGACATTCCAAGTATATTTATAAAAGTATACCTACAGTGAACTTACAAAATTTCAAAAGCATTTTATTTTTATGAATATAGATGGAAAAGGGAGATGAAGCGAACAAGGGTTTCATCGCCTGTTGTAATGCAAACACGATGTATGACAGAAGCGATATTGCTTTTTATTTGCTGTGGCAATGACAGAACTGTTTGCGTCAAAGAGAATCTTGAACGTTTGAAATCTTTGTTCTACATTCAGATATCAGAATGGTAAAATTGTGTGGATTATAATGTATTAAAATTTATTCTCAGACATTGAGAACATTGTTTACATAGTTTTATAAGGAAATATTTATAAATAGATATTAATAATAACGTAGACGAGAGAGTTTGCCTTCTGAGTTTATTACAAAGGAAGCTAGTTTAATTTTCGGGTAAAAGATTTTTTTATATTAGGAAACTTTAAGTGGTTGATAATATTAGAGTATATATTAATCTCATTATTGTATGATTATATTTTAATTTATTTATAACTTAAAATATATATAACTTAAAATATCTTTCATGAAAAGTAAGTTCTTTTATAATAGAACAGCTTTGTGCTTATGTGCGTTTAACCTTGGATTTAAACAGAGAGCCTAGCAGTGGAGGCGAGTGTCGTGATCACTTAAAGGACGTCCTTAAGCCTACACCTTGGTCTCAAGTCTAAGGCACTGCTTAGGTTTCTCTCGTAATTGTAAGAGATCATATTTGATTATTTATCGGTTCAGTAGAAGTGTCTACGTTGCGTTTACCCAATAGTCCATTCGATATCATCACCCCCTTTTAGTGTTCCCCAATATTCCCCATCTCCGTCCTTCCATTTCCCTTCTCATCATTTAAAATCCCCGACGTTCACGTTAAGGGTTCTTTGCGTATAATCCTGACAGTTAAATTAGTTTCAATGCGAGTAAAATTTTTTTTCGAAAAAGTTAAAAGTGGGTAGTTTAAAAAAAGAATTCAGAAATAGTTGCGATGGTAGTTTAAAATCTTAAAATCGTGATTATTATTTGAAGTAGGTACGCCTTCGCTTTACATGAGGCTCATCAGCCGTTTCGGTAGTAAATTGTGGTGTTGATAGCTTTTACGCATTGTGATTGGAAATGACTGATCATATTAACGTTTTATTAGTGGACAGAGAGCTTTTACGCTTTGTCGGAAAGATGCACTGGAAGCGTTGTCGCTTTGTTGTTATTGAGCCGTTGTAAGGTGGCGTTGTAAGCCGCTGTACGGTTGGAGCTGAAAGCTGTTACGCTTTGCCACGAATTGGAGTTGTTTTCTGTAAAGAGTGTTGAGAGCTCTTTGTTTCATTGTGTGTCAATTATTATAATGGTTACGTGAATTGGAAATTAGTGCTGAAAGCTGTCACGCTGTAACAAAGTTATTGCTTTATGAAACTAGTGTTACGTTTTACGTTTTTTGAATTTGATTAGAGGCAACGCGAGAGCGCGTTGATTATCAGAATGGCCGTGTCGGTGAATAGTAAAAGGTTATAGATTAAATCGAATCATCATCGCTGTCTATGGCAGGAGTAGCGTAGTAGTCACTTCCGTTGTCTTGACAGTCTCTATAGTAGTAAACTCTAGTCAGATAATTATAATAATATATATTTTTTAGAAATTAAGTAAATTGATACGAAATGAAATCGATATATAGGCTTTATTAAATTATGTAAAGGGAGGTTTTAAATATTAACTTGGTAGCAAAGTCCTACCAACCTGTCTTCATATAGTGGAAAGATGAGGGGGGTATTTTGTATTATAAAGGATGACTTTTACGCAAAAGGTTTAGTTAGTGTTTGTGATATTTTGCTGAATATTTAAGTAATTAGTGTAGTTGCCGAAGAGTGTTTATTCCGTCTAGATTGTATATAATTGTAGTCTTTTGAGTGTTAATGCGCAGTAAGGTACCGTGTATCTTACAGATATCGCATTAGACCATCAGTGTATCACTAACCTGTGTTGACAGAAGTAATATAGAAAAGATGGGATGAAATACAGACTGTATTAATAAACATATTTTTTAACATGTTTGGTATATAAATAAATAATGTAGATAGAAACTCACTTGACGTTCTCTCATATTCACACGAGTGCTCAGGCTCCCTTGTCACACAGTAGACACGAGGTTTGAGTTTTCCCGAGTTGCAAAGGAAGTACAATACACCTTATGGCGTTCTTGTTAATATTGTGCTTTTTGGACCGAGATGCCGAGCATAACTGATCAAAGCTGTTGCTGAGCTGGGACGATCAAGCGACTACAGCTCAAGCAGAATGTACACTTTGAACAAGTTATCTATGTCTCAGTGAAAGTTCTGATATTTCTTTATGAGTAATGTTACCGAAAAGAATACATTTCATTTAATTCAATTAATACAGTTTTAATATGAAAAATAACATAAGTAATTCACAAATCTATACACTATACTATTATATAAAGAGGAAAGATTTGATTGTTTGTATGTTTGTTTGTTTGTTTGTTGCGAATAGGCTCATAAAGTACTGAACCGATTTTGAAAATTCTTTCACCGATAGGAAGCTACATCCTTTCCGGGTAACATAGGCTATGTGGTGTTGCCACAAATACTCTAATTAAAAAGATATGGCCATTTAAGTGACATAAGGTGGTCATTTTGTAAATTGAAGAGTTTTTCAGAAACTAAAAATCTGATTTAAAAATTCTTTCACTGAGAGAAAACTACACTTTTCGTTAGTGACAAAGATGATTTAGTGTTGCCATATACATTTTTTTAACTAATAGAGCGTGGCCGTTTGGTTTTACTACTAATCCGATCTTAAAAATTCTTTCACGGTCATTCTGTCTCATCTCTGTTCAGTCACTGTTCGGTTTCTTTCTTTCGATAATATATATATCTCTCTCTCTCTCTTCTTTATTTATCCAATTTCATTTTTGCTCTCTCCTCTCTCTTATATTATCTGTCGCTTTTCTTTTCTTTTTCTTTGTATCATTTTTCTTTTTATAACTTTTTGTCACTCTTACTCTGTTTTTCAAATAATGAATAACTACACAATTACAGAGTGATAATTTAAGGACATCAATTATAATATTGCTTTAAATACCCGTAGCGAAGCGAGGGCAGGCCGCCGTATATTATAAATATACAAACATTTACATAATACAATACGTAAACTACAACAATTATTAATATTTTATTGATTCTCAAAATATTGTTTATTCCTAAGGAATGCTCTATAAATAATATGTCGACAACAGTCACGACATGACGTCATTTTGTGTTCCCCGTCATGTGAGACCATACCTATTTTAGCTTAATATATTTATCATCTTTACATATTTTTACTTTTTTTTCTGACGAATATAATTTTAATGGTTCTGTCTTATATCACTTGTGTTTATCTGCACATAGAAAAAGTTTTTGTATGTTTTCATTTATACTAAACTAGTCGACCCGTTCCGGCTTCGTCCGGATGCAGTTTAAAACGTGTAATTAGCCCTAACTATATCCCTGCATTTTAAATCTGTAATATCTTCCAAAATATTCATTTAAATTTCATTTATTTAAGGGACCTAATTGTATAAGTAAGTTTCGTAAATAAGCCATTCCTTCTCTTAAAAAGTGAAGGATAAAAAATGGTTATTGTGGGTTATCCCTATATGTAGAGTCGTAGAGGATAAAGGGGAATACGGAGTATCATCTGTAACCACGACTAAGCTAGGTCGAGTGTTTCTGAACACAATACGTATTCAATGATCTATTTATGAATTATTGCTATATATTTTACCGTAAATTATTACTATACGAAATATGTATCCGTATATATAAATGTTTACAATACACAATGCTTACACACATACCCATATTTTCGTCCACGTCTAGGGTCAGCTGGTAGAAAATGTTTTTAGCATTAAACTCGCCTTTTACAAACCACTAGCGACCCTTCCCGGTTTCACTCGGGTGGATATTTTTTTAAAATATTTTGGTTCACGCGTTTCGGTGCGCCCTCCCTCGCCGCGTTGCTCGTTGCGCTGCGTGGAACTACACCAGTCCGTCGCTTCGGCGTGTATTTTTTGTTTATATTGACATTTTTAATTTCATAATATCTTTTGTATGGAATGTCCGATTTCAATAATTCAAAAAGTAATCAACAGGTATTAAAAAAAGTCTTAAATACGAAATAATTTATTGGAATAAGAATTAATACAAAGGTATGGAAAAAATGGTCTGATTTTGATAGGCATTACTACCTTGGGTTGGTTTTATTAAGAATCTCAGGATATATAATTTTCTCTAATAATAAATATACCTTATGTTAGCACTACTACTACCCACTCAGAGATAATGTAGCTTTCTAACGACAAAAGAATTTTTAAAATCGGTCCAGTAGTTTTTAAGTTTATTCGTTACATAACATACAAAAAAAACATATCTATCCTCTTTATAATATTAATATAGATAGTGCAATAAAATATTTAAATAAAGTAAATAAATATATAATATAATTAATAAATAAAAGCCTTTAGTTAAATAAAGTAAAAGATAATTTGCCTTTGATATTACTAAATGTAATAATTACTAATACTGCGAGTATTTACTTTACGGACAATATCAGAGAAAACGTTAGTACGTCTGTCTTTGTCAAAAGAATAGTATTGGATAAATACTTAAGTACAAAAATAAATAATTTTGAGTTTCAGTTTGAGTATATTGAAAAGATTATACGAGCTAATCCGTTGTTTTTTTTCCTCAACAATGCTACATTATATATTAAATAATATTTTCTTGAAAGGAATTGAAATACCTAAGCATTAGCTTTTGCCTGAGGTATAAGATTCATGTCGTACTTTGATTTATGATGTTTGGTTCTGAAAGAAGCACTACCGTACGTCAGCCACAATCTTATCAACTTGCGGTGACATAAAAGACTTCGTCAAGAAACATAAATCTACGTAAGTTTTAACGTAGGTTTTTAACTCAAACGTATTACTGAACGGACTATACATACACTCGTTTTAACCCCGTTGAATCTCTAATGAATAGGTTGTCGTTGGCCTTGGTCTTAAGATAGTCTTCTAGTCTCAGTTAAAATGTTTGCCTTACCTGCCTGACAATATATATTAATATAATTTTTATCACTGTCTCGTTTCTTCAAAACAACAAAATGTTTTAGTTTATAATACACATAACCCAATAATGGCCCACTGCTGTCGATGTTTTCCTTCATCGGTAAAACAAGTGATATTCAATTTCTTAAACTACATATTACTCAGAAAAGTCAGAGATGTGTTCCTAGGGCCTCCAGAGTAAGGCACTTAGTCTGAACCACTAGGCTGTTATTGCAAATGTGTATTACATTACATAGAAGAAGATATACTATATTGTTTCAAACATTTGCAGACAAATGGAAAGAAAATATAAATCAAAAGATAATTTAAAACATTTATAGCAGAGTTTGTCACGGTCGCTGAACAAAACATTGCAGTAACAATGCGACGTCGACCGCACGCCTTGCCGTGCCGCGGCATAATAAGCCGTCTTAGTCATTCCTTTTGTTCCTGGATACGAGTTGCGACCATCCACTACCACTAGATAACTAACGAGTGGCGACACGTTGCTCTACAATTCAATTTAATGTTATATTGTGTACAATAATATATTGGATCATATAAATGTGTTCGTAAAGGATAGTTCACATAGTTTACAAAATCTTACTGGATGAAAATGCGTGTTATCAATTTCTATCTTATGAATGATTTAAATTCTCCAACAAATCTGTTTATAAAATAGATGAACTCTACCGCCTTACCGTGCCGCGGCATAATAAGAGGTCTTAGTTATTCCTTTTGTTCCTGGATACGAGTACAAGCAACTCGTATCTAATCAATTTATCGTTATATTCTGTACAATATATTGAATTATTCAAATGTGTAGCGCTTTTACAACTAAATATATGTAAAAGATTTGTTTGCGTATGACTAGTCACTATGATATGGTAATCTTTAATTCATAAGCGGTTTTTTTTACAAAATATATGAACTATAGTTTAAAATGTATTTATTTTGTCTGTGATTGCCTAGTAATTTCTTGCTTTGCCTAGCAATTTGCTGATCTTATAATTTTAGAGGTCGAGTGGTAGATGGAAGCGTTGTTATCATCTAAAAGAGCCCTATAACCCGACACTTGAGTTGCCAGTTATCGTTAAAAACTTTGCCAATCGGTAGCTTCCTGGCTTTACCACACTCTTGATAAATAATTATAATATTCAGTTTTGTTCAGTTCAGTCTGAACTGAATATATACCTTTCTACACCTTATCCCCTATGAGGGTTGAGACTATCCTTTCAAGATGAGTTTATATATATTGCTAATAAACGTTACCATAATAAGTGCCCTAAAAATTGGTTCCCTCATTAAGTGTATACTCAGCATAGCGCCTGTCCGTTACTAGACACTACAATACCTTTGTTCGCGCTCCGCCGCTTAAACGGCCAAAATAAAAATAACCAATGTTACAAGAATGGCTCCCGGCCTTTCGGTCTGTTTTTGATTCTACATTTCGAGATTTTCCTTGCATTTGCGTAAATCTTTATTGTATTGCTCTTTCGATTCAAATGTATTGTACGCTGGATTTAATGACGTAGGGGTTTTAGTATCACCTTTATACAGGTTTTCTATTCTTTTAAATTTTTACTTTAATTGTAAGATTTCTTAATTAAGTGAAATTTTACATGTTTAGATGTGTGTTACTCAATCATCCAAAAACAGATACAAACAAAAATATACTTTACAACATGAATTCACACCCAGATTAATTTTTATGTTGCAAATGTAAAGGTGCTGTGGGATAGTTAAAACCACATAAGTTACTTTTTATCCCGTAAAGCAACATATCTTCTTTATCAGAAGTGTGGGTTTGATATACTTCATATTTCTATGCATATGAGAGTGCGTGAATTAGTTTGTTAGTTGAGGGGACTTACAGAAAGTTCTATTAATTCTGGATTTAATCAATGAAGTTCTCACGGAAGAAACGTACTTAGTAGTATATTCATATGAAATATTGACTAAGCTGTAAATTGTAATTTATTTTAGGCTACGTCTGATGTAGACATTCATAGCGTCTCGTGGGCTTATCTGAACTTATGTGAATGTCACCTCAAAATTATAAAAATCGTAGGTTTCTAATTAATCATTAAATTATAAACTATCAATAAATTGTAAACAGATGATTTTATTTAGGACAGATGAGGGACAAACGAGCAGACCACAGGTCCACCTGATTGAAAGTGGCCACCGTCGCCCATGGTCATCGGTAAAACTAGAGAGTATCTTTCGTTTTGCCGATGCGTTGACGCCTCGTAAGTTGAGTTAGGAGGGGGAGCGAAATCACTCCCTGCTGATGGTGGTGCTGTGTCACTCGCCTCTTACGAGATGCTCTCCCAGCGGCAGGGGAGAATTGTCTTCTAATCAATCCCCTCAAGGATAGATAAATTAAGCAATCTATAAATAAACTTCTCTTCTGATATAACGTTATAAATGTCAACCTATTTGGCAAAGAGTTGACAGAGTTTTCGCCAACGAAATTGTACGCCGCAGAAAATTTTATCAAATCATTGATCGTCTATACCTACTTATTTCCATAAAACTCTCAAATCCACTGAAAATCTGATTAAAACGTTATTGTCAATACATTTACAGAATTCTCTTCCTTTAAGTTCAGATCAGCGAAAACATTTTTAAATGTCGCGTCCGCTCTTTCAACTTTCAATGGTTCCAAATTACGTGATGTTTTTCACTTATTTGTTTGAAAATATCTCCGAGGCGAATTTGTTTTACCTGTCCAGTTTATTTCTATTTTCTTATCTTATTAAATTGGATAAAAGAATAGAGATTTTAATATTATAAGTAACACTATTTTGAAAAATTGCTCAATATGTTTTACAATTTTTATATTTTGATAAACTATTACTATACCATAAGTTTGTTATAGTATACTTTGAAAGTACAATCCTGAATACATAAAACATAAAAATATTAGTTCACATTGTAAAGTTCACATTAAAGGATAAAATTGTATTTTCTGTACGTCCTCTATCTTTTATAAATAGAGATTGGAAGTGGATTGTAAATTCTATCAAAATAATCGGTTTGTCGAAAATACAAATATTTTCTATAATTAATATAGTGAAGCCACAGTGTATACTCTACAATACAAATACTCTACACATACGTTGTTCCAACGATCTTTTTTTTAGAAATCTTAGTCATTTTAAACCATCATTTGAAAAATTTAAATATTATATATGTATGTGTATTGTTACACTTCAACTCCAGGTGATGTTCACTCGAAGAGACTTGTCGTAAGACTAAAGTGTACTGCGTCAGTCGGGAAATATAAAGGGACTAGACAATGGTAGCAATGGCCCTCCACTAGTGGGGAGAAGTAAATCAACAAATAGGAAATATAGCGCTGGCGTTCCGATTAATCGATAATCGATTACTCGTAAGCTATCGAAAACCGTTGAATAAAGTACCGTAGATGTTGTTCGTATTCCGATTATTTGATAATCCTTTACTCGCTATCTCAAATCGTCGAATATTAAAATGACGCGAAGGAAGTGACAACAAGTCCTCTTTATCATTTTCTTACCCCAACTATACCCCGACATATATTTTAGAATGGTTATTTTTTACAAAATTGAGGCTAAAAAATGACTGATAGGTAATTACTTCAAATGTTATAGTTTTAACTTCTTTATATTAACTTAGGATACTCAGAACAGCTCAGACTTTCATATTCACCTCCATTAGAGAACTGTATAGATTTTAAAACTACGATGTGTGGTAAAATGTAATATTGTCGTTTGTTTTTCTTTCTCCGGTTCACGTAATGCAAGAGTTTCCTTTCAAGTTCCAGACTCATTGAAAATACATTATTTTTCTGTTAGTACGAGATCGTGCCAATGTTGTCGCCTCCGAGTTCTGCTCAAATGAACACATAGTAATGGCTTTCATTTCAACATTTCTTCTTTATTTTAACTTTTCCGTTATACTCTTCAATGCATTTTTACTTAAGACTGCCAATAAATACTGAAGTGCTGTTTTATGATCGATTTATTGCTACAGATTCAACTGCAATAACAGTTAATATTTCTACTTTTTCTTATTATTGATGATATCTAGAACAATTTTTTAATATAATTATCGACAGTGAACTACTTTGTAAAATAAAGCGTAACTTTTCCAATTACACGTCTATTTCAATTTTAAGGCTGACTCACATTATTCTAGTGAGATTGTCCAGCGCTTTACTGTAATGAATCTTCTACATAATTCTAATAATTTAGAATTTCTTGAAGAAAAGAATCAGTTAAGAAAGTACTAGCACTGAAATTACACAAGATTGTCAGTCTACACGATTCCACTTCGGCTGGAATTGGCGCACTGGATTGAAAACTAGATCACCAATCCAGTTTGTAAACCGGATCTATCCAGTTCTTTCCAGTGCCGGATCATATTATTCCAGTAGTCTTGCTGGCGCTGCACGCTGCATTACTAAAAATATAAAAAAACTGATTTTCATATTTCTTTTTTAGACACGACTAATGTCTAGACATATAGATTATAGGTATGGAGCCATCCATAAATTACATCACACTATAAGAGGGAGGGAGGAGGTTGACGAAGTGTGACAAAGAGTCGGGAAGGTGTGCTAGATATCGTAATGTAACAATTCAAAATTGTAAAAAAATCATATCAAAACTTAAACAATTTAGCGAAATTTCTAATGTTTTTTAAGATGTTTGATCTGTTATTTATTTTATTAAAAAATAATTAAATGGACATGAATAATTATTTCAGCCTTTTGTTTTAATTTAATAATTTCTAAATATTTATTATATTCTAAATATTTATTATATGTTTCTAAATATTTATTATATTTAGAAATTGGAGGGGGGAGGGGTCAAAAAATCATAAAATTCGTGTGACATAATTTATGGATGACCCCTATGTTATTTCGGTAGCTTTAATTTAAGCTGCAAGACGTGAAATTGTCCCGTTTTACGAAATCGCGCAAAAATTACCGCGTCCTCGGTAATAAGACTGATGCCTATTGCTTTTTTTTTTAGAAAATACTAGAGATGCCTTTTAACGTTACCTACCAGATCCACCTGTGGATGTGTGAAAGACTTCCGTCCCGTTTTGAGTGAAAAATAAAATGGTCACTTTATGTTACGCAAACTAGCACCGACAATTAATCTAGTAGCGATTTAATAAATAAAACCCAGACGTTGAGCCAGTACAAGTATGTTGTCATTAATCCTGTTAATAGTAGGCGATGTTTGCACGTCAGTTTGTTTGTCTAGGGCTTGTTTACTTTCGCATATAACTAACTCGGAGGATATGTACCCAAAATATGTTGAGCTGTGTATAGTGTATAAAGAAATGATTTGTTAGATCAAGTTATACTGGTCGTTGCCTGTAGGTTCGGCCACCATGGAATGTTTTATTCATATCACGGTACTCGAATGGTGCGAATAACTTGGTAATTATGAGGTGTTCTAGGTGAGATTTGAATGTTTGGAATCTATTGGCTTTTGTGAGAAATTAGATGTTTTGAATTAACTGACATTTTTCTATTTAAGGATGAACATAAAGGAATTTTATTGTATATGTATGTAACTAAAAAAATATAATTCCAAATACCTGTCTGTCTGGACGGGATGTGTTTTCCGTGTAATTACTTTTAGTTTATTTAATCAAGAACTTTTAACGTTTACTTGTCGGTCCACTTTTGCTCTACAGAGATAATAATAAATGAAATTTGATGATGAAGCTACTTTGACTATTTGTTTAGTTACTGTCGTGTAAACGTTGAACGTTAAATCAAAAGAAAAAAAAAGAATTGAATAACTCACTCTGAATTATTAAAGGTTTATGTTAATATAATAAGATTTTGTGCTTGTGTTTTCCAAATAAAATACTTTATGTATAAACTAATATTATACTTTCGTCTCAATTCAAAGTAAAATTATACAAATCGTGTATTTACTCAGTTTCCTTTGATCATCTATTAAATTTGAGTCTACTAGACTGAAAATGTATTAATTTATTTATGTTCTAACCATTAGGAGTATCTTTAAACATTTTTCTTCTAATATATATAAAACCAAGCCAAGTGCGAGTCGGGTATATGGGTGCCCCCCTTAAACGTTTATTTTATTCTATTTTTTTAGTATTTGTTGTTATAGGGGCAATAGAAATACATCATTTGTGAAAAATTTCAACTGTCTAGCTATCATGAGATACAGCCTGGTGACAGACGGACGGACAGCGTAATCTTAGTAATAGGGTCCCGTTTCTACCCCTAAAAATAATTTAACGTTTGTTAGTCTCCCTAAAACTGGTCTGGAACTAGAGAACGGCCAAAACAATTTGGCTAATTTTGGTTTTAAAATATTTGTAGAAATCCAAGTAATGTTTAAAACATGAGAAATGCTGAAACGACTTCGATAAAACTTTAACCTGTGGCCCTATACATATTTGCGAATTGAAGATGGGTGAGATATATGTTATAAATATCTTTATATATTGCCGTTGACAATTTCATAGATATCGTTGTTGTTAAGAAGATAAAATTAAAAAGCGTTAAATTCTGAAGGTCGTTCAAAGTTTCTATAGTGTAAAAAGAATTAATATTCATTGTGTTTAATAATTATTCTCTATTAATGCCTATGTAAACACGCAAATGCCGACGTCTCACAGCAGGCTTACGTATATCTCCCATTAGATATGGTGCTACACTATCAGTCACAGTCTACGTCTACGTATTGACGGTTGCTCTGACTCGATCCTATCTAACCCTGAGCTTCTAGACATTGGCTTGATTCATTGTCTAACGTTTACTAAGTCCAGGATTATGATTCTAGTATAGCTTTAGATTAGAACGATGAGAAAACTTTAGGATTATTCGTTGCTGTTGTCAATGAGTCATCTTTTCATCTGTAAATCAGGAAGCATCTTAGATAGCATTTTGTAATATTAAAATAACCGTTTTTAACTAATTGCAAATAGATGTTTTACAATTTTTGTCTGTCTGTCTGTTTCTCTGAAATGACTGAACGGATTTTGACGGGTCTTTCACTGGCATATAGCATATATAATAAGGAGTAACTTATCCTTTATAATATATCACTACGTCCCATAGGAGCGGAGCAACACGCGATCGAAGTCGCGCGGGTCGGCTAGTTTACTATAATATCACGATATGTACTGAAACCAAAGTAGCCATTTACCACTATCAATCTTCTGGCTTCATCATCAGATCCTCGAAGCTTAATGCAGTATATTGGACTCATCAAAATATAAATCGAATATCCTCCCCCAAAAATCGAACAGCTTACTTGTTACTCAAAAGTTTAACTAACCTTCTTTTGGTTCCATCATCAGATCAGCTCTAAGATACCAAGTTATACTATTTTCAGACAAACAATTAATCAAATTTATGTCTCGATATGACTATTAGAAGCATTTGTAAATTGCAAGTAAATTTTAGTATTTGTTAAGCTTTCTAAAGGTTTATTAGAATCATCATTTTATACATTTAATGTATAATGTAATTGTTATTTACATACGATACGTTATTCACTTTCTTAGACAATCACTTCAGCCGCTTCAACGTGAAACCCTCTAGTGTCTTATGTAAACGACACTTTACGTGTCAAGTTAATAAAGCCCAAGTGCTTAAATAAGCCTTCTGTTTCCTGTCTTTCTATTAAACGACCCGCCTTCGGGTTTCACTGAATTAATTATGATAATCACCTTATCTTCCCGTTTAATGTTACTTAAATGTAACTGATGGGCTCTTTTGAATGTTCGATGAATTATACCAAATTTTTGAAGAAATTATTTTTACGGTTTATTTTAACATCTTTACATATTCAATATCCATTAAATACAAAGAAATGAACGAGGATTGTTTGTCCTTATAATTTGTAGGTATGTTGTACAAAATGGCTTGAACGATTACAACGTCTTGTCAAAAAATATATCCGTTTACTAAAACGGCTATTGGGTGATTAATCCAAAAGCATAGATTTATAAACAATGAAGAGATAATTGTCATTGAATAAAAAGTAATAGGTGAACTAAGCATATCCTGTTCACTTGTAATTTCCATTTTTGACTTTTGTACACATGCACTAACGCATTATGCAGCAATTACAACGAGAACCTGTCTTATGTCGGATTAGCGCTATGTGCAAGGACGCCGTACAGAACAAAACATACATCATGGTTAAATGCTAAATCCGGTTTTTAGATTAAACAACAAATTGTCCCGGGTGTTCCATGATAATCCTACGTTCCGGTCTGTACAATATGCTTCTCGTAAGCTACGGTTAGATTTAGCTCGAGATTGGAGCGTTTTCGCGTTTTATATTTGCAAAACTACTGTTTGCAACTTCTAACCATACAGTTTAGTTTAGTGTATCAACCCTACTCAAAGACTTGATTCCATTAGCTAAAATGAATTGCTAATTTTTTAAATTCATTAATTATATTTTTTGGCAACTCAATTTTCTGACCTGACTTAATTTCAATAACAGGAAAACGATCAAAGAAAATATGGAGATACGCTCCCAAAAAAGGGGTTTGAATTTCCAATTGAAATTTAGGAACGTGAGGGGAATTTTTAACGTGTCCAAAATAAATATATGACGGACGGTTATTAAGTCGTAAATATTTCGTCTCTTCAGTCCCGCGGTTATAATGGAATTATCCCTTCGATCACTTCGAATTAATTTGGGTTGCCAAACCTTGTAAATTTTAACCCACAGTCGTGATTATTGAGACGTAAAACATTGGAGGATAAATACTTCGCTTATATATTAAAAGATGTTTTTATGGAACTATAAGTTTCCTTATGTTAATTACATACAAAAAATTTATTTGTGAAACACAGGGTTTTACCGTGCCGGAAACTTTATATGGGTAATCCTGATGAACAGGATATTAGAATTCCGTGAATCTCCTCTGGCGGAGACATTGCGGCTTCGAGTTCTGACATAAACGTTTAACGCAAAGCGCGGAATCTGCAGCGCGCCGCGCTCATAGCGATATTTCCAACGTTTTATGTTAGGAGCGCATACTTTAGTAGTTTAGGTGTATCCCAGTGTGTGTGACGGTTCAAAATTTAAGTTTATTTTTAAATTCCGACCAAAAGCTTGTGGCGTCTGGAGTTGCAAGTTTGACGTGATCGTGTTGTAGCTTCACGTTAAAGTATTTGAGACGCAATAAAAACTGTCTAGTTTCAATGCTTTTTTGGAATAAAGGGTTAGTTCAATTTAGTAATATATAATATTTATTTCATATTCTAAAATACAAAGTCAAAACATGTAAAGTAATATCTCATTGCCATCAAAACGCATCTCAAGCAAGCGTATTCTCCGCGTTCAATTTCAAAGTAATCTCTCGTTTCTCGTTCTAAAGGTCTGTAATTAATGTCTACGATGACCCTAGACACTGAGGCAACATTCGTAGACGAAGACTGTCTACGCCACATTTCTTACTCTCGTCTTTTGGTTAATTTCTTGGGATTCCAACTTGATATTAAATTCTTGGAGAGATGTTGGTAGTTCTTAATGCTTAGTACTTCGTGATGTAACGCGACTGCTGTGTCTTATTACTGCCGTACTATTATTGTTGTTATTGTTTTTTATTACGACGTAAATCTTTATCTTATTTAACAATCTGTATGAAATTTCTAGAAGAAATATATTATAAATTTCACGACAATTTTTATTTTATTTTATGAGTATTGACCGTTTTATATCATATCTCTATGTTTGATAAATTTATTGCTCTCAATAATATTTGATTGATTCCTAAGAAGTCCCTGATTATATCAATATTGGTTCCTATATCCAGCGACAACCGAAATATTATTTCTGTGAAGAAACCACTACAAAGGGATATATCCGTCTAAAGACTTCTGTGTGACTCATCGCGGACGTTGGATAAATTTCCAAATAAAATTTCATAAATATTTTTGATATATTCACGGTCAGGCTTTTCATACTTTGGCCGCGTGGCTTATCTGGATTATCTGGGGATTTCCTCCGGATTTTTTTAACTTGTTCGCATTTGTGCGTCCGCTTATTGCGTTTTATCTGGCGCGTGATTTGCCGCATCCCTCTCCTGCAAATATGTATATCGTGTCCTAAATTCCTTTTAAATTTATGGAGCTCGAACATTAAAAATAACGGACGCAAAAGCGCTACCGGGAGTAGCTCTTTATTAAATTTTAATATTCTCCACGGCCTCTTTGTGATCGACAGCGATACAATTAAAGTGATTTTAAAACCAGTTTATAAAACCTTTTGAAAGGCTGTTTGTTTTTAAATTTACTTTCAGACCGTCTGCACGCTAAACTTAAAAGTTTTTTATATATAAAATGAGGTATATTTCTGATTTCTTTTTTTTTTGTTTTAGGTGTCCAAGGAATGAAAAACGTTGAAGCATTTAGGACTTGCATGACGCGTTGAGGTCATAACAAAGTGTGTAAGTGTTAGTAGTGGTGGCGTGCTAATGTGATCTAGTGTCTCCAAGGTATCTGTCATGGTGTTGTCATGGCGCGCGGTAGCTCTGCTAGCCGCGCTGCAGGTCTGCGCGAGTGTACCGGAGACTCTGTATCACAACCACTTCGCCGTGCACGTGCCGGCGGGAGAGAAACATGTAGATGACATCTCTAAGCGACACGGCTTCGTAAATCACGGACAGGTATGTAAATTTAGATTTGTTATACTAATACATTGAAGAAAGTAAACTAATACCGTTTTCTGGATTTCGGCTTAATCGACAATCTATTTCCCTAAACACACAACACATCACTAGCTAGCAAAAGTTGTAATAAGGACATTT
This sequence comes from Limenitis camilla, assembly GCA_905147385.1. Taxonomy (NCBI): domain Eukaryota; kingdom Metazoa; phylum Arthropoda; class Insecta; order Lepidoptera; family Nymphalidae; genus Limenitis; species Limenitis camilla. Next base: position 10,575,783 of record LR990240.1, read on the forward strand.
AAAACATGATCGAAGTATGACACCACGTCTACATTTGTTTTATTTGCTGTATTGATTAATATAAAATTAAAAGGAATTTAAGCAAATTAAAAGGAAAACACGTAAAATATAAATGATATTAGCAAAAGCTCAAGTTGATTTCTTGGCGGCTTGGCCGTCTGTCTGTCGGCGGCCGTCCAATTAAGTTCTCTCCGTGATTAATGACTGCAATACCTAACTCTGTACTGAAACTAAGATTACCTCAACTAGAAGATTGCTACGAGGAATATTTAAAAAAAACTAGAACAGACTTCTTTACACATTTACTGGCTTAATTATAAACATATTTAACAAGTGTAAGTAGTACACATCTGATTTAAATAAAGTAATTAAAAAAACCTATATTTTAAATTAGACCTTCAGAAATAAAACATTGAAAACCATATCCAATTTCGTGCAGTAGTTTTTGCGTGATGTTCTTATAAACGTAGAGACGTTTGATAAGTTACATTTCTATTTTATGTATTTTTCTTATAAAGGGTATGCCACCGTTCGAATAAATTGGACATGCTATCGAAGTTCTATTGAAACTGTTGAGAGCAATGTTTAAAAAATAGTTTTTATATTTAAAAACCATGCCACCATTTCAAAAAAAAAAAAAATTAACACCCCAGAATTTTCTAACAATTTTTTTAAAGGTTTGATTTACTTCTGGCAACAAGTTAAGATTAATTTTCAATATTCAAATAAATATTTAATAATATAAAAAAATTAATAAATATAAAATCAGTTTTTACCTTAAAAGTCAAAAACTGTTTTAACCTTTATAATTGTTTGAAACGGATAGTTATAGAAAAAGCCAGTAAAATAAATTTTAATTACACTATATTTAAAGGTTTTAATAGAGTATGTTTTTGTGTATTTTATTGAAATGTTTTTATTAGAATCATCTCTACCAACGAATCGCATTCACGGAAGACTGGACATAATCACTGAACTGATTTCCAATTTCCAATGTTTGAATGATAGGAAATAGAAGAAAAATAAAAAGTAAATTCGTTCAGTGGACATTTAAAATTAAAATATCAAATTGGTTTTACGAAAATGGTAAAATATGTTCAATTATAGATTAGAAACAATTTAAAACACTTCGCATAAAATCTTCGTAAAATAAATAAAATAGAAACATAAATATCTTGTAGTAAAATCGAAATGTTCAAACGTAAAAAAAAGAAATAAGAAAGTCTATTTGATATTAATGTAAGCAACGCGAAACGAGTGCGAAACGAGTGCGAAACAAGTATGAAACTTGTACGAAACTGCTACGAAAGTAGTATGAAACTAGTACGAAAATAGTACGAAACGAGTGCGAAACAAGTATGAAACTTGTACGAAACTGCTACGAAAGTAGTATGAAACTAGTACGAAACGAGTGCGTAACTAGTGCGGACAAGAACGAAACTAGTACGAAACGAGTACGTAACTGGTACAAAACGAGTACGATACGAATACAAAACTAGTACGAAGCCTTTGATTACTCGTATATTTATTTTATTTGTCCCGATAGAATTGAGGTAGTCTGACAAGTGATTTTAAAAAGTACAGTAATTCTATTGGCATAGTTTAGTTTTTGGCGCTAGGTTACCGTAATTGAGAATCAAGTGAGTTCAATAACTTTTTTTAAGATTACTCCAACTAACACGTTCTATCGATCTTGAATCCAATGCCTGAACCACTGAGCTACTAACGCACTGCTCGGCTTCTTGTCTAGAACAGACGTTTATAAGCATTGCTGTATAGTCAAATGTATATATATTTTTTCATTAATAGTATTTGTAATAAGAAATCTGTTAAAACCCACCATTAACTTCCACAATTCAGTGCTGTCAAAGTATAAAAAGAGTTCCGGTTTGCACAAGCTCGAGCTCTCATGGATCACATTTCTAACGTTTCCTGTCGCATTATGTGCTCCCTTTGTGTAAAATATTACTCCATGTCCATATATAGCTTTACTTTCTTTGTAGCTTGGAGTAGATTGTGCGATCTTATGCGGTATTTTATTTTTTTCTTTACGCTGTGCTTTCCATTCGTCTGACTTAATGGCCTGGATAATGGCATTTGGTAATGCACAAATTATTTTTCATATAATAAAGAAAATATTATTTACCACAATGCCTAAAGTAGAAAACCTATTAATTTATAAAAAAAATACATTCAATAAATTTAATTGCCATAAACCTATCATTATCTTACACACTTATACATTTCCAATTGCATTATGAGAGATTTAACTTGTTTAAGTTCCCCGTTTCATCCAAAAAAAGACAACTAAAATCTTCCATAGTAACGTCTTACGATTAGCGAGGATGTGTAGCGAGGGAACTTAAAAACCAATAAAATCGATTCATTTGAGGCTATAGCGAGGCTAGGTTAGGTTAGGTTACACATCCTAGCTTATCGCTAGTAGAAACGCAGCCTAAAAAGAGTATTCAAAAGACTTTTTCTTTTTAGAAAGTATTATACAAAAGACTATATCTAATCGATGAATCATTGATTTGGTTTTTAGATAATAATAGCAAAAGTCTTGAAAAATTTCTTAACAAAGAAATCATGCTCGACGATCCATAAAAATATATACAATCGAATTGATACAAAAATATATAGACACAATCAATTTGTATTGACCTTGCGCTAGTTTTTAGAAATTGGTTGATATTGTAAACTAAATAAAGAACCTGTGACCTCAACGATGAGGTTTGATCTTTAGCTTTAACTTAATTGGAGTAATTTTCAATATAATAATAGTATATAATAGTGTCACAGCTAGTATGAGGTGTGTCGTTTCACCGAGTGGTCTCAGAGGTCGATTCCCAAAGGATGTCAAACACAGACCCAGATGGCGAGTGTTTGGTTAACTGAACACTCATGTTACCGACAGGTTTTACTATTTGGACTAAACGAGCTTAACTGTGATATTTGCCGTTTTACTTGGAAGCTTTTATAACCTAAGATAAACTTTATTGTTATTATTACATCGAAGAAACAGAATCCAACTTCCAGACAGAAAGTTTTCGAATGTTTTAATATCATAGAAGTGTTAGGAACAGTTGTAATAACTATAGCTAGGCGAGTAAATCTTTTTAAATTGGTTTATTTTTGTAATAGGTACTCATGAGTAACCCAGCGCCCTTTGGTGGTATCTGTTCGACTAGACTTGAGATTGAGATGAGAAAGGATACTTGCCAAAGAATTGTCACGCAGTTTAAGACCATCTGAATGCAGACGGCGGTACGCTCTCCTTCTCCCTGTCTAAAGTGTAGGTCAACTAGTTTGTGTTTTCGTCGGGACATCATAGCTGAGTACTTTAGTAATCTGGTGATAGCACAGATCGTTTTAAGTGGGTAGGACTTTGTTATACCGAAAGTTCATAGTAAAAAAAGTTACATTTTAGTTCACCAGGGCGAATAGTGTATACAAGTATTTATGCGCGATCTATAGAGGCTTTTTGAACCTGTATCTTGGTCAAAAGCCATAGACATTGCTCGACTAACCGCCGGAAGTGTCTGCATTATAGTTTATTAATTTAAAAAAGTGAAGTATTGGAAAAATTAAAGTAAGTTACTTACCTATTAAGCCCATCGAGTTAACAATATTTAAAAGCAAGTAAATTACCAGACAATTAACAGCGGCAATTATAATGTTTTAATCGTGTGAATAAACGATGGAGATAGTGTTGGACGATAAAATTCGTTATCTGTTGTAATTAAAAGTTGCTGATAATATTCGATACGGTACGATTAAAACGCCGAGGGGCGATTAAGTTTGTCACGGGAAATTACTGGTTCGCACGCGATATCCTCTCATTTACACATCGAAAAACTGAACGTATCGACTGTTTATTGGTACAATTACCTTATGAATATTGAATGAGAAAGTATATTTACAGATCGAGTTTAATTACCGGGAACTTGGATGATTAAAGCTGCCTACGACTACGGTATTGCTTTTAAGTAAAAATGTCTTGAGTTTTATTGTGGACACATTTTACATATACCTATGATCTTTGACCCCCGACGCTACAACGACGGGGTTTTATAAGTTTAACGTATGTATCTGTATGTCTGTTTGTGGCATCGTAGCGCTCAACATAATGGACCGATTCAGATGAAGTTTTATTTGTTTAGAAAGTAATTTAATCGCAATGGATCTTAGCTATAATTTCTCAAGATCTGGTCAGCAGTTTGAAGATGATCAGCTCATTTCTAACTTGAGAGCTGCGTGACAATATTAATATATTGACAATTATAACAATCTTGTAACGATGGTAACACAATCACATTGCTTACACAGTAGAGATGAAACAGTATTTCTCAATACCTTACTTTCGATATCAAGTATCGCATAGAATCAAGTATTAAACTTTTTAAAAAAATATTAAAATCATTTTTTTTTGCATTTTATAAATATTTGTAAAATCTGTATTGAAAGCTATTTTTATATTTCGTTTTCAACAATACATAAAATCGACTTATACAAGTTTGTATCGATTCTTCTAAATCGAATTGTGTGGGTATCGATACATGTAATTTAAATAATTTAAATGTTTAATTATATAGTCATACTTGCTTACCATAAATAACTTTCGTCCCGATAGAACCAAGGCAGTTTAATAAGTAGTCCCAACAACAGAACATTGTTTAAAGTAGTGCAAGTATTCTCGTGTGATGTTGTAGATAAGTGATTGTTAAGTTGCGAGGACGAGCAGTTTTTCAATTGAACTATACGGTTTTGAAAATCTACACTTTGGTCGTAAGTCTCAGATTTCTTCCTGCGAATTCTTGATTAAGATGCATGTTTTTACGTATTTCTGTGTAGTCAGTTATACAATTTAAATATTATTTACACTTACGGAAAATGTATTATTTACGGAGAGAGAGGAGATCGATGTTATAGAACTGGATCCACCACCACCACCAGTCAGAACATTTTTTATTAGTTATTACTATTAGATTGCTTTTCATATGTCGTTACTATCTAACAATATTACTACATAGTCTAATTTGCATTTGAATTGTTCCTTGACAACACTGAGTATAGTTTCCAATATATCTACCAACTAATTTATTTAAATGGATCATCTGTACTATACGCCTTATCAGACAGTGTAAACTAGGCTATAGTAGTAGTAATAATATATACCCTAATTTCTGCTTTTAGTGTTTGTCATAATGGTAACCAACGTTGGTAATTGGGAGTAAGTTTTATTGGAAAAGTATATAGTATGTGGAATAACTGGTGACTTCGCCAAAGTAGAGATCTTCGCTGAGGTATATTTTAATAGTTCACTCACTCCCTTCCCTACACACTCTTTACCCTTTAATTGGACTCCAATTGAAAATCCGCTCCAATTGAAAAGCGCATGAAAATCCGTTCAGCAGTTTTCGCCTCGCAGAGTAATTGCGTATAGACATACAGATATGAAGCGGAACTGTGTTTTGTAATATAACATACTAGTCGACCCGTCCGGCTTCGCCCGGGTGCAATTTAACACGTGTATTTAGCCGTAACCGCTATGTCCCTGCATTTTGAATCTGTAATATCTTTAAAAATATTCGTTTAAATTTCATGCTGTAAAGGGCCATATTGATCTATATTAAATGCACAATGTATTGAAGGTACCTAATTGGATAAGGATAAATGCTGTATTGTTTAAAATCGCTTCGTAAATAAACCATTATTTTTTGTAAAAAGTAAAGGATAATAAATGGTTATTGTGAGTTATCACTAAGAGGTCATCTACACATCTACCATCGCGGACTTTTTTGTAGAGCTTTTTAAGGTGTACAATACTATAGTACATTATTTTGATCTATCTCGAAGGTTTCAGCCAGCGTTTGCAATGTAAGCGTAAAAAAAATGTGTTTATTTACGACATCACATTAGAAACCTCTAAAAAATATCAGTGTTTCTCTACTATATTATATATGTATTATACATATAAATCTTCCTCTTGAATCACTCTTACTATTTAAAAAAACCGCATCATAATCCATTGCGTAGTTTTAAAGATTTAAGCATACATAGGGATATAGGGACAGAAAAAGCGACTTTGTTTTATACTATGTAGTGATAGTAAAGAAAATTTTGTGTATATATAAATGTAGAAATTACATTTAAAGTAATCTGTTTTCGTTTAAAGTGGTTTGAATAATATTATTAATACGTTATATAGGTGTTACAATGCTTTCTGTTGATTTCAAACCCTCCCAATGTTCCGTAAGAATCATCTGTTTGTTCCCACGATTACCCCATATAGCTTTGAATAAATAATAAAACGATTCTACTGGTAACCTATACGAATAATATAGAATTAAACCGTTAGCTGTGTTCGTGAATAATAAATTTGTTACCGAAATTTCTTTTTTTCTAAACCGTTTATTCCCACTGAATACGATCATATTTCATTACTTTTAGAGACGTAATAAATAATGTTTTCTCGGCAAGAAATATGGTTTTCGTTAAAATATTATAATGCGAAATACCATTTTCCACCATCTTCAAAATGAACGATATTTTTTGTAAGTTAAAATAAAATTGTTCAAGTTTATAAAACAGCCGAAAATTGTTCTAAAGTTTTAGGTTAGGATTTTTTTTCTGCTTTAGAATAATAAAATACATAGAAAATGAGCATAGATAATAAAATGTTTGAATATATATCAAAAACTTGCCATTTCACTGTTTGTTGTGTTAAAATTAAAGATTTATTAAAACTAATAGCAACAACTAATATATTTTCAGTTATTTTCCCGCTAGGAATCGAAAGTTTAATACATTTTACAAAATCTTACCTGTAGCCTGTCCTACCTAAACCAATTTTAATTTAAACTACCTTCTCATGAAATTATACATCGTTATCGTTTCATGCCCTTGACACTTTTCTCTGTATTGTTAGGAACGGAAAGTATGTTAGTACATACTTGTCTCACTCCCTGTGGAGACACTATCTCATCGTTACAGACACCAGCACGTAGCCCTCGGCTCACTGTACTCACTCAACTGACATGATGTGCACGAGATTATATTTGTCTATACATATTATAATATTACTACCCTCAAATGTATTAATGCAAATATTTAAGTAACACCGTTTATAAAGTAGTATTAGCGGGTAGGTCATTTTATATTATGTCAAGTATACCGACGTGTAGACAATATATAACCTATAGTGCGATAGATTAGTAGAGTCAATCGCTCTGGTGTTTTCGGGAAGTGTACATTGAAGTTAGTGTTATAGTGTTGTGGTTAAGGTGACCCTTCTTGAGGTCCACGTAAGTTTACTTTATTATCTACTAGCAGCGCCCCGCGGTTTCACCTGCTATATTCTGGATAATTCACACTATATCATTATAAATTATAACCTGTAGGTTTTGATGTGTAAGCTATATTAATGTAAAGTTTCATCAAAATCCATTCAGTAGTTTTTGCGTGAAAGAGTAACAAACATACATCCATACATCCATACATCCAGACATCCAGACATCCAGCCATCCATACATCCACACATCCCTTCATCCACACATCCATACATTCAGACATCTACACATCCATACATCCACACATCCATACATTCAGACATCCAGACATCCATACATCCATACATCCATACATCCAGACATCCAGACATCCAGACATCCATACATCCACACATCCATTCATCCACACATCCATACATTCAGACATCTACACATCCATACATCCACACATCCATACATTCAGACATCCAGACATCCATACATCCATACATCCATACATCCAGACATCCAGACATCCAGACATCCAGACATCCAGACATCCAGACATCCAGACATCCATACATTTTTACAAACTTTCGCGTTTATAATATTAGTAGGATTGTTGCTATCGAGGTCGAGTGATGAATGTGAGAGTTAATAAAACTGCACCTGGGCCTCAAGCCCCGGGCACTACTCGGCTCCGTCTAAATAGCATGTGTTTACGTGTTTCTGTACAGTAATGGGTATCAATGGTCTATCATTCTATGACATAGTAAATGTTAAATAGTTTATAGTACAAGTAATAGAACAAACCAATACGCGTAATACAGTTCTTACACTAGCTCTAGAATACTAAAAGTCAATTTGCTTCAAACTCCATTTCACGCCAGTGAAGTTTGATTTCATCTTCACAAAGTTTAAAGTTTAACTGAAGTATATTTGAAGATAGTTTGGACCGCATTTCGCAGCTCGTTTTAGGCTTGCTCTAATATTTATCCAAGCGCATGTTATGATTGAATTCTCGCGTCAAAGATACTCTTGGGTTTTACAAATCAACTGAAGGAATTTCAATCTAGACTTCGTAAATTGAAACTGAGTCTATTTCTGACTTTTCTATCTTATATATAGTAATATTATTATCCATCTATATTCTACTAGGAATCTGTTTTTCGATAAATATAACTATTAAATTAAAAAAAATTAAATTACCCCTGACTGAAGTTATCGTCACTAAGTATCGATACTCACACAACATCGATTAGAACCGATATTCACCTCACAAATCCGACTGACCTTCACAAATTATAGCTAAGAACCATCTCTATTTAATTACCTTTCAAACAAATCAAACTTCATCAGAATCTTGATCGTTACGATGCCACAGACAGACATTCGGATACACACGCCAAACTTAACAACCGGAAGTTGTGGCGTCGGAGGTTAAAACTAAATACGATTGACCATACCTATACTACCCTACCATATTTAGACTTAGGTTTTTCGTTGGTTTCATTCGTTTTCTAGAGCTTTCTTCCTTAGGCTTAGGTTAACCTAACCTTAGATTTAAAGATAGAGCCTGGGCATTGAAGGCGAGTGTTTTACTTGAATTAAGGAATTCCTTTAACCTACATCTTGGTCACAAGTCTAAGCCACTGCTTAGGTTCCTGTCGTATTTGTAAAAGATCATATTATTTAGTTAGTTATCGGATCAGTAGCAGTATTTACGTTGCGTTTAATCAATAATCCAATCAATATCACACCCACCTCTTCTCCTATTCATTTTTTCTCCGAGTTATATGTATATTTTTTTATATATTAATTCTTACACTCGACGTATACTAATACGCAGTATGTCTGTTAGGAGGAATGTACTCTACATACTTGAACTATTGCTATTTAGTATTAACTAAGCTTCAATAATATATCGACAAGTACTCACAATACATACTGTCAATTCACAGTGTTAATTAATTTACTCGATATTAATCTGCAATTAATATTAAATAACTTGAGCATTAGTAATTTAGAGCTTATTCAGATTATCTCCTGTACTTAATATTACAAATGTTAACTATGAACATTTAGATACAAATACTATGTTTTGTTATTACACTAGTTTTCTTAGAATATCTAGATAATAATTCATCGAACTGAGTTGTTGAGTAAGGCGGTGAAAGGTAAGTAGAGTAAGAAAAATGTGTAGTGAGTGAGTATAAATGAATTAAGTTATTAGGATGTTACTGCTGCAATGACAGTCCTCCTTAAAAAAACATAATGTAGTATAAATATTAACTAGATCCAAATAAATTTGCGTTGCAAAATTGACAAAATTGAGAATTTAATCTTATTTCTCCATTTGCTCTTCTCTTGTAAATAGTGAGAGGGTGTATTATTGTGTGTGTAATGTTTAGGTTATGTGTATGGTGAATGTACTGAGGGAGAGTGAGTAGAATTAAAGGTGGTGGTGGTTTTAGGGGAAATGTTACCCGACTAGCTTGCGACCATCATCATGCGAATCGGACCGCCAAGTGTTTCTGACGCTTTCCGGTCGAGTCGCATGTGGGTCAGATCTACCCCCCTCTCTTTCCCATCCCATTAAGAATGAATGAACACAGGATTCTTGCTCAGAGTCCACTGAAATCGCAGGATTCTTCTCTTCGCTCCTCCTCCTCACTCTATCTTCGAGGCGGCAATGCATCACCAAAATAAGAGATACTCTAGATTTGTCGATGTGCATGGGCGATGGTGGCCACTTTCCATCAGGTGGATCGTCTATTCGTTTGTTCCTTGTCTGTCATAAAAAAACATACTTAATAATATAAGCATATATACAGCAAGTAGTAACAATGGTCACAAGCCTACTTAGCACGCTGTAATAGAGTAGAGTGTAGACTAATGGGGTAAGCGTTAAATTCATTTACCCGTATTTCAGTCGCCGATCACGCACAGCCATTGTATTGACCTTAGTGCCGCTGATGCCGTTATGTGGAACTGTAATATATTCGTTGCTAAGTGGTATTGTATTTGGTTTTGCTACTGTATTAGAATTGTAATAGTATTAATATACTTATTGTGGTAGATCCAATCATTGCTGGAATTAATGAAAACTTATTTATAAAATTACATTATTAATATCACCTGGTTCAGGTATTAAAATTTGAACCGAATTGACGCTTTTTAAGATAATCAAAAAGCCATTCCACGTACACAAAAATACATTTAAATGTGTTGCTACACCTTCCAGCACGTAAGTATAGGTTTGGCCTTAAATTTGCGTAAATCACTATTAGAGCCTTTTTAGGGGGCAGCGCGGGGCGAGAGCAGTGCATCGCACGCAATTGGTTTTATCAGACGTTTCAGTTCCCGAGCGTCTGCTATTTGTCACAATAGTAAACGCCACGGATGGGACTGCCAATACAGGCACGCTGCACGCTGCACGCTCACAATGCGCAAATTCCCCCCATTATTTTTTATTTTCTTAGTACCTGTGGGTAGGTACTGACTCAGCAACTTATAACTTCTAGAAAGTTTCGAAATAGTGTGACGATTAATTTGAGTGAATATTGACTATCGTAGTGAAAGTTTAAATTTCATATAGGGTGCTTTTTTACTAACGATCAGTTTATTCGCAACAATTTTACAACTTAGCTGTGTAATATATTTATAATTAATTAGTAATACGTGAAGCAATTCATTTTAGTAGCGAGTTTCTAGCTCCGAGGCACAGATACACGCTTCGTCCATTTTGTGGACATTCGCTAATCGGATTAATACGATGCCCGAACGTAATAACTGTTTTATAAAACCTTTGTCCCTTTACGCCTAATCAGATTTACTACTTGGCCCCTCCTCATCTAATTACTAGTATCGAGCTTTTGTTCCGAGGGATACGTGGACACAAAAGAATCGTATTGTTTTATAACACTTCTTTTATGAAAATTGAACCAATCGTCGCTAAAAGAAAAGGACAAATAGATTACTTGATACGTTTCTAGAGTTAAACAATCTTTCTAGTATTCATTCAGACTATAATCACTACAATTTTCAATAAGAGTTATAATATTGTTATTACGATCACACAATACCAATGACTCTTCACTTTCACAGACACGAACTTTATATTTTCTTTGATGCGACTCAACGACGTTCGTCGTCCACAACATGCATCTACGGACAAGATAATTAATGAGTTCTGTATTTAGAGATATTTTGCTATAAATAACACTGGTCTGCAATGAAATCCTTCTTTAAAAAATTTTGTCATAAATATTACGATTCAAATGTTCTGAATCTATCCCCGTTGGTCGATTTTTTCCATCACGTCTAGATTTTTTGATATGATTTTTTTTTAAATTTCAAAAATTTGGGTTTTGTTTCAATTTTTTTGCGCGCAATGTTACAAACAGTGTACATACAAACAGTGTATGTACAAAATAAGTTTTAGCGAGTTGTAAGAGAAAGAAAGAAAGTGTCGGAGGTGATTTTTATGGTAGTACATATGCGCATGCGCAGTATTCGCTGTGACTTCACAAATCATTCGGGAGCTTCTTTCTGCTTATAAAGCTTTAGGATGCAATATGTCACTCATTTAGATTCCTTCCTGAAAATCTTGGAGCCGTATCAGATGAGCATGGTGAAAGATTTCATCAGGATATAATGCAGATTGAAAAACGCTACAGTGGGAAATGGTCAGCAGCAATGCTTGCTGATTTCTGTTGGTCAATTCGCCGAGAAACTCCAATAGAAACGATGAAAAGGAAAAAAACCACAAAATAACAAATTTTCTCACCATATAATAAGATAGTTGACCGATATTTATTCATTTTGTGACTATAATTAAGGATTTTTAACTGTAAAACTTTAGACCGTAATATTTTTTCATTTCGTTATGATAATAATTGATATTTTAATAATATTTTTTGTTAATTAAATAAATATTATATTGGAAATCTACGTGTGGTACTTAATTGTATGTCCGATTCCGTGTTTAGAGCACAAAATATGATGAATTCATGCATGAAAACAAGAAGGAGAAAAAATAATTTTTTTTTGCAGACCAGTGTAATCAGTGTAATTGCTGTTTTTCTAAAGAAGTGTTCAGTATTAGAGTCAGGAGGTCGAGCGGTAATGAAGTGTTAATGCATTGTAGAAAAGCCTTTTAATCCTGCACGTGGGTTGCAAGCTCCAAGCACTGCTTGGCTTTTGTCTGGATTGTATATTATTGTAATCTATTGAGTGTGGCGATCACATAAGCTCTGTCCTAATAGTTTAGTGTCAGTTTCACTAGTAATTTCGCTGAGTAAGTGTTGACTTGCCGTAGTGAAGTGTACATGTAGGGAAGTATGACCCTTGTTGAGAATATGAGCATATCAAAAGCGCCTTGTAGACCTGCTTCAAGAGTTCAGGTCTTGGGTGCTGCTTGGCTTCCTATCTAAGGTTTATCAGCAACTTTTGCATGTTATTGATGGGTCATATAGAGTTGAGAAATAATCATATTATTTTCATCATCACGACCCCTCAGAATGAGGAGGGTATTAGGCCATAGTCCACCACGCTGGCCCAGTGCGGGTTGGCAGAGTTCACACAACTTTGAGAACATTTTGGGAACTCTCAGGAGTGCAGGTTTCCTCACGATGTTTTCCTTCACCGTTAAAGCAAGTTATATTTAATTGTTTAAAACACACATAACTCAGAGTCAGAGGTGTGTGCCCAGGATCGAACTCGGACCTCCCGAGTAAGACTTAAAGTCTCAACCACTGGGCCATCACTGCTGCTAATATTATTTTACTCTAAGTGTATTGCTTATTAAACTGTATATTGTTGAGGTCAAAGATCGTTGTTTAAGAATATAAAGAATCTTTACAATTTTAAATTTTCCAAACAAAAGAAAAAGTTGGCCGCGTAGAACTCAAAATATTTTATTCGCGAAGTTTGTAATTAAAAATTGCTCTTTGTTCTAACTTTAACGATAACGTGCTGAAAGTATCCAACCTCCTGCTAATCTTGAACTTTGTTTACGTTGCGAAACAATAGTATGGAACTTTACACTTTCAGGTACACCAATGATTAAATTTATTATTTCTGTTTAATAAGCAAGACGATGATAGATGATAGATGGTTTTTATTTCATAATTAGCGAATAATAAAAAAATACCCTATTTGTGTATTAAAAGAACCTCAAAGAAAGTTTAAAATTAAATCTTATCAAAAACATTATTGTGAAAATGGCAGCCAAGTTCAATATAAAGGAGGCGTGGTTGTCTTATCTTATTTCTTGTCGACGAGTTTTGTAGATAATCCTTTATACAAATATTTTGTTCCTAAATTTGACAAGGCGAGTTATTTCCATTTTTAATCTCGAGATTTGACTTGGTTAGTACCTACACTGTTAAACTGTATGTCATTCAGTGAGTGATAAAAATAGATGATAGATATTTAGGTGTTATTATCTTAATAACTGTTACAAACTGTATTTATCATTTTTGTGGTTCTAATTAATCTTAGGGGTTTTATGGATAGACCAAATTCTCCGTGTTTATGTCAAATAGATTTCAATTATTATGATACACTGCTGCATAGTTAGTTCCTTTATCTTAGCTTTGACTTGACTTACATGTTACCGCGTGCCTTGATTTTTAATGATGTAATCTTAAACCAGGGAACGCATAATTTTTGGTACTTATGGTACCAAAATCGCTGAAAATCCGTTCTAATAAAGAAGTAAGGAAATAAATCGTCTACTTTATATTTCAGCAAATGTTTGCTTTCTAATGAACCCTTCTCTCATACATAGTACATTAATTTCTCGGAGTCCCAAGTCCAAGCTGCAGGAAGGGTCTTTCCTTCCGTCCCGCGTCGGGTACTTTATTGTAACTGTGAAGCGATTTCATTATCGTTGACCTTAGGGTTTAGAAACCTTTGTCTAAACTTTTATGTATTTTTTTTAATAATATGTATGTTAAAATTCAGGTCCTACCTGCTATAGATATAACAGAGATATGATACCCATTACTGTACAGCAATACGTATACACATGCAATTTAGACTGAGGGCTTGAGACCCAGGAGCAGGTTTAAAGAGCTCTTTCATAATATATTAACTCTCACCTCCACCACTCGACCTCGCTAACGACAATAGATAATAAAGTAAACTTACGTGGACCTCGAGAAGGGTAACCTTAATCACGACACTATAACACTAACTTCCATATTCACTGCACGAAAACACCAGAGAGACTGAGACTAAACTATCGCACCGAAGGTAATATATTGTCTTCACGTCGGTATACTTGAAATAATATAAAATGATCTACCCGCTACTACTACTATATAAACAGTGTTGCTAACATACCTGACCGTGATTTTCTTATGAGATTTAGGCTACTCTTTATGGAATTAATAATTATTTTTGAAGTACCGATACGGTGTAAGATGTAGGGACACTTACCCAGAAGTTTACACCTGCATACTCTGGACTTTAGACACCAACGTAGTACCTATTAAAAAGTTCAAATTCTAACAGATCCTGCCGCAGTTTCCAAATTAAAAAAAAAAAGGTGTGTGTGCGATTCACACACGATAGAAGTGAAACTTCAGTAAATCGACAAAAGAATGAGATGAATATATATAATAATATAAAATAGTATGTATATTTCTGTCTCATTCTTTCCTACACATTTTTGTATTTGTGTCTCTTACCTGTCGTTTTGTATATTTCTGTCTCATTCTTTCCTACACATTTTTGTATTTGTATCTCTTATCTGTCGTTTTTTCCGTTGCATCCGGTTTGAAATCACAACGATTCTAAAGAAGTTTCACTTCAAAAATTTAAAAGGAATTTGAATTGGTTGGTACATGGGAATGTCCATCATGACCACATAATATATAACAGTATATCATTCCTCTGTCTCAGTAGTCACAAGTTCAATACCCATTCAATGCAAAAGGTATTTGATGTTATATGATCTTTGATCCCCGACAGAGATGTCCCCTTTGGTGGGTGCCCTTGAAGCTTTTAGCTTTTTTCTATTTCAAAAGTATATAGGAGTAGGATTTTTACATTTCTTACAAAGCTTATAAAAGAAAATAATTTTCAATATAACAAACACATGTCCATGATAAATGGAGCGCGAGTATAGAATACCCGGCGCATCTGGCATATTCGGTGCTTATTACGACACAAAGAATCTGAAAACTCTATTCGTGCCTCTATCCGTTGACACATTCCTCCATTAGGTAATTCTCGAGGCGGCGCATTTTTCATAGCGATTTGAGAACACCTGTCACCGTTTGCCTTTCAGAAGAATATTACGTTACGTATCTCAAAGGCGCCGGCGACGCCAGCAACGGAAACGACAGCCACTATGTGAATAGAAACCCTTTAAAACACAGAGATACGTATCCAAATAAAATATTGACGATTCAGAACTGTCTGCAGACGTTAAATTGAAGTTCATTCAATGTTTTCTAAACAAAGGATGCCTATATCAAAAACTAAAAGGATGATTGTAGAGTTAAAGATGTAGAAGTTGAAGGACGATCCACAAAGTTATATAACGTTTATAATGCACATAAATGCTCGCCTCCACTGCTCGAACCTTGCTATCCGGTATCTAATTAAATTATGTAATAAAATTAACGCTTCAGCTGATCGTCAGAATTTCCTAGTCACCAACATTAGACTTTATTACACGTTTACTGAGTTAGGCGATGTTTATTTTATGAAATTACTGATTTGGTTTAGGATAACATCTGTATGGACATCATGGAGTTAGTGGGAGGATAAGGATTACTAGCTTAATTTTTTTTAATTATAAAAATTCAATTATTGTTATCAGAATGACTAGAAGTTCTTTGAAAGTACCAATTATTCATTTTTTCATTTTCACCTGTGTGACGAATTTAAACGATCAAATTCAAGAAAAAGAAACATTACATTATTCTAAACATTACAAGACTTATTTCGCAATTATAAATAGACTCAGTGAGTAATACAATTTACTTCCTTTTATCGCTTTAGCAAGAGGTTTTTAGTTTTCAATCTCGCTGTTTCTAGTGGAAAGTTTAAACGCATTTGAAAACTCCTTTTAAACGTTTCCAATTACGCTGAAATAACATTCAAGGCGCTTTTTTAAGTTGTTGATTTAAGGAATTAGTCTTTATTAATGTTCGTTATTAAAACTGCAGTTAGTAAATATTTACTAGCTAACACTTGCTTTTGAGTTTATGAGCTCTAGTAAGTCTTCTGTTGTCAGAATTATTTTTTTCTAAGAAAAGATTAACGATTGGATTTACATATCCAATGCGAGAATTTAAACAAGGTGACTAAAATAATAAACCAGTAGCATATAAATGCTAATAAGGGGCAGGTTATTCTCCATTCAGCCATACAAAACCTAATCCACACTTAACTCCATACCGTTCAAGTAGCAGACCTCAATATGTTACCTGAGAGCACAATGAATGTATACAACCCATTGAGGGTAGGACGAATTCTTTACAAGGACCATAGACTACGTGATCTGAAAATATATTACTATAGTTTAGTCGCTATAGCTGCAAAACTTAGTTTTGTAATAATAGCGATTGTTAAAGGTGTGATTACTATTTATGGATTAACTTGGAAATAGGGTTTCATAAAATCTTCATATTTTCTGAGTGTTCTTCTTTCGGCAATACACATTATTAAGAGCTATATTGCGCAGTACTCAAACGATAATAATAACATGTGATCTAGATCAAATTCGAGCAGTGTCTGGGGCCTGAGACCCAGGAACGGCTGTATAGGCGTCTTCTACTATGGAAAACTTCTCACCTCCACCGCTCGACCTCGCTATCAAATGTCAAACATGTTCATTGTTCACTTGCTCCTCGATGACGGAGGCCTAGCACCATGCCACCAAACAACACTACACTATTACTCTCACTACTTTAATATATACTGCGTGATATCACTTGACTGATTAAGTTAGGCAGTAGTTATATATTATCTACTAGAAGTAAGTCAAAATGAACTACTCGATTTATTATATACCGATAATTTATATTAAATTACTGATTTAAACGGTGTTGCTAGCAACATTAATTTTTAATTTTTATATTATTTCAGTCGCTGTTTTTATTTTTATTTTATTTTAAGATATCTTGCCAATAGAGTTCATTTCTTTTTTTTAAAAGAAAGAAAGCAAGTTGGTTGTTGCCATGGTTTTATATTAAGTATACTTCACATGGTCGATAATATAGAATCTCTATCTCAATGTTAGCCAGTCGTTCGAAGGATTTCATACAGTTAACATTGTTGAAAAAAAGTACAAATGGCGTGATTTATGCACCACCATTGTAAGTTAAGTTTATAATCTACTAGCTGCGCCCCGCGGTTTCACCCGCTATATTTAGGATAATTCATACTATATCATTATAAATTATAGCCTATATGTTATTCTGATGTATAAGCTATATTATTGTAAAGTTTCATTAAAATCCAATTAGTAGTTTTTACGTGAAAGAGTAACAAACATCCATACATCGCTACATTCTTACAAACTTTCGCGTTTATAATATTAGTAGGATTGTCATAAAGAGTAGTGGAGGGGAAAGTCGCTAACCTAAACGGGTCCGTAACCCTACTCCTGAAACCTCAGGCAGTGTTCGGATTCGAGGCTAGAATGCATGTTTGTATTTCATTTTATAATAAATACCTAATACTGATAATGTTTGTCACGCGTCTATCATGAACAGGATAACATCAGGAAATTGATTCCGCAGCGCATCACATTCACAAAGCACTTTGTACGTCGCAAGTAGAAAATAGTAGTTAATCACTAATTATTGTTTACTTGTATACCATTATTTGGTCTCAATACGTGCTTTTCAAAGGATAATAATCCAATAATTCCATAGAGATTGTTTTTTCTAGCAATCTAATAATAATCTAAGTCTAAGCAGTGATGGCCCAGTGGTTGAGACTTCAAGTCTTACTCGGGAGGTCCGAGTTCGATCCTGGGCACACACCTCTGACTTTTCTGAGTTATGTGTATTTTAAGCAATTAAATATCACTTGCTTTAGCGGTAAAAGGGAAACATCGTGAAAATACCTGCACTCTTGAGAGTTCCCCAAAAGTTCTCAAAGGTGTGTGAAGTCTGCCAACCCGCACCGGGTAAGCGTGGTGGACTACTGGCCTAATACCCTCCTCATTCTGAGGAGGAGACCCGGCTCTGCAGTGGGCCATTGACGGGTCGTGATGATGATGATGTTTTTTTATGCCTATATGTATGAAAATTCATAGCAACCCCGCATTGAGGTTTGAAAACGAGCTTTCATGTGAAATATTGTACCTCCACAAATTAGCCTGGCTGTTCAAAGGTGGGATGTTGTTAGCGTTTTGGGCACTCTGGCTCTTTGTAGTGGAATCGATTTTTTTTTAAATATTACATCATTTATTTTATTTATTTACAATTTAATGACACTCAACTAGGTTCTTTTTAAAGTCGAATTCAGCCTCACGTTGATATACATATTATAAAAGACTTTTATGGTACAATGGAAACAATGATGATTTTTCTTGCTGATGTAGTATAAAAATTTCAAGTAAGTAAGAATTACTTTTCTTACTCTTTCTTGGAAGGGAAGACCTTCAGCTCACATTAAAACTGTCGCTCTCCCTTGTGTAAGAATGGTCATTACTTTGAAGTAAATATGAAATAGACCATTTAATGTTACTTGCTTCTTATTAATAGTAGAAGACTAAAGTTATTATTCTGCAAGATATTGGTTGGGTTAGTCTTCGTTGTTATCTATATCTATATCTATACTATTATATAAAGAGGAAAGATTTGATTGTTTGTATGTTTGTTTGTTTGTTGCGAATAGGCTCGAAAAGTACTGAACCGATTTTGAAAATTCTTTCACCGATAGGAAGCTACTTCCTTTCCGGGTAACATAGGCTATGTGGTGTTGCCATAAATACTCTAATGAAAAAGATATGGCCATTTAAGTGCCATAAGGTAGCCATTTTGTAAATTGAAGGGTTTCTCAGAAACTACTAATCCGATTTTAATTTTTTTTTCACTGATAGAAAAATGCACTTTTTTGAGTGACAAAGGTGTTTTAGTGTTGCCATAAGCATTTTTTAATAAATAGAATATGGCCATTTTGTCGTAACTAACCGGATTTTAAAAATTCATTCTCTAATAGAAAACTATACTTTTCGTGAGTGACAAAGGTGACTCAGTGTTGCCATATACATTTTTTAATTCACGAATTTGCCCATTTTGACGTAACTAACCCGATTTTAAAAATTCTTTCGCTAATAGAAAACTATACTTTTCGTGAGTGACAAAGGTGATTCAGTGTTGCCATATATATTTTTTAATTCACGAATTTGCCCATTTTGACGTAACTAACCCGATTTTAAAAATTCTTTCGCTAATAGAAAACTATACTTTTCGTGAGTGACAAAGGTGATTCAGTGTTGCCATATATATTTTTTAATTCACGAATTTGGCCATTTTGACGTATCTAACCCGATTTTAAAAATTCTTTCGCTAATAGAAAACTATGCTTTTCGTGAGTGACAAAGGTGATTCAGTGTTGCCATATACATTTTTTAGTTAAACGAATTTGGCCATTTTGTCGTAAATAACCAGATTTTAAAAATTCGGTCACTGAGGAAGTCTACAGTATTTCTGTCTCTCTTCCTCTTATATACTATCATTCTCTCTCATCCTGTTTCTTTTTTCTCTCTTTAATATTTATCTTTATCTCTGTTCAGAATGGTCAGTCTCTGTTTGGTTTTATTTTCGAGAGTCTCTCTCTCTCCTTTATTTTTATTTTTGTACATATATTCTTAATTTAACATATACTTTAACGTAGACGAAGTCACGGTAGTCGACTAGTAGTTAATATAGAAGTCTTTAAATAACAGCGTATCAATCATTATATATTTTTTGACAGATTTATAATTTTTAGCAATCCGAATGGTTGTTCAAAACGCAATCGATGCGCATTTTTTACTATATTTCAATACAAATGTATCGGTTCGAACGTGTCAATAAATATTGGACAAAATGAATATTCAGCAGAGCGCAATACTGGGATCAAAAATGAAACAAATTGTGTGGTTTTGTTTACTTTCAATGTATTAGTTTATTTTTTATTGTGTGATATACACTACCTAGTTAAATTGCAAGTCAAACTCAACTCAAAATAGTTTATTTCAATTAGACTTTTTACAAAGTACTTTTGACACGTTATAATTGATCAGTCAGTGAGTTTGTCTAAAGCTACCATCAGTTCGGAAAGCGGTTTTCTGATGAGAAGAACTGGCAAGAAACTCAACAGTCGTTCTTTTCACAACGCCATTGCT
The DNA here is from genome assembly GCA_905147385.1 of Limenitis camilla. Taxonomy (NCBI): domain Eukaryota; kingdom Metazoa; phylum Arthropoda; class Insecta; order Lepidoptera; family Nymphalidae; genus Limenitis; species Limenitis camilla. The sequence goes on from LR990240.1 coordinate 10,596,417, forward strand.
TACATCAGTCTGTTTCATAAAGGTAATCATTCAGCTGAGTATCAAAGTCATTTTGATTCCAGACTTTGTCATCGTCCAAGTAATACTGTATAGAGTAGTGAGCCTTATTTACTAAACACTTTTTAATGTGAGTCTCAAGTCGCTGAAGTGGCAAATCTAATATAGGCGTGGAATCTTATTATAGATGCGAACACCAAGCCAATAGAAACAATTACGTACTCACTTTGTGGAGACGATAGTATGGCGATACAAGTCTAATTAAATCCTGAAAATTTTGGCGTATGTACATAAACTGTCGTACTTGATAAATAAATGTATCATACAAGTTTCCACTTTTTCTTTATTTTTAGAAGTTTAAGTGAATTTTCAAGAAAATATTGTTAGCAACACTGTTTATAAAGTAGTAGTAGTGGGTAGATCATTTTATATTATTTCAAGTATACCGACGTGAAGACATTATATAACCTTTAGTGCGATAGATTAGTCTCAGTCTCTCTGGTGTTTTCGTGCAGTGAACATGGAAGTTAGTGTTATAGTGTCGTGATTAAGGTTACCCTTCTCGAGGTCCACGTAAGTTTACTTCATTATCTATTGTCGTTAGCGAGGTCGAGTGGTGGAGGTGAGAGTTAATATATTATGAAAGAGCTCTTTAAACCTGCTCTTGGGTCTCAAGCCCCAGGCACCGCTCGCCTCAGTCTAAATTGCATGTGTATACGTATTGCTGTACAGTAATGGCTACCACATTTCTCTCATATTTATAGCAATATTTCCTTTGTCTTGATTTGATTACTCGATTGTTTCATAAAAAAGATAATCTTTGAATGATACATATTAGTCGCTTCTACGTCTATATTGTTTATGGTCGAGTCAAATTTTGACTTTTAATAACTTTGTCGTAAATACCAAGTTTCAATAATACTGTCTTGACAATAACATCATTCCTAATAGATATCTTTTAAGTGATGTCACACAGTAAACATTGTTAGTAGTGTCGGTAGTAAAGATAAGTGTCATGGTGTCTTCCTATCGAAGATCTCACGTGAAGATATGGACGATAAGCGTTGTGATCATGTCAAGAGCGTTCTTTTACCTGTACCTGGGTCGCAGACCCAAGCACTGCTCGACTTCAAATTTATCTTTATATGACGAGTCTATAATTTTCATTTGATTCGTATCGTTTATTTAGTATTTAATTAAAATAGAACATTCCAAACAATCTCCTAAATTACAGAATCATAAACATTACGAATATAAAAATTTTGTTTTACGTTTACCCGTTGTTCTATAAATATCATCCGCAACGCAAAAAAATGGTAATTCTGACCCGGAGCCTGCTTCACATGGAAATAAATAACCAATTCAAATAACTTTCTGAATTTTCAATTAAATTACATATATTTCGGGGAGTTCAGCCTAAATGTCGATTGATATTTCAATTTGAATAACTAATGTCAGAAGATTTTTGTATTTTTATATTTGGAGCGTATTTACGAAATTCGGTGTCGAAAGTTTGATCCGGGTACGAATGATATCATTGTTAACATTTTACTTTCGCTTTCTATACATAACGTCTCAACCATTATCCTTTCCTATTTTTATCAAAGAAATATTATCTGTTTTTTTTTTTGTGAAGCTTATAATTCATTTCTTAGCTGTACGATCAAATTCTTAAGCGGCGTTTCCACCAAAATTAAATCACTTAGAGTGTGTCAAATGAAGCGATTCTATTGATTCTTAACAAGCACATTCCTCTCTACACATTCTCGAACATCTCTGGTTGAAAGAATTCATTCTTTAGCTGGGATGATCAAAACTAAAAAAGGGTTTTTAGCTGCGTTTTCAACGGAAATGTGATCACTCAGAGTGTGTCAAATGAAGCGATTTTATTGGTATTTAACAAACACATTCTTCGCTACACATTCTCGCACATCTCTGGTTGAAAGAATTCATTCTTTAGCTGGGATGATCAAAACTAAAAAAGGGTTTTTAGCTGCGTTTTCAACGGAAATGTGATCACTCAGAGTGTGTCAAATGAAGCGATTTTATTGGTATTTAACAAACACATTCTTCGCTACACATTCTCGCACATCTCTGGTTGAAAGAATTCATTCTTTAGCTGGGATGATCAAAACTAAAAAAGGGTTTTTAGCTGCGTTTTCAACGGAAATGTGATCACTCAGAGTGTGTCAAATGAAGCGATTTTATTGGTATTTAACAAACACATTCTTCGCTATACATTCTCGCACATCTCTGGTTGAAAGAATTCATTCTTTAGCTGGGGTGATCAAAAATAAAAAAGGGTTTTTAGCTGCGTTTTCAACGGAAATGTGATCGCTCAGAGTGTGTCAAATGAAGCGATTTTATTGGTATTTAACAAACACATTCTTCGCTACACATTCTCGCACATCTCTGGTTGAAAGAATTCATTCTTTAGCTGGGATGATCAAAACTAAAAAAGGGTTTTTAGCTGCGTTTTCAACGGAAATGTGATCACTCAGAGTGTGTCAAATGAAGCGATTTTATTGGTATTTAACAAACACATTCTTCGCTATACATTCTCGCACATCTCTGGTTGAAAGAATTCATTCTTTAGCTGGGGTGATCAAAAATAAAAAAGGGTTTTTAGCTGCGTTTTCAACGGAAATGTGATCACTCAGAGTGTGTCAAATGAAGCGATTTTATTGGTATTTAACAAACACATTCTTCGCTACATATTCTTGCACATCTATGGTGGAAGTTAGGATACTAATACAGTATTGTGATATTTTCTTACTGTAACTATAAAACTATTTTCAGCAACTGTTTAATATATAAAGTGTGAATCAGATGAAGTTGGGTCATAAACGGTAGATTTACTGTTATTCTGTCACGGCAATCCCTGTAACTGCGTTATCATAAAGTATTCATGAATATTACCAATTTCGCGCGGATCCATTTCATGTTATCTATTGTTGGATGATATTTCTTGTTAATTTTAAATCGTTTTTTGGAATCACTGACAAACATATTTACATATTTTATTTGGAGTGCAGATTACCATTATGATACTTTTTACTATAAAGTCTAGATCTCCGCTGAACAACAAAAAATCGTAGGAAATTATAGCGCCAAGACGCATAGTGCTGCCATCCACTGGTATTAACGGAATAAAATTATGAAAATTTAAAGAGTTAGTTGAGCATTTAAAAGTTTATAATATATTCATCTTTGTCATTAAACTAAATATTCATCATTTTTAACATTTGTTCAAAATAAATATAAGACCTACGTTCGTTTACACTAAATTCATGAAAGATCCACAGAAAGAAAAATAATTATTGACTATGTGTGTGGAATTCAAGTATTACTTAAGCAGATTTTATAAACCCCCCGCCCCCTATGACAGCAAAAGTAAGCTTACATAAACATTGATGCATTTTCTCCCTCCTCATTCTAAGGATATTCACGTTTCGATTCGCGTGTTTACTTTTCTATCAGCAGACCTCCCATACCCCATCAAAAATAAGCAAAGCAAAGACCCCCACGCCCCTAATGCTTACTTAATACTTAAACGGTCCTTATATATTAATAACAATAAACACTCCAATAAAATATTATGTAACGCTATATATTTACGATAAATTATTAACCGCTCCAAAAGGCAACAACAAAGATAATTAGGCTTTATAACTTAAAAGGTTTCTTATCTAACTTAATTTACCCAAAGAGGCGTTCTACGAGAAGTGTAATGGAACGAAATTCTAAATAATTCGCATTTGTAGGTTTATTTCGAAATAATCTTGAAGGTATAACTCGCTGTTTGGACAAGTTTCGATTTAAGACCAAGCCTTTCATAATTAAGGGAGGGTGAGACTGCGAGGCTCAGACGCGGGCTACATTCATAATGAATATGTACAGTAGCCAGACTATTCTGTTTTTCTGGTGTTTTCTTAAGAAATGTTTTGAAAATGGTTTTTTTAATATCTTAGATGTAAAAATTATTTAATATATTGTGTTGAAAGGACATGACCATCCTCCATACATAGTTGGCCTACGAACAGAATAACAATACAATAAAAATATCATATCAGCCGTAAATAAATCAAATATATTATGTTGCTCTCTTGTTCAAATTGATAATATGGGCATTTTACAGCGCAAAATATTTTTATTCGCTAATAGTTAAACAAAACTAAGAAGCATTAAAATCTCGTTGATGCGAAAAACACACTGAGTGCGTATTGCCGATGCATGCCATAAGTACAATAGGGGTGCTATTACAGTCTTGCTAACATTGATTTGTCTTATATTTAAACTAGCTTTTACCCGTAATTTTCCTTTGCGATATTGAGGTAGTTATATTAGCCTCCAGTAGATCGTCTGTAGACGTATTTAATAATTTTATGAGGTAGTCATACTAACTTTGCACTCCCCTTTTACTCCCTTAAGGGATGATTTTCGAAAAAATATTTTACACGTATTTCATGACTTTCAATTAAGAACCTTCATAGTTCTACTGAATTTCATTCGAATAATTTCAAAAACGAAAAAGTTTCATACTAACTTTGAATCCTGGTTTTACCCCCTTAGGGGGTGAATTTTCAAGAATCCTTTCTTAGTGCTCCCCTACGTTATAAAAAGAACCCCTGTGCAAAATTTCAAGTTTCTAACCCTTATAGTTTAGGCCCTGCCTTAATATGTCAGTCATTAAGTCAAATGGTGTCTGGTTTACAGGATTATAATTAGTACTTCTATCATAATTGTTAGAGTAGTTTATATCTCGATTTGTGATCTAAATTTTTTTTTTATTGAAAATTATTTTTTTTATTAGAGGACGAAGAGTCGTAGTGAATTAAAACGTAAGATATATTAGTTTGTAATAGATGGCAGTGTAAGTTAGTTTATTGATACACCATTACAACATCTTTTGATTGGGTTTTTAATGAAACCTTTCGAATTGATTGCTTTACATTAAATCATGTCATTGTTTGTTACAGGTAATTATGAAGAAAATGGTAGATTATAGACGTAACTTTTGGACTGGGCTAATGTATTTAAGTTCTAAGGCGATCGAGTTCATATGAGGTAACGTGTTAACTTATATTTACAACTCTTTTTAAACGAAATCAACACAAGGAACTACGAGTTCTTTATTATAAACAGATGCAAGGTAGCAACAACTAGTTCCGAGAATATTTTTTCTTTACTGCAGTTATATTATTACTTATTTATTTCCCGTCGGCTGGTTCGCGTTCCTCGACGGAAACAAAGCCATTTCCTAGTAGCTGTCAGCCACATGCGCGCACGACGTCTGTATGGGGACTACGACTTCTATTCTACTCTATTCATGTTGTTTTATATTTAAATGCGGTTCTTTACCTAATTAGCATTTTATTGTACTTTAATGAATGTTTTGTGGTGTATCTAACTACTTAACATTTGTATTTGTTCAGCTGAATTAACTACTCGTCTTTGCTTTTATGAAGGTATTTCAGCTTGTCTGCATTGTCTGTTAATAAAGGTTTATTATTAATTGTCCACAACAACACTATTTTTGGATAATTCGGATCTCCGTCATCATGAGCTCTATATTATAATACAATTATTTTAAACGTTTTTTTTTCAATAAAATATTTAAATTAAATCCAAATATTTATTGAAACGTTCAATGAAATAAATGTATTTAAAAACAATTGCTTTGTTAGTCTAATACACGAATGGGCACTAGCAAGTTATTTAAAACAATTATAATTGTAGTTAAATGTATTGAAAATATTTAATTAATTTTTATATGTTTAAAAATGTATCAAAATGTGTATTCGACGAGGATGGGATTCGAACCCACGCGTGCAGAGCACATTGGATTAGCAGTCCAACGCCTTAACCTCTCGGCCACCTCGTCATGTGAGGTGGTTTCGAAAGTACTGAACCGTCTTCACGTGTACTTCTACACTATTATAATCGTGATGCGCGTTTTAAATAATTTACGTAATTTTACAATCTATAATTAAAATAAAATTAGTTTCAAGGTCCAGTTTAGTGTGAAACCAGTCTTTCACATCAACAGAATCTTTAACCAGATTCAACGTCTTAACACTTAGAAATGGGTTTAAAATAAAATAATCTCATTGTACTTAAAATACTTCAATCTTTATTTTGTGTCGACAGTATAATTTTAGATTTACCATCGTTAATATTGTCTACAGTAGTGCAAGAAGTCTAGTGTTAACTCTGCTTTATGAGAATTCGTAACTACATGGTATACCACATCTAAAAAAACGGTCTAAAAAAGGTTTAAAATGCTTATTAATACGTACGTAGTACAGTAATTATCTTTTACAATAGGTATAGTAGCCGGCAGCTAACTTTAGGTCTGAGAAAAATTGTGCATTATGAGCATGTTGCGTGTTTTAGATAAGGTGCAAACGAGCAGATGGTCCACCTGATGGTAAGTGGCAACCATCGCCCATGGACATCGGCAAAACAAGAAACACTCTCTCGTTTTGTCGATGCGTTGCATCTCTGAAGATAGAGTGGGAAGGGGGAATGAAGAAGAAAAATGATGCGGTTTCAGCGGACCCTAGGCAAGAGCCCAGAGTCCACTAGACCCACAGCATTAGTGGGATGGGAGAGGGAGTGGTCGCAAGCCAGTCGGGGGACAGATCCCCTACCACCAAGGGGGTGCTGGGTTACTCGGCTCTTACGAGATGCTCTCCCAGCGGCAGAGGGGAAGAGTATTCTAACCCGTCCCCTCACGGGTGAATGTAAATATGTTAATTTGATTAAATTTAATTTTCTGCTATATCTATCTATTATATTATGATTAAATTATAATTGGGGCGAGTTAGGGGCCCCGCTGCAATGTTTTCGTCCATCGAGTCTCATTCATATTCCAAAGAAGTGTAATTATTCACGCGCACAGGGCACATTATGTAAGTTTTAATGAAAGCACGGCTCCATTAGGAGCGGAATATTCATTCCCTTGATGACCCTCTCGAATAATAATAGAGTATTGTTGTAGGCACAACACCCTGTGCTCTGTACTCACAAGCACTGCTACTGCCTATGGGCTTCTTCATCGCTAATGATGTGAAACTTCTAAATTATTTGTATACCTTCACTTCACTTTTATTTATAACTAGCGGCCCATCCCGGCTTCGCGCGGGTGGAATATTATTTTTTAAAATATATAGGCCCTCCCGCATTTCGGTGCCCGCTCTCTTGCCGCTTTACTCGCTGCGCTGCGTCGCTATACTGGCCCGTCGCGTCGTCGTGTATTTTTTGTTTATATTGATATTTTTAATTTCGTAATATCTTTTGAATGGAAAGTCCGATTTTAATAATTTAAAAAGTAATTTACAGGTATTGAAATAGTCTTGAATACGAAATAATTTATTTGGATAAGGATTAATACAAAGTTATAGAAAACATGGTCTGATTTTGATAGGCATTTTTATCAACTTTTAAAATGTAAAAAAGTAGTTATAGTGACGTAACTATAATAGTTGGACATATGGTCTCGCGGACTTTTTTGTAGATATTGATACGTTCTATAATATTGTAGAACATTTTTTTGTTCTATCATCAATACTTTTTGCAGCGCATGCGATGAAAGATATTTTATGGCTAATTTTTTGGCACCTTGGGTTGGTTTTCGTGAGATTTCCTAAGGATCTCTAATTTTTTCTTGTAATAAATATAGCCTATGTTACTCAGGGATAATGTAGCTTTCTAATGGTGAAAGAATTTTTGAAATCGGTCCAGTAGTTTTTATGTTTATTCGTTACATACAAAAATACAAAAATACAAAAATACAAAAATACAAATCTTTCCTCTTTATAATATTAGTATAGATATATATTTTTAAATAAGTGTCATAGAATAGAAAGAGGAATGATACCCATTACTGTACAGTAATACACATACATATGCAATTTAAACGGAGTCGAGCAGTGTCTGGGGCTTGTGACACAGGAGCAGGTTTAAAGAGCTCTTTCATAATATATTAACTCTCACTTCCACTCCAAAGAAAACTTACGTGGACCTCTAGACGGGTGACCTTAGCCACGACACTATAACACTAACTTCCATGTACACTCCGCGAAAATACCAGAGAGTGAGACTAATCCATCGCACTAAAGGTTATATATTGTCTACACGTCGGTATACTTGGCATAATATAAAATGACCTACCCGCTACTACTACTTTATAAACGGTGTTGCTAACATAAGGTTATTTGTTACCGATTGCTAGTTTATGTTCCTCTAAAAAAATATGTTTCGTAAAATGTGTTATTAATATAAGCTATAAGCACTGAATATGCAAAGGATTTAAGGAAATCGTGCCTGGTGCTTGTGACCCAGCGACTAATATTAGTTATTATTATAATATTATTGGTTTGGTGTTTCTTTGGTATTTGTAAATAATAAGCGAACTGCGTAATTAACAAACAACTCATAATCCTCAATAAGGTTTAATTCTATGAATTTACTAGTCAAACTGCTGGCGATCTATTGGAAAAAAGAGAAGAAGTTGTCGAGATAGTTGGTTTTTCTAAATGAAACCCATAGAAACCACTCACCAAGTCGCCTCAAAAGTTATCAACAGTTTTACTACGTACGTTACGGTTCGGTTTATATTTTTTTCTTTTGAAACTTTGTATAAATTTTAAAAGGTCCCTAAAAGTTAGTTATTTAAAATTCACAAAGGCAAAAATGTTTGAACCGGCAACACTGACAATGAAATATTTAGAAAACCAATTTTACAGGTAAACGCGTTTTTACAAACATCGACGCCTGCAATGACGCGGGTTTTGTCCAATTAAAAATAGATTCTTTGCTATTTTACTATATCACCCCTGGAGGGGTTTAAGGAGGAATTAAATAAGGAATTAAGCTAAATGCTTGTGTTAGAAGTGGGCCACGCCAGTAGTCCAATGACTGTGATTGGAACCCAAACTTGTAGATCGTGAATCCAACGCCTGAACCACTGAAATGCTGACGATTATCTTATTACGATGACACAATGGAAACTAAATAGCGTTAATAATAATTTTATATATTTTGTTACCACGAGCACATAATGCCAACAACACTTCACTTTCACAGATTCGAATATAAAAACTTAACAATGCTTTAACCCAAGCCCGATTTCAAGACACGAATTTTTTTTTTACATTAAGTTACTTAGACTAATAGCAACGCTGATTTGTAATGATTTAATAATGAAATTGGAACCGTAGTAATCGATTGGATTGTTTTATGAGCTATAATATTGTACGGGTAAAAAATATGTTACCTTTACCTTTTCTCGTTACAAATACAATATATTTTTATAATATAAACTCAGTTTAACGAATAGAAGATTTCGGGGAGGTATGCGCTGCTTCAAACCCTTAGGAACTCTTTTTAAAAAGTAGGGGAATTTATATTTGAATACATTATTTTATTTTAGACCCGCGCGACTTTGTCCGTGGGATGCTCTGCTCTTATTGGTCTTACTGTGATGCTATATAGCCTATAGCCTTCCTCTATAAATGGGCTATCTAACATTGAAAGAATTTTTAAATCGAATCAGTAGTTCCTGAGATTAGCGCGTTCAAGCAAAGAAACAAACAAATAAACTCTTCAGGTTTATATATCACTAGTCGACCCGTCCCGGCTTCGCCCGGGCGCAATTTAACACGTGTATTTAGCCGTAACCGCTATGTCCCTGCATTTTAAATCTGTAATATCTTCGGAAATATTCATTTAAATTTAATGCTGTTAAGGGCCATATTGATCTATATTAAATGCACAATGTATTTGAAGTACTTAATTGGATAAGGATTAATGCTGTAATTGCTTAAAATCGCTTCGTAAATAAGCCATTATTTCTCCTAAATAGTAAAGGATAAAAAATGATTATAGTGGGTTATCACTAAGAGGTAGACATCTACCATCGCGGACTTTTTTGTAGACCTTTTTAAGGTGTACAATACTGTAGTACATTATTTCGATCTATCTCGTAGGATTCAGCCAGCGTTGGCAATGTAAGCGCAAAAAATTTGTTTATTTACGACATCACATTAGAAACCTCTGAAATTATCAGTGTTTCTCTACTATATTATGTATGTATTATACATATAAACCTTCCTCTTGAGTCTCTCTATCTATTAAAAAAACCACATCAAAATCCGTTGGGTAGTTTTAAAGATTTAAGCATACATAGGGATATAGGGACAGAGAAAACGACTTTGTTTTATACTATGTAGTGAAGTATAAGATATTTTGCGTAACTACTTAACTGAAAAATTAAATTAATATAAATAAAAGGATACAATTTTTGAGTGTTTCCATTACAATAATAATAATATACTTTAACACATGTCTAGTCTGACATGTTTGGTTTTACTCAAGACATAATAAATTTGAAGCACGCACGACAGTCTCGTACTAAAACCTTTTTATACTATCTTGTACAACCTAAATTGGAACCTAAGTAATAAAGCTCAGGTACTCCCCAGGGAGGCTAACGTCTTCGGAAACACGCTAAGAACGTGTTCACAAAACAACGAGACCCGGATAAAAAGTAAGTAATCTAGTTATACGAACTTATACCTGAGACTAAGATAGAAAACTTTGTTTTGGAGTTTCCTAGTCTCTTCGTGTAGAGTTATTCTATATTAATCTTCGATCACGAAATAGTTACATACACAGTTTCATGCAAAATTACAACAAAAACCACCTTTGGTCAACTATAGGAATTTATTAAGCGTATTTAATTTATACTTATGGATGTTGTATTCCCATTATATGGGTAAACTCAAAGATTTATATCTTGAGGTACTCTAGGAAAAAATTAGAGCAAAAAATTTTATGTTAGGCGTCCTTTTTTTTTACGAATTTTTGATTTTCAAATTCGTGCAAAAAATCGAATTTTAAAAAAAAATCAAAATATTTTTTTTCATCTGTAGCCTCAAGTCTCCCCTTTAGAACAAGGTTGGAATCATTTTTGTAACTAATTTGAAAGATGAGAATAATGATAAAATTTTGAGTACGCAAAACTTTCGAAAGAAAATTTTTTTTTTTCTTTGGAAGAGCTCCGTTATATGATAAAAGAAAAGTTCTGACCAAATTTCATCCAAATCAAAAGGGATCGATTCCAACCTTTTGTTGATTTGACATTTGAACTAAAAAATGTTTATACTCGAATATCTCGTCGATATAATAAGTATACTAGTAAAATAACAATTACCAAAATATATACCGAAAATAATATGAAACTTCCTAATTTCTAGCGTCTTAGAATTAATACTAAGATTTGTTTCTGGGCAACGCCAATCACAAATACTTAATTAATATTAGTTAGGTTTAAAGAAGTTTATTTCTCAATAAGACAGTACAGTATAACTTGAGAACAATAGATACATAATGGAAAAACTAAATCGTCGTTCCTTGTATAGTAATATGTTATACATAATGCAATATGTTAGTATTTTTTTTTTTTTTTATTATATAATGGGCTTACTCTTGACCCTAGTCTAGCTCTAGAGCAGAGACGAGGTCGAAGATGGAGCGAGCTCGCCCAGAAGAAGCCTGTTCACTCGCGCTTTAAAAACATTCGGGTTATATTTTCTCGGAAATACAGACGCCGGCAGGGAATTCCATTCCTTGGCCGTGCGCATTAAAAAAGATGATTTGAAGCGCTTTGTACGAATAAAGGGTATATTAATCAGGTGAGGATGAAAGCCTGCGGTGCGTCTGTAAGTCCGATGGAAGAAAGGAGATGGGGGTGTGAGCTCGTGCAGCTCCAGGGCACACTCCCCAAAGTGCAATTCAATATGTTAGTATTAGTTGTTAGTGTAGTTGCCAGGTAAAACAAAGTTACCTAATCACCAGAAAAAAAATTATAAATACATGCCTTTCAACTCTCTCGTTGCAACATTAAAAGCCAATAAAATTAATATATTATTATTGAAAGATATGGAACATGTTTTCAATTAAATTAAGGTCATGTACGTACAGAACGGTCGTGATCGTTATTAACATATTTACGTAAATCGATTTGGTTTGTTGTCACGTCACAGCCTGCCGTTGCCGTTTACCCTTGGTTCAAGGAAGACAGGGTTGATATTAATATAGAAATCAGATTTTCTATAAAAATATTATAATTCCAAACATGGCTCTTTTGGTTCTTAACCAACTCATCCTTCGCTAAACATCCTCGCTCATCTCTGGTGGAAATGTATTCTAACGCTATGTATGTCTCTATTTCGCAACTCATAACACAAACAAGGGATAATGAACCTTAAAGATTTTTCTTATTTCCTAAAATTTACATTTTTAAAAATATTCTAAAAAAAATAAGAAATACATTTAAAAATATAAAAAATAGAGTCAAACCGGCAGCGGGAACACGGTTCAAGCCACCGATTGTTAGGGCTCCAGAGAGAGGAACTTCCGCACGATACGTGCCGTATCTAAGAGTACCGCCTTCTGCCAGGTCCTTGACCCAGCTATCTAACGCGAGCCTCGATCAACACATTCTTATGGTGTTGGCCATTATACCATTGGACGTTACGACAATCAGCACAACGACTGCTGAGTTCACATTCCACATGTCGACAATCTCATGAGCTAAGTCAAGATATTTTTTAAACAATTATTATTATTATACACAAACACAAAATTTTATAATTGAATTTTTTTTTCTCTTGCCATGCTGCTTTGCTTTCCACATGTGAAGAAAGATAGTTAATCTCGATTAAAACTCTATATAACAGATTGTGTCAAGGGCAAGTCAGTGTTACACGAAACCCTTATTATAATTCAAAAATAATATATTGCTTATTGAATAATTTGATTTGAAAGTACGAATATTTTTTCAACCAACTTCAAAAAGGAGGTTTAAAGTTCGTCGCAACCTTTTTTAATGTATGTTCACCGATTTCTTGAAGATTCCTGAACTGATTTGGAAAATTTTTTTTTGTTTCAAAGGGTACAACTTACTTCACAAGTGGTCCCATTTAAATTTTATCGAATTCGGTCAAGCGGTTTTTGAAAAGTCGACAAAAATCTAAATTATACTCCTACAAAAGTTAATAGCAATTACGTCATTATTTGTAAATTATATTCTTACCACTTAATTATTCTAATGTAACGTTCAATCCACGACGATGAATATTTTGACAAAACTAAGCGCGCATTGTCGTGGATTGAACTATCTATACGATGGTTAGTTTTTAGTGTCCTAGGATTCGTAATTTCTTGCCGATTTATTTACAATAAAGTCGCTTTAATAATTTTAATGTTTAAAATATGATAGATGGCAACCCTTGCAACACTGATTGGCTTCTCATTTAGCACGATTGTGCGTCACGCATACATAATTCGTGTTCACCGTCGACGCCATTAAGATAATCTCCACTGCCTATACGGGCCCTATCATTGATTGCTAACCGCTTCAATGGGCTACATGCGATGTAGCTTGAGAGACGACTAGCCGATTTCCGACCGTAAACTACTACTAATTCGATGACATATCACGATAAAATCACAAACTGAATTTTTTAATTACTTACCTATTAATTGTGAATTCATATTCTATATCTGAATCGCATGTCCTCTATCTTCAAAAATCTCAATTCTCTATACTCTGTCATATGTTCTCTTTACTTTATTCACTGTTTATCTATCCTGTGATTTAATAACCCTCATCATAATAATAATCGATCGACGCCTTAAGAGGCTCGCATTAAAAAGATGGGTCAAGGGCCCGATGCAGAAAGGTAACCATCGGTAGCTTGGACCGTCTTCCCGCTGCTAGTTGACCTCTTTTTTTAATATTTTCAAATGTATTTCGTTTTTTAAAATACCTTCCTATATTTAACAATGCAATTTTAGGAATTTTAGAAAAATATTTTTTTTAAAATTATAATTAAGGTTTTTATTAGAAGAAAAGGAATTTAATATTGGTATTATTTATAATCCTTAGAGGTAAATGTAATGTGTGATAAAAGTTTTGTGTCATCTATTCTTACATGGTAAAAAATTATAACAGTGTCATTATTCCTATATTTTTTTATTGTATTTGATAGATAAAATATTACAACACTCAACTCTTACACTATCAATGAACTCAACCGCCGAATGTGGTTCTCTTTAGTAATGCAAATTATTAACCTGATCGATGGCTATTATTACTCGTCAATCGATTATGCTCTTTGACTTACGTATGAGATCACAGCTTAAGTATAAAGAACTTTATTCATATGTAATCATTGATAAAAACGCCAGGTTTTCATACAAATAACATGAAGAAAATGTCCGAAGACAGTAAAGACAAATACGTATTTAGATTATGTTCCGAACGTTCGTGTATTCTATCTGATCGAATGTAAATCACGTTAGCAACACCGTTTATCTTTCTTTCAGTAGACAATATATAATTTTTCGTTACGATAGGATTGAGCAAGTCTGTGAAGTGATATCGCGCAATACATATTAAAGTAGTGACTAATAGTGTAGTGTTGTTTGGTGGTGTGGTGTTAAGCTTCCGTTATAGAGGAGCACGTGAATGATGTACTTTATTATTTTAATATTTGGTAGCGAGTTCAAGCCGTTGAGGTGACATTTTATGGTTACAATAGACGTCTTATTAAACCTGCTCCTGGTTCTCACGCTACCAGGCACTGCTCTCCTTTCATCTGGTGTACTTGTTAATGTTGTCGTTTGAGTGTTACTGCGCAGTTTGAAAAAATCTTTTAGTGTTAGATAGCCCATTTATCGAGGAAGGCTGTAGGCCTGTATCATCACGCTAAGACCAATAGAAGCGGAGCTACACGCTTATGAAGTCGTGCGGGTCGACTGGTATTCTTGATAATCTTTTTTCTTTCTAACAATTTTACTTTTAAGTTTTATTTAAATTCATATGAATTCGTTTATAAAGTTTAAAATATGATAATTTAATCGTTTTCCCATTGTTTGATCTACAATTTAGAGCATTACAGATGTACTCTCATAAAGAAGCCGAGTGTCTAAAACGAAATTGGATTTCCATTTTACTATCAATAATTTCAAATATTTCATTACATTAATGTTAATGCCATCCTCTGCAGTAGAGATTTATTTGGGAATTATCAACTTCAAAGGGAAGTATCACAAGCATGTTTGGCAATGTGAAATTATATTCCCTGTTTGGTAACAATTAGGTAATAGTGGTATGTTGATTAATTATTGCTAATTAGAATTTTAAAGTATTTAGTTTGCGTGTTCCCTTTCAAAAAATAGTTGATCTCTCTTTAGATTTTTTTTTATGGTACATTAGATGTATACGAGCAGATGGTCGCCCATGGACATCGGCAAAACAAGAGATACCCTTGTTTGTCGAAGATAGAGTGGGGATGGGGAGAGAAGAAAAATATGCTGCGGTTTCAGAGAATCCTGAGCAAGAGCCTAGAATCCGCTAGATCCACAGCATTAATAGGATGGGAGAGGGAGAGGGTAAGCCTGGCCCACATGCGGCTCAACCGGAACGCGTCTGTGACACTTGGCGGTCGGATTCGCATGCTGGTGGTCGCAAGCCAGTCAGGGAACAGATCCCCTACCACCAAGGGGGTGCTGGGTTATTCGGCTCTTACGAGATGCTCTCCCAGCGGCAGAGGGGAATTGTATTCTAACCCGTCCCCTCACGGGTAGATACATTTACTCCGACAAAACACTGTAATTATTATTCATATTTATTTATAAAAGAGGACTGACATAACTGACTTCCACATTAACTACACAGTTCACTCCTGGGTGCATTCAACATTGTCTGTGTGTCACCATTAGAGTCTGCATTTTTAGAAACTAACTTAGCGCTAGTACAAGGTGACGCAAAAGTTGTCACCGATGTTCTTTGACTGTAATTTTTTTAAAAACATGATAACCTTTAGTTACCTTTAGTTTTGCGGATTGTGTTTATTTGTTGTCTAATTTTTTCTTATTTAAGTTAAAACAAAATTATATCGGGCTAAGTGGCCGCCGCCAGAATTGGTGACCATACGAACCGATTTATTGCATTTTCCATCACTCTTGAATTTCCGGGTATAGGTTTCCGCATTCCTGGACGTAAACTCTCTTAATATGTTTCAAGAGTCACGAGAAACACCACGAAACGAAGTCCAGTATCATTAAAACAGGCGATCTTGCCGGCTATTTAGTGCAAATCATCAAAACGAGATATGAGGTGATCCAAAAAAATATTCCGCCTTCTTGAAGACTGTAGCGATTCATGTCTTTTACAAGGTTTTACTTTTAGTTTACTTCACAAATGTCAAAGCAGAGCTTACAGTTTTCCCCTGTTTGGAAAAATTATAACATCTTTCGATACAGTAATAACTTTTGCGCCACCTTGCATTATTACATTATGATTCTAACACAACATTAGATGTAAATAAAATATAATAAGGGCCAGTAGTCCCATCATGTAACTTTGTTCTCATTTATCATTTATTATTAAGTAAAATACTATGCTTATGTATGTTGACAATCAACGTCACTAAGAACAACATATATGGGAACTACTAACCTATCAAATCGCTCGAGGCAGTTGCAAACGGTTTAATGGGACATATGAACCATCTCACGTATTTGGACCTCTTAGTTATGCATATTGTGGAACTGATCCATCATTCTCTGGTATACGTTAATAAACCATATTATGTTAATAAACCATTTTTTTGTCTCTTGGTCTTGCACTAACGTCCCCCGCTTTATGACACTTTCTCTCACTTTTGCAGGTTGACTGGAAGAGATCTCTTCTAGAGATAAGTTCGCCTATGTCAACAAACTTTTTAACATTTTGTACAATATTTTTATTTTCCTGTGCAATAAAGAATATATGTTATGTTATTGTAATTGTTGTTTTTCTTGGTTTATTATTAATAATATTCTTTCAATTAAAATGACCTAACACTCAAAAAATACAAATTATATTATCAATTGTCGGATCAAATTAACATTAGGTTCAGAGTAAAACTCAATTATTTCAAAATAAGCATAAGACCATCTGATCATGTTTTTCCATGCAAGCAAATAGTAGCGTCATCTGTCAGAACTAGTACGAACTACGTAAGTAAAGCACTGAACAGTTTCGTCGCCTCTATGAAAATTTTGAACTTTTTTAAAACTGATTTATTTTATTTTTAAACAAGATAAACGAGCTTAATTTTTTCTACCTTTTAACGTATTTTTGTAGCCTTAAGAGAAAATTTAGATGGATCTCCTAATACTTGATTTAATTGGGAATCAAATCCAATGCATTCGCTTCGGTTCCCTTTTCGCCTGGAATCACTGTAGCCTACCACGAAAGTAGTATCCTATGGTGAAATGATACCGTGAGATAAGGTAACACTATATCACTCGTATATATTATACAACTTAGATATATTTCGTCATAGGTCTTTAAGGTCAGAACTTATAAGTAATACAATGATATGTTAGTTCCATTAAAGTTTACACGTTGAATACAAGTGCCCATCAAACCTTCGTCTCGATAGCGTATTCGAGGTCCCCTAAGTTTTTCTATGAAAAGTTTTTATAGCGCGGTCGCATTACCATGTGAACGTTTACGGCCCACATTCCGCCGATAAAACTCGGTTGGCCAGGGATGCGGGCTTAAGCCGTGTGAGGGTATGCTTAACTTGACGCGATAATAAGTTTCAGAATTCGAGAAGGTTTTGTAGTTTCGTAGTTCGAGAAAAGTTCTATTCGGTAGCTCGGTTAGGGCCTTTATTGTGTGCCTCAAGTGTATATTATTGCGACGGGACAGCCATATTTAATAGTGGAAAGTTTTTTAATATGAATATATTTTAGAAGTCGATTTTTTAAATGAGGTTGGCTCATCTTTCCTTAGCGCATTCTAAATCTTCTGCAGTGGACATCAGTCTTCGGTGCGCGAAGCTATGTTCAGCTACAGTAAAAGTTTTGCCAAAATAGATTTAGTATTTCTCACCTTTTAAACCTTCCCTGAACTTCTACAAATATTTCAAGATCAAAATTAGCCAAATCCGTCCAGTTATTCTAGAGTTTTAGCGAGACAAACGAACAGCAATTCATTTTCATAAATAAAAAAAAATATATTAGTTTTAAATGTATAATTTTGTATATTTACCTTCTTCTTTTTTTTTAAATCTAGATTGTCCGACAAAATCATTTAATTTGAGAGTTCGACTTAATATCTTCCATAGTAGGTTTTTTATTATACAACTTCTAACCGAAATAGAACAGTTCGTTTAGAAAGGCTTCATAACGCTAAGCTAAATGAAACTTCAAGTTATTAAAGTTTTCTCATAAATCTGCCATAAACCTAAACATTGACATGTTTATACGTAAATTACTAACTTTGCTATAAGCGTTTATAATATGAATGGCGTTAGAACTATTTAAATGAACTGTTTATCTTGTTCACACGGTTTAGTTAACACAGGAATATATAGATGCACTGGAATATCTATTATTTTATATTAAAAATTATATCTACTTAAAGAAATGATGTATATCTGTGATGAATGTAAAGTCTATCTTAAGTTGTACTATGCAATATAACAAAGCCTTATTAACACTGTATTGATTTCATACCTCTATCATCCTATCCTTTTATCCATTTTAAAGTCTTAATATTTATCATTAGATCATTCTGCAATTACTACGGAGGATAATATCATCAATATTATTTAGGGCGAATTGTAATTTGTTGCATGCATAAAATGTAATTATTATAGTAGCGGACTATAGCTAAGTAAAAAGAATTTCTTAAAATTACAGCTTAGCTTGTGTATATATTTTTTTATACAGAACAATGTATAATTAAGATATATTCTTAACATTTAAATCGATGAAATTATTTAGATTGCAATGCAGTTTCTTATATATTACATTATTTATGATGAATACGTTTAATGCAAATCCTTGTTAACAAGCTTAACCAATTTTGTACCACGATTGGCATTTTCCATAGAATAAGTTAGTAAATGGTGGCAGGTATTAAAACTTAATCCAATATTAGTTAAAACCTGTATGGGACGGTTTGGACGCTTTAATATTTTAAATTACACTTTCTACATAGTACTTTTGACATGTCAAAATAGGTCAGTCAGTTTGTGTGTCTGAAGCTACCACCAGACCAGCTCCGAGAGCAGTTATAGAGAAGAACAAATGTATAATCATTCAGCTGAGTATCACCGTCATAAGGATTCCAAGTTTTGTCATTGTTCAAGTAATCCTGTACAGAATTGTAGGCTTTATTAATTAATTAAACACGTTTTAATGTGAATTTTAGATCACTGAAGTGGCAAATCTAATATAGGCTGTGGAATCATGTTATAGATGCGAACTCCAAGCCCCATGAAACAATTACTCACTTTGTGGAGACGATAATATGGCGTTACATATAAATAGTAAAAACAGGCTATTAATAAGACATCCACATTGAAAGAATGGTGTACATTAATAGTGTAGAGTCTGTTTCTAAACTTGGTTTAAAACGAATCTAGCTATGTTTATAATTCCTACTTAGTTTGTTTAAGCGTCTCAAGGGATGTGAGACGAGTGAATATATATGCTGGAACAACATAGCATAGCGTGGAATATTGTCAAATTTTTATTTATTCATATGCGTATACCATAACCAGTTATATAACATTGGATTAAACTAATAATTTGGTTACAGTTTTGATTTTTTGGCCCTCGAACTCAAACTCAAACTATTTTATTTTAATTAGACTTTTGTATTAAAGTACTTTTGATACGTCAAAAATTGGTCGGTAAGTCAGTTTGTCTGAAGCTACCACCAGCTCGGAAAGCAGTTTTCTGTTGAGAAGAGCCGGCCAGAAACTCAACAGTCGCTCTTTTCAAAAAGCCATGTTTAAATTGTTATACAAATCATTAAGCTTGAGAGTCAACGTCACCTAGATTCCAAGCATTCTCATCATTTAAGTAATCCTGTACATTGTGGTATGCTTTATTTATTAATGATTTCTTGATACGAGTTTTAAATTGTTGAAGTGGCAAGTCTAATATAGGCTGTGGAATCTTATTATAGATGCGAACACCAAGCCCCATGAAACTATTACTTACTTTGTGGAGACGAAAGTAAGGCGTTACAAGTTTATTTCTGTTACTAGTATTAACATTATGTTTGTCACTGTGTTTTGAATACAAATGAATATTCTGGTAAATGAACAAAATATTGCAATATATGTATTGAGAGGGGACTGCAAGGACGTCTATTTTTTTATAAACAACTCGTAAACTCACATAAATATAAATAAAGTAAAAACATGTCTAATGATTCATGACGGCCATTTTAATTCAAATTAGTAAATGAAAATCCTGGTTAGTTTAATTATTATGTGATAGGATAAGGATGAGGTTGGGTCACAAGCTCCAGGCACAGGTCAGAATCTTATGTCAAATGTATTCATTCATATCAAACTTTTATAATTGCGCACTAGAACTTTTTCCTAACTTCATATATCATGGAATTTAGTGTTGACTGGCAATAACTCGTGATTTGGGTCAATAAATAATGCAGAAATGGGTCACATCTAAATCACGGACGGGTTGTCGTCAGCACTATCTCGACTCCACCTGCCTGCCCAGATGTATCTGCCTTTTTGTTGTACCCCAAAAAGTTTTTCACGTAGTCGCCTGCCTACCTACCGACGGTTCCTTGCACCTGCGCCTATTCTATGCCTTCCATATTTATTGTTATCATTTTGTGTACAGTCAGAAACAATATCATTCTTACAAATTTAATTAACTCTAGATATTTCAATTACTCTTTTGACACGTCAAATATTGGTTAGTCAGTCGGTTTCACTGATCTCTATAGCTTGGAAGTCACTCTTTTCAAACTTGCCTAATATGTTTTAATATAATATAATCATTAATCGTACTTATACATGCTTTGTTTATTATATATTGATGTTATCCTTAGTTTTTCATGTTATAAATAATTATTTTAGTAATTTCAGTCTTATTTACTTCTCAATTTGATTGTATATTTATATTATTCCAAGGGAATTCCTATAAAACTAAATAGAAAGTGATGTAATTGGGATTTAGGGTAAATATATAATGATCCGATTGATGATGAGAATCTTTTAATTACACATATATTGTCGGATATTTATGATGAGAAGGGAACAGGAGAGGGGAAATATTGAAAAACACCACAAGGGAGGTGTGATAATGTCGCAGCGTAGATACTGCTACTGAACCGATAAATAATCAAATTTGACCTCTTAAAATTACGAGCGATATCTAAGCAGTGCCCTGTGCAAGCGGACTTGTGACCAAGGTGTAGACTTAAAGACGCCTGTTATTTAAATGAAACACTCACCTTTACTACCCAGTCTCTCTGTTTAAATCTAAGGTTAGGTTAACCTCAGCGCCGCCGTCATATTAGTAGAACCATTGCATTAAAGTAGTAAAGTTCGAAATCATCTATTTATCTTGTTTGTTTTTTTTTATAGAAGTAAACAATAAGTATTTTCCTCGTTTTTTTTAATAGAGCAGTAGTGCACAAGAACTTTCATTGTAGTCTGAAATGAGATTATTGGCCTCACAGTTTTATGAAATTTTTATATAGCTATTAACGTTTATATCTCCGACTGTACTGACAATAGTGCGCAGTTGGTAACTTATCGCGCGTAATGTTACGTTATTTTTTTCAACGATTCGGCTGATGTTTTTATTATAAAGACGTGTCGGGACTAGGGAAATATTTACGGATGTTAAGGAAATGTGTCCTCGTGATGTACGACTCGTTTGCCTTCGAATGGCATTTTGTATTTGTACGCTTCACTTGTTATGTTGTTAGCGTTTTATTGCGACCGGTGGAGAAATGTATTTCTTGTTCGGTATCATATTTTAATGGTCTCTTTCTGTAGAAGGTTTATATATTAATATCATACTAGAGACTATATTGTATCTTCTATTTCGTAGAAGGATTTCTGATTTATAGTATTGCACTTTTCATTCTAATACTTACACTTAATATATATCATGACGAAAATGACACCCTTACAGTAGGTTGTAGTCCAAGCGTGGGTTTATGGGGTCATTTTATAATGCAATAACACTCATTCTCAATAGAGGAGATCTAGCACTAGTTAACCTGCAACTAAAAAGCACTAGTTACACTTTACTACTTTTGCTTTGAAATCATTTCAAAATGTCACCTATCTATCGGGGTAAAAGTTCTCAGTTGTTGAACCAATCGGAGAACCAGGCTTAAAGTAAATCATCTAGAAAATCAAAAGCTGTTGTGTCTAAGCAAAGCAATCTAAAGTAATTGAGTTAAGTTTTTGTTTTAAATGTATTTAAAGACAAATTAAATGTAAAAAAAATATGTCTTTTTCTGAAGTAACTTCCAAAATTAAATAATCTCCATAAAAATATGTTTTCACTAAATTAAGTACCACCATCCGGGAAAGTGTCACGGAAATTGCGGCACTCAGCTTATTGATAAAAAATTAGCGTATGGAACCGCCACCGCCACGTAAACATATTTATTGGATTTTGATGGAACGCCAACACCAGCCCTGTTTTTATACCATGTTTTTTCTCGAGAAAGGTGCCGTAGGTGGAATGATTTCGTATAGAATTTATTATTAAGAAGGGACAAAAATATACTGAAATGCGATCATTTGAACGTCTACCGTCTACGAATTTCCTAACTCCGTACTATAATAGTGTCATCATCATCATAACCCATTAATGGCCCACTGCTGAGTTGGGTCTCCTCCTAAGAATGAGGAGGGGGTTTGGCTATAGTCCATTACGCTGGCCCAGTGCGGGATGGCAGATTTCATACACCTTCAGAGAACTTAGAGAACTGTCTGGAGTGCAGGTTTCTGTATAGATACAGGAACAGGGAGACGAAAAATGCTTCCCTTATGTATGAAACAACTTACGACAATTGCTTCAGATTGTTTTTTGTGATAACATCATAACCTATGGATGGGCCGCTGCTGAACCGGGTCTTCTCCTCAAAGTGAGGAGGTGATAACAAAAGTGTTACTAACATGAGCAAGACGAGTTTTTTTAAACGCTTTTTTGTATCTATAATAGTCAACTACGATAATTTTGATGATTTTTATTTTTGCATGTCTATACAGAATCTTTATCCTCCTGAAGTTCACGATAATTGCTTCCGGGAAATTTTATTGAGAGTTCAATATTTTTATTCTTAGAATAAGCAAAAAATTGGATTCATTAGTTTAAATGATCTCCCTAATGACCATTCAGAGACGTTTCAATAGGATGAATTTTCTCGTAATCAATATCAAGTAAATTGTTTATTAAATGTTTTTATTTGTATTTCTTTTCTCTACGCTATTGGAAGCTAAGGTGTACTCGTCTCAGATATTCTGTTACTAACCGGAAATCCATTACAAGCAACTAATGTATTATAGATTATATATTTATTATCACCCAGAACATTTCGCTTCTAAGAGTTAGGGGAGGTTTTGTTCTATGACAAACTTTAAACAATTATATAGGAAATTATTATACTTCTTTATGAAATTTTATATCTCAGCTGTATGTCATACAGACAATTTGTCCCTAATATTTTTTTGTAGAAATTTAAACGCATTACAAAATTTATTTTTGCTGTTGATCGGATTGAATTAAAATTGACATCAAAAGTTCACGTTTTTGAACGGGCATACTTTTGAAAATACATATATTTGTAAGATAAATTAAATATTTCTGTATAAAATTCACATACCCTAATATATTATCATCCTAATTAATAATAATTAAAAATATTAGGAATGTGTTTTATATATTAATACGTATGAAATATGTGTTGTGAATACAAAACACCAGGTTGGTTCTTTCGTCAGATTTCTTTTGTATTTTAATACTAGCTTCCAAATATAAGAGTAACTAAACGTATATCGTACGGTTTCCTGAGCTTCTATTTATTGCATTTTGCGCTTTGCGAATTGGAAATTTGGCGTTGTGGTCTCGTTATCATTTTCATTCCGCTAAGTACACCCGAGTAGTTAGTGCGATGCAAAGTGTTGAGTAAATAAATGGACTGTTTATGTTTATATACGTTATATTGGTTTGTTTGTAAAACAATCTATTGTTTTAATATCAGCTATTTCCATTTTAGTATTCTAATAAATGGTCCAAAATTAAATTGACGG
Source organism: Limenitis camilla (assembly GCA_905147385.1). NCBI lineage: Eukaryota > Metazoa > Arthropoda > Insecta > Lepidoptera > Nymphalidae > Limenitis > Limenitis camilla. The sequence goes on from LR990240.1 coordinate 10,620,584, forward strand.
GCGTTGATTGTACAAAGTCAGTTTATTTAAATGCGTGATCGACAATATGTATGCTAAAGTAATTTTGATTGATAGAGTATTGAATAGTATAATGTGATTCTGTTATATTTGGAGTATTATTTAACTGGTTTGTTAATGATTTATTAGTATTAAGTAATAAGTTAAAGCAAATGTTTCATGTAACAACATACAAACTGACTGTAGTATAATAAAATCACGGAACTCTATAATTATTACTAACTAGAATACAAACATTTTTTTTTCTTGGAAAGATTTTCATCAAAAAAATCTTGACATATGATTTTAAAAATAATAAAATATTTTTTAATTACTATCAAAACACAAACTATGCATATAAGTTAGCAATATGTAAGATACGAAAGTAGCCGCGTTACTCGTAATGTCCTTAACCAAGACCTGATAATCCTTCCAACATCGTTTCACAAAACGTGCAGATTACGTGCACCTGAGTGTTCAAAGGAGAACTCGTATTCTTGAACGGTTTCTGCCCCATTAAACACTTAGAAGACGACACAATACATCATTTATGTTGGATCTTATATATTAATGGTCTGTTCGACTAAGATATATTTAAGCTTTTCATAGATGAGTCATTTACACCTACCGGTATTCATTATAATCCACAGCCCTGCTTTTACGCTATAAGAGGCGAGTGGTCGACGTATTTTTTGCATAATAAGACTATATTATGCAAAAAACTGACCTTTTATAGGTACAACGGGCACAGTCAGCTATTAAAAGAGCCTGAAGTGCAAGATATTTATAACGGCCAAAACAAACAACGTGGTTTTCCTTTTCAATTGTCATAGAGGCCATGTCATATCTACCGTATATCACTAATGTTAATCGAAATTGTACAATGTTTTAAGTTGCTAAATGTTATTATAGACTAGTCGTCCAATCCCGGCTTGGCTCGAGGGTAATTTACCACGTGCATTTGGATTTAATTTGACATTTTTATCGCTATATCCCACATATAGCGATTAAATTTTGAGAATATATTACAGCTCGACATGCACTTCATCCCCTCGTCGATAGATGGCGAACTGCATACTCATGTGTTAACTTTGTATTCTTAAGGATTTCCTACGTTTCTTAGGAGTTACTTTCAAAATTATCTATACTAATATTATAAAGAAGTAAGATTTGTATTTTTGTATGTAACGAATAAACATAAAAACTACTGGACCGATTTCAAAAATTCTTTCACCATTAGAAAGCTACATTATCCCTGAGTAACATAGGCTATATTTATTACAAGAAAAAATTAGAGATCCTTAGGAAATCTCACGAAAACCAACCCAAGGTGCCAAAAAATTAGCCATAAAATATCTTTCATCGCATGCGCTGCAAAAAGTATTGATGATAGAACAAAAAAATGTTGTACAATATTATAGAACGTATCAATATCTACAAAAAAGTCCGCGAGACCATATGTCCAACTATTATAGTTACGTCACTATAACTACTTTTTTACATTTTAAAAGTTGATAAAAATGCCTATCAAAATCAGACCATGTTTTCTATAACTTTGTATTAATCCTTATCCAAATAAATTATTTCGTATTCAAGACTATTTCAATACCTGTAAATTACTTTTTGAATGATTAAAATCGGACTTTCCATTCAAAAGATATTACGAAATTAAAAATATCAATATAAACAAAAAATACACGACGACGCGACGGGCCAGTATAGCGACGCAGCGCAGCGAGTGAAGCGGCAAGAGAGGGGGCACCGAAATGCGGGAGGGCCAATATATTTTTAAAAATAATATTCCACCCGCGCGAAGCCGGGATGGGCCGCTAGTAATATATAAAGTTCATTAGAGTAGCTAGCTAATAAGTGGTTGAAAATATTATAATGTCGAGGATTACCTTATAAGCAAGATGTCTGTGGAGTAGGCCTACTCGGGCCTATACCACGTAAAAAAAAAACGCGCCTACCACATAGGTGGCGGGGAAAAGATTTAACAATAAATAAGTGAAGTTGTACGGATTTAACAAAACATTTTTAAGAATATATTTACAATAAAACAAAAATCAAAAATAAGTTACATTTACTCATGAGCATTGACGAACCCGGAAAAACTTCAGAGCGCTGTAACAGCGTTTTAAATGAATGAAATAAAAAAAATTACAGAGAAAAATTTTCCTCAAAAGATCATCTATAAAATTGGTCTGAGGTAATTTTTTTGTAAAATGCATTAAAAAAAAGTTATAGAGCAAAAAAGAAAATGTTTATAAAAATTTTCTCACTTTTTTGCTCATAACTTCTTTAATTTTAAATTTAGGGCAAAAAGTTATATAAACATATTTGTAGGCAAAACAATTTGCTACAAATTATGTCTTTACGTATTTTTTGTAAGACGCATAGTTTTCGAGATATCGCGAAAAAGATGTTTCCACCCCTTTTTCTAAGATGGCGGCTGGGGGACAAGGGTGGCGACCCCACAAACTTGAGGTTAAGCTTCTATTGAACCCCCACACATGTCCCAAAAACAAAATTGCGTCCTCTAATAAATGCAAAGCTCATGTAACATTTCAATGGACTAATTATGGTTCATAAGTTATGATCCTCATTATAGTACAGATGTGATTTAGAGGGGGAAAATCAATTACTAAATAATCGGTTTTTCTCTCTTAAAATAAATTAAGTACCTAAAATTCATGGGTATGGAAAGGCTGTTCCACGTCCAACGTGATGCTGTATTTTCATCTTATGGTTGCCATGTCCTAGAAACAACGAAAGTGACAATATATTAAACTTTAAATGGAAACTTATTTGTGAATATTGATAAGACCTTTAAGTTAGAAATGAGCTGATATTCTTCAAACGGTTATATCATCTATGTAAAATCAGCTTTCACACAAAAGACTGCATCAAAATTATTCCATTATTTTGGGCGCTAAAAAAATAAGTATCATCAATCTTCAATAGATCTCACAACTTATGTAGTCAAAAAATCTTATATCCAGCCTTTTATAGAATCAGTTGTTTAATAAGTAATATTAATTTGTTATATTATAATATTATAGTAGAGGGTAATTCAAGTACGTAGCAAAGTCTTAATGTAGCAAAATATTAAGCTGGTCGTAATCTGCGGGCTTCTGAGACGGTTGGACGATGAGACGGGTTGTTAGTACTTACTACTTAGTACCAGGTGAGGATTATCGGTTGCTCGGTGGCTCGGTCGGCGACTTGCTTCTTCACTAATTTGCTACTAGCGGTGTTATTGACTTGTCTGTATCTGTAGTATTATATAAATTACAAACTAGTGTCGCCTATGTTAGCAACACTCTTTATAACTATTTGTAACTTACTAACCTGTTTCTTAGTATCGAACTCCTGGTATTGCTTTTATTATTATGTCTTTTCCAATCACGGGTCAACAGTGACCCGGAAGGCGTGCGCAGAGCCGTAGCCAACGCGAAGAGGCCCTTTAGACAATTTAATTTAATATGTGATGTGACACAAACCGGCAATTATCCCTGTATGCACTATGAGAATGCACCCAAGGACAATCCCCGGCTTGTGTAGAACTATGGCAGTTGTGGTGGTTATGGGGCAGTGATGGCCCAGTGGTTGAGACTTCAAGTCTTACTCGGGAGGTCCGAGGTTCGATCCTGGGCACACACCTCTGACTCTGAGTTATGTGTGTTTTAAGCAATTAAATACCACTAGCTTTAACGGTGAAGGAAAACATCGTGAGAAAACCTGCACTCCTCAGAGTTCCCTAAAAAGTTCTCTAAGGTGTGTGAAGTCTGCCAACCCGCACTGGGCCAGCGTGGTGGACTATGGCCTAATACCCTCCTCATTCTGAGGAGTAGACCAGGCTCAGCAGTGGGCCATTGAAGGGTCGTGATGATGGATTGGGGTGATAGTGGGCTCGGTAACTTGTGCTATGGATGCTATGGCGTCTACCCGACAATGTTTTTATACATTGAAAAATAGGATTAATATCTTAATTAATTAACTCTCAAGATAAACTGAATAGATGACTAAAAAAATGTTGCCAATTTTTATAAATTTTGTGAATCCTCATTCATAGAATGAATAAAATAAAAAAAATTCTTGCATCGGCCGGGAATCGAACCCGGGCCGCCCGCGTGGCAGGCGAGCATTCTACCACTGAACCACCGATGCTTATATAATATGATGCGAAATTGTGTATGATTATAAAGTATTGGGAAATGTGTAAATAAATATTACTATGAATAATTCGAGTACAACTGATCAAATACAAAAAAAATATATATATTGACTTTAAATTTATTTTCGTAGCATTTTCCTTACTTGTCTATATTCCTGTGTATTTAAATAAAATACTATTCTCAATGTAATAAAAAAATTATATTAACAATATAACGTATTCAGCGTAGGTAATATATTTTATATACTTAAGTCGATTCGATGCCAAGCCGAGTCGTTAGTAAGCCATTAAAAATAAATAAAGCAACACAAAATAAAAACGCAACACTTTTATTTTGAGCGAATGAAACGCGATAAATGCTCTTTTATTTCGTTTTCACCGAATACCGATCGGATTCCGACAGTACAACACTACGATTTTTTGTAGCACCTGCTTTTTATCCGATTACGAAAAAAAAGATTACGCTTTTACTTCTACGAGTTCGTATTGTGATACTAATGGTCGATCAATTGTAATGGTGTTGATGAAGCCTATCTAATAACGATAATAATCATAATAATTTTGTTCTTCCAAGCCATTATTCTTGAACAGTTATTCCCAAAGTGATGGACCACCAAAAATTAGGAGTCGGTGATATGAAAATAGGTGTACTTTTAAGATTCTATCTAGAGTATAGAGTATTTAATTTTTCACTTTTACATTTAGAAAGTTTGTATGTTTGGATGTATGTTAATCAATCACGCAAAAACAGATACATTATACACATAGGGTACTTAATCATGGAAGAATTCATAGTTCCTGCGGGAGAATAATAAAATGTAATTATAAAATGTGGATATATTTTTCCGATACAAGATTCTATACAAGGTGCAATCTAAAGGACTCTTCAAAAGGATTCACGCAAGTCTAAGCAAGATAGTATAGCTACTGAGTCGTTTTATTATCTTCCTGGACTTATCATCAGATCAGTTACAATAATATTTTCATAATTGATTACATTTATCGATATTTAGTTTACTACAAGTGAATCTGTACAATAGAGTGTTAAAATGTGAATTCTACATAAATTCTTGTGTGGAGTTTACTATTGCACTAGCAATTCGTCGCATGGGCTAATGCTAAGAGCCCTTCTTCTGAGGGCCGCCTTTGAAATTGTCCCTCTCCAATGCCTCTGTGCCGGCTAAAAGTAAATGGCGTTGTGCAGTCAGACGTTTAACTGTAAAGGTTTGTTTCCATGGAGATGATTGTTTTGAATGTGGGACTTCTAGGTATTATATTTAAAACGACATAAGAGTTTTCAAAATAGCGAGGATGTGGTTGCGAAAAAAAGATTTATTTAAATAGATAATCCACAATATCTCATAAACATCTTTAATACGCGACGAGTTGTATGACAGTAACGTGCCTGGAGTTATAGGATGTATCACGCTTATCTAGAAGGTACCTATTTACTCTGATTTTGAAGACACCAACCTAGTACCTATCAGGAAACAGACTTCAGCAGATCATTCCACATTTTCTCAGTGTGAATAATGGGGAATTCAAAGCATTTGAGGAATTTCTACCACGTACCGGTGTCGCTTTGGGTAGCGTTTGTCTGGCTTTGATAATGGCGTTTGATAATAGAAAGCTAATGTACAATCGACAAGTTTTAGATCCCACTTCTGACATCATTTATCCCACTATAACAGTTGATTATTTTGAATTTTTGGTAATTCTCAAGCGAAGATAGAGAATCCGACACAATATGCAGACTAGCATAACTTTTTTTGTCTTACAAAAATATAAGCTAAGCTAACCTTATTTTTAATTTTCAAATTAAATTCAATCTTAGGGTGAAACAAATCTGGTTAAATATCACTTATACTCTAGTGCATCGTGAATATTTTAATTTTTCGATAGTTTGCTATACCGAACTCTTGTTGACGTAGTTTTTAACGATGAAATATTCATGTGACTTGTTTAACTTTGAACATAAAACATTTTTTATGGCCGTGTGATGTCGCCCTCAGTACACAGTAATGGGAGATACAATGTCCGCTGCGATACTTTTATAAGTTACTAGATTTTGTTTGTTCTTTCGCGTGTGTATACTATAAATTATTTTCTGGCCGTTTTGGTGTAGAATAATCAACAAATTTTACTAAAATTTATGGGTTAGATTGGATGTTTCCTGTCAGTTTCTTCCAAATATACTCACATAATCGAAAGTTAACTTTACCTGGTTATACAATTTTCTTTGTCGCATTATCAAACAAGACTGGCTTAAAAGTAACGGTGAAATAACTGCGATAAAAATTAAAAAGTGGCTGTAAAAACCGTTCGTCTTTTCACTGTTTTGCTTTGTCTTTTGACGTGGATGCGGGAAACATCCTTTGTTTATACGATAAAAATATATATTTCTTTTTTACCAATTTGAAGATAACGTCCTAGAGGTTTGCCTACAGCATTTAAAGGGAATAAATTTGTTACAAATTTTGTGTAAAATTGAGGTTCAAAACAATCTAAAAGGATTAAGCAGTTTCACTATTATATTGTTTATTTTTTAGTCCACATTTTTTAAATCACGTATTTTCCCCATTGACGGCCTTATTTCTTGTCTACCTGTCATACTGCGTTCGTGGCAATACTTCATCATTTATTTACGTATGTACGAGCACATGAAAGTACAGCCGACCACAACATCGCATGTTATTTTAACTCTTATCCCCAAAAACATAAGTCTTTTTATGCCGTTTTCCACTTGGTTGGGTGTACTTTTTGTTCCGTGAATGCAAAGTTCTGTCTGACAAAACAAGGGGGAAAATTCTTTCTGTACGTAACTTATTCACGCTATGCCCACTATGCGAGATGAGGATACAAAAATACTGACTTTAAGTGTCATCAACAAGATGAAAAATGTGCTTCGTTAGTTACTTCTTACTTGATGCAAATACACGAATTTTAATCCAAATTATTCGTCTCTTTAAAAAAAATTACTTTAATAATGTAACTTAGTGCCTTTTCAAAGTTTTTTTAGTAACAAATTTTATAATATTAAGGGTTAACAAACGAAGCGTCAGTAGCTCCGTGGTTAAGGCATTGGATTCATGATCGATAGATAGGTCCTGGGTTCACACCCCATTCATTGGACTACTAATGTGGCTCCTCACTCCTAACACAAGCATGTTAGCTTAGTTTCCTATTCAAACTGCTAGTACTAATTACTTTTTTACGTAGGTATGATATTATTTCCTATTTTAGACTTTTGAGTTTTAAGTCTCCTAAGTATTTATTGAAATAAATAACATTATAATAAAGAAAATTAAAACATAAAGGACGACATGAAAAGTCTTTGAATGGAGTATTAATTTTTCTTACTCTAATCTTTTATAACAGTACGAATGCGGTCCTTTCTGAGTAAATAAGGTAAAAAGTAGTTTTCTATGGAAGCCGTATTATATGGCTGGTGCAAGCCACGCGAAAGTGGGCTGGCGCCTTTAAAAAGGTATGAAATAGGTTAACTCGTTAAAATATAATTTTATTTTTTATTTAGGAAGTGAACGGCAAGATGTATAATTATGTTAGGGCACTAACTTCTACGTGCTACTTTGATTTTTCATTAATAAACCTTTCAATACATAATTCTGTAATGTCTGATGCTAAAGTTATGGTAATTGGAATTCAAATATTTCGATGTTAATGTTCCGACTATAGCGATGTTGTCTGATGAAATGTGATGTTACTGTGATCGAAAGTATCACTCAAGTCAAGATACGATTCGGTTAGCCCTGGTACTGCTCTACCTATGAAAATCCGCTTGAGACTATTTACTCGTATACGGACTGTATAAGCTATATAACCTGAGGCTTGCGAAATATGATTTAATGTAATTTCAGTTTCAACAAAGCCATCGAACCTTAAATCGCTTCCGTTTTCGTGTAATTTGATGAACATTATTAGCTATATTGTTCGTTGATTACACGTCTACCTTATATTTAGTAATTATACTAATTTTGTTGTCTTGTTATGTATATATTTATTAACTAGCTACATGTCCCGGCTTCACACAGTTTCCCTACTATAGGATGCATGCTTTATATATCCTCTTGAGCCATTCTGTCTATTGGTGAAAATCGCATTAAAATCAGACGGCGGGAAGCGTCTTGGTATGTTTTTATTGCGTTAAGAAGATATTATTTAAATTTATTATCAACAAAAAATATAGTACATCAAAGAATTTTATATAAATATAATATTTATATAAAAACAGTAAATCACAAACATTCATTTGATAGTATACTTGAAAACATTTATTCATTACTCGCTCAAAGGGATATAAAAAGGGGTATTTGGACATGAAAAGGAATTCACCTCAAGAACGCTTCTGAAGGGTCTTTGTAAGAAAAAAATATTTTATTTTATTATATACTTAAGTAAATATTTACTATCTTTCTTCCGAGGAAAGGAGATAACGGATCTGTTTTTGGGCATCACAAGTCTAATGACTTGCTCGTGGTTTTCTTAGGTCTAAAATATATTACTAGGCAAATATCTTACTAATATTATTAATGTGAATATTTATTATATGTTTGCAAATTTGAATGTTTAGATGCTTGTTACTCTATCACGTAAAAACAGCTAAACTGATTTCAATGAAATTTGGTACACATATACTTTATAGTAAGTATTAAGACATACTTTTTCTCCCAGAAAAAACTTATAGATACTGTATGGATAAAAAATAAACGTTTTTTGTTGAATCTAAGTAAACGTGGTTATTACATGCATGCCAAGCTGGGCGATTCACTAGTTGTAAATATATTTTAAAGTAATTCATCATCATCATCATCACAACCCATTAATGGCCCACTGTTGATCCGGGTTTCCTCCTCAAAATGAGGAGGGGGTTAGGCATAGTTCACCACGCTGGTTTAGTGCGGGTTGGCAGTCTTCACACACCTTTGAGAACATGGAGAACTCTCAGGAGTGCTGGTTTCTTCACGATGTTTTCCTTCACCGTTAAAGCAAGTGTTATTTAGTTGCTTAAAACACACATAACTCAGAAAAGTCAGAGGTGTGTGCCTGTGTGGGAGATCGAACTTGGACCTCCCGAGTAAGACATCAATGTCTTAACCACTAGGCCATCACTGCTTCCTTTAAAGTAATTACCATAAACATTTTGCTTTGAACTTCAGTGTCAGTGTGGCGTCAGGCTTATAAAAAGGTAACAATAAATATGGCGGTGGTGGCAGCACTGTTCGTTTTTATCGTCATAATTTGCAAACAGACATTTACTGTACTACCTAAATATTTATGGTTAGTAAAGTGTGCTGATATCTAATTATTATTGTAAAATAAACATGGTTTTTAAATATACCGATGTTAAAACACACATTACATTTATTTTTGTAATGCTGTACATAAAACACAGGTAATTTTGAATTCAAGGATTTGTAACTACGCGACGAGAGATGAAACCGTTTTATTTGTATATTAAAAGAATTTTTTCTACATTATTTTCACCTCCAGCGAGATTATCTTTGGCAGCTTTTTAGATATTAAATCTTGTGGTGATTCTTGTATTATAAATATACGTTTTGTGAGAATAGGTGTAGGAAAAGTATTAACATAAAAATAAATTCTTTTTGGAATGTGTATCTCGGAAAAACCTACATCTTCCTTATAGTATAGTGGCTGTTTTACTGTAAGCTTCTATTTATATTTCTTTTCTGTTTAACTTATTCTTTTCTATGTAACTTCCCTGTAACTTACTATCGCTTAATAAGAAATATATAAATATAACATAAATACCGATGATGCGATATCCTATGTTTGTTTGAAGTCTGTATCGCAATTTCTGCAGCCTTATCTTGCTGACTGCGTTTTATATCCTATCCAGTATCCTAGCAACTAATGAGGCGTATTGGGCCTAATTTTTAGTGCCCATCGTCATATCATCATAGAACTGTAAACACTTTTTGTTTTCCGGTCCTATCGTTCAAATTATCATGTGCAGCATTTCTCTTATTTTTGGTTAAAGTAGTAAATCTACTCGAAATATTAATGTTGAAAATTTTAGATACGAATAAATGCTGTTATATGTTACCTACAAACGTTTCATCTTCACATAATAAGAATTGAAACATTGACAGGATTCCCGGACGTATTCGAATACATTGAAATGGGCGATAAACGGGCGATCGCACGACTCTGGCTATCGGAAACCGCTTCGGCGACGTTTTGTTCCAATATCTATCGGTTCCTTACACACTTGAATATCATCTCACTTTGCTCTTAACGTTTACCTATAAACAGTTATGTTTTCTTATTAAAAGTTATCAATTATATCATTTGTAGTTTTGTAAAACTATAAGTACTCTTAAACTAGTCATACAATCCAAACATTCATTAGATTAGCTCGATGCTATAAAAATATTACATTATAATTTCAATGTGAATGCTAAATTGAAGCACAATCGTAAACCAAAATGTGGACCAAGTTTTTTGTAAGATTTGATTAGAGACAGATAGACAAACACGCAGATGAAGCTAAGTACAAACGTCGAGAGTAACAAGCAAGTAATAAAAAACTCTCAAGTGGCATTGATGTAATAACATACGTTAGCAAAATATTTCATAATATATTTAAAAATTCAGACATCCAAACCGTCGTGCATCGATCATGTCTTCCATACGTTACAGAGTGATGCATTAGCCCTCGATTGAATACCCGACCGAGATCAATATCACGACGCCTCCCTGGAATATTGGAAGATAAATTCAAAAGAGATTTACATTTTAAATTTGCACCAGTATACAGTATGCACTATAGACGCTGTTATGTGGAACAAGGAACGTTTACTGGTAATAAATTATACGATGTTGATGTCGCGTCTTCAACTTTTATATTATGTCTTTAACTAATGTATAGTTAGTCGAAGAAAAAACAGATATTTGTAACTGTTTATCAATCGAAAGAATTTTAGGATGGGGTTTTAACTTTTTCTTTATTTCAAGTAATGATTAGTTTTCCGTCATCGAAGCGACAGGTCGAAAAATTTTTTTTTTGTATAGTTACTCGTCTCCCTAATGGAATTTTCATTCGTCTTTTCAACTTTTGTCCCTTATTTTAATTTTTTATTGGATGAATTATAAAATATATTTAGTATTTAATTATTTACATTTTTCTATTCCGAATTGTGTTTCATTCCTTCAATTTTGGAATAAGTAATTTTTCTGAGTTACAATCTGGAATCGATTTTCGCTCAGTAAAGCAGAACAGGCCCATAGTCCAGTAAACTTTTCGGCAGTTTTGAAATGTAATTTTATAGATTTTTATGTTTCTTTTCTAATTTCAACTTAACCACCTTGTATATAGGTTGCTTCGATCACCATATTGTTAAAATTGTGCCTAAAAACTTGTGGTTTTTGATATATTATATCATAGACAAAAAATAGGTTTATGTCTATGCTACAACTAGTAATATCAAATAAAGAAATAAAAAATATCTTGAAATGATTCAAGTCGAATGTTATACGATAACGTGCATATATCCTCACCATTTATATCAACGTTACAAAGACATGTATCTCCGAGTAAAATATAATGTTTTCTTATTCCTATCCTAGAGACTCCCCGGAGATAGCGACGTCGTCTTTACTATCACATTAGCGTGCTGAGGGTATTCAGTATACTTTGCAATGAAATTGCATGTCTTATGTTCTCTATATTGATAATGCGCTTTGAAATAAATTTAGTCCTATTTATCAGTTATCAATTAATGTTTGAAATATTGTCATAAAATGAGAGAGGAATGATACCCATTATTGTACAGCAATACGTACCTATACTATACAAATACTGTTTAAATAGGAAGCCGGGTATTTGTCTTTATATCAACATTAACACCAGTAGATAATAAAGTTAACTTACGTAGACCTCAAGAAGGGTGACCTTACCACGATACTATAATTCTAACTTCCAGGTATACTACACGAAAACATCAGCGAGACTGACTGTATACTTGATTGAAATAATATAAATGTAATTACCCGCGAACACTAATTTATAAACAGTGTTGCTAACATTATTTGCAAGTTTAATAAAAACTTTTACTTTAATTGTTAAAGTTAACAATCTACCATAAATTGACATTATTTTTTTGATATTCAAACTTACGTTATTTTTTTGACTCCTTGAACGATGCTTTGATATTTCGATGAACAGCAAATTTTATTTGCCTCGAAGGATTAACAGCAAGCGTAATATCTGAGTTTTAATTAGGGAGTAGAGAATCAGTATCAAAAAATCCTACGTAACGTAATGTTTTGAAACGATTTCATATTTTCCTACCCTAACATAATATACTTACTTCGTGATTTAAAAAATTTGAATAATGAAATTAATTAGTATCCTTTTTATTTAGTTATAGAAAATACAATGAAGATATGTAGTAACTACGGGTACCAGTTATATCAATAAATGCCGAAAAAAATATGGATTAATTAGTGAATTTCATCACGCCGAGGATAAAGATGTATCCTCATTAAATTTAAGTACAGGGTCGGCACAGTCCGTCCCACTCTACCGGGATGAGGTAAATACGTACCGTGAATACGAATCGAAAAACGATATCTCAATAATCCCGATGAATATATTATGGGTTTCACGTGGTGGTATTATAATGGTCTCTCTCTCTCTTTCTCTCTCCCGCACTAAAGGTCGTGATTTCGATAAAGAATCTAAAGCGAATATTAAAGAACTATCATCGTCGATCAAATAAATACACTCGTTCACTCATTCACCTACTAGTTCGTTCTTTTCGAACTACACGCACCCACCCACTTACCCACTCTAACTCAAAGTTTCAGTTATATAAAAAAGAGCCTACTGTAGCTTTTTCTTTGTTATAAAGAATATTATTTGTTAATTCACGCTATTTGCGTGCTTTCAGCCTATTTTGATTTATTGATTAACAAGCATCTAAATCTACAAACTTTCATTTAACAAAAAAATTAAATGGTTATTTTAAAAGGAATATATGGTGTCTACAATTATCAATTCATTATTTTATGACAGGTAAGGGACAAAGGATCAGGGCAGATAGTTCACCTGATGGAAGGACATCGGTAAAACTAGAGAGTATCTCTTGTTTTGGCGTTTCGTTGACGCCTTGAAAGTTGAGTTAGGTCGGATTAGCATGCTGGTAGTCGCAAGTCAGTCGGGAAATAGATCCCCTACCACCAAGGGGTTCTGGTTTACTCGGCTCTTACGAGATGGTCTCCCGACGGCAGGGGGGAATTGTGTTCTAAACCATCCCCTCACGGGTTAAAGATTTAACAGAATATCTATAAATATAATACGAATGTAAAATATTGAAGAATTTAAGAAAGTTAATGTTAAAACTGACTGTTATTTTAAAATGTTTTAGCCCAGCAAAGATAGGGAGGGTCGACTCGGTAAACCTATATAGGTTAACTAGTATTAACTTAGTAAACATTCCAGCTCTAAAATCAAACTTAATTCAATCCATAATATACGTATTAATCTGAACTAACATGGAGTCCCTCGAGACAAGGGATACATATGACGAGGGTCCAAATCGTAGATATTAATTTGTAAGCATATTAACAGACGCAGTGGCAACTGGCAACCCTACGGGACTCGACTAATTTGTTACGACTAATATTACCGGCCTGTACTGTAGTCTGTACGTCGAAATTAATTAAAGCTAGGCATGATTTGTCGTTGAAGTCAGTTCGGGATCTCTTGTGTGAAGATTCATTGATTTTTGGTTTCGAGGCACGTTAACTACGTCGGTATTAACATTTAAGATATTCTTTATTAAGTTAGCAACACTGTGGATATATTTTATTTAGTAGTCACTTGTTACTATCTAGATAATATATAGTCTCTATCTCGATTAATCTGAGGTAGTCTGTAAAGTGGTATTTTATAGTGAACATTGTTTTACGTGACCACCGTTATCATGTTAAGGCCGTTCCTAAACTCTCTTCTGGGTTATAGGCTCCAAGTACTGCTGGGCTTTCTGTTTAAAACGCGACATTTTTTTTATGGTAGATAAGGTGCAAACGAGCAGATGGTCCACCTGATGGTAAGTGGCCACCATCGCCCATGGTTTTATGCGCCCTGTACGTTGCATCCTCGAAGATAGAGTGGGGAGGGAGGGTGAAGAAAACAATGCTGCGGTTTCAGCGGACCCTGAGCAAGAGCCAAGAGAGTTAACTAGATGCGCAGCATTAATGGGATGGAAGAGGGAGGGGGTAAGTCTGGCCCACATGCGGCTCGACCGGAACGCGTCTACGACACTTGGCGGTCGGATTAGCAAGCCAGTCGGGGAACAGAACCCCTACCACCAAGGGGGTGCTGAGTTACTCTTACGATATGCTCTCCCAGCGGCAGAGGGGAATAGTATTCTGACCCGTACCCTCACGGGTACATTATCATTCTCATCCTCTTATACTGACATGTCCATGTTAATTTTAAGGCCGTGATAATATTTAAATGTCTTTTATTATAGAAACTTACGTGATAATTAGACATTTTAAAGCTTTATAAGACGGTGAGAGTCAATATCAGAATGAGGTTGAAACTATAGTACATGTTACGAAAATAGGTGAGTCTCACCGTATTCTAAAAGCTTGAAATATTTAAACGGCTCTAACGCGATTTTAAATAAAAAATTGTCATCTTTGCAAATATTTTGTGATACTATTTTAAATTCTCATGTAGGGTACCTCCTGCAGTGAAACATTTAATATATTTGTCAAACAGATAATTTTTATTTATTTCAAAAATATTTGTAAAAATCATAGTACATTTTAATGGAGACTATAAATTATCCAATACAGTGTATAGCCGCAGGGAATAACTAGTTAATAACTAAAAGCGTTAATCCAACGCGGCAATATTTCACAACAATAAAAATAAATATTATACCAGCTGTTACGTATTTGCCTTGTAATAATAATTTATTAAATTATTAACGCCTATAGTACAATAAATTGTAGACGATTAGTTCGTAATTTATTTACAATTCGTTATTTAATAATGCTTTATGCTATGTTGTATTATGTAGCTTATGTTATTTCACATGACTATTAACATATAAGGATATTTATATGTAACGAATAAACTTAAAAACTACTGGACCGATTTAAAAAATTCTTTTGCCGTTAGAAAGCTACATTATCCCTGAATAGCATAGACCATATTTATTACTAAAAAAAATTAGAGATCCTCAGCAATTCTTACTAAAACCAACCCAAGGTGTAAAATAATTAGCCATAAAATGTAAAGTATTGATGATAGAAGAAAAAAATGTTCTACAATGTACAATATAGAATGTATCAATATCTACAAAAATCTTCGCGAGACCATATGTCTAACTACTGTAGTTATGTCACTATAATTACTTTTTTACATTTTAAAAGTTGATAGAAATGCCTATCGAAATCAGACCATGTTATCCATACCTTTGTATTAATTCTTATCCAAATAATTTTTTTCGTATTTAAGACTGTTTCAATACCTGTTGATTACTTTTTGAATTATTAAAATCGGACATTCCATTCAAAAGATATTACGAAATTAAAAATGTTAATATAAACAAAAAAAAAATACACGCCTATGCGCGCGTGTGGCTCAACGCAGCGCAACGAGCAACGCGGCGAAAGATGGGGCACTGAAATGCATGGGAGCCAAAATGTTTAAAAAAAAATTAGTCCACTCGTACGAAGCCGGGATAGACCGCTAGTAAATAATAAAGTTATATCACAGAAATGGTTTGTTGGGTTTTAAGTCGAAATCGGAAGCGAAGTCGGTCCTGAGTATAAAAATCAAAATAGACACACACACATATATAATATTAAATGAATTGCTGTCCATTAGTCGCGCTAAAACTCGATAACGGTTGGATCTCAGGGAACGTTTAAATGGTAAAACGATTGTGATAAAACTCTTTCCCTTATATGAGGTATATAAAAAGGGAGGACGAGTCAACTTGACATACATAAAAATGTGTAGTTGTAAGTTAAATCAAATTAAATAGTTTCAAAAGTAGCTAATTGTATTAAATAAGTAAACAAAAGATTTTGCAGCCCTAACACTGTTGAATCATAATCGCAGTACCTGGGGCTCGAAACCCAAGACCATGTTTACCGTCCTACTTAAATTTAACTAAGCTAAAATAATAAGTGGGATTCACGTCGTCCTTTGTAAAGATTCTTTCTTATACAATAGATAGTAAATTGTCAATCACTACATAGTATTAATCAAAGTCGCTTCCCGCTTTCTGTCTGTATGTCCCTATGTATGCTTAAATCTTTAAAACTACGCAACGGATTTTGATGCGGATTTTATTCACAGATAGAGAGATTCAAGAGGAAGGTTTATATGCAGAATACATGTATATTATAGTAGAGAAACACTGATAATTTTAGAGGTTTCTAATGTGATGTAAATAAACGCATTTTTTGCGCTTACATTGCAAACGCTTGATGAACCCTACGAGATAGATCAAAATAATGTACTACAGTATTGTACATCATAAAAAGGCGTACAAAAAAGTCCGCAGTGGTATATGTCTATCTCTTAGGGATAACCCTCAATAACCATTTTTTCATCCTTTACTTTTTACGAGAAAGAATGTCTTATTACGAAGCGATTTTAAGCAATTACAGCATTAATCCTTATCCAATACCTTAAATACATTGTACATTTAATATAGATCAATATGGCCCTTTACAGTATGAAATTTAAATGAATATTTTCGAAGATATTTCAGATTTAAAATCCAGGGACATAGCGGTTACGGCTAAATACACGTGTTAAATTGCACCCGGGCGAAGCCGGGACGGGTCGACTAGTATTCTATAAATGATTATTGATATTAGAAATTTTTTTAAAGATTGAAACTACGACTTAATCACCCGCGTAATTCATTTTCCATTACAAAGTTAGTTAACATCTGGATGTAGAGTACCGAGGAAATTTGGTGTTCAAGTATAAAGTTTCATTAGTTCAGCTCAACTGACTTATAAAGTGTTCAGAGTTGTATGTATCTTTTACTCGGTTTAATTTAGCAAGCGAGTAATATTCGTGAAGTTCACCTCTGCACTGTCTTTGTATGGTTAAACTGTTTTAGTTTCGTTTTACCAATATTATAATATACTTATGCGTGACTCTCAGTTCACTACAGTGACTTTACACACGCACACACGCACGTGTTACAAATTGCTATATGGCAATAACTTGCTAAGTAGTGATGGCCTAGTGGTTGAGACTTCAAGTCTTACTCGGGAGGTCCTAGGTTCGATCCTGGGCACACACCTCTGACTCTGAGTTATGTGTGTTTTAAGCAATTAAATAATATCACTTGCTTTAACGGTGAAGGAAAACATCGTGAGGAAACCTGCACTCCTGAGAGTTCCCTAAAGTTCTCAAAGGTGTGTGAAGTCTGCCAACCCGCACTGGGCCAACGTGGTGGACTATGGCCTAATACCCCCCTCATTCTGAGAAGGAGACCCGGCCCAGCAGTGGGCCATTGAAGGGTCGTGATGATGAATAACTTGCTTAATGCTATATGCTTTATTTTTTAAGCATGTTTTACGTGCTTTTTTTCTAGCATGCTATATTTTATATAGTATGATTTTTATATTCGTATTTGTTATGGAAAACCGCGAATAAAGCGAGCCCGGTGACTGTTAACTCGCAGATCCTACCCTATCGTTGTACAGACAGTCTGCTTTTTAATTATATCGTGTTTAGGAATTTATTAGGATATAATTGAGTAGTAAAAAAAACAATGAACTTTCCTTTATACTTTCCAGGCTAAGGACTGTCTACATATTATTAAGCATTATTATCAAATAAAGTAGAGAGATTGCGATATATAGCAAATAGCAGTGCTATTAACATGGAGAGAAATATGATACCCATTACTGTACAGCAACACGTATACACATGCAATTTAGACAGAGGCGAGTGGTGCCTGGGGCTTGAGACCCAGGAGCAGGTTTAAAGAGCTCTTTCATAATATATTAACTCTCACCTCCACCACTCGACCTCGCTAATGATAATAGATAATAAAGTAAACTTACGTGGACCTCTAGAAACGGTAACCTTAATCAGGACACTACAACACTAACTTCCATGTTCACTGCACGAAAACAACAGAAAGACTGAGACTAATCTATCGCACTAAAGGTTATATAAAGTCTCCACGTCGGTATACTCGAAATAATATAAAATGCTCTACCCGCTACTACTACTTTATAAACAGTGTTGCTAACAGCAGCAAGTGAGAGCAACGATATCATTTGCTATATGCTATGTATAATAAGCACTGTGCTTTATGTGTCTTTATGTTATATTAAACACCACTAACACACACGCACACATATACGCGCACACACATTTTAGTTGTTAATTTTTGGTTCAATCATTTTATCTTTATAATTTTTTTTTCATTTTGCTTTTTAAAACTTAATTTAAAGTTCGTAGTTCGACGTGATTGATACTTTTTACTGCTAAGTTCATAAACAAGAACTAGTTAATTTGGTTTCAGAATTAGCAGGTCATATCGAATTTCACCAGCTTTTGCTTAGCGCTTTTGTATATTTTTATTCTTTTGTTAATTTTTTTTTTCATTAATAATATTATATTAATTTTGCTTTTTAATTTAATCTTTCGTTCTTATCTCACTTACTACTACTGCCTATGACAAACTTAAGTGGCTAAAAACCAAATTGGCTATAACGTGATTTTTCTATTTGGTTTCAATTTCGTATAAGGAGCTGTGGATTTTGTAAAAAAAAAAAAATAAATTAAAAAGGTAGATTTATAAGTATCATTTGGTTTAAATTCAAATGAGCTTTTCTACAATTAAATTTAGTAATAGTTAAAATTGAAGTATTTGATAATAATCTATGGATATAAAACGTAGATAGTCCGGTGTAAAATATTTTTTATTTTATATTCTTGATTCGTCGCGCACGATCTATATCGAAATTATAGTATAAAGAGTTATAGTAAGTTCAAGGTCATTAAAAAATACTAATGTAATTAACTTTATATTAGTAGAAAAACCGACACTTGGATTTTAAGCCCTAGGAATTATTCTTCTGAGTATTCATAAGTTAACTTTACATTTCCCTCTTTACTCTCTGTCATAAAACACATATATGTTACAGGACATATGTTACAGGAAAGTCTGTAAATTACAATATCTATTTACAGGATGAAGATCTGGTAGTCCTTTTCCATCATGTGCGTTTTTTATAAGCATAAAGTATACGATATGTGGAACGAATACTTTGATCAAAGAAGTAAAGAAAAAGGCATCTGGTATAAAACTTTACAAAATCAGCCTCCTCGGATGCCCTGGTTTAAAAAAGTTAGATTTGATAGGAATATGATTAAGGTAGCTAATAGATTGCGTTCCGGACACATTCCATTAAATGGATTTGCATATCTTATGAAAAAGGCGCCATCTCCAAACTGTCCATCATGTGGGGTAGTGCAGGATGTACAACATTTGTTGATGGAATTTGTTCGTTATCTTATGAAAAAGGCGCCATCTTCAAACTGTCCATCATGTGGGGTAGTGCAGGATGTACAACATTTGTTGATGGAATTTGTTCGTTATCTTATGAAAAAGGCGCCATCTTCAAACTGTCCATCATGTGGGGTAGTGCAGGATGTACAACATTTGTTGATGGAATTTGTTCGTTATCTTATGAAAAAGGCGCCATCTTCAAACTGTCCATCATGTGGGGTAGTGCAGGATGTACAACATTTGTTGATGGAATTTGTTCGTTATCTTATGAAAAAGGCGCCATCTTCAAACTGTCCATCATGTGGGGTAGTGCAGGATGTGCAACATTTGTTGATGGAATTTGTTCGTTATCTTATGAAAAAGGCGCCATCTCCAAACTGTCCATCATGTGGGGTAGTGCAGGATGTACAACATTTGTTGATGGAATTTGTTCGTTATCTTATGAAAAAGGCGCCATCTTCAAACTGTCCATCATGTGGGGTAGTGCAGGATGTACAACATTTGTTGATGTAATTTGTTCGTTATCTTATGAAAAAGTCGCCATCTTCAAACTGTCCATCATGTGGGGTAGTGCAGGATGTACAACATTTGTTGATGGAATTTGTTCGTTATCTTATGAAAAAGGCGCCATCTTCAAACTGTCCATCATGTGGGGTAGTGCAGGATGTACAACATTTGTTGATGGAATTTGTTCGTTATCTTATGAAAAAGGCGCCATCTTCAAACTGTCCATCATGTGGGGTAGTGCAGGATGTACAACATTTGTTGATGGAATTTGTTCGTTATCTTATGAAAAAGGCGCCATCTTCAAACTGTCCATCATGTGGGGTAGTGCAGGATGTACAACATTTGTTGATGGAATTTGTTCGTTATCTTATGAAAAAGGCGCCATCTTCAAACTGTCCATCATGTGGGGTAGTGCAGGATGTACAACATTTGTTGATGGAATTTGTTCGTTATCTTATGAAAAAGGCGCCATCTTCAAACTGTCCATCATGTGGGGTAGTGCAGGATGTACAACATTTGTTGATGGAATTTGTTCGTTATCTTATGAAAAAGGCGCCATCTTCAAACTGTCCATCATGTGGGGTAGTGCAGGATGTGCAACATTTGTTGATGGAATTTGTTCGTTATCTTATGAAAAAGGCGCCATCTCCAAACTGTCCATCATGTGGGGTAGTGCAGGATGTACAACATTTGTTGATGGAATTTGTTCGTTATCTTATGAAAAAGGCGCCATCTTCAAACTGTCCATCATGTGGGGTAGTGCAGGATGTACAACATTTGTTGATGTAATTTGTTCGTTATCTTATGAAAAAGTCGCCATCTTCAAACTGTCCATCATGTGGGGTAGTGCAGGATGTACAACATTTGTTGATGGAATTTGTTCGTTATCTTATGAAAAAGGCGCCATCTTCAAACTGTCCATCATGTGGGGTAGTGCAGGATGTACAACATTTGTTGATGGAATTTGTTCGTTATCTTATGAAAAAGGCGCCATCTTCAAACTGTCCATCATGTGGGGTAGTGCAGGATGTACAACATTTGTTGATGGAATTTGTTCGTTATCTTATGAAAAAGGCGCCATCTTCAAACTGTCCATCATGTGGGGTAGTGCAGGATGTGCAACATTTGTTGATGGAATTTGTTCGTTATCTTATGAAAAAGGCGCCATCTTCAAACTGTCCATCATGTGGGGTAGTGCAGGATGTACAACATTTGTTGATGGAATTTGTTCGTTATCTTATGAAAAAGGCGCCATCTTCAAACTGTCCATCATGTGGGGTAGTGCAGGATGTACAACATTTGTTGATGGAATTTGTTCGTTATCTTATGAAAAAGGCGCCATCTTCAAACTGTCCATCATGTGGGGTAGTGCAGGATGTACAACATTTGTTGATGGAATTTGTTCGTTATCTTATGAAAAAGGCGCCATCTTCAAACTGTCCATCATGTGGGGTAGTGCAGGATGTACAACATTTGTTGATGGAATTTGTTCGTTATCTTATGAAAAAGGCGCCATCTTCAAACTGTCCATCATGTGGGGTACTGCAGGATGTACAACATTTGTTGATGGAATTTGTTCGTAACGAAAAAGAGAGAAGATTATTAATTGATAAGTTAAATTTAAATCGTTTAGACATAGGAATGTTTCACACCATTTTGTCTTCTCCATATTCTGGGGAAGCCAAGATGGTGTATCAATTTGTAATGAATAGTTTAGAATAGTAGATATTAGGTTAGGGTACAATAGGGCTGGCATATTCGCAAGAATAAAAGCCCTTAAAAATGTAGAAAAAAAAGTAAAACTGTTACTATACAGTACGTGTATTAAAAGTAAGAATTATATTTGTTTTATTGCTTAAGCCCTTCAGTACCATTTTAAATACAAAATTTTTTCTGCAACAAAAATGAAAACAAGTCGATTTTATAAAAAAAATTAAACGCTAGTCATTATATCTTACTTTTCAGGCGTAAATTGGAGTAGTTTCGATAAGTCTGCTTAATCACGTAAGACTTCACGTACATCGACGGAGCACCGTGTTGCTTCACACGTACACGTGAATGGGTATTGACTTAGGCTATTTACGTATGTACAACAACCCGTAATAGCATTCACTTTAAACAGAAAGCCAAGTAGCGCCTGGAGTTGTGACCCAGGAGCAGGTTTGAGGATTTTCTTGACATTATCACGACGCTCGCCGTCCATTTTATAACTATTCTTTATGTCTCTCATTTTCGTCTATTTTTGGTTATTAAAATAATATTAATCTTTGAATGAGAAAATTGTATATAAAAAAATACTAAAAATATTTAGCGTCCATTAATTTAAAAAATAATTATTTATAATTTTGTTAGCATCACCGTTTATAAAGTAATATTGCCGGGTAGATCATTTTATATTATGTCAAGTATACCGACGTGTAGACAATATATAACCTTTAGTGCGATAGGTTAGACTCAGTCTCTCTGGTGTAGTTAGCGAGGTCGAGTGGTGGAGTTGAGAGTTAATATATTATGAAAGAGCTCTATAAACCTGCTCATAGGTCTCAAGCCCCAGGTACTGCTCGACTCCGTATAAATGTATATACGTATTGCTGTACAGTAATGGGTATAAGTCGTCTTTCATTCTATGACATCAGAAGTGGGATAGCTTAATCGATATGACAGTTTAAAAGGTTTTTTATCGACACGCTTTTCGTTTACTGTTTGTAGATTAGTTCGTAGTTTCATTAGTTCGGCATGACTAAGGTTTACTTTTATTATCACCCCTTAATATTTTTTTGCAGCAGCAGTGATGGCCCAGTGGTTGAGACTTCAAGTCTTACTCGGGAGGTACGAGTTCGATCCTGGGCACACACCTCTGACTCTGAGTTATGTGTGTTGCAATTAAATATCACTTGCTTTAACGGTGAAGGAAAACATCGTGAGGAAACCTGCACTCCTGAGAGTTCCCAAAAAGTTCTCAAAGGTGTGTGAAGTCTGCCAACCCGCACTTGGTCAGCGTGGTGGACTATGGCCTAATACCCTCCTCATTCTGAGGAGGAGACCCGGCTCAGCACTGGGCCATTGAAGGGTCGTGATGATGATGAATATTTTATTTGTACTAAGTATATAAATAAGTACTAGTTAATCTAGTTTCAGCCTTAGCAGGTCATATCGACTCGCCCGAGCTTTACTCACAAGTTTAACTACTGACCTGTGACCCAGATGTAAAGGTCATTTTTTATGTGGAATATTGGCTTTGACGTAAAAAGTCCTACATAAAATAATTATTATTTATTCTAGCAACATTGTTGACAGCGTTTAATTAGATTGTGGTTTCTGTTGATGCTCACTGATTTGGCAATGAAATTAAAGATATTATTGCTTATTTTTAACAGATAATTCACTAAAGTTAAGGCGAAATGACTCATTTGCAGGTTTAGTAGGACGGAATGAGGTTGATTTAATAAAAAGATACGTTGACAAGGGTGTAGGCAGAGTGTGTTCGTTAATTTTAAATATAATTATTTCATTTCTTTCATAAATAAAATATAACACAATTATACTCGCACTTTAAAACATTGCGAAAACACGACCTTAATACGTTCGTTACCGCAACGGCGAAAAGAAAAATAATAAATGGGAAAGTGCGCTTGAAAATGAAAAAAATTAGCTATAAATTATTGTACCGTACATTCAGATATTTTTTTATAGACAGTTTCGTTGGCACTAACAAGTTAAGTGAAGTTAAAGCGTTAACAGGTCAGCGAGCACCTATATCTAGTTTATTCCTGACGACCTTGCTTATTCCCTGTGGATATGGAAATATGCATTGTGTGTTGTACAAAATTGGCCATATATGAAACTTTTTTCACATAGCTGTATCTGTATGTGTGTATGTGCGTATCTTTATATATACTGCACAGTGACATGCAAAATATAACATGCACTTTAAAAAGTAAGTCGAGCAGTTTGTGGTACTTGAGGTCCAAGAATATGTTTAAAGAGCTCTTTCTAAGCTAGCAATTAAAAAAAAAGAAGAAGGGTAAGACATCAGTTGTTTAGATTTCACTATGAAGTCAATTACTCCACGAAATTATTCCAGATTCTCCAACAGATACTAATAACCAATAAGGAATTTAGCAATGCATTTTGATTTAGTTTATCCACTTTCCATTAATATTCGTTCGCGTGTTGCTCCACTCCTATGGGTCGTAGCGAGATGTTAAATAGCCTAAGTTACTCCTTGTAACATCAGCTATCTGCCAGTGAAATCCCGTCAAAATCGGTCCAGCCATTTCACAGATTCGTGTATACATCCATATGCACTTAGTATAAAGCGGTTATTTTAATATTACAAATAGACACTACAATTTTATATATTTGTATGGACTAGCTGCGCCCTGCGGTTGCACCCGCTATATTTTGGATAATTCACACTATATCATTATAAATTATAACTTTTGTATAATGCTGATGTGTAAGCTATATTATTGTAAAGTTTCATCAAAATCCATTCAGTAGTTTTTGCGTGAAAGAGAAACAAATATATTCTTACAAACTTTCGCGTTTATAATATTAGTAGTATATACCATAGTCACAAGGAAATTTTAAGGGGGTACACTTTTACATTGTTTTGAAGAAAGCGACTAATAGATAAAATATTCAAACAAATTAAAAGAGTGAAACAATGAATTTTTTTCGTACGGTCATATTAAAATCTCACTTTTAAAAATAAAAAGCATACGTTTAAAACATTGACCGGATTAGGTTGAAAAAGTTTTTAGTAAGCTTTAGAAATTTAAACTGAACCTGGACTTGCCCAATATTGAATTTCCATATCAAGGTTAGATTACAGAAATTTACGAATTTTGTTAGGAAAGAGAGTTCCAATCATTTTAATTGGGGAATTTTTCCCAAGGTTATTTTAGATTTTTTAAAATTTTTTTTTAAAATATTGTTTAATCTACATGATGTACAGGGGAAAAGTTCCGTATTGTGAGTGTGCCCCTAATAGTGACATCTGAGCATTCAAGGTCAAACCTATACTTATATGGCGGTAGCCGGTAGCTATAAAACCGTTAACAAATTATTTTTTTCGTATATTTTACATTTTTGGTAAGGTAGTACAACATTTAACGTTTAGCGCTTCGACTGCTACTGCTGCGCTGCCCCTATGTTAAGTGTTGCCAGCATTATTAGCATAAATTATTTTTTGATATAGCTTCCTAATATATTCAATTACTTAACTCCAACAAAAGACGTTATACAAGCTCAAACTTTTAAATAATTTCCGTGTCGCGCCTTATAACAAACGACTCGCTTTAACTAACTTATGTTTGAATTTGTGATTTCGGTCAAGAGTCGACTAAGTTCTTAACTTAATCCTATAGTGTGCAAACAGTTATTCGCCTGCACTGCTCGACTAAGCTATCAAGCATCTAACTAAACTAAGTAATAAAATTTACGACTCACGTGTTCCTCGTTAAGAGTGAGCTTAACCTAAGAGTGACCAAGTTATACTATATTGTATTCATTTCCTTTTCAAAATGCATCTAATCTAGGACAGAGGTCATAATTTGGTAGGCTAGAGAGGTATCTAATGTAAGCCATTAGGAACTACTGGCCATATGTTATCAAGTGTTAATTTTTTTTAAATTGGTTACGCTAAGGTTTAATTTTTATTTCGTGACTCCATGTATAAGAGTATTCTTCTTTTATGGTAAAAAAAAATTGTTGGTTTGGTCCAATTTTTAGATGACATTTTGGGTCTCGATTAATTTAAGTTGGTATTATTTTAAATTTAAAAATACTCCTCAAAATAAATATAAATATTTGTTCAAACTTGTCTTGTATAACCTTAAGTTTAAAATAATATAATGGCAATGTTGATTTGTATGGAGCTTTATCCTAGAAATCCAGTCCAATTAATAATAAACATGAAATCCTTCCAATTGACAGAGATTCGTTTAGTCTGAATTGAATAATTGACAGGTATAAGCCGTTTCAAGATCCGCCAACTTCATTATACTGAGATCAAGTATTTCACGATCTTCTGTATTTTTAGGATTCCGTACCAAAGCTTAAACTTTCTATCTATATCTTGGTTATAATTTATATTTTATAGAGTTATGTGTCTCAAAAGGAACATCTCTTTGTCCATCTGTTAGTCGCAAAAAACCTGTTTTCTCCGGAACGCGAAGAGCAGGACATGAGTACTCGATTCAGGTCTGAAGTCAATTGATGCTGTGAAAAAATCACTTTTAAATGAACGCCATCAAAAAAAAAAAGATTCTTTTACATCCTTTGATACATCCCTTTCTCGTAGAATCATGCAATTTAAAATCTTAAGTTTCTTCGATAAATATAATAATTTTTTTATACCGTCGATAAACTAATCATGATCTATACCGGGGTATAGGTATAATGGAAAATAGTTTTAAGACGGCAAAGTTTCTGTCTCTATTCACATTCAATATATCGTTAGGTTAGGCTTTTAACATATTAATAATTAGCAGAATATTTTATTGTACGGAACTTTTACTGGTTTAAATTCCCAGTGATTCGAGATTCCAATAATTAAATTCGTAACTAATTGATCCTTAAGTTTTGACTTTTAATTTGGCTTCATTTTTAATTTACTTGACAAGGTTTCATTACTTTCTTACTTATTAATTTTTCAGGATAAAGTTACAAGAAAAATTTAGAGAGGCGTTGGTTTTCATGAGCCATGATATTAATTTTCTTAAACTATTCTCCTCACGTACACTTTGGACTGGTTGGCAGATATCTGCCATTCATTGGTCCTCAGCAGCGGGCAATATGAACTAGTCAGTTTGATTGTCAATTCTGATGACTCTTCTTCATCGTTTTTACTGATTTTTACAATTGGTTATTGGTATTATAACTATTCTGATAAGAAAGAAAGAAAATGACTACTCTATGAGAGCATAGAATTCGCTTTTGTATCCTACCGACTGTGCCATATAAAGTGGCAAGCCAATGAAAGGTGATTGCAGGATATGGGTTAAATTATTAACGGCTTGATTTGAGTTATCTATGAATGTAGTAAATAAAATAATTTTTATTGTTTCAGATCGGATCCCTTAAGGGTTATTACTTACTCTCCCATCACCAAGTCCACAAAAGATCAACAGAGCCTAGTCAAGAACATCATCACAAGTTAATCCATGAACCTGAAGTAAGTAAATTGAGTTAACAACTCCTGGCTGTTTATTAGGTGTTTTGTCTTAGAAAGGTTGACTAGTAATAATTGTGATAATTTAGAATTTTCTTTTAACATAAATTTACGGAATATTAAAAACAAAATTGTATTTAAATTTATTATATTGCATAATTACTCCCAATTGAGGGCAGTGGCTTATATTTAGTATCTCTGTTTGTTCCTAGAGTTAACATGACAATTTTTTGTACCGATTTTCTTATACCTAATATTGTTTAATTTTAAACACATGTATAGTTTATCTTAGTTCATATATATTTTGTATAAAAGGTAATATTATATTAGTTGAAATGTAAAATTACTCCAACAAGAATAGCGTCCACTAAGATTAAATTCTGTCAAAATAGGCATTCTTTTACGTGATATGACACAATATGTCGACATTTCGTGTGTAACGAAATTGTTGTTGGCATTTTCGTGAAATACAGAGACTATTGTTCCGTAAGATGTGAAGTTAGCGTTTTTAGGTAATTTTAAAATTTAACATGTGTTTTATATAAGGTATACATTAAGGGACATTATTTATGATTTTTTAAGTTAACTAGCCTATTCTCGTAGGAAGAAATGAGAACTATTTGATAAGCTGACAGACAAGCGAAAACATCTTTTAAAAGTTTTCTTTTTGCGTATCACGCGCCAAGAACGTAAATTGAACTCTACAGTCACTGTAGACTGTTTTCTTTTGAAAATATTACTAGCGAACGAATAAATATTTTAATATTCTAAAAATATAACACAAGCGGAATATTTATTGCATATTTAATAAAAATATCACGACAGTCAGCCGGGGTGAAGGAATGGATTTAGTTATTTCGCACCAAAATGAGAGCGTGTACTCTCATGAGATGTATGTTATGAAACATGAGACAAAAACACGGGCGGATATATGAGCTATGACAAAAATATTAAGGTGGGGTAAATTTGTCATAATTTTTTTAAGATACACAATACAATGTATAAAGCACTCTCTTTCTGCCAATTGGCTGACGCAGTCTACTAGACATACATATATTATGATATCCTATAGTTAAAAAATATTGATTAAAATTATTAAATTCAGATTCTTTCGACTTCTTGACAAACCGTTGCATTTCAAACCTGTAGCGGAGCATTAAAAATAATATTTACCCCATCTTTGAGAGTCCGCCATATTGGAAACATATTTTTTTCGACTTCTTAGCAAACCGTTCCATTGATACTCATACCGTAGCGAAGCATTAAAAATAATAGTCACCCCATCTTTCAGAGTCCGCCATATTGTAAACAGATTTGTTTCGACTCCTCAGCAAACCGTTCCATTGATACTCATACCGTAGCGACGCATTAAAAATAATAGTTACCCCATCTTTCAGAGTCCGCCATATTGTAAACAGATTTGTTTCGACTCCTCAGCAAACCGTTCCATTGATACTCATACCGTAGCGACGCATTAAAAATAATAGTTACCCCATCTTTCAGAGTCCGCCATATTGTAAACAGATTTGTTTCGACTTCTCAGCAAACCGTTCCATTGATACTCATACCGTAGCGAAGCATTAAAAATAATAGTTATCCCATCTTTGATAGTCCGCCATATTGGAAACATATTTTTTTCGACTTCTCAGCAAACCGTTCCATTGATACTCATACCGTAGCGAAGCATTAAAAATAATAGTTACCCCATCTTTCAGAGTCCGCCATATTGTAAACAGATTTGTTTCGACTCCTCAGCAAACCGTTCCATTGATACTCATACCGTAGCGAAGCATTAAAAATAATAGTTACCCCATCTGTCAGAGTCCGCCATATCATAAACAGATTTGTTTCGACTTCTCAGCAAACCGTTCCATTGATACTCATACCGTAGCGAAGCATTAAAAATAATAGTTACCCCATCTGTCAGAGTCCGCCATATTGTAAACAGATTTGTTTCGACTTCTCAGCAAACCGTTCCATTGATACTCATACCGTAGCGAAGCATTAAAAATAATAGTTACCCCATCTGTCAGAGTCCGCCATATTGTAAACAGATTTGTTTCGACTCCTCAGCAAACCGTTCCATTGATACTCATACTGTAGCGGAACATTAAAAATAACCCAGTTAGCCCATCTTTGAGTATCAGCCATATTGGAAATAGATTATATCGACTTCCCAGCAAACAGTTTCATTTGATACCCATACCATAGCGATGCATCAAAAATATTAGTTATTCCATCTTTGAAAGACCGTCATTTAGATTTTGATGTATTTCATTCAACTTTCCATGAATTTTAATTGAATAGCTTAGTTGGGATAACAGGTTTAAAATTCAGTTATAAAATTGAAAAGCTAGTAAAAAATTATTACTAACTCCACTTTAGAAATTAAAATCCGCAGTTTAACGCTGTGATTTTGCTATTTCCATTTGTCGTTTCATTATCAGTGTGTTATCTTTGTGACACATTATCAGAAAGTTATTACTTAGCCGGACTCAGATTATAGGATTTTCGCTTTGACGTAGAAACGCGATTTCAAACAAAGTATCACAGAGGAAATTCATACGGTGTGTACAATATTTTATAATATGCCTTCATGTATTTTTTACCCTAGGTATAGTCGACGGCATCTAAATATACTTCCAACTTTGAATGTGCTGAAGTCACTATTAGGGCTTTTTTAGCGGGGAGCGTGTCATGCGTGATTGTTTTGCTCCCGCGAGCATACTATTTATTTTTAAATAGTAGACGTCCTGGATTGAACTACTTATACAAGTAGCACGCTTATGCGCAACTATCCCCACTACCTCTTTCCTACCTACGGATAGCTACTGGCCACTTTACCTTACCTACATAAATGTATGTTTATCTATTCTTGTATATCTTACTCCTTGCAACTCAAACTCAAAATATTTTATTTCAATTAGACTTTTGTATAAAAGTACTTTTGATACGTCAAAAATTGGTCGGTCAGTCAGTTTGTCTGAAGCTACCACCAGCTCGGAAAGCAGTTTTCTGTTGAGAAGAGCCGGCCAGAAACTCAACAGTCGCTCTTTTCTAAAAGCCATGTTTACATAAATTGTTACACAAATGATTTAACTTGAGAGTCAACGTCACTTAGATTCCAAGCATTCTCATCATTTAAGTAATCCTGTACATTATTATTGTATGCTTTATTTATTAATGATTTCTTGATACGAGTTTTAAATTGTTGAAATGGCAAGTCTAATATTTAATAAAACTTATAATAATTTAAAAAAATATGTATATTGCCAAAAATAATGTTGCTCTATGAATTAGGTATGGCTTTTGATCTTTCTCTTATCAATTTAAAATACTTTACAAAGAAAGAAGTGGATATAGATTTAATTAATCATTGTTTTTCTTGTGTTGGTTTCTCCTTTTTTTATGTTTTAGCTTTGAATGGTAAATTGTACTCAAGCGAAGTAGTAACAACTCCCTAGTGTGATAATAAATTGATTGAACAACTGTATTGTATTAAGGCTGTGTTAGCAGTGTAATCGGATCGTATATCAAATAGCGATGGGACATAGTTTAGTGTTAGCGTGTTATTTGATAGCGGTAATAGCTAAAGCCTAATTGAAACATGTGTTCACTGACGTACGTGGGATTGATTGCTTTCGTATGTTTTATGTGTTTGTTCAGCTTTTTCATTATATAAATTGATATATTTTATGTAGGCTAAGTGGAGTTTGATTGATAAGTATCAATACTCTATAAAAAATTTCGATTACTATTCAATTACTCGACTAGTATCTGGGCATTTTGACTCAGATGCAAGTTTACGGATTTTCACTATAAACTACTCGACCTCTCTACCTAACATTTAATTAACCCAACAGTAATATCACTCACGTGATCCTAGGCAAAAGTAACACCATCGAACGCTCACACTATAATGCACTAGCTAATAAAACGTCTGTGTTGCTAGCACGCAATATAAAGGGTTTAATAATTTGAATAAATGTTGTAGTTTAATACTGCATTGTACATATTAAATTGTACATATCATTTGGGTTTCCAGAATCATCTTTTTTTATTTTTACAATTTTAAGAGCTTTTCTTCTTGCTTTATTGTACCTTAACCTAACCTAACCTACCTATTTTAACTTTTAATGATAAATTGATACACCATCTTGGCTTCCCCAGAAGCCAGAGACGACAAAATGGCGTCGAACATTCCTATATGAAACGATTTATATTGTTTATTATGATGTTGGCAACACTTATAATTTGAGTAGCATCCTGTTACTTGAATGTTGGCCAACTGATAAACACAAACCAAGGAAGTGGAATGCAAAATAAATACGCCGTCACAACAGAATAATCATGGATTACATCGCGAGTATTCTTAGCAGTAACTCTGAAGGTCTGAGTCTAAAGTATAACCCCAGGAGGATATTATATTATAGTCAAGCCGTCATAATGTTAGTCTGCATATAGACTAACACTTCTTCCTTCTCTTTTTTTATTAATTAACAATATTTAATACTGGCTGACCCAGCAAACGCTGTTTTGCCATCGTGGGCTACTGTTATCACTTAGGGGTATAAAAATTTTTCTCAGACCTACCTGATATACACAAAATTTCATAAAAAACGGTCGAGCCGTTTTGGTAACTAACATTGTGACACGAGAATTTTATTCTCGTACATCTCATGTCGGACAGTTTGGTGACGGTGATTTCTTCATTCATATGTGAAGGAAAAACATCGCTGACCTCTACTAAAGCAAAGTAGTTAAAAAAGACGATATTATTCAGATTAACATTATACATCTGTAATTTAGATAAAATTCCTATAACGACTTTCTTGATTTATAACTAGTAACTAGTACGATGGAAAAATATAATCTAACATATGTTATTTATAGAAATAAACGAACAATAATACCATCGTTTTCATAAACCAAAACATAAATAGCGAAACTTTTTCATATAGCAAGGGAGGCGTGGAAGAAAAATGACTTATAAATAGTGATCCGTGACCCGCGACCCATGTCTCTGATCGGAAAGGATGACCGTGCACTAAACTTTGCTCTCATAACATTTTAATAAAGAAACTATGGAGGGATCTCATTTTTCTGTGTCTTGATTATTAAATCAGATGATTTCTGAACTTGGATGTATAGAACATTTTAGTCTTATTACCTTTGTTATATAGTTTGAGTGAAAAGATTTTCTCAGTGATTACAAAAGTATACGTTACATGAATCTCGAATTTTCAAATCAACTATCATTACATTATAGCCCACTGCTGAGCCGTCTCCCTCCTCAAATGAGCCGTATTCCACCATGTCCATAGTTATAGTCATAATCCACCTCGCTGGCCCAGTGCGGGTTAACAGACTTTCACATACCTTTGAGAACTTTTAGGGAACTCTCAGAAGTGCAGGTTTCCTCACTTCACCGTTATAGCAAGTGATAATCAGAAAAGTCATTAAGGAAGAAAAGAAGATTTTTTTAAATTCTTATTATAGACGGGAGTTTAGTCATACAGTTGACTATGTCACTCCCGTACAGAACAGTTACAAATACATACAAATCAAATCACATACTTACACTTAATTACCGTATTAGTGCAATTTTTCTACAACATACCGGATACATTACATATTATATTATATATCGTACACCACACACCTACACCAGTTGTCAATACCAATCCATTACATTACTTAAATTTAATTTGTACATTTTCACTAATAATTTAACTTCAGTTTTTAAATTAAAATAATTTTGAAATAGATTGTGTGTTAGTTCATTCTATTTTTGGTATCCAATATCTCCATTTATCTTCTTAGGGTTCAATTCAAAAAATGCTTCTCGCCGAGTCTCTAGAACACGAAAGGAAGCTATTGTGTAAATTTCATGTTTCTATTAGTAATTTTTCAATTCTTCAGTTTAGTTTTAAACAATAAAGAAAATAGTTTCCCATACAATTTTATTAGACTCTTCAAAAAGGTGTCTTTTGATGCATTAGGCATAGTAGAGTTTAAAACCATATTGTTAGGTTTATGTGTTAATACATTGTATCTTGAGAACTGAGCGAATCGATTGCAGGTCTCCAGTTGTTTAATATACTAATAGCGCAGAATATACATAATGTACATGAGGCATTATTAACTGTTTCAAGTTATACATTAGACCGAACAAACACTACCGGTAACTTGTGTAAGCAGAACGCATTAGAGCGTCTCGCTAACAAGATGGGTAATATACTATTGAGATGATTTGCTTTTGTATGAGAATTTAACATATTGCGTGACATGAAACATTTTTTATCCAGTGCTGTATTGTGAAAAATAAGGCAATTTTGACTTATCTCTAAAGGATTCGTGTAAATTTTTGCCTAAAGGAGTTAGAATCTAAAAACATTCTAAAAATTAAATTCCCTTCCTTATAATAAAACTACCTAATGTCTACGTGTACACCATTTACACACACACAATGACATGTATTCAATTATGCCCAATGAGCAAGGAGAGGGACACT
The DNA here is from genome assembly GCA_905147385.1 of Limenitis camilla. NCBI lineage: Eukaryota > Metazoa > Arthropoda > Insecta > Lepidoptera > Nymphalidae > Limenitis > Limenitis camilla. Next base: position 10,654,516 of record LR990240.1, read on the forward strand.
AAACACTAAACAAAATAAATATATATATTCTTGTTATTGTTTAAAGTATAAATTAATATTAAGTTAACCTAAAAATATGGATAAATAACCGAGAAGATTAGGCGCTGTAAGCCGAAACAAAGATTTATCTAGTTCGGTTACAGATGCTGAAACTGTACTTAAGCTAAAATTTTAGCTATGTTATCTACAAAATTAAGCATAACATGTTATTTTTGGATTTTTATTATTTGTTTTAATTTTGTTTAAGTTTTATCATTAACGCGGGCTTTTGGCCAAACGAAAATGACAAGTGAAATATATTATGTATGAATGATTATATGAATGTTTATGTTGTTATGGATAAAAATTTTCTGACAATTCTGCATGTGTTTAAAATAGCAGCTTTTTGAATGTAAGAGGGCCAGAGGCCATTGTGTTTTAATTTCTATTGCTAATTCGGTATATTTTGCAATTTTTTCAATGTACGTAGATTTAAGATTGTGTGTATTTGGTATGGCTATATCAATGAGATAAACTATTTTATTCTTTTTATCATGTAGTGTTATATCCGGTCGGTTACAATGAATTGTCTTGACTGTTATGATAGTGCGGTCCCAATACAGTTTATATTCGGTAGAATCCTGGATGATTTCAGGATTATTATTATTATTCTAAAGCCTCCAGAGTGGGTTGTCCCACTTACTTGCCAATATGCTGAGAAGTGTGTTAGTGCTCCCCAGGAGTCTACTCATCATGGACGCTCATATATTCAATTAGCTGACATTTTCTTTCATATAGAGAAAATAGATTACTTTTAATCGCCACGTAAATAATCAATTCTTCTTAAGATTCAGAAAGATGAATTCAAAAATTTTTCTTAAGATTATCAATGTAAACTTTGATTTATTATTTTGTACATTTAGTAAATAATAAAAAAAATTAGAAGTACCAATAGATTGATCTATTATGATATTGTATGCACAGAATATTATATTATTGAAAGTTCAAATATTAGGCTTTCAATTATAATACAATAGAAGGCAAGACATAGGAGATATTCGAAATATCAATCTTCAGAGTACCAAAAGCAAGTTCGTATTCCTCTGATCATGTGAATAGAATATGTCGATTCCTAGTCTATTGGTATCGCCTTGAAGCATAGAACCGAGTGGGTACTTAGAAACAAACTTCTGTCTAGAAATACATTCGTTACATGTAATATGTATGCGGGAGGAATTTGTACAAAAGAATTATTCTCTTGTGCGATTGAAGGACTGGCGTTGGTTTTCCAATATTTGTTGATGTATTCGGACGCCTAAGGTTGCTTACAATTACGATTTGCCCAAAATTTTGTTAATATATTCGTCCTTTATCGATCTTAGTCCTGAAAATGTTTGATATTATAACCTATCCTGCACACAGGCACGGTAACTAGATCAAAATAGTAACAGGGCTTGTTATGGGGTCCTTTTACATTGATCACAATTCTCTTTACCTACTTCTAGGATTGTTTAACCAATTTATTAGTTACTAGCGGCCCATCCCGGCTTCGCGCGGGTGGAATATTAATTTTAAAAATATATTGGCCCTCCCGCATTTCGGTGCCCCCTCTCTTGCCGCTTTACTCGCTGCGCTGCGTCGCTATACTGGCCCGTCGCGTCGTCGTGTATTTTTTGTTTATATTGATATTTTTAATTTCGTAATATCTTTTGAATGGAAAGTCCGATTTTAATAATTCAAAAAGTAATTTACAGGTATTGAAATAGTCTTGAATACGAAATAATTTATTTGGATAAGGATTAATACAAAGTTAAAGAAAACATGGTCTGATTTTGATAGGCATTTTTATCAACTTTTTAAATGTAAAAAAGTAGTTATAGTGACGTAACTATAATAGTTGGACATATAGTCTCGCGGACTTTTTTGTAGATATTGTTACGTTCTATAATATTGTAGAACATTTTTTTGTTCTATCATCAATACTTTTTGCAGCGCATGCGATGAAAGATATTTTATGGCTAATTTTTTGGCACCTTGGGTTGGTTTTCGTGAGATTTCCTAAGGATTTCTAATTTTTTCTTGTAATAAATATAGCCTATGTTACTCAGGGATAATGTAGCTTTCTAATGGTGAAAGAATTTTTGAAATCGGTCCAGTAGTTTTTATGTTTATTCGTTACATACAAAAATACAAAAATACAAAAATACAAATCTTTCCTCTTTATAATATTAGTATAGATAAAATAACTAATAAATTGGTTGTAATGATTACTAAATACACCGCGTTGGAGCTCAAATGACGGTAGATCTCCTTTCAATTATATATATTGACTAGCTGACCCGGCAAACGTTGTTTTGCCATATAAATTTAGGGTGGGCCACTCTTATCACTTAGGGGGATGAAAAATAGATAGTATCCGATTCTTAGACCTACTGAATATGCATATAAAATGTCATAAAAATCGGTCAAGCCGTTTCGGACGAGTATGTTAACTAACATTGTGACACGAAATTTTATATATAAGAAGATATCTGTCAACTTATATTTGATGTATAACAAGTCTTGAAGAAGACATCAATCATTCAATTAATCAATAAAAAGTTAAATTTTATAAATCTAAAGCTTTTTGTCAAGAGTTTACCCTTCTTAACTTTAAACTTACTTACTTTTAAAAGTAGCCCTGAGTAGTGGATAATGAACGATCATTATGAAAGGATCCTGTAATCCAGCACTTGGATCGCAATCCCTAGGTTCAATTTAGGTTCCTATCAGTACAATTTTAAAACTTGTAAACTGCGAAGCGTCAGTAGCTCAGTGCTTCAGGAGTTGGATTCGCGATCGATAAGTCGTGGGTTCAAATCCCGGACATTGGACTACTGGCGTCGCCCACTCCTGACACAAGCTATTTATTAGCTTACTAGGAGGGGTAAAGGGAATACTAGTAGTATGTGATCCATACTGCTAGTAATCTTTAAAAAAAAAAAGAAAAAGAAAGAAATTTTCCATGAATTATTATTCTATCAACTAAAAAAAAAAATATTTTGCTAGTAGAAGGGTGTTAATAGGAAAATACTGTTGTGCGCAAAACATACGGAGTGCCTCAATAAGACAAGTACTGTCATCAGTCTTTTAAGATATTTTTATTTCACCAGTAGTGCGTTATATGTACTAGCTTATCTACTCGCATATTCCCTAGGACATCATATTACAAAAGGTACATCAATTCCCAGGCTAAGTGGACGTCCTATTACGTACTAATTGAAGGCTATGCATTGGCTAATAGCGTTTGTTACTCGATCATACTAACTGATCGATGTACTGACGTCTCTACTTAGTAAATTATGAGGAACTAGATAATTGGGCAGTAAAAAATGTTTGTCCTGGGTTTCTTACCTGGTTTTTATACAACCTTTAAGGGGGCTACTTAACACTACGTTTAAATGGCAAGTTATAAAATAGTTCTCTTTGTTTTATTTCTAGTATAACCACTGCCTCGATAACATATAATTTCTGTCCTGATAGATTTCTGACACTCTATCAAGTTATTTCCCTTAGTAATCATGTAAAGTAGTGCAATTACTAAGTGATGTGGTTGAATGAAGTGTTGAGTTCCTTAAACCTGCTTCTGGGTTACAAGCCCCAGGTTCCTTTTAGGTTCCTCTCTAAAATACATATTGCTATAAACTGAAGAGTAACATCCTTTTACAAGTGCCAGTTGCCAATACAATATCAATAAACTGATGATAACGTCATAAAATAATTTAAAAAAAGTAAATAAATATTTTCCTCGATAGTTTTTATTTAAATAGCCTTTAAAATGTTCTTAGTTTGTTGTTTATTGAAATTAGGTTGATGATTTTTTTCAGATTATCCGTTGATTTTAGATGTATACGGTTACGGTTAGATTTTCTTTCGGATATCTTGTAGTTACTGTTACGGTCACAGAGCTTCACACCTCCAGCACAATTTCTATCAGTAAAATAATTCATAGTAGTACTCAGACATACTTTAGTGTAGATTAATCGCTTGGATTGGTCTTGTATTAGGCTTTAATTGAAGGCTATGCATTATTGGCTAACGGAATTGATACTCGATCACACTAACTGATGGATGTACTGACAGGAAGATACTAAATTAGACGTTAGACAGAGTTGTTATTATTTATAGTTAAAGAATGAAGCATAAAGAATTTTAACATTTATCACAATTTACCAATTTTTTTACTTTAAACTTACGTCACTGTGTAGAATTAAAATGATATAGATCCGGTTTGAAGGACCAATTTAGAGAATGCAAATGATAGATCGGAATTAAGGGATTCTATCAATTTATTTTTCGATTTTTCTACATTAATATTTTGATAACATATTTTTCTCTTTGCTAATAAAATAATGTCATCTATCTATTTATCTATATATATTATATAAAAGGAGAAGCTGACTGACTGACTGACTGACATATCAACACAAGGCCTAAACTTTGAGGGTAGGAAACTTGAAATTTTGCACAGGGGTTCCTTTTATAACGTAGGGGAGCACTAAGAAAGGATTTTTGAAAATTCACTCCCTGTAAATGTAACCATGGGGTAAAATGGGGGTGCAAAGTTAATATGTGGCGTTCTTCATTAAAAGTCATGAGACACATGTAAAATATTTTTCGAAAATAATCCCTTAAGGGTGTAAAAGGGGGGTCAAAGATAGTATGACTACCTCATAAAATTATAACGATAAATATAAGTTTTCATAAGCGTTGTCTTGACTTCAAAAGACTACAAAATCACAAACATAGACAATGCTGCCAACCATCGACAAGAGTTCGCACGTTCTGGAACCAAAGCCAAAGAGTGTTGCCATTTATACTCCTTCTAAGGCTATCGAAAATTTAAAATTGAAAACCCTTCTTTTTTCATCTTTTTCCTTTATTTTATTGTTTTGTGAAGGATAAAAAAATCATTATTTTTTTCATTTTATAAAGTGGTTATTAACTATATGGCTAAGTATTATTAAAGGACCCTAGACCGAGACAAATTCAATTAGTTTTCTTAATACATCGACTAAACGGATATCCTGCTCGTCTTAATTAGAGGATGAGAGTGGAGGTACTGGATTATTACGTTTATTAGTGATTTAATCTTGTTGATAAAGCAAAATGTCTCGGACTTTTATATATGTATACGTATTTATTTATCTGCCATTATTTAATAGTTTATTTTGTTTGAAAATATCTATAATTATCTAGATATTCTTACTTCATCAAATTGTTAAACTGAGAAGATTACTTAAGATAATATTTGTTTTAAATTATAATTTTCTTTTTTAGAATAGACTACCTTTACTTCGTAGTGGTAAAACATTTTTAATTGATAGTAACTTTTTCCTAATGAAAAAAAACCTAGAATTTTTTTTAACTATGGAAAATTTATACGATTTGGTGCAGTGTTTTTACGAGATATAGTACAAACCTACTAACAAACAGACAAATCAAAGTTCTAAAAATGATTTTTTTTAGTTCTGTTTATATTAGAAGACCCCTCATATTAAGTTTTCTTATATCTTCTATATATTCATGTATAGCTAGTAATTTGTGGTTTACGATGCTGGTGTCATAATTAGAACTATGTTTAAATGTACTAGTTAGTAAAACTGTATTGTGATCACTGTTTGTATACCCGAATAAATAAAAAAAAAATAAAAAAAAATATTTTCTATGTAAAGTCATTCCATTAGTAACATTTTTTTTAGGTACAAGCTTTTATATCATACTGACCCAACAGACGTTGTCCTCTCTTCACTATGAATATTGCTCAAATGAGTGACAGTTATGTCAAACGCCATAAACGTTACATCAGAAAAGTAAATATGGTCGTTAAGTTTTCTTAAAAGGTCTAATTGTCTGCTTGACTTTCTTAATTTTTCTTCCATAAGAAACTTTTCCTGACAATAAGAAACACAAATATATAAGAATATAGTGACCAAGGGAAATAGGGAAATATTTATTTATATGTAAGTGCGTAAGTTAGGCTTAGTAGTAAGTTAAACAAACTTTAGGTTTAAGCAGTGAAATTTTAAAAAAATAGGTATAAACAATGAAACTTTTTTAAATCACAATTTAGAATATAACACATATACTTTTTATATTTTATTTTCTTTTTTAATATTTTTTTCATGGTTTAAAAGTACCCAAATTTGAGATTTTTCAATCCTTTAAAAGTTCATATCTCTAAAAATATTAACTTTATCGTAAAAAGTCATGGGACCTTTTTTATTTGTATTTCAATAAAGACTGCAATAAAAAGTTGTCCGGTTGAAAAATAACATATCCTTGCAATTGTTTAAACAATACGGCACGTGGTTGCTCATGGCAACATGCATTTATATCATCAATAGGTCATTTTGAAGAGAATCACATAAAAAATTTGAGGTGGAATAGTTTTTAGTAATCATGCACCGAAAAAGTAGTTGTATAGGGGGACCTATAAAACTACTTTTTTACATTTTACAAGTTGATATAAATGCCTATCAATATCAGACCATGTTATCCATACCTTTCATAATTATTTCGTATTCATGACAGTTTCAATACCTGTTGATTACTTTTTAAATTATTGGAATCGGACATTCCATTCAAAAGATATTACGAAATTAAAAATGTCAATATGTATGAACAAAAAAATACACGCCGACGTGCCGGTGGGCAGCAAGCAACGCGGCGAGAAAGGGGGGACCGAAATGCGGGTGAGCCTAAATTAAAAAAAAAAATTGCCCACCCGTGCGAAGCCGGGATGGTTCTAGTAACTTATACGAGTATATAGATGTGTATGTATACATTGTTTAGATCTCAGAAATAAAGTCACCATTCAATTCATTATTAATGAAAGACTTCTATACAGAATCCAATTTGCTTTACGCTTTGTGTCGTTTTGAAATGTAAAGGGGAAAAAAATGCAATAAAATACATCTAGGGTAAGAAAACTTTAACCTAGCTCTATTGTTGCACTATGAAAGTTCAATACAAAACGTCTACTTGCACGGTTAACGCACAGAACTTTTCTTTGTGAAAAAGTTAACATCTAAACAGATCGGAAAAATTGTTCCGCTAGTATTGGAAAAGTTTTGAAAATAGTCGCGTAGAAATATTTTAAATAAATAGTTGTTTTATTTGTAGCGTTTACATATCCGTTACTATAACTATTATGAGTGAATTTTCTTATGAGAGGAAAGACTCGTCCTAGCTTCGCTGGGCTAAAACAAATTTAATAGAGAATCATATTTTTTCCGACGTCCGATTTAAATTAAACAAAGCCTGACTACGGCGAACAATAGAGCCAAAAGGAAGGATAATAATATTCAGTCATGCAGTCTATGTATGTATGTTTGTAAGTTCGTTACCCGATATACCGATTTACATGAATGAGGTGTCAATAGATTCGTAATAATGCCACGGGTGACATACGCTATATGAATTTTATCAAAATTTTAAATGACGGAAATTTAAGTTTGACTCATTTGCAATACAACTGTGAAAACCGTATCCAATTTTGTTAAGAGGACTTCGTACGATCGACACTTTTGAAAAATAGATTTTTACCAAAAATATTGGTGTCGCGCTGAGCCCCCAAGCTTACCCCTTACCGTGTCATAGAAAGAACTACAGCTCGAACTGATTTTACCTACGTAAAATTAAGAAAATCGTCCTTTCGTAATCCCCTGTTTCCTCCTCGAAATCTGGACCGATTTTAATATTTACTTCGTTAAAATGCAGTACAGGGTCTAAGCTATGCCCGTATGTTTTGCTTTTTTGGTTTATGATACTAATAATTAGTTTGCTGGATGTTTGCAAATGCAAATAAAAAAGTTGTTTCTTTTAATTTTAAAAGTTTTTTCTTCGATTGTATTAATCAATTAATAAAAAAAACAAAACGTACAGTCATGGCAGAGGTACGTATATATCGCATGGCATTTTTTCTTCTTCTGTAACTTCATTATCCTAGGAGGAAGACTACGTTTGTATGAAAAAAGTGTCGACTGATTTCCTCTTAAGTAGTTTTTGTGTGATGCACGTACAAACATAATGTATGGTTATTTCGGTTTAAAACCCAAGACATTACGTTTACGATATATCTTCTATATAAGTTCTTTTATTATATTCGGTAAAATATTTTTTAAAGGACTAAAATCTAATGGCAACGACAAGATGCAAAATCAAAATTCTAGGTCACGATCTACCTCATTACGAAGCTGTTAGCGCTATAATAGGGCTGTTTATAAGAGCACTGATCAACATGAGAAAGCCTGAGATAGGCTTTGACGTGTAAAAAGTACTTTAAAAAAAATCGGTTAAGTGCAAATAAGAGACCAGTACAGATCCGGAACAGTTTACCAACCGCAAAATAAAATGTTATGTTATTACAAATTTCGAATATTTTACCTTTTTTTGTGTTAATTAATAAGAAACCTAAAGCCAGTCTTCCTATCGCTCTTTGTTCTTAAGCAGAAGGGTTTTTACATAACTCGACTTTTCAAGTGAGTAATCGGTGTATCATAATAAAAAATACTTTTTGATTATTTTATTGTAACTTTCTAAATCTTTGACTTTTCCAGTTATTAGGTCCTTTTTTGACCAAAGCTTTAAGACAAAGGATTCCTCAATAATTCCACTGTTTGTTGACTCCAGCAAGACCCGAACGGGCCGTATGACTTTTTTGCGTAAATCTGTTTAAACCCTTTCCCGACCCGCCACAGGACCTTCGCTTTATTAGTTTAGGACCCTATTACGTTACGGTATATAAGCACAAAGAGGCTTTATTAAACCTCATACGCGTGTGCTTGTTTTTACTAACTCAAAGACTTCTAAGTACTGGACAAATTGTGTCTATTATCTATCTCTCACGTGATCCTCGATAAGGAAGACCTATCATCACCGCTGAACGTTTAAAAACCATACTCTCTAAAGACGCCCAGGCCGCAACAATTAGGCCGCGTTATGGTTTTTTCCTGCAAAACCGCCAAAACAAATTTAGTCATAAAAAAGCCGTAAATGTCTTTTCTTGTATTGACCTGGTTGGTAAACTTTATAAAAATCAAACAAGTTTAAATTCAATAAAAAATATTGATTGCCTTCTACAAATATATATTTTATTAGAAAATATGTAAAATGACAAAACTAGGCATATTTTTTGCCGAGACAACTATGTCAGTGTGTATTTACACAGCTGAGCGTATGCGTGCTAACAAGCGCCGTTAAAACAATATGGAGGCGATGTTTGTTCGCAAAAAGTGATTTTATCAACGTACCCTGGATTTAGAAAATATTTTCTGCTCCCGCTAGAGATATCGTTAGGGAGCTTTCGGCTAATATTTTTCTTTGTTACGCATATTTCCAGTTTATTATTAAATTCTTTGAAAATTGAAAGCTACACGAATTGCGCTGTTATTTTAAATGTGGGTGATGTAGGTTTATGTCTAACATGTTCAGCGTTTTGAAAATTATTTTTTACTCTATTACCGTAATAAAAAGTTCCATAATATTTTCTTTACTCACTGCGAAATTAGACTCGGTAGGTATTTCATTTCGTACTTGGTTCTATTTAAGATTCAGAAACTTGATATTATCTCGCTCCGAGTCCGACTCCGTAGTTGGCAAAATCTGGTCACTTGACGTCGCATCGAGACTTTATAAAAGACCTTTATAAAGAAAATAAACACAAAAAAAAATTGCGAAATTCAAATGAATTAATGTTCGTACACATATAGATTGAAAATTTTATTAATTAAATGAAGTATATCTTCTACGTATAATAGAGCTGAAAAATTTATACATGAATACTCTCAAAAGCGTTTCGTGGAATAATGTGGGTTCATGTATCAAAGAGATATTCAAGTTTGAGGTAGTGTGGGGAGAAACCGAGATACGCGTTCACCGAACAGTTTTTATTGGATTATGGAACAAACAGACGAACTGTAGTCTGCTTAATTTTTACTTATATTACTAAATATATATTTAAGTAATTACTCAATATAGAATAACTTTACTACTCCTATTTTCATATCATCGTCTGCTACTCTGTAATTTTAACAGACTTCAAAAATGGTGGAGACAAATTTAAATTGTTTTTTTTTTTGGAAATTGGATACCCAAGAAGCAAGGGTATCCATTTTAGGATCATTATTATCAAAGATGCACCAACACACTACATATACTTTTAATTCTATAAAATGTATGTATGTAGGTCTAACGCCTTATAATTCTTTTGCAATATGTTCACACTAATGCTATTCTTTTTAATTTTATAAATACATAATGAAGTGAAAAAAGGAGAACAGCAATAATGTAACGATGCAGTGAGGTTTTATATTGAGTTACCACAGTACAAGACAAACACTGCCCGTACTCGGCCGTTCACACGCGTTGCAAACTCTAACTCAAAATATTTTATTCAAATAGACTTTTTACAAAGTACTTTTGACACGTCAGAAATTGGCCAGTCAGTCAGTTTGTCTGAAGCTACCACCAGTTCGGAAAGCAGTTTCCTGATGAGAAGAACTGGCAACAAACTCAACAGTTACTCTTTTAAAAAGGCCATTGCTTACATCAGTCTGTTTTACAAAGGTATAATCATTCAGCTGAGCATCAACGTCATTTTGAATCCAAGCTTTGTCATCATTCAAGTAATCTTGTACAGAGTAGTAAGCTTTATTTACTAAACACTTTTTTATTTGAGTTTTAAATTGCTGAAGTGGCAAATCTAATATAGGCTGTGGAATCTTATTGCGGTATCCACAGTCTCTCCATCTGGCTCATTATAACTAGACATTGTATGTGCATTTGCACTTTTGTAAAGGATAAATATATTATTTTATTATTATTAAAAAACCAATGACGCCAATGGTATCTGTAGAATTTTTTATAGAATATAGCAGCTATATTAAGTAAACCCTAAATCGCGTCGAATAAAGCTGCGCTAGCTTATTGTATTATTATGAGCATTGAGTGTTCTCTTTTAACACTTTTGTACTTCACCAGTTGGATGCTAATTAATTAAATAAATGATATTTGCGCATTATAGAGCTAAACATTTGACACATGTCAAATCACTTTAGCTGCCCGAACAGAATTTCAGTTTAGTATACTACTAACATACACTACAACCATGTTAAAATATACGATGGGATATTATACTTTATTTAGGATTTTTTTCTTCAGATGATCTTGATATTATTTTTTTTATTTTATTTTATTAGGGAAACAAACAGCTTCATAATATTACAAACGATTACACAAAATTTACAGAACATAAGCCAGTAAAGTTTCCACTTAAGTTTATAATTGCAGGAGTGAATATACGTAAATTTTCTGTGAAATAATACATATTTTTTAAATAAACTTAACTGAACAAAATTAGGCTGTTATGTAAATCAATGTGTACATATAAACAATGTATAACTCTAACACTCTTTGAAAAATAAATAAAAAGTTATCATAACAAACTTTAATTAATGTTTAAAAGATTGTCTTTAATTTTTTTAGAGTAAGTTTGAAATTTGAAAAGAAAAATATCTATATCACTATAATAACTATTGTAAGCATTACAAAGCTCTTCATCATCACGACTTCAATGGCTCACTGCTGAGTCGGGTCTGCTCCTCAGAATGAGGAGGGTAATAGGCCATAGTCCACCACGCTGGCCCAGTGCGGGTTGGATCACAGACCTTTGAGAACTTTTTGGGAACTCTCAGGAGTGCAGGTTTCCTCACGATGTTTTCCTTCACCGTTAAAGCAGATGATATTTAATTGCTTAAAACACACATAACTTCTGAGTCAGAGGTGTGTGCCCAGGATCGAACTCGGACCCCCCGAGTAAGACTTGAAGTCTCAACCACTGGGCCATCACTGCTGTTCATCATATACAAGCTCTTATCACGAAGCAATTAGTAGTATATTTAGTTTTGCGAGTAGGAATATAGAATGTGTCTTTAGAACGAGTGCAACGTTGTGGGCATTTTCATACTTAAAATAGTATAAAACATAAAATACTTAATTTTCAACATCATATTTCACAAAATAGACAACCAACAGCTCAGAGCGATGCGGAGAAGTTTTTATTGAATTATCGCGGTGAAAGACAAACAACGTCTTTGTTCGGCCGCTCACATGCGATTGTGCTATCCCCAGCCTCCCTCTCTGTCTAATTATAACTTTCATATTTCTACATAGAAGATAAATACAAAGAGGTTCTAATGTACAAAAAGACCGACTAACCTTTTTATTTTTTTTTCGTCTGGAACAGGCCAGAGATCTATATGATGATAAGGTTTAAAATTAAGGGTGTAGGTTGTTTAATTTTGTTTTGCACTATAGTGACAACGAGGATTTTACACTTAATAATGAGTTATATAAAGAGTAAAATCCTCATTTTCATATACTTCAAAGGGCGGACGGAATTTATTTATTCATGATATACCATCTAAAAAAAGTAGAAGAATACAAGAAAAATCAGGTTAAAATTTTAACACTGACAATATTTTTACATGAGAGTTATGAATCCTTTTTCTAATAGTGTATCATGGATGAGTTTGTTATAGAATAACATCATTTTCAATAACGAGGGTAGTAGCAGCAGACAAAGCAAAGATGATAGGATCTTGTGCGAATTACTTATTATTTTTTCTTATTATTCCACACACATAATATGTATTTTCTGTTTTATGTGGAAAATTCATGTTATCTACGTCAGATTTAACTTGTTAGTAGGTAACAGACTGCGCAGCGCGTTGCGGTGAAGTTTTTATTGAGTTACCGCGGTACAAGACAAACAGTGACTTCGTCGCTCTCTCATAGTATGCGCTTGCGGTCTATCCTTTTGCCTACTAGAATTATATATACTTTTAATAAGGAGTATAAACTATTAAACTGAATAAAAATCTACTCAAGTAAACAATTTATTAACTCATTATGTACACTGCTGCATATAAATACGTCATAACAATGCGATGCCTTTTGTAAATGTTTTATATTCCTATAGCTAGAAATTACACCATTGTCACAGCACTCGTGAGAGCAATGTGGCTTGGACTCGGTCATTCTCATGTAAATACGATGCTATTTTCTATATAACTTCTTCCTCAATAGAATAATAGAAATAGTGTATGGTTTGGACGCGTCATCAGATATTATATAGAATTTATTTTCCTTATTTATCCTTATGGATATTTCTATTTTCTTCGCGGATGTCTTTATTATTTAAAAGTTATGATTGGATATTTAATATCCCTTACTTGCTAATACGTGAAAAAATCGTGAAAATTGTAAACGCAAAATATTGTATATTAATTTACCCTTAGTTCTCAGTATCGGCGTATTGATGCTATTTATTTAAAATGATCCTTTGATGAAGTTGGTTCAGACCGTATTAAAGTTTAATTTCACAGAAGTATGATTTACTATACTTGCACATAAAATAGTTTATTACTAACATTTTATATTTACATTTTCGATGTGTTACATTATATAAATTATCTTTTCATCAGGTGAAATGGTTCGAGCAACAAAGAGAAAAGCGAAGATTCAAACGTGATTACAATCCATACGAGAGCTCTCTATGGTCACAACTATCGCGTCGATTGCCATCCCATCGAACCCGACACCGAGCAATCAATCCTTCACCTTTCTTTCCAGATCCTTTATACAAGGAACAATGGTATTTGGTTAGTTGACTTCATTATTTACTTATGATGTTTTTATTTGAATTTAGTTTTTCTTAAGATAATTAGAATTACAATAATTATAATTTATTTATGTAAATTGACAGAATGGTGGTGCCAAAGATGGACTAGATATGAACGTAGCACCTGCATGGCAAAAAGGTTATACAGGGAAAGGAGTAGTAGTTTCTATTCTTGATGATGGTATTCAAACGAATCATCCTGATCTTGCCCAAAATTATGTAAGTATCATATATATTGTCTTTGATATTTAAAATGTATCACCTTTTAATGTTGTTTTATTTTTATTAGGACGCTCTTGCTTCTACTGATATTAATGGAAACGATGACGATCCAATGCCTCAAGATAATGGTGACAATAAACATGGAACGCGATGTGCAGGAGAAGTCGCTGCAGTTGCCTATAATCAATATTGCGGTGTCGGTATTGCATATAACGCTAGTATAGGCGGAGTTAGAATGTTGGACGGTGTCGTAAACGATGCTGTTGAAGCTAGAGCTTTAGGATTAAATCCTGATCATATTGATATATACAGTGCCTCATGGGGTCCAGAAGACGATGGTAAAACTGTTGATGGTCCAGGACCACTAGCAAGGAGGTATGAATATTTTGTATTTATCTAATTATGTTATATTTTTCATTATTTTATTTATTTCCATTTTTATATTTATAAATTTAAAATTATATTTTATCTTATTTTAGGGCGTTTATTTATGGAGTCACAAGTGGTAGACGTGGTAAAGGCAGTATATTTGTCTGGGCATCAGGAAATGGCGGAAGACATACAGACTCTTGTAATTGTGATGGATATACAAATAGTATATTTACATTATCAATATCCAGTGCCACACAAGGAGGATATAAGCCTTGGTATTTAGAAGAATGTTCTTCCACTTTAGCTAGTACGTACAGTTCTGGTACACCCGGACACGATAAAAGTGTTGCTACAGTCGACATGGACGGAAAATTACGAGCTGATCGTATATGTACCGTTGAACATACAGGTACATCAGCGTCTGCCCCTTTAGCGGCAGGAATATGTGCTTTGGCTTTAGAAGCTAACCCAGATTTGACTTGGAGAGATATGCAGTATTTAGTAGTATTAACTTCTAGACCACAACCTTTAGAAAAAGAAACAGGTTGGATTGTTAATGGAGTTAAAAGAAAAGTAAGTCATAAGTTTGGTTATGGTTTAATGGACGCTGCTGAAATGGTCAATTTGGCTGAGCAATGGGTCACAGTTCCCCCTCAGCATATTTGCAAATCTCAAGAAATCAACGAAGACAAACCAATAGACTCCTCTTACGGGTATACATTAAGTGTTCATATGGATGTTAATGGGTGCAGTGGAACAGTCAATGAAGTGCGACATCTTGAACATGTGCAATGTAAAATATCGTTGAGATTCTTTCCTCGTGGTAATTTGCGAATACTTCTTACTTCACCTATGGGAACTACATCGTCATTATTATTTGAAAGGCCGCGTGATGTTAGTAGTTCTAACTTTGATGATTGGCCATTTTTAAGCGTTCATTTTTGGGGTGAAAGAGCAGAAGGTAGATGGAGTTTGCAAATTATAAACGGTGGTAACAGGCACGTTAATCAGCCTGGCATTCTTAAGAAATGGCAACTGATATTCTACGGGACATCAACAGACCCTGTCCGGTTAAGGACGAAAAGACCTTCAGCAGTAGCACCCCCATATGCTTTCCCAACGGCTGCTGACGGTTATGATGTCGGGGATTCTTTTTACAATACTGACGCGTTTAGCAACTATCAAAACTTTCCTTTATTCGCTGCTGGTTCAAACCCGGAAAAAGCGATAGCTAGTCTCGATGGACATAACATTCCCTCGCCGCATGGGGAAAATGTCCTCGCCGATAGTAATGATAAGCGTGTCATGCATGAATGTGATCCCGAATGCGATTCCCAAGGATGCTATGGTAAAGGACCTACTCAGTGTATAGCGTGTAGAAATTATAGATTAGACGATGCTTGCGTTTCTCGATGCCCACCACGAAGTTATGCTAACCAGGGTGGTGTTTGTTTCCCATGCCACGAGTCATGCGAAACATGCGTGGGGCCCGGTCAAGATTCCTGTTTGACATGTGCACCTGCACATTTACTAGTGGCTGATCTAGGGTTATGTTTACAACAATGTCCGGATGGTTATTGGGAAGATACGGAATCAGCTGCTTGTAGACCATGTGCCTCACATTGTTCTACTTGTTCAGAACGAAATTCGTGTACATCTTGCGAACATCATTTAGTTCTCTATAATGGAACTTGTTCTGCCTCATGCCCGCCATCTACTTACGAGACAGATGATTATAGTTGTGCCAAATGTCATTCAACGTGTGATTCATGCTACGGATCTGAATTAACGCAATGTCTTACTTGTCACGCTTCCTACTACATACTCGATGGTCGCTGTGTGAATGCTTGTCCGAGTGGATATTATCCTGATAAGAAGAGAAAAGAATGTATGAAGTAAGTGTAAAATTGCTTTTTAATCTAGTAATAAAATAGAGATTTGTATTTAAAAAAATAATGTAACGTTAAATTTAAAGATTTATAATGTCGAAGAGAATTCTGTCGAACTGTCGACGAGAATTTTGAATAAAATTTAAAAATGCCATTTCTTTAGGTGCCCAGTGGGTTGTGCAACATGTCTAACAGCATTATGCCTCACATGTGATTCAAATTGGGAATTAAATAAAAAAGGCAAGTGCGTAGTTGCTGGCACTGACCGATGCGCTTCCGGCGAGTTTTCCGATGGAGGACAATGTAGTTCATGTCATAGTGAATGCGAATCCTGTTTTGGTGAAAATGAAGAAAGCTGTTTGACATGTCCTTCACCGAACTTACTGGAGAATTATAAGTGAGTTATTTTCAAAGTAAAATTTATTACAGAATTATACAATACAAAACTAAGTACTAAGCAATAATTTTAAGGATTAAGGATAGGTCCGACCGAAAATATAACTCATATTTTTAAGAACAATAAACAGTTGCGTGATAAAGAAGTTATGTTTGTTTCTTCTTTTGAACATCTGTATCGTAATTTTTGCAGCTGCCCTATGTAGTATTCTATCGACGAATAAAATGCGTTTGCTGTGAATTTATATTTTGACACTCTCTACTGGGAACATTTTCGAAGTCCGTTAGACGAGTCCTTACAGCAGTAGTATATAAATCAATGATATACTAAGACTAGTTTTTATTTTAGGTGTGTAACAGAATGCAGACGCGGCTATTATCCTGATGCGGGTCGGTGTACGAGATGTATGCACGGATGTGCTGATTGTGTGTCTCGATTGAACTGTACCTCTTGTACCGGAGCGTTAAGACTGCAATCCGGTTCTTGCAGAACTGCTTGTGCTGAAGGGTAAGATTTAAATTATTGAAAACTTTTTTAATCCGCTTATATTAACGGAAACATCTTGGAAGTTAATTTTAAATCATTATTTCCCGAGTAATTTGTAAAAAAATATGATTCATTCTTACTTGCTAAAATAGCCTTTCTTAGAAATAGGAATAAATATAGATTAAGTTAAAAATAAAAGGAAAACTTCTAAAGGTAATTTCAAGCATAGTGTCCTATAAATAGAAAGGTGGAGCTGATCGGTTGATGGTTCCAGAAACCAGAAGCAGATAAGACTCTAGATGTTTGTGATCATAGGGCTCGTCAATTGATGAATCTAATATTTGCGTCTATGGCGTAGAGTAGATGGCTCTTTAAGGGCTACTACACTTGGAATATGTTTGACTAGTTTTAGCGAGGTTTTATAGTTATTAACACATACTTTCAGTAATCTCTTTATATAATACTAAATGAATCAGAATTGTGACTTTTATATATAAAATGGCTCCTCTCAAAGATATGTTTCAAATAAAATTTATGCTTTGAGTAAAATGTTATGTTTGTAATTTAGCGTGTACATTTCAAAACTTTCATGAACACGTTAGTTGCAACGCTGTAAACTTCTGTTTGATTTAGGAAATATTATTTGCATATGACCATAATAAATTTATATCCAAATTAAGAATATTAGTTTATTATTTGTGTCATATCATCGAGGATTTAGAAAAGAGTAGCGTTTAATTTTTTTAAAGAGGTTGATGCAATTAGAAAATATATAAACAAATATTACGGTTGCTTCTTGCCAACTTTGCTCAAAATTTGTCAAACATTTATTTGTTACTCTTGAAGATTTATTGTTCGATGCACTTTTTGGTATGAAAAAATATTATTTGTGTATTTAGTAAAGAACGACTTATTTGGTCGGCTTGTCAGCTATAAATCAGCTCTAGAAACTTACCATGTTTGATTAAAAAAGTGACAGCCAGGCAAGCCAAAAAATACGCAACGTGGGGTTTAATATTGTTAAAAAAGTTTTCTGTTCGACGTGAACGGGTATGAAATTATATTTGTTTTGTTTATGAAGGCTTTATTAGTTTTTTTCATTTAGAATCGTATTTACTCACATTTCATAAGTCCTAAATATCAATAGTTGACCAAAAAACATAACAAGGCAACGTACTTTAACGTAACTTTGAACTAGAGAAAATTTTATAATAATTTTTGATATATAGACTTCATTTTCTGATTTCCCTATAATATGTATAGATTGCTGTTTAATAGGTAAAAAATTGAGGAGAAACTGTAAAATGTACATGCTACACTAAAGTCCCGAGCTAGCTATTATTTTGAAAAGAAGCAAGTATAATTTATGTCCATTGTTGCATTTTGTTTCCTCGGTGAAGCGAAAACAGGCCGTAAGTCGCAAATAAAAATTCATATTCTGTATCTAAGGAAAATTTGTATTACTTTTGCGTTCCTAGATGAAGGATTTATTAGACTTTGTTTTTTGTTTATTTAGCGATCCAGTTACTGCGTTGGCTACCTTTCCAATATTCTGTAAACTTGAAATTTTTCGCAAAGCTCCCGGGACTGCCAGGCAGATTGGAAGTTCTGTTTTCCTTTCGTATTCTGTATTTTGCTCTCTTCAATTTACCTTTACATTTTGCAATATGCTATATTGCAAATTATGTTAGTTTTTCAAGTCAATTGGTAGATCGGAACTTTTGATATCTGCAAGGACTTTTGCCATTGATATTTGTGTAGGATGCAATTTCATAAATGAGTATATTCACCTACATAACTTAGCCTCTGCGTCTAATATTTATAGGTTTGATTCCCCTTTGGTAAAATTATTATTGGTATAAGATGGGAAGAAGGGAAATGGGTATGGGTATGGGTTTTAATTTCTTGGTAAATATTGAAAACATATTTCTAGGTATTACGCGGATCGAGGAACCTGTTCGAAGTGTTACTTGTCATGTCGGACGTGTATAGGACCAAGACGAGATCAATGTGCATCTTGTCCACAAGGATGGAGGTTAGCTGCTGGGGAGTGCCATCCTGAATGTCCTCAAGGTAAATTTATATTTTAGAAAGTTAATTTCAATTTAGAGTCGAAGCAACTCAACAATTACTTATTACAGTCAAATCACGTCATGATGATGTGATTTAGTTTACTATTTAGAAAATTCAGAATGAGAAAAGTTAAGCTAGTTTACACGTTTCTTACGAGTATTTCAAGATTCTTAGACTTGTTATGTGTAGGTTTCTTAGTTAGTTTGCCCTAAAAGCAAATTTATGAACAATTATCCTAATGTTAATTATCTCCATTATCACTGACTAAGCGCCAAACTTAGGCCAAAGTTATTTTTGTACATCGCAAAAGAGGAATCCAAAAAATACAGTAGTAACAATTTTTTTTTTAATTTAAAAATGATTTAAATGCTTTATTTAAAGCGTTGCATTATTCTACAAAAAGAAAATAGACTCGGTTTGAAAGTATAATATGAGCGCATGAAATACGGATGAGCTACTTTTTAACGTAATCAATTGAACATAGCCTGTGAACTCAATAATGTTTTGTAGAATCAAAGTCTCCTAAGGATAATTTACTGGCTACGTATAATGTACATCTAACAGATCTATGTAAAGTAAAAGAATACAAGCAATAATCTTATAGACCCTATTATCAACCAGGATTCTACCAAACCGACGACGGCTGCCGTCACTGTCACCACTACTGCCGTGAATGCAACGGCTCAGGCCCGCTACACTGCACGGCGTGTCCGCCGCGCTTCATGCTAGACGGCGGGCTGTGTATGGAGTGTCTCGGCTCGCAGTACATGGAAAGCAGCAGTGGAACGTGTATAGCATGCGATGAGTCGTGTCGCACTTGTTCTGGTCCCGGCCAGTACAGCTGTTCGGGATGTTCGCGTCCATTGAGGTTGGACAGGTGAGTATTAGTTGCCATTTCGTTGTTTTTAATTAGTGGAATATGAAGGTAATTTTCCTTATGTAGAGAATATGTCTGCGTATTTTTAACCTGATCATCAAAATGTTCGGTACGGATATGGTAGCATCTTGTAATCATCGTAGTCGTCTATATTCGGTTGCATCCTCTATAGGACATGGACTTCTATTTTACATAATCCTTTGTAAGGTCTTAAAGTTACAAACTTATAATATATATCTTAAAGGACTTTAAAAATTCCTTTATTACTGCTAAGAAACGATAAGGTGATATACCGAATGCGCAGAAGTCACTATTAGGGCCTTTTTAGTGGGGAGTGCGGCACACGCGATTAGTTCTTATGCGACGTTTCAGTTCCCGCGCGTCTGCTACGTCACGGATGGAACTGCCAATACAGGCACACAGCACGCTCACAATGCGCATATTTCCCCCACTATTTTTTCTCAGACCTAAAGTTAGCTGTCGACTACTACTCGTATATATAGGTTATAAATATTACAGCTTCAAAACGTCTGGAATGGTTTATAATATTATGTTTCATTAAATCTACGAATGCCTATTTTACTAAGTTAATTACTAATTTACTTGTAACTAAGTTGTTCGTAACGTTGAACATAAATCCCGTGTAATTTATAAGCAAACTATGAACGTGATGCGTCACGTTGTTCGACTCGACTCCACTCGCCTCGTTACGACTTGATAAAATGTTTGAACAAGTTTGCAATTAGTTTTTAAGTTCAGTCTTTACTTGTTAAATCACTTATTAAGTATTGGTAGGGTTGCCATTTATGTTAAGGCAATATTCCTGAATATAGAAGCCTAAATTTTAGACATTTTCCAACTCAGAAATAACATGAAAAACATATTTAGTATAATTTTTTTATATGATGTTTAAAAAATGTAATAAAAAAATCGTCGAATTACAAGGCCGGTGAAGTGGGTGCAACCTGGTTGACATGTTTCCAGCCATTGTAGTGATCTGAATAAAAAAAAATCTCAATCAGCAAAGATGTTGCTATCAAATTGTGCCTTAGTCAAAAAAAATCACAAAATGGCGTCATGAAAAAAAATGATTCCTCTTTAAAAGCTTTGAAATTTTCAAAAATCTAAGGCAGACTCGATAAAGATATATAAAGAAGATTCTCACCAAACCCGCCCCGGCATAATGGACATGTAAACCTATACATACACCTTTCTTTTGATACACTGTCTATTATTGAAAACCGCATTAATTTTATTAAGCATACAGAAAGCTATATTGTTTTACACTAGGTAGAGATAAAGTTGTGGAGACACTCACTAACACTCCAACTCACTCATTGAATCACCCTTCCACATCCATCCGAATCGAACCGACACTGATATACAATTTTTACGGGATAATTCGAATCAAAATAAATAAACATCCTAACATATAACCTTTCACATTAATAAGGGCAGGACTTACTCCCGCCTAAACTGCTCTACGTCATTACTTAGAAATACCAAAATCAACATGTTTAATCTGTGAAATAACTTGTCGAACTGTAGCATATCCACCTGTAGCAAATTACTAGCTGCCTCGGAAAACGTTGTTTTTCATATAAATTTAGTAAAATTGGGGTGGGTCTCCCTTATCACTTAGGGGTATAAAAAATAGATGTTGACCTATTCTCAGACCTACCCGATATGCACACAAAAATTCATAAAAATCGGTCGAGCCGTTTCGGTGGAGTATGGTAACTAACATTGTGACACAAGAATTTTATATATAAGATATATATTTTATTTGGATTTGCCATGTTGAAGAATTGTCAATAAAAAATATATTACTCTCTCTTAGAAGGTTTTGGTAATTTCCAAAAATAAAGTGACAAAAGTGGAACAACATAACCAAAAACCCTCCTCGTAATACCCACCTCAATACTCCGAACGAAACAGCAAAGGAAATATTTTCTTTAATATTCTAGCAGTCTTTCAACTTTTGTATGTCGGAATGCAATCCGGGACTTCCCCGGAAACTTAGCTGTCCCAATTTCAGGTTTTATTTAGCGACTTTTTTATAAATACAAATCTTGACCTAGCTTCTTTAGAAACTGGAGATTTCTTTAGAAAATTACGACTGAGTTATTCGGTCATTTGTGGAATTACTTAATTTCTTAGACATATTATCATACCGTTATTTATTAAAGAAAGTATTAAAATATTTTAAAAAAATCTTATTCCTTTTTGGAATAAGTCCGCCTTTGCTATTCCTAGCGATAGTCTGATTTTGCAGTAATTCTTCTATTTAATGTTTTTGTGTACAATATAGAGAAATAAAAAAAATATTTATTATATTCTCAAATAGCGCTTAAAACTTCCTGAGCAAAAGACTTCCAGGACGAAAACGGAGTTCTAATCGTGTATTAGTTATAAAGTCCATGAGATGGTCTCTATAATGTGGCACTAAATTCTAAATACTGCTAGAAAAAATATAGTATAGAAAGATATATGATTTACATTCGTAAAGATTATTACGATCATCTACGAAAGAGTGGAAGACAGAACAAAAATATTTATTTATGAGTGAAGACTTCAGACACTTTTTTCGTGATAATAGTACAATAGACATGGCGTCCATATACTAGTCAATGTAATATTAATTCGTTTTTTAGTGTGATATTTTAAATTAATCTAATTTCTAAGCTTTTGACATCCCTTATTTATGTATAATGAACTTAACAAGTTCAAGCCTTGTAAAGTAAGTTATCACTACTTTGCTAACTTGAAGGCTAGCTTAAATTAATTTTTATATAATAAAATCATTCAATTGCAAGAAAGTCGTCAGGTATGATACCTCCTTATAATATGGACGCTGGGTCTTCTGACAATTATCACAAAAAAGTGTCCGAAGCTCGAATTTATAATATCAAATTTACTCAAAACACAGTAGAGAAACTATTTGATAATTATAAAATACCTAATGATTTAAACATTTTTCTGAAATCGAATCTTATTTCTGTTAGAAGAAACTATGCCTTCAACAGAACAAGTTTCTTTTTTTATGTAATAAAACCCGATATTTTCTACTCAGTATGAAATAATACTATTAAGCTGTAAGTTTTATAAATTTTCTTAGTTACATTTGAATTAATACTAGTTGACCAATTCGCAGCTGGCTTCGCACAGGTGTCATTTGCCACCCCGCTGAGGCGTCACAGTCGTGTGCGTAAGCGTTCCTGTGGCGCCTACCTACAGCGGAGGTATGGTACCGTTGGTTTTAGTGGGTATGCCTTGAACCGCCGCTCGCCCAATGGCGGACGGCATCAAGGAGAGCCCCACATAACCTCCCGCTTGTCGGCGGGGGGTATGCATAAGGCGCATTTCCAACGCAAAAAAAAAAAAAAAAGGTGTCATTTGCCACGTATTTCTATATAAAAGTACGTAGGCGTTCAATAAGTTAATTTTATTACTATCCGGCAGGAATTATGGATTTTTCCAGGGGAAAAGTATGAGTTATTATAGGTTACAAAGTATATAGCGATTCTGCATCGTCTCACTATGACGGGGAAGGGTAACCACGGAGGTTTAGTGGGTTTTCCCTTGGTGAGTCCCACATAACCCCTCACCCCCCCAAAGCTGCTAAGGTATGCGTATATGCATTCCTCCGCGAAAACAAAAAAAAAAAAGGTTACAAAGCATAATATTATTAATTTTATAATATTAGATTAAGTAATAAACATCCAAATATCCAAACATCTAAACATACAAACTTTCGCATTTACAATATTAGTAAGATTTTACATTTACCTTAGATTTGTTATTATATAAGCCATGTTTCTGATTTAGGTTAAACAACCAATGCGTACAATGCTGTTCTGAACGAGGCATATCAGCGAATACTACAGCTCGTCATGACTGCTGTCACTGTCATCCTGATACTGGTAAAAATCTATTTAAGCAATTTTGCATTACGGGTCTGCTATGGTTTTATCCCTTGAGATATGACAATTGACTTTGATGGGTTTCGAGGTACTGATAAAACTGCTAAAAATCTAGCACAATCATTTTTTGTGCTATTCGTTTTTTTTAGGATACTCGATAAACATTAAGTGATATTAGAGACGATGAAATCTTTTAAGTAAGTTAAGTATAAGAAAATGTGGACAAATCAGCCGTTCTATGATTATTAAATTTCACTTCTTGAATTTGGCAAGGACAAAATTTTCATCTGCATCTGTAAAAAATTGAACATAAATATCAAGTTGGAATACTTGACTGGTAGCAGACCGGCAGATAATGTTAAATATTTTAAATTGAAATTTCAATATTATTTAATTATACTTCAACAAAAATGAGCTCACTTATAGAACTTTAAAATAAACTGGGGTTTATTAATGTTTGATTAAAATCTGATTACAAACAGTTTATTAGTGATCAGCGCAGCAAATTACCCTCGGATCAGTCATCGAATCCGTTTATCGGATATGTCATCAAATCTCTTGGGGGAAAACTTAAAATAGGCAGACCTGTATCATTAGTTAACGTGTTTTTTAGTTCTAAGTAGTCTAAATTTAATTTTATTTCACAGGGGAATGTATAAACTCATCGGTAGCTGGTAAGCGTCGTATAGCGGAGTGGGGCGCATTGCACAGGACAAGTGAAGGTTCGACGTCACTCCTTGCACTCGTAGCGCTCGTTGCTGCGCTCGCTGTCACCGTGCTTGTTGCTGTTTTTATGGTCACACAGGTTAGATAGTTATTAACCACGTACCCGGCTTTATCCAGATCCAATTAAAAGAAAATATCCACCAACAAACTAACTTACAACACCAATAAAATATAGCAATCTTATCTTTCAAGATGAACCAAAGTACATACAGAATGCAAAATTTAATCAAAATAAGTAAAGTAGTTTTGGAGTTCATCGCGTATTATATATAATAAGGGAGGTTTCAACATTAAGTGAACGAATAATGAAAATTAAAGAATGAAATGTAACGGCACTAACTGTACAGCAATTTCTTTGTTTTTTTTTTAAATGAATTTTTCAAATCTATCAAATTCACAATACTGTTATATAATCCATGTCAGTAACATATAATATATGATTGTCTATTTTATGTAGACTCAGTATAAAACTAATTTATAGAAATATCTTTATAGGCACGAAGGACACAAAAACCAAGACAACGTTCAAAAGGAGCGCTCTACTCTCCGCTCGCGTGCACGGACGATGACGTCACAGTCCTTGGCTCGCGAACAACCTTCCCCGTCCACGAACACGAGCACGAACCGCTTCTAGAACATTCCTCGTAACACGCTCACGCTGTGATGTAGACGTAAGTTATCTACTAGACGTTCACTTTAGAGAAACAAACTGATATGTTATAGATTGTTTTTTAATGTAACAGTAAATCTAGATTGATTAGTAGAGACCGGATATTACAAAAGTATTTTTTTTCTTCACAGTTGTAACTGAAATTCGGTTAATTTATCCTCCATTTTGTGTCGCGAAAATTTGTAATATACTTTAATAAAAAAATAAAATAAATTTATTACGTGAGAACTAATACGCTGTTTCATCCGGTGCTAAGAATAACACTTCTATCCGGTCTCTAATCAATTCTATCTCAAAAACTCTATACCTCTTCTATTTTTGGATACCTGGATAAACATTATCAGATCCTAAGCATTGTTTTTGACCTCAAATTTTCATAATTCCGCTGTTTAATTGAAATGAATGGAAACGATTTATGGACGTATAACGACTATAAATGATTAATATAATCAGATATATTACGAATATAACATAACTGTATATATAACGATAATCGAAAAACAGAATTAGTATTTTTTAAATATTTAAATGCGTACAAATTTAATATAACATGACATTTGATGATCTGATATTTTTTGAGGTTATTATTAATCATTAATAGTCGTCCATCTCGCAAATATGTGTTATTTTGAGGACCATTTGTTAGGCGTAAGTATTATTGTATATATATATAGCTCAGGGGAAAAGTAATTCATAAAGGGAAATAAGGGTTATTTTCTATTTATTCTTAATCATAAATAATCTCACTTCTGACCATAGCATGTTATCATTTCTATGTAGGGATTTTTTTAATTTTCTCCTGAGCTTTTCGTCACAAATATATAGAAATATGTACTACGTCTAAATACCCTATATAATATTACTATGTATAGATAGGTAATCTTAGTTATGAACAACATGTTCTATTGGCTTCACGCCGTATGTGATATGCAAAAGTTAGTAAAAGCGTTGTTTATTGTTACCTTTATAAAAAGTAATAAATATAAAATGGAAATATCCTTGATTTGATCTATATTTTCTATAAAAAAATCTTGTCCAAAATAATATTTTGTTTTTAGTCTTCAGTAAATATCACATCGTCAAGAAAATCAATTTTTCTTTTTTCAAAAACAAAATGTTATGGCTTGACAAGCAATACTTCTGCTTGTTGCTGAGTCAACCTAGAACTTTAATGTTTATAATATCTTTTGGTTTTTTAACCGACTTCAAAAAGGACGCGGTTTTCAATTCGATTGGTACTTTTTTTAGTACTTTAGGATGGAATATGGGCATAGTCTGGAAAATTTTAGAGAAGAATAAGATGCATCTGTTGCACGGTGACATGACAGGAACATTATTGAAAAATGCTTATGAAAGGTGTTTTTAAGTATAACATATAGGTTTTTTATTAGAGATTTGAACCCTTTCTGTTCTCTAAAAAGAACTTAATCCAATCTAGCAACCCATTTTGTATCACAGCCAAGAAAACAATTGTTGATCAGTGATTCTCCTCACATTCACTGTATTAATACGACAATTATGGATATTTATTTAACACTGCTGACCTGTCCCTTACTACATAATTCCATTTCATTACACTATAAGAGATTTTTCCCGTCTAAAATAGACTTATCGCCCAAAAAACGGAGATCCCCGATAAAATCGAGAAAGTGACCATTCAAAGCTCCTTAATCCCGGTCAAGGATCCGGTCAAATAGCGACCCTTATTAACCGGTTCTGTTTACCGATCGTAAAACGAAAATTTGCTTGCGCTCCCATATTAAAGCGATAAATCTTGATTGTTTCTTGTTAGAAAATCCGCTTACTGAGCCCTGTCCCACAGTCAATAGTTAAATACTGTTTTAGAATATACTTGTTCACACGGATCACGAATCTATTTAGATTGATTTGATGATAGAGGGACGATCCTAAAGATAGTTGAAGACTACCAGATTTTAATTAGGTTCTAACGCCTCTTGTCTAGCAAGTATCTTCAAGTAATTTACTTCTGGTTAAATCACTATAATTTGTCTAGAAGAATCTATTATGTAACAGTCATAATTATTCATTACCTAGAAGAATCGGCAATAAAATTATGATATTTTTTTAGTAAAAAGAATCTTAGTAGATTCTTAATCTAAAATGATCTACTTTGCAGCAGTAATTTGTCATTTAGAAGAATCCGCTACAAAACCATGACAATCAAGAAGAATCTTATGTCTGACCATTATTATATATATCCTATATCCAGACCATTATGATAATGTATGTTCTGAAAAAATAGACTGTCTAAATAATCATGATAATTTGTCCTCTATAAGAATCTACTTTTTAATGTTTATTTATTATATGAATATTCCGGGAATTCATGCAAATACTACATTCAGTCGTTTTGTGAACATATCCGGTCAAAACAGTATTTCAGCACAAATTTGTTAGGTTCAGTTTGCGTAGAATCAATAGCCACGTGGGTTGCTCTAAGAGTGTAAGACCAACTTGGTACCATTTGGTCGACTGGTGTATAAGTTTTAATTGATATTAGCATAGTCTACGATCTTCGGTATAACTTATAATTGTTTTCAGAGAACTGATTTTCAGTTTCAAGCAATATTGATATACTTGGGACAACTCAAAGTGCATTTCAGTGTTATCTTGGAAGATTTATTTTTTGGACTCTTGTCATGTTTTTAATAGATCTTTTTTATTCTAACGGGTATAGGTACCATAAATATAAGTGAAGTTTAACTATGATAAGGGCTTTCAGTTCTTTTTCCGCTCATCTGGACCCTTTGAAACTCTTAGGGGTAAAGCAGACCCTACATGAGCTTTATAAAGATCACGGTAAGTAGAACTGCAATTGATCGTTAGTAAATTAAAAGGGTTCATATCAGCAAATATAATGATAATATTGAATCCACGAACTTTGCTGCTCTTTGCTTTGGTAACAATAAACAATGCACAATAAATTAAATCTCAAAAGTTGTATCGAATATTTTACTATCTGTGCCCCATTACAGATAACACGAAGCCATAATAATATAGTGTCACAATAAAGTGTTTTATTTTGGAATATTTTCGCTCTCTTTCAAATTGCGTCACAAGTTTGGTTCAATATAATAATAAATAGAATAGGCTCAATAGTTACCATAATTAAATGTACAATTAAAACAACCAATTTAACGCAATATGTACCTTATATTATTTAAACATAATATTTTCTAATACAGTGTAACCTGGATAACTAGGATCTTAAAGTTCCATCACTTTTTTCATTAAATTACTATCCCAACCAACCATAATGACGGTTGCCTTATTTACGGAGGTACTTCAATGCAAAAAGGTCCCACTTTCAAAGTCTTGCTATCAGTTGCCTCATTTATAAATGGTTTCACTGTTATTAGTTCCATTCAAAGAGGACCACGCTGTCTATAATTTCATTTATATCATCAGTTGCAGTTATTTCAATAATAGAGAGACTCGCTGCTAGTTGCTTCATTAATAGAAGGCTTGCTTTTGCGTATTATATATAGAATGTGCTAATCCCAGTTGCACTATCTTTAGAAGTCCCGGTTATCAGTTGCCTTATATATAGAATGTACACTGTCTTCTGCAGTTTTTAAATGTGGCATTTCCGGTGTCAGTTGACTCATTTATAGATGTCTCTGATGGCTCTGCGTTCAGGAATTAATATCTACTAACAATATTCTAAAATGATTACCAATCGTCCTACCTTTCTTAACTAAGATCTACTCAACCAGGTTTCACTGTAAATAACTCGTCAGTTCTTGTCTTTATTATTTAAGTAGAAGGTCATAGCTTTGAACTAAACGGTATCTAATGGTTATTAGACGCCATTTTTATCACCATCATGGTTCATGGTATAGTCGAAGTTAATTTTAACTGAGATACTTCAAGTATTGCGTAAGCATTTCATAAAGATTGTAAACCTACTCTTCTGTCTGTAATTTATTGGATGTATGCAAAAACATCTCGATTTCTGCCTTACGTAATAATTGAACGTTTTCTTACTTTATTTCTTTAGAAATACATAATTATTAGTAAAATATACTATTTTTCGGTTACTTTAAGGTCCCTAATATATTTTTTTATTTAGTGAAATTTTACTCGAATTAAAACATAATCTAACAGATAATACAGAGGCAACGTTACCAATAACATCACAAATGTAAATAAATAGTTAGATTGTTGAATTTTTTAAATAAATTATATTAACGGTAAATATTTTTTAGCGATGTATCGCCGTCCTTTTCTTATCCTTCTATAATAGAAAAGGATGGCGCTATTTTGATTTATCGCTGAAGTGTGTTCGAGTCACAAATTCATTTTGACTCGTATTTTGTCAATTAAATTTGGGATTTCATGCATGTTTATTTTATTTGGTGTCACTCATTAATTTCTCCTTCTCTTTCTATCGTAGGAACTCTTGATCTGACACCAATTTATTTGTATTTAATAGATTTCCATATTTTACGTACTTACGTTTAATCTTGACATCTGATTGGGTTCGTTTTGCATAATTATAATTTTGTAATCAAATTCTTTATTTTGTTTTATCTCTGTTTAGTGTTTTATAGTTTGTTTTAGTGGAAATCTTTTTAATTAGAATTGTATTTTTGTATGAACTATTATTACGTGCAATTAATATTTATAATAAAATCAATTTTGTGTCATATTTTGTTTTTATTTATACACCTATAGCTTTATTTATGTATGCTTTTAGGAATTATAGAAATCTTTTACACAAGTTTTTGAAAAAATTATTGTTCAGAAAGGCCCAGGATTTATATATGTCGGCACTAAATAAGGGAATCACTGTAAGGTTAGGCTTAGATAAACCTAACCTTAGACAAGACGTGGTAACTGACCTTAATCGGACAGCACTCCCAGCACAAACACAACACTAACACTATCCAGAGACTACTTCACTCCTTGAGAGATCGAGCAAGACTGGAGTCCCCCTTTCGACGCATTACAAAGAGTCGAGAATGCCAAAATGACTGATGAATTTTTTACTATTCTCCGACATATATTATAAAGGTTGATATGCAAGTTAACTTAGTCAATGACAATATAAATAGATGTTTAACACTAACTGCACTACACTAAAATATGACGAATATAAAACTACATGTCTATACCATTGTAATAATAAGACTGTCTAGAGAGAAAAAAGACTAAACCTGTCATCATATTTTAACAGCAGCAGCTCGAACACCAATCACACCAAATAGTAGTTCGCTCTTGCTTATTTGTAAGGTAAGAAAATTTCAATAAAGCTTCTCTTTCAGATTAAGGGGTTAAGAGTAGTCAGAGACATGAAAAAATGATAATTTGCATGAATTTTTTTTGCCATTGAATAATTTCATTTTATAAAATTAATAACATAACATCATAATTAGAGTTCAGTACAACGATGCTTTCCGAATTATTATGGGACTTCCTAGATACTGTAGTGCTTCGAGTATGTTCAGTGATTCGGGAGTGCCTGACTTCTATGCGATTATTACAGGACGAGTAGCATCGTGTTGGGACAGATTGCGTAGCTCTGGCAATAGTATTCTGAACGCAGTTAGTGAAGGGATGCCAAGTCCCATATTTGATTATTGGCTATCTGTACATAGGGATAGGAACAAAAAGTAATTTTTGTTTATATTTAGTAACAGACACGTGACATCTAAGATATGTTTAATAACTATCTTAGTTAGTTTTAAGTTATGTTCTTAAAGTTACACACTACACACAAATGTTGACTGAACGAGTATAATTGAGTGTAATATGCATTTGAATAAAAATTATTATTATTATAACACAATCAATGACTTGAAGTCACGAAAATTTGAAAAAAAAATTTATAAAATCAAAAGTTATAGCTGTTTGTTTTGACCCAGTTCCAACCTTGCGGTTCATCATCGTAAGTCCTTGGAGATTCATTTTAAATCAATCAGACAAAAATAGTTTTATAAATAGATATTCTTGTGTGTTTCATTTGAATCATAGATATGGTAAAGTTATATGGTAGACTAGCCGACCCGCGCCACTTCGTTCGCGTGTTGCTCCGCTCCTATAGGTCGTAGCGAGATGTTAAATAGCCTAAGTTACTCCTTGTTACATCAGTTATCTGCCAGTGAAAGTCCCGTCAAAATCGGTTCAGCCATTTCAGAGATTAGCTGGAACAAACAGACAGACAGACAAAAATTGTCAAAAATGTTCACTTAGTAAAAAGCGGTTATTTTAATATTACAAACAGACACTCCAATTTTATTTATCTGTATGGATATACTCATGAAGCAGCAATTTTATTAATTTCCTACTATTTAGAAAATCACTGACCACGTGAC
The DNA here is from genome assembly GCA_905147385.1 of Limenitis camilla. Taxonomy (NCBI): domain Eukaryota; kingdom Metazoa; phylum Arthropoda; class Insecta; order Lepidoptera; family Nymphalidae; genus Limenitis; species Limenitis camilla. The sequence continues at coordinate 10,686,191 of LR990240.1, forward strand.
CGTTCAACTAGTAATATCCATTGGATGTATGTAAACAATATTTAGGGAACAATAAACTTACCATCTGTTTAATATATTAAGATTAACCTTATTCTCAATGAGAAGGAGTAGACAATAGTCCACACAAGCCTTTTGTTTACGGATTTAAACAGACCCGTTGTTATTGAAACTCCCGTACAAGACTTAGCTTGGGGTTGTCACAAATGTTTTCATTATTCAGAATTGCTTTAAACAATAATACATTTTTTGTAAAAGAAAACCCTTTACCCTAATGTAGTCGTGTTTAATAGACATTAACGGAAGTAATTTTATTGATTGTTTGTCTGTATTTTTCAATTATCACACAAACATTTATGAACAATTCTGGGTAAAATATTGTACAGTAATAGGTTATAATCTTTATTTAAAATATTGATTTCCCTCTTGTTTTACTCCTAAAGTCCACTCCCACAGTATAGTTGATGTTTTGTTGTAAATATATTGTACCGCTCAATCTCCCTCTTGTTTGTTTTGTAATAAGTGACATTGTCAGAATGTATTGAGCTAAATTGATATAAAAAAAGTCTTTGTTTCATTCACTATACCCAACTGAGGGAGGGGCCTTAAATCCATACAATACAGAGGGTTCTTTAGGGGATAACATTAAGAAAATTTAAAAAATAGAAGACATTTTTTAAAAAATACTTTAAAAGGGGGATTTTTAGTAATTATTGTGATTTTATGTGTTTTTGACTTAAGCTTTAGGGACAAATATTTTTGAGCATTTTTCGTTTTCAGCTAAAAACTTTTGTTCAAACTATAGTTTGCATTAAATGAGTACATAGACACTGAAAATCAAAATACGGACGTCCCTACAAACCCTTTTATAAGGGCAGCAGGGTGGTTATTTGCATAGTATTGTATTGCATTAACATTTAGACAATCAGAGCCCAACCACCCGTACAAATACCTTGTTTTAATGGAATATGGATAATAATATGCTTTGGGACATCTTGTGGGTATTTAAATAATTATATAGCGACCAGACTTTGCTGCTTAAATGATGAAGAAAATTTGTGCGTCATCGACGATGCCACATATTGGATCTAACTAACTCAAGAAGTATTGCGAAATTAGACAAAGCATTTAGGAATAGGGAACCTATTGGAATTTTATAGCTTCTAATATCGAAAACGAAGCTCGTATAATAATTATAATAAACGAACTTACCTATAAGTGAAGTTTAATCATAATTATTAGAGATTTTCGTTCGAAGGTATTAGACACCCTCCCTCCCAAACATATCCTGCAAGCGTAAAATGCGAGGATGAGGGGCAGTGGCATGAACTTATGAAATATTTTTATCTATTCTAAAGTAAAGTGCGAAATTGCGGAACCCACGACTTGAGACTATATGTAAAAAAATATTGCCGAATCCTTTTCTTTTGCATCGCCATCAACAATAAGGTTAATGCGAATATGATTAAAATTTCTACTTCTATTTTACTGCCTAAGGAGTATAGTAGTTAATGTATTCTGAAATTCATAAACATATGTCAAAATTGATTATAAAGGGTTTTTGCTTTGCTTATTTTTGATGTCATGGGGTATGGGGGGGGGGGGGTCTGCAAGGTGATTACGTCAGCGATAAAAATTAAACACGCACATCTAAACGTGAATATAAAGTAATAAAAAATAGTATAAAAATGCATACATCGATGTTTACGTAAGCATGGGGGGAGGGTTTAGATCTTTGCTTACTTTTGGTGACATATTGGAGTTGATAATTACAAATATTCTGCCTACTGCCCGTTGGACTCGTTATAGGTTGGGATTAGTTTATTAACTGCAAACTGACATACAGAATTGTGAATTGTTTTCATTTAGAAGTCTCAATCCTTAATTATTTTTTTAAGTCAATTTTAACAAAACCTTTTCGTTATTTTTTTTCTTCAACTGTGGGATATATAGAATTTCCAGAATTTTATTATAATAAATTAAACAAATCTTCAGGCTTAAACTTGTAACTTGTTTACTTTTATGGTGCTAATATTTTCTTTCAATTTTATAAATATAACTTTTAATTGTTATAACAAATGCTAAATCTCAAAATTACATTACAATGAAACAATGAGTTTTCAAAAAGAGTTTAAAAATGTAACGTAACATTTTATCCTTTTAAGTGGCTATTAGGTTATAAAAGTATGAAGGGAACGTTTTAATTCGCAATTAGACTCCGAATGAATTGAAAACATTTTAGAAATGTTCCAAATACAACATCCTAAAAAGCTTATACGCACGAGTGATTATAACCGCGTGTTTTAAATGTCAAGATAATTTTTTTGGTCCCTAGTGTATAATCAACTTCAGTCATATTACAAAAAGCTGTACTATCAAGTCCAGTCTTAAATTTGTTCGTATTACAAAACTGATATAAACCGTAGACGTCTTAGTACGGTCATTTGAACCACGGTCTAAATATCAACCACAGATCAAAAATCACGCGTTCATACACTCGTCATTCTATTAATACGTTCCGTATGCTCAGAGAAGAAAATGTTTTCATAATAAGCTATTGATTAAATAATGTTTGGAACTGTTAAAAATATTAAGACTTCATTATTTTATATTACTTAATTTTTTAATTGCATTTTTTATTTTTTGCACATTACTTATGTTGTATTTGCTAATAATAAAACATGTAATTTCGTGAAACGAAATGCAATATTCCCGGGCGTTATATGAAACCATAACAACAAGTAAAAGTATTGCTAAGATAAAATAACAAAGTTTATTTAGCTTTGGAATTTATAAGTGACATGTGAGTTTTAAATAGAAAATTCTGTTCAAAATGTTTTATCTAACGAGTCTCTTTGAATTATGAACCTACAAAAGAAATAACGATCTGAGAATTGGAGTAACTAAAAGAGGAATTTGACAGATACGACTTAAACCATCGATAAACTAGGGACCGCCTAGGTTTAATGTTAGACTATGATTTAGTCCTTGGTTTATCGCTAAACCACGTTTTGTAATAAGACTGCTTATGATTAAAAGCAAATATACCGATAATTACATGCTCCAGACGATGCTCTGTGTTATTAAACACGCAGATAATATTACAGCGCGGTATAAACACAACTTTAAAGCTGTTCCTGAGTTCTCCCTTCTATCAGTTTACACTACTAATAGGTTGAGGAATAAGTTTCTTCGCATTTTTTAAGAAAATACAAAACAATTTTTAATATAGTTTATTTACATTTAACTAAAGTATTTATGTAGGTACCATTTTGTGCGATAACTTTTTGCCATCTTGTAGGTAGGGACATGATCCCATGAAAGGTATAGTAAACCAGAATTCATTTATCTTAGGCGAAGTGAGGACAAGTTAGCTAGTCTAACATTAATACTTTATATCTCGAGAAAGTAAACCCATTTGGGCGCTGTCATTTTGAAAGCTGCCTCAAAGCTTCAACCCTTGTGAGCAAGTAATCGATTACAATATACCTCACGGAAGAGAAGGTGGGTCTACCATTGTAATGTATCCGTTTTAGGAATATTACAATATTTAGTTTACACGTCCGTTATAATGCGCTGGTACGAATAAGGTCCTATAAGGTCGAGCTAGTGGTCAGCGACAAAAAAGGATCTAATTTACGTTTCACAAGGTCGAAGGGTTACAATTTGGTGGAACAAGTTCTGGACCCTGTCTATATGATAATGATGGCCGCGGATCAAATTCCAATGATAAAAGGGTTGGAGACGAAACAAACTCGTTATGGAAAATATTTTCTTTCTTCTTAAGTTTCAAAGTATTATAATATTCACTATTCCGCTTGCTGAGTTAACAATAGGTATAAGAAATACTAACAAGACTTAAAAAAAAATCAGGAACCATCCAAAATTTGGATCATCATACTCTCTTAAATTAAAATCAAAATATTTTCATACACAAGCTTGTAAATTTTTTGATAAAGTTTTCGTTGAAAGAAAAACCAAAACAAGATAACTTAATCAATAATATTTGTCATAGAATGAGAGAGGAATGATACCCATTACTGCCCAGCAATACGTATACACTGCAATTTAGACAGAACGTCGGGCAGTGCCTAGGACTTGCGACCAAGGTGTAAAGGTAAAATTACGTGGACGTCAAGAAAGGTGACCTTAATCACTTCCATGTATGTACACTGCGCGAAAACACCAGAGAGACTGACACGCGGGTATACTTGAAATAATATAAAAGGAACTACCTGCGACCACAAATTATAAACGGTACGTATTTATTATAATTATTTGTTTAAATCCCAATTTAATATTATAAATGCGAAAGTCCACTGTCTGTCTGTTATGCTTTCACGCATAAACCACTGAATCAGCATGAAAGCAAAAGATGTTTGAAACATCTTCGTAATATATTTCCGATAACCAAACAATAAATGAAGACGTAAACGAACATGGTAGAGTTAGGTAATTGAATAGGATAACATTCAGAGTTAAATTCAGTTAATTTTGAGCGGCTTTGGTTCGTTTAATCCTAATACATTGTTTCATTTTGTTTGTGCTAACAAATTCATATTGTACTAGTATTAGTTCTGCATATTCTATTAACTTGCATATTTTGGATAACGTTATTGTGTATTAATTAGTTATTATTATTAATAGCTATGCTTAAATACATTTTAGTAGATATATTTTTTACTAGCCGATCCACACACTCACTAATTTATTCATTAAATATATATCAAAACTAATACCCGTTAAAATATTTTTAAAATCCGTCAATAAATGATTGAGAAACACATTATTTAAGTTTACGTATTTTAGCGCGGAACCATTGTGGGCCTCTGACGTCATTTCACCTATAGTCGAGATCGTCGCACCAGAGCGCTTGCGCTGCTTGTAGATGTTTTACGTACAGCTGTTTGTTAATCATTTATAGGTAGTGTGATTTTTATTTTAGCAGAATAGAAGAAGATTTCGTAAAAGGACAAAGTGATAATTTAAAATTGATATATATGCAGTGATTTTTTTTCTTCAAATCCGTCTTATGTTAGTGCTGTAGGCATATTTTTTAGCTTCAGCCATTATTATAATAAACTAACACGGCACTAACGGCGCAAATAACAGAATGTATACATACTATATAGTGTATACGCGTTGCGTCTAGTAGGTGAAGTGACGTCACACGCTGGTCTGCCATATAAAACGAAATTATTGTTACAGGCACAATTTTAAAGTCCCATAACTTTTTCATTTGTAGAGATATTTCTTTCAAATTTTTTGTTTCATTTTACTTTAATTTGTACAATTAATATTTTTTAAAAATTGGAAACTTCTTCATTATCCGATTTGGTGCAGTCGTTCTGAAGCTATGCGCGTAAATACATAGAGGCGATCCATTTTTATATATTTAGTTATACGCGTAGGTTTCATTTTCCATGGGGATACATCTATTTATATTTTTGAATACAACATTTTAGCCTAATCATTAGAGAAATCGTCCTAGAAATCAGCTAAATAATATATGAAAACTTAATATTATCAATTATCAAGTCATTTTTGGTCTTAATTACTACAACAAATTTTACAACCTAGAATGAACAGTTCCATTATATACTTAATATTAATTTTATGAAATACCTCGCAGAACAAAAATTCAATTTAATTTAAAAACAAATTTTAAAATTGGACAGAAAAAGAATAATAATGAATGAATCCACCAGCTTTAATTTGTATAAGGTACGATATGTTTTGCAATAACTTATTGTTCTATCAAAATTATTTTTATATTAAAGGCATTAATAAAATTATTATACAATATTACTGGACCTACTCTGTGGTAACAATATTATACCGTAAATTGAGTTATTCTCCTCCGAGACCTGTGACAGCGGTATCCTTTAGATATCTAACTATAGTTATTCAATATAACAGTTTATAATAAAACTCCTTACTTAAGGAAGTTATTGAGTCAGTTAATTTTTAATGGATAAAAAACATCTATTTTTCAGTTTATAAAGTATATATATACAATATTTCATTTAAACTTGAGTTATCTTTACTTTTTGCGAGATAAAATATAGCAAATGTGTTAGTTGTCTAGTCACCATTATAAATACAATATAGCGGCCATTAAAATATGGTGGACTCTCGCAATATGGGTAACATATAAAAAGTTTTTTCTGAGAAGAGAAATAAGCTTCTATCTAAAAAGCTATTCTTATCTATTTAATAAATAATTCTATCAAAAATAAGCTAGTCAGTCGGCTAGATACAACATAACTTGGGGCAAGGATAGACCTTAAGCAGCCGCTACAAGTAAACCAACATCAGCATTCGGATGTAGTGGTCACTGAGCAATGTTTAGACCTTGTATACAACCAGAGTTTGTGTAGTGTTATACAGAACTACAGACCCAAAGGGATTACAGATACTATTAAGCGATTTGTTTAAATTTTCAATTAAATATCTTAAAAAGTTTGTTTCTTTAAATAGATCATCCTTTCTAAGCCAGGCCATCATTTATTAGATAGGCCAACATTACATAGACCATTACTTCTTGGACCATATTCATCTAAATAGATTATGATTTCTTGAAAAAAATGTCATACAATAGATAGGCCATTTCTTTTAAAGCATAATTTCTTACTCAGTTTCTTAATAACATTTCTTAAATTGACCATTATTTCTTAGTAACTCAGTTATCTAAAAAATAATATAAGTTAATTAGTCCGTCTAACCGTCTAAAACTCCAAATAGGTTAACCTAGCTGGAGTTACAATATTTAAAGTATTATTTAGACCATCACTTCTTATGTAGACTGAGGCCATATTTTTTAAAATTATTAATTCTTATTCAAACCACCATTTCTTAGTAACTTAGTAACGTTAGCTCATTAATCCAATAACTAATAAAGTACTTGATTATAAAATAATATTAATAATCAGTTAATTGGTCCGTCTAACCGTCCAAAACTCCAAAAGGGTTAACAGAGCTGGAGTCACAATATTTCAAGTATCATTTAGTTTTAATCACTCGTTGGGGAAGTGGCAACTTTGTGCCACTCCGGGATACAATCCAGATGCTTTTAATGGCTTTTTAACGAAATTACAGCTATAACTCCGGGATATTGGACTGTTTATTATTTATATCTTAACTTTATAAAATTATTTCCTTAAATTTTAAATGAGTTGATTCATTTTATGACCGGAATTATTGTAACTAATCACAAGCTTTTTGCTTATTAAGTTTTAAAGATTATCACATTCACTCGATATTTCCTTAATTAATATCTTCTACGTATGCACATATAATAATCTACATATATAAAACAAAGTCGGATTAGTTACATCATTTAGCTCAAGAACTGCTCGATAGATTTTGACAAAATTATTTATAGAGTAAGCTCTATATATAGCTCCAGGCTACCTTTTATCACGAAATAAGGCTTGCAGTGTTTGAAATAAGGGATAAAAGTTTGTATATAAATTCGAAATATAAATAATGAGAAATATATAAAAAAATAAACTTAAATACACCTGATAATATTCATTTAAGCAATGTTGGGCCGGTTTGTCAATGTTGGTTTGGTTATCCACTAATTAAAACCTAATAACTATTTTCTTTCATGGATAATTTCATGCGGTTTTCATCAATAGACAGAATGTTTCAAGATATAATATAATTATAACACATAATGTATTGTATCATGACCGTTATATATTTACATTAAGTACTAAATGGAAACGAGGTCGTGTATAATAAAGGCTTTCAATAGTCGTAATTACGGAAGATAGGAATAATTTATATTTTATCTACGGGTAATGGCCGCTTAATATTGTTGGTGTTCACAGCACTATTGATATTTAAATATTTATACAAAATGTACAAATATTTTACAAAACTTGTACGTAACCTAAGGCTAAGATCCACCATATGTGGGACGATGCCTAACGAGGGATTTGTTTGTTAATAACCAATAGAATCTTTTCATTTATATATATAGCCTCGCTTAGAGTGTTTCAAATGAAGCGATTGAATAATAAACACAACCCTCAATCAAATTTTTAGATACATTAATTAATGAGGAAGTGAGTGGGTAGGTGATTGAGTGAAGTGGTTGGTGCTCTTTCAAAAAAGGAAAAAAATGCCAAAGAGATAGAGAAACAACTATTTCTTTCTCTATCTGTTTCATTGCTTGGGTAATATTGTTCACTGTCATAAATAAAAAAAAACTCATATAAATAAATGATCTCTTTGACTTTTGAGTGAGTGGGTTGGTGATTGAGTTAAGTGGTTGATGCTGAAATAAAGTTTAATTACTATCTCTGTAAACGCAATACGTACACATACTTCAATCCAGCTTCAACAACTTTTCTTAAGGAAAGATAAAAAATACCAAAGAGATAGAGAAACAACTATTTCTTTCTCTATCTGTTTCATTGCTTGGTAATATTGTTCGCTGTCTTAAATAAAAAAAAATCTCTTATAAATTAATTATCCCTTTGATAGTTGAGCGAGTGGGTTGGTGCCTAAGTGAGTGGGTAGGTGATTGAGTAAGTGGAACTATGTGTGGTTGTTCTGTAATAAATATATCATATATAAATATTATAAAGAAAGACAGCAAAAACATTTCATGTAGAAAATTGTTAACATACCTATATTAAATGTAAATAGTATTTTTTTATCGAGTAATGATGAAGGTAAATGGGTTTGTTTGTACGTTGATTATGAATTGGCGCATGTCGTGTATGTTATCGGCTCCATCTAGGAAAGGTTTACAGATAACGATAATAGAATTATTCTATGTCACGTATGTTCATGTTTAATTACTTTTTATTAAAAAGTGATTTGTTTTGTATCAACAAATTATGAATGAATGATTATTAAAAAATAATTATTTGTTAAATAGGTGTTTGGGAATACTAAAATATTACTTTCTTCGTGTTTTCTTACAAAAAAATACTTTTTTTTAACACTGATTGGTCGGTCTAATATTGTTCTGTGTCCACAGAGTTATGAATGAAACAGAGGTGTCAGCCAAATAAAATAAAGAAAATCGGTCAAAGGCAAATATTATGCTTCACTACAATCTGACATTCCGAGACGACCCTGGATTTTCGTTCAAAGGTTTGCTGATCGATGGGTCACTACAACTATATGTCGTCTACGTCTCGGACAAGATCAGAGTCAGAGACCACTCGTTGTGCGAGTGTGGCTTAGACGAAGGCTCTGCCTCTCACATCATGTTTAATTGTTCTAAGCTCTTACACCCTCTCTATGACGTTCTCCTTCGTAAAGTCCCCCGCCCTTTGAGTGTTAAATGTTTGTGTTTAGTTCCTTATGTACATTCTTATGTAAATATATTAAAACTAACAATATTAAATTATAAATCACAATATTTTATTATTTTTACTTATATTATAATGTGTGTGTGTTTTTTTGTAGCAGTTAATTTACCAACAACCGCTACCTATTTTTCATGTACATATAGTCAAATTAATGTAAAAAAAAATATTTTTCACCGTACTCTAGCTCAATTTGACTACTTTCTCCATCTCATGTGACATTGGTTGAGTTATATGTGCTCAACTTGCACGCCTAAAAGCCATATTTCTAAGATTGTATTGAATTGCACTTCAAGAGTTGTCATATATTGAAGTAAAACCAACAAAATGTAAATCAAAAGCAATTAGAGAAAATAAATGTCTTAAGGACTTTTGTGAAGTATTCGGGGCTCGCCCTTGTGTATCACAGTGCGAAAACTTACGAAGAAATTGTCAAAAGAAGTTGAGCGAATATTACATTCTTCGATGACTAACAAGAACGAATAAGTATATTTGCTCAATTTCTTTTGACTTCTACCATCTCTTCTTCCTTTAACTTTCCTTTCAAAACACAAACTGAAAGTTGTCAGTGGTTGCAATTTCATTTCAAGCAATTTATTGCTTGTTTAATATAGTTAGTAGTAAGTTTAGGTATCAATATAATTATTTAACGGCTTTACCACAAAATATTATTTTACACCATACCTATATTGAATTCTCCAATATTTCAAATAAGCTCCAGGAAAACCGCATCGACACCTTATCGTACAATATATTGCTTACCTTTTGTTCTGGACCTTTTCGTGTATGTAAATAAATTCAATAAAACCGTCCGTCCATCCTTCGTATTTTACTTTTTGATGTGTATAGAAATTGATTTTTTACGAATATTTTTATTTAATATCATATAAAGTTTACACTAGCTAGATAAAGTTGGCGTTCCTGTCACGGTCGCCCATGTTAGTGACTTGTACCTAGTTACGGGATCACTCACACACTTAATAGACAGACTAACAACACTGCTCCACTTTAATGGCTATACTAAGGCAATAAAAATATTACAAGTTGATTTATCGTTTTTCAGTACATAATGTATGGAAAATGTTTTTGGCGATTTCTGATATTTTTAGTATGAGTACTTACTACCTTAAATGGTACCATAGAGTCTATTGATCCCAATACGAAGTACGATCGATAGGCATAAAAATTTTTTTTTTGGATTTCAACACTTCGCTAACCATACATTTTCTCAAAAATCTGTGAATGCAGTTCAGAATATCATAAAAAGTTATGGATGGTCTCCTAGGAACATTTTCCTGTAAATATAACGGTTAAGGTACCTGCCCTTACTGACCCGTCTCAAAAATCCACCTTTTACAGTGACAACTATGGACTTGTGAAACATCAAACTACATTCTAAATATCCATAATTGGTATATTTACACTATGTAAACGATATACATGACGTAACCTAACATAATTAGAACGTCTTGCAGATTATTTTCGTAGCACGTCTACAACAGTTACGCTGTAGCAACGCTACGAAATTTGTTACTCTACGACTTTAAATACTATTTTAGCTTACTATACTATTAGTAATTCGAATTGAACTGAAATTAAAAAATGTGTCTGCAAGTATGTATTTTTATTTTATAGATATAACAACGTAATTTTTTATCTACTTCCATACTTTAAATCCTCTATAAAAGATTCTGAAACAGTTAGCTTATTGCCAACATTAAAACCCAATGTTTTAATAACTTGTACTGAATTTCATAATAACACTCAAATCTCTCCTGCGCAAAGGGATTACTCAACAGACAGACACATTCTTATGCGCGGTGCGTGGTATCTGTATGAATTTAAAAAAAAAAAAACATTCACGCGCGTTTCACTATCCAGAACATCGTGCGCGACAAAAAAAATATGTTATTCGACTCTCCGCAATTTTTCTTTGATATTTTTATTGTTTGTTTCCATAAATATGAGCGATTACCTTCCAACATTAAAGAACATATTAAAGTGAATTTTAATAATTGCACTATACAACATGTTCATTACAACTACAATACATTATTCTTTCAATGGATGATGTTAGGTTACTAGGAGTGGCTGATTTAATGTTAGCAGTAAGCTAACTGTTTCAGAATCTTTTATTGAGGATTTAATTATGGGTGTAGATAACGTCTTGTATGCAACTATTGATAATTAGGTATTAAAACACACTCATGTGATACTATCATCACATCATATCATAGAACCCACATTCGTGTTTTAATGCCCCTTATTATACAACAGTTGCATAAATAACTAATTTTTTTAAAATTTTATTACGTAGTACATACAGCTCATATATTATATTTAATTAATAACTTTTTTTAATCAAGAAATATATTTTAAATTAATCACCTCCACCGTAGACCGTAGTAAGACCGTAATCCGCTAAATTTAATTCAAATTAGCAGTCATAGAGTCCGGTCCCTTATCTTGCTACTTTGCGACAACCTCTAAGAAATTGCTCCCGAAAGGACCGGAATAGCTAACACTCATCTAAATTACGTTAAAATTACGCTAAGCTTTTGTAAGGAAATTTATAAATTTTCCTTTTATATAAAATATATTTCATCTATATTATTTTTTTAAACGTGTATCTGAACTGGTTCCAAAGAAATTTGAATGACATTTCTCCCTTCAGACTGACTAACTCCTCACACTCAATTATTACCTTTCCACAAAAAGATTATGACACAGTTAAGGTACTGTGCTTCTTTCTGGGATAAATATTATCTAATATTATAATAGTATCTGTATACAATATTTCATTAAAATCCGTTAATCTGTTTTTGTGTGACAAACTCCCTTTTTCCAACAGTATCTTTACTATTTTTAGGAACAAAATATCCTATATACTAATCCAGGTTATAAAGTATCTGTCTCGAATGTTGTTCAGATTCGTTCAGCTGTTTTTGTATAATTAGATACCAAACATGCAGAAATAAAAAAAATATTATGCCAAATAAATATTATGATTAGGAAAACAAATCCCTTTTCAATAGCGTAATGAACTGAAAAGGCAACAATTAGAGCTGATGGAAACGATCTTATAAATTATAACGAGTTTTGGGTCATTAAATTTCTATAAATTATACGATCACAATATTAATGAGTCTGATTAGTGATCCAATCTAAATTGGAGCCTCTTTATATGGAATTATCCCTCAATAAACGAATACTACAACATAGTAAGATATTTTCAACATTCCATCATAGTACATCTCATCACATAACATCATAATAATACATCACATCATAGTACATAACATTGTAGCATGTCAAATTTATATACATCCTGTGAATGAAGGGCTTTAAAGCCTTCTGGGTGGTGAAATTTGATAAAATATTTTACAATGAACTAAGATTAATTATGCTAGGTTCATATTATATATATATATGTCAGTTAGGCTCAGGTTAACCTAACCTTAGATTTAAACAGACAGCCTTGGCAATGGAGGCGAGTGTTTCAATTGAATAAAGGACGTCCTTAAGCCTACACCTCACAAGGTCACAAGTCCAAGGCACTGCTTAGGATTCTCTCGTAATTGTATAAGATAATAATGTTTGATTATATATCGATTCAGTAGCTGTACCTACGCTGCGTTTACCCAATAGTCCATTCAATATTTTACTTTCTCATTTCCCCGAGTTATATTTTAAAAATGTAGTATACAAATGAACGGCACAGGCCAAGTAAATTGAACACAAACATAGTAACAAATTAAGAGCAAAGTAAAGCAAGAAGCAAACTCGAGCCAAGAAATGCGAACTCCCATATAATTACAGCACTTTAATTCCTAACTTCGGTACCGAAACTTAAACAATTCATAGTGACACGTGTGTGAATTTAGTGTGCGACTCTACGAAGAAAACGCAGACATTTCAACTACACTGTTTTATCGATCTGCCCTCGCTACTCTGTGATGAAATTATAGTATCCAACAGGCACACGCAAAACATCTTCTGAGCTGGAGTGCCAAATACATATGAGCGCCTATACTTGAAGAAGAAAAAAGGAAATTCTGTCTACGTTAGCCTACATTAACGTGATTGGCCCTATCTAGTAGTTTTTGTATAGTGCGCCTTTTTTTACCGAATCATGTCATATTATATTTTCGGTCTGGTGACCCCAAAAACCTTCCTAGCGCCTTTTCTGCCATCATAGTAGTCGTGCGCCGCACGCACATATGGGCGGGCGTCCCTGGTATCCAATCTCTATCTAATGCAATGCGGTGAGATATAGCGAGATGTAATTTTATGTGCTTTGATGTTATGTGTTGTGATGTGTGTGTGAATGAAAATTAACTGTTCTATTATCTTTTGGTTTTCGTTTTATTATTGTTGATAGGCCCTCGTTATACCTATAGATATGATATATATTTTTTTTATTATATGATTAGTTTTGAGTAGGTTAGACCGAATCAAAGGCGAGAACAAAATCAAGCATAAAAAGTTCAAATACAACTTATTCCTTTATAAATTATTTGTTGACGGTAAGGTATTAAAATGAAGAGTATATATTTCATAATAACCCGCATCTGACAGTGAACTACTCATATGATAAACTATTCATTGTCCTTCACGAACAATAGAAGCGTACAGATAAACACTTCCCTTATGAGGCTGACGTGGGGCTTATGTCAAAGCGATTAGTACTCGCAAACTGGATCAGATAAAGCTGGGAGCTTTTGCTACCTGTTGGATTATATCGTAAAGTAAGATCTCGCACACGTATGATAGCCTGGTATTTAACTTTATTTCAATTTTGACATTGGGGATTTGGAGGAAAAGAAGAGATTAATCCAAACTATGTAAATAACTATAGATTTCCTATTCTGCCGATTAAGAGAGGGATTTGGAGGGAAAGAGTGATATTTATTCTGTGAATGAGAAAGTAATTAGACGCAGCAGTAACCTAATGGCTAAGGTTTTGAAAAAAATAAGAATATATATGTCAGAGGAGAGAGACGATTAGGATGAATTGATAAACCGAACCTTACGATTCTGTAGTTTTTGGACAGTGACAGGAACCCAGGCAGTGCCTTGGACTTGTGACTAAGGTGTAGGCTTAAGGAGCTCCTTTATGTAATTACGACACACACCTCCACTGCTCGGTCTCACTGTCTGTCTTAGGTTAGGTTAACATAAGGCTAACCTAACATAGACCTAACCTAAGGCTAACCTAACCTAAGGTTGTGTTAACACATCTAAATGCAATGTAGGCACTCATAATAAATAAGACGTAAGAACTCACATGATCCTTAGTCCGAGAGGTCCAATATCCATGATATAGCGACACACTTCTTGTTACACTTCAACTCCAGGTGATGTTCACTCAAAGAGACTTGTCGAGAGACTAAAGTGTACTTCCCCAATACAAAAGTACTGTAGCAATGCCCCTCCACTAGTGGGGAGAAGTAAATCTACAAAACGGAAATATGGCGCCGGTGTCCCAATTAATCGGTAATCTTTTACTCGTTTGAGACTGTTAAAAATCGTTGAATATTAAAATGACGCGACGGAAGTGATAATTAATTTTCTTTATCATTATCCTACCCTAATTATAGCCCGACACGGCCTTCACTATTATCCTACCCCAACTATACGCCGACATATATAATGTCTCCTACTAATTTGGTTTTATTTCAAATTCGATTACGGGAATGAAAGGAAATCCGGGGAAGAAAGACTAGAGAGATGTCATTGTGCTTTTTATATATTTCCAATAAATCTGTAGTTATATCTTCTGAGCATTTGGCTGAAGTCAAAAATCATAACACATACTATAAATATATCAATAAACTATACTGTGTTCCTACATATGAGTATCTTTAAATTTCTTTAAGTTCAAAAATACGTTTGGGAGGAAGAAAGACTTGGGGTAAAGGAAGGGAATAAGACTTCAGATTACCTAAATTGCAAGTAATCTTTGTGACTCTGTGAGTATATTAGAATATGTAGTTCTATTTAAATCCATTAGACCAAAATTAACCGAAAACGTTAAATCCTATACATTTTAAAAAATTCTTTGACATTTAATGCCAGTGGTAAGACGCAAATACCTGCAGCTTGCACTGAATACCGTCGCATTCTTAAGATAAAGCTACAAACAGAATGTTCTTTGGAGAAATACTCGCAAGAACTTCCTTACTAATATAAAAATACATTCAAATTCTACTTATTTCTATACAAATAAGGTTCAAATTCGCAGAACTAGAGTTTGAAATAAAATTGTAAATGAATGCACAAGCAACGCGGCTCTTAAGGAGTATTAAAAGGGATCCGTCTAATATATTCATACCGCGTCCCAGAGCATCAAAGAAATAGATTTGTGTCTCTTATTGAAAATTTTAATATAAAAAATATACTAATAATAAATTTGGAGAGTTTATCATGTTTGTGACATTTAGAAGAGCCAGAATTAGTTAAAAAAAAATTAACCTAGCGCTGTTATGTGAACCAAACAGAGCATGGTTATTGTGACCGGGTATAATGTACCCATGTATACTATTATAATATGCTGAATCTTATGTCTATATTATCTAATATTTTATTAGATAATTGTGTATAATTATAAGAATATTTACTAGTTTATTATTAACATATATATGATATCAATAATATATAAGTAAATGTATATGTATTAGGGTGTAATTATTTGTATGTAATTTATGGTAGCACCACCTTATACCCGTCTCGTAATAATTTTCCTAACCTAAAGGTAGTCTGGAAGAGATGGCTAATAAGCCATAAGGCCGCCTTTTGTTTACCATTGTTTTAAAATTAAATTAATGTTATTGTGTGCCTTTATGTGGTTTACAATAAAGTGTTGAATAAAATATAATAGTAGATTAATGTAATTGAATTTGTTTTTAATCTATAATGAAGTATTCATCTAAAATTTAACTTCAAATATGATTTTAACATAAACATTTTTTTTAGAATATACTTTGAATTGGTTTAATGTTTCTTTTGAATCATTCTTTTGTATCCTGAAATATGGTCCTGAAAATAAACCTTTTCCATGAGATTAAGAAGAAATAAGAAATTGCAACAAGGCTTACTTATTATTATATTAGAATAATCGTTAAGTTCTGGGTAAGTGATATGTTGAATAAATAGATAATATAGATGTTGCCTTGTATGTTTGACAAAAGGGCATCTCATTCACACACGACATATCTCATGAAGCTTTTGTGAGCCGTTAATAAATCCTGTATTTTTTTAAACTGTCGGGTATTAGAAACCCGGCAACAACGGCGCTGTGTTACTTATTAAAAAAGAATGGCATTCAATATTTCATCTCATAATAAGTCCATTAAAATAATCACAATATCTCAATCTTCAAAACTTTTAATTCTACCCTTCCCTTTCAGTTATAACGTCGACACCCAATAAAAAGTAAGTGTTTGTAATTAAACTTTTTAAGTACGCCATTTTGAAGAACGACCATCTTATCTTAGAACTCAAAGATTTAAATTCAAGTATACTTTAAGTATTGTTTTCAGATCTAATGATTTCTGTGTGTTTCAAATAATTTGACTTTTGGGTTATATACACTAATTTAATAAGGAGCTATATTTTTTTTACAATGTTAATGATGTTAGGCCTTTAAACAATTTTTTTCTTTCCTTACCTTCCTTCCTTTCCTTCTTACTCTCTTTACAAAGAGGGTGTGCTATTAGAGAGGAATGATACCCATTACTGTACAGCAATACGTATACACTTGCAAGCCGGGCTGCATCTTCGACTTGTGACCAAGGTGTAGGGTTAAAGGCCTTTTATATAATTACAACGCTCTCCTTCGCTGCCCGAACACTAACTATAGTAGATAATAAAGGTAACTTACGTGGACTTCAAGAATTCATGTACACTGCGCGAAAATACCTGTGAGACTGACACTAATCTATCCTGCTAAAGGTTATATATTATCTATACGCGTGTATACATGAAATCATATAAAAGGTAGGTACTACCCGCAACTTCCTTTAAATCAAAAAAAAAAATACTAAATTAAAAAAAAAGATATTTTGATTGCAATTAATAACGAAAATCTTTAATTTTGTTTAATTCTAATAAAAATTGTGTATCAGTTAAATTAATACGGAAGAACGAATTTTATTGAGTGATTAATAATCGTGGACTTACTCTTCAGTACACTGCTTTGAGAACTAATGATATAATGAGGGGCATTGGTTCGAGTCACAGCTTTTAAGGGGATCCTTAAAATACCCCTTTTGGTATTTTATTAAGACCATTGAATACATTCAATGTACATAATCTATCTTAGAAGTCGAACTGCCTTAGGTTCGCTGGGCTCAAAGATTTTAAAATGACAAAAACCTATTTTTGGGACCCCTTTTACTCAGACTCCGCTGTCCGTCTGTCTGTCAGCAGGCTATATCTCATGAACCGTGTTAACTAAACTCTTACTAACAAATAACAATAAATACTAAAAACAGAATAAAATGAATATTTACCAAATACTTTTTTAAATAAATAAATACACACATCAATCAAACAAATCATATATAATATATATACATACAAACATACGGACTGACTGACTAACAAAAATTTTAAAATGATCAAGTAGAAGATATTAATGAAGATAATAATAAAAAAGATTTGATGTATTCTGTGGAAATAATATCTTGTATTTAGAGTAAAAAAGTGAGAGGGCCAGACTTACCCCCTCCCCCTCCCTCTCCCATCCCATTAATGCTGCAGACCTAGTGAACTCTGTGCTCTTGCTCAGAGAAAACAAGAGGGTATCTCTTGTTTTGTCGATGTCCATGTGCGATGGTGGCCACTTACCATCAGGTGAACCATCTGCTCGTTTGCACCTTATCTACCATAAAAAAAGAGGGACGTATAGTTTGTCTTACTCTTTCTTTTCGAACAGCCTTCTTATTGGTAATATACTGTACTATATTAAAAATTCCCACTGAATGTTTATAAGCTATATTCTATGCGTTCCACTGAAATATAAATTGAAGCATAGTTGAACGACAACAACGGGAATTGTGTGGTAAATATTTAAAAAAGCATTGTGTAGTGTTTGCTATTGTTCCTGGCATGAGAATCAATAGTTATTTACGCTAGGAAATCTATGAATAAAAGTCCAACTATTGGTTTTTTAAGTGTTTTCAGCAGTCAGCACTTTATGATAATATTTAAGTAGTATCATTACAAATAAATATTTAATAAAAACTATTAAGTCTTATATATAAAATTCTCGTGTCACAATTTTAGTTACCATACTCCTCCGAAACGGCTTGACCGATTTTTATGAAATTTTATATGCATATTCAGTAGGTCTGAGAATCGGTTACTATCTATTTTTCATCGCCCTTAGTGACTAGAATGGTTTATCCCAAATTTTTTGAATTTATAAGGCAAAACAACTTTTGCTGGGTCAACTAGTTAAGTTATAAATATAAATTACCTTCGACTAAACTATAATTCAATACTCACTATGTATCGATACCCACAAGACATCGGTTTAGAAGAATCGATATTAACTTTAGTGAAAATAAATATTCATAAAAATAAAAAAAAATTATAGATTAAATATATACTGTTAGGTACTTTAAAAAAGCTTGATACTCGATTCTATACGATGTTACCATGGTTACAAGGTTTTTATAATTGTTAATATATTAATATCATCATGCAGCTCTCGAGTTAGAAATGCGCAGATGTTCTTTACAATCGGGCCATTATCTTGGGCGCTACGATGTATACTTGGGTTGTTCATAAAGGATCTAGTTCAGAAGAACTAGTTCGTCAATGATCTCACTCTTAATTCTTTTTAGTTCTTATATTTTTTTGGCGCCCGCTTTACCAAGCAGTGGCGCTACGTAACAAATCGAATTATTTACTTCTAGGGATGCTTATGTTTCATCCATACTTTTTTCTATATATTTCAATCTTAAATGGTGATAAAAATATCAATATATCGTTCATAAACCTCGATATTTCTAAATATTGATTTTTTTATGCGAGCGATGTTGCATCCCTAAGTAATCCCTATTTATTGATTACGATTCTATTTTTTCATTATTATTTGTACTTTTTTAATAAAAAAATTTAAAAGAACTTGCAATAATTTTTATTAATTGATTTTCCTTCATTTATTATTGTTACTAAATTATTTATAAAGAAGAACTAACGAACTAAATGAGCGAACTAGTTATGTAGTCGATAACTTTTAATATTGTATATAAAATATTATCTTTAAATATTGTAAAGTAATTCCAGTATATGAGAAAATTAACTATCAAATTTTAAAAGAAAACTTTTTTAATTTAAAAATACAGAATATTGTCTCACACAAAATAGAAACACGTAGGGTTACTCAGAATAAATTAGAAACGATATCAGCTAATAATAAATACGGAAAGCGCACCAGTTTATACATGATTCCTCACTTAATAAATAACTTAAATAACAATGTAAGATGTAGTATAAGCAAAACAAATTTAAAGAAGAAACTGAAACAATATTATATAGAAAATCTATAAAGCATATTTTTATATATAACTGTAGATGGAATAGGCACTCAGGATAAACCTGCGTGGTTTTTTGTTGTGTCTTCTTTAAATTTATTATTGTAAAATGTATATTATTGATAGTAATAAAAAAAAAAACGAACTAAATTGAGCGCTTTCACAGGTGACCGACTAGGTCCAAGACTACTACGATGCCACAGCCAGATACATAACAGCGCGACGTAGTGGCTTCGACATTTAATATCCAAATACATTTTGATATTCTTCAAATCTTTTGCATATAATAAATAATATTAACTGTATTACTGCTTAGAGCACCAGATAGTGTTTAGAAAAAACTATTCCTGGATGTGAACATTCCAATTTTTTAAAAACTTTCTCACCTATGAAATTATTTTTTAGACTAATTCATCATGAACTTACTAAGATATACTCTGTATCATAATATGTACAGATTTTCTGTTTAGAATCAACTGTTTAGGTGAAGAAGTTCACTTTAATAAAGGAGATTAAATTAATGACTTTTTCCAAATATAGTAGAAGTTAGATATTTAATAAAACTTATCGAGCTACCCCGGCTTCGCACGGGTGCAATTTATCACGTATATCTAGATTTAACATAAAACATTCAATTATAATATGTATATTATTACTAAATTAAAATATTCAGGAAGACAGTGAAAATATTTTATTATTATACCGGAAGAACTGTGATTTTATCCGGGATAAAAAGTAGTCTAAGGGTTATTTTAGGTTATAAAGTATCTATGTGCCAAATTTCGTTTAAATCCGTTCGGAGTTTTTGCGTGATTGTGTAACAAACATCCAAACTAAGTGGGATACCATTTTTACAGTTCAAAGTTATGCAGGTCCAAGTGAAAATCTAGACTTTCAGATGTAATTTAAAAAAAAATCTTTTTTTACCTCAGTGAAGGTACGGGTAGAATATTTTTATCTAAATATCAAGTTTTTGTAAGTTAATGCATTTCAATGAAAAAGTGTTTACTGATATTTAATTTTTAACATTCTATACCGTTATTCTTTTTAGATTATTAAGAGTATGGGAGTAAGCCGAGCTGTGCCTGGGGCATGAGACCCGGGAGTGGGATCAAAGACGTCTTTTATAACCGTAAAATATTAAAATAATAAAGTACATTACTCACGTGATCCTCAATAACAGAGGCTTAGCACCACGCCACCCAACAACACTACTATTAGTATCTTCCCTTGACAGATTAATTTACAACAAACTCGAAATGATATAAACTATCCGCGAAATGTAATATATAAACGATGTTGCTAACAAGATATGAATCCTTACATATCTCAGTACGGCTTGTGAAATCCTAGAAATACTTATCACATGTGTCCAGAGGGTAGGGTGTGAAATAAATCTCTTCCTGCAGGGACTGATCCGGAGACTTGACAGAATCGGCGGTGCACACTCTGAATTGAACTTTTACATTTCAATTTTAAAATTTCTACTTACTAACCCCTTTACTAAATAAAGGAGGTACTTATATAAATTTTAAATTTTGACATGTGTGTGCGTGCGTATGTGTGCGTGTGTGTGTGTGTGTGTTTTCTTTTAATCTAATGCATTCTTAATATATTGTTGTTGAATAAAAATATTAAGGCGCTTACAACAGTAAACATATTTTAAAATTATCCCATAGGAACTCTAAATTTTTCCGGAATAAATGTTATTCCAGGTTATAAAGTATCTGTGTGCCAAATTTCACTAAAATCCGTTTAGTCATTTTCGCGTGACTGAGTAACAAACATCTAAACCTCCACACACATTTATATTATTAGTAAGATATGTTTCTACATATACTACTGGATAAACAAGTTATACATTACCTACAGGTAATCGGAGTAGTTTATTGCAGTTTTTTTTCCGGTCTACCCACTACCGTTATCTTTATTGTAGTTTATTATAGAACTATCAGTATTAAAGTATTTACATTTTTTAATTTTAAGATTTTGTTTAGAAAATAAGTTATTAAGTTCTTAATGTTTTAAGTTATATAAAATAAAAATGAGAGCGTTTGTCTGCCGATAAACTGCTAAGCAGTTTGGCGGAATTTATGTTATTATATAGCAATAAGTTTTTTTCTCTATTAAAAAAATTAAAAAAAAAAAAAAAACTGGTAAGTGTTTTTTTTCAGCATTCTTTATTTACACTTTCATAGGGGACAGAAGCGACCCCCTTTATCGACAAAAAAGTTCCCTCTATCTTTATCAAAAACGTGTTTCTATTTATACCAGGATACATATTTACTACTCCTAATTTCTTAAAATTTGGTAAGTATTACTATTATTATCTCGGGGATGAAACGAAAAATGATCTCCTTCAGCACTCAGTTTTAATTATCTCTCTAGGATGTTTTGGAGATCAGAAAAGGCCCTCCTCCTGGAGTCAGTTTTGTAACAAAAAGAAAAAAAATATACATAACGTAATGTACATAATAATAGTATGAGGAAGTGGTAATAAAGGTTATGTTATTAATATTACATTAATTGTAGATTATAATAATAGAATTAAGAAAGACTTTATCTTTAAACTCCTAATAAGTAATCAGCTTTTACACGTCATAAAAAAGCGTAAGTTTCTTGGGATATTAAAAAGTATAAAATTCAGCTATCTGATCCCTTAAAATATTTTAATTTACCATATGTATGAAATGGTTTTTAATTTCGGCTTTCATTGGAGTCATTAAACGATTCGGAAAGTTATTTCTTTGTGCTCCACATTAACAAATTAAAGGGGAAATGCTCTTCAGACTCGTATCGCCTCAATATCATTAAATTTTATTATATGGATTTTTGTTCATATTTTTTATTTTATTAACTTATATTGGATATCTGAAAATTATCCAAACATCAGTAGTTATAGGAATAGTATAGTTTTTAGTTATTTAGTATTGTTTGGAATTTGCTTTCTTTTTCAAAGTTTTGAAAGAAGGAGTAGTTTCTAATGTTAACGATAAACACCTACTGCTAGCAATACTACATACTTAGAATAGTCACAATTTAAGAAGCTTACGTTGTTAAATCATTTTTATTTAATACGTTTAAAACGTTACTTTCAGCCTTAAGCATTTCTACAGTATTTACACCTGGTTTCCAGAAAAAAGACACATATAATTCGGATTTTAACAATTTCTGAAGTTGATTTTGAAATTGTCTACCTTGTTGAACAGCGATTATAATAACTCTATGTTTTATATTTTTTTGATTTGAGATCACTTGTTTCATGTTGATAACGTTTGATTAATTGTTATGTCCATTAGTTTATATATTAAATACTTGTTAATATATCTGCACTGCTTTAACAGATTCGTAGCTGTTTTACTACTTGGAGTACCTAAATATAAATCAGCGAAGTATTTCCCTTAGATCACTTGAATATTTGATATATTTATTATCGTAGAAGTCGAGTAGTGTAGCTGATTTTGGCTTTTAAAGACTTGGAAATCACTCGGGGCCCTAACGTCTGGGGGCGCCGGCGAGAGGTGCCAGAGGCTTAATGATTCCTCTGATGACCTTTTATTGTTTGGTCATCAGTATTTTCTGAAAGTGCGCAGTGAAATTCTTGGATGATTTTTTTTGGTCATCAGGATTTCCAGAAGAGGCACCATAGTTCTCCCAGGGCGTCTAGGTTAAGTCTGGCCTTGATTACTGGACTCTAAGATTTGGAAGTAAATTTACCGCCAGCAGCAGATTTCTTCTTCAAAATTTGGATTATCATCATTATTATTACACTTCCAACCTAGCTAAGTAATGATCCTCTCCTGGATATTTTTCTTCACTTTTTTTTGAACCCTTTAAAACGTCAAATTTCGTCCTAGTTCATCAATTAATGCTGATTTACTCCTGTTGTTTTTAATTTTTTAAACAATATTAAAGTTTCCAGATATTTTCTCAGTGGAAGTTTATGTATTTACATGACGATATATTCCAGTTAAGTGATAGGGGCTGTAATGTGAAAATAACAGCAGGTTTTTAAGTTTCTGAGAACTATATCTATAAGATTTTATCACTTGAAAAACAAGTTTCGTTGAGCATAAGTATGAGTGTATAAACTTCTACAAAGCTTCGGCTTTAAGCAGAAAACTTGTGTTTTTAGTGTACATTGCAACAAAGAAATTTACATACGTAATAAAGGCGTGGAATGTTAAGAAGGCTTTCAGTTCATGTGAAACTTTTTTATATATCTAATTATATATTTACTATTTACATAATTTTTATAAAACACTAAGTTATTTGTGTAATTTGTCAAAGTTGAAAATGCATCATTTGCATCAAAAAATAATAAGTCAACAAAAAAACGAAATTTTTAAGAAAATATAAAAAGATCTATGTAGGTAACATATTTGGGCAACTATTAAATATAGAGCAATTTATTCAAAGCTATACTTTTAAAAAAAAATGAGTTTTTTAGGGACAGATAAAATGAAATACTCATAATTATTTTAATTTAATAAATTAAGAAAGACTTGAGCTTGAGAGAGTTATTACAAAAGCAAACATTGATTAGTCATAGCAGTAGATTAGGTAGTCTGTGTTTAGTAACACAAAGGTGCTTCTTAAACCTACGCCTAAGTTAGCCCTTAAAGCTCAAAATACATGTTTTTATTATATTTTAATTTTTCACCGTACCTTTACATAGTATAAAATAAAGTTGCCTTCCACTGTCTGTACGCTTAGATCTTTTAAACAACGCAATGGATTTAAATGCGGTTTTTACGAATGGATGGAGTGATTCAAGAGAAAAATTTATAAGTATAATATATGCATTTATTATTTTTATATGCATTTATTATTTTTATATTCTTTTATTCTCTGTACTTTTCAACTGTTCCAATCCAATATGCCTTATAGAGCGCTTTTTCTCCTTAGGTCAATCAAAATTATCATTTGACCTTCGTTCACGATAAGAAAACCTATTGGAAACTCCTATCAGTCACACTCATTGCTACAATGAATAATTTACGTTTAAGGTTGTGGGACTATAGAATGCATTGCCACGTTACGAGTATATCAGACAGTCCCAAACTAATTATATATTGATACATCGTCTTAAGACTCATTATTTATAGCAGTAATTTATATTATTTTTATGTATTATATCTCAGTATGGTAAAATCTATGTTTATATTGAATATAAATAAAATATTAGTGTGTAATATTATGTCATAGCTTTTTGAATCTCTTTTACCTCCTGTGTCGCTCAATAGATCCCTACGGAATTGAGTGATTGCGCATCTTTATGTCATATTTTATATATTTAACTAGCTGACCCGACAGACGTTGTCCTGTCCGAAAGTCCGAATTGGCTGTCAAAACCTTACATGAGAAAAGTTAATATGGTCGTTAAGTTTTAAATTTTCTAATTTTCCGCGCAACTTTTTAAATTTTTTCTTCCATAAGAACCTTCTCCTGACAATAACAAACACAAGAAAAAAAGAATTAGCGAAATCGATCCAACCGTTCACGCGTGATGCCGTGACCAAGGGAGATAGGGATTCATTTTTATATATATAGATTTGTTTATAGCTTCTGTATTTTGTGTGGAATAAAGTATTTTCATTCATTTATTCATTCAAATTGCGTCGCTAGTAGAGGAGAATATAATGTGAAAATGTTGTGTATTACGTCTAACTTAAATTAATTTTATAAAGCTATTGTAAAACATAAACGACAGTGTCTGACATTGTTAAAGCGTGTCATGACGGTAATAGGAAACAACATAAAAACCTCCATATTTTAAATCCGAATCCCGTCAGCCGTCATGAAAGATTACCGTCAAACAAACCGCGGTTGTACAGCTTGTAGTGCACGCGATAAGTTAAAGCGTTTTTAGATAAAATAAAATAAAAATAGTACCTCAACATAATTATTATACTTTACACAAGACCATAACAGCTAGTGACGTCATTTCGTGTGAACAATCGCCTATTTGTGGCAGTAATTACAGTATATTTTCTCATTGCTCTATGATATACATGTCGATACACACGATGTGACGTCACATTATATTTTAAATCACGTGACTGAATATCTATTTTAGTCTAATTTATTTTGTCAAAATATTAATAGGTAATCTTTACATTTTGTAATAACTTGAGCTGTTTTTGACAACGAACTGTAATATGCAGTTTCGTATTTCCATAATTTTATAAGTATTCTCGTTTCTTTCAACTTCTTCTTCTCTCTTCATCCTTAAAGTCGACGACCTACAATAAAAGTAGGTAAGTAATCAGTTGTGTCTGTATTTGATTCCGAAATAAAAGGATTTCCAATGCCAATAAAACTTTAAATTATTTTTGTCTGACATTGACAAGACTTAACGGACTAAATTCCAAACCGATCTGACAGGTAAATAGATAGGTTTTTAAATTTATATAATAGTTCCAAAAAATTAAATCTTCTTTTATATAATAAAATACAATAACTATTTCGAAGGAGTAAAAAGCTTATTTTCAGCAATAGTACAAAATCCTTGAAATGGCAGGTCAGTCAATGTTACTTAGTTCACGTAGAAGAAGTAGAAAGTATTCCGACATTTGGATAGCTAATTTTACTCCTCTGATTAGCACAGTAGACAGCTTGAAAGATCAAAAGTCCTCATAAAAAACCACCATAAACCCCAAGATCTATGTTTAGATAACTACATTTCTTTAAGTATACCCACGCTTACAACTATATTCTCGATTCCGATAGATGTAAGCGAGTTGTCAAAATGATTTCGCCCGGCAACCTTTGAATTTGTGCCTCTATTATAGATAGATAGCTCCCGTATAGATAATAAATACAGCCTTAAAATCTTTTTAAACACTCCACTGAAGCACTCAAGCAACGCGTTGAAGAGAAACTGTTCAATTCGCGGAACACATGTGCGTGTCAAACTGAATATGATAGATGAACCCCTTCCCCATACACCCCATCCCCCATTCACCTGCTCGCGAATTGACTACGCTTGAAAGATACGTCTTAACCTTGAATTCCTTGAAATATTGCTATATTATACACTTGCTATTGATTAATCGTAAATGGTGGATTACTTTATGGATATAAGGCAAATATTTGAATTATTTTCAAGGATTTAAAAGGTTAATTTTGTGAGACCGAGTAGTTAAGAGTTCTTTTCTCTACTCCCCCTCCCCACTCTATCTTCGCGGATGCAATGCAAGAGATACTCTCTTGTTTTGCCGATATCCATGGGCGTTGGTAGCCACTTACCATCAGGTGGACCATCTGCTCGTTTGCAAGTTATCTACTATAGGGGCCCGTCCCGGCTTCGCGCGGGTGGAATATTATTTTTAAAAATATATTGGCCCTCCCGTATTTCGGTGCCCACTCTCTTGCCGCTTTACTCGCTGCGCTGCGTCGCTATACTGGCCCGTCGCGTCGTCGTGTATTTTTTGTTTATATTGATATTTTTAATTTCGTAATATCTTTTGAATGGAAAGTCCGATTTTAATAATTCAAAAAGTAATTTACAGGTATTGAAATAGTCTTGAATACGAAATAATTTATTTGGATAAGGATTAATACAAAGTTATAGAAAACATGGTCTGATTTTGATAGGCATTTTTATCAACTTTTAAAATGTAAAAAAGTAGTTATAGTGACGTAACTATAATAGTTGGACATATGGTCTCGCGGACTTTTTTGTAGATATTGATACGTTATATAATATTGTAGAACATTTTTTTGTTCTATCATCAATACTTTTTGCAGCGCATGCGATGAAAGATATTTTATGGCAAATTTTTTGGCACCTTGGGTTTGTTTTCGTGAGATTTCCTAAGGATCTCTAATTTTTTCTTGTAATAAATATAGCCTATGTTACTCAGGGATAATGTAGCTTCCTAATGGTGAAAGAATTTTTGAAATCGGTCCAGTAGTTTTTATGTTTATTCGTTACATACAAAAATACAAAAATACAAAAATACAAAAATACAAATCTTACTTCTTTATAATATTAGTATAGATAAATGAATCGTCGTATATTCCTTGTTTAGGTTAAAATTTTTAGAAATACTTTTTATCTTTTGATTGTTGGTATAGCTACACGCAGACTATATGCGAGACAGCTAAAATCTTCACCAAAACACCCACTTCAGAATTTGCCAAATTTCCTCTCTTAAAATTATATTTACATTTGGGAAGCGAGTAATAGGTAATAAACGAAAAGTGCTGATTTTGCATTATACATTGTGCTTTTTAATTGATAAAAATTATGAAAAGCCTTTCATTAGTATAATAACTTTATACTAGATTTTTGTTATATTTGTATAAGAAATTATGTGAGTTAATTGTAGCTAATTGTGACTAACTTTACTCAGTAATTATCTGAATTACTCGTAATTTGAAAAAGTCGTTTTGAATCTTCGCTGTAAGACGCAAGTCAAATGTCTAGAGTCCTAAGAACATGAAAAAACTAAAACAATTTAATAGATATTAATAATCTAAAAAATTGCTTTGTAGATAAACTGTTTCTTATCCTAATATTTCCAGTGCTAATTATGATGTTGGCAACACTAATATGAGGAGCATTTGATTTTAGAAGTTGGCACAAACTGAATATAATTTGGTCGTGCCAACGTAAAAATAAAAGCAAACCAAAGCATCGCGAGCAATCTTGGAGTAAACGCTGAAGGACCAACATGTATGCGGCTTGACTAGTTATACTCTAGACTTAGAGATCTAGTATAACTCCTTGATTACTCGCGATGTGATAATAAAGATTTCTGTTATGGAGGTGTATTTATTTTTTACCTTTCTTATTGTTGGTAGAACTGATTGATTCAGTTTTTGTACCAAATTGAATGTCAAATTAATGTTGCCAATATCATAAAAGATTTTATCAGTTGTGTCATTTTCTGGTGCAAAATACTAATCAGATTAATGTTACCAAAATCAAATTAATTCTTTAAAAACGAGCAGATTAATTTCTGTGTTGTATAAAATCTTTCATGGCGAGAGAATCGTGGTCTTTTTAAGAAATAATTATAATATTATATGAAAGTTAAATTACTGAACTTTTTATAGGAATTTAGCAAGATCTAGGTTTAAGTAACTTCTATTTTTCTTAATCTATGGTATCAGACTTGATTATGTTATGCTAAATTTAATGCCAACTGCTGACTAGGTTAAATGTTAATACTATTCTGGAGCTTCTTAATGTTTTTTATAAAATAACACTATTTCTGTTATGTATATGAGAGTTATACCTCACAGTAACACGTAAAAAACAATTATAATATACACTTTAGACGGAAATCAAGCAATCAACTACAATAGATAATAAAGTAAACTTACGTGGACCTCAAGAGGGGTGACCTTAACCACGACGCTATAAAACTTCCATGTAGACTCCGCGGAAACTCCAGTGAGACTGACATTAATCTATTGCATTACAGGTCATTCAACACGTGGGTATACTTTAAATAATATGAAAGGAACTACCAGCTAATACTAATTTATAAAAGGTGTTACTATCATTATTAAATCGTTTTTCTTCTAGATCCTCCTAGATAAGATTTTATAATTAAAAAAGAATATTTATACTATTCGACAAATTGCAAAGTATCTGTAGTCGAAATAACACATCCGTTTCCGCATAATGGCACAAGGGTTCAATACGGCTTCAATTCTAAGCACGACTGGCTATTACTGGGGAATTTAGGTTTGAAAGCGAGAGTAAAATTTTGGGTCGATTTTATTATAAAGAGGTCCAACTGTTAGCGTTTTGAGATATCTATTATCAAATTTGTACAAATAACGAAGGGGTTTAGGGAAATGGATGTTCAGCTATGAAATAATATATATTTTCGTGTCTATAATAAAATAAATAAAAATTATAAATAGACTTATCTATTAACTAAGGTTTTATGTTCATGTCGAGTGGTAGTGGTTAATAAATTGGTGACTCGGAATTTCCCAGCCAATTTTGGCTTATACCTATTTGTCTTCTTTGGAGTTACGTGTGTTCGTGAATTTGTTTTAACCGTGAAGGAAATATTGTTTGGACATCAGAGACTTCTTCAAAATGTCCGCAAAGTTGTGTAAAGCCTACCAACCCACATTTGACAACGTGCTGGACTACTTCCTCAACTTGAGATGGAGAAAGAAACAGAGAATAATGAGTTAAAATGATGATGATTGTAGTACCTAGAAGTAGTTTGGTGAACTGTAACAGTTTTCTGGTTGTATAAATAATAGTCCAGATGAAAGACGATAATTTTATTTAGCGGAGACGACAGAGAAGTGAAGCGACAAGAAATTATGGAAAATGGAAGCGAGTATTGATAACTTTGCAGGCAGTGATGGCCTAGTGGTTAAGACTTCAAGTCTTACTCGGAAGGTCCAAGTTCGATTCTGGGCACACACCTCTTGACTCTGAGTTAAGCGATTAAATATCAATTGCTTTAACGGTGAAAACATCGTGAGGAAACCTGCACTCTTGGGAGTTCCCTAAAAGTTTTTAAAAGATGTGTGAAGTCTGCCAACCCGCACTGGGCCAGCGTGGTGGACTATGGCCTAATACCCTCATTATGAGGAGGAGACCCGGCTGAGCAGTGGGCCATTGACGGGTCGTGATGAAGATGATTGATAACTTATTATAAGCGTCATTATATTACGTTCGTATATTACGTAACAATGTAATAACTATTTTTATTTATGTAGACAGCGGACAGCAAAACAATTAATTAAAATCGCTAGAACTTGCGCGTACCTCAAAAGTTGTCGCAAATTGTAATTTGACTAATGTATGAAACGTGGCATAAGGTGTTGTTACTTACAGTGAAAATGCATTAATTTGAGAGAAAGGCGGCTATAAAGGCGGTGAAATTAGGCGGCAAAGCCTTTGAACTTAATGAGCAACAGATGTTAATTGGAAAATTTTCATAACACATACGAGCTTACCTTATAGCGAAATTTAATTATTTTACCTCCATTTTAGACGTTGGTAAAAATAGATATTCATTTTCGTTCGGAAGTTAATATTCATTTTCGTAATGAGATTTTGATTGAAATTATATAAAATTGTTTATGATAAACAGGATAAAATGAGGAAGGTGATAAATGCTTGTAAACATTACTGGTTAGCAATGGTGACTATTAAAATGCATTGCTCCATCCTTTAGGACAGAATGTTGCTATAAGCGTATATCACGGAGAGATAGTATCAGGTTGTCCCTGAAAATCTTTCAATAGTAGCTAAAGAGCCACAATTAAAACTTTACCATTTGTAAGTTATTAATTTTTTAAAGGGAGATATTGAATAATACTTAGAAACACTGGCGTTAATAGTAGGATTGTTACTGGGGAGGTGAGTGGACATTCTTATATTATATTTTTAAGCAAGAAAGATTACTTATTTTCAGGATTCGTGTGACTTCGCAACGAAATTTTGTCATTATTCAGTGAAAAAAAAAATTGGCCAAGTGTGAGTCAGGCTCTTGCAGCGAACAAATTAATACCTAAAATGGAAACAAAGTTTAATTTCTTTTTTTCTTTCAGAATATTGTATTCATTAAACGTTACAATTGAAGTGCGCTACAATTGCTTTTCTCAACAGAAAATTATGATTAAGAAAACAAGTTCGCCTAATTGTGAAATTTGTGATGTGACAGAAGATGTGCAATATTTTTTAGTGGTGGGTGCTCGTAACGCAGGGAGGAGAAGTGAGCTAATTAAAATATTTAATATTAATTTATTAGACATTATAATCTTCCAAAGCATTCTGGCTTTTCCTTCTTCGGAGATAGCCAGAATGCTTTATAGTTATAAATTTAAATAGTACCTATAAGTATGTTATATTGACTATTCACACTTTGTGTAAAAGTCCCAAAATAAATAAAGAAATAAAAAAAAAATAATAAAAAAAAACAGAAAATTGCTTTCCAAGATTGGTAGCTTCAGACAAACTGACTGACCGACAATTTTGGACGTTTCAAAAGTACTTTTAAAAAAAGGTCTAATTGAAATAAATGATTTTGAGTTTGATATACCTATTCTGACTATATTTTTAATATATTTTTGCTTAATTATTAAAGTAATGCTACTATCAATTTTTTAAATTAACATTCTACATGAAATTAGAAAATACCAATAAAGGGTTTTTATATCTATTGGATTATAATATTTGATTAAATATATATTGGAAATAATATACCTAGATCCTTTATATAAAGCGTGGTTGGTATAGAATAATATAGTCAGCCATATTTTATTTTCCGAGCAAAAATAAGCGCACACAAGCGCCCTTCATCAATAGTCATCAAAATTCAGGTAGGCATTCGGGTCAGACAGCGAAAATTTTCGGTGTTTTTTCGAACAAGCATTCCATCATATATTCGGCGCACGTTGTACCGATTTTCCAGTTTTCGCGACGCTCGAATTCTTAACCCCCACCCCTTACGTATGCTTTTTGCAATCAGAAGAATCCCTTACTGTTCCTGAAATTATTTACTTAGCAGAGAACAGTGTTCTATGTAATATTCTGGGCACGTAAAGGAAAGATCAGCCCTAAAACACTTCGCTTTAACAAAATTACATTGGGATAAAGGTCATCTATAATATTTATCATGCAAACGAGAGTCTAACTTTGTTTAGAGTTATTGAGACTTTGAGATTTACATTATTAAATTTTGCCTAATTTATTTTGATTATTTTGATTAGTAATAGGTGGTAAGAATAATAAACGGCATAATTAGGTAGGTAAGTCGAGTATGGTTAAGTTAAAAATACTTTATAGATTTAAAAAGATCTCATAAATATACATCTTGATCAGAAGGATTTTTCCCTGCAATGCCATTCTCTGGACTGACAGGTAATCACACAACCACAACAAAAAAACAATACAATCAAATGAAAGTTATTAACAAATTCCAGAAATTGGCAAAAAAGTAGTAAAAATATATGTAGATTTTGACGACTCAGGACAATTGATATCCTTCGGTTTCACTGATGCATTCGTATAGTATCTAGATGATTATAAAATATGTTAGCTATTTAACATTCCGTAATAATACTGTGATATTCCTTACATAAACAAACTCTATACCAGATATTAAAAGTTTGGTTATTAATTCCGAAATATGAAAGTGTAGCCACTCCATTAATATTTCACTAAAAACAAATTTGATATTTATTTAACCACTAAATCTACATATCGATGTAATGGATAGCTTTTCAGATATTAATAGCTTGCTGATAAAATAGTACTTTTAGTGTGAACTATAACTGCGTGAAACTTTTCAATTACACTTTAGCAAAATGAGTATTCTGTATAGTATGCAAAAGCATATTGATTGTATCTGATCAACTAGCATTCACAGCTTGATTAGAATATAACTCCCCAGCGGTTATACTTTAGACAATGTTGTCAACATAATATGCTTTTTTTTGGCAAAATTTGTGGGTACCAAAAAGGGTACATAATTCGTGATCATTTGCATCATCAACAACGACAAAGTCTTAGACGACATCATGACCTTTAATATCAATTTTCAAAAGAAGTGATACAACTAACTACTTCTTGATTTATCGACTAGACTAGTAGAGATAAATTTAGGTGAAAACTCAACTTTATTGGTAAAGTCCTTTTCCCTTATTATATATGTCTAGCCAATACCTTATTTGCACAATATAGATACTATTAAAATGCAAATAAAAAAGCAACCTCCTCCCCAACATAAAGCCTTCCCACTGGTCTCATAACTAGCTTATTCACCCCAATTTATTTACTTACCTTTGTTACAAGGAAATATAAAGTAAATAACCGAAACATTATGCCGACGCTCATTAGTGGTCCGCCGTAAAAAATAATAACCGGCCATTATACCGCCGAACATAATTAGAAGCAACTTGTGATACTTGTTTCTTATCTTATAATAGAAAATCAGTTGATTTTGTTACAATGTATATTTTTTTCATAAAAATTTAGGAAATTCTGATACAAACTCATAAGAAATCACCTAGGCCTTTTTACAATTCTAATTTAAAACCAAACTCTTGAATTTATTACGAGTTTTCTTAACAAAATATTCACAATATTTACTTTTACAAGAGTCGAAGGTTTACTGTAAAATGAAACTTTTGAATTCATTAGGAGTTTTTCTTTTCAAAATATTGACAGTGTTTGCTTCCATAAGAGTCGAACTTTTAATGTAAAACCATCCCCTTGAATTCATTAGAAGTATTCCTTCAAAAATATTAACAATATTTGCTTTTATAAGATTCTAAATTTTAATTTAACCTAAACCTCTGAATTGAGTGGGACTTTTTTTTTTCAAAATGTTGACAAAATTATAGTGACAGATTTTTTCATAGGATTTAAAACGACATTTAAACCTTTGATTAGTATTGACTTTTATGTAGTAGTACGTTTTTATGTCTAACATCAGAAGTGGGATAATTAAGTTCTGTATTGCTTGTTGTAAGAAAGGTATTTTTTTGTTCGTCATGTTTTGTCCAAATTACCGGTAAACCAAAAACGAAGTCAAGTGCCAATTACTAGTATGAAACAGACATGTTCAAGACAGCGGGATGATTTATTAAGCGGCGCGTGTTCCTAAGATGCCGGTGATCGTTATAACAACGCTGCCAACTTAGGAAATTAGAACTTGTTCTTACGTAGATTTCGAACCTTGATTTGTCTAAACAAAGTAGCTTTGAGATTAAATATATACCTAACTTTGCTAATTTAACAAATATGTACGAGTATGTTGCTATGCTGTAAGTAGCTGAACTAATCTTGAATTAAATTCTTAAATAGATATTTTCTGTCCGATGATGGATCATATCTAGGACCACACAACTCAAAGAAAAAAGAAATAGCGGGATAATGTGTATTAAATTTTTTAAATTTAGATTACGTTAGTGAAGGAGATTCTGATGCATTTGGACATTTGGCTTGTAACGAGCCACAGAGGAATAAGACACATGGATTATGGAAAAATATTCTGGATTAGACTTTTATTCATCTATTTCAGGTAACAGACTCCTGCGATTAGGTCACTCTTGTTACGAATACTTTTCTGAGTAGCATGGTGAACTGTTGAGACTAACTTAATGTTGAAGGGTAGGTTTGCCATCGTTGTGGACGAAAGTTTTCATTTTAATTTGGTCTAGTCATATAGTTAAAATCAAAATAATTTATAAATAATGTAAATGTAACTAATGTTTTTGCTTAAATAAAATTCAGTACATGCGGTCTCGCCAGATTCGCCCCACCACAAGGTGAGCACGAGATAATGTACCTACTATTCTAGATTCAATAAGTGTTTATTATAAAAAATATTAAAATATGTGTCGGAGTTAGAGGAGTCACAAATCCAAGGCACTGCTTAGGTTTCTCTCGTAATTGTTAGAGATCATATTTGATTATTTATCGGTTCAGTAGCAGTATCTACGTTGCGTTTACCCAATAGTCCATTCAATATCATCACCCCTTAAGGTGTTTTCAATATACCCCCTCTTTCTCCTCCTTTTCATCATAAAATCTCCGAGATATAGTAATAATATTGCATAGATAGCGTCTATTTGTGAACGAAGTGTAACGGTTATATATTTACCTGCCAAGACGGAATTCATTAATGAAGAAAACTTTACTTATAATATTTACCTATTTTAAGACACAAGATGCGTCAAATTGAAAATAATAAACCTACTGCTAAAAAAGAGGTTTTTGAATTAAAAAAAATCACTTAAAAGCCTTAAAAAATATGTTTTTGATCAGTCTCGACGAAATTGAATATTTCATTTACCAATTAAGATAAATGCAATCTCTGTTGATAGGTTAAGTGTATGAGCGAGCTTATAAGTACAAGTTACTTATACATCTGCATATTGTGTGTTATCAAATCAGTGATAAGTGTGTCTACGAGTTACACGAAATTATTGATGATTTCTTAAGGGGACTTGTTTGCTATCTCAATAAAAGCTAGACAATAATATTATTTGCTGTATGTCTCATATTTCATAAGTATATAAAGAATTACAGGAGAAAAATCTATAAAACTTCGGCCCCTAATGAAAATCAGTGATATCATATTCTTATTATTCTATATTCTTGTAAATAATAAATATAACATATTCCACTCATAAAAATATCATGTTAGAAAAACTTATCCAATCTTCTGTCTGGGAAATTATTCCATATACTTATTTAATAGTACTAGGCTTAGTTCATTTATACAGCGATTTTACATGTTTAAGAGTTAAAACAAAAAATACGTATAGCTTATTGTTAATTAAAAGCAGTTATAGTCAATACGCAGACCGATAGTATGACTGCTTGACTAGAATATCCTTCTGGGGGTTATACTTTAGACTCAGTTCTTGACCATCACTTCTAGAATACTCCCGATGATAATAACGTGACGGCGTATTTATTTTGCAGCCTTCTGCTTCGATTGATGTTTACCAGTTGTCTAAGGCTCCTGGTACATGCTAATTACTAGCACGAAAGCATGCTATTATTGAGCAAATGCTAACTACTAGCGTGTGTATACAGGACATGCTATTATTAAGCATGCTTTTTAGTGGCATGCTGGATAATAGCACGCCGTGCTATCTTTAAACATGATAGTTGATGCGAGATTGGAAGGGGGAAAGGTAGTAAGTATAACTTTATTAAAATCCATGCGGCTGTTTGATTTTCCACAGTTTTGTTTGTATTGGCAGAGAGCATGCTAACATGATTTTAAGATGAGCATATGTAACAGTAGCCTAATATTCAATGCTATAATTAACAGGATGCTACTCAAATTAATGTTGCCAACACCATAACTAACAGTATATAACATGTTAAAATGTGAAACTAAAAATTTCTTCCATACGTGCGTGCTTGTTAAGAATTATTCAAAGTTTTTGAATAGTAGTAGTAGTTTTTGAACTAAAGAATATGTAGACATAGACTAATTTCCATGTACTCATTGAGATTAGATCTCCTGTTTTCTCATTCCTACCTGGAGACTATATCGTTATAGAGCACTTGAAGTAACCTTTATGGGATCAGGATAACAAAAGAGAAATACTTTATTGTGAACCCTTAGAACCCTCAGACAATAGACACCTATTAGGTACTATTGTTCACCCACTCGGATTCTAACTCCTGCGAATCAAATTACCCCACTCAGAAAATTACTGATCTATGATTAGATCGGTTACAAAAAAGTAGGCAAAACCATAAAACTCACAACTAGTAAATATTATTAGGAATAAGTAAGTATAAGCTGAAAGTAACAGAAACGCTCATTTATTAATCTTCCGGATTACTTAGAGATTGCCGAAAGTTATTAGATGTGGAAGTTGAAAAGGTTTTAATACAAGTTTTGAGAGAGTATAAGCTAGTGGATAAGAACTCTCGTTTTCGACTCAACTTAACAACTTTCTTAATATAAAAATAATGAATGTTCGGTTTGTATATTATATTACTAGCTGACTTCCCTCACTTTGTGGAGGTTTGTTAACAAAAACTTACACTGTAAATATACACCAGCGTTTTTGACCCATCTTTACAATAAGTAGCTTTAAGCTTTAGTAATTTAACGCCTAGCGCGCCCAATCATCGGAGCTGTCGATCCTGTATTAATCAAACCCGCTTCTTAACTCTATCATGCTTTATTTGTCTCTGAGTTAAGTGTTGCCAAAGTCTATGTACTTCGCTAATTAGCTCGATAATGCACCACAGACCACGTCCGCTCGGGTCTACGACTCGTGCACAAATGCCGAACGTACTACCCTCATAGTTTATTTATAGTACCCGCGTGGTGTAAAAATCATGTAATACGTTAATTTTATTACGTAGTTTAGTAAGGTGTAAGGTAGCGTTGCAAATTGTAAATCAGTTCCTGATTCACATGCCCTAGGCACTACTCAGCTTTCTGTCTAAAGATAAATATAGATAGATAGAACATAGAACTTCTCTTCTCTTGTGTAGTTGTCGATTTCGTGAGGGTATTTTTAAGAAAATCAATAGAAACAACTAGCCGAACGTTACCAATAGTGTTGCAAGCAATATAAGTAAAGATAAATAATTTAAGAAATTCCTTCTACAGACATGTAATAAAAACTTTTCCTATATTACATAACTTTGAAAACTGTTATATGTAAACTTAAAATTGTTTCCAAATGAGGCTTCTTTCATAAATCAATCAACCCCTCGTATCTGGCTTCGTCTGGGGGAGTTGCTAATAATTTTAAACACGGTAACAAAGATCGATTGTTTACAACTTGTAAACTTCCAATTTAATTTAGGAGTTTATAATTTTGTGTTTAAGAGATAACTAAGTTTGGAAAAATATAGTTATCTTGGGTAACTTAGAAACCTTTTATTTGTGTTAAAATATTTTTTCGATTAATAGTCGTGATGACGATTTAAAAAAACTTCCATGATTTTGAACCTACAAGCACTTCTAACACAAGCATTTTAGCTTAGTTGGAGGGGTTAAGAATACTATTAGTTCGCAAGTTTGTAACGCAAACTGCTAGTAATCTTTAAAAAAAATAGTTGACTTTAAAAAATTGCTATTTAATTTTGTATTTAAAATTCTCGGCCATAAAAATAAACTTATACGTGAATAAAAGCTTTTAATTAGATATCATTTAATATAAATAAATTAGAGATTATGTTGATCATAAGTATTTAATGACAGATTTTACTTTTATCGTCCTTAAAAAGAATCTAAGTAACTTCTAAAGTTTCTGAAAGAATTATGGCAAGTTTCATACATTGATTTGTACGGAAAATTTTGAGAGCGATTAATTATTTCCATTGCTTAGATTATACTTTAGGGATCCTGGTAATATGAATAATATATTTTTATCAGATGGCAAACATAAAATATTCTAAGGTAAAAATAATGGACTTCTGACATTTTCTCTTGCCATATTTAGTATTTAAAAAAATAAAAACGTCAACTGCCGAAGTGACACTTGCATCTGTCAATAAGTCAATACTCAAATTTTTTATTGACAAGTTTTATTTATCATCTTTGAGTTTTATATCTTTGATTTTGTAAAAAATAAATAATAAGAAAATAAAAGCTATACGAAATATAGGCAAATGTAAGTCAAATATTAATAATAAAATAAAATTATCGTACAGCAATATAAATTATCGTATTAATCCATTTATTATCGTAAAATTAAGCTCTGACAGTTTAGTGAAACACATATAATGACAAATGACATTTATAGCAATCTGTTTTGTTCAGAAATAGTCAATAGTTTTAAAATTTTCACTTTTATTGATTCCCATGTCCTAAAAACATTCTGAGTGTTAGAACCTATTATTTAGGCCTGAAAAAGCAGTTCTAAAGTTATTTCAATTTCTCATATTTTTTAGTACAAATTCTGCCATGATTCTTTAGGAAATATGCAGTAAGTTGTATATGAGCTATACTGCCCAGTAACATATTAAGAATAATTATTAACATTTACTTTAGAGAGAAGCTCTTTCGCCTGAGACTCACGAGCAAGC
Organism: Limenitis camilla; assembly: GCA_905147385.1. Taxonomy (NCBI): domain Eukaryota; kingdom Metazoa; phylum Arthropoda; class Insecta; order Lepidoptera; family Nymphalidae; genus Limenitis; species Limenitis camilla. The sequence continues at coordinate 10,725,574 of LR990240.1, forward strand.
AGAGCTTTTTAACTTACTAATATTATAATGTAAAAAATTGTATCTTTAGATTTTTGTTTATCATTCACACAACGGCTGAACGGATTTCAATATAATTTGGCACACAGATACTTTATAACCTGGATTAACATATTGGCTACTTTTAATCTAGAAAAATGAAGAATTAAGTTAATAATATCTATTAATATCTCTTATTCCATATATTGCCATAAAGGGGCGCTTTCCCATGCACATGAACACTCACCTTCTCTACTCGTGTTATTTTCCCTTCCCAAAAAAAGGTATGACAATGATAATAGAATTTACTCTAGACAGGGCTAGGTCTTTCTGCAAGTTATATAGAGATTGGTGGTATACCTCTTTCTCCTTCTTCTACAGCATACAGATTTACTATATAACTATTTCTCATCAATAACATAAATTATTTCACGTAGAAAGTGAAATATTTCCGTCTCTCTCTCTCTCTCTCCTTTCCTCTCTTTAATTTTTAAATTCATTCCTTCTTTTTACACTCTTTATTTATCTAGATCTCGTCTCTCTCTCTCTTTCATTAATTGTCGTTAATCTTTTTTACTCTCATTATCAATCTTATTTTTCTCTTTCTTCCTCTTCTTTTTTTCTCTTTTCAATTCATTTATTAGTAAATTCTATTACGTTTACGTCAAAGATTAAAGAAAAGCTACACCGTTACCGAGTGACCATTTAAAGATATATATTACAATTTTGATTAATAACCGAAGCGAAGAGAGGGCAGGCCGCTCGTAGTTAATATAACCTTAGACTTTTTACTCTAGCTAAATTGTTTAGTAACATTACATGGCATGGCGCACAAGTACGAGTACAAGTGCGTAATTCGACTGATTAATGTATCGTACATAAGGCGTCAATTTATTGCGATTTTCATCAATATACGATGTCGACGTCGGGGAATGATTTATTTATGAGAATTATTGCGATCGTGTCGACGTGTCAGTTAATCTTCGTACAACAGTTCGCTTAAAATAGATGGCTCTTGATGTGTTTCATTGAAAACCTTTTTTTGGAACATTTAATTTATTTTTAAAGTAATTAAAATTTGGTACAAGATATATAAATCTTAATAGTATAGGAGAATTTGAAAATTAATAGATCAGAGGCATTTTGACGAGTAATTTCACCGAGTGAATATTATCTTATTTGTTATGGGAGGTAATGGATGGTGCTAACTCCATCAAAAATTATAAAAATAATAAACCTCTGTTCCAATAGATTTGTAGTTACACCTTTTTTTAATAAAACTGTCCATTACAAACAAACAAAAAGTATTTTAATCGTCCGAGATCAATCTCTCACATAAAAATTCCTCATAACCGCTATAAATGTACCAAAACAATAGGGGTTTCATTGTTTTTGATTGCGGCAATATTAAAGCCAGCCGTATGAAATATCTGACTGGCTTCCTCTTCCGGTATGGAATTATCACCGAAATTACAATCAACCCACCTTTGTTCAATTTTGGTATTTGTATTATATTAAACGTTGCTTTTCTAATATCTACACATGGACGATGGGGCCATTCAAGTATTATGTAAGCAGATTTATTGCAATTATCTACGTCGTCGTCCCATGTCAGCAAAAGTAAGCAAAGCCCTAATTCCTCCCCAATGCTTACGTAAATATTGATGAATTCATATTCACGTTTCGATGTGATTACTTTTTTATTGCTGACGTAATCACCATGCAGACCTCCCCTTCCTCCATGTCATCAAAAATAAGCAAATCAGGGACATCCCTACCCCCACCCCCCCTCAAATACTTCCGTAATACTTGAAAGAAAAAAGAAATACTTGAAAATTGTTGGTAACTTTTTACTGGCGAGTAGTAATCTCAAAAAATATATAATAACTTTCCTGATAAATCTGAAGGTGTCGGTTGATTTCATATAGTAAACACTGTCTAAAGTAGTGACGAAACGAGTCTAATCGTGTCAAGGCTGCTTGGCTTCCAAAAGATTATTCGAATTGTCATATAACTTTCTACTTCCGAGAAATAATTAATTGAATTATGAATCAAAAACTCTCCGTAACGCAATTTGTGATCTAACGCCTAAGTTAATGTTAAATTGTGTCTACGCTTAATGTCTTTCAAAGGCAAACAATCTACTAAGGTGTGACGTCATGCGCTCTGGTAGAGATTTTAATTAACATTACCGATTCTTTTATAATATTATACATTTTTTAGAATTCTTTATTTCAAAAATACCTCTTCTGGTTCGACCACTTATAACCTGAAGCCCGAAAGTTCAGAGGCAATACAACAAGAAAGTTTCTGAAAATAAACCTTCCTGAAACACTTGTCTGGTGTAAGCTTTTTAAAAGTCTAAAAGAAATTCTTTAAGCTTTGCAAAGGCAAAGGCTAAATTATTCAAAGAAAGTTCAAAAATAAGACACTATAGTCATAAGTTCCGGGATCATTAAAAATTGAATGCTTCCTAAGGTAAGGAGGATCTTAGACGCTTTACTGTAATGAATACCAACGTTAATTTGCGACATTTTTAACAAGTCTGTTCTTGAAATTTCAAAATTTCAAACCATGTTGTTCTTCGAAAACATTTTGGGTAGATCCACTTTCTAGCTGTTGATATTTTTTACGACAGATAAGGGACAAGTCCACCTGATGGAAATTTGAAAAAAAAAATATGTACACCGTCACCCATGGACATCGTGAAAACTAGAGAATATTTTGTTTTGCCGATGCGTTGCCGCCTCGAAATTTGAGTTAGGAGGGGGAGCGAAGAGAAAAATGCTGCTTTCAGTGGACCCGAGAACCCAGAGTTTACTGGAACCGCATCAGTAAAGGGAAGGGAACGTAAAGACACTTGGCGGTCGGATTCACATGCTGAGCAAGCAAGCCAGTCGGGGAACAGATCCCCCTATCCCAGCGGAAGACGGGAATTGTATACCCGTCTCCGTACCCCCTCCTCTCCTCACGGGTAATAATTTTTTAAAGTCCTAAAAATGTAATTTTAATATATAAAACTATATGTTAAAGATTTAGTAATAAGGCTCTTCTAAAAGATAAGGAAAGAAAAGTCTGCTCCACAATTATCCTGGATTTCATCTTTATCGAAAATAATCATCACATCTCTTTTTTTTCTGCTTTTTCGTCTTCTCGCCTGTCTATGACACATGTAGCGCTCGTGTAGCGCTCTTGGTAACGAAAAAAAGTTCTTAACCGCGGGGGTAAAAATGTCGGTTTAAGGCTTTATTGACGACGATTTTTTTGCTCTTCATTTAGTTAAGAAACTGTTCTTATCCGCAAAGAATAGTCATTCTTTTTCGGCGCCCGTGTGTACTGCACACTATCCATAGGTTCTGCTAATATCATCACTAAATTACACGAAAGCATTAGGTTGCCATTTTAATTCGCAGGAAACAAACACATCTGTACTTTTGCAAACATCCTACATAGGTCATTTATTCAATATTTTGCTTTATCAAACTTAAACACATAGTCGACTTTGTTATGAATTGTGATTGGTTTTATATAGCTTTGAATAAATAAATACTCAATAATCGACATTTAACCGCCATCGTAAGATATTGTGATAATTTCTTAATTCAATTATCTAATAAATCAATCAGCCCTTCGTCACGCCACCAAATGTAGCAAATAATTTAAACATAAAGTTAACAAAGATTGATCGTTGGTTACTTGAAAACTGTCCCGCTGAACTTGGCTTAAACAACACAGATAATCCTAAAATCGATGTAAATATTGAAATTATATCGATATAGATCTTTCAAAAGGAGACTTTTTTGGTGATTTATTCTTCCAGTCATTAACTAGCCCACTCACACACTAACTCAATTAGTCAACCAATCATTCTGACTAAATTATTCAATGTAATGTATAGAACAGAATTTTTTACTAGATAAAAATCTATCTGTTGTTCAAATTTCATACAAATCTGTTGGGCCATTTTAGTGTGATTGAGCAACAAACGAAAAACATACAACGTTTCATATTTATAATATTAGTAGGAGATGATTTGATTTTAAGGTCCATATATCTTCGAAGTCCGAGGTCTGTTATTATATTAAGCCTAAAATCGGCATAGTTATGAAAATACACTGTGAATGCAATATTATGATACCAGCAAGCTGTGATAGTCTAGTGGTTAAGACGTTGATATCTTACAGGGGAAGTCCGAGTTCGATTCTTTGCACACACCTCTGACTTTTCTGAGTTATGTGTGTTTTAAGCAATTACATATCACTTGCTTTAACGGTGAAGGAAAACATCGTGAGGATGCACTCCTGAGATTTTCCTACAACTACTCATAGGTGTGTAAAGCCTGCCAACTCTAGCACTATGGCTTAAACACCCTCCTCATTCTGAGGACGAGACCCGGATCAGCAATGGGCCATTAACAGGTTATGATGAAGCCGTTCTAATGATGGAGCCCAGATATAGTGTTCTGACCATTCCTTGAAGACAAAAAGTAAAAAATCGAATTTGGCCTTATATGTTCTGTTATCATGAGTTCTAAAAGCTTAAATTTGTTTTTTAGTTTCTGAATTCTTCCACAAAAGAGGATAATTTAAGAAATTCATTTCGGTATAGACTGTGCGTGTTTTCCGTCAACAAATTTTAGTGTATTATAAAAATTAATTTAGAAATTATATTACTTTGATCTAATAATTTACAGTAAAATATTTTCCTATAATTACTAAACATCAAACCGACTAATTACGCTTTGATGAAATATATCTAACAATTATAAGAAAATTATTACGAGTGTTAAAAAAGTTGCGTTTTTACGACTAAAGACTCGTTGAATATTGATTACCTGTGTGTAGTCAAGAAGTTATATTTTACATAAATTTTAGTTTTTACTTAATTTAGATTAACTCTTAACAGTGAACCTGAACTATGGCACTGTAAACCTGCATGTGAGTCGTAATCATCAGGGACTACTTGAGTTCTCGTCGTAAAATTTAAGTAGTGCAATTTGAAACGCATCTGTCTACTAGTAGTTTAGGAGTATTTTTCTGATGTAAGTATCAAAAGTCGAATTGAAATAAAATATTTTGACTAACTTGACTAACTTGAAATTTAACTTAAATATTTTTATTGAACTTAAAAGTTCAAGTCGCATTTTATAATTCTCTTTCACTTCTAAACAAACCGGTTTTTTTTACTCTACGTTTTTGAAGCGCTTGTGCGAATATCGTAATTATTTCCAATTTATACATACTAGAGAGAATCTTAAATTAAGGAATAAATATTTGATATGATCGATTGAGGAATAAATAAGAAATATTAGTTGAAGGCTAATAAACGGTTTATCTCGATTTCCAGCAAAACGACAAGTCCTATGGAAAAAAGTTTTGTGGCAAAGTTGTAGGTAATAATAAGATATACAACTTTTGTATTTACACTTTTTCACATAATCTTAAAATTTATGTGAAAAATTCAAATAAATAAATTTTTGATTTCTTATTTTTATGTTCTACAAAAACAATCATTTTTTTACGAAATTTAGTGAAAACTTATCTTTTTATGTCCCAAACACACTTTTTTTTTAATTTAAAATATTAGTTTTTTTAACGTTATTTTGATTTAATATCTAAAAAGTACCCCAATTTTCAGTCTAAATAAATTCGATGGGACTTTTATTTGTTGAAATCTCTACTTTCTATTGGGTTAAAAAAATATACTTAACTATAGTAAATATTCTCAGAAAATGCAAAGAAAAGAAAAAAAAACGCACAGTGATGCATTTTCTGAGAATCGATGAGAATGAACCAACCTTGCTTATTATTTTCTCCATCTCCATCTTTTCTATGTTAGTGTAAATGAAGACAATACATATGAACTAGTGCACAATATAAAATTCAGTAAGTTAGTTATCCGCAACATATTGTTAAATCGAGTTTTCAATAACATTGATAGAATTTATTACATACGGTTTGGAAAATGAAAACTGTAGCGCTGTAATATACGAATCACTTCAGCTGCCTTGAATTCTATAAACTTCAATTGTTAAAGGGGTAAAAATCATGATTTTCAGTGTGTTTTTTACTTTCTATATCCTTATTTATAAGCTTCTATCATTTATAAGACCTAGAGACACAATCAACGATAAAACTTGTGATATAATAATAAGTAACTAAAAAAAACAAGAAAAGATACTTCGCGAATTAATGCTATACTAATTTATGACATAATACCTCATTAACCAAATGAAGTGAAAAGAATTTTAGAAGCGTCAGTAGCTCAGTGGTTCGGGAGTAGGATTCACGACCGAGAGGTCGTGGGTTCAAATCCCGGACATTGGACTACTGGCATGGCCCACTCCTGACACAAGCATTTCATCTTACTAGGAAGGGGTAAAGGGAATACTAGTAGTATGTGATCCATACTGCTAGTAATCTTTTTTTTTTTTTAAAAAATTGCATCGCTATACTAGTTTGGGACGTCATAGTTTTATGTTTTTTTATATATTTTTTATCTGTGATTAACACGCGCGCGATAGTTGGTAGCACTGCTTGCAAGCAGTAAGTAAGAAGTTGACGTCGAGATCAAGCGGGCTCACGTGTGATCCGCGTGTACACAATTCCCGAGTTTTATCCCTTTAAGTATTAGCTATCCCGTATGTGTGTGCTATTTCCTTAAAGTGAAATCAACTGACTAATTCGGCTGTCCCAAAAATAGACACAGTAAGGGACATTTTTTTCAAAACCGAGATTTTCACACTATGCCTCCTATCAAGTAATTACACACAATATGCAAAGACTCTTTTTCAAAAAGGGTTGATACACAAACTCTGAATCAAAAACACAGCAAGGGTCAGTTATCAATACAAAATACAGCAAGCCACATGTACCTACTTACTGTGTTTTTTGTTAGGAATTGAAATTTGCTAGGATTTTCATTTGAGGATTGTAATGCTCATCGATATACCTTGAGATTGTTCTTTAATACCAATATAAAAGCCTAGCAAGATACCTTACTGTGTTTTTAATTTGGTTCTCATGGGTCAAAAGTATCGTAATAACCACTTTTAAGTTAGTAAGGCTCATAAAACATGCACAAATAAAGTAAATTAAACATTGAATATATACAAACAATAATCTTATGTATGACATACAATAGTTACTTTGGTAAAATATAACAAAACTTTGTACTGCTGGCCAAAAGTATGTTTTTTCGCTCTACTGTAAAAAAAAACATTTAGTCCTTTACTGTGTTTATTTTTGGGACAGCCGAATTATGATAATGAACTATTAGTGATATGTGACTGGGGTATGGGCGTGCCCAAAGAAGATCACACACTTTTCCTTATCACAAAACAGACTATTATAATAAAATTAAGAAGCTGAACTTATATGTGCCCAGCACAGCTTCTACACATGTGCGCGGTTTTGTTTGTACAAAATTATTATATTGTTATACTAGCTTATGACGACATAGGTTACAGACCAAACAACGAGATATCATGAGAATTTAACTAGCTTCTGATGTCATATTATAGTAGCAACCAAATAACAAATAATATTTTAACTATATTTACATTAATCTTACATATACTTAGTAAAAGCAATCATTGTTTTGCATACTGAATACTTACGTGAGCTAAATTATATTCTGTATTTCCAGTATAACTATAGATATGTATGTCGGCGCGCAAGTTAGACTTAGGTTAACCTAACCTTAGTTTAAACAGTGAAACTAAGCAATGGAGGCGAGTGTTGGATTTCTGTTAGAAGGCCTTGCAAACCTACAACTTGGTCACAAATCCAAGGCACTGCTTAGATTGCTGTCGTTCATCAGTTCAGTAGCAGTATCCACGTTGCGTTTACCCAAAATTCCGTTCAATATCACCCTCACCTTAGTGTTTTTCAATATACTCTCTTTTCCTCTCTCTTTCGCATCATTTTTCATCATGTTGTAAATATGAACATTTTTAAATTGTAGTATTCTATGTAGAGACACCGAACTCTGTAATATGTTTATTTATTTTCGATTAACCTTGTACAATATAATCTAATACAACATAAACTAACAATATCAACTGAATCCTCGCATTAGTAGTCGGATCACGTGACCCGATGCAAGACGGAGCTGAATAAATACGATACAATACTATTCATAACTTATCTTATACTGTTATTTTGTTTTCATGTACATAATGTTACGATATTGAACTGCTGGTTAAGGTGCAAGGGTTCATAGTGGGGTTACATAACATGGAATTGAAATTATTTAATTAAATTAAATTTTATGTTATATATGTCGGGGTATAGTTGAGGTAGGATAGTGGTAAAGGCCGTGCTGGGCTGTAGTTAGTGTAGGATGGTAGTAAAGAGGACTTGTTGTTAGTCCTTACTTTGTATTTAGATATGTTAACACAACCTTAGGTTAGGTTAGCCTTATGTTAACCTAACCTAAGACAATCAGCTCTAGAACTATTAACACAGATATTTCGTAAGAAAAACACCAGCACTTACACACATAACCACTTCAATAGCACTTATTACATCAAAAATCAAAAAAATACTGCACTCTGTCATCTTGCATCATCTTTTTATATCCTACCTTAGCTTAAAAAAATAACGGAAACAGTATCAATGCTGACAATTCATCACTAATATGATCTAACTCATAGACAATTAATTTCCTGTAAGGTAAACAATTTATCAAATACCATAGATAATATTCAAGCATTGTACGGACATATAACAATCATTTATATAAAATTAACGGATGCTAACACAGATTACTAATAAAGAGGTATTATTGTATTTTAAAAATACAATAAGACTAAATTGAATTAATAACTAGTGAAAAATTGAGTAAGTAAATCAGTCGATGAAATATTGGGTGATTGACTTAGTAACAGATTTGGTATGTCTGTGTATTGGTGGAAAAGTTAGGGTTTCAAAGGTTGTAATGCTTTGTCTTACATAAGTATGCCATAGACAAAACTATTAGGTATTCGCGAAAAAAATGGAGGACAGATACTAGTCGTAGTAGGATATTCTACAGTACTCCTAAAGAAAAATAGAGGAAAATCGCTTTTCAAAAGTATATCTCTATTTATATCAAGCAAGTGCATTGTGCAGCCATTTATCGCAATCGACACACATCAAGATGTCAATTACGACCGACTAGAGTTGTTGTGGAGTAAAAATATTCGTCTAAGAGAGCTAAAGTTTGTATAAAGGTAACATTTGGAAGAACTGAATCAATATTGATAATTCTTTCACTGAAAAAACACATTATTTCCGTTTGACATTGAACTCGTGAGGACATTTAAAGGCTTTTATTTAGATTTTCAGTCGAGTTCTGAACCATCTTAGATCTTTGGGTAAGACTAGTCGATCAGCAATGCCATTTATGGAATTATTTAATCAAAAAATTAAAAAAAATCGAAAAGGTTACGTGCGGGTGTCATTCGACCACCTAGTATATTTATCACCTCTTTTTATGAAGTTTACCTATTCATACCGTATTAATAACAGATTTCTCAACTGCTTCCTAACTCTCTCTCTCTTCTTAGTGATTCCAAGCATCTTTTTTCACTCTATGGTCTTATTCACTTTTCAAGGCGACATCAGAAAGCATATTACTATCATATAATGGCGTTGAAAGAAGTGACACAGTAAAAAAACGACACAACACAAAAAACTGTTATGATAGTCGTTTCAATTGATTCAGATGACTCTCACAATCCCTCTCCCTCTTCATAATTTCTAATTTAAGCCCATATTGTTAGTTAATTTATAATCAATACATCATTTCAATAACAATAACGCAATTAGCACTTATTTACAGAAATGGTCCATAATTTTGTGTTTTGTGTAAAACGAGCTATTTGCTTTACATAACACGTTCATTTAATGACGTCCGTTCGAATGATGTTGCAGTAATGATAAATTATTATTTACGTTAGTGGATGCTCAATTGAATGAAATAATTATATTTTCATTGTGTTCTGTTTTTTGTTTACAGTAAGAAATAAATTTCTTATATTTTGCTGGGACTAGCCCTCACCTTGTCGAGAACCTTTTTAACAATGAAATTCACAAACTAAATTATAACTTAATTCTGAAGAAATCTGTATTTTAAGTTTTAATGGGTGTGTATTTTTCTTCTGTTTGTAATGAAACTTATCACTTATTAGTGAAACTTAATAATGATAATAGCCTAAATACAGCTGATCTGAATACTTTATACTTTTCATACTTTGCCACTTGATCTTGAGTCATGATCTGAGACAAAGACTAGTGTCTTGTTACTTCTTCACATCCTACAAAAAGAAGTCACATTGAAACTTATCACTACTTAGTGAAACTTAATAATGATAATAGTCTAAATACAGGTGATCTGAATACTTTATACTTTTCATACTTTGTCACTTGATCTTGAGTCATGATCTGAGACAAAGACTTGTGTCTTGTTGCTTCTTCACATATTAAACTTATCACTTCTTAGTGAAACTTAATAATGATAATAGTCTAAATACAGGTGATCTGAATACTTTATACTTTTCATACTTTGTCACTTGATCTTGAGTCATGATCTGAGACAAAGACTTGTGTCTTGTTGCTTCTTCACATATTAAACTTATCACTTCTTAGTGAAACTTAATAATGATAATAGTCTAAATACAGGTGATCTGAATACTTTATACTTTTCATACTTTGTCACTTGATCTTGAGTCATGATCTGAGACAAAGACTTGTGTCTTGTTACTTCTTCACATCTTTCAAAAAGAAGTTATATTGAAACTTATCACTTTTTAATTAAACTCGTCATTTTTACTTCAATAAGGTATAAATTTAAAATTTTAGTTCAAACGTTTACAAATTCGTTGCCTTAAAATGAAGACAAATAACATAATTTTGCTTAATTGTTGAAAATTAATAAACAAAAATGATCAACAGCCCTACTCTTTATTAGGTTATTCGTCAAAATTTATGTAAGCACGATGAATTGTTTCACCCGTTTCCGTGAAATTGCATTAAATATTTATTAGATATTATAATATGAAAGGCCTTAAAGGAATCCAGCTTTTATTTATTAGGGCTTAGTAGTCCTATTATTAAGATTATTTATAAATTATTTCAAGAAAGCTATGAATTAGAGATTTAAAACTACTTCGATAAATCATATATTGAGTATTTCGCCATTTTTAAAATAATATAATATGTAATGAAAAAATACTATTATTTGACGGATTTATTTTCAAATATAACATAACACCATTTATAAATGAGTATGCGCGGGTAGTTCCTTTTATATTATGTCAAGCATACCGACGTGTCGACATATAACCTTTAGTGCGATAGATTAGAGTCAGTCTCTGGTGGTTTCGTGTAGTGTACATGGAAGTTAGTATTATAGTGTCGTGGTTAAGGTCATCCTTCTTGAGGTCCACGTAAGTTTACTTTATTATTATTTATTGTAGTTGGTGAGGCCGAGTGGTGGAGGTGAGAGTAAATATATTATGAAAGGGCTCTTTAATGCTCGGCTCCGTCAAAATTGCATGTGTATATTGCTGTATAGTAATGGTTATAATTCCCATTAAAAAGGGTAACGGAATCTTCCTACGATAGATTGCGATCCGTTTTAAATCAAAAACAATAAGATTAAACAAAACAACGGAATTCGTCTAATGCCTCAAAGAATTTAAAAGCAAATTCCCATTGTCTCAAGATGTTTCCGTTATCTACCCCCAAGTTGGGAGCTTCATTAAAATACCTGAGTTATAGCGGCACGTTGGCTGCAATTTGTCACTAAGATAAAACGCTACGTGCGATGAATTATCTTAAACAGTATTCGTCTTTCTGAATAATTACCCGTCTCTTTCTACTAATAAAATGGACACTTTGTTTTATATTTATAGTTTTAAAAGTCTAGTTTCATTTTGTTTCATATTTTATAGGTCGTGTTATAATTCTTTAGATACTGCACTTCTACATGGCACCGATACTGCACAGTCACACACACAACATAATATATATGTACTTAAAACGTATATCGAGTAACTACTATTAAAAACTTACTCCAAATTTTAGTAATGGAGACCCAGCACGACATCACATCATTGTATAGCAATAATGATCTCCAGACTGTTTATCAACTGACTCAACCCTATCGTAACAGAGGTTGTATATGTATTGTTCATTATGATGTTGGCAACACTTATAATTTGAGTAGCATCCTGGTACTTGATCATGATGTTGGTACGACTGATATGAGTAGCATCCTGTTACTTGAATGTTGGCCAACTGATAAACACAAATCATGGAAGTGGAATGCAAAATAAATACGCCGTCACGACAGAATAACCATGGATTACATCGCGAGTATTCTTAGCAGTAACTCTGAAGCTCTGAGTCTAAAGTATAACCCCAGGAGGATATTATATTATAGTCAAGCCGTCATAATGTTAGTCTGCATATAGACTACTACTACAACATTCTTTCTCTTTTTTTCATTAATTAACAGTATGTAGGTCTTGGAATAAAATTAACAGTATTAATCGCGAATATAAAGATATCAACGGTGTTCTTAATTTACTACAGTCATGGAGTGGGAGCCTGTTTGTCTGTCATACATATCGGGTCATGATAGTCCACCACGCTGGCCCAATGTGGGTTGGCAGACTTCACATACATTTGAGAACTTTTCAGGGAACTCACCGTTTAAGCAAGTGATATTTAATTTCGTAAAACATACATAACTCAAAAAGTCAGAGGTGTGTGCCTGTGTGGGGGATCGAACCCGTACCTTCCGAGTAAGACACCGATATCTTAACCACTGGGCTATCATTGCTTCATTGTTTAAATATTTATAATATAAACACATTCTATAAAGCCTAAAAGAAATCAATAACCTCTAGTAAAGGAAATCTTTAAAATGTAAAATAAATAAATTCAATTTTTTTTCTTACTTAATACCTATATTATATTGTACAATTTTAATTTAATTCAGTATTCTGTAGCTGTTTACATAGGTCAAACTGCTCTGAGAGGAACTTATAGGAATTAATAAAGCTTGCTTATAATCAACCTGACTAGCAAAATGAAACTCAATTAGTTTAGTTTCTATGGAAAAGCATAGAAAATGAGTATTGTATTTGAAAAATTATTTATAAAATATATAATATTATCACTTGTAGCTTACCTATTATAACTTATGTAATAAATGACGATTTTAGTAGATTATTAAATAAATTATAAATTTGAACTCAAGAATATAAAATAAGATTTTTTAATACACTACTTTCATAAGATCTCTGAAACTTAAAGAATTGGCGAAAAATAGTATCAGCATTAAAACGTTCGTCCAAAAAACCCTTACGGAAAATTTTAAACTACCTCCCGATTACACGAAGGCCCCAGGAGTTTATGCAAATTATTTTATGGACTGCGGAACTCGATCCTCATGTTGGAGCCTTTAATGCAGTAACGAAACACTTCAAGGGTTTAGATTAAATAGCACTTCTGGTTGCTTTGTTACTTGTTTTATCAAGTTTAAAAGTATTGTTTTACAAAGTTAGGAACTTTCGAAATTCAGGTATTTTCGCTAGTTGACCTGGCTGGTCTTAATCAGCTTTAGGTTGAAGTATTACTTTCAAGAAACTTATTTGTGTAAAGTAGTTACTAAGTTTTCAACTTTTTGTCAATTTGTGAGCAAGAAATTACCTTGAAAACATTTTAGCGTTAACAATATGTTGAGTTTTGTATACAACTTACAATTTCGATTTTTTAATAAGATGTCTTATCATCAGGTATATTTTCTGCTCGTTCGCTTAAATTAAGTCATAAAAACTTAAACTGTTACTACACCGAGTAAAACTTTGATACGAACAAATACTTAGTAAAACTCTGTCAGAATTAATTAAACAATAATTTGCATGAATTACACTAAATTACGCTCGCAAATCCAAAAAGTAAATTTTCAAAAATTGTTATTGTTCGTATAGAAATTTTAAATCTAAAAACAATTTTATTTTATTAAACTTCTCTTTCCTTGATCCTTTATTACATTTTACATAATTTCTAGCTAGTTAAAGACATATATCGCCGGACGTTTCTAAAAGATCCGCCAAAAAGGTCCAAAATAATTATATTAGTATCTTATTAGTGCAATTATTTCCCTTCATTACACATAAGGAAAACGGATAGGAAACTAGTGTATAAGAAAAGAAATAAATACAAAGCCACTATTGTTCAAGCTCCTTTAATCGTAAATAATACAGAAGTTATTTAAGAAACTACAGCTTTGGTTAGTAAAACTCGTGAAACTCCCAAAAACTATGTGATAAGGATAATTTTTACTGGCCCGGAATTAAATGAGACCAACAAAGACTACTATTTCCTAAAAAATGGAACTCACGATTTCCAACACTTAACACCACCAGACAAAGAGTGGGTAGTAGAAAATAACGACAATACGAAGGGACGTTAATCAAATAATAAAGGATAATAAAAGCTTGGCGCAACCCGCCTCGTAATAGGTTTAACGGCTATAAACTAATTTCGGTCAAACGAACTCAGTGGAAGTTATCTAATGAAATGACAGTTTGTTGATGTGATGGTATAGTGAAATTATTCTGCTTATAGAAAGAATTCTTTATTTGTTTATACTGTATATAGAAAGTACCATCTGACCAACTTAAAAAAGATGAGTAGGCAGCTTTTATGGATTATGGTATAAATTACAAAATTTCTAAGTTTGTCCCACTTCTGGAACTTGTAGTACAATAACAAGATTTCTCTGTTTGCGATTGATACGTGGCCATAAATAAGGATCCTCGTATTTTATTGTAAGAAAGTTTCACGGTGTCTTTTTTCTAATGAGTACCCCTGATTGAAAACCAAATCAGGAGTTACAGGACTTTCCGCAAATTCACATCTGTTAAGAGGATATTTTAGCAAAAGTTAATCCTATTAAAATATTCTAATCCAAAAGCAGTAGCAAGTTTAACCCCGATCCCGCTAATATTTACGACGTCCAAAAGTTTCGACGTATACAGAACAAATCGGCAGTCCCAAGTTAAACCGCGTTTCATAATCCAAACAACTTTTATTCGATGATCAATCTCTTCGAAATTGTTTTATTTAAAGGTAGATTCGAGAAATAGCAAGCGTTTCGCAGGCTTTTCCGGAACGGTAAAGTTTCAATGGGATTGTATTGGCTACCTACCAAGTTCTGAACTAAATCTGATGAGTTCTACTTTAGTTTTGAACTGGCGAGCTATGATTGCCAATGTAATAATATTCTTTGCTGAAACAAATTCCATTTTTTTTGCTTATTGTGGGAATTGTTATGCAAATCTTATTGTAAAGGACTTAAAGTTACATTTCTAGAAGTACAAACTACGAGCCAATACTCGGATTATGGTAAACATTTGTATGGCCAGTACAAACATAGCTCTGATTGGAATTTATAGCATCGACTGTTCTACCGAACCCATGATCCTAATTCTAGAAAGTTAGTAACTTAATAGAGTGACTATGTTCTTTGAATTTAATAAGGGCCAATCTAAAAGGGACTTATCATTATTCCGTCTCTAATAAACTAGGTTGATTTAAACTCAAAACTTGATTGATTTGTTATATGTCTTAACAGATCCCTCGGTCTAATTTAGAGACAAATTCTTTAAGGATTGAAAGTTTTCACAAAAAAAATCTCAAGTTGTACCCGGATAATTGCAAAGTAATCATTTTGATTTCTTGTTAAACATAAATCTCCTCTCTGAATCAATTCAATCTATATCTATACTAATATTATAAAGAGGAAAGATTTGTATTTTTGTATTTTTGGATTTTTGTATTTTTGTATGTAACGAATAAACATAAAAACTACTGGACCGATTTCAAAAATTCTTTCACCATTAGAAAGCTACATTATCCCTGAGTAACATAGGCTATATTTATTACAAGAAAAATTAGAGATCCCCAGAAATTCTCACTAAAACCAACACAAGGTGCAAAAAAATTAGCCATAAAATATCTTTCATCGCATGCGCTGCGAAAAGTATTGATGATAGAACAAAAAAATGTTATACAATATTATAGAACGTATCAATATCTACAAAAAACTCCGCGAGACCATATGTCCAACTATTGTAGTTAAGTCACTATAACTACTTTTATACATTTTAAAAGTTGATAAAAATGCCTATCAAAATCAGACCATGTTTTCCATAACTTTGTATTAATTCTTATCCAAATAAATTATTTCATAATAAAGACTGTTTCAATACCTGTTAATTACTTTTTGAATTATTGAAATCGGACTTTCCATTCAAATGATATTACGAAATTAAAAATATCAATATAAACAAAAAATACACGACGACGCGACGGGCCAGTATAGCGACGCAGCGCAGCGAGTAAAGCGGCAAGAGAGTGGGCACCGAAATGCGGGAGGGCCAATATATTTTTAAAAATAATATTCCACCCGCGCGAAGCCGGGATGGGCCGCTAGTAAATTATAAATAAATAACATAAACTATGTAATGTGTTAACCTTCTTCAGAAGTATTCGGTTCAAACTTCTGAAGACAGTTCATCTTAAAGGTTAATACAATAGTTTGGAGATTATTGTTTATACCCAATTATCCAAAATATATAAAAAGTGCGTATTAAAGGAAAATTTCCTCAATCAAATTATTTTATTAAAAAATTAAATTGGATCTTGATCTTGCTGCAATTTTTCGCCAGAAGGAAGCTTTTTAAAGAATGCTTAGCGTTGGAAAAATATTAATATTTAACGACCATCTTATGATACATGAGTACATAGTTGTGATGAAATTATCTTATATCCATAGCTATAAATAACGTCAGTATAATGACGTAACAACAGCACTAAATCCACTCGTGTTAGTAATTACGCTAGTTCATAGTATAAAGACAAACAGTCATACTGGAAACGTAAACACGGAGGTTCATCGTCCTCTGAGCTGTTTATCTACTGCGGTTGTGTATATATTATATAATGCATTAACCTATCTGGTATCTATCTAGAACTTGTTACAATAAAACGAATGTTAGAGAATGAGAGAGGAGTACAGCAATACGTGTACATATGCAGTTTATACAGAAAACTTCGCAGCGACTAGGGTTTGAGACCAAAGTGGAGGGTTGAAGAATTGTACAACGCTCCCCTCACTTTTCATTTACAGTTATGGGAGGTTGTGATCAGCTTCAGGATATATATAATAGGACGAGATCACAGGATATTGAATTGCTCTGCAACCTTGTCAGCAGATGTCAACGTCTGGACCCTCTCCTCGGGACTATTTGGTACTAAACGGACAGGGACGTCCGTGCATAGTGTCACTTCCAAAACATGGAAGGTGAGCCACCACTAGACCTCTTTAGGGGCCATCCTTAAAATATGTCACACTGTAAGGGGGAGGGAGGAGGTTGATGAAGTGTGACAAAGGTTTTGAAGGTGTACTAAATATCATAAATTTCAAAAATAAAAAAAAATAATTTCAGAACCCGAAACTTAAAAAATTAACGAAATGTCTCGTGTTTTTTAAGACGATTGATCTTTTATTACGGATGTTACACTTATTTTATGGATCTTAAGAAAGGATTCTGACCTCAAGCCTCAAGATTTTTTTTTAACCCAGAAACAAGTCAAAAAGAAAAATCTGACTTGATTTTAAGGAGTTCCATGTTATATCTGTCTAAAATTGTAAAATGAATATCTCAAGGAGGGTCTTGAGGACCCTTTAAAAAAAGTGTTATTTAAATTTGTTATAAAAAAAATTATTCAACAATAAACTTTATTTTTATTAATTTCTGTATTTCGGAATGACATTTAGGATATGTATCGAAATCGTTTTATATCTATCATAATATGATAGACTCGAAAAAATTATTCAATGAACATATACTATTTGTCTATCTTTCTTTGTTGCTCTAACTTTGTATTTGTTTTCGCTTTATACTACTAATAAAAGAGTTTATAAATGTATTCAAAGGATCAAATGCATATTTTTACTAGAACCTCGAATCGTGAAACTTAATTTGCTTTTAAGCTTCAGCTCGGTAGTCACGAACTGTTATCGTAAAATTACCTTACTTATAGTACTTAACTATAAATAAGTATTGAAATTCTGCTATTTACGTTACGAATATAAAATTATATCTAATATATTACTAAATATATCACATTTACATCAATTATAGACAGGAAGCGTAAGCTTTGGACTTGTGACCAAGGTGTAGGTTTATCAGGCCATTTGACACTATTTTTACATTAATTATTCACCAATCGATAGCCGCTACTCAACTAAATAAAAATAGTTAAATAAATTAAGCTACTTGAACTACTTGAATTAAATTTTGGCTACTTTTTATCAAGAAAGATAGTTGTTTACACAAATATTCTACTGATTTAAATGAAATATTGCATACAGGTACTTTATGAGCTGGAATAACATAAATGATAATTTTACGTAACCGAATGCTTTCAATTCACTCTAGACCATCAAACTTCCACGGACGAAGTCGTGGGCAGACACTAGATGGAAATATTTAGTAGGTATTAATGTTACTCAATTTACAATTATATATTTAGATATGTTTATTTTATTATATCTATTTTGATGATTTCATTTTACAATAGTTTCTAAAAATTATTTTAGAGTTTATATTTTGCATATTTAAGCAATTAAACGTCACTTGCTTTAATGGTAGAGGAAACCATCGTGAGGAAACTTGCACTCCTGAGAGTTCTCCATGTTCTCAAAGGTATATGAAGTCTGCCAACCCGCACTGGGTGGATTATGGCCTAACCCCCTCCTCATGAGAAGGAGATCCGATGATGATAATGATTTTACATGTTACATATTTTTGGATTCTGGTCTGAACAGTAAATGTAATATAATAACGCAGTTGGTCACTAATTTTAATAAGCTCGCATTAATCGCAGGCTATCGCGAAATCCACTCGCAAAAATTGTGCCAAATTACACAAATTGAGAAACAGCTTGCACTCATGGCAGCATTTAAAAGTTTAACTCGTTTTCAGTTTCATTAACGGTTATACCTCAGATTAACGGCGTAATTATGTGCGCTATTTGGCTCGGCTCAACAAACGCTGACTGTCTGACAGTTGTGGATGCGTTGTACCTAATTATGCTTTATACAAGTACTAGCCGCCACCCTCGGATTTGCACGGTTTCTCTACTATTACTTTTTGCATGCATTACACGTATCGCTCTGTATGTTGGTGAAAACTGCAATGAAATTGGTTGTTTAGTTTAGAATGATCTAAGTAAAGTTAATGTCTTTAGTAAAATGGCCCTAAAATAGTGTTTTATATATACATAATACACACGCACACGCTTAGACTATTTTTAAGTATTATTTATACTTACAAATTAATACATATTTTTCTACCATGTATATTTTTGTCTAATTAATTAGCCTAAACATCCACAGAGTTGCGAATTATGAAAGGGATAGTTCCTTTGTAAATTGTCACACAAAAAAGTATAATAATAAACGATAACCATACTTACTTTTTACTAAAGCGATAATTTTTATTGAGACGACGGCCAATAATGTCATCGTGCGTGAAGTTCAACTAACCTTGTAGGGATGTGTTCCGAATTTTTAATATATAACTTCAAAACAGACACATCAGTTTTTAATACTTTATCATATATAGATAAGTATAAAATCTATAGATTTGTTTAATCCATTATCATAAACGTTTAGCTAAACAATTGGACGATAACTATGAAATCTAACAATATTTCGTGATGGCACTCATCGTGTTTGCCGTCAACAGCAATAATCCTCTCGATAAACAGAACCACTGGGAATCTGAGTGGTTAAATGGGACACGTAATATAATGCAATGATAACAGCTTTCATTTCATTTATACAGCTTTATTTTTTATTAGTATCTGCCGATGACTTAATCCGTGAAAAGGCTTTGACACACTCACACTATTAGTTTTTAGCAAAAACATCTCTCGCTAGACCTTGTACTTGTAATGTACATCTCTGGTTGAAAAGCAGCCTCATGCACCAACTCAATCTTTTGGGATAAAAAGTATTATTCCAGCTAATAATGTACCTTTAGAAACAGGTAAACAACTCCCTATTTGTCACAGAATCTCTGCTTTTTTTGAGATAAAAAGCCTACGCAGTAAAGTATCTGTGTACCAAATTTCATTGAAATCCGTTCTGTCGTTTTTGAGTGATCGTGTAAGAATTGTGTAGCCACACAAATCTTCACTTATTGTAAAATATTGACTTATTTTATAAATAGACTCGTTATGCACTCTATTAGGAAAGAAAGAGGAGAAATACCAATTATACTAAAGACTCGCAATCGATTCGCTTTATGTCCCTTAACGGATAATGAGATCCAAATCCGTAGCTTGTTGACCATCGTCATCAGACCCTCTCTATAATATTGCACTAAATACTCGCCGATTAAAGTATTAAAAAAAATAAAAATTATTATTTTCAATTGTTAGAAAGAGTGCAATATATAACTTACATTTGTTTAAATTATTACGAACAGAAATATTTATTAACTAGCCGACCTACACCGGCTTCGCCCGGATGCAATTTACCACCTGTACAAGCTATCATCCCCTATTCTTATATCACTATATTACAATTTTCATTATCAATATAATAAATGACCAACTCCCAAAGACAGAAATGGTTACATAGCTCGACCTGCACTTCATCCTTTATTTCAACCCCTTTAAGACTTTTTTTCGCAATGAAACATAACCTATGTCCTTTCCCAAGGTGTAGTCTAACTCTGTATCAAATTTCATCAAAATTGGTCAAGTGGTTCAAGCGTGAAAGCGTAATAATATTAAATAAAATATACAGTTGAATTTCGTACATTATAACAGTTGTTATTATAGATTAGATATTGTGGCAAAATAAATAAACATTTATTCTGCAATTCGTTAACAATTTAAAAACAACTTTATAAGTCTATATCCCGATTTAGATTTCTAATAAAAACTTTTCAACTCGCAATAAAGTTTCTTCGCCATTTATTAATTAAGTCCACAGTTTGCTATCAATATTTATTACGCTCAAATAAAAACAATAATCCATTGACATTTGTGCTTTTTAATATTTTCAAAATTATATAAGATTAATTGAAGGTCGCCTTCTCCTCTACGGTTTTATTAAGTTTATATGTTTCAATAAATACCATAATATGGTATACCATAGCATGATGTAGTTTGTCTTTTTT
The DNA here is from genome assembly GCA_905147385.1 of Limenitis camilla. NCBI lineage: Eukaryota > Metazoa > Arthropoda > Insecta > Lepidoptera > Nymphalidae > Limenitis > Limenitis camilla. Next base: position 10,746,830 of record LR990240.1, read on the forward strand.
AAATTTCATTTCAAACTAGCAGCTCCCCGCGGTATATCTTTATAAATCATAGCCTATGTGTTATTCTGATGTATAAGCTATATTATTGTAAAGTTTCATCAAAATCCATTCAGTAGTTTTTGCGTGAAAGAGTAACAAACATACATCCATACATCCACACATCCATACATCCACACAACCATACATCCACACATCCATACATTCTTAAACACTTTCGCGTTTATAATATTAATAGGTTTAGCCGACCCGCTCAAGCTTCGCTGAGGTTTATTCAAACTGTTCACTCACACACACACACACACATACACTCATTTATTACTTTACCTGCAACTATGAAACATATATCTCTCATCTAATGCAGTGTTCGTAAGAAACGTTTTCGTTAGACCGTTTTTTCTCCGACTTACTTTGCAAATCCGACTACCACGAAAGTCTTTTCTTTTATGGTTTAATTTATAGCCAATGAAACTCACAAATAATATGGCTTTCTATTAGTAAAAGAATTTTTAAAATCGGTTAAATAAATCCAAAGTTAATCCCTGCAACCTCACAAACTTCACCTTTTTATAATATTTACTATAGATAGGTAATCGTTAAAAATATTTTTGATCATAATCAAGCTTCTAACTCTAATGCAAAATTAAAATGTCGTTACTCTATGAAATTGTGATGATATTTCAATTGGCGGTGAATAAAAGCTTTTAAATATACGTACTATGTAATTTGAACAATTATTCAAACCTGCAATTAATTATAAAGTAGAAAAACATATTAGAAAAATTAAGGGATTAGTTTTTGTGACTATTTGCATCCACCAAGAAAATTACGTAGAATTTATAATATTGGGTAAATTATCAAAATACGTAATAGCAGTCCAACAGTGGGTTAATATAGGATAACAATATATTTTTTCTTTGAAGTCGTTATTTTTAATTGGTCTGCCGTCAGAAACTAAAGTGTTTCGGCAAAGGAAATCTTTACTCGTATCTTTTTTTGCCTTTTTTATCATATTAGTGTAGGAATACATTCATTTTCTGACTCATAAAGATCCAGTTTATCAAATAGATTATTGCACAGCAGGATTCTAATTTTATATATCACCCACTGTGAAAAGAATTACGAAATGCGGACATAGTAGGAGTACCATCCTTTTATTTTATTCTATATTCTATTTACTGTTATATTACTATCCATACTCCTGACGAGTTAACAATATACCTAATATTGTTAACCCCCGATACTACAAAGAGACGATGGGGTGTTATAAGTTTGTGGCATCGTATCGCCCAAGATAATGATAAAGTTTTATTTGTTTGAAAGGTAATTTAATCCAGATTGTTCTTAGCGATAATGTACAAAGATCTAGTCAGCCGTTTGAAAGAAAATCAGCTCATTTCTTATTTAATACTAGCTGACCCGGTAAACGTTGTTTTGCCATATAAATTTGTGGATAGATTTGATCATTTTTTTCGTGTAAAGTTTGCATAAGTTTTTCCAAATTTATTTAGAATTTCCTATTCAATTTTGTGTAAATATGTCTTTGAAGTTTAAGGTCTATAATACTCTTCTAACTTACAAAGTGCTTAGTTTATATAAATATTACTTATATATAACATAAGTTACTCCGAATGTAACCAGAAAAACCACTTAAGCAATTCCCAGTGGGGCTCCGTGGCAGTTGTGAAAAATGCTCTAACAATATACAACTGCTTAACGAAAGAACTCATGCTGTTCAGATATAAGCTATGGAGTGTTTTGTACTAGCAACCCGCCCCCGGTTTATCTGAAAAAAAAAGCAAGTTATTTTTGGCAACACTGTTGATAACTTTATTTTGTATCTATTACCTAAATCCACCATTTTAATGTTATATTTTGTTTATTTTAATGTTCCATAGCGAGGTCAAAACCGGATTTTATTTAATTGTTTTTTTTCCACTCGCGATCTTTTTATTAATGGTAGTTAAGGGGCAAGCGAGTTGAAGTTCTACCTAATGGTAAGTGGCCACCGTCGCCCATGGACATCGGCCACAACACACAAGAGAGTAACTTGTTTTACAAGAGAGTAACTTGTTTTGCCGATGCGTTGCCACCTCGAAGATAGAGCAAGGAAGGGGAATGAAGAGAAGAATGCTACGGTTTCAGTGGACATCCCTGGACCCTGTACAAGAACCCAGCATTAATGGATGGTAGGGGGAAGGGTAAGTCTGGCCTACATGCAACCGGAACGCGTCAATGATATTTGGCGGTCGGATTTTATCCCCATACCACCAATGGGGGTGCTCGGTTACTTGCCTATTACGAGATGCTTTTCCAGCAGCAACCCCTCCAGGGTTAGAATACAATTCCCTCTCTCCCTCTCAGGCAAAAATGCTGTTATATAATTATATAATAAAAAAATCCTGAAAGTTCTAGTCCATAATATTAAGTAGTTTCCCAGAACGTAAAAAGGGTTTCCTTATAAAATACACATAAATCCTGCAAATAAAAAAAGTATTTTTTAACAATTCTATTGCTCGACGGCATTTTATATTATCCAATAGTATCCCATATTCCCCTTTGGTCGTAAATTACACAGAATGAAAAAAATATATGGAAAAATATATATTCCTACTATGCTTATTATTATGATAGTACTTAAATTTTGTAATCCGTAAAATCCGTAGCACATTCTGGGTATAGAAAAGTAAATTAAAATAGCGTTCCCGAATTATCGGTTCACCCCTATAAGGCTATAACAATTTGTAGGATCGGAGCGGAATTACGAGCCAGAACATCGTATATTAAGCAGCGGGTGTTCATCTGTAACCTTAAGCTCGTCCGGAGATAAATGCCCTCCTTTACTACTATCTGATTCTTTGAGATTGTTTCTATATAAACACAATTTATTTACGAAAACTATTGGTCGCCTAGTACTTGAATCTAACATTCCAATTCGACAAATTCCAAATTTAACCAAATTAAACAATACTCAGTTTTTTGTAGTAGAATATAAAGTTATAAGGGATATGTGTAACATATGTAGGCATATGTCCTCCGCTAGATGTTATTTCGCCTACGTGCAATATGCCGATAATGCCCCGACTTAAAAAATGTCTCACATTATAGTTATAATAAAATTGCAATTGTTGCTTGGTGATGTTAAAATCCTCAAGTTTTAACCATTATATATTTGCAGAAGAAAAATTACTTTTTATTTTTTTTATATTGTTCAATAAATTAAAAAAAATCTTCAGTATAGGAGGATGAACGACATTTTCTGACAACATTCGGTGAGTGAAACTTTTCAAAAAAGTAAAAAAAAAAATGAAAGTTGATTTCTTCCGCCAAATTTCTTTTACTCAGAATTGAACAGAATTGAGGAATAATTACCATTGAGTAATTTTAAATTTTACTATAAAAAAAAAATGAAAAAAGAGTTTTTTTTTAAACTAGACAAACTGTTTGATTTAAAGCGTACAAAATTTGTCAGAATTATTTTTATTCATAACCTAAATGAACCTCTAAGTACAAGATGAAAAGGACCCAAGGGCAGATATCCCATAGCAACCCGACTATTATACCATTTAGATGAATTTTGACCCAAAATCCGTGCGATTTTTTTATGGTTTTGTTATTTATATTTGTGCAATGTTGTAAGTACTATCATTATCAAATTTAATAAGTTCTACACATACCAGTAACCATTATTTCAAAATGAGATAGATATATGTCATGAGATACTACAGAAGAATATCATAGAATGATATATATAGATGATACCCATTACTGTATAACAATACGTGTACACATGCAATTTAGGGCAGTGCCTCGAACTTGCGACCAAGGTGTAGGGTAAAATTCTTTTATATAATCATGACACTCAACGTTATTTAAGCTAACTTATGCGGACCTCAAGAAGGGGACCTTAATCACGATACTATAATACCAACTTCCATGTAAACTACACGATAATACCAGAGACTGACTCTAATCGCACTACAGGTTTATATATTGACTACACGTCGGTATACTTAAAATATTAGAAAGGAACTACCCGCCAAAACTAATTTATCAAATTTGTTAGCTTATTAGTTTTAAAAAAAAATCGCTACTTAAAAACATTATTAAAATTCGCTACAATTTGAGAGAATATCCAAACAGCAAAAGCACAACGTCTGGTACAAGATTCAAAAAGCATTAAGTGACAAAAGTAAAACAGAATTTCACATTAAAATGTAATTTACACTCTTCAAAGAGCCGTCAAGTTGTACTATCAGTGGTTCTTCAAATAAATCACTTCGCTGGCAATTACGGTTTCCTGAGAAACAGAGCCCCAAGTCTTAGTCAAAATGATAAGGCCCCGTCAAGAAGTTTGAGAACACTTGAAAGTAGGCCTCAAAGTGTCCAACTTTCCGACTGCGAATGTAGATAGACATTGTTTCTAATTTCGTGCCATTTCATTTCGTTATTCCTTTTTACGTTTTAGTTGGTGTTGCTAGGTTTGAATTTGTTTGAGATAGAGTACAATTTGAAAAGCCATTAATGCTACGCTAAATTTGATTAACAGTTATATGCTGTTTTTAATATTGCTTCAGATCAATGTTTAAACTTAACTATACTCAGGCTATGATCTACCGTTAATTAAAAAAGTTTAGAGTAGTCAATACGCAGGCTAACAGTATGACGGCTTGAGTAGAATATTCTCCTGGGGGTTGTACCTACTGTAGATTCAGAGCTTCAGCGTCGTTCAACGTTCAACGATAGAACTCAAGTTTTCTCATTTGTACCTTTTAGTAGTTAGGTCATAAAATAAAAATACTACCTACTTAGTTGCCAACTTCACACAGGTCATATCAATCCTACCAAAATCATAAATTTGATTAACTAATCATTAAAATATAATGTTAATAACAAATAATGAATAATTTTCTGACTGACATTTTGAGCAGTAATCGAGCTTTTATTAACAAATTATTAAAAAAAATCATAAGCTGCCAGCTATAAGTTTATTATTCAGAGACTTGTTATCTATACTAATATTATAAACAGGAAAGGAATAAACTTAAAAGCTACTGGACCGATTTCAAAAATTCTTTTACCATTAGAAAGCTACATTATCTCTGAGTAACAAAGGCTATATTTATTACTAGAAAAAATTAGCCATAAAATGTCTTTCATCGCATGCGTTGCGAAAAGTATTGATGATAGAACAAAAAAATATGCGACAATTTATGGAATGCATCAATATCTACAAAAAACTTCGCGAGACCATATGTCCAACTATTGTAGTTTCTGCACTACTATTACTTTTTTATATTTTTAAAGTTAATAGAAATGCCTATCAAAATCAGACTGTATTATCGATACCTTTGTATTAATTCTTATCCAAATAATTTATTTCGTATTCAAGACTGTTTCAATATCTGTTGATTACTTTTCGAATTATCGGAATCGGACATTCCATTTAAAAGATATTACGAAATTAAAAATATCAATATTAACAAAAAATACACGCCTACGGGCCGGTGGTTCCCTAGTCGTTTAAAACAAATTATAAATAATCTATTACTATAACGAATAATATTCAAGCTATTAATAATAAAATCCCAAGCTGTTTATAAAAAATAGGTACTGTTTTACTTTTAATTTCCTAGATTAAATTTTGAACTTTGACAAATATATGTCTTACTAACATAAATGTGAAATTTTGGATGTTTTTTACTCAATTACGAAAAAACGACTGAACGTATTTCAATGAAATTCAGCACACAGATATGTACTTAAATTAACATAATATCGGCTACTATTTATCTCGGAAAAATTCAGAGTTCCTGTGTGATAACGATATACATAATTAATTCCACCCGGGTGAAATTATGTTTATTATAAAAGAATAAAGTCAATAATTATAAAAGAATTCTATAAACCCTTATACACATTTAGAAAACTTATTCCAGGCTAATCAATTAATCGGTCGGTAAAGAGCAATTGGTAGCTGCATTCCCAAATCTACCTTGCAATTGGACACGAGAAATCCATTAAAGCCTCCTTTTTGCCGCTGTACCGACCGGATAGGACAACACCGCAGCCAAAGCTTCTAAATATTCCGATCTCTGCACGGGTAATTGTGTCGGAACAGCTGTGGGGAGATAATGTCTAAAGTATATATATAGACCCTTCTAAGTAAGTTTTAGATAAATATTGTGTAACCAAAATTATGATAAGACAGAATTAAAATATCTTTATATTGTAAGGTGTGCCATATAATGACTTAATTACATTTTTACTTTTAACCATTTTTAAAACAGGAAAAGGAGGAGGAAAAGAGTGGAAAGGTGGAGCAGCAGAAAGAAAAAGAGACACGGATTATATTGTACATTTCAATTTCAACAAAACAGACATAAAAAATCAAATTTTCTTAGGTAACAGAAAATTAAAAATATATCTGGCTGAAATGATTAATTTATCGTATGCGCAACTGCGCATTTTAGCAATTATATTAATGGTTAATCACTATACATAATAGCAGATTAATCACATTGTTTGTAATATATACAAGACATACAATATTTATAAAATTTAAATAATTGCGTCAATTGACAACAACAAATTCATTTAAAAGAAAGATTAAGTTTGGATTTATAGTCCATGTTATTACTGCAATATTTTACAAGAACGATAATGTATACTAATTGCAAGGTCTACCACTCACCAACCCTCAAAACAAACTAACCCCTAAATTATATCCTTTATAAATCAGCGTAGATAACAAACTAAGCATATAATTGCCAGACATAATTGAGCCAAGGCTGTCATCCGATATCTCGATCACCATAACCTATAATCTCTGTGTAATTGATGACATAATTACATCGGAATGGAATACTCACTCAAATTATTGCTTGGAAATTAGGAATGATATATAACTATCATATACTCGACCCGCTACGGCTTCGCGGGGCTGTTAACATTTATTATTCAATATATTCTTATACAAAAATATTCAAGCATACAATCAACATTTCTTATTATTATCCCGCACGAACTATGATTATCTCCGGGAAAAATGTAACCTAGGTTTTAGTCCAGGTTATAAAGTATCTGTCATCAATTAAACATTAACTTATCAAATATCTGTGCGCAGTAGATTAAAAAAACTAATTGTGTGGGATCTTCCTAACATTAATAGAAGCCAATACATAATTATGTCTATCACTCACAAATAAAAAAAATCTATTTGGATATGCACGAAATTGGATATGATTTTCAGTCGTATTGCTGCAGGTCTAGGTTTTGAAAAAAATAATTTCTACTAAAACTCTATTACGTCAATTGACTATTAAAGTCGAGCATCTAAGTATACTCTGACCTTGAATGCTCAAAAGTCATCTAAGCGAAGCGAGGCGGGGTCGGGGCGAGAAGAGTCGTGGATTAAACTGCTTATACCTACTGGCACGCAGCATGTTCACAATACTAATCTATCTCCACTACTTTTGCCCTAAACTACAAATTTTCATGTATGTATGTAATATACCAATAAATTGAGTATATAAATCAGAACCTAGAAGCCATGCTGATCTCTATAAGCGCACAAACCAATTTGAGGAAGGTGTTGATAATGTAACACCGTGGCTCAGGTAAAAATCCTGCAATCTTGCTAACGGATTGCATTAGATCCCTGCCGACCCATCGTGGATAAATTGCTGTCTTCCAGTTCTGCCAGTGTTACTTGCTACAGGTCGTATTGTTGTGTGGTTATAAATACTACTGTTTGGGGAGAAAAAATCCATGAATGCCTTAAGGCGTCTGGCGTCTAAAAAGTGTAGTTTTTAACTCAACCTTTTATCAAAAAATACGTTATAGCAAAACTTGTGAAAAAATATCTAAAAAAATGGATCTTACACTATTTTTTTTAACAAATACTATTATTGAGACACACCGACTATAAATGTTGATAAACTCGATTTTTCATCGTAAATACTCTAATTAGTATTATAATGGGTAATTAGAGTTTTATATAGCAACACTAAACACAGCTAGAGCTGTCAAATTTTTGGTTATGTCTATGCTGGCACCCATCAGCAATACGTGTGAGTTTTAATATAGATAGAAATAAACCTCGCCAAATCATCTCCAGCAGTATTATCAACTTTGTGCGAATTTATGTAAGCTTGAATATTTATCTAGACCGGGATAAATTATATTTCGACAAATTCTGTATATTCCCATTTGGTACACTAAAATATTTGATCAATATGTAGTACGTTAAAGGGAAACTATTACAGTAATATATAAGTTATCGGAAAGATGATGGTATTCGATAACTGAGTGAAACGGTCCTTTACGCAAGACGGTTAAATAAATAGGTTGCCATATTTGAGGCCCAAATAAATACTTGTTTATATTCTATAACTAGTCGAAACGCCCCGACTTCGCACGGGTGCTATTAACGCGTATAATTCTTAGAATTTTCAATATATTGTTGCTAAATAAGAATATTCAGTCGCTTACAACAGTAAACATACACTGGTCTGCAAAGTTAGTGGCCATAGAAAATGGCACTCTGACCTGAGTATGCAGACCATATCCGGTAAATATGGGTGATGGATCAATTCTAATGCAAGATAAGGCCCGGCCACACATCGCTCAGGTTGTACAAGAGTACATTCAAGAGGTTGGTATCAACTTGATGGCCTGGCCACCAAGGAGTCCTGACCTGAACCCGATCGAACACGCTTGGGATGCGACGGGAAGGCTAGTCAGACGATGCAGACGATCTCTTGTCACCCTCAACGATCTTAAACAGGCCCTGATGGAAGCATGGGAGAATATCCCCCAATATCGTCTCCGGAACCTCGTTTTCAATATGCTAAACAGACTCGAAGTTATTAAAAATGTGATTTTAAGACTACAAACACCTTTTTCAGGGTTTTTTAAAGTTTTTACCATTCAGTGAAAATGGTAACTTTTTGTTTTCATGTTTCATTTATGTTAAAAACATTAAGTTAAGTGAAATAAACTTATGTTCAAAAAATATTTTTTAACTGTTCTAAATGTTGTTGTTTTTTTATTTCAAGTCTCTAAATTTAATAGTTTAGGAGAAAATTGGATTTAAAAACTGTTATGCCTTCTTTTGCAGGTCAGTATATTTTATAATTATCCCACAGGAACTAAATTATTTCCGGGATAAAAAGTAGCCAATGTATTAATCTAGCCTATAATCTATCTAAGTGCCAACTTTTAATGAAATCCGTTCTGCCCTTTTTGCGTGATTGAATAAGAAGAAACGTCTAAATATCCAAACATAACTTTCACATAACAGTAACACTAGTAAAATATATATTTGTCGGAGAATAGTAAAAGACTATTGAATAATCGAATCGTCAGCGGTATCAGTGGCGTTGGAGTAGGGTAGTAGTCACTTCCGTTGTTTTAACAGTCTGGACCCTCGAACCTTTATATGCCATCGACAGTCTGACTGAAGTCTTAGTCGTGCGCGGTCTCTCAAGAAGTGAAGTAGTCTCTGAATAGTGTTGTGTTGTGCAGTGCAGTGTTAGTGCTAGGAGAGCTGTCCGATCAAGGTCACGTGATGAGTACCTTACAATCTAGTTGCCACGTCTTGTGTTAGGTTAGGTTTATGTGAGATTAACCTTTGGTTTAAACAGAGAGCCTGAGTAGTGGAGGTGAGTGTCGTGATCATTTAAAGGAATTCCTTAAGGCTACACCTAGGTCACAAGTCCAGGGCACTGCTTAGGTTTCTCTCGTAATTGATCATATTTGATTATTTATCGGTTCAGTAGAAGTATCTACGTTGCGTTTACCCAATATTCCATTCATTACCATCCCCCCTGTTAGTATTTTCCAATATTCCACTCACCTCATTCCATCTCATAAATGAAATCCCCGACATTTTGTTAGTTATGTTTTTGGTGACATTGATTTAAATATCATTTTATTTTCGAAGGGGCACGACTGATAAAGTTCATACGAATAGGTAGAACATAACCAAATAATACCCCGCTTTGACGGTTATCAATATTATTACATCGCGAATAATCAAGTCGTTATGTTCTGTATCTAAAGTATAATCTTTGGGAGTAATATCCTAGTCATCATCAGCCATGATACTGTAGGTCTGTAGGTCTGGTGTGAATTGGTCAATTTTAACGGGACGGGATAGTTTTTATCTCGGCTACGCTACGGATTTTAGTGCGGGTTTCACCAATAGACAGAGTGATTTAGTAGGAAGGTTATTTATATACGTAATACTTCACTACATAGTATAAAACAAAGTCGCTTCCCGTTGTCCCTCTGGGCCTATATATGCTAAGATCTTTAAAACTACGCAACTTATAGTAGCATAAATTTCTAAGACATGACGCTGTAAGTTAGTTTATCAACACAACACTTCAAGATATTTTCTTAATAGATGGCATCTAAATAGTTTTATATAGTAAACAGTTATTATTTATAAATTCATAGAATCAAATGAAAATACATTTAATTCTATAAATCTATCTTCTTTATTGGTACTGCTCTTAAATTCTAGATAGAATTTTCTGGTAAAAGGAATAATATAAACTGGCTTTAATAGAAGTATCTTAACAGGAAGTATGTCTTAAAATGCACTTGGCTCATAAACCTGATGTCATGTAACTGCACTTTGCTTTTACGAAGTAATATGGCAGCTGAAACTTTATGGCTTTTATGAAAAAAAAAAATAAGTAAATTTCTAAGTTATGTAGGAATATTTCACACCAGTGTTAGGAGTAGTTAGAATGAAAATAGCGTATAATTTTTTTATGATTAATACATTTTTTGACATTCTAAAACTTTCTAAGATGTGGACTCAGCAGTCGTTGTGCCGATTGTCGTAACACCCAATGAACTAATGGTCAAGAGCCTCAATCACCTCCTTAAGAGGTTCGCGTTAGATGGCTCAAGATTGATGGGTCAAAAGCCTAATCAAGTATTGTGCGGAAGTTCCTCTCTCTGGAGCCCTAACCATCGGTAGCTTGGACTGTGTTCCCACTGCCGGTGTGGTCTCTATTTTTTATATTTTTAAATCTATTTTGTTTTTTAGGATATATTTAAAAATTTAATTTATACCAAAATATCTACAGAATATCCTAATTTTTTAGTGTTATATTTTTAGGGGTATAAATGCATGGCCATTTGGTTGCGATCCTTTTTGACCCTAATATGTCTGAGCTCTGTATTTTTTGGATTATTGAAAAGCTGACATCATTCAAATGTCAAATTTAAATAATTTAAAAATAAACTATTAAATAGTACTACGCCACGTACCTATATAAGCTATCATTATTTAAGGTCGGTGTAAACCTCAAAAGTCGTTCTTATTGTACTTTAACATTTAAATGTAATTGAGGCATTACGTTCACGTGAAAGCTTCTTTACGATTCCATTCCAAAGGCTTTTATTTCTGAAAATTATCCTTTTGACGGGCGAGGAATGTCTCAAGATTTTATTGGGAGCATGAAAATTTTACTACAAGTGAGAGAGTGGTATCTGTGACACCATTTTGTTTGCGTAGCGTATAAACTTAATACGTGCTTTCCAAATATTCTGATACTAGTCGACCTGCGTGACTTCATCCGCGTAGAAGAATATGTGTACGGTTTGTATATCTATATTAATCCTTACTAATATTATAAATGCGAAAGTAACTCTCTCCGTCTGTCGCGCTTTCACGCCAAAACTACTAAACCGATTTATATGAAATTTGGTAAACAGTTAGGATAGAGCCTGAGAAAGGACAAGGCTACTTTTTAATGCGAAAAAGGGGTTGTACGGGTTTGAAAGGGAGATCAAAAGATGTATTACACACAAGGACGAAGTCGCGGGCGCAGTTAGTACCTATGTGTACTTTTGTTTGGAATAATAGGGAAACATAGAGTATGTTGTAATTAACAGTTTTGATTATGATTTTTATATTTTGTTATCACCATAATCATCATCAATCATCCAAGGATAATTGGATATAAATACATATTTATAAAAAAACTAGCTGACCCAGCAAAAGTTGTTTAGCCACCGTGGGTTACCGTTATCAGTTGTACACGAAATTACATAAAAATCGGTCTAGCCGTTTCGGAAGAGTATGGTAACTAACATTGTGACATGAAAATTTTATTTATAAGATAAAAAACCCTATTCTGAAATTTTTTTTCGAGGTATGTCATAAAAGTATAATAAGTTAAATTAGTCCAGATTTTAATGATTTTTATGTAGTTATCATTTCGGCATAATTAAAAAAATTGTGAAATTTGCACAACTTTTGAAAAAAAAATTCAAATTAAATTTTTACGTAGACCAATTACTTGTATGTTGAGATTGATTCCAGCTATTAGTCGATTTGACTATATAAACATTTCTATATCTTACTTAGTAGTCTTTCAAAGCATATAACGAGCATATAAGTCAATATCTAAGTGGCACGTAGAGCGACACATTTGTAGTTATCGCGTCCGTTACTCCGTTAATATCTTGCGACGTGACACTGCTGTACCGATGGGATATCAAATGTTTGCTTTATTAACCAATATGCTTAGTGTTACTTCTAATATATTTGACTTAGAAGGAGAGTATTCAAAGGGAAGTTTATCTATCTATACTAATATTATAAAGAGGAAAGATTTGTATTTTTGTATTTTTGTATTTTTGTATTTTTGTATTTTTGTATTTTTGTATTTTTGTATTTTTGTATTTTTGTATTTTTGTATTTTTGTATTTTTGTATTTTTGTATTTTTGTATTTTTGTATTTTTGTATTTTTGTATTTTTGTATTTTTGTATTTTTGTATTTTTGTATTTTTGTATTTTTGTATTTTTGTATTTTTGTATTTTTGTATTTTTGTATTTTTGTATTTTTGTATTTTTGTATTTTTGTATTTTTGTATTTTTGTATTTTTGTATTTTTGTATTTTTGTATTTTTGTATTTTTGTATTTTTGTATTTTTGTATTTTTGTATTTTTGTATTTTTGTATTTTTGTATTTTTGTATTTTTGTATTTTTGTATTTTTGTATTTTTGTATTTTTGTATTTTTGTATTTTTGTATTTTTGTATTTTTGTATTTTTGTATTTTTGTATTTTTGTATTTTTGTATTTTTGTATTTTTGTATTTTTGTATTTTTGTATTTTTGTATTTTTGTATTTTTGTATTTTTGTATTTTTGTATTTTTGTATTTTTGTATTTTTGTATTTTTGTATTTTTGTATTTTTGTATTTTTGTATTTTTGTATTTTTGTATTTTTGTATTTTTGTATTTTTGTATTTTTGTATTTTTGTATTTTTGTATTTTTGTATTTTTGTATTTTTGTATTTTTGTATTTTTGTATTTTTGTATGTAATGAATAAACATAAAAACTACTGGACCGATTTCAAAAATTCTTTCACCATTAGAAAGCTACATTATCCCTGAGTAACATAGGCTATATTTATTACAAGAAAAAATTAGAGATCTTTAGGAAATCTCACGAAAACCAACCCAAGGTGCCAAAAAATTAGCCATAAAATATCTTTCATCGCATGCGCTGCAAAAAGTATTGATGATAGAACAAAAAAATGTTATACAATATTATAGAACGTATCAATATCTACAAAAAAGTCCGCGAGACCATATGTCCAACTATTGTAGTTACGTCACTATAACTACTTTTTTACATTTTAAAAGTTGATAAAAATGCCTATCAAAATCAGACCATGTTTTCTATAACTTTGTATTAATCCTTATCCAAATAAATTATTTCGTATTTAAGTCTATTTCAATACCTGTAAATTACTTTTTGAATTATTAAAATCGGACTTTCCATTCAAAAGATATTACGAAATTAAAAATATCAATATAAACAAAAAATACACGACGACGCGACGGGCCAGTATAGCGACGCAGCGCAGCGAGTAAAGCGGCAAGAGAGGGGGCACCGAAATGCGGGAGGGCCAATATATTTTTTAAAATAATATTCCACCCGCGCGAAGCCGGGATGGGCCGCTAGTGTAAAATAAATGCCAAATGTATTTAAACTCAATTAACGAAGTCAGAATGACTGCAGCATCTGTTATTACTAGCAACACATTTATGTTTTGATTGCGGCAGTTCTTATAGTTTTAAATATGTTTATAATACTCCCATTCACTCGATAATATATAATCTCTATCCCAATCAATATGAGGTGGTCGTCCAAGTGATTCCCTAGAGTTAACAGTCAATGTATTATTTGTACGTCATATAATAAGAATGCTATGTATAATTTTTAAATTTATTTTATTATGATTCAATGTTGGACAGCGGAAGGGAAGGTTTCATGGGAATGTTTTTCAATTCGGATGATGTGGTGTGTAAACTATGATTATAGTATTTGTTAACACGGGAATTTTGATAATAGCGACTGTTCAGTTTCTTGCCCTTACTTTAATATAGTCTAATTTAAACTAACCATTTTGAGTTTGAGTATGTTAACTAAAAAAAAACACTCAGAACAGAGGATACTTGTTGGTGAACGACCATTTTTTATGCTCTTTAGATATAGGCGATGCTTGGCGCGTGCCTGCTTAAAGGAGTGCCGTATTTCACCCTGTATTTCATTCGCACCCTCGGCTTCTACCAGTGCACACTGTTCTTTACAATATGCAGGCCAATTCCGATTTGCTGTTTTTGTAATTTTTTGGTAAAATCTAAAGAAAAAGTTTGATAAGATATAACATAAAATACTAGTCGACCCGCACGAATTGGTTTACTTGTAGCTCAGCTCCTATTGGTCGTAGCATGATGATATATAGCCTTCCTCAATAAATTGGCTATTTAACACTAAAAGAATTTTTCAAATCGGATCAATAGTTCCTGAGATTAGCGCGTTCAACCAAGAAAACAAACAAATTCTTCAACTTTATATATTAGAATAGAGAAAGACTAAACAAGGTATGTAATGCTATAAATTTTGGGCTGGCTAGAGCGAGTTTATCTTTTTAGTCAGTTAGTCAATTACAATTAGAGTATGAGTGGTTTCCAATTAAAAAGTTATATTCAGTTTCAGTTACAAAATAACCGTCCATTCATACAATTGCCAAACTAGAAATACTGAAATCATTCAAGCAAAAAACCTCTTGTTTCAAGTGAAGTATTCAAGCTTCCAACGCGATAAACTCAAAAAGTTTTTTATGAAAAAATCTAGATTTTACCGTAGATTTGTCGAAAATTTTGACTATTGGCCCAACTAACTAATAGTCGCGCAGTCGTAAACTCAAAATTGTTTCGACAACAAAGTTGCTGTATTGTTCGGCTCTGCTATTGGAAATCGTTGGCCTGATTTAAATTTCATGGCGTATACGGAACAGCGCCTCGTATTAGAAATAGACATTGCCCTATAATACTATGGATTCACAGTATTATAGACCAATGAGTGTTCGTGGATAAACAGTAACTTCGCGACCCTCTTTATAAATTAAAATGAATGTAGATATGCGTATACTTCAGAACGACTGCACCAAATAGATTAATTCTTTTTTGTTGTGTTAGTTATTATAAGGAAAAGGTTTGTATAAAGGATTAAGGGAGTGAGACTGAAGACAGTCAGTGAGATGGTGGTGGTCCACTGCAACCAGTGACATACTACGCATTATAGAATAGAAATTCAAAGTAAAATACTGGGAAAAAGCATATTCTTCTTAGACGCGAGTGGCAAAGTATGAATGAATAAACTAGCGAGAACGAATTTGTGTGTGAGTGAGTGAGAGTGAGGATAAGTCGGCTAGTTTGATGTATTAACCAATGTTTTTGTTCTAATCTTATAATATGGTTCTGTGAGTAAAGTAAGCCTTTGAGATGTGGTGCTGAAGTAAAATGCTACGTATCCCGTGGACGGTCGCATAACGAACCAATTGGTACTCAGTGAACTAAAAATTGATAAAAAGCCAAGACCATATGGCGAACCATATGCCTCAGGGTGATGTTTGAGTTATTTGGACACATAGCCCGCAAACCCGGAGACAATCTCCAAAAACTCATAATGACCGGAAAAATTGAGGGTAAGAGAACGAGAGGAAGAAGTCCAATGCGATGGACAGACCAGATACGCACCTCACTCAACATCAACATGGCCGAAGCTGTTCATGCTGCTGAAAGCAAGAATAGATGGCGTAACATCATCAAGAAGGCAACGACTCATGATGGGTCACGGGCTAACGACGCGAGGAGGTGAGTGCGAATAAAAATCACACGTAGATAATTTTTCAACCGAAAATAAATTACACAAGTCAACAAGAATACCCTTTTTTTGTTTCTGTTATTTTATTATTAATGTCTGAGTGTTTACATTGAAAAATAACCAAAAACTCAATATATGAAGAAAAAAGTTTGCTTTTATCTGTTTTATATTGATAATTAAGTTTTAAAGTTCTTAGTGGAGAGTAAAATAATAATTGGTAATTCTTTGAAACAAAATGGCGACTAGTCGAGCATTCTATTGTATTGAGTGTATGTATGTCTGTAAAATAGCGTCTAGAAAACGAAATTTCTAGAAAAGCAAACTTTAACCAAAATAAGTAAGGTAAAAGACATCAAAATTTGACATTTTGTTGTCAGACTCAGAATCCGTGTTGAGGTTAGTCTGTCTGTCACGTTTTCACGCCTTAAATGGAGCTTCGCTTTTCTTACTACTACTGTTACCGCTAAACTTAATAGTTAACATTGGTATAAGTTATTACGAACATGAATGAAAGATCGTAAGATAGAACATAAACTTTACATGCGTGTGCCAGCTTCAGACATTTTTCTTGTTATTTGTATGGAGACCCAACGTCCATATTATTATAGGTCAGTAGAAATATCTGAGTTTTTACTATGGTTACCGTTTTGGTAAGCAAAAAATAACGGTCGATATGCAACTCTGGTTTCGTATCATACTACTATTTGCATTTATGCAAAACTAGCGTCCTGCATAGAAAACCAGTATTTAGCGTTATTTGAATTCCCTTTTTTGGGTGACATTACATATTATTACATATACATGAGCTATACTAAACAGTAACACGAAATAGATAATGTTAACATGCACTTCAGACGGACCATGGGCATAAGACTCAGAAGGCCATTTGATAAGGCGTATAAACTTTACTATTTTAGACAATACTCTATCAATGAAACTATTCGTTAAACTGATACATCCGAACAGAGCTTAAACATTGTCAACTCGGTAAAAGAATTTTTTAAATAAACTAATAGATATCCAATCAATCAAACGTTATCAATCGGTGTTTCTAGTTATATAAGAAAAAATCACCAGGTTTTGAAAAATCATTGGAAAAAACATAAATAGTTACTCTAATAAAAAATATTATATTTATTCAAAAATTATTCTCATTTTTATAGTTCAAAATTAATCAAAACTAGTTTCTATGATGATCAACTAATATGTGCTGTTATGATTTTAGAATCCAGATTAAGATTTTTCACCCTTGAGGGGACGGGACTCTGCCGCTGGGAGAGCATCTCGTAATCGAATAACCCGGCACGCCCTTGGTGGTACAGGATCTGTTCCCCAACTGGCTTGCGACCACCAGCATGCGAATCCGACCGCGAAGTGTCATAGAGCCGCATTTGGGCCAGACTTACCCCCACCCTCTCCCATCTCATGAATGCTGCGGATCCAGTGGACTATGGGCTCTTGCTCAGGGTCCGCTGAAACCGTAGTGTTTATTTCTTCACACTCTTCCCCACTTTATCTTCGAGGATGCAACGCATCGACAAAACAAGAGATCTCTTGTTTTGCCGATGTCCCTGAGCGATGGTGGCCACTTACCATCAGGTTGCTCGTTTGCATCTTATCTACCATAAAAAATCCAGATGCCTTTATTTGTCGTGTTGGTTTTCGACAGATAATCTAGAAAAACTAGTTAGGGTGGCCAGGTCGAATGAAAGAGATCCATCAGGCTGATGGAGTGAGTAAGAGAAGCAGAGGTTTTGTGGAAAGAAATAACAGTTAGCGACACCGCTTATAATTTTCTATCCGCGGGTAGTTCATTTTATTTACAAGATATATCCTCTATTACGATAGACTTGTGCCAGTTGTCAAACGGAGCTCGTCTGGTGACCATTTGGTAAACGGTGGGACATCCATTCTGAAGTATTTTGTTAGTGTTTGACAGTATTTGCATGATTTCCGTCTCAAGTGCATATATTGCCTTCTACGGGTTACTATGCAGTATAGCTTCCATTTATTAGCAATAGATATATTATCTCTATTGCTAATAAAGGTTCCTTCCGTAATGAAAAAACAACCAAGAAGTTATCCAAAAACTACTATTTTTAACTCACAGAAATGAAACACTGACTTTTTTACGTGACTTCTTTTATAATACCTAATAATTTTTCAGGACAACAAATTACTTACATTGGGAACTATTCATACAAAAAATTGAACTAAATCAGTTCAGCTCGCGTGACTAATGGATCAATAAACAACGATGGCTTCACATTTATAACTAGGATAAGGGAGATTCGATCATGCTCTGAAAACTTAACCTTCTAATAAAAAAATCTAAATAGACATATTTTTAATACCCGACGCTATAACAACGCTGTGTTTATCTGTGGCATCGTAGCGCTCTAAAAGAAAAAAAAATCTAGTAGGATTAATCATTGTCCGCCTGTCTCCTAAGAATTAAAATACATATCTCAGTCTGGAGAAAAGAAAAAATGCGAAAACCATAAATGCGTTTGGTAAACTGGCCGTGACCTATATCGATGTATGGCAATATAAGTTTTCGAACGGCAAAGTTAAATTTGTCCCTCAATCCAGATCATATGGAACCCTTGGCGCGAATTTCCGAGTTCCGACTCGCACTTGGAACTCTTTAACCATTACCACAGATACAGTGGTAAATTACACGGTAAAGATACTGTTTACAAAATTATTGACAAGATTTTATAAAACAAATACGATATTGTATATTTTTCCCTGTTTTTGTTATAAATCACTATTACCGCCGTGGGCGTAATCTTAGCAATTTACAAAACAGGACATTATCTGTCATTACCTACAGGAAACGGCTCTCTTGTTATTTATTTCTTTTATTTTAAGAAGTAGGTCACCCACTTGATTATCGATTACTCGCCATGATGTATCACGAATGATATTTCGAGTTAATACGGTTTATCAAAAATTTATAGTCGAATGAGGTGTAGTTAAGAAACTTGTTCCGATAATGCTTAAAGATTTATGGTTTTATATATAATTTTCTTTAAAATTCTTTTCTTTTTTTTTCAAAAATAAATGTATATTTTATAAAAATTAGTCGAAATAAAAGATGGACAAACTAAGAGGATTAAAAGAACTTAGTTTAGATTGAGCTGGGCTGGCTATCACGTTTACCCTTCGTATGGGTATTTATACTCTTCGTATGGGTAAACGTGATAGAAGTAATCCGCCAAGAATGAATCAGAGAGTGAGCTAGTTATGATCAACACAGAAAGAAGTTACGTAAGATACGAACAAGGAAGAGGTAATGTTTTTAAAATCGAGGCAGGAGAGTCATACACAGACATAATCTAAGGTAACAAGGGTAAAGGAGTCAAGAATTAGTAACTTAACATGAGTATTAAAGTAGCAAAGATCGACCCAAGGAGAAGCAATGAAGCTAAGATCGAGCCAGAAATAAGTAATGTAACCCCAACCCAGATCGAGGCAGGGAGTGGTGATGTATCCAAGACCTAGTCGGCAAGTGGTAATGTAAGATAGAATCAGGAGATTTACATGTACCGTGAGAAAATAATAATGATCATGGGATATTTGGCTAGGTTAACAGTCATAGTGATACCATCGGATTTATAACATTTAGATTCCAATATGTCACTATTCGTTGTTCTCGCTTCACCTACTTGTTTATTTTCAGATACTATACGGTCTTTCAGTTCATAGAATAAATATTCCAAGACAAAATATAAGTTACAATCATTTCATCTATTGTCATGAAATAAGTATCAATAAATTGAACTGAATGTTATAGTTATATTGCAGAGACGCCAAGACTATTCTTCTATGTGATTGTATAAACTTCTCGATCGTTCGATTCTACGAACTTTATGCTTTATTATATTCCTTTCTTTGAAACTGCAACTAGTTTTAAAATATAGAATTCTTTGGAAACTAAAAGTATAACTTTACAGTGTCATAATAGTCGTTGATTCTTAGAATTCTATCGCGAAGACTGAACTCTTCAAATGAATTGTGATGTATGTAATTGAAATAAAATATTTTATAATTAGTCACTTTGTAAGTAGCTTTAGAAAACCAAGTAATGACGCACCAAGTTTTAATAATACTTAATAAAATTAAAAAAAAATGATTATACGTCATATTGAATAATCATTTGAAAAGATAACATTTTATTTTTAAATGAATAAAATATCGCAAAAAGATAAAACATAAACAAAATAATATATTGTTTAATACTATTTTTGTCAGAAGATAATTAAACATTGATATCATACTATTCTGACAGGAACCCAAGCCAATTGCAACACTCACCTTCCCCATTTGAGTACCCTGTTCAACACTATTATATTTAGATTTACTTAATTTTAAGTAACAAATGACTTACCGAATTCTTCCATTAAACTCACACTATTTACACACACATTTACTTACACTAACTGTAATTAATATTCGCATTGAGATATTATTGTTAAATTAATCCTAAATCCTTTAAAACCGACTTTATAAAATAATAACCTTTAGCGTTCTTTAAATGTTGTTAGGACGCCATTTGCAAATGACAGACTATCGAATATTACAAAATCGAATCTATGTTCGATATTTGAAAATTGAATGATGCGTCACCGACTTACTTAATGATTCAATTTCAAACAATATTTTAAAAATATTAACAAAAATACTGTTTCTATATTTATCTACCCTAAAGTAGTACTAGTTTTAAAAAAATACCTTTGATATTTTTTTCATTCGTTTCGGAGAAAAAATAGAAATTACAACATATGTGATGACATATACGGCGGAATAAGATATTGCCTTTGCCTCATTTGTTAAAGCCAAGCCATATCACTATTCAACAAAGACATAAACGCCAAAATGACGTCATATTATTATCGTGAAATAACTCCAAAATGACGTCTTATTATATGACGTCATTTTGGCATTTACGTCTGTAATTTTTATTAATTACTGGGTTTATATTTAAAAAAATAATAAATACATGTCCATTAATATTTCTTCTAGTTTCATATGACATAATAATATAATTTTGTTAAAATATGAAATATTGTCAATTGTTAGGAAAAGACAATAATATTATGCGACTAAATTTTTATAGAAATTTATTTATACATACCACATATTATAATTAATATTTTTGACATGTACAGCTTTCGGACACTCATTTTGTGTTATCTGTATGAAGACCCGTCATCCATATTATATTAGCTATCATAGGTGAAGAGGGAAATCTAAAATAAGACAATAGACATTAGGTATATTAACTTTTTTCTGTCTGAGATTTTTGTTTGATGCCGTTCAGTTCAGTTTTGATGTCAAATTAATAATACCAAGGTTTTGACCTGGTGAAGGTGGCTGGGAGCTGCTGAATGCAGGTCGCAGGTGATCGGTCGTACTGGAAATCTCTGGGAGGAGGCCTATGTCCAAAAGTGGACTTTCCATGGCTGACACGTTAAAGGTTTTGAGAAGTTTTTTCTGTAAAAAAAACTATTATCTTAGTCTACCTTATATTATTCTTGATTTAAAAACTGGTGTTCGGTGTTTGGTGGCTTATTGCGTTCGTAATGCTTGTTAGCTATCAGCTGGGCTACATATCAGCGTGTGGTACAAAATATAAAATATTTGGCTAAATCACTACACCAAATGATCTGACTGAAGAAATAAGGCTGAGGCGCATGTTGTGCATACCTTGGACAGCCAAACCCGACTTTCCTCTACGTTACCAACGTTTCCTCTCATATTTCGGATACAGCATTCGACGAGGGAATAAGAGGGAAAGAACGAGGGCAAAACATCAAGAGGCCCCTCACCAGGTAAATGGGTATGCAACCTGAGGGATTAAATTAATTAAATACACTATAATAAGAATTGCTGCCAACATGAGACGATGAAAACTAATTCCGAGGCTGAAATACCAGAACCAAGATCTAAGTTTTAAACAATAAAGTATCACATGCTTTAGCGGTGAATAAAAACATTCAGAGGAAACATACGTGACTGAGAGTTCTTCATAATGGATCTAAAGGTGAAGACGAACAGACGGCCCGCCTGATGGTAAGTGGCCTCCGTCGCGCGACTCCTGTTATTCCGATGCGTTGCCACCTCGAAGATAGAGTGGGGAAGGGGAATGAAGACATGAATGCTATGGATTCAGTGGATCATGAACAAAAATGCAAAGTTCACTAGAACCGCAGCATTAACGGGATGGTAGGGGGAGGGGTAAGTCTGGCTCACATGCGGCTCGACCAGAATGCGTCAATGACACTTGGCATGCCTGTGGTCGCGATGGGGTCGGATTCGCATGCTTGTGGTCGCAAGCCAGTCAGGGAACAGATCCCCTACCACCAAGCAGTGCTGGGTTACTCGCCTCTTACGAGATGCTCTCCCAGCGGCAGAAGGGAATTGTATTCGAACCGGTCCCCTTAATCAGCAGTGGGTCATTCATAATGATGATCTGCCAAAATGAAGAAACGATCATATCAATCTGTGATATGCAGTTAAATTATATTATAGAATTAAAATTGAAAACGCTATATCCTACAACTTGTATGCTCTGTCGTATATCCCCGAGGCAGCAATACTAGAGAATACCGTTCCGTATCGGGTACCGGGTAGAGAGTAGCGAGTACCGGGTACTGTGCAATTGTCGCGATGCTCCATCCATCTGCGCTCTAATATATAAATTTACTTCATTTATTTACCCGAAGGCAACCTAATTTATGGGTGCACTCGAGTATTGGATTCAACATAGATTACTGAGCACAAAACAGTGAAAAGCTTTTGTCTTATTGTGAGAGAATGATGCTTATTACTTCAGAAATACGTATAAACATTTTTGGATGGGAAGCTATGCAGTCTCTGGGGTTTGTGACTCAAAAGCAAGATCTACTTCAGTTTGTTAAGATTCAAACATGTTTAAAAACAAAATGTTTTTTTTTAATGATAGTTAAGGGACAAACGAGCAGAGGGTCCACCTGATGGAAAATGGCCACCGTCGCCCATACACATCGAGGAAACTAGAGGGTATCTTGTTTTGTCGATACGTTGCCGCATCGAAGATAAAGTGAGGAGGGGGACCGAAGAGAAGACTGCAGTGGTTTCAATGGACCCCGGGCAAGAACCCGGTGATCATTGGAATCGCAGCATAATGGGATGGGAGAGGGAGGGATAGATCTGGCCCACATGCGGCTCGGCCGGAACGCGTCAGAGACACTTGGCGGTCGGTTTCGCATACTGGTCGCAAGCCAGTCGGGGAACCAAGTTTTTATATATATTGTAATAATCTTATTGTATATAAAGTTTATTAACGTTTACTTAACTTAATTTAATAATTCATTAAACTAATAGTAAAAATTTGCACGCCTAAAGGGCAGAATAACTTAGCGCTGAATCATTAACTAGTAACATATATTATTATACTATGTTCTAGCAAATAAATGAAGGCAACACCTCTTTATACTTACACTACACTATTCTAGCTATTATTAAATCTATGAAAATACTTGTCGAACTGCTGAGGTTCTATCGGAATAGAGCTTATAAATTAAGTGGTGAGGGTATTTTTAAACTAAACTAATAACGCGAATGGGTCTAAAATCTTCTCCAAATAAAAATTAGCAACACGGGTTCTGTAGTTTGTTTCTGTCATAACTTATGACCATTTAATCAAATAATCAAAACACCAACTGATGTGGGTTTCAAATGATAATGGTGCAGATTGGATTATAAATAAAACTCAGCAGCAAATCCTTAGATTTCCTAGCTTCTCAGCAATAAATTGAAGCTGTCTCTGTTCTGCTGTGTCTAAGTCCAGTAGGAGGCGAGGCATATTGCATTACGTCGCTGCCAGTTCCTAGTGTCAAGTAACATTGCTTGCAATCATTTCGTTTGAGTCACTACCCTTATGAGCTGAGAGACGACTTCAATATTTGTTATATAAATGACATAGAAAATGCAATGTTTTTATTTATACCCAAAGTATACATCAAATAAATTTGTTTTTAAAAAATTTATTTTGTTAACAGCATAAATTCATAGATTAAAGATCTTCGACATTATTTGATCGCATACAATGAAAATTAGCGCCATGTGTTTTTAAAACCATGACCATCGTAAAGGGGCAGAATTTGGATACTAACCCAAAAAGTAATGATACTGGTTTTGCCTGCATTAGTTTTCGAGACTCACCATTGATAATTAATTTGTTTTAATATAATGTCCGTCCCGTGTACTGACAAACGATCCTGAATCTCCTTCCTTATGTGAGTTGTAAATTATTGTCTTTTTATTAAATATTGTAGTGTATAAACATTTTGTTAGGGATATTTTTTATCTGTTATCCGGAAAGGCTACATGTTTATGATACATTGAATCAATAAATCCAATATAATTTTAGAAAAATATATACCTACCACTATCTTCAAAATACAAATAGGTAAATAAGTGGCAGCTAAAGCGCCAATGACAGTGGACTACAAAATTTGTTTTAAAAGAAAAAAAATAGTGGCTCGAAAATATTTTGAACTAAATATAATTAATAGTTATAGTGTTCGTTACATATAAGGTATACCTTTTTTTTTAAATGTTAATTATGTTAATCTAGGTGTAACAAGGTTTTCTAAATAACTTTGTAATGCTCTCGCTTGTAGACATAATATTTTTGAGAATCTTTGTGAGTAGAATCGCAAAAATTATCATTCATCTCCTAGACTATATATTTCATTGACATGTTTTACGCCTAGGGCGCCTGGTTTTGACCGTTTAATATTCGGATATATTCTGTGATATAATAAACATTTCGTTTACGTGAAATGTGTTACTATGGATATTTGTTGAATTTGTTACTATTATGATAGGATTTTTTTTCAAATGGAAGATTGGATGGTTTTTATACTTACCACCAGATAGCAAAATAATTCATCGTCTAGATAAAAAAAATATTGTTAATAGAGATTGTACATGTCTTTAACGGAGACAGCAATTACTCAAAAAACTACTGGGCCAAATTCTTTAAATTTTTATTGGACTAAATAGTAACTATTCGCATCAAACTACAGAAGAATCACGTAAATCGGATCATAAATTTTAGCGTAATCGGTGTACATACATAAAAAAGGTGCGGCGCGCCTTAATCAATATAGATCCCAAGAAACGGGAACGGAAGAAATGTCTATAAAATCAAAACTATTGGGCCAAACTATTTAAAATTTTCATGAGACCAAATGGCAGCTATTCCGCATCAAAGAAAAGAAGAACCACGTAAATCGGATCATAAATCACAGCGTAATCGGTATACATACATAAAAAAATATACCAATCGAATTGAGAACCTCCTCCTTTTTGAAGTCAGTTAAAAACTTATTGGCCTTTTTGACTAAATTAGAAAAAAATCAAAATACTCTGTCTACTTTATACAAAAAATATTATAATTAAAAAAAAAACATAATTTACGTAAAGTATTTAGCGTTTTCAAAAACGTCACGTCTGTTTAACAATCATCTTAATAAGAAAGCAAACACATTATCTTCGCTCTACGAAAATATTGACAACAATGACGTTGCATACGACGTGGTGCACACTGTTTTTCACGTCACGTGACAAATACTATGAACATAGTTCAACCATTGATCGTTGAACATAAAGTGACCCTATTCTCTATAGTTTATTCCAGCTCCCCAGCTTTTATATTATGCATTGATGCGAATACACATAAACTGAAGGCAAGGGCATATTATGAATAAGTATTTCTACTATATTTCTCAGTTGTAAAATATCAAAAATGTATAAAATTACTTTTTAGGGTTCTGTACCTCAAAATACGGAATACTCTTGTTCTACGGAGCGCGAATATTATACTTCTAAGTGAACGTAATCTAAACATAGGGTAGTTTATCCATATTTTGTGCAGTGATAGCTTAGTGTTTAGACTTAAGATTAGGGTTAAGATATCGGTGTCTAGAATTGTGAGGAAACCTGCCCTCTTTAGAGTGCCCTAAAAGTTCTCTGTCGGTGTGTGTAGTCTGGCAACCCGTATTTGGCTAGCGTGGTGGACTATGACCTCCTCATTTTAAGGAGGAGACCCGGCTCAGCTGTTGGCTATTACTGGTTGTAATAAGGATCCATATCATGTTTGCTCGGGAATATAAACCCATTATAGATCTAGAATCATGATATTTGGTAACAAGGTTTAAACAGAAAAACGCGTTAGTAAAATATATTGTTTATTAAATATTACAATTGGAAAGCTGACCCATGTCGATGTATGTACAACTGATTACAGGCAAAGTTAAGTTTGCCTTAATTCAAATTCTATAAAGAACCCTCGTTGCTCGAGTCCGATTCTCACTTAGCCGAATATTTAATATTGAAAATATTAAAAAAAAATTCATTTAATGTTTCTAATAGTTTTTAATGGTTGTTCTTACCTTAGGAATGAAAGTTCTTCATTCTTTAGCTTCTTCCTTCAACTAAAATAACGTCTATATGTACTCTATTGCTACAAATACGCGTTTAAAAATCCCTTTAGAGAGTACAATTTCCCATAATCCAAACGCATTTTGAATCAATGAAGTGGTTTGTGGTAACTAGAGAATCTACGAGAGCTTTACTATTCTTATTCAGTATGCACCCCATTTCCGCACATTGGCCATCGCGACCGAAACGAGAAGCTACTTCACTAAAATATTTCATTTGCTATACCTATTATTATGGCTGTTTTGTTAGGTATTTGTTATAGATATGAAGTAACTAATATATTTTTGAAGGTAGTAAATTCTTTTGAAAGGACTGGAAGTTATCATATTGGGGGCATCAAGTGAAGCAAACCAGACGAACAAACCACAGGCCGTTACATACTTTTTTTATGGTAGATAAGGTGCAAACGAGCAGATGGACGACCTGATGCTAAGTGGCCACCACCGCCCATGGACATCGGCAAAACGCGTTGCATCCTCGTAAATAGAGTGAAGAAAAAATGCTGCGGTTTCAGCGGACCCTGAGCAAGAGTCCAGATTCCACTAGATCCGCAGCATTAATTAGATGGGAGAGGGAGGTAGTAGGTATGGCCCACTTGAGGCTCGACCGGAACGCGACTATGACACTTGGCGGACGGATTCGCATGCTGGTGGTCGCATGCCAGCCGAGGAACAGAACCCCTACCACCAAGGGGGTGCTGGGTTACTGGTCTCTTACGAGATGCACTCCCAGCGACAGAGGGGAATAGTATTCTAACCCGTTTCCTCACGAATGAAACTTTTCTCATACATAACTTTATCGTGGATAGCTAGAAGCTTAAAATTACGGCAATCATAAATATACATTCAATTATAATCGCTTTCTAAGTAATTCCATATACTGCATTGTTGGAAATCAAGTATGTGAGTCATGGTATAAGTCAATAAATATAATCCTTATTATAGAAATAAAGATGTCTGAAATTGATGTAATGAGAGTTGTTGAATAGCTGCTTCCATAGATACTTGCTAGCTCAAATTACTGACTTGGTAATTTGTAAGTTTTATCATGTCATCAAAACATGGCATCTCACAAAATTCAATAATGTCTTCATTGCGAGAATGGCTTCTTTTACAGTATAAGTTTTTACTAGGATACCTGATTTATATAAAAATAAGTGCAGGGGAACTAAAATCCATATAAGCTATGCACATCATAGCTCAAATATTTGTTTAGCTAAAAGCGCTAAAACAGTTTGCAAGAAAGAAGCAATCAATCTTCCTGTCTATGCGCGCTGCGACAGTTATGACGTCTCATACGTTAGGTACAAACTTCGCGTTTTCGTCTACAATCGAAAATATTATTTAAAAAAATATTATTTTTTTTAAATTTTCCCCAAATAAATTAAAGCTTACTATTTTTTAGCCTTTGTATAGATATGCGTGTGCGTGTATTTAAAAACTTAGTTGAGTATAGAAATGTACACTAATGTATCCATTGCAGTATGGATCTTGTCCGCGGGGAATGACAGCAAGAATGCTAGCTGCATTTCCCCGGTGAATCGCAGTCGTGAATTACCGATTCGTTCGGCCAAGAATGAGGCAGCCTTCTTGTCACTACTAGAGGCGATCAGATACGAACTAACATGGCTCAAGCGTTTCTACTGAAAAAGGAACGTAAATATAATGAGAAATATAAATAACTATATTGCCGATAATGGAGCATCTCTACAGAAGTTTTGCAGATTTTAACATCGACTTCCAAGTCAAGTTTGCTTCTATTAAATAGTTAAACATCCTTATATGAAAGGTAAACCACTAATACCATCACTATCGCGTATTACGAACACGCCACTAATCCGTCACCCGTATGAAACCACTCTAACGCTTCACATGTTTCAGCGGAGATATTATATTTACACCGGACAACTAGCGATGACACTGGGATTACTCGCTCTAAAATATAATAGCTTGATGGATAGTCTGCTTTAGTGTATTGTGATGTGCTTATAATGCTGGTTATTAAGTTGTTAGTTACATAATTAAGATGTATAAACCTTTAAGTGAAGAAACAATGGAAAATGATAACGTTTGTTACATGAATGTGTTACTTTTTAGAAGGCGTGACGTCATCACTGGTGACAGGATGAAATAAAATTCTAATATTTCAGTTTTATCTTTATTTTCTCAGAGGTCCGACGGTACAATGTAGACGTAGTAGATAAGACTGACGTAGTAAAACATCGCCCATTCGTATTTATAACAAAACTAGTGTATACAAATGTTGGTAGGCCGTGCCTATATAGGTAGTTTCATCCGCGACATTACTATTTTGACAAATAGCAGGCGCGAGGGAAGAGCCTCTCTCCCCAATAGTAAATTCTGCGGATTCATTTTGATTATTGAAGATTTTTTCAAGAAGCTAAGCTAATAATTACTCTTATTTATTTGTCTTGAAAAAAAAACACACTCTCAATGTTTTTTAAGCCTGAGCCTGCATTTGGTTCAGGGTTTCTTTTAAACTAATCAATATTTAACGTAACGATTTTCTGGGATTCTTGTTAGAAGTATAGATTTTCTAGAATTCGTATTAAACTTATTATACGCTTAGAATATCTAGAATTCGTAGTAGCTGTAGAGTTCGTATGCAAATAATATAGCAGTTTCAGGTAACCTGTTTATATTAGGCCTAGTGCATACAAGTGCATCAGTGGATTACATGCATTACTATGTACAAAAATAATATTTATAATACAAATAAACTTTAAGTCGAATACAATGTGACGTCACATTGTCATTCCATCATTAGATAGAATCCTTAAGTTATCTGTGTGTGTTTATGATACACTCAAAAACTATTGAACTGATTTTTATGCACTTTTCACCAATAGTCAGAATGATTCATGAAGAAGGTTTAGGTGTATAATTTGGTCTGACGTGGTTCTATGGGTGAAGGACCGTGGCTTCTGTTGCCCGTAGATAGTCTCAGTGCAAGTGCGCGTCCCTAAGTGATCCAGGCACTTTGCGTATGACTGAGGGGAGAGTTACCATTCCATCTCCTCCAAAATAGAGTCCATTAGTGGAGCGCAGGTAGGTTGCGGTGTTCTTATAATCCCGTGGCCTGCAATTCTAAACGCCGAGTAGGAGCACCTTGGATGATTTAGCGAGTCGCGCACCTTCAAAGGTAGTTTTAAGCTGTCTCCGTCAAGTTTCCCAAGTCCTCACTTGGGGAGGTATCTAGAGGTGGTATATCGAGGTGTAAGCAGATTCCTGCGGGTCAACTAAAACAAGATATGAAATTTGGTACGGTTTTGTGTAAATTGGTTAAACTATGACTTTATATGTATGCACTACGCCTTATAAGTATTCTAAAAAATGCAACTAGTAGCCCACACCAAGACTTGCATTAGTAATGTGTACTAGGTAAGGTACGGCTACGAGGAATCCACGATTTCTAGAATTTCTTACACAACTCGATTGATGTTTATACTCACTTTGACATTTTCCATTTCTTATAAAAATATTGAAAAAATTATTAGGACATAATAAGATATACACTTCAACCGGAAACCATCATGAAGTTCTAGCAATACGACACCAAACTCTAATTGGGCGATATCACTTTGACAACTGGCTTAAGTCTGGCTACATTTGTGATACGACTTTTGTAGACCAAATTGTTTGATATGAGTTCAAAGGTTTTGATTTTTTGGGTCATTACGACGACTATCTTTTGATTGCGTTCAATTTGTTTTCCACAGCTCTAATCGATTGCAAACCTGACTGTTCTTTCTCACGTCTTCTTAAGAATGTCTTGACAGATAGACACACAAACAATGAAGAGATCCTAAATTTTAATTTTGAAATACCGTAAAAATTTTAAACGTAATTGTAGTTATTGTTAATTATGATGTCAGCGACACTAATTTGTGTGGCAGAATGTTAGTTATGATGTCGGCAACATTAATCTAAGTAGGTAGGGAACATTTGATTTTAGAATTTGGCACAAGTATAGTAGTCAAGTCGTCATACTGTTAGTCTGCGTATAGACTATAACTATATGAGAAATTTTTAAAATGACCACTAATCTAATATACAATTCATGGCGAATTTTCGGCTATAGTTTCGGCCACGTTTGGTGGTCAATATCAAAGAGTAATGGGACCTGACATGGGCGAAACTATAGTTGGAAAATTATGAGTTAACTCTGTACGTCATTTCACAATAAAAATGCTAAACCTTGATATACTCTCCAATTCTATTTATATATTTAATAGTCGTCTTTTTAACTATTATTTATCCTCTCAACGGTAGTGTATGTGTCGTATATAACTCATATAATTTTATTTATCTATATGTAAGTTTAAGTAGTATTTAACGTTATTATAACTTATTTATCGATACATGTTACGCGTAACTGTGCACCATATTTTTTATTATAGATAAGGGACAAACGAGCAGACGGTCCACCTGATTGAAAGTGGCCATGGACATCGACAAAACAAGAGATACGACATCGACAAAACTAGAGGGTATCTCTTGTTTTGTTGATGCGTTGCCGCCTCGAAGATAGAGTGAGGAGGGGGAGCGAAGAAAAGACTGCTGCGGTTTCAATGGACGCCGAACAAGAACCCAGTGTTTATTGGAACCGCAGCAGTAATAGGTTGGGAGAGGGAGGGGTAGATCTGGCGTATATGCGGCTCGGTCGGAACGCGTCAGAGACACTGCACTATCCCGTATTAGTACAAAGAATCCTTTCACCGAAAGTCGTCTGTTAGAGATTGCATCTTGGCAATAAGACCGCCTTTCTATGCTCTCTGTTTTTGTACTATTTGTTATAAATGCTGTTATATTTAATTTCCTGTATTTATCTATTCATGATGAGGTCTACTATCCCGAATATTTTAAAGGTTTCATAATTTTAAAGATATAGTAAAATAGTTAATAATAAAGTAGTAAATATAAATACAGTTATTAGGCAAGTTAAGTACCCAATAATAATAACGTTAATAATTGTTATATTTTAACGAAAATTAAAATGGCGTACTTAACCGTAATAGTTTTAACTGCTACCATTAACTGAACTTAAGGTCTTTATGATAACACTATTTAGTACATAACTTGTTATTAACAAGGGATTGTATATCTTATTGTTGTATAATTCGGTTGATATTTGCGTAATATTAAAAGTTACATGAGTTTAGGGTTGTCGTAAAAACCTTAAAGCGTACGAGGCCGTAAGGACAATTCGAGGCAAAATAATGTAATTATTTTGTTAGGAAATGCGACCACGTCCCGACCCTTCATTTATACGTGGGCCCGGCTCTAATAAGATCTTGTATTACTTCAGGATTTATGTGGAACTACCCGCCCTCGCTTCCATTTGTCTGATAACATATACAACTTTATATTAGCGAATAGTTCGTTTTATATAACCTCTGTTCCAGATCGCTCGACATCGATGTTATGTGTCGTAATGCTTGAACTCATGTTATTGTGCAGTATAGCTCCCGTATAGTCAATATAGTTAATACTATGTATTTAAGAGGCAATATATGTAACAGTGCCTGAGGCTTGTGACTTAAGTGACGCCAAATTAAGATTTATCACCATATTACACTACTCATACTAATTTAGACAATGTTAATTGTATGAAATTCCTTGTCCAAATTCTTGAGATAAGACAAGGTTCTGGACAGGGGACCCGTATCCTATGACCTGTGAGGGGGCTGGTTAGAATACTATTCCCTCTGCCGCTGGCAGTTCTGTTCCCCGGCTGGCTTGGGACCACCAGCATGCGAATCCGACCGCTAAGTGTCATAGACGCGTTTCGGTCGAGCCGCATGTGGGCCATACTTACCCCCATCCCATTAATGCTGCGGATCTGGTGGACTCTAGACTCTTGATCAAGGTCCGCTGAAACAGTAGCATCTTTTACTTCATTCCCCCTCCCCACTCTATCTTCGAGGATGCAACTCATCGACAAAAAAACAGGGTATCTCTTGTTTTGCCGATGTCCATGGTCGATGGTTGCCGCTTATCATCAGGTGGACCATTTGTTCGATTGGGAACCTTATCTACCATAAAAAAGGGATTGTTTCATATTTCATGTTATAAGAAGTATAAACGGAATATAATACTTTTTTTATAGGAGCAAAATAATTACAAAGATCACTGGAATTTAAGAGTTTAAAGATGTTGCCAGCCTCGGCGTAGTTATTGTTCTAAGTGATGACTTATTGGCATATTTAAATTCCGCCATTTTGGCCAATATTTTTTGGACTTGGTAACACAACAATCCAAGAGGAAATATTTCTTACCTTTACATAGTATAAAATGAAGTCTCTTCTACTTTCTGTTCTCTTAATACTACTCAACAGAATTTAACGCAGTTTTCAGCAATAAATAGTGATTCAATAGGAAGGTTTATATGTTAGTGCTAAATAAATGAGATTCTATTCTCTTGGGTTTCGTATAAAATAAAGAGACTTAAGTGTATAATAGAATTATCCAAACATTTATTTGTTCCCCATCTCCAATTCCCTTCAATTTCCATAACAATACGTAGGTACGTATTGGAGCAACATATTGTAAGGAACAGCGTATGTAAATAACGTTAATGCTTTGTTTACTCTTATAATATTGGGGTCACTTTTATAAATGAAAGCTCCGAAGTATTTAATATATTATGTTATATTAGTTGAACCATCTTGGCTTCACCCGGTTTTTTAATAGCTATATCATTATTGTGCACGACTAATGACTTAAACCTGTAAATAAAGTAAATATGAAACAATATAATTGTAAAATTGTAATAGCATATAAGATATCATTGATTAATAAATATTTAATTTGGTTGTGTTTTATTTAGAATAAGTAGTTAAAAATTTCTTATAAGGTAGTTTAATAACTTTATAAGATATATTTGTTTAGTATATAAGGTTTGATATGCAAATAAACAGATAGGATAAAGGGGAGCGAGGAACTATTGCGGTAGTATAATAAAAACGATAAATTAACGTACCATGCCGAGGTAAAACATTCTGCTTCCGAACCTCATCTGGAACAAATAAAGGGAATCTCTCCTCGCATCGCTGCCCTCGCTTACTTGAGGAGTGAATCTCTCGGGAACTATTCGAGATAAATATTTCCGTCATACATTATATAGGTGTAGCTCTAACAGTTTTTGCAGCGCACGCCAGAATAGATAGCAGATAGCAGAATTTTTTCCTACTTGACACGTTATATTTTGGTCGTTATGTGTTATTCTGATGTATAAACTATATTACTGTAAAGTTTCATCAAAATTCATTCAGCAGTTTTTGCGTGAAAGAGTCACAAACATCCATACATACAAACTTTTGCGTTTATAGGATTAGTAAAGTCTTATTGCATAATAATGCACCGTGAGTACTCGTCTATCACATTGTGTACTTATCTGTCACCTTGTATACTCATCTGTCACCTTATGTACTTACTTGTCTGTTATCTTGTGTACTTGTTTGTTACCTTGTATACTCATTTGTGACAATCTGACTCGTCAGAAGTCTTGTAAACTTGTCTGTCTTACTGCCACACTCACAGACATTCATTAATTTAGGTCTAATGGTTAATTAACAACTTCTCATTAAATTTATTAATTGTAGAAACATCCTAGAGACAAAATTTAATCGTTACATAGTTAATGACAAGTTTGACAAGTATCCGTAGGGCGGACATTCATATCGATAATGCCGTAGTGTGGCCAAACAAAAAAAAAGGTTTTTTAATTTAAAAAAAGTTATTTTAAATTCATTTAAAAACTATAATTAAATGTATAATGCATAAATAAGTTGTTTCACTGTTAGTTTTTAGTAAAAGCAGAAGAAAATTGATATCACCTCTAAAATGTTATATAGATTTTTTTGTTTTTATTCCGATGACAATACTTCTATATTATGTCATCTATAAATAAGTTTAGAATGTCAAATTGTCAATTAAATTCGTTTTGGGTTTAAAACAAACTTTCCACATATTGAAATTTAAAAGATTTTCTACTATATAATAAAATTAAGGTAAATTGGGAACAGAATAGGGACTAAAGTTAATTAACTGAATAGTCATTCAGACTTTCCTTCATATTCCTTTTTCATTGAGGAACCACGAGTTTCGACTTTGCTTTTATGAGTGACTATGACTAATTTCACGGCGGGCGAGAAATATTTATTTCGTCTAAAAGCGATGGATTTTAGAGTGTAAGCAAACGGATAGGACTGCACAAATAAATCTATAAAATCTAAGAGTCCGACATTTTTTCTCAAATTCCTACATTGTCAAATACCTCATTATCAAGGTTAAGTATAGTAAGATTTTCCTAGACTTAAGTCTAATGGTCATTAAAGGGAGTTAATTGATCCTTTTTTTTTTTTTTTTGTTGACGCTGGGGAATGCATCTACGCATACTCCCACAAGTGGAAGTTATGTGGGACTCCCGGCAAATGCCGTCCTACCCACTAAACCCCAGCGGTTTCCATTCTCCGTCAAGAAAGGAATGCCACAGGATCGCGGTAGCATTCTACCGTGACACTCCGACGGCGCCCGCATTGGCACCACATCCAAACTTTTATGTCTGGGGCATAAGTAGCGCGTAACGCCTTCTCCTAGGTCCCGCTCTGCTTCTGCGGACAGGCTCGACGTGGGCGTTATCCCTAACTGACTCTAGGAGTAATTAATTATAAATTAATAATAATGAGCGACTTAAGTAACCATTTGACGTTTCTGGGTGTGGCTGTTAGCCTACTACACTCAATCACTCATTTAACACATTGTATACCTGTCCATTATCTGAAGATCTCTGTCTGTTACCCTTGGTACTAATTATATTTATTATTTTATATAGTGCATGCATGTAAGTATAGTGTATATGATGTATTTTAAATATGTAAGTATCTATTTTACTAAAATATATTTTATTAAATTTAATCCTTAGCACTAATCCGTATGCGTACATTAATTTCTATGTTTAAGCGTTGCCTGAAAGCCTTTTGACTTGTAACTTAGTTTTATTTATATTATTTCTTTTAATATTATGTGTGTAATAAAGATTTTATCTATCTACTAACTTGTGACATGGTCAATTCGCCTTATCTTATTCTCCTATTATTTTGTTTGCTACCAGATTATGACGTACTCATGCGTCACCTTGCACATTTTTCTGTTGCTTTTAGTATGTTGTACTTGTATGTCATTTCGCGACAGACGATTAAACATTCTGTCCTACCGTCTTTCATACTTATATGTCACCTGGTGTATATGTCGCAGTCATCTGGTTGAATATGCTATTTGATTGAATGTCCACATTCAATTGAGTGACTAGGCCGAACGTTGATTGAACAAGCGTCACTCAACGTCCAAGTAGTTAGCAGATTGTAACATAGCCCTTTGAACAGAGCGGACGTAAAATCTGTCAGGTGATTGAAATTTAGTTCATTTTTTCCCAAATAAATATGGCGTCAAACAGCTCGCACAGATAGCACTGTGTTGATATTTTTTTTAAAAGTAAGAAAAATTTGAGGCAAAACTGGCTGAATACGAACAACAAAGTCAAGGTAAGTTGATTGTTATAGTCGAAAACAGTATACTTTCGGAGATTTAGAGGTTAAATATTAAATGGCTGTCAGTATTACCTATTTTAAGACTTAAAATACAATATAAAATCATAATAAGGTGTGTCATGTCATGTCCTCATTTTTTAAATCTAAAGTAAGTCACCCTAACCCAACATTACAAAGTCGGCTATATCCCCATTCAACGACTATGCTAAATGACGTTCAGCCAAGATGTTGAACGTTACATTAAACAACTTGACGAGTTGTCCTTTAGTCACTCAATTGCATCATCACATCAAATAACAGATTGAACACAGTCTCGCCGTAGTCGTGAATTTAACCTTGTCTACTCAACGAGAGAACTTGCAAGAGACCTCACTTTCTTCAACCCATATGGCTGCAGTATAATTTAACAAACAACAAGGCCATTTAAAATTTATTATAATTGATAACTAGTTCAATAAACCCTATGCAGGTCAATACATCCACAATAAATTTGTTTAATACTTACGTCCGTACACGAATGGCACCTGTTGACTAAAATGAAATGGCTGCAATTGAAATACTTTGATGTTTGCGTACATTATAAATTAATTCAGAGTAATTAATTTAAATGTGTCAATAATGCGGTTTTGTTCAGCCTTTTCAATGTTGTCGATCAATTGTTTTTATTTCGTTTATTTAATGAATAATTGCAGCGATAATTAGGCTGTAGATCAATTGGAGGCGTTTTAAAAATAATATTGTTGAATTAAATAATTACTACATGGTTAAATGAATTTCATATTATATATAATTTATGATAAGAGAAACGATTTTAAATAACATGAATATGATTAAAATGTTTCATATCTCATATTATAATTTGAGATTGATATTTAGCATTGAAGAGCCATGCCGATTCTGCCCACAGGAGACTACCAGGGAGAAGTCGACGGCATTATGCTCGGCTGCTCCAACATCCCTAGACTAGAGACCTTCAAGTGAGGGAACTAATGCAGTTGGCGTGGCAGCCTAACTGTCTAGGTGGCATGGTAGCAACGAACGTTTCCTAATCATGTATAGAGTATGCATATAAAATGTGTGGCAGAGTAAATACGTTTCCTAATCATGTATAGAGTATGCATATAAAATGTGTGGCAGAGTAAATACGTTTCCTAATCACGTATAGAGTATGCATATAAAATGTGTGGCAGAGTAAATACGTTTCCTAATCATGTGTAGAGTATGCATATAAAATAATGTGTGGCAGAGTAAATACGTTTCCTAATCATGTGTAGAGTATGCATATAAAATAATGTGTGGCAGAGTAAATACGTTTCCTAATCGTGTATAGAGTATGCATATAAAATGTGTGGCAGAGTAAATACGTTTCCTAATCATGTATAGAGTATGCATATAAAATGTGTGGCAGAGTAAATACGTTTCCTAATCATGTATAGAGTATGCATATAAAATAATGTGTGGCAGAGTAAATACGTTTCCTAATCATGTGTAGAGTATGCATATAAAATAATGTGTGGCAGAGTAAATACGTTTCCTAATCATGTATAGAGTATGCATATAAAATGTGTGGCAGAGTAAATACGTTTCCTAATCATATATAGAGTATGCATATAAAATAATGTGTGTCAGAGTAAATACGTTTTCTAATCATGTATACAGTATGCATATAAAATAATGTGTGGCAGAGTAAATACGTTTCCTAATCATTTATACAGTATGCATATAAAATAATGTGTGGCAGAGTAAATACGTTTCCTAATCATTTATACAGTATGCATATAAAATAATGTGTGGCAGAGTAAATACGTTTCCTAATCATTTATACAGTATGCATATAAAATAATGTGTGGCAGAGTAAATACGTTTCCTAATCATGTATACAGTATGCATATAAAATAATGTGTGGCAGAGTAAATACGTTTTCTAATCATGTATACAGTATGCATATAAAATAATGTGTGGCAGAGTAAATACGTTTCCTAATCATTTATACAGTATGCATATAAAATAATGTGTGGCAGAGTAAATACGTTTCCTAATCATGTATACAGTATGCATATAAAATAATGTGTGGCAGAGTAAATACGTTTTCTAATCATGTATACAGTATGCATATAAAATAATGTGTGGCAGAGTAAATACGTTTCCTAATCATGTATACAGTATGCATATAAAATAATGTGTGGCAGAGTAAATAAGTTTCCTAATCATGTATAGAGTATGCATATAAAATAATGTGTGGCAGAGTAAATACCTAGTCTACGGAGTCGAGGGCGTAGAGATCATGCTCCTGAGGGAGTATAGGATGTTCTTTTGGAAGTACAGGACATGTTCTTGAAGTGGTATTGAACGAGCACTTGAGGTAGTACTGAGTATCCATAAAAGTCTAAAAGGTTTAATAAAAAAATAAAAAAATAAACAAATAATAGTTAATATTTATTTTAATGAATAACAATTATTTAATATTTAAATAACATGTCAAAGATTATAAAAATAGAAGTCAGATCTTATAAAACATGTTACGTAACGCTAACGTCATACAAAATGCAAATTCCATTCGGAATGTATAACAGCCACTGCATATTGTAGATTTTACATATTAAAATTAATATTACAGAGACAAATAAGTTTTAAGTGGATTAACAAACCTAAAAAGATCATATAAATTTTAAGATAAATCAATGAGTATTAGTTAGATTTGTAACCAATATACCTATATTCGGCCAACGCCGAATACTGAATGGCGTCTTCCTGGCCGAATTTTTAGAGTTTTTCTCTGTAATTATGAATGGGTTTTTGTACAAGTTTTTATTTTAGTTAATCGAAAGAAATATATGAAGAGACGAAAGAGCTTATTAAAATGCCCTTAATGTAGTACTATGGGACATTCATATAAATGTCTCTATTATAAAAAGGTAAAGTTTATGAGTTTGT
Organism: Limenitis camilla; assembly: GCA_905147385.1. Lineage (NCBI taxonomy): Eukaryota > Metazoa > Arthropoda > Insecta > Lepidoptera > Nymphalidae > Limenitis > Limenitis camilla. The sequence continues at coordinate 10,786,035 of LR990240.1, forward strand.
AATCTCTGGATCTACTAAACGGATTTTTAAAACTCTTTACCAATAGAAAACTACATTATTTGTGGGTGTCATAGGCTAAAGAGAAAGAAGTTTTTTGTGGTAGTGGGATTTGCCAAGTAAGTCGGTGAAGAAACGGTCGGCTAAGGCCGAATATTGAATGGCGGCTGCCTGGCCGAATATTAAAGAAACTTTTCTGTGAAGAAAAGATTGTATATGAGAAGAAAAAGAATAAAATTGTTTGAATATATCGCCCATTTGCGACGACAGTGTAACATCTCGAATTATACAATTTTTCGTTTTATTGATATTCTAAACCGCGATCTCGCGTTCTATTATCTCCAAAAACGCGATATTTTTTACTACAAAAATAACAAAGAAAACAAGAGAAAGAGACAAAGTATCACAATATAGCGCTGTCTCGTTTGGTGAGTTAGTTGACTTCGACACAGTGACAGTTCAGTTGTCACCTGCGCTTCGAGGTGTGAGGTGCTCTCGGTTTTCATCAAAAACGTGACATCACGAGGTTACCACGATTAAGTTGATAAGGTGAGTCTCTTGTAATAATTTTCTTTTATTCGACAATGAGGCACGTCATACTTACCACAGTGTTCTTGTAAAACATCAAGCGAAGTTAACGAGATATGTTTTTGATATCACGTTTTTCTTGTAAGCGATTCACATTATCACTGCGTTATTTTAAATTGTAACGTTGTAGATGATAAATGCTTTTCTTTTACTGGAAGTATGTTGTGGGTCATTTGTTGATGTTCTGTTGCTGCAGAATACATATTGATAAAATTTAATGGTACCTTCACTTGTCACGTTGTATACACTAAGCAGCAATATAAAACTTCAGTTTCCTTTACAGATGGGGACAAGGTCTAAACTAATATTAAGATTAGCACAAGCGAAAATGGATGAAGATTTTCCCCGTAGCAACTTAGTTGCTCGTAACAACCCGGGTTCAAAGAATGTTAACGATGACGAAACAATTGATTATCAAGATAATACACAAAGTCATCTCTATAATAGCGAATTGACTTCATCTTCAACTACTTCGTATAGCAACTCTTCAAGTTCTTCATCTTTTTCCGAGGACAGTGATGACTCCGTAAAAGACCCCGACTATAAAGAGGTTCAAAAAAATCACCGACGTGTATTTTTTTCACTCAAAGATATAAGTGATGATGTTCAGACAGCGACAACTAGCCGGCAAACGACAAACCAAGAAGAAATATCAGGCATCAACTCAGTAATTTTTACTTCTAATGAAAATCCCATTGATGCGCCTGATATGAGAAACGAAAATCAATCGTTACCAATTGAACCTTGCATCGTCACCGCACCAAAACCTAAAAATTCTCCCACTTCTGTTGAAACTCCTATTAAAAAAGGTAAAAAAAGGCCAAGACAAGAAACAAAATGGAAGAATAATATTGCAAAGAAATTAAGAAATAGTGGAAAACCGTATAAATCAGTAAAAAATCATAAAGATATCCCAGAACGAAGACTAAAACCCCCCTGTAAAGAATCGTGTAAATTTAAATGCCACGAAAATATAACAGAAATTCAAAGACATCAACTTTTGAAGGAGTACTGGGATTTGGGTGAAATTGAAAGACAGTGGTTATTTATAATTCAGTCCATGGAAGAAGTGAAACCACCTCAACGATATGTCAGAATTGATTCTGACGGAACAATAGCACCAAAACGCGAAAACAATAATGCTTACTATTTTACAGTGTCTGGGGCTAAGATCAGAGTTTGTAAAACCTTTTTTAAAAACACTTTGGATATTAACAATAGACCTATAGAAACCGCACAAAAGAAGAAGAATAAAAATACAAACATTTCTTTGATCAAAGACAACCGTGGATGTCACAAAAATCATGCCCATGTTGACGAAACAATAAAAAATGGAGTAAAAACTTTCATCGAAACCATACCAAAAATAGAGTCGCACTACATCCGAGCCAATTCCAAGAGGCATTACATTGATGGTAGTAAAACTATTTCCGACATACACCGAGATTACGTTGAGCATTGGAAAGCCCAAAACATTCCCTACGCAAATTATATCATGTTCTATCGTATCTTTACTCAGGAATTTAATATATCTTTCTTTGTTCCTAAAAAAGATGCGTGCGCACTTTGCGAAGCTTACAAACTATGTACAGATGAAGAAAAAGAAAATAAAAAGGAGGATTTTCTAGCTCATCAAGAAGAAAAACAGCTGTCGCGAATTGAGAAAGAGAAAGATAAAAAAGACAAGGACATTTTTGTGGCAGTTTTCGATCTTCAAGCTGTGTTTCAGTGCCCCAAAGGAAACACGTCTGTTTTCTATTATAAATCAAAGCTAAACGTATTAAATCTGACAATTTATGATCTCAAAACAAACTCCGTTGAAAGTTACGTGTGGGATGAAGCACAGGCACATAGGGGTGTGAATGAGATTGCCACCTGCGTTTTCCAGTACTTAAAGAAGATTTCTGAAGAGCAAAATTCAATGGACGTAGTATTTTACTCGGACAACTGTGCTGGCCAGCAGAAGAATAAATTTATGATGGCTATGTATCTCTATGCTGTGCAGAATCTTCCAAACATAAAATCCATTACGCACAAATTTCTCATCAAGGGACATACACAAAATGAGGGAGACTCAGCCCATTCCCAAATCGAACGTCAAATAAAAAGACAGTTGAGAAGTGGACCCATTTTTACTCCTGAAGGTTTTATTGGGGCGATCAAAGCTGCAAGAAAAAAGTCAGAGCCTATACATGTAAATGAATTATGTTACAGTGATATTTATGATTGGAAGGCTATTCTCAATCAAATGAATTTTGCAATTCATAAGGATGAAGATCAAAAGGTCATTAAAACTTCTGAAATAAAAGGGATACGAGTGCTAAAAGATGACCCCCATGCGATTTACTATCGTACGTCTTACGCGGATGAAATGAAGAGAGCTGTCGTAATAAAAAAAAAACCTTTGAATGAAATCCAACTTAAGAACGCTTTCAGTAGAAAACCAGGGTTGTCTCAAAAGAAAAAAGAGGATCTTCTTTCACTATTAAATAGCAACCATATTCCTGGCTATTACAGGGTATTTTTCGAAAGTTTGTAGTTTTTATGAATTTGATAAATTACTTCAAAGTTCTATCATTTATACACATATATATATATACGACTTTACTGAAACCTAAGCCAAATGATGTGATTAACAGCAAGAAGACTGATTTTATATGACTGATGTATAGCTCACTAATGTTTCTCTGTTTGTTATTGTGTAGTAATATTGTAAGTACCTAACTGTGATTTATAAAGTATTATTAAAGTAATTTCTTAACGGAATTAGTTTCTAAGCTTCTACTAAGATGTCAAGTTATTTGTTCTTGTAATAGCTTATAAATTTGTTTTTGCAGTCTAATTATGTTATGTTTTTACGAAGGTTTGATACGAATTACTTTTTAGAATAAGTAAATAAATGCAGCAGCAATAAGGTACGATTAAAAAGTTACCACTATGTTAAATGATTCTAGTATTCCTAAAATAAAAATATTATTTTCAAGAATAATGTTTTATTTTTATATAACTTACTTAATAGTCATTTTTTACATCATCTTCAACGTGACTATTAAACTTATCACCTTGAAAATTTTCTTTTTTTGTGGAACAACGTGATAAGTTTTCCTTTTTTTTTAAAAAGTTTATAAAGTAGTTAATTTAGTCCCAAGTGTTCTTTTTCTTTTTGATATTTAATTTAATTATTAGTTATACTCTAATCACTTCATACATAATAAAGCTATCTTAACAATAATTTAAGAGTTATGCTCGTTCAAAAGTTTAAAAGTCGTTTCCTGTAAAATTTGGGTTTTTGAGATGTCACACTGTCGTCGCAAGTGGGCGATATATTGATTAATAAGAAAAAATAATAAATTATTAATAGTATTTAATATTCAGCAATATAATATCTACAGATTCAGTATTCGGCGGAATGTTATAAAAGTAGCCGAATAGGAATATAGTAATTAAAATCTACAATGTGCAGATGCTACAAGAACCTTATAGTGAATAAAAAAATTCTCTTACACATTATAATACTTATCAAAGCTTAAATCTAAATAGAGGCACTAAGGTAAAAAGGAACATATTACAAAAGACAGACATTTTACTGTCGTATGATAAATATGCGTCATTTATAACGTAAAATAAAAACAATATATCGATATCGATACGTCATAAAAACAACATTTCAACGATAACATTGAGTCATACAATCTTATCAAATATAAGAAGTTTAATTTAAATTTAAAAAAACAACAACAAAAATATGTTATTGTTGTAAACATTCCAAATTCAAATTCTAGAACACGTCAAGATGTGTTAAGTTATAAACATTCGAAATTCAAAATCAGAATACGTCATAAATGCATTAGAAAATAATGTCAACAAAATGTTCCGAATTCGAATACCAAAACAGATTCGAAAGAATTCATATACTGTTCCAAATTTAAATAAAATAACTTATTTAACTATATTTGAGTTATGAGTAATTAATTTATATTCTGTAGCTGCTGTGCTGCTTGGAAAGTGTTTTGCATTAACATTGCAACAGTCATTGGACCGACTCCACCAGGTACTGGGGTTATTGCACCAGCTATCTTGACTACCTCTGAGAGGACAATAGAGAATAGGTCAAAAACAATTCGAAAATATTAAAAAAAAATTCCTTTCATTTCATACTTATATCATAGGCGTGCAAAGAAGGTCTTGGGTCGTCCGCCATATTGGAATTAGAATAGCGTGGAAGATTTAGAATAGATTATTTTTCTAGAAAAGAATAGAAGCTTACCATCAAAATCGACGTCGCCAACCAATTTGGACTTCCCTTCAGCATCTTGGATCCTTGTAATACCAACATCTATTATTGTAGCACCAGGCTTGACCATGTTAGCTTTTATAAGTTTTGGCACACCTAAGATAAAAATTAAAGTATGTTATAGAAAGTGAGTAAAACCGGCCAAGTGCGAGTTGGACTCACGCGCGAAGGGTTTCGTACCAATATTTGGCAAAAAAAATCATGTTTGTCGTATGGGAGCCCCCCTTAAATGTTAATTTTTTTTTGTTTTTAGTACCTGTTGTTATAGGGGCAACAGAAATACATTATTTGTGAAAATTTCAACAGTCTAGCTATCACGGTTCATGAGATACAACCTGGTAACAGACAGACGGATGGACGGACAGCGTATATCACTTCCGTTTTTTATGCGTTATATTTTTCATATTCGAATCTGAGTTTTGAAGAAATTAAAAAAAATGACATTGACGACGAGTGTTCAGAAGAATTGTCCTCCCTCATTACCCCTCCCCTTTCTGAACAAGAACTACGCGTAGCGGTCTCCGTTGTCACCGACTAACTGTGGCATCGATTCCATCGCGAACTAAGTTTGCGAACTCTTTTCTTTGTCGCACAGCGAAAAAGTGGAATTTACTTCCGGCACGTGTTCCCTCCTTCTTATAACCTGGGGTCCTTCAAACGAGGCGTGAAGAGACATCTTGTGGGTGGGCAGGGCGACGGCGGCTAGTGTAGTTTGCATTCCGCAACTCTATTGGCCGCCCTCGTGTTTGGACTCTACTGCCACTTACCATCAGGTGGAGTAGATTCATTTGCCAACTTTCAAAAATAAAAAAAAAACTCTCAAGACAGAAAAACCTATTAAGAGGAAAGGATAATCTAAGATAAAACTTACCAGTAGCCGTAACAATGATATCAGCATTCCTACAATACAATTCAAGCTGATCAGCCGGTGTGTATCTGTGACATATCGTGACAGTTGCGTCCCTCCCTAGCCCACTGTCGTGGTTCTTGTCACTATGTAACATCATAGCTATGGGCATCCCTACGTTTTTGGAGCGGCCTATCACTACAGCGTTACGACCGAACGTCTCGATTTTAAACCTAAGAAAAAAAAAACAAAAAATGAAGTCCATTATTTTACTGTCATTTATATTTAACAAACAAATCGACAATTTACATATTTTCTTTGTGACATATACAGACAATGAAATGTAAAGTCATAAAAATGTGGTGATAGGTATTAAAGAAAGTATTAGTAATACAAAAACATCTGTTTAACATTTACTCTATGACTTATAGAGAAATTATTTTTCTGTTATATAAAGCTGAAGAGTGTGTTTGTTTGCAAACGCGCTAATCCTAGGAACTACTGGCCCGATTTGAAAAATTCTTTCAGTGTTAGATAGCCCATTTATCGAGGAAGGCTATAGGCTATATATCATCGCGCTATGACCAATAGGAGCGGAGAAATACCAAAAAATTGGTTATTGAAGTAAGTTTAATTGAAGTAAACTCTAATGAAAATTAAATATATATATATATCACTCCAATTTTGATATAATTTCATCATTATCATTATATCAATAAAACTCAATGACAAGTACTTCTGCAATATCAATACTATAATTACTATAAACAATTATCAATGAAATGTCATTACAAGATATTTATAGATTACTAGTAAGTTGCGTAAGTAACACAAGGTCTGTTTTCTACTTAAACAACACAATAAGAATATTACTAGCCAAGCCTTCGCTTCACTGAGGAGTTTTTACACAGCTCACTCACACATTCACGTAATAAATACATGCTCTGCCACCTGCAACTATGTATATAGTATTTCCCCACTATCTTCTGTCTCACTCATTTTTCTTTTATACAACCTTGTCCTTACAATGACTAACACAACAAGAAAAAAAAAAGTTAGTCATTGCATTTTTTTAAATATATTTTTTGCCATTTAATACAATATAGTTACATTTAAACTCTATATAACAACTCTTTATATTTTGGGTTCAACCAGTAGAGTATATTTATTTATGTACCAAAATATAGTTTTAAAAAAATATACATAAAATTCGTTATACATATCGAAATTATTTTATTTTTGTGGTGTAGGTACAAAAGATACTAATAAATAACTATATTGCATATAATATACCATATACTACACACGAGGTTGTAAACATCTAAATATAAAGGGGTCATTCCATGCCAAATCGACAAATTTTTTACCTGACCCCCTTCGATTTCGCTTCGATCTTTTCGATCGATCTTTTTCTCCCCTTCGAAAGACATTTTTCAGAATTTTTTCAAACTTTTTTTCCCGACTCAAAAAAAGTTACGAATTTTTGAAAAAAATACCGCTTTTAATAATGCTAGAACTTTTTCAAAAATTGACCGTTAGGGATTTTTTTTTCTTAATTTTTGTTTTCAAATTTAGTTTTAAAAAAAAATATGAATAAATTGTATGAAATATTTTGTTTTTTTCGTCATTTTCTCAAAGTCCAACCGTTTTTTTTTTTAACTCTAAAAAAGAAGATGTGACAAGAATTGCTTTCAATTTTTATAAGGGTACTTTTTTTTAAAAAAAAAAAAAGAAATCTTACCTCTTTAACATTTCAATAACAGCTAACGCAGTAGCAGGAACAATTGTTGGCATATCCAAGCAAAGTTGACCAATATTAGTTATATGGAAACCATCAACATCCTTCTCCGGAGCAACAGCATTACAAACTTTTCTCTCATCTATACCATTGGGCAACGGTAATTGCACCAATATCCCATCAACATCCTTATTACAATTCAACGATTCAATTACAGATAATAACTTGCTCTCTGTTAAAGTTTCCTCATACTCAATAGTCTGTGCTTTAATACCGACTTCTGTTGCTGCTTTCACCTTGTGCTTCACATAGGTATGACTGGCTGGGTCGCTTCCAACGATAATACAACAGATAGATGGAGCTCTATTGCCAATTTTGACCCATGCTTGGATTTTCTGCTTCAATTCTTCTTGAATTTGCTTTGCTAAGCTTTTACCATCAAGGATTTGCGCCATTATTCTATTAAAAAAAAATTACAAGAATTCAATAAAAAATATTTATCTATAACGAAACTTAAAACACAGAATTAATTAAAAAAAAAACTATTAAAAGGCAAGTAGATTATACAACAATTAGGTTATGGATACAAATCCCTGTTATTCAATTTATTCTCTAGCTTCAGATCTTTTTTTTTTCATTGAAAAAAAAAGAGTTATGGAAGCAAATCCCTGTTATTCGACACTTTAGCTTGAATGTTTTTTTTAAATTAGAGATCATATTAGGGATTATTATATCAAGTGGGGTTAAATGGAGGATATTATCTACAAACAATTACATCTAATTAAAATAATATTTGGCTAAACAAAAAAAAAATAGTAGTGAAATTATTATTAATGACAAAAAATTCAATTTCCAAAACCATAAATAAGCACACAAACAAAAGCCTATTTCTTTACCTGGGCGCGCCCAAAGAATCAAAGTACGTGTGACTTCTCATCGTGGTATTCAGTAGTGAACTGACTATACCAAAGCATATTCTTTGCCTCATCGCCTCTGTCAACGTACAGAGGTCATTAGTTCAAAGATAAAATTTTAACGAAACAAACATATAAAAAACTGAATACCGTAAATCTGTTAATAATTAGTATATTCTGCTTTTAAGTGGTTACGGAGATAAATTAAGCCAGTTGTATAAAAGGTTATCAAGACCAGTCTGATGAATACCGGTTTCTATCAGAAATTAAGAGAACACGAACGTTAATTAAGTTCAAGAACATCAACCTATATTATCAATAAAATAATTCCATGTATCTGTAGTTTTATGTAATTTACAATTTTTAATGATAATCTTTAAAAAATTTGGGGCTGGCCAACCTTATCTCTTAGGGGTGTAAAAAATAGATGTTGACTGATTCTCAGACCTACTCGATATGCACACAAAATTTCAATAAAATTGGTTGTGCCGTTTCAGAGAAGTTTGGTAATAAACACAGGGACAAGAATTTTATGTTAGATTTTATAAAATGATTACACTATTAAAAAGTAATTTATAGTCATTACAACTCAAAAGAAAAATATAAGTCATTGTACATATTTTATATGGATTTTTTTAAGCATATTTGTTAATATTCTTTTCTTGGAAAGGAGATGTCTTAAAGGTTTTAATTTCATTGCTATTGAACTTCCTTCTGAAAAATTGAATACAAAATTCGACATAATCGAGCAGTGCTTAACATCTATTTCACCACAAGAAAATAATTTAATATAATAAATACTCTGATTTAAAATTAAAATCTTTATTAATTACTTGGGTAATTCTTGTTCTTGTCACAGTCACAAAAAAAAACAGTTGTTTTTTTAATTAATCTGTCACTTTAATATTAAAAAATAAAACATTCTTATTAATATATCAAATACATTTCTACGTTTTGGTTTTTTTTATATATACAATCAAACTAAGTTTTTTATTTCACTTTTTTGTATTTCCTTCTTGGTGGGATGGTTTGCAACATTTACTGTAAACATAAAGAATTAACCTACTAAAAGCAAGGCTGTATGGTGTAATACCTTTACCTATTTCATTATAGAATAAAAACAGAGAAAAAAAACAAACTGTCTACTATAAAATGAATAAAGTAGTACTAGAGACATAGCTGTATGGTGTAATACCTTTGCCTTTTCCATCATAAAATAAAATCAGAGGAAAAAAAATTAGTCCGAATTCTACGGAATTATGAAACCTAGTATAAATCATTTTCTTATCGTTTTTATGTTGTATTACTTTCATTACATGGTCCACAGTTTTAGACTTCTCCATAATGGATAAATAAAAAATATATTGTCTAATCTTTTTATAAAAACGATTATTAAAATCGTAAAAAACAAATGGTGCTGTTAAGTATTAAATTAAATAAGCCCACATGGATTTGACCCAAGATAACCTATTGCGTCTCACGTAACACATTGTTAAATTCATAAAACATAACTAAAAGTACTTACATTGTCTGTTCAATACTTTGGTAATAACTAATACGATCACTTTTAATTTATAATAACGCAAGACTTAAAATTACTTTAGTTAACTTTCCCGTGTTTATAAAAAAATCGTCAGAAGTCAGCAATATTTAGCAATTAACGTCAAACTCAAGTGACACCTGTCATTATTAATTTGACACAGACTATAAAAGGTCAAAAGGATTATGGATGATGGTACTTCGTAAATGTTATTCGTATCAGAAAAAAATTCCTGTTTTTAAATCTTATTTTTCTAAGCTATGTTAATGCCCTAGAATTTTTTTTATGTATAATTGGCCACACCATTCATAATTTTATATTGGCGAGTAGTTCCTTTTATTTTATTTTAAGTATACTAGAGCCAGTCCAAGCGATCTCACCCCATGATCATCAAAGTTGTGTGTCATGATGCTCCATTATGAAAGATTTTAGTATTGGCATTTGATATTATGTGCAATCTAAAAAAAACCTGTTACTATGCAGTTATCGCTCCTATACAGATAATTGTATGTGAAACATATAAGCAAAAGAAATGACAACTGATTAGATATTAGTTAGCATGTAAAACATTTGTTTTGATATACACTTCTTAAAAATAATTAAATCTATGACAGAAGATAATAACGGGTCGTGTGACGACATTAAGCTTCTATATCATGATGTTGGTCGTGACGTCAATATTTTCCCATTTTATGTATTAATTTTATTATGTTGCCAGATCTCACAATATTTTACAACAACATACAAACAATGCTGAATGAATTGACGTCACAAAATGATGTTTATTAAATAATTGTCATTGGACTACTGACGTGGCCCACTCGTAACACAAGCATTTTAGCTTATTTGGAGGGGATAAGGAATACTAGTAGTATGTGATAGATGTGATTCTGATACTATTCTTTTATCAAAGAAAACCTATTCATTATAATAACATTACAAGTTTTATAGTAAGATTTCACATACAGACAACAATGAAATCATAGACAATACCTGCTTTAACACACGTGACGCGTTAACGGTATCTTAATGGATTTTTAAAAGAGATACCATCACGTTTGACAGTTTCTCTATTGTTTAAGTCTAGACTTAGAACTAAACATGGAGTTTAATATCCTTTATACACTATTAAATTCTAACCTATGTTTATAGATTTGCCTGACGTAACGCTCACCGAGACTTTTCCATTTTCATTTAAAATCTTTAGACCTTCCGATCTTCTCAGCGAATCTCCGATTTTTGGACTCCAACATGCACTTAATAAGGGCGGAGGGAGTCTTAAAACCTTTAATAATTCCCCATAAATTTCTCGATTTTTTACAAAATTAATTCTGGTAACACTGGCAATAGATTTTTAATTTTTTTAAGTGTTAAAACATACATGAAATTAAATATGATGATGATTTTTTTAATTTCAAACGTAACTCCGGATACTTTTTTTTAAATTTTTAAAAGATAATTATTTATTAGAACATACAGAGTAGAATTATTTTCCAAACAAACACACTTCGTTTAAGTAGGTCAAATTAAAATATACTAGAACTCTCGAAACTTGGTTTGTTTTCTTAAAGCTAAGTCAAAGTATCTTTTATCAAGGTCTTAAGTCTGTAATAAGTGTTAATATTTCGAAGTTTCTTATCTTACAAGTAAAATTAAATAAACTTTCTATCTCTTTATGTTCTTTTTAGAATATCATGTAAAAGAAGCACATGTTCGGTTCGATGATAGAATTTAGTTTTGAATAACAAAATATTATTAATTTTAAATACAGTAGTCAGGCATATGTGAACCGCTTCTTAATTATATTTTGACTGGTAACCCCAAACACGAAGAAGATAGTAAGATTTTTTTATGTAATTACTGGATATAGAATATAAAAAAAATAAAACAAGGAGTTAGTTTAGTTTTGTTTATTAATCTTTAAAATATCATATACATAAATAAATATATATATATTGTAATATTAATGAAGCATGAAATCAAGGAGTCACACATGCGTTTTAATAGTCTGACGAAAAAAACAATTATAGTATAGACAGTAATGTAATAAATGCTTTATTGCACACCAATGAGAGAATTTTACAATGAATACTTAAAATTCATCAATCAGCATGCATAGGCGGCCTTATCACTAAGACTCTTACAGGCAACCTTGTCGTAAGAAGTAAAAGAGTATAAAAGGTAGTGCATAACAACTAGCGTAATACTACATATATATGTCGGATATTAAAGAATGAATGAATGAATGGATGGATGGATGGCCTATAAAGAAATCTATACGGGTGCAATACGGTCAGTATATAACTAATCGTTACGATCTCTTACTATTATGACAGGAACCCAGTGCCTTGGTCTTGTGACCAAGGTGTAAGCTTAAGGATATCCTTTAAGTGATCATAACACTCGCCTCCACTCCTTAGTTTCACTGTCTCAACCTAAGATTAGACTAACTTTGACCTAACCTAATACAAGGCTAACCTAAACCTAACTCACACCTCCGACATAATATAAAATACTACAATATATCTACATAATACCTATAACAGATGGTATAATATCCATACAAATAAATAAAATTGTAGTGTCTGTTTGTAATATTAAAATAATTTTTGTCTCTCTGTCTGTTTGTTCCGGCTAATCTCTGATATGGCTGGACTGATTTTGACGGGACTTTCACTAGCAGATAGCTGATGTAACAAGGAGTAACTTAGGCTATTTAACATCTCGCTACGACGCATAAGAGCTGAGCAACACGCGATCGAAGTTGCGTAAGTCGGCTAGTTGTTAAATAATATTGTTTCAAACGACGTTTAAATATTTCAAGTGACATTGAATGTCTAATATCATATGGCAATTCATTCCACAATTCCACACATTTCACCGTAAACGACTCGATACAATGTCAACGCATTTTTTACACTACTTAGTTTTTTTTAAAAAAAAGAGATTGTTAATTTAATACTAAACGATTAATTGGCGAAAAAAATCCAATTTGAATGTTATGTTTTTTTTCTAAATACTAATAAACTTCAAGTAGTTCGTATAACATATTTGGGTCACGTGACATTTTATTGTCAGCTGTTGCTCTTTAACAAGTTTATTATAATATCCAAAATTAAAACTTTTTCATAGTCACTCTCATTGACTTATTAGCAAGATTTACCGCGCAGTCTCCTCCATGTTTTTTTCATTATGCGTGATACTGACAGAATGCTTTGTGCTAGGGATGCCCGATGTTAGAAAAATAATATGAATGTTGTTCGATAAAAATCGAGGCTAGGACAAGACAAAGGTTTTTTCCGTGGGTTGGTAGTGTCCAGAATTCAAATTCAAATTTCAAAGCCATATTTTTTAAAAAATTATATTTTTTTTACAACATTAGAGTTGTAATTAATTTACTTTTTAGATTAATTTGTTTTTATTTCGGAAAAATAAATAAATATAAATAATTGTTATAAAATGTATATTACGTAAGAAATATAATAAAACAGCGAAGCGGGGGATTTGCTTCCGTAATATAATATAGATAAAAATAATTTTATGTAAGTTATAAACCTGGTGTTACATAGAAACAAAGGCAGTAAGTATGCTCATAATATTTATCACTTATCACTGCACAACCAAAAACAAACAGACAAACACAAAAATTATTATTTTGTCTTCTATTTGTGTTATAATTTTTTTTGTGTAAATGTGGGGGGCATTAAGTTTTCTTAAATATCTTCTACATACAGATATCGATATATTGTTACATTTATATTATACTAGCCGACCCGCGCGACTTCGTTCGCGTGTTGTTTCGCTCCTATGAGTCGTAGCGAGATTTTAAATAGCTTAAGTTATTCCTTGTTACATCAGCTATCTGCTAGTGAAAATCCCGTCAAAATCGGTACAACCATTGCAGAGATTAGCCGGAACAAACAGACACACAATAATTGTAAAAAAAAATGTTGTGTTGGTGTATATGTACTTAGTTATTTTTATATTACAAACAGACCAACCCGTCCTCGCTTCGCTGAGATATATTCAAATTGTTCACTCACTCACATAAGATAATATATAGATTTCGAATTTGTTTCAAACTCCAATTGAAGAAAAAAGATATATTGTTTAACACAGTTTCTCAAAATGGGTTACGCGAGTCCTCTGGGAACCCAGGAGCCCCTAAAACTTGATCGGAGGGTTCACGACAAGATTTACGTTATGGTGGCTAATACATTCCTTTGAATTTCTTTTATACTCTTAGTAATATTTTGTACACCAGGTGAGGTTGAAAATATATACAGATACTAGCTGACTCGACAAACGTTGTTTTGGCATATAAATTTTAAAAAAATGGATTAGGACATCCTTATCACTTAGGGGTATAAAAATAGATGTTGGCCGATTCTTAGACCTACCTAACATGTACACAAAATTTCATAAAAATCGGTCGAGCCGTTTAGGAGGAGTTTGGTAACAAACACCGCGACACGAAAATTTTATTAGATTTTTAAAAGAAACTAATTTTTTTGCTGCTAATTATTCAACTCTTTACTCCCTTGAAAAAGTAAAAAAATTAAAGATGCCAAAATTTCAAACAAAGAAATAATAAAGAGCAAAAATCTATTTCTTATATATGTCGGAGAATAGTAAAAGACTATCGAATAATCGAATCGTCATCGGTATCTATGGCCTTGGAGTAGGGTAGTAGTCACTTCCGTTGTTTTCACAGTCTCGACCTTTATATGCCATCGATAATCTGACTGAAGTCTTAGTCGTGCGCGGTATCTCAAGAAGTGAAGTAGTCTTAACAGTGTTAGTGCTAGGAGTGCTGTCCAATCAAGGTCACGTGAGTACTTTACAATCTAGTTGCAACGTCTTGTGTAAGGTTAGGTTTATGTTAGCCTATCCTTACTTATATACTTGCAGTGATTCCCTTATTTTGCACCGACATATATTAGGTATTTGACTTACTTAGATTTGTTATAAAAAATATTTAATTTTAAATATATGAATGCTAAACAAAATATTCAGGCTCTTACGAGTACATTTTCATATTATCCCGCGGGGACTCCGAATTGTCTTGGTTGTGTTATTACGTTTATGCGTTAATTCAAGTTATAAAGTATCTGTGTGCCAAATTTGATTGAAATCTGTTCAGCCGTTTTTAAGTCTGGGTAACAAACATCTAAACATCATAATCTGTGAGGGGACGGGTTAGAATACAATTCTCCTCTGCCGTTGAGCACCCCATTGGTGGTAGGGGATCTGTTTCCCGACTGGCTTGTGACCACCAGCATGCGAATGCAATGCGAATGAAAACTGGGTTCTTGATCAGGGTCCACTGAAACCGCAGGATTCTTCTCTTCGCTCTCCCTCCTCAATATATCTTCGAGGCGGCAACGCGTCGGAAAAACAAGAGATACTCTCTAGTTTGTCGATGTCCATGGGCGACGGTGGCCACTTTCCATCAGGTGAACCGTCTGCCCATTTGTCCCTTATCTATCATAAAAAAGACATACAAATATGTCGGAGAATAGTAAACGATTATTGAATAATCGAATCGTTATCTACGGCGCTAGAGTAGGGTAGTAGTCACTTTCGTCATTTTGAAAGTCTTGACTTTTTATATACCGTCTTCAGTCGGACCTCACTGACAGGTCTCTCAAGGATTGGATATATGGGTAGTAAAAGTGTTGTGCAGTGTTGTGTTAGTAGTGGGATTATATGCATCGACAGTCTGACTGTAGCCTTAGTCTTGCGCGGTGTCTCAAGAAGTGAAGTAGTCACTAGATAGTGTCAGTGTTAAGTGCAGTGTTTTATTAGTGCTGGTCAGCTAGATTAAGGTCACGTGAGTACCTTACAATGTAACTGCCACGTCTTGTGTTAGATTAGGTTTATGTGAGTTTAACCTTGGTTTTAAACAGAGAGCCTGAGCAGTGGAGGGTAGTGTCTGGCAAGGCACTGCTTAGGTTTCTCTCCTAATTGTTTAAGATCATATTCGATTATTTATCGGTTCAGTAGCAGTATCTACGTTGCGTTTACCGGATAGTCGATTCAATATCTCACCCATTGTAGTGTTCTTCAATATACCCCCTCTTCCTCTTCCTTCTCATCATAAAATCTCCGAGGAATATATATTTCGAACATACAAACTTAAATGTAACGTGAAAATCCGAGAAGAAGTTACATCACAGGTTATTTTTTTATTTTGCGGTTGGTAAATTAAGCTCGACCTATGTCGATGTATGGGAGCTACAGTTTTACAGTAAGTTTGTACAATAATGTAATGAACCAGCGACGCAAGTGTTCAACTTGACTATTTTTTTTTATTTATTCGTTAGTATTCTATACACGTCGATAGATACGCCATCTATCGCACACTCAACTATTTATATTGTTTGTATTCTTAAGAGTTTTTCATATGCACTTCCCAAAGCTTCAATTTATCTCTGTACCAAATTTCAACAAAATTGGTTCAGTGATTTAACTGTAATTGCGTAACAGACAGACAGACTATCTATCCGTCAATATGGCGTAAGTAGTATATTACATTGCACTTTTGTTTTTTAGTTTGTATTCTTAAGTATTTCCTACGATTCTTAAGAGTTACTGTCGAAATTATAATATTGGTTAGGATTGTCAGGATTGTACAAATTTCTTTGAAAAATCGTACGACCTTTAATATTTTGAAAAAACAGCTTTAAAAATATTGAAAGTATTGATTGATAGATCATTCATTCATATTCAATTACCGTGCGGAAAATATGTGGTGCAGTCAATATATCAGTGAGAGTGACAATATATTGTCTATTCACTCCTTCGTTCTAATAGTATTTTCTTAGTCTGTCAAGTGATATCGCGCAGTACTTATTAAAGTAGTGAGACTAATAGTGTAGTTTTGTTTGGTGGCTTGGAGCTTTCGTTATCGTAGAGCACGATAGGCTTATGCATAGTAGAAGTCTTTAAACCTGCTCCTGGGTCTGCTCGGCTTCCAACTAAATTACAT
Organism: Limenitis camilla; assembly: GCA_905147385.1. Classification (NCBI taxonomy): domain Eukaryota; kingdom Metazoa; phylum Arthropoda; class Insecta; order Lepidoptera; family Nymphalidae; genus Limenitis; species Limenitis camilla. The sequence goes on from LR990240.1 coordinate 10,802,944, forward strand.
ATTAATATTGTCGTTTGAGTGTTTCTGAGTAGTATACTCACAGTGTTAAAACTCCAACGAGAAAGAAGAAGTTTTTATAATTTTATTATTTAGAAGAATAATTAATAGAAGTTATAAGAAAAATAGAAAAATAAATTGCTATGATGTAGAATCATCATAAGATAATAAATAAATAAATATAATTAAATATTGCTCCTCATTTGCCGTTTTTGCACATATGGCGACCGTGACAGGACTTGCTGCTACTGGAAGTAGCGATTGGTAAATTAGAAAGAAAGGTGAATGAGAAGAAAAGACTAATGAAGACTTCTGCAACAATTTTACACGGCATTAAGTCTTGCTCTGTGATGAAAAGATGGAAGTTAACGAATCTACATCAACAACACATGAAACTAATATTTACATGAAATCAAAATGAAAAAAGGCCATTGAAATAAAAATTAAGTGAGTGGAAGATTGGAATCTACCTCAGTGAAGCTCGGCTAGTAATAGACAGTGGAAAACTACCCTACAAATATCCTGGAGTATCGTACTCTTACGTAGCTGGGCGCGGTCGTGACGCGAGGGTCGCCGATAAGATAGGTCAATGTCTGCGTGATTCAAGTGAAACGCAATAAAAACATCTTGTTTCTGTATCTACCTAATACTAGTTAATGTATACCGATATTGGAACTTCCAAGAAAGACTATAACGCGCTAATCTCAGGATCTACTGGTCCGATTTGAAAAATTCTTTCAGTGTTAAATAGCCCATTTATCGAGGAAGGCTATAGGCTATGTATCATCATGCTAAGACCAATAAGGGCGGATGATCACGTGCATGAAGTCGCAAGGGTCGGCTAGTATTCTACATATATACGAAGCACGGCTTGTAGATGTTAATGACGTTATTATACATTATTGTTGTATCTAATACTATCTGATCCGCGAGACTTCTTTTGCGTTACATCAGAGAGAGGGTTAGAGAGAGTGGATCGTAGGCACCTATAATACATTCCTAAAGGAGCTGAAAGATTGTTTGTTTTATTACCGTTTACGCAGCCCACGCAACGGAATCTTTTAAAAGGTATAAGTTTTCCTTGTTTTAATTTTTTTTATTTTTGCTCAACTCCTATGGGTCTTAGCGTGATTTAATATAGCCTATAGCCTTGTTCGAGTAATGTTAAATATTAACTGATGGCCTAGTAGTTAAGACTTGAATGTGTTACTTGGAACGTCCGATTCGATCCTGGGCACACACCTCTGACTCTGAGTTATGTGTGTTTTAAGCAATTAAATATCACTTGCTTTAACGGTGAAGGAAAACATCGTGAGGTAAAATGCACTCTTGAGAGTTCTCTAAAGTTCTCAAAGGTGTGTAAAGTCTGCCAATCCGCATTGGTGGGCTATGTCCTAACATCCTCGTTATTCTGAAGAGGAGACCTGGCTCAGTAGTGGACCATTAACCATAAAGTGATGATGATGATTTATATTAGCTATAAATTAAACCAGTCTTAATGAACATTACTTTTCAGTTGCTTGTCAATTTAGAGCTGAATTCAGTTTTCTGATATTTCTGTAGTATAATTGGTCTAACCATATCGATGGAACGTTTCTAACCGTAACCGCAATATTGCGGTAATCATGACGTGTAAAAGCAAACCACGGTCACGGTAAAGTTGTTTGAAATTTGAACTTTAAAACCACCAACTTTTATTGCTATTCAATTTAGGGATTTCTTCTGTTATCCGCCGCTAATCTAACTACTGGTCCGATTTCAAAAATTCTTTCACCATTAGAAAGCTACATTATCCCTGAGTAATATAGGCTATATTTATTACAAGAAAAAATTAGAGATCCTCAGAAATTCTCACTAAAACCAACCCAAGGTTTAAAAAAATTAGCCATAAAATATCTTTCATCACATGCGCTGCAGAAAGTATTGATGATAGAACAAAAAATGTACTACAATATTATATAACGTATCAATATCTACAAAAAACTCCACGAGACCATATGTCCAACTATTATAGTTATGTCACTATAACTACTTTTTTACATTTTAAAAGTTGATAAAAATGCCTATCAAAATAAGACCATGTTTTCCATAACTTTGTATTGATTCTTATCCATAAATAAATTATTTTGTATTCAAGACTATTTCAATACCTGTTAATTACTTTTTGAATTATTGAAATCGGACATTCCAGTCAAAAGATATTTCGAAATAAAAATATCAATATAAACAAAAAATACACCCCGACAGGACGGCGCGGTGTGGAGCGCCACGCAGCGCAGCGATAGTGGGGGCGACGGAATGCGAGAGAGCCAAAATGTGAAAAAAAATTATCCACCCATGCGAAGCCGGGACGGGCCCCTAGTATAATAATAAAGAAAGAAATATTTACAGTTTTACTTTATTGAGCGAAGGGAGAAAGACTAGATCATTTCAATAGAATTTAAAGTTAAGTATAATGAAACAAAATTCATAATGTTCGTTAAGTTTTGATCTACTTAGAGATAAACCATTGAAAATTGAATTGCAAGTAAATTCAATATTGTTAACAAATAATGATTTTTTTGTGTCAGAAACAGTTTTCTTAGAAATTCATAATTTCATTATTATGCTTCTATAATTAAAAAAAAACTAATATCGTTATTAACTTTTCCAATTAGTAACCCCAAGTTCACTGTTACTGTTCTGGTATAAAACTTTGTATTTTTTATCAGTAAAATTATAATGATATTTGTCTACAGACAAATTCTCGTCACTAATATTCGATTAATTCATTTATTAAAATATCGATTCTAGATTAATCGATTTGTAACATGATTTTTACATTCCATAACTATCTCAGAAAAAAACAAAAATAGATTTTCTAGGGTACAAATTGGTTTAATGATTAATGTAGATCTGGAAACTTAATTTTTAAGGGTTAGAAGAATCAATCAAAGATCATCATCATCTATAGTCGATTTTAGGTTGTAACGTTCTATGGAATGGCAAAACAGAGAAATGCATTATGTCTGGCATACATGTGGCGATTTAACTACTATTTTTTGTCTTTTAATATAGCTACAAATATAATAATGGGCGCTTAATACACCAGATGTCACTGATGTAGCTCTTAACGACATTATTGCTGCCGCGACGGAATTTATAATCTTAATTTTTGAACTTTTGTTCATAACTTTCGCAATAATTCAAGGTTTTGACTTGTTTTCAAGTGCCTCCTTCAATTATGATACTAATAATTTGTTTTGTAATATTTGATCCCTTATATAGTCTTGTATGGTTTTACCTACTACTACTTCTACTGCTAGTACTAGTGTTGCTGCTACTACTGCTGCTGATGGCACTATTGCTACAACTTTTACTTCGATTGTCAATACTATTATTGCTACTATAACTGCTTCTGCTAGTACTACTACTACTATTATTTCTATGACTACATTTAATTTTTTTTAATGCCTGCCATATTACTTTTGGAGGTCTTTCGAAGAGATTTTAAACATAATCATCTATTTCTGCACATTGAACTATTTAAGTTAATGCAAAAAGATGAAAAATTCATCCCAATTTCACAACGTTTGAGCATTATCCGTAACCTATAACGAACATAACTCCATTTCAAAATTTTAGTTGATACGTATACGTTTGTAGTAGCTCGTTAGAACACAAAAGAAGGCTTCAGTCTAAAAGTCAATACTGTATCGACTTACATTGTGTAGGCTGTTCAAAGAGCACAAAGGCATATTAATCACCTGGACGGACAATCGATTCTTATATTTATAGGATCTTGAAGAAAAAATATTAAATTTTGAATAACAATAGAGTATTCCTGAAATGATGTCCTTTAAAAAATTGTTTGATACAAAATTTGCAAGCCATGGCTTAGTGGAAGGTGAGGTTAGGTTTTGACATGGCAATACTGAACGAATGGATGAGCGATTGGTTAGTAACTCCTATTGGTTTATACAGGGTGGATTTTTGAGACGGGTCAGTAAAGGCAGGTACCTTAACCTTTATAGCCTAGGAGACCATCCATAACTTTTTAAGATATTCTGAACTGCATTCACAGATTTTTGAGAAAATGTACGGTTAGCGAAAAAAGTGCTAAAAAATTTTTTTTATGCCTGTTGATCCCACTTCGTATGGGAATCAAAAGACTATGACACCATTTTAGGTATGAGTACTAGAAATGTCAGATATCGCCAAAAACATTTTCCATACATTTTAATGTACTGAAAAACGATAAATCAACTTGTTATATTTTTATTGCCTAACAATCCTATTTCTTACTGTGATTAAAAAATTCTTTAAGGCCAACTGAAATTTAAATGCAAAAACTACGGTACGACACAACATGCCTCACAAACCAAAATTAAAAATAAGTGATCTACGAAAGAAATTGCTCAAAATGACCGCTGTTTTCACGAATACTCGTACATAAGTTCACTAGTTGTCAAATTAAATTGATCTACGAAATTTGAATAGACAATTCGGGACTCGGTGGATAGGAAAACATAGTCCAATTAAGTGGCCAACTCGCAGCCCCGATCTAACGCCTCTCGATATTTTTTGTGGGGCCACCTAAAAAACTAAGTCTACACAAGAAATGACGATAGTTTTCAGGAGCTGAAAGAGGCATTAACGAGGATTTTAAATAATATCCATCCAAGATAATTATCCGCTGCTACTTGCTCAGTCCAAAACTAGTTTCTGACGAAGACACAATATCCCGAGCTCTCTCCTAACTGTTCAAACATTGTCTTCGCGCGCACTACGTGCGTTGTCTAGACACGATCGCGCACAAGTCCATTCTCTGATTGAGGCCGCTGAATGCGGTTGAAACTTAAGTAAAATACTTTACAAAAACATTACGTGAGTGTTTACCGTTTATAAGCCTTCAAAAATGACTGATTACCTCGTTAGTTTCTATAATCAAACTTCCCGACTGCTGATTTTTTGGTGTAGTTTTTTTTTAATACCGTAAATGTTTTAGATCAACGCAAACATTTTTATTTTACTTCGTATCTTAAACTCATCTTTTGTCTATCTATCTTAATCAATCAACGGCGTGTTATATTCGTTTAGGTACTCCGTTATAAAAAACGCATTTGTTTACCAAAATACTTTCAAATAGTGTGATAGTTTGAATTTTTCCGTGACCCATATAGTTGGCAATATTTCGGGCTAAGCCATTTTTAATGTCATCCACCCATGGAGCAATAACGCGCTTATATATCACCATGTGAAAACATGCTGCCAGCGCACTCCAGGATATTCATTCAAAGAAAATTGTCCATACTTTACAGGATTTACATTGAGGAATTACAGGAAATGTTTGAGGAAAAATATTACTTGTGTATTCTTAGATAAATTTATTGTAGTGCTACCGACGAGTCTTTTGTTAATAAAGATTCATCTTGAAAAATCAGCTCGATAAGAAAAATTCTTCAAGTTTCTTGAGGTTATCAAAGTTTTTGAAACGTTTCGTTTCGTTGAACGCTATATTTTTAGGAACGACTGGTTTGAATAAAATTAAAAAGTTTTAGTGTTGGATTGCCCATTTATCGAGGAAGAATATAGGCTATACAACATCACGTTACGACCCATAGGAGCGGAGCATCAATGAAAAATGTTTTAACAAAAAATTGTTTTAGCTCTTTTGGAATTATTATAGATGCCTTGGCCACATTCTCTCTCCGATCTGATGCAGACAAAGTCTCGCGGGTCTTCTAGTTAACTATATAATAAATATTTCAACTAGTTACGTAATCCTTAATAGATCTAGCACCCACCAAGGAGTTACTCCGCACTACGATAGACAATATTCATTACGTGGGCCAAAAAAACTTTTAATTTTTTTTTCTTTAGTTACCGTGAAACTATCGTGTGAGATGACGAAAAAATATTCTGGTAAATTTTGATCCCTTAATATTAATGTTAAGAGGTGACTCATCGTAATTTTTTATTTCCCATTTAAATAAGAGGATTTTTTGTTTCGATTTTTAATGCACTTAAACGAATGAATGTCTCGTGAAAAATAAAACATATTCTTGTAGGAAATTTAACGATCTACAAAAATGGTCTAAGATGATTTTTCGCTAAGTTGACTCGTTTAGAAGTTATTCGAGGTTAAAGACCAACCTTGAATCGTAAAGGATAACTTTAACTTAACATTAATTTATTTAGGGATCAAAATTCATCAGAGTTTTGAGTGTGAGAAAAAAATATTATAAGTTCTATTGGTCCACCTTAATATTCATTATATGAATTCACCTGTTTTCATAGTTTTTAGTTGGATGGTAGCTAAAACCTCTCCTGATAAATCAGAGACAATATGGAATATGATATTATAGAGTGAGGATATCGTAAGCGAGATGTTTTCTCAATATTCAGACAGCTTTAATGGCTCATACAACTTGTTAGACTTGAGTATATTTTTATTTCTGTTAGGAAACACACAGAGGATCTCTAAAACGCGAAGATGCGTAGTGAGAGATCTCACTACGCATCTTCGCACATCCGAGGTAGAAACGCAGCCTAACAGGTATCATTCCTTACGTTACACAAATCAATAATTCCAGTTGATACACTCAGTTAATTAAAATTCAACTTTTTAAAATGGCGTTTAAATACTTCAATAAATTTTCTCAGAAAAGTTATTGAAAGAAAAATAGCAATGACAAAAAGGTTCGATTTTACTAAATTAATTCATCGACTTCTGCGTCTCAATATTTCCCTTCGTTACAAGTTTTTTTAATTAGTTACTCTTGAGTCTTTATGAAGAGGTGCGCCATTTTTATTTTCATTCTTTGAGGGTCTTGAACTTGTTGATCTTTAATTTTTATCTGTTTTTATTATTATTAAATTAATTTTTGCATACCCTACTCTTTTCTATTTTAATAGGATGAAAAAGGTGTATATTCACTCTACCAATACCAACACGTGTATTAAGTCTAACTTCAAAATGTTAAATTTAGATTTCTTTTTTTGTATGGCAGATAAGGTGCAAACGAGCAGATGGTCCTCCTGATGGTAAGTGGCCACCATCGCCCATGGTCAACGGTAAAACAAGAGATACCCCCTTGTTTTGTCGATGCTTTGCATCCTCGAAAATAAAGTGGGGAGGGGGAGTAAAGAAAAAAATGCTGCGGTTTTAGCGGACCCTGAGCAACAAGAACCCAGAATCCACAGATGGGAGAGGGAGGGGGTAGGTCTAGCCCACATGAGGCTCGAACAAACATATCCTTCACAACGTATCCTCACACATCTCTGGTGGGTACAGTTAGATTTTATTAAATACTATACAATATCGATATTAAATATAATTAGAATAATTTGATCAATATCTCGATTATTGAATATTAACTTCGCAACACAGGCCTACGACCCGAATTGTCATTATAGTGGGAATAGATGAGGGGGGTATTTTGTATTATAAAAAGGATGACTTTTACGAAATAAGGTTTAGTTGCTCGGAACTCGTGTGACTTCAGTGTTGTGTATTTAAAGATAGTTTGCTGAATATTTCAATATTTATTATGATTGTTATTTTGCAGAAGAAGTGTTAAATATTAATCAAGAGATCGAGTGGTGAAGGAGAGTATTTACTGGTAATAGAAAGGCCTTTTAATCCTGCACCTAGGTCGCAAGACCAGGAACTGTTCGGCTTCCTTCGGGATTGTGAAGTATTGTAGTCTTTTTACAGTAAAGCTACTGTGTAGCTTTTAATACGAAGCTTACTCGGACTTCTACTAAAAGTTTACGTATAATTTTCTATCAAAGCTTATTTTAGGAATCTTAAATCCATTTTCCTTTAAAAGAGCTTTAGTTTCAGATTAGGTCAGAAATAACAATACATTATTTAACCTCTGATTTTGAGGCGTTTGACTCTGAAGACGTTGACCGGTGTCTTCTTACAATTTCAATTAGGATTGATTCAGACATTTGAGAGGATTTATCAAATATCCAATATCAAATATTTATTAAATTCACCTGTGGGTATTCTTTGTTATTTGTGTGATTGTCAAACAACTGGTAAATTTTATCTATTACTTCTACACAAGCATTACTTTCAAAAAGTACTGAATCGATATTTATAACTGTTTTACTGAAAAGGCTAGATGCTTTCTGAGTAACATAGGCTATGTGGGATGACTATAAATAGTATAATTAAAAAGATATGGCCATTTAAGCGCAATGTGTATTAATGAGTGTGTACAAATGATTTATTATTAATACCCCTTACTTGGCTATTTTTTACAAAGTATTGTAGTGTATGCAATGGAATATTTATTATGACGTCTCAACTATGAGGGTACTGTAAACTATAAGGGTAACAGTGGACGCAGTTGTGCATGAGTCGTAGACTCGAGCGGACGTCTCCTGAATGTATTAGTGTGATATCAAGCCAACTCTATGATACACTATGATGTACTATTGTATGTACCGTAATACAATTTCTATCATTATTATGTTTAACACATTTATTTTACGAGTACCCACTGTCTCAATATATACTTTGTCAACTATCCGAGTAAGGAGTTTAAAGGATCTACCACGTTCTGAGGCAGTCTGATAATTGATTTAAACAGTTCAAAAGGCAAGTTCAAATACCCTCCTCATTCTGAGGAGGAGACCCGGCTCAGCAGTGGGCCATTGACGGGTCGTGATGATGATAGTTCATGAGCAAGTAGACGATGGGAGTCGTGATTATGTCAAGGTCTTTAAACTTGATATTGGGCCACAATCCCCTGGCACTTCTCATGTCTAAAACAGATATTCCTTTACCTACATTATTAGGTATCATCCTCTCCCATCTATACTTTCCTCGCACACTAAACATTAGTAGTGGAAAAATAATTTCTAAAGTATTAATTACACACGAAGTTTTATTTTACACGTACGTACATACAGAGTTATAGTTAACTATTCATACATGCAGGAACTGGACACGAACTCCAAAGCAACTGGCAATTTGTACTGGGAATTTGAATTAATACCCTGTATCAGCTGTAGTATAATTGCTGCAACGAATACGTTAGCCAAACTGTTTTTAGTTCTCGAACTTTCTAGTTGGAGTATGTACGAATGTGACATGTAAGCTTTATTTGTTACGTTTTTTCGTGTATGAACTGTTTTTCTTATCCAAATTAGCTCCAATATTGATTGTTGCGGAATGAAATGCGATATTTAATAATTCCACACAGCTATTACCTCTATCCACTAGTAGATACAAATAGCATATCTCCTAATTAGTTAAATCTAGACTCAGAAAAGTTGAATTATGCCCAACTTGTAGATTTTGTTTTTTTATTTACCTAATAGTAAAAAATGAATAATTTATCAAGAAACTAATTATTATTTAGTCATTTGATTTAGTATCTGTTTAATATCTGAATCTGTAATAGTAGGGGAGGCCATGATGCTAAATAGGGATTTACTCGAGCGTCTTAGGGACATATAACATTTTGTAGATTAGATGATAGTGAGAATAAAAGGTTATTTAACTTCCCATTTTAATGTTCCGAAAAACATCTACAGCTTTTCAAAAATTGTAAAATTAAAAAATTACATGAAGATAATTATCCAGATGTCAGATATTGTTTGTTAAGATGGTTCGACTTACCATTGATATGACAGTATGTTCATCTACCGACTTGAGTTGTGGTGGTGGCCATCTAGACGGGTAGAAAAAAAATGTATTCAAGCGCCGTCAGATATTCAGAGGGGATATTAAGTGATACATACATACATAAAATGACATGAATGCGTTGTTTTGTGATTATCTGTGATGATGTTATGACGTCGGAAAGCGCTGTGCTGATGGTACGAGCTCGTCCGCGGTCCGCCACGCCCAAATCGTCAGACTTTCAAAATACACGTATTCTATCATGCAATTAACCCACCTTACCTTAATCAGACGCGCTCGAGTAAATCCAAAAATTCCCTCTTGGGCTCCCATACTATAATTAGTAACAAAAACTATTACCACATATAAAAATTGTTTTATAATACATTTGCGAAAGGTTAGTTTATACCTCCCCCTCCCATTCTATTAATATTGTGGTTGTAGTGAACTCTGGGTTCTCATTCACGGTCTACTGTAACAGTAGCATTCTACTCTTAATTTCTCTTCCTCACTCTATCTTCGCAGTGGCAATACATCGGCAAAACAGAGTCAATATCTTGTATAGCCAATAATGTTTATGGGCGATGGTGGTCACTTGTCATCAGATGTACCACCTGCTCGTTTGCCATAAAAAAAGAAGCCGAATAAGATGCTAAGTCGTCTACTATATAGATATTTTATTTTCATACCTTGCAGTATAAGTTTAATTTAGTTGTAATGTTATAAAGAACAGTAAATTCAGTACACGCGTGAAGTAACAACTTAAAACTGCTATGAATAATAATTGTGTTTTTCCCAACTTCACGATAAATTCTCTAGACAATGGTAACTTATTGCGCTGTTTGTGACTATAAATGTTGGTGGCGTGGACAAATAAAGTTTTAAATTCAGTTAGAAGTAGAACTAACATGTCTCGGTCTTGGCGGTAAATTTTTAAAGGCTCACAAAAGTTTATATGTGCAATTTATATCAGTTCTTATTTCTTCGTATTGTTACAACATACAAAGTCGTTGAGTCTAAAAAAGCTGCAAGTAATTGAGGATGCTAAAGTTAAAAGAAACGATTTTTAAATATCCTAAAAAAATATAAAAAGGATCGCCTCTATGTATGTATCTCGGAGAATTAGAAGGAGAGGGTATATTGTAAACACTAAAAGTGGTGTGGTATTGAATGGAGTATTGGGTAAACACAACGTAGACACTGCTACTGAATTGATAAATAATTAAAAATTATGATCTCTTACAACTACGATAGAAACCTAAGCAATATCTTGGACTTGTGACCAAAGTGTAGGCTTTAGAAGCTCCCTTAATCAATTGCAACACTCGCCTCTAAAGCCCTGGTTCTGTATTTAAACCTAAGGTTATGCTAACCTAAGCCTAACTTACGCGCCGACATGTATGTGTATGTGCATAACTTCCGAACGACTGCACCAGATCGGATAATTCTTTTTTAGTTGGGTTAGTTATTGTTAGGACAAGGTTAGTGTAAAACAAAAAGTGAGACAGAAGACAGTCAGTGAGATAGTGATGGGCATACTACGCATTATAAAATAGGATATCTTATCTTATTATAGTTGAAGGCATCTATAGTATACTTCTAACTGTGAATGCGTAGATGTCACTATTTTTCAGCAGGAAACGCAGGGCGAGAGGAGTGCGCCACACGTGATTGATCCTTACGCGACGTTTCTGCCGCGCGCCTGCTATTTATCAAAATAGTATCCCCACTACTTCCTCTTTGACGTAGAAATAGCTACCGCCCACTATACACACCTATTATAAATACAATCTACTGTATATAATATTATTTATAGATGAAAAACGAAACCTTTTCTCAGAAGAATAAATATCGAGTATCAGGCACAAAATCAACACGTTACGATAAACGTGAGTACTCACTGAACCGATGTATGGAGTATTCTGACGCTTATTCCATCCGCTTTGATAGCTACCACTCAATATTACTGTACTTATCCCAAACATACCTTAGAATTTCAGAGAAAATATTTTCAGTTGTAAACTAACTTTACACGTTTCTTCTGTTGAAATGCTAACTTCTCTAAAACCAGGAAAATGTTAGCAACACCGTTTATAAATTAGTGTTCGCGGGTAGTTCCTTTTATATTAAATTTTCAAGTTATTTGTCATCAGAGTCAGTCTCCCTGATGTTCTCACGCAGTGTTCATGGAAGTTAGTATGTCGTGGTTAAGGTCACCCTTCTTGAGGTCCACGTAAGTTAACTTTACTATCTACTGTAATTAGTGCACGGGTAGCGAAGGGGAGCGTTATAATTATATAAAAGGCCTTTAACTTTTGACCTTAGTCACAAGATCAAGGTGCTGGTATTGTTGTATAGAAATGGGTAATGGTCATTCCTCTGTCATTTTAATTATTCATTTTTGATATCATTTTTATGAATATAAATATCTCTTCACTAATAAATATACTGAAATATTAAAAAAAATAGTCGAGAACACAAGTTGATAAAAAATTAAATTTTTTGAAGTGAAACTTCTTTAGAATCGTTGTGATTTTAAACCGGATGCAACGGAAAAAACGACAGGTAAGAGACAGAAATACAAAAATGTGTAGGAAAGAATGAGACAGAAATATACAAAACGACAGGTAAGAGACACAAATACAAAAACGTGTAGGAAAGAATGAGACAGAAATATACATACTATTTTATATTATTATATATCATCTCATTCTTTTGTCGATTTACTGAAGTTTCACTTCTATCGTGTGTGAATCGCACACACACCTTTTTTTTTTAAATATTGTTCTTTAGTTTCACTAAACTTGAGAAGGACTTAATCGCTTTGGCTAATTTTGGTTTTGAATTATTTGTGGGAGTCCAGGGAAGGTTGTTATTGAGAAAAATTAAACGAAATAAAATACCCTATACTCTATGGAACCCTAAATATTCCTTACGTTTATTTTCATAGATAATTCATCAAGACGAAGATTATTCCAGAACAAAAAATAGAAAAGAAACGTACGTAATTTAACGTAGAGACACGCAAAGGGCAACGAGTTGCTTTGTTACTATTCCAGAACTGGATAGAATTTAACCCTTTTAAAATGTAAGAAGTATTCGTATTCGAAAATATATAATCTCTCAATAGATCTAAGACATTGTTTCACACAGTTAATATTGTCTAAAGTAATCTGTTTAGTGATCTCCTGGGTCGTAATCATCAGGCAGTGCTCAGTTATCTTTCTAAAATGAATTATATGTAGGATACATATAGGCGTAGGTTAATATTTTTGGATTTAAAAATCAGTCCGTTGTTTCAAGAAAGCAAACACTTCAATACTATTTTATCTATATTTTTTATATTATTTTATATATTGAATATTTTCTGATTCTTTATGTAGATACAGCAAATAGTAAATACAACTCTCTATCCCTAAATAATTTAATTTCTCTTCCAATGGAGGTAAGAAAGCTTGTAAGAAAGTTATTTCACACAGTATACAATGTATAGAGTTGAACATATAGTTACAGTTTAGTGTCGTAGATCAGTGGTCGGTGAGTGTCGTGATTAAATTAAAGATGTTAAAGAAAGCTCCTGGGTCACAAGGTTTATGCCTATTGCTGTACAGTATATGCATATAACAAAATATTTAAAGCCTTATTTACATTCAAATTTCAGTGAATCTCAAGAGAATGTCAAAACATTATCTTAGTCTTTCAAGTTTAGGCAGCGCCTTAGCTGTTTGATCTGAACATTTACCCTCAGGGATTGTACTTGAATATATTATAGTATTTTTAATTCTCATTCTTGTCTTAGAAATACATGAAAGTAATGTTATATCACTTTGTTATAGATAGAATATGAAATATCAAAAACTGTAAAAGTTTGATCTTTTTGGAGTTACCTACTTGCTTATGGAGAGATAATAGTGGGGAAAAGTTGCGCATTGTGAGTGTGTTGCGTATCTGTATTAGCATTTTGACAATTAACAGACGCGCGGGAGCTGTAACGTTGCATAGAAACCAATCGCGTGCAACGTGCTGCTCTCGAACCACGATCCCCGCTAAAAAGACCATAATACTGACTTTTTGCATTCAAGGTCAAATCTATACTTTGCCGGTAGCTATCAGCGTCATTTGCGAAGGAGTACTGGAGGACACTTGTAGAGTAAACAACTCCTGAAGATGCTTCGGTTACGGAGCGAAACGTACGTCGATTGTCGATCGCAATCTACTTGTGTGGTGTGTCCTGGTCCGGGTTCGCCCGTCTCACTTTTCTGTAAACGGTGTGCCCTTCTGGATTGTGCGAGTAGGTAGGTACGAGTCTGGTTGTTCAATCGTCGAGTTACCTACTTGTGTGGTGTGTCTTGGTCCGAGTTCGCACGTCTCACTTTTATGTGGGCAGGGTGCTCTTCTGGGTTATGCCATGCGAGTCGGTTGTTTAGATTTCCGCAGTTTATAGCAAGGTAACCTTTTGATTCCTTTTAAGGTAATGTAAGCACTGTATAAGTTTATGAATGTGTGACTGCATGAGTCTGTGAACGTAAGGGTACAGATGTAAGAATGTATGAGTTTATGAGTGTTTGGATGTATGAGCCAATGAGTGCATATGTGAATGTATGATTATATCAACGTATAAATAAAAAATAATAATATAAAAATGCACAACGTTAATGTTCAAGTTTTCACTTCTGTCGGCACTTCCAGAGAACAACCCGTTTTTTTATTTATTAAAATGTCCCTAGGGAATTTAGAAGTTATTTGAATTAAAATTATAGCATAATAGATCACCACATCTTTTTTTGATTCAGCTATTATAGATTGCACAAAAATAATTCTGTTTACTTCATCCGTATAAATTTATATCAGAAGTTATAACTTAAGTTATGTTAACGTTGTTATTATGCAAGTGTTGGTAAAGTGCTCGCTATAAACATGCTCGGAGATTGATGGCCATAGTAAGAGGAAGAAACTGTGATAGAATATATTCTGAGTTCGCCATATTTTGATGTCATGTACGTTTATGCTGTAAATATCAGTGATATGGAGTTTGTGTTCTGAACGTGTTTATTTTGTTGGGTGTTAATACCATTCCATTTATTTCTCTACTTACTTTAATTATACTTCTGTCCAAATACTTTCTTTAAAATTTATATCTCCCTTGGAATCAATAACCATTTATTTAATAAATTTAAACATTAGCAAGAGATACTACATTCTGACTGCTATAAGCAACAATGTAAAATTAATACAACTTGCAGTAGCTTCCTCTCTATAAATGAGAAAACTGACCGTGATTTCCTCTCTAAATGAGACAACTGATAACTGGTAAATGAGGCAACTTACCGTTGGACCTTATGTAAATGGACCAATTTATTTGAATGATGGCGTGGTCCTCCGTAAATAAAATAGCTGACAGTGGGATTGTATATTGGTGACACTCTGTAAATAAGACAAGTATCAGTAGACTCTTCTCTAAATAAGGCAACTGACATAGATATCTCCTTGCTTACAGTGGTAAGTTGCCTTATCTATAGAATCTCACTTGGTTTCTTGAGACAGCTGACTTAGAGGTTTCCCTGTAAATGAAATAATTATTAACATGGTATTCCATTAATGAATCGACTGATAGCGGTGTCCTCTGTAAATAAAGCAACTGACAGTAGGGTCCTCTGTAAATGAGACAACTGTCATTTTTATCATATTTGGAAATTGATAAAAAAAGTTATCCATGGGATTCTATATTAAATCATGAAAAAATATTTCTATAAAATAATCATCAATCATCAAAAAATAATCTCAAATTATTTACTTTTTGTTTCTTTTTCTATGAACTTTTTAATATATTTTTAACCAATATTGTTTGGTTTGTTTGTTACTACGGCGTTTTAAAGAATGTTTGATATATTTCTTTGTCTTATTACTCGCCTTTTTTTCGTTTCAAACGAGCCTTGTTGACCGGATCAATGTTCCGAGCCTATGAAATTTATATGAAGCTAGGGAAGCTATTTCAGGTAATTTGTAGACATATCACGCAATTTCTGTATATTCTCATTGTTATATGTATTATATTTTCCTATATTATTTTAAGGGCTCTGTACATCAATTCTATTATATATCTAATCAATTATTAATATATTTTTCCTCGAAAATTAACCTATAAAAAATTTTGAGTGACAACAGTGCCTCCTTCTACATCTAGTTTCCGTTAAGAACTTTCTAGATAAGCCAAGAATAGGAAAAAAATTACGACGAGAATCGTGATAAATCGATTGTAGATTTCGGATAATTTGCTTTCGGATAATTTATAATGTGCGACCTCCTAGACTGTTTTTTAGCTATATATATATCTCGGATGCTAAGAGAATTGAATGGATATACAATCTTTTTATAAGCATCGTATGAACACAACGGATGGCCTATCATGAAAGCTACGGGCGCAACACGGTCAGGATACAACTAACCATTACTATCATGTACTATTCTGACAAGAACTATTACGACAAGAACCCAAGCAGTGCCTTGAACTTGTGACCAAGGTGTAGGCTTAAGGAGCTCCTTTATGTAATTACGACACTCGCCTCCACTGCTTAGTTTCACTGTCTAAACCTAAGCCTACCTAACCTAGTAAGACTAACATAAACCTAACCTAATACAAGGCTAACCTAAACCTAACTCACACCTGCGACATATATATATATACTGACATGGAGACTGATCAGATTATTCCAACTATTGAAGGAAAAAATTTTAACACACTATCTAAGATAGAAGCCGAGTAGTACCCGAGGCTCGAGACCCAGGAGCGGGTTTAAAGACGTCTTCTATTATGCACAAGCTCTCACCTCCACCGCTCGACCTTGATAACGAATAATAAAATAATAAAGTACATAACTCACGTGCTCCTCCATAACGGAGCCCTTACACCACACTACCACACAACATTATACTATTTATTTCAATACTGGCTCAATCCTATTGGAAGAAAAGTAATATATTGTCTACTCGGAATAAGTTAAAACGAACTACCTGCGAATACTAATTTATAAACGGTGTTGCTAAAAATTTATCTTATATATAAAATTCTCGTATCACAATGTTAGTTACCATACTCCTGCGAAACGGCTCGTCCGATTTTTATGAAATTTTATATGCATATTCAGTAGGTCTGAGAATAGGTCAACATCTATTTTTTATATCTCTAAGTGTTAAGGGTGGCCCACCCCAATTTTTAAAATTTATATGGCAAAACGACGTTTGTCGGGGCAGCTAGTATTAATATATATATAATAAAATAAAAATCATAAAAAACACGGTCTTTAATGAGAAGTAGAAGAAAAGTTTTACCATAGTGTTATGACGCAATTTGTATGGATAATCGGTCTTAATTAATTCTTAATACTTAAACACAAGAATGAAGAGATTAATTACAAAGTATTAGTTGTATAAACCGAACATTATTTGTGTAGTTCCACTTTCGCACAGACTGTATAAATTTGCATTACAATGAACAACCCCAACTCCCAACCCCCAAGCCCAAGTTAAGCGATCTTTGTGATACCTCTGCGAGTCTACTCTTTGAGAATTTTTAACTCTTCAATAAGTGCTTGCTTTTATTCATCTTCAAACTAAAACCGCTTAATGGACTTTCACTACCTTTATAAACATTTTAAAAAATATCTTTTTAAAAGGTTCAACGTAATTTACGTAGTCACCCGTGAGGGGATTCCCCTCTGCTACTGGGAGAGCATCTCGTAAGAGCATCTCATCTGTTCCTCAACAGCTTGCGACCACCAGCATGCGAATCCGACCGCCGAAGTGTCATGACGCATTTCGGTCGAGCCGCATGCGGGCCAGACTTACCCCCTCCCTCTCCCTTCCCCTTAATTCTGCGGATCTGGTGGACTCTGGGCTCTTGCTCAGGGTACGCTGAAACCACAACACTTTTTTTTCACTCCACTCAAGATACATCATCGCATGGACAAAACAGGAAAGTATCTCTAGTTTTGCCGATGTCCATGGGCGATGGTGGCCACTTACCATCAGGTGGACCATCTGCTCGTATGTACCGTATCTACTTTAATAAAAATTACGATTTAAATTAAGAAAATACATCCATTTTCTCGATTCGTTGACAATAGAAATGAAATAGAACGACGGTATGACAACTTGACTAGAACTAGAAGAATCCTCCTGGGTTTTATACTTCAGACTCAGAACAACAGCGTTACTGCTAGAACACTGACAATAATTATTCATCGTGACGGCGTATTTCTTCTTTTGATGTTCAGTCAACTTCCAACCAAGGTAGTCCAACTTTGAAGAAAGCAAAAATGCTACCCAAAGAAATACTTACAACATAATAACTAACAAGATATTATTCAAGTCAGTGTAGTGTATAAAACTTCAATTTTTGGCTAGTATATAGATGTAGATAATATAATTTATCTACTCTATTATATAAAGAGGAAAGATTTGATTGTTTGTATGTTTGTATATTTGCATGTTTGTATGTTTGTTTGTTGGGAATAGGCTAGGAACTACTAAACCGATTTAAAAAAAATTTTACCGATAGAAATCTACATCCTTTCCGGGTATCATAGGCTAAGTAGTGTTGCCATAAATATTCTAATTAAAAAGATATGGCCATTTAAGTGCCATAACATGGTCATTTTGTAAATTGAAGGGTTTCTACACTATTCGTGAGTGACAAAGGTGATTTAGTGTTGCCAAATAAATTTTTTAATTAATAGAATATAGCCATTTTATTGTTACTAATCCAATTTTAAAAATTCTTTCACTGAGCGAAGTCCGTAGTATTACCGTCTCTCTTCCTCATATACTATCTCTGTTATGTAAATATGTGTATTTTTATCTCTGTTCAGAGTTATCAGTCTCTTTTTACTTTCTTTCTTTCGATTATCTCTCTTTCCTTTATTTATTCAATTTTATTTTTGCTCTGTCCTCCCTCTTTTATTATCTGTCGCTTTTCTTTTCTTTCTATCATTTTTCTTTTTATAATTTTTTTTCTTAATGACAAGCTAAGGACATCAATTATAATATTGCTTTAAATACCCGGAGCGAAGCGAGGGCTGGCCGCTCGTCTAAAATATAGCGGTTGTTATAATATATGATATAAATGAATAATTCCCATAAAATATCACATTGTCAAACAATCAAAATTCATGCGATAAAATCAAATGGAAGATGAACGAAGAGCTCATTAATACGCTATCAAAAATCAAAAGGTTTCTGTCAAGTGGAGGAAAGTTTCGCATACTCTCTACAGAATAGATATTGGAATTCTTCGATAGCTATTTAATTTCCTCTTTATTTTAATATCCAAGTTTAAAATAACCATTTTGAAATTTTGAAACGTGTCACATTCAAAGCGGGAAGTTGGAGCTCGGAGTTGAAATTTATCCTGAAATTATACGTGTGACAAAGGAAGGTTCAGCATAGTTCTGTGTTCTGTTATAAAGCATCTATTCATATTAATATTATGTATGTGAAAATTTAGATGTTCAATTTTATAAATAGGAATCATTTGTATTTTTGTATGTTTGTAAGGAATAAACTCAAAAACTAATGGACCTCCTTCTTCTTCCTCGCCTTTTCCCGTTATGCGGGGTCGGCTTTTTCAATCATGCGGCGCCATTTTTGCCGATGACAGGCGTCTTCTCCATTGAGATGATATTTATTGAGGTCTCTCTGGACAATTGACAGCCATGTGGCTTGCGGTCTTCCTCGTCCTCTTTTACTGTTTGTAGCCATGGAAAGGCATTTTTTCACGACATGATTTTCGGGCCTGCGAATAATGTGTCCGAACCATCTTAACCGTGACTCGGTTATTTTGTCAAATATTGGAGCGACTTTAAAACTTCCCCTGATGTATTCGTTGCGCACCTTGTCTTTTAAAGTAACTCCTCCTGACCATCGCAGCATTCTCATCTCGGTAGCGTGCAACTTTTGCTCGTGAGTTTTCTTTATCGCCCAAGTTTCACAGCCGTACAGCAAAGCAGTTCTTACGGCTGTTCTATATACTTTGCCTTTGGTATTTATAGGCTTTTTGGGGTCGCAGAGAACACCAGTAAGTCAAAAACTAATGGACCGATTTCAAAAATTCTTTCACCATTATAATGCTACATAATCAATGAGTAACATAGACTATATTTATTACTAAGAAAATTTAAGGATCTCTACTACAACTTCGATAATGTATCCCAAGATGTAAAAAAGTTAGTCATAAAATGTCTTTCATCGCATGCGCTGCGAAAACTATTGATGATAGAAAAAAATGTGGTACATATTACATACTTCACGGTACCATATGTATATGTAACAACTTTTTCAAAAGTTGATTGAAATGCTGATTAAAATCATATTACGCCATATACTATGTATTAAAAAAGTAAATTTGAAAAAAAAAAAACGACTTATTTCCTGCATAATACATCCCACATACACTTACTTTCTAAACGTAAAAACATACATAACAAACACAGTGTATACCTTTTTTATTATAGAAACTAACGTGGTAATCAGTCATTTTTAAAGATTTTAAACGGTAAACACTCACGTAATTTTTTTTTTTTTTTGTATCGTAGTTTTACTTAAGTTTCAGCCGCATTCGGCGGCCTTCCTCAGAGAGTGGACACACGCGCGTTGACGGCTCGGTGGACACTGAGGCGGAAAAAAAAAAAAAAAAATTACGTGAGTGTTTACCGTTTAAAATCTTTAAAAATGACAGTGTATACCCATGCGAAGCCGGGAGGAGCCGCTAGTATTTTCTAAACTGGATTAATTATCAGCTGTATTTCATTCCCAAAAAGTAAATGTCCTGTGTGTTAGATATAGAATAATACTTCAATGGTATTTAATTAATACAGAAACTTTATATGTATTAGCAACACTGTAATATTATTTTAAGAATACCCACGCGTAAACGATATCCTATCCTATAATATCGTTCGGTGCGATAGATTAGTCTCAGTCTCTCTGGTGTTGTCGCGCAGTGCACAAGGAAGTTAGTACTATAGTGTCGTGGTTAAGGTCACCCTTCTTGATGTACACGTAAGGTAACTTTATTATCTAATGTAGTTAGTGTTCGGGCAGCAAAAGTCAGGAGTATTTTAATTATATAACAGGTTTGCCCGACATTCTGTCTAAATTTCATGTGTATACGCATTACTGTATAGTAATGGGTATCATTCCTCTCTCATTATATGGCATAAGCTTGAAAATTATATAGTATACTTTTTAGCCTGGAATAATGCACAACATTTTCAAAATTTTATTGAATGAGCGTAACATTTTCCTATGTAAGATTTCTTTCTTTCTAATATGTGCCCGATGATAAGCGATTGATTCTTTGAGTGTCTCGCATTGATTTACTCTAGATTCAATTCTGAAGTTGTCGCAGTCGAAGTCGCGGGCTGTGTTTCATGTTTAGTTTTTACACGTTCAACTTGCTGGGTTGGTTTTTTAATACTATCCATGTCCCTTGGTTTCCAACAAATACACTTGGTATAACTCAATATTGAGTGTAGACGAGACTTAAACTGAATAAATTGACAAATAATCCGAAAAAGGTTTCTTTTTCTTCTCAGACTTGTTTCAAATGGGTTTAAAAGATGGTTAGGAGGATTATAGGACAATACAATGTCCTAGCTGAACTTTTATCTGTTCCCTAAGGTCTGCATTAAAAGGAATAAGATTTAGGATTAATATTTTAAAATTAATTCTCGATAATAAGGCATCGCATATTTTTCTTTTATTTAGTTTCCTGACTTTTCCAATGATCCAGCCAATCCACATGAAACGAGTAACCCACCATAGGTTGGTGGGCTAAGCTCTGTTAACACGTGTAAAGCTTTACAAGACAAGTACTCTACACTACAGCTTAACTTCCGTACTTCGTCCGTCTATCCTTAATCCTAGCTTACAATGAACGCCGATTAACTAGCTTACAGCACTAGCTTACAGACATGTTTTTTTTGGAAATTTTTAAATTTGATGATTTGGAACATGACCACCGTTAAATAAATTCCTAACCAAAAGACCATCCATTTAAATATTTGTGTGGTTTATTAATTTAGTATCATAGGAACACTTCAATAGTCATTATATCATACTTCTGGGAATTATTAATAAGGGCTTCATTTTCGAAAGTGTAACGTCATCATTTAATAGACATTTCCTTCCATAGCTTCACGTAAAACTCCAGTCATCAATTTATTCTATAAGACGCCCGCACAGTTTGATGTTTCAAACAAGAATGACTAGTGAAACACTGCACGTTCGTATTTATAACAAAATTAGTGTACCCAAACGTAGGTATAGTGGCCGGCAATTAATTTTAAGTCTGAACAAAAATACTAGTACAGGCATAGTTTCATTCGTACGATTACTATTTTGATTAATTGCAGAGGCGCGGAAACTAAAGCGCCACATCAGAACCAGTCACGCTCCACGTTAAAAAGGCCATTATAGTGACTTTTGCGCATTCAAGGTCAAACCTATACTTACGTGCCGGTAGCTATAGAACAATTTTATTTCTTACTAGCCGAACCGCGCGACATCGTTCGCATGTTGCTCCGCCCCTATGGGTCGTAGCGAGATGTTAAATAGCCTAAGTTACTACTTGTTACACCATACAAACAAATATTCAGGAATATATTTCTAGTCATACAAACGTTCAGTGAAATCGAATTATTAGATCAAGTAAGGATATTGAGAAACAAAAAAGACTTCCACCGAAGTGAACAGAATCGTATCAATGAAAGTACATTCACATCTGAATGCGCATTCATTCGGTTATTCGTTCATTCATTCGTTCATGTTTTATATTTCTTGATCAGATTATAATTACAGATATTTTATAATTTATTTTCTGCTTTACTTCGGTAAGATTTATCATATGGACTATAGAAGGAAGCTAAGCAGAGCCTAGGGTTTGTGACTTAGGTGCAGGTTTAATGCCGTTAACAGCATTAATCGCCTCTATTGTTTTCCATATAATCCAAATAGTCATTCAATCAGTACTTTTTATTGAGCACTAGCTCGGAATATATTTGTTTTTCAAAATATCAAATATTGCAATATTCATTCAATTTGACGTAATTGAATGAAACGATGAG
Source organism: Limenitis camilla (assembly GCA_905147385.1). Taxonomy (NCBI): domain Eukaryota; kingdom Metazoa; phylum Arthropoda; class Insecta; order Lepidoptera; family Nymphalidae; genus Limenitis; species Limenitis camilla. The sequence continues at coordinate 10,825,684 of LR990240.1, forward strand.
TGTACCGTACCTACTGATCATGTCGAGGATATTTTTAAACCTGCTATTGGGTCAAAAGCCCCAGGCAATGCTCTACTGTACAACGCATTAGGATAAAGGATGTTCTTGACATGATCAGGATACTCACCATCCACTTCTCAAATCATCACTTTACACTACTTTAGCCAATGTTTACTGAGTGAAATCACTTAATTGACTTATTAAAATGTATTCTCACTGAAGCGAGGGCTGTCCATTTCCGTACAAAATACCAGATTTGATAAAGAAAAGTTTCTCTAAAAGAAACCCTACTAATCCATTCTCCAAAGTTTTTACCCTTTTCCTTACATTCGAGTTCTTTGTGATGGTTAAAGATATCCTACGGCTATACTGGCTTCCGGGTTTCCATTTTAACCAAAATATTTCATAACTCTTTTATTATAATATTCTTAGAATACCTTCCAAATTCTGTGTTCCAAATATTGAAAGAAATAATACTTACTGCTGTACAACTAAACGGAGGTACAGGTTTACAGATTAACTTATTTCTATTATGATTGAGCTTTTGACATTTACCATTATTGTAAACTCTCGGGAGGTCCGAGGTTCGATCCCCCACACAGGTACACACCTCTGACTCTGAGTTATGTGTGTATTTAGCAATTAAATATCACTTGCTTTAACGGTGAAGGAAAACATCGTGAGGATGCACTCCTGAGAGTTCCCTAAAAGTTCTTGAAGGCGTGATGTCTGCCAACCCGCACTGGGCCAGCGTGGTGGACTATGGCCTAATACCCTCCTCATTCTGAGGAGGAGACCCGGCTCAGCATTGAAGGGTCGTGACGATTATTGTAAAGCAATAAGAAAAGATAATGTAACTAAAACGTCATTGACACGACGTGACGTCACTTCAGACGCCATGACTTTTCATTTTATTCAAATTTGATCTTACAGCCGGTATAATAGATATAGGCAGATCCATGAATTCTCGACAAAAGTGTGCATGGCATAAGTCTTTAAGTTATATAAAAGATGAGATACAAATTTTTTTTTAAAATTGACTTTCTTAAAAATTAAAAAATTCTCCAGCGGTTGGATTTGCACATATCGGGCTCAAATTTTCAAGATCGTCTCCTTTTTAGGTGCACTTTCAAGGAAAAAATCAGCATCAAAATGGCTGACCCTAGTGCGCACACTATTGTCGAGAATTCATGGATCTGTCCATATACATAACACTGTATTTATTCAATACATGGCGTGACGTATATGCTATTAAGATGAACTTCTAATACAAATGTGACACGATGTGACGTTACTCAATAACGTCTTGGCGTTTCGTATAGCTGTGGGTGTATCGTGTCAGTACACGTAAGTATAGGTTTGACCTTGAATGCGCAGAAGTCTCTGTTAGGCCTTTATAGCGGGGAGCGCGGGGCAAGGGCAGCACGCTCACAATGTGCAACTTTCCCCCACTATTTTTCTGAGACCTAAGTTAGCTGCGGGCTACTATATAATATGTAGTAAAGTTTTAGCTCAAAATTCAAATAAAACTGAGGTTTTACATACATTTTTATTGACAACAAAGTTTTGCATCTACATAAGGTCATTGTGGTAGCGTTGACTGTCGACTGTCGAGTGTAGAGCACCTACCGACTACAATGTGTTATGATGTGATGTTACTCTAGTAAGATTGCTTCTATCCATTTATATGTAACGACATCCATATATTAAATTAGAATATTCGTAGATAATGTTGGACAAGTAATTATTTCAAGGCTTCAGTTAAACATTCTGAGTTAACTCAGTAGTTTCAGTTTCAGTATCAATTAGTGTAGTTAAGCTAAATATTAACATTATTATTTTTTCTGGAAACACTAACGAAACCATATTTGTCAAATTCATTTAAGTAAAATATTAACCTTTAGAAGACTCGCTAAATAATAAAAAAGGGGGCAGTTTTTATAATTATTATTTTTTATCTTATTTAAATGAATCTAAATCTAGTTTATTTAAATAAACATGATTAATACGAAAGTTTCTCGTGGTGGTAGGGGATCTGTTCCCCGACTGGCTTGCGACCACTAGCGTGCGAATCCGACCGCCAAGTGTCATAGACCTGTTTCGGCCGATCCGCATGTGGGCCAGACTTATCCCTAACACTTCTATGGGCTCTAGCTCAGAGTGCACTGAGACCGCAGCAATTTTTTTTCTTTACTCCCCACTCTGTCTTCAAGGATGCAACGCATCGACAAAACAAGAGGGTTGGCCGGTGTTCATGGGCGATGGTGGCCACTCACCATCAGAACCATCTGCTCGTTTGCATCTTATCTACCATAAAAAAAAAGTTTGGGTGTATTTTTCTCGGTAACACAAAATAGCTAAACGGATTTGAAAACTACATTGCACACAAATACTTGGATTAACCACAGATACCTGGAATATTTTTTATTACATAAGAAAACATAGTATCTTCAAAGGTCAATGAATATAAGAGTGAGTGAGTGAGTTAGTTTGTGTAAGAGTTATCAAGTTAGTAAATTGGTAATTGAATGACTATCTTACACGGGACATTTGCTAATGTCTACTGATTTAATAATGCTTTTAATTGTCTGATTAATATATTGGTACAACCCATTAGAATATTTTACACAGGATTTTTCAAGCTTTGACTCACACTAAATATAACTTACAAAAAATCGTATAGCAGTCGTCAATTGTAAAACGCCTATTCCCTCCTTTTTAACGCTCTTTCTAAGGCGTTTTGTTTGCCAACTTTTAACAGAATTGCTTAGCTCTTGGTCAAATAAAACATATTGGTTACTACACAGCTGAAATTTCTGGCATTGTGGAGAGCAATTGTACTAAACTATATAACATGAATATGTATTTGAGATAGTCTTGTATTGTTTGTGGAATTTTAATAAAAACGATATGTTAAACATTTGACTTGACTTTTTAGAGAAAATCTCTCTATTAAAAATAAATGTGACTGTGCTTTGCGAATTTTAAATATGAAACTGTGATGCAAATTTAACTTTTGAAACTCTGTTAATTGAAAATGGCATCTTAAAATCATTTTAGTAATGCTGACACTTATAATTTTTGTTTTTTATTAAATTTAGAATTACCTTCAACATGGTACCCAAGAGGTGTGGGTAAGAATGATTTTAAATACTTAAGGCAACTCTTACTCATAATGTATGTTTTATAGAGTATACAGTAAAAAAATAAAGTAAGTAAGTTCTGTATTTCTGTTATATTGTGATTCTGTGTTTCTACAATTCATCAATTCTGAATTTTGTGACTCTAAGATTCTTCTGACTTTGCGACTCTGCTGTTCTATGGTTGTGGTTCTGCTATGTGGCTCCCTGACTTTGTTGCTTTATGGTTGGTTCTGATATGTGGCTCCGTGACCATGTTGTTTTATGGCTCAGGTTCATTGATGTGGCTCCTTGACTCTGTTGCTTTTTGGCTGAGGTCCTGCTAAGTGGCTCCATGACCCTGTTGCTTAATAGGTGTGGCCGCTACTGTCACTCTGTGACTGTAATCATGTAAACATTTATATCAAGTTTATTGCAAGCCTCTACTAATAGTTTTAATACACCGTAAAATTCTTAAGAAACTTTATTTTCCAACAGTCTTAACAGTTTATTCGAGAAGATAATTGAAATAATCACTTCCAACTCCAACCACGTACGTACCACGTTCCAGTGTAATGGTTCTCATAAACATTCGATTGCTACTGGTGACTAGAGGTAGATTAAGTTATTTAATAAGATAATCGATCCTTATTCTACTTAGTACTTAGAACTGGTGTTACTAAATGTTGTGTACTTGTGGACATACATGTTATTTGGCTCGACACTTTGACTCTACATATCTATCGAATACATCTACACTGCACAAACTAAGTAATTATTACATTACGTCTGACCATCTTTACTCTTGATTTTTTTTTAAACTAGTCATATTTATTTAACTTTCTGTCCTTGTTTTTCTCTTACAACTGTAATACTTAAATCTAAATGTCATGAAAGGAATCTAAGTATTGCTTGTGATTCAGGAGATAGGTTACTATACTATTTCAATGCACTGTCTCTCTCTATTAAATTGGCTTATTTAAAACTTATTACCTACTGGATTTTTAGAAGTTGCGTCTCTAGGCATAGATAAAAAAAGGCCAAATGAAGGATCAAACAAGCAGATTTTAAATGGTTATGTTTACCTGAGCTTTTATAGTTTCCAGGGCGCAGAGGTGCAAAAGTATAATTTATTTGTCTCTCTTTATTCCTTCTTTGAAGTCTGTAGTGTAATTTATTGTATTTTTTAAATTTCATTTAAAGGGCAAACGAGCAGACGGTCTACCTGATGGTAAGTGGCCACCATCGCTCATGAAAATCGGCAATACAAGAGAGTGACTCGTTTTGTCGATTCATTGCCACCTAGAAAATAGAGCAAGGAAGAGGATTGAAGAAAAAGATGCTACGGTTTCAGTGGACCTTGAACGAGAACCCAGAGTTCACTAGAAACGCAGCATTAATGGGATGGAAGGGGGAGGGTAAGTGTGGGTTAGCCACATGCGGCTCGACCGGAACGCGTCAATAACACTTGGCGATCGGTTTCGTATGCTAGTGTATGTCGCTACTCAGTCGGAGAACAGATCTGCTACCACCAAGAAGTGGTAGAGGGTTCTCGCCTCTACGAAATGCTCTCTCACCGGCAGAGGAGAATTGTATTTTAACCCATCTCCTCAAGGTAAAAAACGGTTCGATACTAGGTCTTGTTTATTAAGAATTGTATGAGTTGCTAAGTTTTTTACTAGTGTAGTTAAATTATTGGAAAGGCCTTCTTAATCTGTACGTGGGTTGCAAACCTCAGGCACGATTCAAAGCTATGGTCGACTAGTAGTTAATAAAACTATATATATACTCATAACTTATAGTTTAAAAATATAATAATCAGTTAAATAGAATTGGTAATAGCGAGTAAATGAAAAGTATTGGAAGTCGTGTAACACGTTCCAGTATAATGATGTTCATAAACACTGAATCTCGGGAGACTGCAACTAGTGTCGAATACCAAATCGAATATTAGTTCCATTATGAGTTTAGATGAACATTTTATTGGTGTGTATGAGCATAATTAGTGCATACAAGTATCTAATATCTTGATCCTAGTATCACTTTTTGTGTAAATAACTCCCTTCAGTCCTACAAGATTTTAGTTGTTTTTTTCGGGATAAAAAGCAGCCTATGTGTTCGAAATTTCATTCAAATTACTTCAGCCGTTTTTGTGTGACTAACTAAGCCATAAACATATATCTAATTCAAACATAGTTTTACTAATATTATAAATGTGAATGTTTGTATGATTGGATGCTTGTTACTCAATCACGGAAAAACGACTGAACGCATTTCGTTGTAATTTTGCGCACTTTATAACCTGGATTAACATATAAGCTCCTTTCTATCCCAGAAAAATGAGTTCCTGCGGGATAATAATATTTTTTTTTAAATTGTAGTGGTAGGAAGTGCCTTAATATTTTTATTTTGCAACAATATGTTAGAAAATTATTGATAAATCTAAGTAAGTATCTAAGTAAGACCAGGGCGGGTCGACTAGTATTGTAATAAGATTAAAGTCTGTTTTACTAAGTATAAGTAGAGTAGTGGATAGTTACTTTATATACATATATTTTTTTATTGATGCAGGTAATATTAATTAGCGTCATATGGAAACAAATGTGTAAACTTAAGCATCAAAGAATACTTGAATTGGCACTCGATCTAATCTATAGATGGTACTTCATTTCATCATCACGACCCTTTAATGGCCCACTGCTGAACCAGGTCTCCTCCTCAGAATGAGGAGGGTATTAGGCCATAGTCCACCACGTTGGCCCAGTGTGGGTTGGCAGACTTGACACACCTTTGAGAACTTTTTTGGGAACTCTCTGTAGGGCAGGTTTCCTCACAATGTTTTCCTTCATCGTTAAAGCAAGTGATATTTAATTGCTTAAAACACACATAGCTCAGAGTCAGAGGTGTGTGCCCAGGATCGAACTCGGACCTCCCGAGTAAAACTTGAAGTCTCAACCACTGGGCCATCACTGCTTCATTTGCAGTTAGCTTATTAGGAAGTGAAATGGCACCTGGATATTGTGAAATGGCACCACTCGTCGAGTAATTAGCGCTTCTATTCTGAATCCTGAACCTAAATCCTGGTCTCATTTCTTTATTTCGTTTTGTAATAAAGTATACTACATACCTTAACATTTGGGTCTGCGGATTCGATCTTACTTCTGAGTTTTATAAATCAAACTCAGTGTCAGCTCATGTATTCCATATTATATACATTGCTCTCCTACTATTAGTGTTCGATATTATCTATAATCAGGAAATTAACTAAATTCTTTATAGCTTTATTTTTAAGGACATCTTTTTTTTTCAAGTTTTCGATTTGAATACCTTTCCAAAATTTCCACCTAATATTATAAATGCGAAAGTAACTCTGTCTGTCTGTCGTGCTTACACAGATAGTCTAGAGCCAAAAAAGGACATAGGGTACTTTTTAATGCGAAGGGGTTAAAGGAATGGAAGTATCGCTATTAGTCGCGGGCACAGCTAGTACTTTCATATATCAAAACGTGACATTACGTGGGGAACGTCCTGTTTGGCCCAAAGAATATCGCACGTCTGCGTTTGTTTGTCATTGGCCAATCAGTCTCAAACTAATGTTACCTCTAGATGAAATATTAAATCGGGGTTGCCACAATACAAGAACATAACTGGTTTCATCAGGACGCTATCTCAGTCCAGATCATGTTCATTTTTTTCATTCTTTAGAATGGTCGTTTACATTCTTCGTTTATACGTTTACCTCGCTTTGCATTCCTTGTTCCCTTTTTCCTTGAGAGCTGCTAATTTGTATGATTATTATTTACCTACTTGCTTTTGTGTTTATTTCCTCGTTTGCATGATTGTTTGCGTGATTGATTTCTAACTTCTTTTCTTTGCTGTCGATTTGTTTCGTTGACACTTGCTAATCTAATCTATATGATTGTTTACTTGCTTACTTTTTGATATTTCCTCGCTTACTAGTTATTATCTAGCTCGCATTCTTAGTACTTTTTCTTTTGTATGATTTTTGCAAAAGATTTTTGCGTTTTGGAATTCACAAACTCCGGTGCTAAGATCGTTGTTACACAGAGGGAACAGACAGACGGACGGAACGGAATAGAACGGTTTTGTATTAAAGTTAATTCTATAGACAAATAACCTTAACTGAACGGAGTTAAAGTTATAACTAAGAGTAATCTTCTTAAGTCTGAAATCTGCACGTCGGTGCATCTCAATGAGGTGTCTGTATAAAGATATTTGTTTACTATGAAATACATTTATATATTAGTAGCCGTACCGTCTCTCGCTTCACTTAGTGTCACTACAGAACAAGCAATGAAAGAATAAATTTTTTGCGTAAAAACTGAAAAGAGATAACCTACAAGTAAAGGATAATAATAATATGCACTTTAGGCAGGAAACTGAGTGGATGAGGCTTGTGGCTCAGATGTATGTCTAAAAGTTTCAATGCACTATTGACTTATTTTTCTAAAAATTTATGTAAGCTGTCGAACCTGTTGTTAAAATAAATCAATAGAAACTACCATATTATATTGTATACTGTAGTGCAAGTGGTAATGTGATGAAATGACAGTACGGTGGACGCCGTTTATACCGGCCGAACAGGACTCTCTCGGGACAGCGTCGATGAGAGCCGAATTAAACTTTTGTCTTCTATTAACATCTCTTTGGGGGACGTTTCGCAATGGGCTAAATCTAATTTAGTCCAAGTCAAGCCCCTGAAGGTACAAGTTTTCGCGTTTACCACTAAAAAAACCCCATTCGTCGTATCTCCCTTCTTAGATAACACTCCCCTTAAAGCCCGTCTAGTATTGCAATATTAGGCCTTGATATTTCCAGTTACTGTCAGTTTCGCGATCATTTGGCAAGCAAGGCAAATCTGGTCTCCAAAAAACTTGGTGTGATCAGCCGAGCCAGACAGTACTTCACGCCCCAGCACCGACTGGCGCTATATAAAGCGCAGGTTCGGCCGCATATGGAGTACTGTTCTCATCTCTGGGCTGGTGCACGTAAGTATCAGTTTGAACCTTTTGATTGCATTCAACGAAGGGCTGCACGGATTGTCGAGGAATCGGTATTGCATTCACAGCTGGAACCTCTGGCATTGCTTAGAGACGTATCTTCATTGTGCGTCCTCTATCGCATATATCACGGGGAGTGTTCCGAAGAGCTTTTAAATTTGATCCCTGCCGCCGAATTCCACCATCGCACTGCAGGTCATAGACTTAAATATCATCCTCATCATCTGGATGTGAGGTGTGCCTCGACAGTGCGTTTCTCTAGAACTTTTATTTCACACACAATCAATTTATAGAATGATCTACCTTCGGCGGTATATTCGGAACATTACGACATGGGGACCTTCAAAACTCGCGTATCACCTTAAAGGCCGGCAACGCGTTTGTAACTCCCCAATTGTTGCAGGAGTTCGTGGGCAGCGGGGATTACTTAACACCACGTAACCAGACCGCTCGTTTGCCTTCCTATTTTATAAAAATAAATATAGTTCAAGTATATTATTAACTGAATATTTGATTTTTTAGCAGGGATATTCACGTTTTGATCTACGTGTTTACTTTTTTATCTGTGAGGTAGTTACCATGCAGACCCTCCCCATCCCCCATGTCATCATTAACACCCCTTCCCCGTCCCCCTTTAATGCTTACGTAATACTTGAACGGTTCCAAACATATAGTTGGAACACAAGCCCCAAGTACTTCTCTGATTTCTGTTATGATGTTGGAGTAATTGGTAGTTTTTCACAAACTATTAGGCGATCGTAATATTTATTTAAATTTCAGTATATTTTATTTGGACTCAAATAGTTTATTTGATGTGAAAGAAAATGAAAACAAAATACGGAGTGTTTTATTTGCAGATTAAACGCAACATTTAATATGATTGTGTTTGGTTTGGGAAACAATAGCACAATTAAGTACAGTGATAATCGAAATATTTAACAAAGTGGTCAATGGTTATACTTGTCCAGTATTGGTTTATTTAATCTGCTTCACATTGTTCTGGTTGGTATTAAAATTGATTCAAAAATTGCTGCACTGTAAAACAACTAAAGTTTATTGGATTAAAGGCATTAAATCGCAAAAGTAACATAGTTAATGTAATCAAGAGTACCTACAGGGGCCTTGTCGTTGACCTAGATGATCTAGATGGTTTGAAGCCGTGCTTACGTAAACATTGATGCATGTATTTTTCTCCCTCCTCATTATGATTACGGATAATGACGTTACGATTACTTTTTTATCGCTGACGTAATCACCATGCAGATCCCCACCCATCCCCGATATCATCAAAAATAAGCAAAGCAAGGACCCTCAACCCCTTTTTCAAACCAGATTCTTGTCGTCGGTTTCTGTACAGTACTCATATATTGCTCTTCTATAAAATAATAAAGTAAGAGTTACAAGTATTCACTTGAATAGTTAATAGAATTATCTATTTTAAAAGGTCTGAACACATGAAAGCTGAACAACGCGAAGTGACAGCCCGACAGCTCGACAGCACATTTATCTCCTCTTTGTTTGCTGATTTTCTTCCCACCACGCAGTATATCAAAATGCCTCCATTAGCGACAAGTTTTCCTTTATAGAGATAATATTTTCCAAGTGCTCTCTCAGATGGGATAGATGAAATATGTATTACAATGCTACACTATATTTTGTAATAGGCGTAATGACTGATTTTGAAAAACTATTCTTTATCTAATGTTATCTACATGGGTCTATATCTAAAATATCACTTGGTAGCGAATTCCATTGTTGGGTAGCAACGACGGTAAAATAATTTTTGTAAAAAGTTATATTAATGGCGTCTCTGGATGGCGCCAGGTGAAAGCGTTATTTTTGGTGAGTAGGAGAGGAATTTTTCAACACATTGAAAAGCAGAGTCAGAATATGTAAATTCTGGCGAAGTTGGAAGCTACTTTAATTGACGTCTGAAGTCTGATATATGGTCAAATTTGCGCAAATATTGAAGTCGTTCGAGTTTGTCAAGCAGCTCTTCAGTAGCTATTTAGATATCAAACGTCAGCATTTTATATATTTGTTGACTTTTTGTAGGCATTTTTTCTCCGAATTACTTTGCAAATCTAGCTACGACTATAACTCACAAAAAAAATGTGGCTTTGTATTGGTAAAATAATTTTCAAAATCGGTTAAGTGGATCCAGAGATTACCCTCTCAAGCTCACAAACTCACAAGCTTTACGTCTTTATAATATTTTAGTATAGATTACCTTTTAACATTTAAAAAAAGACTCATATTATGATCCTCGATCAGGATAACACTTAGTTACATTTACGTTTTATTAGTCAATATTTTCTCTAAGAAAATACTCGCCGAGCTGCCGCAGAACTTTGATTAAATCAATGCTGTTAAAAATACTGTTGGTACAGTTAAACATATAAATAGTTTTTTTACATTTTATATTGAAAGTTAAGTAAGATAGAGTAAAACACAAACAACATCAGCAACACAAAATTCTTTGATACGAAGATTTTCAGCATCTCACCGTTTCTTCATACACAAATGTTTTTACTTTATCTTAGTCTTTTTACTAAGGCTTTTATAATGGAGGCAAGGTTTAGAATTTAGGAGCCGACAGAGAGTAGACGGCTTTTTGCCAACAAGACGCTTGTACTTAGCTATTCGTGAAACACTTTGCTACAATATTTTTATATTAGTCAACCCGCCCCGGCTTCGTGCGGGTGCAATTTAAAACCTTATCTATACTTCTATACTATTATATAAAGAGGAAAGATTTGATTGTTTATATGTTTGTTTGTTTGTTGCGAATAGGCTCGAAAAGTACTGAACCGATTTTGAAAATTCTTTCACCGATAGAAAGCTACATCCTTGCCGGGTAACATAGGCTATGTGGTGTAGCCATAAATATTCTAATTAAAAAGATATGGCCATTTAAGTAACATAAGGTGGCCATTTTGTAAATTGAAGGGTTTCTCAGGAACTACTAATCCGATTTTAATTTTTTTTTCACAGATAGAAAACTACATTTTACGTGAGTGACAAATGGGATTTAGTGTTGCCATATACATTTATTAATAAATAGAATACAGCCATTTCGTTGTTACTAATCTGATTATAAGAATTCTTTTGCTGATAGAAAACTACACATTTTGTTAGTAACAAAGGTGATTTAGTGTTGCCATATACATTTTTTAATTAAACGAATTTGACCATTTTGTCGTAACTAACCCGATTTTAAAAATTCTTTCGCTAATAGAAAACTATACTTTTCGTGAGTGACAAAGGTGATTCAGTGTCGCCATATATATTTTTTAGTTAAACGAATTTGGCCATTTTGTCGTAACTAATCCGATTTTAAAAATTCTTTCGCTAATAGAAAACTGTACTTTTCGTGAGTGACAAAGGTGATTCAGTGTCGCCATATATATTTTTTAGTTAAACGAATTTGGCCATTTTGTCGTAACTAATCCGATTTTAAAAATTCTTTCGCTAATAGAAAACTGTACTTTTCGTGAGTGACAAAGGTGATTCAGTGTCGCCATATATATTTTTTAGTTAAACGAATTTGGCCATTTTGTCGTAACTAATACGATTTTAAAAATTCTTTCGCTAATAGAAAACTGTACTTTTCGTGAGTGACAAAGGTGATTTAATGTTGCCATAAACACTTTATTAATTAATAGCAAATGGCCGTTTTGTTACTACTAATCCGATTTTAAAAATTCTTCCACTGATGAAGTCTACGGTATTTCTGTCTCTCTTCCTCTTATATACTGTCATTCTCTCTCATCCTGTCTCTTTTTTCTCTCTTTAATATTTATCATTATCTCTATTCAGAATGGTCAGTCTCTGTTCGGTTTCTTTCTTTCGATTATATCTCTCTCTCCTTTATTTTTATTTATGTACATATATTCTTAATTTAACATATACTTTAACGACGAAGACGAAGTCACGGTAGTCGACTAGTAATATATAAAAATATGGCGTCTTCAATCCGATAGGCGTAATCGCACATTCGTTTGTTTACTTTGTTGTTGTTCTTTAGCTTTTTTTTGGATAAAACATAGCTAATTACCTTCGCTAAGCTCTGATATGTCTCTGTACCAAATTTAAACAAATTCGGTTGTTTTAACCGTAATTGCGTAAGTAACAGATAAAAAGGCCATGTATCCGTCATTAGATAGCGTAAGTAGTTTATTAAATAACACATTCATTTGTTAGTTTGTATTCTTAAATATTTCCTACGTTCCTTAAAAGTTTAAGATTATTACGAATTAACTCTTCAATCGTACAAACACGATAGACGCGTAGGAAATAGTTAAGAATACAAACTAAACAAATGAACGTGCGTATTAATATACTACTTACGCCATCTATTGTCGAATAGAAGGCGTTTGTCTGTCTGTTATACAATCAGACTTTAATCACTGAACCGATTTTTATGAAATGTGATATACAGATAAAGTAGGGCTTGAGGAAAGACAGGGTATGTTTAATCGCGAATAAATAGTTAAGAATATAAAGTAAACAAATGAGTGTGTTATTACGCCATCTATCGACGTGGGGATGAAGTGTATGTCGAGTTGTGTGTTGTGTCTTTGGGGATTAGTCATATTTAAAATAAAATGTAAAATATAGTGATATAGCGATTTGTAATTAAACCTAAGTACATGTGGGAAATTGCATATGGAAATACATGTGGGCGAAACCAGGACAGGTCAACTAGTAAATAAATTTCAATTTTCAAAATCTTAGTATAAAAATGGTAACTCCGTCAAAATGTAACTTCACGAAATATCAACATGAGTGGAAGTAATAAGAGGTTTACACCGCCACGTAGAGTTGACAGCACATACACGAGAGGTGCCAAAACTATGCTATATTTTACAATCTTTTCCACAGATTTTGTCTGTTACCGTCTTATATATTTTAATACTAAACTAGCACTTGGCACTACCCTTTTCAACTTTTTTCTTATTATTTTATATCAATTATACCCACCTATATAAGATTTCTGTTCCGATAGATATGTGTGGTAGTTGTCAAACGGATATCGTCTGGTGACCTAAAATGTCTAAAGAATATATTATTAAATTTACAAAACTTGATATACAAAAGAAAGAGAAGAAAGCTTAAAATACATCAGTTTTAATTTATTCATTGTGTTATTTTTTTTATAAATTTTCGACATAGATAAAGGATAGAATATTTTTAGCTAAAAGTCCAAGTTTCCAAATTCTGTAATGTAATACAAAATCCGAATAAAAATAATTAGAAAGAAAATCAGTGCAAAGAATTAGTGTTGTGTTGTTGGTATCGTGTGAGCGTGGTAACAAAAGTTCTTTTTTGCCTCCTCCTTCTGGATTGTTTTACTGATAGATTGTATAGAATGATGGATAAAGTATATTACCGATAGCTCTATACAAATGTATTAAGAAAATTCTTATTTAAAATCGGTCAAGAAGCACTTAAACGTAAAATATAGGGCTGAATACAAAAGATTTGCTGAAAGAATCCATTACTAATTTCATTCATCTTGACGTCGATTTCCTGAGATCCAATCTCGGGATAGAACTGAAAGTTCGTATTAAACTGCTTTGTCTCATCTTCGGATTTATCTGGACTCTTAATGATCACTTGTAAAAAGTTACTAGTAGTCGAAAGTCTTATTTCTATTAGATGATACTTGGAACTTATTTAAAATTTATAGGTGTACTAAAATTTGAAAACTAAAACTACAAATAAAATTCTGGATATTAAATAACCAACAAGATGGTTTCAAATATTAAATTAGCAAACCAAATAGTTTTAAATGTTAAACCAACTAATAAGTTCTAAATATTAAACAAACAGTCCTAAATAGTTATAAATATCAAACAAACAACACTAAATAGTTCTAAATATTAAGCAAACATCACTAAATAGTTCTAAATATTAAGCAAACAGCACTAATAAGTTCTAAATATAAACAAAAAGCATTAAACTGTTCCTAATATTAAACCAACCGACTAATAAGTTCTTAATATTAAACAAATCACACTAATAAGTTCTGAATATTTAGTAAACGGCACTAATAAGTTCTAAATATAAACAAAAAGCACTAAACTGTTCCTAATATTAAACCAACCGACTAATAAGTTCTTAATATTAAACAAACCACACTAATAAGTTCTGAATATTTAGTAAACGGCACTAATAAGTTCTAAATATAAACAAAAAGCACTAAACTGTTCCTAATATTAAACCAACCGACTAATAAGTTCTGAATATTTAGTAAACGGCACTAAATAGTTCTAAATATTAAGCAAACAGCACTAAATAGTTCTAAATATTAAGCAAACAGCACTAAATAGTTCTAAATATTAAACAAACAGCACTAAATAGTTCTAAATGTAAAACAACCAACTAATAAGTTTTAAATATGAAACCAAGCAATTACACTGTCACTGTTCCAGTCTGTGTACATAGCGGATGTAAATTAAAGGGAGGGCAGTTTGTCCAAAAAAAAAATGTTTTCGCCTCAGAGAAGGTAGAAGCGAAAAGTATTTGTTGCAAATTAAACAAGTTTATTTTATTTTTTAACGTTCACTAATGTCCTTGCCCAAAACAAAAAAAAAATTATAATATTTATATTAGTCTCTCAGAGAAGCGAAGGTGATCAGATATTTCCCTAACATGATATATTTAGTTTTCTGTTTTCATGCAATTTTTAATTTCACATAACAACAGATAACTGTCCAAAGATATTGATAATTCAGGCTGTGTGCGATGTGCCAGTATGTGCAGCGAGGCTACATACTGAGGAACCTAAAAATTTCCTCAGTGAAGCGATAATAGATTTCTCGTATATAATAATTACTTTCTTAAAACTATTATTACGGTGGTGTGACAAAAGCTTGTCACGAAATAATATTATATTATTAGTGAACAGTAAGTGTTATTCGGTTTCATAATGTATCTAATAATTACAGAGTAATTTAACGTTAAAGACAATTTTTAACGACACCTAAACATGCAAACGTGAAGGTAGATTACGATTTTTGAGTGATAAGCGAAAGCGACTTTAAACAGATTTAACTAGATTTTATTTTTACTTTAACATATCTAAAATATTAATGAGCTAATTGGCCTGCCGTAGTTACATAACACAGATCACATGTTGCATAACCATATTTAACTGAAAGTATAAGAGAGTTTTACTTTCGCTACCACGCTCACATGATACCAGCAGCATCTCAATTATCTACATAGATAGTTTACATTAATTTATTTATGAAGTAGAAGTCCGTCGTTTATAAAATTTATTGAGTTATCAAAATTTATTTTTAACTGAGGTAGGGCACAGCAGGAAATTTCCTGCTCAAATATGGAGCAGCCCGACTGGGGTAGTACCTCGACCTTACAGAAGATCACAGCTAAATAACACTACTCTAAAGCAGTGTTGTGGTCCTGTTGGTGAGTAAGGTGACCAGAGCTCCTGGGGGGAATTGGGGATGGGGTCGGCAACGCGCTTGCGATGCTTCTGGTGTTACAGACGTCTATAGGCTACGGTAATCGCTTACCATCAGGTGAGCCGTACGCTTGTTTGCCGACCTAATTAAATAAAAAAAAAAAAGAGTAGTATTATGAGTATTTCTGGAAAAAAAAATTGGAGAACAATATTTCGATCAAAAAGGATAACAGGGTAGGTACCCTAGTAGTGTTTTATTGAGTTTTTTGTGAGATTTTTGAGAGTTTTGTGAGATTATTAATTAAAAACGTTTTAAGTCCTACCACAAACTATTAAGTAAAAAAAAATTAATCTTACCGTATGAAAAAAAAAAGTGTATTTGTGTTTGTCATGCCTTATTTTGCCTCTATCATTTTTATATATGTATACAATTTTAAATAATTAATTTAAGTAAATTTACATATCTTCAATTGAGGGTATCTTAAGTATATATTTTATATATAATTTATGTAATACATAAGTAATACAAATATCCAATCTCTTATAGCTCACAGCAGTATCCCATAATTGGATTGAGGTCCGGCGGGCGCGTCTAAAGCCGGCTTTAATTGCGGAAGCCAAGCCAAGATTTCCTCCGAATCACCAGTAGCTACTGTCTGGTGCCTCCTGGTCTGTAATTACTATGTACTAATTACATTTTATATATAAATTGTTTTTATTGCTTCAAGTATTGGGTAATGGATCCTTTTGGTATACAATGTCTAATGTTTACAGATTCATTTCACTTTGCTAGAAGAAAATTAAAGTATGTGGAATTTTTAAAAATATTTCTATCACTTATACTAAAAATATATCCTGACTTTCTGCAAGTACATTATTCATTCACGCTCTTTTTTCACCAAATATAAATGTATAAAGAAAAAAGGGCATTTCGCTCTCTTTTCCACCGGTGATGATGGATGAAGTTGTATAGCTTTTAAAATCAACCAATGCCTGGTACCTGTGCTCTGGTCGTTCATAATCAAATTTCCCACCATTCAGTGCTCCACCACGCACCAAATTAAACTATATTACTTGCAGTACTTTGACAAAGTTTACTGTATGAATTCACTTATAAATTTGCCTCCAATCTATTCTGATACATTTCAATTACTATTATCATCGACAGTGAGAGATATTGGATTTACAACTACTCTTCAATACAAAGTATCCGACAATGTAAGTATGAAAAATTTTAAAATTCCGATACAATTACAAAATGGCTGCCTCGTTAAGCCACGTTTCTACAGAATGTAGGTTAAAAGTTAATTAAAAGTGTTTTAAAGTTTTTTAATCTGGTACAAGTTTGTTCGAGCAGCTGATGTAATCTTCTTCTAAAGTATGTTATTAATGTCTTGATGAATAAGTCTGAGACAAAGACTTACTGACAGAGCGTTTAATGAACATCCGTTTAATAAGCGAGAAATATTACTAAAATTAATATGCTATTTATAATTATAAGTATCTTTTCTCATTCTCACTAAACATATATACTAGTGGCTCCTTCCGGCTTTGCAAACAAATAAATCTTCCTATTGAATCGCTGTGTTGGTGATAACTACTTCAAAATCTGTTCCGTAGTTAGAAGATTTAAGTGGTGTGACTTTGTTTTATACAATATAAGGCCGAAGAACGAAGTTAAAGAAGAAAATTATAGGTAGTGTAGAGGAAAAATAATAATAGATAAATAAATTAAAAAAAAAAACTTCACTACTCGCGACCCACCCACCCACTTCTACAACCCACTTGTTGTAGAAGTCTTCTTCGTTCAACTTCGTTCAACATCGTGAGTAGTGTAGCGGAGGCTTTTAAAGAACGAAACACCGTAGCAGATTCGTAGAACGCGTAGTTTTTGGTAGCAGTATAGTAGAACGCTTAGACTTTCGTAGCAGATTCGTAGAAGGCGTAGACTTTTGTAGCAGATTCGCAGAACGCGTAGATTTTAGAGTATCAAGAAAATTTAAAAATATTTGATTAACGAAATTGTCATTCATATTCAATTTTATATAAGATCGCTCTCGCTTCCATAAGAAATTCACTGGGATTCTTCTTCTTCTCCTTTTTTGTACTTATTTTTAAAATTCGGAAGATGAACTACAAAATAGTTCTTGGTGTACGACTACGTTGTTATGAATAACTATCGCAAACTGGAGAATTATCCATCTTAATAAAGTCCAACTATAGCTTAAAACTATCTAGACATTTCATAAACAACAAATATCAATAAAATTCAGTCTATCGAATCTACTCGTAACAATATATATATATAAAAGATGTCGTAAAATATATATTTCGGCGCATAAGTTAGGCTTAGATCAGCCTAACCTAACCTAACCTTAGGTTTGAACAGAGGGCCTGGTCAGTGGAGGCGACTGTTGTAATTACATAAAGGAATTCCCTAAGCCTAAACCTTGATTACAAGTCCAAGGCTTAAGTTCCTCTCTTAATTGTAAGAGATCATAATGTTTAGTTATTTATCTGTTCAGTAGCGGTATCTGTGTTGTGTTTACCCAATAGTTCATTTAATATTTTCGATCCCTGTAGCTTTCTTCAATATACCCCCTTTCCTCTTTGTCTTTTTCATCAGAAATCTCCGAGTTATATAGGTCTTGATTGTAGCGCCATCTGACGGGTAAGTTGTTAATTTATATAATAAAAAAAAATTTTGGAAATTTTACTTCATTTAATATCAAATCGTTCTAAACATTAAATATTATTTGTCTCAATATTCGAAATAATAAATGAAGTTATACAAAATATTTTCATTTACATTAGAAACAGTAATCAAAGAGCGACAAAAATGCCTACTTTTAAAATTCCTGAGCAATTGTAAATTGAAATGAAGCCTTGTACTTGACGTTTCAATTTTCAATCTAAGCTTTTATTCGCACGAGTTGTTTTAATATATGGAGTTTGCTTCCTTCTTGGAATTTTTTTATCTGACTTCAGAAAAAAGAAAATTAGGAAAATTCCTGTAGGATAGGATAAGGGTCAGATAATATATATAAATAGTTTGTAAATTTATGATCAAAACATTTTTTTTAAATTAAAATTTGTACTTCAAAGGGATATTTTTTTCATCAGTCAGTATCCGTTTTTATTATCCAAGTTTCTTCAAAGAACAGAGCTTTAAAGTTATCATTTCCCACATTATTTAGATTGATAAATCTAGGCAATTTGACAAAAGTTTTGGCTGCATCTGGTAGTCGTCCTCAAGGATTCATTTTTTCTATTATTTTTTTGAATATCGTAATAATGATATCATTAGACTATTTTCTAACTGTTTTTCCTAGCATTTAGTTTCAATAAAACCAGTCTTTATATAACTCTTGTGAGAATGTTTTAACTGTAGGAATGATGTTAATTAATGAAAGTAATTTTCAAATTAATTTTGACATGACGAGGGTTACTACACTTCGATAGGTATTTTATGAATTTTAATATTAGATAAGTACGTGTATAAGTATGTTATTAAAGTAGAAACGTCTATAATAATAATATTGTGAAAGTTTAGTCAATCTATTTTAGCCCTGTAAACCAAACTACACAATTAACTGCAAAATAAAAAATGTATCTCTTGTATGTTATTTTTGTACCCCAGCTTTCGCTTTGCTTTCGTACCATTTTGTTGCAATTTTAACATCTGTTTCTAAGAGAAGCTATTAAAAGATACGAGCGACACACGCAAGGGAATCTAAACCCATACTTCTAGTTGACCATGAAATTGTAGGGCTATATCCTAGACAAAGAGAGCTGTAATACAAATTCTGAAGAGTGGGAATTTGTATTGTTTTTGTATAGTAGATATGATGCAAACGAGCAGATAGTCCACCTGATGGTAAGTGGCCAACATCGCCCATGGACATCGGCAAAAAAGAGATACTCTCTAATTTTGTCGATGCGTTGCATCCTTGAAGATAGAGTGGGGAGGGGAGTTAAGAAAAAAATGCTGAGGTTTTAGCAAACCCTGATCAAGAGCCCAGAGCCCACTATTACCGGAGCGGGATGGAAAAGGGAGGGGTTAAGTCTGGCCCACATGCGGCTGGACCAGAACGCGTCTATGCCAATGTGGTCGCAAGCCAGTCGGAGAACAGATCTCCTACCATCAATGGGGGTGCTGGGTTACTCGGCTCTTACGAGATGCTCTCCCAGCGGCAGAGGGGAATAGTATTCTAACCTGTCCCCTCAAGGGTGTGTCAACAGCTAATCTTTTTAAAAAAGATTTGCTGTTGGTAAACTGATGGTAATATAGGTCATATTATTGTTAACAGTTATCCAACGAAACCTTCGTACGGAATCTTTGTCGATACAAAAAAATATATCTTTTCTTTAGTACCTTTTTTTTTCAGTGTGATTGGCAGCACTGTCTGTTATTTACGTTACAACAGTGTCGTATCGTCTCTTGCCTTTGATTGTTAATTTATACTATATTATTTATAATATAAAATATACCATATAAACAGATTTGATCCCACATTTTATTTGTAACGTAATACAATATTTCGGAATTTAGTATTGGTTGCATAAATGATGCATGCCTGTGGCGGACGCTTGATCGAAATATGAACGGGCAGACAGATCGGAATTTCTATATCAAATATATTATATAACGTCCTTCTTAAAGGACACGCTTGTTACGAGTATTTTCTTGTTAAAGATTTATGCTGAATTTACTAATATTATTTTAAGTTATTTCTCCCCGAATAAAACATTTAACGTCACATTATCTGAATACTGGTTCTTCAGGATATTTCAAATATCAATGAAAATTGTAGTTTTACAGATCTCCAAATAAGATATTTATTAAAGTTATTGGTAGGTAGACAAAATATTTATTATAATAATGATGCTACATTTCTATGGTATTTAAAGGGACTCTAAAGCGTATTAATTCAATTAGATTTTTTTTTATTAAATTGATTGGTTACACTACAAGACCCTAGCAGCGATCACGTCAGTCTGTGATATGTTAAAGTCAAGTAGTTTAGGTGAGAGTTTACATATAATGAAAGGACCTTTTGAATTTGTTTACCCACGACCTGTCGATCGTGGATAAATTGGACATTATACTAAATATAATGTTTCTGCTCAGAAAACCTTATATATACTTAATTATTATAAACACTCAATATACAAGTCATAAACCCATATAATTTGTAAGTAAAATCGGCCTTTTCATATCGTAAAAAATTCGTAAAACCCATAACTATGAGACAAAGGAAACGATAAATTTCCTCAACCAATAGCCGATACAGAACAGTTTTATGCACATTTCTCTATAAAAATTTCCCTTATAAATCGCTGAACGGATACCCCTGTCGAATACCGGACGAAGACATTTTACTGCAAAACGTAGTTTATCGAGCTATCTGTTTGAGTCCGATATCAAATGAACTGTTACATGGTATACTATCATGCCGTATCATGTGGATGAATGATATGTTATATGACAACGATATATTGAAATATTTGGAAAATACTAACACTACTACTCTATCTTTTTTTAAATGAACTTTTAAGGGGCTTACAATAATTACTCCGTCCGTTCACTAATCGCACGTAATATTTTTCAAACTATGTATTTTGAGTATAAAAGGGCAGATGCCCTTTAGTATCTTGTTTCGTGGCGTACATATATTTTTATATTAAATTTTGCCATATTTTAGGCAATAAACGTTTTACTTTAATGCAGCTTAATTTTATAGCAATTTTACACTTTTTATTTACGAAAAAATATTTATAATAATAATTATAATTTATAACCTATCTCTACCACCTTTCCCCTCCCTAATTTACCCACCGTAATTTACCCACCGTAATAGAAGGACCCCATTTATTACATTTATAGTCACCACAAATACCTTGTATCCGATCGATATGTCGTGGGTTAAATCTTAGTTATTGGACTACTGACGTGGCCCCCTCCTAATACAAGCATTTTAGCTAACTTGGAGGGGTTCGAAATAGTCTTGTAGTGCAATCCAAACTGCCGGTAATCTTTTTTTTTAATTTACGAAACGATGTTAGAATAAATAGTAAATAAAAGTTTTCTTAGGCAGATTTTAACTCACGCACGACAGTCAAAAAATTTAAATAACTCTTACTTAAAAAGAGAACTTAAAATATTTATTCCAGTTCCATTTGCTGAAGTTACAAGAAGCTGGGAACTCTAAGTACGAAGTTTCACCTGCAGCGGACATTTAGTTCTGGACAAGTTCGTCAGACACAGGAAGGCTTTTACGCCAACACTTCGATATCTTGGTATAAATTGACAATTAACGGACGGCTACAACTTTTGCGATGACAATGATGGACTAATTGGAAAAGTGTTTTCTAACATTGTATCGTATTTATAATATATAGGAATAGTAAAATATTAATTAATTACTGGATATGTTCCTTTATTACAATTTTTAATTTACATTTAAAACAACAAGTACACAATTATAACATTGCCTTAAATACCCGGAACGAAGCGAGGGCAGGCCACTCTTTAATTATAAAGTAATTAAAGTTAAGTAAGTGGAAGAAAGTGAGTGAGAAAAGGTGAGTAAAAATTAAGAGAGAACAATATAAAGAAAAGAGACAGAATGAACAGAGATAAAGATAAAAATTAAAAAGGAGAAAAAAGATAGAGAGAATGATAGAGAATAAAAGTATAATCGATAGCATCAAAATGGCCATACTCATATTTAATTAAAAATATATATGGCAACACAACAACACCTATGACAATCAAGAATAGTGTAGCTCTCTATCGCTGAAAGAATTTTTAGAATTGGATCTGGATTTCCAGTAAAAACCTTCACTCTACAAAATGGCCAATTTACCAATGACCACATCTTTTTATTTATAATATTTATGGCAACACCACATAGCCTATGTTACCTGGAAAGGATTGCCGAAAAAATTATCAAAATCAGTTCAGCAGTTTATGAGCCTATGTGCAACAAACAAACAATCAAATCATTCCTCTTAACATAATAGTGTGGATGTTGATACATATAGTTACAAGTCGGTGACCAGGCGACGTCCGTCGTCCACGACAATCATCGGCGAAATAAAAAAAAAATTACGTAAAATCTTATATTTATATCTATTGAAAACAATGTTTTAGCTAAAGTAGTATTTAGTTAGTCATTTTTTTGATATTTTCCCACAATTGTCTAAATAAAAAAAAAATATAGATTTTCATGGATTTTAAAGCGATTATATCTAGAC
Source organism: Limenitis camilla (assembly GCA_905147385.1). Lineage (NCBI taxonomy): Eukaryota > Metazoa > Arthropoda > Insecta > Lepidoptera > Nymphalidae > Limenitis > Limenitis camilla. Next base: position 10,848,516 of record LR990240.1, read on the forward strand.
TATTTTCTTTAATCTAAAGGTCTGTTTACCTGAAAAATGTATGGGTGGTTTAACTAGTAAACAATGTAAAGTCGTATCTCTAAACCTCTCAATATTAGATAATAAGAAAAGTTTTTATAAAGCACTCCTGAGGTGCCATCAGCAAAAAATACTAAAATTTATGTTATCAAGGGCGAAAACTTTTATGATAAAAATGTAAGTTTATTAATTTCCATTTCGTTGTTTTATTGCCCACATTTTTTAAATATTAATTTGTGACACAACATACTTCCACCAGTACGAATATTTATATAATATATTCGGGTAAAAAAGTGGCTGCGGTTTTCCATGCATTAAAAGAGCTCTTTAAACCTGCTCTTGAGTTTCAAGCCCCAGGCACCGCTTGATTACTTGTCTGCTGCACAATATAGCTCCTATTTTATACTTAAATGTAAATCATTATGTTTTTACGGGAACGTTGAAAAAAATGTGATAGTATTGTTAAAACTATGTAGATATCGCGTCGTGAAGGACGACAAACTAACAAACACACTGTTGTCGTACTCATATATAATGAATTCAATAAACAAGAGCGCTTTCCGGAGGATTTTTCTATTGGTCCGGACACGCATGCAATCGATGGACAACATTGGACAGATTGCCGGAAATCACCATTCTATCAATAAGTATAGCGATCTACTATAATTAGTACAATAGCACAAAAACCAAGTACAGTAACTTGAACTTACGACCAAGCGTGTAGGATTTAAGATGTCTTTAACACCGTGGAAACACTCGCCTTCACTGTCCAGGTTCTCTGTCCAAGCTTAGGCTTACAAAAGACTACCCCAACATAAGGCTAACTTGAACTAAACTTTGACACGCCGAGAAAAATCGTATTAATGCAATTCTTAAAACAAGTTTATTATTTAACTAATCAATTCTTAGCCTTTCGAGAAAGGCTTTCCAAAAATAGTAACTTGTAAGTATTGGTCAACTTAGCCTAACGTTATACAATAGCAATAGTCACGTATGCAATATCTTGTTTCTACTAAGCCTTCTTTAGTTAACATAATGATAGCGCGATTCAAAGTACTACTGACGCCATCTGGGTTCACAGTGAGAAATTTCTCTCGCCAGTACTAAAAAAAGTAGGACACGTTTTTGCGTCTTTGGTTATGCTTATATTGAATATTTATATTTTTGTCAAATTATTAATACTAATAATTATATTATAAAATAGGTATGGACTTTAATTGTGGGTTTTAATAAACCTTTTGTATTTAAGTTTTCAAAAAATCATGAAAAAATTTAGTAAATTAATTAATTTTATTTTATTTATGTTTCTTCTATAAAGTTAGTTTAATGGATAAAATAATGTTTTTGTAAAGAAAAACAAAACAAGTAGTATTAAGTTAATAATATAATTGAAGTATAATAGAGAAAATTTAGATCGAGGAACGAAAACTTTGCCTCGGAAAAGATTACTTTTTTATTTTTATAAATACATAGCTTTCGTCTTTTCGGTGAAACTATTAAAAATAAATATTAAATATTGAAAACGAAAAAAAGATTTTGTAAAGAGCCTTTATTTTGTTTTTTCCTTCATCTTTAATTATTGTATAGACATTTCGATATTAAAAATGTATTTATAATCGTTTCACAAAAAAATCTTTGTATATATGCTTTTAGAAGTCCATATTATTTTAAATAAATAAAATATCAATTTCACGATTAGAGAGAGGTCAATGAGAAGTAACTTCTTCATTTAAATTCTATTGAATTGGTTAATATTCGACGTATTAATAAAAGGCCGTATCTTTAGTTGCATTTATTTAGAAATTTTTGATATTAATTTAAACTTGTTTCATCCAAGCGTTTCAGAGAAAATGGTTTTGATATCTATCATCTATGACAGACAGCCAAACGAACATTAAAGTGATTTCTTAGAGTTTTAGAAAGGGTCGTGAAGAATTTTAAAGTGAAGTGAAGTAATTTTATACGAATAATTAACTTAATTTTCTTAATGCAATATTTTTGACTAAGACAGTATGGTTTTTGAAGTGAAACTTCTTAAGAATCGTTGTGATTTCAAACCGGATGCAACGGAAAAAACGACAGGTAAGAGACACAAATACAAAAATGTGTAGGAAAGAATTAGACAGAAATATACATACTATTTTATATTATTATATATATTCATTTCATTCTTTTGTCGATTTACTGAAGTTTCACTTCTATCGTGTGTTTTTAAGCATAAGATTTTTCTTTAGATTTATAAAATAATGTGCAAAAGTGATATTTAAAAATATTTGCATGCTATTAAAGAAAGTCGGCAGTCGTCTTTAATCGTCTTTTAATACAAATAAATGATTTGGTTTGAATAGAATTTTTTAAGTGAAAACTTCTTTAGCAGCGTTGCGCAGAAAAATCGGAGTGTTGCATTTGTATTTATATTCAATTGGATATTTTATTGGCTGTCACAATTTCATTAGCCGTTTGACAAGTAATTTCGTGGAGTTACTACTTCGTATACCATTATAGTTTATGTATATAATTAAATGATTTGTAATTTTAATTATGTTCAATAAAACCGCATCAAAATAGGTTAATTATCTTGAACGCTGCGTGTATGAGTCATAGACAAACACACGTTATATTTATAAAACCCACTTGTTTTAGCTTCAGGGGTCTAAATCGTTCAGAACAAACCATTTAATTAAATTCTTAAGACAAGTTTATTCTTTGACAAATCAATTCTTAGCCTTTGAGAAAGGCTTTCCAAAAATAGTAGCTTGTAAGTATTGGTAAACTTAGCCTAACGTTATACAATAGCAATAGTAACGTATGCAATATCTTGTCTCTACTAAGCCTTCTTTAGTTAACACAATGATAGCGCGATTCAAAGTACTACTGACGCCATCTGGGTTCACAGTGAGAAGTTTCTTTCGCCAGTACTAAAGAAAGTAAGACAAGTTTTTGCGTATATATGTATATTATATCATAAAAATAAAATTAAATATTTATATATTAAATCAGATTTGATTTATTTTGGTTGTTAAATCCAAAATTGTTTTTGGTTATGCTTATATTGAATATTTATATTTTTGTCAAATTATTAATACTAATAATTATATTATAAAATAGGTATGGACTTTAATTGTGGGTTTTAATGAATACTTTGTATTTAAGTCTTCAAAAAAGCGTGAATAAATTTAGTAAATTAATTAATAAAATTTTATTTATGTTAATTCTATAATATAAAGTTAGTTTAATAGATAAAATCAAGTTGTATAAAGTTAGTAATATAATTTAAGTATAATAGAAAACATTTGGATTGAAAACTGCTTTCCCCTATGTAGGCTTAGTTCGCGTTCAGTTGCGTAATGTTTGTGTTAAAAATGTAATCCTTGTATTTTTTTTTAATTTAAATAATACTACATTGATTTCGTAAATTAAGTTTAAGATTTAACTATTAAAAATAGAAATAAATTTATCGTCTAGATATTAAAAAAATCTTTTTAATAGTTTCACCGTAAAGAATTTGTATGTGTGTGCATACAAATCTTCATCATCATCAACATCAGCTACAATGGCGATAACAAAATATACCTTCCTCCAGGAGGTATTATATAATACAGAAGATAAAAATTAATTATCGCTAGATTTTTACTGATGACAATTTTAATCAGTAGATGCAGAATAAAAGCTTTAATCTAAAAATCTAAGATCTGTAGGTATACCTGTAGAAAGCATGAGTGGTTCAACTAGTAAACTATGTATAAATCATATTTCTAAACCTCTTAATATTACAAATAATGAGAAAAGATTTTACATGGCACTCTCAAGGTGCTATCAGCAAATATCAGTTTTTTCTCCGACATTTTCAATGATAATTTTTATATTTCAACCAATTTATTCAAAAAATTCATCTAGAACTTCCCCGTACATCACTCTATCTTTGATCAAGACCGCACCCGAAATCCGTTCAGGAGTTTTTAAGTTTATCGTAAACAGACAGACTTTTTTTAAAATATCGAGTGTTAACTCAAAAAAAATATTTTTCAGTCATGATTATTAGCGGCTCGCAGGATTTATGTATTTTCCGGCATAGAAATAAATAAATAAAATCACTACATATTTACTCGTAGTATAAAACAAAGTCGCTTCTCGCTTTCTGTCCGTCTGTTTCTATGTACGCTACGATCTTTAAAACTAAGCAACGGATTTTGATAAGGATTTTTAATAGTTCAGAAGAGGAAGGTTTGTATGTATAATACATGCATATTATAGTAGAGAAACACTGATAATAGATAAAATCTATTAGATAAGTGTTGTTTAAAGTACCGTGATGGTTTCCCCACTTCCCCACATGGTCTTTGATATATATATTATGTTACTAATTAGTTAAAGGTAGATAACAAAGTCAAAAGGTAAACATGAAATTTAAAAGCATTAAAATAGCTCTTTGAAGCTGCTCTTGACTTCTCGTCTGCTGTGTAGTTTAGCTTCTATATACTTAAATGTAAATCATTATTAATTATTTGACGGAATGTTGTACAAAATGTGATGGTTGTCAATACTATGTAGTTTTCGCGTCGTGAAGAAGGACAAACCAACAAATACACTGTTGTCGAACTCATATATAATGAATTCAATAAACAAGAGCGCTTTCCGAACGATTGGTCTGGACACGCATGCAATCGACCATGTAGAATTACAGAGCCATCGTTTGTGGTCACAGGTATTTTGTATCATAAATATTGACTGTGGAATATTATAAAACTATGGTAAAAGTAATATAATTCAAGTATATCAGAAAGATAAAACAACAATCATTTTTTACTTTTATTGGACACAGTTTTCTTCATTTAAAGATGTTTTAGTCTAGCGAAGTTAGATAAATAAATGGCCACGCATCTATACTATAAATATTCACAATATATAGCTAAAAACCATATCGATAACATCAGCTTTTAATGGATAAAACCACATCAAAATTACTCCATAATCTTGAACCCTACGTGTCATGTCACAAGACAAATACGGGGGTTGAAATCGTTCAGAACAAACCGCTTAATGCAATTGATGAACCATGTTTCTTTGATAAATGCATTACTAGCCTTTCGAGAAAGGCTTTCCAAAAATAGTAACATATAATTTAGTTTTCACGTCATAATTATCCACTAGCAACAGCAATGAATGTAACTTCTTGTTTCTACTAAACCTTCTATAGTAAACACAATGATAGCGCAATTCAAACTACTACTAACGCCATCTGGGTTCACTGTAAGAAGTATCTCTCATACCAGTATTAAAGAAATTAAGACTAGTTTTTGCGAATATATTGTTTCAGAGACACTAAACAATATTGAATTTGATTATTTTTATATTATATGGACTTTTTAAATGAATGAAGAAAATGATAGTGTTTTAATGAAACTTTTGAATTCAAGTCTTCAATAAAGCTTTAAAAAAAGGTTAATTTATGTTTCTTCTATAAGGTTAGTTCAATGGGTATAATAATGTTTTTGTAAAAAAATACAAAACAAGAAGTATTAAGTCAATAATATAATTTATGTATAACAACTGCGTAATGTTCTTGTTGAAAATGTAACATTTGTATTTTTTTTATTTATTTAAATACTACATTGATTTCTTTTTTTTTTTGCATTCTTAAAACAAGTATATATACTTTTCGTTGAAACTGTTAAAATTAAATTATAAACATTGAAAATGGAAAAAAGTTATTGTAAAAAGTCTTTAGCGTCTTTTATTTTTATTAGATTCACCAAAAAATCTTTGTATATGTATCAGCAGATACTGTGTGAACTATATGGAATAGTATTCCTCCATGTTCTCAAAGGCGTGTGAAGTCTGCCAACCCACACTAGGCCAGCGTGGTGGACTATGGTCTATAGACTATGGTCCCTCCTCATTCTGAGAAGGAGACCCGACCAAAACCAACCCGACCCAAACTTTATATCTATCGTCTAGACAGACACACAAACAGTCATTAAAGTGATTTTATAGGGTTTTAAGCTTTTTCATATAAAGGGTTACGATGAATTTTAAATTGAAATAAAATAATAATAATTAAAATATATTACACATACGAATGGCATTTGACAATGTTTTTCTAATCTTATATTTATATTTGACTTAACATTTTATCTCTCGCCGCGCTTCTCATTGCGCTGCATGGCGCGCCACACCGGTCCGTCGGGGTGTATGTTTTGTATATATTGATATTTTTATTTCGTAATTTCTTTTAAATGGAATGTCCGATTACAATAATTCAAAAAGTAGTCAACAGGTATTGAATTTATTTGGATAAGAATTAATACAAAGATATGGATAACATGGTCTGATTTCGATACGCATTTCTATCTACTTTTAAAATGTAAAAAAGTAGTTATAGTGAAATAACTACAACATTTGGACATATGATCTCGCGAAGTTTTTTGAATTAATTTAAAATTTAATGCAAATAAATGGTTTCATTTCAGAAACCTCATCACATCAGAAACCTCTAATTATCAGTGTTTCCCTACTATAATATTATGCATGTTAATTATAAACCTCCCTAATCTATTAAAAATAACACATCTAAAATTGACTACAAATAGATTCTAAACGAGAGGCAAGATCAAGTTTCAACACATTCTGACTTAATCTGAAGTTATTGTGTTCCTACTCGTTTTTCGCAATTAATGTGTATAATAGATGTAGGTAGAAAGAAAATAAATATTAACTTTTCAATAAGTATTAAAAGTGTTCATAATATTAAATTTATTATTACAATAGATGCAAAAGAAGCACTTTATGAAAGCGTGCGGTTATGGAAAAAGGAATGAAGGTGCAAGAGTAATCAGTTAGACGCCCGAGCCCGCGCCCGTTGAGCGGAATTATAAGTAGATGATAGTGTAGAGTAGGAATACTAAAGTATACACAAATATTTTTAATACATTATTTATTACCCTACTAATATTATTAATCTATACTGATATTGTAAAGGTGAAGAGTTTGTTTGAACGCACGAGGAACTGATATTAATAGCATTTATCGAGGACTAGGTTGGCTTTAACTGAACACCTCCGATTGAAACAGCTTGAAACAAATATACCTAATAAATATCCGGGATGGACATATTTATAGAATAATTACTAATAGATCGATAAAATGTTTAACAGAGTGGGTAAGAGACAGAAAAAAGGAGAAAGGATGACCAAGAAAAAGATGGGGAGACATTTTCAGTCACATAAGGAAAAGAAATGAATGGAAACTGTGTGAACTAGCTGATTAAAATATAAGCTACTTTTTATTTTAGAAACGCATTAATCCTGTGGGATAGAAAGGAGTTATTCACACAAAAAGTAGCTCTACCTATTCCAATGAAATATAGCATTATAATACTTTGTATGTTCGAAAATCTTAAAATTTCAATGAGGGTGCGTAAATTTGAGTTAGTGGCAATACTAAAGTCGCAAGCAAGCAAAAATAACATTTTATACAAATAAAATATTTTTTATTAGTGGGACAGGCCCACTAATTTTGATATTTAATTACCAATATTTTTTTTCTACATAATTCGTTATTAAAATTAATTTTTATTTTATTTATTTAATAGTAGTAAACAGACTGTTCTCACTACTCTACACGACCCAATTCACGTTGTATGTGAGAAGACGAATGCGAGAGCGCAATTGCTAATTCGCATAATTTGCCCCAGTCTAATCAACCAAGTGCTCTGACTCTCGTTTTGTAGTCTAGGAGATGACAGTAACCCTACTCTTCATAATAATATATTGTGAATGTGAAAGTCTGTATGAATGGATGAGGAAATGTTTGTTGATTTGCCAATTTAAATATTGTTTAAACTAAATTATAGACCTTATATATTTATTTATTATAGAAAATTAAAAGATATTAAAGAACCAAGTGAGCAAAACACACAATAGTGTGAATGGAATCTTATGGAATTGCTTCGTTGTCTGTCTTCAGTCTGACAAGAACTTCTTCTAAATAACACGCGCGTCGTTTAATTAATATAAAAAAATATTCTTGTTGTCGTCAACGTTCATAAATATTTAGATATTCACAGTGAAGTTCCATAAGCACAGACAAAATGTATAGATTTTAGCTCATTGGTAAATGTGCTGGTAAATTGATTGTAACCTTTGTCAAAGTTAAGAAGTTCTCAGTGAACTTGTGATGATATTCTCAATGAGAACTTCAGTTTTCCAACGACAAAGTTAAATTTAATGCTCGATTCTAACTGTACGAAACCCTAATTAGGGGGTCCAAATCGCACTTGGCCGATTTTTTTACAGAAAGATCGGATCTTCCTCCTTATTATCCGAGATAAATTAAATTTTTCTATGAAAGAGTTTAGGAGGTATATTCTTTTATAAAGCATGAATAGTTGGATATATCGATATAGGAGGATATCTCTACAGTTGTCTCCCAACCTATTAGCACTGGTGCCAAGATACCTTCTGCTTTTTATAGCGGTTTATGCTAAGTGCTACTGTAATGGCCGATTGAAATATATTGTCTAGACGGTTTGGACTTAAGATGCCATTTTAAATTGAAACTTGTGTCTAAGTGTCTAAAAGGAAACTCTAAATTACTTGTCATTTATTACTAATAGCTTTGTTTATCTCGATTAAGTGTCAGCCCTTTAGAAAATATATTGAGAGAATAAAATTCGTAATAGTAATACTTTTTAGTAAAGACATATATATAAATTAAAAAAAAACATTCCATTTTATTTCCTAAAATATTTAGCACTTCAACTGACGAGTTCTCGCCACTCGCTTGGATTGAACTATAGTAGTCGATCAATGCCTGGGACTTAAGACCTAGAAGTAGGTTCACATATTTTACCTTTAATAGACAACGCAAACGTTATCCACAGTGTAGTTGGCTCAATAGCTTAACTCTAGATATTACTTCTAAATAATATTTAGTTTAGCCGTAGCTTTTTAAGTTTTGAGATTACCTGGACTAGTTGTGTTAATAAGACCTAAAAATATGGATAAAATTAAAATTAATAAAAATAGGTTTTTAAATTTAATCCTCAACAAATTGGCATTTACTTCTTTGATAACTAAAAATTCTTATAATAATTATTTTGACTTCTATTTGTGTTATAAAGACACCTTATATTAAGATTTCTTCAAATTTATTTCTTTATTTGTTTGAACGGACTAATCCTAGGAACTACTTGTTTCAATTGAAAATACGTTTAGTCTTGGATAGCCCATTTATCGATGAAGATTATAAGCGATATGAAATCACGCAACGACCCATAGGAGCGGAGCATCAATGAAAAATGTTGCAAAAACGGGAAAAAGCTTCCGTTACTTGCGTTGTATAAACAGTGATAAAACAAAGAAACCAACTAACTCTAACACTATCTCTTAGTTGATGCAGACGAAGTCGCGCAGGTTGGCTAGTCCATACAAATAAATAAAATTGGAGTGTCTGTTTGTAATATTAAAATAATCGAAGTCCATATGGATGTATACACGGTACATATACCAAAACAACATTTTTTACAATTTTTGTATGTCTCTGTTTGTTCCGGTTAATCTCTGAAATGGCTGGACCGATTTTGACAGGACTTTCACTGGCAGATAACTGATGTAACAAGGAGTAACTTAGGCTAATTAACATCTCGTTACGACCCATAGGAGCGGAGCAACACGCGAACGAAGTCGCGCGGGTCGGCTAGTTACAAATAAAATGGCACTTCTATATTTATAGGCTCTTTTGTATTCAAACAATAGCCTTTCATTCAAAGTTCAATTCAGGGTCCGTCATTAATAACTACACTCAATCGACTGGAAATTTTCTACGCACGATTCTCATTAAAGCACCTAGGGGCTGTTCTGTATAATAAATTACCTTAATACAAATTACTTATGGCACAGAAAAATATACTCGTCCCGTCCGGTAACGCTGTTGAATCGAAAAAAAAGAAAAATATATTTAAAATGTACATTTTGGTTTTAGCTTTCAATTACAACAATGTAAAACATCTGACTAAAAATATTGCAAACATTGAATAAAACATTTGTAAGTTCCATAAGTGTCTAATAGATGGCGGTTTTTCTAATTTATTGATACAACACTTCAACATTTTTTATTACCTAGGTTGTCCTTACTTCGCTGAGTTATATTGAGGTATAAACACTTAATAAATGTATGTAATTTATTATAACCTTAGAATATTTATTAGTTTATTATAATTGTATATATTTGGTTGTAATATATTAGTATTAGTATATTGAAGCTACACGGCCTTCTTTATTTCAACCTCCGCTCCTCCCAAGACAGGGTTGTCTGGAAGAGATGGCTAACTAGTCATAAGACCGCCCGTTGTACTTCACATTATATTTAGTTTTAATTTTACTGTATTATTTTTTATGTAGTGTACAATAAAGTTATAATCATCATCATCATCATCTCAGCCACAGGACGTCCACTGCTGGACATAGGCCTCCCACAGAGATTTCCAGTACAACCTATCACCTGCGACCTGCATCCAGCGGCTCCCTGCAGCCCTGACCAGGTCGTCTGTCCATCTTGTGGGAGGCCTTCCAACGCTTCGGCGTCCTGTCCGTGGTCGCCACTCGAGAACCTTTCTGCTCCAACGGCCATCGGTTCTACGGGCTATGTGCCCAGCCCACTGCCACGTCAACTTACTAATCCGCTGGGCTATATCGGTGACTTTGGTTCTTCTACGGATCTCCTCATTTCTGATTCTATCACGTAGAGAAACACCCAACATAGCCCTCTCCATAGCACGTTGAGCGACGCGGAGCTGGCGCACAAGGCCTTGAGTGAGAGACCACGTCTCAGATCCGTACGTCATCACTGGTGACACACACTGCTCGAAAACTTTCGTCTTCAGGCACTGAGGTATTTCCGACGAAAAGACGTCTCTTAGCTTCCCGAACGCTGCCCATCCGAGTTGGATTCGACGATTGACCTCCTTCCTGAAGTTGGACCTACCTAATTCGATTGCTTGTCCTAGGTAGACGTAATCGTCAACAACTTCAAGAATAGAGTTCCCAACGGATACTGGAGTGGGTATAACATGAACGTTCGACATGATTTTCGTCTTGTCCATGTTCATACTTAGACCCACTTGTTGGGAAACCCTGTGGAGATCATCGAGCATATGGTTAAGATCTTCCAGGGATTCTGCCATGACTACGATGTCGTCAGCAAATCGAAGGTGAGTGATGTACTCGCCATTTATGTTGATGCCTCGTCCTTGCCATTCCAGGAGCTTGAAAGCATCTTCCAGTGCAGCGGTAAAAAGTTAAGGGGAGTGACATCTCCTTGTCGGACACCGCGCTGCAGAGGAATGGCTTTCGTGCAATGCTTCTGTACTCGGACTGACATGGTTGCGTTATTGTACAAACACTTCAACACTTCGATGTATCGATAGTCGATACGGCACCGCTGGAGAGACCTCAACACAGCCCACGTCTCGATCGAATCAAAGGCTTTTTCATAGTCCACAAACGCTAAGCATAATGGCAGATTATACTCCTCGGTCTTCTGTATAATCTTCCTTAATAAATTAATTATATTTTATTTAATTTTCGCTTATTTTTATCCTACTAATGTTATAAATGTGAAATATTTTTTATGTTCGTTACTTAATTAGATAAAAGTGGAAGGGATTTCAATGAAATTTGCTACACTAATACCTGGATTATAATTTGAATTAACACATAGGCTACTTTTATGTAAAAAATAGAAAAGAGTTGTTTATACAAAAAACAGGTCAACAGATAACAGATTTAATTGTAAGCAAAATAAAATATAGGATACTTTTATCCGATAAAGAAAGTGAGTGAGTCTATTAGTGAAAGAGAATTAGTGCGTGAAAGTTTCCAAGACCCGACTCAGCCATATCCTACTAATATTATAAACGCGAAAGTTTGTAAGAATGTATGGATTTCTGAATGTATGGATGTCTGGTTGTATGGATGTCTGGATGTATGGATGTCTGGATTTATGGATGTCTGGATGTATGGATGTATAAATATATGGATGTATGTTTGTTACTCTTTCACGCAAAAACTACTGAATGGATTTTGATGAAACTTTACAATAATATAGCTTACACATCAGAATAGCACATAGGCTATAATTTATAATGATATAGTGTGAATTATCCAAAATATAGCGGGTGAAACCACGGGGTGTAGATAGTACATAATATATATAAACCACAACTTAAAAACCAGTATAAAGTGAGCTTCAATTTTATGTAAATTCTTATTAAATAGAGGGTCAGTTTAAAGTAGTCTGTATATAACAGTTAATTTAAGAATATTATAGACAAAAAATGTTCATCATCAGCTTTCCCTTACCTTTAATATTCTGTATTTAATTTCATAATACATAATTATGTGGGAGGGTCAATAATTCAGTTTTTCCAATATCCTGGTAGCACATTATAATTTATAATTCGGTTCAACTTGGCCTGAACGTATTGATGAGACATCAAACTGAAGTATCCTTGACGCAAAACAACTTAATATTCATTACGCATTAAATATTTATTACATTATTATCTTTTATAGCTGACTCGGGAATAATTGACCTCTTGTATTTAAGGTTCTGTCTGACATGTAATCTTTTTTGAAATGATGTACTTAGAAAATTGGTGTACGACCTCGTCTTTATGATTTCGTAAGTTTAGGAAAATCTGGAAGTTAGATTACACATGTAAATGTCCCACTGGTGTCTTTTGTTACAAAAGATGAATACTATATACTTAATCACTCTCTGGCACGCTTCACCCTGACTCGCGTTTAGTCGATCATCTACTCAAGTGTAACCTCACTCACCAATTGTCCAAAATATACATTCACTGATTCACTTACTCAATCACTTGTTCATACACTATCTTATTCACACTTACTTACCCGCCTACTCTCGCGCTCATTCACTCATTTTTTTAATGAAGTGTGAAATTTTCCTGTTTACTGAGATTTAATTTAATTGTTTTTTCAATAAGAAGGATGACTTTCCATTCCTCGGTACACATCCTCCTTCATCTCTAGTGGAATCACAGCCTTAAAGTATTTGTAATTCTCTCTCTCTTTTCAGCCTATCGCTGAGTGTAGGCCTCTCCCATTGCGCTCCATTTCATGCGGTTTTGAACCTTCTGCATTCAGTCCTTCCCTGCTATCCTAACCAAGTTATCTACCCACGTTTCTGTATCCAGTTCTCGGACTTCACTCTAGCACCTCTTTGCCCCATCTGTTGTTATTCCTGCGCCATATGTGGCCCGCCCATTTCCACTTTCTAAGAGCTATGACTTTTACAATGTCTATAAGTCTTGTTCGTCTCCGGATCTCTACGTTTCTTATTCTGTTTTGGAGAGAAATACCTAACATTACCCGGTCCATAGCTCTCTGGGTGACTTGCAGCTTGTTGATGACTTGCTGAGTGAGTGTCCAAGTCTCGGCTCCATATACTGTATCCTATCAGGACGTGGAGGATACATTGCTCAAGAATTTGTTATTAATCTAAACCTATATTTAAAAAACTAGGTATACTAACACTACCAAGCATTTATATATTTGAATTGGCATTGTTCGTTAAATTAAATAATAGCCTATTTATAAAGGCACAAGAAATGCATTTATACATAAAAAAAACCAAAAACGGCTCTATACTTAAGGAATTGTAATGCAATGTGTGTTAAAATATTCAACTCCTTACCGACAAAATTAAAGAGCTTTCTGGGCAAAAATTTAAAATAACTTTAAAAACCTGGCTTACAGATTACGTATCTTACTCAATAAATGAATTTTTACAAATGGGGCCAAAGAAATGATTGATTATAAATATTCTTAAATCATTATATTCTAGATTATCATTATATTATAGATTATCATTATATTCCTGACATATGTATTTAATTTAGTTTTAAGACTTTATATGTTGCATGCTAGAAATGGTTGAATTAATGTAAAATTCAGTGCAATTAAATAAATAAAATAAATCTTACTTATCTTATTATCTTGCTAATATTATAAATGTGTAATTTTTTATGTTTCGATATTTTATTGTTTGTTACTCAGATGTTAGCATACAGATACTTTGTAACCTAGATTAATACACAAGCTAATTTTTACCTTGAAAAATTTCAGAAATCCTGCGGAATAATAATAAAACAAGTTTACTGTCGTGAAGGCCTGAATATTTTAATTTAGCAATAATATATTGAAAATTGAATGTTTTTTTCATAAGTAAAATCAGTATAAAATATATAATAAAACAACCTTCCTTTTTGCAGTCGGTTAAAAAATTCATAAATGATAATACACATTTGCTCTTCCATATAAAAGCCATTAATTCCATGGACTTCATAAGCTGGAACTAATAAATTTTAATGAACTAATTACTAGAGGTTCTGAAAGTAATGATACTATTTATAATGAATATAAATTATTTATTGTAAATTCATTCGTTTCCATTCAATCATCAATCTCACTTACATTACAGATACAAATATAATAACTTTGTGAATTAATTGAAAATGAGATTCTCATAAATAAACAACTATTCTTCGCTTTAGTTATGTCGGGAAAAATGGACGATTTGGATAAGAATCCAAGGATTACTTAGTACTTTTTGATGAAGGTGTACGTTAAGGGAATTCCCTGATCCATATGTTCACACTCCCATCATTCGCACATTTTCACAATATAATGGTCACCATTTTTTTAAAGTGGGAAATGAATGCTATTTACGCATACCCCTTGATGGGGTATGTGGGACTCCTAGCGATGAACGCCGGACTACCGCCCTTAAACCCACCCCTACCATGGTGTATGTGTGGCGTCGCAGGAACGCGTTAGCATGCTCCCGCGGACGAATTTTCAAATTGATTTTTTTCCGCTGTATGGTGTGTATTTTTTTATTGATTTTAATTCATATTATGGACTTACTAAAGCAGATACATATACAAAGACTTTTCGGTGAAACTATTAAAAATACATTTTTAATATCCCGACGTCAATACAGTAACTGATAAGCCTACATATGTACTTATTTTAAGTAATCTATGTAGTAATATTTATATAAATAAAAAATAATAATAACTTATTTAATACTATTTGAGGTTTAGTTAGGTGAGACTTGGTTTTTGTAGAATTCCAGAGAGCTGTTGAAATATTATAATTTTTTTTTCTCAAATTACATGTATGCAAGTTTCACTTTTAAAATTTTTCTAAATCACTTTAACTATAGTCCGTCCAAAATAGTTTGATACTAATGATAGCTAGTAGCAATTCCGACTACTAGTTTCAAGTTCCAAGCAAGGCGTGCATTGCATTTCTAACAAGAAATCAAAACGATTACTTTGCTATAATCCGCGGACAACATGTGAATTTGTATAGTGTGACTTGGGCCCGAGGTGCCAACTGTAAAAGCTGGTAGCCTGGACCAAAGAACACCGCACAAATTCACAATAGAGATTCCTCGGGAAATGTAGACTTTACAACAGTCAGTGGTAAATCCTACCACTATTGTAGCAAAGTAATCGTTTTGATTTCTTGTTAAATATGAATCTCCGCAAAGTAACGCCTGAATCAATACAATACTTTGTATTTCTAGCCAAGGTGTACATTAAGGGAATTTTCTGATATGTGAACACTTCCAACAACAAGGTAGGTTAAATTAAGGGTAACTTTTTTTTATCGTTGGAAATGCGGCCTCAAACCCATACCCGCTCGAGCTCAGCGGCGCGGGTCTACAGAGGGGTACCCCTTGCGTTCCCGCTCCGTAGCCTCCTTCTATGAGATAACAGCCGCGCAGAAGTCGACCATGGCCGACCAGCATCTCTCACTCTCGAGCGTGGTGCGAATCACGCTCCGGGAGAGAGACATCTCAACTCCTCAAAGGACCGCCGTCAGGCTGTGGCGTTGAAGATGATGGGACATATGGCACCGTGCCCGGTTAGTATTTGCGTCAGTCGATAGGACTTGACGTCGTGCTGCCTTTCGACCCTTTCATTTATTAATAACACTTTTCACTATGATAATTAATATCGAATCCTAAAAAATTACAAATCAAACTGAAACTACGGTAACAATACGAGGCTTTAATTCTTGAGAAAAACGATACTTTCGATTTGTATTATAACCTTTCAATTTAGAAAGCGCCGATGAATACGAAATAATTCATTTTACAATAACCTTGCGATTGTAAATCACAGTAAAGCAGTGTGGTATCGAACGTGACTAATACAGAACATGAGAATGCTTTTCACCCCATTGTTGCCAGCTAAAATTAAAAATATATTTTTCTATCAAAAAATCTGTAAAAAATAAAGTTATTGTGTAATATGTTATCCACTTTCTCGATTATATTTAATCTCTGTCCCCGATTGATCTAACGCAAACTACAATAATCAAGTCAAGTGATTTCACACAGGAACAACGTCTAAAGAAGTGTTGTGTTCTGTTGTGTAGTTCAGATCTTCGAAAATTAAGCTTGCGATTCAGGTAAAGGTTTAAACATAAACAGTACTTGATTTACTAAAAACTAAACTAATGTATGACCTACGCGTCTGTTAGTAGTATCCTTTATAAGGTAGATCTGACACTAAACTTAGCTACATTACTTTATACAATACTATATATATCACATAGTCTATTAACACTAATAGATCCTGACAAAATAACGAGCTAATGGGGTTGTTGATTATGTGGACTGTATGAGTAAAGATCGGGGTGAAGAATATTGAATTGAATCAAGCGTTACTTTGCATAATTCATGATTTAAAAGCGTCACTTTCTTGTACAGTCAACACCTCCTGAAGATGCTTCGGTTACGGAGCGAAACGTACGTCGATTGTCGATCGCGATCTACTTGTGTGGTGTGTACTGGTTCGGGTTCGCGCGTTACACATTTCTGTGAACGGTGTGCTCTTCCAGATTGTGCAGAACGAGTCTAGTTGTTAGATCGTCGAGCTACCTACTTGTGTGGTGTGTCTTGGTTCAGGTTCGCGCGTCTCACTTTTATGTGGGCAGGGTGCTCTTCTGGGTTGTACCATACGAGTCTGGTAGTTGTTAGATAACCTACCTTGCTATAACCCGCGGCAATCTGAATCGGCATCCGCATTGATTCCTTTTAGGGGTGAAGTATGTCATCGTTGATGCGGATTTGTGAAATGAGAAGAACCACGAATTTAGTTGCATTAGTGCAGATGATTCTATATGTAACAAAAAAAGGTGTGTGTGCGATTCACACACGATAGAAGTGAAACTTCAGTAAATCGACAAAAGAATGAGATGAATATATATAATACTATAAAATAGTATGTATATTTCTGTCTCATTCTTTCCTACACATTTTTGTATTTGTGTCTCTTACCTGTCGTTTTGTATATTTCTGTCTCATTCTTTCCTACACATTTTTGTATTTGTGTCTCTTACCTGTCGTTTTTTCCGTTGCATCCGGTTTGAAATCACAACGATTCTAAAGAAGTTTCACTTCAATAATTTGTAAAGAGAGGTGCGGACAATATTTATATATAGACAATTAGACGACCCGGCAAACGTTGTTTTGCAATATAAATTTTAAAAATTTGGTGTAGGCCACCCTTATCACTTAGGGATATAAAAAATAGATGTTGTCCGATTCTCATAACTAATTGATACACAAAAATGTCATAAAAATCGGTCGAGCCGTTTCGGAGGAGTATGGTAACTAACATTATGACACGAGAATTTTATATATAGGATTATAACAATCTTGTTACCATAGAAATATACTGACATTGCTTACACTGCATAGAGACTAAATGGTATACCGATACTTTTCTTTCGAATAAAATCGAGTATCAAGCTTTTTAAAAGTACGTAACAGTATATATTTAAAAAAAAATTGTTTTGCTATTATGAATATTTATTAAGTCTGTATTTACTGCTGTTTTTATATTATATTTTCAAACTACAAAAAGATCGACTTGTACAAGTTAATAACGATTCTTCTAAATCGATTTCGTGTATCGATACTTGATGACTATTAAATTAAAGTTTCTGTCGTATATATATATAATTTAATATATACAGTGTTAGCTAGCAATTAATGAAACTGAAAAGTAATTCAATTTTATTTAAAATTGGTAATGTGTTTTTAGAAATATATAGATAAGTTTAAATCAAATAAGATTGAATCCGACTAGTGTTTGACAAAGTGTCATAGCCGCAGGACATCCGTGTTTACTCCAACGTCTTGCTGAACGTCTTCAGTAAATACAGGAAATCTTATCGGAACTGCTCCACTGTCCATTTGTGCTGAAATAGAATTTACTTTAGAACATCTATTTTAACCAATTTTGACAATTACGAGAAATTGAATTAGCAACACCGTTTATAACTTGGTATTCACTGTAAGTTTTTTTTTATATCAAGCATATCGACGTGTAGAAAATATATGACTTGTGTTCTGTTGGACTCGAGCTTTAAGGTGATCTCGCCTGATGACGTTTAGACCTTGGCGTCGTAATGGTGGGACTCTATTACAAAGATTTGGTGTAAGTGTTTGAAATTGATATTATTTCCGTTTGAAGTGCATATTATTATTTTATTTTGCGTGTTACTCCCGTAAAGATAATAATCGATTCATTTCTGATATCCTGGGGTAGGGGTAGGAGGGTGAAAATACTTCACAATCTATTCTCATACCTACTCATCATATAAAAAAAATTTACAGCGAAGTGCGACCAAACTCACGACATATATAAACTAGCTGCACCCCGCGGTTTCACCCGCTATATTTGGGAAGATTCACTGTGCATCATTATAAATTATAGCCTATGTGTTATTCAGACGTATAAGCTATATTATTGTAAAGTTTCATCAAAATCCATTCAGTAGTTTTTGCGTGAAAGAGTAACAAACATACATCCAACCATTCTTACAAACTTCCACATTTATAATTTAAATTGATTAAATTAATTGATACCTAATATAGTACGGCATGAAGTATAACATAACCGAACTTGGGGCTTGTGACTCAGATGTACGTTTAAACATTGTGATACTAAAATTGTGTAAAAAATAAAAAAAAAAATTATTTACGACAACAATAATTTGAATCAATGAAAAAATTGTGCTAGTTTATAACTAGTGACTAAGAGATTTTAAAATATTTATTAAAGTAAATATTGTTTTTGTCTACAATATTTACGTAATCTTACTTGATATAAAAAAAAAATATTCTTGATATAATAAATATTTAATTTTTACTTAGCTATCAATGAGTCCCTTTTTATTTGCAATATATGAAAAACTTTTATACTCATTCCCAAAAATACATTGTATTTTGTAATAAAGAAAAATCAGTCATTTAAATTTTCGTAGAGAAACGGAGTAACAGCAAAATAATTAGTAAATATCTCAAACAATCTCTGAATAACATACTTAAGGAAATCCGCGAATAATTGCTCAAGGCATGGTATTTTCTGAGTAACGGGGTTTTCAATATAATATAATAGAAAGCGAACAATGCCCAAATACAACAATACTATAATAGTTTACTGGTGGTATATTTTAGTAACGTAACCGTAAATTGAAATTTTGAAAATTTCGCTTCACATTTTTTTATAAAGGTTTTTTAGATTAATAAAAAAAAAAGTTTGAAATTAATACATATTTTAATATTTTATGTCGTTAGAAGAAATAAATGATATTAAAATCTTCTCTAGAAAGTTCCGTTAGAAAAAAAATATGATTAAGTATTCCGAGTGAATTATTTGGAAAGTTTCATAATAGACAATATTATGATTTAGTTGTCCTGGTGTACTTCCTAAGACCTACGTCCAGGAATATTCTCTAGAAAGTTTAATGAAGGAAAATATTTGATACAATTGTCCTGGTATCTTTTCTGGAAGGCTTCAAAAGAGATAGTAATTGACTTATTTAACCAAGTTCTTTTACAGAATACCCTTTATCTTCTATCTACAATTCTATAAGAGACAATTAATGATTTAATTGTACAAATGTCTTCTCTAATAAGTTTTATACGAGATAAACTATGATTTAGTTATGCTACTGTGACTATGATTATTTTAATTACCTTATCTTCATCTTGCGTTATCTTCTATGGTAAGTTCTATAAGAAAAAAAACAAAGAAATATTGATTAAGTTGCCCTGATGTTTTTTTAAAAGAAAACTAATTTAAATATTTTGATGTCTTTTTTTTTTATGTAATTAGGTCGGCAAACAAGCGTACGGCTCACCTGATGGTAAGCGATTACCGTAGCCTATAGACGTCTGCAACACAAGAAGCATCGCAAGCGCCTTGCCGACCCTGTCCCCAATTCCCCCCAGGAGCTCTGGTCACCTTACTCACCAACAGGAACACAACACTGCTTTAGAGTAGTGTTATTTAGCTGTGATCTTCTGTAAGGTCGAGGTACTACCCCAGTCGGGCTGCTCCATATTTGAGCAAGAAATTTCCTGCTGTGCCCTACCTCAGTTAAAGGAAAGTTCCATAAGAGATAAAATATGATTCAATCATCCTAGTGTTTTGTCAAAAAAGTTCCGTAGTAGAAAGATTCTTCTCTGGAAAGTTCTATAAGAGACAAAATATTATTCAGTTGTATTAGTGTATTATTTTCCTAGTCGTATATAAATTGATATAAAAGCATCGTGTGACCACATAAACAAATTGTGAAATTCACAACAGAATTCCTCTTGTAGGTATTAAATCCGCATTCTTATGCTTCAAGCGTCGTGAATACAAAGCAGAGTACTTCTGAAACTGCTTCAGAATTTCTAGATGTCTATATGAAATGTATAAATTGGAACCCTCGACTACAATAGACTGTGCAACAAACTTACAAAGTACTAGTCCGACGTCCATTGTCGAAACTTATGAAGTAATTATATTATAATGTTATATTTCCTGAATTCGAGTGACAGAAACAGACTTGTAGTAAAAATCGTTTGCATAATGTAAATTATAATGTGTAATGCAGTTTGTAGAGCTCGCTTGGGGCTTGTGACCCAGGAGTAGGATTAAAGAGGTGTGTTGAGTAATTATGACACAATCCATCCACAGTGTTGGAACTCGTTAACCAAACTTTAAACTAAATGAAGCATACAATGATAATTTATTTGATTTTAAAAATTAAATCACTCGTCAAACTGCAACTGAACTATCTCAAAAGAACTTATAAATTGTCGAGCTAGTGAGTAATATTTTTTAAATAAATGAATAAACCAACAATATAGCAATATTAGTAGAATCGTGTCTCTAAGAATTTAAATATAATAAATAAGTCTAATTTTGACATAAAATTCATAAAATAAAAAAGAGACAGAATTTCACATTATATTATCATTGATAAGTAAACTCTTCATAAGGAATAATTGAACAAAGCATATGAAATAGCTAAGAATGCTCAAAAGCAAAATTCTTTTCTGACATTACATTTAATATTAACTAATAAAAAGGAGGTTAAATACTCAGTCTCGACATATTCACTATTAAATTCTTTCATTACTTAAAGCTTTGTGCACATCAGAAGTCTTTGTAGTTGCGAAATTGTAATTCTTTTGAAAAATGTTTTCCAGAAAACCCCTCTACCGGTGCGAGAGCATCTCTTCATAGCCGAGTAAGCCAGTACCCCTTGGTGGTAGGGGATCCTTTCCCCGAATGGCTGGCTACCACCAACATAAAAATCCGATCGCAGTGATTTTTACGTGTTCCGGTCGAACTGTATGAGGGTCAGGCTTACGCACCCAGCAAAAAAATTAATGCTACGGTTCTAGGGTTCTTGTTCAAGATCCACTGAAATTTCCAGCATTCTTCTCTTTGTACATTTTTTGTAGATACATGGACTTATTTAGAAGTGACGGTATCTCTTGTTTCTATAAGCAATGGTGGCTACTTTCATTAAAAAAACTTTACAGGAAACAATTTAAAAAATTAAATGCGTATCGTACTTACCTTAACATGTCGGCTGTGTCGAAATATTACAAGAGTTGGCTTGCAATATTAAAAGCAACAAATGTGCAGAATTCTTTAAGTACTCGCTCCAATTGGCCTGCATGCTTCCTTGCACCAATTGTTAAGATCCTTACATAAGACATTTTATAATACTCGTTTTACGGAACAAGATACAAAGACCTTGTTAAGCTCATCCTAGCGGAATGCTTAGCGAATATTACAGATAATGAAACGTTATAAAGTATAAATGCTTTGTGTAATTGGAATTAGCTGATACACGACTTAGAAAAAATGTAAACTCTGTCTATAAAAACTAGAATGTGAAACTGTGTAAGCAATGAATGAATTTACATGTTAGATGTTCAACAGAAATAACATTAACTATAACA
Source organism: Limenitis camilla (assembly GCA_905147385.1). NCBI lineage: Eukaryota > Metazoa > Arthropoda > Insecta > Lepidoptera > Nymphalidae > Limenitis > Limenitis camilla. The sequence goes on from LR990240.1 coordinate 10,870,890, forward strand.
AGTTTTTTGACTAATGTAAACACAAATTTAAATAATAGACACATAAGTCTGTCCGACAATACAACAAGACAATGAAAACATTGAAAGCTATAGTGGCAACAAGTGTTAATCTATACTAATATTATAAAGAAGTAAGATTTGTATTTTTGTATGTAACGAATAAACATAAAAACTACTGGACCGATTTCAAAAATTCTTTCACCATTAGAAAGCTACATTATCCCTGAGTAACATAGGCTATATTTATTACAAGAAAAAAGTAGAGATCCTTAGGAAATCTCACGAAAACCAACCCAAGGTGCCAAAAAATTTGCCATAAAATATCTTTCATCGCATGCGCTGCAAAAAGTATTGATGATAGAACAAAAAAATGTTCTACAATATTATAGAACGTATCAATATCTACAAAAAAGTCCGCGAGACCATATGTCCAACTATTATAGTTACGTCACTATAACTATTTTTTTACATTTTAAAAGTTGATAAAAATGCCTATCAAAATCAGACCATGTTTTCTATAACTTTGTATTAATCCTTATCCAAATAAATTATTTCGTATTCAAGACTATTTCAATACCTGTAAATTACTTTTTGAATTATTAAAATCGGACTTTCCATTCAAAAGATATTACGAAATTAAAAATATCAATATAAACAAAAAATACACGACGACGCGACGGGCCAGTATAGCGACGCAGCGCAGCGAGTAAAGCGGCGAGAGAGTGGGCACCGAAATGCGGGAGGGCCAATATATTTTTAAAAATAATATTCCACCCGCGCGAAGCCGGGACGGGCCCCTAGTATGTTTTAAAAGGGGTCTTACCCGTGAGGGGATGGGTTAGGTTATCACACGACTACCAACATGCGAATCCGACCGCCAAGTTTAACTGACGCGTTCTGGTTGTGCCGCATCTGGGCCAGATTTACCCCTTCTCTCTCCCATCAGGTGGACCGTCTCGTCCGACTCGTTTGCACCTTACCTATCATATCATAACATGACATGAGTCAAAAGCTTCAGATACTGCACTAACATGTATAATATTTCTTACAAAAAGTATGTAATAATCTCAAATTTCATAGATAGACAATACCGTAATAGTTCCGAATACATCACTATTTCATCCAGCATTTAATCCACTTCTGTCACTACGTTAAGTTATAAAATTTCCGATAAAAGTGAGCGCCAAAAGTTTTTATTAAGAAATATGTCTGTCCATTGCATTAGCTAAAAGCATTCGCGTGTACTATAATTGATTGGCTGCCATTAGGTATTGGACACTTGGAACTAAGACTTGGTGCTTGCATTTGCTGATTGTATATTAAGATTTGAAATGCACTATCGCATGTCATGTCATAGCTTCACATTCTTTCCAAAACTTATCCTAAAAACAACTTCTTTTTCTAAAGGTAAAGTTGCGTTATCTACACGCTACAATGACAACCAAAATTAGCGTTCCTATACGTTACCCTCCTAAAACATTAATTCGAACGAATTATTATTTAATTACCGCTACTTAAAAAACAGTGATAGCCCAATGGTTAAGACGTTGATATCTACTCGAGAGGTCCGAGTTTGATCTTGGGCACACAACTCTGACTTTTCTGAGTTATATGTGTATCAATTGAATATCACTCGCTTTAACGGTTAAAGAAAACAACGTGAGGAAACCTTTACTTCTGAAGGATTTCCGTATTCTCAAAGTGGTACATTGCCAATCCTCACTGGGCAAGCCATGAACCCGGCTTAGCAGTGAGGGTGATGATGATACCGCTGTGAAAGAAGGAAAAGTTACATTTCGTTAGATATAATTTATTTGTTATTATTTATCTTTGTTTGGTGAATGGGAGCAGAAGATTATGAAGCGACGTCCGAGCTGATTCTATTCTATTATATTTATTTCCTTTATAATAATAGTCTAACTTTTGATACATTTTTTAATTCCGTTTCTTTTCAAATAGTGGTTTTAGTGTCTAATGCATCTTATTTATAAAATATCATTACTTAAGCGAGGATGACTAGTAAACTTTTATACATAAAACTTCGGCTTTTTGAATTTATGTGTATTTAATATAGTTTACTTAAGCAGTAAATATATATAGTTTACTTTAACTATGAAGGATAATATAGTGAATAAATCTGTAATAATCTAATGGTAATATTCTCAATGGTGTACGAAGTTTGCCAACTGAAACATGGCCATGATGGTAAACCGTAGTCTAAATTTTCAGTGCAGTTTCTTAGCACGATGATGATGTTCATTTGTGCATGATTATGTAAATATGCTTTTATTTTCGTGAGCATATGTTCTCCAGCTTGTAGCTAAATTACTTAACAACGTTAACAAGTTAAATTACTCAACTTTTCCTAATCAAAATTTCATGGTAGCTCCGCAGTTCCGTACACATCAAAGCCCTTAATGCCGCCGCACAAATATTAATAACCTGGAACTTTCTAAGCATCTGTCGCCTCAGGACGGTTTCATGCATAATGCAAACGTCTGATTGTACCATGGGTCCGCTGAGTTCTTTGCGCAAACATACATCTTGTATTTACTTGGCCGCGTTTCATCGTATATATTTTCCTTCATATTGCGAATTCCAATTGGGACTTATTCCTTCACAGCTCGTTGGAGGCGCACACAAATTTGATCCTTGTCTGGTTGATTTTTATCCCGAAGATATGTTTTTTCAGTAAAGAAAAGAGTTTCCCATGAGTTCACTTTTGCGAAATTGGATGGATAAATAAAATCATGACTTAATTTATGGTGATATATTTTCTAAGCAGATTTCCTAAATCCAACGTTTTATTTTGCTATTAGACGATGCCCTATCGCTCTAAATATCCATCATGATCATTATTATGGTCATATTATGAAGACTCAAGTCTTGGACAACCTTACTTATCTTGTGAGATGTTGCCATAATTAACAACAGTAACAATTGGCTATTGAAGATTTTAGTGTTGATTACTTTACGTGCTGGACTTATGAGCTAAAAAATTGACTTTGTATAAACATCGTCCAATACTAGACACTTTACTAGGTTTTAACCTCCTCCCAGAAGTCTTTAAAGGTTTTGAACATCTCTTTTACCGTTTCCATACCATCGTTATTTATGCCTATAACTAGGGGTGAAAATTTCGAAAAATTATTTCTTGATGAATCTTGTACATCACAACAAGAAACTATTATCCATATATTATGTTTCCAGCTCCAATAATTTTGGCTTTGCATTGATGAGCGAGCCAATAAATTTATTTATACACATTATAGTAATATACACAATTACTCCATTAAATAGAAACATAAATTTAATTTAGGAACGCATCAACGGGATACCAATTGACCTGTTAAATAAAGCAAGTAAACAGTGGGAAAGCTATCGTATTCATGATTAGATAGGTAATTAATTTTGGCCCGTGATTGATGGCGCGCTTTGATGATGAAATGTAACGGACGTATGTGTTGATGAATTTACTGGAAATAATTCAATTTATTATTACTAAAAAATCCTATACACTTTGTTAGGAATTAATTTTTAGAATCTTACACAAATTTTACACTAGCGATGAAAATGGCCTTGGCTTAAATAATTATGGCATATTCATCTTTTAATAAAATGTTAACTAACCGTGGTACTGTAGTGAGGTATATAAAGTAAAATCTCAGCCTCATCAATTAAGGAATAATTATTGGAGATCACCAAAAATGTATAGCGGACAAAAAAGTAATATTGATTTGAAAGTCATTTACCCATTAACTTAATTAATGTTGCAAATGGTTTTTGAGATATGAAAAAAATATTCAATTTTTTTTTAAAATAAAAAAATGGTTTTTAAAAAAATAAAAAAATATATATAAAAAATGGTTATAACTTCCAGATCGAAAGCTTATTAAAAAAATCCGACAATAACTACTGTTTAACATTATTTTAAAGCTACACCTCTAAATCTGCAAAATGAAGGATAAAACTGTTATCTACTGGATCAATCGCATCGTACAGTAACAGCCATAATCATCACCAGGCGAGTAGTCTTGGAATAAAAAAAAAGTTATCAACGGTGTTACTAACAAAACTATTATCTTTTTTCCCTAAGTAAAGTGATGATCTTTCTATATTAGGTTTAGTAATCATAAATCTTCATAAAAAAAGCAAACTAACTCAGAAGCTTTACTTAGCAACACTGTTGCCTATCACCATCACAAGCTTGACCACTTTTAGGCTCAATCTCGTCAGCGGGAGTAAAGCAAATGCATAAAGTTTATCAACCATAGTGAACAAGAGTGGAATAACGTTAAAAAATAATAACTAAACCCTATAAATTGAAGGACTTGGGAATGAACACACCATGGTTACCACTTACCATACACAGTTATGTGAAATGCAATCTATTTGTATTCCATTTACGCAGAAGTTCTCTTCAACTTTTTCCATTTATATTTATTCATGGAAAAAAAAACGTGCAGTAGTTTTCCAATCTACTGGTACGGTTTTTAACACAGCCAATGTGAATAAATAGTTAACCTGGCATACAGATGATCTTGCCTATGTAGCATGTATTATACTATAGAGTAGAGACAATATATTTTCTTGTTATATGTATGTATTGATTAGCTCGCTTGATGTCTCATAGTCAAGTATTACTATTTTCGGAACACAGTCAAAATCAGCTACTGCAATGAGACGAGATTCTGTAGTAACTTTAGAATTTCAGTTAAAATCTATTATTCCTTCCTTTCTACTTTTTCTTTCTTCATACGAATCAATAAACTCTGTTAGTATTAGAATACTTTAAATTACATGATGACCAAAATATTCTAATTTTGTTTATGTGCACAGCACCCGCTATTGGATACGAGTAGCCAATGGCTGAAAATATTCTAACTGGTGATCTAAAACCTAATATGTTTTTTGCACAGACTAAATAATAATAGGGCATAAAACTATCGTACCAATTAGCTAGATGTAGATTAATAGCCAGCTTCAATAATACCGTAGCTCCGATTTTACTGAATGTAATTGGACTACATCACGATTATTCTTTGACTAGTTCCTGTAATAATTAAAATGAAAGAAAAGTAATTTAAACTAGATTATTTTTTTAAAATTAGATTTATCGGTTTGCCTTAAATCTACAAATATTTCAATCAATACAGATTTCCTGTGTGATTTCTAGAATTGCCATTGAGTATCTTGCCCATATTGATCAATTTTGACGTGTCTTAACTGCTTTTTCTTATTGCAATAAACTATTTTAAGTTTGAGTTTCCTTTGTTCCTTGAAGTCCAAAGTTAAATACTAATTAAATTAAAACCATCCTTGAAGTAATAACGAGTTAGCAAAGAATGAATAATCTAAATTCAGTTCATAAGCCAAGGAGTTCTGTCCGATTATTATTAACCTCTTCATTTGTATTATTCGGGGGTTGATCAAAAATTTGTGGCTGGATTAAACCAAACCCAATTTCGCCATTCTCTAAAACTGGTTTATTTTTTATAAATTTGTCTTTAAATTGGGTCTGATTAAAAATAGTTTTCCTTTTATTAGGTACTTTTGGTCTCGATTGCGTTTGGCTTTGTATTATTACAATTAAAACATTTAGAATAAATACTTAATTATGATGCTGAAGAAATCAAAATATGCTTAAGGTTCTCCAATAGAAAGGAAAAAGTTAATTTTGTATAACACATAAATCATCCTAAAGCGGCAATAAAAACCAAATGTTTTGCAAAACAAGAAAGTACTTAATTTCTAAAAGACTTATAAAAATCATAACAGTGTTGAAAACACCTGGTAAAGTCGAGAACTTTTATACGGTAGAAATTTTATTCGTGTTTCTCGCAAATGATTTGAAGATCGAGGAATATCGGCATGTTTGCTTGTAAACTAGAGCGGTGTGTTTAGAGCCATCTCGTTAGAGCTCTTTTGCTGGAACGTTTTAGCTATTTTTGGTATTTCTATTTTGTTTGTTTTTACCGTTCAAGTAAAATGTTTTTCTTTAAAGAATGTTTAAATGGAAATGTGGAGTAACAATTACTTAACAGCTTACTTCTTTCGTCTATTTTTGGTCATATACAAATTTTGCATTAGTATTTGCTTCATATACTGATTGATTGAAGTCTACTGATGATATTTAAAAAGTTAGCCTAGTAGTAAAGACGTTGATGTCTAAATCTTCGATCTAGGGCACACCTCTGACTTATGCGTGTCTTAAGCAATTACATATCACTTGGTTGAACGATGAAGGAAAATATCGTGACGAAATCTACAGTCCAGAGAGTTCTTCATCTTTTCACGGGTGTATGCCATTAACGGGTTATGATGATGATGCTGATATTTAGATTAATATATACGTAGATTAATCATCTAAATTCTAATGATCCACAGATATGTTAATTCTCTTCCTTTACTTAAAAGAACACGTGATACCAATTTTTTGTGAGAAATAAAAATTACAATCCTTAAATGCAATATATAAGCGTAGTACACAACAAATTGCTCCCAGCACATACCCTGATCCATCAGCTGATTCCAGAAATAAATTCACACTACAAAAATAGTGTCTGGTAGGTCACGTACAGCAAATAAACATCTCTTAACGGCGTTACGAGCTCGGCTAATGCTTTAAACCAGCGTTTAACGTCGTCCCTGGCAGTTTAGTACGAATTCTTTGCCCGTCAACTAACTCCCGCTGAGAAACGAGGAATTATTATTGACCATTAGGTCTACTACTTTATTGCTTTATCTTGTTTACTAAATTTTGTTAGGAATTGGTAAATACTAAATTACTGGGCCTGTAATAAACTGAACTATGAGAACTTAGTAATATAAAAAATTATAAAATTATTTTTCGAATTAATTATATAAATTGTGAATATTCAAAAAGAAAGGACGTTAAGGGAAGGGAAGAGATGAAATGTGTGTGATAAAATAATAAATAAATATTATGTTAACAAAGTAAATCAACAACTTAATCATACCCGTCACCATGCCCATATTTACCATCTAGTTATAGAAATAGATTACACAAATGTTTATTAATTGAAAAGAAGTGACGTTACGGGAAGGTAGGAAATTAAATAAGTAATATAAAATAATAAGTAACATATCAACAAAGTATGTTAACAACACAATCATAACCATCACTATTACTATCTAATTAATGAAGTCGATTATACAAATATTTATTTGTCAAAAAGAAGCGACGTTGATGGAAATAATGAAATCAAGTGTGATAAAATAATATATAAACATTATATTAACAAAATAAAAAGTAATAAAGCAAATAAAGCACCAGGAATAAAACAAATAATAAAATTGCCAATTAAACCAAAGAAGCGAGCAGCTCGCCGCAACAATGATCAATCAGTTCACACAATATTTGGACCGCAAAACCACAGAAAGTAACATGCTGATGTCATGTGTTGAAGCTGGATTTACATGGATTTATACACTTTGGATGTGCTTGTTAAATTTTGGATAAAAATCTAACGTAATAAAGGTGAGTAACGTAATAAAAGTGACCATTTATTCTTTTCTCAAAATATGAAACCGACAACAAGACGCGAAGTCTTTCAGTCAACCAAAGGTGAAAAGACAAATCAAAATTAAACAAAACAATTCCTCCTTGGGTAATTCTAACAGACGACAATCTCACCAAAAAAAAAAAGAAAGAAATAAATAATTGGCAGATTTGTTAGATGAAGTTATACGGCCGTGTTTTCAAAAAAAAAATACTTTGGTAGGGATCGACTTATCTTATTGCCGGCTTCACGGTAATTTTGGCGCGATTTCGGAAAACGGGACTAATAACAGGAATGTCCCGTTCAAAACAGGACGTATGATCACATTAGTTTTACTACATCATACAAAAAGAGCTGAAAGGATTTTACTAAAATTGAACTAAACACAGCTTTTATTAGTTAGTTATTTTTTTTTGTGGATGCACAGAAATTATTTCCATAAAACAGCTATATCATGTATGCTGGAGTGTAAGTTAGGCTTATCTTAAACTAACCTTAGGTTTAAAAATAGTACCTGGGCAATGGAGTAAATAATTTTAAAAATATTTTACAAGATGTCATTTAATAACATGTCATATCGTCAGCCGTTTCCGACGCCGATATAGCTTTTGATTCATTTTAAACGATACGACGACAAAAACATCGATGTTTTCGATTTTACTATCATTCGAATATGTTATACCTACATATGTGTCGGAGAATAGTAAACGAATTATCGAATATTCGAATCGTCATCGCCATATATGGCGCTGGAGTAGGGTAATAGTCACTTCCGTCATTTTGACAGTCTCGACTCTTTATACCCTCGACAGTCTCCCTGTGTAGTCTTAGTCTCGCGCGGTCTCTCAAGGAGAGAAGTAGTCTCTAGATAGTGTTAGTGAAAGTGTTAAGTGCAGTGCAGTGTTGTTAGAGCTGGGAGTGCTGTTCAATTAAGGTCAATGTACCCTACAATGTAATTGCCACATGGTAACTTATTGCCACAGCGTTAGGTTAGCCTTGTGTAAGGTCAGGTTTGTGTTAGTCTTACCTTAGGCTTACACAGTGATTCCTTTATTTTGCTCCGACAAAAATCCGTAAAAATCTGATGAAGATTGTTTTTCTTCATCACTTTGCTTCTCTGAAAAACGAAATAAAAAAAATACTTCTTTATGACTCCCAAGGTTTAAAATTGTTAATTGTGTTTTTTGTTATTACCATTGTATCTACAACATTCTTTAGTTCGCCGGTGACTATCGTGGACGACGAACGTAACCGGGTCGCAACTACTTAAGTTAATATTAAGTAATTAGTGTTAAGTATTTGCATAGTGATAACAAATGTTATATAATATAACAATACAATTCTGCTTACAGGTATTTTTCTGATATACTTGTTAAAGTATTTTCTTAAATAATAGGCAATGGATTTCATCGATTTATCAGTAATATTACTGGTAAGTCTCAACTTTTATGCTATTTCTCTAATAGACTAAATAAATTTTAAAAAATTTTTATGTAAATATTGCACTTTCAAAAGCGTTCCGAGTAGACCTCATGACAAAACAACATGTGAAACACGATAAGTATTTTTAAATATAATATTAAAAACCATTTTTTCTTCTAAGTCATGGTTAAATTATTCATTTGAGAAAATTATAAGAAGTTGTAAAGAAAATATAATAAAAACAGTTTAAGACAAGTAAAAAGAAAAGTTAAAAACATTTTCAACAACTGATTAGCCCTGGGCTAATTCACCAAAAGTTTATCAGTGGATAGGCAAATGCAAATTTATAAGAACCATTTGAATTGCTTACTAAGTGGAAACATCATGAATTGGTTGGAAAGTCGGAGTACCTGGAACTTTGAACTCCAAACAAAATCCGAACCTTAAACTTGCTTCAGCAGCTGAATAACTTATCTATTTCTGGTTTAGGTATTTAGGTGAGATTTGTTTTTTTCGTAAATAACAAATCAATAAAAAAAATTCAAATCAAACTTTTATTTGCATTAAAAGGCTATAAATAGAACGCAAATATAATACAAATTTTAATCTAAATTATTTTTAAACATAACTTTTTACACATTATTTAATACATCTGATAAATAATCTAATACTTAATACAACCATCCTGTGTTAGTCAAAAATAATGCATTAAGAAAATTAAATATAAGTATAAATTACAAAAACTAATCAAATGTCAAACATATGTGTAATATTTCTTAATAATTAAATATTACTTTACTTCACTTTAACATTCATGTCTTAGGTGATAAAAGACAATTTTTTTTTTCAGAAACGCGTAGAAAATTAATATCAGCAATTTTTAAACGTTTTTCAATAGAATCTAAACCAATAAGGTTCTTTGCTTTTTTGCCCTCTCTCTAATCATAAAATTGATTTTTTTTTTTATTATAAAATGGGCTTACTCTTGACCTCAGTCTAGCTCTAGAGCAGAGAGGAGGTCGAAGATGGGGCGAGCTCGCCCAGAAGAAGCCTGTTCACTCTTGCTTTAAAAGCATTCGGGTTATACATACTCGGAAATACAGACGCCGGCAGTGAATTCCATTCCTTGGCCGTGCGCATTAAAAAAGATGACTTAAAGCGCTTTGTAAGTATGAAGGGTACATCAATTAGGTGGGGATGAAAGCCTGCGGTGCGTCTGTATGTGCGATGGAAGAAAGGAGATGGGGGTATGAGCTCGTGTAGCTCCAGGGCACACTCCCCAAAGTACAACCTATAAAAGACCGTTAGACTGGCAACTTTTTTTCGGTGAGGCAGAGTGTGAAGAGATTCCACCAAACTGGCGTTCTTTTCTTCTTGTAATGTATATATTTTTATTTATTCATTGAAATACTATATGGACTTCTAAAAGCAGATACATATACGAAGACTTTTAGGTGAAACTAATAAAAATAAATGTTCAACATCCAGATGTCAATACAATAATTAAAGACGAAGAAAATAGACACTAAAGGCTCTATACGACCCCTTTTTTCATTTTCAATATTTGAATGGGTTGTGATGATAATAATGAATAAAGAAAACTTCCGAACAGATAGGAAGAAATTGTAAGCAAAGTCGGATGAATGAATTTATCGCGATAAAGAGGAAAGTGCATTCACGGTTTTTTTTTTACAAAAAATATTTGATATTACATACTTTTCAAAAGGAAAATAAAATATAAGGAAAATATTAGTTTTTCTATAAGACTCAATACATTATTGTCATGTTTCGATTACAAGTGTAATATTCGGTGTAAGCAATAAAATCTCTCGTATAATATTTATCCCAAGACGAAGCTGACCCACAATCCAAGTTGTAACTTAACTATGAGGGGGAAATAACTTATGTAGGGAGTGAGTATTGTAAGGACTTAATTTGGTTTAAGTTATAGGATAAGCGTTTAGGTGGTATTCGTTAATTACTTTATTAAACTTATTTTTCCTATGTAAGTTGTCCGACAAAATTTGCAAGATTTTCAATTAAATTGGATACTAGGTAACAGCCATTTCCTAGTATCAAATTGAATTGAAATTTGGTGTACTCATAAACACTGTAACAATGCAACACAAGCTGACTTAAAGTGGATCCTGGAAGTACTAACAAGTTGTTTCGAGAAATGGATGAATATTTAAATTTGGATTTAAAATATATTTTGTTATTACGAGTATACATTTTTTTAAATGTTGGTTTAAAAAATCTATGAATATTAAATTTATACCATTTCTAATTTGATAAATAAAGTGTTTTCAAAATAGTTGTGGATTTTAATTCTAAATATGGATCAGAATCAATTTTTTTTTTAAGAAAAAACGCATCTACCTAACCTTGAATTTTTTGATAACTGTTTCCATAAAAGCATTATAACAGCTGTATTTATACGCGAATACGTATCCGAAAAACAACAGAATATAAACAAAAAATGAAATGAAGGAATAGGAATAGAAGAAATGAGACATATATATTATATATGTCGGGGATTTTGAACGATGAGAAGGAAGGAGGAGAGGAGAATATTGGAGAACACTAAAAGGGGTGATGATATTGAATGGACTATTGGGTAAACGCAACGTAGATACTGCTACTGAACCGATAAATAATCGAATATAATCTTTAACAATTACGAGAGAAACCTAAGCAGTGTTTTGCCAGACACTCTCCTCCACTGCTCAGGTTCTCTGTTTAAACCCAAGGTTAAACTCACATAAACCTAAATTAACACAAGACGTAGCAATTACATTGTAAGGTACTCACGTGACCTTAATTGGACAGCACTCCTAGCACTAACACTGCACTGCACAACACTAACACTATCCAGAGACTACTTCACTTCTTGAGAGACCGCGCACGACTAAGGTTAGATGGTCTGTCGATGGCATATGGTCGAGGCTCGAGATTGTCAAAACGACTGAAGTGACTACTACCCTTCTCCAACGCCATAGATAGCGATGACTATTATTTAGATATATTTCAAAATCCCTCCTCATTCCAAAAGCTTTTGACTTACGGCACAGTTTCCACGTCCCAACGGACAGGTCTGCCAGGCTACCAACTGCAGTCGGTTAATTAAATTCGGTCCAGCGTCGGACCGCTACATAAAACTATGCCGAATGGACTAGTTTAATAATATTATTACTTATTATTAACTTGCTCGTTCTCTTGGAGGTAAACTTTATAATTTGAAGCTATACTGCTGTTTCTAGTGGTAATTTTGATGATACTTACTTAGTAGGTATTACTAGTAGACCTAAACTGGCTTTGCTTGACTAAAATTGTTTACTGACATTATTTAAATGACACTCTTAAGTGATATTTTAAGTTAGACCTGCAGAAATACAACTTTTGTGAAGTAGTTTTAAGAAAGGCTTCTGAAAATATCAAAAGCACTATATGTGTGCTAAGTTTTGAGGATTCATTCAATTCCTCAAGGATCCCATGATCAGAACTGGATTTAAAAAATGGGACTTATCTATAAGCGTATCCTATTAAATACAAAAAAGAAATTTTCAATTCGGTTTATTAAAAAATAGCTAATTGCCAATGCTAATTTTAGCTAACTAACCAATCCATATTAACTATTCTTTAAAAATAAACTTTTTATCCCTGGAAAATGTACAGTTTCTGTGGGATAGAAAGATCTCATATATTAACAGATTATAATGAAATTTGGTACGCATATAGTTTGTAATCCGAATTATCACATAAGATTTATCGAAAACAAGTTTATAATGTTAGCTATACTGTGTGTTTATAAAGTAGTAGTAGCGGGTAGATTATTTTATATTATGTCAAGTGTATCGACGTGAAGACAATAACCTTTGGTGCGATAGATTAGTCTCAGTCTCTCTGGTGTTATCGCGCAGTGTACATGGAAGTTAGTGATATAGTGTCGTGGTAGAAGGTAGGGTATATCATTAGAGCTTCGCGAAGCAAGGACGAATCAGCTAGTCTCTAATATAAAAACATTCTTGATTCTTTTTCTCGAAATTGTAAAAATTGAACAACCTCCATGCACAATTTTGTCTGAATAATTTTTTTTTAAGACTACTAGCCACTTCAAGTAAGCTAAAATGCTTGTGTTAGGAGTAGGCCACCTATCGATCCTGACTTTTATTAATATATCAGAGAACTATTCGAATTTGAGTTTATAACTAAACCATAAGTATAAATGTAGTTGAGAAATTATTTCATCTACATAATACTAAAATCAATGATCAAATTCGAACAGTTCTGTCCGTTTAAAAGCTATTTGAGCTTTGTAATGGGATCCATTATCCTGAAATATCATATCTAATATCAAACATAATACCGGTTTTAATTGAATTCTACGTAAGAGTACTAACGGTATATTATACCAATGTAAATCAAAGTTAATTTAAAGCTCTACTAGTATTTTTAATGCTCGCAATACTGTTGATAAATTTTCATTGGCTTATCCCATCTTTAACAAACGATAACTTTTTTTATGTAACTTATTCATATCCCACGGAAACAGTCCGGGACTCCGGGATAAAAAATAATTTATTTTTAATCAGATTTTAAGTATTTTTACCAAAATTCAATCTCCATCTATTTAGTTTAGGGTAAGATATATTCGTCTGAAACTATGCTTTTTTATTTTAATTTAATTTATAAAATATGTGTGCTAAATTTCATTTAAATCAGTTCAGCCAATTTAACATGATGGGCGCACATAATGTTTGTAGTAAGTTACATTTTTAATTTATCTCTAAACTTGCTGACCCGTATTAGACTAAAGATAAATGTTTTATCAAAATCGTTCATAAACCCTCCTTTCACTTCTACAAATATATCAAAAACATTTTAACCATTAAGCGAATTGAATAGGAGAAAATATGGTCAAATTCATCGTGAAGTAATAAATGAATGTCCTTAATTTTTTTACAATATTTTTCCTAGTTTTTGTGTTTTTCAATAAGAGCATTCGTCATGTGTATTTGGCACTCATAACTATATGTAGTTAATACATAACTATTAAATTTAAAAAAATAACGCCTGACTGAAACTCTTATTTAATACAGTCAGGACACGACATCGATATAGAAGAATCGATATTAACTTATGTAAGTCGACCTTATGTATGGTTGTAAATAAAATATAAAAACAGCAATCACAGACAATATAGACTCAACAAATATTAATGAAATGCAAAAAGAAATTACGATATCAAAAGAAAGGTTTCTAGAAATTCTTTTTCATCTGTAGTGTAAGCAATGTCAGTGTGTTACCATGGTTACAAGATTGTTATAATTGTCAATATATTAATATTGTCGAAACTAGGGCACTCGAAACTATTTTATCCAGACTATGGAAGATGGAGAACGTGGTTCCAGGGTCTCACAAAAACTTATCCAACTACATCTTTTTATCTTATCTAAATCTTTTAAAATTTTGATTTTTATATGTAGATACTGCACAAAATTTTCATCTGACATACAATTTGGATATTCCTCCTCAGCAGAAAGTCGCTGATAATAGAGATCAGTACATTCCTGATCCCACCAAGGATTGGAAAGCAGATGATCCTTAAAGGAATTTTTAAGAGGAATATGTAATTCAGCTTATAGTAAAATGGCTTTAAAGAACTAGCTAGAGATGGGGAAGAAATAGATAGGTCAACTTTTGTCATAGGATTCTGATAAGGATTAATTCTACGGGTGGGCATACCGTCATTGAGAATTATCAGAACTATAACATCCCCACATTATGTGATGAACATTGAGATTACCCATGATCAAAACAGGATTTGGTAAAGAAGAGAAAATAGAATGAAGTTCAGAAATTATAGAATAAGAGAGATGGAGCATTATACATCCTAGGTAGAAAAGAAATATCAAAAGCTTTTCCAGCGACAGCATCAATCTGTTCACTATGAGCAAGAAGGGGTATAGAAGAATAGGGAGTAGGGTGTATTAGAACGGAACAATCTGCAAACCCATCACTCCTACACACAGTACTCACAAGTTCTTGATGATCTTCACTTCACTCCAGTCAGTTTTTGTCAGGGAACGGCCAATTAACTAGCGTTTAGGAGATATAGCACACACAGGACTCGGGATATTATTAATCAATAATAACAGGAATGTTTATCGCGCGCGCACGCCGCAAATCCAACTCAACTCGGCGGCGCCACTAACACCCTCCTCTCGCGCAAGCAACACCCCTCGCCCCCCCTTAAATATATTAAACAGAGCTGATAATCTTCAAACGGCTGAACAGATCTTTACAAATCTAAGAACCATCTCAATTAAATTACCTTTCAAACAAAGAAAACTTCATCAGAATTTAACCATTATCTTGGGCGTTAGATGCCAAAGACAGACATACAGATGCACACGTAAAACTTATAACACCCCGTCAATGTAGCGTCAGGTGTTAATTATCATTATTGCTTGACATAAACAGTGTTGAAACAACTGAATGATCTATAGATAATATAATTACAATATTGATACAATAAACACATTAATCATAGTCGTAGAGAAAACAATATGACAAATAGTTATAGAGAACTAGTCGACACGGGTACTATTTATCACGTAAAGTACTTGGATTTATGAAAAAAATATTTAATTTTGAATATTTTATTGCTAATCAAAAATATTCAGGCTTTTACGACAGTAAATATTTTCTTAATTAACCCGCAGCTACTGTAATTTTTTCGGGATAAAAAGTAGCCTGTGAGTTAATCCAGGAGATAATGTATCTTTGTGCCAAATTTCATTAAATTCCGTCAAGCCGTTTTTGTGTGATTGAGTAACAAATATCCAAACATACAAACTTTAACATTTATAACATAAGCAGTTATCATCAATATGTTATTTCCAAATTTTTTATGATTTTTTAAAGACAGGCGTTTTAGCCATCAAGCAAGAACAAGTACACATGTCCTTTTTACCAGACTACGGCGAAGCCAAAAGGAAGGGTTATGATTTTGGCAGCCTATGTATGTATGTATGTATGTATGTTACACGTTAGCTACAGAACCCATTTTCATGAATGAGGTGTCAATAGATTCGTAATAATGGCGCGGGTGACATAGGCTACAAAAATTTTATGATTTTTTTTGTGACGTAATTTTTACCTTAGATTGTAACTTAAAAAAAAATTAAACAGTATACCTACTTTGATTAGAGGAACACTATCATAAAACAGACATGGTAGGTATACAGTGGGTGCGACCACGGTTCAGCCTTGACCATTTTTATACCTATGCATTTCTGTGTTTCTATCTGAATTACGTTCTTGTTTCGTCCTTTTTAGACCACTTTTTTACGTAGTCGGGTTATAGTTTTTTAAACTTTATTTTTTTTTGATAGTAAACTTCTCGCCTATACTGCTTCATCTCATTACTTAAAATTAAACTAAGCCTAACAATCAAAAACTCACATTATCCTTAACAAAGGCAACACTTCAATAACTTATAATTCACTCTAATAGTAAAATCTATAAAACTACTCGTCAAACTGCCGCGCCGTAGACTATAAGGATTAAAATTGAGTCACTCAAACTCAAACTCAAACGTGTGTCAAATGAAGCGATTCTATTGGTTTTCAACAAACACATTCCTCGTAACACATCCTCGCTCATCTTTGTTTATTTTTGGTTTTTAAAAAGATTACTTGCAGTATGGATCACATACTACTAGTATTCCCTTTACCCTTCCTAGTAAGCTAATAAATAGCTTGTGTCAGGAGTGGGCCACGTCAGTAGTCCAATGTCCAGGATTTGAACCCACGACTTGTCGATCGTGAATCCAACGCCTGAACCACTGAGCTACTGATGCTTCTGGTAGAAACGCAGCCTTAGTACGAAATGCTCGACTGAATTTCCTGCTACATTTTGGCTTCTAGAATAATATAGGTAAACATAGTTAATATTACAAATACAATGCTGAAGATATACACCCGAGAATCTATTCATGAGAGCATTATTATGCTCTAAACCTCAAAATAAAACAAAAAGCTGCTTAATACTAATAAATTATTTATGACAATGTTGTAATGAAGATTTTTTTTTAAATGTTACCATCTTGATCCAAGCTTTTAGTTGAAGTGCCCAATCTCTGATATGGGCATACACAGAGAAACTTTCAGGTTTCATAAAATAATGAAGGGCTGAAGTGGCGTGTGATCTTGGACTAAAGATTCAAGGTTTTAAGTATTAAAAAAAAATTACATTAATATTTATGTATAGCTCATAGTTATTTTTAATATTATTAGAATAGACAATTTATACCGTAGTATATCGCGCAGTACGTATTAAAGTGGGACTAGTAGTGTAGTGTTGTTTGTTGGCATGGTGCTAGGCCTCCGTTATCGACCACGTGAGTGAGCGCTTCATTGTTTTAATATTCGGTAGCGATGCCAAGCGGTGGAGGTGAGAGTTACTAAAACAGAAAAACATTTCTAACCTTAAAATATTTCAATATGTATAAAACAATTTTTAAATATGAACCCATTTGAAAATGTTCGTCCAAGTTGAAGGGTAAATTGCTCAAAATTTCACATTACAAACTTGACGGGCTCCGGATAAATGAAATTAATTAAGCGTTTCAGTTACGACTGACGTAAGTATAAATAATTACGTCATTTTCGTTATTTTGAATATAACTTTGCTTGCTAGAATAGACTAGTTTACTTTGAGAGCAGAGTCCGACGACAGCCGTATATTGATTCTAGGGTTGCCAGACAAAAACTTATCATTTCTGGGACAATTCTGGGATAACATAATAAAACATTAATGAACAGAGTTGGACTCCCAAGTCAAGGTTGGCGACGAAAAAAAATTAATAAGTGTTAGCCTAACGGGCAAGTCATCCGAGACAATAAGGTCTAATTACTGGACAATACCTTAAATTCCGGGACAAACCACCTGGAAGCTCTATTTGGTAAAAAAGCCGGGACGTCACAACACACTTTCATTTTTCACTCTACCCTCTCAGACGACCGCACTGTACGATGTTTCAAATAAGAATGACTTGATAAAACATCAGTCGTTCGTATTAATAAGAAGATTAGCAAAAAAAGGGTAGGTACAAAAATATTAATTAAATTTAATGCTTTTAATTTAGGTTGTAAGAAATATATTTGAGCAATAATATTCCATAGATGTAACCATTACTCAAAATATCTTGTACCTTTTACATTTTTTAAAAGAACTGAAAACTAAACACATCTAATAACATTAAACTCAGTAAAGTATTTCATCATTTTATGAAAATGCGCCAAAATTCCATTCCAACCATTCATACAAGTAAGCCTGTCTAAAAGGACATTTATATTTAATGTGGTTATTTCATTTTTGGATAGAGGCCAGGTTACTTAGCCTAAACTAGGTTTACCTGAGCTATAGCTAAGTACACTCTGGAGACGCATTCACCTTGGAACTTTTAAATTATTTTGCTAAATATATACAACAGTGAATGGTTCAAGATTTTGTGCTTGAATCGTGCCTGAGTTTGTGATCAAGTTAGTGCTTATAACGGAGATTTTTAAACTTGTTTGATATGTAGACCAGTAAGCATCTTATTCGCTTGTAGTAATGTCACTTTTCTTATCAAAGTATATAAACAATTTGGGAAAATTCTTTGTTACAGGTAGGCAGTTTAAAAGCAGTCGTTCCGAAAAGCTCATAGATAGAGAAGATCGAGAGGCCGGTCACCAAGTGAAGCTACATACTCTATAGTGAGAATAGCTGCCGACAGAATACGATGGAATCAAATGATCCACCAAAATCAGGACCACGATCTTTAGCAAAGAAAAACTTCATCGATCGCCAGTTATTATATCTTTTCTTTTACGATTATTTTATAGGGAGCATTTTTAAATCGTGATCGTGTCATGGGAGTCGAAATACACCACTTTGGGGATGCCTACCTGATAACAGTAACACATTTATGTAATGCCAGTTAAAATGGGACCCAATAAACTTGTATCTGGGTCGCAACCTTTATTAGGGCTCTTGTCTGTTAGTCGATACGTTAATTAACATACCAGGTTAAGAAAATGAATTTAATTGATGGCAATAAAACAATTCACTTACCCTCATTACATTAGGAAATGACTATAACACCACAAAAATATTAAAAACAAGAAAAAATATAAGACATTACATTATACTACCCACATAAAACGAAACACGTTCTTTATGATCATAAAAAAGTTAT
Source organism: Limenitis camilla (assembly GCA_905147385.1). Classification (NCBI taxonomy): domain Eukaryota; kingdom Metazoa; phylum Arthropoda; class Insecta; order Lepidoptera; family Nymphalidae; genus Limenitis; species Limenitis camilla. The sequence goes on from LR990240.1 coordinate 10,890,081, forward strand.
ATATCATACAAAATTAGGTCGTAATAATAAACATATGAAAGGAAAAAAATAGACGTATAGTGAGAGTCTAATACCGTCATTTCAAGAAGCAATCCCAGCTAGGTATAACTGGTATAAGAATATAGGTTAGTGTGAGGATTTATTCGCACGCGATTTTTTAACATATGCGTTTAAAACATAGAAGTATCTACTATAGCAGCTACGTCATCAGGTTAATACAATCATAGGTTAATTTAAAACTTAAGTAACTCTACCTGCCCGAAGATTAAGCAAACCAATTAAATCATAAAATATGGCTAGTTCATCATAATTATAACTCGCCAATGCCGGCTTAGTAGTGGGGACTACTGAGCCTCAGAATGAGGAGGGTGTTAGGCCATAGCCCACCACTTGGCACAGTGCAAGTTGGCAGACTTCACACACCTTTTAGAACATGGAGAACTCAGGTGTGCAGGTTTCCTCACGATGTTTTCTTTCACGGGTTAAGAAGTAAAGTCACGACTCACGAGGTGTGTCTCTTTTTTTTTCAAATTGTTACATCGAATCGAAACGTGGTATCCAACGTTATTGAAGTAGATCTGTGATCTATAGGTACAAAACATAATAAAATCGTAGATTTTCCGTGTTTTACGTTATAACATCTTAACCAATTTCATTTAAATTTAATAAACAAATACTTAAGAAGAGGTATTAAAACATAACGTACTTTTTATGCCGATAAAGACACCTTTCCCGTGGAATATAATGGTAGGGTCTTACTACAAGCTATAATTAAAATATACTTCTATGTCGAATTCACGGGGTTCAATTAGTTTAATATAAAATTAACTCGAACATCTAAATAAAATATTTTCGTATTTTAACATCCCGTTCAAAAACTTATATTTATGAAAGCTTTATTTATGTGGTGGTAATGCTTTGTAAAAATTGCTTAATATATTTTAAATTACTTTATTCTTCCTGTTTAAGATTCCTATAAGATTCAACTCACATAAAATTATTAAAAACCTTCAGCTTGTAAGTAACCCCAATAATTTCTAAGGCAATATCTCTAAGTAATTCCTGCGTTTTTTTAATTTAAAAAGCCCCGTACGAATTAGAGGTCTCAGAAATCAGTACATTTCTATTCAAATGATTATTGTTGAGCCCGCGATTACATTTATTTTTGCAATTCGAGTATCGTTTGTTAGGATACTTGGCCGCCACGGGTGGACTCTGCATAATACTGCGATACCATTAAACGTGTATTGCGTGACGTCTGACCATTGTTTCTTATTTTATACCCTTCCTATTCTAATGGAATATTAGGTTCTGTGCCTATATAAAGAGTGAATAATGAAGGAAACGGACCAAATAACATTTAAGCATTTAGATGATTATTATATATTTCTAGAGGAAAAGTTTGTTTGGGTAAAATATAGAGTTTTGTTTACATCTCATTTAACGTTACTGAATCACATATTTTAGTGGGGAGCGTGGAGCGAGAGGAGCGCGCCACACGTGATTTATTTTTACGCAACTGTTTTGTCCCCGCGCGTTTGCTATTTGTTGAAATATGATTTCTATACATGTGTAAATAGAGAACGTAATCTCCCAAAAGGAGTATTTAACATGATATGTGACTACCAGCGATTACTAATTAATAAGCGTCGTTGCTAACAACAGCTAAAAACATATTCATCTTTGATCCCCTACCAGGAAAATGTACGCAAGCTCAAGTAAGAAACATTATAATAATATTACAATTTTTCCTTAGTGAAAGAGCAAAGTAAATATATATTCAGTTAAATGATTATCTTTATAATGGACTTTGTACGAGACGTAATTGCGACGATTAACATCTCTTCGCGTGCTCATTCCATATTTACATTGGAATACAGTAAACGGCATCAAATTGAAGAGCTCAACGAAAATTACTAAAATATATTTATGGTAATGCAGTTGTTTCATGGTAATTATTAATAATGGTTTATATATTTTAGCAGGTATAAATTTTACGTAAAACATAGCAAAATCCGATGATATAACTTTTAACCTGACGACGTCTTCTTCAACAATAATTGGTTAGTAAAGATACTACTATTCGGATTACACAAGAATTAGAAAAATATTTAAAACAAATTTTTGATTACGTGCTAATAAGAAAATGATAAATAGGTAAAAGATAGGGATGTTTTTAATGAATCAACAAATCTATATGAGAAATAAAAAAATATATATTATTATTTAAAGATTAAAATCTAGTCGATTTACTTATTTATTTACTAGTAGTTATAACACTAAGATTAGAGCTATCCTCAATAATGATAATTCATTATTTGTTCTACAAAATTGCTCATCAAGCACTAAACTATCGAAGGTTATAGAGGAGTCTCTACCACTAGCCATTTAGCGCCCATGTGCAATCATCGCCCTAGCACCCTTATTAACATAAAAAAAGTTGTCGCTTTACCTTGACGTAAAAACATCTAAGAAGGCACAATTTACATTGTAAGCTAACGTTTGAGTTAGTTGTTTAAATTGTTCAAAAATCGATCTTTTTCAAAAATAATCGCCATTTTTACGCCAGTAAATCATGCTCGACACCCCTAACATACCAGCGCCCGTGTGCACTATAGGTAAAGCCGCCCCTGGAGGCTTAATTATAAACACTATTGGTAGCATAATATCATAAAAATACAAAATAAGTCGTTCTCTCCCTATAAAATAACCTATACATTTGTACGTTTGTCCATAATTGGTACAATTACCGTTTTTCTTGCGTGTTTATGATTTCAGAACTATATTTAAATTTAACGTTTGCTCGTATAATTATATGAGGAACTGACGTGCACAGGAAGTTTAAATGAAAAATTGCAATTTCAAACTAGTTTTTTTCGCCACCTTCCTTTTATAATACTGTAAAACAGCTATTAAGCTCATTTATTACTTCTCGCTACGTTTTAAATATTAAATAACAATGTGAATCGCTACTCTTTAGTAGTTTTTATAAAAATTTTCAAAAGACAAATAGGTGAGAGTTGAAAATAATATGAAAGTTAGCAACACTGTTGATAGATTTATATTCGCGGGTAGTACCTTTTATTCCAAGACTGTATATAACCACTGTTCCGATAGACTTAAGCCAGTTGTCAAACGGAGCTCATCTGGTGACCATTATGGCTGTCCGATCATGCGGAGTCGCAATACTGAATCTCCAATACTAAGCTTTGGAGTAGAGTTTTCAATATTGGTTACTCGGTATATAATTATTTGTCTTGTACATGTTACTATGTGGTATCGATCTCATGTAGATAACATAAGGTTTATCTATATACTATTAGATTACATCAAAGCTGGCTAAGTAATGCGAAGTGAAGAAAATATTATATAATATACTTTGCAGCGTTCTTACGCTAAAACTATTGATTTTCCAAAAATACATTATTACACAAATTGTAGATAATTTTCTAAACTTTAATTTATTATATAACAAATTTTATCTTAAAATGAAAGGAAAGGAAATATTGTCAAAAAACTACGAACGGCTAAGTTCTGTAAATATACATAAAATCTATAAGATCTGCGTATGAAAACAATTTTTAGAGAAAACCCTAAAGCTCGTAAGCTCGTATGTACCATTTCCCTTAACAACTTCCATCAACCGGATGTTTTTGTAGGTTATGTGTTTTCCCAACGTAAACTAGAGGTTGTCGAAAATGTCATTGTTTTGATACTAAACACGTTTCAACTTTTACGCACCACTTTTGGAAACACAATGCATTATAAATTTTTCATATATTTTCACCCTTATGTATATAAATATAAGAGCTACACAATAAACTTTATGTAATATATTTCCACACAACAAAATCGACCTTACCTCCATCAAAATAAAGTCTAAAACACATTTAAGTATCATTTAGTAGATTCTATGTTATTTTCTATTTGTATAGGCTCACCTAAATGTTACATTTATTAAGAAAGGAACAAATGTCGCTTGTACAAACATACAAATGGTTTTATAAACTACGGTACTGAAATATTTGGAGCAGAGGTATTCAAATTGTTTCCTTTACACAAATAGGATGTAAGTTATGTTATACGAAATTACCTGTAATTAAATGTAGTTATGCAAAAAGGACTAGAAATTTATTTATAATCTGCCTTTGAAAAATTTATGATTTCCAATTTTTTTCCTAATTTGTGCAATATTTTTCCCAATTTTTATGATTTTACGTGAACAAGAAATACACTTGGATTTAATCCGTTTTGCCTTGTCAGAATTTTTCACAAATTTTAGAAACTTGATAGGTGTTCCTGAAAAAAAAAATAGTCTTGATAGACAGACAGGTATACAGGTAACGAAATGAACAAAAGGAATATTTTGACTTGGGTCTAATTAATTGGGTCTAATAAGGATTATTATAATTTCGGTTGACGGATGAATAGACGTAGCCCAAACGTCAACCGGAGGAATAGAGGCCACCCAAGCGTCAAACGGACGAATAGACGCCGCCCAAGCCCGGATGTATTAATTAAATATTTTAATTCGTCCGGAAATTAATAATCAATTAAAAACATTCTTTAGATATGATTGAAGTTAAAAATTGTTGATTGATACTCGATATTAGAAAGTCTACGTCTCCTCCTCTGCTCCGGGCTCCTCCTTCTGGGTGAATTAACCTATCATCAATTCCCCCCTAATTGTTTTTTGCTTGAGACTCACATTTTAGAAATAAGGGGAGGAAGCAAAATTATTCCGGAACCAGTCTAGTCTTTGACTTGTGAGTGTCGATATTAAAATAAAGTAATTTTTTAACTTAAACACCGATGAAATAAATATGCTCCAACGCAAATTAAAAAAAAAGCACAGCCAGTGACGCCAGGAAGATTTCAGTAGAGATAAACATACAAATGCATTATCAAAATCCGTTAATGGTCGAGTGTCTCTATTAGTCTCCTTCATCAGAATGAAGAGAGGTTGGAGAAGGAGGAGGATGAGGAGGGAGTTAGTTACATAAATATAAAATTATATTACACTATCCGCCCTGGCACACACATGTTAAGGTTAAACTAAAAACTATGTTCATTAAAAATAATCAAGCGTTTAGAACTTTGAATTTGAATCCGGGATTAAAAGGAGCTTATGTATTAATATAGTATATAAACTATCTATGTACCAAATTTCATTCAAATCCATTTTGCCGTTTTTGCTCGAATAATAATTATCCAAACATATAAACATTCACAATTATAATATTGCTGTAACCATCGACACGTAAGTATAGGTTTGACCGTGAATACGCAGAAGTCAGTATTAGGGATTTTTAGCGGAGAGCGCTAGCGCTTTCAGTTCCCGCGCTTCTGCTACATCACGGAGACAGGTTTCCGTCACTATATTTTCTCAGACCTAAAGTTACCTGCCGGCTACAATAAGATTTAGAGTCACTCATCCCCTATTATACTCTTTAAAGGCTTCATGCACTATTCTATTACACTATTAAAAACCAATTAGTTTCAATCGCTTATAAAAAGTAAATTAAAAATCTAATAGAAAGTAAGTAAAAGTTCATTAAAAGCCTGAACAGCGTCGCTTTAACTCTTGTTAGTTTGCGAGGGCCTGTCTTTTCCCGCCGTAGAATTAGCGCATTTTTAATGTTCCCGTAGAGACGTCGCACGCTGCACTGGGGATAGTCACCTGATACCTCTTTGTAGGCGGTGTTGTGCGTTACGACGGGAGGGTTACCTATGAAATAGTTTTTCTATTACTACGACCTTAGAATCTTAATTGCATAAGAGATATAACAATAGTGTCTAATGTGCCTAAATTTTAGCTTAGTTGTTGTGTTTTTTTTAACAAAAGAGCAGACCGATTTCTGAATGAAAATTATGTAAGAAAAGAGAGAGAGACAGAGTGAAGATAAGAACAGTTTCATTCGACCTGAAGTAAGTACACAGAAGCCATACCATTAGTAAGATAGGAGAGATCACCGAGTATCATGGCATAAATTTGAACACATGCCAGTTGGTGATCGCAAGCTAGTCAGGGAAAAGATCCCCTAACACTAAGTAGTGGCTAATAGAAATTATTAGCAACACTCTTACAAAATCTGCTACCGTTAACTTATTATTTAATCCTGCACTTTCTGAGTCTATATTTGATTGACATATTTTGATACATAAACATAAACGACACAAACTTTATTTTTTTATGACTACAATTGTCTAATTTTCTTCCAACTATTCACGATAAAATAGTCATAGAAAATGATTTTACTACTACTGAGTAGTGTAGTAGTAGTAGTAGAGAGAGAGATATTAATGTAGGAGATATAGATATTTAAATTTAACCGTGTATGTGTTATATTCAAATATATAATTTTAATTGTTTTTTCAATTAATAAATTCCCAGTAGCACAACCGATAGAAACCCCACAAACCGCACCGAATAGCCTTTATCCAACAAAGTAAGACCGGCTTGCGGCTGTCACCTGACAGGTTCTTTTTAAGCGCGTCTTTCATAATTTTCTTTTCTCATCCGCTTCGAAGATATTATCTTTTATCTATTTGCTGAATTAAAAGCTGCATAAAGAACCTTTTACGAACAGACTACGTTATCCCGAGATAATTGATAGTGACGTGAGCTCTAACAATGCATAATGAAACGAGGATAACTCTAATGAAATATTCTTTCACAGGAAATGTACTTTCATCTTTGATAATGTACATGTAGATAAGGGGCATTTTGACTAGTAATTTCTTTGATGATATCGACTGATGAGACCCAGAAGCCGCTTTGCAGAACAAGTTTAACTCTGGCCTACACTGTCCAATGGATCCAAGAGTTAACTAGACAGCAAAAATATGAATTTACATAAGTCACAGATCTGTTTAGGTGAGAGTCAATTTGCATTATAAAAAAACTTGTATACCTATATTCGCGTCAAAGTCCCAGGTGCTGTCTGACAATTAGTTTGTTAAGAGTCAAACGTGCTAGTGATGGTAAGTGACCACCGTCGCCCATAGAGATCTGCAAAAATAATCCATGGACACCTTGAAGATAGAGTAAGGAGGGGGAGCAAAGAGAAGAATGCTGCGGTTTCAATGGAGCCCGAGCAAGAACCCAGCGTTCATTAGAACCGAAGCAGTAATGGGATGGAAGAGGGAGGGGTAGATCTGGCCTACATGCGGTTCGGCCAAAACGCGTCACAGACACTTGTCGGATTCGCATGCTGGTAGTCGCAAGCCAGTCGGGGAACAGATCCCCTACCACCAACGGGGTGCTGGGTTACTCCCCTCTTATGAGGTGCTCTCCCATTGGCAGAGGGGAGTTGTATTCTAATCTGTCCCCTCGCGGGTGAAACGGTTGCTGCATTGCCTTCTCGAAGATATGGTGAGGAAGAGAAGTGAAGAGAAGAATACTAAAATTTCAGTGGACTCCGAGCAAGAACCGTAAGCTCACTAAAACCGGTGCCGGTGGTCGCAAGCCAGTCGGGCAGCAGATCCCCTACTACCAAGCGGGAGAGGGGAATTGTATTCTAACCCGTCCCGTCACGGGTAAAAATGTGTACTCGTTATATTTTAATAGACTTCATCATTCATGTTTAAAGCATTCTTCACTTTTTACTCGAAATAATAAAAAGCTGAATAATGCAATTCCAAATGAAATGACGTCTACAAGAGAGTATAATTGATACAATATTGACTTTGCAAAAGGCTGCATGTCCCAATTATGTCCCATAGCCATTGTCAATTATTCTCGATACGATTAATTAATCTGTTTATTGACTGTCACAATGAGTCCATTTGCTGTTTCTGAACAAAGGTACTTCGTTAAAAAAGCTTTTTATTGTATATCTCATGCTTTTGTCTGGAAGTATCGTTAAACATAATATGTTTTAATATTGAACTTACAATTTACTTGAAATATTTTTTTTCTCTCACTTCGCAAATTTAGAGTCAGGGAATTTATTAAACAAAACTATAAAATTTAAAAAAGGGATCTAGGGAATTAAAAAAAGGAAGAGCTAAAATTTTGTAACGTAGGAAATGCCCCCTATACCTTAAAAGATTTACGTGGGACTCGCAGCGATAAACGCAAACTATCAAATTAAAACCCACCATCGACAGTGTCGTACGGGAGACGCCACGGGATAGCTTTAGTACCCTCGACTACGAGCACTTGTAGTGAAAACCCTTCCATGGACTCGCTTTACCAAGCTCCTAACCGAATGAGGATGCCAGGATAAGACAACTGAAACATCCAGCCGAATAAGTAGTCAGAAGCGGCCCATTTCCTCAAGATTGGATCCCTCTCAAGTCATCTTTGCAAACAGGGAAGTATTCGGGGCAACCCGTACCTTACGGCCAAGGGACCCAATGGATTTAATAGTCTGCAACGGTAGGCTAGGCTACGAAAGTTGAACGCCGTCTCCGACTTCGACGCAACCAGTTGTTCGACTATTTCCCATCCGAAGTATGCTGCACTGAGCCCGCGGGCTAAGCCCAAGCACTCGATCCAACCGACCCTCGCGCTTGCGCGCCTTACTACAATACTCTCACGCCGTTTGGTATCAGATTTATTCAACTACCGCCATGGACATGATGATGGTGATACAGCCAACCTTAAAAGCGCCTATGCGCCCTCATCTGAGAATATTGGCCGGCCGTTAGGGACAATTTGCTACCCTTTCTTCCTTAGGGTGCGGTGACTTAGAAAATGGTGGGCTCTCAGGAGGTTTCGGGAATTAACGACCCAACGTTCAAATACCCTGCCTTAAGATAACAAACAACAGATACTTCTTATTAAAATTATGGGAGCTACACAACGCAGTAACACTCAAATGATAATATTAACATATAAGGGTGGTAGATTCCGACGTTCAATAAGAGAATGTAAATTCCAATATTGAATAAAAACTTTTGACTTTGACTTTAATCTAGATCAAAGCCGAGCAGTGCCTGGAGCTCAAGATCCAGGAGCAGGTTCAGAGAGGTCTTTCATAATATAATATGTTAAGTCTCACCTTCACCACTCGACCTCGCCAACTACAATAGATAATAAAGTTAAATTTACGCGGGCCTCAAAAAGGGGGACACTATAATATTAACTTCCATGTACATTGCGCGACAACTAAAGTTTATATATTGTCTACATGTGTGTATACTTAAAATGAATATTATAATTTAATTTCAATAAAAATTAAAAGCAATAAAATATAATATTAAACTTTAGCAAAGGCTAAAACTGTAAATGTAGGTTCTCTTTTATATTTGCCTAAAATGATTGAGTATTCGCATTCAAAACAACGTTGAATGTAATTTTTTTTCTACCTTTGAGCTTCAATTCATATGAATTTTTAGCATAATTTGAAATCGTTGCAAAAACTTCACAAATACAAAATATTGCCAAACGTTCATATCATCCAGCGTTTTTGCTTTTACTCTTTGCTAGCTTTTCAATACTTGGTAGTTTTTAATCTCTCGAATGAAGATTTTTCTCGTGCAGTTGCGTTTTAAAATATACAATGGGAGAATCATTCACTCATTTTAGTATTGGCAGAGATAGAGTTTTGGAATGAAGGTTTTATATTATCTTTTAAATCTTCTATGAAAGTGTGATAGAATGTTTTTGGACTTAGAATCCAATGTGCTAGTCCTTGAATGAAATAAATAATTTCAAGACTTTTTATCTGTACAAGTTTATTTAGTCAATAAGAATTCATCATAACTATTTAATTTACCACTGCTGAGCCGGGTCTTCTCCTCAGAATGAAGAGGGATTAGGCCATATTCCACCACGCTGGCGTACAGCTGGTTGCCAGACTTCACAAACCTTTGAGAAAATGTAAAACTTTTCAAGAGTGCAGGTTTCCTCACGATCTTTTTCTTCACCTTTAAAGCAAGTGATATTTAATTTTTTAAAACACATAACTGAAAATTTGTCGGTGTATTACGTAGGATCCAACTCGGATCACCCGAGTAGACATAAACTTCTTAAGCACTTGCTTTGAATTTAAATAAAGTTGACTTTCAATTACCTAATATTAGTAAACAATACTAAGTGGTAAGAATACTTTTTAAACATTTAATTAAATAATTTTATTTATGGAGTATTAGACCCGAACATTGCAGACAGACATAAAATTGTAGACTGACTATTGGACACGGTGTTCTCAGTTGTACTAATGCAGGCTTAATTTAAATTGTATGTCAGGATAATAACATCATTTAAACAGTTTTGGTCCAGCAAAGCTAGACTGGTCGTCTAGATAATTAATAAATGGAATGTCTCCAAATTAAATCACATTTCAAAGTAAATCGTTTTACTAGAAAAAACTAAATAAAAGCAGATTGAAGGTGACATCAAGACATGGCACTCGTACTTGTAGTAACTGTAGAGAGCTCTCCCGGTGTTTACACTAATTGCTTCAGACAGCTGCCACTCCGAGATTCCGAGATAAACTTAACCTGCATTTGTTTACTAAAATAGGTTTCTGTGTTTGTTAGTGCTGTGTTAAGTGGTACTACTTCAAGTGATCTCTATTTAAAGTTTTTTTTAATATAGCTGCCGCCATCTAAGTGTAACTTAGTCTTGTCGTGACGTGTGTCTTTTAACTTTGAAAGCATAGAAGTTAGACATGAAACTAAGCAGTAGAACTGAAGATTGTGACGCAGCAGCAGGTTTAAGGAAATTAAGGAACTTAAGTTGTTGTGATCAGGATAATCCGTCTAAAATCACTTAACAGATTGTATACGATCTATCGAGACAAAGGTTTTGTACTATCTACTCCTGGGTAAATAAGAAGAAAAGGTGATTCAGTGAATGTGTTTATCCGCAAGTAAGTGACTTTCAATTTATAAAAATTCAGAAGTTCCTGCGATTATAAATGGTAGAGTTTTAGCAATTTAATAGACACAGTCTTGAGACTCGACAACACGAAAAAAATTATATATACAGCAGATCTCAAATAACAAGAAAAAAAATATTTCGTCTTCGTCGTCGTGTCAGCTATGGGACGTCCACTGCTGCACATAGGCCTCCCCAGAGATTTCCAGTACGACCGATCACCTGCGACCCACATCCAGTGCCGCCTTCTACCCCAACGGCCATCGCCACTTCAACTTACTAATCCGCTGGGCTATTTTGGTGACTCTGATTCAACTACGGATCTCCCCATTTTAATCGATTATTTTATTTATGTAGACAAAAAGGATTTGGCTATTAGAAGCAGTACTTAATTGGATTGTTCCTCAATAAACTACAATACAGATAAAATATACACAATATTTCGTGTAACAAAAGATTCTTAGGTTAGGTAATAACAACTGGTAATAATTTAAATGTTCTGAAAAGCAAACCTCTTAATTTGCAGAATTGCAGCGCGAAACTTCCAAGGAGTACTGAAAGAGAACATTATTAAAACCACATTATTCAGTAACTTACTTTAGCGGATTAACTTTTGTTCACATTCAAATTCACTTTAGAAATTTCTACGTGCATTTTAGACAGTAAAAACTCACCTATACTGTCGAGCACGTTATACAACATTTAACTAAGCTAGCAAATATTATCAAAGACTCACCTTATATTTATTTATGCCTATTTTACAAATGAATCCGGTCGCCAAGTGCCATTGACGCCTTACGGTCGAGCCGCATGTGGGCCTTCCCCTCCCATCCCGTTAGAACTGCGGTTCTAGTGAGCTAGAGCTCTAGGTTCTTGTTTAGGGCCGCATTCTTCTCTTAATTCCTCCTCCTTCGAGTGCCTGCCAACGCATCGGCAAAACAAGAGTCACTCTCTTGTATTGCCGATGTCCATGAGCGACGGTGGTCACTTGTGACGACTTGAGGTGGGCCTTCTGCTCGCTTGCCCCTTTAATTGCCCTAAAAAATACTCAATAAAGATTTTTTTCACTTCACACTTCAAATAAAAAAGTAGTTTTGATATGTCAAACATATAATTGTCGGTGTATAAGTCATTAGCCGATGAAGTCAGAGGAGTGAGCTTATAAGCAGCTGAGTCAAACGTCATCAATAGTATTACAGAATCGGGAGTTCATGAGACAACTGGCGAAGACGATACAATGTCCTCTTAAAGACAATGATATCCATTACTGTTCCCGAATTGCTAAAATGAATACTAGCTCCCCACGTCCACGCTCTATCCTGGTCAAATTCAGCAGTCCTCGGCTACGAGACACTTTTTTGGCTGCATCAATTACATTTAATAAAAAGAATCCAAAAGAGAATTTGAATGTTAGTCATCTGGGTATTGCGAGCGAAAAGAAAACAGCGATTTACATAGTTGAAAACCTTAGTCCCGAAAACAAATCTCTACATGCTGCTACAAGAGCCAGATCCAAGGAACTCAATTATAGATATGTATGGGTGCGTAATGGCAAAATTTTTACGAGAAAAACCGATGACAGTAAATTTATTTGGATTAAGGATACGGATACCTTAAAAAATCTGGACTAGTAGTAATTAAGTAACTATAATTATTTATATATTCAATCAAGTGTTGGTTTTAATTCTTCTTTTTTAAATATGTTAGATACACTGAACATTTATTATCAGAACGTGAGAGGGTTAAGGACTAAAACCGAGGACATCTTCAGTAATATTGTGTGCAGTAGTTTTGACGTGATTATCTTAACAGAGACATGGTTGAATAGTAGCATCTTCGACTCGGAGCTTTTTGATAACCGATATATAGTTTACAGGAGGGACTGCGAAACTTCTGGTTTCCATCAAAAAAAGGATGGTGGAGGTGTTCTCGTCGCTGTCTCAACCAACTTTGTCTCGAGACGACTGCCTCTGTTTGAATCTAAATGTGAAGATCTATGGATCTCTATCGAAGTAAAAAGCAGGGATGGCCGCCGGGAGACACTTTTGATTTGTGCAGCTTACCTACCGCCTCCAATTAAAAGTCATATCCTTGACGAGTTTTTAAATAACTCTAACAGAGTATTAGATATTAGCCATTTCGATAACCTTTTCATTGCTGGAGATTTTAATTTAGGTAATATAAACTGGTCTTCATCTTCAGATTCCACCTGTAATAAAAGTCTATTCGCTTCCCAACTCTTGGATTTTATGTCATTACATTCGCTCACACAATACAACTATGTTTTAAATAGCAAGGATAGAACTTTAGATTTAATTTTATGCAACAAAGTCGTTACTGAGCTCATGCAAAATACTACGCCTATGTCCGTGATGGATCCTTTCCATCCTCCGCTGCAGATGTGTCTCACTCTTGGATCCTCTAAGTCACTATCTTACAATAATGATGCACGTTTCTGCTTTTTCAGAGCCGACTATGATAACATAGTTTCTGAGCTTAACAAAGTTCCCTGGGATGAGCTTTTAAAGGACAGTAGTAACGTAAACGAAATGATTACAGTTTTTTATGACATACTCCATTCCTTAATTGAGAAATTAGTACTTAAATTTAAACCTAATAAGCAAACATATCCAATATGGTTCCCATTTAAACTAAAGATGATGCTGAAAGAGAAATACAAGCTTCGAATGAAATTGCGCAAATATAACTACAACCCGCTCGACCAATTATCTTTCAGTTTAATAAGAAAACGTTGTCTTGAATTGCAGTCATCTTGCTATGTCGATTATAAAGCGCGACTAGAGAAACTTTTGAAATCTAACCCTAAACTATTTTGGTCTTTTTATAAAAGTAAGCGAATAAATCGAAGCAATTACCCAGAAACAATGACCCTAAATGAACTCAAAGCTACAAATGGTCCTGATATATGTGACCTTTATGTAAAACAATTTTCTTCTGTTTATAGTAGAGAGTCGTTTAAGGATAGTGGTATAAAAGTCTAGTTTGGAAGGTGACTCTTTTATCACAACTAGCAACATCACGGTATCAAAAAATGATGTCATTAGAGTTTTAAAAAGAATGAATCCATACAAGGGTGCAGGTGCTGATAAAATACCTTCGGTATTTGCATTTAGGTGTGCAACTGCCTTGGCATATCCTCTATCCATTATTTTTAATAAATCTCTTAGCAGTGGTGTTTTTCCTTCTATGTGGAAAACATCCCTAATTGTTCCTATCTTTAAATCAGGGAACCATGAAAATGTTTGCAATTACCGACCTATCTCCATTACTGTAACATTTGCTAAAGTTTTTGAAAAGGTAGTTTATCCGATTATAAACTGGCACTTTAAACAAATATTATCCCAACACCAACATGGATTTTTCAAAAGTAGGTCCACTTTAACAAATTTAGCATGTTTTATTGATAAAATATCTTCAGCAGTTGATTCACGTAAGCATGTTGATGTGATTTATACCGATTTTAGCAAGGCTTTTGACAAAGTTCCTCACAGTATTCTAACAAAAAACAATGTCTCAGTATGGTATCATAGGCCCTTTGCTCGAGTGGTTCTCGTCATATTTGAAAGACAGGAATTCTGTAGTAGTCGTTAATGGTTACCAATCACATCCATTCAAAGTCTTGTCAGGAGTTCCACAAGGGTCTCATTTAGGACCTATTCTCTTCAACATTTTTATTAATGACATTAAAAATTGTTTCACAAACTCCAACTTCTACTTATTTGCAGACGACCTAAAATTCTTTCGCTGTATAGACACAAATAATAACGTTGCTCTACTTCAAAACGATTTAGATCGACTTGTCTCTTGGTCTGATAGGAATGGTATGAATCTCAATATTGACAAATGTTATTCTGTAGGATTCACTAGGAAAAAACAAGTTACACCGAGCAACTACAAAGTAAAAAATGTTATTCTTAAACAAACTTCTGAAATTAGGGACTTAGGTGTTTATCTTGATTATAAACTTCGTTTTCATTGTCATATTGATAAAATCTATAAAACAGCATTTAAAAACTTAGGTTTTATTATACGTAACTCTAGGGATTTTAAGAACCCTTCGACGGTCATAATGCTATACAATACCTTCGTTCGTAGTGGTTTGGAATATTGCAGTGTAATATGGAATCCATTCTATAGAATATACACTAAAAGACTAGAAAGCGTCCAGAAACGCTTCATGTGGCACCTTACGTATAAGTACGGCTTAGCGAAAAAAATTACCAAATACAATGACAGACTAACACACTTCAAAATGATAACACTCTCCGAACGAAGATGTATATTGGATAACGTGTTCTTTTATAAATTGGTTAATGCTATGGTAGATTGTCCTGAACTCTTATCACGTATTATTTTATATGTTCCGTGCAGATCAAAAAGACAAAAAACTAGAAATTATCTATCAAAAACTAATTTGGGTAATAATTCTTTAGTCAATCGTCTTATAAATTCCTATAACAGCTTATTCAACCAGAACAGCGATATTGATATATTTAACAATAGTCTTATTAAATTTAAAGAAAACCTATTAACTATTATTAACTTCAAATCTAATTAAATGCTTAAATTGATATGTATATATATATATATATATAAATTCATTATTTTTATTTCTATCTTTGTTAGCAGTAGATATTCATAACTTTGTTTATTGTTATTATTATTTTAGTTTATAATAGATTGTTTTTTAGTAATTTCATTGTTGTCTTAATTTGTGCATGCCGTTTTCACCTGTAATTGAAATACCATTTAGTTTAAGTTTATCCATGTATCTAAAATAATGTTTTATTGAGTATTTTGTTGGTGTTAATAAATAAATAAATAAATGAGTTAGGCAGATAAACAGATAAAGGATTTTTTGTGAATTATTTTTTCTACGTTGTCAAATTTAATGGTAGGATAAAGTGTTTTAAAATCCTTTATACTATTTAAACTTGTATTCTTTGTTGGTATACAGCACAAAAGGTACTGCGCGATGTATATGAATGGATAAATCTTATTTATTATTCTCGTAAAGGAAGGGATCAAAATATAAACCACAGACTATCCTAGTCTTAACAAATATTGACAATTCTGCAAACTCTATTTTGAGTATTCCAGGAAGCTAAGTGCAAATTCGGGTTTTCGTTTAATCACGTTAAATATCCAAAAATATAATACGAAATATGACATAAAAATTTATATTATTAGTCTGTCTGTTTCTCTGCTGATTATTTCCAACAATGCATAGAATATATAAAGCATTTTTTTAACAATTTCGACCCCCTCGCCCTCCATGTCGGCCAAAGTAAGTAAATCCCTAACTTCTCCCCTGTGCTTACGTAAACATTGATGGATGCATTGTTTGGTATTCACGTTTTGATATACGTGTTTCCTTTTTATTGCTAACGTAATCACCATGAAGACCCCAGCCCCCATCTCCTATGTGACCAAAAATAAGCAAAACAAAAACCCCTTCTACCCCTTTTTATTGCCTACGTAATATTTGAATGGACGCTTATACCTAAATCATAATACACTAATGTTAGCTATTTTAGTGTACAGAATTAAAAAGATTTTTCTCCAAGTTTTTGAAGTCAATATCTCCTGAGAATGCTAGGTGTAGGAGTGAAACGTGCGTAGAAAAAAATACTAAATTCAAAATCTTTTGAATTAAACTTTCTTTTATATTTATTATGTGAATCGTGAGAGACGCTATTCTATCAAATGATTTGAAATATTCTGTCATTATCTCTCAGTCTGTTACACATCTAAACACAAGTATCCTTTCAAAGAATTAGATCCCAAAAATCCAATTGAATTCGCAACAAAATAGGACCAAAATTTAACTAAGCAGAAAATTAAATCGTTAATTTCTCGTGACAAATACACTAGATATCTTCGACCCTTCGATTAAAGCCAATTGGTCCAGATAACCCTTAACTTGAGGCTTATCCCTTACAAATGATCTTGAAGGGTTATCTGTTGAATAACTTATGGTAACATACTCGTATTAATTACTGGTATCAACAAGTTTTTACTAGCCACCCATTTTCAAAGGGATCCATAGAATTAGGAGCGCACGGTACAAGCTAATTACCATCATCATCTTACTTTGACATTAATATAAATAAACAAAATCAGTCATACACTAACTATAATTTGATATTACTAATAGCCGTGAGGGGACGGGCTAAAATACAATTCCTTTCTGCCGCTGGGTGAGCACCTCGTAAAAGCCGAGTAACCCAGCAACCCCTTGGTGGTAGGGGATCTGTTCTCCGACTGGCCTACGACCAACAGCATGCGAAACCGACCGCCAAGTGTCTCTGACGCGTTCCGGCCGAGCCGCATGTGGGCCAGATCTATCCCTCCCTCTCCCATCCCATTACTGCTGCGATTCCAATGAACACCGGGTTCTTGCCCGGGTCCACCGCAGCAGTCTTCTCTTCGCTCCCCCTCCTCACTCTATCTTCGAGGAGGCAATGCATCGACAAAACAAGATACCCTCTAGTTTCGTCGATGTGTATGTGCGACGGTGGCCATTTCCTATCAGGTGGACCCTCTGCTCGTTTGTCCCTTAAGTATCATAAAAAAAACACTATTCAAAAGTATTTAAAATGAAATTGTTAGGATAGAAATATTGTACCTATTGAGTTATGTCCCGCTACCCCCCATTTGAACTTGTATGAAGAAACATTGCGCTTTTTCTCTCCATAAGGCTCCCTTTTCTACCAAAGATGTGACAAGATGAGTTTGTTAGGAACCAATAGAATCCCTACATTGGACACACTACGCTAAGCTAGGTAACGCCGACAGGTCTGGTGGAAACTTAAAGGAAACAGACGATTTTTTTTGTATTATCCTACTAATATTATAAACTAGCTGACCCGCACAACTTCGTTCGCGTGTAGCTCCGCTCCTATGAGTCGTAGCGAGATGTTAAATATCCTATGTTACTACTTGTTATATCAGCTATCTGCAAATGAAAGCCCCGTCAAAATCGGTCTGGCCATTTCAGAGATTAGCCGGAACAAATAGACAGACCGACAGACAGACAAAAATTGTAAAAAATGTTGTTTTTAGTATATGTACCGTGTGCGTGTATAAATTCATTTGCACTTTTTTAAAAGCGATTATTTTAATATTACAAACCGACACTCCAATTTTGTTTATTTGTATGAATGTGAAAGTTTGTCGAGAATGTTATGTTTGGATGTCAATCACACGAAAACGGCTGAATTAAATTTAAAGAAAATTAGCACACGAATACTTTATAACCTGGATTAAAATATAGACAACTTTATATCCCCAAAAAAAATATACCAAAAAGTAAAGGGCCTATATAGGAAGAAGGGAATCATTCTCACAAAACCAAGTCGATCGATTTTAATGTAATATTATTGCATACAGATACTTTTTAAGCTGGAATAAGAAATAGGACACTTTTTATCTCTTACATATGTCGTATATGTAAAAAGTAAGAGCGTGAGTGAATCTTTTAGAAGAAGGGTGAAGTCGCGGGCAGATACTAGTAAGTCAATAAGTATATTTATAGAGCAGCAATCGAGCATAGTTTCACGAAGATTGCGCAAATGTGTTTAAGAGGAAACTTTTCCGATTCATTACAACTTCGGCACCTCCTGTTAGAGCAACTACGCACTACTTTATCTACAAAGTTGGTTACACACGAGATCTAAGCAGAGATTCTCAAAGATTGCTTCAGCTGGAAACATCTAACGCTTTAGTTTATTGTTAATTATTTCTTGCGGCTCCACTCCTCGTTTTATTGCTTTTAATTTAAAGTTTCTTACAATTCTGTATTTATAAGTAGTATTAACTATGAGCTATACTGCACAGTAAGGCGTTTATTTTAATGACAACACACTTAGTGTTTGACCCAGGAGGAGATTTTAAAAGCTCGTTTACTAAAGTAATAGTCTTAACAAGATTGCTCAACGCTTTCCAAAATTTAAGTTGTTCACGCAACAAAAGACAATTCAATTTTCTATCTATGGAATTACTACTCAAACTGTTGCTGAAGTATCTAATATTAATAATTTCCTCATCACGTTAACCTAGTTATTCTTACTGATTTATTTAAAGAATACCTAAAGATCAACGTTAGTTTGAGTATCATTTTTTTTGAGTCAATATTAGGATGTAGAACGAAGATGATATAGGATGAGGTGCTTCTCCCAGAACGGCGATATAACTTAGCATACTTAGATATCAATATAATACCATAGTTTCCATTTCACTTCCCCTACTTCATCAGAAAGTATAGCTTCTTAGCGGGGAATGCTGGGAAAGAGCAGCGCGTCACACGTGATTGGTCCTTATGCGCTCCAGTTCTGTTCTGCGCGTCTGCTATTTGTCAAAATAGATGAAACTGCCAATACAGGCAAGCAGCACGCTCACAATGCGCAACTATCCCCCACTATTTTTTCTCAAACCTTAAGTTAACTGCCAGCTACTATAGCACATACAGGTAAATATTACCTGTAGTCTCATCACTCTCAGAAACAGTTATAAATGAAATATTAAGGCAAAAGTAATAATATTGTTTTCGATGTATAAATCAAAGCATATCGTCTACTCCATTTACCTTACATAAAATATTATCTTCTGCCTATTTTCTCAGTTTTCAGCGATTACAAGAGCGTTAGCGTTAGCAACACTTTTTGTATTAAGACATCAATCTAATAGTAAACCCATTTGGCTCGACTCCAGGCAAAAACAATAAAAGTATAGCCTTTGGGAAAATAAAGGGAACTCTGAAAATTCATTTAGACCCGCCATCGCTACTGCTGTTTGTCTAACGCTGAACGTCTATTTAGATTGAGCATTTTATTATTAAGACATTATTTACTTCCAAAAATATAAAAATCATATAAAGATCTCAAACTCAAACAAACAAACTCCGAACATTCATTTGGCAACACGGTTGTTCCATATTTCGAGTCTACCCACGTATAGATGATATTATATGCCTTTATTCCGATAGAATTGAGGCAGTCTGTCAAGTGGCATCGCGCGGTACACATTAAAATAGTAAGACTAATAGTCTATTGTTATTTGGTGGCGTGGTGGTAGGCTTCATTTAGTGTGGAGCAGGTGACTACTTGCATAAAACACACATAACTTAGAAAAGTCAGAAGTGTGTGCCTGTGAGTGTGAACTCAGAGTGAGAACTCAGACCTCCCGACAGACATTGAAGTCTCAACCACTGGGCCAACACTGTTGGCCTGTACTCTATTATTTTAATATTTAGTGACGTGATCGAGCAGTGCAGGTGAGAGTTTACTATCTTAAAATAAATTGTTTTGTCACTGAAGTTGAAACTGCATAATCATTTTTGAATTAAAAATATTTGACGATTAAATAGACATATTTAAAAATAATACACTTAAATATAAAACTACACTATAACGACTACAATGACCCAATTAGGATCTCTTCCAGTCATTATTGAATAATCGAATCGTCATTGCCATCTATGGAACTGGAGTAGAGTAGTAGTCACTTCCGTTATTTTGACAGTCTCGACTCTTTATATACCCTCGACAGGGTATAGGTTTGTTCTTCTGCGGTCACACGAGGAGTGGTCTCTGGATAGTGTTAGTAAAAGTGTTTTGCAGTGCAGTGTTGTGTTAAGGTCGATTAAGGTCACGTGAACTAATTGCCACAAATTTGGGTTAGGTTAGCCTTGTAATGTTAGGTTTATGTTAGCCTAACCTAAGATAAGATCCTTATTCAGAGACGTCCAACTTTGAGGATATCCGATGACTACGGCAGCTCGAGTAAGATTGTCTAAGTCCGACACGCGCTCGACATTTTATAGCAAAACTTATAATTGAAACGCAGCTGTTTCATCACCTGTCTTGCAGGTGGTACGTGAAGGTGGCTTGAGGCGTACGTGCAGGTGGCACGTGCACTACTCCCGACATATTCATAAGATTCGCTATATTTACATACCCGCCCATATGTTTTTATTCGTATCGATAAATACATTAAAATTCTTTAAAAACTAATTTTTATCTTTAAGAATCAGATATAAATCAAATTGGCTGGCTTAATATGATTTAGAATTTTATTATAATTATTATACAGTTTTTATTTTTACATATTATGTACGTATATTGCACACTATCAACTATACAAAAGACAGGCTTAAGAACTAAAACATAAATAGTTGTAATTCAATTAATAAAGATATTTTTACATAACATATTTTGGACTCATTTAAATCTGCACATAACTTCATATTATAATTAGGAAAGGCTTTTAACTAGCGCTATTTTTGCATTAATTTATGTCAAAAAGCTTTAATTAAAAATGGACTTAATTTACCTAAAGATAGAGTTCATTTGAGTAAAGTAGAGTATTTTCCATCTATGCTTTAATTTGCAGGCTGGAGTTGTTATATCCTTAAAACAGGAATAAACAGAGATTGCATGTGCGATTTTTAAGAAATAAGTTTATATTCTAAGATGTCTAAAAGATATACACATATAAATGGCAATGATAAAGTAAGGTAATTGCCCTACATTCGGTCATATCAGCCAAGTGCTTTGATTACAAACATCACTCATCAAATGAATTATGGAATTCATTCCATATACAAGAACTGTAATTTATTTATTGTGTTTTATTTAACTTTGCTTATCTTACAAGTGAGAGCGAAGTGTACATTGTTTTTTATATATAGTAGTGATGATAGGTTTTTTATTTCGATTTCTTTTCAATTATTATTTTTATAAGAAAAAAAAAAAGTTCCTTTTCTTTTATTTTTCATATAGCCATAGTAGTTGCCATTCTGTCAAGAGATTTCACACAGTAAACACTGTGTAAGTAGTTTAGTTTAATGTCGCGATGCTAGTTCTCCTTTATCAATTATCCCGTGAGTTTGAGCAGTAGATTTAGTTCCTAAACCTGCCTCACTGGTCACAAGAATCAGGTTGTGTTCGGCTTCCTATCTAAAAAAGTAACCATCTTTCATTCCCTTGCATAAATAAACATGGTGTAGTGCAGTTATGTTAGTGTATAAAGCGTCCATTTATAAAAAGTCATTGATTATTCAGTCATGTTAGAAAAGTTTAATTACAATCGATCACAAAACGTTTCAAAGTTTCGGGTATCTCTCAAGAGACTCTCTAATCGGTTCGTCCAGAACTTTCTAAGCAATAGGTTGATAATAATCCACTACCTATACTATTAATACCCTTGGTAGTAGATAAGGAAATAGAGTGGATTTGTGTCTGTTTGTATATTTGACCTATAATCTTAAATGCATTGGTATCTTAATTGTTTAATAGTTTTCAAGATATTCAAAATCTAGGGAATTAATTTTTTACTAAAATTATTCATAACTTTTTTTTTACTTAATGAAAACTTTTGACCTAACCTACTCTAAATAGAAAGAATCAGATCCCAGCTATTGGTGGATATAAGGAATGAAACCTTAAACACCTTGAAAGTTTGTCTCTTGTTCTAATAATGAAAAACCGTAACAAGGTCTAATAAGAAAAAGGAAGAGGAGGAGGAGAAATAGATAAAATAACAATGTAAAAAAACTACAAAATAAACTAAATATATCTCCTCCTTGTATAAAACTTCACAATACAACTATAAGAAAAAGACAGACATATTATACCATTGATTAAGATTATTACGAATAATAGAACTATAATATTCGTCTACATGTAGCTCCTCTCCTATTGGTCGTTGCGTGATGATATATGTCGGAAAATAATAAAGGATTATCGAATAATCGAACCGTCATCGATATCTATGGCATTGGAGTAGGGTAGTAGTCACTTCCGTCGTTTTGACAGTCTCGACCCTTTATATGCCATCAACAGTCTGACTGAAGTCTTAGTATTGCGCGGTCTCTCAAGGAGTGAACTAGTCTCTAGATAGTGTCAGTGAGTGTTAAGTGCAGTGTTGTGTTAGTGCTTTGAGTGATGTCAGATTCAGGTCACGTGAGTACCTTATAATTTAGTTGCCACGTCTTGTGTTAGGGTAGGTTTATGTGAGTTTAAACAGAGAGCCTGAGGAGTGGAGGCGAGTATCCTGATCACTTAAAGGACATCCTTAAGACTACACCTTGGTCACAAGTCACTGCTTAGGTTCTCTCGTAATTGTTAGAGATCATATTTGATAATTTATCGGTTCAATAGAAGTATCTACGTTGCGCTTACCCAATATTCCATTCAATATCATCATCCCTTTTAGTATTCTCCAATATTCCCCCTCACCGTCTTCCTTCTCATCGTTAAAAATCCCCGACACACATATATATATCGAAAACTAAAATAAAAAGGGAACGGATGGATGGCCTATCTCAAAAGCTATATGGGGGCAACACGGTCAGGATATAACTAAACATTACTATCACGTACTATTTTGACAAGAACCTAAGCAGTGCCTTGGACTTGTGACCAAGGTGTAGGCTTAAGGAGCTCCTTAAAGTGATCACGACACTCGCCTCCGCTGCTTAGTTTCACCGTCTAAACCAAGATTAGACTAACATAAACAGAACCTAACACAAGGCTAACCTAACCTAAACCTAACACACAGTCCACGTGTCTGTCTGAGCGATATAGTATTTTCTATATTGCTCAGATAGACACGAGGAGAGTCTAGGACTCGCGCACAACTATCTTCATATCATAGAAATGCATTACTGATCTAAGTAACAATTAATATGCTAAAGTGTATAAAATATTTCTAAATCCTGTTCTAAGTCCACATCAGCCTAATACAATTTCCCGCTCCAGCAGTGACCGCGTCCCTGAGTCTCTAAACAATTAGTAAGGCGACATCCATTTTTGTGTCACTCTTAATCCCCATTTTGCTTGACACCCTCAGTTAAAAATGTATTTTCTTTATAGAAATGTAAGTGAAATTTTACACAAGTACTTAGATTTAACAAAAATATATAAAAATGTTAAGGCGTTTAATAAACATTTTAGTACTGCCCAGGAACTATGATTTTTTCCGGGATGAAAAGGTTATAAAAAAACTGTGTGACTAATGCCATCGAAATACATTCAACAATACAAACTTTCACGTTTGTAATATTAGACGTAAGAGAAGACTAGACGACCCGCTTCACTTCGTCCCTATGATGCTCCACTCCTATGGGTCGTAGCCTGATGTTATTTAGCTTTTCTGGATGAATACTATCGAGGCTATCCAACACTTAAATTATTTTTGAATTCGAACCAGTAGTTCCTGAGATAAGCGCATTCAACTAAACAAACAACTCGTTTTTTAACACTTTTGTTAGCCCTTGAGTGGTCTGTAATTCCTTTAGGTTCACTTTAAGGATAGGATCACATAACCTCCATCCCGTAAGACAACAGTTTTATAGAGTGAACATTGAATACCTTAGTGTACGTGAAGTGTAGTTTAATGTAAATAACTTGAGTTAACTTCATTACTTGGTTTTTATTAGATATATTATGTTAGGTAGCAAAGTTATACAAGGGTCTCATAAACCTGTACGTCAGTCACAAGACCCGAGTACTCTAAGTTTTCTGTATGCGTCAATAATTCATACATTTTTTTAGCTACTAAAATAATAAACTTATTAAAAAATAATATATGTAATACAACTTACACTTTATGATTTATGATATGTCCACTCCTTCTACGATAGACAATATTAACTCCTTATAATAAATCGTCTTGATGAAATCGATAGAAACACATATTATAAAAATAAGACTTTTTAACTCGTAAAAACTACTGTACAAGATTGGATGGTTTTCACAATTGTGCATGTTTTAGCTCAGCGAAGCTGGGGCAGGTCGACTAGTTAAAATTCCAAATACTTATTTACTCTGTAAAGTTTATTAACAAGATTTCTGTCAACAGATTTTTTCTGATGAAATTTTCTTAATTCTGTTTCCATTCGCCTTTATAACAAAGTTTTTTATATTTCTTGCTCACTCTTTCTTGTTTTTATATTCAATCGGTATTCTTAAGGAGTTTTAAAGTTTAAACGAACTGTTCTGGGATCGTTTCTTAGGTGGTTTAAATTGTTTTTATGATTTTTTAAACTTTAAACGAAGTTTCTTATTTATACATTGTCTATATTCTGTCATTATATACTTTTTCAAACTCAAATTTGTTTACTTCAATTATACTTTTTTTTACTAATTACTTTTGTCTCGTCAAAATTGGTGAATCACTCGTGATGGGACGTGTTAGAATACAATCCCTTCTATCTCTACAGCCCATAGGTAGTAGGCGATCTGCTCCCTGACTGCCTTGCAACCAACTCTTCCATCCCATTAATGCTGCGGTTCCAGTGACCACCGGGTTCTTGCTCATGGTCAACTGAAACAGCATTCTTCGCTCCCCCTTCCGTCTTAATTATAAGACACATGCGTTGGCACGCATCGGCAAAACATGACATACTCTCTAGTTTTGCCGATGTCCATGGGCGACGGTGGCCACTATCCATCAGGTGGACCGTCTGCTCGTTTGTCCCTTAGTCATCATGAAGAAAAAGATCAGTCAGTCATTTTTCTGACGCTACCATCATGTGCTGGTATCACTACACCTTCTGTATACTACGTTAGAATTAAGACAACGTTTACTCGGTGAAGTAATTCGGCATCATTCGGCAAAATCAAAAGAAGCTAACCAATCAAATGTATGTTTTAAAATGTTGCTAGCATTCGAAATGTGGTATGACTTATTGTGCTGAATTGAAGATATGATAACGCATAAAATCTGTTCTGAAACATCAGTGGCAGTTTGACCAGTGACTTAATAAAGTTTCGACAATCACCTAAGTTGTAGTTTCATCAATTGATTTAGTTAGAGTAATGAGATCGAGTAGTGGAACGTATTATTTCAATGGATACTCGGCTGTTAAATATTGACTATCATAGTTATAACCTTTTGAGTGTTTGGTCACAAATTAAAGTGGTGTAGGTGAGTTTACGTGTAGTCCGTGAACTTTTAAACCCTACTCCTGGGTTACAAACCGTCTAAAGTGTATAAATATAATTTAATCAATGAAAAAGCAATACAAATATCAAATATTTAGTTAATATTAAATCCATTATCATTCGCGCCATTGTTTTAACCCTTTATTATCACCCATAATGGGTGAGGGTGCGGGACTGCGGGTAGTCGATAGTGATAGTCCCAAAATAGTGAGTTTTGCAAATTTTATTACATAGATACATTCGTAATAATTAAACTTTTGTCCCCTGGGACGGACCTAAATTTAATTACTTATTTGACTCCAACTACGTTTGAGGTCGGTCAATAAGACCCATATTTGTTGATGTGGAAAGCGTACTCTTCTATCTATAGTCCATAGGTATTTAGTAAGTCATTCTAAATCCAATATGGCAGACAGACCAAGATGGCGGGACAGTTATCTTTTGGGCATGCCCATGATAAAGAGGTTGCAGATCTAATTGAACGGGTTAGCTGAGAAGATACGAAAAATAAAATTACTTCACGTCTAATATGGCGGGTCATCCAAGATGGTGGACAGATAATTTTTAAGACACTTATAATATGGGTATCAAACGAAAGGGTTTGATGAGAAGGATAGTTTCAGGTACGATATATAATAAAATATCCTACTGGCTCAAAAACACCGAGATAGTTTTACTACTTATTTTATAGAGTGAATATTGTCTAACATAGTGATAGTGGAAATGAAATATAGTGTTCTATCCTAACTAATAAATTACTGTAATAATTGAATGTGATTATTTGACCTGGATTGGAGTATAAGATCTATAATATTTATTACAATCATCTTGAGCTAAGCCTTTATTACATAAGAAACAATCATGTTTATTACAGTAACATAATATTATAGCAATAAAATAAAACGCCCAACTTCCAACTTTTATTACGTCTATTCTCATAAGTTTTGCTGTATATTAAATAACACTCACATTGATAATAATCGCATTATTTATAGGCTTTTTTAGGGAAAACATTCCCCATCAAATAGTAATGTCAAGGTTAATCTAGCTGGGTCATAAAAACGTCATAGAGCAGGTCATAAAAGTATGAAATTACAAATTACTTCCGTTGTTTATAAGAAAAATATTATTGTTGCCATATAAATTATTTCTAGTGGACCACCCTTAGTCAAGGACCAATCTTCAGACCTACCAAATATACACAAAAATTTAATAAAAAATTGGGTCCAGTCGTTTCGGAGGAGTTCGATAACAAACACAGTGACACGAGATTTGTATATATGAGATTGGTACCACATAATTATGTCTCGGAAGTTTAAATATAGGTCCAAATAATACCTGAGGCATGCGACCCAGGCGAAGGTTTACAAAACCTTTCTATCATCCTAAATCTCTGCTTCACTATTTGACCTTGTTGCGTATCTCTACCTTAAAGACTCCGTAACTATATTTCCAATTGTACCACGTTAGATTATGTATACCCCAAGAATTTACTTGTCAAACAGCCTCTTTATCGGGATAAGGGTTTTGACTGTAAGTATTATATATAAAGAATATTTATTTGATTTTTTTTTCAAAAAATACATGATGTGTCTATCTTGCTAATATTATAAAAGTAAAAATTTGTATGTTTAGATGTTTGTTACTCAATCACGGAAAATCGGCATAACGGATTTTAATGAAATTTGGCACACATATACTTTATAGCGTGTATTAACACATAGGCTACGTTTTATCCCGGAAAAACTGCCATAAGCACCTAAAAATTTTCTTTAGCAACAACACATTGAAAAATAAATGTTTTTTGAAAAATCTATGATAAATTGCACCCATGTTAAACTGGGGCAGGTTAATTAGTATAGTATATATATTTAAATAAATATTATTAATACAGTATAAAAGTTCCAACTTTGCACTTACAAGTTGCAGTTAAGAATTTCCTGACAGCAAACTTAAGTATAAAACTTAGAAAGCCGTACTTAACTTGGACTTATCTTTTTACCCAAGATACTCTCTCTTTCATTTCTAGACTTTTTCGTTTTTTCATTCACTCGAACACTTCGAGACTAAGACTTTAATCTTGCACCTCGTTTGCCTTATTAATGCTTACGCTGCTGTCTTGCAAGCACTAAACTGGACTGTTTTATACGTTTGCTTTGTTTTAGGGTTCTGTACTACAACATTAAAAAATAGACCCTTATAAAGTAATATTGTTGTCTGCCTATCTACTTTATTTTGTCTGTTAAGACCGTTTTACTCACACGAAAATACGAACTATGTCATTCAAGTCTGTAGACAAGATACAGCAATTTATGTTGATATTTCTTTGTTGTCAGTCCTTTTGTGTATCTGTCTTTCTTGTTAGGTTGATATTAGTATCAAATTATTCAGATTACAGTCCCTCGCAGCTGAGGCAAACTTGTAAGTGAACAATAAATATATACAAATACGTTAAAATTAATAAATTCGATTACCACTTGCGAAATTACAACAAAGATATTTTCTTCTATTTAATCTTTTTATATGTCGGAGATACACATGGAATCAGTTCCATGTGCTTATGCATTAGTGCATGTATGTCCGCCATGTTACCGTTATTAAACAGACTATTACGATACAGACTGACTCAAACTGATTCAATCAAAATTATACTATTGACAATGAACCACAAATACACTGAACCTTTTATAAAGGACACTGAGCCTTTTCGAAGCGTCAGTAGCTCAGTAGTTCAGGCGTTGGATTCACGATCGATAATCCATCCAACACAACGATCGTGGGTTCAAATCCCGGACATTGGACTACTGCCGTGGCCCACTCCTGACACAAGCAATTTAGCTTACTAGGATCCTCCTAGGAGGGGTAAAGGGAATACTAGTAGTATGTGATCCATACTGCTAGTAATTTAAAAAAAATAATAATAATAAAAAGGAGTTAGGCCACTCTAGAGGTCAAAAAAAATAGACATTTTAGGATATTTTTTTAGAAATACTACAAAATTAATCGAGATTCCAATTTAGAGCATTTATTATATGTATCAGTAACTGTGTATACAAATGTTTTTTGAAGCGGTTAATTTCAAAATGACGGCTATACCACATTTTTTATTTTATAGAATAACTGCTAGAGAAGTACTAGGTTTTGTTCGATATTTTAATTTTTGGCCAAATTCATAATTACATAATTGTTAATAACAAATGATCTATAGATTTTTTTAAATACTATGTACTTCCATAAACAATGTATTTTCCAAGATTTATTCAAAATTTCAACTAAATTGGTTGAAAGTTGTCTGAGTTATGTTTCCAGCCAACTCAAAAATAGAGTTTTGAGTAGTACAAAATTATAAATAACTAGCGGCCCTCCGTGGTTTCACCCGCTATATTTTGGATAATTCACAATATATCATTATAAATTATAGCCTATATATTATTCTGATGTGTAAGCTATATTACTGTAATGTTTCATCAAAATCCATTCAGTAGTTTTTCCGTGAAAAAGTAACAAACATACATCCAGACATCCATACATTCTTACAAACTTTCGCGTTTATAATATTAGTAGGATTTTTCAATACTCTTTAATCCACGATGACTCTTGCTGTTACCAGATGACGTTTTTCCTCCTTTCTTCCCACTGCACTCCACTTTATCACTCATAGTAAGAATAAATTAAAAAATACACAGGTAAAAAAAATTACAAAGGCAGACCAGAGGGCGTTGTACTAAAGTTCAAAAACCATGTACTAAGAATTTTTTTCTGACATCTTTTGGTACATCATTTTTGAGTTCTCAAGGGACAATTTAAACAAGTAAAATCAAAATCGATTTTTCGAAAATTCTACGGTGGCCGAACTCCTTAATACCGATACCAAAAAATATCATCCTGGTATGGAGTGAGGCAAAATAATTCAGGGATAGGATTTGACATAAGGTGATAAATTAATTCCTAAACCAAATATTATATTTAATAGGTTATTATTCGTTATCATTATAATATATCTTTACTACTTGGAAATTTTGTGCTTATTTACAAATTTTATTAGCCTAAAATACTTTGGGAGAAAAAAAAGGTATATGTGATGTAATGTGATGTGAATAAACCAGTCTGTATCCTGCACTCGTCTATGCAATGACGTGCCACTTTACATGGCGCAGTCGGTAGGATGCGGACTAGTTTGTTGACGTTACATATACTTTACACTAGCAACACCGCTGTGAACGTATGATTGCTCAATGGTTTATTTTGAAAATTCAGATTTTACTTAGCAGACTTAATTACTTGTAGGAGTAACATCATAGTTAATGTCTACTTTATTAAGTATCACGGTGTCCTTTGACTTTATTTCTAACTTTAAGTAGCGTAGGCGAGAGATTATGCACAGTGAAACATTTGGAAACCTGTTCCATGTTGTCATGGTTTGTAATTCGTTACTGATTTAGCTCATACACAGTTTACAGTAATTTTTGATTTTCAAGTCTTTTTAAATCGTGTGATGTATAAATGATATTAGACGTAAAGTATATTACCATCCTACATTACAATAATATAAATAATTCTCCGATTGCGTTTGGCACAAGCTATTTATTCGCGAAATTGAATGAAGGGGCGTGCCAACCAAATAATTTATCAACAAAATGTGTTACATTACATTGCTTCTGTAAAAAATTGCACAGCTCGGCTGGGGCGGGCGTTTTTTATGTAAATTTACTGTAGATTCAATCATTTGAGAGGAATCGGTAAACACTGTATACCTATATTTCTCTTGTTTAAAAGCTAATTTATAAAAGGGATATATTTTTGTGTTAAAGAAGCCCTTAAAAAGCTTTTGTGCAATTTACCACTCAACGTGTATTCTCTTTCAAAATCATTACTTTTTATACTTATATATATTTATAAGCTTTAATTAGCAAAACTTTTGATAACTTTATATTCGCGGGTTCTTTTATTTTATTCCAAGACTATCTCTGCAACAACTGGATCTTATTTTAAAGTAAATTAAAGGTCAATGATTTTTTAGTTAAATAATCACTGCCACTATATTAAGCAATTTAGCAAAGATATTATCGTTTTTTTCTAATAATATAAATAAGCTGTTTGACTCACTTATTAAATATACCCAAAACTACTGCAGCGCCAAATATGAAAGTTCACGTAAAAAAAAAACAATTTATGCTCAATCGAAATTTGACAAATCTGTACTGATCATGTACTTCTTCCTTAGTAGAAATTAATGCTCTTTTTATTACATTATGTGCCCTTATTTTGTCAATAATGGTGTATGGAACGACAAGGTTTTTTGCCAAATAGAGGCACAGAATCTAATGAAAGAAAAAAAATCTATAGAAAAATACGTTTTTTGACAAAAGATAGGCACAAAATCTAATCTTAGAAAAAACATATAAAGAATGATACGTTTTTTGACAAAACAAGGGCACAGAATCTAATGTAAGACGAAACATGTAAAGAATGATACGTTTTTTGACAAAACAAGGACACAGAATCTAATGTAAGACAAAACATGTAAAGAATGATACGTTTTTTGACAAAACAAGGACACAGAATCTAATGTAAGACAAAACATATAAAGAATGATACGTTTTTTGACAAAACAAGGGCACAAAATCTAATGTAAGACAAAACATATAAAGAATGATACGCTTTTTGACAAAAAATAGGCACAGAATCTAATCTAAGAAAAAACATATAAAGAATGATACGTTTTTTGACAAAAGATAGGCACAGAATCTAATCTAAGAAAAAACATGTAAAGAATGATACGTTTTTTGACAAAAGATAGGCACAGAATCTAATCTAAGAAAAAACATATAAAGAATGATACGTTTTTTGACAAAAGATAGGCACAGAATCTAATCTAAGAAAAAACATGTAAAGAATGATACGTTTTTTGACAAAACATAGGCACAGAATCTAATCTAAGAAAAAACATGTAAAGAATGATACGTTTTTTGACAAAAGATAGGCACAGAATCTAATCTAAGAAAAAACTTTTAAGGAATGACAAGTTCTTTTGTCAAAAGAAGGACACAAAATCTAATCTAAGAAAAAATGTTTTTTTTTTAAACTATCGCAACAAATATAATAAACGATAGCATCTTAAATCACTCAAAGAATTCGGAGTATTTTGAAGAGTTTTCACAATTTATATAAGTGTAGATTTATTTAACGATTTATATGAACAACATCTCGACTGTACGTTTTTTTTTATGTAACTAGGTCGGCAAACAAGCGTACGGCTCACCTGATGGTAAGTGATTACCGTAGCTTATAGACGTCTGCAACACCAGAAGCATCGTTGCCGACCCTATCCCCAATTCCCCCCAGGAGCTCTGGGCACCTTACTCACCAACAGGAACACAACACTGCTTTAGAGTAGAGTTATTTTGCTGTGATCTTCTGTAAGGTCGAGGTACTACTCCAGTCGGGCTGCTCCATATTTGAGCAGGAAATTTCCTGCTGTGCCCTACCTCAGTTGAATTTATGTTTATATAAATTTAATTAATAATCCTTATATTTAAACAGCAAATATAGTATGTAAATCAATCCAAACCCGACACGGTTACTCAGGCAAGATATAGTCCGTGAACCAGAGCAAATTAATTTATGCACTCACCCGAACAGTGTAGTTACGTCTCTCATTACGTCAATAATGCATGCTGTGTACACACAACATACTAACATAATAACATACAAGTTTAAACTAACGCTAATTGATGTGTTATAAAATAATAACATTATTAGGGTAAATAATAAAATGTGTATGGTAAACAGTTTTCTTAGACTGGTAACATTTTAATTGTTTGACCTTCAATTAAAGTTGACAATTAATTTCTTATTTATAAATTGTTTAATTTCCAATATTTGAAATACTTATATATTACTTTAAGATTGTAGTTAATAAATTAAATAAATAATTTAGACGAATATTAAGCCGGGCAAATGATATTAATATTGTCTAATATTATTAATAATGTAATTTAGTTTTTAAGTTAGTATTAATAGCGCCATCACTAGCTTAGTATTTCTATAAAAAGGCAGATACGGGTTGGATCTAGATACTCTAGTTTCTACTTTGTATAGTCGTTACGCTGTTGCTCTGTAACGAGGTGCTGCTTTCTCTTAGAGGAAGAACTTAAATAGAAAGAAATAGATGTCTATTTATGGATGTGTAAGTAAAGTAGTAAAATATGTTTGAAGGATTAATTTCTTAATAATTTTAATATATCTGCAGTTATTTATCTTATTTACAGATAATAGGTTAGTTAAGTTGCAGATAATATATCTTATTACGGAACATTTATAGTGGAATTTTCTTGTGTTTACGCTTATTTGATTTACAGACAAAATACTAGTCAATATACAATTCATTAAAGAAGTAAGATATTTGCGACGAATTAATCTCCCCGTCCCGTATGTAAATTAAGTAAATAACGAAGAGTTTCGAGCCTATAAATAAACCAAAATTAAGCGTCAATAAGGTGGAAAGTACTGAAGCATTAGGTAGAATTTGTACTAGCACAATCTTAAATTGGCCACATTCTAATCTGTCTGAGAACAATTCTAATTGCATTCCAACGAACAAACTACCCAACTGTGTGGAATTTACCAACTTTAATCTATCATTAATATCAGACTATTTTACGTATCGAAGATATGTTAAATTTCTTACTATATTACCAACTCTCTCGGTTTACTTGTCTAGTACATTAATATCCCAAAATAATCAATATCTTAAATTATTGAATGATGAATTACAGAGTACAAGAAATGAAGAATTTGGAGTCGGTGAGATACAGAACCTATATATAAATTGAGAATATGTCTTTACTGTTTTTTGCCAAATTTATCAAAGAATCACCTGAGAAAATACTTTTAAAATTAATCCCAATATCTAATGGGAAAAAGTGTGGTACCATTGATGACCTTTACCATATTTTGATGGAATGTGCTCAGAATAAGTCGGTAAGACGTGAATTGTTTCATGATATCCTTTTTGTTAATAATATAGGAGAACGTAATATTATTTTAAATTGTCCTAATGCACTATCGGTTAGAAATTTATACAAATTGGTTAAAGCCAGAGTAATTAAAAGTTACGACAAAGCTCTTTATAGTAGAAAAAAATTTTTGCAATTTAATTTTGTGACCTTTTTATACTCTTCACTGTTAAACTTAAATTATTAGTAGAACAGACAACCCAGTCTTGTTAAATACAAAAAGTGTCTACCAATATTAAATCTTCGTAACGATTAAAATAATTAAAAACATATAATCCTCATTGCAGATGATTTTACTATTAGGTTAGGATACCCCAGATATATTGAAGTTATTGAATCAATATTGTTTTTCAAAATATACTTTTAAATAAATGAATCACGATTTATTAATGTGTAGGTAATAAAAATAAACGAAATGTTCCCTCAAAAACTTACAAACAAAAGTTATAGATTAGAGAGCGGAATGATACCCATTACTGTACAGCAATACGTGTACACATGCGATTTAGACGGAGCCGAACAGTGCCTGGCTTGAGACCCAGGAGCAGGTTTAAAGAGCTCTTTCATATATTAACTCTCACCTCCAACACTCGACCTCGCCAACTACAATAGATAATAAAGTAAACTTACGTGGACCTCAAGAAG
The DNA here is from genome assembly GCA_905147385.1 of Limenitis camilla. Classification (NCBI taxonomy): domain Eukaryota; kingdom Metazoa; phylum Arthropoda; class Insecta; order Lepidoptera; family Nymphalidae; genus Limenitis; species Limenitis camilla. The sequence continues at coordinate 10,924,544 of LR990240.1, forward strand.
GGTGACCTTAACCACGACACTAACACTAACTTATATATAAGTAACTTATTATAATGATCCTGAGAATGCAAGGAATAGTTAACAATACTGTTGATAACCTTTTATTCGCCAGTAAGTCCTCTTGTATTATTTCAAATATACCCACGTGTATATAATATATAACATACAGTCCCGATGTACATCATCTAAAGTTGTTCTAATAGTGTAAAGATATTTAGTGTCGTGATGCTCTGTGTCTATGTTAGGGGCGTTTAAGTATTACGTGAGCATAAAGGGTTAGGGGTAGAGAGACAAGAAAAAATGAGAATTTTCAGTATTTTTTTTGCCATTAAATCATTTAATAATATGGCATCATTACACAAAGTTTTGTCTTTAGTCACTTTAATGTCACGAAAATTAAAAAAAAATTATTATAATTTCAAAAGTTATAGCTGTTTGTGTTGACCCAGTTCAAATCTTTCCGTGATCATCATAAATCCTTAGAGATAAAAGCAATCTGAAAAAAAAAATGTTTTGTAAATAGATAAAGATTATATATTTACAAAACTTTTTTTTTCGAAGTGTGATAGAAGGTTTTTTTTTAATTTTAATTTTTTTCTAACAACTAGAAAAAATTTTCCTGAGACCACCATTTTGTTTAATTTTTTAACGAAAAAAAATGTGTGTGCGATTCACACACGATAGAAGTGAAACTTCAGTAAATCGACAAAAGAATGAGATGAATATATATAATAATATAAAATAGTATGTTTATTTCTGTCTCATTCTTTCCTACACATTTTTGTATTTGGGTCTCTTACCTGTCGTTTTTTCCGTTGCATCCGGTTTGAAATCACAACGATTCTAAAGAAGTTTCACTTCAAAAAACGCACATCGAAACGTAAATATCCCTATTCAGAAAGAGGTGAGGCAATTATCGAAGATTCATGTGAGGTTTACATATGAGGGGTGAGTGCTTTTACAATCTAAATCATTTAAATCTGCTTCTTTGTGTAAAGCCCAATCTTTTGAGTGTAATTGCGCAGCATAGGTCCCATAGGATAGGAAATTAAGATGGCTCCTATCCTATTTTGCTCCATAGACATTGCTCCCAACAAAACACGTAGCGTGCAGCGAAAAATGCACCGGCAGCTTTTGTTCGAAAGAATTGAATTAAAAATGGCAACGGGGAAATTTTCTGTTTTTCACGGCACGCGCGACTGCCCGCAAATGGACAATTAGCCGCCGAGGCAGCGAAATAAAAAGTTCACTCCCGTTTTTAGTGAAAACATTGTAATTTCAGACGTTTCCCCTAAGCCAGTTAATTATCGTGTGACCCCATAACTCTGTGTCACATTCTGAATTGAGTCCCGTACCTTTTGATTTTATTCGCTGGTGCTAATTTAAACTGGGATCAGTAAATGTTTTATACATTTTGTTTAGCTTTGACTATTGCTCTTATAAATTATGGTTTTGTTTTTTTTAGTGGCGGTTCTTATGGCCCTATTAACCCTATATGTTCGTCGTAAGCCCAATTTTGAAACAGATTTTTATATTAAAATTAATTTTCAACAATAATAAATTTAAATAATATTTAATATAACAAAACTGTTTACATAAAAACTGAAACTATTCTGAAACTTTAAGTATAAATCAAATAGAATATAACGTTGAGTAAATCTTAAAAACCTTATTTTCCTTCAAAAGTTCTAGTTTTGTATTTTCAATTTACGTATTTTCTTTAAGCTCCCAGAATTTCACTTGTGAGGCTTTATTTAATAACAAAGTTCTCGGTAAATTCAAGAGTAAGTTACTTTCTTACTTAAAATCATACTCGGGTTCGCTCATTGCCTAACATTTTTTTCTTTTTCGACGTAAACCGAAGGAAAACGGAACATCGTTATAATAAATTATTAAAAGTATGAGAGTTTGTACATCAGCCAATATTTAGAGTAAGTAAACAAGACGTTATATTTAATGGATGTCCTGTTTATATTATTTTTATGGAAACTAATATTTTGTGGTGATTTTTTAAAGTTAACGATACCCATGCAGATTAGGTATAATTAGCAACACCGTTGATAACTTTATATTCGAGGGTAGGTTATTTATTTTATTCCAAGACTGTATATAACCTATCAGTAGTCAAACGGAGCTCGCCTGGTGACCATCGTGACTGTATAGATGATGTGGTGTCGTAATTCTGGAACTCCATTTTGAAGGGTTTTGTGAGTGTCTTACAGTATTTTCTCCGTTTTCGTCTAAAGTAGGTATATATTATTATTGTCTTTTACGTGTTACTGTGTACAATAATATCAAATTTTAGTATAAAGTTTAAACACACTAAACTTCTATCTGAAGTTTAAAGTACACGTTGCTTAAAATTGATAAAACTTTGTCGATCGATAAATACAAATAATCTCATTTAAATAATATTTAGACCAGTTTTAATCAGGAGATCAATAATTAACAAAAACTTGATAAAGATTAATGCAAGTATCTTTGAATCCAATCAAAGATAGTACCTACTGTAGGTTTATATTATGAATACCCTCATGGGTGCGATAGTTTATAACTTTAGTCTTAATAAAGAATAGGTAGTTTACAAATAATTTCACAAAATGTATTTTTCTATTTTAATCCATGTGGAAATACAATAAATTGTAGTGAAGTGATATGTCGGTAGCTTAATACAAGGTGATTAGATTAGAAAGATATATAAATAGTAGAGAATATGTTTTGAAACTGTAACTGAGACACAATCCCCACGCACTGATGAAGTATTAGAATGATAAATGATAAGTAACATCTTAGTATAAATTATATTTCTTGAACATATTTTTACAATTTGTGTCAAGCAGAAGACTTCAAAGTTTACACAATAAAAGCAAGGGAGGAAGAAAATTAAACTCTCTGTATTAAGTTTAATATTAATCATCATAAAAAATAAATATATTATAGTCCTTTACATAAGGAAGCTCAGATCCGTTTAAGGAGAATACCTATTTTACATATAAAAGACGAACGAGATGAAGCAAAAATTTATTTTTCAGCTACATTCTACGAAGGCGGTAAATAAAGTTTGTTTATAAAATTTCGTTTGCTTAACCTACGGCTAAAACCACTTGGCTCACAATTTTGCCTTCAGAGAAAAATAATAGTAGATTATAACGTACTTTTAACAAAATATTTAATATTTTGTAAGTACTTATTCTAGAACTATGAATTTATTTTTCTATTTTCAGGGAGCTGTAATTATACAGTAACATAAAAGAGAAGGATGATATACAATTTACTGCGGCTTGTCACCCAGGAGTAGGTTTACCATAAGTAAACTCACCTACACTAATCGACTTTAGCAATAATATCAAAGATTCATTTTATGTATAAAACTCACTAACTGAATCTTTCAGAATAGCGTATCGGTCGCAGCTAGAGTTCCTAGTAATATACAGTTTAAAATATAAATCCAATCAGTTAAATATACTCAGCATTTAAAATAGCCACAAAGGAAATTTATTAGCCACAAATGATCTCAAACTCCACGAGCTTACTATTTATTAGCCACTAATGAATTCTACTATGATTTATTGGCTCCATCTGCTCCAAAACACCAAATGTTAGTATTGACATCTTCACTACATACGTATGCAAACTATAATTTCGTAAGATCAAATAAAACTAATATTTGAATGTTACAAAAAATTGTTATTCACTTGTGGCTTTCGTGTACTACGGACGTCGTCAGGTTGCAGTTATCTGTGTTAAGTATTTATGTTAAAGTCTGTTAAAGTAGTAAGAAAAGTTATTTCATTTAGTTTTCATTGTTTGTTTGTATGTTTGTCGTGATTAAGATTGTAGTGATTAGAGTCACTTATTTACAACAACTATTTATAGTCGTATAATTAGAGCAAGTAGTTGTATAAATTTATCATCCATCAGACCTTCAACCCGTAATGTGACAGATATCAATATAAAAGGTTTATCCCACCCACTTATGTCACACGATTGATATTACCACATATATTGGTATTCAGAAGAATCGAGTTTCCTCTCTATTGCTATACGCCTATAATTTACATAACTTGAATGTGAAGGGGTGGAACAAGGAATATAGAAATGGTACATCTGGTGACGTTTCTATCTTGACTCTAATTTTGTAGAAATAGATCATTAATATTAGATTTTGAGGTGCCATGTAATAATTTTATGATTTGGGGAAATAGTTTTGTAGTACTGATCAAACTAAAAAAAATCTAGGTGGCGGTTGAAAGTGATACCGCTATCACATTCCACGAAGTTTAGGGCAATTTTTAAGCTTTGAAAAGAACTGCATATATAGGTATATTGTATATTGATGGTTTAAAGGTAATTTTATTTACTAGAATAGATAGATTTACATTAAGATAATATTATATTTTAATACATTATTTTATTTCATCTTTAAAGCTTAGAACATATTTTTTTAGACAACGAGAACTTACGACTTTCATATAGTTATCTAATAATCTTAAACTACAGAATAAGATGCTTATAACCCTAAAAACTAAAATTACTTAAAACAATATAATCGAAGTATTTCTTTTAGTATCATCTGTTTAAAATATTGAAATGTACCAATTCTACTTTACACTAAAATACTGAATGTACTTATGATATTAAATCTTATTTCAATGCGATAAGATTTAAATTTCATTAGCAACTATAAATATAGCCAACGGCTATTTTTCTATTCATCTACTAGTTATCTTGTATACTGTAATTTACATTGTTTTTAAAGTTTTTAAATGATTTTCTGGAATTCTAGGCATAATAATATTACTGCAGAATTTACATTTGCTCAGTTTACACTGAAAAGGCAAAGATATTATTTATTCTAACGTTTTAAAAAAATACTTTTTCTCCCTATTGTTATAACAATAGCTATTTTTATATAAAAATAAATAAAATGTTGCCAGGATTCTATTAATACATTTCTGATCATATATTGTATATATCTATGTCATAAAATTTTTGGTCGCTAAATATATTTTAAAAAGCTACCCGGTAAAAACTAGATAATGGCTGATTGCTGTTGGATATACAAATATTTGATTTTTTTTAAATTACCTTAAAGAGGTAATCGTGCTTGTTCCAAAAGTATTTTAAAAAAACCACAATTGATCCTATTGGAAATATTTTAGAGAAACCAATAGCTATCAATAGGTGATTAAAGGCCAATTAGAAACAGAAAGAGAAATTGTTAACTCGATATCACAACGTAAGTCTAAAATCTTTGATTAATTTAATGCATTTATTTCTCGTGTAAATATTTTTGATAAATCTATGTTTGTCAGACTTCCATAGGATAAGCAAGAGAAAGAAAAGGAAAAGAGAAAAAGAAGGAACTTCACGTCATTTTAAATTTTTACTAATCTACTTTAGCTACTCATTTAACATTGATATAACTATTTATGTTTGCCATTAAATTTATTTTTTAAAAAGCCACATTTAGTCTTAGTAAAATTGTGTCAAGCCATGGATGAATAAATAAAAAATTGAATTCACTCAATACATATTTCAATTGTTGAAGCACTTATCGATATAATATATGTTTAATAAATCGAATAATCAAATTGTTATCTATATGATTGAATAAAACGCATTGTTTGTATACTGAGAAAATATCTTTTTATAAAGTAAATACAATTCGAAGAATTCCTGAATTAATTTAATTTACAGGTCAAGTATTGCAACATTTCTGTATTGAAATTATTTATTTGGAATGCTGAACAAAAAACTCGGTCTGTTTGAAAAGCTCTTCACTTTTTGCAGAAGCTTTTGAACGGTAAATATGCAACTTTCTTTGCTGCTTTTATTTAAATATTTTATAGTTTTATAGATATAACATTAATTTAAAATAACCAAAACGCAAAAGATTGGGATTCTCTAAAGAAATGAGTCAAAATTAATTTTTTTATCCTACACAACTTCCTCTTCCCTCTTCTTTCTTTTTGTTAAGTATAGTTTGGAAACTTCTAGAATCTCGTGGTTAATTTTCCTGATTTTTGAATGTAGACTTCAAATGACAACATTTCATATTTTTAATATATCTATATTATTATGTTTTATGAAACTAGAAGAAAAATAAATACACTATAGTATGGTATAGAATTTTGTTTAAATATGAGCCTTTTTTTAATTTACTAAATATAATAATGGTTAAAATCAATTTTGAAATTTAGTCTATTTTAAAATGACGTCATATATAAGGTTAAATAAAAGGAAAGATATATAAAAGGATACGATAAAGGAAAGGAAAGGTATTTAGTGTATAGAATAAAGGAAAGGTATTTTTTGAGTGCTTAGTATTTATGAAATGTTGTTAATTCTATTTCAGTTTTAACATATTAGTTATTGATGATATAATCATTGATAGAGTGGACCTGGTCTGCTGATATTATCTGGTTGATAGTGGAACTCTTCAGTAAACCAATCAATGTTCAAAATTCAAAATACCAATATATTGCTCTAGTTTTTTAAATCTTTGTCTATAGAGTAGATAATGGAAGTTTATTTATTCTTAATAACAGGAAAAACAAACTATGTTGTTTATTTTTGAATCAAAAAGACCACTGGCTATATAGAAGTATTTGGTTAATTAAATAATGATACATATAACAATCACAGACAACAAATAGTATAGACGTAAATTTTTTTCGTAATTGGCAGAACGATTAAATACAAAACCACACCTAGTCGTAGTTTTTGTTTAAAATGTATGTCGGAAGAGTAAGTAAGGCTTGGTTTAGATTAGTGTTAGGTTTGCTTTCTGTTATGTTAGCCTTGTGTCAGGTTAACGTAATGTAAGCCTAACCTTAAGCTTAGAGAGTGTTCTTATATGTGACTGGACAGTCTTTAAACCTACACGCTTTGGTCACAAGTCCAACAAAAGGCACTGCTTGGTTTCCTGCCAGATTAGTAAGAGATTGTAATGTTTAGTTAACTCCTGACTGTATCGCGGCCGTAGGTTTGGATTATAGGCCATTCATTGTGCATCTAAAATGCGTATAACCGATTGTACATTCCAATATTCCATCTAGTATTATTGTACTCTACGTTTAGTTTGTTTTACAAGATATTTAAAACGTTAGAAGTTACTAGTTCTCAACGTTTTCAGTAAAACCATTCGAAAGTGCGCTGAGGGTTTTATAACAAAAAAAATGTACTCGGAGCGTATGCAAAAATACAGAAGTGCGACCTCGAAAAATAAGATGGGAGGAAAACAAAGCGTTTTAAATTCTCAAAGTTAGGTCGTAAGAAATAAAGACTGCCCCTTAAAGAAGCAAGTAGGAGCTGAATTTTAAACGCCACCAACTGCACAGCGAGACAATTGAAAGTATGCATTATGCATGGCCCGGCCCCTACACCAGCCCCGCAGCGGCCCCACGCCAGCCCCGGCCTTCCGATACTCGCTAAATATTTGTACTAAAATAATTTGTTTTTATTTTATGTATAATATATTTATGGTTTTATCTTCTATAGTACGAGCTCCAATACAAACTTTCATCCCCCATTTCAACCCTTTTGAGCTTTTCGCGATTAAAGGTAGATTTGTTCTTATGCAATTTCTAGTCTATATCTGTATTAAATTTCATCAAAATCTGTCCAATGGTTTAGGCGTGAAAGTATAACAGATACAGATTAAATTAAATATATAAAAATAATAATAAAATAAATATATTACCTATTAGGGATGTAAAGTTTGAGGTAAACTGATACGTAGTGATAAAGGCTAAAAAAATTAGATTACTAGTCAAACAATTCAAAAATTTTTGATGAAATCTAGACGAGAAGCCAATCAACGCCTGGGACCTGTGACCCGGAGGCAGGTTGGAAGGTTTGTTTACTGTTCAATTTTGCTATCTATCAAAGAAAGGATAATGCACTACATTTTATTACTTTTTACTTATACTACGACTAGCCGACTCGTATGACTTCGTCCGCATGATGCTCCGCTCCTATTGGTCTTAGCGTGATGATATATAGCCTATAGGCTTCCTCAATAAATGGGCTATCTAACACTAAAATAATTTTTCAAATCGGACTAGTAGTTCCTGAGATTAGCGCGTTCAAGCAAACAAACAAGTAAGTATAGATAGAAATTTCTTATTTATTTAGGCGAAAATTATAAATCATCGAGTCATAAACAAAATTATCTCACTCCATCTTTATTTCTAACTCTTGGTGGTTTATTATAACATCAGTACTCTTGGCAAAAGCCAAACCAGCAGCTAATCTGATCTTACAAATTGTGAACAAAAAAGCTAAATACTGTTCATGAGATAAAAACAAATATACCCACAGCGAGTAAAATACTTGGCAGATCTCCTAAATAAGATCTCGTTAGGCCAACTAATACAGTAGACTTTTATAAAATGCTACCCACATTGGACTACCACATGGAAGACGAGTTCATACAAATATTACTAAAAAATGTCCGAAGTCATGAATTAATAATATCTTTGTTTTGACAGATTTACGGCAGTATGACGAGTAAAATTACTATTATCTATATGGAAGCTGTACTGCTCAATAAAACGTAAAATACAATAAGAATTTTAGACGGAAGATGAGAAATATAATCCCAGAGACTCTCAATACCGTTCACACTGGAGTCCCAGCATAACGGCACCACACAATTTCCACAGCATTTAGGCACAAATATATCGGAAAAAAGGTTTTATATTGTTTTGTTATTAATTGTTACACGAATAACGGTGTTGCTAATTTTATATTTTAAATATTGACTTATTATACTGAAAAATAATTGTTAGTAATGTTGCGTATGTGTGTGCCCAAGTATTGCTCAGCTTTCTGTATAAAATCTATACCACTTACTATACCGTTACACGTATAAACGTGGATAGAGAGGCAGTTAAGCAGTGTTTGAGACACTTGTCCTTGACATGATCATAATACTCACCGTCTGTTTCTATATCAATACCCACGACATCGATTTAGAAGAATCGATATTAAAATATATATGTCGGGGATTTTAAAACGATGTGAAAGGAGATGGAAGGAGGAAGGTGGGGAATATTGGAGAACACTAACATGGGTGATGGTATTGAATGGAATATTGGGTAAACGCAACGGAGATACTCCTATTGAACCGATAAATTATCAAATGATCTCTAACAATTACGAGAGAAACCTAAACAGTGCCTTGGACTTGTGACCAAGGTGTAGGCTTAAGGAGCTCCTTTAAATGATCATAACACTCGCCTCCACTGCTCAGGCTCTCTGTTTAAACCCAAGGTTAATCGCACATAAACCGAATCTAACACAAGGCTAACCTAACCTAACATTGTGTTTACTTAACCACGTGGCAATTACATTGTAAGGACTTACGTGACCTTAGTTGGACAGCACTTCCACACTACACTGCACTTGACACTATCACTATCACAAGCACTACTTAGATGATGTTCACTTCTTGAGAGACCGCGCACGACTAAGACTTCAGTTAGACTGTCGATCGCATATAAAGGGTCGAGGGTAGAGACTGTCAAAACAACGGACGTGACTACTACCCCACTCCAACGCCATAGACAACGATAACGATTCGATTAATCGATAATCTTTTACTATGCTCCGACATATACATTTAAAAAGCTTGATACTCAATTCTATTCGATACTTGAAATCGAAATAAAGGTATCGAGAAATACCGTTTCATGTGTACTAAGTGAAAGCAATGTCAATATGTTACTATGGTTACAAGATTATTCTTAAATATAAAATTCTCGTGTCACAATGTTAGTTACCATACTCCTCAGAAACGGCTCGACCGATTCTTATGAAATTTTATATACATATTCAGTAGGCCTGAGAAACGGCTACTATCTATTTTTCATCCTCCTAAGTGATAAGGGTGGCCCACCCCAAATTTATATAGCAAAACAACGTTTGCGGGATCAGCTAGTTATCAATATATTAGTAATGTCAAGCAGTTGAGCTGATAGTCTTCAAACGCCTGAACAGATCTTCACAAAACATAGCTAAGAAATATCTCCATTTAATTACCTTTCAAAGGAATAAAACTTAATAACAATCAGTCCATTATTACACACGTTAAACTAAAAATGAATAATTAATATACAATTTTAAAGCATGAAATGAAATAAAAGTTTCCTCAGACATTGTCTATTACAGACATGAATGTAAGAAACTTCTACGCTTTTAGAAAAAGTCAGAGCAAGTTAAACTTTTCCTTGTCGCATTTTCGCGTATAATGTTGCAAGTTTGTTCACGCGTAAAAATATAAGTGCTCTCTCTGTATATATTTTATTATCAAAGGAAATATTTATTATAATAGAAAACATCGTCATTTAATTTATATTATACTCGTACTAGTCGACTTGCCCCAACTTCGCACACCCAAATAAACATATTTGTTGGAGAGACTACGGGCTTTACTGGGTAAGCCTACGGTTAGGTTACCATAAACCCAACCTAACACTAGGCTAACCTAACCTAACCTAACGTTGTGTTTATCTTACCACGTGACTACTACATTATGAGGTTCTTACGTGATCTTAATTTGACAACAATCTTAGCACCAATACAACACTGCACTTAACACATTCAAGAAAAGAAAGAAAAAAAAAATTATTCCATTAAATTGCCACCACCAAAAAACCCAACATATAAAATTAAAATTGAGAGAAAAAAATACAAAAGTAACAATATAAAAGTCTTAATAACTAAAAAACACATAATTTGGCGGCATTAATAGAATAGGAGGCCACTCAGCACTGAAGAGACGGAATAGTCTCGGCTGGTTTTCAGTGGCCTTCTTCCGATAAACGTTGACAGCAGCAGCTTATCTGTGTACTATTACATGTCGGAGCATAGTAAAAGATTATCGATTAATCGAATCGTTATCGTTGTCTATGGCGTTGGAGTGGGGTAGTAGTCACTTCCGTTGTTTTGACAGTTTCTACCCTCGACCCTTTATATGCGATCGACAGTCTAACTGAAGTCTTAGTCGTGCGCGGTCTCTCAAGAAGTGAACATCATCTAAGTAGTGATAGTGATAGTGTCAAGTGTAGTGTAGTGTGGAAGTGCTGTCCAACTAAGGTCACGTAAGTCCTTACAATGTAATTGCCACGTGGTTAAGTAAACACAATGTTAGGTTAGGTTAGCCTTAGGTTAGGTTAACCTTAGGTTAGGTTAGCCTTGTGTTAGATTCGGTTTATGTGCGTTTAACCTTGGGTTTAGAGAGCCTAGCAGTGGAGGCGAGTGTTGTAATTACTTAAAGGAGCTCCTTAAGCCTACACCTTGGTCACAAGTCCAAGGCACTGCTTAGGTTTCTCTCGTAATTGTTAGAGATCATATTTGATCGTTTATCGGTTCAATAGGAGTATCTACGTTGCGTTTACCCAATATTCCACTCATTACCATCAACCCCTTTTAGTATTCCCCATCTTCCTCCTTCCATCTCCTTTCACATCGTTTTAAAATCCCCGACATATATTATGTATATTATATATTATGTTGTATTGTGTCTCTTACAATTACATGTTATTTAGTTTGTGTGTATTGCTGTATAATGATTCACTAGCACTAACCAAATAATATCCACTCCTTGAGAGAGTAAATGATAGGAATAGGCCGTAGTTAGAATTCCCCTCCACGCGTGAAGCCGATAATAATGATAATAATATATTTATTTTCCTTTAAATTTACAGTTTTCCTTAACTAATTGTTGTTGACTTCTTTTAGGCTTAAACACCTGTGACAGAAGCTGCCGATGTAAATGACAAACGTTAACCAAACAGAGGATATCAAAACAACGGATGTGATTAATATTTTACTCTAGCACCTAAAACGGCGATAACGATTCGATTATTCGATAATCGTTTACTCGTTCCTGACATGATTATAACTAACTATATATTTTTTCAGGTCATAAAGTATCTGTGTTCCAAATTTCATTGAAATTCGTTCCGCCGTTTTTGTGTAATTGAACAAACAACCAAATATTCAAACATAGAAACTTTTACATATAAATATGTATGTATATGTAAAGAATAATATTATAAAATTAGTAAGATAAATTATCTTGTAGTGCGAAGTGCGAATAATTAATGCTAGCAACAGAGATAAAATAAAATATAAGCTTAATCGTGATATATGGAGTACATGATGACTTACTTAAAGTATAAGTAGATTAAGAGACTCTAATTATTATTATTAGTCTATGCATAGTCAAGGCTCTTTAAACCTGCTCTAGGGTCTCAAGTTTCAGGCATTTTTCTTTAGAAACGTCAACGAAGCCTAGTTTTTATAAAAAACATTCTTATAAGATACGATTAATGCCTGCGAGCTTCGTACAATTTTTTCTATATATTTGTATGAAAACTACATTTATAATATTATAGGCTGATTTTTGTATTAAAATTTAGTGATCAATTACAAAATGGTATTAATTGTCCACCAATAATATTTAACTGATTTTTAAATACTTAAACGGGCTTTACCCGTGAGGAGTTAGAATACATTTCCCTTCTGCCGCTGGGAGAGCATCTCGTAAGAGCCGAGTTACCCAGCACCCCCATTGGTGGTAGGGGATTTGTTCTCCGACTGGCTTGCGACCACCGGCATGTGAATACGACCGCCAAGTGTCATTGACGCGTTCCGGTCGAGCCGCATGTGGGCCATACCTACTCCTCCCCCTCCCATCCTATTAATGCTGCGGTTCTAGTGAACTCTAGATTCCCGTTCAGGGTCACCTGAAACCGTAGCATTCTACTCTTCATTCCTCTTCCTCACTCTTCTCTTTCTCTATCTTCGAGGTTGTAACGCATCGGCAAAACTCGACGTGCACTTTTAACCTTACCGCAAGTTTCATTGTATATTTTAACCCCTTCTAGTCTTTTCTTCGCGATAAAACGTACTTTATGCCTTTTCCCAAACTCTAGTCTATCTCTTTACCAAATTTCATCAAAATCGGCGCTGTATTTTAAGCTTGAAATCGTAACAGAGAGAGTTATTCTCTATTTATAATATTAAAAGTCGAGTTAGACAAAATATAGAAAAGGAATAATATATAGTATATTTCAGCCTTATTCGCATGGAAACAAATCTCGGATCAAGCAAAAGCAAGATGTCAGTCCTGTAATGGAAACTTCAGGATATGTGACATGAAATCCCGTTAGGATACTAGTTCTCAAAATATTAGAACGGGAGATGTGGAACTAGCTCGGGATGAGATTTGTCTTCAAACGAAATGATTTTAATGAAATATAACAAATAAAAATACCAACGTATATAAAAAATAGAAATTAAAAAAACCGCAGTATACATTAACGAATCAAAACAATCTGTTTATCTCTCTCACTCGTGAGATAAGCAAAGTTAAATAAAACTATAAAAATATAATAATCAGTTTAATTCATACGTCGTCCATGAAGACAAAATGGCATGGCGTATTGAAAGTCGGGCAATTACCTTACTTTTTGTTACCATTATAGTGCGCAATAAATATTTTTTATAGATCCAAAAAATCTAAGAGATTGTAAAAATGTTGAAGCGTCAGTAGCTCAGTGGTTCGGGCGTTGGATTTACGATCAACAAGTCGTGGGTTCAAATCCCGGACATTGGACTACTGGCGTGGCCCACTCCTGACACAAGCTATTTATTAGCTTACTAGGAGGGGTATGTGATCCATACTGCTAGTAATCTTTAAAAAAAAAAAAAAGTGTTTCATTCATTTCATTTATTAATCTTCTCATTCATTCTCTTATCATCTAATTGCTTACTCACTCATTTACTCACAAACTCAATTATTTAATTTGTAATAAAAAACTGTCTTTCATCCTTTAGGAATATTAATTTTTCTGGATAAAAAATATCCTGTGAGGCTGTGTTAATCCATATCATGTCATGTGTAGCGTATGTAAGTATTAAAGGGGGGAGGGTGAGTCCTTGCGTGAGTCTTTGCTTATTTTTCATGACATGGGTGATGGTGGTCTGCATAGTGATTAAATAGTAAACATGCGCATTAAAATGTGAATATCTCTGCTCAGAAAGATTAGGGAGAAAATGGGAACAATGTATACGTAAGCACGTGGGAAGAGGGGTTAGGGCTTTTTTTAATTTTGCTGATATGGAGGGTTGATAATTAAGTTACTATACAAACTTTTACATTTATAATATTAGTAGTATAATATTAGTATTAGTAGTATAGGTAGATACTTTGTAATTTTTTTTTAAATAGCTAGGTTTTGTGTATAAGTAACATCATCAAGGGGCTCAAAATCAATCTAATCACAAGTATGTTGCCGCAAGAATCATCTATCTTAATACTGAACCAACAAAAGACATAAACGGAAAAAACTTTCACGATATTCCTTCAGCCTAATGCGGGGATGTCGAGCCAAGTATGTTTGTGGTGTAGGAAACGAACGCCTTATTTGTAATGGAGACAGAATATTAAAAAAAACGGTTGCACTCCGGGAGTGGGAACTTGAACATTAAAGTTCTGCATTTTTGAATATTCCCAAAGAAAAAAATTCAAAAAAACCGAACTGTATTATTGAGATTTGGCTTACATACGGCGAGACCAAAACGTGTCACGGGAATTCTAAAAATAAATATAATGAATTCTACGGTTTAAGTAACCCAAAGAACAAAATTAAAAAAACTGAATTGTATTATAAAGATCTGGCTTACATGCGGCGAGACCAGAACGTGATATAATTTTACGGTTTATGTAACCCAAAGAACACAATTAAAAAAAACTAATTATATCATTGAGATCTGGCTTACAACCAAGACCAAAACGTGTCACGAGACTTCGGAAAGAAAATATAATTCTACGGTTCAAATAACCTAAAGAACTAAATTTAAAAAACCGAACCGTAGTATTGATGAAGCTTACGCTTATGAATTTTCTATCAGTTCATTTGTCCTGACGCGGGTTTAACTTTTTTTTTACCCATCCCAAAAAAAAAGTACACACTAAAGAAGTTTTCACTTCAAAAAATTAAACATTTGATACCGGTACGTAAGAATAGGTTTGATCTTGAATCCGAAAAGTCACTATTAGCAGCGCGTCACACGCTATTGGTTCTTATGTGACGTTTCAGTTCCCGCGCGCTAGTTATTTCTTAAAACAGTAGTGAAAGTCACTAGTGGAACTATCAGTACAGGTACTTAGCATGCTCACAATGCGCAACTTTCCTCCACTATTTTTTCTCAAACCTAAAGTTAGTTGTCGGCCATTATATTTACATCGATATTATAAATAATAATAATGTAAAATGTTATTGATTAATTTTCTGGAACATTAACGGCGGAAATTAATAATCAATCCCAAATATTGAATTGAATTAGGCGTTACTTTGCGGAAATTTATGATTTGAAAGGAATCAAAAAGATTACCTTGCTATAATCCGCGGAAATCTAAACAACCAGACTCGTATGGCACAACCTAGAAGAGCACCCTGCCCACATAAAAGTGAGACGCGCGAACCTAAACCAAGACACACCACACAAGCAGGAAGCCCGACAATCGAACAACCTGACTCGTACGGCACAATCCAGAAGAGCACACCGTTCACAGAAAAGTAAGACGAGCGAACCCGAACCAGAACACACCACACAAGTAGATCGCGATCGATAATCGACGTACGTTTCGCTCTGTAACCGAAGCATCTTCAAGATTTGTTGACTCTACACGCGTCACTTCGCAAGTCACGAAGATGAAAGATGCTTTTTGATTCCTTTTAATCAATCCCAATTGTAAGCTGTATATTACGGCATACAATCTTTTGACAGTTTACAATATTGCAAGGTAGATTACAATCTAACGGTAATTACAATTTTACGGTATCATATATGTCGGAGAATAGTAAAAGATTATCGAATGATCGAATCGTTATCGCCATCTATGGCGTTGGAGTAGGGTAGTAGTCACTTCCGTTGTTTTGACTGTATCGACCCAATATATGCCATCCACAGTCTGACTGTCTGAAGTCTTAGTCATGCGCGGTGTCTCAAGAAGTGAAGTAGTCTCTAGATAGCACTAGTGAAGTTTTAAGTGCAGTCTTGTATTAGTGGTTAGGAGTGCTGTCCAATTAAGGTCACGTGAGTACCTTATAATATAATTACCACGTCTTGTGTTAGGTTAGGTTTATGTGCGTTTAATCTTGGGTTTAAACGGAGAGCCTAGCAGTGGAGGCGAATGTCTCGATCGAATAAAGGAATTCCTTAAGTCTACACCTTGGTCACAAGTCCAAGGCACTGCTTAGGTTTCTTTCGTAATTGTTAGAGATCATATTTGATTATTTATCGGTTCAGTAGCAGTATCCATCGCAAAGCAACGCTTTTACCCAATAGTCCATTCGAAAAGATCCCCCCTTTTAGTTTGCCTCAATATTTCCCTCTCCTCCTTTCTTCACATCATTAAAATCCCCGACATATATAAAAATAATGTTTTTATCGGTTACTTAACAGTCATCTCCCATTCTATAATACATTCTATTCGGAATTCCCAAAAGAAAAGTACAAAGACAATACCGTAATCCGAATTCGTACAATTGTGGGAAATGTTTTTGCAAAAGGATATTGTAAATAACCATAAATTAAGGGTCTGAGTGCATTTTTCAGGTATTTCTTGTTCCCTATCCCAAAAGGACAAAGGGACTCTTATTAGATCATTCTAATTAATATATCTTACCTCAAGGTTTTTGAAGATCCGAATAGATTTCAAAATTCTGATGTTAATAAAATATTACTAGATATATAATATAAGTTACACTTCACAATAACACGTAGACTTTAGATAGAAACCAAGCAGTACCTGGGATTGTAACCTAGATGTAGGTTTAACGAGCTCTAGTATCATGTATAAATAGCCGCCATAATATAATAAAATTTTGAAATGACTTGTCAAACTTCTGCTGATATATCGGGAAAGAGCTTACGTTGATGAGCTTTAAATTAAAAGGGTAGTTTTAAATTAATCCAATATAAATACATAAAATGTAGCAACACGCTACATCGTCTTGTCTCCAATTGGACGCTATCCATAACAGTTCTAACATACATCGTACAGTGCTACCATCATTATAAATAACAATTATAACGTAAATTTAATCCAGTTTTTGCACATCCAATTCCTCTTCCGACAACTGCCGTGTGCCATGTAGGTAGATGTAAATATTACAGATATTTCGATTTACCCTCGCTCTAGTTCGTTTTGTGTTCTCCATGTCACTACTACTGTCAATTACGTCGTACGTAACTCGATTCTTCTGCACTTCTTTCTTTTATTTAGTATTTGGTACTTGTTCCGAAATTTCGAGAACACAAAAACATAGTTGGCTAGCAATTGCGTTTTTGCTAATTTTCAACAGAACTTTTAAACTGATAGACATCAATAGTCAATTGGTCAGGTAAATTTACAAATTTGAAAAGATAATTCTTGCGAATTGGCAAATTTATTGAATTTTTGCTTCTGTACCGACTAAAATGATCTCGATCTTTCATCTGTTTATTTACATCAAGATAGTCCATTTTGGCTTTTATGTCTTAATGGTTAATTCTCTATATGGATACCGAATATGACGGCTTGTTGACTAGAATATTACTCCCGGGTTTATACTTTAGATCCACAGCTTCAGAGTTGCGGTTAGAATACTCGCTACACAGATCACAACTACTGTATGACTCGCAGTGTAATAATAATGATTTCTATCATGGCGGCGAATTTATTTGGTACATCTTATCTTTGCGTTGACACAACTGATACAGTTTGTGCCAATATAGAAAGTTAAATACTACTCAAATTAGTATTGAAAATTATTTTGTATATTTGTATTTTTCCTTCTGCAGTTGGTCAAGTACGTTCGCTCGAATCTACCTTACTAGCACCTTAGAATTTTAATGCTCTATGAGTCACTCTGGTTAAGACTTGAATTTCTTACTCGGGAGGTTCGAGTTCGATCCTGGGCACACACCGACGACTTTTCCGAGTTATGTGTATTTTAAATAATTGAAATATTACTTGTTTTAACAGTGGAAACATCGTGAGGAAACCTGCACTCCTGAGAGTTCCCCAAAGTTCCCCAACCTCTGCCAACCCGCATTGGGCCAGCGTGGTGGACAATGCCCTAACCCCTCCTTATTATTTATATTATGTATTTTAGTCATAAATTTGAGAATTTATCAAATATAGTGTGTCTTCGTGATCACCATAAATTCAAACTCCTGACTTTATCCACAACGATGTTATAGGGAGTTGTTGATGGTATGAGTAACTTCGATAGTCTACATCCTCCTACAGGGCTTATGATAGTTACTACTCATCATCATTTGGACCTTCTGTTTAGTGTATGATACTTAGAATTTTATTTTCCTGTTTAATATTGTATAAAACACAACCAACGCAAAAAAACCAATCACAAATTTGGGAGAAAGAAACCATATCACTATCCAACCCAACCTCATAATTGTTGAATTACTAGCCTCTAAGCTAAGAGAGGGCTGTTAGTACATAATATAAGCATTTTATGAAACACGTAGGAATATGTTTGTATTTATAAGTTTTTATTGTAGCGTCGCTTAAACTCGTGTTGAATGTATGAACATGCTTTTAGAATATTGGCATACGTGCCCGCGTGCCGCGTTCACTCTGGAGCCACTCAGTACTAAGTTGCGGTACACACTGGACTTTAGTTATTCATACTTTTTTGTTGTTTTGTACTAAAAAATGAATTGTAACTGAGTGATAAACAAGGTGCAAAGTGACGAAAATTGGTCCTACGGATCTATAAAAAAATATTGTAATTACTGCAGTCATAGCTGAGTATTTTGCATTAAACCAGAAAAAAATTGACGACTAATGCAAATCTTTTAGGTTTTATTAGAATCTGGAAGTAATTTATTACACCAAGCAGAATATTTAACCTTATAGTTTTTACTTATAAATACGTTTAATTTAATTGAGAATTAGATTCAACCACACTAGATGGCGTTATTATGTTTTATTCAATTTGATCTGACTCCTTCCACCACTTTTCAAGATCGGTATGCGTTCCGTTGTAATAATACCTAAGTAGATATTTATATAAAACTTAATTTAAGAAGGGTAGATTCATCAGAACCTAAAAATAATTAAATAAATATTACCATTGACAATAAAAGATTTTTTTGAAAATTTCTTATAACGACTGCCATATTAAAGAAATAATTTTTTGGACAAAATGTCAACAAAATAAAGTCTAGTCATGTGAATTGAGCCTAATTCTGCACGGAAGTAGCTGTTACTCGTTACATAACTTGAAACTTAAGACATAACACGTACTATAATTTATCGGAGAACTCTATCACTTAATACGACATTTTATTTGAGTGTTTATCATTTAAAATAATCATATTTATTAATTTTAGAGTGTTCTTGTTTTATAAAGTACGGAATACCTCATAAAACAAGTTTATCCACACCCGTTTTCTCAGCAAAGCATGGAAGTATCAAGTTGAAATTCAGGTTTGCGGTTCCTTAGAGCTGCACAAAAATCAAACTTCTAAGTCAACGTAATCAATAGATACGGTCGTTTATGTTATTACTTACAAAATTATAGGATGGTAGGACTTTCCTATGACCTAGAATCATGAAATAAGACAAGAAGTGATGACTTACAGGACATGTTAAATAATCATTCCTCAAGTCGTATGGTCCGGAGGAGGAGGATGTACAGAGACAAGAGTTTTCCGACGACGATCCATAGATAGATAGATAGAAGGAAAAAAATATGAATAAACCTATGTTACAAAAGTCAAAAGGCATGCAAAGGCGTCCTTATTGCTAAACCAGGCAACCCTTAAATATAGGAATTGATGTAAATAACAGGATAGTGCCCATATTAATCCATAAAGCCAAAACTGCCACAAATACAACATGATAAAGCTTATAAATTGTGAAGTGAGGATATTTTCATATCATCAACGGTGTTGCCAGCAAGAGGACAAGTTAGTCGAGTAATAATTCAATTTATATAACATTTTTATGCGTGAACAAACCCGAAGGCTTCCATTTTGTAGACGACAAGAAGTTTGTAAAAGTTGTTCCAAGGTTTTCATCACGCTAGAATCTCACTCAGTCTTGTACTTACAAGATGTTGAGAATTCTTTTTCTACTTGTTTACATATTTTATTTATTTTTATCAACACATTTATAGCGAAAATATTTCTATTTTTTAATGTTTGTTTATTTCTAACAGGCTCAATAACTAATGGATTTTGATAATTCTTTCAACGATAGAAAGCTTCTCGAATATCCTCTTTGAATAACATAAGACATGTAGTGTTGCCATAAATGTTATAATTAAAAAGACACGATCATTTAAGGAAAGGTAATCTTAGAAACTACTGATCATATAAGTTTTTGGTTTTTTGGCTTCTAAAATTGTGTACATGATTAACAAGGTATCGAGTTTTAGAAAGTGGCAGTATGAGAAAGTCTACACGTCAAATAAGTTTGGGAACCTGTGATGTAAAATTTCCAATGTTTTGATGTATTTACAAATATTATTCTACGCCTTAGTTGATAAACATTTTAAAAAGATCTCTACATTAAAAAAATAAAACAAAAAGATTCTTCTTCTTTCTGAAATTTCTTGAAAATAGACTAATAAAACTATAATTTAAATTTTTGAAGTAAGACGTTAAGTTGAAGCTCAAACTGAATTTTAAATGGCACCAATTGTACAGTAGACAATTGAATGTATTATGCATGGAACGGAGCGCTTTGGTCTTCCGATACCGACTCTATTTATGATAGAAATATTTTCTTCTGTAAGTTAGTATAACTTGGTTGGTACTAACTTACAAAAGAAAATTTTAATTGCTAATTTTTTTATTAACGATCAGCAATGAACATATTACAAAATATATGGAGGAAATTGGTGGTAGGGGATCTGTTCTTGGTGGTAGGGGATCTGTTCCCCGACTGGCTTGCGACCACCAGCATGCGAATCCGACCGCCAAGTGTCATAGACGCGTTCCGGTCGAGCCGCATGTGGGCCAGACTTACCCCTTCCATCTCCCATCCCATTAATGCTGCGGATCTAGTGAACACTGGGCTCTTGCTTAGGGTCCGCTGAAACCGCAGCATTGTTTTCTTCATTCTGTCTCCCCACTCTATCATCGAGGATGCAGTGCATCGGCAAAACAAGAGGGTATCTCTTCTTTTGCCGATGTCTATGGGCGATGGTGGCCACTTACCATCAGGTGGACCATCTGCTCGTTTGCACCATATCTACCATAAAAAAAAGTACCAACATCACTAAAGCAACCAAGATCCGGATAGCTAGAACACTTGTTTTCATCCCATTCTCTACGCATTAGAATTCTGTACGCTGCAAGAAAGTGAGTGGAGGAGGGTAGACGCGATTGAGATGTGGTGCTGGAGAAGATTTTTACGAATACTCTGGACATCATCCCGCTGTAATATTTCAATTCTTACTGAGTTCGGCCCCAAACAACGCCTATCTTCCATCGTTCAGGCTCGCATTCTTACGCATTTCGGTCACGTGTGTTGACGCGACGGTGTATCCATTGAGCACTTGGTGATGTAGGGGAGAGTGGAAAGTACTAGGGCACGTGGTGGATCACCAATGAGACGGACAGATCATTTGAAAGCGGCCATTGACGTTCCGATACACCAGTGTGCTCGAAAGGTTTTCGTTTAGGAGAAGATGAGGAAAATATTCAAGCGGCTACCCATTTTATGACTACGACCGGTCTGCCAACACCGTACCGACAAAGAAGAAGTATAAGTTAAAGTCAATAAAAAATGATGACTACAGGCAATAGCGCGTTTTAATGAGGTCGACTATTGCGACTTCGCCCGCATAACGCTCTGCTCCTATGAGTCGTAGCGTGATATTATATATCCTATAGCCTTCCTCGATAAACGGACTACCTAAGACTAAAAGATTTTTTAATTTAGAACCAGTAGTTCTTGAGATTAGCGCGTTACTACTTATGATGATATTTTGACCGGCACACGAATATCAAAATTTGATAGTGTTTATCCCTTAATTGAAATTGTACGGAACCCTCAATGCTCCAGTTTCACACGCACTTAGCCAAATTATAATATATTATTAGAATCAAACGTTAGCCACAGTATTTCTGTATAATATGTATATTGTTCTTACAAAACGTCTGGATTTATTCTGATAAAATTTTACTTTTTAACAGTAAGTAGTTTAATCATTATCAATATCTATTCTTTTCCATGTTAAACTATATTGAACTGTCAAGGCGGCCGAGTGACGTCACGTCGTGTTTCAAAGCATTATTAGGTAGCGAGATTTAGTATTGAACTGCAATTTACCCCGTGTATTTAGGTTTAATTTCAGCCTGATTGAGTTACAGACAGACAAACGCCATCTGTTCATCAATAGATGGCGTAAGTAATAGATTAAATCACACTTTCCTTCGTTTAGTATGTATTCTTACTTATTATCTACGTTTCTTAAGTGTTCCTTTTGAAATTATAATAATAATTAGGATTATGGATGTCGATGACCTGCTCCTGGCTTACAAGTCCCAGATACTTTTATCATTAATATTACCAACTTAATATAATTAAATGAAACTAAATCCGGAATATAATGTAACATTTGTCGTGAAGAACGTTTTATTATTTGGTCAGTTGGTTCTGTGTCCAACGTAACCGACGCTATCAGTCATAGGTCGGTCGACGGGATTCCTCATTAATCTTTAAGACAATACTCGTTTTGTTGCCAAATGCTGTTCCATGCTCTCAGCTACCGCAATATTAAAACGTCAGTAGCTCAGTGGTTCAGGCGTTGAATTCACAATCGAAAGGTCGTGGGTTCAAGTCACTCACTCGCTCACTCCTAACCCAAGCATTTAGCTTACTTGGAGGGGTAGGAATATAGCTACCGGCAAGTAAGTATAGGTTTGACCTTGAATGCGCAGAAATCACTATTAGGGCCTTTTTAGAGAGGATAGCATCACTCGCGATTGGTTCTTATGCGACGTTTCAGTTCCGGCGCGTCTGCTATTTGTCAAAATAGTAGACGTCCTGGATGGCACTGCCAATACAGGCACACAACACGCTCACAATACGAAACTTTACCCGACTATTTCTGCTCAGATAATTTAAGAAACAAAGTCCCACGCCGCGTCTGTCTATCTCTTAGCAATAAACTCAAAAACTATTATGACTTTGATATGTTTTTTTTTTTACGAATAGACAGAGTGATTAATGAGGAAAGTTTAGGTGTAAATTTTGATGTATATTAGTTGAAATTTGACAGTAATTATGGAAAAATCGAAAATAGTAAAGTTGTATGGAAGATTTCATCTTCAACGTTGCCTCATCTTTTTGTGTGAAAAATGTGATACAAATAAAACAAATTAATTAAAGAAAATATTTTTATATTTATTTTTGAAATAAAAAAAATATATTCTCATTGAAAAGTATTTTCCCGACTGTGAAAAAACTATGATGAGATGTTTTAATGTACATCCAAAAAAAGCTTAATGTCTATAAATATTTAATACATTGATTCTGCTGTTAAATATTCTCTTTTATATTATTATCATTATATTACTATTAACTTGTATTTATATAGAAAACACCTTCTCTTCTCCCTTGTGGATGTGTTTATGATAAATGATCTTATCATGATACCAGCAATACGAAATCAATGATATCATATAAGATGGCAATAAATGTCTCTTATCCAATATAAATATCTCTCATATTGGAGATGAACAAGTATTAATGAAACGATGTTCGTATATTACACTAAAATTGTCATATCTTATTCAAAATAATGTTTATGGAAAATCAAAGCATATTTTCTAGGAAATATATTTACTACAACTTCATTATATAATATTAGCTGACCCACGCGACTTTGTCTGCGTTACGTGAGAGAGTGTGGCGTAGGAACTTACAATACAATTCTAAAGTAGTCAGCGCACGCTACGGAAACTCCGATTGATGATCCGCGCCTATGGGTCGTAGCGAGTTGTAATATGCCTCCAAACAAAGAAACTTTAGCTTTATAATCTATACCTATATATAAAAACTAGGTGACCCGTCCTCGCTTCGCGAAGATGTATTGGACAAAAGGTTAGTTTCATCAACGTTTAATTTCTCACCATTTAAACCTTCCCTGAACTTCCACAAATATTTCAAGCTCAAAATTAGCCAAAGCGATCCAGCCCTTCTCGAATTTTAGTAACAACAGCAATCGAAAAGCAATTATATATAAGAGATGAATTCTTATTTACCCTTGATCGCGGCATCATGGTGAACTGCAGGACAGATTTCGCTAATTCTTTTAGGTCAGGAGAATTCGTTCTTATGTAAGAAAAAATTAAGAAAGTTGCGCAGAAAATTATAAAATTTAAGGAACTTAACGACCATATTAATGTTTTATAATATAACCTTATCACTTTTGATATTATACGCTTTTTTAATGTGACGTTTATGGCGTTTGACATCTGTCAATCGTTTGACCAATATGCATAGTTAAGACAGGACAACGTTGGGTCAACTAGTATTAGTATAGATAAGGATCAGTCAGTCACATTGTTTGTCTAAAACGAACCAATTTAAAAGATAGAATAGTTCTTTATTACAAATTAAATATTTATTGGTAATAAATCGTTTTTATTGAAATCACATGATTAGTTTTATTAATTTTATTTTTATTACTAGTGGTCCAGCCATGGATGGTGTTCAAGGGAGATCTGTTCCCCGACTGGCTTGCGACCACCAGCATGCGAATCCGACCGCCAAGTGTCATGGACGCGTTCCGGTCGAGCCGCATGTGGGTCAGACTTACCCCCTCCCACTCCCATCCCATTAATGCTGTGGATCTAGTGGACTCTGGGATCTAGCTCAGGGTCCGTTGAAACCGCAGCATTTTTTCTTCTTCACTCCTCCCCACTCTATCTTCGAGGATGCAACACATCGACAAAATAAGATCTCTTGTTCTGTCGATGTCCATGGGCGATGGTGGCCACTTACCATCAGGGCCATCTGCTCGTTTGCACCTTATCTACCATAAAAATAAAATTAGTTTCATGTTTATCATGCAATCACATTCAAATTTGGCATCACTTGAAAATAATTTGTGTCTTCTACTAAATCACCCCAAAAATTGGTATAAACATTAAAATAGTTTAATGAAGTATTACATCCAATGACCCGTAACTATTTAAACCCGAATAGTTTACGAGATTGGTAAAAATGAGCTCGATTCCGGTAAAGGCGACATTGACGTTGATGGATAGTATTGCTCCTGGGAAATTAACAATGAATGCCGGACAAAAACAGATCTTACTTATATACTTGATCGATACACGCCCGAAATGGCCTGCGGTTGGGCCGTAATTAATGGTTTTCGTATATCAACTCAACTGTGAAATTGAGAAAAATATATCATTGTAATATAGTGTTGTTATGTAATTAGTGATAGACTATTGTTTTATTTACTCGGTGACCACCTCTGTCTCCACCACCACCACTTGGACAAGTGCGGGTTGGCAGACTTCACGTACCTCTAAGAACTTTTAGAGAACTCTCAGGAGTGCAGGTTTTATTCCTTCACCTCAAACAAGTTAGAGTTGAGTGTCCATGATCGAACTTGGCCCTCGAGTAAGACATCAATATCTAAACCACTGGGCTATCACTGTTTTTTTGCACCTCTGTCTATTAATTTGTTATCTTCGTCGTCGTTGACTTGACGTTTTAATTTTCAATATACACTGATTTTACCATTGTCCCGCAGAAACTGAATTTTTGGCAATAAAAGATTATAAAGGATCTGTATGGTAAATTTCATTGAAATCCATTCAGTTCGTTTATGTGTAATTAAATAACAAACATTTAAACATCCAAAAATTTAAATACAGTATACAAAGCAATTTAACTGCAGGATTAACCAAATAAACGCAGACTTTTTGTGTATTGTTTCCAAAATGGCTGAAAAGGTACAAAGAAGGGGCATTAATAGGTCAAAACACTGGTCAATGTTACTCTAATTAATTTAGCTTTTATACAACGTAGAAAAGCTAATTTAATTATATTTACATTTGACTGTAATAGTCAACTACTCGTAAACTTCCACATATTTATCAGAACTGAGCTTATAAGTTGTCAAGCCTTTCAGAATTTTTGAAATAAATAAAAAGAAATTACTCGCCAATATGATAAACTAATATTTATATTAGGAATAGTTTCAGCAGATCTTGATAAAGTGTTTGACACATAATGCAATTAGACATAACAATATTGTAGTTTATCTTCTGAATAGTCTAATAGAGACACTATCAGCAAGTGGTAAAACTGTATTCATGAATTGTATTAAAATTAAGATTCTTCATTTAAATCCTATTCAATTTTAAAATATATTTTCCAGCTCCCCAAATGTTGTCAACTCACGTAGAATCTATTTCCTAGTGCACCTGCTAAATCCTGAAATCTACGATAAATTCTATTTTCCACTATCTTATCTATTCTTACTTACACGATATTTGTGTTCCTTTAAAATACTAGGACGTTTATATTCCTTGGGAAATACGGATGAATTTCTGAATTTATGCGAATAGCCTTTGATTTATAAGGCTGGGTTTCCGCCAGAGATGAGGGATAATGTATAGTGAGGGATGTATTTGTTAAGAACTAAAAGAATCGCTTCAATTACCTAGCATTGCTCAGAATGTATCAAATGAAGCGGTTGTATTTGTTTTTAACAAATACATCCCCAGTTACGCGCTCTCTCATATATCTAGTGGAAACGCAGCCTAATACTGTGAACTTATAATTAGAGCATTAAAGTATCCCTGGAGTGCCAAGAAGTGAAAAAGGATAAACTCCATTTTAGTCACTTTACAACCCTCCCTATAATGTCGCGCTAAATTCTGAATACTGCACGAGAGGAAAAATATTGTGCCTTCATTATGAAGGTACAAATATAAAACTTTTTTTATATAATATAAAAGGTTTTTTTTAATTATTACAAACATCCACGAAAGATCAGAAGAACCAAAATAGTATTTATATATGTGTGCAAGCTTGGGACGCAATTTTCATGGATGTGTATGAAGGCTGAATATAATTAAGTTACTATCATAAAATGAGAGAATTATGATACCCATTACTGTACAGCAATACGTATTCACATGCAATTTAGACTGAGGCGAGCGGTGCCTTGGGCTTGAGACCCAGGAGCAGGCTTAAAGAGCTCTTTCATAACATACTAACCACTCGACCTCGCTCGCATAGATAATAAAGTAAACTTACGTAGACCTCGAGAAGGGTAACACTATAACACTAACTTACATGTTCACTGCACAAAAACACTAGAGAGACTGAGACTAATCTATCG
Organism: Limenitis camilla; assembly: GCA_905147385.1. Taxonomy (NCBI): domain Eukaryota; kingdom Metazoa; phylum Arthropoda; class Insecta; order Lepidoptera; family Nymphalidae; genus Limenitis; species Limenitis camilla. The sequence continues at coordinate 10,951,957 of LR990240.1, forward strand.
CACTAAAGGTTATATATTGTCTTCACGTCGGTATACTTGACTACCCGCTACTACTACTTTATAAACAGTGTTGCTAACATTACTTTTTTATTCTTATTTTTCTTATTAAAAGGCAAACATCTAGTTTTGCAAAATCATATTTAAATGCTAGCCGACCCGCGCGACCTTGTACACTTAATGGTTTGTTCCTATGAGTTAAAGCGTGATGTTATGTATGTAACCAATAGCTTTTCGTAGTAAATGTAACTTTTCAATTGGAACCAATACTTTTTGAGATTAACACGTTCAATCAAACAACCTAAATCTTCAGATAATATTAGTATGTCGGAAATACAAAAGGGATCACTGTTTTTAACGGTGGAAAATGCTTTTATGCATCCGCTCTGAGGGAGAAAGGTATGTAGGACTCGCAGCAATAAACACATACAAAAACCATCGAAACCTAAGACCGAACTCTATTGCTTAGGTTAGAGAATATAAAGGGACAAGACGGAAGTTAGAATTCCCTTCCACGGGTGGTGTAGACATAAGAGACCAATAATTAACGCTAGCCAATCGGAGGATGTCAAAATGACAGAAGTTGTTAATATTATATACCAGCATCATAGATGGCAAGGACGAATTGATAATTCGATAATCGTTTAATGGTTTTACTATTCCAATAAATTGAATTACCACCATTATGATTATTCAAGTGTATTGTATATGTCGGAAACTAAAATAAAAAAGGATATGCAATCAATTATAAACATCGTATGTGCTCAACGGATGGCCTATAATATGAGCTTCGGGCGTAATACGGTCAGGATATAACTTAACGTTATGATTTCGTACTATTCAGAGAGGAACTATTATGACAGGAACCCAAGCAGTGCCTTGGACCAAGGTGTAGGCTTAAAGGATCCGTTTAAGTAATCACAACACTCACCTCTGCTGCTTAGTTTCGCTGTTTAATCCTACGATTAAATTAACATTAGCCTAATCTAACACACGCCTTTTTTTTTTATTTTTTTTTAATGTGGGAAATGCATTTACGCATACCCCTTGAAGGGGTTATGTGGGACTCCCAGCGATAAGCGCTGGACTACCGCACTAAAACCCACCACCGTCCATGCCGTATGTTAGGCGCCGCAGGAACGCGTTAGCATACTACTGCGGACGCCTCGGCACAACCACCCGTCTGCGGGTACAAGTACCCGCAGTTTAAACCCGCCCATGGGCTCGCTTTACCAAGCACCTAACCGAGGAGGGATGCCAGGACATGTCTACTGAAACACCCAGCCCCCGGAGGAGTCAGAAGCGGCCCATATCCCTCGAGATCAGGTCGCTCACAAGTCATCTCTGCTAACAGAGGAGTACCCGGAGCGACCCGTACCTCCGGCCACCGGACCCCCCTGGACTTAACCGCCGTCTGCGACGCCCAGGGTACGAACGTTGGAGTTTAAGGCCCGCGCCCGTCACGCCGGCGCTCCGCGACCTCCGCGCCCAACCTTGGCGCAAACCTCTGCGCCGGCTTCCCGACCGCTCCCCCCATCCCGGATACGCTACTACACCGAGACAGGAGTCGACGGCGAAACATCCAGCGCAAGAGACACTCGCGCTTACGCGCCCCACCATGACGCTTTCACGCCCACGCATCAGATATGTCCAACTGCCCCCCCGATCATGGAATACGGTTGCGCCACTGAGTGGCTACCCCACGAACGGAGGCGCAGCGGGACACACAGAATTAGACGCTGCAACGCAGCCACCGCGCTTACGCGCCCCTCTTCTGCGGATATTGGCCTCCGGATAGTAATAGTGGAAAATTACTATCCGTAGTTGCCCAGGGTGCACCGGCCCACAAAATGTTGGGCTCTCGAGGAGGTTTCCGCAGCTAGCACCCCAATCTAACACACGCCTAACCTAACCTTAGGCTAACCTAAACCTAATTCACGCCTTCGGCATACATATTATATAAAATTGAACACTTAAAATACCAAAATAAATATCTAAATATTCATCTTAGTTATCTTCGATTCACCTTTTCCAGTTGTCTATGAAATTCATAACAAGGCAAACAAATCAAATCAATCCTTTAATTTAGACGACTTGAACAACCCAATCTGAATAATGAAGTAACTCCGTTCTGTCGTTTTTGATTTAATAAAACTTGGTCGATTTAATAAAAATTCAAATATTCATCAAATTAATTAAGTAAGTACCCCTTATAGAAAAACTTTTTGATTAGCATTAAATTTTAAATTTGAGAAAATTTTTAAAAAATCTATTAAATTTATGTAAAGCTTTCTATAATCCAAATTCATTTTACAATTCCTAAACCTTGTTGGTTTAATTGTCCTTTTACTTTATAAAGGAATTACGGATTGACGTGTTTTTTGATTTATATATATAGCTTAAAGCTCTAATTGTAATAAAAGCTACTTTTTATTCTATTAAAATTAACACATTTTACAGTACGTCTACTAATAATATGACGTTTATTTAAGCGTAAGCGACTGAACGGAAACATTTTTAAAGTGATTACAGTAATAATATAAGAGTAGAAGATGTTGTATAATTTGTTTATATCAAAGATTCTTGTTTTAATAAGATTATCAACACTTTAGCAACTTAAGTTGCTTAATTTAATTCAGTTCAACGAATAATGTTACTAAGCGATAATGACTTTAACCATCACAACAGAAAGATTGTTAGTATCGACATAGAATAAGAGAGGAATGATGCCCAGTACTGTACAGCAATACGTATACACATACAATTTAGATAGGAAGCCGGGAAACGGTTATGAAATGAACGGGAAATGAACTTATGGCTAAGGTCAAGGTCACTAGATAATAAAGCAAACCACGGCACTAGAGGAGTGCTAACAGAATATGATGATTTCCATCATATTCATCAAATATTAATAAAATAAAAGAAGTGATAATATAGTAACACTATTTAGGTATGAAGAAAAAATTAAAAAGACATTAACTAAAAGCATTTAAGGAGTGTCAAAACGGCAGATAAGCTACGCCATCTATCTTCAGCACGACCGACGACGTGTGTGAAATAGCAGCGGTAATCGGAACTCGTTTGGGCTATACATCTACATGTAGGGATCATGATATTGCTGAAAATTGTAGCTCAATCTTTAAAAAATTCACTAACATTACTTAGGTGCATATATAGTACAAGCAGTTGCTGCGACATTTGACTACCTTACCTTCAGATTTGGATCCAGAAAGAAATGGATGTTGTGTGAATGCTCAGGAACCCAAGCAGTGCCTTGGACTTGTGACTAAGGTAGGTTTAAAGAGCTCTTCAACACACTCGACTCCACTGTACAAGTTCTCTGTCCAAGCTTAAGGTTAGGCTTACATAAAGCTAATCCTGACACAAGGCTAACCTAACAATAATCTAAGCTAAACCTTAATTACGTTTCCGATATTTATATGAATTTCAATTTTTCAATCTATGGAAGAAATTGACTTCTGTGAAGAGGGCAAAAATGAGATACTTTTTAATGATTTTATTTATGTATTTTCCAAACGTACCAGCAAACCTAATTAGTGTGCACTAGATCATTACTACTTCATTTCTGTTTGTGAAGGGGCGGAAGCGATGATATGATGATCGGCAGCAATTGACATTTTTGATATATTGTATGTATTTAAAAAAAATTAAAATAATTTGAATACGCCATTAAATTAACTATTAGGTAAATTTATGTAAGTAGATTAAGAAATTTTAATAATATATTATACTAGCGACCCGTCCCGACTCCGCACGATTTGTGAAGTATATTATGTCTACATGAAACCTGTGCTATGTATGCTCAATCATCAGTAGTAACCGCATATAAAATTCTCGTGTCACAATGTTAGTTACCATAACCATCCGAAACGGCTCGGCCGATTTTTATGAAATTTGATATGCATATTTAGTAGGTCTGAGAATCGGCTACTATTTATTTGTCATACCCCTAAGTGATAAGGGTGGTCCACTCCACATTTATATGGCAAAACAACGTTTGCCGGGGCAGCTAGTAAAGATCTAAAAATATTGTAAAATATTGATTTTGCGACACTTCCATTAATAATTATTTTATAGATGCCTTTAGTGATTAGTTTTTACGAATATATAAAAAAAATCGATCAACTTGTATGAATTCGAACCAAATTGCACTACAATTTGAGATACGCTATCAATTTCTGTCTGTGATAGGTTAATCGAGACTCTTTCGCACTATCCATCGTATTGCCAGTATTGGAATTCCGTCGAAACCTTTTGTGACAATTTCGAAAATTCCAGTGTCAATTTGAAAAAATTTTATCCCATAAGAAACCATTTTTATCCGTTACTTTTAGATTGTTCTAAAATTATTTATATGCCAAAATATCTTCTAACTCTATTTACTAAAACTGTTAAAGATACTTATATCCTCTTTTTGATTACATCCTTATACATTTTTTACATAATAATCAATATTCTCAATAAATGAAGAAGAATGAGAAGAAGTAAAAATATTTTAAACTTTTTAAGCAAAATCTAAAAGTATTCGACGAAAATGGCTTCTTTCTAGTGGGATCAAATTTTTCCAAATTGACACTGAATAGTTGGTAACATTGCCGTCAAGCTGCAAGAGAGCAGGCTACGTTGGTATGAGCACGTCAAAAGAATAGCTCCTGACTATGTGGGTAATGTTGTGGCCAATCGAAACATCACGGGGTTTTGACCCTGAAGAAGACCAAAGACGAGATGGATGGATGTGTTCAAGAAAAATCTTAGTTCCTGCAATGTCTCTGACGAGGACACGTCTGATAAAGCGAAGTGGAGGAGAAAAATCAGAAAGGTAGACCCCACCATTAGATGGGAATAATAAATGCTACGGAGAGAGAGAGACACTGAATCGTTAGCAACACTGTCCTTCTTTTTACCCAGAATCAGTAAAAAAATTGTATAAGATTTTCTAGATTTTAAATGAGCTAAACTTTAATATTATGCTCATAATTTAAAATTAAAAAAGTAACGAATAACCGTACATCAAAATCTTTGATGAGGCAGCTACGGGAAATTCAATTTTCACAGCCTTTGACTAAAATTTAACGCTTCTATTTTTCGACACTATCTGATGCATCCCAGATTGGATTAATTAAATCGGATCTGTAAATGGTGAACCCAAATATATTTTATAAGGGTTTATAAATTGGTTTTCGGGAATAAAATAAAGTTATGGCTGTTGAAATCGTTAATTTCATTTTGTTTGACAGTCATATAATTTTTGTGTGTCTACTCGTCGTGTATCCGTTACGTTTTATTTTACTCTGAGTTTAAATTCAGCTATTTATTGTATCCTGACATGACCACCACCACCACAAAAGATATGACCACCTTCCATACATAGTTGGCCAACGAACGGAATAACATGTCATCATTACGAAAATTACTTATTTATTTTACATATTATTGATATCTTAGATTTAAATGAAATTGGGTTTAAAATGTTTGTGAAATCCTGGAGTGTCATCAGTTACTGAAAATTGATTCTTAAATTTAAAAAAAGTTAAATAATCCCGTTCGTAGGCTAATTTGGACTTTGTCCTTTAGGGTAGGGTACATAAAAACCTTTTTCATATTTTAGACAGAACTTCTCTTTTGTCTTTTGTATCCATTCCCTTACAGAACAATTTATTTTTCTTAGATAAATATTTGAAAAGCCTATACCTCAAAGAATAGTACATCTTATCCAGAATAATTGACTCTTAGCTTTTAAATAGGTTCGGGACAACCCAATTTTTTTATTATAATAGAAGACACATTTTTTTTATAAATCCTGCGCTATTAGTTGAGCATACTTAAATTAGGTTAATAAGTAAAGGGAGCTATACAGCGCAGTAACACTCAAACGACAATATCAACATGCCTAGATAGAAGCCGAGTAGTGCCAGTGAGGTTTGAGACCCAGGAACTGATTTAAAGACGTCTTTTATGACCGTAAACTCATCACACTATTAGACTCAATACTTTAATATGTAGTTGGCGATATCACTTGACAGACTAGCTAAATCCTATCGGAACGAAAATAATATATTGTCTACTGAAAATAAAATAAAACGAATTATCCGCGAATACTAATTTATATACGATATTACTAACACTGTTGTTTTACATTTATGTTGTTCAATCCAAGACGCAACACAGCATATATCCTACTTTGATAGATAGAAGTTGAGGTATGTGGCGTTATGAATTAATTACTATATTTAGTGTAGAATATACGGCCACTTAATAATACCTTAGCGAAATGAGAGCCAATAATAATACACAGAACAAACAAAGGTTTCCTAACATCTAGCAATACTCAATACAATAATGTAATGCGGTTTCAATCGAACATATTAATTAGACCATGTTATTGCAGGCAACAAAAACATTCGCAATCGCAATACAGATGGTGCAAATGAGCAAACATTCATTTTAATTAAACATTTAAATAAAACTAACTTTTAATGGTAAAAAATAGATAGCCATGTTTATTTATATATATAAAGATACTTTCCATTGAGAATCATCACAGTTTTAATCAGTAAAAAGATAATATAAGATAAAAATATTGTATTTATATAAATACACAGAATTAGTTACAGATTAAAATGATTAGTTCTAATATCTTAAAAAAAATAGTATACTGTATTTAATTATTTGGAAGATTTTAAGTTATATAATTTGAGGAATCTCCTTGATTTTCCTAGAATGTCTGTATCAGGTTGTAACTAAGATAAAAAGAATATTCATAATTACTACATTAATAAATCAATGAACATACAACTCAGAGAAAAATGAGAATTTCAATACCCTCGGTATTGAAAACACTAAGAGAGGTGATATTTAATTGACTATCGGGTAAACAAAACGTAGATACTGCTACTGAACCGATAAATAACTAAACATCATGATCTCTTACAATTACGATAGGAACTTAATCAGTGCCTTGTACTTGTGATCAAGGTGTAGCTTTAAATAGCTCTCAAACACAATTGCAACTCTCACCTCCACTGCCCAGGTTCTCTATTTAAACCTAAGGTTAGACTAGCCTAAGCCTAAGAATTAACCTACGCGCCGACATACATACATAACGTTTAAAGTCGTTTAAAAAGATAAACAATATTCATTTAGTCTTCTTTTTTAATTAACCAGTAAAAGGTAAACGTATCATTGCATAAAACTAATTGCTCCGCCTTCTTTGGTAGTCCGCCATATTGGACTTATTATAAAAGTATAAAAGCTGGTAAAAAATACTGGGATATTAAAATTTCCAATAGTATTTACATTCATATGGAATAGAAACAACCACAATACAATGCGATAATTATGCTCTTTGAACTCTACCTCCTCTGTCGTAGACATCAAAAATGTTAATTTACTTTTATGGTAGATATATATGCACAAACGAAGGGAAGGCGTTAATGGGATAGCAGAGGGAAGGGTTATGTCCGGCCCACCTGCGGCTCGACAGGAACGCGTCAAAGAAACTTGGCGGTCGGATTCGCATGCTGGTGGTAGCTAGCCAGTCGGGGAACAGATCCCCTATCACTAAGTTAATACTTTTTTCGTATCCATATATACTAAACGTGTGTAAAAATAATTGCAACGTCAGTAAAGTAAATTAAAATTTCCATTAGTATTTAAAACAATAAGTATAAATTAAAATACAATAAAATATATGAAGCGGAAACAACCACAATCCAATGCGATAATTGAGCTCTTTGAACTCCACGCCCTCTGGCGTTCAACTTTCAATTAAGCACTTTTACACCGATATCAAAGGAGATGTTATGACTAGCTTATCCTGGTACGATTCGTTCACTTACCTTATATTAGAAATAAGTAGCGACTTGATCTTACTTCGCACGCATAGTAGAGTATAGGATTTATAGAAAACCATGAAAATGTGTTCAGTACTTATTGAGTATGTCACCATCAGACAGACAGGCGCTGCGTGATAGTATGTAGTGGTAATAAAAATAACTGTTTGTATATTTTGTAACAATAGTGTACATTTTTTAAAGAAAATATAAGTCAATATAATAAATTATCAGAATAGTTACAATACTTACACCCGTGAGGGGACGGGTTAGAATACTATTCCCCTCTGCCGCTGGGAGAGCATCTCGTAAGAGCCGAGTAACCCAGCACCCCCTTGGTGGTAGGGGATCTGTTCCCCGACTGGCTTGCGACCACCAGTATGCGAATCCGACCGCCAAGTGTCATAGACGCGTTCCGGTTAAGCCGCATGTGGGCCAGACGTACACACTCCTTCTCCCATCCCATTAATGCTGCGGATTCAGTGGACTCTGGACTGATTTTCTTTCTTCACTCCGTCTCCCCACTCTACCTCCGAGGACGCAACGCATCGACAAAACAAGAGCTCTTATTTTGTCGATGTACATGGGCGATGGTGGCCACTACCATCAGGTGGACCATCTGCTTATTTGCACCTTGTCTACCATAAAAAAAGAATAGATTAACACTACGGTTTATTATTACATAAATAAAATAAACTTGAATAAGTTATAAAATGTTAAATCTAAATGGCTTTTAGAGTTAACCAAATAAATAAAAAAAAGAGTATACAAAGGAGAAAAAAGGAGAAATCAGACCGATGATAAAATAGCGAGACGAAGAGATAGAGATAATAGGGAGAAAGAGAGAGAGAGAAATAAGGAAAGAATAAAAGACGAAAAGTGGCCAGAATACTATAGACTTCTCTAAGTGAAACAATTTTCAAAATCAGTTCAGTAGTTTTCGAGCCTATTCGCAACAAACAAACATGCAAACAATAAAATCTTTCTTCTCAATTTAATAGCTATGGTTGCAGTAAAACCTTTAGTTGCCAAAAAGTATATATATAAAGTGTCTGTTGTTTCGGTCGAGTTATTTTTATACTCCATTCTGCTCAGGTAAGCGCGACACTTTAATAATGCTATAGTTTAAACTTATAATTAAAACTCTCTTTTATTTTTAGTTGGATTTTGCAAACAGACTAGATTTAATAAAGGAAAGATCTTAAAAATCTTATAACCCTTATTCCTTCTCTTCATAGAGGCTTAAAAGATTTTTCCCTATTTTGTTTAATTTAAAATATAATTATTTGAATAATATCTACTACATCTTCTTACTATATAAAATTCTTGTGTCACAATGTTAGTTACAATACTCCTCCGAAACGGCTCGACCGATTTTTATGAAATTTTATATGCATGTTCAGTAGGTCTGAGAATCGGCTACTTTCTATTTTTCATCCCCCTAAGTGATATGGGTGGCTTACCCCAAATTTATATGGCAAAACAGCGTTTGCCGGGTCAGCTAGTCTTCTTATGTATATTAAACCGCGTTTTGAGGTAGCACGACCCAATTTTGATTATGGTTTTCAGTTATCGACTCACTTATCAGATAGTTTTAATTAAAGGTTAAAGAATAACTTTTTTTTATTTTAATTAAAATAATAATAATAATAATAAATATACTTTATTGTACACCAAATATTACAAAAGTAAGCCAAAAAATTACCCCACAAAAGAAATATATGTACAATAGGCGGCCTTATCGCTCAGAGCGATCTCTTCCAGGCAACCTTGCGGTGGAGGAATCATTAATAAAAAAAAAAGAAACGGTAGGCGCACTCATTAAAAATAATAACCAAATCAAACACTTCAACTTAAATATACATTCATAAACAGGTATATATATTAATACATACACTACATACATAAACATAATATGCCTACATATATACATACATACATACACTATATTTATTTTTGAAATGAATATACAACTAAATATTTTGAATATTTCAAATTGTTGCCGTTATTAATACAGAGCAGAAAACGGTATTAAAATCACGTTTGTTGTATGGGAGCCCCCTTAAATGTTTATTTTATTCCATTTTTTGTATTTGTTGTTAAAGGGCCAATTATACATTAATTGGGAAATTTCAACTGTGCAGCTATCACGGTTTATGAGATACTGCCTTAGTAATAGGGTCCCATTTTCAACTTTTTGGTACGGAACCCTAAAAATGTGCTGTTCGTTAAATTTTGGTCTTGAACTGTTTGTGAAAGTTCAGAGAAGGTTTAAACGGTGAGAAATGCTTAATCGATTTTCATAAAACTTTAACCAAAATACACCTTCACGAAGCAAGGACGGGTCAACTAGTCTTCTATAAAAATTGTGAAAAATATTTTTTTTTAACACTGCGACTACAGTATATCAAGTTAAAAAAAAATAAAAACAAACGTATTAAATTTTTTTTTAAAACATTAGAATATAACCACTTTTCAGTTTTGACATATAGGAGGCGCGTGGGAGCATAAGCATCGTGTAAGAAATTCTCTCTCCGGTAAAAAGGCCTCAATAGTGACTTCCACGCATTCAAATCGACTTGAAATCTTAGTTAAGTAAACATTGACTATAGTAGTAGCTATTCATACAAGAGTAAGTGTTGTGTGTTGTAATTTAGTGTGTGTATAATAAGTATGAAATAACCCAAACTTCCGCCATTACTAACACAAACTTGTAACCATTTCCCTCAGATTGTAAGTTAACTCAGTTACCGTTAAAAGTAAAGATGCAATCAATAACCGTTATCTTGCTTTACCGAGCGCGACAGGAACTTGCAGAATAGTTTCCAACTTTGTAACTTTATGAAAATTTCATATTGCTACTTATAACCGAATTGTGTATTAGCCACGCTTCGGGACGTACACATTTGTACCTCAACTAACTGACTGATAAGTAATTGAAAAGGTGACAGTTAAATAATGTCTGTAATCAAAAAAAATCACGGTGTTTTAACGCCGACCCTAACTACAATAAAGAAGAAGGATACGTTAGATTCCGTCAATTATATCGGGAGAATATATATTATCGAATAAAAAAATAAATTTTTAACAAACTATAACCCGACTACATAAAAAAGTGGTCTAAAAAGGACGAAATAAGAAAATAGTTTAGATAGAAACACAGAAATGCATGGTCGCACCAATGTATACCTACTATGATTAGAGGAACACTACCATGAAACAGACATTGTAGGTATAGGAACATGCCAAACCGTTTCGTTTTTGATAATACTATTTTGGGGCTGTTTAATTAAGAACGTATTGCGTATCCTCCCTCCCGTCGCCCCTGTCAGCAAAATTAATCAAAGCCCTAAATCCTCATCTCATGCGGACGTAAACATTGGTACATGTATTTTTCAATTTGTAACTAAGCTACTCTTAAAGACCTTACTCTGGTTTCCGTGTATGTGTTTACTTTTTATTGGTGACGTAAGCACTAATGCAGAAGCCTACATTCCCCCATGTCATCAAAGATAAGCGAAGCAAAGACCCCCTCATTAGTGCATACGTAATACTTGGAATGGCCACTTTTATAAAAGTTGCCATTATGGACCTCCAAAAATGAACAAAATACGCATATTTAAAAACGATAAAAACGCTATAAGGCGAGAAAACAGAAGAATAGTAAAGCTCGATATCGGCTATTTTTGATTGCTGAGTCTCGACTGGCAGTCGCCTTCTTCTTACATTTAGCGGGGAATTAAAATAAGGGTTACATATACGAGTTACACAATAGGGTGGTCGTCGTCAGAAGTCGAAGACAATCCAGGAAATTCTTAGAATTATATTGTCTTAATTCTTTAACATATTTACTTAATATGATAACATACAACTAGAGGAGTAAGCCCTACGCAAGTTGAGGCCAGAGACTGACTGGGTGAGGCGATGGTCCCACGGTCCTTAGAGATCGTCATGCTACGATCTGAAGCGGTCAGCTCATTCTTGACATTGTAATATGTTTTGGGTGGTAAGGTGTACAGCGTTAGGGTTCCATAAATGTAAATACAATATGTATATATGTGTATATCAATACCAGTATATATAAATACGGAGTTCATTTTAAACTAGTCGTCAACTATTTATTTAAAAAAGAGAAAAATTTAACTCAATATTTGAAATATTAAAGAGGAATATAAGTCATTCGCAAGGTTAAACTCACCGTTTAGATAGGTTCGAAATGTAAACATTTTTCCATTTTTTGTTCGGCACGAATTTTATATGAGATACAGAATATATTGCTTATTCAGAAAACCTGATTCAAATATTTATTTTATTCTTACGTACTATAAATATTAAATTTGTCATATTTGAGCTAGGTTTTGGGATACAGAGTAGTGATGTGTGTCTTAGCCGGTCAGGTAAGGATCAAGCGGTAAATTAATACTCTAGATAAATACATCTTATTTTTATAAAAGACGCATTCTTTTTATAACTTAATTACACTAAAATGGGGAAGAGAAAAACTATTATCAGTCTGAGTTATTAGAAACGGATGGATATAATACAACAATCTTCTTGTCTCTTTTGCTCATAATAATAAGAAGAATTGAATAAAACAGAATAAAAATAATATATTTTTATTCTGTTATATAGAATTATTAATGTTTTTATATAGAATAGTGCTTATTAACCAAAAATCTGTTAAATCGTAATTGTGGAATTCCAGAAAAATCGGTTTAAGGGGTTTGCTTGCTAAATGCTTCTCAGAATTGTGCAGTTCCCTGGTGCATAGATCATCGATAGAGCTCCACAAGACCTTTTCAAAGACCTCTCGAAGGCCCCTATAACACTTGTGGTTCGGCTTCAAATCGGATCAGAAGTTTTCAAGGTCAAAGGGGAATGGGGAAAAGGGATGGGGCTGAACATTTGAAAATTACCTTACTTTTTCATCAGCATTTTGCTACCTAGGTAACGTGTATGTTACCGTGGCATCTGCTAGACAAGAACAGACAGTATGCTCCTATATTTTCATATAAATAAGTAAAGTGGCGGCAATTTATAAGACTGTAGAAATGAGAAGGATGATCAAAATTGGGAATCAACATCTTAAAAAGAAACTAGTTGTTTTTTTTTTGCCAAAATACTCAATTACACGGACAAACAACTCAAAATAGCTCCAAATAAGACAGACTAATATACTTTCAACAAAATTTTCATATAGTTATGTCGTGAAATATATTCTTCAATAACCTAAATATTGTTCTACCTATATTTTCAGCATTATTTCTAAGTTATTTTCATTGTAATTTAATCTTCCAGCCTTAGGTGAAAGACGACATCTAATTTAATAACTTTTCTTAATAATAATCAAGCACTCTTTAGCTAGGCTATAGCCTGAAGGTAAGTATGGTTAGCTGGTAACTTTATTTTAATTATATAAATAAAGATGGTTTTAAGTATAAAATAAAATAAAAATATTGTAATATAGATACCATGTTTTAAAAGAAACTGTTGGGCTACATCGTCTAGACCATATTGCTACTTTCCAGTAAATAATCTGTGAGGGGACGGGTTAGAATACAATTTCCCTCTGCTGCTGGGAGAGCATCTCGTTAGAAACAAGTAACCCAGAACTCCCCTTGGTAGTAGGGGATCTATTACCCGACTGGCTTGCGATCACCAGCATCCGAATCCGACAGTCAACACCTGCTTCTTGCTCAGGGTCCACTGGCACCCCAGCATTCTTCTCTTCGCTCCCTCTCTTTACTCTACCTTCGGAGCGGCAACTCATTGCCAAAACAGGAGATACTCTCTAGTTTTGCCGATGTCCATGGGTGACGGTGGTCACTTTCCATCATGTGGGTCGTCTGCTCGCTTGTCCCTTATCTGTAATAAAAAAGAACAAGTATTTTTTTTGACAGATAAGGAGAAACTTTTGCTCTCTCTCTCTCTCAAACTCAAACCTTATCTGGCATAATTTTTTATGACAGATAATAATGTTTGGGTATAGTAGCTATACTGCGCAGAACTACTCAAACGACTGTGACGATAACGAGTGTCTGTGGCTTAAGACCCTCACTCTCACCTTCACAGCTTGACCTCACTACCGAATATTACAATTATAAAGTACATTACTCACGTGCTACTCGATAACGAGGGCCTAGCAACACGCCACCAAATAACACTATAATTAGTCTCACCACCCACCTACTGTGTGATAATCCATTGGAACGAAGGCTATATATTGTATACTCGAAATAAGATAAAATGAACTACCCACCAATACTTATTTACTTATATAAACTGTGTTGTATATAAACATTAGATATAGTAAATGCTTTCTGAAAATATGTTACCAATCGATCAAACGGTATCTTTCATTAAAAAAAAATAAAGGCTCTCATAATGTTGTAAAGAATAGAAAAAAAAATCAATTGCACACAACATCAAAGAAATAAAACATAACATCACTATTAACATACAGATTAAAAAAGAAGAAGATACTCGTATGTAAAGGCGGTCTTATTGTTACCCGCATCCTCTTACTGGCAACCCTTAGCAATAAAAAATACTTTGTTATATTTACATAAGTATGTCAAATCATAGTTCAAGAAGAGGCTGAAATTTTATGGATAGCAAAAATATCCTGAATATATTATGTATTTGCGACTTATCCATGGAATAAAAAAATGGTTTAACTTCCTTATACTAACTTCTTACTTCTTAGTAAACTCTTCTTTCTTCTTCTTGTTAGTAACCGACAAATATATAATTGTCAAATAAATTTAATAGTGAAGTTTAGTAAAAATATTTGTAAGATAACTATCCGATACTTGACTAAGACATTGAGAAACAGACCCTAAACGTATAATATTGAAGTCCATTGAGAGGGTTATCTTTATTGATAAACGTATACGCTACAATAAAGATACAATTTCCAGTGTAGCTACAAAAACATTACCGTCCGCCATATTCGGGACACGTTTATGACGGCTTAGCGGCGCCGCATTAAAACCCGCTTAGCCCCAGATCACTGTCCCGTGGGACCCCGTGTTTTATGTTCGCTTTAAACATTAGTTGAAGACTCTGATGGATATAGTGCTTAAATTATTAGTTTATTTTATAGTGTAATTATTATAAGACACTTTAAAATACCCGTGAGAGGACGGGTTAGAATGCAATTGCCCTCTGTTGTTGAGAGAGTATCTTTAACAGGACTCTTGGTAGTGGGGTTTATTCCCCGACTGGCTTTCTACCAGCATGCGAATCCAGCTAAGTGTCTTCGATGCGTTCCGGTCGTGTCGCATGTAGCTCAATCGTCCTGCCTTCCCCTTTATACCTTAAATGCTGCGGATCCACTGGACCTTGTGGGTATACTTGAAATAAAATAAATGGAAATACTCGTTAATAATAAATTAAAAACTGTCTTGCAAATTATATGTCGGCGCGTAACTTATGTGCAGGTTAGCCTAACCTTAGGTTTAAACAAAAAACCTCGACAGTGACAGTTTCAATTGAATGAATGGATCCTTCTTGTTTACTCCAGCTATAGTTATACTTTACTTAATAAAAAAATATTCTATAATTATATACTGAGTATATTCACACCTACAAAGCACCTCTGGGCTGTGATAACCTCAATTTGTTTGCAACCAACATTCTAGAGGCCTATTCGGCAACACGTTTACGGCCTTTGAGGGAACGCGACATCAAAAACCGCTTAGCAAGCCTAGAATACTACCTCGGGGACCGTGTTTTATACGAATATACGTTAAATATTAGGCTAGTTTCGTTGAAATACTGCTCTTTTTAGTAAAATTTATGCGATTTAAACGTTTGCACCAAACCTTGGTAATACATCACAGCATCTCAACACTATGCTCTAATAGTTACTGGGCGAGATTGCTTTGACAAGTGGCTCTTGTCTATCAGAACAAGGGTTATTTAATGTCTACACGTGGGTATACTTGAAAGTCAAGTTAGCAACACCGTCGAAAACTTGGTATTCGCGGGTAGTTTCTTTTATTTTATTTCAAGTATACCCAAGTGTAGATAATATATAACCTTTAGTGCGATAGATTAGAGTCAGTCTCTTTAGTGTTTTCACGCGGTGTACTTGAAAGTAGTGAAACTAGTATTGTAGTGTCGTAGTTAAGGTCGTCCTTCTTGAGGTCCACGTAAGTTAACTTTATTATCTACTAGTCGACACGTCCCGGCTTTGCCCGTGTGCAACGTGTATTTAGCCGTAACCGCTATGTCCCTGAATTTTAAATCTGTAATATCTTCGAAAATATTCATTTAAATTTGATGATGTAAAGGGCCATATTGATCTATATTAAATGCACAATGTATTTAAGGTACCTAATTGGAGAAGGATGTATCCTGTATTAATTAAAATAAATACGTAAATTAGCCATTACGTCTCGTAAAAAGTAAAGGATTAAAAATGGTTATTGTGGGTTATCCCTATGAGATAGACATATACAACCGCAAACTTTTTGTAGATATTTTTAAGGTGTACAATCTCGAGTACATTATTTTGATCTATCTCGTAGGGTTCAGCCAGCGTTTGCAATGTAAACGACAAAAAATGTGGTTATTTACGTCATAACATTAGAAATCTATAAAATTACCAGTGTTTCTCTATATTATGTATGTATTATACATATAAACGTAATGGGAATAATTCCTCTTATTCTACGACATATTGTAATTGTGTGAAATTAAATGAAAGTCTTGTTATAGTTTGACTAAGTTCAGTATTATGCTTCAAATTTTCTAGACAAGTAAAAATTTCCATTTTGAGAATATTTCATTTCTTTGTCAGTGTCTGTTGAAATGAGAAAGTCAGAAAAAGTACGTTCAACGAGCGGGGGTGGCATTTGCATGATTGCCGCATGGCAACATATCTTACTGCCAGACTGGAATTATGAACATATATATGTAGTTTGTAAGTGAAAAATATTTTGTATATTTAGCTTAAATTTAATATAAAATACTCGACATAAATACGGTTTCTCTAAGGAGTTGAAGCAAGCTTAACCTTAAGCTGGAATTTGCCACCCAAGGTGCAAGTTTTCAAGGCTTTTAAACATCATCTAAAATATTAATCTACTTATTCATCACTTTATCGGATACATTTCGGTGAGTGTGCCCAGGAATTGTACAATTTAATTCCGCCCGCCCCCTTCTTCTATCGAACAGCCAGACAAACGCGACCCAAGCGCCATAGGTACATGGTGGATATCCCGCGGATACGTACCAAACGCTTCGAATCCACTTTCTTTATTCGCACAGCGAAACTGTGGAACGGTCTGCCGGAGTTTGGGTTTCCTGATAAATACAATATGGGTGTCTTCAAAGCAAGAGTAAACAGGTATCTTCTAGGAAGGTGTGTTCCATCCTAGACCGTGTGATTATTTACCATCAGGCAAGGCACGGTCAAACGTCAACTTATAGTATGTAAAAAAAAAATCATTCTTCGACAGACATTTTCTGTCTGTCGTGTCTCTTTATGAGACCGCTTTGGATGTGATCTCTTTCCATCTTGCCCGATCCTAGGCTTCCCTCCGCGCCGAAGACAGGAAGACCAGTGAGTGCGGTTACACACACCAGCTACGAGTACTAGGTGATCGACCGCGAGGTCTTTTGTCTTGGAACTTGACAAGCACAACCAATTTATTCAGTTTGTTCGAAGCAAGAATTCTTTGGTAGGATTTTGTATATGAAACCAGGCTCTTACTGCATTCGTTAATAGACAATATTCACTGTATAAAATAAAGTTTACTAACTGTCAAGCCTGTGGGGATATTCTTAGAATACAGAATATTGAAGACAGAAGACAGAATATTATAATAGTGCAGTGTAATAGTTACGTAGCCTAAAATTAGCAACAAAATGTTTTTAATCGCATGTGCTGTGGAAGCTATTGATGATAGAACCAAAAAGTATTCTACGATGTCACTACAACCACTTTTATATATTTTAAAAGCTGATCAAAGTCAGACCATGTTATCCATACCTTTGTAATAATTCTTATCCAAATAAATTATTTCGTATTCAAGACTGTTTCAATACCTGTAGATTACTTTTTGAATTATTTAAATCGGATATTTCATTCAAAAGATATTACGAATTCAGAAATGTGAATCTAAACAAAATACTAATGCTGCCGAGCCAGTGTGGCCTTAAGTAACACAGCGGGTAAAGCATTGAGGGGGAAATGGCACCAGTGTGGAGGAGTGGCGTGCACATCTTCTGAAATATAACAAAACAATGCATTGTGGGTTAAATATAGGCATAACAAGCCCCGGTATCCGTGCAAAGCCGGGTCTGGTCGCTAGTTGTTAATAAAAAGGGTACAATAGTCATATAATCATAACCAAGCTCCCCATGTTTATTAAAAACACATCAAATTACAGAACATGGGGTGGACCCCTTGATTGGCATTGCGATGCTCTTCAAAGCCAATCGGAACGGGAAATCTGATCAGTCCCCTGTTAATTTGTAACGTTTGATGGACCCCTCAATGCATTTACCAGTTCATTCTATTAGCTTACGCTTACATGTCTTTTATTTTCTCTCACCTTGCATCCAATTTCTAACTAAGTTAAATCATAAATACTACTTAATATAAATACACCGTATAATCAATATTCAGCCTACGAAATCAATCGAAAACCTGCCATTGAAGTATCAAAACTGAAGTCAATTCACCCAATAAATGTTGCCAATAAATACTCTTATTTCCATCAATATAAGAATAGTGCCTGGAACTTGTGATCCAGGTAATCAAAGTAGCTTCAGTTCCACTACTTAACCTTATTATTAATAAGCTAATAATAAGTCTAAACTTTAATAATTACTATAATATCTATCGCTAGAACTAAAAGGGCGATCGAAGATCGTACACCGCTCATGCTTGTTATTCCATTATGGTGATCTCTCAAGCTATAGTAATGTAAAGAATAATATTAGAATATTAATGTTTTTTTTAACGAGTTCCAAAACGTATAAGGCGGTCCGATTATGAAGGTATATAACATATTCAAAATTGTTTGAATTTTATTGTTTCTTTATGTACTACACATGATTCAAGTTCGAAAGAGAATGTTTACCATCATAGCGTCGCCAGCAGCCAATGACAGCTAAATGTTCAAAATCAAATAAATGTATCATGTTATCAATTCATCATCATCACAACCCATTAATGTCCCTCTGCTGTGCCGGGTCTCATCCTCAGAATAAGGAGGAGGTTAGGCCTTAGTCCACCACGTCACACACCTTTGAGAACTTTTAGGGAACTGTCAGAAGTGCAGGTTTCCTCACGATGTTTTCTTTCACCGTTGAAGCAAGTGATATTCAATTTCTTAAAACACACATAACTGAAAAGTCAGAGGTGTTTGCCCAAGACCTCCCGAGTAAGATACCGATGTCTTAACCACTGGGCTATCACTGCTTGATATCGATATTTAATAACATATAGGTAAAAAAAAATTTTTTTTTCGTTTTAATATAAGGGATTATAAATATCGAAATTAATTAGTGTTATAAAGTTTGCTTTATTATTTAATACAAATAGTATTACATTGATAATTTAGTTTTAAAATTCTTTGTAAATAATAAAACAGTGAGTGATAAAAATTTAAAATTAAATGGTCAATAAAGGTCCCTTTAATATTAAGATGAAATAAATCTAAATTTCACATTAATAAGTCACACTCAAAATTTGTGTTGATCGGTGTTATTTAAAAACATTTTTTTTCATTGAGTGAAAGATTTTGGACCTGACATGATTTGGCAGAATTGTGATGACCCTAAATTCAGTTTTATTTATTTAATTCTCTCTTGAATTTGGCTCATGTTTACAATATTTTTCGTTTTTGTAAATTAATATTGTTTCTCATGTTGGAACCAATTTTGATATTCACTCTTACAATAAGAATCTTCAATCACAATACCTCGTCTAAGAATACGGACAAAATGCACTAAACTTCACTTCTTTCTCTTTTTCAGTGAAATGTACCTTTTACGAAATAAAAGGCAACACTACGCACTACAATAGTGATACTCGACGTACGTTGCTCCTTAACGTTCAGTCTAAAGATGCCATATTTTTCAAAAAGTCACTCTAATAAATGTCGGGGCTTATTAAGAAATATCAAGAATAGTGTCCGAGGATTGCACACTTAAATAAATAGTAGTTACTGTTAAAGGGTATAGCCGGGTTTCTATGGGATATCTGCCTTTGGGTCCTTTTCTATTCATAGGGTTCATTTAGGTTATGAATAAAAATAAATCTGACAAAATTTCTGCCATTTATATCAAACAGTTTTTTATTTTTTCAAATAAACTATTTTTGATTTAATTTTTTTATCATATTAAAATTCAAAATTTCTGAATGGTATTTTTTTCCCTAATTCTTAGGAGTAAAAGATGTGAAAAAATATTTTGGTTATGATTCTTCAAAAAAGGAGATTTACTCTGATGATTTATAAAATGTAGAAAATTTGTAAACGTAAGATACTACTTACAATTAAAATTAATTAACTAAGATTGTGAATCAGAATGATTCTAATTATTTAACCGTTTTCGAGGGTTTCGAACCAAATGTTTGGGAAAAAATTGCGTTTGTGATTGTGAGCCGCCCTTAAATATTAATTTTATTCTGTATTTAGTATTTATTGTTAGGGGTAACAGAAATACATCATTTGTAAGAATTTCAACTGTCTGGCTATTACGGTTCATGAGATACAGCCTGGTGATAAACAGATGGACAGCGGAGTCTTACGTTTTTACCCTTTGGGTACAGAACCCTACAAACGCTACCTATAGACGTTATAAATAAAAAATAAATTTAGAACCATGAACAAAAACAAAATAGTAAAAAAAACTTCCCTGTAACTCAACAATAATTATTTGTAATTTTTTTTTAAATTATTTTTTTAAGTGTATGTACTTATGTGTACGTAAGTGTGTGTGCGTGTATGTGCGTGTTTATGTGTAGACTATAACCCCTTTTTATTTACGAAAATATATATAAATAAAAAGGTGCTTGTAGTCTATACGCAGACTAAACTAGCTTGACTAGAATATCTTCCTGGGGGTTATACCTTAGACTCAGAGCTTCAGCGTTACTGCTAGAATACTCGCGATGTAAATCGCGGCATATTTAGTCGGTTAGTTTTTATATTCAGTTTGCGTCTTGCCATTTTTTTATGAAAATTAATGTCAAAATTATTCGAATGCAAGATTTTTGAATAAAATGATATCTTTGCATAAAGATGCTAACTGTCGACGCACCTGGATAGTGAATCCACTAAAAAATTTATAGCATTCTTCATACAGACAGCGACTTGAAGCAGATTTATGAAATTCATTCTTATTATCTTACGACAGCCTTCTTGACTTTATTTCATTTTTAAGTTTGAAAAGATTTTATTCAGTGCTATTAGGATTTAGTAGCTACTTTGCACATAAACATCTTGCACTTTAAGGCTCCGTTTCCACCAGAAATAAGCGAGGATGTGTAGCGAGGGATGTGTTTGTTAAAAACTAATAGAATCAGTTCATATACCTAGCCTCGCTCAGTGTGTCAAATGAAGTTATGGTTCTTACTATTAAGGAAAAACGTGTCATCTATCGTATAGTTTAGGAGAAGTAGAAATAGAGATAAATAGAGATTTTTATATTTCCTTATAAAACCCTTATATACTTATCAAATTTTACTGAAATAGCTGAAAATTTATAAATGTTGATATATCGAGTCATATTTTCCCCCATGAGGGGATGGGTTAGAATACAATTCCCCTCTGCAGCAGAGTAACCCAGCACCCACCGACTGGCTTGCGACCACCAGCATAAAAATCCGACTGCCAAGTGTCATTGACGCGTTCCGTTTGAGCACATGGGCCAGACTTTCCTCTCCCTATCCCATCCCGTTAATACTGCGGTTCTAGTGAACTCTGGGTTCTCGTTCAGGGTCCACTGAAACCGTAGCATTCTTCTCTTCATTCCCCTTCTTCTCTCTATCTTCGAGGTGGTCACTCTCTTGTATTGCCGATGTCCATGGGCGTCGGTGGTCACTTACCATCAGGGGGCCGTATGCTCGTTTGCCCCTTAACTGCTATAAAATAAAAATTTCCGTACTTCGTTAGAGGTTATAAGAGATAATCCAAGAGTTTTAAAGTATCCGAGGCAAAAGAGAACTTATTCGATAAGTTACATTTTGTATAGATTATACAGATTTATATATCTGTTTGTCACTAAACTGATGAAATTCAGAACATATCCACAGTAAAGTGCGTCGTAAAACTGGTAAAGTTCAACGCGGACGTGATCCTGATATCATAATATTTATATGATGAATTTATGACCGATAGTTATTGTAATGTTTTTGTTGCTTTTTTTATACATAACATAATGAAGATAGCTTTTTGATGTTTGGACGCGCCTCACTCAAAATCAACTTAACAGAGTTTCATGAAATTTGACACATAAATAGGTGCCATATTACCTAGATCAAAATACATTTGTTCAAAAAAAAATTGGTTGTTGATCAAAAAAAAATTGGTTGTTGATCAAAAAAAAAATTGTTTCTGTGCGAAATTTTCTACATATATTGTTTGTAATTTAAATCTTATATATAAAATTCTCGTGTCACAATGTTAGTTACCAAACTCCTTCAATACGGCTCGATTTTTATGAAATTTTGTGTGCATATCATTTAGGTCTAAGAATCGGTCAACATATATTTTTCATCCCCCTAAGTGATAAGGGTGGCCCACCCCAAATTTATATATCAAAACAATGTTTGCCGGGTTAGCTAGTTATCATATAATATAATTTTTATCCCAAAAAAAAAACAGTAAAAACCTGTGGAAATGGATAGATTTAAACATATTTATAGTTTATCTATATGAATTGAAAATCCCAGAATATCCCGGAATACAGCATAGTTTCGTAGAGGTAAAGGGTAAAGAAATATGTTATCCACTTCTAAAGACAAGAATGTATGTAAATTATCTTAAATCCAACATAGTCGTGCAACTTAGGTAGTATAAAGTAATAAAGTTTGTCCTAAAATGATCTATATAATTATTGTTAGACTTTTTTTCCTGGGAAATGCTTTATAATTCTCATCTGGGTAAACCTAGACGAGTATTTGGAACTTACTAGATACCTTTCATCATTATGAGGCGAAACGAGCAAAACTTCGACGCTATATTTCTTACCGTGGGTAAATCTTAACCACACAGAAGGAAACAGAAATTTATTTTAATCTTCTGTAATAGTGAGAAGATGATGCTCTCCCTATTAACTACAAATGTTGTCAGATGGCGGTACTGAAAATAAGAAATCCCCAGAATGAATAACTGAACGTAGATAACTAGTCACTTATTCATTAAGACAAAATAATTAGAAATTCAAAGCGTTTCAAGTACCTAAGTAACACTACCCAATACCCCACTAAAACAAACTTGGTCACAATACTCCATTAACTTCATAGAGACTAAAGCCAAAGCGCAAAAGTTGCCTCAAACTTCCTCCAACTTAACCGAACAAACACTAGGTTGACCTTAGGTTACGTTACAGCTTTCAGCTTTCAGCCTTCTGCTAATCGTTATTATTCAGTTACCCCTCTCTTCACTCAGGTAAGCAATGATGACAAAGCTATCGAGAATTAGCTACACCGTTTATTATTATGTATTCGCGAGTAATTAGTTCTTTTTCATTTTAATTATACCTCTCTTATACCTCTTATAATGATGCGACTCCATTTTGAAGGATTTTGTGACTGTTAGAGATTATATTTATCGATTCACATCTAAAGGGCATATTAATAATTAAATATTATTATTCGGTTACTGTGCAGTATAGCTTTTATATAGATAATAGGAGTTTTGAAACCTCTGTATTGGAAATTCACTTGGTCTGTTTAAGAAATGGTTCCACTGACCTTAACTTGACTTTCGGACCGAATTTTATAAATATATTTTCAAGTATAAGTATTCATACTCCTCTGTAAAGATTTACTGATGATATGATAATAGATTAATCTCTTTGAAAACAGCTCCTAAAGAAATTTTCTAGAAAAAGCCATAATTGCTCTAATAACAAAATAAAATTGATGAATTTGTATGACATTATATTTAAGGGGGGTTTCCATACAACAAACGTGGTTTTTTGTCAAATTTTGGTAAAACTTCGTGCACGAGTCCGACTCGTTCTTGGCCGGTTTTTTGCATAGAGATAGCGAAATCTACTTATCATATTATCTAGAGTTATACTGTACAGTAACAAATACTATCACACTCCCGAAATCCTTTATAACAGAGTCCCTGAATTACGACACCACACCACTTCCACGATGGTCACCTACGTTTGAAAATTGCTACAAGTCTTTCGGAACAGAGGTATATTGTCCTGTTATAAATTGTTACGTGGGTATAATTGAAATAAAATAAAGAAGTACTCGCGAAAACATAGTTATTAACGGTATTGCTAACTCTACATAAAAATATATACACAAAGAGCTAAAATACACAAAGAGCTAAAATTTTAACTGAATTATTTTTAATTGGTCCATCCCTAAATTTGTAATTTATGTTCGCATGTTGGACCTTTTATTTTATTTCAAGACTGTATATAACCTTAGACTTGAGCCAAAAAAGCCAAATGGTCCACCTGATGTGAAGTGGCCACCATCGCCCATGGACATCGGAAAAATAAGAAACACTCTCTCGTTTTGTCGATGCGTTGCATCCCCGAAGATAGAGTGGGGAGAGGGAATGAAGAAGAAAAATGATGCGGATTCAGCGGACCCTAGGCAAGAGCCCAGAGTCTACTAGACCCATAGCATTAATGGGATGGGAGAGGGAGGGGGTAAGTCTGGGCCACATGCGGCTCAACCGGAACGCGTCTATGACGCTTGGCGATCGGATCCGCATGCTGGTGGTCGCAAGCCAGTCGGGGAACAGATCCCCTACCACCAAGTGGGTGCTGGGTTACTCGGCTCTTACAAGATGCTTTCCCTGCGGCAGAGGGGAATAGTATTCTAACCCGTCCCCTCACGGGTAAAAAACGGGATTGTGGTTGTGCAGTAGTGTAGGTTTCCGTTTCCGTTTTAAGTGCATTATTATTATTATCTAGAGCATGGTACTGTGCGGTATCGATCCCATGTAGATAACACTACCGTTTTCTTATAAATAAAAATAATAAAAACATCAAAGACACTTTATATATGTATTTTACAGCGCAGAGTAATAGTAGAATACGTAGAATATACGATCAAACATTAGTATCTTTATTGGATATAGTTCAGAGTAGTGACAGGACGTGACGCGGCATAAAACGAGACGGTTCAAAATTGTTGACGAGTATCGTAGTATAAGAGACGACTGTTTCATTTACTTATATATGTGTGTCCCAAATTCTACTAAATTGAATTTGAAACCAGTAATGAAAATGTCACCAATTAAAAAAGTTTCTATACAATATTATGTAAAATATACTACTCGATGAAAAATGATGAGAAGGGATACAGAGAGGGAAACCCCCTCTTTTTGGATTGGAAAACACTACAAGAGGGTGTAGATATCGTCCTCTTACAATTACAATAGGAATTGTAAATCCTGTATTGGCCATATTATTTCTCACTTCTTTAGACATCTTCGTCATCATAGTTTTCTTTAGCATTCCCTAAAAATACACATAAATGAGTAAGTATGTACGTTTGGATGTTTACATGTCAGTAATTCAGCAAAAATATTATTAGTAATACCGTTTCTGAAATAGTATCTGCGGGTAGTTTCTATTATTTTATTTCAAGTATACCGACATGTAGACAATACATTTAGTGCCATAGATTAAAATCATCTCTCTGGTGTTTTGGGTTTGTGATTAAGGTCACCCTTCTTGAGATCCACGTAAGTCTACTTTATTATCTATTGTAGTTGGAGAGGTGGAGTGGTGGAGGTGAGAGTTAATATATTATGAAAGAGCTCTTTAAACCTGCTCCAGGGTCTCAAGACTTAGGCGCTTCTCGGCTTCGGCTAAATTGTGTGTTTACGTATTGCTGTACAGTAATAGGTATCATTCCCCTTTCATTCTTTTTATTTTTTTTAAGATTACTAACAGTATGGATCACATACGACTAGTATTCCCTTTACCCCTCCTAGTAAGCTGAAATGCTTGTGTCAAGAGTGGGCCACGCTAGAAGTCCAATGTCCGGGATTTGAACCCACGACTTATCGATCATGAATCCGAACCACTGAGCTACTGACGTAGTTATTAATAAATCAGAGTAGTAAACACATTTTCATCAGGTAGGAATAGATACTGTGATATAACAATATAAGCGTTTGTCTCTTAAACTATAACATATATACAGAATATCGATGCAAGATAAACCTTGTTATGGAAAACAAAGAGACATTATATAGAAATATTGCCAAAATATAAATAAAATGTATATTGGAGAATATATTTTGATAGCGATGCATAAAATAACTAAGTACTATAAAATAGAGTATTCTTTAGTTTACTTCGTGTAGTTTATTTATCTCAATTATTAACTATTTTTGATCATTAAAAAGTAATAATACAAAAGAAAGGTGTTTTTTTACATATTCTATTTTTTTTCAAAATTGTAAATATCGCAGTCTGCCACTATTGCTAACTATCAATATTTTTTAGCCATAGCCATAGACAGTAAGGTAAGAAATGTAATAATACTTTTAATGTTAGCAATACTGTTGATAAATTAGTGTTCGCGGGTAGTTTGACAATGTATAACCTGTAGTGCGATAGATTAGAGTCAGTCTCTCTGGTGTTGTCGCGCAGTGTACATGGAAGTTAGTGTTATAGTGTCGTGCTTAAGGTCACCCGTCTTGAGTTCCACTTAAGTTAGCTTTATTATTTATTATAGTTAGTATCCGGGCAGTGAAGGGGAGCGTTATAAATATATAAAAGACATTTAACCCTACATCTTGGTCGCAAGTCCAAGGCGCTGCCCATACTCAAACTTAAAAACTAGAGACTTAGGAGCAGATTTGGGAAGCTCCATAAATCATTGACTCATGTAACCATCATCAGTAACATTTCAGTGACTTATGCTTCTCTATGATAAACCAATATGTACTCCACAAAATTACTCGTCAAACTGCCCCTGAACTATCTAGACTGTTGGGGTTGGGGATATTTTAAACAAATATAAACTGAATTAAACGTGTTCAAAAGCGTTGATAGCATACAATAATATGAGTTGCTTCTAAACATACCTAACTTTACTTGAATTAGCGTGAGTTGAGAATAAATTTGTATACCGTCTGCAACATATGCAATTTAATCTGGTAATGGAAGTGCTTATCTATGTTTGTTATTGTGATTTATTTAATGGTATATATAGTAGTTATATTTGTAGAGCCTGGGCAGTGGAGGCGAGTGTTTCAATTGAATAAAAGACGTCCTTACTCATATAACTTGGTCACAAATCCAAGGCACTGCTTAGGTTTGTCTTATAATTTTAATTGTTCATATGTGATTATTTATCAGTTCAATAGCAGTCTCTATATTGGGAGGGGTAAGGGAGTACTCTCCTTTTCCTTCTCTTTCTCAAATCTCCGAGTTATATTTGCAACCGCAGCATCGTCTGGGCACAATGGATGGAACTATCTCGAAAGCTACGGACGCAGTACGGTCAGGAGATAATTAAACATTATAATCTCTTACTATTCTGACAAGAACTCAAGCTTGGACTTGTGACCAAATGTTTAAGGATGCCTGCCACATATGTGAACACTCACCTGTACTGCATAGGTTCTCTGTCCAAACTTAGGGTTAGGCTAATATAGGGCTAGCCTAAACTAACATATCCTTACTTACGATTTCGATATCATATACTATAAATCAAGAAAAATGTCTATCTTAATAAGCTACTAATTGGAGAGTTGATCTTCTTACACCAATGGTGAACGGCTTATAATCTGTAAATAATAATTCGGTTCATTTTCATCCAGGTTAAGTTAGGATAAAGCTACCTTTTTTCAGAGAAATATATCTATCTATTGGTGGTGTGGGTATGGTCTCAATATATTCAATATTTTTTTCAAAATAAGTTACAAATAGCAGTGATAGCCTAGTGGTTAAGACTTTGACTCTTACTCGGAAGGACAGATCCTAGGCATACCTCTGACTTTTCCGACTTATATTTGTTTTAAGCAACTAAATATCACTTGCTATAACGGTGAAGGAAAATATCGTGATTAATACCCGTGAGGGGACGGGTTAGAATACTATTCCCCCCTGCCGCTGGGAGGTCATCTCGTTAGGGCCGAGTAACCCAGCACCCCCTAGGTGGTAGGGGATCTGTTCCCCGACTGGCTTGCGACCACCAGCATGCGAATCCGAAGACCAAGTGTCATAGACGTGTTCCGGACGAGCCGCATGTGGCCCAGACTTACCCTCTCCCTCTCCCATCCCGTATAGGATGCAACGTATCGACAACCCTCCATGTCTAAAGGCGATGGTGGCCACTTACCATCAGGTGGACCATCTGCTCGTTTGCACCTTATCTACCATAAAAAAAACCTGCACTGCTGAGAGTTTCCTAAAGTTCTCAAAGGTGTATGAAGTCTTGCACTGGGCCACTGGGCCAACGTGGTGGTGGACATGTTGGCCACCCACGGGTTATAATGATGATCATGAAGTAACAAATATTTAAAAATAATTATTTTTTTTAATTTACTCGTATAAAATAAAAAATAAACTTGATAACTAAATTAAAGTAAATGCGAGAAGTATATGTAATACCAACAGACGCCAAAACAATCATCATGCCTAAACTACTGTACAATTACTATACAAATATGACATAGACCATAGTTTTTACAATTATATTCCTGCTGGTCTAACTTGAAATATAAGGTTTTGTTACCAGGAAAAATATTGTCATAAAACGCAATATAGTCCAGCGAAGCTAAGGGCATAAGAAAAGTATTATTCAAGGTATTTTTAAAGTCTATATCTCGAAAAATCAAACAAGTTAAAAAATAACAAATAACAAGTGTGCTTAAAAATGTATAGTTTTGAAGGAAATGGAGAATTTCATTTGGCAACACAATATCAACACAATTTTGCTGTCTCAAATTCGATAACGTTCCACGCGTCACAAACTGTATTACGGTCTACGGTATACGGTGTACGGTATACGGTGTGTAGATATCGAATACGATAAATATAACCCTTACATTTTATGTGAGATAGTGTAAAGATTCGGTTTTCATTTTTACCATAATCGTTCCTGTGAGATACTGGTATAGAATACTATCATTGTCATCTGCACTTTGGTAAACATCTCGTACAAAGTAAAATGCTTTACGCAGTATGTAATCCAGAGTTCAATAAAAATATTTGGATGTTATTTTCCCATCTATAAATAAACGAAATTATTCTTCGCATTCTTCTAGCAAATCATTTTATATATGTCGCAGAATAATAAAGGATTATTGAATCGTCATTGGAGTAGGGTAGTATTAAATTTCGTCGTTTTGACGGTCTCGACCCTTTTATATGCCATCGACTGTAGTCTTAGTCGTGCGCGTTCTCTCAAGGGGTGAAGAAGTTCCTGAATAGTGTTAGTGTTGTGCAGTGCAGTGTTGGTGCTGTCCGATGATGGTAACGTACCATGGTACCTTACAATGTAATTGCCACGTCTTGTGTTAGGTTAGGTTTATGTGAGCTTAACCTTGGGTTTAAATAGAGAGCCTGGGCAGTGGAGGCGAGTGTTAGAATTCTGTTAAAAGGCCTTTTAAGCCTACACCTTGGTCATAAGTCCAAGGAACTGCTTAGGTTTCTCTCGTAATTGTTAGAGATTATATTTGATTATTTATTGGTTTAGTAGAAGTGCGTTTACCCAGTAGTCCATTTTATATAATACTCCCCTGTTAGTGTTTCAAATATTCCCCTCACCTTCTTCCTTCTCATTAATAACATCCCCGACATATATTACCCATATGAGAGAAGTATATTGAAAACAATACAACAAAGAAATATATCCGCCATATTGGATTTAGAATGTTATTACTTAGCTAAGCATAAAAAATATTGTAGACTTTTGGATCCAAACAGACTATTTTCTCAACTTTTAACCAACTCTAAAGAATAGGAAGTTTGTTCAGGTGCATGTATGTGCTTTATTAAACAAAAAAAACATACTCGTATCTTCGCACCTAAAAAAAGTATTGTAATTATTACATGAAATCGGTGTATAAAGTGTCAGATTTTAATAAATTTTTATTGACTTGCTTTTTCATAAATAGCTTTGCTTTGCTATTTCTAAATATACTAGTAAATTATATGCTCAAATAAAATATTTAGTATAAGAATAAAAGGAAATCGCTTATGAATAATAAGTCTTTCATTTAGTTCATTACAAGTAAATTATCTTGAATGCGGTCTTGAGAGTTCGCTTGCCAACTAGTTTTTGTCAAAACATTGTGTTTATGAAATTAATACATATTAGTGGTAATTTATTACAAAAAAAACATTATTGATATAAATAAATAGTAATCTTCTATCACTAATATTATTATTATAGTACAATTTTAAATATTTAATAGAAGCAGACATTACTTTGATGAAATCCATGTTACAAGGGATATTAAAAGTTATTTTGTTATCATTTCAGGAAAAAAGCCACGTTGATCTATTGATAAAATATGTATAAAATATAATGATGAAAATTTCTTTCTTTTATTATAATTTTAGTATCTTTTAACTAAGTAAACTAATTATGACTCTCAATGAAAACATTAATAAATTACAATAATATTAATTTTTACATTTATACAAACGACTAAACGAGTAATAAATATACACTGATATAATCCTTAAGAACTAATTTTTATTTTTCATATTTATACAAGATTTAAAAGTAATTTCTTATGGAGAAAAGTGTCGAAAGAGGAGCTTATTACTTGATATTAATGATCGATAATAAATACGTAATATTCAATTTGTCCATTACATTTTAATTTAATATTCTACTAAAAATTTTTCAGAATAAACCCCAGCTGGAGCATATCTGTGATAGTAAAAAAATGAGAATAGAGTTAATTTCCGCCTGAGTTCTACATTAGCCCGTTCCATTTGGCAACATCGACGCTGAACGCATTTGCATGAATTTATATAATTTATGAAAACATAACACAAGAACTAAGTAATTTATTGAATTGCAGTTTACTAAATTAAATAGTTTAATTAATTTTTCGTGAATTAGACTTTATACTACTTATATATACTTTTACCTCGTGAGGGGACGGGTTAGAATACTATTCCCCTCTGACACTGGGAGAGCATCTAGTAAGAGCCGAGTTACCCAACACCTCCTTGGTGGTAGGGGATCTGTTCCCCGACTGGCTTGCGACCACCAGCATGCGAATCCGACCGCCAACCGTCATAGACGCGTTTCGATCGAGCCGTGTGGGTCATACTTACCCCCTTCCTCTCCCATCCCTTTAATGCTGCGTATTTAGTGGACTCGGAGCTCTTACTCAGGGTCCGCTGAAACCGCAGCATTTTTTTTTCTTCACTTCCCCTCCCCACTCTATCTTCAAGGATGCAACGCATAGACAAAACAAGAAGATATCTCTTGTTTTGCCGATGTGCATGGGTGATGTTGGCCACTTACCATCAGGTGAACCATCGGCTCGTTTGCACCTTATCTACCATTAAAAAAATAGACAGAGATTAACAGGTCTGCTCGTTCTTCGTAGGAATGCTACTGCTGCTTTACAGTAGTGCTACAGATAACCTACAACAAGGCTACAGCGTTCCTACAGCTACTCTACAATGATACAACTATGCTACAGCAAGGAGACAATGAGTCTACAGAGCTTCTACAGCTACTCTACAATGACGGTATTTTAGTGCTACAGCTGATCTACAGTAAGGCTACAGAAAGGCTACAGCTACTCTACAACGTAGCTACAATTGTGCTATAGCTAATGTATAGCGACAATCGCATGGCGGTCCTACAGTTACTCTATAACGACGTTATCGTAGTACTGCAGCTAATTTACAGTGAGGATACTTTAAGCAGCGTTACTACAGATACATGAACCTACTTGCTGCAGTTAATGTATAGCGAGGATACAGTGTTAAAACAGCTACTCTACAATAATACAACTATGTTACAGTCAGAATACAGTTAGTGTACAGTGTTGTTACAGCTACTCTACAATGATGCTAATGTAGTGCTACAGTTAATATACAGTTAGGCTACAAAGAGGCTACAGCTAATCTATGACGAGGCTACAGTTATGCTATAGCTAATGTAGACCCAGAATAAAGCGACACTACAGTGTTGATATGGCTAACCTACAACGAAACTAGTTCACAGTATGATTACAGAGAGGCTACTCTACAACGCAGTGGTGTTACAGCTAATCTACAGTGTAACTTCAGCTATGACGTAATTAACGTAACAGTGACGCTACAGTGGTGCTACAGCTAGTTCACAGTAAAACTACAGAGATACTACAGCTACTTTAAAACGACGCTACAGTTACCCTGCAGTTTCCTTACAATGCTACAGCAACACTATGGATACTTTGCAGAGAGTAACGGTTTTGTGCACAATATAAAATAATTGATACTTAAAACTTGGACATTAACATCTACTTATTAAATTAATTTAATATCATGCAATTCTTTTTTTAAATAAAAAAATCGGAAATTCATTCCCATGTAAAAATATCTTTATTTGACATGAAACTTTGCAATGTGTTCATTAAAGACTTTACTGGGCCATAGTGTTTTTAATTAATGATCGATGCGAACCAAAATAATGAGCGTTGCTTCCCAACTTTGATTTTATATTACAGATACGTTCTTCATAATTTGGACCTATATGCAATAAAGTTTCAATATAAGTCCAAATTAAGAAGAGTCCTCAAAATAACGATCACCCCTCGCTATGAATACTTAATTTTTGATAATTTTCTTGCAATCCTAAAGTCAATTTTATTATTTCAAAAAAAAATATTTTTAAATAATACCAATTACTATACAGCAATGCGCATAAATCAGTCACGTAATTTTCAATGAACCACTTGCACTATTTTAGACAATTTTAACTGTATAAGATTATTTGTCAGGCTGCAATAAATCTATCGGGACAGTGTATTTTTAAAATAATTCTATAGAAACCTCTGACCAATCAAATGCTATCAAAAGATTTGCTAACATAATAATTATAACGTAAGTTTTAAAGAGAGTCTTTGTAAAATAAAAAGGTCACGTGATCTTTAAAGTAAATACAAAATATTCTAACCTATAATCATGCATTATCTGGGGCTTATAACCACCTGGGTCACATCAGGTTTAAAAAGCTCTTTTATCTATACTAATATTATAAAGAGGAAAGATTTGTATTTTTGTATGTAACGAATAAACATAAAAACTACTAGACCGATTTCAAAAATTCTTTCACCATTAGAAAGCTACATTATCCCTGAGTAACATAGGCTATATTTATTACAAGAAAAAATTAGAGATCCTTAGGAAATCTCACGAAAACCAACCCAAGGTGCCAAAAAATTAGCCATAAAATATCTTTCATCGCATGCGCTGCAAAAAGTATTGATGATAGAACAAAAAAATGTTCTACAATATTATAGAACGTATCAATATCTACAAAAAACTCCGCGAGACCATATGTCCAACTATTGTAGTTAAGTCACTATAACTACTTTTTTACATTTTAAAAGTTGATAAAAATGCCTATCAAAATCAGACCATGTTTTCCATAACTTTGTATTAATTCTTATCCAAATAAATTATTTCGTAATGAAGACTGTTTCAATACCTGTTAATTACTTTTTGAATTATTGAAATCGGACATTCCAGTCAAAAGACATTACGAAATAAAAATATCAAGATAAATAAAAAATAATCCCAGACGGGCCGGCGGCGCGGTGTGGCGTGCCTCGCAGCGCAGCGAGTAACGCGGCGATAGAGGGAGCGACAGAATGCGGGAGCGAAAATGTTAAAAAAAAATTATCCACCCGTGCGAAGCCGGGACGGGCCCCTAGTCGTATATAAAACTCACCTTCCAATAGACTATGTTTACTGTATGAAATCTCTTGCTAAACTGCCTCAGTCCTTTTCCGAGAGAGGTAAACAGAGATGAGATAGGAACTACCTAAATCAAAGCTAACAAGTGTTGCTAACATTTTATCAAAAAATGGCATAGGTAAAATTTTAAGAATATAAAATGCATAGTAAAAATAATAATAACTCAGTGAAGCGAGAGATTGTTAGATATAATATAGTTAAACCATAAAAAATATAATTTAGTTTGGATCGCTGAAATTATTTGCAAGCGCTCAACAATTGTTCTAGGGCGCTTCTCTTTTTACTGACGGACGTTTATAACTTTTGCAATAAAATGGAATCACGAGATAATTTCATTCCTACTTATATAATTCAGAAATATATAACTCGGAGAATACGAAGGGTATTCAAAACACTAAAAGGGTGATTTTGTAATGGACTATTGGGTAAACGGAACGTAGATATTGCTACTGAACCGATAAATAATTAAACTTCCCTGTCATCATCTGTCCCGTGAGGGGACGGGGTAGAATACAATTCCCCTCTGCCGCTGGGAGAGCATCTCGTAAGAGCCAAGTAAGCCAGCACCCCCATTGGTGGTAGGGGATCTGTTCCCCGACTGGATTTCGAATCCGACCGCCAAGTGTCTGACGCGTTCCAGCCGAGTTGCATGTGGGCCAGATCTATCCCCTCCCTTTCCCATCCCATTACTGTTGCGGTTCCAATGATCACCGGGTTCTTGCTCGGACTCCATTGAAACCGCAGCATTCTTATCTTCGTTCCCCTTTCTCACTCTATAATAAATAATAAAAATAAAATGTGAATACTCACCTCCAATGCCTAGGCTCTTCGTGTAAGCTTAAGGTTAGGCTTAGATAAGGATAACCTAACACAAGCCCAACCTAACACTAATCTAAACCAAACCTAACTTACACTTCTGACATATATTTTACTAGTTTCTGCCCATGGTGTTGTCCCCTGGAACCTTAAAATTATGTTCAGAGTGAATTACCCTCACAAACCTACTCACTCCGTCACCCTCTTATAGTGCATGTGTGGATGAGTGAGTGAGTATCATACATACTTGCAATTACGATTATGCTACATTCAGGAATATGCTACTTACTTCCTTTTGAAATTAATATTACAGTAGTTCTATGCTTAAACTGCAATAAAATATCAGAAAATATATGCTACTGCAAAAAAATATGAAATTTAAAGAAAACTATTTCTTTGTAAAAGAAGTCAAAATTACAATGTTGGCAACATTAATTAACAATTCGATTGATGACTCCAGAAAGAAAAAACATTTTTTTTTTCTTATATATGCGAAACTAACTCTGTCTGTTTGTTACGCTTTCACGCTTAAACCACTCAACCGATTTTGATGGAATTTGGTACACACACTGACTAGAGCTTAAAAATGGACATGGGCTACGTTTTATCGCGATAAAAAGGCTTAAAATTGGAATGAAGTGCATGTCAAACTATATGATTATGAATATGACATACTTAGAAAATTTTTTTTAATATACTGTCAACACTGTAAACACCAAAATTTACGGAAAAATAAAGGAGATACGATACATTTTGCATTTTGATACAAAATTTGATGGTAAGATTGATTTTATCCAGTGATTGATAGCTATCTATGTATAAAATTCTATTACAAGCATGAAAGGCTTGGAATGATTAATAGTGTTGCCCGTTAAAAACTCCAATTGTTACCGAGTTGTTAGCAATTTGTCTTTGATAAATTATGAATACCCTTTTATAAAGGTCCTAGTTTCATCAATCATGCTAAACTTTAGGTTTAAATTAAGCTGAAATTAAGTTCTTGTCGTTTACGAAGAATAATAGTTTTATATTGTAAAGTTAAGTAAATATTAAATTAATTATGATTAATAGTCAACTCGCTGCTCAATTTTTTCCTGATATCAAATTTAAATAAAACAAAGCCTTTTTAGAATATACCTATGGCCATGCAACTGTGAAAACTGTATCGAATTTTGTGCAGAAGTTTTTAAGTGATAAAAAAAATATCATTTAAAATATTGTCTTGCTTTATATTGGTACTACAAAGACTCCTTACATAAAATCTTCTTAAATATCTTTTTTTAATGTATTTTTTATACGAATGTTTTGTTTAGAACTCTATATATTATTGTCCATTCCTGTCAAACCAGCAAAATAGCAGTTTACACAATAAAACAAGAAATAATTTTGGCGAGTCTGATCACCGAATAACTGTTAAAATGTCTCGGTATCTCAAAGAATCACTGAAGTTGAAACTTTGGGTACTGAGAAGTCATTGATTTTTAATACTATGGACTCACAATTAGCACTTAAAAGGCAGTAAGAGTACCTGCTAGAATGTCAATCTACTTTGGTATTGCTAACACGTTAGAAAGAGACACTTTATTCGCGTACTTCCGACCTCCATATTACTATAAATAAATACACGGATTACTAGTGATTTTGTTATTGGATGTAGTATATGTGTACCCCCTTCCTCCCAACATAATAAATATTACCTCAAAAAATCCCTAAGGGAATCTTGATAGTTAGTAACACCGTTATTCGTGAATTGTTCCCTTTATTATAACAAGATAATATATTATCTCTGTTCCAATAGATTTAAGTCAGTTGTTAAACGGAGCTCGCCTAGTGACCACAATGGCTGTGGAATTTAAGTGGTGTCGTATTGCTAGACATTATAAAGGATTTTGTGTGTTTGGAATTATATTTATCGGTCTTTTACGTGTTACTATGCAGTAAAGCTTCCATATAGGTCATACGATCTAGTAGGTATATTTGAGGCAAATATTTATTTTAATGATCACTTTTTTATCATGTTCGTATAAAGACTATCCATATTATACGTCAATGTACCATATCATACTTTAACTCAAATACTATTGTGTTCAAATAAAAATGAAGCAAAAAGTTTTGTAACGACACAACACGTCTGTCTGTAGTCGAATGCTGCGGGAACTTTTATTGGCTTTATTTCTCCATCAGACTTTTCTTTTCCACAGATCTATTGTAGTCCGAGAGCTGAGAACTGCCAAATAAGCGTTAAAGTATAAAATATGATAAATCATTCTGGTAAGGATATTGTGAGTTAAAGTTTTGGCAGCAATAACCAACATTAAAAGCGACCGATAAGACTGATATAATTATGTAGAAAATGAATATAGTACTCTACATGCTCACTCTCACGCACTCACAACCACTCAATTATCCACTCACTCTTCACTTCGTCATCAGAACTCAGATGGCCCACCGCCGAGGCAGGTCTCCTACTAAAAGTGAGGAGGGTAGAGCCCATTTTCCACCACGCTTACCGCACGCTTGCCTTGATCGGCAGGCTTCACACACCTTTGAGAACATTAGAGAATTCTCAGAAGTGCAGGTTTCCTCACGATGTTTTCCTTCACCCTTAAAGCAAGTGATATTTAATTGCTTAAAACACACTCGTGTTACACGACAATAACAGTTAGAGGTTTATGCACATGTACATACTCGGACCTCCAAGTTGAATTCTTAACCTCTAGGCTAAGCTTGGAACATGTAACTCGGAGAAATAAGAAAGAGAAGAGAGAAGAGGGTATATTGAACTACACTACTAGGAGGGTGTGATATTTAATGGACCATCGGGTGAACGCAACGTAGATACTGCTACTGAACCGATAACTAATAAAAAATTATGACCTCTTACAGCTATGACAGGAACAGACCAACAGTTTTTTTTTGATTTTACACTTTAACATAGTTCTAGCAGGTATGAGATCTCGAACTATCGGGCTTTGTAAAAATTGTCCGAGTTGAATTGTTGGTAAATAGCTTCTCGAAACCTCGATTCTTTTATTTTATTTCGTCTTATATAAAGTTCGCGGCTCCCTTTTAGGTTAACATAGTTATTAGATAAAAGGACAACTGCCCTTATCTCGGCATCAATTTAACTTTTTTGTTGTTCAAGATTTCGATACAAAACGAATTTCGGTTGGGGAGATCTAATTTAAAAAGTTTTTATGGCATGTCTCCTATGTCGATTGAAAATTGTATGGGAGCTAAAATAAATATATATACAACACAGTAATTGGGCTTGAGACCCAGAAAAAAGTTTACAAGGATTTATTATTAGTAATCTAAATAATTCTTTAGTGTTAAGAACAGTGTTGATAACGTTCCTATTAGTTTATTAAAAAAATCAACTAGTTCGACAACTTATCTCTGCTTGAATACTTTAGCACTATCACACAGTCTTGTCGTCTTTGGGGATAACGTAATTCGATATTTAATTCAAGAGCAATAGATGTTGAGTGCTGGTCTAAAGGAGTTCTTTAAATCTGCTCCTGGATCACAAACTCCAGGCACTGCTTGCCTCCATGTCTACAATGCATGCTATTGGTCATACACTTCGCAATTGACGTAATGATAGGTAGAGATAATAGACTTACATTATGCACTAGCTGATAGGCCCTCGCTTCGCTGAGGTATATTCAAATCACTCATTCAATAACTCTCTCTCGCATAATTACTAGTTTATTCATTCATACTCTGCCACCATTGAATGTCTATCCTATAATGCTTAGTATGTCACTAATTTGCAGTAGACACCACCATCTCACTGATTGTCTTCTGTCTCACTCACTTTTTCTTTTACACAAACATTGTCCCTTCAATGAAAAAATAATTATCCTATTTGGTGGATATTCATTTTTATTCTTATTAATAAATATTAGATTGTAAACCTTATACATGATTTTTTATAATAAGTAAATGAATAAGTTTTTTTTATAATATTTCAGAATGTGAACTTAAATTAACGTTTAATATTGTTGAAAGTCATAAATAAGTGACGGTATGCATTAACTGAGCGCTTAAAAATTAATAATGTGAAATGCCATTTAAATTTGATGTTAAAATGAAATTTATCAGAATGGCTACGAACTACGGCTCGTGGTTTAATTTTATAATGGGTTTATTTATAACAATAAAGTAGCTGTTTGTTGTCTACTTTGTAGTCTGTGTAATGCGCCATTTTAATTATATCAGCAAACTACACAATACAAAGCAATTGTAAAAAATTGTTTCTGAATCTTTCATATAAGAATTGAAACCGAGCTTTGGACTCATGATCGAAGAGAAAAAATTGAAAAAAATTATATTATGCACAAGCTAATATTTAATTTATAAAATTATTCATCAAACAACAGTGCACCTATTGGAGCCATAAGCGTAATGACAAAGTTTTCCTTTTACCCAACATTTTTATATACTTAGATGATATTTTGTCACGCTAAAACGACGTCGAAAAAAAAAAGTTTTTGCTGCCATATAAAATAATCATATATTTTTAATATTATTGTTGGAGAGGGTCAAAATTATTAGGAAAGGTTGGGTGATGTTAAATGTCGATATTTAGAAAAGCTAGCCCGGAACAGAACTTATAAATTGTTGAGCCTACAAATTATTAAGCTTTCCCATTAAAGCCCATGAAACCCAATCAACAGTGTTGCTAGCTTATATTTTTTTTAAATGTTTCAGTTACTTTCTGCGATTTAATCATAACGAAGCTTAAGTTATAAGAAGAATATCTAATTTAAAGCAAACCCAATTAAAAACAGCTAAACAGATCAAGTAATCTTATAAGAGGCCTATAAATTTCTTATTTAAATAATAAATGAGCATTAAGTATGTATAATTAATTCAGGCTAATCACCCAGATCACGGCAGGAAAGAGCGTCTCGTTCGGATTATCCGCTGAAGTAGGATCAATACCGCAGTTTAGAGTTGTAGCCGTATCAATTATTGCCTATTTGCGTATTTGCTGTAATTTCAAAATTAATTTAAAATTGTTTAGTTAGGTTAATATGTACAGATATACCAACTTCTAGTTTTTTAACTTCAAATATGTCTTATTTTTTGGGCTAACACCGTAAGAGATGCCAATGTTGTAAATTTTAACATGTAAAATTCTATTTATTTCAATCTTTGTTTGAGAGAGAAATATCTATGTGACAGACAGCAATACGTGTTAAAATAAATCTTAGAAAGGAGACTGGAGCGCATTTTTCTTGCGACCAAGGTAAAATAAACCGACTTATTCATAATTATTACGCAATAGATAATAAAGTAAACTTACATAAACCTCAAGAAGAATCACGACACTAAGCCAAACCACTACCAGTAATTTAAACTATCGTAACAGTATCGGATTACTTAGACAACTACACAAACTACCGACTGATAAAATATAAAATCATCATATTTTAAAGCGCTGGCCCCAGTTGACCCTTGAGGAACTCTTATAAAGTACTAGTTAAATGTTATGATCCCATACATCATATCCTCGGAAGGGCCCGCTATCAATTTTGAGTTGGGTCTATGTGGGTTAGAAATATTCTTCAACTCCAGAGGATCGTTCAAACTTTAAATACGAATGATTAAATGTTAAAATATGACTAATGAATACTTTATCTTCATGTTTTTTTTTATTTCTTCACTTATATTAATGAATTTTGAATTATTTCTGTTTTTGTATTAGTGAGCAGTTTCCTGTATATTATTTCAAGATTACCCACTGTCTGTACAATATCGGAGAGGAAAGAGAAAACTTAGAACGCCCTTACTCTTGAGTAACAGCCCCAGATACTACTTGGGTTCTTATAATGCAGTGTAGAACCTAACACTACAAATAAGTTAACGGTATCTTTTATGTTTTTCTCTTCAACATTTTATGCTACATCTCAAAAGGCAGGTCATTAATATTGCAGAAAGTATAAAAATATAAGCGTAAGCAGTTTAGCAAACTTTTTCCTTACAAAGAACCCTTTCAGATTTTATTATAAGTAGGTAGAACTAACAAGATATTTCAAGATCAGTTCGAGTATCATCAGCGTGCTCATCGAAGCTTTCACTAATTACAGTCGGAACTTGCGCTCCAATTAAATTAATAGAGTATTGATATTATCTCATATTTTGATATTGTAATATGATATTTGGAGTTGTATTTAATTCATTAAATTTTACTTTTTTTTAGCTAAATTAAAATTTTTTGTTTCATGGAATTTTACTGAGACTGCTATTTAATCTTCTCGTAGTGCAAGTGGAATTATATACTTTTAGGCTGTGTTCAATATTATGTAAATAAATTAATAACAACAAAGCGAGACACGACTGCTTATTATGAAGATACTTAACTAAACTCAAAATTGACTCATAAAATTTTCTGCAGGTTTTGATTTGCCTATGTTTTTATTTCAGTTACTTCCACAATTGACAACAATTTATATTTTCTTACATTGTATATATTATGTTATATGGAACTTGAAGAAAAATAACTGGACATGGACACAAATATTTATTTATATTTTAAAAATACGAATTAATGAATGCCCGGTAGCGGTTAAAATCTATTTTGAAATTTAATCTACTCTAAAAAGATATAAACGCCAAATGACGTCAATATCTTATTGCGCCGTATATGTGACGTCATTATGTATTTTTTTAGTTTTTATCTCTCCCAAATAAATGAATAATAAAACGAAAGGTATTTTTAAAACTCAGTTCAGATAAATAAAGAAACAGTATTTTTGTTTTAAATATTTTTGAAATGTTGTCAATTAAACAAGGTCAGTATCCTAGTATTAATCTGTACAATATCATCTGAGTGCCATTAAACTAATTACATATCCGCATATTCCAGCAAAAGTGCTTCAAATAAAACACAGTTACCATTAAACTATGCAAACGGAAGAAATTTTCCCCACAAATGGCCAATTTAGCGCTATTTGGCAAAAATAATTGGCGAATGGTGGCTTGGAGGTCTTTGCGCTGTTTTAAAGATTAATTTGTGAACGGGCCCATCAGATTATAAATTTTTGGCAATGTATTGTTAACGCTGGGGGCGTAAGGCGACCCATATTGCATAGTGAATCATTTAAAATTAAATACACTGCTTTTATGAAATTGAACGTTAAAATGAATTTCGTTAAAATGGTAAATAACGCTTATGAAGTTAACACTAAAGGAAATGGTGTGTAAAATATTGTAAATTGCGAAATTTCTCGAACTCAGTGTAGGAAGTGCAATTTAACTTTTAAAAGTTTAATAACATTTAAAAAGTGATTAATATTAAATTAATTATTTTAGTTAGTACTTTCTATACAAATATTAGTACTGTAAAGGGCAATAGATGACGTTATAATGAACTATAACGCTACCCGGCAACGTCCATCGTCCACTGTAACAGCCCTCGAATGATTAATGAATTACTCCGTCTCTTATTAGTTATCTAATGATATATCTACTGATAACAATACCTACGAAACCTACCCTCACTCGGAATTACAAAATGTTTTGTTTCAGCAGACCTACAATATAGAGCAACAATCAAAACCCATTATCAGCACTGTTAATATCTTAAAGATTTACAAGATGGCAAGAAATTACTACAAAATTTAAAAAAATGGATTTTCTTAACGTGGTTGGGGTAGAGATTCGCCATCGAAGTTGGTGGATGCTCTCCGGTAAAAGAGAGTGTGAATGGCTGCGGCCTTTGAGCAGTAATCTCTGTGAGAGGTAATGAAGTGGGAAAGATAAGCTGATCTGGCTACAATACCGAACAGTAACCGTAAAGTAAGTTCTGCAGAAAGGCTAAGGTACGCTGGCGTAGGTAAAATCCAATTGGTTTAGCTGTAGCTACTTCTCTAAGAGGAAATGCAGAGCGTTGCTCTTTAAAAATGGTCTCTGTTTGTGGGTAGTCCAGCGCTTACTGTAAGCCTCGGCCATTATACGTAAAAGCATTATCATCGTTAAAAAGGGAGTTCTCTTGTAGAAATCGTCCCATAAAGAAATAGAGAGTAAAAAAGTTCTGTCCCATTTATTGTTTGATGAGAAAAAAAAAGTAAGTAATTATTGTCCCGCTGTAATTCTGAAGTTTTCTGATATAAAAAGAACCCTATGTGTAAATATAGCTTATAAAGTATCTGTGTGCCAAATTTCAATAAAATCCGTTCAGTAGTTTTTGTGTGATTGACTAACAAACATCCAAACTTTCACATTTATCATATTAGTAAGAAAGTAAGAATAGTAGGGACTAGTCTTCCTATCTTAATTTTCATTTCTTCATTAATTTTGATAATATATTTTATATAAAGACGTTAGATAAGTTTATTACATTTTTATTGAATTTATAGATATGA
The DNA here is from genome assembly GCA_905147385.1 of Limenitis camilla. Lineage (NCBI taxonomy): Eukaryota > Metazoa > Arthropoda > Insecta > Lepidoptera > Nymphalidae > Limenitis > Limenitis camilla. Next base: position 10,995,113 of record LR990240.1, read on the forward strand.
CATTATTAATATAGAATGAATTAATATAAAATGTAATTATCCCAAAATCCAAAGATAATCCGTCTCAAACGTCGTCGCTAACGCTAAATCACGGCGTATACGAGTATATGAGCTGACTACTACGAGGTACATTCGAGTGGGATTAAGTCAGAGTTATTAAACTAGACTTGGCAAATTCCTTAGAACAACGCTAATAACTTACACTTTAGAATTTTAATCTTAAAAAATTATAAATATATAAAATAAATATATATTAATAATCAGCATCAATCATTATTTTTAGCAAAAAAAGAGGAGCTCTTTGACATTAAAAACTAGACCAAGCCAGACCAGTATTTCTAAATTTACTTTATAATTTAAGTTTTAATAAAGAATTTAAAGATCGAAGTTAAAAAAAAGTACACTGTCTTATAAAATAAACTTTATAAGACAGTGTACTTTTGAGAATAATAAACTTTGTACCAAAAAAGCAGATTAACAATCTGTTGATTTCATACTGGAAATCATTAACAAAAGTTGTGTATGTCAGAGCGTAAGTTAGGTAACTCTTTGGGTGAACATTATCTAAAGTGGTGCTAGTGGAAGTGTAATACGTACGTATTGAATTGAATAAAACTTTATTTATTTCACATACTACTTACAAAAACAAAGATTATAAGTGTAAAATTAAATTAAAAATCAACTTATAAATAATTAATTAACTACTTATATACGTACATAATTCGTAAGACCATCACTTTGTATTTTGCCACCTACTAGTATGTAACCCAAAGTTGTTTTAACCTGGGCAGTAGAGGTGAGGGTTGCAATTATACTGAAGATCCCTTTAAACCTACACCTTGGTCACAATTCTAAGACACTGCTTAGGTTTCAGTCATTAGTAAGAGATCTTTATATTTAGTTATTTATCGGTTTAGCAGCAGTATGTAGAAATCGTCTACTCAATACTCTATTCAATATCACCTTTGAACCCTACCCTTCTCATATTGTATGTAAGTACCTTTTATTTAGGTGAGTTTTGTTAGATGTTGGGAAATAGATCACAAGCCCAGACATATGTCCTTTTTAATCATATTAATATATGATTAAAAACTAAAAAAAATTAAAATCAATCTAGCCATTCCCAAGCAATGAAGTAATGTAGCAATAGACATTTTTTATCAATTCTACCGATAACTGAAAGTTGCAGTTATAAATTCATCGGATGTAGTCAAGAGATAAGGACCCTCGATACCCTTAAAGGGGATCTTCCAATAAAAAATCACATACCATTTCCCCTCACCCCTTGTTCTATGAACCAAACCTAGATGTGTAGCTGTGACGAAGTGTCATTACCACGAACGAAAGTGCTCTTGACATATTTTATATCATTTATGAAAAATATAAAAGAAAACTGTGAATTTCATGAAGATACAAGTTGAAATTAAATGAATTCATATCAAATAAAACGTATTTTAATATAACTTTCAAAAATAGGGTGTTTTTGAATGGTTTTTCACCTATTTAGATTGTAATTATTTTTTTGGCATTTTAAAATTCGTTGTGGACAATTTTTAGTTTGTAATGGTAATGCTTATAGTAACTGGGATATGTGACCCAGGTGCCGGTGGATTAGGGCTGCGTTTTCACAACAGATGTGCTAGGATACATACCGCACATAATGCACATTAAAGCTCAAACTTCACTCACCTGTACTGACATTCTAATATTAATTAATATTAAAATATTTTTATACTGAACATCATAACTTTAACCATATAAATAAAAATCAGGCAAAGCTAATAATGAGAGATAATTTACTAACATTGCAGCAGTAACACACTAGCCAGTGGCTTTTGTTATATATTTTTGCATTTATTCTTAAGTGTATGTGATCCCTTCTTGTGTTAATGACGTGAAAACTTTTACTACGTTCGTGATTAAAAATATTTAGTTTTATTTTCTTAAGAGAGAGACGTACATTATTTTGTATACGTCTCTTTCTCTCAATTCATTATAGAGCGACGTTGACTTAAGAGCTTTTATTGATAATAAGTTTTTTCTCAGCTTCTGACAAAACTTGCAGTAAATATTATCATTATACTTAGATACAAAAAATATTCTAGTGAACAATCCGTGACATTGTAGTTAAGTATAAACAAGATTATGTTTCCACCAGAGATGTGTGAATGTGTGTAGCGAGGGATGTGATTTACCTAGCCTAGCTCAGTGTGTCAAATGAAGCGATTCTATTGATTCTAAACCACTGCAACTCGTTCAATGAAAACGAAGCCTAATAACACGTTCTTTTATAATATGATACGAAGCTTTATATCTTCTAAACATTAAATAACCACAACCTCTCTATCGATTAAGAAACTTACTGAATCCCAAGCCACTTGAGTAGTTTCGGATCAATTAACCTAAGAGCCATCGATGTATCAGGTACAAATTGAAATAAAGCACAAAATCAACTTCAAGTTAAGGTCTAAGGTTAGTAAAACAACTCCTAAATTAATCAATATACATTGAATATTCAAAGTTTCCCAATGGGGAACATTTTGAATTGTTAATTTAGTTTTTATCGAATCAATTCGATTGCAATTAGTGGGTTGTTTGATTTGTATTTCTTTAAATGGAAATTAGGGTAAAATTTCCATTTAAAGAAATACTAATAAATTTTTGATTTTACCGTGTAAGGAAATATATATGTCGGAGCATAGTAAAAGATTATCGATTAATCGAATAGTTATCGTTGTCTATGGCGTCGGAGTGGGGTAGTAGTCACTTCCGTTGTTTTGACAGTATCTACCCTCGACCCTTTATATGCGATGGACAGTCTAACTGAAGTCTTAGTCGTGCGCGGTCTCTCAAGAAGTGAACATCTAAGTAGTGCTAGTGATAGTGATAGTGATAGTGTCAAGTGCAGTGTAGTGTGGAAGTGCTGTCCAACTAAGGTCACGTAAGTCCTTACAATGTAATTGCCACGTGGTTAAGTAAACCCAATGTTAGTTTAGGTTAGCCTTAGGTTAGGTTAGCCTTAGGTTAGGTTAGCCTTAGGTTAGGTTAGCCTTAGGTTAGGTTAGCCTTAGGTTAGGTTAGCCTTAGGTTAGGTTAGCCTTGTGTTAGATTCGGTTTATGTGCGTTTAACCTTGAGTTTAAATAGAGAGCCTAGCAGTGGAGGCGAGTGTTGTAATTACTTAAAGGACGTCCTTAAGCCTACACCTTGGTCACAAGTCCAAGGCACTGCTTAGGTTTCTCTCGTAATTGTTAGAGATCCATTTGATAAATTATCGGTTCAGTAGGAGTATCTACGTTGCGTTTACCCAATATTCCATTCAATACCATCACCCCTTTTAGTGTTCCCCAATATTCACCATCTCCCTCCTTCCATTTCCTTTTCACACCGTTTAAAATCCCCGACATCAGAAGTGGGATCACAAGCCCAATAGTTCACGTTTACGGTTTTTTGCGTATCATCTTGACGGTTATCTTAGTGTCAATGCTAGAGAAATAGTTTTTGAAAAAGTTAAAGTAGGTAGTACAAAATAAAAATTCAGAAATAGCTAATATCACATAACATAGTTGCGAAGGTAGTTGACAATCTTAAAATCGTGATTATTATTTGAAGTAGGTAGACTTTCGCTTTACATGAGGCACATCAGCCCTTACGGTAGTAAATTATGGTGTTGACAGTTTTTACGCATTGTGTTTGGAAATTACTGATCATATTATCGTTTTATTAGTGCGACAGAGAGCTTTTACGCTTTGTCGGAAAGACGTACTGGAAGCGTTGTTGCTTTGTTGTTATTGAGACGTTGTAAGGTGGCTTTGTAGGCCCCGACGGTTGGGGCTGAAAGCTGTTACGCTTTGCCACGAATTTGAGATGATCTCTGTAATGAGTGTTGAGAGCTCTTTGTTATTTTGTGCGTCAAGGATTGAAATTCTTATGTCTAGTGGAAAATAGTGCTGAAAGCTGTCACTCTGTAACAAAGTTATTGCTTTATGAAACTAGTGTTACGTTTTACGTTTTTTGAAACAGTTTAAAGGCAACGCGAGAGCGCGTTGATTATCAGAATGGCCGTGTCGGAGCATAGTAAAAGATTATCGATTAATCGAATAGTTATCGTTGTCTATGGCGTCGGAGTGGGGTAGTAGTCACTTCCGTTGTTTTGACAGTATCTACCCTCGACCCTTTATATGCGATGGACAGTCTAACTGAAGTCTTAGTCGTGCGCGGTCTCTCAAGAAGTGAACATCTAAGTAGTGCTAGTGATAGTGATAGTGATAGTGTCAAGTGCAGTGTAGTGTGGAAGTGCTGTCCAACTAAGGTCACGTAAGTCCTTACAATGTAATTGCCACGTGGTTAAGTAAACCCAATGTTAGTTTAGGTTAGCCTTAGGTTAGGTTAGCCTTAGGTTAGGTTAGCCTTAGGTTAGGTTAGCCTTAGGTTAGGTTAGCCTTAGGTTAGGTTAGCCTTAGGTTAGGTTAGCCTTGTGTTAGATTCGGTTTATGTGCGTTTAACCTTGAGTTTAAATAGAGAGCCTAGCAGTGGAGGCGAGTGTTGTAATTACTTAAAGGACGTCCTTAAGCCTACACCTTGGTCACAAGTCCAAGGCACTGCTTAGGTTTCTCTCGTAATTGTTAGAGATCCATTTGATAAATTATCGGTTCAGTAGGAGTATCTACGTTGCGTTTACCCAATATTCCACTCATTATCATCACCCCTTTTAGTGTTCTCCAATATTCCCCATCTTACTCCTTCTATTTCCTTTCTTATCGTTTTAAAATCCCCGACATATATATATATATATAGTTAGTGGTGTTATAAAACATAAATTTAATAGCGGAGAAAGTTTTATACTCCTGAACATCTTGAGAAGCGATTCTATAGGTACTTAATAAACACATTGCTCGCTACACATCCTCGCTCATCTTTGGTGGAAACGCAGCTTTATACTACTACAATAAAGGAAAATAAAATAAGAATAAAAATAAATACATTTTATATCACTAGGAAATTAATTTTAAAAAATATTAAAAATTATACAGTCGCCTAAAGTTAAAGCTAAATAAACAACTTAAATAGTTTTGATTTAGTAAAAATTTGTTCATGTGTATCTAGTTCTGAGTCAAATATTTCTTTTTATTCACTTTATTGATCATTATTTATATAAGTTGTTCATATAATTCAATAAGACGTAAAATAAATAGATACTCAATAATTTTAACAAGCCAAATTATTCATGGAATGAAACAAACATTTTGATCAATCAAACCTTCTCTAACTTTAAGTGAATTAATATCTGACAGAAATAGGCAAACAGTCGCCCTTAAATAATTTACCCAATTTACTAATATTGTATACCTTGAAAGTGTTTTGAATATAATTGTATAACTGCTTTAAATAGAATAGAAAAGTAAAAATGGAAGTAAAAAAAATAGATTTGGCTGATTTAGGTTTCAAGTAGATTATCGATTAAGATATTACTCATAAAGGTACTACAAACGACTGTAAACACTTTTGTATACCGCAGGAACTCTGATTTTTTCTGGAATAAATGGTCTATGTAGAAATACAGGTTATAAAGTATCTGTGTGCCAAATTTCATTAAAATCTGTTCAGCCGTTTTTTAAACACTTACTCCAATCCTTAGTCATAAAAGTCACCAGGCGAGCTTCGTTTGATAATTGACTCAAATCTATCGAAACAGAATATAAAGTTATCAATGGTGTTGCTAACTTATGTGTAATTATGGTACTTATAGTAGTTAAAATAACAATTTTAGATATAATATAGGTATTTAAATAATAATGTTAATGACGTTGCTTTAACATGTTATATAACGATTATAATACTTGCAACATGTTAGTAATTTTCAATTTCGCTTTTCATTACCGCGGGAATTTAATTCTAACTCTAAAACCTAATACACATGGATGTTACGGAATAGCAATGAAAAAAAAATAACTATGCTAGTAAAAAATAAGGATGTTTGTATGTGATTTAAATTAGATAATGAGGTTATTTACAATAACCTTAACACACTTTTATTTTTCTTCGTCTATGTCTGTCTATGTGGAACTAAATATACTGTTATGCTTGAGTTCTTCGTTGGTCAGAGATTTATTTAAAATGTTTACAAAGGCTAACTAAATCTTCACAAAAATAATCCTACCCTACGATCTCACACTATTTACACGTCTCCGATATTTACAGTCCTTATTTACAGCACAGTTCCACACTTATTACGCGCAATTCTCCCGAATCACTATTTTCACCGCCTCGCTGTTCGTCGCTATACACTTTACAATAATCCACTGCTTCGACTATACACCACTTTCTCTGCACTTCGATATCTCGTCGAACTCGAAGTGAGTTCACACTAAGTTCACTCTCGAGTAATAGACTGACTGCTTCTCGCAACTTAATTCTAGCAATTTAAAAAAGATTATTCTGACAACCACTGGAAAGATCTAGGGTTATACCTATCTCACACAAAAACATAAATTTGCCTAATGCCGTCCTTTTCCCAACTGTCAGTCATCGAAGACTCGCGAAACTTCTGGCGAACGACATCTTGCCGTCTCTCCTGGTTTATCTTTCCGTCTTATTCTAATTTGACATTTTCCAGCAAGTTTGAACTAAAGCTTAGTCTAGGCGTGCGAACTGTTTTGATGTTGATTCGCAACAATACCTCTGTATTATTAATTATAAGTCTAAACTACTGTAATTTTCATGTCTCTTTTTCAAAGTCCTCTCGGAACATCTCTCTGAGACTGTCTTCCTGCGATAAGGTTGTTACTATGTTAATTAATTATATAGTCTATTTTTACTATAAAATAAGTGCGATATAGGTTATCGCACTTATTTTATAGTAAAATAAAATGTGAGAACCACTTTTACCTCTTTCTAATAGCTATCTATGTATAAATGAATAAAGTTTTTCAAAACTTTCAGTTGAAAAACGAATATTTAATTATCGTTACATTTGAAAATTATTGACATTATAATTATTACTTAACATCCCTATCCCATCAGTAAGACAGGTATATTATTCAAATTGTTTGAATAGTTTTTTGAAGTGACCAATCAGATCGCATCAGTCCTATTCCGCGCGCCTCGCACCTTCCTCAGAGAATTTCCACACTTGACACGGAATAAATTCAACGAGGGTTGGGAAGTTCAACGTGCGGAATCTATTAGTAATAGTGATCTGTGGCTGCCGGCTACTATAAAAGACATAAAAGTAAAAAATTGACGTGAAAATACATTTTATTTGGTTCTTGTATCGACATTATGTATACAGATGAGGATAGAGACCGAGGTAAGGATGAGTATGAATATAACTTCAATACCTCATTAAAATCATAGCAAAGAGGAATCAATTCTACTTCATTGTACTTACTTTAATATAAAAAGATTTATATTAATAATCCGAAAATAAATAAACAGAGAGGATTTTGCATTAATTAAAGTATAGAGATCTCAACCATGATTCAACTGCTTTCTTAATTAATTTTTTTGGGTAAATTGCATAAAAAAATAATTTATGTGCCATCTGTAGGTGTCCTCCATATTGGTTTTAACTAACCACGGATTTACATCCAAACTCATCGCATCATACAAACTTTCTGCTTAATCAACTGAGGTGTGCAGTGCCTTGAATTCTTAGTCAACGCAAAGAAGCGGATGTTTATATCGATATTCTTAAGGGAATCAAAACCTATGGAGTATAGTATAGGTATAACAGCATAAGTCTTTATTTGATTTATCATGTAATCTGAACTTATATTAAACTTACCATGACCTTTGTCAATATATGACGAAAACAGTTTCTAAAGTAAAAGTTAAGTTTTTCCCTCAATCCATATTGTGCATAACCTTCGGTGTATCTATAGTTGAAGGCATCCAAGTATACTTCTAATCTGAACCTTCCTAGCATTTATAGCAGGGATCTTGTAACGAAGGGAGCGCTTCCACATGTGAATGTTTCTTACGCGACGGTTATGCTCCCGAGCGCCTTTTATTTTTCAAAGTACCTAGTACTTTCACTCCTTGAAGAGACGGGTTAGAATACTATTCCCCTCTGCCGCTGGGCGAGTATCTCGTAAGAGCCGAGTAACCCAGCACACCCTTGGTGGTAAGGGATCTGTTCTCCTACTGGCTTGCGACCACTAGCATGCAAATCCGACCGCCAAGTGTCGTAGACGCGTTCCGGTCGAGCCGCATGTCCCTCTCCCATCTCTTTAATGCTGCGGATCTAGAGGACTCGGGGCTCTTGCTCAGGGCCCGCTGAAACCGCAGCATTTTTTCTTTACTCCCCTCCCCACTCTATCTTCGAGGATGCAACGCATCGACAAAACAAGAGGATATCTCTTGTTTTGCCGATGTCTATGGTCGATTGTGGCTATTTACCATCGCGTGGACCAGCTGCTCGTTTGTACCTTATCTACCATAAAAAAAAGTAAACGGCGTGGATTTAACTATTGATACACGCACGCAACAAGCTTACAATGAGCAACTATTCTTACTACTTTTGCTCAAACAGTAGGTATATCTGAATCGCACATAAATTATTTTTATAAAGGAGGCATAATAATCACAAAGGCCGTGTGTCCCCATAATCCAAGCGCTCTAAACAACAGACTTTATCAGTCAACGCCTGTGGGAATAACACTCAGGTTTACACCATAATTCAGCTGAGCAAACTTCTCCTTAAAATTAATTAATGACTGCATTCTATTTACGCCATATGAGCTTTTGTACAAATCATTTTGTTTATTCGCCTATGAAAATTGTTTGGCTTGGTTTTATTTCTTAGGTTTTCGCTAAAAAATAGACTGGACAGAATTATAATAATATATTATTATCACAACAACAGTATGTGATCCATACTGCTAGTAATCTTTTAAAAAGTTAGTAACATTGTTGATAAATTTATATTCAAGATTAGTTGTTTTATTACTTCTTGTTTTATTTCAGGCATACTCGCACACTCGCATGTAGGTGTAGACAATAAATGTCCTCTCCAAGTCCTCTCCCGATAGATTTGCAAGTAGTGTAGCTTAGAGTCGTGCTAGGTCTTTTATCGAAGAATCACTTGAGGTTGAGTAGTGCAGGTGGCACTGGATAAACAGTTTAAGAATAGCAGAAGATGTCTTAAAACATGCCTTTAAATAAATGATTTAAATCGAAGTGAACAAAAATAATTTTTCAAAAGATCTCACAATCAACATAATAAGGAAAACGCTATACCTTAGTGGTTTAGATCGCGTTAATAAAATGTTTATTCAGGCAAATGGGATGTTAATGCAATGGATAGGCAGTTAGTAATATAGGACTATATTTCGGTAAATTTCGGGGAAAAGATGATTGATAAAAGAATTTTAAGACCTGTAATAGCAAGGGAAATGGCAGAAGCAAATATTTTTATATAATGAGAGTCTCTTATGATTCTTACAATAGATTTTGTTCAGAAATAGTGAATCTCAATATTAACATTGACACAAAAAAAGGTTCAAAATGTTATATTAATTATAAATTTTATTAATTATAAATAAAATGGTAACTTTGTTCACAATATTTTTGGTTAAATTCAACCATAATAACCATAATATTTCGCTGGCGTTGTAAATTTTATATTTTTTGCAATAAAAATTTTTGGTACAGAATTTTCCTCGACATTTTTATTGTTAAGCTACAGAAGGATGGGAAAGCAAAAAATTCTATTGAGTCAACGGTGGCAGATTTCCCATGAGTGCGGCTGACCGACGGCTTGCTATGAAATGAGGTACACATAAGGTATGGTAAGAGTTTGTTCACACGTATTATATATACCATTATGTATTTTTTAACCGTATTAAAACACTTATATCTTCTATAAATTTATGACGCCTGTTACTGAACAGCATTACATATACATCCATGCAACGGTACATGCAAAAAGGAATCTGATATTTTTTGGGTCAGATGCTGTTTGCAAGGCCCTTTAACAAAATTCAATCATTCATTATCCAGTGCTCCATCCCAATTACACTTGGTTAACTGTCTCAGGTCATATTGTGTCTAAACAGTAAGGTTTTCCTAAAATAATTGTATAAGAACTACTGCTAAACAAAAGCTATAAAGTATTGCCATAAACGTCTATGATTCGACATTTTTTATTGCAATAAGACCCAAAACAACGGACCATTTTTACGTGTGTCATATATTTAACTTCTCAGTGTAAAAAGGTAGTTTATACCAGACATTAACTCCTAAAAGCATACAGATGGCGTATCTTGCTTTCCACAATAGTTGTAGACAAATGTTTCAAGAATGGTGATCGTAAGATTTAAGGGTTTTCCAATCTTCATGCAAATTAGGAAACAACTTGGTTTGAGGAAGAATATAGCGTGGGATAAACAACAAGAGTTGGTGATATTTAACATAATGAAGTTCATGAGTACCCTGAGGGTACTACTATTGGTACAGATCAAAGAAACATACAAAGTATATGCACAGTTTTGACTTTACCAACCACAATAAAAATACTTATTTTAGTACATATTTTACAAATGAACAAGCCGTAACGTATGGCCAAATGTTGTTACAAAAAGTTTTTTTACGATTTATAGCGACCGGATAACGTTGATTAGGTTACAATCCGAAACTCATGTCTATCAGCCAATAAAATGAATAAAACAACTTTATATTGGTCTGTAAAATTTATACTTCCGACAAAGATGTCTGATGGGTAGTTGCACGGAAGTTTAATGACGGTGTTAAAGGTTAATGCTGATTTATTTGTGCATTTACTTTTCCTCGCACTCTCAGTATCAATTACTTTTTCTTCTTCTTTTTCTTAAGCGACACTGTTGATAACTGCGTATTCTTTCAAGTATAGTTGCTGTATAAGTAATCCCGATAGACGTGAAATAATTTGCCAAGTGAATTTACAGAATAAATACTGCAGTATTTTTTTTAACCTTGCTCCTAAGTCTCAGACACTACTAAGATTTGTGTGTTAAATAAAAATATGTTCATACTTAAAGTTGTACAGTAATAGGCATAATGCTCACACACTGATAAAATCCTTTCATTTGATAACCAAATCTGTAAAAACAGCAACCCATGACCCATGACCCGCCATCTTTGTGAGTTCGCCATATTCGATTTAAAATAATCTCACTTAGTTGACCAATGCCATCTAAAGCAAACTTGTTTGTCAAATTTAGCACAATTGGATGGGCATAATTTATTTAAAATTAAGCTACAAGACTTAAGTATGATTCAAGTAAATAAAATTTTTACAAAAACATTTGCCATAAAGCTGCCAAGTCTGAAGAAAATAATACAAAAAATTAAACATGACCAACCAAATGTCTAGGTGAAATGAACTCAGTGATAGTAAGTAAAATTCTGATGGAAAAATTCAAATTCTATTCCCGAGAATGTTGCCCAAAATGAAAAGTACTGGCAAGGAAATTACGTAGAACATCCAAGAGCCTCGACTTTGAAAACTTGTTTAATCTAACTTGTGGCATTTTACCTTATTTTTTGTTTTGCACTATCGGGTTACCTATATTCTCTTTTAATGTTTTATCATTCTACTATCATGTTACTCTTATGAGAAATGTTTTTGGGAAAAGTATTTTAGAGACTAGTTTAATTGGACAGATCCCAGTTTTAGCTATAATTTTAGAAATGCTAGCAACACCGTCGATAAATTAGTGTTCTCGGGTAGTTCCTTTTATATTATTTCAAGTATACTGACTGAGATTGATTAGAGTTAGACTCTCTGGTATTTTCGTGTAGTGTACATGGAAGGAAGTCAGTTTTATAGTGTTGTGGTTAAGGTCAACCTTCTTGAGGTCCGTGTAAGTTAGCTTTATTATCTACTGTAGTTATAATTTTATAAAAGGCCTTTAACCCTACACCTTGGTCACAAGTACAAGGTGCTGCCAGCTGACAAAATGTCTAAATTACATGTGTATATGTATTATTGTTCAGTAATGGGTATCATTTCGCTCTCATTCTATGACAGAAGTACTAATATTGATTGCATTTTAGATTCAGAAATTGCTCAGTTGACGATAATCAAAATAGCTTCCATTAAAACTTCTCGTGATCTAAAAGGAGGGTAACCCTTAATAAATAGAGATTGATATTTTGATAGGTAACCTGTAAAATTTAAATATTTTTAAAGAAAAATAATAAAGTTTATAAATAAATATGAAAACAATATGTAGATCTAAATGTTGAAACATAATTAGATCCAATTAATTTAAAAATACTAAAACAAGTAAAGTTTGGATTAAAATAAATAATCTTGTACCATAGACGAAAGACAAGGACGAATAATAAAATATAAAAAAATAGAAATTAATAATAACGTCAATAGTAAATTACTGCTGATAAAGCTGATAGATACATCATTTCTTTGAAGTTTCATTTTGTTTATATTGACATCATTTTTTATCAATTCCATGATCAGGTTAAAATACATTTTTTAGTCTACCTACAGTTCAGTGAACTTACTCTCTATAGTTCATCTTAATATTAAAGTATCACTTGAAATTATCATGTCTGGATTCTTCATTTACATTTTAGCGATTCTGCAGTTTCGTCAGGTAACTTTTAGGTAAACATTTTTGCTAATATAACACTTTTAAATTTTTCGCTAACTCAAGCAGGCTTAAGAGATAGACTCCCAAAAAACCGTTTGTTTGTTTTATTTATTTATTTATTTTTTCTCTTTTTGTGTTCGAGTCAGTTCTCCTTTAACAATCGTCAACGACTTTGTGTAACTGGTACTTTCACAATCCATGTATGTTTAACTATGTTTTGCTTTACTGTGAGATTTAAGAATGTGTGTCGCAGCGCACAGGTACAGCGTTCACGGAACAGGAAGGTAGGTACAATTGTTCTCTACTATATGCACTTATATATGATAATGGATACTGATGCGGTGCCGAGTTATTAGTGTAGGACAGTGCAGTTAGTATATTTATTAGTCAATTTTTTATATATATATGTCGGAGGTGTGAGTTAGGTTTAGGTTAGCCTTGTGTTAGCCTAACCTTAGATTGAAACAGAGAACCTGCGCAGTGGAGGCGTGTGTTGTAATTACTTAAAGGGATCCCTTAAGCCTACAAAGTAGGCTGCCTGCTGTAGTAGTACTGCCTTGGTCACAAGTCAAAGGCACTGCTTGGGTTCCTGTCAGAAAAGTACAAGATCGTAATGTTTAGTTTTATCCTGGCCGTATTGCACCTGTAGCTTATATTACATTGTGATCATACGACGCTTATAAATGATTGTATATCTCTATTTTAATATATGACATATATATATTATTTTTTTGTCAGGTTCTTTTTTCTTTTTCCTTTTCTGCTAGCCATACATTTATGCTTTTCTTTCTATTTACATTCCATTCTCCGTTCTATATACATTGATATTTTACATACATTATATCTTTATTCTCCTTAATATATCCTACATTTATAATTATTTATTTACAATTGCTTTTTGTCCATTTGAAAATTATGCCCAGTTCTTTCCTGCTTTTATATTCTCCATACTATGAAACTTATGATATGGCTCTTCTTATGCAGTGTGATTTCTGATCACTGGTTCTAGGGCATTCATGTGATTATCACATGAAACCTAGATCCTAAATACTCCAAAATTGCGCGAGCTGATCTATTAAATATATATTTTAATGATATATAGGCAGTAATTACCCTATATATCGCTACGATTTATTAATGGAGTTGGCATGTTCGACTTTTTTTGTTTCCATATTAATAAATGTTTCCCTACTTTTTTCGTTTGCTAAAATTTCGCGTATGTTGTTTGACTGTAGTGTCTTGTCTGTCTCTTGTTCAAATTCGCGTCTTAATTTGTCGTACACAGCACATTTCCACACCAAATGTTCAATCGTTTGATTTATTCCTGGATCAAAAATGCATCCTGGTGCGTTTTTCCGTTTAAACCTATTAACAATTTTACTAATTTGGGTGTTAATTTAATTTTCCTAATTAACCGGTTTGCTTTTACCACGTTTGGGAAAAAAATTTTCGTTGTGGCTGCTGTAGCTGCATTTCGCGAGGGTTTGTTGTCTGTTCTCATCCTCTCATTTCCCTTGATGCCCTTATGTGCTCGTATCCAAAAGAATTTTATCCTTTTCCCTTCCTTTTTTACTTTTACTAAGTTTTTTTGCACCTCGAAGGCAAAGGGATGGAGGGCGGAAGGTTTAGTTAATATTTCGAGTGAGGATCTTGAATCACTTAAAATATTTGCTTCCTTTTCGTTGTTTTTTCCTATATATTCTACAGCCTTCTTTATTGCTAATAAAAACATTTATTATTAATTTATTTTTAGTCCTTCATTAATGATAAGATATCATTCCTATTGTATGATATTCTTTTCATTTACCTATATTGTTACCTATAATTCATGTATCAGTGCAACATTCGCTAGGCTGGCGTAACGCCAGACTGTTGTATCGTTTGCTTCATCCACATTTTCAGTTCGCTACAAGAAAAGTCGGTTAATTTTCATCGTATATATGTGGTAATCTGATGATATATTAGTTTCATTTTTAAATTTTTGGCAAAAAGTAGTAGTAAAGAATTTAGACATAATTTACGGTGAAAAGGTATAAGAATTAAAATATTTATAAATCACAGGTTTATTCTAGTAATTTAGGCTTACTTTAATATAGCAACACTTTCTGGCTTGCACGTATTTATAGTACAAAAAAATTACACTCGCTTCCATTGTGTTCCACACGACATTGAAATTTTCGTACTGATTAGAATCGAACTTCACTTGGTAAAGTCGTTTAATCATGAATTATTTTAGTTAGTGTCTATCTAAGCATTTTTATTTCTATAATAGGGATAGTGACGAAGATTTTTATACCAAGTAATTATTCTTATTAAAGAAATAATTATATGTAATATCTGGTAAGTCCAAGTATTAATGCTGAGGTTTTTTATTGTTGCTCCAGCAGCATTTGAATGAATGAATGAATGAATACTTATTGAAAACTATCTTCAATTACAAGAAAACTTACAAATTTTTTTAAATTATAATACAAACAAAAATAGAATGAGTGCAAAGGCTGTCTTATTGATGTGGGCAATCTCCTGCAGACAACCGTTCGACCTTTAGACGTATGAAAAACTATTTGATTTCAGAAAGTAAAAAAATTAAATCTGTACTAACCGAGACATCTCCTTTTCAAGGTCGGGTTGAAATATAAAAGTTTTATTACTTGAAAGGTACTCAAACCTTTACTGTCGGAGAAATATGAAGAGGAGGGTAGGTATTATAATACTAAAAGGGAGTTTCGAATGTACAATCGGTTATACGCATTCTAGATGCACAATGAATGACCTTTTATGAAAGCTACTTGCGCAATACGGTCAGGAGATAACTAAATATTACGATCTCTTATTATTCTGATAGGAACCCAAGCAGTGCCTTGGACATGTGACCAAGCGTATAGGTATAAACACGAGTTCAACACATTGCAACACTCGTCTCCATAGTCCAGGTTTTCTGTCCAAGCTTAGAGTTAGGCTTTGGATGACACCATGGCATGGCACTGGGGCCCCCAATCGGTGTACTCGGTCAAGGTGTGGTGCGACGTATCTATATCCGCCTCATGACAAGCCGGTTACATAAGGCTAACCTAACACAAGACTAACCTAACACTAATCTAATCCAAGCCAAAAAAAATAGTTTATTTTTTGCAGTATGGATCACATACTACTAGTATTTACTTGTGAGGGTTATACTTTAGACAGAACAACAGCATTACTACTTAGTTAATTACTCGCGCAATAATAATAATAATAATAATTTCTAATATGGCGGCTACTTATTTGGTTACCGTATAGTAAAATGCTACACAAATCAATGTTGACAACATCATAACTAATGATTGTTTGTATTTTTTTACCACAGTGTGATTTTCAGACAATAAAAATTTAAAAATGAGGACTAATATATGTCGGAGAATAGTAAAAGATTATCGAGTAATCGAATCGTCAGCGCCATCTATGGCGTTGGAGTCTTAGTCGTGCGCGGTCTCTCAAGGAGTGAAGTAGTCTCTGGACAGTGTTAGTGTTCTGCAGTGCAGTGTTAGTGTTCTGCAGTGCAGTGTTAGTGTTCTGCAGTGCAGTGTTAGTGTTCTGCAGTGCAGTGTTAGTGCTAGAAGTGCTGTCCGATTAAGGTCACGTGAGTACCTTACAATTTAGTTGCCACGTCTTGTGTTGGGTTAGGTTTGTGTGAGTTTAACCTTGGGTTTAAACAGAGAGCCTGAGCAGTGGAGGCGAATATCTCGATCGAATAAAGAATTTCCTTAAGCCTACACCTTGGTCACAAGTCCAAGGCACTGCTTAGGTTTCTCTTGTAATTGTTAGAGATCATATTTGATTATTTATCGTTTCAGTAGAAGTATCTACGTCGCGTTTACCCAATAGTACATTCAATATCACGCGCCTTATAGTGTTCTATTCCCCTCTCCTACTGCACATCCCCAACTTATATTATACAATAGTTATTAAATAATTACATCTAAATGAAATGCAAAATATTCAGTAATTCCAAATGAAATGGTAACTATTTAGGCAATGCGATTTTACATAAGTCTAAAGTTTGCTCGCGATGTTTAACTAAAATAATGTTAACTGGTATTTTAATTAATTATTCCCTTTGTTAAAGCAAAAGACGAACCTTAGATTTCTAAGCTCATATTAATTTTGCTTTTACTCTATAATTAATATTTAAATTATAGCATTTTGTTGGCATTTCTTTGAGGGAAAATTAACAAAGAAATATGTTTCATTATTATTTAACACATACTAGTCTGGGTTTTCTCACATTTTAACTACCCAGATTAATCCGAAATATTTAAGAAAAGAAATATATTTTGCTCTATATGAGATTATAAATGCACTTATATAATGAATGTTGCTATTTTAAAAATCTAATTTATTTCTGAATCTGAAAAACCATGTCACAGACTATGGGATCTACATTTAAGGAAAATTCTACAACATTTTATCATTATACTTACTTCTTACTCTCCATACAACAAATTTAGAGTATTTGTAAATATTTTAACTACTACTACGATCACTTTTTATTACTAAAATAAAGAATTTTGTGTGATACCTGATGTTAAAAGCGACAAACATATTCTTGACCATCGATTACTCCACACATTTCACATTCTGCATAAGTATATTAATAAAACTTAAATAAAATAATACAGAGGTTAGAAACAGCATTAGAACCCGAGTTTATAACTTTACCAGAATTAAATCCCATAATCTCGATAAAAAATAAGATATTGCTCTTAATACAGAAGCTAGCAGTTTATTTAAAGGAAAATTTTGTTGGTAACAACCCAGTTGAGGTTTCGGAACAAGATGTCCGTACAATGGCTGTTCATTGTTGTTTAGCCTTTTGTTCCTCTAAGTAGGGAAATGAAAGGGTTCTTCAGCTTTTAAGAATATAATGATAATAATAAAACATAAAACATGTTTAATTATGTAAACAAAATTATATTTTTGGCATTTGATTAAGAAGATGGTACCTAACAAATTTGAAGATGATGATGATCCAAGAGTCTTCTCTTCTTTGACATTCACTGATCTTAGTAATTTTTAATCACAGAATAATACTTAAATTAAGGTACAACTAATATAGATGATGATAATGATAAAATATATTTAATTATGTAAACAAAATTATATTTTTGGAATTTGATTTAAAAGTTTGAAAAAAAAGGAACTAAAGAAAAAATTGTAATTTGCATAGTAAGTAAAAAATAATGGTAAAAAATATGTTAAACATAACAATTTTAGATTAAAATGGAATAAGACAGCATTCATCTGCAGCTTGAGAAATTTCAGACGAACTAAAACAGTAACAAAGAGAGATAATAGGAGAATGAAGGAAGGAAGACCCAGAAAAGATTTGCGTGGTATTTTTCTTTAAAGATTTTGTCTCTTCTTTTGACCAAGACTTAGAAAAAGGCAAAAATGTAAAATGAGAAGTAGGAGAGACGTATATAGGCGTATAGACAACAACTTTTCTTGAGTTAAAGTATAGTATTATGTAATATAGAACAGTCAATCAGTAAGAATAATAAGAAAGACAAAAATTGTTGAAAAAATTAAAAATATATATTTTATATTTGATTTAAAGAATATAAACAGTTAGTCGGTATAAGAGTAGAAGACAAGGATTCGACTATAAGTGATGGCCGCAAAGTAGCACATAAATAAAGTAACAATTAAAGATGAATGATCCAAATTAATAGCAGACAATTCAACCACTTCAAAAATCATTTGCACTCAAGAGAAGAATACGATTCTGAGCCCCCTAATTTAGGACATCGTAATATCTGACAGACGGCTTTACTTTTAAAGCTTATCCTGCAGACCTCTGCCATTAATCAATGTCCAAAGCGCGGGCCCTCAAAAATTCAACATTCTCTTTGTTCGGAATTCCTCAATATTCGAGTCATGGTTCTCACAAAGCAGATTAAGTTTTGATCGAATGTGTTGCGATATAAAACTTACTTATAGTACTTATAAATTTATCACTATTTTCTACCATAAGTTAAAGTCGTCTTAACAAATATTTGTCTTTGTCTTATACAATTTGTAACTTTATGCAATTCTATATTTTTGCAACGTTTTTTCGAAGACTTTAGTTTGGTTCGTTTTGTTAAAATTATTTAAATTATAGTGCTATCTATTGAATTTAGCAACAGCTGAAAACAGTTATAATTGACAAAAAATCACTCAAGCTATATATGAGGACTACAAACGTTTTTAATAATTTCACTGTATATAATATTGCTTGCATATTTCAAAAGAATGCCATTGTCAATGTTTCCATGTTATATAATAAAGTAAACAAGATTGAAACCACTTCATTGAGATTCATAAAAAAAGGGAAAATTTTGGCAATGAAATAAGTAAACATTCCAGGTTTAAAAGTCAGGTAGGAATTTCCTAAAAAGTACCAAAGAAATCCGACATTTTCAGCAAACCGTTCTCATTTAATCACAGAAGGGCGAATATTTTATTCTTGGTATTTTTTAGGCCATCGACTGTTTTAGATTAAATTTTAGTCTCATTTCCCGAAGTGGGATATTTCTGGAGAGTAATTCGATTATTGAATCTTAGGCCAAACTTAGGCAACGTTGTCCTGAATAATTTAATAGGCGGAAACCAAACTTTAGTGCTTTGATAAAATGTCTTTTTTCATAAAAGGATGTTATACATATTATTCTAGCTATTGCTGAACATTTACATCATTTGACAATTTTTATCAGCATTCAAACTGTTTTAATACTAACATGGTTTTTATATTAACATAGTTTGTTGTAGTTGAATTATTTATTCGATATTTTTTTTATTTATCAGCAATTAGTAAAGATACAAAAATAAACTTAATAATCCTTCAAACACAAAGTTTTCTGTCTTCTACTCATCAAATCCTTTCATTTTATATCTATATCGTGACGGTTTCTAAAACATAATTAAACCGCCATCTTTGAAAGTCCGCCGAAAAAAATATTGGATTTAGAATTGACACTTAACTAATCTTAAAGCTTCATCTAAACTAAAGGTTTAAGCGGAATTTTAGTATAATTTGGGTATAATCAGATGCAAGATTTCACTCATATTAAAATAATGCGAAATGATGGGAACCTGGATGATGGAAAAGATGGGAGTAATAATCCGTAACAATAGTGTCTGGCAGTTGAGATTCGTCAATCAAGTTATTAATTCAAAAGTCGACAATCGCGAGGCAATCCCTTCAAAACGGCAAATGGCCTGTTTTGTTTAAAACCATCGTTATTCTTGATGGACTCTATTGTACGGACAAAGAAGGGAGTCAAATTGGAAAGGATTATTCATTTCTCTTAACGCCAAAGGCTTTTAAAGTACCGAATCTTTGTTTGATGGTTGTAAAGCCTGTTACGTACTGGCGACAGATGATTGCCTAAGTTTTTATATTTCTTTTAGCACAAGCAAGATTGTTATAATAGCGTTGCATTTTCGTGGATTGAAGATTGAATTATAATTGTGAAGTATAAAATTATATTATTGAAAATTATTAAAGTGATTGGTTCGCTTTTGATTGTTGATTTAGTTAAATGTTTGGTAGCGGGGTCAAGTAGAGTAGCTCTTCCCGGAGCTGCTCTTGAATCTTAAGTTTCAGGTAATGCTTGACTTCCTGTCTAAAGTTCACGTTATTGTAGTATTTTGTGTAGTATAGCTAGTATATTGTAGATAATAGGACCATAGCAGGTTCTGTGTAAGTAAAGACAAATTGTTCGGGTAATGATTTTAAACATTGATACAACACTAATTGGAATATTGTGTTGATGATGATAAATGATTTAAATCCCAAGAACTACGAGCATTAAATCTCGCCAATATATCGACAGTGCATAAAAACCGTTAATAAATTCTTCAAAAAACAGTTTTGTAAAGCAATCTCACTTAGGATATAAGTTAGATATTAATATCTGGTTCACAACTTTCAGAAATAGTAAAAATTTCTTTGTAATGTAAACATATAATAAAAACGTAACTTATTGTACTTTTATAATAGATACCGATGAAAGCAAAAACAATATTTTTTTATTAATTGTTAAATAACATTATGACGACTTGGCTATATTACTCCCGTCTTTAGAACCAGAGCTTCAGAGTTACGTCTAGAACTCTCGATGGAAGAGTCTACTCGCGATGGAATGATAATTATTCTATCGTGACGGCTTATTTATTTTGCAATTCCTAGTTCTTCGATTGATGTTTATCAATTCAAGAAAGTAAAACTTCTACTCATAACAATCTTACCAATATCATAAATAACAGGATGCTACACAAATTGATGTTGCTAACATTACAATTAACACTATTTATTAGGGTAGGATAAAAACACTTTAATTTTTATTTTCTTAGTTACCATGAAAATATCGTCTGAGATGATGAAAATGAAATTCTAGTAAATTTTGAGTCCTTAATATTAATCTTAAGAGGTGACGTCGTTTTTATCTGATGAATCACTAAAATCATAAGAACTGTGATATTTTATGGAAGAAATAGTCATGGTACCTAAGGAAAAAAAATTAAAAGTTTTTTTGGCCCATCCTACCTTGTATATTTGAACTGATTAGTCTATATCTTTACATAGTATAAACAAAGTAGCTTCTCGCCTTCTGTACGCTTAGATCTTATAAACTACACAACTGATTTTAACGTGGTATTCATAAATAGTGGTATAAATGTACAACTAGTCGACACACGCGACTTCATCCGCGTGTAGCTCTGCTCCTATTGGTCGTAGCGTGATGATATATAGCCTATAGCCTTCCTCGATAAATGGGCTATCTAACACTGAAATATCGGACCAGTAGTTCCTGAGATTAGCGCCTTCAAGCAAACAAACTCTTCAGCTTTATATAATAGTATTGATACATGCATATTATAGTAGAAAAACCGTACAAAGCCGGGGTAGGTCGATAATATCTTATAATAATGACATGAAGCCATCTTATTCAAATTTCAAATTACTTATGCAAAATTTTCCAACATAATTTGTTCAGCTGATAAAAACTGGCAAGTAAACGCAAAAGCGAACGTAAAAAGGTGTATAGCTTTACGATTTCAATTAAGATAGAACGATGGATCGTACGAATCGGAATATCAAAGGATTTAGCTCTTGACGAAAAGGAATTCGTTTCATTCCAACATCTGGACATATAATTTTACTGCTTTTATTTTAAAGTTAAAAACTTTCAGTTAGGTAAAGATTATTGGTCTTCATCATAATTATCACTAGCCTTAAGATTACATAGCTTAAGAAAAAAAGGATAAGATATTTTCTAGGCCTTCTTAAAATGTTTCCCCTTATTAAGACTAAAATTCTCAGACGCTACAGCTTTATCTGGATTACGACTACTGGATTATAATATTGATCCAGTATTGTCCTTGTATATGAGTCAGATACTTCATCAATTTTCCTTTCTTCAATTTCAGTTCTTCTGTTACATAATTTCATCTGTACCAAGAGAAGATTTCTATTATTAACCTCCATAAATTCATCTGTAGCAAGAGAAGATTTCTGTTATTAAAGTCCATAAATTTATCTGTAGCAAGAGAAGATTTCTGTTATTAACGTCCATAAATCCATCTGTAGCAAGAGAAGATTTCTGTTATTAACGTCCATAAATTTATCTGTAGCAAGAGAAGATTTCTGTTATTAACGACCATAAATTCATCTGTAGCAAGAGAAGATTTCTGTTATTAACGTCCATAAATTTATCTGTAGCAAGAGAAGATTTCTGTTATTAACGACCATAAATTCATCTGTAGCAAGAGAAGATTTCTGTTATTAACGTACATAAATTCATCTGTAGCAAGAGAAGATTTCTGTTATTAACCTCCATAAATTCATCTGTAGCAAGAGAAGATTTCTGTTATTAAAGTCCATAAATTTATCTGTAGCAAGAGAAGATTTCTGTTATTAATGTCCATAAATCCATCTGTAGCAAGAGAAGATTTCTGTTATTAGCGTCCATAAATTTATCTGTAGCAAGAGAAGATTTCTGTTATTAACGCCCATAAATTCATCTGTAGCAAGAGAAGATTTCTGTTATTAACCTTCATATATTTATCTCTAGTAAGACAGGGTTCGTGAGAGTAATATCCAAGAAGTTATCCGCGAGATATAAGAATAGGTTTCTGATAGTAGTACCCATAAGTTTATCTATAACTACAAATGTCTAGTAGTAATTTTCATGGATTCATTTAAAGCCAAAAAAAGTTCTTATAAGTAAAGTCCTGAGTTCATCTGTAGCAAAAAAGGTTTAGCTTCTGTTAGCAACGTCCATAACCTGAACTGAATCTGTAAGTAATATAATGTAATTTTCATAAATTTATTTGCAGCGAAATATGGTTTCTGTTTGTAACATGAACCACATAATTTTTTTTAGGTACCAAAAAAAGATTCTTTACTTATTAACTGTTTATATTTTTGTGTAAAATTTGGACATAATTTTTTTGTGTAGATTATCACTTTTTTGGAAGAGGAATATCAAATAAGAAATGTTTATGATACTCTAAAGATTTTTATTATGCTGAATTCGTAACAAAATAATGTCTTTAAAGCATTCTAGCTATATTTTAAGGCTTTGGGTAAAATAACAGGAAGTAAGCACTAAAACGCAGTATTTAAATCTACTATCGACGTTTAATGTTGTCGTAAGACACGCCTATGTAGTTTGAAGTTTATTGAGACGTTAACTATCGCTGACCCTATTCAACTGGATGAAAGAACCTCATAAATACAAATATTTTATACTTTTGCTTTTTATATTAATAGATTGGAACGATCTTATCCTTATCAAGAGGTAACTAGTATAATATATAATATGGAATAATGTGTCTATAATACTGTATTTTATACCTTACTAGTGACTCAACCCAGCTTCGCACGATTTTTCTACTATAAGCTGATGCAAGTATTATACATATAAACCTAGTTTTTTTTGTGGTGGTAGTGGTAGTTTTTTTTCTATATTTAATAAGAGTGTTGCCTGTTGTTTAGTTGTTAGATTCTTCATGTTTTTATTTTAAGAATCCATTATATAAATACGAGAGTTCTTTCTTGATTACCTCTTCTGTCAAGTGACGTGGAAACACTGTAACGTCACGTCGTGTAGGAGCACCAGTGTGGCGTCATTTTCGTAAAACAATGAGCAAACATAATGTTGCTGCATAACTGATTGACAAAGACAATTGCTCACACCTGACATCGCTGAGTCTTTGAAGTGATTTTGATTCAGTTTTTGAAAATACATTATTTTTAAAAGTTTGCATTAAAAAAGTAAGCAATATCGAAGGATAATCGTACACAGAGCATACGAGTAACTGGTAAGCTGTACGTAAATCCCATTTAGTTCAGTGTTTTGGCCTAACTTCGCTAAATGGTTGTATATTCATGTCGTTATAACTTCCTTTGGCTCCGGTTGTAATACCTATTAAGCCTATTCCCAGATCTTGTAGTTGAAATATTTGATATTTTAATTAAAGACTTAGATTTTATATCCCTTTTATATAGAGTTAGCAACACCTTTGTATAGAGTTAGCAACACCGATTTTAACTGTATTTACGAGTATTCCCTTTATTTTATTTCAATTATACCCACGTAATTATTTATAACAGGAAAATATATATATGTCAGAAAGACTTTTAGAAGAAGAACTTAGACTTGTGACCAAGGTGTAGGCTTAAGGATATCCTATAAATGATCATAACATTCACCTCCACTGCCCGGTCTCACTGTTTGTCTTAACTTAACCTAACATAATCCTAACCTAACCTAAGGTTGTGTTAACAGATTTAAATATAATGTAGGGACTCTTAATAACTAAGACGTAAGAACTCACATGATCCTTAGTCCGAGAGTTCCAATATCAGTGATATAACGACACACTATTTGTTACGCTTCAACTCCAGGTGATGTTCACTCAATGAGACTTGTCGAGAGACAAAAGTGTACTGCGTCAGTTGGGGTATTAGGTATTAGGGTATTAGGTATTAGGGACTAGACAATAGTAGTAATGCCCTCGACTAGTGGGGAGGAGTAAATTAACAAAAAAGGAAATATGGCACTGGCGTTCCGATTAATCTAAGATAGATGTCGCTCGTAGTTCGATTATTCGAAAATAGTTTACTCGCTATCTAAAATCGTCGAATATTAAAATGATGCCAAGGAAGTGACAACAAGTCCTCTTTATTATTATCCTACCCGAACTGTACCCTGACTGACCCTGAATTTCTCTGTTCCGATAGATTTGTGCCAGTTGTCAAACGGAGATCGCCTGGTGACCATCGTGTCGTAGAGTAAAGTATTTCGTGCATGTGACAGTATTTACTCGTTTAATCTGTTTTGAACACATAAAAGTTTAATTTAATAATTATTGTATTTTAATTTCTGGACAAACTAAACCAGAAGTTAATTGTAATGTCATGGGAATAAGAAAAAAGTATTTGAGACTAAAAAACCACGTAGAAATTAGTATTTCGATTAAAATTAGTATTTTACTTATTTTAATTGAAATACGGGGTGTATTTCAATTTTCTGTTTATGTACCTACCCCTTAGGGGGTATATTGAACACCTAAACTGAAGACAAGTTTAAAAAAAAAATTATCTTTTGGTTAATTGACTAAAATCCAAAGTAGCAATAAACTCATCATCACAGCCCATTAATGGGCCACTGTTGAGCCGGGTCTCCTCCTCAGAAAGAGGAGGCCAAACGTTGGCCAAATGCGAATTGGCAGACTTCACACACCTTTGAAAATTTTTAGGGAACTCTGAGGAGTGCAGAATTCATCACGATGTTTTCCTTCACCGTTAAAGCAAGTGATATTTAATTGCTTAAACGCTTAAAGCGATAAACTAAGGCAAGAGAAATTCCTAAAATAAGACATCAAATTCGATTTAAAATCTTTTTTTAATTGTGAATTTAAAAGTTCGAAACTGTAAACTGCCTTTTGGTTCCTTTTATTTAATTTCTATTATACCCACGTCACAATTCATAACAAGACAATATATAATCTTTGTTCCGATAGATTTGTGCTAGTTGTCAAACGATGGTGTGGGATTTGTGTGGTTTCCTCACGCTGGGACTCCATTGTGAAGGAACATCTTACTGTGCAGTATAGCTACCATATATATAATTAGTGGCAAAAAAATATATATTAATACCACAAAACAAATAATACCTTATATGTGTAGTGTAATGTTTATTTATAGAATACATTTTCACTAACCCTAGCGTCACCACTAATATCTTTATAGCAACTATTCAAAATGTTTACGACCTCTGTCCGTGTTTATTGTCGCCGCACACGCCATCTTTTTTTCATACCATAACACTAATTTACTTTTTCATATGTTCTCTTATACAATTCACATTTGTATGTGAATATATGACAATCTAACAATAATATTGAAATGTAATCTAGACGGAAGCGGAGCAATGCCTGGGGATTGAGACCCAGGAGCAGGTTTAAAGAGCTCTTTTATAATATTAACTCTCACCTCCAAAAATCAACCTCGACAACAACAACAGATAAAGTTAACTTACGTGGACCTCAAGAAGTGTGACCTCAACCACGACACTATAACACTACGCGACAACACCAAAGAGACTGATACTATCGCACTAAAGGTTATATATTGTCTACATGTTGGTATACTTGACATTACATAAAATAATCTATCTGCTAATACTACTTTATAAACGATGTTGTTAACAATCAAAAGCTAATAAATAGTCGAACCCTTAATAGTTTGTTTTAAAAATATCTCCATATATTTGAGAATATAAATGCTTTGATTGACAGTTTGACTAGTGATTTTCTGAGGTAAATAATTGGTTATCATAATTAAATTTGTGTATGTAGTATGTAACTTATATCAAGAATATTAAATGTATTTATTACATTAAATATTCCGTAGCGAGGGGAGAGTTTACATGTACGAGTATTAAAACAGATCTTTAAACTTTCTCATTGGTCTAAAGCCCCAGGCACTACTCAAACACTGTCTAGATTGTATGTTATTATTATCTTTTGGGTGTTCCTGATCAGTATAGCTCCCAACTTTGAGAAAGTAAATCCGTCTGTCTCGTCCGTCTGTCTGTCTTTCACGCTTAAACCACTGAACCGATTTTGATAAAATTTGGTAGAAAGATAGACTTGAGTTTAAGAAAGGTATTAAATAGGCTTCACTGTCTTAAAAGTGATGAAAGTTTCCGATTAAGTTAAAAATAGAAACATCGAGCTAAACTCTATCTGCATAATGTGAGTGAAAAACCATTCATACAACACTTAGAAGCCGTTTAATTATAACAGATTTTTTGTAACTATCAACCAACCAACCCCCTCTCCCCTCCCCTCACCCCCATGTCATCAAAAGTAAGCAAGGTCCTAACCTCTCCCCTATTGCATGCATACATTTTTCTTCCTCCTCATTCTAAGCAGGAATATTCACATTTTGATGTGCGTGTTTACTTTTTGTCCCCCATGTCATCAAAAATGAGCAAAAAAAGGACCCCTCCGCCACCCTTTAATGCTTACGTTATTTAAGCAAATGTGAAGAGAATGATAAAAGTAGTTCATAAAAATTTAAAACTAAGTCCCGTGCAAATTCTCTATTTACTCGCAAATAACATGGCCGTTCTTTGACAAGGGTCAAATATCGTTTCGCATTTCATATATCCACACATTTTTTGTTGAGTCGCCATTTTTGTGATGGTAGCCTCCATATATTAAGGCTTAGAGGAAAAAGTTAGATAGAATTGCTTCGAAATTCAAAGCTAATCTCGACCCGTATACAGTACACGGGATATTTCCACCCTAGCTTTGCTGGGCTAAAATATTTTTTAATGACGATCGCAAACACGCAAACATACTAGGCTTTATTTGAAAGTAGACTTGCAGTAATACTAATATTAATACCATATCCAAATTCAAGCAATAGTTTTTGCGTACAGACAACATCATTAGAGTCGCGACATAAAATATTTTTTGCTGTTGGTGAAGTAGCCAACACCTATGTTGATGCATGAATAGAAGAGTTGTAGAACGGCAAAGTTAAGTTTGCTAATTAGGGACCGTTCAAGTATTACGTAAGCAGATTATTTGCAATTATAAATCCCCCACCCCCCATGTCATCGAAACCCTAACTCCTTCCCCCATGTTTACAGAAACATTGATTCAGGCATTTCTCTCAGTTCTCATTCTGAGCAGGAATATTCAGATTTTTATCAGATTTTGGCATCCCCATGTCATCCGAAACAAGCAAAGCAATAACCTCCCCACCCCCTTTTTAATACTATCTTACTGTTAGGTTTTATGAAATTATTAATACTATAAAATATTAATATTAAATATAATTAGAAGAATTTGATCAATATCTCGATTATCGAATATTAACTTGGCAACACAGTCTTACGACCCCACCTGTGAAATAGTGGAAATAGATGGGGGGGGTATTTTGTATTATAAAAAGGATGACTTTTAAACAAGAAGGTTTAATTGGTCTCGGAACTCGTGTAACTTCACTATTGTGTATTTGGAGATATTTTGCTAAATATAAATAATTACTGTAATTACTGTTTGTCTGAAAAAGTGTTAAATAATAGGAGGAGGGGGAAGGAGAGAGTTTACTGGTAGTAGAAAATGTCCTATAGTATTCCTTAAACATGAAATCAATACCACTTTCATTTTATTCTATGTACTCGTATAAAAAATACGTAAAGGGTATTCGAGTAATGAACCTGCTGTCAAGGTATGATAAATTGAGTCGAGGTGTCCTTCCCGCGTCACATCTAACTGTAATTATTGGCAGGTTAGAAGATTTTGCTTTCCTATATCATTATATCGTAAACTAACAGAAATAACAGAGAATAGAAAGACAAAATTAAGTTCCTTTGTTATATTTAGGCCAATAAATTCGCTTCATCTATCTAGCGTCGCATTCATAACCTCATCACCTAACATTTAAATAAGATAATAAATATGTATATTGTATATCTCCTTCATCACATATAATCGATTGGATATTCTTAGCAAATTCTATATTATTATTCTCCCTTAAAATATAGTATTTTGATTTTTTTTTCCAAACTACACCACCAGGCGAGTCTATCGGAACAGAGGTAATATAAAGTTTTGGAATATAATAAAAGTACTACCCGCGAATATAAAGTTATCAATGGTGTTGCTAACCTAAATAAAAATGACTCATAAGAAACTCAAGAATGTCTAAACCAGTTTTCATGACTTATTTCTCAACTGTTTCTTGTCTTAGACGAGTTTATATGAATAGAAAAGTTGATGTTTTTTTTTATGAAACACTTCGAGCTGGGAACAAGAGTATATTACTATTTTATGTAAAGACTAGCGGCCTACCCTC
This sequence comes from Limenitis camilla, assembly GCA_905147385.1. Classification (NCBI taxonomy): domain Eukaryota; kingdom Metazoa; phylum Arthropoda; class Insecta; order Lepidoptera; family Nymphalidae; genus Limenitis; species Limenitis camilla. Next base: position 11,024,109 of record LR990240.1, read on the forward strand.
GCTTCGCTCCGGGTATTTAAAGCAATATTATAATTGATGTCCTCAATTTGTCATTCTGTATTTGTGTTTTTTTTTCATTATCAGCTTTTCTATCATTTATAGAAAGAAAAAGAAAAAAAGCCACAGATAATATAAGAGGGACGACAGAGCAAAAATAAAATTGAGTAGATAAAAGATAGAGAGAGAGTAATCGAAAGAAAGAAAGTGAAAAGAGACTGATCATTGTAAACAGCTCGATAAAGATAGAAATTAAAGAAGATAGAGGATGAGAGATAATGAAAGTATATAAGACGAAGAGAAACGGAAATACTGTAGACTTCTCTCAGTGAAAGAATTTTTAAAATCTTGTTAGTAGTTCCTGAGAAACCCTTCAATTTACTAAATGACCAGGTTATGGCACTTAAATGGCCATATCTTTTAAATTAGAATATTTTTGGCAACACCACATAGCCTATGTTACTCGGAAAGGATGTAGCTTTCTATCGGTGAAAGAATTTTTAAAATCAGTTCAGTAGTTTTCGAGCCTGTTCGCAACAAACAAATATACAAATAATTAAATCTTTCCTCTTTATATAGATAAATCTTAAACTCACGAAATTTTAGTGAAATTTAACCCACATTGTAGTGTTGGAGTTGTTATATGAATACACACCCACTCACTACAATCATTATGTGAATTGAAAGAAGGGGTGAGTGCGTGAATTTGCGCTTGAATATGTGAATTATGGGAAAATATGCGAGTGATTGCGTAAATTGACAATATTTCATATTGATTTCTTAGGCTTTCACGACTGTTATACATTATTGTTATACAGGACAGACCTGTGACCACGAATACTGTAAAATGTTTGAAACGTCAGGAATAAAAAAGAACATAAAACACGATAAAAATCGTTTCATAAAGTAATTTGAAATATTTCATGTTTACATATACATGTATATACGTATGAAACTAGAAAAAAAATAAGTGAACACGTATTTTTTATTTTTTCAAAATATGATCCCGTATGTTGTAGTATTTTTTTCTCCGAAACGAATGAACAAAAAATCAAATCTATCAAAACTAAAAAACAAGGCAGATAAATAAAGAAACTATTTTTGTTTTAAGTGCTTAATATTTTTGATATGTTGTCAATTAAATAAAAATGGGACCTAGGCGGTTTTGATCTACAAGTTATCATGAATCAAATTTCCATTAGGGACTGCTCGTTTGCCTTGCTATTTTATAAAAAAAAAGGGAAGCGTGAGCAGGACAAGGACAGCTAGCTACAATTAGCTACGTAAATTCACTTAAAGAAATGAGACTTATCGTTGTATTACCTTTTCACTAATTAATTACAAAACTCAACTCAATTCAAACTTTAAAATATTTCCATAACATCTGAAGCCTCATTTTGGAGACTCATAAATATCCATCACTGTTGAGTAAAACCTAATTTAGAAGGAAAAACTTTAGCTTAATCCAGTTAGTTAACCGTTCTTCATTCAGTTAATCTTAGTGTTCTACGCGAGAATGACAAATTAAAAAGTCAGAAGCTGTAACCTCTAGGGCATTTAAACTTTCTATTGTAGACATTGCTCAATTTTGTATTTTAACAAGAAAAAATAAAATGCTGGGACTCTTCTTCTTTAAAAATAATGGCCATATACCATGACTTTCTACTAGGGCAGGACTCACCAATAAATCAATACATTTTCGTATTTCAAATTGAATTATATATGAAGAGTATATGATAATAAAAAACTTTAAACACCGCTTGATCTCGCTACTTTACTTAGTTATTTAATCCAAGTTCATCTACATCTACATCTGCATCTGCATCTGCATCTGCATCTGCATCTGCATCTGCATCTGCATCTGCATCTGCATCTGCATCTACATCTACATCTACATCTACATCTACATCTACATCTACATCTACATCTACATCTACATCTACATCTACATCTACATCTACATCTACATCTACATCTACATCTACATCTACATCTACATCTACATCTACATCTACATCTACATCTACATCTACATCTACATCTACATCTACATCTACATCTACATCTACATCTACATCTACATCTACATCTACATCTACATCTACATCTACATCTACATCTACATCTACATCTACATCTGTATCGGAGAATTGCATTTCGACAGGGACCTCAGGAGTGACGTGGACATGTGACCAAGGTGTAGGTTTAAGGTATCTCTTGCCACATATTTAAACACTAACCTAAACTGCCCAGGTTCTCTGTTTAAACTTAAAGTTAGGCTAACCTAAACCTAACTTACACCGCCATATATTAAAATGTCTCTTAGTGACGGCATCACGCGTTAATAATAACAAAAGTAGAAATATTGACGAGTTCAAAGAAATTTTCTTGTCAACTATATTTAGCTGAATAAAAAAAACAAATCCGAAAATTCCGCATTTCGGATAAACAAACAGGGTCCTAATTGGACATACAGACACCAAAACAACGTATAAATATTTTTGGTTTCAATATAATTTAAATTGCCTTATATAAACAACATGTTTTTTAACTGTCAAATGTTTATATTTATACTTTAAAAACAGGAACAACAGTGAAATTATGAATTTTGAAAACAGAAATTCTCGCTTTGGTAGAACTTCGTCTTATGATGAATGAACTCCCTTCAAACTTCCCACCAAAATTCCTACAAATCCGAAAGGAATTCAATTTGTCGACTTTATATAAAATTACCCATATATTTTCAATATCTTGGAGAAAGTGTGATTGACACATAAAGCTGCTTATCCAACAGATGTGTATGTTAAGAACAAATAGAATCACTTCATTTAGTTAAATCGCTTCTAGACACATCCTCGCAAATCTCTGGTGGAAGCTCAACGTTAAAGGAAGGTCCGGAGGTCTTAAATTATAAAATATAAATATTCTTTCATAAATATCCATGCATATAAACTTAAAAAGCCACAAATTTTAAGTTGGATTCATTAAAAAGAAACCCCAAACGCGAATGCCTCCCAATTTGTCCAAACTTCAAAATAGGAATTTGTGAGGAATAAACTGTTTTATAGGCGCGAAAGTTGTCGTTCGCTCTCGATGTCAATGAAATCCATTTTCACTTAAAAATGGGTATGGTCTCATTAACAGCGATTTTACCCAAAACTTTATGCGATATACACCAATACTTAAAAATATTTTAGGAATCCAAGAAGTTCCTGGTAATGTTTCATCCAGGTAAGGCGGTAGCCAGAGACGCGCCAAGCACATTCTGCGCCGTCGTGCCAAAAACTCATGAGCCTTTTTTCATCTTCAAATATAGGTTATTGGAAGACCAAAAACAATGATTTGTCTCTTAGCCAGCCTACAATAGTCTCATTGCGCCCCCTTCAGTACTTTTTGGCGCCACTTAACCCAACTATGTTATTCCAATCTTAATATTATATTTTCATTTTGGCGTCCCTGATTACTTCACGGCCTTTTCTTTCTGGCGCCGTCGCACGCCTCACGACTTTGCATGTATAGACGTCGCGTCCCTGGTTTTATTAAAATATTTTAATACTATAAAATATAGATTTTAAATATAATTTAAATAATTTGATCGAGTAAGCGTTATTAAATTATTTAATGGGAGGTTTTAAATATTAACTTGGCAACACTAGCCACTACCCTACCAGCCATTATAGTATGAATATGTAAAGGGAGTATTTTATTATAAAAAGGATGGCTTTTACGCAAGGTTTAGTTGTTCTCGGAAGTTGTGTGACTTCAAAGTGTTATATATTTGGAGATATTTTGCTGAATATATAAATAATTAGTGTAATTGCTGTTTTGCTGAAGAAGTGTTAAATATTAGAGTCAGGAGGCCAAGCGGTGGAGCAGAGTGTTTACTGGTAGTAGAAAGGCCTTTTAATCCCGCAACTGGGTCGTAAGACCCCAAGCATTAGATTGTATATTGTTGTAGTCTTTTGAATTTTATTGAGCAGTTAAGCTACCGTATAGATTATACTTGTGTCACAGATATTATTATTAGATTTATATAGAAGTAAAATTTAATATTAGGTAATTTTGTAAATTTTAAATTAAAATTTCATTAATGCAAAAAACTTCTTAAAATTTAAAACTTTATTCCTTTACCGTGCAGTAATATGAAAATTAAAGCTCCTCAAGCCGATATAACGAAAATAGCTTGTTGCTTTTAAAAATATTAACAGACGCCAATCTAGATCCGCTCACAGAGACACCATAATCTTCAAAAGGTGCTCGGATTTATTCACAGTGACGGTGCAACGTTAAAAATGACGGAAGTATGTTTAAAGTTGGTATGAGTCTCAAATTTTTTTCCTTTTGGGCCAAAACTTGGTAAATATACGAATATAGATTCAGCCACGTTCAATATATAAAATAGTATACTTTACAAATACTATTCATTTATTTATTCATTCAACTGATGAAGACAGCCGAATCTGGTTGAAACTATAGTATAACTATATTAACTAAACTATATTACAAAAACGATACGTGAGCGTTTACCGTTTATAAATCTTAAATATGACTGATTACCTCCTTAGTTTATATGATAAAAATATTCATTTTTGTTTGTCCACATAGGACGCGAGCCGAATGTGTGACAGATAGATAGATCTTAACTAACTAGTAAAAAATTAAATGCATTTATTTAATCTAATGACCTTTGCAGCTATACATCATAACGCCACATTTAGACAAAATGTTGAGAAACGCATTGACGATTAAAAAATGGTTGTCATATTTAATCTAAAATCCTAATATCAAGGTACGCCACGTCGTAATTCCCGTTGTACAACGAGCCCGTGCTTTAAGATAATAAAATTTAAAAGGGCAAACTTCGTCGGGTACGGGATGGAATGAAAAGTGATTTGCCTAATCCACTTCTCAATTTTCCGAGCCACTGGGCCTCCGGATTTAAACTCACTATCGAACCCAACTAAACTCACTTGTTTATCTACCTTATGAATTTACTGATAATAGGCTAGTGACCTTTTGAAAAGCAACACAAACACTACACAAAACATTTCATTTTTAATTAAATATAATGAGATTTTTAATTAAATATAAGAATGGGATTTAAATCCATGACTTATAGATCATGAATCCAACGCCTGAATCATGATCATCATGAGCAATGACACTATTATGTCCTTTTAATTTACTCTATTATGTGTATGGAAGCTATACTGTATGCACTTTAGATGGAAACCGAGAAATATAATTCCAAACAGTCACAAAATCTTTAACTATGGAGTCCCAGTATAACAGCTCCACACTAATTATACAGCCGTTATGGTCACCAGGCGAGCTCCATTTGACAACTGGCATTAATCTATCAAAACAGAGGTTAGGTATATATTGTCTTATTATAAATTATTACGTGGTTATATACTACAATTATAAACAACATACTTATGAACTACAATAATAACAGATGCTCAGAGAAGCGACATGTCTAAATTTTTATTCCGATTACTTATGACTAATTAAACAAAGCTAAGATTGATTATTAGGGATTATTTTTTCTGGACCCGAAATTAACTTAGTTAAGTAAATTCAGCCTTCCAAACCAAACTCAATTTACTTCTAAATTTTATAAACTCTAGAAAAGGCTTAACATGAGTTAAAAACTTTTAAAACAAAATGTTTTAAAAACACCCTATTACTAAGACTCCGCTGTCCATCCGTACGTCTGTCTGTCACCAGGCTGTATCTCATGATAGCTAGACGAGAGAGGTTGAAATTTTCACAAATTATGTATTTCTGTTGCCCCCATAACGTTTAAAACTAATAAAAGAATAAAGTCCGACTCGCACATGGCCGGTCCATATCCAAGACGAATCATTGCTAAATTATTATAAGCTAACCAACCCGCCCTTGCTTCGCTGAAGTGTATCCATATCATTCACTCACTCACACACTCACGCATCTGTTGAATTTCTATTCTATAATGCGTAGTATGTCAATAAGTGAACAGCATTGCATCATGATAATACTCATACATAACAAAAAACATCACGACACCAACAGAGTTTATATATTGGCTACCCGCGAATACTAATTCATAAACGGTGTTGCTATCTTAAAACGTAAGTACCATTTATAAATTAGTATTCGCGGGTTCATTTTATCCTATATAGAGTAGACAATCCTTCTAATCCTTCTAATATTATAAACGCGAAAGTTTGTAAGAATGTATGGATGTGTGGATGTATGTTTGATACTCTTTCACGCAAAATCTACTGAATGAATTTTGATGAAACTTTACAGTAATATAGCTTACACATCAGATTAACACATAGGCTATAATTCATAATGATAATGTGTGAATAATCCAAAATACAGCGAGTGAAACTGCGGGGCGCATCTAGTATAGAATATGTTAGCAACACTGTTTATAAAGTAATAGTAGCGAGTAGATCATTTTATATTATTACAAGTATACCGACGTGAAGACAATATATAACTTTTAGTGTGATAGATTAGTCTCAGTCTCTCTCGTGTTTTCGTGCAGTGAACATGGAAGTTAGTGTTATAGTGTCGTGATTAAGGTTACCCTTCTCGAGGTCCACGTAAGTTTACTTTATTATCTATTGTCGTTAGCAAGGTCGAGTGGTGGAGGTGAGAGTTAATATATTATGAAAGAGCTCTTTAAACCTGCTCCTGGGTCTCAAGCCCCAGGCACCGCTCGCCTCAGCCTTAATTGCATGTGTATACATATTGCTGTACAGTAATTGGTACCACATTTCTCTCATATACTTAGCAAATATAACTTTAGACAAGTGGTATCGCGCAGTACATATTAAAGAAGTGAGTCTAATAGTGTAGATTTATTTGGTGGCGTGGTGCTAGGCCGTTATCGAACAACAACGGCTTCCATCTAGATTACAGGTTAATATTGTCGTTGATAAAAATAATAATGTAATAATTATTAAAGAAGAGAATATAATACTTCTATAACGAATGGGAGTCCGAGATCACAGATATCTCAATGTAATAACCGGCCGCATTGTCGTTAGAATTTTTGTATTAATTACGAACATAAAAATGATTAATGGAGGGTATCTAGAAACAATGTGGGGATCGTACTTATTGGACCGCAGTATTTGTCACCAAGACAGATAACAAACTGTTCCTTCTTATTTTTATTTCAGAACGGACGATGTCAAATACCAAGTAAGGGGGACAAGTGATTAGTTAATGTTATACAATTAAATTAATATGTAAGTATGAAAATATATAAATTATTTATTTAAAAATAATTGGTAATGACCTCTTTCAAAGTTAGAACTAAATATTTAAGGTATTTATTAACCCTAAACGCTATCACTCGTCTATATGACGAACGTTTAATACTTGTTTATTCCTGTCTTCCATATCAATTAATATACGCACATATGTGGTTTGGTCTTAACTTGAGACTATATATTATATACTGTCAGTGTATTTTGACACACAAATATTAATACACAGAGGCAAAGATAAAATAAAAACGTTACGTTGGGCTGGAGGAGTTGGGACACTCCTCCAGCCCAACGTAGACAAAATACGCAATTAATTTGTTATCGTTTAAAGTAGCTCCAATCGCAGAAAAGCGAGAATATCCTGACAAGTGTACAAGGAGGTCTGACCCCAAATAAACTGGAACAAGGGCAGGAGAAAAGAAAAAATATATTAAACACATTTTTTTCTTGTTGGTAGAGGATCTGTTCCCCGACTGGCTTGCGACCACCAGAATGCGAATCTGACCGCCAAGTGTCATAGTCCGGTCCAGTCGAGCCGCATGTGGGCCAAACTCACCCTTTCCCTCTTCCATCCCATTAATGCTGCAGATCCAGTGGACTCTGGAAACTACAGCATTTTTTCTTAACTCCTCCTTCTCACACTATCTTCGAGGATGCAACACATCGACAATACAAGAAGTATCTCTTGTTTTGTCAATGTTCATGGGCGATAGTGGCCACTTACCATCAGGTGGACCATCTGCTCGTTGTATGGTAGATAAACCAAGGTTCTACCTTGATCATTTCTGTGTTTCTATCTGAATTATTTTCTTGTTTTGTCCTTTTCAGACCACTTTTTTACGTAGTCGGGTTATAGTTTTTTAAACTTTATTTATTTATTTAATAGTCTTCCGCTTTTCGAACGAGATAATCTAATATTGAAACGTAATGTTGGTTTTTATTTGCTTAAACGAGTAAATAACTGCAACGACAGGACCGCGCGAACTATACGACCGCATTTTAAATATATATGACGACATAAACAATAACATATATAAACATATTTGTAATGTACTCGCCAAGACCTTTCTGTTGATACCAAACAGGTAATAATTAGGCCAGTTTAATTTTTTTCGAGGTTAGAATTTAAGGTATAATTTTCGTTAAAAAAAAATCATAAAATTTTTATAGCCTATGTCACCCGCGCCATTATTACGAATCTATTGACACCTCATTCATGAAAATTGGTTCAGTAGTTTAGGCGCTAGAGTGGAAAATACAAATATACATACATACATACATAGGCTGCCAAAATCATAACCCTTCCTTTTAGCTTGGCCGTAGTCAGGTAAAAATACAATAAACAAGACATAAGTATAGTGAAATTCACTTTTAACATTCAATCGTAATAAAGTCGAATAGTTAGCTTATATTATATTAATTTTAGGAGCGCTAGCTATGTATGGTTAATAAAGTAACACGCACAAGATAATAATAATAATATGCAGTTAAAACGGAAACCGAGTAACCAATATTAAATACTAACTCCAAATCTTAGTAATGGAGACCAGGGTCTCATTACGACAGCACCCATAATGGTCACCAGGTGAGTTCCGTTTTGACAAGTAGAAATCTATAGATATCATCTATAACATATATACAGTCTTGGAATAAAATAAAAGTATCAACGGTGTTGCTAACTCTACTTAACAGTATATTAACTGTCAACGAAGTAAAGTCAGTGTTGCTAGTTTAAAAAATAATTTCATTTAGAAACAAAGAAGTAACTGAAAGTTTTGACAAATGGGTGTCGGAGCGGAAGTTGACGCTTAGTCCGTATAAACTACAATCAACCGCTGAACTACCGACTTTGTATGAAGGTTTTGTGGTTTAAATACCAGCTCATATTTTGATTTCTTTTCGAAAATTGAAGATTAAATTTACAAAAAAATAATTAATCTATTTTAATAATAAATTTTCTAGATCTTTTGATTTATTAAAAAAATTATCTTTATTTATTTATTTATTAAGATTTACCAAGAATTGTATACCTTTAAGTAACACTTAATACATTATAAAAACACATGCAAGAGCGTAACAATTAATTGTAGGTAAACACCGCTCGTATTTATCATAAAAAAGAAAAAGTAGCTACAGCATATATATATATGTCGGGGATTTTAAATGATAAAAAGGAGATGAAAGGAGGAAGATGGAGAATATTGGGGAACTCTAAAAGGGGGTGATGGTATTGAATGGAATATTGGGTAAACGCAACGTAGATACTCCTATTGAACCGATAAATGATCAAATATGATCTCCAACAATTACGAGAGGAACCTAAGCAGTGCCTTGGACTTGTGACTAAGGTGTAGGCTTAAGGACGTCCTTTAAGTGATCACGACACTCGCCTCCACTGCTAGGCTCTCTGTTTAAAAACCCAAGGTTAAACGCACATAAAAGATTATCAGTCTCTACCCTCGACCCTTTATATGCCATCGACAGTCTGACTGAAGTCTTAGTCGTGCGCGGTCTCCCAAGAAGTGAAGTAATGTCTAAATAGTGATAGTGTTGTGCAGTGCAGTGCAGTTTTGTGTTAGTGCTAGGAGTGCTGTCCGATCAAGGTCACGTGAGTACCTTACAATGTAATTACCTCGTCTTGTGTTAGGTTATATTTATTTACACTCACCGTGTTATGATCATTTAAAGGATATCCTTAAGCCTACACCTTGGTCACAAGTCCAAGGCACTGCTTAGGTTTCTCTCGTAATTGTTAGAGATCATATTTGATCATTTATCAGTTCAGTAGAAGTATCTGCGTTGCGTTTACCCAATATTCCATTCAATACCATCACCCCCTTTAGTGTTCCCTAATATGGGGAATATTAGTCCTTCCTCCTTCCACTTCCTTCACACCGTTTAAAATCCCTGACATATATATAAATACACACACTCCCTCATCGTCTCAAATGCACATATATATTTAAAAAATACGTTAGTCTGAGAATGTGGATACTAGAAGTTATTTTATTAATTAAAGTAGGATAAGTCAGCACAAGTTGATTTTAACTTTATGAGAGAATCAAAATGGAGTTCGAATTGACCACTGCAAGCATTTATGGCTTTACATAATCGTGAACAGGGAGAGTTGGCGTCTAACACAGTCTTTCTAAGAGGTGGACAGAGTGGTGTGATTGAACTGCGAGGGAGCCTACAGCGCAACTTCAATAGGCCTAGAAGCCGGGGTGAGTCAATTTGGAGGCCAAAAATTTTGCCCGCAAATCCATTGCATCCAGTACTAGCCTGCGATTGGCTAGCGACTTCACGTTAAAATGTTTAAGGCGACAATTATATGAACGCATTTTTTTAGCTATGCCGTTATGAAACGCAAGGTGCCCTACAAAGCGTTTTTGAATACGCTCAGAAAATAATATAATAAATTCCCTTCACGTAGATAATAGAGCACCATCATTGTTTTAGTCCGGAAATCAAGGATTGTGCCGGAATTTTAGGATATTATTCACTAACTTATTGGACCTTATTGTATTGATTATTAACCGTAGATGACCTTTTTTTCTTTTTCGTCGCCATGGCGATGTTTGGTGACAACGACATCAAAGTCAACTTTGTCCCTCAATTCAAACTCGGAACCCTTGGTGTGCAAGTCCATCTAGCACTTGGCCGGTTCTTTTTTACTATGTCCCGGACATGACAAATTTTTAACTGGCAACCCTACTGGAAGTAGAACAAAAATTTGACATTTTTATATGATTTATATTTTTCATTTTAATCTCACACATTGGGATCGTAACCCTTTTGATTTGTTTAAAAACAGACATTATTTTGTGTCCACGGGTCAAACACGCGAAATGCCTTTTTTATCTCTAATGTTTCTAATCCAATCTTTTTTAAGAATACTAGCAGTATGGATCACATACTACTAGTATTCCTTAACCCCTTTAACTTTTTAGTTTTGTTGGAGTTTAGCCTAGTTGGAGGGGTCGAACCCACGACCTATTAATCGTGAATCCAACGCCTGAACCACTAAGATATAGACGCTTAAACAATTCTTACTTTTTAAGTAATAAAAACCAACACTATATTTTTGTTAACAGAGAGTTTATTTATGGCTTTAATTAATAACCAATCACTAATACAAAATCTTTGGATTAAATTTGAAATCTATTTTCGATTAAATGATTTTGGATTACGAATCAAAAATAGATTGCAAATTAGAATTTTATATGCTCAAATTTGAATTTGGAATCTTTTTTCGATCTGTAATCCAAAGATTTTTGATTCAGTTTGGTTATTAATTTCAGATGTTAGTCTACCTTTAGAAAACAATGTTTTTTTATATTTTAACAAAGATGGTTTTTGTCTTATTTTGTTATTAAAACTTTGCAAAGAGCAACAAGTTTCTAATGAGTGGAAGAGATAATCCTTGGACTGAAAACTTGTCTAAAATTAATCTCTTAATAATGGAATTTAAGAAAAAATATCAGTAATAAAACAATTAGAAGGAGAAATTGTTGGTTAGTACAAAAAAAACTGAAGCTGAGTAAAACGTTGAGAGGCCTATTACTAACTAGATGAACTATTGGAGATTTTTACACTATAGTTAGAATCGCTGACGACAGAAGAAGAAGGAAACAGATGATCCACACGAAGCTGAAAAACCAGGACCACGATCTTCAGAAAGTAACGACCACAGAGAGAGAGTATACTTATTAAGAGTATGGAACACTGACGACAATATCAACATAAAATCTAGATGGAAGTCAAGCAATGCGTGAGAGCAGGTTTAAATACGTTTTCTTCTATGCACAAACTCTCACCTCCACTATACTAATATATACTAAACAACACTACACTATTAGTCTCAATACTTTAATATGTACTGCGCGATATCACTTGACAGCAGTGGCGTAACTACAACGTTCGGGGCCCCTGGCAAATTCATCGGGTGGGGCCCCCTCCTCCAATATTAAGAAACTTAACCCAGGCACGCGCCAAGCATCTTCTATGCCGGTGTATACTTGAAGAGCAAAAAAAAAGGTCGTTTGCCAACAAGTATCCTGCGTGGTAAATACTTGCACCTTAGTTATACATTTTACTAAATATTGTAATAGTAAATATTAAGATCCACCTGTGCTCACAGCCTTCTCTGACCCCTTCGGCTCGGGGCCCATGGTATTTTGCCGAAATGGCACCTTATAGTTACGCCACTGTTTGACAGACTAACTCAATCTATCGAAATGAAAGTTATATGTAGTCTACGCAAAATAAGATAACATGAATTACCCGCGAATGCTAATTTATAAATGGTGTTGCTAACATACTTAAAAATATAAAAAATTCTATGTTTTTCAGACAGGAAGCAAAGGCAGTTTTATAAATAAATACACACCAAACACAAACATCCACCATATTCGTACAAAGCTGTTTTTAAATAATAAAAAGGGGACGAAATCCTGAGTTTATTTGCTCGCTCGGAATAAATCTCTGAGATTCATTTGTACATTTTCGTTTTTAAAATGGCTGTTACGTACATACAAACAATATGAAACAAACGTTAGAATTTCTCATGAAGATTGATGAGTCGGTCTGATCCTTTTAACTGGCTTATCGAAAGGTTACGCTTAACCTTGGGTTCGTTTAAAATGTCAAGTATTTTATGTTGTTTTATTTTATTTTGGATTTTCATTTAGCTTAGGAGTATCGGAAAGTCTAATTTGTGATTTGCGTAATTAGATTTTTAGATTTACATGTAAATTTCATCAAAATAAAAGTTTCAAAATCTCTCCAATAATACTAAAAGATAAATTTACATTGCTTTATTTTATTTACTTTATTCATTTGCTTTATTAATTCAAATATTGTATTTTTCTCAAGGATACTTTATACCTTCTTAAATCCATGTTTGTGAAAAGAGAAATAAATGAATTTGAATTGAAATGAATAAGAAAATAAAAAGAAGCTACAAAATGTATTTTATATTATATTTTTTGTGTAGCATTTAAATATTGAATTGAATCAGGCGTTACTTTGTGGAAATTCATGGTTTAAAAGTAATTTATAGCAAGGTAACATTTTGATTACTTTTAGCATTTAAATAACCTAATTTTTATTGAAGCAATAATTTTGATTGAGGCATCTTCAAAGAAGCCTTTAATAAAAGCTATTTTGACAAATGTTAGTCACGTTACGACTGAAATTATATTCAGACATCAAACATTTGCTAGCAAAAGTGTTTTTTTAAAAGATTACTATCAGTTTGGGTTACAAAGTATTAGGTTAAAAAGAGTGGGCCACTTCAGTAGTCCAATGACTGGGATTTTAACTCACGACCTATTTGAACGGGAATCCAAAGCCTGAACTTAAGTAAAAATAGTCCTAAAACGTAATATTAATAAGAATTGACTACTAGAATGCAATTTACAAAAGCTTATCTAAAATTTGGAATGTAACATCATATATCTCTCAAAGGGTATACGAAATAATTTAAACAAAAAAACACCTCCTTTCAATTCAAAAGCTCCAAAGATAATGAAGTGAGATTTTAATAAACTCACAAACGCGATATAATAAAGAACTAACACAATAGAAGGTCGTAGTTTAAACGTCAAAGGATCCAAAGCAATTACAGAATGCAGTAAAGTGTCACAATGGTTGGGAATCTGACTCCATAATATGCTCCATTCATCGGAAAGCAAAGGAAATACAGGCTTATTTTCTCCACAGCGTTTGTTCCTTTCCAGAAGATGTATTTTCGGATGCGACTGTGTTTATCTCGAGTGTTTGGATGGTATGTACTGCTAGATAAAATGGCGAACAATTTAATATGTTTTAAACAACTGCATTGTAATTTCTGAAAGGAAAAATGATGCCCATAGTTGAATATTAGTTCTAACCTAACCACAAAGATTCGAAGGGCATATTTAGTGAAAAATCCAGTGTTAGTAAAAGTAAATATTTTTGTAGGATATTTTTTTTAATAAATAGTTGTGGCTAATATAAAATATATTATATGAATTGCATTTGTACCAGAAAAGCTCTCAAGAAAGTAAGTAAGATCTAACAATAAAGATTTAAATCATCAAAATAATAAATATTTTTCAATTGTTATGATGTACAGAGCTGTAGTTAATGATCGTATCGACGATACGACCCACGATCTTGTCTTAAGTCAGTTTTAAATCGTAGTCAGTTATTATAAGGATATATATTGTACAAAACACAGATACTATTCATTAATCTTCATTACTCTTCAATATTAGTCGATGTTACACGTATACGTAAATAAGTAACTATAAACGCTGAATATACGACACGTTTTCAGACACAAATTTATTGATTGATTACTCGCAATGAAATAATAATGATTTCTGTTAAGGCTGCTTTTTTATTGGGTTACCTCTTAGGTTTTCGTTGGCACAACTGATCAGTTTCATCTACGAAAGAATGCTACTCAAATCAATGTTACCAACATCAAAACTAACAATAGGATATGTCTATTATCTCGCAGGATAAATAGATAAATTTCATGTCATCAATACATTATCGTTAGCTACATCGAAATTAGTCAGTTTTTATAAATTTGTTGCATATTTTGCGAGGCCGTGTGTATCAGGAGTTACGTATTATTGTCAGGAGCGACGGTAATCTGTTTTTATTGTAGCTCCGCTAATGCCCTCATTTTTAAGTGCCGCACCATATTATTATATTCTGTAATGAATATTAAACGTCATACGCCATAATATACAGCATATATCTTGTCTTTGAGCTTGAGAATTGTATTCATAAGGTAAATGAGCGTACTACATTATTGTTCTGTATATAATTCTGGTAATTTTAACATAAACGTCAACTTTATATTTGCAAAATTTTTGATGAAAACCTACAACATTAGGACTAAAAAAGAAGTTAAATCTTTCAACGTGTGTCAGAGCCCAGAGAGGCTTTCATAGCTTTAGTGAGATATAAAGTATACGGAATACAAAATTTCTCATTACCATCTTTTCTTTATAGATATGTATAAGATTGAATCTTTTATTAAATATTGCATTTTTTGAATTTATAGACGTCTTGTATTCCATATATATTAAAATATTATCATTACCATCCTTATAGATATTTCAATAGATTGACTGGATATATTTTTATAATAAATCTTAATGAATTCGAGAAATTCGATTACAGAGTTGTCCCTTTAATAAAGTAAAAACAGATATTAATTACTCATTTTTAGCAATTTATATTAATCTTTACCCATGAGCGGATGAGTTAGAATACTATTCGATGGCACAAGATACTTTACCTGGACTAACACATTGAATAGATTTATCCTTAAGATTCTTATTACATTTTTTTACCCAAATTCAACATTTTTGACGCTACAATTTTCAGTAGCAGTAAGTTATTTTAATTATTTGATTATGAATAACGATAGTGCCATTCACTTTCTTGTAAGTTGGAGTAACACATTTTCATTTTTCTTTTTGTGTAATTTACTATAAACGTTTTACGAACTCAGTTTGCAAGCAACCGTCGACGATGGAGCTTTGACGCTGAAATTCACATTGTTACATAAAATTTTTATAAAAGCTAAAATTTATTAAATATAAGTTGAATGTTTTACTTGTTTATAAGAGTTTTAGAATTTCTTTATATTACTTGAGTTTTCATGGAAAAAATCTTAAATAAAGCCTAGTTTAAGCCATAAATGTCTTGATTCAGCGTCCATTATATTCCAAATAAACATAATTTTATCAAATAGACTAATATGATATAAAACTTCATTCCACAATTAATAAATTTCATTAGTTTTCGTTTGTCAATATAATCAGAAACAATTACAATAAATAAAATTAAAGTACAACCGAACACCACCAGCGCGGTAAGCGAGTGTTTACGATTCGTAATAAGACTCTTAAAACAAAGGGCTATTTTTAAGGGACCGTTATTTCCTTAAAAATGCATAAGTTAATATCGTCTGTCAGTACTCGTAAGTTCAGCCCCAACCTCTAAGCTAAAAAGAACTAAATTCTAGTACAACCCTACCTTAGGAAATTCAATATGTAGGCTCAAGGAGTATTTTAGGAATGCTCCTTGAACTTACAAATGCTGTATACTGATATAGTAAATAACATTAATATGTCATCATAAGTATTCTTAAGGAACTCACTATCCACGCAGAAACCATAATGGCTTTTGAGGATAGGTGTAACTTCTTATAAAGTATGTATATTTAAAATATTCTCATTACAATCCTTTCTCTAAAGATATGAATCAGAATGGCTGAAGTACATTTTAAATGAGAATAATGATAACCTAAGAGAAATCATTTTCTTATCCACAAATAATATTTCCCAGGAAATATATAAAGGAGGTCGATACGATTAATTATCCTGCATAATAAATAGCGATCGGACATCTGCGAGTGTTTACTGTTCGTCCATCTGTCACTACTTGTAAGTTCGGTCCCTCGAAGCTTCTTCATTTATCATTCCCCTCCATTTGTTCGAGGACTCACCTGTCAAAACTCTACGTTGTTTATGATGTCCATGTTCCAGATGGAATGCTTTTTGTTAAGAAACTTCTTTTGAGTGGTTTATAATGTTTTTTTTTACTGTAAATAAAATAGAATCAACAATTATTTTTTAATAGCTGCGTTCCGCGGTTTCACCCGCTATATTTTGGATAATTCACACTATATCATTATAAATTATAGCCTATGTGTTATTCTGATGTGTAAGCTATATTACTGTAAAGTTACATCAAAATCCATTCAGTAGTTTTTGCGTGAAAGAGTAACAAACATACACCCAGACATTCATACATTCTTACAAACTTTCGCGTTTATAATATTAGTAGGATAAATCTAGCGAACCGCTCCGACTCCACACGGTTTATTTACTAGAATTATACATATAAAAATTCCTCTTAATTCACTATATATTTGTGAAAACTGCATTAAAATCGGTTCCGCAGTTTAAAAGATCTAAGCGTACAGATAGCAGGTAGCGACTTTCTTTTATACTATGTAGAGATATCATGGGCCGCGTATTTTATATACAAAGAAAATTTTCATTTATTGATTGTAATCAACATCAATCATGGATAAATAATTTTCTCGGTATTGTTGGTTCTCTAATCAAGAAATAATAATGATATCTAATAAATTTGTCTTTATGGCAAACAATTTTTTTTTCCTGTAATCCAAGTCCAGAGAGTAGACTTCAAAAAGAAAATTTTATTGCATAATTTGGATTACAGGCCACGTCTGTAGTCCTATTTGGAACTGGGATTGGAACCCACGAGCTATCGATCGGGAATCCAACGCCTGAACCATTTAGCTACTGACGCTTAATTATAATCAATTTTTAAGTAATTATTTAAAATCGAAATGTATATTAAATATATAAATCTTAGTTAAACGTAACGATTTTGCGTGACCAAAATAATCAGAACCAGATTTTTTACTTCATTATATATCTGTTATTAAATGATGATCAGAATATGCTACTAGGTATACAAATAAAACAACCAAATGCTCGTCATAAAAACCATCAATATATTTACATTGTATATTTACATATTTACAGCACAACAAATACAGTATAATTGATTTAATCTATATACATCGGAACAATAGAATTACATAAGTACAGTCAGCTGCAGACGTTATAATAAAACATAACACTAGTAGTATTTTTATTATACATATAAATATTTTTAAAAAATGTGAAAAAAATATTTCAAGTATTTTGTTTCATAAGTGAAGGTGTAAAAGAAAAAGAATATTGAAAAAAAAAGATTGATATTAAATGTAAAAATATCATTTTTATTTATATTCTATAACAGGTTTTATGTCATTTCAATATCTTTATCTGCTATTACATTTAGATTATTAAGAATTAAAAAAAAAAAGAAAAACACACTAAAATCTTAAAGCATCAACGGGATTATAAAAGCAACAATATGAGATTAAAAGAAAGCGTATCGCATAAAACAAATCTTTGGTACACTTTTAAAAGTAATTTTGCGTGGCCTCTGAAAATATTAGCTTTTTTACATCGCTTTTATGTCCAAGTAAGAACATAATTAAAAATATAATGAAATATTTCATATTTTATACTTCTTAATACCAGATTTGCTTCGGTAATTAGAATTCAGTGAATTTGCGTTATTTTCACAAAATGTTACAAAATATTCAGCTTTAACTACTGACGTGGGTAGACCATAAATTTGACGACTCACAGACAGAAACATTTTTAAATTATTATTTAACTAATCGTTCACGTAAAAATTTATATTAAATTAAATACAAAACTTTCTACGTCAGATTTTTTGTACTACTCTACCCTTTCACCGGGAACGGTACTTTTTTTTAAATTTTTTTTGGATAAAAAGTATTCTATGTATTAATCAATCTTGTTTACTATCCGTATATCAAATATCATTCCAATCGGTTCAGCCATTTTAACGTGATGCATGCATTATATCTATATATATAAAAGGAGAAGCTGACTGACTGACATATCAACGCAGGGCCTAAGCTATAAGGGTTAGAAACTTAAAATTGTGAACACGGGTACCTTTTATAACGCAGAAGAGCACTAAGAAAGGATTTTTGAAAATTAACCCCCTAAGGGAGGTGAAACGGGGGTGCAAAGTTAGTATGAAACTTTGCCGTTTTTGAAGTTATTCATATGAAATTCAGTATGAAGGTTCTTCATTGAATGTCATGAAACACGTGTAAAATATTTTTTCGAAAATCATCCCTTAAGGGGGTAAAAGGGGAGTGCAGGGTTAGTATGACTATCTCATAAAATTGTTAAATATGTCTACAGACGATCTACTGTAGGCTAATATCGCAAACGAAGTTGCGGGTGAAAGCTAGTTTAATATATATAGAGAAACATAAAAAGCAAAGTCAGGTAAGTTACACCATTAATAACTCAAGAACGGCTGAACAGATTTTGACGAAATTTGGTATAGAAATAGACTAAAGCTTGCACAATAACATAGGCTACCTTTTATCTTGGAAAAAAGGTTGAAGAGGATGAAATAGGAAATGAAAGATTGTATTTGAGTTCCTCATATACATGTAGAATATTGTTAAAAACTAATATGTAAAATTAAACATACATACTTCAGTATAAAATAAATTTTTTTTGATAAAAAAAAAAAGGTTAAGATTTGTCCACACGCCGTATGCAAGACACCTACGTCACTAGTTAAATATAAAAAAAACATATTTTTTTAATAGACACTGTAAAAATTATTACAAAAGTCTCATTACCTTATTTTTAACTTAAATTTTTGTTCTTGCTAATGCTAATAAGTATTTTTATTTGTATGTAAAGAAGATTTAGACATAAATAAGCGATTACAATTTACAATTGTATAAAGATTGAAGCAGAATTTAACATTACCTTAGAGTTACGGCACATTGCCGGCAAATTGACACAATGCGGCTAAAGTATAATAAGCAGTATTGAATTTTAGTTTCCTTCTCTTCTTTGCTGAGATAACAATGAATTTATTGTTACAATTTATTGAAAGTTATATCATAAATTACGTACAAAGTAGGAAAGAAAGATTGATTATTTCACTGAGTAGTGCAGCTCTAAAGAGGATGTAATCCAAATTATGTAGCTTTGAAGAAGAAATATTTAGCAAGTAAGATAGTAATTGTGTTTTAGCAATTAATAAAGATTTAATACTTTATTTTAAAAAGGAGGAAAATTATTTAATTGCGAAGCAGTTAGTTACAACAAAGTGATTATTATTAGAATTTTGATCTCATAGGGACACACAGAGTAGTTTGATAGTAATTTAAATCCTGAAGTAAGAATAAAGAAGAGAAATTTAATAATCATCATGACCTGTTAATGGTACACTGATGAGCAGGGTCTGCTCCTCAGAACAAGAAGATTAGGCCATAGTCTACTACGCTGGTTCAGTGCAGGCAGACTTCACACTCCTTTGAGAACATGAAGAACTCTCAGGAGTACAGGTTTCCTCACGATGTTTTCCTTCACCGTTAAAGCAAGTGATATTTAATCTTAAATCACACATAACTTTGAAAAGTCAGAGGTGTCTGCCCGGGATCGAACTCGGACCTCCCGAGTAGATCTTAATGTACAAATGAAACTCAAGTGCTTTAACCCGTTCGCAATGTGCTGTAACTCTTACATTTGGTCATTTACCTTTCAAAAATAATTATGGCCTTAGAAACCAATTTTATATACAGGATAAAACCTATAGAAACATCTACATATCAGTCTGCAGTGTATAAATCTAAATGTATTGACTTTCAAATTGCTATGTTGGTTCTTCGAGGACTGGGGGAGTGTCGATTGGTTTAACTCGTAACGTAGTTTGTGACAAACTTACAGATGTGTAATCTTCATCTATAGATGTTAGTTGTGAGTACACTGTTCTGGGGAATGGTGTGAGATGCTTGCGTCTTTTTGATCTGATCTGAAAAAGAAGTTAAATATTATTCAATGCCAATATAGTTGATCTGGATTGGTAGTTGATAGTACAAAAACAGCTAAACGGATTTGAATGAAGTTTTGATTGTGGCTATTATATAAGCTTGAATAACTAGTTTGATAATTTTTATTAAGGACTAAAGCATTCCCTAGGGATAAAAGGAAATTAGATTGGCATACAATTCGGTAGAAGATATGTAACCTAAACGTAGAAATTCTATTATCCTGGAATAAAACAACATAAAAACTTGGACGCAGATGAATGGTAGATATAGCCTAAATATATACTACTACTATTATATATATATACTATAAACCCACAGTTATTGATAAAAATAATAGCCTAATAAGCATCTGCCTACACAATACACGAGATTAGGGAAATAAAAATATAATAGATCCACCCGTGAGGGGACGGGTTAGAATACTATTCCCCTCTGCCGCTGGGAGAGCATCTCGTAAGAGCCGAGTAACCCACCAACCCCCTTGGTGGTAGGGAATCTTTTCCCCGACTGGGTTGCGACCACCAGCATGCGAATCTGACCGCCAAGTGTCATAGACGCGTTCCAGTTGAGCCGCATGTGGGCCAGACTTACCCCCTCCCTCTCCCATCCCATTAATGCTGTGGGCTAGACTCTGGGCTCTTGCCTAGTGTCTGCTGAATCCTCAGAGAGTGTTTCTTGTTTTTCCGATGTCCATGGGCGATGGTTGCCACTTACCATCAGGTGGATCATCTGCTCGTTTGCACCTTATCTATTATAAAAAAAAATAAAAAAAGATCAAGAAAAAATAAAAGCATTTCGAGCATGTATGACGTCAAGCCTTTGTAAATAATTTTCCTTTGAACGTCCACATAATGCAAATTTTCCTTAGGCGTGACGTCACAAAAGATATGTCACCGCAGTGTTTTAGCATATTTTTTTAATTACAATATTTTCAACAGGCGTTGGTCACAAGTCCCAAACATCATTAGGTTTCTGACCATATAGAAGATCGATACTATATGATTTTGGTATAAAATAAGCAATAACAGCCCATTTTCTAAATGACCTACCCTTATTACGATCATAACAGCAGCGATAACCGCAACCACCACAACAGCGCTCAGCACAACCAACAAATCGTGGTTGGTCTTCATGTCCTTCGTGTGGTTTACGTAAAATGATGCTGTCAGGCTATCGTCCACGTTGTCAGCTATACGACGCTTTCCTGCTAATGAACCGTTTAGGCAGCCCCCTAAAATAATATTTCAATTAAAAAAAAACTACATTTCAATTTAGAATCCTTTTTACATAGCGAAAAAATTTTCACAAACGAAACTACGCAACAAATTTTGATGCAGTGTTTTAAATAGATAGAGTGATTCAAGGGGAAGGTTTATATGTATAACACATACATAATATAGTAGAGAAACACTGGTAACTTTAGAGGTTTCTAATGTGATGTCGTAAATAAACACATTTTTTTTTTGCGCTTACATTCCAAACGCTGGCTGAAACCTACGAGATAGATCAAAATATTTAAATCACAGGCATTAATCCCTATTTTTCAGTTTAAATGTAATTCAAAGGGTTGAGATCAGCTCTCCCCTCATCCCTATTAAGTTAAAAATGTCATGTCATATAAATGAGAATAGCTATGGATGTTCACAATAATACTTATTCACAATTTTAAAACACTTGTTGGTAGTGAAAATTCAAAGCGTTTCAATAACAAAGATTCAAAGGGCCTAGTTTATGCAATTCTATCCAAAATTTTCGGTTACTTTTTTTTGCCTCAGGCCACAATGTGAGCTTTGTTTGGACTTTTCATTATTGGAGCGAATTAGACTATTGTTTTATTTTGAAAACTGGGAACTTGAAAAAAAAATGAAAGTGAAAGTAAATTGTCCTACTTTCTCGTCATTACGACGTTTTTTAAAATACATAACTATAAAAACATAGAATAGTCTTTTTCTGTCCGAGTTCGATTCAAAGCAATTGCACTTTTCTCTGAGAAATCTGAAAGTTCTCCATAAAGGCCTTCTCATCTTGAGAGAGAAGCATGTGCTTAGTAATGACCCGTTTACAAGATCATGATGATGATGAAATATAAAAAAAAAAAGTAGAAATGTAAAATATAAAAGTTTAAAAAGCATACAAACTCACCCATGTCTTTATCACAGTGGCAGCAATCAGTCGTCTGGTTCGTACTCAAGTAGAACGAGACCATGCTCTCAGTACAACACGGTAGGCATTTATGATTCATTCTGAAAAAGAGCCGTAAACAAAAAACTCCATCTAACGTTTTTCACATTAATGCAAAAGAATTTTTAATTTGCGCTTCAAAGCGGACAATATCAGAAACTGCGAAAATATGTCAACAATATAAAATGCTGAAAATGATAATGCATTTTGAATTATACACTTTTAGTCTATTTTTAAATATAAATTCTATTTTTAAAAAGCGAATTCTTTTTAAATGAACGATATAAATTATTATTTATGAAATATTAATTTTAACGCTTTTATGGAAAACACTGACAGCTGTATTTTTACATTTTTTGATCATCTATCACTAAATATTTTTTAATACTAACTTACTATATAAGAGCGTTGCCAGAGGGGTAGCTACTGCCCTCCCTCCTTTAAAAAAATGTAACCAAATCATCAGAATAAGAATAAATATTTTATTATTAGATCAATCCCGAAAATACGATAATCGGCTGTTCTATACAAAAATGACAAGGACACTTAAAAAATGAATTATATACCACAATTTATACCTTCCCTATATTCCCTTTCTTATGTATTTTAACTTGACCCCTCAGCAATAAACCGGCGACGCTCTTTTCACTAATCAATAAATAATTAAAAAAAACTCTATGATCAGCTTATTAACTTTCATATAACAAAGTTAAAATACGTTTTATATTCAGTCATAGATAAATGTCACGACCTTTGATATTCATATGGCGTATCATCGTCATTCAAACTGTTCGAGCATTTTATATAATGGTATTATTTCAAAATGAATTTCACTGACATATGTTACTTGCAATATTAAAAATTCACAAGCTGTATGTTTCATTTATCTTCGTGGTCAGAAAAGTAATATCAATATTAATGATACTGCTATTCAATATTAAAAGTAAATATTGAACGATTAAACTTACCTATCTAAACGTAAAGGATGAGCACAAGTTACACAACTAGTAGGCCCAGGTCCAGAACAAGACCTACAGGAATCATGACACGGACGGCACGTCCTCGTTCTAGGCTCATAATATTGAGAACTAAGGCACTCAACACATAAACCGCTCTCTAATGAGAAATGCGGTGGACAGGACGTACATCTTTGCGGACCAGCTCCATGACAGTCCTGACAGTAGTGGTGACATCGTCTACAACTCTCTCCCCATGGAAAAAAGTTTTGTGGACATTCTGGTCTGCACTCGCCTGCAGCCAGTCTCCAATCAACAGGACAGGATGCGCACTGATCCCTTCTAGCTCCAGTACAAGTTTCACATGATAAATAACATTTTGAGCATATCCCTTCGTCAGGATAGTATCCAGGCGCACATGTAGCTCTACATGTTCCAGATTGCAATCGCAGAGAAATGGCACAAGAGGTACAGTTCAACCTTGACACACAATTTGTGCATGTGTGGGGACATTGCGAACAACTTCCAGCCGTCTGATAATACCCTTGTCCGCATTCCGCAACGCACCTAAAACGTAACTTTTGTTAGCCGAATTCTCGACACGGGTATAGAAGGGTACGCCTTAATAAAGAGCCCTCACCTCGATCCCTGCAATAACAACGGGCTTGAACAAGATAAACAGTCCCACTCATTTGGACCGCTACATTTCTCACAAGTGGAATGACAATTTTTGCAACGCCCTCCCTCGTAATATTCGCCTGTAAAAAATGACTATTAAAACAAAGGACTCACGCGATGTAAAGGCTTCGGTATCAGTTAAATTGACATTTTTCAACTTCTTTTACGCTCATTTAAAAATGCTTTGTGAGCCTTTGTGCGTCAGATCACACGTTTACTTATAAAGCGAAAAAGGAATATGACAACAAAACACCAAAAATGCTGGTTGGGTGCAAAAAGAATTAAAGTTTAAAATTAACTGTGAAATAGATCTAAAAATAATTTGTTACATTTAAATCGTGAAATACTTTTCTTTGAGAAAATATTTAATTTTACTAATATTCAGCTTTAATCTACCGAAGGCACGGTTTTAAACAAAACTTATTGTTATTATTTATATTTATACAAAAACTACGCACTTGTGTCACATTTTTCATTCCCATCCGGCTGACAATTTCCCCTCTTTGTAAGTATCCATTTCTCATGACAAACAGAACAGACTGCATATGTGCAAATTGCACATCCAATGGCGCACCTTAAACAACATAAACATTTCTCCATTTAAAAATGGTAATGGTCGGGTATAAAACAAGAATAAATCTGGGTTAAAACTCACGGTATGCATTCTCTTTTTTGAATGTCTGCGTAATTTCCGCCGGGACATTCGGATACACAGCGACCCTTGAAAGCGTAATTGCCAATTCGACATGAAACACACTCTGTGTCACTTGATCCGCTACAAGATTCGCAAGATTCATGACACTGCATACAGCCGAGGTTATCTTTTCGAAATGTGCCCGGCGGACAGGTAGCTAAACAAGATCCATTATATAGAACATAACTATGAGCACAGGACAAACACATATCGGCCTTTTCCGCGCAAGTGTCGCAGTGTTCAGCGCACGGAAAACACGCATTTGCATCTTGATCTTCGTAATAACCGTCGGGACACTGTTGAAGGCATACGGCTAAATCGATTACCAGTAAATGAGCCGGGGCGCACGTTAAGCAGGAATCCTGCCCAGCTCCAGCACAAGTTTCGCATGACTCATGACACGGCCAACAAACTCCGCCCTGATTGACAAAACTTCTCGGAGGACATCTAGATACACAAGAATTATCTAGACGATAATGTTTACACGCTACACATTGAGTTGGACCCTTCCCATAACATCCTTGTGAATCGCATTCCGGATCACACATCCTTTGTACTTGCTTATCATTTGCATCCGCCAAAACATTTTTCCTCTGAGCCGATGGAATATTTTTCGGATAGTTTCTCCTATCTGAAATGCCAAGTTCGATTTCGTTGAGAAATTGCGAATATTCAGACGCATCATATACGTCGTTAATGTGATAGGTTTTTTCTTCTTGTGGCACGTTATTGGAGTTGAAATAACTTTTATTTCGCAATCGTATCGGATTAGTGGACGTTCCGTAGAAAATAAGCTGCCATTTTTTCAACACGCCTGGTTGCGTAACATGATTGTTTCCTGCGTTTATTATTTGAAGTGTCCATCTACCCTCAGCGTTTTCGCCCCAAAAATGTACGCTTAAAAATGGCCAATCGTCAAAGTTAGAACTCGTCGCATCATGAGTCCTTTCAAATAATAAAGTGGACGTGGTGCCCATTGGCGAAGTAAGCAGTATTCGTAAATTACCTCTTGGAAAAAAACTTAACGAAATTTTACATTGAACATGTTCCAAAAACCTGACCTCGTTCATTGTGCCACTACAGCCATTTACGTCCATATGAACGGATATAGTATATCCGAATGATGTTTCAATCGACCTGTCCTCATTTATTTCTTGAGACTTACATATGTGTTGTGGCGGTACGTTTACCCATTGTTCCGCCAGAGAAACCATTTGACCAGCATCCATAAGCCCATAACCAAATTTATGGCTCACTTTTCGTTTTACGCCATTAACGATCCACCCTTCTTCTTTATCTAATGGTTGTGATCTAGATGTCATTACAATGAGATGTTGCATGTCTCTCCAAGTTAATAAAGTATTTGCTTCTAATGCAAGAGCACATATTCCCGCCGCTAACGGTGCGGACGCTGACGTACCCGTATGATCAACGGTGCATATATGATCAGGCCGTAATTGAACGTCCATGTCGACGGTCGCGACACTTTTATCCCTACCCGGAGTACCCGAACTATAAGTCGACGCTAATGTAGAGGAACATTCTTCTAAATACCAAGGCTTATAGCCTCCTTGCGTAGCGCTAGATATCGATATCGTAAATATACTATTAGCATAACCATCACAGTTACAGGAATCGGTGTGCCTTCCGCCATTCCCGGACGCCCATATAAAAATAGAACCTTTTCCCCCTCTGCCATTTGTGACACCGTTTATAAAAGCCCTGAAACAAAAAGTCGTTTTTAATGAGCTCGCCTCTAGCTATCTCTTTTATCGTATTTAGACAATACCTTCTAGCTAAGGGGCCTGGTCCGTCGACAGTTTTTCCGTCGTCCTCGGGTCCCCAGGAAGCGCTATAGATGTCTATGTGATGGGTGTTGAATCCGAGTGCTTTGGCTTCCACTGCGTCGTTAACTAGGCCGTCTAGCATTCTCACGCCTCCTATGCTGGCATTGTATGCGATGCCTACTCCACAATATCGGTTGTAAGCGACCGCAGCGACTTCTCCGGCACAACGGGTGCCATGTTTATTATCGCCATTGTCCTGTGGCGTGGGATCTGTGTCGTTCCCGTTTATGTCGGTCGACGCCGCTGGATCCTGAATATAATTTTATAACTTAAATAAATTTTGAATAGAAACATTTACTTAAACTATAGAAATTATAACTTATTTCTTAAGAATTAGACAAAATTATTTTAGCAAGTAGACACACCAAAGAAAATAAAATTAAAAAAATATCTACATTAGTTTAATTTTCAAAGCTTAATCATTTCAGTTCGTGCTTTTGAACATGAAATGTAAATACAAAAACTAAGTAGAAAACAATAAATACGCTCATGTAATAGTAAATTACAACCATAATCTTGAAAGGGGTAAGTGAACTGAAGTTTAAGCATAAATTTTGGTTGCTTAATGTTACATAAATTATTCCAATTGTTAGCAGTAAACAGAAACCATAGCATTACACATCGTAATCGATAGAGAAACCACAATAGTATCCTAGAATCCCTTGGAAGCAATGAAACTTAAGTAATTAACTTAAGACTCACCCTTGGTTTTGTGTGTATTAATACATAAATTAATAGTCACATATATAAGACACGAAGTAATATTATGACCATACGAGATTTTCCTTGTTTTAGTTTTTGAGATTTTTTTATTTACATTGTTAAATCTAAATGTTTAAAGACTAAAAAATCAAGTATTTTAAGCAGTTTTCGTGTTATTGGAATAACGTACTTTTAATTTCAATTTACAATACTTAAGGTAAAAATGTATAACTGGCAATGTTATTTCTAATACTTGGAAAAAATGACGTGAAAAAAAAAATGGAATAAATGAAAAAAAAAGAAAATATTTTTAAACTATACTAAGGTTGAAAATTTAGATGTTTATTGTTTTATTTAGAGCCAAAATAATACACAAAGTTGACTAAACTGGTTTGTCATCGTAACTAATTCTCTGCATTTTTTATACTCATCATCTATACCAAGTGTCGCATCGTCTCCTAGACTGTAACCATTACATAAATGAAGAAGGCAGTACAGTTCCAACGAAGCTTAACTATCCCATAAAATTGGCTTCTATTTCTGAAGCGAGAGCAAATTTGTAAGGAAAATTACACTATTAAACTTTTCATGCTGGAATAAGCTAAAGACTCATTTTTGTAACTTTGCTCTGACAGTGGAATTTTTTAACTTAATACAGTATTTTGACTTAATAAGGGCGTAACTACTTTAGAAGACAAAGTTAACCCATCACTTCTCAAGAAACGAAAATATACATTGATATATAGATATACTATGGACAGTAAAGAATTATCCGAGGCAATAGAGTTCCAAAGCGTAGCAAGAAATCTAACCACGTTTTAGTCACTAGGAAAATATTATAGTTTTTATTATTTAACATTTAAACCATTTTTTTAGTCTAGTAATCCTATCTTACAATTTCATTCAAAAATTTTAAGTAAAATTCAATCTAACTTGTTATGAAGTTTGAAGACCCAAAACATAAAAGTTAAAATCACTGCAATTAAAAAATTATTTAGTTAGAAACTAAATTATTTCTACTACCCTCTTCTACTACTAATAGATTTGACTTTAAGTTTGTCTATTCATTGTCGAGGGCGATAATATCAACGTACACTATTTTTTATCCTGAAAATATAATATATGGTTTCTTTGGGACCGTAATTTTTTAATGAAATTAAAAGCCCCATACTTTAATGAATGGCTCTTAATAGAGCTATTATTTATTTATTTTAATATTTTGTAATTATATTTTAGTCAATAGAGTCATATAAGATTTTTTTAAAGTAAATCAAACTTGAGGAGTCAAAATCAATAGAAGCTAAACATCTTTTTAAATCTTTTTATAAACAAAAACTCTATAAGAAATTTGATACAGATTTCACAATTATATTACCTCTTTAAATATACATTTAATTTCATTTAAATTCGATGTCAGAAATTTTTTTTATATAATTGTAATTGTCGTATTCTCATTTCTTGTTAAGGGTCACTAGTATCTGATCTAATTATAACAACAAATAAAGCATAATTACATAATTCTGCAGCAGATCTGGGTGATTAGGTTGTATACCGTCATCCAGTATGGTTATAACGACGCCCTTGCCCGTGTAGCCCTTGCGCCAGGCGGCTCCAACGTTCATGTCCAACCCATCTGCGGCTCCTCCATTCTGTGGAATCATCTCATTAACCAACACGATACTTGTGTCACTTATTATATAGTAAAACCAGGTTATTTTATGGTAGAACTTAGCCCTTCCTTTAGTCATATCGTGACCCTTTCTTTTTGTGAGCTCATCTATAAATATACTACATTCTATGTATTGTATTTTTAGAAATATGTATTGTTTTCTTATATAATATAAATATTTATTGATTATTTTCTTTTATAACTCGGATTACTGGAAGAGATATCTTTAAAGAAATAAGTCAGTAACATGTTATAGATTTTACAGCATCTATAACTAAATATAATGTTTTTACCGAATGTATAAAGATAAAGTTTTAATAAATAAAATAGATCTTCAAATGATAGTGATATGTTAAAATCTATCTAATCTTAATTCACATGTAGATATATCCAAACCTAAAAAACCTAATTAAATTTTTCTAAACTTCAAATTCTTTTGGGAATTGAATAATTAGTAATGTTTGTAATTTTATTAGTTACTTTGAAAATAATATTTATGTAATAAATTGATTTAATCTGAAACTCAAGAGATATTTCTTTGCGAGTACATCTATCTACCTTATAAAGCTTACCTAAACTTTAAAGTTTCTGAGATCTGTGTAAGTGATATTTAATTTTATTAGTTGGTTTATGACTAACTGAGTTCGAGTTCAATCCTGGGCAAATACCTCTCACTTTTCTGTTATGTGTGTTTTAAGCAATTAAATAGCACTTGCTTTAACGGTGAAGGACAACATCGTGAGGAAACCTGCACTCCTGAGAGTTCCTAACAGTTCTCATAGGTGAACCCACACTGGGAAAACGTAGACTATGGCCTAACACCCTCCTCAGTCTGAGAAGAAGACCCGGCTCAGCAGTGGGCTATTAATGGGTTGTGATGGTGATGATGATAGATAGATAGATAGATAAGCACTTTATTGCACACAAAAAACGAAAAAAGAAAATACAAAACATTAATACAATAAAATATACAAAGAGTATGCAAAGGCGGTCTTATTGCTATAATAGCAATCTCTAAACAGACAACCTTCGATGAAAGGAGCTGTCAAGTATATATGGGATAGTGCAACCAAAAGAAAAAATAAAAATAATTTAACATATAAAATAACATGTATAGAAAAACTGTACATACATAAGTGTGTATTTACATACTTTTACTAATACATAATATATGTTACACAAATATAGTCCATATAACATATATAAATATATATATGTAAAATACATATATTACATGAATAAAATGGATGAATATTGTATTATTGTTGACAAGATAAATAGTATACTTTAAGACGACTTTTGAATATATTAATGGATTCGGAATGACGAATGTCGCGGAGAAGCATATTCCATAAGTTCGCAGCTTTCACAGTGAAAGACTTAAGGTAATAACTGGTATTTGATATTGGTACAGTCAAGCGGTTGTCATCTCTCGATCGAAGCTCCTGTTGGCATGTCATGTTATCCGAGCTAAGGAAAGAAAATCGTTCCTTTAAATATGATGGTGTGCGAGGATCATATAGGATCCTGTGTAGGACAGATAACATGTGAAGATTGCGCCGATTCCTAATGTTGAGCCACTTGAGTTTAGTACGGAACTCCTAAACGTGATCGAACTTACGCAATCCGAAAATAAATTTTATGCACACATTTTGCAATCGTTCTAGCTTGTTTAATTGTTCTTCAGTCAGGTCAGTGTAACAATAATCTGCATAGTCCAAAATTGGTAGTAGGAGAGACTGAGCTAAGGAGATTTTGGTTTTAATAGGCAGAAAGTATTTCCAACGTTTTAGTGAACCTATTGTTGCAAATATTTTTTTGCTAACCTCACCCACCAGAACGTCCCATGAGAGAGTGGAATCAATAAAAAGCCCAAGATTTTTGACTGAAGAGCTTAGTGCAAGGGTGACATTGTCAAATTTTATAGGTGGTAATGTGTGGTAATTAATTTTGCACAATTGCTTGGGGGCTTCCAATGATAATCACTTGAGACTTAGTAGGTTAACTTAAGTTAACTACTAATAAATAAAAATAAAGTTATTATACAGAAAGAGTCTTAGTATTCTGTATTTTGTTTACAAATGTATATTACCTATTAATAGCTAACAAATCAAATTTGATT
This sequence comes from Limenitis camilla, assembly GCA_905147385.1. Taxonomy (NCBI): domain Eukaryota; kingdom Metazoa; phylum Arthropoda; class Insecta; order Lepidoptera; family Nymphalidae; genus Limenitis; species Limenitis camilla. The sequence goes on from LR990240.1 coordinate 11,055,712, forward strand.
TATATAAACTACAAGTTTCTGAGATTTAGAGCTAAATATTTTATTATTTGATTTAGACTAACTACTACTAATTAATTAATATAAAATGTACCTTAATAAAACTAGTTCTAACATAATAAAGCTTTGAAAAATTCTTGTAATATTATACTTAGCTTCTCTACATGACAAATCAAATTAATAAAACTTCAAAGATTCTTAGAGATGAGTGTTTGAACACCTCAGTTGATTTCTGAGATTTGATCTATCTTAAGATTATAATTATTTAGGTTGCTATCTAATAAATGAAATAAACTTTACAAAATAATTTTTTTTAATATAACAGTAACTTCTAAGTATCTTATGAGATTATACTTAGTCCTTAAAAGAAACTTGACCCTTTCAACAAAAATGAAAGACTTAAATAAAAGATTTTACGATATTTCAACATCGTTTAGTAAAGAATCCGTTTTATTTCAAGATACCCACCAAGTTTAATTTCTTTGTCTGGGTTCGTTCCCCTTACATGTACTGGAGCTCTGATTGTATCGTTTTATTGCCCTACTCTAAGAAATGAGATACGGTACATTTTATTTAACTCTAGTACTTAAATATTTTATTGGTTTTGAGTCCTTTGACGTTGACTGTACTCTTTAATGATATTTGGATGATTTAAATAAGCTTAAACCGTTTTATTTTTTTTTATGATAGATAAGATGCAAACGAGCAGATGGTTCACTTTGTGTTGCATCCTCGAAGATAAAATAGAGTGGGGAGGGGGAGAGAAGAAAAAAATACCGTGGTTTCAGCGGACCCCGAGCAAGAGCCCAGTGACCCCTAGATCCGCAGCATTAATGGGTTGAGAGAGAACGCGTCTATGACACCTGGCGGCCGGATTTGCTTGCTGGTGGCCGCAAGCCAGTCGGAGAACAGATCCCTACCACCAAAGGGGTGCTGGGTTACTCGGCTCTTACGAGATGCTCTCCCAGCGGCAGAGGGGAATTCTATTCTAGCCCGTTCCCTAACGGGAATAACTGTTGCTAACATAAAGATGAACAATTTGTTTGTTTAGTGGTACGCACTAATTGCAAGAACTAATTGATCCTATAGAAACGGAGCATCAATGAGAAATGTTGCAGAAAAGGGGAAAATTAGGGGAAATATCTTCGCTTCCGTTTCGTGCGTTATGTAAATGGCGATTAAACAAAAAAGTTTTAGCTCCTTTATAATAATATCATAGGTGCCTACGATTTAACTCTCCCTAACCCTCTGTCTCTTAAGTAACGCAGATGACGTTGGACAGGTTGGCTAGTACCTAATTAGCTATTTATGGCCGGAATTAATCATCAATCTCAATCCGAAATTTTTGAGTAATTGATGGAAAATAATAATATGATTATGAGTCAACATTTTTGGATAATAGATCAAAAACAGATTCAAAACACACATTTATACACAAATTTGAATTTGATTTCATTATCCAATGATTTCTGATTGAGATTGGTTATTAATTTCAGCCGACATACTACTAGCAACATTCCTTGAGTAGTAATAATACCTTAAACGTTAAAAATTAGGGTTAGCAAAGAAAATTTGTTACTACCAGTAGGGAAAACTGTACTTTTGCATTAGATTTAACGGGAATGGATGCAAGGAGGCCTTTGGTCTTGTTGAGGACTTCAATGAATAATGAAGAGAACAAAAATGTTGATCCTGAGACATACTTACTTTAACTTACTGCTAGCAACACAATTGATAACGTTTGATTGGCTAGTTGTATGTATTGGTTTATTTTAAGAAAACTCCCACCAGTTCAAATACTTTAAACAAAATTTCTCTAAGGACTTACGAAGGTCACCGCAATGTTGGAACTGGGTCAACACAAACAGCTATAACTTTTGTAATTATAATTTTTATTTTTTCATTTTTGTGACTTCAAGTCAAAACATTGTGTTAAGATGATGCTGTATTATTAATGTTATAAAATATTATTATTTAAAGACAAAAAAAATAACTAAAAATTCTAATTTTTTTTCATGTCTCTGACTACCCCTAACCCCTTAAGTAGTACATAACTAGTCAGAAGTGTTTATAGAATTTAATTACTAATTATTATTACTGTCTTTCAAGAAACGAATAGAAATGATATACTAGCCAATATAAATACTATTATTACACCAAAAAATACTCTCTACTTAATTCGATCTAAAATAATTATTTATACATAATGAAACAGCAATTTTGTGACATTAAGTCTAGAATTACTAATGCCTAGATAATAAGGGATCGTTAATTTTCCTTTTCGTATCTAAATTGTACTACATTATGTATTGTTCTATTTATTCTAGAGCTTAACTAGAATAGTAAGTTAGTATTTTTTTATTATATAAGATAGATCTTTTTTTTTATGATAGATAAGGGACAAACGTGATGGAAAGTGGCCACCGTCGCCCATAGACATCGACAAAACTGATGACCACCTTGAAGATAGAGTGAGGAGGGGGAGTAAGAGAATACTGCTGCGATTTCAATGGACCCCGAGCAAGAACCCGGTTTTCACTGGAACCGCAGCAGAAATGGGATGGGAGAGGGAGGGGTAGCTCTGGCCCACATGCGGCTCGGCCGGAACGCGTCAGAGACACTTGGCGGTCGGATTCGAATGCTGGTGGTCGCAAGCCAGTCGGGGAACAGATCCCCTACCACCAAGGAGGTGCTGGGTTACTCGGTTCTTACGAGATGCTTTCCCAACGGCAGAGGAGAATTGTATTCTAACCCGTCCCCTCACAGGGACTATTTTACTTCGTTTTGCTTGCAAGAAAGAAAAGTAAAAGAGACTTTTTCGATTATTTTGTAAATTCATAGAGAAAAACGTTTTCTTTTAGAAGGTAGTAAATAGTAATAGAGGTGAAAGAGACGTTAAATACAATATGACGTCACGTCTTGTTATACACCATTATTAATGTGATTTCCTAAAGCGAGAAATAAGCAATGATGCAGTACTAAAATTTTCACGAAAACAACGAACGATTATCTTGCCTTGTGTTAGGTTAGGTTCATGTTAATCTGCAGCTCTAGCCTAGGCTAATTGGGACTGCTGGGGCCCTGAGCAGACTGTTTTTTAAACACTTGCGGTTACAAACTTAAGTATAGTTCGGAGCATAGCGCTCTATGACGCGCCTGTCTGGGCTTTCCAAGGTGGCTAGATCCTTTTTGAGTAGGTCTCAAGGTGGGCGGGAGATGTTCGAATTCAGGAGATCTGCAAGGGTCGCTGGTAATAGCCCCACACAGGAGGTAGGAGAGCGCTGCAGAAAGAGAGCGCAGGAGATCCTTTTTAACCGGTGGGAGGAGGTTCTGGGTAATCTGGTAGCTGGCATCCGGCCAGAACGCATCTACTGTATTAGTACTGAGGTAGAATGCTATCCCGTGAATCCCCAGCACTTACCTGAACCTTAGGCTTACATATATGTAAAAATAATAATTTTTTTATATGTAACGTAATAAAGACAAAAAGTTTATCGAAGAAGGCTATAGGCTATAATATAACTTTATGCTATGACCCATAGGAGTCATGCGATAACGACAACAAAACAAAGAATGTTTTAGCTTCTTTAGAATTGTATTATACGAGTAGATGTCCACGCGCCACTCTTTCTCTAACTCTCTCTCTCACACACACACACACACAAGTGACATAGAGATAGTGAAGTGATCAGCATTAATATAAAATAACATACCAAATACCACTGCTCCTTAAACAATGGATCAGGGAAGGACGGCATAGACTGTCGTAGGACATGCCTAGGGCGATGATCCCTTTTCAACCTCTTCAGTTCCCGTTGTTGCATCACCCATCGTACCTGGGAACAAAGCAGAAGTGTTAATTAAATTTTCTACGAGACTGATCAGTTCCTGTAACAGTAACTTTGATATTTATTTGTACAGAACTCTATAATGTAAATCCCTTCACTATTCATTTCGTAAATTATTGCACACAAAAAATTTCCGTACTTAATAATAATAATAATAAATTATATATCAGAATATACTATAGGTGCTAACAGACGAAAGAAATATGATGCCCATTACTGTACAGCAATACGTATACACATTCAATTTAGACTGAGGTGAGCAGTGCCTGGGGCTTGAGACCCAGGAGCAGGTTTAAATAGCTCTTTCATAATATATTAACTCTCACCTCCACCACTCGACCTCGCTAACGACAATAGATAATAAAGTAAACTTACGTGAACCTCGAGAAGGGTGACCTTAATCACGACACTATAACACTAACTTCCATGTTCACTGCACGAAAACACCAGAGAGACTGAGACTAATCTATCGCACCAAAGGTTATATAGTGTCTTTACGTCGATACACTTGACATATATAAAATGATCTACCCGCTACTATATTGTAATTTATTTATTATTTGGTGACTTCTTTAATGACGTGGAAAAACTTGACCTTGATCTTATTGAACTCTAGTAGGGATAAAATATATAAATTTGAACCAAAACCTCCTAAATTTGATATGCACGAGATAAAAATTTAGGGTCATTTTTTCAGAGTTGATGGATTCTAAACTTTTCGCTATTAAGTTAGAAGTATTTTAGTTCTAGCAAGTGTTAGAATGTTTAAGTTTAAACAGTTAAGAAATTTCAAGTACCTGGTGGTATGCAATGAGCTACTGTATATAGTATAAGCTATACCACTCTATTTATTGAAAGCCTTGAATGTTCTGCATAAATACTCTACGGCAATTGAATCGATAAGGAGAAGTTGGTGCAAGTTATTTTGTATGGTTAAGTTTACTACCTACTTATTTAAGTTAAATAGCTTAGACTTTAGAATAAGGTCGCGAATTTAATGTATAAACTACATGAGTTGCCTTTTACGTATAGAGGTATTTATGTGTAGTTTATTTACTATAGTAGAACTATACTCTTGATCCGACAAAGTATTTCAAAAGGAAATCTGATAATAAACAGGATTCAGTAACTGGTAGTATGAGAAAATCAAACAACTCAGCTGAAATAATCAAAAGATACGGCCGTTTAGGCCATATTTGCCGACACACATAACATGTCATGATCCACCATCTCGCTAGAGATATTAATTTGCAATTAATATCAAATATACAGGACAGGATTTGCAAAAAAGGTAGATTTCTCAAGAGAATCAAAACTGATAAAGTATTTCCTGTTGGCCTAATTTTTTTACAGTTTTTAAACTTACTCAGACTTATATAAATGTTCCTAACAACAGTTTTCGCACCGCAAAGTTTTCTATGGAACTCCCTGTGGTAATAACAAGAAATATCATTCAATCAAAGTTTCTTTGATCTGTAATTCATTACAATCAATACGCTAATAATATCGTAATTTACAAATTGATTCTTCATAAAATTCGTGTCTTAAATCACTTATTTTCCAAATTGAGATTTGTTCAAACAAATTCTAGAGATTTATCGGAAATTCCGGCGGAAACCATCGCTATTGATCAAGTTCATCATCACGACCCTTCAATGGCCCACTGCTGAGCCGCGTCTCCTCCTCAGAATGAGGAGGGTATTAGGCCATAGTCCACCACGGTGGCCCAGTGCGGGTTGGCAAGCTTCAACACCTTTGAGAACTTTTAGGGAACTCTCAGGAGTGCAGGTTTCCTTACGATGTTTTCCTTCACCGTTAAAGCAAGTGATATTTAATCGCTTAAAACACACATAACTCAGAGTAAGAGGTGTGTGCCCATGATCGAACTCGGGACCTCCCGAGGAAGACTTGGAGTCTGCCAACCCGCACTGGGCCATCACTGCTTGATCTTGATCAAGTTATTTGAGTCCTTTTGTTTATTAAGTATAAATATGATATTATTGAATAGTATTATGTTTATTTATTTAATACTTTTTTATGTTTGCTGAATCTGCTTGGAATAAAGTCTTAAAACAGTGTTTTTACAAGCTTTTAATTAACGTTATGTGTGTGTGTGCGTCCGTGCGTGCGTGCGTGCATGGTTAAAAGGTATTAGGGTTATAAAAGGTTATTAGATTATTAATGAATAAATGTAAGGTGGAAAAAATGGGCGAAACTTAAAGGGTGAAATTAGAAGTTTGTAAACGTTTAAAAACTATAACTAGAAAATTTTCTATTTCATTTTTGAAGTTTGAAACGAGAGACAAATTTAACTTTGCCGTCGTAAAACTGTTGTTCCCATACATCAACACAGGTTACAGTGGGTTTCTCAATTGCAAAAAAATTAAGTACTATTTTTTTTTATTAATTTCAACTTTTTCTAAAAAAAAAAGATCTTGATAGACTGACAGACGAACAACGAAGTGATGCTCTAATGCCTTTGTCATTATAAGCTACGGAACCTTAAAATTGAAAGCGAATTGTCCCTTTTAAGTAGGTTAATAATTAAACGAAAAATCTTTTTATTGTAACCAATAAAAAGTTATAAAAAATGTAAAAAGAAAACAAAGTTTAGCATAAACCTTTAATGAACAGCTACTAAGTGCCTTCACTTTTTTTTCTTTTTAATCAATAGTTAACCACTTTTCTAGTTTATGGTGCACTCTAAAATGTTGGAACATTGCCTGGAAGCTAAATAATATTTTTTCTGTCCTGTGAACTTAAGAGCTGTGAAAAAGTTTTTGCGGTTGGTAAACTGACCGTGGCCTACGTCTATTTATATAGCCAGGCGTTTTTCAACAGCAAAGTTAAGATTGTCTATTAATTTTTATTATATTCGAGTATTTTGTCTAGGATAGATTGGAAAATATTATACTTTTTATAAGTTTCTATATCTATAATTTCTTAAGTCTCTGTCTCTTCTATGATTTATCGAGGAAACTATAATTGCTATCAAAATACTTCTATGTTATTCTGATTATTAATATACTCAAGGATATGAATGTCGGCGCGTAAGTTAGGCGTAGGTTTACCTAACCTTTGGTTTAAATAGAGAACCTAAGCAGTGAAGGTGAGTATTTCAATTGAAAGAAAGAGCTTCTTAAACCCACAACCTTGCTCAAAGGTTCAAAGCACTACTTGGGCTCCTGTCGTACTTGTAAGAGATCATAATATTTAGTTATTTATTGGTTCCGTAGCAGTATCATTCAATATCACCCCCCTTGTAGAGTTTTCAATATCCCCTCCTCCTTCTATTTCTCCAACTTAAATATACAAGTTGATGTTAAATTATTTCTATACATAGACAAATTATTATCATATCTTAAACATTACTAACGAATTTCTTTAACCTTTCTAGATCTGAATATGTTAGGACTTAAGCTTAAGATAAATTGATAGACAGACCAACAAAAGGCTCACTTAAGTATAAAGAAAAAATCTCAAGATCACTTTGAGTGAAATCCGCAAACGAAGGATGTCCGTAACCTGATTAAATTTACTTTACCTATTTCTTTTGTTTTATATTGGTACAAAAATATTGATATATCTATACAAATATTATAATGCTGAAGAGTTTGTTTGTTTGGTTGAACGCGCAATCTCAAGAAATTGATTCGAAATGAAAAATTCGTATAGTGTTAGGTAGCCCATTTATGAATAAAGGCGATTTATCTAGGGATTGCAATACGGAAAAACGGATCCGGTAATCCGGCAATAGTACGGCATCATTTAACCGGATCCGGCATCCGGATTATGCCATTCATTAGAAAGATTCATCAAATTATGATGGTGTCTGTCATAAATATAAAACTTGTTTGTTAGCAATAGTTAGCATTATCAAATACTTTAACAATTATTGTGATCTCATCTCGGTAAATCAAGTAAGGTTCATTCATATTAGATTTTATAAAATTACTTACTAAAATCGTTGATCTATCTGTCACCTACTGAGCTTCAGGGCCTCTTGCAAATATTGTCATCATTCAAGTAATCATTTACATAATAGTAGGCTTTGTTTATTAAACAATTTTTAATGAGGGTAAAATCGCTTAAGTGGCAAATCTAATATAGACTGTGGAATCTTATTATAGATGCGAAAGCAAGCCCCATGAAACTGCTTAGGTTTCTCTCGTAATTGTTAGAGATCATATTTGATTATTTATCGGTTCAGTACAAGTATCGTTGCGTTTTTTTTTATAATAATAGATATGGTGCAAACGAGCAGATGGGCCACCTGATGGTAAGTGGCCACCATCGCCCATGGACATCGACAAAGCAAGAGATACACTCTCGTTTTGCCGATGCGTTGCATCCCCGAAGATAGAGGGAGATAGAGGGAGAGTGAAGGAAAAAAATTATGCGGATTCAGCAGAATCTGAGCAAGAGTGCAGAGCATTAATGGGATGGGAGAGGGAGGGAGTAAGTCAGACCCACATGTGGCTCGACCGGAACGCGTCTATGACACTTGGCGGTCGGATTCGCATGCTGGTGGTCCCATCCAGTCGGGGAACAGATCCCCTACCACCAAGGGGGTGCTAAGTTACTCGGCTCTTACGAGATGCTCTCCCAGCGGCAGAGGGGAATAGTATTCTAACCCGTCCCCTCACGGCGTTTACCCAACATTCTATTTAATAACCCCCCTCTTGGAATGTTTTCCATTAATCCCTTCCCCTCCTTCCTTCTCACTATTTAAAATCTCCGACATATATGTTTTATTTTTTATAAACTACCTATATAAACTACAATGACACTTGATTAACTTTCTAACAATTAATTTTGAACCGAAAAGCGGAAATTATCCTCATTTTTTCAATCCGACTGGACCGGATCCGGCTGGATCAATGGGAATCCAGTCGGATACGGCCGGATTGAAAATGAGGCCGTATTGCAATCCCTAGATATATCATATCATGTAAAATATTTGTAACTTAATGACGCAAAAATGGTTGAAAGGATTTCAATAAAATTTGGCACACACATGCTTTATAACCTGGATTAACATATTGGCTACTTTTTATTCCGGAAAAATTCAGACCTTAGATAATAAATATGTATACAGTCGTAAGCGCGCAAATATTTTAATTTTGCAATAATATATTGTATTATCTGTTAAATCTAAGTATATGTGGTAAACTGCATCCGCGCGAGGCCGGGACGGGTGGACTAGTAAAATAAATAAAACTGTTGAAAGGTGCAATTTAAACTAATGAAAAATATAAATGCACTTGCCGTGACATCACGATCTATAATGACAATCAACTCAACATAATACAATAAATAACATCACACAACGACCCATAGGAGTGAAGCTAAAAAAGATCGTCACACGAAAAACTACTTTGGACAATCTTTACTGTGTGAAATCACCTGACATACTTAAAATAAAAAATAGGTTTACTTAAAATAAAAAATAACTACCTACTCGCCAAGATAATGTTGCTAAGACTTTATTGATGCGACTTGACCACAAATAATATTGTTTTATTATTAGTTAAATGTTGCGAATAAGGTGGAGGTGTTTCTACACCTCCACGACTATAAACGAGGTCTATAAGCCTGCTTCTGGGTTGCAAGAGTCATAGCAACAGGAGTCAGTTAACAAATTTTAATATAAAAAGATATTTTCCATCCAATATTTTCTTTCTCACCCATCTGTCGAAAATAAAAATGAAATAAAAGTTTACAGCTGCGTATTAAATACTTATTATAGAGCAGATGATGTTGGAGTTATTGAAAAATTACGATGAATTTCATACATTTGTTATTTTCATACAAATATTCGTGAGAAATAAAATTTTGTTACAGACGAGTACTATAAAATATTATTGTGTTCTGAATATAGATTTAAAAGATTTTATTTTTATACAAAACTGATATTTTTGCTTTTGAGTGTGAAAATTCAAGAATTTTTTTAGTTAAATTATAATTTAAATTTTATATAAATTTATTAAAAATCTATTAAATCAAATAACAGGTCACAGAAGACATTTAATGTAAAGTGTCTCTATAACACCAAAACGAATACGATTTAAAATTCAGTCCATATTTTAGTTTATACGCGTATTACCTACGCAAAAACTACTGCACAAAATTGAATGAGGTGTTTGGTACATGTAAGTCTCGAATGAAGTAAAAAGATAGTTAATTTAATTTTTTTCTAAAGAAAGTCTAAAGAATTGAGGGGTTCACTTAATATACACATAAAAACTTACATCTACTTTTATTGGTTGGAGGATTTTAAACATACGAAATAAATAATTGCTGTATAGTTACCTAAATAACAGCTTATAAGAAACCCTAAATTGAATAACTCAATTGTAGAAGAAATATAGTCTATGTAGAAAAAGAGTTTAAGAGTTTCTAGTTTCTATATAGTGTTTGAAACAGTACATTTGTGGCTGTAAATGGCAACACATGCGATCGTGGGTACATATTCCAATGCGGGAGACCCTTCGTCCACATGCTCTGTAAATAAAACTATACCCTGATCTACAGAGCAAGCTGTCACGAGAATTGCATTTAGCAAGAGAAAATTCTATTTCTGTGTTTTGAAAAACCTTTAAAATTGTTAAACTTTCACAAGAAAATAAAAAAAATCAGTACACTTTTTTTAATTTTCTTGTGAAACTTTAGTTTCAGATAATTACCTGTGGATCATTTTTCAGTCGCACTTCATATTCTTTGCTAGCATTTACTGATCTCTTACTTAGATGTGGATGTGAAAATAAATAGAAATTCTTCAAGTTCCCAATCTGTAACAAAAGAAAACATTATTTGTTAAATAATATGATTTTCTCTATACTTTGACCAAAGACTATATCATTTTATATAGAGCTGTGTACAAATACAATTCAAGGAATCATTGTAACTACGTTAAAATGGCTAAATATTTTGTTATAGACTTTGTATATTTTAATTTCATATCAAATATATACAACAAAGTATATTCGCAATCACATTGACCAAAATTTCATCACATTCAGATTTACAAAAGTTTCATTACAATCAGCAGATTCAACATAGTTTTATCACAATCAGATAGAACTAAGTTTCATCACTACTGGATTCAACATAGTTTCAACCCAAACGAAATCCACAAAATTTTATCATGATCAGATTCAACAAAGTTTAATCACAATCAGATTAATCAAAGCTTCATTATAATTCGCATTGATTAATAAAATCTACTAATGTTTGATATATTTATTAGCGAACAAATACACATTTTCACACACAGTCAGATTTACAAAAGTTTCAATATAATCAGGTACAACTAAGTATCATCTCAATCGAAATCTACAAAGTTATATCACTAGCGGATTCAATAGAGTTTCATCATAATCAGACAACAAATCCAAATCCACAAAGTTTCATCAAGATCAGATTCACCACAATTCGTATTGATTAATAATATGTACTATTGTTTTATTTTTGAAAAAAGCATTAATGACCCAGTGGTTGAGACTTCAAGTCTTACTCGGGAGGTTCGAGGTTCGATCCCCCACACAGGCACACACCTCTGACTCTGAGTTATGTGTGTTTTAAGCAATTAAATATCACTTGCTTAACGGTGAAGGAAAACATCGTGAGGAAACCTGCACTCCTGAGAGTTCCCTAAAAGTTCTCAAACGTGTGTGAAGTCTGGCCAGCGTGGTAGGCTATGGCCTAATACCCTCCTCATTCTGAGGAGGAGACCCGGCTCAGCAGTGGGCCATTGACGGGTCGTGACGGTGATGATACTATTGTTTGATACGTTTATTAGTGGACCAACACACTTTTTAATATTATAAAGGCCTGCTAATGCTCATTAAACTAATCGGTTAAGTAATTCGTTTCGTTAGCTTTTTAGGTCTTTCAAATTGTATAAAATACGATAACGAAGTAGAAAACTCATTAGCGCAACCAAAAATTACATTTTAGTTTATATAAGATGGCCTAGAAATTAAATAAAACTACATACAGTTCTACTAGAGACCATTACTTCCTCTGAGGTCTCATAACGTACTTTTTACGGTATTGTTTAGTTTTGTAGTTCGGAGGTTCTTGTATATTTTAATCTTGAAAATGAAAAACCTCACCTTCGTTGTAAATTTTGGGCTAGAATATTACGTAAGCATTTAAGTGGGCGGCTTGCTTTGCTTATTTTCATGACATGGGGGTTGGGGGGGTCTGCATGATGATTATGTTAGCGGAAAAAGAGTAAACACACACGAATATCTGTGCTCAGATTGAGGAGGGCGAAAAAAGATTCATCAATGTTTACGTTAGCATGGCGGTGAGTGGTTAGGCTTTGCTTACTTTTGCTGACATGGAGGCGAGGGAGTTGTTAATTGCAATTGCGGTGCCAGCAATACTATAGTCTATAACATTCAATGGATATACCTATTACTAGTCTATCTTAGTTCACGTTTGTTCACCTGGCTGGGCTGGATGGCACCGAATTCAAAAATAACAATTATTGTTTATTATTGTCCTGATAAAGGAAGGGTAATAAATTACCGAATAATTTCTTACTTTTTAGTGCATTTTTTAGTTTGAAGTCACTTAAATTTTTAAGTCCTGTGTTCCGAGGCAACAAGTCATTTGAAGGGTGATTCAAATTAAAAGATATATCGTGCAACTTTCCATTTATATACTACCTACTCATAACTCATAAAGTGAAATGAAAAGAAAATTAAAAAACTGAAATACAATTAAAGTTTCTATTTCTGTGAGCAGAGTCCATACGTCATACATAAGTCCCACCCCGGCTTCGGACTGTTTCTCTATTACAATATACATGTATTATACATATAAACCTTCCTCATAAATCAGCATATCTATTGATGAAAACCGCATTAAAATCCGTTGCGTAGTTTAATAGATCTAGCGCACAGACATCGGGAAGACGACTTTATTTATATTAAGTATGTAAAGATGTTGATAAGTACATTTTTGTAAATACAGACAGTATTTAGTTAAATTATCGCGTAAAGTAGACATAATAACCCATTTATCTTGGTTTAGACGTTTAATTCAAGCCGTATGTTGTAAACAGGGGCTGTTTGGCACGCTCGGAGGGTTCAGACCATTTTTGGCTCGAGCACATCCAGACTGAATGCTGCAGCTTTGGACAAATTGTCTGAATTGCGAATTGCAATCAAGAAGCAATTGCGATTGTCAAAATTATAAAAAATTGCTCTACGTGGGTGTTTTAGCTACTTAAGCTAGAAGTTGAGGTCAAGTTGCAATTTATATCACATGTTACACTAGGAAAACTATTGGAAAAATCTTGAAAGATTGTGAGGTTTAAAATTTAGGGTGCCACTTGCCAAAAAACGAAGATTTGGTTTAACGAGATGATCAAGGTTAAAGTCCTTATCTTCAAAAATGTTGACACTATCGAGGACTTTTATGTGCGTTATCGACCCGCAATTATCTTATCGACCCGCAATTTTTGCCTACGTATATCCAGATATCTAAGGATCGGTATAAACCACTTTAGAGGACATCACTAGTCGTCCCATGCTTTTTGATAAACCTCATCGTCACGACCCGTCAACTGCTGAGCCGCGTCTCTTCCTTAAAATGAGGAGGGTAGTAGGCCATAGTCAACTACGCTGGCCTAGTGCGGGTTGGCAGACTTCACACATCTTAGAGAACTTTTAGGAAACTCTCAGAAGTGCTCACGATATTTTCCTTCACCGTTAAAGAAAAGTGTGCCCAGGATTGAACTAGGACCTCCCGAGTAAGACATTGAAGTCTTGTCGAATTGGGCCATCACTGCCTTTTATGATAGACTTGCTATCTCATATCTCATATTCAAATAATTTCGACAATTTTGAGTTTTGAGATTAAAAATGAGGAACTGGTACAATATCTGATAAGTGTATATTAATGTATAGTGTAAGTTATTAAATTATGTAAAGTGAGGTCATGATAGTGGAGAGATGTAGGGGGTTTTTTGAATTATAAAAATGATGATTTTACGCTAGAAGGTTAAGTTATTCTCGGAGCTCCTGTGACTTTAAATTGTTGTGTATTTAGACATATTTTGTAGTGTAGTTGCTGCTTTGCTGAAGAAGTGTTAAATATTAGGGTCAAGGGGGAGAACATACTTAAATAGACACAAAAAGCTTTTATCAAAAGCGACCCAGCCTTTTAACAAACTCATAGAACTTATATTATTATTTATTATAGTATCTTGACTCAACAATTTTTTTTTTTTATAATAGATGCAAACGTGCAGATGGTCCACCTGATGGTAAGTGGCTACCATCGCCCATGGACATCGGAAAAACAAGAAACACTCTCTCATTTTATCGATGCGTTGCATCCCCGAAGATGGAGTGGGAAGAGGGAATGAAGAAGAAAAATGATGCTGATTCAGCGGACCCCAAGGGGGTGCTGGGTTACTCGGCTCTTACGAGATGCTCTCCCAGCGGTAGAGGGGAATAGTATTCTAACCCGTCCCTTCACGGGTAATTCTAATTATGTATCTGTTATAGCTAGTACAGACAGAAAAAAACGCTTCTAACTTATTACCTTTTTACAACACTAAGTCCTGAATTATATATCGTATAAAAAATCCAAAATGAAGTTTTTATCTCCAGGATCGACGTAAGACGTGAATAAGGGTGAAGTATAACAAGGCAGTATTAAATATTTACATTGGGTTTAAGTGGACGCTTCGGGTTGTTACAGCTTATATTTTTTGTTCATTTGTATTATAAATGTTTTACGGGGAAAATCCTTGAGAAATATTAGATAAGGAAAAGGAAGAAATTTTAAATTGTAAAAAATTAAGTTTTTAGGTTAATCTTTGCAATGTAAGGAAAAAAGCTTAAATTATGATCAACGATTAATAACGGTTTGTATTTTTAAAATATTTTAGTGAGAGGAATGATATCCATTATAATAGGGTTAAAGGCATTATAAGTATAATGCTATCCTTCGCTGACCGAACACTAACTACAGTAGATAATAAAGCTAACTTACGTGGACCACAAGAAGGGTGACCTTAACCACGACACTATAATACTAACTTCCATGTACACTGCGCGACAACACCAGAGAGACTGACTCTAATCTATCTCACTAAAGGTTATATATTGTATACTTAAAATATTATAAAAGGAACTACCCATGAACACTAATTTTTCAACAGTGTTAGTAACAATAATGGCCAAAAGATGGCATTTATTAATATTATCGAGTTTGTTTTTTTTACCCGACTACGGCGAAGCCAAAAGGAAGGGTTATGATTTTGGCAGTCTATGTATGTATCTATGTATGTATGTTTGTACGTGGTCGCGGGTGACATAGGCTATAAAAATTTTATGATTTTTTTAAATGACGGAATGTAAACCTCAGATTCTAACTTCGAAAAAAATTAAACTGAGCTGATTATCACGTGTTTGATGTCAAAAGAAAGGTCTTGACGAGCACATTACAAATGTGTATATATATTGATTAAGTCAACATATATATTTAAAATGCGGTCGTATAGTTCGCGCGGTCCTGTCGTTGCAGTTATTTACTCGTTTAAACAAATTAAAGCCAACAATTACGTTATAATATTAGATTATAAAAGTTATCTCGATCAGGAAACGGAAAATTATTAAATAAAAAAATAAAGTTTAAAAAACTATAACCCGACTACGTAAAAAAGTGGTCTGAAAAGGACGAAACAAGAAAATAATCAGATAGAAACCTAGAAATGTATCGGTATAAAAATGGTCAAGGTAGAACCCTGGTCGCACCCATGTATACCTACTAGTGCCTGTCTAGTGCGACCACGGTTCTACCTTGACCATTTTTATACCTCACTTTTTTACGTAGTCGGGTTATTATTTATGATAGATAAGACACAAACGAACAGACGGTCCACCTGATGGAAAGTGGTCACCGCCGCCTATGGACATCGACAAAACTAGAAGGTATCTCTTGTTTTGTCTATGCGTTGCCGCCTCGAAGATAGAGGGAGGAGGGGGAGCGATGAGAAGACTGCTGCGGTTCCAATGGACCCCGAGCAAGAACCCGGTGTTCACTGGAATCGCAGCAGTAATGGGATGGGAGAAGGAGGGGTAGATCTGGCCCACATGCGGCCGGAACGCGTCAGAGACACTTAGCGGTCGGATACGCATGCTGGTGGTCGCAAGCCAGTCGGAGAACAGATCCCCCACCACCATTGAAACAGTTGTGGCATTGGTTTCAGTTTAAAAGACGATCCAATGATCGCACTGTCACCTTCTCTACTGTAACGCTCCCGATCACCAGTCTGAGTGGATCCCTCCCCCTCTCTATTTGTTATGATCCCTGTCAAGTTTAATTTTTAAAAATTGTTATGTGAATTTATTTACCAGGTGTATTTTTTTATTTAAAATTATATAAAGTCGGTTATTAAATGCAATTAAGATAACGTAAACTGTAATCTACGTTTACGTGATTAAATCTGACCTCAAAACGAAAGGGGCGTGGGATATAAATAAATAATAACTACAAACTTCTGTCTAATATGAAATATTTTTTTATATTAATAGAAGCTTAAATATATAAAACTAGCGACCCGCCCCGGGTTCACACGGACCAGTAGTCCATATTATGCCTACATATACTCCAGCATTCCTTGTATTCGCGGGTAATACCTTTAATTTTATTCCAAGACTGTATATAACCTTTGTTGTGATAGACTTGAGCCAGTTGTCAAACGTAGCTCTCCTGGTGACCATTATGTCTGTGCAGTGATGTGTTTTCGTGATGCTGGGTCTCCATTAGTAAGGTTTTGTGATAAATAAGAGAGAGAAATGATACCCATTACTGTACAGCAATACGAATACACATACAATTTAGACTAAGGTGAGCAGTGCCTGAGGCTTGAGACCCAGGAACAGGTTTACAGAGCTCTTTCATAATATATTAATTCTCACCTCCTCCACTCGACCTCGCTAACGACAATCTATACTAATATTATAAAGAGGAAAGATTTGTATTTTTGTATGTAACGAATAAACATAAAAACTACTGGACCGATTTCAAAAATTCTTTCACCGTTAGAAAGCTACATTATCCCTGAGTAACATAGGCTATATTTATTACAAGAAAAAATTAGAGATCTCCAGAAATTCTCACTAAAACCAACCCAAGGTGCAAAAAAATTAGCCATAACATATCTTTCATCGCATGCGCTGCGAAAAGTATTGATGATAGAACAAAAAAATGTTCTACAATATTATAGAACGTATCAATATCTACAAAAAACTCCACTAGACCATATGTCCAACTATTGTAGTTAAGTCAGTATAACTACTTTTTTACATTTTAAAAGTTGATAAAAATGCCTATCAAAATCAGACCATGTTTTCCATAACTTTGTATTAATTCTTATCCAAATAAATTATTTCGTAATGAAGACTGTTTCAATACCTGTTAATTACTTTTTGAATTATTGAAATCGGACATTCCAGTCAAAAGATATTACGAAATAAAAATATCAAGATAAATAAAAAATAATCCCAGACGGGCCGCCGGCGCGGTGTGGTGTGCCTCGCAGCGCAGCGAGTAACGCGGCGATAGATGGAGCGACAGAATGCGGGAGCCAAAATGTTAAAAAAAAATTAACCACCCGTGCGAAGCCGGGACGGGCCCATAGTAGATAATAAAGTAAACGTGGACCTCGAGAAGGGTTTTATTTAATATTGGTGCATATTGCGGTATCAGTCCCAATTAGATAACACTTATTAACCTATTATGATAGAATCACTAACCTACCCACATAATATCATCTTTCTTAATCTCGCTACTATCTAAGAATCATATACTCGTCTCACTCACTCACCCATCTAATAACAAGCAAACTTGTCTCTGTACTAAATGGCATCAATCCTACTTCCTACTAATATTATAAACGTGAAAGTTTATAAGAATGTATTTGTTACTCTTTTCCGCAAAAACTACTGAATGGATTTGGATGAAACTTTACAATAATATAGCTTACACATCAGAATAACACATAGGCTAAAATTTATAATGATATGTGTGAATTATCTTAAATACAGCGGGATTCATTCAACATCATGTGCATAAAAATTAAAGTTCATTCTTTCTCTTTGTATATCTTCTTAACTTTTTACAGTATTTTAAAATCACTTTGACAACCCATTAGTTAAAAAGAAAGAAGAAAATCTAAAGCATTTTATATTCACTTTGTGTTCTTTTAGAAGGACAAAGTAATATTCTAAGAAGTAGTTCATTTTGAGTATAAAATAATTTTCTACTGTAATCTTACTAATATTATAAATGTGAAAGTTTGTATCGTTGGATATTTGGATGTTTAGATGTTTGGACGTTTGTTACTCAATCACGCAAAAACTGCTGAACGGATTACAATGAAATTAACCATACAGATACTTTATGTGTAGATTAACACATAGGCTACTTTTTATCCTAATAATGATGTTTATTAAAGGCATGACTATCGGGTAAACGCAACACAGATACTTCTACTGAACCGATAAATAATCAAATATGACCTCTAACAATTACGAGAGAAACCTAAGCAGTACAGTTGGACTTGTGACCCAAGTGTAGGCGCTTAAAGAGCTCTTTTAACAGAATTCCAACACTCGCCTCCACTGATCAGGCACTCTGTTTAAACCCAAGATTAAACTTACATAAACCTAACCTAACACAAGACATGGCAACTACATTGCAAGGTACTCACGTGACCAGAGCAATCGGACAGCACTCCAAGCACTAACACAACATGGCACTTAACACTTCATTAGCACTGCCCAGAGACTACTTCACTCCTTGAGAGATCACGCAAGAGTAAAACTACAATCAGACTGTCGAAGGCATATTAAGGTGCGAAACTGTCAAACCGACGGAAGTGTCTACTACCTTACTCCAGTGCCATCGATAATCTTTTACTATTCTCCGACATATTTATCAAAAATCTTTGAAATGTTTTTTAGATTATAAATAAAATGTTATTCCTCTGAGACTGAAAATACTTTATAAAATTAAGCTACTTTTTAAATATATGATACACTAATTTTTTTCCACGTTATTAGAGCAGTATTTAAATATTCATATAAATATAAAAGTGCTCTAATGAAGACGGTTGCAAAGTAAAAAAAGAATTGAAAATTTAATAGACAATCCTATTCAATATTTGGTTACGCGATTGTTATAATTGGCAATATATTAATATTGTCACGCAGCTCTCAAGTTAGAAATGAGCTGATAGTCTTTAAACGGCTGAACAGATCTTCACGAATAATAGCTAAGAACCATCTCGATTAAATTACCTTTCAAAAAATTAAACTGCATCAGTATCGGTCCATTATCGTGGGCGCTACGACGCGACTACCACAACATAGATACACACGTTTAACTTATGACACTGACGTTGTAGCGTCAGGATGTTTAAAAAAAAGATTAAATCTAAGATAATATGTATAAACTATTGGCTCTTTTGAACGAAAAATCAAACTGACCGACTTATTTTGTCGTGTCAAGTCTTAGTGCTGATTGTGAGTTAGATATTGTGAGAAAGACTTTTGATATATAATAGTAATTGGAAAGTAATCAAATATTTTTTTTTAAATGGTAGTAATGATGCAAACGAGCAAATGGTCCACCTGATGTTAAGTGGCTACCATCGCCCATGGACATCGGCAAAACATGAGAGTATGCCTTGTTAAAAAAAAATGCTTCGGTGGATCCTGAGCAAGAGACCAAATTCCACCAGATCCGCAGCGTTAATGGGATGGGAGAGGGAGGGGTTAAGTCTGGCCCACATGCGGCTCGACAGGAACGCGTCTATGACACTTGGCGGACGGATTCGCAAGTATATTGAATAGTAGATAACTCTTCTTCTAAGACCTTGATTTTTGAAAATGTAGTTCTTAAAATTATAAAATCTACATAATAATAATTTTTTTGGTTTTGGTTGTTATATTAGTTATAACCATGATAACCTTCAAATATTTCTTATAAATGTCGATTAAGGTGAACTAAGCCATTACTAAGATCATAAGTCATTTTCACGTTATACTCGTAATTTCCGTTCAATTTAACTAGCACGAAATTATAGTAATTTTAAATAAAGACCTGGAATAGCTTGAAATATACAAAATTTGCCTAAGCACCCATTGTTAGTGCGACCAAGTTTCTTAGAATATTTACCATAATTGTATTGCATGGAATAAAGTAAAATAAAAGTGGCAAATACTGTTGATAGCGTTGTATTGGCGGGTAGTTCCTTTTGTTTAATTACAAGTATAAAATAGTAGCCAACCTGCACGACTTAGTCTGCGTCTCTTAAAGGAGAGAGAGAGAAGGTTAGAGAGTCGGGCGTAGGTAACACAGTACAATAACACTCTAAAGAAGTTGATCTCCGTTTTGGCAACATTTTTATTGATATATAGCCTATTGTTTTCCTGTATAAATTGACTCAATAAAATATTTTTTCAATTCGAACCAGTAATACCTAGATTATCACGTTCAAAAAAACATACTGTTCAGCTTTATAATATTAATAATTTCCGTCAGATCTAAAGCAAACTGGTGATTTCACATATCACACTAGGTGAGTTTATATACCTCTACTAAAGGCAGTTTTTAAATCTTCTCCTGGATCTCTTGACCCAGGCACTATTCTGCTTCCTGTTTATACGAATGATAGTAAAATAATAAAAGCTGTAGAATATTTGAACTGTTTTCTTGCCTTTATCAGAGATATATACACTGTAGTGTATGCTGCCTCCTGATAAAGTAAGTGCAGTGAAGTAGCACGTGTCTCACTGTGTTAAAACTAGCTGACACGTCCTCTCTGAGATGTATTAAACTACAGGTAAAAGTTTTATCAAAATCTTTTTTGCATTTGAATTTGGCAGAATTGAATGATTTGGCTCTTACAATTTTTAAAAAATTTTTGAAACCTAGGATATTTTTGACACAGATTGTGTATCTAGTTCTTATAACTTTAATCTTCTTACTAATACTATAATATAATATTATAAATATTTTTGGATGTTTAGATGTTTGTTAGTCATTCACCCAAAAATAGCTGAACGGATTTTATTAAAATTTGGCACACACATACTTTATAACCTGGATAAACACCTAGGCTACTTTTTATCCCAAAAGTTAAGAATTCCTATGGAATAATAATAAAAAATGTTTACTGTTTTAAGGTCCTGAATATTTCAATTTAAGCCGAGGCAAGTAAAGTTGGCAAAGAATAAGTTTTCTTGATGCTATTTCTAAACATTTATTCCTAGGTAGAAACGATTTTCATGACTGACTAAAATTACCTGTTGGAATTGTAAAAGTAAGCTCTGTTTTATTAAATTGAAGCCAATACTGCTTTACATTTTCCTTAACGATACTGGATTCAAATTTCAACCATATCTATATAAATAAAATGCTTTCGATAACATTTTATATTAAAATACTTTTATTAAGGAAACTGAGAAAGTAATATTACCTTCACTATTTAAGCTCTCTGCCTAACGATAGTAACTTAGGCAATAAACTTTCCTTTAATGAATTAACTTACATCATCACATTAGATAATATGTTTTATGCATTTGGAAAACTACTCTCACTGGCTCGACTGGCGGCAGTTTGACGAGTAATTTCATAAAATGATTATTGCGTATCACCTTAGTCATTATCTTTATTATTTAGTTTAATGAAATGATTGAGGAATTTACTAGCAACACTGCTAATAGTTTACTAGTATTTTCTATTAGTTATTTTAATTAGAAGTACCAACGCCTAGACTACTAACACGATCTACTATATTAGTAGTTTGACGAGTGATTTCATAGGAAGAATATTGACTATTATAGTGCAGAAAAATATCAATCCTACATCTATAGTCGGAATCCCCAGAGACTTCTCTACTTCCTGTGTAAAGTCCATGATATTATTGCTAAGTATATGAGAGAGATATAATACACATTACTGTACAGCAATATGTATACACATGCAATTTAGACTGAGACGAGCAGTGCCTGGGGCTTGCAACCCAGGAGCAGGTTTAAAGAGCTCTTTCATAATATATTAACTCTCACCTCAATCATTCGACCTCGCTATCTATACTAATATTATAAAGAGGAAAGATTTGTATTTTTGTATTTTTGTATTTTTGTATTTTTGTATTTTTGTATTTTTGTATGTAACGAATAAACATAAAAACTACTGGACCGATTTCAAAAATTCTTTCACCATTAGAAAGCTACATTATCCCTGAGTAACATAGGCTATATTTATTACAAGAAAAAAGTAGAGATCCTTAGGAAATCTCACGAAAACCAACCCAAGGTGCAAAAAAATTTGCCATAAAATATCTTTCATCGCATGCGCTGCAAAAAGTATTGATGATAGAACAAAAAAATGTTCTACAATATTATAGAACGTATGAATATCTACAAAAAAGTCCTCGAGACCATATGTCCAACTATTATAGTTACGTCACTATAACTACTTTTTTACATTTTAAAAGTTGATAAAAATGCCTATCAAAATCAGACCATGTTTTCTATAACTTTGTATTAATCCTTATCCAAATAAATTATTTCGTATTCAAGACTATTTCAATACCTGTAAATTACTTTTTGAATTATTAAAATCGGACTTTCCATTCAAAAGATATTACGAAATTAAAAATATCAATATAAACAAAAAATACACGACGACGCGACGGGCCAGTATAGCGACGCAGCGCAGCGAGTAAAGCGGCAAGGGAGGGGGCACCGAAATGCGGGAGGGCCAATATATTTTTAAAAATAATATTCCACCCGCGCGAAGCCGGGATGGGCCGCTAGTAGATAATAAAGTAAACTTACGTGGACCTCGAGAAGGGTAACCTTAATCATGTCACTATAACACTAACTTCCATGTTCATTGCACGAAAACACCAGAGAGACTGAGACTAATCTAACTAAAGGTTATATATTGTCTTCACGTCGATATACTTGAAATAATATAAAATGATCTACCCGCTACTACTACTTTATAAACAGTGTTGCTAACATTATTGTATTTTTGAGTTCTTAATGTACGACAAATTGACCCAGGAATATAAAACGAAATTTCTTTAACACTACCCTCACAACTCTACAGTATAAACAACTGTTCTACTTTACATCCTATTTGTAATATAGATCGTGAAAGCATTTCCCATAGCGACATTTTCAACTTACTTTAACTTCCAAAGATAAAATTCAACTTGCTACTTTCAAGCGTTTCAATTCTTTCAATAGGTTTAAAATACTTCTTCTAAATAGCATATTTAAATAAAATGACGGTATCTCATTCTTTTCGTTAAAGTATGTATTTTTAATAGTTAGCACCATTTATTTTTAATGTCCTTTAATAATTATTTAATTGGCTAAAATTTTGTTTTGATATTGTAAATTCTGTCAGAGAACGTGAGAGGAATGATACCTATTACTATACCGAAATTCAAGTCAGGCAGCGCCTCAGTCTTGCGACCAAGGCGTAGGGTTAAAGGGCCTTTTCAAGCCTTTACAGAGCTCCCCTCCGTTGCCCAAACAACGATAAATAATAATGTAGACTTACGTGAAACTCAAGGAGAGTGACCAAGCCACCACAATACCTGTTTACTACATCTATCAACACTGCAGGTAAAATAAAAGGAACTACGCGCGAATAAGTTATCAAAGGTGTAGCTAACTGTACATACTGAAACTGCAATAGGAATAATATAATAAAAATGAATTACTACTTAAAGTAGTAGTCCCAAGTTACAGAAACATTTCTTTTCTCATTGCTAGATAGAAATTTTGTTATTTAAAAAAAATTATGGTTTTATTCGCCATCTTCCTCAATTATTTAATGTAATATTTAGTCCCAAGTTATGGCGTCAAATTCAGACTATTTATATATATGTCGGAGGATAGTAAAAGATTATCGATTAATCGAATCGTTATCGTTGTCTATGGCGTTGGAGTGGGGTAGTAGTCACTTCCGTTGTTTTGACAGTCTCTACCCTCGACCCTTTATATGCGATCGACAGTCTAACTGAAGTCTTAGTCGTGCGCGGTCTCTCAAGAAGTGAACATCGTCTAAGTAGTGCTAGTGATAGTGATAGTGTCAAGTGCAGTGTAGTGTGGAAGTGCTGTCCAACTAAGGTCACGTAAGTCCTTACAATGTAATTGCCACGTGGTTAAGTAAACACAATGTTAGGTTAGGTTAACCTTAGGTTAGGTTAGCCTTGTGTTAGATTCGGTTTATGTGCATTTAACCTTAGGTTTAAATAGAGAGCCTAGCAGTGGAGGCGAGTGTCGTGATCACTTAAAGGACGTCCTTAAGCCTACACCTTGGTCAAAAGTCCAGGGCACTGCTTAGGTTTCTCTCGTAATTATTAGAGATAATTTATCGGTTCAGTAGAAGTATCTACGTTGCGTTTACCCAATATTCCATTCAATACCATCACCCCCTTGTAGTGTTCCCCAATATTCCCCACCTTCCTCCTTCCATTTCCTTTCACATCGTTTTAAAATCCCCGACATATATATAAGCTATTCTACATGTTATTATCTTAAACTATATTAGTAACTTGTTTAGCAATTAAATAAGCTGTATTTATTATACGAGAAAGTTTATAGAGACGACAGTCATAGACGTGCAGTCTCTCTTCTAACTTTTCAATGCTTTTTCATGTAGTTCGTACGAGATCTAACAGATAGCGCAACTATTTTTTTACGGCATTTAAGGGGCAAACCAAACGAGTAGACGGCCCACCTAATAGCAAGTGGCCACCGTCGCCCATGGACATCGACAACACAAGAGAGTATCTCTCGGTTTGTCGATACGTTGGCACCTCGAAGATAGAGTAAGCAAGGGGAATGGAGAGGAATGCTGAGTCCTCTACATCCGCAGCATTAATGGGATAATAATGGGTAATAGGTAAGTCTGGCCCACATGCGCCTCGAATGGAACCCATCAATGAAACTTGGCGGTCGGATTCGCATGCTGGTGGTCGCAAGCTTGTCAGGGAACAGATTCCCCTACCACCAAAAGGGTGCTAAATTACTCGCCTCTTACGAGATGCTCTCCCAGAGACAAAAGAGAGTTGTATTCTAACCCGTCCTCACACGGGGTAATATTTTTTAGTATATATACACTGCAGAAATATGTTAAGGCTACGTAACGGCTACGTTACGACCTTCTTACACGCCCGTATATAAGTGTCATTTAAAAGCAAAAAACTTAGCTACTCAATACAGATCACATTCCCATACGCATTTTCGAACTAAACTCATAATTATCAAAGCGATAAATTTCATAGAGACGATAACCATTGACGCGCTCTCACCTTACTAACTAACAATTAAATGATTCATTGACGTAGTTCGTCATAGTTTTGACAGATGGCGTTACTATTTATTTGTATTCTAAAAGTATTGTGATTTTGAAATCATTCAATTGAACATAGTTGTTATAGATTTTATTTACAACTACAGTTGCATCAAAATCCTTGGACTTTATAGTACAGAAGATCTTTACGACAACGTAACGACTACGTTACGACCTTCTTACATATATCAGTCTCATTGAAAGGCAAAAGGCTTAGCTACTTAATACAGATCACGTTCCCCTACGCCTTTTCGATAAAGATTAGTAAGCGGATACGTTTTATAAGGTAACTGTATAGCTTACTATAAAAACCTTTCAGGTACGTTTTATGAAGGAGTATATTAATATAATAAAGTGGTTATGTTTTGTGGTTGTGTGTGTTCTACAAAATACCTTTCAGAAACTTTCAAATTGTTGCCACTTTATTTCCATGAACATTATCTACAAGAGCGAAGATATACTTTTGGGTTTGTCCTTCTTTCAAGCTGTTACGGAAACCGAATATATGTGAATTTTTGCATAGATAGAGTTCGAGTACCTATAAGTTGAATAGGCTACATTTTACCCTAGAAAATGTATTACTTCTGCTGCATATTAATTTTTTAAAAAGCTGAAAGCGAATGCAAATTGATACTTATTATAAAGTGTCATGAACTCCATAGAAGTAGAGTAATAACCATAAACGTGTGATATAGGAAATTTTCGTAAACGTAGTAACGATGAGTTTTGATCATCTTACTCTATTATGTGAGATGGTGTATAAAGGATATCCGTTTAGTGTAATAATATAAACTATTAGAAACCACTTACGGAGAGCAGACACAAGGTCAATACAGAATTTTGGAATAAAAGAAGCCAATATCTAAGACCTTTCCAAAAAAATGTTGTTTCATTTCGACATTTTAATGCTTAAAATTATCTCTCTTAATTGAGGTTAGGCTTAGTTTAGATTAGTGCTAGGTAGTGTTAGATTAGCCTTGTATTAGTTTAGCTTTATGTAAGCCTAACCCTAAGCTTAGACAGAGAACCTGAACTACAGACAGTTTTGCAATAGTGTTGAAAGGTTCTTTTAAACCTATACCCTAGGTCACAAGTCCAAGGCACTGCTTGGGTTCCTGTTAAAATAATAAGAGATCGTAATGTTTAGTTATCTCCTGACCGTGTCTCGCTCGTACCTTTTAAGATAGGCCATCCATTGTGCACATACGATGCTTATAAAAGATTGTATATTCTAACTATCTCTCCTCTTCATTTTAAATTTCCGACATACTCTTTATGACTATTTTCAATTGTAATATTTATATTAAAATTATTTTAATTGCGTACGTTGTGTACATATAAAAGGAAGTTGCTACTTTAGTTAATAAAAAGATACGTCGATAGTAAGAAAAATAGAAAAGAACAGAAGAGGAAGGTGAAGAGCAAAGATAAGATAGATACTTTTCGCTTAATAATCTGCCGAAAATTTATGCGTTAAATCGTAAGCAGTAAGTTACGGTTTTCAATCTTTCGGCAGTTTACAATATCACGAGATAGATTATAATCTAACGGTATTTACAATTTTACGGTAACATATATAAAACTCTAGTACACTCAAGTAACTGAATATTTTATTGTATACCAGTGTAGTAAACAATTCCAAGTAATCGATATCGTTTGATCCAGTGCATCTACGTTTGCATCGCCTTACGTAAACATACGAATAAACAACGTATGAGCTTTGCCGGATAAAAGTAAGTAAAGAAATTTGTTTTGTTTCAAATTATTGTATTCAATTCTTATGTATAGCTTTAAGGAGTGTTTATGACTATTGCTATCACTCGCTTCGCTTCGATTATTTAAAGCAAAATTAAAATCCATATTCTTAAATTGTCTCGATAACAGTGTAGCTTTTCTTTAATTTTTAGCGTTATGAAGAAACCATAAGATAATGAGAGAACCATAAGATAATAAGTAAAAGAGGGAGAAAAAGAGGAGAAAGAAATGTTGAGAGGGAAAAAGAAAGTAGTGAGAAAGAAAGAGTAAATAGACAGAGAATGAAAGAGAGAAAGATAAAAATGAAATAAAGAAAAGGAGAGAGACGGAAATATTTTAGTTTTGTATTAGTGGAAGAATACAAAAAATACTTTGTTTTTATCGTGGTTTATTCACGTCTTCCTATTCTTATGAGTTAGAAAGGTTAGTAGATTGGTTAATATGTTATGTGCGTGTAGTAATACATACAGACAAATACAATATCGTGTCATTATTAGTATAAAAATATATATGTCAGATGACAGAGTCGATTAAGATGAATTAATGAACCGAAACTTACGATTCTGCAGTTTTTGGACAGGAACCCAGGCAGTGCCCTGGACTTGTGACCGAGGTGTAGACTTAAGGATATCCTTTAAATGATCATAACACTCACCTCCACTGCCTGGTCTCACTGTTTTTCTTGGGTTAGGTTAACATAACGTTAACCTAACCTAAGGTTGTGTTAACACATCTAAATACAATGTAGAGACTCTACTAGTTCGAGAGGTCCAATATCCGTGATATAGCGACACACTAATTGTTACACTTCAACTCTAGGTGATTTTCACTCAAAGAGATTTATCGAGAGACTAAAGTGTACTACGTCAGTCGAGGAATATAAAGGGACAATGGCAGCAATGCCCCTCCACTAGTGGGGAGAAGTAAATCAACAAATAGGAAATATGGCGCTGGCGTTCCCATTAATCGATAATCGATTACTCGTTTGAAGCTATCATAAACCGTTGAACAAAGTGCCCTAGATGTCGCTCGTATTCCGATTATTCGATAATCGTTTACTCGCTATTTGAAATCGAATCGAATATTAAGATGACGTGACGGAAGTGACAACAAGTCCCCCTTATTATTATCCTACCCTAACTATAGCCTACCCTAACTATAGCCCGACACGACCTCCATTGTTATCCTATCCCGACATATATATATAGGTATAAATAAAATGGAATGATTTTGGATTCAACACTTTAGTGTTGAGTATATTTATATACAAATTACTTTTCGGTCACAAATGCAATGATATTTTTAAAAATACTATCAGTAAGTAGAGTCGTAAAACATTTAATGTTGTCAGCAAAATTGTGCTTGGGAATAAATAATGGCAACAAAAACCCTTTCGTTAATCTACCTGCAACCGCGAGCTCTGCATTGCGCGTACTGTTGATAAATTAAAAGGCGAAAATATTACGTTTTAAATATTTTTCCTGATCATAACGGAAGATATGGCAACATTTAAAGTTGTATTTTTTATTTATACTAGGGATTAGCCTCGACTTTACACATGGTCAAATAATCACTTATTAACACGTAAAAGTTAATGATAACATCAACTTTAGATATTTAATGGTGCAGTGTTAAGACTATGTATAAACTCTTACTTCCGCTGCTCGATCTCATTACCCAACATTCAGTATGACCACCATTTTATCTATCAAATTATTTGTCAAACTGCCGCTTAATTATCGTGATTGAGCTTACGAAACTATTGTCCAATGTTAGGTTATTACCAGTGTCGCTAGCATAGGTATGTGAAAAATATAATCAAGCAATCCTTATTTGTAGCAACGTGCTACTTTGGTAGACTGTATTGGGAGGAAAAGGAATGCCTTCGACTTCAATCTTACGCTTTCAAATAGCAAAAGAAGTCTACTCACCAGATTTGCAGACTGCAACTCCTGGAGCCGGCTCCAGTTCCCCTTCAGATCGTGTTTCTTAAGCGAGGTGCGTGGCACACGGTACCGCACTGCCCGTTTGAATGTTCTAACTTCTAACGAAAAATGAGGGCGGCGGGGGGATACAGATTTTACAGGAATATACAAGCATCGCACTGGTTTGAGAGTGCGCGACGCCATTTATGCAGGGCGAGCAACAACTCACCATCCGTCAGCGCAAGATCGAATAATATTTTAAAGTAAATTATAATATAATTTTCTCTGTTTCAATCTTTTAAGTTTACCTCAAGGAAGCGAGGGCAATAATCTATAAGCTTTTAACTATAATTGAATAAGCTTGTATGAGGTGAATAACATATTATGTATTTAAGCAATTCTCTACGGAGTTTGCGTGACTGGTAATCAGAAGAGTCTATTAAGAATCAGTATCAAATGGAAACCTTTCCGTTACTAGTCGACCTCGTTCTGATATAGTTTTAATTAGTTTATTGTTTATGCCATACTACCGACCTACCCCAGCTTCGCTCAGTTTTTACACATAAGCCTTCCTTTTCAATCAATTCAGGAATTTAAAAGATTTAAACGTACTCACACCGTTTTTTTATGCCGAAAGCCATTTTTTTAATACTATGATATAGATAGATAGATTTTTATTGTATTACAGGCAAAAGTAAATAATTTGAAAATTCGCACTACAAGTCATAATTATTAGTTTTGTCATAGCGCTAAAATCAAATGCATAAAAGTTAATTTCAAAAAACTAAAACCAAATTTCAAAATACAATAATTCTGGACATTTTTCTTCTTCATTCTTGTTCTTTCAACGAGTCGTGTAAGAATAATTTTGCTTTTACACTTGCTTTCTCATTCAACAAGAAGTAACGGAGATATAGTTGTTTTTACGCCTAATTTTTTTTATTGCTTTTTCAAAATTATATCTTGAAGATGACTATCGTTCTGCTCAACACAATGGAGAAATCGAAACTGAAGCTTGGGTTTACTTTGTCCAGTATTTCGTTGTCGATATTGGTAATACATCACGAAAGTTTGTTTTTCAGCATATCCAGGGTTTTTTGAGGATTCGTATACACCAAATATTTAAGACATCTCCACCAAAAAATCTGTGAAGAGCGCAAGCCAGATATAAGACATGGTAAAAAAAAACTAAGCGAACGTACGTTTTTTGCCCATGCACTGCATAGTAATTGCTGAAATGAAGGCCGTTTCAAATGTATAGCTGCCGGCACGTAAGTATAGGTTTGACCTTGAACGCGCAGAGTCACAATTAGGGCCTTTTTAGCAGGGAGCGCAGGGGCAGGAGCGTAATAAAGGGATGAAGCTGTCAATACACGGCACGCAGCATGCTCACATTGCGCCACTTTTCCCCCCTATTTTTTCACAGACTTCAAATTGACTGCCTGATACTATACCAATTTAAAAAAAGGACATCAGTTTATAGGAAAAGATTACATTATAACGCAACTTACATTACTTAACTGTTACTGTTAAGTTACTATTCCATTGACTAGAAATGTAATTCTATTTCTAAGCCAATCATTGTAAGTTATCTAGATTTTCTAGTACTAGGCGGAGGTAATGAATACTTAATTGTTCTGTTAATTGATTCAAGTGAAACGATAAAATCTTTAGCAATTATGCTATACACGCATATGCAATTTAGACGGAGTCGAGTAGTGCCTGGGGATTAAGACCAAGAGCAGGTTTAAAGATCTCTTTCATAATATATTAACTCTCACCTCCACCACTCAACCTTGCCAACTACAATAGATAATAAAATAAACTTACGTGGACCTCAAGAAGGGTGACCACGATACTATAATAGTAACTTCCGTGTACACTGCGCGACATCACCAGAGAGACTGACGCACTAAAGGAACTACCCGCGAATATTAATTTACAAACGGTGCTACTAACAATCGTTTGTACTGTTTCAGAAATGTCTAACATGACATAAAACGTTAGTAATGGAGACCCAGCATGACGACACCACACCACCAGCACCAGGCGAGCTCCGTTAGAAAACTGGTTCAAGTCTATCGTAACAGAGGTTATATAGTCTTGTAATAAAATAAAATGTACTACCCGCGATTATAAAGATATCAACGGTGTTGCTAACTGTAGAAAGTCCTAAAATCCCAATTTTACATTCAAATTCAGTTATATACTCGTTGTATAGTTATAAAACTTATTATTCAGCGATGAAAACATTGCTTTCCTCTCGAGACAGTTTTGAATTCAGATTACGTCATCATTTCTGTTTTTTAATCTTAATAAAATCTTCAGCTTACGGCTAAATATAACAGCGACGTTACGTTTTTATAACAATTTGAATTTTTTGAGAATTTTTGCTTTTAGGATTCGGTATGAACTTTTAATTGAATTTACGCCATCTATCTGTTATTATTTTGTTTTCAATTGAATTATTTAGATCGTTTTTTTTTTCTTTCATCATCGTCTATCTTCGCCTACCTCCAGTAACTGGAGTCGGCTCTACTTAGCTGTTTACTCCTTCTAGTCGTTTTGGATCGTTTTAACCAGGTATTCAGCGTCCAATCTTTGTCGGTACGCCCAGGGTTTCGTACTACGTGGTTTTTGGGTGGTCTGAAGACATGTTTAATGTCCATATCAGCCCAAACATTTTCTTGCAGATGACGCCCGCTGACCAGCGAAAATGACATCCCCGTAGTGTACAACTTTGTGAGAAGTTTTTGGGTAGCAGCCCAGTATTTCGTACCATACAGTATGGCAGGGCAGATGCCAGTTTTCCTTTGATAGTGAGGGACATTCTTGCATCGCACATTACGCCTGTGACCTATTCCAGGAGGCCGTAATTCGTACTCTTGTCACTGTTAATTTTACAGACATTCTCATTTTTCTTTGACCAATTTTTAGACCGTTCTCTTCCAGTGATGTTATTCAAGGTTCAGGAATTAGAATTAAAACCCGTGCTTGATTTATGAAAGAATACATTTTCAAAATTTTTCTGACTTTTTAGTATAAGCTCGTTTTTACTTCTACTCCTTGATTTTTCTACTTTTATTCATCGGTACAACAAAAATAAAGTGTCGATTTGAGTTTTTCCTGTCGTCAACATCATCATCGCGACCCGTCAATGGCCCACTGCTGAGCCGGGTCTCCTCCTCAGAATGAGGAGGGTATTAGGCCATAGTCCACCACGCTGGCCCAGTGCGGGTTGGCAGACTTCACACACCTTTGAGAACTTTAGGGAACTCTCAGGAGTGCAGGTTTCCTCACGATGTTTTCCTTCACCGTTAAAGGTGAGATAAACACTCTAGTCTAATTTATACTTGTTATATAGAATCCAAGTTTTATTAAACACAATTTATGGGAGTTATCAAACAAACATTTATTATTTACAACCGCACTATTTAATTATTCATCAATTTTGTGTGAATACAATTTATTTACATTCACTACACTTTTTAATCCATTCAATTTATATATTTAAACTACGATGCTAGATTTTTGACGTGTAGTTAATATGATTTAATAGTATTTATATTTACATTCATTCCCTAATTCATTGAACCGTACATATTTACTTAGCAACACCGTTGAGAACTTTATATTCGCGGGTAGTACCTTTTATTTTATTCCAAGATTGTATATAACCTCTGTTCCGATAGACTTGAGCCAGTTGTCAAACGGAGCTCGCCTGGTGACGATTATAACTTTTCAGTTCGGTTCAGGCGTTGGATTCATGATCGATAGGTCGGGTTCAAATCCCGGATATTTTTTTTTTTTTTTTAAATTGGACTACTCTCGTGGCCCACTCCTGATACAAGCATTTTAGCTTACTAGGAGTGGTAAAGGGAATACTAGTAGTATGTGATAAATTTTTAATATTGGTTACTCGGTTTCCGGTTTAAGTGCATATTATCATTGTTTGTGCGTGTTACATATATAGGTCTAATGTTATCTAACAGTATAGTCAAATGTAGATATAGTAAAGGCAAGTCAATAGAATCAGTAATAAAGCTTATGCGAATAAAAACACGAACTCTAAATCTCTTTTTATTTATAAATCTAACATTTATAACTTCCCATCGCCTCGGGATGCAATAATACAAGATATGAAGTAAATAAAAAATATTGATATTGAGTGTAACTGTACACATGTACTGAACGTTTTGTTTAACATATAATAAAATGTATTATACAGAAGGTTTCCACACATGTTTTCCTTCACCGTTAAAGCAAGTGATATTTAATTGCTTAAAACACACATAACTCAGTTCGATCAGTGTGCCCAGGATCGAACAGACATACCGAGTAAGACATTCAAGTCTTAACCAACTGAGTATGTGATGTATGTGTAAATGTGTAACTTCTGTAAACTGTAAACTAATTTTCAGGAGACTTATACTAACAAAAACTAGAGACTATTCAGTCTTCTTCATTCTCCATCTCATCAACTCTCTCATCCTCATCCCTGTAGGTGAATGATCTTTTTATAACAAGTGTAGTGTATCCTAAATCTATCTGCTGATAGTGACGGTAGACATAAAAAACTCACTACATTAGGATCTCATTTTTAGGAACTCTCTTTACTTATGAATATTTTTTTTTAAATTGTAACTTATCTCTCAAACTCTTTTATTACTTATCTTACTAGTGCTATCAACATGGAGAGAGATATGATATACCCATCACTGTACAGCAATACGTATACACATGCAGTTTAGACTGACGCGAGCGGTGCCTGGGGCTTGAGACCCAGGAGCAGGTTTAAAGAGCTCTTTCATAATATATTAACTCTCACCTCTACCACTCGACGTCGCTAACGACAATAGATAATAAAGTAAACTCACGTGGACCTCAAGAAGGGTGACCTTAATCACAACACTATAACACTAACTTCCATGTTCACTGTCCGAAAACACCAGAGAGACTGAGACTAATCTATCGGACTAAAGGTTATATATTGTCTACGTACGACTATAGGGTACTTTTTGACCCGGAGATTTCACTCCATTTCAATTTAAAAAATCAGTCGTAAAATCAAAATATAAAATCTGTATAAAAAATATTTACAAGTATCTTTTAAATTTTTCAAGAGGAAGTGTCTGACGAAACCGAGGGTATAATTTAATTTAATTAATATCCTCCATCCGGGTTTACTTTCCAAGTTAATCTTAAGTTTAAATGAAGTTACCCCGTACTGTACTATCGACTGTATGCTTTTGGGTAATAAGTTAAGAGAAACGAAACATTTACTGTACCAACATTGATATACTCTTAAAAACCTATTTTATATACTAACTGAAGCGCTCTCGCTTCGCTGAGGTATATTTTAATCGTTCACTCTTTGGACGTCAATTATAAACACTAAACAGCATTCAAAAAAGTTGATTTTATTCGAATAAATATTTTATTATTATATCACACGAACTATAGAATATTTCGGGATAAAAAATATACTTTGTGTTAGTCCAGTTTATAGAGAAACTGTGTGCCAAATTTCATCGAAATCAGTTCAGCAGTTTTGGTGTAGTTGAGTAACAAACATCCAAACATTTAAACATACATTTTTGTAAAATTTTCATATTTCAACTATTATACACAAAGTTTTAACAAATTATACATTTAAACCTCCGCATGAATCACTCTGCCTATTGTTAAAAACGGCATGAAAATCTGTTAAGTAGTTTTGGAGTTTAACGCAAACATTTAGACAGACGTGGAGGTGGACTTGAGATAGCAGTGATAACCTAGTGGTTAAGACATCGGTATCTTACTTGGCAGGTCTGAGTTCGATCCTGGGCACACACCTCTGACTTTTCTGAGTTATGTGTGTTTTAAGAAATTAAATCACTTGCTTTAACGGTGAAGGAAAACATCGTGAGGAAACCTGCACTCCTGAGAGTTCCCTAAAAAAGTTCTCAAAGGTGTGTGATGTCTGCAAAACCCTGTGCCAGCGTGGTGGTACATGGCCTAACCCCCTCCTCATTCTGAGGAGGACACCCGGCTCAGTAATGGGCCATTAATGGGTTGTGATGATGATGATGATGGAGGTGGATCTTATTTTATAATATGTATAAGTGTGTGATAGTAAATTTTCCGATTGTTTTTGTCAACAGAAACACTCCGAAAAACAACTAGTGAGTTAGTCCAAGTCATTATTGTCCAGTACAAATACTCTACCACGGAAGTAAGATAAAACATTATAGTACATTAAACAGAAAACATTGGCAGCGGTCGACAGCACGGAAACCTCCGGAACTTACGAAATTTCGCCTCTACCTAAAATGTATCGAGGTCACTTGAGTATTTTATATAATTATATGTATTTCAGCTTCAGCATAATTGCTGAAATTTATACTAATACTAGTTACTCTGTTAAAAGCTGGTGTTAGGAATACCTCATTGACTTGATAAGTAACCTCTTACTCGACAGTCTGACCAGTAATTTCATATGAAAATAATATATAGTTATATGTGGGCTGCGACCCTTCTAGAAATACTGTCAACCAAGAAAAAGTTCATCAAAGGATATGCTTAAGACTGAGCCCATGGCGCTTAGTCTAGGCTACTCCAGAAATAAAGTCGCTACTGAGTGGCACAAAGTTATAGTTGTTGTTTTCGTTTAATAATTATAAAAAATGAAGTTTATTATCATTAGATATAAAACAAATCTAAGGAAAAAGACTAACAAATCCCACTTGAGCTGTCTTTTGTCTGACTATACTCATTAATGATGAGTGTGAAAGGCTCTAAGGAGAAAGGGGTCAATTGTACGTCAAGTACACTTCATTTTTTAGGTCGAATAGATACAGGCTGAAGCAGGGAAAAGGTCTATTGATTGTTTCTAGAAATTCTCTCTATTTCGTATTAAATGATTAAGTTCAAATCCATCCATCAATTTTCTTTCACTTAGGTAAAATCTTCTGTATAAAGAGTTACTGATCACTGTCGTTGTCAACTAGCCGACCTACTCTCGCTTCGCTGAGGTGTATTCATACTTTACCCAGCAGCTTTCTTAAGAAACGTTTTTGTTCGACTCTTTTTTCCGACTTACTTTCCAAATCCGACTACCACAAAAAAGACCTCACAAACTTTATAATATTATTAGTATAGATGACTTTTGAGTATCATCTTTGAGACTAAAAACTAGTCCGCAGTCCTAATTTATATTTAAAAGGCCAACTTGTGTAACACCTTGAGGTTATATTTATAATCATAATGACTGGAAAAATTACAAATATATATTGAGAAGTGTGTGGAAGAGATAATGTGATTTTTGTAAATATTACCTTAAGACTAAAGATAAATTTATTACTATCTCTGGTAAAAGTTTCTATATGAGACTATCTTGAGAATACATTTACGTTTTAAAAACGTTCCTGTTACCTCCCTAAGAATTTTTAGGGTATATTTTAAAAATAATACTTTTGTCTGTCTATGCTTCAAAATGATGGTAAAAATTTCAATTATGTATTAAGGAGTATGTGAAACGGATAATGTGAATTTTGAGAATATCTCTTATATGACCAGCCTAACAATATATCTCCTAAAAGTTTCCATAAAATCTAATTTGTATAAGAATCTTCAGGTTTGAAAAATTTGTGTCTATAAATTTTTTATAAGGACTAAGGAAAAAATACTATTATAAAAGAAGTGTCTGGTACTCTCAATTTATATAATTCAACAAAAAGACATTATTTCAAAAAAATAGGCGCGCAGTGCTAGAAATAGATGATAAGTATTTCAAATTTTTGTCTGAAATTTATGAAGATACTTAAAAAAAAAGTATAGATACAGTGAAAAAGAAGGCAAAATATAAAAAATACAATACACCATTGTGTCAGGCGACTGAATATACAGGAAAGGTTGACAGTATTTCCTCATTTTTATTGCTGAGCTTATTTCACTCATAATATGTCAACCTTTTGCCTCTTGGCTTTAAGGTCATATGCCTCTTTTTACTATAGTAGTAATTTGATAAAAATATCTGTGAAGATATAGAAATGGATTTTTTTTTCTGCCAACAACACTAACTGAAGTTCCATTAACTTGACTTGTCTATCTAACTAATATTATAAATGTGAAAATTTGGATTTTATTTACTCAATCATACAAAAACAGGTGAACGGATTTTGATGAAATTTGGCTTAAAGATACTTTATAACCTAGATTAACACAGAAACTACTTTTCATCCCGGAATAAATCATAGTTCCTGCGGGATGAATATTTTTTTATTTAACGCCTGATGACATGTTTTTTGTTAAATGTATGCATCCGTGCGAAGCCGGGGTGGGTCAACTAGTGAAATATATGTTAGAAAATAGTTACCCTTACAAAAAATTGCGCGAGTCTTTGATATATTTATTATCTTAAAGGTTCAAGAAGGCTAGATATAGGTAAGAGTTTGCATGTATTAAAAGATTTCTTTAAATTTGTTCCTGGGTCTCAACCTGCAGGCATTGCTCAGCGAAGCGACAGTGAAGCTCCTATATAGAGAATAGGTTGGTCAACATTTAGATTTGTCGAGTCTTTTTTCCAATTAAGCATTTATTTGGTTAGTGTTTTCAATAGGTTTATCTATCAAAGTGAAGTATGAATGTGATGAAGAATAACCCCTTTTAAAGAGTCATTTGAATATCTAACAGTTTTGCTGACTTAGTAAAGCTTAATTGTAGTAAAAGAGCTCTTCAAAACCTGCTCCTGGTTCTCAAGCTCCATGCAATACTGGGCTTCCTATTCCGCGACTTTCTTACTAAATATAACATTAAAAAAACCACCAAAATCTCGCACTATGAAAAAATAGGTCACAATAGTAATATTTTTACATTTACCAGATACCCGACTCATATTTCCGGGATGAATATGAACGAACTTCTCCTTCAAAGAAAAAGTTTTAGAACAGAATTCACGATGCATCCGCGTTGGCAGTCAATTTGCGTAAAAACTGTAACTTTCGAACTAGGGTATAATAACAAGTTTCTTGCAAAAAATGCTATTTCTACTCCTCTAAAAAGTAGAAAATAAACTGTTTTATAATCTGTTAGAAGTACACCGACATTTAAATATATAAAACTATATTTAAAAATTAATAATCAAAAGGAATATTTATCTATACTTATTATTATCATTTTATAAACTTTTACACAGGAAGAAATAGGCGATAATAATATCACTATAAAAGTAGTAGAAATTGTTTTTTTGTCCCTCATACAATTTTGCTTAATGTTTTCCCCTTAGGGGTATTTTTGATAAATTGCATAAATATTGGTAAAAACTACAAAAACTAAAATAGATTTTATGCAGTTTTCACTTTTGTAACCTGTATCACTGTCAGGAGACATGTATTTATTATTTCATTAAATGATTCCCGAAGTACCCTCAAAATGACAACTAGGAGTTTTAGAGGATCCATGTGACCAAAAAAATAATTTGCGAAATTAAAAAAAACAATTGATGGTACCAGCTTTCTTAAAATTTTGCGAAATGAATTTTGAGGAGTTTACCGAATAAAAGCTAAAACTCTTTTATTTTATCCCATGACTGTAAGCAACACATGCAATTTAGACAGAAAGCGACGTGTAAAGACGAGGTCAAGGTTCAAAGGCCTTTTCAAATATTACAACGCCCGAACATTAACTATAATAGATAATAAAGTAAACTTACGTGGACCTCAAGAATTACACTATAATACTAGATTCACTTTTTCCATATGCACTGCGCAAAAACTTCAGATTCAGATTCGGTAGATTTGTCAGTTTTTCACTGACAAATCTGACAAATCTATCGCAACAAAGTTTATATACTGTCCACACGTGGGATATATTAACTATATATATATAAAATAAAGGACTATACCCGCGAATACTAATTTATAAACGGTGTTGTTAACTTTATACATACAGAAATAGCCTGACGTTTTATCTGTCACATCCTTATTAGGAGAAAGGTCTGTGCCCTGTGAGGTATTAATATGGTTGGCTGCAGAGCTTTA
Organism: Limenitis camilla; assembly: GCA_905147385.1. NCBI lineage: Eukaryota > Metazoa > Arthropoda > Insecta > Lepidoptera > Nymphalidae > Limenitis > Limenitis camilla. Next base: position 11,094,673 of record LR990240.1, read on the forward strand.
TTTTGGGTATAATACGAAATTACTGTCAACCGCTACTTTGTGGTAAAGATACTAATATAGACTGCTACATACTTTAATGTTTTATTGTACAAATTAGATAGGAAAGGTCTAAATATACTTGAAATTAGGGTTATTTTAAATTACATAAGCAGTGCCTGCGGACTTGTGATCCAAGATCAGGTTCAAAAACCTCTTTTACAAGTAAGCTCTCATCTACACCGCTCAAACTCATTCCGAAATATTACAGTATTATTAAAATTTTAATATTTATTTTGATAATATTTATTTTAATTTATTAGTATTTTAAAAATTTCAAAAGTAACCCGTAAGACTAAACAAACGAAAGTGCGATTTAATCTACTACTTACGCCATCTATTGAGGAATAGATAGGATATGTCTGTCTGATACAGAATCAGATTGAATCACTGAAAATAAATTGATTAAATATGATACAGAGAAAAAGTAGACCTTTAGAAAGGATATAGGCTATGTTTTATCGGAAAAAATATTTATTTATTATAGGACTACCAACATAAGATACAGTTTCACATTATTAATTTAAAATTGATATTGACATTGATATCTAACTGTTCTTACAACTACAGGTAATCACAGCGTGCTTTTTACATTTTCTTTTAAGAGTATATAATTTAATATTAGGAAGAAGGAACGTCATATTTAATAAGTTTAGACTTAAAAGTGGCCAAACTATCAAAATGTATATCGATGTTGGGAATTTTCTTTATGTAAAATACTTAAGAATACAAAGTAAATTAATGAGTGTGCGATTACGCCATCAATCGACGTGGGGATGAAGTGTATGTCGAACTGTGTGGCCGTTATGTCTTTAAGAATTAGTAACATATAAATCAAAGTCTAATTAACTAATAATTTAGTATTAAAAAATAATATTTGTAGTTATAGTATCCTTTATGTGTCCTAAACTTTTCATCGTTAGTTGCTAAGCGTATACCCGCAATAAGAATGAAAAACCAATTGATTCCTCAAAGTAGTTTCACTAGTGTTATATAACTTTATAGCTAATTCAAATACGAACTATACTTCAAATAAAAAGATAAAAGGAATGATCATAAAGTCCATACTATCAACTATGTCATAAGATTGACCGAGATCCAGTTTTATTGGCGGAAAAAGTTCGAATGAGTCATTTATATGTGAACGACTCCTCGGAGTAAATTATATAACTATTGATAACTGTTGAGAAAATGTGTGGTAGCTTGAGAAGATATTGCCAAAGATTAATTTTATACTTAAAACTAGTCAACCCGCCCCGGCTTCACGTGAGTGCAATATACCACACATAAAACGGGGTCATCCATAATTGATTTTGATGATTGATGATTTTTTGGCCCCTGCCCCCTCCTGGTCACATATTTTGTGCTTTAATATTTAGAAATGATTAAATTTAAACAACTTGAACTTGGATAATTATTTCAGCATTTGAAATAATTATTCAAGTCCATTTTAATTATTTTTTAATGAAATAAATAACAGACATTTTAATAAACATTAGACATTTCGTTAATTGTTTTAGTTTCTGGTTTCGATATGATTTTTTTTTAATTTTAAAATGTTACATTACGATATTTAACACACGTTCCCAACTATTGTCAAACTTCCTTTATAGTTTGACCTAATTTATGTATGGCCTCTACTTAGATTTACCAAAAAATAATAAAAATAATAAGGCGCTCACAACAGTAAACATTATTTTATTATTATCCCATAGGAACACTGATTGTTTTGGGATAAAAAGTAACCTATGTATTCTTCTAGGTTATAAAGTATCTGTGTGCCAAATTTCATTGAAATCTGTTCAGCCGTTTTTGCGTGATTCAGTACCGTGGAAAGATGATAGTTCAGATGACATGAAGTCATTCAAGTCTCACCCGTGCCTTACTTGCGAGCTTGCTTTTCTAAGCTTTTTCGAAGAAATTAAATAAGTTTGTGGAAACGCAAAATACTATCTGTTTTTTTTTTTAAATTATGACATTACGGAATACTGAGTTGAGTCAGAATTTTCCGACTTCCAGTTCCACGAAACTTCGAGCCCCAAACACGCGTGGGTCACCTGAATGTTATGTAGTGTTTATATTTTTTGGTATAGTATTATCAAATTTAGTCCAAAAAATATAATTACACCGTCCGTTAGTATGTTTTTGTCTAGAAATCTTAACTGCATACAACATTAACAGTATTTTATATAGATCGCTCTCCATTGATGCGTCCGTTCGTAACATTAGGAATTTTATAGAGCTCCGGAAGCAATATATCTTGACTATCGAGAATATACTGCCACTGGCCAGTTTGCTATGTACTTGTAATACATGGTATTAGTCAGGCTTCTAGCCAAATGATGTAGATGTAGTTCATGCTTTTCAAATTTATATCTTTAAAATTAGTAGTTCAATTAGAAGCTCTAGTCCTTTTTAGCCGATTTTACAAAAAAAGAGATACCTAATAGTAAAAGTATAATAGTGAATACAATACCGATTTTATTGTGAAATGATGAAAATTAAAAGCAACTTCTTAGCAAGTATGTAATACTGTAAAGAAAAGGCAGACAGACAGACTCTTATACACACAATTATTTCACAGTCTGTGTTGAAATTTCCTGAAAACGTTTTAACGCAGTTTTCGCAGATATATAAAGCTTGTCTTGCTGCAAAAGTAGACTCTATATCATTTGAAGACCAGACCTGGTTGACAAGTACCTACACAATATTTAAATTTCATAAAAAAAATAAATTTTTTTTTCTTTTGATGACAAATACTCTGAGAAAATCACGTGAATTTCACGAGGTAATAAATTGGCAAATTATATTATTATTTTCAGGAAAACTTACAGCTATTAGTAGAAAATTACATAGCAAAATTAAAGTAGCTTAATGCCAATTACAAGTTTTCACATATATATATATATATCTAAGTATGCTAAAAAACGCTTAAAATTTTTTTTACATAAAAGATAATTCTCCTAGAAATATTGAAAGGATTCATAACTTTTTTCTTAGATAATATAAGGAATTAAAATTAATTTAAATTATACCACTAAACAGAGAAAGGTCGTTAGTTTCATATATACTTAATTTAAATCGTTTCTAACAAAGAAACCGAATATAGCCTTTACTGACTGAATATAATAAAATTCAAAGGTTTTAAAGGCAATTAGCTCAGTGTTAGCTTAATAACAAAGGAGCTATAATTTAATAAATCTAGGTAAAGTTTAAAACAATCCCTTTATCAAATACTAGACTCGCCCTTGATGAGATTAAAAGATCTTTAAATTAGTATAAACTAGCGATCCGCCCCGGCTAGGTACGGTTTCTCTACTATAATATGTATGGATTATACATATAAACCTACCTATTGAATTACTGTGTATTTGCAAAAACCCCATTAAAATCCGTAAAGTTCAAAAGATACATAAAACATGAAGCGACTTTGTTTCACTATGTAGCTGCAAAAATGATCTTTTTCAAGTTTTTCAATTTATATAGAAAGAAAGAAAGATATGTTTATTGGCATTCACACATAAATAATAAAAAAAAAATGAAAAGTACATTGCAAATCATATAAAAGGTACAGTAACAATAAAAAAAATTATACCATTAATTTATAACATATGTTATATTTCTATTATGAAAAATAAATATTGCAACCAATTTTTTTTGAGTTTGAGAATAAATTGATATAAATAAAATTTTAAAGTAGAAGATAATGATGGAAATTTTCTTTTCATGTCTAATTATGTTACTAGGCATTAAAAAAAAGAATAATTCTTTATCCATATGATTTGTCTATATTCAAAGACCCTATTTGTTTTAATTTAAATTTTCGTTATAATTTTCTAAGAAGTTTTCTCTTACGATTTAAAAAAATTCCAACGCTTCGAGACTGCGTATTTATATTTTTTAATTGGAACACCAAATGCACTTTAAAAATCAGGTCACAAAAATATATTTTAATAAATATTTTAAGTGCGCTCACTCAAATTTCGATGTATACAGTTTGTAAATAACTTTATCTTCATATGTATGCTTAATTTTATTTAGTTGTATTGACATACTTTTGTACTGGCATCTGCCTGCGACTTTGTGTGAAAAGTGATGATAATAATATTTTATCAAAAACAATTGATCACAATCAATATAATCATAATATTATTAAAGCTATGCCAAACGGTAACACTCACGTATTATTGTGGTAACTTGGTACTACAGTTTCGATCGCATTCGGCGATCCCCTTCAGCCAGTGGACGCGAACACAGTAATCGCCGAGCCGTCATCGCAAACGCGTCCACTGGCTGAAGAAGATCGCCAAATGGATCGAAACTGTAGTAGCGTCACTTGCTAAGTCAATCTCATTCGATTTAATAATTTATAATATTATTCGATTTTAGAATAAAATTTTTAAAAAATACAATAATTTTTATTATTATTTTATGGTTTAACTATAATAATGTTTGGTATTTGTGCAAATTATGAATTTGATTAAAAAAAAAATTAGCAAGTGACGCTTTTAGAGTCAACACGTCCTGAAGATGCTTCGATTACGGAGTGAAACGTACCTCGATTGTCGATCGCGATCTACTTGTGTGGTGTGTACTGGTTCGGGTTCGCGCGTTACACTTTTCTGTGAACGGTGTGCTCTTCCGGATTGTGCTGTACGAGTCTGGTTGTTAGATCGTCGAGCTACCTACTTGTGTGGTGTATCTTGGTTCGGGTTCGCGCGTCTCACTTTTATGTGGGCAGGGTGCTCTTCTGGGTTGTAGCATACGAGTCTGGTAGTTCAGATTGCCGCGGTTTATAGCAAGGTAACCTTTTGATTCCTTTTAAACCATGAATTTCCGCAAAGTAACACCTGATTCAATTCAATATTTATGAGTGTTACCGTTTGGCATAGCTTTAAAAATGACTAATTACCACGTTAGTTTCTATAATATAATAATCATAATATATTCCGTAATAGCAGTCTATCTTTCACCTCTCACACTTATTATGACATAGGTATTACATAAAAGTTATAAGACCTATATGGCTTAATGCTGTCTTCAAAGTAAGTGTTGCCAATAATTATTGTATGATTATACATGCAATAATTTCATCTGTAGATTTTAACAAGACATATAGGGTTTAGTATTATTAAGACATACTCATAATATGTCCATATTCATATATTGGACTATGGCCTAATAACCTCCTCACTCTGAGGAGGAAACTCGGCTCAGCAGTAGGTCATTGAAGGGTCGTGATGATGGCTCATAATATGTAGTATAGTGTATATACGCATACACTACACTAGGGGGTTAGTAGAATAGTCGTAGAATCGAACGGACGTGTTCTGAATATACTGAGAAATATGAATATATAAACTATAAAATGGCGACGAGATGCAAAATTATTGGAATTTTTTTTATAAAATATATATCAATATTATATCTGACGGGTCAGAAAAGCCAAGGGGCTCAAAATATCCCTTATTTCTTCCTTCTTTATTGACATAAATTATAAGGGTAATATAATAGACTGTCGTGGAAGATTTTTTTGATTTGACATTATTGCGATAATAAAATCTTTGTGAACAAAATGAGGTGTATCTATATATAAATAATCAGACGATCTGTCATTCTCAAATATTCAGTTCCCTTGGGGCTGTAACAAATTGAGCAGTTCGGAGCCGATACGCAACCTATAAATATCTCAAACTACGAGTTCTAGGCAGTTCGACAACCGTTGTAAAAATAATTTATTTATGAACCAGGCAAGACTGGATTTAATTTTTTTACTAAAATAGAAGAAACAAAATAAGACAACATAAATGCAAACCGCACATTATTTATGGCTTTGTAATTTAAGCGCTTACAGCATGATAAAGGGATACTTTAAATATTTCCCGGGTTAGTACGTTATATACTTTGAGACCGATAAGTTATTCGTTACAACGTGAAAGGAGAACGAACCAATAAACCAACAAACACTCATATTCGTAAATTGTTGGAATATACTAGTATAACTTAGTTTTTATCATTTTTATTAGTAATCTAACTACTTTGATAATAGTAATAGCGAATAAAATTCTATGGAAAAAATAACCGAGCCGAGACGGGTCTCTTCCTCAAAATCAAGAGGGTGTTAGGCCAGACTTAACACACCGACTGGGAACTTTAGGGAACTCCCAAGATGCAGGTTTCCTCACCATGTTTTCCTTCACCTTTAAAGCAAGTGATATTTAATTGCTTATAGCCCACGTAACTCAGAAAAGACAATAAATAGAGACAAGACAAGAGTAAGTCATCAAAATCTTAACCACTAGGTTATCACTGCTATAATACAATATGGGAGAGGTATAGTGAAATAATTGAAATGTCAAATTAATCTTTCCATATTGTAATATAGACTTATAGATATTACATATTATACTACGGATGGATTAATGTGGAATCTGTTAATTGTGAAAGGTGGATTATATAGAAGTGGATATTATACAGAACTCCGCATACTATATTAGATTTGCCAAACAATCTAAAACTCGGCTCAAACAATAATTGATAAATAAAGTATACTATAATGTACAGGATTACTTAAATGATGAGAATGCTTGGAATCTAAGTGACGTTGACTCTCAAGTTAAATCATTTGTAAAACAGATTATTTAAACACAACATGGTTTTTTGAAAAGAGCGACTGTTGAACTTCTCAATAGATAACCACTTTCCGAGCTGGTGCTAGCTTCAGACGAACGTAAAAGAGTCTAATTGAAGCTGAAACAACGACAGGGAACAAACCAATCTATCGAGAATGTGACCACCGAAGCTTAAAGACACGACCTACAACTCCAGTTTTAGCCTAGATTATATTTTACTTGAAAAGCCGCAATTTTGATATAATGAAATGGTTTTCATAGTGTTAATTAACATAATTGGGTACTCTACGTTATTCTGCCTACATTTGTTCCATTCCTTATTAAAATTACTACGTGAACCGTTTTATCGAATGTGTATACTGTATAATGTTATTATATAAACATTTTTAACCGACTTTAAAGAAAAAATTATGTGTTAGAAAGGTGAGATTTTTTACTGCAAACGAGACTATTTCAACTCCTCTGACGAAAGGACACTCAAAAAAGAAAATACTTCGTATTGATATTTTGGACTACAGTTAGCAACACTGTCGATAACTTAGTATTTGCGGGTAGTTCCTTTTATTTTTAGTACCATAGATTAGAGTCATTCGTGTACATATGAATTGAACATTGAAATTAATATAATAGTGTCGTGGTGAAGGTTACCCTTCTTGAAGCTTTGTAATTACTGAAAAGGCCTTTAACCTTTAACCTTGGTCATAAGTCCAAGACATTGATATTGGCTTTAAGTTTAAAAACTATCACTTTTTTTCATAAATCTTTATAAGGAAATAAGTAACAATTTGATATAATGTAAAAGCTAATAACTAAATATGAAAGTTATTACTATGCGCAGTTTAATTTCCCTCAGGACAACCTGAGCGTAGTTCAACACGATGTCATTCCTTGGAAACTCTATGTTAAGTTATTTTTTGAGTTGTAATATTATTTTTAATCTAGGTTCATATTTAAAATAAATAATTTGTATTGATACTTTTACTAGCAACATTGTTTATAACATTTGATTATCCTCCACCAGCTCTATAATTGTTATATGTAGTTAACTAGCTATATTATTGGAAAATTTCATCAAAATCCAATCAGTAGTTTTTGCGTGAAAGAGTAACAAAAATCCATACATCCTTACAAACTTTCGCGTTTATAATATTAGTAGGACTAGCTGACCCGGCAAACGTTGTTTTGCCATATAAATTTGGGGTGGGATACCCTTATCCTTAGGGGGATGAAAAATAGATAGTCGCCGATTCTCAGACCTACTGAATACAACAGCTCTCAAGTTAGAAATAAGCTGATAGTCTTTAAACGGCTGATCAGATCTTCACAAATTATATCTAAGAACCATTTTGATTAAATTAACTTACAAACAAATAAAACTTTATCAGAATCGGTCTGTTATTTTGGGCGCTACGATGCCACAGACAAACAAACAGAAACACACGTTAAACTTATAACAATCCGTCGTTGTAGCGTCAGGGGTTAAAAAAGAAACTTATTAGTGTAGTGTTTACTACTACTACATAGTACACTAAAACAAAGTCGCATCCCGCCGTCTGTCTGTCTGTCCCTATGTATGCTTAGATTTTTAAAACTACGCCACAGATTTTGATGCGTTTTTTTAATAGGTAGAGTGATTCAAGAGAAAGGTTTGTATGTATAACACATACATAATATAGTAGAGAAACACTGATAATTTTAGAGGATTCTAATGTGATGTCGTAAACATATTTTCATGCGCTTACTTTGCAAACGCTGGCTGAACCCTACGAGATAGATCAAAATAATGTACTTCAGTAATGTACACCTTAAAAAGATCTGCAAAAAATTCTGCAATGGTATATGTCTATCTCTTAAGGATAACCCCCAATAACCATTTTTTATCCTTTACTTTTTACGAGAAATAATGGCTTATTTACGAAGCGATTTTAAACAATACAGAATGAATCCTTATCCAATTAAGTACCTTAAGTACATTGTGCATTTAATATAGATCAATATGGCCCTTTACATCATCAAATTTAAATGAATATTTTCGAAGATATTACAGATTTAAAATGCAGGGACATAACGGTTACGGCTAAATACACGTGTTAAATTGCACTCGGGCGAAGCCGGGACGGGTCGACTAGTATAAAATAAGAGAAGGTATAATATTATACTAGTTGACCGCCTCGGCTACGCATGGGTGCAATTTACCACATGTACTTAGAATTAAAGTATTTATAAAGGATGTGTAATAGTGAGATTATAAAGTACGTGTGCCAAATTTCATTGAAATCCGTTCAGCCTTTTTTGTATAATTGAGTTTAACTATCACAGTCACAACCAACAGGAATTGATTTTGAATATATATGAATTATGTTTTGTACAATGTCATCACTTTTGGATGATGATAATTGTTTTTTTTAATTTTTGAGTTTTGGCAACATCCTTTTCTTAATACTTAATACAGTATCGTATATAATTTCTTTTTTTTTCAATATGACTTATTACTTAAGATAAGTTTGATCGTGAGTTCCACTCTTTTAATGCAAAGTTTTATCATGTTAAAAACTAGTCAACCCATAATGTTTTATCCCACAGGTGCTATGATTTTTTTCCGGGACAAAAAGTAGCCTATGTGTTAATTTAGGCTATAAACTATCTTTGTGCCAAAGAGTATAGCAGGTTAAGTATGAAGAATGTGCTCCCAAAACCAAATGTAATGAATATCATATTGTTATGTACGTTACTCGTTTACATACTGTCATTGAGTGACCTTGAAAAATGACCTTATAATAGCAATTTTTTAAAACTTTTTTTTCTCTAAAACTAATAGAGCTAGGAATATGGTTCCAAAGCCAAACTATAGACAATATTATGTCAAATATTACATATATCCATTTTAAAAGAAATATTATTTTCTTGGGTATAATTAGTGAGTTCTATCAGAGTGATCACTTTAAAAAAAAATCTCTTTTATTGAAATCCGTTTTACGTGATTGACTAACAAATATCTAAGCATACAAACTTTCACATTTATAATATTACTACGATTTGGATTTTAGTGTATTTGTTATATTTTTGGTAAAAATTTAAACTTCAATTAATTATCACATAAACGTATTTTAAATACAAATGTTTTAAATACAAATAATGTTTATTTTTTATGACATCAATCATTGTCGACGTAACACGAGAAAGTTTAAGAAAGTATTTCTTGAATGAAACAATGTTTTACTCAAATAAATATATAAATAAATCATAAAATGTCATTAAGTTGTACCAATTAAATTATTGCCAAATTGAGTGGAGTCTATGGAAATAAACTAAGTTTAGTTTAAGTCAGCGGCTACACGTTAACGTGTTTTAATTAATCTAGTATTTTAATTGTATAACTATAATAACAAAAACATGAATGTAAAAAATTAGCCAAGATTTGAACATAAATAATAGATTTTTTTTTAGAAATTTTAGTACAATCTACGGAAATAATTTTAGTATAATATTTCATATATTAAATTAAATTTGAAACTCTCAACAAAATATTAGTGTGTAAAAGCAATGACATGTATGCATTTATGTTAAGTTGTTAACCTGACATTTTTTTAAATTCAATGTGGTATTATGTTATTACTGATTTTTATATAGAATAATATTGGTTATTTAAGTTATTAAACGACTCTATGCAATGCAGATTAAACATTCTACAACATTCACTAGAAAATTGCATCTATTACAATCGACACTTGTAAATTTATAGTAATAATTTAACTTATACGGTTTAATTTACGATGGTCAAAACCGTCTGCATGATAAAATTTGTATTAAATGTGAAACAATGACTCAAGTTCCGAACAAATGATCTCCAAGTAGGTACATAATAAAAGTTTATTTGGAAATGTGAAATTTCATCACTAGAGTCTTTTTGGGAAGTGACACTCAAAAAGAAGAGAGTTTTCGAAAGTTAACCCACAAAAGAATAAAGATTGGTTAGGGGTAGAACAATAAAGGTCAAAAATTTTTTGGGTACCTGAAATTTATCATAAAAACTTTCTGATGGAAATAACCAACTATCTATATAAGTCCCCCTTAACTGTATCTCTATGTTCAGAAAATAGAGAAATAGTCTTTTCATTAAAGAAACTTTTATCTTTGCTAAGCTAAAGCTAGTCAATTAGTTTATCTACTAAGAGATTTGTAGTCGAATGTTAGATCTCAACAAGGACTAGTTTTTTTAATGTTAAGTACTTTGTTCATTCGTAGAAAGGAGAATATTTTTTTCTGAAATTTGGAGTATGAAATTTTACGATTTCTTCGTGACTGATATTCTGATTTTTATTGTTACCAGTTGGATTTATCTAGAGTCTAGACCTGGATAGTCTCGGAAACTTTCAAGTCCTACAAACATATTTACTGTGTTAGGGAAATTAAGTGTAATTTACCGTTCTTTATATTCAAAGTTATATCCAGAAAACTTCTGTAATAAGAGAGAAAGATTAAAGATAGAGTTTTATTCTTTTCTCTATCAATTTCCATGTTATATTCAATTACTCCAGATAATTGAGGTTTGTAGACAAAATTTTCAGAAGATGCTTTTCAGAAGATTCAAAAAAGAAGACAAAGAATTATTTTGTTATTATTTTTAGCGTTTACAAAATTACTATTTTAATATAGGTATATTCTTTTTTTTAACTCATATTAGTTTTATTTCTTAAGATAGCGAGAAGTGATTCCTTTTACTTTTTGGAATTAAAAAGAGATTATAAGACCATTTTTTTATGATTTTGTGTATGTGATTTTGTATGTTTTTTAACTTACCTGTCCATGATTAATAAACCCATGTCTATGGGCAAGTTCATCTGCTCGGCCATCGAGCACGAGAAGCGCGAACTGATCGTGGTACAGAGGCACACACAAGTCCAGCACTGTCAGGAGCACGACCAAGTAAATTGATGTCATAACGCACGACGCTCATTGCACGAACTCAACTACTAACAATCATTACGTAATTATTTAATTTACACACGCGTAATATTGAGGGTAGTGGTACGTGCACCCTCTGCGGTGGTCACGAGAAGACTGAAGCCGCGTGACTGGTGTGTTCCTCGGGGTAGTTTGAACATGCGCAGAACTTGGCGCCCTTTCTTGTGTGCTATCAATTGACTCGATTACTATTGTTAAGTTTAGTTAACTGATATAAATTACTAACAAATTTCGCTAATAACTCATGTTAAATAGTGAATATAGTGCTAATAGTACAATCGATAATGTTTTTTAACTAGTTGTTTTTATTAATTTATTTTAAAAATACCTCCGACAATTATTATAAATTGTCCAGCTTAGTTCAGATAGAGTTTAAGAACGACTAGGTTATTAAGATGTTAAGTAACAAAATTGAGCAGGGTAGACAAAAGTTAAAGTCGAAAGCTGCTTCTAGATTTTAAGCTTCAAGTTCTGCTTGACTTTTTATTTGAATTGCATCTTAGGGTTGTTTTTTTTTGTGTATTATGATGGTAGTTCAAACAATAAATCTGTAACTATAAAATCAATAATGTTCTAACATATTTAATATTCAATAACAACAATAATTTCCGTAGTGATTTCCAACAATATCTTTTAGTATTAAGTTAAAGCACATTTCCTCTCAAAAGATCGCGATAAATCCACTACTTTAAAATGTTTATTCGAGTAAATGCATCTAAAGGAGGCCGCAACCATTTTTAAGGGAATGTATAAATTTGAAACATTTAATCGCCTAATTTGGCTACTTTTTGTTACATTTATAACTTTTTACAAGCTTTTATTTAACTTATACTGTCTACCAGCTTCAGCTTTGCATAGGTAGTAGAGCTGTTTTGTCCCTGAACGTGATTAGGTAGCGTTTTTGATGAAAACTAGTAGGCGGCTTGATTTTTTCTAATATTTTCAACGATCATCATCGTATTTCAGCGAATTTACACAAAAACTTCACTCTCTTAATCACTCTGCCTAATAGTGAAAAATCCGTTCAGTAGTTTTTTTTATTTTAGCGTAAATATATAGACAGGCAGACGCGGCTTAGGGTCTCGTTTTATACTGAAGTTTGGAAAACACATTTGATTTCGATGATAATATATGGCCTAGTCTTTTAAGCAATTAAATATCACTTGCTTTAACGGTGAAGGAAAACATCGTGAGGGAACCTGCACTCTTGAGAGTTCCCAAAGAGTTCTCAAAGGTGTGTGAAGTCTGTCAATCCGCACTGGGCCAGCGTGGTGGGCTATGGCCTAATACCCTCCTCATTCTGAGGTGGAGACCCGGCTCAGCAGTGGGCCATTGAAGGGTCGTGATGATGATGATGATGATATGGCGGATCATTTTATGCATATAGGTTATAGGACATTTAATTCTAAATTACACATATTATGTGCTGTAGAATTAGTGTCTGTGCTAAAATATATAAAATGATTTTTCATTATCTGTTTTTTATCTCTGAGATAATTTCTGAAGATTCAAATAATTTTGATAACAAAGATATATTATTTCAACTTAAATGTTATGATTTTGATACTTTACTTTTGTAACGACACACATTTCTGAGTGTGTAAACGCTCTGCTGGCAGACCCATTTATAACTTAGTTTTTCCAGTTGAGATATTCAAATGCCTTATTTGTTCTAAACTTTAAATATGGGAGGTCAGAGCTGTATGGACAGCTCAGAAGTTGTATCGAGACGTATTTATAAACTTCACAAGTGTTATGCAATCGTATACAATTGTTTAAACTAACTTATTGAATGTCTTACATTGAAGTTATTTAATAAATCTGAATGTTATGTAACATTTTTGTTAGTCGGCATGTTTGTACGTGCATCACGCAAAAACTACTGCACGAATTTGGATAAGTTTTACACAGTTTTACTGTTCCAGTCAGGATCAGGCAGTGATGGCCCAGTGGTTGAGACTTCAAGTCTTACTCGGGAGGTCCGAGGTTCGATCCTGGGCACACAACTCTGACTCTGAGTTATGTGTGTTTTAAGCAATTAAATATCACTTGCTTTAACGGTGAAGGAAAACATCGTGAGGAAACCTGCACTCCTGAGAGTTCCCTAAAAAGTTCTCTAAGGTGTGTGAAGTCTGCCAACCCGCACTGGGCCAGCGTTGTGGACTATGGCCTATTACCCTCCTCGTTCTGAGGAGGAGACCCGGCTCAGCAGTGGGCCATTGAAGGGTCGTGATGATGACTGTTCCAGTCTTACTTAGAATATAGTCTTTATTTCATTTAAATCGAATTTCAGGAAATAAGGCTATTTTTATATTTAAAATGATTTAGCCCACTGAGCCTAGGGTGGAACGATTTGTTTATAATGTAAGAAATATTAACCGCTACTGACCTATAAACATAAAGCTTAACAATGCCTGGGATTTGCGATTTTATCCACCGACAAGCCGACACGCGCCAATTTTTTTGCTTTTGCGTGTTCCTCCGCTCCTATGGGTCGTAGCTAGATGTTAAATAGCCTAAGTTACTCCTTGTTACATCAGCTATCTGCCAGTAAAGGTCCCATCAAAATCGGTTCAGTACTTTTAGAGATTAGCCGGAACAAACAGACCGACAAAAATTGTAAAAAAATGTTGTTGTTGGTATATGTACCATGTATATGTCGCAGTCATCTGGTTCAATCTGCTATTTGATTGAATGACCAGCGCGTTCATTGAATGACGAAATTCAATTGAGTGACTAAAGGACAACTCGTCAAATTGTTTAATGTACATCTTGACTGAACGTCATTTAGCATAGTCGTTGAATGGGGATATAGCCGACTTTGTAATGTCTGGAGGACATTATATGACACATCTTATTATGATTTTACAATTTATCACAGAATAGTTTCGTTTTGTAATATTTCGAACAATAATAATCAACTTACCTTGATTTTGTTGTTCGTATTCAGACAGTTACCAATAAAGGAAATTTTATACTATTGTAGTTAATGTGTGTCTGATTAGTAATAAGTACTTGTATCAAAAATAAAAAACTAATTTTTTTTTTTAGTTTCGCCTTAAATTTTTCTTTAAAAGTAGCCGGCGGCGGCGTAATAATAGGTAAATCCATGCTGTTACACTACTTTATTACGAATAAACGCATTTTAAAGTAAATTGTTTTCAAAAAATATCAACACAGTGCTATCTGTGCGAGTTGTTTGACGCCATATTTGTTTTGGTGACTTCTAGCGCCGCAATGGGAAAAAATGAACTAAATTTCAATCCCCTGACTGATTTACGTCCGCTCTGTTCAAAGGGCTATGTTACAATCCGCTATCTAGTTGGACGTTGAGTGACGCTTGTTCAATCAACGTTCGGCCTAGACACTCAATTGAATGTTGTCATTCAATGAACGCGCTGGTCATTCAATCAAATAGCAGATTCAATTCAAGTAAAAAGCGGTTTTTTTAATATTACAAACAGACACTTCAATTTTATATATTTGTATGGATTATTCTGAGAATCGATCAAATCTCAATTACCAAATAAAATAAATTTAAAATTCATTGAAAGTATTATGTTTATATGATTTAAAAAAATTACTGAAAAAATATGCATTACACATAAATACACTTGAACAGCAAGTTTATAACATAAATAAAAATAATTTTAATTAATGGTAAAAAATAAATAAATATTTTGTTATTGATTCCATATTATGTAAAATATATGAGTAAAATACATGTAAGTAAAATATATGACTTATATATTTAGAAAGCTGTAGAGTGATGACTATATAATATAAGTCGCAGTGTCAAGGAAGTTGAAAGCAAGTAGCATGTCGTGGATTTGCGCGAACACTTTATCAATTATTCATTTGAAAGGAGTTGTGGTTTGGTGAATACGTATGTAAGATTTAAATCAGTTTCATATGATATGGAATATTTATCACAAGTATATGATACTAGCAACCCCCACCGACTTCTCACGGTAGGAGAGCATCATTGTTTTGTTATATCTCAATAGATATACACTTCAGTGCCCCTTCCCTCGGCATTTTCTATTAATATTTTGTTTAGATTGACATTTTTAAATTCGTAATATCTTTTGAATGGAATGTCACATTTAAATAAATCATAAAAGTAATCTACAAGTATTGAAAAGAATGAATTTTTTGAATACGAAATGATTTATTTGGATAAGGATTAATACATGAACAAATGTATGGATAACATGGTTTGATTTTGGTCAGCATTTCCATCAAATTAAAATATAAAAATGTAGTTATACTGATATAATTTTAATGTTAAGTTTTTTATAGATATTGATAAGTTCTTTAATATTGTAGACCATTTTTTTGTTCTATCATCCATAGTTTCCGCAGCGCATGCGATGAAAGACAATTTATTGTTCATTTTTTTACACCTTGGGTTACATTATTGAAATTTTAGTAAGGATACCTAATTTTTATCTAGTAATAACATAGCTTATGTTACTCAGGGATAATATAGCATTATAATAGTAAAAAAAAATTTGAAATCGGTCTAGTAGTTTTTGAGTATCAACGGTGTTGCTATCTTGAATATATTTTAAACCTTCTTTCGAAAATATAAATAACAATATTTTAAATTTACTAAGACATTTCTCAGTAATATCTCAGAGAAGTAGAAACTACGTGGTGCTTTACGTGACTTGTTTAATTAACGAATGAACGTGACGCAGTTTGATATTACAACTACCCTCATTTACTTACGAATACTATTTATTCATACCTCTGTGATGTATATCTATATATATGTCGGAGAATAGTAAAAGACTATCGAATAATCGAATCGTCATCGGTATCTATGGTGTTGGAGTAGGGTAGTAGTCACTTCCGTTGTTTTGACAGTCTCGACCCTCGACCTTTATATGCCATCGACAGTCTGACTGTCTTAGTCGTGCACGGTCTCTCAAGAAGTGAAGTAGTGTCTAAATAGTGATAGTGTTGTGCAGTGTTGTGCTAGTGCTAGGAGTGCTGTCCGATCAAGGTCACGTGAGTACCTTACAATGTAATTACCTCGTCTTGTGTTAGGTTAGGTTTATGTGCGTTTAACCTTGGGTTTAAACGGTGAGCCTAGCAGTGGAGGCGAGTGTCGTGATCACTTAAAGGAGCTCCTTAAGCCTACACCTCGGTCACAAGTCCAAGGCACTGCTTAGGTTTCTCTCGTAATCATTTATCGGTTCAATAGAAGTATCTACGTTGCGTTTACCCAATATTCCACTCGATATCATCAACCCTTTTAGTGTTTCCCAATATTCCCCTCTTCCCATTCCTTCTCACCATTTAAAATCCCCGACATATATAAATAGTTAAATTAAATAACACCCCATAAATTATAGCTAAGACAAATCGGTTTATTATCATTGATACACAAATACACAGTTAGACAGATACACAGACTCACAGACACAGATAAGTTTATAGATTTCAATCTGAATTTATTTCAAGTAATGGCTGAAATAAATTACTTGAAATAAATTACTAAACCCGTGAGGGGACGGGATAGAATACTATTCCCCTCAGCCGCTGGGAGAGCATCTCGTAAAAGTCGAGTAACCCAGCACCCCCTTGGTGGAAGGGGATCTGTTCCCCGACTGGCTTGCGACAACATGCGAATCCGACCGCCAATTGTCATAGACGCGTTCCGGTCGAGCTGCATGTGGGCCAGACTTACCCCCTCCTCACTCCCATCCGATCTGACTCTGGGTCCGTTGAGACCGCAGCATTTTTTCTTCTTCACTCCCCTCCCCACTCTATCTTCGAGGATGCAACAAGGGTATCTCTTGTTTTGTCGATGTCCATGGGCGATGATGGCCACTTACCATGAGGTGGACCTTTTGCTCGTGGTGCACCTTATACACCATAAAAAAAAGAAAAAAAAATGGATAAACTTAACATTGCTGTCAGACTCGCGTTTGGTTGCTTTTTTAATAACACAGTATTATCACCATGATTGATAAATCGCCATATTTTTTACAATGTGAGGTCAAATTGTGTGGACGATAATTTATGCATAATAAAAGAGTTCTTAAAACCTGTTCATGTGTCTCAACTCTCAAATCCCAAGCACTGCGTAACTTTATATCGACATTGTATATTATGATCAAGTATACTTGGTACAATATGTCTTATTGAATGACATCTCCAGGTTTAGTTAGTGAGGGTATAATGAATATAATTTTCGTTAGCGTCAATTTAGAAATGCATTCACTTCCCAGGTGATGTATTCAAATGTTACTAAATTAAAGTGGTGTTTCCTCCAAGCTAGTACTTACGTCAGTACTGACAAACTCTTGTACTGTACTAAATTTTATTGTAGTAAAACCATTGCAATAAAATTTGAAAAAAAACTTAGTCAAAGTCAAAGTCAAAAGTCAAAGTCAAAATTTTTTATTCAATGTTGGAATTTACATTCTCTTATTGAACGTCGGAATCTACCACCCTTTCGGAAACGACCTAACCCAGACCTGAGAAGAATGGGCGCAAGAAACTCAGCGGGACTGTTTCTTTTGGATATTTTCCTTTTTTATCTTTGATTTTTTAAACGCCAATTTTTATAACAAGTATATTTATACATTGAGAAAGTCTGGAGCGAACGCATCATTCCCAAGGCGTGACATCTTCCAAAAAATCTTTAATGTTATAATAGCCTTTGTCACTCACACAAACGTTTTTTAACTAACTTTTTAAATTTTCTAAATTTTTTAAATTTTCACTTGTAATTTCAATGAATGATTTGTCACAATGAGAGAGGAATGATACCCATTACTGTACAGCAATGCGTATACACGTTCAATTTAGACACAAAAGCCAGCGCCTTGGCGCGACCAAGGTTTAGGGTTAAAGGCCTTTTATATGTAGGGGTATTGTTCAGGTAGGATAATAATGAAGAGTAAGAGTACTTACATTGTATTTAGATGTGTTAACACAACCTTAGGTTAGGTTAGTCTTAGGTTAGGTTTATGTTAGGTTAACAGATCGATCGACTACTCGTTTGAAGCTATTAAAAATCGATGAATAAAGTGCCGTAGATTTTGCTTGTATTCCGATTATTCGATAATCGTTTACTCGCTATCTAAAGTCCTCATTATAATAATTATAAAAAAAAATTATCCTACCCTAACTATAGCCCGACATATATAATTACAACGTTCTCCTTCGCTGCCCGAGCACTAACTAAAGTAGATAAAGCTAAATTACGTGGACCTCAAGAAGGGTGACCTTTAACAACTTCATAAACTGTTGTTAATTAATAATATAAGAGAGTTGTAGTCTACACGCAGACTAACTGTATGACGGCTTGACTCTAATACTTTAAGACTTTAGACTCAGAGCTTCAGCGTAACTCCTAGAATACTCGCGATAATCAATAATTATTCCTTGATTTTTGTTTATCTGTTGGCCAACATTTAAGAAAGTCAAAATGCTACTCATATCGGCCCTACCAACCTTAAATAACAGAACCTTAAATAGAAGTTCATAACCGAAATATCACAATTAAAGATTTAACTTTTATTTGTAGATTTGAGTTGATAACTTTATATTCGCGGGTAGTAAGAACTTTTTATTGAAGTCAAAACTTGTTTAGCGGCGTTGTGCAGTTGTGTTATTTTTTTTAGGATGGATAAAAAATGTTAAACTCGCGTCAGGACACGAGACCTGATCGAAAATCCGTAAGCGACAGACCTCAACAACAAATCGGTTCTTTCGAACTTTTTCCAATAAAACATCTTTTTATTGATTAAACAATTTCTATATTTTGAAAGTTATTGCGTCGGTCCAAAACATCCAAAATTATTTGAATAATTTTTATTGGGTTACTTAAACTGTATATATATTCTTTACAAAGCCCCGTAACACGTTCTGGTCTCGCCGTATGTAAGTCAGTGCTCAATACATTAATGTTCAAGTTTTCACTTCTGCCGACACTCCCGTAGTGCAACCCGTTTTTGCTATGTATATAAGAGAGATATGATACCCATTACTGTACAGCAATACGTATACACATGCAATTTAGACTGCGGCGAGCGGTGCCTGGGGCTTGAGACCCAGGAGCAGGTTTAAAGAGCTCTTTCATAATATATTAACTCTCACTTCCACACTCGACCTCGCTAACGACAATAGATAATAAAGTAAACTTACATGGACCTCGAGAAGGGTAACCTTAATCAGGACACTATAACACTAACTTCCATGTTCACTGCACGAAAGCACCAGAGAGACTGAGACTAATCTATCGCACTAAAGGTTATATAAAGTCTCCACGTCGGTATACTCGAAATAATATAAAATGATATACCCGCTACTACTACTTTATAACCAGTGTTGCTAACATTTTTTTATTCCAAGACTGTTATATAACCTCTATTATGTAATCTCTGTTCCGACAGACTTGAGCCAGTTTTCTAACGGAGCTCGCCTTGTGGCCATTATGGCTATGCAGTGGTGTAATGTCCTGATGCTGGGCCTCCATCACTTTTAATATTGATTACTCGGTATTCCATTTTAATGTCTTGAGCGTGTTACTATGCGGTATCGGTCTCCTGGAGCTGACAATTGTCAGTATATACATAAGTAACATACTATCTGCTTAGCACTAGATTTACTTGGAGATAGCAACTGACTCAAAGTAAACACTTCATAAGGTAAGACAGCGTCTGTCTCTTCATTTTAGTATAATATGTAGTTTGAAAATCCTTCACGTCTAATAAGTATAATTATTACGAGTTTGTGTTTTGACAAATAATAGTCAATGTCATTTTGTTACTTAACTGTTTTGGCACTCTCCGTTTAAGGACAATTCCTTACAAAATTTTCCATGTTGTCCCCTTATAACCCTTCCCCTAATAACCCTTTATAGCGGGTTTATTTAAATTTTTAATGCAACAAATTTAATTAAAGGACTATTAATTGAAACAGTCTTCATTACGAAATAATTTATTTGGATAAGAATTAATACAAAGTTATGGAAAACATGGTCTGATTTTAATAGGCATTTTTATCAACTTTTAAAATTATAAAAAGTAGTTATAGTGACTCAACTACAATAGTTGGACATATGGTCTCGCGGAGTTTTTTGTAGATATTGTTACGTTCTATAATATTCTAGAACATTTTTTTGTTCTATCATCAATACTTTTTGCAGCGCATGCGATGAAAGATATTTTATGGCTAATTTTTTGGCACCTTGGGTTGGTTTTCGTGAGATTTCCTAAGGATCTCTAATTTTTTCTTGTAATAAATATAGCCTATGTTACTCAGGGATAATGCAGCTTTCTAATGGTGAAAGAATTTTTGAAATCGGTCCAGTAGTTTTTATGTTTATTCGTTACATACAAAAATACAAAAATACAAAAATACAAAAATACAAATCTTTCCTCTTTATAATATTAGTATAGATATAGATATAGATATAGATTAACTCAATTAATATAATTCACTTATTCAAGTATTTATTAATACATTCTAGTAAATTTTTATTTGTGTGTTTACATGATGTAACATGTATATAACAAATATTCTTTAATTCTTCCATTTGTAGTTAAATTTTAACCTTAAATTACTTTGCAACAAGTGGACTTAGCTGAAAATTATGTTAGACTTTTTTTGAAGATCGTCCAATTTCCTTCCAAGATATATATTTTTTGAAATTTATTTTCATATGTAATTTGTTTGAGAAACCAAAAGAGACAACGAGGCACCTCTTAAACTTAATATTAAGAGCTCAAACTTTTTAATTTTTTCGTCATCTTGAACAATATTTTCATGGTAATTAAATAAAAAATATAACTCGGAGAAAAATTATGAGGAGAGATATTGAAAAAAAACCACAAGGAGGGTGTGATTTACCAACATAGATACTTCAATTGACACACTCGCCTCCACTACTCAGGTTCTCTGGCTACTGTTACACATGTTAATTACTAGCACGAAAGCATGGTCAATAAAAGTATAATTTTATTTAATTCCATGCGGATGGCTATTTGATTTTCCATAGTTTTGTTCGAATTGGCATAGGGCATGCTATCAAATGGCATGCTTATTCAGGAGCATACTTAAAACAAGCATGCTTATTGCTACCAAATGTAAACAGTTCATAAGCATGCTCATAATAAGCATACTCACAGCACACTTTTTAGCATGCTATTTTAGAGAATGCGCAACAGTAGCTTAAGGTTAGATTAAACTAAGCCTAATTTACGCGCCGACGTATATAAGTTTTTTTGGCCCGCCCTATATATATTTCTTTGTAACTGATTCATACAATTGATTTATTATAAACCTCCATTTGATTTAAATCGTAACAAAGGTTTTGTCACATTCTAATTAAATTCATTGTAATTACATTTCCTTTGTAACAAAAGGAAACGCTCTTTGTTGTAAAAAACGTGTTCCTCCATTTAATTTGAATTTTATTTTACATTATTATTTATTATACATTAAGTTTATATATATTTCTGTATTCGCGAGTATGTCCTTTTATTTTATTTCAATTATACCCACGTAACAATATATGACAAGGCAATATTGGTCTTTCATACATAGACAAAACGTTTCTTCTAATTTTTTCCTAAAAAGCAG
Organism: Limenitis camilla; assembly: GCA_905147385.1. Taxonomy (NCBI): domain Eukaryota; kingdom Metazoa; phylum Arthropoda; class Insecta; order Lepidoptera; family Nymphalidae; genus Limenitis; species Limenitis camilla. Next base: position 11,116,911 of record LR990240.1, read on the forward strand.
TCGCATGAAGCCACATAGAATTGATGTAACAAATACGCAAAATTTTCTGAGTAAGAGAAGACCAGCACAGTGGTATAATGTTTGAGTTGAAAGAAGATATCTTTTTATTTTTCTATTCAACGAAGGCGACGCGTTCAGCTACTATGCTGCGTCCTTCTTTATTACACCCAATAAGACGCACGGATTTCTTTCTCTTTATTTGCTGCGATTTGTAAACTTTAACTCCTGGCAATAGTATTTAATGAAGGGTTTATTGCAGGCAATACTATGTCATCGCGTTTGTTATTAAATAATCTTTATTTTGATATATATTTTGATTGGTAGACAAGTGGATGAAACTTGCTTAAAAAATTAATTAATATATTTTTTAATTAATGATAGGTATGCACATATTTTGACAGGCAATACATGCAAGACGTATTTGTTTATTAATGAAACTTATTAAAAAAAATGTTTAATTCGGTAAACAGATGGGTGAAGGTCAATGTATACGCAGATCCCGTACTATTCAGGTGGATTTTTGAGACGGGTCAGTAAGGGCAGGTACCTTAACCGTTATAGTTACAGGAAAACATCCAAAAAAAAATTTTTATGCCTATCGATCGCACTTCGTATGGGGATCAAAAGACTTTATGGGACCATTTAAGGTATGAGTACTAGAAATTTCAGAAATCGCCAAAATCATTTTCCATACATTTTGTACTGAAAAACGATAAATCAACTCGTAATATTTTTATTACTAAACAATCCTATTTCTTTAAGGCCAACTGAAATTTAAATGCAAAAACTACGGTACGCACAACATGTCACACAAACTTAAAAATAGGTGATCTACACTTGACAATTCGGGACTCGGTGGATAGTAACACATAGTCCAATTCACCGTACATTTTCTCAAAAATCTGTGAATGCAGTTCAGAATATCTTAAAAAGTTATGGATGGTCTCCTAGGAACGTTTTCCTGTAACTATAACGGTTAAGGTAGCTGCCCCTACTGACCCATCTCAAAAATCCACTCTGTATATAACCTCTGTTCCGATAGATTTGTGTCAGTTAACAAACGGAGCTCGCCTCGTGACCACAAAGGCTGTGAAACTTGTGTAGTGTCGTAATGGTAGGATTCCATTGTTAAGGATTTTGTGAGTGTTAAAATACAAACCATATTGAATATAATCATATTCTCGATTTTCTTCTAAAGTGCATATTGTTATAATCTTTTACGTGTTAGTGCATAATATAGCCTCGATATAGTAATAAGAATATTATTTTTTTTAAACCGCGTAATTTAAAAATATTAGTTTATTTATGTTTATAATTTTTAAATAATTTTAATCTTAAAATTTAATTCTTAATTTTTTAATTATGGCGCGTGGCACCTTTCGTAGGCCTACCCATAGGTACTTAAAATAAAATTACTATTTAATATGTGACAATAGTGTACCTGATATAATCTAGAAAAACCCTACTGTAGTTTACAGAACAACCAATTCGACATTAAAAGTAAAAAATAAAATAAAAAAAAAGCGAATTCAGACCGAGAAATGTGAATATAATTTCGTTATTTAATACGTTATGTGTTATACCGATTAAGTTATTTTAGTCAGTTTCTATGAATAGAACTCAACAACTTTGACCGCACGAATATTAGTCATCCTTGTTTCTATAATAATGATGGTAACTACAATAAATAATAATCTTTATTATTGGATGTCTAAAGTGAGGATTAAAATTTTGCGAATTTGTGAGTATCATAGAAAAACTAAACTCGACTTTAACTTTAAATAGCTTCTAAACTACTTTATACTGTAGGTACAGATATAGACTAAAGCTTGAGATAGAACATCGCGAGAAAAGGGCTTTGAAGAGATTAAAATAGAGGATGAAATGGATGACGAGCTGTGAAACCGTTTACCTCTGTGACAATTAGTCATATTGAAAATTAAAATTTATTGTGTTATAGTGATTTAAAGCTTGTGTATAACCTATTAACTTTGCTCGACTTGGTGGGGATACTGTCGTGACCTCAGATTTTATTCTTACAGAAATATTTACTTCCTAATGAAGCTCTAATACCTAAATTGTATATTTTTAAAATTTACGTGCATGCGTGCGTGCAAATTTAATTTACAATTAAAACTTCAAGCAAGAAATTCATGATGAATTTGAACCTAATTAAAATGTGACAAAAGCTCTGTAACGAATTACGAATTTAAAGTAAATGAGAATATAATGGATCAGATTCACAATAGATTTATTTGAATGGTATTATAATGAATTGCGATAGAGCCTTTCTCGTTTTATACCAGATCTTGAATAAGGCACCTCCTCAATGGACGGCTTTAGCGAAGAAAATGTATTGTTAACTTGAATACGAGTCATTATCGAAATATATAGAGTATATGGAGTTATACTTCTCGAGATATTTCAGATAATATCGGTTTAGTTACTTTTTAACTAACTTCTAAAAAGGGCTTTTGTATTTGAAGCATTTACGATTCTTTCTATAAATGGACATAATTTTAACTTCTTCAATCATTACTTTATAAGATTAATCTTGAAACTTAGCTAGTTTTTTCGGGATAAGGGTTTAAAAGCGGATCAATTCGTCACTCCCTTAAACCCTGAAAGAAGGACAAACCAACAATACATATGTATATCAGCTCTTGACTTCGTCCGCGAAAACTTCTCAATGGAATGAAAAGTTTGTTACTTACGCATCAAGTGAATGCACTTAATAACTCTTCCACTAAACAACTCACTCACTCTCCTGGGTTATCATTGATACTGACAATTCTTTAACATAGGTATGATATTTATGTTTATTGGTTTAGAGTACAAACTATCTTACTATTTTTTTTTTTGGTTTGGTTTTTGGTTTGGTTTGTTATTCAGCCCCACAAAACGGCTAAAAGAATTTCATTGAAATTTGGCTCACAGATAGTTGGACCTGGATGACAACATGGGCTACTTTTTATGCCGGAATTTTTTTTGTAGATCTTGTGTGTATATGTAGTAAAATATTTAGGAATAATTATATTGATGTCAAGAATCGATTTTGTAATAATAAATTTTAGAGAGGGGTAAGTAGTGCGGGTAGTAAAGTATATAAAAGATACAACATTAGCTCACTTTTTAGTTGGCAGTCAGTCGTTATGGGTTTCGGACTTAAGTGTTTGGAGATTAGATAAGAGTATAGCTACTAGTTCACATGTATTAGTATTCGTAGAATTAATCTTAGAGATTAGAAAAAGAAAAAAATTATTAGTGAAGTTGTTACTAAGGAGTATATTGCTAATAGATATAAATGTTAGTAGAATTAGAGAGACAGTATTTAGAGTGAATCAGAAGTAACCTAAAGAGGTTATAACATATTAAATTAATTCAGGTGTTACTTTGCAGAGATTCATGTTTAACAAGAAATCACAACTATTTTATTACCTTATTTGGTGTGACTTTGAAGTCACACTATACAAATCCACGTGTTCTCCGCGGATTATAGCGAAGTGATCGTCGTGATTTCTTGTTAAAGAGGTTATTTCGCTTCATGCGAATTAGTTTATAAGACTAGTTTAGTCATAGTAAATCAGTGTCAGTTAGACTAGTTTTTGGTTTAATTAATAATTAGAGGGGTTTGGCAATGTATGCCGAAATACAGTATAACTAGTTCGGCTGCAGAGGCAAGTAAAACTATCTGTTTAAATAGGTACCTTATATTTAGCCTAAGACAATAGTTTTAGTAAGTAAAATTGTAAACCATTTGTTTGTGAACTCAATAAATTTTATTATTATTATTATTAATATCAGTGAGCAAGCATGGCATCTGAAAGCAGTATTAGATAATGAGCACGAAGTGGTAACTCAGTGCCAGTTAGATCAGTTCAGTTATAGTAATGTCGTGTATAGATGGAGACCTGTCTCTCCCAAGTGTGTCCCCGTTACTCGGGGCACCGAGGGTGTCCCCGTTACTCGGGACATCCCCGAATTAGGAAAGTAGGCCCACTATAGTGCGGCCCGCCCGTTGAGACGCTGTTGTAGAATCCGAAAGCGTTCCAGTAGCGTCTCACTATGACGGAGAGGGTAACCACGGAGGTTTAGTGGGTAGGACGGCGTTTCTCACCGGTGAGTCCCACATAACTCAGCCAGCCCCAAAAAAAAAGTTCAGTTATAGTAAAAAGATTTATATGAGCAGACCAGTATTATCAGTAGATCGGAGACCAGTATTATCAGTAGATCGGAGAAAGTACTCAAATCAGATGCGTAGTCAATATGCGAGGCTTGGGGTGGCTATAGAGGAGGTCGGAGGCCTCTAGTGGGTCTGGTCCCGCGTTAACAGTTAATAATGTGAGTTGCGGCCCACGTTACCAGTTATAGTAAACCAGTCATAATCGTATCTTTGTCTAAGTATATTAGTTTTCATGTAGTTATTCGTTCGGGCATCGATTAGATCATAAGGTGCTAAGTGAGGGGTGGGGGGTCAATGGGTTGAAAATGAAATGTTTTTTTTATTAAATTTAAGTATACGCCGCAAATTACACTTGTACGAAGCCGAGGCGGTCATATTTATAATATTACAGTAGGATTAATACAATCAACAAAGTAAGTTAATTCTCTTTTATTTACTAATATAAATTAAAAATGTACAATATAAAACCTTTTCAAGTCAAACTTGAAAGCTATAAACATAGAGAAATTCACATAATAGCGACACTAATAGCGCGAAAAATTTCGTTTCGCCACGAAAATCTCTTTTTTCCACGTAACTTGGCCCCTTGGGGGCATATTTCGTTGTTTAAGCAGAACAACTGGGCCCCTGAAGAGGGATAGACGACTGAGATTCGAGAGGGGGCTGAGTTATACCTTTAGGCTAATTTGTATTAATAATAGTAAGAAATTGTTTATCATTATTTTTTTTATCTATTACTAGTCAACCCACGTGACTTCGTCCGCGTAGAAGTATGTTTAATTAATCATTGTGTACAAAATTCCTTCCATCCCATGAGAACGGGGCTTTTTTCGGGTCAAAAAGTATTTTATGTAATAATCAACCTTCTAAAGTATCCGTATACCAAATTTCATTCAAATCGTTTCAGTCGTTTTAACGTGACGCGTGAATAAATACGATTGTTCTAGTTAGCAACACTGTTGATAACTTTATATTCGGGGGTAGTACTTTATATTTTATTCCAAGACTGTATATAACCTCTGTTCCTGTAGAGACTGAGCCAGTGGTCAAACGGAGCTTGCCTGGTAAATATTATGGCTATTGCTGTGCGAAATCGGTCTCATATAGATGACATTCTATGGTTTTATTATATGTATAGATATAATTTACTATAAAAACCAAATATTTAGTTGCTACAGATTACAGTTACCAAACTGGTAGTAGCTTCAGACAAACTGTCCAATTATGACGTGTCAAAAGTATTTGGTAAAAAGTATATTTGAAATAAACTATTGTTAGTTTGAGTTTGACAGTATCTTTATAATTATTAGATAACCATTGGGTATTTTTTAGATTAACATTGTCTTCAATTTTAAGCCATTACCAAATGGTTCCTATTACGTAAGGTTTTATGGATTTTTTTTACGCAATTAAATTAAAAAGTACACCTATAATTAAATCATAAAATGCTTTTTTTTATTATAAATCTTGGAAGATCAGAGATATAATAGGACGTATAAAAATATTATTATAAATTTTTGTCTTCTTGGTGGGTTCGTCTGTTTATTTGTTGAATGAAACTAGGTGTATGAAAACTTTATAAGCTGGTTTAATATATAAATTACTATATATCCCAGAAAAATGCGCAGTTTTTGTGGGATTAAAGGATCCTTTAATCCCACAAAAACAGCTAAAGGGATACGAATGAAAAATTGTGCACATATAGTGTGTAACGTGAATCGATATTTCGAATACCTTTATTTTAAAACCAACTAGCTCTATGTGCACGAAGTCACGTGGGTCGACTAGTTAAACTTGTGATTTATCTTTAAATAAGTTCTTCTAATGCCGAAATTTTACGCTTTATTGATTTGCGAAAATCTGTTACATAATGTAAAATGAGAATCCAAAATCAAAGAACCCTTAATTGAATGAGCTATACCCTAAGCTATGTGATTGTTCATTTTATTATAGACAAGATTAACGGGCTTGCTGTAAGAACTTTATTGCGTCATAAAACCGCTGTATAAATCCTGCCATTAAATGGACACAGTTTAAATTGACCAGAAAAAGGCTGTCATTGCGTTAAACGTCTTAAAACAAACATTACAAGAAAAATATATAAAATGTTGGAGAATTACTTTTTTTACTATCCATTTTGGATACAATAAACTGATATGTTTATGCTTTATAAAACATATTAAAATGTCTTGAAAATATGACTTTTAAACCCAGAAAAAGACACGAAAAATAACTATTTTCAACGAAATACTTTCAATTTTTAACAATAATATTGATTTTTACAGACTATGTCATCATCATTATCACGCCTTCAATGGCCCTCTGCTGAGCCGGGTCTACTTCTCAGAATGAGGAGGGTATTAGGCCATAGTCCACCACGCTGGCCCAGTGCGGGTTGGCAGACTTCACACACCTTTGAGAACTTTATGGAACTCTCAGGAGTGCAGGTTTCCTCACGATGTTTTCCTTCACCGTTAAAGCAAGTGATATTTAATTACTTAAAACACACATAATTCAGAGTCAGAGGGGTGTGCCCAGGATACTCGGACCTCCCGAGTAAGACTTGAAGTCTCAACCACTGGGCCATCACTGCATCTACAGACCATGTAAAAGATGAATAAGTCGGAAACAAAAGGAATGGATGGCCTATATCTAAAATTACGGGCGCAGTATAGTCAAGATATAACTAGAGCTCTTTTAAGTGATCACAACACTCGCCTCCACTGCCCAGGCTCTCTGTTTAAACCCAAGGTTAAACGCACATAAACCTAACCTAACACAAGACGTAGCAACTACATTGTAAGGAACTCACGTGACCTTAATCAGAGAGCACTAACACAAAACTGCACTTAACACTTCACTAGTACTATCTAGAGACTACTTCACTCCTTGAGAGACCGCGCAAGAGTAAGACTACAGTATGGAAGTGATAAACGCCATAGATGGCATTAACGATTCGATAATCGTTTACTCGGAGCTATACTGCGCAGTAACACTCAAACGATAATATTCACACAATATAGATAGAAGCCTAGCAGTGCCTGGGGCTTGTGACCCAGGAGCAGGTTTAAAGACGTCTTTTATAACCGTACACCCTTACCTTCATCGCTTGATTTCGCTACCAAATATTAAAATAATAAAGTACATACACACTCCTCGATAACGGAGGCCAAGCACCACACCACCAAACAACACTACACTATTTACTAAACGATTTTATAAACGGTGTTGCTAGCAATACATTACTTTTCATAAAAATATCTTAGTTTCGGTAAATTATGAGGTTTTTTTAGGTTACTTGTTAGCTGGTACGAAATGCAATTTCATAAAATATTTCACACTGAGCTTAGTATAATTTTACACCGGGGCTTAAAAGTTCATTTTTTTTTTAAAGATTACTAGCAGTATGGATCACTTACTTCTAGTATTCCCTTTACCCCTCCTAGTAAGCTAATAAATAGCTTGTGTCAGGAGTGGGCCACGCCAGTAGTCCAATTTCCGGGATTGGAACCCACGACTTGTCGATCGTGAATCCAACAATCTACCTATTTTTTTAATGAACACAAAATGTTGGAATTTGTATTAAGATGAAAAGGCAAAATTATGAAGTTTCCAATACAAGAGATAATGAGTCGAAACAAAGTATATTTAGAAATCTAATCATTTCATTAATAAAGCGTAATGGCTAAGTTGAAAGACTTTTATGACGAAAATTCATTTTCATTATTTTTGAACATCGAGAGAATTTACTATACTTCGCTTCAGTTTTGAAAAAACCAAGTGCGAGTCGGACTTGCGCATGAAGGGTTCCGTTTCAATATTTGGAAAAAATCACGTTGTTGTATGCGACCCCCCTTTAAGTATTTATTTTATTTTTAGTATTTGTTGTTATAGGGGCAACAGAAATACATCATTTGTGAAAATTTCAACTGTCAGATTGATAGACGGACCGAGAAAGGAGTCTTAGTAATAAGGTCTTGTTTTTACCCTTTGGGTACGAAATCGTAAAATGGTTTTTGTCCCGCCGTACCTTCGCTGAGTTAAACAATCTATAAATTTCAATTAATAAATTGTCATTGCATACAATGCATGCTTAGTGACGTCATTCTAAATCCATAATGGCGGACGATAAAAGATGGCGTACGCTATGTTTTGACTATGCACATAATACGGGAATTAAATCAGCAGGTTTTCTGAGACGAATATGAAAAACTACATTCTATAAAAAATCCAATATGGCGGACTTTATAGACTTAGCAGCTTTAATGACTGAACCCCTATTTTTTAATTCTCAGGGGGAATATTACATTTGAAATATATATTTTATAAATAATATGTAAAATATGAACAAGATATGCAAACTTCCACAAAATAGTTCCAAGTTTTCAGTTAAATTTAACTAAGGAGAGCATGTTAATACTATCTTAAAATATTCAATAGTTTAACTTTAAAACTTAGATATGTTTAATTTAGAATTAAGTGAAGTTTAGCTAAGTTTGAATATCTCTTATTATCTATATGGGAGTTATACTGCACAGTAACCCTTAAAATATACTAATAATATCCATTTTATTTTTTATTGTCTAAATCCTTCACAATGGAGTCCCATCCCAGCACACGACAACACTTGTTCAGGAATAATTGTCACCAGGCGAGCTGTATTTGACAACTGGCTAAAATTAGGCCTAATCTGCTGATTCCATCCCACTTCTGAGTACTTATAAGTCGAACTCAGTGTCGTGTCAAATACATGTTTATTCCATACATTATACAATGCTCTCCTATTGGTTACTCGATATTATCAATCATCAGGACTTTAAATATATTCTTTATCACTTTATTTTCGAGGACATTTTTCTTTTCCGAATTCCTAATTTTAATAATCTTACAAAAATACTTTTATATTCTAAAAGGACACATCGTTCATTTTTGGCGGGAAATGTTCTGATTGGCTAAAAGAATAGTTTGTCATTGGCCAATCCGAACCAATGTTGCCACTAGAAGAAGTAATAAATTATTGCGATTGCCACACCATAAAACAAAATCACGACACTCTCTTAAAGTGGAAGTTTGTATGTTTAGATATTTGTCGTTCAAACACGCAAAAACAGCTGAACAGATTTCAATGAAATTTAGTACACAGATACTTTATACGTGGATTAACATATATGCTACTTTTTAACCCGGAAAAATTCAGTTTCTGCGGGATAATAATAAAATATGTTTGCGGTCGTAAACGCCTGAGTATTTTAATTTAGCAATGGTCATACTAGTATGTTGTACATGCACTCGTTCGAAGACGGGTCGGGTGTACTAGTTAAGATTGAAGCATCCATTTTTTATTTATTTTTTTATTTATACTTTATTGCACAAATTTAGTACAAAGGCGAACTTAATGCCTTAAGGCATTCTCTTCCAGTTTACCAACAGCAATGTTGACATAGTTAGGATGACGTGCGCAGATACGTTCTGAGAGAATTATTATGAACCAAACATTATATTACAGTATCGATATGCCTATTATAAATAATATATAAATAACCATATAAATACATACCTATACACACATACATAGATAAATAGATATGTAATATCAATGAATATACTAATACATACGTCTATACATAAATATACACACATACTGATCCACCCACAAAATATACAATTAAGACAACATGCAATGTATTTACCTATTTTGCTCATTTAGAAAGTGTTCATGCACCTTAGTTTTGAAAATGTTAAGTGACCGAGCCTCACGGATATCCCTAGGAAGCTCATTCCACAAGCGAATAGCGCTGACCGTAAAAGAGTTTGAATACTGTGCTGTGTTGTGTACTGGAAACGATAGTATACTAGAATTTAAAGATCTATGAGTACGACCCTGAGCACTAAGATATAGGAAACGTTCTTTCAGATATGGTGGTGAATATGGGTCATGCAGTATTTTGTACAGTGTTGCAAGTACACGAGCATTCCGGCGAAAACGGATGTTAAGCCACTTTAATTCTGATCGAAATTGGGAAATGTGGTCATACTTACGGAGACCGAATATATAACGGATACACAAGTTGAGGAGGCGATCGAGTTTATCGAGTAGCTCTTCAGTAATGTCGGTGTAACAGATATCAGCATAGTCAATTACTGGGAGTAGGAGTGCATTGACAAGAATTACTTTTGTTTTTCTGGGTAAAAAGTTTTGGAGACGCTTGAGAATATGCATTGAGAAAAAGATCTTACGGCTAATCTCTGCAATATGCACTGTCCACGATAAATTACGGGTCATGTACAAACCAAGGTTTTTCACTTGTAAATTATAAACTAACGGAATGTTATTGAACATCACAGGTGGCAAAGCGTTGATATCTAGCATGTTGAGATAGTACTGTCTACCAACCAACATAACCTGTGTTTTTATTGGGTTCACAAGGAGACCGTGATTTTCGGTCCAGACTCGTATTGCCTCAAGGTCTTGATTAACTTTGTTGATACCATCCAGCACAGATTCCACTTTAAAGGACAAGTAGAGTTGCAGATCATCTGCATACAGGTGAAAGGAACTGAAAGTTAATACTGAGACTAAAGTGTTGATAAATACAGAGAACAGCAAAGGAGATAGAACACCACCTTGCGGTACACCAGTAGTTAGGTTGCACCATTCCGACGTACTGTCTTCTGTGCGTACACATTGCTGCCGTTCCTTCAGATACGATTCAAACCACGTAATTGCAGACTGTGATATACTGAGTGACCTCATTATAGCTAATAGAATATCGTGGTCAACACAGTTAAAGGCATTGCTGAAATCCAAAAGTACCAGGAGAGTCACAAGTTTTTGATCAGTGGCACTACGTATATCATCGGTGATTTTCACTAGTGCTGTACACGTACTGTGGGACGGACGGAAACCAGATTGAAATTTATTAAGTAAGCTGTGTTGATTTAGAAAATTTGTTAATTGGCGATGAACCACTTTTTCTATGACTTTAGAGATAAAAGGTAGTATTGATATAGGTCTGAAATCTCTAATGTCTGTAGGATTATCTTTTTTAGGGATAGGGATTATGTAGGCTTTTTTCCAAAATTTTGGGAATTCTCCGACAGACAGCGAAAAGTTTATAATAGACGTTATGCTTGGTAACACGATATCTAATATCAAAGAGATCATTTTAGAACTGATTCCGTCCCAGCCCACTGATTTGCTGGTTAATGAAGTAATAATAGTTTTGACTTCTGGAACGGAAACCATTTCAAAGGAGAAAAAGGTGTGATCCTGTAGAGGGAGAGCGGCTATTTTATTAATTGTAGAAATCTTACACATTGAGTTTAGGCAGTTTGGTGGGGTAGAGAAATGCTTATTTAGGTCGTCCAGTTTGAACTTCCCATCAATGTGGTTCCGTACTTTACCCAAACCCATAGTCCGCAATAGATCCCACAATTTATGAGGAGGACAATTTTCTATAGCGGAATGGGAATAGCGAAGTTTAGCGTTTCTTATCACCTGATTGCAGCGATTCCTAGCTTTTTTAAAAGCATTCCAACTTTCATCAGATCGCGTTATTTTGAACTTTCTTTTTAATTTGTCACGCTTTGCCATAAATTTTTTAATTTCAGTGGTCATCCATGGGGCAGGTGGGCGCTTAATTCGGATTTTCTTTAAAGGAGCATGCTTGTCGTACAACTCGATGATCTTGCTATTGAACCAATCGATTTTGTCATCAATGCTTTGCAGATGATCCATTTGTGTCCAGTCAATTTTTATCGCGTCAACCGAGAGTGCATCTTTATTTATTTTTGCTAGAGAGCGCCTCAAAACACGACATGAGTTAAATTTAGGTATTTTTAATTTGTATGAGGCATAAATGAGATCGTGGTGAGAAAAACCAGGTGCAGCTAATTGACCATAAGTTAGTATATTATTAGGTTTTGTTGTTATGATTAGATCTAATAACGAACAAGATTCGTTGGTATGGTAGGTAGAATTTAGTTTTAAAATGGTTAGATTAGCAGCGCTTGTTAGGTATTTAAGCTTTTCAGTTCTACTGTCATTACGCACCAGGCAAGTGTTGAAATCTCCCATTATAACGAGGTGTTCGTAGGTCGCTAAATATGTATCAAATAAGTATTCTAGTGTATCAAAATAGTTAATAGTAGGGGGGGCATAAATTACTCCCAGTAGGAGAGCTATTCTACCCACGGTAATTTCAAGAAAAATATATTCCATGTCTTTAATATAATTGCCTTGTGATTGCGAAATTATCTTATATTTAATACCGGTCCGAAGATAAATAGCCACACCTCCTCCTCCCTTCCCAATCCGATCGTTCCGAATCAGCATGTAGCCCGGTATAGAATATGCGGTCGAAGGAAGAGACGGTTTTAGAAAGGATTCGGATATCAAACATGCATGGATACAACTCCCATTTAGAGTGTCCAGAATTTCAGCAAAATGTGCCGGAATGCTTTGTGCATTTATATGACAGATATTCAGACTACTATGGAATGGTTTAAAAATTGTTTGGAGGAGATCACCTAGTGTTTCATCGATTGATTCAAATGATGAGTTTTGACTACTAAGAGATTGAAATAATTCAGAACTAATAGATACATTGTCCATTATGTAGATTAATAAATATATATATATATAATATGTTATGATGAATACAGAATATTAAAATATACCTACTAACTATGCGCGTGAAAGATTAATATAATATTAATAATAAATTTAAAATATTTATAAATGTATATATGTAATATATGTATATTATATATATAGTTTAATTAATTGCCAGTTGTATAACTATTAAATGTGCAAAGTTCATAAAATTCACATCTACTGTAGAAAACTTGAAGAAAATTAACAATATCAACGTACACTGTTTAACATAAAAGAAATTAAGTTTTACGAATAATTTTACAATTAACAAGAATTGATTTGAGAAAAATCTAAACAACAGAAATAAACAAAGTAAAATACAATGTGAGTAGCGTAAAACGGATCTCAACATAATATGACCGCTCAAGGGACGTATTGAAGTTTGAAGTGACAGATTGTGACGTCCAATTTGTTTCTGTTAAATTGACTATTCTGTCAGTGATACTTATTGAGTTATTAGATGTAGTATTAACTTTTAAATATAACCGTAAGTGAAAAGATAGAATGTTGTGGGTAAAACGTTAATGATACACACCAATTATTTTAAAGTCACAATAGTATAGCTTAAGTCTATATAACTACAAAGATAGGAAACCGAAGTCATATCGTACACAACCTCTCAATTTACCTCCAGTTTTATTTGATAATATAATAGAACTAATTATTACTATATTATGAAATTAATACTTATGCTCAATAAGAGGAACTATTAATTAATATTTAAAAGTTGAGATCCGCATGGAGATGAGATAACAATTGGATATGAGATGATACTAAAACATTGTTTTTATAGAACATTAACTATTTATATGAGCGAATGGGTCGAGTTTTTGCCTTCGCCTTTTTGGACAGTTGCTCCTCTGACTGTCGCTGTTCATTAGCAATTCCATGAAGATGTTCTAAGGAATTTAGCCTCACTTTTCTGCCATTACTGACCTTAATATAAATATTACCATCTTGAGTCCAAGAGCGCTGCTTATCAAAAACTTGTCGTGCTTCTTTGAACAATTCACGCCGCCTAGCCGTGAGGAATTCAGCGATGGATATGTTACTGCCCTTTAATGCCTTTTTAGATCGCCAAATATCATTTCGTATTGAAGGATTGCTAAATCTCACAAGGATTGGACGGACTTTATCCTTACTTATGTTACCAAGACGATAACAAGATTTAATATCATTTATAATTATGGATAATTTCAACTTTGTGGACACTAGATTTAAGACAACATCCAGTGTATCTTCTTCCTTGGTTTCGTCAACTCATCCATCATTTTAACGAAACCGATGGTAATTCATTTTCCGTCCAGAAGGAAAGAATTTATTATATTATTCCACTATGAATTCCACCAACATAAAAAAAGGATGATTGGTACTTAAAGACGTATCTTTTCATATACGTTACCCGCTATATATTGGATAATTCATACTATATCATTATAAATTATATCCTATGTGTTATTCTGATGTGTAAGCTATAATATTGTAAAGTTTCATTAAAATCCATTCAGTAGTTTTAGCGTGAAAGAGTAACAAACTTACATCCATATATCCAAACATCCGTACATTCTTACAAACTTTCACGTTTATAATATTAGTAGTATTAATTGTTACTTTTTATTTTTTAATTTTTTTTTATTTGGAGATAAAAATATAAACAAGCAGAGTTCTGTCTTCACTAGTTTTAATCGATATTTGAGAGAGTATTAGGAAAATTTTCATAAATTAATCCGTACATTCATCAACGGTGAACATTCCCAGGGTACCAAGTGCCTATTTCTTTTTCTGATAGGTTTAATGTTGATGATTTCAATTTCAGAGTAAAATCTTATTAGACATCATTATAGGCATATTATATAAATGTTTGTGTGAGTGCATATACACACATATTTTTATTAGGCTTTTATTTTATATTTTTATTGCTTTTTATTGTACACGAATAAAATAAAATAATACAGTGAAATAGAAGTAAATTACAAAAACAGTAAACGACAGACTTACCAATTAGGAATTTTTTCCAAGTAAACTTTGAATTGATTGAAAGGAATAACAATATTAAGTTAGATAGGATCATAAAACTATATCATACTAAAAAGTGTTTACATTAGAAAAAGGATTATAATATATATTATATACTAGCTGACCCAGCAAACGTTGTTTTGCCATATAAATTTAAAAAAATTTTGGTGGGCCCCTTTTATCACTTAGGGGTATAAAAAATAAATGTTGACCTATTCTCAGACCTATCCGATATGAACACAAAATTTCATAAAAATCGTTCGAGCCGTTTCGGAGGAGTATGGTAACTAACATTGTGACACGAGAATTTTATATATAAGATTAATATACTACATACATGAATACATACATACCTACATACAAACAAACATACATGTATGATGGTAGTGTTGTCTCCAATATTAATACTTTATTACAGCGGACTGATCAAATTTGTTTAATTTATACTTAAATGATGCCAATGAGAGGTTTTATGTCAACTGGCAACTCATTCCAGAGTATCACTGATAAAAGGTAGGTAAGCGTATGTTCCTTACCCGAACATAACCCAACCAGGTACATCAAAATGTTTGGACGATTTGACGAACCTATCTTCAAACAAGTTTTACAAAAATAAAATTAAAAACAGTTATCCTCCCCGCAGGAGCCAATAAAACGTAGTAATCAGATTCCATAGGGATCATCCCACCCTGGAGTCGCACGTTGATTGGCCGATATGCAAATTCCCTCGTAACAAGATCAGCTACGGTGTGTGACCCTGATGACGTTCCCAATAGCTAATATTTTTGTCACCCGCGGCTTAATGTAAGGTAACGGACCGCGAAATTGAGGTACTCCTCAATTGGGAGGGGTGTGGTCCTCTAGGTGTATATTTATGTTTAGATTATAAGGAAAATAGTAAAAAACATATAAAGTTATCTACTGCACAGTAACACGTGCAAGACAATAATAATATGGAAATTAAATCGGAAACCGAGTAACCAATATTCAAATTCAAAATATTTTATTCAAATAGACATTATCAAAGAATTTTTGACACGTCAAAATTGGTCAGTCAGTCAGTTTGTCTGAAGCTACCACCAGTTCGGAAAGCAGTTTCCTGATGAGAAGAACTGGCAAGAAACTCAACAGTTGCTCTTTTCAAAATGCCATTGTTTACATCAGTCTGTCTGTGTACTGTTACAAAGGTATAATCATTCAGCTGAGCATCAACATCATTTTGAATCCAAGCTTTGTCATCATTCTTGTACAGAGTAGTAAGCTTTGTTTACTAAACACTTTTTTATTTGCGTTTTAAATAGCTGAAGTGGCAAGTCTAAAACCCCGCATCACGACAACACATGAATAATTATCAGCAGACGGATTCCGCTTGAAAACTTGCTCACTGACTAAAATAAAATACATTAACCTAATATAGACAAGTATTAATTTTAATCTACTTTTAATATTCTTCTATTTTAATACTTGAAGTTTATACGTAGTTTCAATATTTTTTTTTATTATTATTTGTGTACTTGTAATGGTATCCTCATAATATTCCAAATAACATTGATTTTCAATGAAGACAACTGATATCTTCAATTTTTAGATTTCTAATTTTCTAATAGTATAAATACACGGTGAGGAAAAAAAATTATTTTAGTTCATCTTATTTTTTTTCCATAGTAATAAATATTAAAATCCTACTAATATTATAAACGCGAAAGTTTGTAAGCATGTATGTATGGATATATGTTTGTTACCTTTCACGCAAAAACTACTGAATGGATTTTGATGAAACAACATAAGCTATAATTTATAATCAATAATAAATTATAATTTGAAATAAAAGTGGTTCATTTCCATTTTTCCATATCTATACTAATATTATAAAGAAGTAAGATTTGTATTTTTGTATTTTTGTATGTAACGAATAAACATAAAAACAACTGGACCAATTTCAAAAATTCTTTCACCATTAGAAAGCTACACTATCCCTGAGTAACATAGGCTATATTTATTAAAAGAAAAAATTAGAGATCCTCAGGAAATCTCACTAAAACCAACCCAAGGTGCAAAAAAATTAGCCATAAAATATCTTTCATCGCATGCGCTGCAAAAAGTATTTATGATAGAACAAAGAAATGTTCTACAATATTATAGAACGTATCAATATCTACAAAAAACTCCGCGAGACCATATGTCTAACTATTGTAGTTAAGTCACTATAACTACTTTTGTACATTTTAAAAGTTGATAAAAATGCCTATCAAAATCAGACCATGTTTTCCATAACTTTGTATTAATTCTTATCCAAATAAATTATTTCGTAATGAAGACTGTTTCAATACCTGTTAATTACTTTTTGAATTATTGAAATCGGACATTCCAGTCAAAAGATATTACGAAATAAAAATATCAAGATAAATAAAAAATAATCCCAGACGGGCCGCCGGCGCGGTGTGGTGTGCCTCGCAGCGCAGCGAGTAACGCGGCGATAGAGGAGCGACAGAATGCGGGAGCCAAAATGTTAAAAAAAAATTATCCACCTGTACGAAGCCGGGACGGGCCCCTAGTGTTGTATATAATTAGAGTCTATACTGGTAATATATGTATGTATATAGAAATACGAATTATACAAATAAAAAATAATACTTTTTTTATTTATTTAATAGGAGTAGCCTGCCCTCGCTTCGCTCCGGGTATTTAAAGCAATATTAAAATTGATGTCCTTAAATTGTCACGTTGTAATTGTGTAGTTCTTCATTATCTGAAAAAAGAGAGAGAGTGAGAAAAAGTTATAAAAAAAATAATAGAAAGAAAAAAAGGGACATATAATAAAAGAGGACAGTGCAAAAATAAAATTGAATATATAAAAGAGCGAGAGAGAGAGATAATTGAAAGAAAGTAAGTGAAAAGAGACCGTTCATTTCTGAACAGATAAAGATAAAAATTAAAGAGAGAAAAAAGAGAGGATGACAGAGAATAATAGTATATAAAAGGAAAAGAGGCGAAATACTATAGACTTCTCTCAGTGAAAGAATTTTTAAATCAAAGATCAGTAGCACCAAAATGGCCAATGGCCATATTCTATTAATTAAAAAATGTATATGGCAACACTAAATCACTTTTGCCATTGGTGAATAGTGTAGTTTTCTATTAATGAAAAAAAATTAAAATCGAATTAGTAGGTCCTGAGAAACTCTTCAATTTACAAAATGGCCACGTTATAGCACTTAAATGGCCACATCTTTTTAATTAGAATATTTATGCCAACGCCACATAGACTATGTTACCCGGAAAGGATGTAGCTTTCTATCGGCGAAAGAACTTTCAAAATCCGTTCAGTAGTTTTCGAGCCTATTCGCAATAAACAAACATACATATACAAACAATCAAATCTTTCCTCTTTATATAATAGTGATAAAGAAACTTACTGCTATAACTTAAGCAGTCCAAGATTGAGTCTTACCTACAGTCAGAATTCAGCTTTACAATCAAAGCAAACAAGAGTTCATAATATTAACAATAATGCACAGAACTCTAAAATAGATTCAGGTCCAGTATATTAGAATTGAATTGAAGTAAAACTAAAAATCCTATCAACATATCTAGATAAACAGTTAGATGTATCAATTTGGATCACATTCAGCAATGGTAGCTCGTTATTTTCCAATTCTTGTGAAAGCCAATCAAATGTAACGGTGCCCACGAGCAAATGTCAATAAAGCTTAAAACGCGAGATGTGAAATGGGGAGTAGGGAATATATTTTTTATTATGGACTAAGAGCTTGGGGTAGCGAAACAAGCCCAGAAACGTGCAGATAAGAATCATCTATTAAATATTTCGATATGAAACCATATTACGATCGTGCTAATGATTTTTCTGTAAAGTTTTAGTTCTTCTACAGATACGCCCTCAAATACACACGCACTCATACATATACAGAATGAACATTTACTTACTTCCTTACGCTTTGAAATGGTGAAGCAAGCTTTATTTTTTTTATTATTTAAATTTAATGTCAAACATCAACCCGACCTGGCAGGAACTCCTTTACAAAAATTATAAAATAAAATATTTAATGAGAACAAAATAAAAAAACCTAGTATAATCAAATGCGTCACAAAAAAATAAAGATTAAAATTAGAAAAAAGTTATTACTTTATTGACCTTGACAAAAACATTTAAATAACCCTTAAACTGGAACTCTAATTTAATCACGGCATCGATTAGAAGAGTCGATATTAACTTTTATACGTTGATCTATTTGTATTCTTAAAAACAAAAATAAAAACAACAGTAAATACAGACTTAACATTACATGAAAAATTATAAAAATACCAAAAAAAAACAAATGATAAATAAAATATATTACTCTTACTGATTGATACTCGATTCAATACGATAACGCTTCATTTCTACTGAGTGTTAGCAACACTGTTTATAAAGTAGTAGTATCGGGTTTTCATTTTATATTATTTCAAGTATACCGATGTGAAGACAATATATAACCTTTAATGCGATAGATTAGTCTCAGTCTCTCTGGTGTTTTCGTGCAGTGAACATGGAAGTTAGTGTTATAGTGTCGTGATTAAGGTTACCCTTCTCGAGGTCCACGTAAGTTTACTTTATTATCTATTGTCGTTAGCGAGGTCGAGTGGTGGAGGTGAGAGTTAATATGTTATGAAAGAACTCTTTAAGCCTGCTCCTGGGTTAAGCCCCAGGCACTGCTCGCCGCAGTCTAAATTGCATGTGTACGTATTGCTGTACAGTGATAGGTATCATATCCTTTTCATAGACTTAGCAAGTTATAGCTAAAAACCATCTAAAATTACCTTTCAAAGGAATAAAATTTCATCATGGGCGCTACGACGTCCCTGACAGACATACGCTAAATTCATAACAACCAATCATTGTAGTATCGGGGGGTTATTAAATCGATTACCTCTGTATGTGAACGCTTTCATTTTCCTTTATTTTTTATGTTTGTTATTTTTCAGAAAATCTTGCTGAAAATGAGGTAATTTTTGGTTGACGGTATAAGAAAATCTTAACGACACAATATAAAAACGAGTATATGTTTTGTTGATTTTCATAGTTCAAACCCACCAATACCCATCTTGGTTTCGCCACCCACCCTGATGACTAAAACAGAGTCGTACTAAACAGCTGACAGGTGTCATGTCGACTTAACCATCTCATACTCACACTTGATATTTAATCTGACTAAGAGTATACGTTTGTCAGTTAGTGTTATTCAAGGATTGTGAAACGCAATTATTATTCGATGGATAAAATGCAGCTTATTAAAAAAAGTATCTTATTGTAAACTTGTCCTAGAGCTGCCTCTAGCTCCTAAGCTATAAGAGTTGCGTACCCCTGCAACTAGGAATGTATACTGTTATCGAAATGTCGGTGTGCACGCAACATTTATTTTATATCAGCCAGTGGATAAAGTTTTCGATACTATTCGATGAGTCTGACGTATATGGTTTTATAACTGACTTAATGGTAAAGTTTTTATGTTTTCATGTGTTATTACGTTTCTACACTCAGTCTTTTTGAGTCAGTTTATTAGTATACTAGCCGAAATGCTCTCGCTTCGCTGATGTGTTTTTAAACTGTTCACTCACTCATTCATACTCTTCATACTTTGCAAATCCGACTACCACGAAAAAGTTTTTTCATATTTCGGTTAACCCGAATATAGCCCATAACACTTACAAATAACGTGGTTTTCTATTGGGAAAAGAATTTTCAAAATTGGTTCTGTAGATCTAGAGATTATCCCCCAAAAGCTCATTATAATATTATTATAAATTATTAATAATATTTTTTTTAAACTTTAGGTAAACAATAAATCTTGTATAATAATAGGGATTAAAGCATGAAATTGCCGTTTTATTGTAATAGGTACTTCGAATTGCCATAGAACAACAACTACAACAACAATTCGAATGATTTTTGAATACGAGTTCCAACGTGAAACTAACGCGGCAGAAACAGCTCGCAATATTAATGTTACGTTTGGAGAGGGACTGCTAATGAACGCGCCGTGTGATTTTGGTTTAAACGCTTTCGTGATGGAAACTTTGATTTGAAGAACTAACCACGTGGAAGACCGCCCACGCAGGTGAATAACAATGATTTGAAAGAGATGGTGGAAGCCGATCCGAGCCAAACTACCCAGGAATTAACGGTATTGTTCAACGTTACCTTACCAACAATATTGACTCATTTGCGGCAAATTAATAAAATAAAAAAAAATGAAAAATGGGTGCCTCATGATTGACTGATCTGCAGAAAGAAACTTGTGTTGCCTTGTTTAATCGATACAGAAATTAAGGAATATTACATTGAATTGTGACATGTGATGAAAAGTGGATTCTTTACGATAACCGTAAGCGAAAAATGCAATGGCTGACCCCAGGTCAAACGCCACAACAGTGACCTAAAGCCAAGCTCACCAACAAAAAACGTAATGTAAACTGTTTGGTGGTCTCAGCATGGTATTATTTACTATAACTTTCTCCGATCTGGTCAAGCAATAACGGCAGATGTCTACTGTGTCGAACTCCGAACAACGATAGCAAAACTAGCAGTGAAACAGCCCTGAATGAATCTTCACCATTATTGCTCCATGATAACGCGAGACCTCATACAGCACGAGAAACCGTTTTAACTCTACAGGAACTGCAATTAGAAACACTCCGTCACCCTACGTATTCGCCAGACCTTGCTCCAACGGACTACCATTTTTTTCGTGATTTGGACAATTTTCTACGTGATAAAAGTTTTCTTCTCAGGAGGCAGTATAAAATGCTTTCACACAGTTTGTAGAATCTAGATCACCACAGTTCTATCGCAAAGGCATAAATGACCTTCCTATTAGATGGCAGCAATGTATAGATAATAATGGTAATTATTTTGATTAAATAAATATGTTAAATTAAAAAACGACTTTCAGTTTCTCAGTGCAAGGAGGCAATTTCATACTTTAACCCCTAATATATTGTGTACTTTATAAGTAACAAGCCCCAGGTTAGCAATGGATTTCAAAGGATTATTAATACACAAAGCCAACCATTGCCTGGAGCTAGTGTCCTTGATGCAGATTTATAAGGCTCTTTTATACGAAACGCTCACCATCCGCTGGTAAATATCGAATACTAACAATTAATGTAATAAAACTAAACAGTGATCTCCACTTAAAAATAATTTATTCTGTGCTACAGATAATGTACACTGTTTGACATCACTTATCAGACTGTTTCAGAAATAAATCACACTACATCCACTACACTAATCACACTCCACAACACTAATCACAAAGCAATCAAAAATGTTATAATCTAATATTTAGAATGCTAGATTTTTTTATTAGTTCATTAGTTAAATAATAATTTTAAAACAGGTAAAACAGTAAGGGCAAGCTAGTTTCTAAACAAAGCATTATTTAATTAAAACTATAACGTACAAGAATTCCAAAAATTCATAAAACCGTGAATATCAGATAAGCCCCAACTCAACTTCAAACGGTAGAAAAATGTTGCCAGTTTTAAAACTAACCCGAGTAAAAACAAAACGAATAGCTATATATAAAAGTTTGTTTTTATTTAGAGTTGTTTTCATCACATTCGTTTCGTCCGAGTGACGTCCATCCGTCAATATTGATGCCTGCTGTCATTGTTCTAACGCCCAGAATGTGGAATATTGGAAATTCTATTCACTTAATACTTTTTTTATTGATAAAATCTTACTTACTAAACTAGCTGACCCGGCGAACTCCTCACCGCCTAACAGTCAATGAATGTCGTGTTACAGATTATCTGAACTAAATCTTGTTGATTGAAATTTGAAGGAAGACTTTACCGTATCGACGGGATAAACATTAAAACCCATCAACGTTGTGTATGGGAAAATGCTTTTTTTTTATTTATTTTTTTGTCAATTTTCTAATGTCTTAATAGTTATTCTTCTATTCGGGATGGAGACAAATACAACAAATTAAAAACCATAAAAATCGTTCCAGCCCGATTTTGTTTTATATATATAAGATGTGAAAGTTAGGATGTTTGTTACTGAAGCACACAAAACGTCTGAAAGGCTTTTCAGACATATTTTATAACCTGGATTAATACATAGGCTACTTTGTGTCCCGAAAATAAAGAAATTCAGAGTTCGAGTTCAGAACCCGCGCACTGAAGGATCCTTACAATTTAAATAAAGGAACATACTTAATTTTGCCGTCGGAAAACTGTTGTCCCCGTATCAGTTTTCCAACTGCATTAAAATATTTTCATGGTTCTTCTGAAACCCATTGTACCTTTCATGATTCTAGATCAAAGAAAAGTACCTACTACTGCTACGATTGGTTCCTTGTAACTTGACCTTGACTTACATGTTTAATATTAACTTCATGCATTCATTCGGATCGCAACTATTTGTGATCTAAACGTTCAAATATATACATGTCGACGCGTAAGCTTGTCTTATGTTAACCTATCCTTAGGTTTAAACAGTGAACCTGGGCAGTGAAGGTGAGTGTTGCAATTGCTTGAAGGGATCCCTTAAACCCACACCTTGGTCCAAAGTCTCTCGTAATTGTAAGAGACATTAATGTTTAGTCATTTATCGGTTCAGTAGCAGTATCTACGTTGCGTTTACCCAATAGTACATTCAAAATCCCACCCGCCTTGTAGTGTTTTTCAATATACCCCTCTCCTCTTTTTCTCCTTTCTTTCTCCTTTCTCCTTTCCCCTTCTCCTTCTTCCGCATTTTCTTCGAGTGACATACAATTTTAAATTTTTTGAATATTAGTAGAAGATCACAAAAGACCTAGAATTTAAAATAGTTTTAAATAGATTTGAATTTTAGTAAATACTGGAGGAAAAAATGTTTTTTCAATCGGTTTATACCACTGCTATTTTAATCTAAGTCCAATCCATCCAATCGAGTCGTTCCTATTAACTATACCCTGTAATTGTTTTATAAAATATAAAATGCACGATATACGATATTTTTAGAAAATCACAAACCCTGCTGTATTTACGGTTGACATTTTTTAGATTAAATCGAATATTCCACGTATCCTGGGGAATTATTTGTAAATAGGCACATTAGAGCTCTTTTCCAATTTAATTACATCTGAAACCAATAAAGTAAAACGTAGGTGATAACAAATAGTTTTCAACCGACTTAAATAAAGATACAGTTTTGATTTCACTATATATCTTTTAGGTATGTTCATCTTAGTTTATGAATAGATTTTTTTTTGTTGGAAAGGGAATGGACGTGGATTTAAAATCCCATTGTTAGTAGTAAAAATTAATATTTTTTTGAATCAGTCTAAATAGAATCAGATCAGTCAAAATTGAAATATTCAGTATGACAATCCAATTGAAGCGTGAATTTACATGTCGGTCAAAAATTCATTTCTCAAAAACAGTTTGGTTTAATGTATTGTCATCATTATCATCATCACGACCCTTGAATGGCCCATTGTTGAGCCGGGTCTCCTACTCAGAATGAGGAGGGTATTAGGCCATAGTCCACCACGCTGGGCCAGTGCGGGTTGGCAGACTTCACACATCTTTGAGAACTTTAGGGAACTCTCAGGAGTGCAGGTTTCCTCACAATGTTTTTCCTTCACCGTTAAAGCAATTATTGTATAAGCAGAAAAGTCATATCTCCCGAGTAAGACATTGAAGTCTCAATCACTGGGCCATCACTAATGTATTGTAATTTATGCTAAATATTAAGTAAGATCTACACTCCCAGATATGTTAAAAATAACTTAATCTGAATCATTTAAAAGAAAATAAATATTTAACGAAATCTAGTCACATGTCTCAATACTACTTAAATAATAGAAGCAGATGATTAAGAGTATTATTACGAGCTTTACTTCCGATCAGTACCCGAGTCCTGAGATCCAGTAGAAGATCCTTCAAACATTGCTAATTCATAGTTGGCCTACAAACGGAATAACATGTCATTAAAACCAAAATTACCAATTTATTTTTAAATATATGAATATGTTCAGTAACTGACGGACACTCCAGGACCGACACTTTCGCACACATTTTAGGAAGTACTCATAAAAATTCAACTCATTTAAATCTAAGATAATATCATCAATGTTGCCAAGGCTGTGATAATATCTCCATTGTAGTCGTTATGATGACATGTTATTCTATTCGTAGGCCAATTACACATTGTCCTTTGTAACTTAAGTATAAAACATTTGTTTAATACAGAAGATTCTGACAGCATTAGTTCGGGCAAAGACCCTCGCCGTCCAATATTTCTCATCCACTAAATCCGATGTAAATGAAATTCTTTTAAGTAAACCGTCCCTAGGAATTATCTCTGAGTTTTCTTACTTTGATTTATTCTTTCTGCAATGGAAAGTTGAATATAAATAGCTTGTTATTCAGATTGCTCAGAATGCAAATATAAAACTAGTTGATGTGCCCTGGAATTGATTCTTTTTAGTATTAAAAAATAACAATATTATTGTGAAACTTTAACGGTTTTAATACTTCAGTAAAAGACATGTGAAATTTAGTGTTTGAATATTTGGATGTTTGTTATTTAATCACCCAAAAACTGCTTGTCGGATTTTGATGAAAGCACATAGATACTTTATAGCCTCAATTATGTAATAATATAAAATGAGAGTGAAATGATACCCATTACTGCATCATTTCACTCTCATTTTATGGGGGGAAATAATCAGGAAATCAATCTCAGAAAAATGACATTTATTCCTTGTCATTAAAAAAAATATAATATAACTCGGAGATTTAGGATGAGAAAGAGAAGGAGAGGGGGAATATTGAATAACGCTATAAGGGGAGATGATGATGACTATTGGGTAAGCGCAACGTAGATACTGCTACTGAACCGATAAATGATCAAACATTATCTCTTACAATTACGAGAGATACCTAAGCAGTGCGTTAAGACGTATTTTATTCATTTTAAACATTCGCCTCCACTGCCCAGGTTCTCTGCTTAAACCTAAGGTTAGGTTAAGTACTTACGCACCGATATACTATATATAATATTTTAAAGCAGTTATCCACCAAATGAGTGACAATGCATAGCCTAAAAATATTTATCAGAATGAAAATTATTTCATGAAAATATATGAAAAAAAAAAAAATTGACACAACGGAGCCTCATTAAAATAATTGTTTTAGTTTTAAATACTACCCGTATATCCACTACTGGTGTAACGTGTTAAATTTGTTAAGATATAACGTTGCTAAATAAGTTAGTATTTATTTATTTATTAATTTCATTTGGAAACAAACAGCTTTTTCTGCATACATTAAAAAGATACATGGATAAAAGTACATAAGCCAACAAAGTTTCCACCTATGATTAAGCTAACATGTAGGAGTGAATTTACTTACAAACTAAGTGATACAGCCAAAAACAACATAGAATTTATATAAAACTAATTGATAAAGCAAGAATAAAATAGTTATCGTTATTAGTATTATATAATACAATTTTTTCCCTAATAAGAAATAAAAATATATAACAAAATACATACATAAATCAAAGCAGAAAACTCAAGTTGAATACTGTATTTTAGGATTGGTTAAGATGTTCTTTAATTTTTTTTACAAACTTATGATAATTGAGTACAGAATGTTTTTTTTTAACGGGTACTATGACTAGGGCAGTTAAATTAAATATTACTAATAAATAATTTGAATCTATTATATTATGTATGATTTTAAAAAGAAAGACTAAATCTCTGTAGTCTCTTCGCCTATTTAAAGACTAATAATTTAAAGTATTATTATCAGAATATTTAAATTTATATTGTAATCTTTTTAGAAATTTGTTTTGTACATTTTCTGTATGCTGAAATCATTTGTACATTTCATCATTAACCTTTGGACTTGTATTATATAACATGCTAAATTAACTCTGGTACATAAAATTGTTTATTGTTAAATGTATACAAATTATATTGAAAATTATTTTTGAACATAACACTGTTATTGTTAAATGTTATACAAACTATATTGGTACAAAAGAAATAGCCATGTAACACTAGCCTTTTAAACATTGAACCGAAGTTTCACTTGATTGCAAATAAAATAAGCCCCCACTGAAAAACTTATTTCCCGCCTGCCAACGTCTTACTTCACTGTAAGGAGTCTTGCTGTAGCCACCCAAAGGTTGGAGGCTACATTTAAAAAAAATGCATAGCATAGTAACAGAAGAACCATTGTCAGTCGTTTCTAACTTTTGAAGCGTCAGTAGGGGGTCAGTGGTTCAGGCGTTGGATTCACGATCGCTTTATCTATATCTATACTAATATTATAAAGAAGTAAGATTTGTATTTTTGGATTTTTGTATTTTTGTATGTAACGAATAAACATAAAAACTACTGGACCGATTTCAAAAATTCTTTCACCATTAGAAAGCTACATTATCCCTGAGTAACATAGGCTATATTTATTACAAGAAAAAATTAGAGATCCCCAGAAATTCTCACTAAAACCAACACAAGGTGCAAAAAAATTTGCCATAAAATATCTTTCATCGCATGCGCTGCGAAAAGTATTGATGATAGAACAAAAAAATGTTTTACAATATTATAGAACATATCAATATCTACAAAAAACTCCGCGAGAGCATATGTCCAACTATTGTAGTTAAGTCACTATAACTACTTTTTAACATTTTAAAAGTTGATAAAAATGCCTATCAAAATCAGACCATGTTTTCCATAACTTTGTATTAATTCTTATCCAAATAAATATTTCGTAATGAAAACTGTTTCAATACCTGATAATTACTTTTTGAATTATTGAAATCGGACATTCCAGTCAAAAGATATTACGAAATAAAAATATCAAGATAAATAAAAAATAATCCCAGAGGGGCCGCCGGCGCGGTGTGGGTGCCTCGCAGCGCAGCGAGTTACGCGGCGATAGAGGGAGCGACAGAATGCGGGAGCCAAAATGTTGAAAAAAATTATCCACCCGTGCGAAGCCGGGACGGGCCCCTAGTTTTATTATATTTTATTTATCCATACTGCTAGTAATCTTAAAAAAAGTAAATTATTCAGGATATTTGTTTATTTTTGTAGAGAAAGTTAACAAACAAACTTAGATATAAAAAATATAAAATATTCAAGTGTGTTCTCAGACACTTTTTCGCGAAAACCTTGATAGTGTGAACCCTGTCAGTAATTAACGTTCACTTGGTCTAGTTAAACGGCACCGTTTGAGTTGGTTTGTTATAATTTTATTGCCTGGATGCTAACTGCTCTAACTGCTAAGAGCTCTAATCTTAATGGTTCATTAAACACGTTTAATAGGTATTTCGTAACGAGACACCAACATTTTGAGTAATAAACTTGAAATATAAACCCTGTGATGTTATACTTATCGGAGCAAAAGCATCCTTTAGCTAAGCTATAAAAATATGTTAGCAATATCATCACGACATAGTATAAAACAAATTCGCTTCCCGCTGTCTGACCCTATGTATGCTGAGATCTTTAAAGCAACGGGTTTTGATGCGGTTTTTTTTAATAGATAGAGTGTTTCAATAGGAAGATTCATATGTATAATACATACATAATATAGTAGAGAAACACTGATAATTTTAGAAGTTTCTAATGTGACGTCGTAAATAAACACATTTTTTTGCGCTTACATTGTAAACGCTAGCTGAACCCTACAAGATAGATCAAAATAATGTACTACAGTATTGTACACTATAAAAAGTTCTACAAAAAAGTCTATGATGGTATATGTCAATCTCTTAGGGATAACCCGCAATAACATTTTTTATCCTTTACTTTATCGAGAAATATTGGCTTATTTACTAAGCGATTTTTAATAATACAGCGTTAATCATTATCCAATTAGGTGCCTTAAATACATTGTGCATTTAATATAGATCAATATGGCCCTTTACAGCATGAAATTTAAATGAATGTTTTGGAAGATATTACAGATTTAAAATGCAGGGACATAGCGGTTACGGCTAAATACACGTATCGTATGTAGCACCCGGGCGAAGCTGGGACGGGTCGACTAGTAGTTTATAAATTAGTGTTCGCGGGTATACAATATATAACCTTTAGTCAGTCAGTCAGTCTTTCTGATGTTTTCGTGTAGCGTACATGGAAGTTAGTATTATAGTATCGCAGTTAAGGTCACCCTTCTTGAGGTCTACGTAAGTAAGCTTTATTATCTATAACTGTAGTTATTATTCGAGCAGGAAAGGGGAGCGTTGTTACAATTAAATAAACAATACAAACCAACAATATTCTAATAAGAAACTCATTTGTAAATTGGATTACTCTGAAAACAAGACAAGAGCTCAAACAGCATTACAGAATTACGGTTGCTGTTTGCCATAAACAAATCTATGTACAATTGTACTGTCATGATATAACTCAACATAAAAATGAGGAGTAAAATTTTGTTGCTGCAGTAAAATATTCAGGGGCTGTAACAATTATGTGGTTGTATTTCCTGTTTAACATAGATATATTAAGAGTATAGGAGCTATACTGTGCAGTAACACTGAAACGACAATACTAACATGCAATCTGGACAGATGTCGAGGCTTGAAATTTAAGAGCAGCTTTAACTTCTTCTACAACACGTAAACTCTCACCTCCACTCCACCTCGCTACTGAATATTAAAATAATAAAGTACATTTCCCACGTGCTCCTTGATAACGGAGGCTTTCAACACCAAACAATACTACACTACTTGTCTCACTACTTTAATATGACATCACATATAATGAAACAAAGGTTTGTCTAAACGATAGAAACCCTCTAGGAATGTGAAACCTCTTAAAATGTCTCCAACAATGACCCAGGATAAAGATTGAGTCCTTCAAACAGGATAATGATAAGTGATAGAAGAAGAGATTGATAATGAAAGTGTCTCTGAAAGCTATTCGACTGATTTTGATATGGTTTCCGATTCAAAAGGTGACTTAATAGAAATGTTTCTTAGCTATAACTTACAAAGATCAATTCGGGGAATTGTCAGAAGAATTTCAAAACTTAACTTATTATATCTTATCTTATATTAATATATAAAGCTGAAGAGTTTGTTTGTTTGCTTAAACGCACTAATCTCAGGATCAACTGGTCCGATTTAAAAAAATCCTTTCAATGTTAGATAGCACATTTATCGAGGAAGGCTATAGGCTATATATCATCACGCTAAAACCAATAGAAGCGGAGTTACACGCGGAGGAAGTCGCACAAGTCGACTAGTAATACTCGTAAATGTGGAAGTTTGTATATTTGGATGTTGAGATGTTTCTTACTTAATAACACAAAACTTGCTGAACGGATTTCAAAGAAATTTGGCAAATACATTTTTTATAACCTGGTTTATATATAGGCTATTTTTTATCCCGGAATTTTCTTTTAGTTCCTGTGGGATAAAAATAAAGTCTATGGAACGTCTCAGTATTATTTATATAGCAATATATTGAAAATTATTTTTTTTTGGTTAAACCTTAATAGTTTTTTTTAATTAATTCATTTATAACAAGACAACTATTCCGATTTTAACGAGATTTGTGCCACTTGTCAAACGCCTGGTGGCCATAACAGCTATACAACTTGTGAAGGAATTAGTAATGTTTGGGATTATAATTCTCGATTTCGCTCTAAAGTGCATATTATTATAGTCTTTTGCGTGTTACTGTGCAGTATAGCTTCCATATAGATAATAATTGCACACGTGTAAAGCCGGGCCGGGTAGACTAGCTTCAAATAAATCCTTTAAAATAAATATATTGAGATAAACAAATGTACATAGGCAAGATGACATGGGTAAAGGGTGATTGTTCACGGATTTTATAAGAAACGTTAAGCTTTTTCCGGTAAATCACTCTTTCTAACCCTCCGTTATTGTGACCTCGAGGGATAACTTGAAGGAATGCGATATATTCGCCTCTTTGAAGATCTTTTTCTTCGTCTTCTATTGAATTTAATCTAAACTTTACTTTAATGATTTATTTTAGGAATGTGTTTAGTTACAGTATTCTGTTTCATAGTACAAACATTTAAATATATTATAGAGGAGAGTAACTTATAACCAAAAACCATCATTACTTATAACTTTGATGATTATCGGGTGTAGACAATATATAACAGAGGATATATATTGTCTACACTTGGGTATACTTAAAGTAAAATAAAATAAACTTCCTGCGAACACTAAGTTATGAACAGTGTTGCCAATATCTACGAAAATACGTTTTTTTTTAAATATTAACAGCAAATAAAAGAGGCGCGGGTTTATAAAATAGTATTCGTCGGAGACCAGTCTGGTATATCGTTTATAAATTAGTATTCGTTGGAGATGAGTCTGGCACACCGTTTACAAATCAGTATTCTCGGGTTTATAAATCAGTATTCGTTGGAGACCAGTCTGGTACATAGTTTATAAATTAGTATTCGTTGGAGACCAGTCTGTTACACCGTTTATAAATTAGTATTCGCGGGTTTATAAATTAGTATTCGTTGGAAACCAGTCTGGCGCACCGTTTACAAATGAGTATTGTCGGGTTTATAAATCAGTATTCGTTGGAGACCAGTCCGG
This sequence comes from Limenitis camilla, assembly GCA_905147385.1. Lineage (NCBI taxonomy): Eukaryota > Metazoa > Arthropoda > Insecta > Lepidoptera > Nymphalidae > Limenitis > Limenitis camilla. Next base: position 11,148,369 of record LR990240.1, read on the forward strand.
TACATCGTTTACAAATGAGTATTGTCGGGTTTATAAATTAGTATTCGTTGGAGACCAGTCTGGCACATCGTTTACAAATGAGTATTGTCGGGTTTATAAATTAGTATTCGTTGGAGACCAGTCTGGCACACCGTTTACAAATCAGTATTCTCGGGTTTATAAATCAGTATTCGTTGGAGACCAGTCTGGTACATAGTTTATAAATTAGTATTCGTTGGAGACCAGTCTGTTACACCGTTTATAAATTAGTATTCGCGGGTTTATAAATTAGTATTCGTTGGAAACCAGTCTGGTACATAGTTTATAAATTAGTATTCGTCGGAGACCAGTCTGGTATATCGTTTATAAATTAGTATTCGTTGGAGATGAGTCTGGCACACCGTTTACAAATCAGTATTCTCGGGTTTATAAATCAGTATTCGTTGGAGACCAGTCTGGTACATAGTTTATAAATTAGTATTCGTTGGAGACCAGTCTGTTACACCGTTTATAAATTAGTATTCGCGGGTTTATAAATTAGTATTCGTTGGAAACCAGTCTGGCGCACCGTTTACAAATGAGTATTGTCGGGTTTATAAATCAGTATTCGTTGGAGACCAGTCCGGTACATCGTTTACAAATGAGTATTGTCGGGTTTATAAATTAGTATTCGTTGGAGACCAGTCTGGCACATCGTTTACAAATGAGTATTGTCGGGTTTATAAATTAGTATTCGTTGGAGACCAGTCTGGCACACCGTTTACAAATCAGTATTCTCGGGTTTATAAATCAGTATTCGTTGGAGACCAGTCTGGTACATAGTTTATAAATTAGTATTCGTTGGAGACCAGTCTGTTACACCGTTTATAAATTAGTATTCGCGGGTTTATAAATTAGTATTCGTTGGAAACCAGTCTGGCGCACCGTTTACAAATGAGTATTGTCGGGTTTATAAATCAGTATTCGTTGGAGACCAGTCTGGTACATCGTTTACAAATGAGTATTGTCGGGTTTATAAATTAGTATTCGTTGGAGACCAGTCTGGCACATCGTTTACAAATGAGTATTGTCGGGTTTATAAATTAGTATTCGTTGGAGACCAGTCCGGTACATCGTTTACAAATGAGTATTGTCGGGTTTATAAATTAGTATTCGTTGGAGACCAGTCTGGCACACCGTTTACAAATGAGTATTGTCGGGTTTATAAATTAGTATTCGTTGGAGACCAGTCCGGTACATCGTTTATAAATTAGTATTCGTTGGAGACCAGTCTATCATACCGTTTATAAATTAGTATTCACGGGTTTATAAATTAGTATTCGCGGGTTTATAAATTAGTATTCGTTGGAGACCAGTCTGGCACATCGTTTACAAATGAGTATTGTCGGGTTTATAAATCAGTATTCGTTGGAGACCAGTCTGGTACATCGTTTATAAAATAGTATTTGTTGGAGACCAGTCGGGCACACCATTTATAAATTAGTATTCGCTGTCATGTGGTGGCGCGCAGTACCTATTAAAGTTATGAGACTAATAGTGTAGTGTTGTTTGGTGAGGTGGTACTAGGCCTCCGTTATCGAGGACCACGTGAGTAGTGTACTTTATAATTTTAATGTGCAGTAGCGAGTAGTATAAAAGACGTCTTTAAACCTGCTCCTGGATCTGAAGTAGATCCCATACTCTTAATACTGGTATCCTTTGATTTGGTTATTATTAATTTTCTCTATTGACTCCCATGACTAAAATGGTGAAGAAAAGATGAGTTGACTTTAAAATACATTCAAAAAAACGTGATAATAGTGAGTTGGTTTCGTGATTCAGAATCCTCTCTGAGCTAGTTTTTAATTAAGATAAACCTAGTTTTACTAGTCCACAACCGTTTAGGCCCCGACCGCGCAATACTAACTAGAATTATTTGTACTGGCAATAAAATGAGCACTTAACTGCAACTTAGCTCAGGTAACGAGACGAATTGCACTATTAAACAGAGTTATAGTCTTACAGGAGTCGTAAACTGCGCTTAGATTATCTTTTGTGGGTAGATTAAGTGTTTGTGACGATATAACAAACAAACTTAAAAAAAAATATAAAATTAATATAAAAATTGTATAAGAAAACGAGCAGTGATGGCCCAGTGGTTGAGACTTCAAGTCTTACTCGGGATGTCCGAGGTTCGACCCTGGGCACACACCTCTGACTCTGAGTTATGTATAAACGGTGTAGGAAAACATCGTGAGGAAACCTGCACTCCTGAGAGTTCCCTAAAGCTCTCAAAGGTGTGTGAAGTCTGCCAACCCGCACTGGGCCAGCGTGGTGGACTATGGCCTAATACCCTCCTCATTCTGAGGAAAAGACCCGGCTCAGCTGTGGGCCATTGACGGGTCGTGATGATGAGAAAACGTTGCTGCTTGGATATGATTTATCTGTATGTATAATATCTCTCTAAGGTCAGTTGAGCTCCTTTTTGAGTGAAAGATTCTATTATTACCTGCATAACAAAGTGGGTTGTATGATATTACAGGTTATAAAGTATCTGTGTGCCAAATTTCATTGAAATTTGTTCAGCCGTTTCTGAGTTATTGATTCAAATATACAAAATTTATATAGATAATGAGTAGCTAAGGCTATTAAAAGGTCCTATATACCTGCACTTGGGTCTAAAATCGTGAGATTCGTATCAAGATAGATAGTGAAGTAGTAATGTTATATCTATAAGTTCATGAGTTAAGTTAAACGAAAACTAATTTTTAAAATATAAAATTTACTTCGATATTATCTGAAAGTTCCCAGTTTGAAAGTTTGCACAGTAATCTTGTGCCATGCAATTTCCTTGAAATATTGAAACGGATGGACGTTTCCTGTAAAAATAGCGAGAAAGAACTACTGCTTACTATAACGTTTCATTTTTATCCTTCGCTTTTAAATTAAATGTCATATTTATAGACCACGCCCTTACTGAAGTACTGAAGTTATTTTATCACTCAAAAAGCTAAGAGTAGTAGTTGATCTGGAAATTTTATCTTCAAATATGTTGAATATGAACTCATTTTCTTATCTTTAGTATAAATTAGTCGTTTCTCCCTTGTTTCGTTGTAGTGTAATCAAACCGTTTACTCAAACTGCCTAATTTATTCATTCATATTCATCCACCCGCATCTATGAATGTACTATTTCCGTTGAATTTCTATCCCATAATACGTACTATGTCACTGATTTGCAATAAGCACCACCTTACTAACTGTCTTCTATCTCATTCACTTTTTCTTTGTACAAACCTTTTCCTGACACTAAATACTTTGAACTAATTTCTTTGAACGCGCTAATCTCAGGATCTACTGGCCCGATTTGAAAAATTCTTTCAGTGTTAGATAGCCCATTTATCAAGAAAGGCTACAGGCTAATCATCACGCTAAGACCATAAGGAGCGGAGCATCACGCGGACGAAGTCGCGCAGGTCGACTAGTATAAAGATAAATCTTAAGTATTCAGAATACCTATTTTGTTACTTAATTATAAAGGGCGTTTTTTGTTAATATTCACTATTACTCGCACTGATTAAATATGTTACGAAATATAGAATAATCAACAAAATTTGATTTTGGGAAGCGAGATTTTTGGAATTTTATTGGCTAGTGGTTTTTTTAATAGTTACTGGCTGATACTAAATTAAGAACTGTGTAGCGATAGATCCCCGGCAATATTGACGAGTAGTATTAATATTTACTTATCATAATAAAATATTATTTAGTACTCTTAATAAGGACAAAGGTTAAAGGAGCGGTAGGGAAAAGTTTAAAAGAATTAACTTGCTTTAGCAATTTTAAAAAGAAAATTGAAATTATTGTTTTTTGAGTGTTACTGCAGAGAATTTCAATGACTTTTTTCTTTGTGTTTGAATTTTTCAGCCATAAAACTTACAAATGTTGAGAAAGAGGGAAGATTTGTATTTTTATATTTTTGTATGTTTGTAACGAATAAACTCAAAAACTACTGGACTGACTTACTTAGGAAATATTTATTACTGGAAAAAATTAGATATCCCTACTAAAATTTGGTTTAAAAAAGTTAGCTATAAAAGTTAGCATTATAGCAAACTATTGATAATTAAATATATACGACAAATATTTTGTCAGTTCCGTTGCATGTACCTGCAAATAGAAGATCTATAAAAAATACTTATTAATAATATTTTTACTGAATGTAATTTTCACCTTTCAAATTCACTAGCAAATCTACCTTCCTTTTGCTTTGCTTTTCTACTTTAAAATGCAATCATTAATATTGTACTATATGATATATTAAACTTAGCTGTCTATTCACACATATGTTATGAATAATATATAATACTAGCGGCCCATCCCGGCTTCGCGCGGGTGGAATATTATTTTTAAAAATATATTGGCCCTCCCGCATTTCGGTGCCCCCTCTCTTGCCGCTTTACTCGCTGCGCTGCGTCGCTATACTGGCCCGTCGCGTCGTCGTGTATTTTTTGTTTATATTGATATTTTTAATTTCGTAATATCTTTTGAATGGAAAGTCCGATTTTAATAATTCAAAAAGTAATTTACAGGTATTGAAATAGTCTTGAATACGAAATAATTTATTTGGATAAGGATTAATACAAAGTTATAGAAAACATGGTCTGATTTTGATAGGCATTTTTATCAACTTTTAAAATGTAAAAAAGTAGTTATAGTGACGTAACTATAATAGTTGGATATATGGTCTCGCGGACTTTTTTGTAGATATTGATACGTTCTATAATATTGTACAACATTTTTTTGTTCTATCATCAATACTTTTTGCAGCGCATGCGATGAAAGATATTTTATAGCAAATTTTTTGGCACCTTGGGTTGGTTTTCGTGAGATTTCCTAAGGATCTCTAATTTTTTCTTGTAATAAATATAGCCTATGTTACTCAGGGATAATGTAGCTTCCTAATGGTGAAAGAATTTTTGAAATCGGTCCAGTAGTTTTTATGTTTATTCGTTACATACAAAAATACAAAAATACAAAAATACAAAAATACAAATCTTTCCTCTTTATAATATTAGTATAGATAGATCATTAGAAACTCGTGTATAAATCAAATTTACGTGACAGTCAGTAGTGACGCAATCAGCCATACGTCAAACTTCGGTGAGCTATGCTCTGATTTACATATTTATCTCGGAGTTTGTGTTACCAATACACTATACATATGAATATATGTGATTTTTCTTGTTATATATTATAGTATATTTCAAGAGAACTAACAATCTTTATAAAGAACCTACTAACAAAATAAAACATAAGTATGAAAAGAATGCGTCGATGTTTATAATAAATCTAAAAGAATATAAGTTAAAAGTTTTGTCTTTTTCTGACAATTGCATTACATAATATATACTTTTGTTTGTTCTGATGGGTTTTTAGATTTAGTGTAATCTACTTCGTTCGATGACATGAATAGATTTTCCCTAAAATTTTTTGCAATGACTCAAATCATAAATAAGTTCAAAATTTCTTTAAGGTCTCCGCCGCAGAAAATTATTTTAAAAATGAACACACACGCATATGCGTATATAAATACGGATACTCAATAATATTACTATTTATGAGGTAAACTGTATTTTTCCACTAAAGCCATACTCTAGACGATAAACCTCGAAGTACATATACATATATTTATTTAGATTTTGCATTGAATGAATCGCCTTGATCGCCACAGATGCGTTTGCCTGTAAAGGTATAACGTAAGGTAAAAAATACGAAATATTATAATTTAAGTTTGCTCGTGCAGAGTGTTAAAATCTGTTAACTTGTAGGCGGGATGGCGTCGTCAGAAGGGGACAGAAAATCTGGAATATTTCTTAAAATCATATTTTTCTAAATATTTCTTATAATTAAATCCTAAAAACTAGAGGGGAGAGCCTAGTGCGAATTTGGGGCCAAGACTGTCCACTGTCTCTTGCTCATGAGCAGCCTGACATGGCTGCTCATACAGTGTGCTATATGCTATAGAGTGATATGTGTTGTGTGTGACGTATACCTCAACAACCACCATAACATGTATCATAAACATTATATACGATCCGATTTATTATTACAGGTAGACTTCCTTTACAGTCTCGTGAACATATTCATGGTCAATGTGTAATACACTTACACACTAACAGACACTAGCACGTCGCTCTCTGCCCATGGGCCTGACTTACTGACATGGTTTTCACTGAGATTCTATTTGTCCATAAAATAATAATGTAAATTTTCAATTAGTTAAAGATATACTACAGACTGTAGCTATTGTTGATAATAAGACAGACATCATTAATAATAATTCTCTATAGATATAGTAATGTAGTGTATAATGAGACTTGACATGTAACGGGACAACAATTTGGCACGTCACATACCATATTAATTAAATCCATTTTCATTAGACTACTGAATATACAATTGAGTTATTACTTGCTTAAGATTAATTTGGAGCAACCTTTGACCTTAATATATAATCATTCACATTGACATATTGTAGCCAGGTCTCCATACAAACATCACGAAAAAATTGTCATAGAGCACGATCCCGCAACGAGCAGACTTTTATGAATTTATAAAATCGGAAAATATCTCTGTATCTATAATATTATAGAGACCCGTGAGGGGATGGGTTAGAATACAATTCCCCTCTGACGCTGGGAGAGCATCTCGTAAGAGCCGAGTAACCCAGCACCCCCTTGGTGGTAGGGGATCTGTTCCCCGACCTTGCGACCACCAGCATGCGAATCCGACCGCCAAGTGTCTCTGACGCGTTCCGGCCGAGCCGCATGTGGGCCAGGTCTACCCCTCCCTCTCCCACTCCCATTTCTGCTGCGATTCCCGTGAACACAGGGTTCTTGCTAGGGGGCCATTGAAACCGCAGCAGTCTTTTCTTCGCTCTATTTTTGCAAAACAAGAGATACCCTCGAGTTTTGTCGATGTGCATGGGCGACGGTGGACACTTTCCATCAGATCCGCCTGCTCGTTTGTAACTTGTCGATCATCATAGGGAAGGGAAAAGGGATATAAACGATCCCCAAATATGAAGTATAGATCAACCATAATCTTTTAAGATTTTAAATGTGTCTGATAAGGTGTAAGGATCATCGAAACTGTCTGATTACTGAGTACACATCTTTTGACAGGTCCTCAAGTAAAATTTGGTTCATTCCACGTCAAGCAGACAGGAAAAAATGTTGATGTTTTCGATTTAAGTAATATTTAAATATGTTATACCTATACACGTTCTCAATACAGATACTAAATATTTTTACAGTTAAAACTGGTTAACGAGCTAGAGGACTTTAAGAATTGGAGAAATCGGAAAAGGTGCTTTACCAAACCTTATTATATAATTTCAAACCTTATTTTAGTTTTAAGAAGTTAAAATTTAATAAATATATAAATCTTATTTATGCTTTTTTAAATTATTTCTTATTACTCTTTTAAATTTGTAAAATTTAGATTTCATAAACTTGACCGTTTTATTTTGGTTTAATTTTTTTCCTACATGTAGCTAATAGCATATGGATAATTTTTTTAGGTCTCATAATAAGTTGCAAAGACGTTTAAGATCTAAACTAATAATGGTGTCGAAGAGAAGCAGCCGTTTCATAGTAACTCCTACCGTCACTGAGTGCGAGATAATATAGCGTCCTCAAAAATAGCGGCTTAAATTCTTCTGCCTGCTTCTTTTAAACGTTCTTTTAAAAATTGACTAATAACAATGATAATTTGATCAAAAAATACAATTAAAAAATCTAGTCTCAGTGGTATAAACAAGTGATTTTGCAGGACGATCGTATTCTAAATTTTTAGTTTTTTCCAAATTTTTAAACCACTATGACTTTATTTAACTGGATTTTTTTGCATATTATCCAATCATATATTTTTATACACCATAACAATGGTTTTCTACAGTAAATAATGATACTGCAGAGGTAAAGTTACTCTATACAGTATATAGAGTATTAGTTATAAAACTGAAGTTAGAAGATAACGATGCCTTTGCCCTTTGATGTCTTGTTACAACTTTACTTGTTAGAAAAACTCTGTCATTCGATAGTTCCGCCCGGATCTAACTCTCCACTTGAAGTATAGCGCTATAAGAAATTGTATTAGATATTTTAGACTTTCTTTTTTAATTTCAAATTAAATCAAATTTATGAAAAATTAACATTTGTATAATATAGCGTAAATGACGATTGCTTAAAACGAGATAAATGTTCACGGGTAACCTATTCCTCCACCTTTCTTCTGGCGATGATGATGACGATGAGAAAGAACACAGAGCGCGGCACTTTAATGGTGGTACAGTTTTTTTTTTGGCAATTATAATAGCAAGGATTCTTCTGGAACGTCCAGGGTTACAGGTGTGAGCGTCACGGACATTTGAAGATAAACGTATTTGCATATGTTTGCTCTGCACCGGGGTTCGCAAGCGTCTGCGCGGGCGTATCTTGTTCACCTTGCACCAGATTCGGCGGGTACTAAGAAAATCAGTGGCAACCTACCCCCGTCTTAGGCAAAGATCGTACATATAGAATGAAGTTACTGAAAGTAAAACTGCGGTATCAGTTACAATTATATAGATTTTTGTTCACTAATTCATTAGTAACTATTCAAGCGTCACTTGCTTGTATAGACAACACCTCCTGAAGATGCTTCGGTTATGGAGCGAAACGTACATCTATTGTCGATCGCTATCTACTTGTGTGGTGTGTACTGGTTCGGGTTCGCGCGTTACACTTTTCTGTGAACGATGTGCTCTTCCGAATTGTGCCGTACGAGTCTGGTTGTTAGATCGTCGAGCTACCTACTCGTATGGTGTGTCTTGGTTCGGGTTTGCGCGTCTCACTTTTATGTGGGCAGGGTGCTCTTCTGGGTTGTACCATAAAGGTCTGGTTGTTCAGACTGCCGCGGATTGTAGCAAGGTAACCTTTTGATTCCTTTTAAATCATGAATTTCCGCAAAGTAATGCCTGATTCAATTCAATAAAAAAGTATGGTATACTTAGTGTTTTTATAGTATTATATAAGAGCTATACTATACACAGTAACACAAAGACTATAATAGTAATATACTTTACACTAAAACCTTGAAAATAATCCTATACAATGGAGTCCTCAGACTCCATAACGACACCACACCAACCAATATCACCAGAGAACTGTTTACCAACTAGCTCAAATCAATTGGCACAGACAATTTTTTTAATGGCATATAAGGTACAAATAATCAAATGGTCCACATTCTCCATAGAGATATAGTGATATAGTGTAAGATAGAGTGGGGAGGACGAGTGAAGAAAAGTACTGAGCAAGAGTGTCCACTAGAACCGCAGTATTAGTGGGATGGGGGAGGGAGTGGGAGTTTTAATTCTTGTTATAAATTTTGAAATAAAATAAGAGTAGTAACTCTTATTTTATTTTAAAATTTATTAATAATACCCTGTCGCGAATACGTTTTAAGCGGTGTTGCTAGCTGTGTTGTAATAATACCATGTCCAACATACACAAGTGAGTTTAATATAAAAAAAAACTCTGTCTTCTATCTTACTCTCATTCAAAGTTGTATGGAATTTCGTGACTTATATTAGTACCTAAATCTAATCAGTTTACTAATAAATAAGTTAGGTATACAAGTATACACCACAATAAAAGTAGTAGTACATACATTAGGAGAGTTAGCAACACCATTCATAACTTTATATTCGCGGGTAGTACTTTTTGTTTTCTTCCCAGACTGTATATAACCTATATTCTGGTATTTTAATATTGGTAGCATGGAAATAAGCCATAAGTAGTGTTAATAGTAGACAGCAAGCTTTAAACTTGTTATTTGATACTGTTTACGCTTTGCAGTCTTTGTAACGCAATCATTGATTTTGAAATATCTTTTACTGGTTTCTGTTTACAGTAACTGGAAATAAAAATACTTTACGCCCTCGCCCTCGCTTCTCTTCGGTATCAGCTAACAACAACCCTTAAAATAATTTTTTATCCCGGAAAATGACAGCTCCCGATCAGCTTGACGATATTTTTTTAGTTTTCCGATATTTTTAACAATTATCGTCATATTACTATTATACGCCTGAACTTCACATATCACTCTTTCTATTGGTAAAAACCGCATGAAAATCTGTTCAGTATTTTTTTAGTTTATCTCAAACAAACAGACACGTTTTATATGGGATTATGTTTTATATTATATAGTGCTATAAGTATGGGAGCTATACACCTACTGCGCCGTAACACTGAAGATATGATAATAATATGCAATTTAGACGAAGCCTAGCAGTGACTGGGGCTTGAGATCCAGGAGCTCTAACTCTCACCTCCACCACTCGACCTTGCCAACTACAATAGATAACAAAGTAAACTTACGTGGACCTCAAGAAGAGTGACCTTAATCACGTCACTGTAATACTAACTTCCATCTACGACTCTAATCTATCGCGCTAAAGGGTATAATATATTGTATACACGTGGGTATACTTGAAATAAAATAAAAGAAACTACCCGCGAATACATGTTAATGAACGATGTTACTAAACTGAAACGAGTCATTAAAAACAAATAAAATAAAAGCAAAGCAATGAATTACATCTTAATAAGATAAAGATGCGGTAATCCGAATGAAGGTTGTAAATTGTAGGAAGGACCACGATAAATCAAGTTAGCGTTAAACCACACTTCCTTTATCTGTACCAGTTTTTCCGCAATATGGGTCATCATTGACCCCTTGTTGTTATTTTCATGTTATGAGGACAGTCTTGGCCCCAAGATCTTTTGTGACAATAGATGAGTCATTTATCATGACGTATAATATATATCTTCAATAAAATAAAACTATATACATCAACTTTGACCAATTGACCATCTAACTCGTCAGCTCGTCATGACGTCTATCAACCCTGATTTTGGTCATACGTACAGTTTCGCCGCTTACAGTTAACAATTTAAAAAAAATCCAATTCAAAAAGAATCCATAATAATTCAAACTACTTATCCTAATCTTAGATTTATCTAAATTTTTTTTTGTAGGTAACATTGATATGAGTATCATTTTATTTTTGAAATTGGCACAACTGATAGTTATGATAATGGCAACATTGATTTGAGTTACATTTTACTTTCGAATTTGGCGGAACTGATAGTTATGATGATGGCAACTTTGATTTGAGAATATTTTATTTTCGAAGTTGGCACAACTGACAGTTATGATAATGGCACCATTGATTTGAGTATCATTTTATTTTCGAAGTTGGTACAACTGACAGTTATGATAATGTCATCATTGATTTGAGTATCATTTTATTTTTGAAGCTGGCACAACTGACAGTTATGATAATGGCATCATTGATTTGAGTATCATTTTATTTTCGAAGTTGGTACAACTGACAGTTATGATAATGTCATCATTGATTTGAGTTTCATTTTATTTTTGAAGCTGGCACAACTGACAGTTATGATAATGGCATCATTGATTTGAGTATCATTTAATTTGCGAAGTTGGCACAACTGACAGTTATGATAATGGTATCATTGATTTGGGTATCATTTTATTTTTGAAGCTGGCACAACTGACAGTTATGATAATGGCATCATTGATTTGAGTATCATTTTATTTGCGAAGTTGGCACAACTGACAGTTATGATAATGGCATCATTTATTTGAGTATCATTTTATTTGCGAAGTTGGCACAACTGACAGTTATGATAATGGCATCATTGATTTGAGTATCATTTTATTTTTGAAGCTGGCACAACTGACAGTTATGATAATGGCATCATTGATTTGAGTATCATTTTATTTCTGAAGTTGGCACAACTGACAGTTATGATAATGGCATCATTGATTTGAGTATCATTTTATTTTTGAAGCTGGCACAACTGACAGTTATGATAATGGCATCATTGATTTGAGTATCATTTTATTTGCGATGTTGGCACAAATGACAGTTATGATAATGGCATCATTGATTTGAGTATCATTTTATTTGCGAAGTTGGCACAACTGACAGTTATGATAATGGCATCATTGATTTGAGTATCATTTTATTTGCGATGTTGGCACAACTGACAGTTATGATATTGGCATAATTGATTTGAGCATCATTTTATCTGCGAAGTTGGCACAACTGACAGTTATGATAATGGCATCATTGATTTGAGTATCATTTTACTTTCGAAGTTGACGCATCTGATAGTTATGATGTCGGCAACATTGATTTTAGTTACATTTTACTTTAGAAGTTGACGTGACTGATAGTTACGATGATGTCAACATTGATTTGAGTAGCATTTTATTATTACATTCCGAGTAATCAAACAGTTATGGATCTCTGGGTCTAAAGTATAACCCTCAGGAGTAATATTCTAGTCAACAAGCTGTCATACTATAGGTTTGCATGCATAGTGTAACTCCTATTTAACCTTAGGAATAGAGATATTTTTTTCATGTAGATTAATACAGCAATAAAATACTTATAACTGCTACATTAATATTAAGAACGGAAGAGGAAGTCATTAGACTTGCCCTTGTAAGATGTTTCCGGCCATATTGAAGTAATGCTAATAACGTTTGTGAATTTCACTAACTATAGTCTCTAAATAGGTTTAGACTAAAGTGTGGATTAGATTCCACTGTAATGGCTATATTATATTTTTACTTAACTAGCGAAGCCTATATTTCATTTCAATTATACCCACGTAACAATTTATAACAAGACAATACATAACCTGGGTTCCAAAAGATTTGAGCAGTTGTCAAATAGAGCTCGTCTGCTAACCATTGTGGCTGTACAAATGGTGTCTGTAATACTGGGACACCATTGTGATTTCGTGAGTGTTTGACAGTATGTATTCGGTTTCTATCTCAAGAGTATGTGTATATTATTATTGCCTTTATATGTATAATTCTCATATAGAAAATACTAAAACGGATATTGAGAGCAACAGAGTTAAATAAATCGTTTTTTTTTATTATGGTAAATAAGCTATTACCCTTTCTTATATGTTTTTTATCCTCTTCAATGGCTATCTATCTATAAACGTAGGAAGCCGTATATCCACAAACATTTAAGAATTACGCGTAATAAGTAAGTTATAGCCGCGAGACTGGATAGTGAGTGACTGATAAAAAATAAAGCAATTAATTTTATTGTAGATATTATATTAAGAAGACATTTCGCATATTCCTCTCACAAATTCCTAATGTTATCATTTTTAACAAAGATAAGGGAGTGTGCAAATTCGAGAGATTCGCAAATGACATATAGTTCGGAGTTCGGAGTTCCGAGCCCTTGGTCAATTCAGGAGGGAACTCGTTTAAGTACGGTCCGACGTGATAAATGTCCCTTATACAAGTCACCTATCACGTTACCTTTGATTCTTTGTTTTGTATTGTATTTCGGTAAAAAACTTTTATTAAGGATGGGTAACGAGGACTTACATTTTTTAATGTTAGATGACGTACAAACGAACAGACGGTCCACCTGATGGTAAGTGGCCACCTTCTCCCATGGACATCGGCAATACAAGAGATATCCTCTTGTATTGCCGATGTTTTGCATCATCTAATATAGAAGGGGGTTAGGGGGGAGTGAAGAGATAAAAGGCTGCGGTTTCAGTGAACTCTGAGTAAGAGCCCAATTTAAGAGAATCTAGAACACCAGTTAATGGTATAGGAGAGGCAGGGATTAAGTCTGGCCCACGTGTGGCTGGTCAGATTCACATCTTGGGGAACAGATCCCCCATAACCAAGAGGTGCTGGGTTACTTGGCTCTTACGTAATGCTCTCCCAGCGGCAGAGAGTAATAGTATCCTCACCAGTCCCCACATGGGTAGATACATAAATGCACTTATTGTCCTGTAAAAATAGTGGGAGAAATATGCGCATTGTGAGCGTACTGCGTGTCTGTATTGGCAGTTCCATCCGTAACATAGCAGACGCGCGCGAACAAGGCTCTCATAGTGACTTCTGCGCATTCTAGCTCAAACATGTAATTAAGAGCCAAACACATTCTCAAATATCGCCTCTAACTTTCATTATTGGGTATCAAGTAAGTTGTTTTGTTATTTGAATTGTTTTGTAGCGGAGTCATGGCTGAGGATGGTAAGAAAGTAAGTAATTTTTGGGTTCTAAAAATGGTTATTTAATATAATTATATTAATACAAGTCGTCACGTCCCGGCATCGCACGGCTACAGTTTATTACTTAAAATACTTGATATCAAAACATTTAATTTTCAACACATTGTTGCTAAATAATAATACTCAGGTGCTAACGGCAATAAACATATTTTATTATTATCCCACGGGGACCCTGAATATTTACGGGATGAAAAGTAGCCTATCTGTCAATTTAGGCTATAAAGTATCTGTGCGCCAAATTTTATTGAAATCCGTTCTGTAATTTTTGCGTGATTGAGTAAAAAACAACCAAACATACAAAATGTTTATTCAACTAATAAATAAATTGAAAAATCGTAAAATTTTATAACACAAATTAATTGATCCGAGCAACCCCTATCAACCGCTTGGCTTGGCATTTTATTAGCGTTGTAAAGTACACGCGGTATATTTGCATAATAGCCAATCATCGAGATTTGCTCGTGGCGACGATATTCTCGTCAACTTTGGCGTTAGAATACATTGGGGTATTTGATGACTAGACGAATCTGGCCTCGTTGGGCTAAAAATTTTTTAAAATTTCAATAACATTTTATATTTAATTAGATCTGTATAAGTACAACTGTTATTGCGTGAGAAGTTTATAAACAGACAGATAAAAAATTTTAAAAAATAAAGATTATTTTCTATGTAATTCAACGAAACTTTCAACGCAAATCGAGTAAACACACAACAACCTTTATGATCAGCAAACGAGATTACTTTAACAAATGGCTTAAATCTCTCGGAACATAGGTTGTGTACTGTCTTGTTATGTATTGCCACGTGAATATACATAAAATAAAATAAAAATAACTAATTTAATATTATCAACAGTGTTGCTAACTGTCAATATGTGTATAGATAATAAATAATATTATAATTTAAAACAAAATATAGTGATAATAGTTTAAAACATCCGCGCGACGTGTCAGCTTACGCCGCCTAACGTTTAAGATAAAACTAAGAAAGGAGTATGATAATAAATCGCCAAGTTTCCCCGCTACTTGGCAGTCTCCAATAATGGATATACATCTTCTAGAAGAAACCATTTCAAATTAATTAATTCAAATTTTTTGGAAAAAACAAAACTCCACTATAGTCACTCAGTAGTAAAATAATTATTATTACAGCACGAGTAATGAATCATCATCATCACGACCCTACAATGGCCCACTGCTGAGCCGGGTCTCCTACTCAGAATGAGGAGGGTATTAGGCCATAGTCCACCACGCTAGCCCAGTGCGGGTTGGCAGACTTCACACACGTTTGAGAACTTTTAGGGTTAAAGCAAGTGATATTTAATTGCTTAAAACACACATAACTCAGAGTCAGAGGTGTGTGCCCAGGATCGAACTCGGACCTCCCGAGTAAGACTTGAAGTCTCAACCACTGGGCCGTCACTGCTTTTTTTTTTTTGAATCATTATAAATAATATTCTAGTCATTAAGCAGTGATACCGTTATTCTGGAGTATAGTAATTTTTGAGTTCCAAAACACAACATTTTATTTTTTAATTTTCATTATATTATACAATAAAAATCTATAAAGACCTTAAAACAAAATATATTTATTGAGATATTTATATGAAGACCTGGAGTTCATACTCTCATAGGTTATTGACTATTAGTTTGTTCTGTCTTGACCAATAGGAACAACATAATAGTCTAATAACCGTAATTTTTTTGTAACTAAAATTTGGATATATTTTTTTACTTTATATTAATATCAAGTATTAATTTCAATATAATACGCACTCTCTCACTTAAAGAGAGAGACAAAAAGAGGGTGAGAGATATACACTAATAACGATAAAAAAGTATTTATTTCAATTTAAAATAAACTCTCTCACTCAAAGAGAAAGAGCGAGAGAGACAGTAAGTGGGTACCAATAACGATAAAAAGTATTTATAATTTAAAATGCACTCTCTCACTCAAAGAGAGATGCAGAAAGACGGTGAGAAATAGGCACTAATAACGATAAAAAAGTGTTTATTTCAATGCACTTTCTCACTCAAAGAGAGATGCAGAAAGACGGTGAGAGATAGGTACTAGTAACAAATGCAGAAAGACGGTAGGAGATAGACACTAATAACGATAAAAAAGTATTTATTTCAATTAAATTTGCACTCTCTCACTCAAAGAGAGATACAGAAAGGGGGAGAGAGATAGGCACAAATTATAGTTCATAGATCAATTTAAGATTCTTGCCTAGTTTTTTATTAATAATATATTTGGTAATATAAATTGTAACGGTTAACTCGTATACAATTCACATACAGACAAGATTTCCCACGGGAACTACTAGTTCGATCGGGATAAAAAGTAATATACTTCCACACGCTATTCACGTGGCAAATTTTACGACCATTTGTGGAGGTTGAGGTTTGGAGTTGTAAATAAATTCTCTGCTTCATCTTTCTGAAACTTTTCCTGATTTACTGACTGACTAAAATGATACTAAGACATCTTTTTCACAGTTTGGAACTTAGATGCAGATTTACGAAGCTCCTTTATGACGGTCATTGGAGTTCGATACCACTGCTAGTTCACTCACTAACATACTGATGTAAAAACTCACTCAATCATCCATTAACGCATCGACTCAGTCACTCGCTTGATCTTTTACTGACTAACTTATTACCACTCTAGTCAAATATTGGAAAATATGCACTGAGAAACTGACTAAAATCCTTTCAGCCGTTTTTGTATGATTATTAGGGATAAAAACTATCCTATCTTTTATTCCATTTTATAAAGTATCTAAATGCCAAAGTTATTTAAAATCAATTTAGCAATTTTTAAGTGTAGTACAATCATATCTATAGTGTGGTAGCATTGATTTGAGTAGCACGTTTACTTTGTAATGATGGTCAACTGATAAAAATCAATTTAAGAAGTATTCTAGTAGTAATTCTGTTGTCATAGTCTAAAGTTTAACCCCCTGATATTCTAGTCAAGCCATCATACTGTCAACAATAAATATTAGTAGGTTTATTAGATTCAGGAACTCTTCCAGGCTGATTATATCTATGGTCTGCCTTGTCCTACCTTATGACTTAGCAAAGCATAAATTAAAGCGACGAACATTATATAGCAATATTAGAACAACGATGTTTTATTACCAAACTTCGCAAGTTTGAGACGTGCGTCGCGTTACATGTTAGTTTAGTATTTAAAACTATTCAGAACTATGTAGTTAAAAGTTGTACTTAAGCGTCAGTAGCTCAGTGGTTCAGATAGAGCCAGATAGTTCGTGGGTTTAATACCCAGTTATTAGCCTACTGAAGTGGCCCACTCCTAACATAAGCATTTTGGCTTAGTCGTAGAGGTTAAAAATACTAGTAGTTTGCAATCCCAGCTAAAAAACTATATAGGACATTTTCCCCTTTGTGTTTCAGATATATTTGAATATCCGGAACTACGTTGGTCCCATGCCGCAACCTACTTCAAAAATTCCACACCTATCCCCTGCCACTGTTTTAAATGTGACTCTTACTTCTCTATTTTTGCCTAATATTCTGATGTATCGATCTTGAGCTTCTTCGTGGAACTGTGAGTCTGGTGGACATGTTTCTCCTATTATTCGCTCTCAGTCGCTTTGCTTCTATTACTCGACCAGCGAAAATGTAGAATGTGTCTATGTTTCTTGATGTACAACATTGATTCCTTCAAAACTAGAGTAAGCAGTCTAATCTTCTACTACAACAGTGCTTGTGATTAAGTTAAAGTTGTTACTTCATACATAAAAACTTTAATGTACCACAGCGAATTCCACGAGGCGCTAATTTATACATACAATAGCTAAAGCCAAGTTTAATTACTATAAAAGCATAAACAATTCAGATATGGCGGTGCTCAGGTGTAACTATATTCCCGAAACCATTAAATGAACAGTAATTATTATCTGAGTACCAATTAATTTGATTGAAGACCGATTGGAGTCTGATTGAGTCTATATAATGAAGCGCCATATTTATTGTGGACTTCAATAGTCATTGTTAATATAGTACTGATATTTGCATATTCTTTTGTAATACATTAATTTTAAACTGTGAAACAATGAAATGTTTAATAGCGAACTTAAGAGAGAAGACATCGTGTGATTCTTCGTACAAATGTATTCGTCTGTTTTCTTTTTGTCAAAAATATATTGTTAAATGAAATATAAGCCTCTAAAAACCGCAACAAAGCTCTTTTTTACCGCCGTATTCCAGAGCACTACTAGGTGAATTTAAAAAGTTTTTCCTTGGTAAGGTTTGGTTCCTTGGTGGTAGGGGATCTGTTCCCTCGTTCAAGATAAACTGAAACCGTAGCACTCTTCTCTTCATTCCCCTTCCTCACTCTTTCTTCGAGGTGGCAACGCATCGACAAAATAAGAGTCGCTTTCTAGTATTGCTGATATCCATGGGCGACATCAGGTTCTGCTCGTTTGCCACTTAACTGCCATAAAATAAAATAATTGAAGCCTAGCTACATTTTCACAAAATATTAATGCAAAAAAATTACTACTAATTACAGCTTTGGATAAAACAGGGGTTTACAAACGTCAATATCTACCAACACGGTAAGCTACATCTTAACAAATAGAGAGACTACACAAAATAGTCCATGACTACATCTATCATCTATATCTGAAAAGGATAAACTATAAAAACTGCTGAACACATTTTCATATGGTTTTCAATGAATGGAGTAATTTATGATAAAGGTTTAGTAAGAATCTCTCTGCAGAAACTCTGAATTTTTCTGAGGTAACAAGTAGTAGTGCTAATCCAGTTTATAAAGTATATGTTCCAAATTTCATTGAGCTCTGTTCAGCCGTTTTTGTGTGATTGAGTAACAAACACCTAAATATCCAAACATACACTTAATATTAGTAAGATTGCAAATTTTATAGTATAATTAAATTAATTTATTTTATAAATTTTAAATCCATTTGAGTGATTAATTACTACAGGTTTCCTAAAACCACGCTCTTCTACCGAATTGTCTGCAATAAAACCGTAATACAAAGGCAAAGGGCACAGGTGCAGAATGGAAATCAATTAATGGTGTAGGTGTGGGGGTGATAGGGGGTGAGGGAATGTAATTTGCGTCGGCTTATTAGGCTCGGTACCCGGACATAAGTCTGTATTTACTGACCAATCATTTAGCTCTCTGTTGTAAATTTACTGCGCATTTAGATACCTACCATTATCTGTATGAGAATTATATACACTTTAGATAGAAAGAGTCCCAGCATTATGACACGGATGTTGCTAAATTTACCTGAAATATAATTTCATATAAACTAACGAATATCATATCCCTAGATCAGACAGGCACTGTAAAGTTTCAACTAAAGATATGCGAGTATGCGATGCGAGGGATGTGTTTATTAAGAACCAATAGAATCGCTACGTGTCTTCACATATCTCTGGAGGAAACGCAGCCGAACTAAGAAAAATATTTTATCATCAGTTAAATGTGCTACTGATCTATTTATTGATCAGTTAAAATCAGGCATCATCTAATTCAATTAATCTAAAGATATAATATTATAAATATGAAAGTTTTTATGTTTGGACGTTTGTTACTCAATCACGGCTGAACTGATTTCAATAAAATTTAGCGCACAGATACTTTATAACATTGATTAATATATAGGCTACTTTGTATCCCGTTAAAAAAAATTTAGTATATAGAGAACGCCTCAATAATTTAACAAAGCATATATTGATAAATAAAAGGTTTTATGTTAAACATAAGTACAAGTGATAAATTGCAACCGTGCGAAGCCGGGGCAAATCAACTAGTTATTAATGATCTAAAACTCATACTTTCAGTGTTATTTGTGTAAGTTATAGCTATTACACCAGCTATGGATTTCTGAATTAAATAATTTAAAAAGTGTTCACATTTACACGGCCAAATTCTTTAAACTCCAATTGAATTACAATATATTTGTCGTTTGTTTAATATTTTTCTAAATATTTTCATAAACAAAAGTAGCAGATACAAGTAAACACAATTAATTTTCTCAATTCTAATTTTCCAGTTTTTGCCTCCACCTTGTTAAAATTCCTGAAGAGTTTCATCGCGTCCATCGAGCTGGTTTCACAATCATTCCTATTCAATTTTATGATTTTCATTTGACGCTGTGAATTCAAAGAACCAACAAATAACCTAATAAGCTATAAAAATTTCCTTCAAATGTAAAAATTTGATCAAATTTGCAATCTTGAATAGAGATTTCTTTTTATTACAATGAAATGGTTCAGTTTTAGAACTAAAAGAAATTTTGTTATGTAAAAATACTTAGGCGTAAAAAACGTAAAATAGACAGATTGATTCTAGAGGAAGGTTTATATGTATAACTCTTACCTGCATATTATAGTAGAGAAGCCTTGCGAAGCCGGAGCGGTTCGCTAGTAGAGTTATAAAGTAACTGTATGCCAAATTTCATTAAAATCAATTTAGCCGTTTTTGTGTGATTGAGTAACAAACGTTTATAACATTAGTTTTCATTATTTTTTTTTTTTGTAATTTGCAATAACTTACCTGAAGGGAAATTCCATAGAAGAATTCATTATATTCATTAATAGACAATTGTTTAATAGAGGACTCAAATAGTGAAGGTAAGTATTAATCAGAATAAATTCTGTTCTCAATTTAGAATAAGTTATAATTTTAGCAGTATTCATTTAGATATGGTTTATATAAAGTAAAAACTCATGTATTGTTTTGTCATATACTGACTATAGTTTCAACCGCATTCGACGGTCATCTTCAGAAAGTAGAATCGTGTGATGTCGTGCCTCGACAGACATCGTTAATATAGACTATTTTTAAGTAAAGGAATCAAATAGTACAGGTAAGAATTAATTAAAATAAATTTTAAAATATTTTAACACTGAAGAAGACCGCCGAATGCAGTTGAAACTATAGTCAATATATGACAAAAACAATACATTGTTTTTTTCCGTTTACTGATTACCACGTAAGTTTCTATTAATAAAATTATAATTAACATCTGAAGTAATATTCTAGTGAACAAGTTGTGATAATGAGTCTTAATTAAAATTCGACTTATTAACTAATGCGAAAAAAACTGTCTGTCTGTTACGCTTTCACGCTTAAACCACAGAAGCAAATTTGATGAAATTAGGTACAGATCGCGAAAAATTGCTTGAAGGGCTTGAAATAGGGAAGAAGTCGAGCTGTGTAACCGTTAATGTCTCGAATTAATAACTAATGCGGAAAAAATTCTATCTGTCTGTGACATTGATCTGTGGCGTTTTCATGCTTAAAACACACCACTGATTTTGATAAAATTAGGTACAGATGTAGACCAAAGCTTGGGAAAGCACACAGGGTGCGTTTCATAGCAAAAAGGAAAGGCCTTGAAAGGCCTGGAATAGAGAATGAAGAGCTGTGTGACCGTTTGTGTCTTTAGGAATTATTCATATATAGCAAATTAAAGCGTAAACTTGTGTATAATCTAATGTGAATAGAAAATATTGACAGTGTTAGTACATTGGTTACAGTCTACAGACTAATAACTAACTGTATTAGTTTATGCTAACCAGCTCATTAAAGCGCATGTGTTGAAAATGTGCGACAGTTTGTTTAAGGGTTTATGTGGAGAATACATTCAGTGAACTGCCAGTTTCCCGTAAACTAAAACTATACTATGGTAATCAGTTAAATTTTAACCTTAAGGCTGCGTTACCTCCTGAGGCGTGCGAGGATGCTTAATGTTGGGTGTGCTGATGATCAAAATAAGTTAATCCGGTCTCAGAAAATCATCTTTAAATAAATTTTCTTTAATTTTTTTATGAATTTTCTCGAAATAATTTTAATACTTATCCTGCTCTTTGGGGCGAAAACAAAATCAAGAAATCAAAGAAATCACTCTAAACATAATTTCCTTTATATAAAGTCTATTTATTACGTACTATCTGTGCCCGCGGCTTCGTCCGCGTGTAATAGCGATACTTCCATATAAAAAGTAAAATAAAAAGTACCCTGTATCCTTTCTCAGGTTCTAGACTATCTGTATACCAAATTTCATTTAAATCGGTTCAGTAATTTTGGCGTGAAAGCGCGACAGACAGAGTTACTTTCGCATTTATAATATTAGTTGGAGTTTGATATTATTATTGCTTGATAAAACGAGCAGTGTAGGCGGGAATTTTGGCCTAGTAAAAAAAACTTTTTAACCTGCTCTTGTGTCTTAAAATTATTGTTATTATTAATACGAGTTTTTAATATTTTCCTTCCTATATGTGAGGCAATTCGTGACATAGCCTACTTTTGAAATGTGCCGGCATTTACATGTTAATTTATTTTTTCGACTACCCTTTTCCTTTATACAGTACTTATTTTAAACACAAATAAAAAAATCCGTCAGCTATTTGTCCGTCTGTCCTTTTAAATAACCTTTACACTTTTATGGAGTGAAATAGAAGGACAAGTATTACAATTCTTGGCAAAACTGATTGAGACACAGACAGAACCACACAAGCGAGCGTTGGAGGGCTAACAGCCACTTTGGCATCTGAGGTCGTGCACGATAGACATCCTTACCACTAAGCAAACAGAACGACTCTGTAACTATTAAGCTTCCATTATGGAAGAAATATTAGGTAGTATTACAGTGATAAGTGAAACACCAAAGCTTCAATAAAAATAGTTTAATTTCTATGATTTTTTTTGAAGTGGAAGTTGGAAGTGGGGACTTCGTCCACGTAGAGCTTTGTTTTTTTTTTAAAAAATCGGTCAAATGCGAGTCTGACAGATAAACAAAACCTATGTGTCGATTCAAGTTAAAATTAGTCTTTGTTTAATCAAATTTTACTTATATTCCTTGTATGATTAATTTTCAATCCTATTGGAACTGTGTTTTTATTTATCGTGATAAAAAGTAATCTAGGTCCAGACATTTTAATGTGACGCGTGCACAAACAAACTGACAAATAGACGGATTTAATAACTATTTTTATATGTTCTTTTACTTATATAATACGCGCCCGCCACTATTTCTATTTCCGAAAAAATATTTTTGCATAAAGGTTCATCATCACGACCCGTCAATGGCCCACTGCTGAGCCGAGTCTTCTCCTCCGAATGAGGAGGGTATTAGGCCATAGTCCACCACGCTGGCCCAGTGCGGGTTGGCAGACTTCACACACCTTTGAGGACTTTTAGGGAACTCTCAGGAGTGCAGGTTTCCTCACGATGTTTCCTTCACCGCTACAGCAATTTGTTATTTAATTTCTTAAAACACATATAACTCAGAAAAGTCAGAGGTGTGTGTGTGTGGGGGGGATCGAACTCGGACCTCCCGAGTAAGACATTGTAGTCTCAACCATGGCCCATGCTGCTACGCAAATAGGTTATGTAATATTATATAGGTTAAGTATTCTTAATAAATAAACAGAAGCCCATGATGTTATTATTTGTTACATATTACTATTATATAGTGTATTAGCGAACCGCCCCGGCTTTGCACGGTGTCTCTACTACAACATGCATGTATTAGTATCCATAAATCCCTACAAGTAAATTAAATTGGAGTGTCTATTTGTAATATTAAAATATCCGCTTTTTACTAATTGCATATGGATGTACACACGGTACATACTCGTATAACAACAACATTATTTACAATTTTTGTCTGTCTGTCTGTTTGTTCCGGCTGAACTCTGAAATGGCTCGACCGATTTTGACAGGATTTTCACTGGCAGATAGCTGATGTAACAAGGAGTAACTTAGGCTATTCAAAATCTCGCTACGACCCATAGGAGTGGAGCAACACGCGAACGAAGTTGCGTGGGTTAGCTAGTTATACGTACAGATTGCAGGAAGCGATTTTTTACTATGTAAAAATATTGCCAATATAATATTAGCTTAAATAAATTTGCTCTTCAGTATATTATTACGCAAAACATTACGCAGGAAAATCGAAATGTTGAAAAAACGTTATGGAGAACATATGATTAATAGCGTATGGTGAAAATGGATTTACTGAATTATGATTTATACCAATATTAGATAAACATGATTGAATGTTTACACCATAGAATACACTATATAAATAGTCCTTGCTTCGCTTTCATTGATGGAAATTATCCGGTTTACTTGATTCTCGTAATTATCGGTATATATTGACTAATATTATAACTTCGTAAGAAACGTAGGACATCATTAAGAATGCAAACGAAAGAGCGATTTAATCTACTACTTACGCCATCTATTGACGCATAGATGGCGTCTGTCTGTCTGTTACACAATCAGGCTTAAATCACTGAACCGACTTTGATAATATATGATACAGATATAAAGTAGAGCTTGAGAAAAGACATAGGCTATGTTATATCGCGAAAAAAAATACTTAAGAATACAAAGTAAACAAATGAGTGTACTCGTACGCCATCTAGCGACGTGGGGGTTAAGTGCATGTCGAGCTGTGTGACCGTTTGTCTTTGGGAATTAGTCATATATACATTTTTAAATTAGCTTATGTTTTATTCTGGTGTATACGCTCTTGTACTAAAATCAAGATCGGTTTATTAGTTTTTGCGTGAAAAAGTAACAAACACCTAACAAACTAAGTTCAACTCGGAATTATAATGGCTGGCAACTACCTATACGTTTGAGTATAAGTAGCGGAGAGTTGCGTTTGTGACCACGGTATCAACCATTTTGGCATATAGGCACGCGGGAGCAGAACCATCAGATATGACGCGCTCCTCTCTCCTCTTCTTTGATTCAAAGTTAGTATACTAATATGCCTTCGACTATATATATTGAAGCATCTACTGAAATATTCTGGAATAGGTTATTTCAGTAAATTATAGTAGTTTAATAATAGCGGCAGACGGGAATAGTATTCTATTCCCGTCTCCTAACGGGTAAAACAAGTTTTAATATATATAGTAATTTAAGAGGAAGGTTTATATGTACATAATATAGTAGAGAAACACTCATTTAGAGTGTGATGTTTTCTAATGTGATGTCGTAAATAAACATATTTATTGCACTTACATTGCAAACGCTGGCTGAACCCTATGAGATAGATCAAAATAATGTACTACAGTATTGTACACCTTCAAAGGTCTACAAAAAAATTCCGCGATGGTATATGTCTGTCTCTTAGGGATAACCCACAATAACCATTTTTTATCCTTTACTTTTTATGAGAAATAATGGCTTATTTTCGAAGCGATTTTAAACAATACTTCCTTAATCCTTATCCAATTAGGTACCTTAAATACATTGTGCATTTTATATAGATCAATACGGCCCTTTACAGCATGAAATTTAAATGAATATTTTAGAAAATATTACAGATTTAAAATGCAGGGACATAGCGGTTACGCGGCGCGTGCCTATGAAAACATGTTTGTATTGTCTAATGACAAAAAATCTGTGAACGTTATATATAATGACATTCTGTATATTTAGTATATTTAATATCAGCATTGCACCCGTGCGAAGCCGAGTCGCTAATTTGAACTTGATATCTCTAAGCATTCCTGAGAAAAAGGGTCTTAGCCGACACCTACAAGCGAAGTAAAGCTTTTTTGATAATATTTAGATAGTAAAATATATTGGTACGTAATTTAAGAGCATCAACGAGAATTTGAAGAAGAAATAATAGCATCACGTAAAATTGGAACCAACTTTGCTGGATTCATCATCTGTCAGTCTGTTCAGGTTAAACAAAGTACGCTCGTTTTAAACTTCTTTCAATTTGGCTTGTTTACTATACACCATTACAAACAACACAACAAACAAACATACACCTTAATACAGTAAAATAAGGTAGAAAATAGAGTAATGTAGATATTTTCATAAGTTCGAAGTTAACAACAAAAGGCGATACACGTTTCATATTAAATGAGATATGTTTTATAACTTGATGATTTGATATGGAGAATATTGAGTTTGTGGATATTTTTTGTCTTCAATTTAGTATATTATTAGATAAGTAATATATTCTTTTACATATTCTCGTATTAAAATACTAGCTATATGAATATTTAGATGTTTGGGTGTTTGTCTCAATCACGCAAAAACGGCTGAACGAATTTCAATGTAATTAGGCACACAGATAGTTTATAACTTGGATTGGCACATAGGCTACTTTTTTCCCGGATAAATTCTGCATTCCTGCGGGATAATAATAAAATATGTTTACTTTCGTAGGTCTGAATATTTTAATTTAGCAACAATATATTGAAAATAAATGTTTCTTGTTTGATGACTTTGTGTTCCACTAATCAATTTAATACTTCTTTATATATGTTCATCACAAACTGAGCAGTTTCAGGAGTGTGTAACCCAGGTTTAGGTTCAAAGGACTTAACACTTGCCTCTACATCTCGACTTCGTTACATCTAAAGTAAGTAATACTTCATGAAATAATAACTAAGTAATAACTTATCAAACTGCCGTTAATGCAATGAATGAATCAAAAGTTGTCAATTGGTCGTTAATTAATTTTTCAAAAATATGCGAGGGGTTTATAAAAATAACATACGACCAATTTATTTTTTTAATTTTTCAAAATTAACACTAAACTGATGTAGGGCACAGCAGGAAATTTCCTGCTCAAATACGGAGCAGCCCGACTGGGGTAGTACCTCGACCTTACAGAAGATCACAGCTAAATAACACTACTCTAAAGCAGTGTTGTGTTCCTGTTGGTGAGTAAGGTGACCAGAGATCCTAGGGAGAATTGGGGATAGGGTCGGCAACGCGCTTGCGATGCTACTGGTCTTGCAGACGTCTATAAGCTATGGTAATCGTTTTCCATTAGGTGTTAGGCGTAAGCTTGTTTGGCGACTTAATTATATATACAAAAAAAAACCTATTTTACCTATTTCGTTTTTTTCAGAAATATCTCCTTAAATATGTAATAGTTAAGACTATTTTACCAATTGTGTTTTATCGAAAAGATATCAAGAATATTCTGTCTAGTGTTACAAGCAAATTATGCCAGCTTCCTGAAATTAATCTGTTCATCCAAATTTAACTTTTGTATAAATAATTGGGTAAATCATACTGTTCCAGTATTAGCTAATCTCATTTCTATTTATTAGGCTCTGCATACACGACACAGTACTCATATGTCTTCATTTATTGGACCATTATTTTGGTCTCAGTTGCAGTCCAGCCCAGAGGATTATCTGCATAGGTTCATATTGCACTAGTTCTAATAGTTCACTATATTGGAATATCTCAGATTAATATAAGGACTGTCCATAAATATAGTTTTAATGCTTAACGTCATAATAAAACTAAATTGTAAAAAAAAAATATTTATTTATATACACGGTAGAATTTTGAGACGGGTCAGTAAGGGCAGGTACCTTAACCGTTATAGTTATAGAAAAATGTTCCTAGGAGACCATCCATTATTTTTTAAGATATTCTGAACTGCGTTCACAGACTTTTGAGAAAATGTATAGTCAGCGAAAAATATGCTAAAATCTAAAAAAAATATTTATCCCTATCGATCCCACTTCGTATGGGGATCAAAAGACTCTACAGAATCATTTATGGTATGAGTACTAGAATTGTCAGAAATCGCCAAAAACATTTTCCATACATTTTGTACTGAAAAACTATAACGATTAAGGTACCTGCTCTTACTGACCCGTCTCAAAAATCCACCCTGTATATAATATATAACTAGCTTTTACCCGCAACTTCGTTTGGGATGTTGAGGTAATTATATTAGCCTACAGTGGATCCTCTGTAGACATATTTAATAATTTCATGATGTAGTCATACTAACTTTGCACTCCGCTTTTAGGCCCTTATTTTAGAAAAAATATTTAAAATATTTTACCCCTGTTTCATGACTTCCAATAAAGAACCTTCATACTGAATTACATTTGAATAACTTCATAAACGGCAAAGTTTCATACTAAATTTGCATTCCCGTTTTACCCCTTTAAGGGATTATTTTCAAAAAAATATTTACCCTTGTTTCATAACTTTCAACGAAGAACCTTCATACTGAATTTTATTTGAATAGCTACAAAAACGGCAAAGTTTCATACTAAATTTGCATCCCCGTTTTACCCCCTTAAGGGATTATTTTCGAAAAAATATTTTACCCCTGTTTCATGACTTCCAATAAAGAACCTTCATACTGAATTACATTTGAATAACTTTTAAAACGGTAGAGTTTCATACTAAGTTTGAAACTCTGGTGAATTTTCAAAAATCTCTTCTTAGTGCTCCCCTACGTTATAAAAGGAACCCCTGTGCAAAATTTCAAGTTTCTAACTCTTATAGATTAGGCCCTGCGTTGATATGTCAGTCAGTCAGTCAGCTTCTCCTTTTATATATATAGATAGATATAGAGATAAAATATGTTATAATAAAATCGTATAATGGACTCGCACGCATCACGTGAAAACGACTGGACCTATTTGAATGAAATTTAGCATACAGATACTGTATACCCTGACTAAGATTTTTTTTTTATATTCTAGAAACATGTACAGATCCTGTAGGATGGAGGGATTTTATTCACATACCTAAATGAATCAGAACTAAAGTAATTACACATATAGTTTGAAATCCGAATGATCACATAAGATACTACTTATCCCGAAACAAAGCACAGTTCCTGCGGGATCTGTGCTTCCGCATTAACTGTTCAATCGACTTTGACACCTCGGAAATTAACAAACAGATTTTAATGACTTAGGGAGCAGAATGTATGATTTACTAGTACGCGCGACTTTGTCCGCGTGTAGCTCCGCTCCTATTGGTCGCAGCATGACGATATATAGCCTATAGCCTTCCTCGATAAATGAGCTAGATAACACTGAAAGAATTTTTCAAATCGAACCAATAGATCCTGAGATTAATGCGTTCAAGCAAACAAACAAATTCTTCAGCATATATATTAGTATAGATTTAATGTGAATCAGATAAGAAAAAAGTTATCCTTAGTTGAAGAAAATTTCTGGTATAGTAGATGGCTTAATACCTACCTAATAACCCTCAAAAGTAATATTCTAGTCAACAAGCCGTCATACTGTCAGTCTGCCTATAGAATATAACCCATTAATAAACAGTGTTTAAATTTTTGGTTTAATATTAAGTAATTAACAGAACTGCTATTGATATAAAGAGAGATATGATATCTATCACTGTACAGCAATACGTATACACATGCAATTTAGACTGAGACGAGACGTGCCTGGGGCTTGAGACCCAGGAGCAGGTTTAAAGAGCTCTTTCATAATATATTAACTCTCACCTCCACCACTCGACCTCGCCATCGATAATAAATAATAAAGTAACTTACGTGGACCTCAAGAAGTGTAATCTTAATCACGACACTATAAAACCAACTTCTATGTTCACTGCACGAAAACACCAGAGAGGTTGAGACTAATTTATCGTACTAAAGGTTATATATTGTCTTCACGTTGGTATACTTTAAATAATATAAAATGATCTACCCGCTACTACTACTTTATAAACAGTGTTGCTAACAGAACTTAATGTTAGTAATATCGTTTATAAATTAGTATTAGCGGGTAGTTCCTTTTATATTATTTTAAGTATACTGACGTGTAGACTATATATAACCTTCACTGCAATAGATTAGAGTCAGTCTCTGGTGTTTTCGCGCAGTGTACATGAAAGTTAGTATTATAGTGTCGTGGTTAAGTGCTCTTCTTGAGGTCCACGTAAGTTTACTTTGATGTGAGAGTTAATATATTATGAAAGAGCTCTTTAAACCTGCTCCTAAGTTGCTAGCCCCAGGCAGAATTTTCAGGAATTAGCTTTTTTATTTTAAATAGACCTACCCTCGCTTCGCTGTGGGTATTAAAAGCAATATTATAATTGATGTCCTTAATTTGTCACTCTGTACTTGTGTAGTTTTTCATTTTTTAAAAAGAGAGAAACTGAGAAATAGTTATTAAAAGAATAATGATAGAAAGAAAAAGAAAAGAAAAGCGACAGATAATAAAAGAGGGAGGAGAGAGCAAACATAAAATTGAATAGAAAAAGGAGCGAGAGAGAGAGAGATAATTGAAAGTGAAAAGAGACTGATCATTCTGAACAGAGATAAAGATAAAAATTAAAGAGAGACAAAAGAGACAGGATAAGAGGGAATGATGGTATATAAGAGGAAGAGAGACGAAAAGTAAAAGAATTTTAAAAATCAGATTAGTAACAACAAAATGGCCATATTCAATTAATAAAAAAATGTGTATGGCAACACTAAATTACCTTTATCACACACGAATAGTGTACTTTTCTATCAGTGAAAGAATTTTTAAAATCAGATTAGTAACAACAAAATGGCCATATTTAAATAATAAAAAAATGTATATGGCAACACTAAATTACCTTTGTCACTCACGAATAGTGTACTTTTCTATCAGTGAAAGAATTTTTAAAATCAGATTAGTAACAACAAAATGGCCATATTCAAATAATAAAAAAATGTATATGGCAACACTAAATCACCTTTGTCACACACGAATAGTGTACTTTTCTATCAATGAAAGAATTTTTAAAATCGTATTAGTAACAACAAAATGGCCACATTCAAATAATTAAAAAATGTATATGGCAACACTAAATCACCTTGGTCACACACGAACAGTGTACTTTTCTATCAGTGAAAGAATTTTTAAAATCGTATTAGTAACAACAAAATGGCCACATTCAATTAATTTAAAAAATGTATATGGGAACACTAAATTACCTTTGTCACTCACGAACAGTGTACTTTTCTATCAATGAAAGAATTTTTAAATCGGATTAGTAGTTCCTGAGAAACCCTTCAATTTACAAAATGGCCACGTTATAGCACTTAAATGGCCATATCTTTTTAATTAGAATATTTATGGCAACACCACATAGCCTATGTTACCCGGAAAGGATGTCGCTTTCTATCGGTGAAAGAATTTTCCAAACATACAAACAATTAAATCTTTCCTCTCTATATAATAGTGTAGATTAATATGAAGTTTAGAATATTTTCCTTAAATTTATGTGAGCTTATGAGCTATTTTTTCTTAATTTTCTTTTCTAAATTATAATTTACCTCCATATGTTTTCAAATCAATTTCGGTTGGAAAAATTTCTAACTGCCTCTGCTCAATCAATGTTAAACTGTATCTGAATCACTTGACTAGAAGCCTGACTAATACCTTGTATTACAAGTACGTACCAGACGAGACACCAGTCATATGTCTTATACTCGATATATATCTAAGTCTAGTCTTTAGGCACAGATTAGAATATATTTGAAACAATCTCAATTAGATCATAAACCTATTAATCAACAATACTACACATTTCCTAATTTTGGGGAAATTAATTTTAGCTAGGTTATGATGTTGGCAATACTAATTTGAGTAGCATCCTCTTATTTATGTTGGTAGTATGACCTCCAGGAGGATATTTTAGTCAAGCAGTAATACTGTAAGTTTACGTATAAATTATAGCTCCTTTTTAATTAACAATATAAATTTTTTGTCTATCTAGCTAGTTAAAATTTAATTTTAGATGAGACGGGACCAAACGAAAAGAAATGACACAAAATTTAATGTTTGCTTTTTTAATAAGATATTTAATATCAAAGATACATAACGTATACTAAATTATCAAATAAAAAAAAAACAATTAAAATATAGGCTTACACGCTGTAGAATCTTAGACGGGCCTAAACATCAATAAATGAGAAAACCGAAACAAAAAGACACGAACTTTAATATTTGATTTTGAATAATCTATACTATTATATTGAGGAAAGATTTGATTATTTGTATGTTTGTTTGTTTGTTGCGAATAGACTCGAAAAGTACTGAACCGATTTTGAAAATTCTGTCACCAATAGAAAGCTACACCCTTTCCGGGTAACATAGGCTATGTGGTGTTGCCATAAATATTCTAATTAAAAAGATATGGCCATTTAAGTGCCATAACGTGGCCATTTTGTAAATTGAAAGGTTTCTCAGGAACTACTAATCCGATTTTAATTTTTTTTTCACAGATAGAAAACTACACTTTTCGTTAGTAACAAAGGTGACTTACTGTAGCCATATGCATTTATTAATAAATAGAATATGGCCATTTCGTTTTTACTAATCTGATTATAAGAATTCTTTCGCTGATAGAAATCTATACTTTTCGTGAGTGACAAAAGTGATTTAATGTTGCCATAAACACTTTAATAATTATTAGAACATGGCCTTTTTGTTGCTACTAATCCGATTTTAAAAATTCTTTCACTGAGGAAGTCTACGGTATTTCTGTCTCTCTTCCTATATATACTATCATTCTCTCTCATCCTGTCTCTTTTTTCTCTTTTTAATATTTATCTTTATCTCTGTTCGGTTTCTTTATTTCGATTATATATCTCTCTCTCTCCTTTATTTTTATTTTTGTACATATATTCTTAATTTAACATATACTTTAACGTAGACGAAGTCACGGTAATCGACTAGTATTATATAAAATCAAAGACACACACAAAAGTTTCAATCAAAATATAAGTTACATGTTGCAGAATCTTAGATGAGACGAGAGACTAAACATACGAAAATGAGACCTAACGAAATAAAATGAGATTAATTTTAATTTTAGCTTTTTCATAAGTTATTTTAAAAATTATTTAAAATTAATGAAAACATCTGGTTTTTATATTTCTATGATAATTATCAAATCTTATTCAACCTTCTTTGGATGCTACGCTAGATTAAAATATTTTGACATGACACTTTTATCTTGACATCCGATTTAAATGAAATACAGCCTAGACTTTATAAGACAGTGACAGCCCAGTAATACTTGGGAGGTCCGAGTTCGATCCTGGGCAAACACCTCTGACTTTTCAGTTATGCAGTGTTTTAAGCAATTAAATATCACTTGCTTTAACGGTGAAAGAAAATATCGTGAGGAAACCTGCACTCCTGAGAGTTCCCTAAAAGTTCTCAAAAGGTGTGTGAAGTCTGCCAATCCGCACTTGGCTAGCGTGGTGGACTATGGCCTATCCCCCCTCCACACTCAGAGGAGGAGACCCGGCTCAGCAGTGGGTTGTGATGATGATGATGATGACTATAAATAGACTTGCAGCAATGTAATAAACAGACAAAAATTTTAAAATTATTGTATTGGGTATTTGGTGTTATAAAGACACAAAGTTTTCAATATCTTCTACTTTATTTTATTTATGAGGTTGGTAGTATTTTTACTTTCTTGAATGTTGAACAACTGATAAACATCAATCGAAGTACGACGTCCTAGTCTGGATTATACCAGGAGGACATACTTGTCAAGCCGTCATAGGTACTGTTAGTCTGTCTCAGAATATAACCGACATTCAATAAGTTACATTTTCCATTATATGTATAGGTATTTAAGGTTTTCGCCCGTCTAATTGTTATAATAATAGCACGTTTTTTCTGTCCTGTGGATGACATTTAAGTAGATAAATGGGTCGGGACCCTTATTAAAATTTATCATTGCCCTGGAATTGTTTGGAATTGTTTTTGAGGAAATGAACTTTCTTTTTCGTAATTATTAGGGTGGCATAAGTCTTGATTGTTCATTATGTGGCACTTTGTGTGGAAAAATGTGCTAAGAATTTTAATTTTATTTATAAAGTCGACGAAATTGCTCGTCAGTACGAAATTATGCTTAATATTAAATTGTAAAAAATTACTGCTAGTAGGAGGATACTTAGACTACCTTTCCACTACAGATGAGCGAGGATATGTTTGTTTAGAAAGTGTCACATCTTTGGAGGAAACGCAGTCTTATAAAGATGTAGTTGAAACCTGGGCTTTAGACTCGGATTCCGATTTTAAGGCATTTTTGACATGATAACGAACTTTACTGCTTGATCTAGCTAACCACCATTAAAATAAAGCATTAGGAGGGACCTCACGTATTTACAATATGGAAAACCTAGCGTTCCTAGATCACTAACCTACACATTTAGTTTTTAGTCTTTAGGGCATCGATATAAACTATCGGTATAAGAGATTTGTACTTTTAAAATGAAACGTAAAACTAGCAAGACCGAAAATACTCGTATCAGTCTATAGTCTGTGGTGTTTCGCTAAGCAGTAGAGTAGACAGCAAGCTAAAAAAAGTTGATATATTTTTTAACGGTCTCACTGTTTTTACTTTTTAAAACATCGACCCAGTTGCAATGCAGTGTATAGAAAATATCGATATATAATAATATATATTATATTATAACTTTGTCTGTCTTCCCGTTACGCTTTCAAGCTCAGTTTCAAACAGTTCATTGGTTTACAATGAACTGTTTTTGGTGAAATTTTGTATAGAAATAGGTTACAGCTTGTGCAATGGCCTAGGCTACGTTATATTATTACGTTATATAGGGGATTAATATTGGTAGTTATTTTAAAAGTGCCTGTCGAGCTGTGTAACCATTCAAGTACATGGGAGTTACATATATATATGTCGGGGATTTAAAATGATGTAAAAGGAAATAGAAGGAGGAAGATAGGGAAATTTTGGGGAACACTAAAAGGGGGTGATGGTAATGAGTGGAATATTGGGTAAACGCAACGTAGATACTTCTACTGAACCGATAAATGATCAAATATGATCTCTAACAACTACGAGAGAAACCTAAGCAGTACCTTGGACTTGTGACCAAGGTGTAGGCTTAAGGAATTCCTTTAAATGATCACAACACTCACCTCCACTGCTCAGGCTCTCTGTTTAAACATAAACCTAACCGAACACAAGGCTAACCTAACCTAACATTGTGTTTACTTAACCACATGGCAATTACATTGTAAGGACTTACGTGACCTTGGAGAGCACTTCCAAACTACACTGCACTTGACACTATCACTATCACTAGCACTACTTAGATAATGTTGACTTCTTGAGAGACCGCGCACGACTAAGACTTCAGTCAGACTGTCGATGGCATATAAAGGGTCGAGGGTCGAGACTGTCAAAACAACAGAAATGACTACTACCCTACTCCAACGCGATAGACAGCGATGATGACTCGATTTAATCGATAACCTTTTACTATTCTCCGGCATATAAATATGTTGGAAACAAAGAGAATTGAATGGATATACAATCTTTCAATAAGCATCGTATGTGCACAACGGATGGCCTATAATATAAGCTACGGAGGCAACACGGTCAGGATATAAGTAAACTTTACGATCTCTATTATGACAGAAACTATTGTGATAGGAACCCAAGCAGTGTCTTGGACTTGTGACCAAGGTGTAGGCTTAAGGAATTCCTTTATTCGATCGAGATACTCACATCCACTGCTTAGATTCATTTTTTACAACTACATTGTAATTACTTACGTAACCTTAATCGAACAGCACTTCTAGCACTAACACTGCACTTCACAACACTAACACTATCCAGGGACTATTTCACTCTTTGAGAGACCGCGCACGACTAAGACCTCTGTCAGACAGTCGATGACATGTAAGGGGTCGAGACTAGCTAGTATTCCCCTCCACGGATGGGGGTAGACGGAAGTGATTATTATTTTACTCTAGCGCCATAGATACCGATAACGATTCGATTGTTCGATTAATCTTTTAGTCATTTTTGACAAATATATAAAAAAAGGTTTGTTGAAAATTAAGTATGTTTGTTTGGGAGTTCGTAATATATATTCTAAATATGGTGAGTCGACTATTAGTATATAAATTGTTAAATAAAAAATGCATACATAACACTGACCGCCTTTTAAATAGTTAACATTAAAGCGTCTTTATTTCTGTGTCTGTTTATTTAAATATTGTATAATAAATGAAACAGTATGCGCCATTTTTCACCTTCACGTAAATGATTTATTCGTTAAGTTTGTTGTCCAAGCTGAAAGTTAACGTCAACCTGCAGCCGAGCTTCAGGCAGTTGCTACGTTTGACGTCGTGCAGTACTGTCCTTCTTATACTATGGTACACTAAATAACGATTATTTTTCTTAAAAAAATATATTATTTCGTACAAGACGATGGTAATGGAGACCCAGCATCACGACACCTCACGGGTGCACAGCTATAATGGTCACCAGACGAACTGTGTTAGACAATAACGAAAATTATTAGTTACGAATAATCCAATCATCATCACCATCTCTGGCGCTGGAGTAGGGTAGTCACTTCCGTTATTTTGACAGTCTCAGTTTATAAGCTCTCGACAGTCTGAGTCTTGGGCGGTCTCTCAAGGAGTGAAGTAGTCTCTAGATAGTATCAGTGAAAGTGTTAAATGTTGTGTTAGTGCTGGGAGTGCGGTCCGATTAAGGTCACGTGAGTACCTTAAAATGTAGTTGCCATGTTTTGTGTTAGGTTAGGTTTTATGAGTTTAACCTTGGTTTTAAATAAAGAGCCTGAGCAGCGGAGGCGAGTGTTGGAATTCAGTTAAAAAAAGTATTTAAGCCTACACCTTGGTCACAAGTCCAAGGCACTGCTTAGGTTTCTCTCGTAATCGAACTATCTACGTTGCGTTTACTCAATATTCCATTCAATATCATCACCTGTCGTAGTATTTTCACTATACGCCCTCCTCCTCCTCCTTCTATACTTAAAATAAATAAGAAATATATGAAAAAGTTTTTCTATTAAGAAATCTAAATTTTGGTGTAGCTGTTACTTATTAGATCCATGTTGCGAATAAATGTACATACATTGAACTTTGGAGATGAGAAGGTTAACCTAACCCATCATACAGTCTCTGTCCCACTTAACACTTTTACTCGTAAACTCAACAACAGACAGATTGTTGATTGATAAAAGACTGTATTTATTTATTTATTTTATTTTACAGAAATTCAATCGTATATTTTTGGTAGTTCATAAATTTTAAGTAACATTTATAAAAATAGTAAATGTGCGCCCCTATTTGTGGAACAGATAATGTTTCTCCCCGATAAAACTATTACGTTTTAAGTGACTTATAGTTTAAGCTTTTGTAACATTATTACACCTTGAAATTCTGAGCTCTATCTAGACTGAGACTCTGGACGAACTAAAGTTTACGCTTTAATACTTTTTGACGTCTTTATATACAATATTCTTTACCAACATGAAGAAAAAGTTAAAAGAGTAGACAAGCAGATAGATTAAATAAAATAGGAAATAGTTTTTACTTCTATTTTCAATTTCACTCAAAACAGTACTAGATGGCGTTATATTGTTGCTATTGGATGGAAGCGTACTGGTATCCTAAAGCTCTACGAGATATCGTTACATTGTTGCTATTGGATATAAACCTACTGCTACCCGAAACTCTATGAGATGGTTTTACATTATTCTTATTGGATGGAAGCGTACTGGTATCCTAAAGCTCTACGAGATATCGTTACATTGTTGCTATTGGATATAAACCTACTGCTACCCGAAACTCTACGAGATGGTTTTACATTATTCTTATTGAATGGAAACGTACTGGTATCCTAAAGCTCTACGAGATATCGTTACATTGTTGCTATTGGATATAAACCTACTGCTACCCGAAACTCTATGAGATGGTTTTACATTATTCTTATTGGATGGAAGCGTACAGGTATCCTAAAGCTCTACGAGATATCGTTACATTGATGCTATTGGATATAAACCTACTGCTACCCGAAACTCTACGAGATGGTTTTACATTATTCTTATTGGATGGAAGCGTACTGGTATCCTAAAGCTCTACGAGATATCGTTACATTGTTGCTATTGGATATAAACCTACTGCTACCCGAAACTCTATGAGATGGTTTTACATTATTCTTATTGGATTGAAGCGTACTGGTATCCTAAAGCTCTACGAGATGCAGTTACATAGTTGCTATTGAATATAAACCTACTGCTACCCGAAACTCTACGAGATGTTTTTACATTATTCTTATTGGATGGAAGCGTACTGGTATCCTAAAACTCTACGAGATATCGTTACATTGTTACTATTGGATATAAACCTACTGCTACACGAATCTCTATGAGATGGTTTTACATTATTCTTATTGGATGGAAGCGTACTGGTATCCTAAAGCTCTACGAGTTATCGTTACATTGTTGCTATTGGATATAAACCTACTGCTACCCGAAACTCTACGAGATGGTTTTACATTATTCTTATTGGATGGAAGCGTACTGGTATCCTGAAGCTCTACGAGATATCGTTACATTGTTGCTATTGGATATAAACCTACTGCTACCCGAAACTCTACGAGATGGTTTTACATTGTCACTTATAACATGTTAGCTCAAAACTCTAACTCGACCAAATATTTTGTCGCAGTAGCAATATTTATATAGTAACTTGAACAACTTACCCAAGATAATAATTTTATGTCTAATAAACCAAAATTTAGTAAGCTTCGTTTGCGTTTGTTTCTGCCATTAGCATATTATTTGCGCATTAATTCAATTTTATGTTCACCACTAAGAGCCGCGGACTACCACGCACCGTGGATTTATGAAGAATTAAATAATAAGGGTATTAAATAAAAAAGTTAAGTGTGAGTCTATGAGAAAATTTATTTTATTGTTATTGTATTTATTATCTTACTTAAGATTAGGTAAAGTTTTTATAAAAAAAGATTAGGTAATTTTGGACTTATAGTAAATCAAAAAAAAAACCTAAACTCTTTGAATAGAGCCCTCTAAAATTATTTTTAAAATATCCTACTGAATCTAGATAATCCTGGTCCTGACCATTGATGACCATGAAGCCTTATTATTTAATTCAGTTAGATGTTGGGTAACGAAATCGAGTAGTGAAGGCTATCATAACCCTGCATCTCCATAAATTGCAGGTTTATATTACATTCAACGTGTTGCTATAAAGTAATAGGTATCATTCCTTACAAAATTGTGACCTATTAAGAAATTCTTAATAACTGTAAAAGGCAGGTAGATTAAAAATAAAAGGCGTTCGTAATTTGAATCTTTTCATCTGATGTACTTCTGTAAATATTCGTGCTTAAGTGAAGTTTTCTAGCGACGCGTAGTAATTGCTGGCAATGCTTCATATCTAGAACAAGTCTTTTAAATCAGTTTAGTATTTTAAATTTAAATAATATTAACGAAATAAATACACAACTAAGTGCACTTTTATGTTGTGCAATTTTTTGATCTGAGAAAAAAAATCTTTATGACTGCACAGGTGTATAACCTAGCCATAAGAAATATCGGAAAAGTTATTGAACCCTTGTCTATCACTATTTTTCCTTTTTGTAGTAATATATCTCCGATTCGAGTTTGATCAAAAAAACGTTTATCTTTGGGTTTGAGAAGCCTTTTACAAGCAAAAATGAGATATATTATGTTAGTGCTATGACAATTTCTGTAAGTATGAGTAAGACCTTTTGTAAATTAAAATATTAATAGAACGACTGAGACTTGATTTTTTAAATCCTTTAAAATTATGGCAATCATAAAAATTTTACTGAATTTAAATAGAAACAATATTGTTGACTTTTACAAAGTCCTTTTGATTTATTATCCACATATATAATACAATAATAAGGCATTTTAGTCACTTGGTGCAACATGATGTGAATACTATCACTTTGCCCACAATTGGGTCACGACATACAATCAAATTTATATAAATAATATTTCTCACCGAATTTATTGTTTTATGAAACTCATGTTAAGAATACAAATAAACGTATTATTTAAGGTGAAATATCCATCATCTGTACGTTTCCAAAATATAATTTTTCAAAGACAAACCGAGTTACCCAGCCGCAATATAAACTATCCCATTACCGGAATGAGAGTTTAAGTCGGCAAATGCGAATGAAGCAAAACACCTCGACATAAATGGCATTATTCATGAGGCTATTTATTTGTATTGCTTACTTACCTTATCTGGGTTCCTTTTACTGTTAAATGGTGTGTCTGCTACGACTGGACTTGATGGATGACCTGCGACCTTTGAGAGGTTCTCGTAACTAAATGCGACTACATTAACTGCTTAGGATTGCCCAAGCATGTTGTAAGTAGGTAACACTTTTCACTATATGCTAATATAGTATGAAAAAGAATAATCATAAGAAAAATGTTACAAATTTATATATATTCATTCCCACACAATTTTGTTTTATTTTTTTTATTTTCCAATTTTTCTCTTCAATAGCACATTCTTGAGCCATAAATGAATAGTTGGAAAATATTAATTGGTTTACGAAAAATACTAAGTCTTCTTCTTTTACAGTCTGGATAATTTATCCAGTCCAGGATCTAGGTCTACCCTAATAGGTCATTCTACTTTCCATAGTTCATCAACTATTTTATTCTTCCTCCTAGTATTTTAAGCTCCTATTTCTTTTTTCTTATCTGATTATCCTGTCTGCTTACTTCTTCTTTGTTGGTTACCCTTTT
This sequence comes from Limenitis camilla, assembly GCA_905147385.1. Lineage (NCBI taxonomy): Eukaryota > Metazoa > Arthropoda > Insecta > Lepidoptera > Nymphalidae > Limenitis > Limenitis camilla. Next base: position 11,188,913 of record LR990240.1, read on the forward strand.
GGATTACTTTCGTCCAGTTTCTTGTTTTAAAAAGGCGTCAAGTAAACCAGTAACCATCTTTTTAATACCCTTGCTACCATTCTTGCTTCGTGGTTAAATACACACCACAAATGTTAGCTAAAGGACAAACAAACCAAAAAACATTGTTTCATCGCGATTTCCACTCACCAAAGTTTCATCCTAATTGGATGAATGGTTTAGATAAGATACAGAACACTTCTATTTTTAGGTTTTCACTTACCATTTCTGCAGTCTACAACTTCATAGTAAAAACTAAATTTATCTCGACAGCGCCATGCAAACGCGAGGGACCATTCAATTGACTCCAATTACTTATGCCCTCAAAAGAAGGAGTATATTGTTAGGACTTATCGCATGCTTAGAATTAAAGTAACTTAACTCAAAATCGTAATTTCTGGTAATAGAGCGAATAATCTTTTAAAAAGCATAAAATGTTAAGTACATTTGAGTGTTTTGTTATAAAACTTGTTATGATACTTACTCACTCTTATAACCCATGATTCTTTTTTTTTTCTTTTCTTTAAAGATAGCCTCTAAGTTCATTTTAAAACAAAATTAAAATGAACAAGCAATTTTTGTTAGGTCAGTTTAATTCTAAAGGTGCGTTGTTATTGCTACTTTTAAAACATTTTCAGAAATCTTTAAGTCCGCAATTTGGTGATATTTTCTTAGGTGGTCTAATTTTAATTTAACTTTGTAATCGTACTTTGAAGAAACACCCAAGAAGTTCTCAAGGTCTAAAATGGTTAGAGATATTTTTTTGAAGTGAAACTTCTTTAGAAGCGTTGTGATTTCAAACCGGATGCAACGGAAAAAACGACAGGTAAGAGACACAAATACAAAAATGTGTAGGAAAGAATGAGACAGAAATATACATACTATTTTATCTATACTAATATTATAAAGAAGTAAGATTTGTATTTTTGTATGTAACGAATAAACATAAAAACTACTGGACCGATTTCAAAAATTCTTTCACCATTAGAAAGCTACATTATCCCTGAGTAACATAGGCTATATTTATTACAAGAAAAAATTAGAGATCCCCAGAAAATCTCACTAAAACCAACCCAAGGTGCAAAAAAAATAGCCATAAAATATCTTTCATTGCATGCGCTGCGAAAAGTATTGATGATAGAACAAAAAAATGTTTTACAATATTATAGAACGTATCAATATCTACAAAAAACTCCGCGAGACCATATGTCCAACTATTTTAATTTTTTTTTTGGAAGCTAAACCTTTTAAAATTGCGATCTTCCTTTCTCTCCTCCAAAAAAAGCGTGATGAAGTGATGACTGATTTTCAAAAATTATTTCATGATGTTCGAGAGCATCTACTGTTGCTACATACAACTACAATAATTTTTCGAAATGTATATATTATAACCTTACCAATAATATAAATGGGAAAGTGTTCTTATTCAATCACGCTAAGGGATAAAAAATAAACGTTAAAAAGTTTATAATCCGGGTTAACACATAGGTCTGTTTTTATCCCGTAAAATTCATAGTTCCTGCGGGATAATAATAAAATATTCCTTACTACCCTCATGCGCTGTTGTTTTAACAAATCATTTAAATGCTAATAATGCAAAAATAAATAGCTTCTTATTTAATATTAATTAATAATTGCATTGTTAATTTATATAACTTGCTAAACTTTATTTTATTTCGGCCTTACATGTTCTTATATTTCCTTATATTTTAAAACATTTATTTATTTATGAACAAAAGCGTTGTAAAGGTGATCAAACCTGTAAAGCGTATTATTTAAATATATTGTCTATCAATTCTAGGAATTAATGTACACTAGAACTGTTAATATTAAGTAGTATGTGAAATAAAGATATTTAAAAATTTAAATTGAAAATAAAATGTGTTTACTTTCGTAAGCGCCGGAATATTTTAATTTCTCATTCCTGGTTTTTTAATACTTAACGACATACATTTTAACTAGAAAATGTGTCCCTTAAACACACTACTCTACAGATTATCCTCCTTTCACAGAGATAAGGAGATTAAAACTATCTTAGTAACCGACGTGTTACAGTTTCATTATACAGGATCGAAATAAATCTAAAGGTTCGGTGAAAATTAATTACGAACCCCTCTAGAGCTTACGTTATCTTGAAATTTAAGGCGCAACCTTGATTACTCGTCCCTAGCCCATAAAAGACACCTTTTGGACTCGTTCTCAAGGCAGATCCAAAAAGATAATATTAGTCTGTAAATTTGATCTATCAATGAATATGATATGTTACTAATATGATATCTCTTATATATAAAATTCTCGTGTCACAATGTTAGTTACCATACTTCTCCGAAACGACTCGACCGATTTTTATGAAATCTTATATGCATATTCAGTAGGTCTGAGTATCGGCTACTATCTATTTTTCATCCCCCTAAGTGATAAGGGTGGCCCACCCCAAATTTATATGTCAAAACAACTTTTGCTGGGTCAGCTAGTATGATATAATATTATAAATGTGAAAGTTTGGATATTTGTTACTCAATCACACAAAAACGACTGGACGGATTTCGATGAAATTTACCACACAGATACTTCATAACATGGATTAACACAGGCTACATACATCATCACCTCCCTCTCCATCCCCTTAACGGTCCTTTAACGGCCCACTGCTTCAAGTCAAGTGGAGCCATCCCTTGACGAGTTTATGACATAACTCCGATACAGATCACAAAAAATTATAATATATGAATGTTAGTAGATATTAAAATAACTAAAAATAAAACACCGATAGTTATTTATGTTGAACTGTTGACTTGTTTGCATCAGGTTATTTATTTCTAATATGTAGAAATTAATATGTTGTGAGAATATTTAATAAATAAACAACATTTTATTATCTATTTTTATCTTCTCTGTTTTTTTTTTTATCTCTCTTATTGATCCTTAAACAATCCTTTGATTGGAAATCCCTATATTTAATTATGTATATTTATACACAACTTACGGCCCGTCCCGGCTTCGCCCTGGTGGATAATTTTTTTGAAACATTTTGGCTCCCCCGCATTTCGGTGCCCCCTCTCTCGCCACGTTGCTCACTGCGCTGCATGGCGCGCCACACCGGCCCGTCTGCGTTTATTTTTTGTTTATATTGACATTTTTGGTTTCGTAATATCTTTTGAAAGAAATGTTGAAACAGTCTTAAATACGAAATAATTTATTTGGATAAGAATTAATACAAAGGTATGGAAAACGTGGCCTGATTTTGATAGGCATTTCTATCAACTTTTAAAATTTTTAAAAGCAGTTATAGTGACGTAACTACAATAGTTGGACATATGGTCTCGGGAAGTTTATTGTAGATATTGATACGTTCTATAGGTAGTAGAATATTTTTTTGTTCTATCGTCAATACTAAGCGCAGCGCATGCGATGGAAGACATTTTATGTCTAATTTTTTTGCACCTTGCGTTAATTTTAGTAAGAATTTGTGACGATCTTTAATTTTTTCTGATATTAAATATAGCTTATGTTACTCGGTGATAATGTAGCTTTCTAACAGCAAAAGAATTTTTGAAATCGGTCCAGTAGTTTTTAAGTTTATTCGTTACATACAAAAATACAAATCTTTCCTCTTTACAATATTAGTATAGATAAAATAGATAGATAAAAATATTTAATAATTCACAAACGTATGAACGAACCCTTACAAGTAACTTGTACGAACATAAAACAAATAGTAATGGCAACATTGGGATACACCATATTGACACTAACTCCACTAGGATAGGGTTTATTATGCATCGAATTAATTTACTTCAAATTTGCATATACACCGGCTTAATGTAAGACAGGTTGAACATTGACGTATAAGAAATACTTCGGTTTTCATAGAAATAGACGAAAACCGTCTTTTAATCTTTTTAAACGAATGCTAAATATTTTTTTTTTTTAATAATTAAAAAGTAGTTAGCAACACTTGATAACTTTATATTCGGGCGTACGAGTAATTTATTTTATTCGAAGACTGTATATTATAATCTCTCTTCTGATAGCCAGACAACTTGAGCCAGTTGTCAAACGGAGCTAGTCTGGTAACCATTATGGCTGTCTAGTGGTGTGATGTCGTGATGCAGGTCTCGTGATGTTGATGTTTTGTTGTTGATTTTTATATTTTCCATTTAACGACAACTCCTGATAATCCTGACTAATATTATAAATTCAAAAATAACTTAAGACACGAAGGTAATGCTTAAGAATACAAACTAAACAAATGAATATTATATACTACTTACGCCATCTATCGAAGGATATATGGTCTGTCTGTCTGTTACGCAATCACGTTTAAATCACTGAACCGATTTTAATAAAATTTGGTACAGAGCTGAAATAGAGCTTGAGGAAGGACAAAGGCTATGTTATATCGCGAAAAAAGGGATTGGAGGGGTTGAAATTTTTTTTTTTATGATTGATAAGGGACAAACGAGCAGACGGTCCACCTGATGGAAAGTGGCCACCGTCGCCCATAGACATCGATAAAACTAGAAGGTATCTCTTGTTTTGTCAATGCGTTGCCGCCTCGAAGATATCGTAAGGAAGAGGAGTAGATCTGGCCCACATGCGGCTCGGCCGGAACGCGTCAGAGACACTTGGCAGTCGGATTCGCATGCTGGTGGTCGCAACCCAGTCGGGGAACAGATCCCCTACCACCAAGGGGGTGCTGGGTAACCGGGCTCTCACGAGATGCTCGGGTAAAATGTCTTTGGGAATCAGTCATACATAAAGTTCGTTGATGTAGAAAATATAAAATATAGCGACTAGCGTTATACCGATATAGTGGCACATGGTCACAGATGATCATGGTGATCTGTGCACGTGGTATATAACATTTAATTGTATTGAATTGAAACAGAGGTTATCTATGTTGTTAACAAAAATAATAAGTTTAGACACAGTCTGAGTTTCACGAAATTAGAAAATTAAAAAAAATGTGTTAGAGCCTACACAATAAATAATAGAGGAATAAAATATCGGTGACAAGAAAGAAAAGTTACAGCTACTAAAGGGGCAAAGGGACAGCCGTCGGACACGCACTCAGAAGTGGGAAATGCTACATGGCATCTAATTCAATTTCTTACAATATTATTTTTGGCATATTTTTGTGATTATATCAGTGAAAATTAGGGAAGACGTAAAAAAAATCACTATGTTTCTTTTCTTTCACGTCGGTCGATCCAATCCATCCAGTCAGAATATAATTGCAGAACAATGATTTCATCGTACAACAGTTTCAAGATACTTCTTTAAATTTTTGGGCTTCTTAATAGCGTATCATCATCATCTCTAAAGCTGTCAGCTCCAAAATAAGAGCAGGACAGAAATTTAAAAGTTGCTCTTTTTATTCAGATGAACTTTTTCATTGAAAAATTACTGATTAGATTTTACTGAATTGAATTGAAACTATTAAGTTATATATCTTACTAGCCGACCCGCGTGACTTGGTTCGCGTGTTGCTCCTCTCCTATGGGTCGTACGATACGAAGTACGATGTTAAATAGCCTAAGTCATCCCTTGTTACATCAGCTATCTGTCAGTGAAATTAACGTTAAAATCCAAACAGGCACTCAAATTTTATTTCTTTGTATGGATAGATTATATTATATATATATTATTGATTTGTAAAAATGTTATATATAATAAATACAGTATATAATGTCAAAAAATCCATGTAATTTAGTTGTTGTCTATATTTTTGTTGTAATCTGTGTTTCTGCTTAAAATTCAAATAAATATAAAAAAGATAATAATTTACAACATACACATGTATTTTAATATCAAATTTTATTCTGAGGTCACAGATTTTATTACACGAAGCACAAAGGACATTCCCTACTCCGTTATTCTTTGGGGACAGCGACAAACAAAAAATGCAGCTTAGAAAATATGTCACCAACAGAGAGATTTCTTTTCTTACTTTATACGACTAAAACAGAGCGCGGTCACATTTTATTTATGAGCCTAATAAAATATTTGATATTTTACAAACATTGTGTCATGTGTGTCTTTTTACCCTTCTACGGTAAAGCGATAAGTTGTATGTGTCGGATATTAAAAAGTGGAAGGATGGAATGTACAATGATTTAATAAGCATCATATGTGCACTTCGGATGGCCTAAAATATAAGCTGCGGGCGCAATACGTATATATGATCACAACACTCGCCTCCACTGTTTAGTATCACCGTCTTAGCCTAATATTAGACTAACACAAACCTAACCTAACACAAGGCCAACCTAACGTTAAACTCTAAATAAATAAGACGTAAGAACTCACATGATCCTTATTCGGAGACGTCCAACCTTGACGGATCTTCGATCTCGGTATTTTATAGCAAAACTTATTATTGAAATGCAACTGTTAGAACACCTTTCGTGCAGGTGGTACGCGCAGGAAGCTTAAGGCGCCACAGCCGACATATGTATGTTTGTATGTTGCCAACAGATTCGTAATAAGGACCCGCGTGACAGATTAAACTTGAAAATAATTAAAATTAAAATGGAACAACTCTAGTAAAAGTTCGTATGCCATCCACATCCTATTTTCGTTACATTACACCTAGACATGTCTAGAACCAGCCTTACGTATCTTCACATAGTATAAAACAAAGACGCTTCCCCTATGTCTGTATGCTTAGATCTTTTAAATTCACCAATAGATTTTTTCTCTACTATATGTATATTCCCTATGGGTCTCTAGTACCATCATATATACATACATTTATTTTATTCAAAACATAGTTTAAATAAAATATTACGTTAATAATTATAGGTGACTTTAAATATAATTAATTGAATTAAATTATACACTTGATTAAGCTACAGATACATACATAATTCATTTAGATGCAAGATGCATATATATCAATTCCGAAGGTTTAAGCCAGGGGTTTGGAACTAAAGGTCCATACTGAGAATTTTAAAAAATAATACAAATGTTGTCCCCTATCAATGTTAGTAGGTTTAGTTTATTTTTCTTTATTACACGCATAGCAAAATACAGTTAAAGAAATAGAGGTTAAGCTTCTATTGACCCCCCACACATGTCTCAAAGAATGCAAAGCTCATGTAACATTTCAATGGACTAAACAGAATTCAGGAAAAGAGGAAAGGTAGGTTTGATCAAAGAAAAAACCTTAAATTCGTATCTTGACTCACTCATCCAGCTTATTCTAAACCGTCTCTATTATAACAATTTGTACCGTAACAATTTAGACAGCTTAAGAAAGTTTGCGTGCCCCACTTTGAGATCCCCTGTTCTAAATCTAATAGGAACATCTTGCGCAAACTTAATAAACCGCAATGTTAAATGACGACTATTCATATTCAAATGACTAATTCAGTCAGTTCAGGAATTCCTGAAGCGGACATATTTTATCCTTAGATTTATTGTCGCGTACGAGTTTATGATAATAATCCAAATGTTTTCCACAACATGAGCATTACATGTAATTAATTGTTATTGATTATTAATTTATACAACGATAATTTTTAATAAGGACACTTTGCATCAATACCACTATCCTGACTACAATGAAACCTGTACATGTATTTATCAACAAATATATAGAAAAATGCGGATATGGAGATCCAAAAATACGGAAGTATGAAATACTAGTGATACTAGAGAAGATAAGAATAAAAGATTAGTATTAAACGATAAAGAGAAAAAAACTAGAAGAGGGCTGTGACTACTGATTATAGATTTCTAAAAAATTGACAGATTAAAAGACACAAATACGGAGATATGGAAGTATAATGATGTAGATTTAACTGAGGTAGGGCACAGCAGGAAACTTCCTGCTCAAATATGGAGCAGCCCTACTGGGGTAGTACCTCGACCTTACAGAAGATCACAGCTAAATAACACTACTCTAAAGCAGTGTTGTGTTCCTGTTGGTGAGTAAGGTGACCAGAGCTCCTGGGGGGAATTGGGGATATGGTCGGCAACGCGCTTGCGATGCTTCTGGTGTTGCAGACGTGTATAAGCTACGGTAATCGCTTACCATCAGGTGAGCCGTACGCTTGTTTGCCGACCTAGTTACAAAAAAAAAAAAAAAAAAAAAAAGATATACAAGGATATGGAGAGACAGATATTCAGAAATAAGGATACAATAGATAAGAGAGAAGAATATGAAGATACAGAGATATAAGAAAATGAAGATACAGAGATATAAGAAAAGATGATGATGAATAAAAGAACAGTAAAGTTACTCTTTAGAGTTGAGAAAAAACACAAGAAGAGGGAAAAGACCACGGATTATATGGTGTTGCCACACAAAATACAATATTTACAAGATACAGACAAACAGCAGATACAGAAAAACGCCATAAATGGATTGCGTTGCAGTAAAGCAGATATTCAGGTAAATGGGGGTAATATGGATATAAACACATTATGGTTCAAAGGTTACAAACATCGTATCTTTAAAAATAATTCTACTAACGGAAACCCAAAGACTTTAATATATTGCCATAATCTTCTTATTCCGAATTGAAATCTGACCTGATCCCTACCAATATCTGATTTTAACTAAATTGACTTTTATAAGAGCACCAAGATCTTGGAATACTAGGTTCGAGTGATCGGCTTACTTGCATATTCCCTGTCCACCATTATAACTGGTTTTAAAATTACTAAAACTTGCTCTCAAAGGACTGACTTATTGTCTTATTTCAATTAATTTGCGCAATAATACCTTTCGCAATAGTCACTCTATTGGTGAAGACCGTCTGAAAATCCGTTCCATAGATTTTGAGTTTATCTCGAACAGAAATACGCGTTGTAGAACTTTGTTTTATAATATGTAGATCAGAAAAAAATTGAAATTTTTTTTAGTTATGCAAAATTCAAAATTTCACAATTTTTTCCATTTTTCAAATTTGTTTATCAAATATCTCAAAAACTATTATAGTTACAAAAATGGCCAATAGGCCCAAGTATCCCCTTTAAAAAAGTGATATTTCTTTTTTCTAAATTTTACAAAGAAGCGAGTTTTGAAAAAAAAATATTTTATTTTTAAAGGCATATTTTGTTGCAAGATTTTGAAAATCAACAAATCTTAAAAATTGACGCCTGACATAAAATTTTAGTCTCTAATTTTTTTCTAGAGTACCTCTTTCAATAGAAATAAATTTTTGAGATTTGGAATTTGGGGTCGATAAATCGAGGCAAAGATCGGACGGATGTTTCTTTCTTTCTTTGCTTTCATTACCTGGATTTAACATGAAATGACTCTGAAGCGATATTCGAGTACTTTTTCTTTTAAAAAAAACTTGCAGAATGGTGGTCCATTACTACTAGTATTCATTAACCCTGGAGGGGATAATAAGTTAAGTACTGGCCACGCTAGTAGTCCAATGACTGGGATTTGAATCCACGACTTATCGATCGTGAACCTAACGCCTGAACCCCTGATGAGCTACATTTTTATTGTTGTGCAACATAAATTAATATTAATTCAGATAATATATAAAAAAGATTAACGATGCTCATATTAAAAGTTCCACAAGGCGCCACGGGCGGCGCTGGCGTCTTGATGACAAATGCAAACAAATTAATAAGTGAGGGTGATGAATAGAGTCGGGCTATTTGTTTACCGTTCAATCTATTTAAATTGGGGAGGGACATTAAATTCATAATAAATGAGCCAATCATTTTCCTACGACGCGCTGTTTTGTGTTTATTTATTTGTTAGTTATTACCCGCGACTTTGTCCGCGAAAACTTTTAAATTGGGTCCAGAAACAATACTACAAATTACGCACTAACTCACAGTATTGGGCTAAAAATAAATACAACGACTTATAAAGTAGTAGCGTATTCATTTTATTTTATTTCAAGTATACCCACGTGTAGATAATATATGTCGGGAATTTTAAACAATGAGAAGGGAATGGAAGGAGGAAGATGGGGAATATTGGGGAACACTAAAAGGGGGTGATGGTATTGAATGGAATATTGGGTAAACGCAACGTAGATACTCCTATTGAACCGATAAATGATCAAATATGATCTCTAAGAATTATGAGAGAAACCTAGACTTAGAGAGACTTGTGACCAAGGTGTAGGCTTAAGGAATTCCTTTAAGTGATCACGACACTCGCCTCCACTGCTCAGGATCTCTGTTTAAGCCTAAGATTAATCGCACATAAACCTAACCTAACACAAGACGTGGCAACTAGATTATAAGGTACTCACGTGACCTTGATCGGACAGCACTCCCAAGCACCAACACAACACTTAACACTTCACTAGCACTATCTAGAGACTACTTCACTTCTTCAGACTAAGACTAAGACTTCAGTCAGACTGTCACTGAGGGCTTAGTCGTGCGCGGTGTCTCAAGAAGTGAAATAGTCCCTGAATAGTGTTAGTGTTGTGAAGTGCAGTGTTAGTGCTAGAAGTGCTGTCTGATTAAGGTCACGTAAGTCCTTACAATGTAGTTGTTAGGTTTAAACAGTGAAAATAAGCAGTGGAGGTGAGTGTCGTAATTACATAAAGGATATCCTTAAGCCTACTCCTTGGTCACAAGTCCAAGGCACGGCTTGGGTTCCTGTCACAATAGTAAGAGATCGCAACGTTTAGTTATATCCTGACAGTATTGCGCCCATATAGCTTTTGAGATAGGCCATCCATCTATATCCTTTTTTAAATAGTTTCCGACATATATAACATTTAGTGTGATCGATTAGAATCAGTCACTCTGGTGTTGTCGCGCAGTGTAGATGGAAGTAAGTATTATAGTGTCGTGGTTAAGGTCACCCTTCTTGAGGTCCACGTAAGTGGAGGAGGTGAGAGGTAATATATTATGAAAGAGCTCCAGCTTCGGGACCAAAGTAATCAGTGTTAGTCCAGGTTATAAAATAACTATATGCAAAATTTTAATTAAATTTCTTTAAATGTTTTTGCGTGATTGAGTTAAAAACATTCAAAATTATTACAGTGGGAAATGGGAATAGTGAAAATAGTAAAAATATTTAATAGTTTTTTGTAACTCTATTTCACTTCAATTAATAATACCGAAAAATAATGCGTTAATTGTAAGCAGTACGTTCGTATATATGGATGTTTATTACTCAACAAAAAAAGGCTGAACGGATTTCGATGAAATTTGGCACACATATACTTTACTAGGGGCCCGTCCCGGCTTCGCACGGGTGGATAATTTTTTTTTAACATTTTGGCTCCCGCATTCTGTCGCTCCCTCTATCACCGCGTTACTCGCTGCGCTGCGAGGCACACCACACCGCGCCGGCGGCCCGTCTGGAATTATTTTTTATTTATCTTGATATTTTTATTTCGTAATATCTTTTGACTGGAATGTCCGATTTCAATAATTCAAAAAGTAATTAACAGGTATTGAAACAGTCTTCATTACGAAATAATTTATTTGGATAAGAATTAATACAAAGTTATTGAAAACATGGTCTGATTTTGATAGGCATTTTTATCAACTTTTAAAATGTAAAAAAGTAGTTATAGTGACTTAACTACAATAGTTGGACATATGGTCTCGCGGAGTTTTTTGTAGATATTGATACGTTCTATAATATTGTATAACATTTTTTTGTTCTATCATCAATACTTTTCGCAGCGCATGCGATGAAAGATATTTTATGGCTAATTTTTTTGCACCTTGTGTTGGTTTTAGTGAGAATTTATGGGGATCTCTAATTTTTTCTTGTAATAAATATAGCCTATGTTACTCAGGGATAATGTAGCTTTCTAATGGTGAAAGAATTTTTGAAATCGGTCCAGTAGTTTTTATGTTTATTCGTTACATACAAAAATACAAATCTTTCCTCTTTATAATATTAAGTATAAATAACCTGGAGGATAAAAAGTAGTGCTAAGAATCTAGATGGAAGCCGAGCAGTGTCTGGGGCTTGAGACCCAGGAGCAGTTTAAATACGTGTTCTACTATTTTTAAAATAAAAATAAAATAATAAATTACATTACTCACGTGCTCACTATAATACTAAATTCCATGTACACTGCACGAAAACACCAGAGAGACTGACTCTAATCTATCGCACTAAAGGTTATATATAGTCTATTATATAGGTTATTACAATCAATCATAATTTATCAATCAGAAACTTAAATTATTTATTCTGTACCTAATTTAGAAGTCATTGATAAACTTATCCTCAAAATTTACTAATCTCTTAATACTAATGATATATCACTTGTATAATCTGTACTTCTTTAGGAATATTTGTGTATTTTGAAAAGCTAGAAATCATACTTACCTATTACTAATATTATAAATGTGAAAGTTAGATGTGTAGATGTTTGGATGTCTGTTACTCAATCACGCGAAAACGACTGAATGTATTACAATAAAATTTGGCACACATATACTTTATAACTTGGATTAACATATAGACTAATTTTTATCCCTATTATTATTGTTAAAATATATTATTAAAATATGTTTATACATTGAAAAAAATATTATAAATCCAAGTTTTATACGTTGTAAATAGAACCCGTGCGAAGCCGGGGTGGGTCGACTAGTTAATTATAATTTATTCGTTCTTGTTTATCTTGTTGTTGAACAACACTGATGATAGTTCTTGTTTGGCTAGTATTCTCTATTGGTTTATTTTAAAACTAGCTGCGCCCTGCGGTTCCACCCGCTGCATTTTGGATAATTTACACTATATCATATAGCCTATGTGTTAAGCTATATTATCGTAAAGTTTCATCAAAATCCATTCAGTAGTTTTTGCGTGAAAGAGTAACAAACATACATCCGTACATCCACACATCCATACATTCTTACAAACTTTTGCGTTTATAATATTAGTAGGATAACCTTACCTTGACATTTTACAGCTCTATTTGCGGCAGTTTGGCAACGTAGATTCATAGAATATATATTTACTATCATAGTAGAGTGTAATTGTAAAAAAGTGTAACCCCTATTGAGAAATACATGAGTCTATGCTTGATAATGCTGGCTTGGTCTAATGATGGATTATGAGGTCTATCCGTGTAGACTAAAGTTTAATGTAAGCAAAGAACTCTTTAAACTTGTTTCTTGGTCTCAAACTACCGGCACTAGTTGGCTTCCGACATTTTCAACAATTTTCGTCATATTTTATCCAATTTACGCAAAACCTTAACAAACTATACAACTGAACCTTCACCATAAATCTCACTATATATTGGTGAGAACTGCACAAAAATAAGTTAAACAGTTTTTGAGTTTATCGCAAACAAACAGACGTGCAGGCTGTGGAATAATCTGTCACCAGAGGTTTTCCCAGAGCGCTTTAATTTGGGGGTCTTCAAACGCCGAGTGTACAGGTTCCTTAAAAAGTAGATGTCCATGGGCGACGGTGACCACTTACCATCAAGTGGACCCTCTGCTCGTTTGCACCCGTATACTATAAAAAAAACACACACGCAGCGTGTGTATTTATAATTTGAATAGTCTAAAGAATGACGAGAATTCATTAAGAAATATATATTTTCTTTGTATTTAGTAATTCTGCTGATATATCCTAATTCAATTACAGTTATTATATGAACTGAGAGCAGTAAGTGAGTGAAAGTGAGCTCGCGTTGCGTTGACTTAGTTAAAGCCAGCACACGTACGCCGGATTACCTTTCAAAGAAGGGCTCTTTCAACAGAATATTCTATAAAGACGATTTAACGAGCCTAATAAACTTTAATTATATATTATTAATAAGTCCTTTCTTTGTCTATTATGTACTAGGGGCCCGTCCCGGCTTCGCACGGGTGGATAATTTTTTTTTAACATTTTGGCTCCCGCATTCTGTCGCTCCCTCTATCGCCGCGTTACTCGCTGCGCTGCGAGGCACCCACACCGCGCCGGCGGCCCGTCTGGGATTATTTTTTATTTATCTTGATATTTTTATTTCGTAATATCTTTTGACTGGAATGTCCGATTTTAATAATTCAAAAAGTATTTTACAGGTATTGAAACAGTCTTGAATACGAAATAATTTATTTGGATAAGGATTAATACAAAGGTATAGAAAACATGGTCTAATTTTGATTGGCATTTTTATCAACTTTTAAAATGTAAAAAAGTAGTTATAGTGACTTAACTACAATAGTTGGACATATGGTCTCGCGGAGTTTTTTGTAGATATTGATACGTTCTATAATATTGTAGAACATTTCTTTGTTCTATCATCAATACTTTTTACAGTGCATGCGATGAAAGATATTTTATGGCTAATTTTTTTGCACCTTGGGTTGGTTTTAGTGAGATTTCCTGAGGATCTCTAATTTTTTCTTTTAATAAATATAGCCTATGTTACTCAGGGATAATGTAGCTTTCTAATGGTGAAAGAATTTTTGAAATCGGTCCAGTAGTTTTTATGTTTATTCGTTACATACAAAAATACAAAAATACAAATCTTACTTCTTTATAATATTAGTATAGATATAGAAGAACGCTCCCCTTCACTGCCCAAACGCGAACACTAGCTACAGTAGATAATAAAGTAAACTTGCGTGGACCTCAAGAAGGGTGACCTTAACCACGACACTATAACACTAACTTCCATGTACACTGCGCGACAACACCAGAGAGACTGAGTCTAATCCATCGCATTAAAGGATTGGTATATATTGTCTTGAAATAATATAAAAGAAACCCGCGAACACTAATTAATCAATAGTGGTGCTAACTAACATTCTTTTCTACTGTTTACTTACCATCTACATATTGACTTATTTTTTTACGGCCTTGGCCTTTTTTGATAAAACAATGAATTATAAGTTATTTTCTGTATTTCTATAAAACTTAATGTACAGATAATAAAGTATTCAAACTTAATTCTGCTATAAATTAGAGAGAGATATGATACCCATTACTGTACAGCAATACGTATATACATACAATTTAGACTGAGACGAGCAGTGCCTGGGGCTTGAGATCCAGGAGCAGGTTTAAAGAGCTCTTTCATAATATATTAACTCTCACCTCCACCACTCGACTACGCTAACGACAATAGATAATAAAGTAAACTTACGTGGACCTCGAGAAGGGTAACCTTAACCACGATACTATAACACTAACTTCCATGTTCACTGCACGAAAACACCAGAGAGACTGGGACTAATGCATCGCACTAAAGGATATATAATGTCTACTCGTCGGTATACTTGAAATAATATAAAATGATCTACCCGCTACCACCACTTCATAAACAGAGTAGCTAACAATCCTTTTTATCCCCAAGATTTCGTGACATACCGCGCTTCCTAGCATCTAAGATATAACTGGATCATGATTTAGATCAATAAATGATTACTTCCTTAAGGTAACCCCTTAGGTAGTCAGTCATGAAAAAATGAGAATTTTCAGTAATTTTTTTGCCATTAAATCATTTTATTTTATAAAATTAATAAATGGCATCAACACACATACAATGTTTTGACTTAAAGTGACCAAAATGTGTAAAAAAAAAAATTCAAAAGTTATGCTGTTTGTGTTGACCCAGTTCCAACAGAAGGTCCTTGCGGTGACCATCATAAGTCCTTGGAGATTCATCTAAAATCAATCTGACAAAAAAATAGTTTTATAAATAGATTATCTTGCCTCTTTTAGAGTACTAGAGTTTATAAGTTTCCGAGAATTGCTTGAGAATCAAGAGTTTTAAAACGAAAGATTTCGTTTATTTCTTCATGAAAACACCGGGTTCTTGCCCGGGGTCCATTGAAACCGCAGCAGTCTTCTCTTCGCTCCCCCTCCTCACTCTATCTTCGAGGCGGCAACGCATCGACAAAACAAGATACCCTCTACTTTCGTCGATGTGTATGGGCGATGGTGGCCATTTTCCATCAGGTGGACCCTCTGCTCGTTTGTCCTTTAACTATCATAAAAAAAAAATAGACTACGCGATGTGAATTATAACTCTTTTTGAGTTGTGGAAGTCTTTGATGTGGTCACTTTTAAAGTAAAACAAGCTGAGCCGACAGACGTTGTCCTGTCCAGTTATATCAAACGCTATAAACGTTACATTACAAACTAGCGACCCGCTCCGGCTTCGCACGGGTGCAATGTTATAGGGCGAAGGTAGTGGTACGTGCTGCTAGACCTCCGGCCAATACCACCGCAACCGCAATGTCCCTGCATTTTATATCTGTAATATCTTCGAAAATATTCATTTAAATTTAATGCTGTAAAGGGCCATATTGATCTATATTAAATGCACTATGTATTAAAGGTAAATAATTGGATAAGGATTAATGTTGTATTGCTTAAAATAGCTTCGTAAATAAGCCATTATTTCTCGTAAAAAGTAAAGGATTAGAAACCTCTAAAATAATCAGTGTTTCTTTACTATATTATACATGTGTTATACATATAAACCTTCCTCTTTAATCACTCTTTCTATTCAAGAAAACCGCATCAAAATCAGTTGCGTAGTTTTAAAGATCTAAGCATACATGGAGACAGACTAGAAGCGACTTTGTTTTATATGTAGTGAAGTTAATATCGTCGTGAAGTTTTCTTAAATTTTCTGATTTCCCGCGCTAATTTCTTACATAAGAACCTTCTCCTGGTAATAACAAACACTACAAAAAAAGAATTAGTGAAATCAGGTCCAGCTGTTTTTGATACCAAGTCCATATGTTACAAGTTAAATAAAATACAAACAAACCAACGAAAAAATCACAATATTCCTAAGATAGTAAACAAGGATTATCGCTTAGCGTCAATTGCGTTGAATTCTACGAATTTGATGATAGATTATGACTTTAGTAGGTAGCTTAAGTCTAATCAGCACCGCCAATTAAAATATACCAACTATAAATGATAGGAGTGTTTTTCGATGAATTTGTGATCGCAATATAATAGTTTTATACCTACACCGCATTTTAGGAGTATTTCAAAAGGTAAGCTATTATTTTTAGATGTGAATTTGAGGTGGATCAATTTGGTTTGCTGTTTAAACCTCATTGAAAACTGTCCTACTTTTGTAGGGAGAGCAAAGATGCGAAAACAATATGTATTGCTAAATAACTTTCCATAAAAAAAACCAGCAATAAGAGAGTTCATTTTATAAGAAAGTGAGAGAAATAAAGGAGAGGAGAAATGTTTTTTTAAGCATTTAAGACAATCCTTCTGTTGCTGATTTGTTGTTCGTTCACCATCTTTCTGATTCATGTCAATTTCATTTTAATTAACATTATGTTTTAGCTTATGTGAGCGAATTTTCTGTATATAGTAATTTTTACTAAAGAAAAACAGAAACTTACTGAAAAATATCAACCATATTAAAAGTATTGTTATAAACAAATCTTATTGAAAAATATAATATTAAATTGTCATAATACTTCTCTTCTCAAATTCTAAGTAAAAAGTGAGATACATATAATAAGACATATAGATGCAACTTACAATCAACATGTAATCAGAAAAATCTAGTTAAATAGGTAGTAAATGTAGTGGACATCATGGATTTTTAATTAACACACAATTTGCAAGTGTTTTCATAAAGTAAATATTATTTACAGTTTTAAATATATATGGGAAAGGAGAGATACTTGATCCTTTTTTTTGAAGGTTTAATCAAAATAGTGAAAGAATTTTTAAGAATATTTTCTCACAGTTTTATGCAGAATTTATCTAGGAATCACTCGAGAAACATTAATTTTCAAGAGTAAAAATCGTAAGGTAGGAAAATTTGGCATTCTGGGACTGAGACAGACTTGATATAGAAGGAAAAAACTAACAATTAGACTATTTTAAATACTTGGTGCTAATTTAAATTTTATTACATCTGAATTAATTTTACTTAAATCATTAGCCGAAGAGAAAACGCAGTATAGTATAGTCAGTTAAGTACAAAAGTATTAAAATTAATAAATTTTATTCACTCAAAAACGTACAAAAATTTTCTCCTAATTTTTTTTTTATTAAGATTACCAAGTATGGATCACATACTACTAGTATTCCCTTTACCCCAGCCTAGTAAGCTAAAATGCCCGCCCGAACCACTGAGCTACTGACGCTTTATAAAAAGTTAAAAAAAATTAAAAATTGGTCAAGTGACGGTACCGAATCTCCCAGAGGAACAAGAAACGTTCGTCGTTTCCTTAAATGGCTAAATCTAGAGTAGGAGTAGGGGATGGTGAGTGTCATTATTGTGATTTCGAAAACCTGCCCTTGAGTCTAAAGCCACAGGAACTCACCATAAAGATAGAGAGAGTGCGAAATTCATTTGATCGTGGTCTATCAGTTTAATTTAATTTTAAGTTACCCGCCTTACAGCACGTCTGATACAGGAAGCCAGTGCACACGTACACCGGATTACCTCTCAAACAGTTCTCAATATATCTTAACTATTATATTAACTGACTGCAATAAAGGAACGTGAACTAACTTTATCTATACAGCAGTTACTTATTGATGAGAAATATAATGAAACACGATATCATTAGACGACATTTTTGAGGGTTATATATCCTTTCTCAAGACCTTTTTTCTCAGGAATGGGTGGAGGTTGAGGTTGGTTGTGGCATATCAATTATGGTCTGCATGTCTATAAATTAAAAAAAACAATGTTATCAAAAGATAGGGCCGTTCATGTTACTCACAAACCTACAACAACAAAAGAATCATGCAAACTAGAAATGTTTAGTTACGTCACAAGATAAATAACCTTTTAGTCTGTTAAGTATTAGGAACTTGGTATTAATTTCATAGAAAAAAAAAATCAAGTACCTTGATCTGAGTCTGTGTGAAAATGGTTCATGTATATTTCGATATAATAAGTAAATCTTACAAAGTACTTCCCTTTGAGTACTAGTAAAAATAATAATCCGAAAGCCACACATATTACAAAAAACATATAGTTTACAATTGGTAAACTAACTGTGACCTACGTCGATGTATGGGAACGATTGTTTTCCGACGGAAAAGTTATGTTTGTCTCACAATTTAAGTTACAACTCTGTGGTCCTGAGTGTGACTCGTACTTGATCGTATTTCTATTACGTACTAGTCGACCCGCGTGAATTCGTCCGCGTAGAAGCAGGTGTATGTTAAATAATAAAAAAAATTAAATATAATGTGTCAGCGTAACAACCTACCATTCTATCCCACGCTAACGTTGCCTTTTTTCCGGGATAAAAAGTACTCTATGACCACTTTTTAAAGTATATGTGTACCAATTTTTGTTCAAATCTGTGCAGTCGTTAGATAATTAGGTATACTTAGAACTATCAAACTTACATCCCTCTTTACGACGATAACAAACTACGTGTAACCCAAAAACTATTAAGATCAGCTTAGTAAGTTTTAGTTTAAATGATATTTCCTTATCCGCCATTTTAAGGCAATTTAATTAACTTTGTGGTCGTATTTATTATCATAAAATCTCTAGTGGCGATAAACTTGGGGTGGACGTGGACGATAAAATCCTTGTGGCGAATTAAATTAAGATAGTGTATCATATTTATTGAGTTTTAAACCTTTAATACCTTTTTGATGTTTTGTAGAAGCTTTGATGACAAATATATGCCTACTAGTCGATCTGCCCCGGCTTTGCACGGTTGCACACATAAAAATTACAGGCGTTTACGAGAGTATACATATTTTGTTATTATCCCACAGGGACTGAATTTTTCCGGGATAAAAAGAAGCCTATGTGTTAATCCAGATTGTAAAGTATCTGTGTGACAGATTTCATTGAAATCCGTTTAGCGGTTTTAGCATGATTGAGTAACAAACATCAACACCTCTACATGTCAAAACACTAATTTTCACATTTCACTATTAGTAAGATTTCTTAATGCTAGTAACATTGTTGAGAGCGGTTTATTTGTCATAGTGGAATATTAGCTTAGTACAAATTACATGACTTTTGTTACAATTAATTTTTTTAAAGTTAGGTTAGGCTTGACAATGTTGAGTAACGAGAACAAGGAGTGAAAATGAGACATGTATAAAAAGAATTCTTTAAGCCAGTTCCTGGGTCTCAAACCCCAGGAACTGTTCTTGTTTGAATTGCTAATATTATTACTGTTTTGAATAGCGTAGACAAAGAAAGAACTAAACCATAATGTATTTTTAAGACTACATTAATTACTAGGGTGTCCGTTACTAGTTCATTTAGACTTAAAAGTTCACTGGTAATATTGAAATTAAAAAAACAAATTAAGACGTTTCGAAACAACACAAAACTGCCGTGTTTCTTTATTATTATGGAGGGTGGAGGTTAGAAGAATTTAAAAGTACCTATAAAAGTGAAACAGTCCGTCTAAAGGCATTAAATTAGGGTAGGGCTATTGAATTAATTTCAAAGAAAACGCCAAACGTTATTATGAGTAGGATAGAAAATTTACTAGAGAGATTCGTCATAGGTTAGTAGCCAATAGATTTATTTGACTAGGCTTATCCATGTCTGGGGGCATAGTAGTGCCCGCACCAAGACGAGCCAAGCACAAGAGCATTAGTACCTTTTCTCGAACCGCTTCGGCGTTTTTTTGAACTCTCATAACTTGGGTTTAATTTATACCACATCTACGAAATTCTTCAAAAGGTTACATATTTTAATTAAGGTGTAAAGTTTATGAAGTAAGGTGATGTAGAATTAGAGCGTGTTGAGTTACTAAGGGGGTATCACAGTAGATTTAGTGAGTAGGATGGCGCTTATCACCGGTGAGTTCTACATAACCATCCGATCCCCCCAAAGGATGGTATGCGTGTGTGGTATAAATGCATTCCCCTGCGACAACAATAAAAGAAGCTTGGCTCTATATGAGATCTGATAACTTTTTGACAGTGCGAGGTATATGATATCGTCTTGGCTACATTTTACATGAAAATGTTTTGGTGGGATTCATGCTGTCCGTAACTGATTCAAAAATTCGTAGTTTTTTTCTAACTTTTAACTAAGAAATAAATGTTCACTGATAATAGTAAAATTACAAAAACTCAATTACTGATTCTTAAAATATCTATAATTGAGATGTTTATATATAAGCTGTTTACATTTTATCCCCCATCTCAGAGATTACTAAGATTATTCTACAAAACCATCTACAGCAAATTGAAAATTTTATAAAAGAACATAAAATTGCAAACCGCAAGCTAAAAATAACATTTAAGCCGTATCTTAAACTGAAAATAGAAGTAAAAGATTGTTAAAGTATGAAACAAAAGTATTTCACTTTTCAGTCGAGTACAGAAATCCTCTCTTAAGAAGAGGTTTAAAACTAAGCTGACAATATTTCAGTAGTTATTCAAACTGCTTTCTTTCACCTCGAGGACAGTTTTACCTGAAATTTATTTTAATTACGTAAAACGGCTTTGATCACAATAATATGTATGCAACAACAAATATCTAGTAGACAATATATAAATGTAATAGTAAATATGAAAGTGGTGAGACTAATAGTGTAGTATTGTTGAGTGTTACTAAGCAATATAGCTCCCATACTCTTAAGGAGCCATTCATTTATTACGTAAGACTGTTTTCGCTTCGTTTTTGACCCCCTCCATCCCTATTAAAAGAAAAAAATAGAATAGGAAGACCCCCTGTATGATATTTATTACGTAAGAATCTAAAGGAAACAATTAATATATTGTATAATACACGTTTTTTTTAATGTTTATTTTTCAAATTAACAATATTTAGAAATGTTTATATGTACTTACAAAGATACTAATTATTTGTATTTTTTGGTAGTGATAACTTTGGTTTTAATTATTCATCTTTACTAGTAACATTTACAGTGCAGGGAATCAAAACCCACTCGATCCGAGTGTACCTCGGCACTCGCGTTGTTGCCCGCGCTTTTTCGCATTTTTGTGATCTTACGTAAGAACTATTAAGACTCACTCCCACTGCCTTGTAAGAAAAAATAAGACATGGTTGATCCCTCTCCACCCCTAAATCGTCTTACGTAATAAATGAATGACCTCTAATAAATAACACTGGGTGACTCGCTTTTGGAAAAACTGGTTGCTTTACTGGTTGGGTTTGAGTACTCCGAAATCAATGCACCAATTACTTTAAGTACAAGTTGAAATAAAATTACACGAAACCTCGTACTTACTTACATTTGCTATATTATAAAGTTAGGCGAGACTCCGTAAACATTTAGCTAAAAGCCAAGGAGCTAATTTGATCAGCATAAAATGTTAGGTTAAGAAATACCTTAGAACAAAATATATACACAGAAATAAATAATAGTTTAAAAAATTTAAAAAATTCGCTTTTACAGAAAATCCAACTAAAATATAGAAAATAAATTTTAATAAATTTGAATTAAAAATATTGTAAGAAAAAATTATTTTAATTGAAAAAAAAGCGTGGGGTGCTTGTTATCATCAATTTAACAATTTTACTGAAAATTTTGATTAATTTTACTATAAAAAACGGGGGTGAAAACTACTTCAGAATATAAGGGGATGATGTACGTATAAGATAGGGAAAGTATAAAACATAAATATAAAGTCTTGACGCAGACACTCCGGGTCTCAGGAAAACAAAATATCGCTAATCCTGATTATCCTAGTAAGGATAACGGATCAAACTGTTTAAAATATTGAATTGTCATCGATCCTTAATAAGTATGCCAAATTTCGACATAATCCGACGTTTTGAAGGGGGTCAAAATCATGTTCAAAGATTCCGTTACACACATACTAACATACGTATGAAGCTAATCAAAAGAAGAAGGCTGACCATTATTTAAGGTCTGGTGATCTAAGGATAAGTTTATATTTATTAGTCAAAATTTATTCCATGAAACCACTCGTCAAACCGACGCGGACCTTCCGTAACTCTGTGGGTATCTTCGAAGTCCATTAACTAAGAATTACAATGTGGCTACTCAAATAATCAACTAACCTATACGTTATAATATAAACGCAGTATAGCAGAAGGTTAAAAGGGCAATTTTCGTCAATTTTCGTGGACATTCTTAGTAGTTTACCCGTGAGGGGGCGGGTTAGAATACTATTCCCCTCTGCCGCTGGGAGAGTATCTCGTAAGAGCCGAGTAACCTAGCACCCCCTTGGTGGTAGGGGATCTGTTCCTTGACTGGCTTGTGACCACCAGTATGTGAACCCGATCGCCAAGTGTCATAGACGCTTTCCGGTCGAGCTGCATGTGGGCCAGACTTACCCCCTGCCTCTTCCATCCCATTAATGCTGTGGATCTAGTGGACTCTGAGCTCTTGCCTAGGGTCCGCTGAATCCGCATCATTTTTCTTCTTCATTCCCCCTTCCCACTCAATCTTCGGGGATGCAACGCATCGACAAAACGAGAGAGTGTTTCTTGTTTTTCCGATGTCCATGGGCGATGGTTGCCACTTACCATCAGGTGGACCATCTGCTCGTTTGCACCTTATCTATATAAAAAAAAAACAAAATATTAAGGCTCTTTTCTGTTGATACCATTTCTTACTGATCACTCAAACATGCACATTGAGTGTTTCAATAAACGGTAATGTTGTTCGATGCTATAAATTAGTTTTACTACAGGTAATTCCCTCGATGTATTAAAATGTAAATCACGATTTCATTTCAGGGTTCGCAGCGCTGGAAAAGGTAGACCTCTAATTAAAGATAGGATAAAAGAAACTGAATCTTTTTTTCTACTTTCAATTAGTTTTAAAAATTATCTTTTTGACGTATAACATGGTCTGATTTCGGTCAGGATTCCTATTAACTTTTAAAATATAAAAAATAGTCATAGTGACAAAATTGTTATAGTTAGACATATTAGACATATAGTATAGCGAAGTTTTTTTACATGTTTTTGTTATATCATCGATAGTTTCTGCAGAGCATAGGATGAAAGACATTTTATTGCTATTTTTTTACACCTTGGGATACATTATTAAAATTATGGTAGGGATACCTAATTTTTATCAGTAATAAATATAGCCTATGTTACTCAGGGAAAACGTTTACTAAACTCTCGCTGCCGGCGTTAGTCCAGGCCATGGTCGGCGGCAAGCAGGCTTGGAAAGCCGTCGCGGTATTTGCAGAGACCGTGATGACGGCTAAAGAGGTGGCGGAGAGGGTGAGGGAGTGCGATTTAAACTCCCATCCTATGCACCGAGGAAGAGGCGGTCGACGATGACAAGAGACGGCGTCGAGCCTATGTGCCCTCGCAACCGTCATAACGACGCTGTCGACGAATGGACCTTTGGGGGCGGACGGGGAATTCTATTGCCCATTTAGATGTCTAGTGCTAATGCGCGACTCACGTGTTCTTGTGGTGTCATCTATGCGGAGATACAGGGAGAAATTATCACTTCGGTCCCCCGGAAGAGGGTCTGGTACTGAAAGGCTGCTGACGGGGTCGTGGAGCTCGTTTCATATCCCATGACCTTGTCATGACTGCAGAGGAGAGGAACACCCCGAATGGTTACCCCGCTAGGGTCGGTCTACTTCCTTCAGAAGTAATATTTTGGACTGCCTCCTTCAGGGGCAGTTGCTCCAACCCCGAATAACCTTCCCAAATCCCCGCTTGGGGAGGTATCTGTAATCAGATTCCTCCGGATTAACAAAAAAAAGAGTTATAATTGTGATAGATTTTTTTAAATCGGTCTAGTAGTTTTTGAGCTTATTTATAAAGTCCTTATGCGAAATTACTATCAGGCCAGTGCGAAATATGGTTAGATTCTTTCAGAGTAAATTTAGTTGTTGTTAACAGATTATAAAGGTTCTCATAATTTGTCAGTAAATATTCATAATATACAGTCGCCATCGCATCATATAATGTTGGTAATATGTGTAGGACTTGAAATCATATTTAACGCTATCATGTTAACGACTAAAATATTATTAACCATTAAACAAAACAGATTCTCGTAATATACTTACAAGTATTTATTTAAATAAAATTTGACTTCTTAGATTCTTTTATTGAGATTATGTGAATAATGAGAGGATAGAGTATTTTCGTTACAAAAACTTTCCGATGTTATTAACATTATTAGGAGATTAGCTGACCCACCATCGTCAGCGTCAGTTGGAGGTACGTCATGTATCACTAATTTACAATGGTCACCACCATTTCACTGACTTTTTCACTCACATTTTCTTTTATGCAGACCTTCTCCTGACAATAAAAAACAATAAAAAAAATCCGATTTTTTTTATTTACTCTCACATTTTTATCGTAGATTCTTATATTTCTAAAATTTAAATATTATTGACTAAATTAAACTGGGAGAAAATATTGGTGTACTTTACACTTCGTTCGCGTGTTGCTCCCCTCCTATGGGTCGTAGCGAGATGTTAAATAGCCTAAGATACTCCTTGTTACATCAGCTACCTGCCAGTGAAAGTCCCATCAAAATCGGTCTACCCTTTCAAAGATTAGCCGGAACAAACAGACTGACAGACGGATAGCCAAAAATTGTAAAAATTGTTGTTGGTATATGTACCGTGTATGCATCCATATGCACTTAGTAAAAAGTGGTTATTTTAATATTTTATTTATTTGTATGGATAATAAAAATATGAAAGTTTGTAGGTTTGGATATTTGTAACTCAATCACGCAAAAACGGCTGAATGAATTTCAATGAAATTTGGCACATGGATACTTTAAAAATTGGATTAACATAAAAGCTACTTTTTATCCCGGAATAATTATAAAGTTCCTGGGATAATGATGAAATATGTTTACTGTAGTAAACGCCTAAATATTTTTCAACAAACTTCTATTATAAATTCATATTCAATAGATTCTACCATTGTAAAGATAATCAAATGGGTTATAGAATATCACATACAGTGACGTCATTATAACCAACAATAGATGCTTATTCTATCCCGCGGCATTACTTGACAGTTTCAAAATCACGTCAGCAGCACAAAATCAAGCTCTTGCGTAAATTAATTCCTGCCTTCAATGCAAGTACATACCTTTTACCCGACTTTCAACGTTATCCTGAAGATATAAGGTTCGTTTATCTATAAAGATAACGGATGGGATATCAAATTATTATTGATAGTTCAATTTAATGTTTTGAGGTAAAATTAATAATGGTATTAACGGTTTTAATAATGTATATGTGAAGACAAAATTTTGTACATCTTTTTAGGCTTTATTTCTTTAATCTCAATTTCAAACTAGAAAAAATGTACTCTCATACTTACGGCAAAAAAAAAGTTTATTGTTTTTACAATTTTTTTCTTAAAAAATGTTATTTAACCCGTAACGCTGCAACGACTGGTTTTCATACGTTTAACGTGTGTATCTGGATGTTTGTGGCATTGTAGCGCCCAATATAATAGACCGATTGTGATAAAGTTTTATTTGTTTGACAGGTAATTTAATCGAGATGGTTCTTAGCTATAATTTTTGAAGTTCTGATCAGCCATTAAAAGACTATCAGCTCATTGCTAAGTTGAGAGCTTAAATTGAAATAATTTTACAAGTATACGTACAAGTTTAACGTGTGTATCTGAGTATATGTATGTTTGTAGCATCGTAGCGCTCAAGATAATAGACCGATTGTGATAAGGTTTTTTTGTTTAACAGGTAATTTAATCGAGATGGTTCTTAGCTATAAATTGATAAAATCTGTTCAGCCGTTTGAAGACTATCAGCTCATGTCTAACTTGAGAGCTGTGTAACTAATGAGACACTAAATTGTTAGTATACCCAAATGTTCAAATAAGTGGTCATTTTGATCTATCTTTAGACTCTAATTACTATATGAATTATAAATAATCAAAATATAGGTTATGTAATAATAAATAGTATATTATAATATATTTACGCATAATTTAAACCGCAGTCAAATACAAATTGCACGTGATTCATTGGTTAATAATATGTTTTCAAATAAATCAATATTGCTTTGATCTAATTTTGATATTATAATAATCTAGCGATCCGCCCCGGCTTCTCTACTGTAATATGCTTGTATTATACATATGAACCTTCCTCTTGAATCACTCTATCTATCGGTGAAAGATCTAAACGTACAGACAGCGATAACGACTTCATTTTATATGTAACTAGCGACCCGTCCCGACTTTGCCCGGGTGCAATTTAACACGTGTATTTAGCCGTCACCGCTATGTCCCTGCATTTTAAAAATTTCGATTATATTCATTTAATTTTTTTTGCTGTAAAGGGCTATATTGATCCATATTAAATGCATAATGTATTTAAGTACCTAATTGGATAAGGATTAATGTTGTATTGTTTAAAATCGCTTCGTAAATTAGCCATTATTTCTCGTAAAAAGTAAAGAATAAAAAATGGTTATTGTGAGTTATCCCTAAGAGATAGACATATACCATTGCGGACTTTTTTGTAGACCTTTTTAAGGTGTACAATACTGTAGTACATTATTTTGATCTATCTCGTAGGGTTCAGCCAGCGTTTCCAATGTAAGCGGAAAAAATGTGTTTATTTACGACATCACATTAGAAACCTCTAAAATTATCAGTTTTTCTCCACTATATTATATATGTATTATACATAAAAACTTTCCTCTTGAATCACTTTATCTTTTAAAACAAACCGCATCAAAATCTGTTGCGTAGTTTTAAAGATCTAAACATACATAGGGACAGACAGACAGTGGGCAGCGACTATGTTGTAAAGAAGATTTGTATTGACGAGTAATATAATAGTTAATTTTAAAAATCGTTACTCGAATAATAATCATGTCCTGAATATTGGCAAACCTACACCTGGGCCACAACCTCCATGTAATTCATATCATGATCTTTCGCAGGTACTTCACTTCCGACCCAATATTATTGATTCAGTCTGTCTTGTGTTATCGCACAGTACATATTAAAGTAGCGAGACTAATAGTGTAGTGTTGTTTGGTGGCGTGGTGCACGTGAGTATTATTTGGAAGCGAGGTCGAGCGGTGATGGTGAGACTTTACGGTTATTAAAGACGTCTTTAAACCATCAAGATTGAACAGAATTTGTCTTGTTTTGATAAAAAGGTTTTCAAACTCTACAGTGATATAACCCATCAATTACGAGTAAACTCTTGCCTACACTGCTTATTCTAACCTTCAAACGTTTAAATAAGCCAACTAGAAAATAGTATAGAATAAGTTATTATATTATATTAATCCAATATAAACTCCTAGCCAATGAAACGTTATCAACAGTGTTGCTAGCATTATTTTTTTTGTTTTTGTCGGAACAGAAATTTGATCATTATCGATGACTTATAACGGCCTCGATTAAACAATAAGTAGCGAACGCTAAAATACAATTATTATAGTTTGCAGTCGATAATAAACTAATAATTGTATCGGATAAGATATACATACGAGTAGTTTTATAATTATAAGATAAGATTTGGATATCCTTGTAAAAACTAGACGATTACAATAGTTGCTAAACTAGCTAAAAACTAGGAAGAATTTTAAACTAAAATGAAAAAAAAAACGTAAAAATGACAAAAAGATACAAAATGATGTTATTATGATGAAATCTTTTTGATGTACTCTTCGATCTCTAATCATTACATAGTATAAAACAAAGTCGCTTCCCGCTTTCTCCCTGTCCCTATGTATGCTTATATCTTTAAAACTAAGGAACGGGTTTTAATGCGGTTTCTTTTAATAGATAGAGTGATTCAAGAGGAAGGTTTATATGTATACTACATGCATATTATAGTAGAGGAAGAAACCTTGCGAAGCCTGAAGCCGGTCGCTAGTTACATAGTATAAAACAAAGTCGCTTCCCGCTTTCTCCCTGTGAATATGTATGCTTATATCTTTAAAACTAAGGAACGGATTTTGATGCAATTTCTTTTAATAGATAAAGTGATTCAAGAGGAAGGTTTATATGTATAATTCATGCATATTATAGTAGAGGAAGAAACCTTGCGAAGCCTGAAGCCGGTCGCTAGTTACATAGCATAAAACAAAGTCGCTTCCCGCTTTCTCCCTGTCCCTATGTATGCTTATATCTTTAAAACTAAGAAACGAATTTTGATGCGGTTTCTTTTAATAGATAGAGTGATTCAAGAGGAAGGTTTATATGTATAATACATCCATATTATAGTAGAGGAAGAAACCGTGCGAAGCCTGAAGCCGGTCGCTAGTTACATAGCATAAAACAAAGTTGCTTCCCGCTTTCTCCCTGTCCCTATGTATGCTTATATCTTTAAAACTAAGTAACGGATTTTGATACGGTTTCTTTTAATAGATAGAGTGATTCAAAAGGAAGTTTAATATGTATACTACATGCATATTATAGTATAGACAGTAACTGTGCGAAGCCGGAACGGGTCACTAGTAAGAACTAAATACTTACGGCCGAAATAAATAACCGTAATATTTGGATTATGGATAGTATAATACATATTACAACCAGTTTAGTAGTGTACGCTCTTGCTTCGCTTGTATTCAAACCCTTCACTCACTCAATTCATTCTCTTCCACCTGCAACTATACATGTATTATTTGCGTTGAATTTCTATCACCATCTCACTGGCTGTCTTCTATCTGACTCACTTTTTCTTTTACATAGATTTGGTGCAGTCGTTCTAAAGTTGTGTACAAAGTTTTATTAGAAAATTTAATTACTTCCGATATAACCGATTTAGAAAATTCTTTCCCAATAGAAAGCCACATTATTTATAAGTGTTATAAGCTATTTATTAACTCGAAAAATAAAAACACTTTTTTGTGGTAGTCGGATTTGCAAAGTAAGTCGAAGAAAAAACGTTTCTTACGAACGCTGACTTAACTATGAGAGATATATGATTAATAGCGGGTAGAGTATTAATGAAAAAATCAGAGTGTGTGTGTGAGTGAGTGAACAGTTTGATTACACCTCAGCATAGTGAGAGCGGGTTGGCTAGTGTCGTTAATATAACGTCATTTCATCACTTTGTGATTTATATAAAAATAATACAACCAGATATCCTTTTAAAAGATTAATCCTCAACAATAACACATTGGAAACAGTTGTAGCAAAAGCATTTGATCCAAACAAGCCCTTTAGTTGTAAAATCACTGTTCACACTTCACCGTAATATTATACCAATATCACAAAAAACATATAAGTCAAATGATTAATAAATAAAAAAAATATTAAGTGACTGTTCTACCATTTATTATCAGACTATTCTAGTTCTTACATCCGTATATTAAGTTTATCTTAATGGGATACTTAAAAGAGGCTGAAAGAACTAGTCTGCCATATTTGATTTAGATATTGGTACTATTAGTTATGATGTTGGCAACTTTGATTTAATTAGCATTAAGCTTTTGAAGGTGGCACAACTAATAAATTTTGAACGAAAAGGCAGCGAAATAAATATGCCAACATATAACCGTGTTAGGAAAGCATTAAAAGGGGACGACGGGTTTTTGCTTTGCTTATTCTTGATGACATTGGGAATCGGAAGGTATGCATGGAGAAAAATGCATGCAGTTAGGACTTTGATTAATTTTGCTGACATGGGGAGTGTGAGGGTCCTCCACGACAGAATACATTGTTTATACTGTAAGTTTGCATGTATAGTACCCATCCTTCTAATATTATAAACGCGAAAGTTTGTAAGAATCTATGCATGTTTGTTACTCTTTTATGCAAAAACTATTAAATGGATTTTGATGAAACTTTACAATAATATAGCTTATACATCAGAATAACACATAGGCTATAATTTTTAATGATATAGTGTGAATTACCCAAAATATAGCGGTTGAAACCGCGGGGCACAGCTGGTATTGAATAATACAAAGATTAGAAGTGAAATAAAATCTTGTTAACTTTTTTAAAGTTTTTTATGTTTTTGTATAAACAAGATATAACCCTCTACATATTTATTACAACACCCTAAACCTTTAAAATGGAAAAACATTCAAAGAAGGGTTGATAGTAAAGCGTTGAACGATACGCTCGTAAAAATATCAGATGGTTTTGATGTGGGGTTCTATAGCTAGATGAGAAGTGAAATCAGTTGAGTAATGTAAGCATTGGCTTGTATCAGTAAATATGCCAAACAGTGAACATTATATTCATGTTCTCTTCTTTATAAATTGTCACAGCTGTCGCCATTGTAGCTGCAACATAATATTAAGTACCACTATATAATATAAAACAAAGTCCCTTATGCTTATGCTTAGATCTTTAAAACTAGGCAACGGATTTGATGCGGTTTTTTTTAATAGATAGAGTGATTCAAGAGGAAGGTTTATATATATAACACATAAATAATATAGTAGAGAAACACTCATAATTTTAGAGGTTTCTAAAGTGATGTCGTAAATAAACAATTTTTTTTCGCTTACATTGCAAACGCTGGCTGAACCCTACGAGATAGATCTAAATAATGTACTACAGTATTGTACACCTAAAAAGGTCTACAAAAAAGTCCGCATTGGTATATGTCTATTTATTAGGGATAACCCAAAATAACTATTTTTTATCTTTTACTTTTGACGAGAAATAATGGCTTATTCACGAAGCGATTTTAAGCAATTACAGCATTAATCCTTATTCAATGAAGTACCTTAAATACATTGTGTATTTAATATAGATCAATATGGCCCTTTACAGCATGAAATTTAAATGAATATTTTCAAAGATATTACAGATTTAAAATGCAGGCTAAAACACATAAAAAAAAGTTGTAAATAAAATGGAGTTGTAGTCTATATGTAGACTAACAGTATGACGGCTTGACTAGAATATCCTCCTGAGATGCAATAATAATGCTGCTTATCTACTGCTGCTGCTGCTACCAATATCATAAATAACAGAATGCTACTCAAATTAGTGTTACCAACACTATATATTTTTTTCACTTTATTTGTAAATTGTGCCTATATATAAAAACCTCAATTACATTGTCCTGAAGGTCAGTCCTAAAAATATACATTTTAATCTACTTATAAAAAAAGTATTCATTTATTTAGTGAGTGAATCTAATCCTAACTAATATTATAATTTCGAAAGTAACACTTAAGAAACGTAGGAAATACTTAAGATATACTAAACAAACGAAAGAGCGATTTAATAAAGTACTGACGCCATCTATTGACGAATACTTGGCGTCTGTCTGTTACTCAATCAGGCTTAAATCACTGAATGAAATAGAATACAGAGTTAATACGAAACTTTAAGAAGGATTTTATCACGAAATATACGTAATACAAAGTAAACAATGTGTGCTCATACGCCATCTTTCGACGTGGGGGTGAAGTGTATGTCGAGCTGTGTGGCCGATATGTCTTTGGGGATGTAACGATTAATATGTGATATTAGTAGATTCGACTAGTAGTTGATATAAAATCCTAATGGTGGTGGAAGTATCTTCACTTCCATACAGAACCACTCTACTACAACTAACTCACACAAGTCAAGGCACACTAATCGAAAATCAAAGTCATATAAATATTTTAATCGGGTATTAATACTATCTCAAATTTTATCAGGGATTTGCGAGTACTGGGAAAATTGAGTAAATACTCGTCTTTAGATAAGTTTTATAGTCTGGTATATATTGACAAGATATGATATACCTATATGCGGAGGATATACTGCACTTATATGCAAAAAAAACATTATTTAATCCAGGTTTCAAATGACATATTTTTCTACGAATTATAAGCCGACTTCAATATAATTATCGATAAAAAGATATTGATTCTTAGAATTTTATATATTATTCATACTAATGTTGGCCTATTGGTTAATTATGATATTGGAAACACTATATTGAGTAGCATCCTATTATTATGATGTTGGTAGCACTGATTTGACTATCATTTTTACTTTCTTGAATGCTGGAAACTGATAGACATCAATCGGAGAAGTAGGAATTGTAAAATAAATACGCCGTCACGACAGAAATCATTACTATTACATCGCGATTAATCTTGGAGTAACTCTGGAGGACTATGTCTAAAGTATAACCCCCAGGGTAATACTGTATACAACTAGCAGTAATAATGTTAGTATACGTATAGACTATAACCCCTTTTAATGAACACTAAATATCTGTTGATAAAGAGATGATATCAAAATCAATTGAAGTTTAATAAAATAAGAGGAGTATAGATTATATTACATAGAAATATATACTACTGTAAAAGATTCCTAATACACTTTGAGAACGATGAGTAGATCCAGGGGATTGTGACCTAGGTAAAAGTTTACAAAGCTCTTTATCTGTGCATCCTCCTCCCTACATGAGATGATTACAACTGTTAGCAACACCGTTTATAAATTAGTATTTGCGGGTAGTTCATCTTATCTTATTTCACCTGGTAAGCAGTGATGGCCCAGTGGTTGAGACTTCAAGTTTTACTCGGGAGGTCCAAGGTTAGATCCTGGGCACTCCTCTGACTCTGAGTTATGTGTGTTTTAAGCAATTAAATATCACTTGCTTTAACGGTGAAGGAAAACATCGTGAGGAAACCTGCACTCCTGAGAGTTCCCTAAATTTTCTCAAAGGTGTGTGAAGTCTGTCAACCCGCACTGGGCCAGCGTGGTGGACTATGGCCTAATACCCTCCTCATTCTGAGGTGGAGACCCGGCTCAACAGTGGGCCATTGAAGGGTCGTGATGATGATGAATATTTACCCTCGTTCCAATAGTATTTAACCAGTCCGTCAAGTGGTATCGCGCAGCACACATTAAAGTATTGAGAGTAGTGTAGTGTTTGCTACCAGACAAGAGAAATATGATACTCATTACTGTACAGCAATACGTATGCACCTGCAATTTAGACTGAGGCGAGCAGTGCCTGGGGCTTGAGACTCAAGAGCAGGTTTAAAGAGCTCATTCATAATATATTAACTCTCACCTCCACCATCACTCCTCAATAAGGTAACTTACATGGACCTTGAGAAGGGTAACCTTAATCACGACACTATAACACTAACTTCCATGTTCACTGCACGAAAACACCAGAGAGACTGAGACTAATCTATCGCACTAAAGGTACTATTCACGTCGGTATACTTGAAATAATATAAAGTGATCTACCCGCTACTACTACTTCATAAACAGTGTTGCTAACATGTTGTTTGGTGGCGTGGTGTTAGGCCTTCGTTATCGAGGAGTACCTACGTGAATAATATACTCTATTATCTATTGTAGTTGGCGAGGTCACCTGGTGGAGGTGAGAGTTAATATTTTATTGGAAGAGCTCTTTAAACCTGCTCCGCTCCTGGGTCTTGTCGGACTGCATCAGTTCCATCTAGACAGACGGTATATAATATTATCTGGCAAGTAGGGTATTCTTAAAAAACAATAATATATTAAAAACGAGAACATTTTATAACAAACTTTAACTAAAAGTTATAAGAATTCTTCATCTTTTAAACATATCTTGTTTAAGAAGTTATTCAGAAAGAGTTCATCAATATTAGATAAGATGGTTCTTTGAAAATTACTTTGTTATATTACCAAACTATGTTGCAGCTATAAAATAGTAATATTGGTTACTTTCTAGCTGAAAATTACCTTTTGAATAAAGTGTACCTTTTTCTATGAAAAGATAATGTGGTGGAGATAAAAATAATATTGTTAATAAAATCTTATTTAAAGAAAGTTTAAAGAAGTTCTTCTAGACCAAAGGTGTTAGTCATTTGTACTGTTATACCATGAATGGAAAGTCAAGATTAGATTTACTAAATGGAAAAGAAAATCCCCTATTTCTTACGCCCATTTCTTTCTAACGCTAGTTATAAAAAGTTAGATTTTATCACAAAAGGATATCAAGTCAATGAAGGGTTGATTATATACTGTCAGACTTAAATTAAAACAGAGAAAAAGAGACTGGGATTAGAGGTAAGCAAATTATAAAATGATTCCTTAGGAGTCTCATTTTATAAGAATTTAAATATTTATAATAGTGAAATTACTACAAAAAAGAATACATAATAATATTATCCAATTAATTGTAAAATGTACAATAATTTCAATTTTATTATATATTTTAAATAACATTATAAAGACACCTAGAATAATTTGTTTTTCATTATTCATAGTATTTATTTATCTTTTTATATATTCCTTACATACATTCTAATCCCAACTAATATTATAATTTCGAAAGTAACTCTTAAGAAATTTAGGTAATACTTAAAAATACAAACTAAACAAACGGAAGTGCAATTTAATATATTACTTACGCCATCTATTGACGAATAGATAGCCTCTGTCTCTTTGTTACACAACCAGGCTTAAATCACTAAACCGGTTTTGAATAAATATGATACAGAGATAAAGAAGAGCTTGAGGAAGGATATAGGCAATGTTTTATCGCGAAGAAATATACAGAAGAATAGAAAGTAAACATATGAGTGTGCTCGTACGCCATCTAGCGACGTGGGGGTGAAGTGCATGTCGAGTTGTGTGGCCGTCATGTCTTTGGGAATTAGGCATATATAAACTTAAATAAAATACAGCAATTAAAATGTGAAATTTAATCTAAATATAGTAAATGTAATTGAGATTTTGTTATGTCGAATTTTATACACCATTGATATCCTAATTTACCTTTAACTTCACACCAAGTTTAATAGAGTATTCCTTGTATACGTGTACGCAATCTTCGTACAGTATATTAAAATACCAGGTTAAACCTATTTCTTTCCCCTTGTCGTATATCACAACCTTAAAACGTTTGTTATTCCCGTGGCAGCCTCACATTTGCTCCTGTGTCCCTAAGCCTATAAATTCATACGGATTTCAGTACAGCCGCGTTAACTGCGCCAGGCAATAACATGTCTTCTTCCTGATTTACGTCACATTACATCAACTTGGGAAATTGTACCAGATTTTCGGTAAATAAAATTGGAATTTTTGTTTGGAATGTCTTTTTATTCGCTACTAGTCGACAACAAGAACATTTTATTTTTCAATATATTGCTATGTAAAATTATTTAGGCGCTCAATAAACATATTTTATATATATCCCACAGGGACATTTTTCAGGGATAAAAAGTAACCTATGTTTTAGTCCAGGTTATATAGTATCTGTGTGCCAAATTTCATAGAATTCCGTTCAACCGTTTTTGCGTGATTGCGTAACAATAAAAATTCTGACTGACAATAAATATTTTTTAAACATATTCAGGCATTAAAGATTAACTCAGCAGTCTCATTTTATTTAACTAGCACTAGATTTTGAATTTTTAATATACACATCTCCTCAAAAACAAATGTGATTAGCTAGCAACACCGACGATGACTCTATATTCGCGGGTAGTACTTTTTATTGTATTCTAAAACTGTATATAACCTCAGTTTTGATAGACTTGATCCAGTTGTTAAACGGACCTGTCCTGGTGACCACTATGGCTGTGCAGTGGTGTGAAGACGTGATACTAGGTCTCTATTACAAAGGTTTGGAGTAAGCTTTTAATATTATTTAAATATATACTTAGTGTAATTTAATTATGAGAAGTTCTTTTATATCTTGGTGTACGTGGGTAGTTTATTTTATTTTGTCACAAGTAGATATACACGAATCATAATATACAGTCAAATTTAGTGTAAATAATGTTTTAATTCAGTGTTGTTGTGCTAAAGCTCCAGTACCATGATCAGGTAAGTCGATTTTGAAATGATTATGTAGCGATGACGAGCAATGGAAGGGCTCCCTATCCCTGCTCCTGGGTCGCAAGTCCTAGGCGTTGCCCGGGCTCAAACCTTAAGTACATGTTATAATAATTTAATATGTATATTACTGTAAATGTGGTTACTGACATTGTCACAAAAATAGGAAAGTCCATATTAGTATGTTGGCGCGTAAGTTAGGCTTAGGTTAACTTAAGCTTAGGTTTAAACAGAGAACCCGGGCAGTGGAGGCGAGTGTTTAAATCCCTTAAACTTACACCTTGGTCACAAGTCCAAGACACTGCTTAGGTTCCTGTCGTAATTGTGTTTATCGGTTCAGTAGCAGTATCTACGTTGCGTTTACCCAATAGTCCATTCAATCTCCAAAATGTTTTAATATTAGCAATAACTCAGAGCTTAAAAAGTAAAAGTCTTGAAATAACAACAACAACAAATACACTTTATTGTACACCATGAAATACGAACATACAAGGAATGACGCACAACAGGCGGCCTTATCGCTAAGAGCGATCTCTTCCAGGCAACCAAGATACTAGGATATCAATCCACAGAAATCAGGTAGGTGGTGCACTTGCTTAGAAAAATAAAAATAATACATAAAATACATATAATAATACTGTAAATATATGTCAAGCTATACACTACATATACTAAATATAAAATAATAAGTATGATATACATACACTACACTAATAAAAAATACAAATAATTAAAAACAATACGTAAACTCGGCAAAGGTATTCTTAATTTTTTAACGAAAGTAAATATGGACATAGATTGCATTAAAAGATTACAATTAGCTGCTCTTTACTTAGTTATTTAAATACTTGCCTGTATAGAAAACTTTCGTTTCGCATCGAATTTAACTAATTTATTTTCATAACTTTCTTCTACATCGCCAATAAAGGATGATCATTTTTTATCCCCTAAAACACTTAAGAGAGGGTAATGGGTTGTACAAATTCGAGTAAGAGCAATAGTGTCATCTATATCTATACTATTATATAAAGAGGAAAGATTTGATTGTTTGTTTGTTTGTTGCGAATAGGCTCGAAAAGTACTGAACCGATTTTGAAAATTCTTCCACCGATGGGAAGCTACATCCTTTCCGGGTAACATAGGCTATGTGGTGTTGCCATAAATACTCTAATTAAAAAGATATGGCCATTTAAGTGCCATAAGGTGGCTATTTTGTAAATTGAAGGGTTTCTCAGGAACTCCTAATCCGATTTTAATTTTTTTTTCACAGATAGAAAACTATACTTTTCGTGAGTGACAAAGGTGATTCAGTGTTGCCATATACATTTTTTAGTTAAACGAATTTGGCCATTTTGTCGTTACCAATCTGATTTTAAAAATTCTTTCGCTGATAGAAAATTATACTTTTCGTGAGTGACAAAGGTGATTCAGTGTTGCCATATACATTTTTTAATTCACGAATTTGGCCATTTTGTCGTTACCAATCTGATTTTAAAAATTCTTTCGCTGATAGAAAACTATACTTTTCGTGAGTGACAAAGGTGATTCAGTGTTGCCATATACATTTTTTAATTCACGAATTTGGCCATTTTGTCGTTACCAATCTGATTTTAAAAATTCTTTCGCTGATAGAAAACTATACTTTTCGTGAGTGACAAAGGTGATTCAGTGTTGCCATATACATTTTTTAATTCACGAATTTGGCCATTTTGTCGTTACCAATCTGATTTTAAAAATTCTTTCGCTGATAGAAAACTATACTTTTCGTGAGTGACAAAGGTGATTCAGTGTTGCCATATACATTTTTTAGTTAAACGAATTTGGCCATTTTGTCGTTACCAATCTGATTTTAAAAATTCTTTCGCTGATAGAAAATTATACTTTTCGTGAGTGACAAAGGTGATTCAGTGTTGCCATATACATTTTTTAATTCACGAATTTGGCCATTTTGTCGTTACCAATCTGATTTTAAAAATTCTTTCGCTGATAGAAAACTATACTTTTCGTGAGTGACAAAGGTGATTCAGTGTTGCCATATACATTTTTTAATTCACGAATTTGGCCATTTTGTCGTTACCAATCTGATTTTAAAAATTCTTTCGCTGATAGAAAACTATACTTTTCGTGAGTGACAAAGGTGATTCAGTGTTGCCATATACATTTTTTAATTCACGAATTTGGCCATTTTGTCGTTACCAATCTGATTTTAAAAATTCTTTCGCTGATAGAAAATTATACTTTTCGTGAGTGACAAAGGTGATTCAGTGTTGCCATATACATTTTTTAATTCACGAATTTGGCCATTTTGTCGTTACCAATCTGATTTTAAAAATTCTTTCGCTGATAGAAAACTATACTTTTCGTGAGTGACAAAGGTGATTCAGTGTTGCCATATACATTTTTTAGTTAAACGAATTTGGCCATTTTGTCGTTACCAATCTGATTTTAAAAATTCTTTCGCTGATAGAAAACTATACTTTTCGTGAGTGACAAAGGTGATTCAGTGTTGCCATATACATTTTTTAATTCACGAATTTGGCCATTTTGTCGTTACCAATCTGATTTTAAAAATTCTTTCGCTAATAGAAAACTATACTTTTCGTGAGTGACAAAGGTGATTCAGTGTTGCCATATACATTTTTTAGTTAAACGAATTTGGCCATTTTGTCGTTACCAATCTGATTTTAAAAATTCTTTCGCTGATAGAAAATTATACTTTTCGTGAGTGACAAAGGTGATTCAGTGTTGCCATATACATTTTTTAATTCACGAATTTGGCCATTTTGTCGTTACCAATCTGATTTTAAAAATTCTTTCGCTGATAGAAAACTATACTTTTCGTGAGTGACAAAGGTGATTCAGTGTTGCCATATACATTTTTTAGTTAAACGAATTTGGCCATTTTGTCGTTACCAATCTGATTTTAAAAATTCTTTCGCTGATAGAAAATTATACTTTTCGTGAGTGACAAAGGTGATTCAGTGTTGCCATATACATTTTTTAATTCACGAATTTGGCCATTTTGTCGTTACCAATCTGATTTTAAAAATTCTTTCGCTGATAGAAAACTATACTTTTCGTGAGTGACAAAGGTGATTCAGTGTTGCCATATACATTTTTTAGTTAAACGAATTTGGCCATTTTGTCGTTACCAATCTGATTTTAAAAATTCTTTCGCTGATAGAAAACTATACTTTTCGTGAGTGACAAAGGTGATTCAGTGTTGCCATATACATTTTTAATTCACGAATTTGGCCATTTTGTCGTTACCAATCTGATTTTAAAAATTCTTTCGCTGATAGAAAATTATACTTTTCGTGAGTGACAAAGGTGATTCAGTGTTGCCATATACATTTTTTAATTCACGAATTTGGCCATTTTGTCGTTACCAATCTGATTTTAAAAATTCTTTCGCTGATAGAAAACTATACTTTTCGTGAGTGACAAAGGTGATTCAGTGTTGCCATATACATTTTTTAGTTAAACGAATTTGGCCATTTTGTCGTTACCAATCTGATTTTAAAAATTCTTTCGCTAATAGAAAACTATACTTTTCGTGAGTGACAAAGGTGATTCA
This sequence comes from Limenitis camilla, assembly GCA_905147385.1. NCBI lineage: Eukaryota > Metazoa > Arthropoda > Insecta > Lepidoptera > Nymphalidae > Limenitis > Limenitis camilla. The sequence goes on from LR990240.1 coordinate 11,229,077, forward strand.
GTGTTGCCATATACATTTTTTAGTTAAACGAATTTGGCCATTTTGTCGTTACCAATCTGATTTTAAAAATTCTTTCGCTGATAGAAAATTATACTTTTCGTGAGTGACAAAGGTGATTCAGTGTTGCCATATACATTTTTTAATTCACGAATTTGGCCATTTTGTCGTTACCAATCTGATTTTAAAAATTCTTTCGCTGATAGAAAACTATACTTTTCGTGAGTGACAAAGGTGATTCAGTGTTGCCATATACATTTTTTAGTTAAACGAATTTGGCCATTTTGTCGTTACCAATCTGATTTTAAAAATTCTTTCGCTGATAGAAAATTATACTTTTCGTGAGTGACAAAGGTGATTCAGTGTTGCCATATACATTTTTTAATTCACGAATTTGGCCATTTTGTCGTTACCAATCTGATTTTAAAAATTCTTTCGCTGATAGAAAACTATACTTTTCGTGAGTGACAAAGGTGATTCAGTGTTGCCATATACATTTTTTAGTTAAACGAATTTGGCCATTTTGTCGTTACCAATCTGATTTTAAAAATTCTTTCGCTGATAGAAAACTATACTTTTCGTGAGTGACAAAGGTGATTCAGTGTTGCCATATACATTTTTAATTCACGAATTTGGCCATTTTGTCGTTACCAATCTGATTTAAAAAATTCTTTCGCTGATAGAAAACTATACTTTTCGTGAGTGACAAAGGTGATTCAGTGTTGCCATATACATTTTTTAATTCACGAATTTGGCCATTTTGTCGTTACCAATCTGATTTTAAAAATTCTTTCGCTGATAGAAAACTATACTTTTCGTGAGTGACAAAGGTGATTCAGTGTTGCCATATACATTTTTTAATTCACGAATTTGGCCATTTTGTCGTTACCAATCTGATTTTAAAAATTCTTTCGCTGATAGAAAACTATACTTTTCGTGAGTGACAAAGGTGATTCAGTGTTGCCATATACATTTTTTTAATTAATAGAACACGGCCGTTTTGTTACTACTGATCCGATTTTAAAAATTCTTTCACTGAGGAAGTCTACAGTATTTCTGTCTTTCTTCCTCTTATATACTATCATTTTCTCTCATCCTGTCTCTTTTTTCTCTTTTTAATATTTATCTTTATCTCTGTTCAGAATGGTCAGTCTCTGTTCGGTTTTTTTTTCGAGAGTCTCTCTCTCCTTTATTTTTATTTTCGTACATATATTCTTAATTTAACATAATATACTTTAACGTGGACGAAGTCACGGTAGTCGACTAGTCTATATATACAATTAATATGAAGTTAAGTTGCGTCTTTTTCCAATGATATTATTTTAGTAATAAGTTATGAGTTAGTTCATACATTGCGTTAGTTTAGTTAGTTTTTAGTTAATTAATTATATCTTTACTGCTTAAGTAAATGAGAGAATTTTTCTGCCGATAAACTGCTGAGCAGTTTTTTATATATTTAATATAGCAGTAAGTTTCCTTATATTAAATAAAAAAATTTAAAAAAAAACTGTGTGTGCGATTCACACACGATAGAAGTGAAACTTCAGTAAATCGACAAAAGAATGAGATGAATATATATAATAATATAAAATAGTATGTATATTTCTGTCTCATTCTTTCCTACACATTTTTGTATTTGTGTCTCTTATCTGTCGTTTTGTATATTTCTGTCTCATTCTTTCCTACACATTTTTGTATTGGTGTCTCTTACCTGTCGTTTTGTATATTTCTGTCTCATTCTTTCCTACACATTTTTGTATTTGTGTCTCTTACCTGTCGTTTTTTCCGTTGCATCCGGTTTGAAATCACAACGATTCTAAAGAAGTTTCACTTCAAAAACCTTTTTATCTCAAGAAATTTCCAGATTTAAAATTAACGTTTTGTATAAATAGGTATTACTTAACTACCCACCATCGTGTTATTATTAGAAGGATTTCTAATAGTAATGAAACTTATAGCAATCATATTTTGTTGATTATTGCAATCTTATATTATCAGGCACTCGAAAAAAAAATTAAAAAAAAATTACATTAAACCATCATTAAGTGATGAGTTTTGAACTATCGCCAATGTGGGCCAGACTTACCCCCTCCCTCTCCCATCCCATTAATGCTGCGAATCTAATGGACTCTGGGCTCTTGCTCGGAGTCCGCTGAAACCGCAGCATTTTTTTCTCCACTCTCCTTCCCCACTCTATCTTCCAGGATGCAACGCATCGACAAAACAATATCTCTTGTTAGACTTGTCAATAACTATACTGTGAAAAGCAATCTAACTTTGCGTCGTTTATAAACAAGCTGACTGATAGAATAACATTCAAAAAACATCTTCTATATATAGACTATTACAATTGTGGATTATCAATCAACATTATCCACAAAACCCGCAAACATTTGTATCCATTTATATATCCAAAGTTAATAATAATGTTTGTATATAACGTTCAATGTTTAAAAAACTGTATTTTCTCTTCAATACTTTTTCACCAAATAACAAATAAACACTTCGCCAATGCAATTAATCAATGAAAGAGCTGTGTACAATGGAACAGTGTTGCTGTTGTTAAATAAAGAAAATTGATTTTTTTCTATTAAACACTTCATGGTAATTTTTCAATTTATATCTGCTTTGAATTCAGTTTATATTGCCTTGGGTATGATTAAAAAACCTTTGTATATTCTTGTGGTTTAATATATTGTGCAAACTGTTAACTCTATTGATTTCCATACGTTTTAAGTATTCGTAAGCTGTGAACTTAAAATTTAACATTTGAAAGTTTCTCATATATTTTTAGTACGAAAAAATAGTAACGCCATCTGTCACCACTCGTACTAACTACACGAGTAAAGCATTGGAAAGTTGAACTTCGCTTACGGTGACAACTCGTCAATGCCAAACGCAATTCCATCATCATCAGCATCCAATGCTGAGCGTAGGCCTCTTCTATTGCATCCGATTATTCCACATCTATCGTCTCCGTATCTCTTGTGTTTCTTATTCTGTCTCAATGATAGATACCAAAAACCCCCCCGCTCCATAGCTCCCTGGGTGACTTGCAGTTTGTGCGTCCAAGTCTCGGTTCTATACAGGACAGGGAGCATGCATTACTCAAAGGCTGCGTTTGAGGTTGATAGTTCAGAGATCATATCACCTTTGAGAAAGTCAGACAACTTACCGAACGCATCCCATCTTACCCGAATGCGGTTCTATACTTCACGTCCTTGTTTGTTCTTTTCTATGCTCATGTCTTGTCCGAGGTAGACATACTCTTTAACCCTTTGAAGGGCCTGACCGTGAACAATTATCGATGTTTTTGCACATGATTTTCGTCTTGGATTTATGCATCTTCAGACCCACCATGACTGATACGTCGCACAGCTCTTCGACCTATATTTTTAAGTACGAGTTAATTAGATTAATTTGAATGTTAAACAAGAAATTATAATATGAAATGTTGGCAGACATATTTCTTATGAACGTTTTTTATTATAACTTTTAAATCTCAGCCTTGGTTATTTTTTAAGAAAAACACGCAAATGAAGTGATAGCATTACACAACTTAATCAAAACACGTCATTTATTTTTGACAAAACCCCACATTGCGTATGTAAGAAAAATATGAACATAAATAAGCGAGTTTGGCGAAACTCGGTGATTTGAGAGCATTTCCCTAACTGAATGGAGTGTTAATGGCGTGAGGATTTTACATTTACTTGCAATTGTGAAAGCTTTTTGAATCTCTTTTTACAAATTGGTCCGTTTTACTCTTCGCGATTTCGTGCTGCTGTCTTATTAGTTTAGCTTTTAGTTTCATTATCTACTTCTATTCTTAATTGTATAATATATTAAATTAACGTTTAATGTTCTAAACGTGTATTCGCAAAATAATATACTCTATAAACTGAAAAATTAAGATGTTGTAAGGTTTGTTAATCAATTATACAAAAAACAATAATAGATAAACTGATTTAAAATCTATACAAAGATTCATTAATAAAGCACTTTTTCTGTCTTACATGTCAAAGTCGAAAATTTTTTATTCAATATTGGAATTTACATTCTCTTATTGAACGTCGGAATCTACCACCCTTTCGAAAACGACCTAACCCAGACCTGAGAAGAATGGGCGCAAGAAACTCAGCGGGACGATTTCTTTTGGATACCTTATTTTTATCTTTGAATTTTTTATAATGCCAATTTTTATAACAAATATATTTTATTAATTGAGAAAGCCTGGAGCGAACGCATCATTCCCAAGGCAAAAATCTTTAATGTTATAAAAGCCTATGTCACACAAACGTCTTTTAGTTAACTTTTTAAATTATCATATAGAATAATTTTGAAAGTTTTCTGGGATCCTGTTGTAGGTAAAAGCATACACATCGCCCAACAAAAGAATTACTAATTCTACTCAATCGAGAGTAGGAATAACAAGTTTGTGTTCGTTCCTAGTATTGATGCCATGCAAGTCACTATTTCTAATAAAATCATTTATATTTTTACACGCTTTTTATTAGCTTCACTTGTATGTCAGTATGTCAGTAAGTCAGTATGTCAGTAAGTCAGTATGTCAGTATGTAACTCTCCGTGGGTAATTTGCGCGCCTGCGGCCTTCCTTGGTTCTGGTAGCCGTTTCTCAAGCGTGATTTTTTTTAGTTTAAAAAAAAAACTAAAAAAAAATCACGCTTTTATAAATAAATCAAACTAAAAAGTAAAAAATAAATAATAGTTTAAAAAAACTAAAAACACGCTTTTTTTATTATAGAAAACCAAACTAAAAAATAGAAAATAAATTTTAATAAATTTAAAATAAGAATAGTGTTAAAAATTTCAATAAATATAAATTAATAATAGTGTAAAAAAAAAATGTATTTTATTTAAAAAAAAGCGTGGGGTGCTTTTTAAGATATTTATTATCAAAATGATAATCACTCTACTCATATCTGTCAATAAAATATTTATAGCTATTGACACCATGCACCCCACGCGTTTTTTGGTATTAAATGGAATATTGGGTAAACGCAACGTAGATACTTCTACTGAACCGATAAATAATCAAATATGATCTCTAACAATTACGAGAGAAACCCAAGCAGTGCCTTGGACCTGTGACCAAGATGAAGGCTTAAGGAATTTCTTTATTCGATCGAGACACTCGCCTTCACTGCTAGGCTCTCTGTTTAAACGCACATAAACCTAACCTAATACAAGACGTGGTAATTACATTGTAAGGTACTCACGTGACCTTGATCGGACAGCACTCTTAGCACTAACACTGCACTGCACAACACTAACACTATTCAGAGACTACTTCACTTCTTGAGAGATCGCGCACGACTAAGACTTCAGTCAGTCTGTCGATGGCATATAAAGGGTCGAGGGTCGAGACTGTCAAAACAACGGAAGTGACTACTACCCTACTCCAACGCCATAGATACCGATGACGATTCGATTATTCGATAGTCTTTTACTATTTTCCGACATATATAAATATAAATGTAAAATATAGTGATATAGCGATTAAAATGTGAAAATAATCCTAAATACACGTAATCCTAAATAAATTGCACCTGGGACGGGTCGACTAGTTACAATATATATATAAATTGGTATATACAGAATCTCTACGAAAACAAAGCAATACAAATCAACGGTTTATTAAGGAACATAAAAAGGTCCATTAAAACCGCTCGCTGTTTGAAGTTACAATAAATTAATTATTTTATCTTTATATTTATTAGTCCCTTAATATTTATTAGAAACTTTATCGCATTTTAGATTGATTGATTAGATAACATATTATTTAAAATACTCATGACATAGTTTATTTAAAAACGTATGTACCTACAATTTTTAATCTGCAAAACTATTCAAAGATGGTCAAATTCAAAAAGTAATTATTAAGAAAAACATGTTAACAAAAAACATATTATAAATAAGAAAAAATAATTAATACTTAACCATCACCACCACCCTATATCCATCTCATAATACTTTTCCTAACCTGAAGGTAGTCTGAAAGAGATGGCTTATCAGCCATAAGGCCGCCTTTTGTTTGCCATTGTTTTTTATGTTAAATTACTGTTATTGCGTTCCTGTATGTGGTGTACAATAAAGTATTAAATAAATTAATTAATTAATAGGTATTTGAAAAAAAATTATAGCAAATACAAACCTTTGATAAGCATTAGCGGCAGGAGCGAGAAGGACCTTGCTTTGCTTATTGCTGATGACATAGGGGAGGGGAGTCGATAATTACAAAAAATCTGGTTACGTAATTCTTGAACGGCCCCATTTTCGTAATAGACAAGTGTTATACGAATTTATTACATGCTCAAGGTATAAAATTGGTTTTGTTGCCCTTGACATGTTTCGAATCAAATCAAATAACACTCTACAAAAATCGTACTCACTCTTTTACTTACAAAAAAAAAGTTTATTTTTTTTATTACATAATATTATTGAATATTTTACTTACATTAAAACCTTTCTTCTTTTCTATTGGCATCACATTTTTTCTATAATTTTCCAGATTATCAGAAAATCTATTCAGATGATATAGAAAGCAAATTAACATATGGTACGTTCATATGTGCTTAATATCATAAAAATTAGAACCATTAATATATTCGTAATTTATAAACTTGGAAATCTTATAATCTATAAAAAAATAAGTTTAATAAAATAATAATCCTTAAATATTTTTTTTATCTAAATTTTAAATATCTCTCATGGTAAGGATACCACGGGGTAGAAGGCCGACATAATGCTTCGGCATCCCTCCCTGTCTTGGGCCTTACGCTTATTTCGCTCCAAGTTTAACCAATGGATTTGGTTTCAACGATAACAGAAAGCCGGCAAGTTTGTTTAGAGCGACCACGCTTACGTTACCTTTGTGGATTCCTCACACACTTCACTCTACGAGAGAGCTGTTTTGACTGCCATACTTGACGGTGACAAGCGTAGGCACCCTTTGCTTTGGCAATCCGAGATAATACATCTAGTTCAGACGGTCTTCACATACCTAGGAAGTGTCTTGTCCTCCACGGTTAGACACGACACTTCCCAGGTATGTGAAGTTTGTGAGCTTTTCCTAAAAGAAATGGGCTCCACATCTCTGCTTAGTTTTCTATGCGTTTATTTTGAGTCCAACCGTAGCTGCTTCTCTCCGCAAGTCGTTTAGTTTCGTCTGCATGTATACGGCGGTGACTGAGTAAACATCGATCGTCAGTGTAATCAATAGTATCATCTTATAAGTGATAACATTATATAGCTAAAATTTTAAAAAAATGTCCTAAAAACATTAAAAGAAGTCAAAATTCTAAACGTTGAACTACGGAGACAGTTCTTGATGGCTGTAACTAATATTTTAATTATGATAGTAATGCGGTATTATATAGTTTTGGAAAGCTAAAGGACTCAACTTTAATAATATATTATGGTTATATGGGAAAAATTGCGTAAATAGATTTTTTTATATATGAGAAAAATTACAGGCGTCTTAGAGTTGACTCACAACGCCTTTCTTTGGTGTGAACTGTTTTGATATTTGAGAACATGTGTCACAAGATAAACTGGCTCAATCATAAAGGAACGAAAGTTATATATTGTCTACAAGAAACATCATATATTTATAAACGTTGTTGCCAACACTACTATTTCCCGCAAATATTAATCTCAATTAATAATTAGTTGGTTGATAGGGTATTGATATACACATAATTGGGTTCGACATTAGAAATTGATACGAGCAATTAACTTCAACACTTACATGGATCTTGGATCAGGACATTTGATCCCTTAATAAGACTGACATGTCGTTGTTTTTCTTGTGGGAGGAAAGAAGGGATATTAAAGTACTTAACATTACTCAGGTAATGCATGTTTTCTACTAATTTTTCTGTTATACTAATTTGTGTACTAACTTTATATGGTGGTCCGATTTGAAAAATTCTTTCAGTGTTAGATAGCCCATTTATCGAGGAAGGTTATAGGCTCTATACCATCATGCTACGACCAATAGGAGCGGAGTATCTTGCGGATTGCAATATAAAGCTTAAGAATTTGTTTGGTTGAGTGCGCTAATCTTAAGAACTACTAGTTCGAATTGTAAAATTTCCTTTATATTTGTTGTATTAGGCTATGTGTTTAATAATAATATACTAAGACCCATAGGAACGGAGCGTCAGTGAAAGTTGTTGCAAATACAAGAAAATTTTGGTTCAGCTCTTAGAATTATATTATACTACGCTCCACTCGCTCTCTAACCCTCTCTCTTTCTTTATTATGTGTATAGGGGCCCGTCCCGGCTTCGCACGGGTGGATAATTTTTTTTTAACATTTTGGCTCCCGCATTCTGTCGGCTCCCTCTATCGCCGCGTTACTCGCTGCGCTGCGAGGCACTCTACACCGCGCCGGAGGCCCGTCTGGGATTATTTTTTATTTATCTTGATATTTTTATTTCGTAATATCTGTTGACTGGAATGCCCGATGTCAATAATTCAAAAAGTTATTAACAGGTATTGAAACAGTCTTCATTACGAAATAATTTATTTGGATAAGAATTAATACAAAGTTATGGAAAACATGGTCTCATTTTGATAGGTATTTTTATCAACTTTTAAAATGTAAAAAAGTAGTTATAGTGACATAACTACAATAGTTGGACATATGGTCTCGCGGAGTTTTTTGTAGATATTGATACGTTCTATAATATTTTAGAACATTTTTTTGTTCTATCATCAATACTTTTCGCAGCGCAAGCGATGAAAGATATTTTATGGCTAATTTTTTTGCACCTTGTGTTGGTTTTAGTGAGAATTTCTGGGGATCTCTAATTTTTTCTTGTAATAAATATAGCCTATGTTACTCAGGGATAATGTAGCTTTCTAATGGTGAAAGAATTTTTGAAATCGGTCCAGTACTTTTTATGTTTATTCGTTACATACAAAAATACAAATCTTACTTCTTCAAGTCCTTTGGACAACCTGAAAAAAACAAATAAATATGCAATTTTTTTTTAAATTCCTTAATGTTTTGTTAGCCTATAATGATATGAATACAATACTGAATTATAATCTTCTTTATTTCATCAATTTTTTTGTATATCGATAAGGAACAGAGTAGTGATACCGTCGAACAAATAAAAGTTGATTGACTCAAATAATACTCAATTTAACTGAGTACAATACATCAGTATAGATGTAACTATTGTGTAGTTTATAAACAGATGGACCTGCGTATATTATAGATATTTCATTCAACAGTGTTTGACTTCAGGCGGCTTTTAGCGCAAAAGAGGAAAAACGACACCCGCGGGAAACGACAGAACTTCTAAATAAATATAGGAATATAAATAATATTCCTCTTCGACAACCCTCGGGACTGTCATGTCCGAGGGTTGACAATTTATGCAATACTATACTTTTTATTTAAGGAAGATTTGTCATATTCTGGAAAATCAATACAAGAAGTAAATAAAAGGAATTTGAAATTGCATGTTTCGATTTTTTGATGTTTGAATCTTTGTTACTCAATATCGTAATAATGGCTGAACAAATTTCGATGAAATTTAGCACACAAATACTTCGTAGCCTAGATTAGATAGTTATAACATTAATTGAACTCCTGAATTATTATAATGCGATATATTGAAAATTAAATGTTAAAAATTAAATGACTTGTTATTAAATAGAGCATGTTTTTTATAACTTCTGCGTACTTTACTTCTTAAATTTTCGTATTTACTTCACTTCAACATTTTATTCTTTTCTTTATAATTTTGACCTTATCTATGGAAAAAATAATATTGAACGTTCTTGTTTGAAAATTTTATATTTGATTTATAACTTCCCTTGTATTAGATGTGACATAGCGGACATTTACTGTGACATAACATAACTTCTTCGTAAGTATGTTTAAAACGTTTTTAATAACTCAAGAAGAACTTTAATAAAATATTCTGTTAATAAAAGTGGTTTTTGGCCCGATGTGTAATCTTTTTTATGTAACTAGGTCGGCAAACAAGCGTACGGCTCACCTGATGGTAAGCGATTGCCGTAGCTTATAGACGTCTGCAACACCAGAAGCATCGCAAGCGCGTCGCCGACCCTATCCCCAATTCCCCCCAGGAGCTCTGGTCACCTTACTCACCAACAGGAACACATCACTGCTTTAGAGTAGTGTTATTTAGCTGTGATCTTCTGTAAGGTCGAGTTACTACCCCAGTCGGGCTGCTCCGTATTTGAGCAGGAAATTTGAAAGTAATAAAGTATGACACCTAATTTCTGTCAGATTCTTTGTAAGGTCTCTCCAGATACTTAATATTATTGCGTTCCCGGAGTATTTTATATAGAACGGATTTTTTGATGGGAAAATCTAGAAAACAGCGAAGTTTCCTGAAAGTGATTTTGATGTAGTATTAGAATTTCAAATAAAAGGAAAAAATATCTTTCGTACCAATTATATAACGGGTTAGCTCCCTCGGATAAGAAAGCAGTGTTTTATACTATACTCTTCAACTCATATATATAGGTAAACTAGCTTTTACCCGCTACTTCTTTTGCGATATTGAGGTAGTTATATTAGCCAACAGTAGATCGTCTGTAGACATATTTAATAATTTTATGAGGTAGTCATACTAACTTTGCACCCCCGTTTTACCCCCTTATGGGGTGAATTTTCAAAAATCCTTTCATAGTGCTCCCCTACGTTATAAAAGAAACCTCTATACAAAATTTCTAATTTCTAACCCCTATATTTCAGGCCCTACGTTGATATGTCAGTCATTAAGTCAGCTTCTCCTTTAATCTATACTATTATATAAAGAGGAAAGATTTGATTGTTTGTATGTTTGTCAGTTTGTTGCGAATAGGCTCGAAAAGTACTGAACCGCTTATGAAAATTCTTTCACCGATGGGAAGCTACTTCCTTTCCGGGTAACATAGTCTATGTGGTGTTGCCATAAATAGTCTAATTAAAAAGATATGGCCATTTAAGTGCCATAAGGTGGCCATTTTGTAAATTGAAGAGTTTCTCAGGAACTACAAATCCGATTTTAAAAATTCTTTCACTGAGAGAAAACTGCACTATTCGTGAGTGACAAAGGTGATGTAGTGTTGCCATGTACATTTTTAATTCATAGAATATGGTCATTTTGTTGCTACTGATCCGATATTAAAATTCTTTCACTGATAGAAGTCTATAGTATTTCCGTCTCTCTTCCTCTTTATATACTATCATTGTCTCTTATCATTTGTTCTCTCTCTTTAATTTTTATTTTTATCCATTCAGAATGATTAATCCCTTTTCACTTTCTTTCTTTCGATTATCTCTCTCTTTCTCTCTCTCTCTCTCTTTCTCTTTCTCTCTGTTTCTCTCTCTCTTACTCTCTCTCCTTTACCTATTCAATTTTATTCTTGCTCTGTCCTCCCTCTTATCATCTGTCGCTTCTCTTTTATTTTTGTTTCTATTATTTTTCTTACTCTCTCTCTATTTTTCAAATAATGAAAAACTACACAATTACAGAGTGACAATTTAAGGACATCAATTATAATATTGCTTTAAATACCCGGAACGAAGCGAGGGCAGGCAGCTAGTATACTTATATAGATGAAATGAAATTTTTAATGAATACTTTAAATATGTGTACAATAAAAATGTATACTTTAAATCCAGTTAGAAAAGATTTCGCTAACAAAATTAACCATAAATTTATTTGTCCGTCCAACGATGCTTGAAAGCGGGATCATATTTGGAGTTTGCTCGGGAGATGCTGACCAGTGATTTATGATGTTTTAGCACAACTCCGCTATCACCAGAAGCCACGAAGCTTTAAGAATAAATTTAATATAATATACATTAACATTTAACTATAGAATAAAGTAGCTAAACGCGGAAATAAAGAAGCAATGGACAGCATTAAAATTGAAGTAATTTTTTGAACGTAATATAAAATCAAACATGGTGGATGGTGGAATGAAATATGCTCAACATGTCAACACTTAGAATATATTACTGAAATCTAAAGAAAAATAAAGTGAAAGATTTAGTTAGTCATGGAAATAAGTATACTAAATATAAAGGTGAGTTCACTTTCCGAGTACCCAAGTCATTATCTCCTTGATTAAGATAATAGAATCATTTAGCTTAGCTACTCATTCGCATATCACTGACAAAGCTGAATACTTTGAATTTAATATTATTTTGATATCACTTATATTAAGAAACTTTCTCCTTATTTTCAGGGACTGTTCAAGTATTACGTAAGCAGATTTTTGGCGATTATCAACCTTATCGCCCGCCATGTCATCAAAAATAAGCAAAGCAAGGACACCTCTACCACCACACCCCCTTTAATGCTTATGTAACACTTGAACGAGCCCTCAAGAGTTCCTTAAATACATACTGTTAAAGGATTGCTTCGTTGTCCGTCCGTCTGTATGCTTTTCTGTCTGTCAAGACCTTTTTACTCAGGAACGTCGTGGAGGTAAGAAGTTGAAATTAATATTAAACAAAAAACAATTCTTAGTTTGTCATATATGTCGGAGCATAGTAAAAGATTATCGATTAATCGAATCGTTATCGTTGTCTATGGCGTTGGAGTGGGGTAGTAGTCACTTCCGTTGTTTTGACAGTCTACCCTCGACCCTTTATATGCGATCGGCAGTCTAACTGAAGTCTTAGTCGTGCGCGGTCTCTCAAGAAGTGAACATCATCTAAGTAGTGCTAGTGATAGTGATAGTGTCAAGTGCAGTGTAGTGTGGAAGTGCTGTCCAACTAAGGTCACGTAAGTCCTTACAATGTAATTGCCACGTGGTTAAGTAAACACTAGGTTAGGTTAGCCTTAGGTTAGGTTAGCCTTGTGTTAGATTCGGTTTATGTGAGTGTTATGATCATGTAAAGGAATTCCATAAGCCTACACCTTGGTCACAAGTCCAAGGCACTGCTTAGGTTTCTCTCGTAATTGTTAGAGATCATATTTGATCATTTATCGGTTCAGTAGGAGTATCTACGTTGCGTTTACCCAATATTCCATTCAATACCATCACCCCCTTTTAGTGTTCCCCAATATTCCCCATCTTCCTCCTTCCATTTCCTTCTCATCATCATTGAAATCCCCGACATATATATAGCTGATTATTCTATTTATGATATTTTGACCCCCCACATGACAATTAAAATATAAGAGGTATTTCTCGATGACCTGGAATCATTAAACTTTGCATGAAGCTTGGTGTTATATAGCAGAAGTATAGAGAAAAATCTGAAATACACAAAAAATATATTTTATGTAGTGATATTTCGTTGACCTCAATCATGAAGTTTGATGAGAAGCAATGTGTTTCAGCATACATTTGGGAAATAATGAAAACCAAATAAAACATGTTGAAAACAGTTTTCCGACGGCAAAGTTAAGTTTGTCCTTTAATTTAAATTCTATGGGAGCCTCGGGGGGTGAGTTCCACTCGCACTTGGTCGATGTTATCTTCTGAATCAGTTCACTTCATCAGTTATTTAATAATACAAATAAACTCAGAAAATTAAAACTTATAGTATAAATAAATCTCTTCTCTTAATATAGTTAATATTGTTAAAAATTAAAGTATTATGAACATAGATTTATGAACACAAATTTATGAACACATTTTAGAATCGATTTTTCAACCGATATTTCTTTAAACTCAAAAAAGATAACTGTATAACTTAGAAGTATAAAGAAGTTACTTTTTTATAGATTTTATTAATCAATTTCAAATCAAGAAAATCATAAAAATAAGAGCAAATAAAAAATCTGTTCGTTGCAATTCCCATGGGAAATTTTCTATATATGTGCTAAATAAAATGTTTGTGGTATAACCGTTATCCTGATATCACCATTTATTTATATTGTTATCGAACAAACATTTCCATTCTAATTCGTTATGGGATTTATATAAGGGTGGGTATATACAGACTATTTCTACTTTATCCACAAAGCTTGTATTATACGCACAAACCTTAGCATCCTGTTATTCATGATGTTGGTAAGATTGATTTGAGTGGAATTTTGACGTTCTGTGTTCTACAAACTGTATCAGTTTGTGACGGTTATAAACTTTACATAAAGTAAATTCAACATTTAAAATAATAATAATATTAAATAATATAAAGAGGTAATAAAATAGTAATTAATAAATATTATAACTTAATATGTTCAAATAAACATAAAAAGTAATTTATTTTATATTTAAAACGTCATTAGAAATAATAATCGATCATAATTTTCAATAATAAATATATTAAAAATTTAGACGGTTAGTGTATTAGTTAGTATGGGGAAAGTATGCGAAAGTATGGAAACTGCCGATAGTCTGACCGATCGCCCAGCACATATTGGGAGGCAGCGTGAGATCGTCGGCACGGCATCTCACATATATGTACTACATATGATATAATAAGAGGTCATAAAAAGTATTTATCATAGATAGTTTGTGGGTGACCATCTAAAGAATTATAACAATACAAAAACATGTATAGGGGCGATGCATGTAATAATAATGAACCTCTTAAATAATGAATATAAATATGTTTTAATAATAATATCTTATGTAGTTACGATGTAATGGTGATGCATGTGTTTAGATCAGCCTCCTTACAAAAGTTTTCTGCGAGAGTAGTCTTGCAGGACCGCCTTATTTCGACCGAGCTTTGGCATACGGACGAAAGGTGACTCTTAGATGAATTTGATTGTCTTTGAGAAGTCCATCTGTCTGTTGCTGGAGCCTTGCGTATCTTGGTGGTATGGATGCGAGATGCCTCTTAGTGTGATTAAGTTCTACTTTGAGAATTCTTGTGTACGGTGCCGGATATGCTTTATTCTTGACGATGCGCCGTGGACTGGTTTGTAGGCTTTGTGGCTACATCAGCAACTAGCAGACTACCCCCATGACAAGTTGTCTTGAATATTTCGTGATTTGATACTCCAAGGTCTCTGGTGACTCAGACGATGTTGTTTGTGTCTATCACTCTGTGATTTGTTAATTTAACGTCCTGATGTCCTGGTTAATATCGCTGTGTCTATCACTCTATGATATGATACTCCGAGGTCTCTCATGGTTCAGAGGATGTTGTTTGTGACTCTAACTGTGATTTGATACTTCAACGTCCTGGCGTCTCAGTTGATATCGTTGTGTCTATCACACCAACGTATCCAGCTGCTGAGCGGTGCGGAGGCTGTAAGCCGAAGTGGTACGTTCTAGCGATGCTGGGTACAACCGCGCACATTGTCCGTGGACTTTGTTTATGGACATTGTGAGTGGCATCAATAGTCCTTGTCAGGACTACCCCTTAGCTTAGTGCTTTTAAATAGACATTGTAGCATGTCATAGTGCTAGGACGTCTTGTGAATTATCCTTTTGGGATGTTTACTAGCGTATTGGACAGTGTGGCCTACTTTGTCTCTTTACTTCCGTGGCTTGCTATGTAAAATAATGATCTGGCGTATAACGTCTCTTTTTTTGACTCATATGCTCAATGGGAGTGTTGCTTTTTGTAAGCGAGTTGTACTTATCTCATATTTAACATTCCACTAAGGTGGACCATAACACATATTTATATCAGCTACGGCTGCAACGATTATCAGCTCCGGCTGCAACAATATCCATTTCAGTGGCAACATTTTATCAGCTCCGGCTGCAACGTTTATCAGCTACGGCTGCAACGATATCCACTCCGGTGGCAACGATAACACATTTATGTGAATATGAATTCATTGCATTCCTTGCAATCAGCCGCCTAAGTGCTGTGAGTTCTTACGAACTGATGTTTGAACCAGTGATTTATTTATCACTTTATTTATAACCAGGGCTTGTCCCTTTGTCTTCGGACACCTTGCAGCTTTGTTGTTTTAATGGATTCATTTCCATCACAAGGCTCACGCCTTTTTATTATTACAGCTTCGGCTTTCAACACTTCAGTCTTGACTGTATTACCCGGACTTCGGTCCTTGCTAATGTAGCATGAACAGTGTAGGCGCACTATAAATAGCTCCCACCTTCTATCCAGGAGGGTTCACGATTTGCTTGGAACCCATTGTCGGTGGCGGGTGTGCGGCTACCGACAATCTCTTCTCTCTTTTATATTTAAATATTATAAGAGGAAGAGAGAAACTCCTTCAGCTATCTTCTTTATCACTAACATCCTTCTGATGTCATTATTTATAAAATTATTATACATCTATGCGTCATCACAACATCGTTATTACATTAATTTAATAAAATGCAAATCGATCTTTATTTAGTTTAATTTATCTTCTTCTACGACCTATTGAACTCATGCCTCTGATACTCTAAAAGAACTTTGATGGTTATTATTTACACAACGTATTAAGGGTCCTAACTAGACGATCACAAGCCTGATTAAATATTTTATAAATGCTTTAACCGTTACAGACCTGCCGTCTTCCTCTTGCGTTATTTATTTATATTTTTATGTATTCTATGTATATATTTTATAGAGTTAGCTCGATATAGTTACAAGTTGTGCCAACGCAGAGAAATATTTAATTATCAGCTCGAGTAGTTAAGCAGTAATTATGGATTATTCTTCATTTCATCGACATACTGATGCTCTGCGTCTATACTATAACCCATTAATAATATTATGTAAGGTTTAAAAAATATAAATCAAAACTTTTTCTAACTTCTCCAAAAATTATGATTTACGTGTCATTCGATTCGGAATGGCATGTAGAAACTTTTTGAAAAAATTGAAGGGCCGCTCGCAAAAATTGCAAAAGTTATAAACAAGTGGAAAAAAGGGAGGTTTGGTTTTTTGCAAATATCTCGAAAACTATTTGAAATTTTTGAAATTTGAATAATATTTAGAGAGAGCAGAAAATTTTCAACAGGAAAGTCCGTACTCCCGGAACTATATGACCAATATTTATAATTTTCCCAGAATGTTGAAAATACGCCCGAAAACGGGTACTCCGGCTTGGACAAGCCTCACCAAATATTATTTTAATTTATTAAATATGAAAATTAAGAAGCGAAAAAATTCAAGCGCATACATGATCGATCAATGAACAAATATCCGTGGTCCAAAAATTTTTAGCGCGATTTTAAATATATAAATTTAATTATATAATTTTTTTTTGCGAGCGGCCCCTCAATTTTCTCAAAAAGTTTCTATGTGCCATTCCGAATCGAATGACACCTGAATCATAATTTTCGGAGAATTATAAAAAGTTTCGACCTAAAAAGCACTTGCTGACTATACTAATTTTACTAAATTGAAAAAAAAAACAATGACTGACGTCATTTCGTATGGAACAATCGTTTTTGTATGAGCAAAGATAATATACGAGTATGTCGACAGTAGAAGAGTTTAGCAAGACGTGACGCCACATTATGTTTTACGTCACGTGACAGAGTGCCCTATTATAATAAATACGTTTTGTGTGCAATATGTTAGCAACAAAAGAAAATATACTTAATTATAAGTATTAAGTGGTTGATAACCGTCTTTAGATCGTTATAGTTAAGCAAAATCTTTCTAAATGTAAAAAAACTCGTAGTCTTTAATTTTTTTTTTGGTTTTACAATATGGTACGAATTAACAATTTTCCCAATCGCGAATCAGTAGATGTCGCGATATTATCGATATTTTATCGTTCAGATCAATATCGATATTTTATCAACATACCGCAATCCTACTAGTCTGTGCATAGTGTGAATATTTCTTGATATTTATAAATGAAACCAAAAAATCGATGTTATAGAATAACATTTTTTTGTATAGTAGATCCATCTGCTGGTAAGTGGCCACCATCGCCCATGGACATCGGCAAAATAAGAGATACCCTCTTGTTTTGTCGATGCGTTGCATCCTCGTGAGGAGGCGGAGTGAAAACAAAATGCTGTGGTCTCAGCGGTAACTAGAGCCTACGGTCTATTAGATCGGCAGCATTAATGGGATGGGATAGGGGATTATGCAATACTTGAACGGCCCTATATCGATATTGCTCGATACTGCGTTTAGTTGTCGCCATGTTGAATTATGATTGCTATCACATCTTTAGTTACCCTCTTTTGCGCACTCGGGTTAAAAGCGATAAAATGGAGCTGGCGCTGAGGGACATTTATGGGATTCAATCTGCAACTACTATTTATTTATTTTATAAATTTTTGTGACACAAACACCGAAATAACTCTTATAAATTAAAATTATTACTAAAGTATACACTAATAAAGTTTCCATAAATATAAAATTACCTAAAAAATAGCTTATAATAATAATTATTATTATTTTATATGGAATAACAAAGGAACCATTTTTGTTAGTATACATTTTAAATTCTATAACTTATACACTAGTGTTAGTACCAAATACAAATACAATGCAAACCAGGCGTGCTTTAGTGAGTCATGTACTTACGAAGGATTTCTTGCGGACAATGATTCCGCAGCACAGGAGCTCTTGGGTCCTGTGCTGAGGCATCTCATGCGGAGCCACGATTTTCAGGATGCTATTTCTACTTCCCCGAATCCTTGTCACAAGCGAACCACCTTTTTTTGAAACCATTTGTACCCGATTGGGTAAACATCCCCGAGGCACTACAGAATCGAGGGAGTTTCAACATCATCCTAAAAACATTATTATATTGGACGCGCAGTGCATTTAGCGCCCCCCGTGAACAGCTGAACCACAGACTTCCCGTGTACAGGCCTTGGCAATACGCTTTAAACAAGGTTATTTTGACCTCATAGGAACAACGATAAAATCTGCGTGCAGCGCGGACAACCAACGCCCTGCGGTCCCTCTCAACGTCGTCATCATCTCTAAGGTCGCCGACAAGTATATGACCCAGATATTTAAATTTGTTCACCTGCTTTATATTAGCACCGTTCAGAGTAATAGAAGGAACGGTGTCTGGGTACTTGCTGGCGGCCCCGAAGACCATGAACTCGGTTTTCCTTACATTATCATCCGCGTAGCTGATGTTGTTCACAGGAACACCACCCACCCGGCAACCGATACGCATGCCGCTGAGCTCCACTATGAGGTCATTTACATATAAGTTAAACAGATTTGGAGTGGACAACCCCCCCTGTCTCACTCCACGCTCCAACCTGTACGTTTCCGAGAGGCAGTTTGACCACCTAACACAATTAGTCTGATTCGAGTATTGAAATATTCTCAGCAGTTCCGCTGGCTTCTTTTTCCACAGCGCTTCATACGAAACGAGATCGAAGGCTTTAGAGAGATCCAAAAAACAGGCGTATACCGGAGTCTTATACGTTCAGTGTAGTATTGGACAGTGTGCTTAAGACCCAGAATCGCGCTTTCAGTTGACAGTCCAGGTCTAAACCCGAACTGTGCGTCATGTATGTTAATGTACTTATCAAGACAAGACTCAAGCACACTATTGAACACTTTAGCTACAATTGTCGCAAGAGAGATCGGGCGATAATTTCCCTTGTCCGATATGTCTCCTGTCTTGTTTTTCACTACGGGCACCACTAACGTTTTCATTAAATCATCCGGTAAGTATGAATGACTAATGCACATATTGAGAAACATGGACAGGACCCTCGGCACATGTACGCCAGCATATTTTAAGTGCTCAACACTGAGCCCATCGTGGCCCGGAGATTTGCCTCTACGCATACTGTTTATCACCTTTTTAATTTGATTTTCTGTAAATTTAAGTAAAGGCTCCTCACCCGCCATCTGACATATTGGTCAAAGAACCCAGATGAGAGCGTACTTTAAAGTGCTCCATGAACAAATTGGCCATATCCTTGGGATTATTTCGGCCATCAACGTTCGCAGGGAGACCAGGCTTAACATCAAGCTTACTAGTCCACTTCCAAGATTTTGTGAAATCTTTATCAGCTCTTTGTTTAGCAATTACGTTCATTTTAATTTGGTCCTGGTGTTCTCTGTGAAAATTGGTAAGTTTTCTCGCGCTGCAACTATTGCAATTTATAACAGAAACACTATAAAAAATTCCCTTTCGCCATAGTATGGCCACGCCAACATAAGGTCTGCCGACCAGTAATTCGCCGCTGTCTACTGAACTTTTACCTATATACTCAAAATCAGCAGATACAGTACCTAGCGAGCGGAAGGTCGTGATTGAGTCTCTTGAAGACTGACTAAAGTCGCCGACTTATGTAACTTTCTCACAACTTCTATGGAAGTTTTCAAAAGTCGTCATTTAAAAACAAATTTAAATTTGTTTTTGAAACAAATAACTTATAGGCGTTATATTTTCGATTTGATTTCTTTTTTGTCATTTTCAATAACACATCCTCGCCGGTCTTATTTTTTATGTAACTAATTATTTATGGTAAGGCATGTAATTTATATTTTAAAAAATCAAATTTACTTCTAGGAGCTCCATTGCAGCGTAAAAGACAAATCAAAAAAATAAACCCAACAAAGAGAATAATTAAACCACTATAAAAAATGAAGAATTAATATTTGTTTTATTTTCGCAAACAGCAGTATTTCAGTGGCGCGTCGATATATGCATAGTTCTATAAATCATATTCTGACATGACAGATAGCTAACGTCAGATGTATATTCGACCTTAAACTGTCATTGCAAACAAAAAGCTAATGCACGTCACTTGTCACATTAAGATTGTCAATTATTTTTCAATGGTGGAACTTTCTGGGGAATATTTAGTTCTTATTTTGTTTTTTTTTATTAAATCTCTTTATTGTACACCCAAAAAATAAAGCAATATACAAGGTTACAATATAGAACAATATGTACAAAGGTTGGCTTATTTAAATACAGTAAAGGATTAATATATGTATATATATATATGTCATTTATAAGTCCTCTTTACAAGTCGGAAGCGTAATATTTTTTTACTTTATATTTAAAGAATGAGATGGATGAAGATTTTTTTATATCAACAGGCAAACTGTTCCATAGTGACACTGATAATGCGGCAAAAGATCTTCAAAATGTCCAAAAGGTGTGTGTAGGCATAGCCAGCATGACATTATTTGAAGACCTCAAACGATCGTAGCTTGTTTCAGCTACGTTTTTCAACAATTTATATCTACTTAATAGTCATATTTTTGGATTAAAAAGTGAAAGTACAAACTTATATGGAACAAGTTTTAAAGGTGTGAATAATAGTTTAAAAACTCTTCAGAATGGCGCTTGTGTAGATAAAGGGTTCCTTCTTCTATTGAACAGCCAGACAAACGTGACACAAGCGTCATGGTACATGGTGGATATTCTGCGCATACGTGCCAAACGAAACCTTCTATTCGAATCCATATCTTTTATGCGCACCGCGAAACTGTAGAACGATCTACCGGTGTCTATTTGGTCTTCAAAGCAAGAGCAAAAAGGAATGTTCTTGGAAGGCGTGTTCCATCCTAGACCGTGTCATTGCTTAATATCAGGCTAGGCACAGACCGATAGTTTTCAAAAAGATAAGAAAAAGGGTATGGTATTAATGCAGTAGCAGCCATAGACAAATTATAGTATGCCAAGTTAAAAACCGAAAGACTCACAAATGCCAAAACGTTTGAAATACTTAAATGTATTAATTATGAAATTCTACTGTTACTGGTGTCACCTCAATCGGCATTTAATTTTATTGGACAATCTTTCATACACGGCGGTTCTTACCGTTATCCTGAACACCTGTGAGGTTAGAATATAATTCCGCTTTGCTGCTGGAAGAGCATCTCGTAGGAGGCAAATAACTCGGAATAAATCCTCTTACTACCAAGGGGTGGTGGTAGTGGTAGGAGATCTATTCTACGACTGGCTTGCGATCACCAGCATGCGAATCTGACCGCCAAGTGTCAAAAAAAGTTCCGGTTGCGCCGAATGTGGCCTAGACTAGATCCCTTCCCTTTTAATGCTGCGGTTCCGATATTATCTGATGTTCCCGTTCATGATCTACTGAAACCGTAGCAGTCTTCTCTTCATTCACGCTTCTCTGTGTTCGTGGTGGCAACGCATCGGTAGTGCAAGAGAAAAGAGTGTCTATCCATAGGCGAGGGTGGTCAATTAAGTTCAGTTGGACCGTCAGCTTTTTTTGCGTTTACCATAAAAATAACACAAACCCAAAAAAGACTCATTGACTACATGCGACTAGTACGTATTTGCTAGTTTTTTTTATTGGAAATAATTATAATAATATCATTGATTCGATCACAGATATATTTATCAAGTAACAGATTTTTCATGTATAAATAATCATAACAGCGTAATTATAATTTAATTAATTCCTCGAAATGGATTTTTTATCAATACTTATCAAACTGAAAAGGTAATCATTAAAACAGTAGAAACCTGTGATTTTGCTCATCGATTCTTAGTCGTAAGTATCAAGCATTGATGATGCCGTAGAGTCGTAGTTAATTAGATTAATGATTCTGGCTCAAGTGTTTATTAGTATTAAAAGCTTATGTATAGGATCGGAAAGAAAAACTTTATAGAATGAAGATAAATTTAATCCTTCTAAATTTCTCCCTCAGTTCCATTTCTTCTCAATTCCCCTCCTTTAGTTTCATTTTTACCACTCTTCCTGCTAACTTGTTCTTTGTCGTAGCAATTCTAACCTTATCTGTGGAAGTTTCTAGATGTCTTACGTTCTTATCGAAGGTAATAATTTCTACGACTTTCTGTATGCCTTTATTTACATGAAAGCATGGACACCCAATGACAAGCTATTTATTAATCAGATGTTTATCAGAGCTTTTTTCATAATTATTTATAGAGTAAAGACAGGCTAAAGCGTTTTTGAATCATTCTTTGTTTATTTGGTATGACAATAGGTCGAAAAGATTTTCCCCTTCTACCCCCAACTCCCTCTCCATTTTTTTATCGTGATTTTAATATTTATGCATGAACATTTTGGCAGAACAACCTTAGACGGAACAGCTTTTTTTTAAAAACTAGTAAGTAATAAAAATAAATCATCAATGTTTTGACATTAATGCTCTGAATATATCCTTCTATATTAGATCACTAAGATAATCATTCATTCAAAATTTGCAATAATTAAAATCATATCTTGCATCTTTTAGATGTAAAACAATAATAAATTGAATTTTTGCATTTGACGTATTAATTATAATGACAGATTTTGTGCCAATCTTAATCAATAGGTAATTATTCTAATTCCAATAATTGTATCTGGGGCTTGTGACAAAATAGCGATGCTTCCATATAACTTTTCACCGCACCGCCTTTCAACCCCTTACAACCTTTATTTCGCACAAAAAAGTAGCCTATGTCCTTATTAGGCTCTAGACTATCTGTATACCAAATTTCATTGAAATCGGTTCAGTAGTAAGCGGGACCATCAATTTTTACACCCTTGAGGGTAAAACTTTTACAGGCATTGAGTATTTATTTATTTCCATTCAACAGCCTAAATAATAAGTTTCAAGCTACTAGATCTAAAAATGACGATACTTCTATACAACTTTCATCCCCCCTTTTCAACCCCTTACAACCGTTTTTTCGCAATAAAAAGTACCCTATGTGCTTTCTCAGGCTCTAGACTATCTGTATACCAAATTTCATTTGAATCGGTTCAGTAATTTTGGCATGAAAGCGCGACAGACAGTCAGAGTTACTTTCGCATTTATAATATTGTTTAGGAAGTTAGGATTAGGATTATAGGTAGTGTGTATTTTTTATATTTTGCTGATATGTATCTGATATTTTACATACATAGCAATATACATATCGATGATATGTAAAAAAAAAACATGAAAAATATATATTTCTAACTTTCAATTTATTCAGGATTTATGAGAACATCTCCAGGTATAAAATATAAATAAGTAGAATGTAAGATATAATAATTAATAATAATGAGCCCGCAGGGCAGCTTGAGGCGAGCTGATGAGTAGCGACCCCACAGACCTGAGCGCTCCCAAGGAAAGGTCCTGTTCATCCATATATCCTACACAAGCCGAGGTGCATTCTCATAGTGCATAACTCACTTTCCTTTAAAAACGTTCTATAAACTTATACTTTCAAATCATTCTTTCATTTGATACCCAAGTCACAACACGCATACACATATTTCAAGTTAATAAAAAGCAAGTAAAAAAACATTTTTTAAATTAGATAGTACGGGCATCACCCAAAAACATTTGCATCAAATAAGATACAGCATTCACATTGCATTGTTGCAGGTATTAATGTAGTCTTTGTTTCATTCAAATTAGAAAGATTTTTTGTCGTTTAAATAAGTTTCATATCAGTAAAGCCAGTGCACGTGGAATAAGTCATTTATAATTTAATTTTTTTTTCGGCTAATAATCTAATTAATTTATTTTAATAATAAATTTTGGTTCTGTTTCTTCTATAGCTGCCGGCACGTAAGTATAGGTTTGATCTTGAATGCGCAGAAGTCACTAGTAGGGCCTTTTTAGCGGAAAACGCGTGACGAGAGGAGCGCGTCACACGCGATTGGTTCTTATGCGACTTTTCAGATCTCATGCGCCTGCTATTTGTCAAAATAGTAAACGTCGCGGATGGAATTGCCAACACAGGCAGCACGCTCACAATGCGCAATTTTCCCCCACTAATTTCGCGCAGATCTACAATTAGCTGCCTACAACTATACCTGACTACACAATTCGATTTCATATTTCTATGAGAAACAGAAGTCACTGATCAATTTTATAGATAAGGATTTTTATCTACTTATTGACAAACTGAGCATCCTCTAATAATCCGTTAATTATTTAATTAAAATTTCTATATAACTGGTTTTATCATTTCTATAGTGTATCGCTATCTTATCCATGATAATACTTCTAAAACAACGATATAACGTCACAACCAAAATAATTCTGATTTAGTATTATTGTGATCCGCAACATTCAATGTAGTCAACAAATAATTTCGCTTCACTAACATGCATCGATATTGTTTTCTGCTACTTCTTCTAAGTTACAAAGTGATCTGTGATGATTGTGTGGTTTTTAATTTTGAGAATGACCTCGAAGAGGACTTTAGGCAAAGTTTTGGAGTTTGTTCTTCGTGGCCTATGTGGAATGTCGGTCAGTACTCAACATTACAACTAGAGGCTCCTCATGAAGATAGTACTACCTTCATCACTCCTGAGCCGGGAATCATGACTTGTATGTCATCTTACGAATTCCCTATGACCTCTACGGGGAGTTTCGATGTCAGTTATTACATGGATACGATATCTACTACAGATTCCATTACGTTTATAGCTTTCCAGTCTAATCAGAATGGAAATGATGGAACAGTTGCAACTCATAGTGTCACCTCTGGTTTATCTTCCAGGGGATGGTTGAATACTACGTTCACCATCAGCGGAACTGGTCAATATATAGGATATGTAAGTTACATTAAAATATTATTATAACATTATCTTGGAAGTTTAACATCTGTAGTCTGTCTCTGATGTTAAGATACTAAATGTGCATTATTAACTAACTGTTATAAGTCAAAAAAAGTTTTTTTTAATTGTTATTTTCTTGATTAATGTAAGTATTTATATGAAAACCCACATATCTAATGTGTTCTTATCGTACAAGCTATGTCTAAAGGGATTTACAAATAATTATTGGATTTAGGTAATCCATGCCTTCCATCAAAATTTCAAAATTAATGTAATAATTTCTACCAATAAACTCTTTAATAAAAGTGTCATTTTTTATATTTTCTAAAGTAAATAAGCTTAAGAAAAAATGAACTAACTCCGAGTCTTCACAATAAATTGATTAAATTGAGTGAAGCTACTTAGCTCACATTCATCAATCGTCTTGTTATCGTACAGGATTTACTAATATTAATTGGATCTAGGTCTTTCCCGCATACCAAAGAGCAATTCGAAATACATTATAATTTCGACGATTAAAATACTTTTTGATAAAAATGTCTTTTTGGCCGTTTTTCGGAACAAATAAACTTAACCTTTTACAGGCATACGACGTAAAATAGTAGAACATAAATTAGCTTCAAATCTTACATAAAATTGACCAAAAGGGGTGAAGCTATATCAAACGTTCATTTAAACTAGAATAACTTGTCGCATGAACTGATGCTACTATAGAATCAAAACCATATGTGACGATGACATAACAAATGTGTTATTAAATAAAATCCGAGGCCAACGAGAAAAATATTTGTAAGAATTAGTAAAAGAAGTAATTTAAATAACTGTTACACTATTTGAAACAAATGAAATAAACAAATGTAATGTAATACTTAATAAATAGATTTAAGTAGCTATGGATATGGATGCAGAAAAACTCGTTGATTCTAAATAATAATATACAAAGCCTAATTAGCATTTCAACCGACAATTTAAAAAAAAATAAAGAAAGATATAATTTATAAATCATTGTGGTAGAACTGGACATTAAAAAAATCTGTAGATCATTAAATAAAGTTAAATAATGTCTCAGGTTCATTGATAGAATCAATTTAATAATAAAAACTAGGATTAATAAATACCATTAATATTACTTATAGAAGATAATATTGTAGTAGCTACAGTAGTTGCCTTCTCTATATTACATGGCCAGTAATTTTATACTAATTAATTTTATTTTATTTCATAATAACAGATAATTCTAAATTAAAAATGTAATATCTACTCATATATGTATACTCAGTAACAAATAATGACCAACAATATATCTTTTATTTTCCAGATTTCAATTATGGCGTTAACAGCAACAGATTCAGTTGTGTTAATAGATTCAATAAGATATTTATCGCCCTCAGGCGTTGTAGAGTTGTGTCCTCTATATGAGCAAGATATACTTACTACTGTTCCGCCACCTGAGCCTCCTACTGAACCACCCACTGAGCCGCCCACAGAACCACCAACTGAACCACCCACAGAACCGCCCACTGAGCCGCCCACAGAACCACCAACTGAACCACCCACTGAGCCACCCACAGAACCACCAACGGAACCACCAACGGAACCTCCTACAGAACCGCCCACAGAACCACCAACTGAACCACCCACCGAGCCGCCCACAGAACCACCAACGGAACCACCCACTGAGCCACCCACGGATCCCTCTACTGAAGCACCCACTGAGCCACCCACAGAACCACCAACGGAACCACCCACGGATCCCCCTACTGAACCGCCCACTGAGCCGCCCACGGAACCCCCTACTGAACCACCCACAGAGCCGCCCACAGAACCACCAACGGAACCACCCACTGAGCCGCCCACAGAACCACCAACGGAACTTCCTACTGAACCGCCCACTGAGCCGCCTACGGAACCCCCTACTGAACCACCCACTGAGCCGCCCACAGAACCACCAACGGAACCTCCCACTGAACCACCCACTGAGCCACCAACGGAACCTCCTACTGAACCGCCCACTGAGCCGCCCACGGAACCCCCTACTGAACCACCCACTGAGCCGCCCACAGAACCACCAACGGAACCACCCACTGAGCCGCCCACAGAACCACCAACGGAACCTCCCACTGAACCACCCACTGAGCCACCCACGGATCCCCCTACTGAACCACCCACTGAGCCGCCCACAGAACCACCAACGGAACCACCCACGGATCCTCCTACTGAACCTCCCACTGAGCCACCCACAGAACCACCAACGGAACCACCTACTGATCAACCCACTGATCCCCCCACTGATCCACCCACTGAGCCACCCACTGAGCCACCCACAGAACCACCCACTGATCCACCCACTGAGCCACCCACGGAACTACCAACGGAACCACCAGCAGAACCATCCACACAACCTCCAACGGAATCACCGACCCAACAACCAACAGAATCTTCTACGGAACCTCCAACTGAGTCTCAAACAGAACCCACTATAGAACCTTCAACTGCATCTTCAACTGTACCTACAACTGCACAATCTACGTACCAGCCTGAATATATACCGGAAAATGCAACAGATACCAATTACCCTATCTCTTCTTCGACACCAATCCCGCCAGATGTATCCGAAGATTACTCTTTTTGGAATCCATTTACAATTACTATGGTTACTATTTTATCATTTATTGGTTTACTTTTAATTGCCTTTGGATTCTACAAGTTAGGTCAAAGCCGATCCTCAAAAGAAATACCTCATTTTCTTTATAACGAATACGATGATCTCCCAAGGCCTATAATAGTTCCAAGAGTTACTAAAGTTTTATCAAATCCAAAAGATTTTATTATATAGTAATGAACTATCAGAATCATCAGTAGTGAATAATTTATATGTTTGTAAATATAAATGTACATTAAAGTAATTAATATAGAATAGAGACATTTAAACAAATGTATTATAGAGTTGGTCGATATTCGACAAGTGATCCTAGTTATAAATATTTCTACATGCATTGTAAATAATTTTGTAAATAGTTCCTAGTAATTTATTATATATGACTGGAAATGTATGAAACCTAAGAATTATATACAATTTCTAACTTATTTAGGAATTTATCGAAACTTCTCTAATACGTTTCCTGTGAAATGTACATATGTCCTAGGAATTTTATGTTATTCCAGAATTATGCTAGGAAATGTATTACGTAGTATAGAAGTTATACATAAATAGAATATCAGGAATATATTTGATAAACAACTATTAACTAATTTGTATTATAGTAATTAGGTAATAAATTAAAAATATTACATACTTACGTATGATTGCTTTGTTTGTTTTATAAATTGCACACAATTGCTAGTAGTTGTATATAATGAAGGATTACATATATTTCCGGTACCATATACAATATGTTATACATACCTGTAGATAGAATAAGTGCTATATTTAGTTTATCAACTAAATTAAGAATGTAATTTTTATGACTAAGATTATGATACTAATATCCTCTTTAGATATAAGAACTACCTATTACTGTTTAGTTTCATGTAATTTATTTTAAGTTGTAATAAAAATCAGTATTTTAAAAATAACGTGTCTCTAGAATTAAAATGTTTGTTTATTACAAATCAATGCAAAGTCGTCATTCTATATTATAGTTATCATTGCCTCGATTGCTGTCTTTATTATGCCTAACTGGATTATCGATGCATTCACCAAATCCACAATAATCTTTAAATCCACACCTATACCTATCTATTTTAGAATAAAACTGTAATTAGAGTGTATGTTCATTGCATATTCACATTAATTTTAAGTTTCTTATGTATGTAATTCCCAATGTTCACAATTGACTTTTAAGGGTAGACCATTTATTACAGGTGTAGGTAGTAGTAGTTCGTGAGAAACAAGAGAGTAGAGTTAATTTAAGTAACTCATGACGCTAATTTTGATTTTCCATTCACAGCACTACTTTATGACGATTCAGTATTTAGAATATTGATTACCTTTAATACAAACAAAAGTATTAGAGACAATTTTTACTTTACATTACACAATATTTAAGATTCTAGTTAGCTAGCTCAGTTCAGTCTACCATAAGAAAAAAACATGGCAAGTGCTCTATCATACGTTTCAATTAAATTTGGCAATATTTCAAGCTATTTTAATATAAAAAAAAGGAAAACGGTTTTAAGTGTTATTTGCACTGTGTGAGATATGTAATGTTACTACAATAAAATTAAGTAAATCTATCAATGACTCAGTGAAAAATATAGATAATACGAATTTGTTTCTTGAATATAAAATTAAAAATGGATGACTAAAAAAGCTATAATCGTTTATGAGTAAATTTAATGATAAATAAAGTATTTTACACATTCGATTAGATATTACTAATCAGGGGTCACGATAGCAGAGTAATCAAGCGAATGATCAACACCGGGATATTTTTATACGACATACAATTTACCTATTACCTTATATTTATAGACGGTGATATGAGAGAACGAAAAGAAATGATATTCCGAAAATTTCTAACCATAAGTAAATATCCAATAAAGAAAGTGATCCAAAAACACCGCTTACAAATAAAGTTGCCCAAAAGATTGCTTAAATACTTAAAATATTATGAACTATCAGTGACCCGCGGATTCACCCGCTATATTTTGGATAATTAACACTATATCATTATAAATTATAGCCTATATGTTATACTTATGTGTAAGCTATATTATTGTAAAGTTTCATCAAAATCCATTCAGTAGTTTTTTCGTGAAAGAGTAACAAACATACATCCAGACATCCATACATCCTTACATCCATACATTCTTACAAACTTTCGCGTTTATAATATTAGTAGGATTAGGATAAATAATAATTTTTAAATATTTTTCTTGGCTAGTTGCAAATGAGGATTATATACTAAAACCAAGAAAAGGCCCAAAATGCATCCTTGTAGAACTCCTATATAAAAAACGAAAAAAATACCTTAATTCGTGGAATATACTAAAACAGAAAGTGCCTAAATAAAAATATTAGCAAAGCAAGTAAAATCATTACTTTAATAATTTTTTAACTCAGCTTTTTATGATTTTCCTAAATAAAATAAAGTTCAAACTTATCAAAGGGATGATAAAAATCCATATTTTTCCTGACTTAACTCTCTTAACTAAATTAAGAAACACCATATTATTGTCACTTACACATCTAGATGTTTATTATAGAATAATTCGGGAGATGTAAATAAAAATAATCAGAAAATCTGACATCTACATTTATCTTTAGACACTACTCAAATAATTAGTAGTTAGAAATAAAGCAGTCATTTTTCAATATCGATTAATCGTAATTGTTTCTTAATTATAAGTATAGATGTCAGAAATTATAAAAACATGAATCATTCTACTGCTATCATGAATTCAGTTGAAAGTGTAGGCTAATAACAATATAACTGATAAATAAGTAACAAAATCTCTTGTTTAAAAAAGAAACAAAATGTCAACATGTTTTTTTTCTTGTAGGGTATAAGCTCTTAAAGAAAGGGAAAAGAGTATATATATATGAGAGGAACAAGTTAATAAAGAGTTTAATGAAAGCATAAAAATTAAAAGACAAGGTTTATTCACATGACTTATTAAAGATGTTATGCAGTCTATCTATTAAACAAGAAAATCTGCCGTAATTGTATTATAATTTCAAGAATTAACATCTTTATTAAATACAGTATTTACATTTATTAAATATAGTACAAAATCATTCAACAGAAATTACTAATGACAAAAATACACCCGATAATATCAATTTAATCTGAAATCTGATAATAATATTTATCGAAACAAAGCAATCAGGCAAAATTAGTAGTGATAACTCCTTTTACGTACCTTTGAGGATCTATTCTTTATGGTTTTAAGAAACAAAATTTACGCAACCTTTATTTTTCCAAGACCTTGATTTTCATTATTTGAATTAGAAAATTAAAAATAGTCATTTTAATGCTATATATTCAAAGGTATTGTCAGTGCGCATTTTTTAAAATTATCCATCGATATATATAGGAATACTATACTTTATTTATAGTTAATTATCATGTCATCTAAATAGTTTAGATAGTTAATTTTTCTTTTATATGTCATCATCCGATTAATCGTTCAGTGCAGATAGTTTCCACAGTACATCTTCCCCTCCATTAAACGTCGCTATTGATTCTTATTTCTCAAACTACTTAAAAAATTTTAGTGTATTTCATATAAACCCTCAAAGTAGGCTCGTTATTCTGATATGTTTGTATCTTTTTACTCCCGCCATATTCATGCCATACTTATTTCTGAATCTTGGCTTAAGCCGTATTTACCTGCGATTTCTTATTCACTACCAGGTTTTAAACTTATCCGCAACGACTGTGTTGGTAGGAGGGGTGGTGGAGTGGCGATCAACTTACGATGTCATATTCCTTTTACAATAATTAGTTCGTCTACTCAACACACTCGCCCTGACTCGGCCGAACACCTAGTAATCGAAGTTATCCTATCACACTGTAAATTGCTTCTGGATGTTTTCCATAACCCTTCCTTTGTAAATGAATATTATTTAATTGAAAATTTACTGAAAAATCTTATCCATAAATACGGTCACCGCGTTGTAATGGGTGACTTTAATACATGTTTGCTTAAAGGCGACACAAACAGCCAGAAGCTTTCGGATGTGCCTGACTCATGTAATTTAAAAATTTGACCTCTTGCAGCTACATATCATTCTCCCGGTCACATTTTCACCACCACTTCTTCTTTTTGTTTCACAACATAGCCAGTATCCTGTTGATGCCTTTTTTTCGTGATCTGGATTTTATATGAGAGATAGATCAACTATGTCTCATATAAAGTCCGTCCTCCTAAAGTGAAATCGAGAATTCTTCTGCAACGTAGTTTTGGCGGAATAGATAGATGGGATGTGTGCTTATAAGTTTGGTCTGCTGTCATGATCACTGAAACTATTGATCAAAAAGTTGAAGTGTTCAATTCACTATTTACTCAGCTATATGACATTCACGCTCCTAGCCCTATAAAGAGGAAGCATCTCCCAGCAGCTCCATGGATTACAGATCATATTAGATCCCTTATGGAAGAGAAGATTAAGGCGAAATATAATTATAAAATTAAACAATTCAGATGCAAACCGAAAAAAGTATCATAAAGCACGATATCAACGACGCCACATTTTTCAATCAGTCGAAAACGGTGTCATTGCAAATATGACATAAAAAAAAGTATAGAAATAATTCCTTAAGTCACTTGGAGTTGGTAAATCGTCATATAATACTCCCATAAACATCGATAATGAGCTTCTGAACAAACATTTTACTTCTTTGAACACATTTGATAGTGCTGATAAAGAAAGCACACTTAATATTCTTTCCTCATTACCAACTCCTAACCTCCCTCCGTTTAGCTTCATCTCCTTCACTGAATATGATGTTAGGAAAAACATTTTGTCCATATCCTCGAATGCTGTGGTACCGACTGTATTAGCCGTAATATGATCGTTCCTATCCTCGATAGCGTTGTCTCCATATTGCCCCACATCTTGATTTTTTCCATCTCCAATAACGCATTTCTTTTTTTAAAACTATGGCAAACCGTAACACTCACGTATTATTGTGGTAGATTGGTACTACAGTTTCGATCGCATTGGGCGATCTTCTTCAGCCAGTGGACGCGCGACCAATCTACCACAATAATACGTGAGTGTTACCGTTTGCCATAGTTTTAAAAATGACTAATTACCAGGTTAGTTTCTATAATAAAACACATTTCTTGATGCATGGAAGGATGCATAAATTATCCCTCTTCCTTAAAAAGGTCACCCCATAACCGCCTCTGATTTCCGTCCCATATAGATTCTCCCTTTCCTCTCGAAAGTCCTGGAAAAATTAGTTTTTCAACAATTTAACCTTTTCCTTAATAAGCATTGTTTGCTAAGTCCTTTTCAATCAGCGCGTACGGATTGGTTAACTTTTATATATATAAGTATAAATACTATAAATATTATAATATATATGTTAATAATAAACTAATAAATATCCGAAAAACAATAAACTAAGTACTATTAAGGAATATATATAAATACACAAATTAGATGATAAATGTCAATCATTCTTATGATCTGAGTCATCGTCGTTCAGCGAGAAGATAATGTTCTTTTACGGATTTTTTAAAAATTTGAAGGGTTTTTGACAGTCTTATACTTAAGGGTAGATCAATCCAAAGTTTTACTGCTTGAACTGTAAACGAATCCGTATACATCTTTGTGTTATGGACAGGCGTTTTAAGCATAAAACTTCGTGGCGTACGTAATCTACTTGGAGATCCAGTAAACTCAAACTTTTCCTTCAAATAAGAAGGAGTATTTGGATGGAATAACACACAGTACAGAAGAGAGAGAACATGTAAATCCCGGCGACGGCGAATAGGGAGCCACTTGAGCTATGAGCGAAATTGTGATACGTCGTCATATTTTCGGAGTCCGAATATGAACCGGATTGATAGATTTTGTATTCGCTCAAGTTTGTTAAGTTGTTCCTCCGGCAGGCTAAGATAACTTGCATCCGCGTAATCAAGAATAGATAAGAGAAGAGAATTTGCTAGCATAGTTTTGGTAGGAATTGGTAGGATGTTTTGTAGGCGACATAGGCAACTAATTGCTGCAAAAGTTTTCCTGCTAGTTTCTTATACTTGCTCTGACCATGAAAAGGTTTGGTCCAAAATTATACCGAGGACTTTAATAGTAGAGCAGTAAGTTAAATTTTCACCGTTATAAGTGATAGGCGGGTTCCCTTACTCTTCTCAGTTTTCATAAATTCAATCACTCATGTTATTTATTCTCTCTACCACATGTAAGCAGACGATACTGAAATTTATCGCCACTGCAGCCATTAATAATGACCTTGATGCAATACTCGAGTGGAGCAAATTATATGGACTTAATGTAAACGCTGGAAAGTCACAAGTTATCGTTATTGGCAACAAAAGCATAATTTCAAGGATTGATTATGCGAACATTCCGCCTGTCACTTACTTCGGTGCTAATTTACCTTACTGCTCCTACCTTACAGCACTTAGTTGTCTACGTCGGCTTCAAAACGTCCTACCAATTCCTACTAAAACTGTGTTAGCAAATTCCCTTCTCTTATCCAGTCTCAATTACGCAGATACAAGTTATTATATTCTGACCGAGGAACACGTTAATAAACTTGAATGAATTCTATTCGTTCCAATTCGAACCTATTCTATTCTATTCACCTGTAAAATTCAAAACTATTCTATGCTATTTTATTCTATGCTAGTGTGTGTTATTCCACCCAAATAGTCCTTCTTATTTGAAGGAGAAGTTCAAGTGTATTGGATGACCTAGTAGATCAAATACGCCATGAGGTTTATTGCTCAAAATGCTTGTCCATAACACTAAAATGTAATCAGATTCGTTCTCAGTTCAGGCAATAACACTTTGAAATGATCTACCCTTAAGCATAAGACTACCAAAGTCTCTTAGTATTTTTAAGTAATCTCTTAAAGGCCATTATCTTCTACCTGAACGAGGATGATTCAGATCATATCAACATTTGACATTTACAATCTAATTTGTGTATATATGTATGTCGGGGATTTTTAATGGTGTGAAGGAAGGAGGAGAGGGAAATATTGGAAAACACTAAAAGGGGTGATGATATTTAATGGAATATTGGGTAATCGCAACGTAGATACTTCTACTGCTGAACCGATAAATTATCAAATATGATCCCTAACAATTACGAGAGAAACCTAAGCAGTGATTACGACTTTAAGTGATTACGACTCTCGCCTTCACTGCTGAGGAGGTGCTGCTCTCTGGTTAAACCTAAGGTTAATCTCACATAAACCTAACCTAACACAAGACGTGGCAACTAGATTGTAAGGTATTCACGTGACCTTGATCGGACAGCACTCCTAGCACTAACACTGCACTGCACAACACATGTATGGATATTTATTAGTTCGTTATTAACATATATATGATATTTTTAGTATATAAGTAAAAGTATATGTATTAGGTTGTAATTATTTGTAAGCAATTTATAGCAGCACCACCCTATAAATTTGTAATAGTTTTCCTAACCTAAACGTAGTCTGTCATTGTTTATATATTAAACTACTCTTATTGTGTTCCTGTATGTGGTGTACAATAAAGTGTTAAATAAAATAATAAAATACTACCTTAAGCGAGAGTTAACTTGCGTAAATTTAGTTCTTTAGGACCCTAATAAAGAGTCTCTCAGATTTGCATCAAAATGGGTCAGCTTTTATAACAAAACGACTTCATATGGAATGACCCAGAGCTACTAAAATATTAACTACTGTAGTTAGTACAAACGTTTTCTTCAGAAAGATTTAAATTTATAAAATATTTTTAATCCTATTTGGATTGATAAGTATTTGTTGCATTATTAAACCTTTTATAAATAAGCTTTCAACGTTGTTACCCCCACCAAGTATAAAGTTCACAACCAAATTCATTATTTTTAACATTTTATCAATTAGCTGGTATCTCTGCTATTTTATTTGAAATATTTTTCCTTATATCTTCTTCATCATCATAATGAGGAGCTGCCGATAAAACTTCAAAGCATGTTTCCTGCAAATGTCGAGATAATGGATCGGTAACCTAAACAATCTGATTTGATGACTATCTTATCTATCTACAAAA
Source organism: Limenitis camilla (assembly GCA_905147385.1). Lineage (NCBI taxonomy): Eukaryota > Metazoa > Arthropoda > Insecta > Lepidoptera > Nymphalidae > Limenitis > Limenitis camilla. The sequence continues at coordinate 11,265,152 of LR990240.1, forward strand.
TCAAGTCATTTAATTATCATTATAAATATACTTTTAGAAAATAGCTTTTATGCCTTTTAAAGAAAAGAATATTTTAAAAAGTAATCTCTTCCAAATCATACAGTAGTCAGTATGAAATCAAAAGGCTTATAACATGATAAAGCTTTTTCAATGTTGATTATTAAAAATTCCCGATATTTGAAAAATTGAATTTTTACCTCATATCGTAACTGTACGTTTAGTAAATATAGTGTTGTAATAAAAATTAACAAGAACAAGAAAGTAAAGGTAGATAGACAATAATACTTATAGTTGAGTTTTAGAATTAAAATATGATAAAGTATTAAGGGCAAAAATCAAATAAAGAGTATAGTAGTCAGACGATTATTAACGTTAAATGGTGAATCTACACATGTCATTTAAAAAAAATACTAATTTAACTATATATTTTATTACACCATTAAATTAACCATATCTATGTCAAGATTAAACTTTTTCCAAAGGCATATTGATGTTAACAAAGATAATTTGCAGTAAATAATAAAAGCGTTCATATTAAATTTCTACGAATACTAATTATTTATTAACTTATTTACAGGCAACCTTATCTGATAAATATGTGCTGGATATGTACACACACCTTATAATAAAAAGTCAATATATTAAATTGAATTTATATAAGTAACTGAAATACTGATTTACGCAAGCCTGCACGGACGTTTGTAAATGACATAGGACAGATATATTTTTTCCTACTATGTATCGATATTGTTTTCTATTACTCCTTCTTACTTATGGAGGAAATTGTGACGAATGTGCAATATTTAATTTTGAAAATGGTCTCGACGATTTTAAAAGTGAATATGGAATTTGCACCCAAATTGCTCAAAGGACAACTTGGTATGTTGGACAATATTCAGCATTACTAATAGAACCACCACATCCAAGCAGTTCTACATTTATAACAGGCATAGCAGGAGAATTCAGTTGCATAACGTCAAAAGTGTTTCCAATGACAGCAGGTGGAATCATCGAAGTGCAATATTATGTTGATGAAAGAGCTGCAGCTACAGATTCTATATCATTAATAGCTTTTCAGTATCTAGAAAATGGAAACGATCCAACTATTGGTACTTATAATATGAATTCCAATATACCCGAAAGAGGATGGAGAGTTAGTAGGTTTAGCATCGTCGGAATAGGCCAATTCAATGGCTATGTAAGTATAATAATTTTATTTGTCGAAAAATATTATTAAATTACATATAATTCTAGTAGCATAAAACATTTTAAGCTTACACTATGAAGGACTAATTACACTAATGTTAATAATGATAAAAATCAGAATAGTGTCTTAAATTTAAAGCATTTATCATATTTGAGTCTTAAAAACCGAAACATTTTGACTGAATACTTTTCTATTATTTTTTATTCAAATTCTAGAAAATATTAGTAGTATAGAAAGTATTGTAACATAAAAAAAGAAATCAGTGCTAATTCTTAAATCGTTAATATTTAAGTATAATTTCTATTTTATCTATTTTTTGTTACAGATATCCATTTTAACAGTCATGTCAGCAAGTTTACTAATATTGATAGATTCCATTCGTTATATTCCTCCATCATTGGATATAGACGACTCATGTGACATATATCAAGAAGATATTTCTACAACTTTTATTCCAACATCTACTTATATGACGACTCCCTCAAGAGCGCCACCGACATCTACTCCTCCTCCACCAACTTTAACTGAGGAAACTCCTACTCCAACAATTGAGGAGGAACTGACAACAACTCCATCCACTACATTTACTCCAACTACCACTTATATGACGACTCCTTCAAGAGCGCCACCGACATCTACTCCTCCTCCAACATCTTTAACTGAGGAAACTCCTACTCAAACAATTGAGGAGGAACTTACAACAACTCCTGCCACTACTTTTACTCCAACGTCCACTTATATGACGACTCCCTCAAGAGCGCCAACGACAACTACTCCTCCTCCAATAACTTTAACTGAGGAAACCCCTACTCCAACAATTGAGGAGGAACTTACAACAACTCCAGCCACTACATTTACTCCAACAACCACTTATATGACAACTCCCTCAACAGTACCAACGGCAACTACTCCTCCTCCAACAACTTCATCTGACGAAACTTCGTCTCCTTCAGTTACTTCTACGACCACTTCTTCAACTCAAGCTCCCACAAAGCGTCCTCTTATATTTTTTATAATAAACAAAATAAACAAAATGTTTGTCCTAAATAAACTATAAATTGTTTTTATAAATAAATGTATTCAAAAACACAAGTACCAGCCTCACACTTGGCTGGTTTGTATTATTTAAAACCTGAACTATAATTGATTTTCAATAAATAGAAAAATAACTCTAATTTATTTTTTCTCTAATAAAATTGTTAACAAAATATTATGGGTTGTAAAACTGAATGTGAGTCAGTGTTAAGCAAGGTTTTTAGATTAAGTAATTACCGATTTAAATGATATTTCTAGATCAAGAGTAAATTTAAGTAACATAACAGAAAATTCTCCTTCTTTTATGATTTCAAAGCTTTTATTTTTCCCAATAAGATTGCTTGTATTTCCAAGTAAACGTAGATGAAGAACATTTAATATTCAAATATTACAAATCAATAATAAGCTCTGTTTTCACATACATTGCATGTACTCTCCACATTAGAATAATGTCTAGTCTAATCTTAGAACAAAGATATTAGTAACATTATTTTGATAAAAAAAACTTTTTCCCAGTTGAAATTATCTCTTGCAGAACAAATATGGGCAGTTAATCAAACTAAAAAATAGTCAAACAAGGTGATTTGGCTTCATACCTTTTGATCGTATCTATCTTAATTGATTTAAAAATGGTATTATATCTTATCTAAAGGAGCTATTGATAATATATCAAAAATCGATTTGCTTCGATAATCGAGATAGGCATCTAATAGGATTATTTCAAACGATTTATTTGCTACAGTAGTTCCATTTACAGCCAATGCATAGGATAAGATTTTTTAGCTTATTAAACACAAAATATTTTGTAGAAAATTACAACTATATCGAAACACATAACACGACCAGCATAAAATGTATTAATGTAATGTAGTAAACTATGTTTACTGATAATAATACACAAATATTTTTAAATCAAAAATCAACTAGTCGAAGTGAAAATCGATTTTTTATTTAGCATGATAATATTCTGTATTTTATTAGTCTTTTTTACAAAGTACCATAGAATTGTTAATCAGATTGTGTGTCAGTCAGTTTACCGGAAATAAGAAAATACAAGAGTGTCTCTTGTATTGCCGATGCGTTGCGTCGAATTCAGAGTGTGGAGGGGGAGTGAAGAGAAGAATGCTACGTTTCAGAGTACACTGGAATAACAGCTTTAATGGGATGGGAGGGAAAGTGAGGCCGTCTAGCCTAAATGCGGAGCGATTGGAACACGTCAAAGATCGATAAGAGAAGGCGCAGTTCAGTCGGAGAAAGATATCCTAAGGAGTCTTGGATAATAAAGACTTTATAGCAAGATTAGAATAGATAATTAAACAAAAATTGAAAAACATTAAAATAAGCATAACTAAGTAAAAATGGACGACTAACATGATCATCATCATCCTTTAATGGCCCACTGCTGAGCGGGGTCTCCTCCTCGGAATAAGGAGCATTATACTATTACATTTACAGATGTTGTAAATGGAATTGATATACAAGTACCTGTTGCATATCAGGCATAATATCATCTGCTTCTTCTAACAGAGGTTGGATAGTCAGAGTACTTACCATCGCTGGGCGATATAGAATTCAATGGTTATGTAAATAATTATAAATAACTTTTTTATCATTTGGTTTATTTAATTGTGGCACTGAAGATTTTCCTGCTTTAGATTTGCATGTTTTCAACCAATTCAACCTTACCTTTTGTAACTAAAAAAAATGTCAATTAATTTAAACACAATTGAAAACATTTTTTATATTGCAGATTGATGCTCTTCGATATGTATCTCCATCTTGTGATGAAGAATTATGTGATATATATGAAGTGGATAATCGATCATCTCCTACAACAACTACGCTGACATATCCCCCAATAGATGTTACTACTACTCCTCCTGTTACTGCTTCTCGGTCTACTCCGCTTATTATTTTATATTATTATTTTAAATGTAAAATTTGCAGTTTTATTAAGGGCTTTTATTTTACCTCTTCGTTATTACAAGTATTTGTATATATAGTTTTTTTTTAAAGTACCTAAACTAATGGTAATTTCAATGCAAAAATAACTATAGCACAATGTATTACTTTCTTCTTTTTAAAAAGACTTGATTATTTAAATTTTATAAGGATATAAGCATCATTACTTTTTTATCTAATACTTTTTTAGTATTTTGTTGTAATCTTAAGTTTTCGTGACTAATAGCGCCATCTATTTTTTCCCCAGAGCCTCTCTCTCTTCGTATAAATAATAAACAAAGATCTCTTTTCGTATAAATAATAATTAAAAATACAGATAGCGTTAATATTAGCATTTAATATTTAACTTATGCCCTGAACTGTTTTCTCTGTAAGCAATTTTTAGTAGTTAGGAGAAGGACCTTCCATCATTACATCAAATAGAAAGAGCGTTACGTTATGTTGTCATTGTGTCTTCGATATTTATTTGCTTATCTCCATTCTCGTCCATCGATAAGAAGTTATGCAGCATAAATTAATAAAAATACAGATAGCGTTAATATTAGCATTTAATATTTAACTTATGCCCTGAACTGTTTTCTCTGTAAGCAATTTTTAGTAGTTAGGAGAAGGACCTTCCATCATTACATCAAATAGAAAGAGCGTTACGTTATGTTGTCATTGTGTCTTCGATATTTATTTGCTTATCTCCATTCTCGTCCATCGATAAGAAGTTATGCAGCATAAATTCAATAAAATATTAGCGAAATAAGAGCGTGTCTATCAGTCGGAAGGAAATTAATATTTTAGCGGTAGATTAGGTAACTGGAAGAAACATTTCTATCTAAAAAAATTTATCTCATATTAATGAGTGTAGAAGGTAAATTATCAAACCTGATAGTCTGGAATATCTCAAGCAGGTTGATGTCTATCAATGTGATTAGATTATAGATTAATAAATCGATTTGATTGTTTTTTTGTTGGGAAATGCAGATTCCACATCCCACTTCATGTCTGATAGGAATGAATGCTTCAGTTTCATTGGACTTAAGCACCACTACTCAGAGTGCACTATAACCGCAGCATTCATTCAATTCACATTTATCCGAAATTTCAATTCAAAACTCATATACTATAAACAATATCTATAAATTAGATGTCTATGTCATTACGAATTTAGAATAGGTAGTAATTGATAATTTTTCTATTTCTTGGAAATGAGACTGATATGAAAATAAGATCTTAGTAAAATGCGAGTAATCTTAGTAAAATGCCTTGGTGGTAAGGTCGATTAGAAAATCCTATATAAATATATGCTTATAATTGCTTATAAGTTTATGTTCCTATAAAAGCTTATCGGTATCTTATCCATGATAATATTCCTATAACAAAGATATACCGTCACAGCCAAAATAATACTGATTAAGTATTATTGTGATCTGCAACATCCAACAGTTCACTTCTCTAACATGCATCGTTATTGTTTTCTGTTACTTCTGGTGGCTTGCAAAGTAATCTGTGATGATTGTGAGGTTTTTAATTTTGAGAATGATCTCAAAGACAAGTTCAGACAAAGCTTTGGAGTTTGTTCTTCATGGCCTATGTGGAATGTCGGTCTGTACTCAACGTTACAAATAGAGGCTCCTCATGAAGACAGTACTACCTTTATAGCTCCTGAGCCAGGAGTCATGACTTGTATATCATCTTATGAGTTCAATATGACTTCTAGGGGGAGGTTTGATGTCAGTTATTATATGGATTCAATAGTTCCTACAGATTCCATTACATTTATAGCTTTCCAGTCTAGTCGAAATGGAAATGATGGAACAGTTGCAACTCATAGTGTTATTTCTAATACGCCTTATAGAGGATGGTTAAATACTACGTTCACCATCAGTGGAACTGGCCAATACACTGGATATGTAAGTTACTTAAAAACATTATTACAATATTATTTTAGAAGTTTAACATCTGAACAGATCAATATCTGTCTTTGATATTGAAATATTAAATTTGCATTATAAATGATTTGTAATAATATGTCAGAAAAAATATATTTATTTTGACTGCAATATGAACGTTGATTGGTATGAAGAAAAATAGGAAGAAAATGAATTAGCTCCAAATCTCTCGATAGACTACCAAAACGGAGCAAAGCCACTGCGAAGGACCTGTTCCTACTATAGAAACAAGGCTTGTTAACAAGATATTTTAAACAAAATACTCAGGTATTTAATATAAAAAAAAAATTGGAGATTAGTACAATTGAAATATAATTATTTCAGTAATATTAATTTTCAACATTTCTTTGTAGAAATGTTTATTGGTATAATATTATTCGTTATGAAAAATGAAAATAATCAGGTGGTTTAGCAGCCTAAAAAGACTAACACGATATCTGGACGAATTGTATCCAAAACCAACTAGATAAATATTTTAAATATGGTTGTAAAACCAATACTTTTGCAATTTCTTAAGTATCGATGTAGTAGTAATTCGAAAATCTTATGACATGCTTAATAAAACCGCAAAAGAATCAAAATATCCAACCCCCAAACAAACAAATAATTGATATCCAACGTAAAGAGTGTGTAAGGAAATGAGTGACTGAACAATCACAATATAACTCAGAAAAGAGACAACTTGTCGGCTATTAAAGTATGATTAATTGTAATAATATTTAATAAAATTAACATTACATACTTTATTTTCTAGATTTCAATCATGGGATTTATATCAACAACTTCAGTGGTGTTAATAGATTCAATAAGATATGTATCTCCATCAAGCAATGTAGAGTTGTGTCCTCTATATGAGGAAGATATACCTACTGCACTGCCAACTGCGCCTCCTACTGAACCTCCAACGCAAACACCTACTATACCGTCAACTGTGCCACCTACTGAACCACCCACTAAGCCTCCTAATCAACATCCAACAAAAACACCTACTGCACCGCCAACTGCGTTTCCTACTATATCCCCCACTGAACCACCCACTGAGCCTCCCACTGAACCTCCAACAGAAACACCTACTGCACCGCCAACTGCGCCTCCTACTGAACCACCCACTGAGCCTCCCACTGAACCTCCAACAGAAACACATACTGCACCGCCAACTGCGCCTCCTACTGAAACACCCATAGAGCCTCCCACTCAACCTCCGACGGAAACACCTACTGTACTGCCAACTGCGCCTCCTACTATACCTCCAAATGAACCACTCACTGAGCCTCCCACTGAATCTCCAACGAAAGCACCTACTGCTCCGCCAACTGCGCCTCCTAAACCCCCAATGGAACGCCCCACTGAGCCTCCTACTGAACCTCCAACGGATTCTCCTACAGAACTTCCAACAAAACCTTCTACGGAACCACCAACAACTTTATCAGAGGATACTTCTACTTCTTTAATAACTTCTACGCCCACTCCTTCAACTCGAGACCCCCCAATTTCCCCTCTTATATTTGTTATTATGAACAAAATCGATAAATTGTTTGTCCTCAGAAAATTGTAAATTGTTTTTATAAATAAATGTGTTCTAGATAAAATCATAAGGACTAGCATCACACTAGCGTGGTCTGTATTAATTACAGCTTGAATTATAATCGTTTCTCAATGAGCAAAACAAATGTAGCAAATTACAAGCATATCAAAAAATAGTCAACAAGGGTATAAGGTTTGATTCAGAAAATAAAAGTTACTAATTTGGGATCTATCTTAAATCGATTTAAAAATGATTTTATATCTTATCTAAAGGAGCTATTGATAAAACACCAAAAATTGATTTAAATTGATAATCGAGATACCTAGTTATCTAATAAGAATATTTCAAACATTCATATGATACAATCAATGACGCCAACTTACCTACTTCGTAGGTAGATCTCGTTATTTTTACACATTTATAAGCTACAAATAAAAAAAATGGTAGCTAGGTTATTTAGCTACTTTTTCTAGCAACTTTTCAACATAACGGATTTTTAGTCTTTTACGTTAACATTAAATTAATAGATGGTATTTAAATAGAATGTCCTTTCTTTTATTATCTATACTTATATCTGTAAAATCGTAGCCATGCCGTGTCTGTTCATTGGAGATATTTGCAAAAAAAGCAGTGAAAGATCAATGTAATAAGTAATAGAACATATAAAAATAGTTTTTGAAATGTTTGTCGGTTTATTTGTTTGCCTGTTTTTAAGCAGAGATTATTTAATTGGGCTATTAAAGATTTTTCTGATTTAAACTTGCATGTTTTCAATCAAATCATCTTTTGTGACCAAAGAAAAAGTCAATTAATTTAAACAAATAAAATATTTTTTTGTATAGGAAATGTCAATCATGGTATTTAAATCACAAAATTCAGTGTTACTGATTGATTCAGTTCGATATGTATCAACATTGTCTGTTGAAGATTTTGTGATATATATAAAGAGGGTAATCCAACAGCTGCTTCAGCTCCAACAGATGTTACTACCACACCGCCTTGGTCTACACCACTTATATTTATTCTTATTAATAAAATGAATAAAAAGTTTGTACTAAATAGTATTTAAATTGTTTTTTTTTAAATAAAGATTGTAAAGTTCTTTTCCTTTCTTTCTTTTAACCTACTAATATTATAAAGAGGTAAAATTTTTGAGGTTGTAGGGGATCTCTGGATCTAAAGAACCTATTTTGAAAATTTCTTCAACGAATAACTACTAACTATACAAGTATGTATTACTTCTATTCTATTAAAACAGATCAAGACTCGATTGTTTGAATTTTTTATGTATGTATATTTTAAGCAAAAGCTCTAATCTTTTTAAGAAGAAATCAGTCGACACTTTTTTCATACAAACCTAGTCCCCTGTTTCCTCCTAGGATAATAAAGTTACAGAAGAAAAAAAATACCGTGCGATACATACGTACCTCTGCCATGACTGTACGTTTTGTTTTTTTTTATTATTTGAATAATATAAAAGAAAAAAAACTTTTAAAATTAAAAAAAAACGACTTTTTTATTTACATATGCAAACATCCAGCAAACTAATTATTACTAAGATAAACCAAAAAAGCAAAACGTACGGGCATAGCTTAGACCCTGTACTGCATTTTAACGAAATAAATATTAAAATCGGTTCAGATTTCGAAGAGGAAACAGGGGATTACGAAAGGACAATTTTCTTAATGTTACGTAGGTAAAATCAGTTCGAGCTGTAGTTCTCTCTATCACACGGTAAGGGCTCAGCGCGACACCAATATTTTTGGTAAAAATCTATTTTTCCAAAGTGTCGTTAGTACGATGTCCTCTTAGTCTTAATGTATTGTGTGGTGGTAAACTCTTAAGTTTTCGTGACTAATAGCGCCATCTATAATTTTTCTCTTAACCTATATAAATAATGATTACAGGTATTAATCAATTAGATCGATACCGCTTCATCGTACCAAATAAATAATAATAAGAATTACAGATGTCGTTAGCATCAGCATTTAATATCCATTTATACCTAATATGACACTACGTCCCGTTTTGAACGGAACAATCAATCCCGTTATTCGGTTGTTAGTCCTGATGTCCCAAAAGAAAGCGTTAAAATCCCATTTTCCGAAATTGCGCGAAAGTTTTTATCTCCTTTACCTACCAAACAGTATGGTAAAATGGAAGGTTATGAATTTAGGATTATTATTTGTTTTTTTTTTGTTGAGACGATTGCCTTCACTATGAATTTCTTGTTACAAATACTCGAGGGGAAATGGTTTTGTTTGATTTTGATTTAAGTTTTTACCCTTGGAAGTCTAAAAGACCCCCGTCTCGTTGTTCGTGTCCCGTTTTGAGTGAAAAAAAAATTATAACTTTACTTAAATACCTAATTTTCTGTAAGTTTACAGTTTGGCTAATCATCGAGGACCGTTAGTCATTAGGTGATGCTGATGTCATTAAGGGGTTAAGTGAATCCTGTGAGTTCTTACAATTATGTACAACATTTGATAATTATTAGTATTAATAAGGATAAATCACATTAAAGATACATCTTCTCGATATTTTCGAAACATGTCGAGAGTGGTGATGTAACTTGTAAACTATATTGTTTTAAAAATTATCAGTAAGTAAGTAATTGAAGAATTTCAAGTATTTCCTAGTATCAGTTTTGTCGAACAGGTGTTAAATTTTGTTTTATCTTTGAAATAATTACTTAATGTAAACTATAATAAGCATTACTGTAACTATATCGAGCTAACTCTATAAAATACATACATAGAATACGTAAAAATATAAATAAATAACTTAAGAGGAAGGTAAGTCAAGTTATTGACTTACCTTCCGTTAGGTTAATAATGCATCTATAAAATATTTAATCAGGCTTGTGATCGTCTAGTTATGACCCTTAATACGTTGTGTAAATAATAACCATCAAAGTTCTTTTAGAGTATCAGAGGCATGAGTTGAAGAAGATAAATTAAAATAAATAAAGATCGATTTGCATTTTATTAAATTAATGTAATAACGATGTTGTGATGACGCATAGATGTATAATAATTTTATAAATAATGACATCAAAAGGATGTTAGTGATAAAGAAGATAGCTGAAGGAGTCTCTCCCTTCCTCTTATAATATTTAAATATAAAAGAGAAAAGAGGTCGGAAGGCCCCACACCCGCCACCGACTATGGGTTCCAACCAAATCGTGAACCCTCAAGACAGAAAGTGGGAGCTATTTATAGTGCGCCTACACTGTTGATGCTACATTAGCAAGGACCGAAGACCGGGTAATACAGTCAAGACTGCAGTGTTGAAAGCCGAAGCCTTAGTAAATCAGCCGAAGCTGTAATAATAAAACGGCGTGAGTGTTGTGATGGAAATGAATCCAATAAAACAGCAAAGCTGCAAGGTATCTGAAGACAAAGGGACGAGCCCTGGTTATAAATAAAGTGATAAATAAATCACTGGTTCAAACATCAGCTCGTAAGAACTCACAGCACTTAGGCGACTGATTGCAAGGAATGCACATATTCATATTCACATAAATGTGTTATCGTTGCCACCAGAGTGGATATCATTGCAGCCGTAGCTAATAATCGTTAAAGCCGTAGCTGATAAATGTTGCCACCGAAGTGGATATTGTTGCAGCCGGAGCTGATAAGTAAAAACCACCGTAGTGGAAAAGTCGTTGCAGCCGTAGCTGATATAAACATGTGTTATGGTCCACCTTAGTGGAATGTGAAATATGAGATATGTACAACTCGCTTACAAAAAGCAACACTCCCATCGAGCATATGAGTCAAAAAAAGAGACGTTATACGCCAGATCATTATTTTACATAGCAAGCCACGGAAGTAAAGAGACAAAGTAGGCCACACTGTCCAATACGCTAGTAAACATCCCAAAAGGATAATTCACCAGACGTCCTAGCACTATGACATGCTACAATGTCTATTTAAAAGCACTAAGCTAAGGGGTAGTGCTGACAAGGACTATTGATGCCACTCAAAATGTCCATAAACAAAGTCCACGGACAATGTGCGCGGTTGTACCCAGCATCGCTAGAACGTACCACTTCGGTTTACAGCCTCCGCACCGCTCAGCAGCTGGATACTTTGGTGTGATAGACACAACGATATCAACTGAGACGCCAGGACGTTGAAGTATCATATCACAGTTAGAGTCACAAATAACATCCTCTGAGCCATGAGAGACCTCGGAGTATCATATCATAGAGTGATAGACACAGCGCTATCAACCAGGACATCAGGACGTTGAAGTAACAAATCATAGTAATAGATACAAACAACATCGTCTGAGTCACCAGAGACCTCGGAGTATCAAATCACGAAATATTCAAGATAACTTGTCATGGGTGTAGTCTGCTAGTAGCTGATGTAGCCACAAAGCCTACAAACCAGTCCACAGCGCATCGTCAAGAATAAAGCATATCCGGCACCGTACAGAAGAATTCTCAAACTAGAACTTAATCACACTAAGAGACATCTCGCGTCCGTACCATCAAGATACACAAGGCAGATGAAATAAGGCGGTCCTGCAAGACTACTCTCGCAGAACACTTTTATAAGGAGGCTGATCTAAACACATGCATCACCATCACATCGTAACTACATAAGATATTATTATTAAAACATATTTATATTAATTAATTAAGAGGTTAATTATTATTACATGCATCGCCCCTATACATGTATTGTATTATTATAATTCTATAGATGGTGACCCACCAACCATCTTTGATAAGTACTTTTTATGACCTCTTATTATATTGGTGTCATATGTCAGAGCAATCGGTCAGACTATCGGCAGTTGTATACTTTCCCATACTAACTGATAAACGTCTCCATAATACACGAACTTCCTGCATTATTTTTAATATTTTTATTGGCGAGATTAGTATAGTCCTCGGACAGCTGAAAAACAATAAAGCACCAGGTGATGACAGTATTACGGCTGAGCTCCTGAGAGCAGGAGGAAAACCAATTCTCGATAAGCTTAAAGATCTCTTTAATACCGTCATTAAAATTGGCACAACACCAAAAAAATGGAGCAGAAGTGTCACTATATTCTTTTTCAAAAAAGGATATGATAAGAGTCTGCTCAAGAACTACAGACCACCCTCACTTCTGAGCCATATCTACAAGCTGTTCTCGAGCGTTATTACGAACCGTCTCGCCCGAAGGTTTGACGAATTTCAGCCTCCAGAGCAGGCTGGGTTTCGGAAAGGCTACAGCACCGTAGACCATATCCACACGCTGCGGCAGATTATGCAAAAAACCCAGGAGTATAACCTGCCCCTATGTCTAGCGTTTGTGGACTACGAGAAAGCCTTCGACACCATCGAAGCCTGGGCTGTTCTGGATTCACTGCAGCAGTGCCAAGTCGACTGGCACTATATCCAAGTGTTGAGATGTCTTTATAACACTGCTACGATGGCCGTCCATGTCCAAGACCAACAAACCAATCCAATTCCGATTCGAAGAGTTGTAAGACAGGGAGATGTAATATCCCCGAAACTTTTTACTTGCGCCCTCGAAGACGTTTTTAAGGAATTTGATTGGACAGGTCGAGGCATTAACGCAAATGGCGAATACATCTCACACTTGCGGTTTGCGGACGATATAGTTATACTGGCGGAATCGCTGCAGGACCTTGAAGAAATGCTGATCAGGCTTAGCTGCTCTTCCAGACGAGTGGGTTGACAGAAGATTTCAGCTGAGCTGGGCAGCATTTTCAAAGCTGCGTCGGGTCTTCGAGTCGTCGATACCGCAAAGCCTCAAGACCAAAGTGTTCAACGAGTGTGTCTTACCGGTAATGACGTATGCAGCGGAAACGTGGACACTCAAAGTTGGCCTCGTCCACAAATTAAAAGTCGCTCCGCGACTTGAGCGAGGTTGGGCATCTCTCTCAAGGATAGAATCCGGAACGGTAAACGCAGCGTGGGACGACCTCCAGCCCGCTGGACCGATGACCTGAAGAAGGTGGCGGGAAGCGGGTGGAAGGCGGAGGACCGTTTTTGCTGGCGCGCTCTCGAAAAGGCCTATGTCCAGCAGTGGACCGATACAGGCTGATGTATGGATGAATGGATGGATATTTTTTAAATAGAATTTTAAGTAGTAAACTTTGACGTATCTAATCAAATAAGAAATTAAATAAACAACCAGTCTTTTCTTCTAATATAAAAATCTAAAATTATACTCATTAACTAAGTTAAGTTGACTATTAAACTGAGATATTATTATTAATTAAAGAAAACTATTCCTACCTACTCAAAGATCTATTAGAAATTATAGATTAAATAACAAAATATACTAATCAAAATATGAGAAGCTTGTTTAGTTCACATCACACGCCATTATTTCTAATTAAGTATATTAAAAGTCTAAAGAAGCACAAAATGTCCAAAGAATCGTTAGGTAAACGGCTTCTTATGTTGCTGTTCTGATAACCAGCCGCTGAGAAAGCTCTTTTAGATTCATCGCTAGGTGGAACCACTGATCTCAGCCATTCATCAGTGAACTGTAAAAGTTCGCCCTTTGACCCCCCAAAGACTCGTATAAATTGATTTCCTTTTTGATTCATGACTCCAGCTAATTGGTAGTTAGTTTTCTGTCTCTCTGTCGCGCTACGAATAAGACGTTTTTATGCTCGAATGCAATCTCGTTAAACTAGCGATATCTCGCTCATTGTTCGGCCGAGATCAATCTCGCTAAAAAAAGCCGAGATCTCGCGGAAACGAGATAGCATTCCCTAAATACTATGTATGTCGATGTTTCCAACTCCAACTTCCAACGAGCGTTTTTCGTTTTAAATGACTGAAGATAGAGTAATTTATATTCTAAAGTTAATAAGAGTATTTAGGAAATCCTACCTTCCATCCATAATTTGATTATGAATCAAATAGAAATATGTAAATATACAAGTCATGCAACATAAGCTATAAAATCTTAGATAAATAAGAGCGTGTCTATTAGGCACAAGGAAATTAATGTTTTAACAGTAGATTAGGTGACTGATAAAAAATGTCTATAATATTTTGCTATGAAAATATATTCTTATCTGTAATCTATTTTGCTATATCTACCTATATAAGCTCGAGCATAGAAACTGTTATTTAATTATGGCGCTTGTTTTGAACAAAGGGTATTAAATTGTTATTTTTTTTTTTCAAATTTATCATGACAGAGTCTATCTCATTAATGAGGTGCAGAAGATAAAACATCAAAGGTGATTGCCTGCAAGATAGTTAGATAGATATCAATCAGATTAGATTATATTTAAACAATCGATTTGATGGTAATCATAAGCGCGCGGCGTTGGACAAACATCACTATAGACGCTGAAATACATAATTACTATAACAAATTTAGGCGTTATTACCATTACTAAATGCTTAATTTAGCATAAAACTTTTATTATTTGCACCAATTTTTCATTGTTCCCGAAATTCTTTCTATTCCAGCAATTGTCTGATAATTATATTTTGTAATAGGTACAGAAGCAATAAGTAGCTTGTTGGCATAAAACATAATGCAGATTGCAATATGCGTTAATATTTATTTTTATCCAAGTGATTAGGTGATAAGCTAATTTGTATTAATCTATTGAATACCGTCTGCTTCTTCATTATTTCAGTTCCGTTGAGTGCATTATATTAATCTAGATTAACATTGACAAAATTCAAAAAAAGTATTCCTTCTTCTCCTCCAAAGTATTCCTCCTATCCTTAACTGCCTAAATTATTCAGTGCAGGACAGGGTACCTAATACCTATCTTTCACGTATCAACAATAGGACTGGATGTTTTGATGTTGGCTAGGTTTCTATATTTATGTTCTGGGTTCAGGATCTTTTTTGCTTTTTCTACTAACGCATAAATATTTACTCTAAATATAAAAATCCGCTAAAATGCGTGACGGAATCGAGTACCAAGGTACTACCACTGTCAGATTTTTCTTTAACTTGTGCTACGTGTGACTGAGGCATAGTCGAGCGTATCTTTTGATTGCGTTGAAGAGAAATTTCAATTTTTCAAAGCTGTAAGCGTGGAAAACTATATACATTATATTTAAAAAAGGGCAGCTTGAATGAAGCATCGGGACTGCCGCCGTCCTTCTTGAAGGACCAAGTTTTACATATGTGGACCGGTCAGCTATACGTATGTGCCGACCTTGGCACTGCAAGAGTACCGCCTACGTGGTTTAAGTCCTCCTCGCGGCGGTTATAGAGGACCTTCTGCTCTCTCTCTCCTTTTACAAAGCTCCACTAACATGGTAAGCTTCTAATCCGATCCTTGCTAATGTCCTTAACTGAAACATTTCCGCATGGAGTTCCTACGGTCGACCATCGGCAAGGAGGGTAACCATAGTCCTGCGGAAACCATTCTGTCAACAATTATTTTCTGAGCATTTATTGGCGACTTTTGATCTCGGAGTTTACAAGCCAGTTTTCAAGCCTGGTATATAAAATATGCACTCATCCAGACTTCTTAGGAACTATTTGTTATTCCATAAAAAATAGAAAAATAGAATATGCTTTAGATAAAGTCCACATCGCTAACTAAATTATTTATACTAATATTATAAAGAAAAAAAAATTGGATTATTTCATCATCATAATGCTACATTATCCCTGAGTAACGCAGGCTAAATATGTGGTGTGGTGCAGGTGTAATGTGCAAAATTTCAATAATGTAACCCAAGGTGTAAAAAAGTTAGCAATAAAATGTCTTTCATCGCATGCGCTGCGGAAACTATTGATGATAGAATAAAAAAATATTCTATAATATTTTTTTATGGCAATTAAGTGTCTAACAAGGTGACTGGCCGTGGCCACTATCGCCCATGGGCATCGGCAATACTAAAGACAGACTCTTGTTATGCCGATGCGTTGCAAAGGGGAAGGGCGTAGGGGAATAAAGAGTAAAATGCTACAGTTTCATTGGATCGGGAACCCAGAGTTCAATAGAATCGTAGCGTTAAAGAACATATCAATATCTATAAAAAACTTCGCGGTACTAATGACCAACTATTGTTATTATGTCACATTAACTACTTTTTAATATTTTAACACGTTCGCGGACGCGCAGGCTATAGCATACTCTAGTGATTTACGCAAAGTGATATATAGGCTGTACCCTTCAGTATTTTTTATCTATTTTTTAGCAAACTTTGATTATATTTAAATCAAAGTTTGTAATAATTAACAATTAATTCACTATGGGCACTGAAATTGCTGCATCTGCACAAAACACTTGTATAATAATACAAATATCAAACTTGCGGTTAGCTAACGATTGGCAGCATCCTATGATATCTCTTACTTTAGACGTACAGAACACTAATAATCAGCGACCTACAACATCATTCAAAACTGTAGTGTCAAAGTAACGTTATAAAATAGGGCTAAATGTCCGCGACCGTGTTAAAAGACCAAGCTGACTAAAATCAGATCAATACAGTTATTAATTATTAACCAAATTAGTCATTTTGTATTCAAAACAGTTTCAATACCTGTAGACAGTCACGCGCCAAGCAACTTCTGCCTACTTGCCTAATACTTATAAAACAGGACTTCTGTCTTAGCTCGCCTACAATAGTCTGATAGACTCCCTCTACTAATCCTAGTCGCACCTGTCTAACAATTATTTGCGCCATTTGAACCAACTTTTTTTTCAATCGATTCATATTATATTTTCTTCTTAGATTGTGACTATTCTAACTTATTAACTTATTTTACAAACCATAAATGTAGATATTTTCTTAACAAAACTAATCGAAAATCGCAAAGTATATTAAATATACACAAACGGACAATATAGACAACTTAAAGGATAAACATGAAAACAATAACATCGATACAATAACAGACGAAAACATTACAAATAAGGACGGCACGAATGAATATATTATTATAAATGAAAATAATCTAAAATCGAATCAACGTAGTGAAAAGGGTTTTGATGATTGCAATAGTACTAATGAAATAAATGGAATAAATAAGTTGAGTATACCACGAATATTTGAATGCTGTGCAGTCGAACTAATAGATTACAGTCTTACCAGACTAAAAAGTGGAACATGTTTCGACAATTTTGCTCATAATTTAAGAGGTACAAAAAATTTTATTTTAGCTTTTGCTCTTTCTGACCACACAGCCTGGCATGGCCTAATACCCTCCTCATTCCTCATTCTGAGGAGGAGACCCGGCTAAGCAGTGGGCCATTGACGGGTCGTGATGATGATGATGTTTGTTTGTTGCGAATAGGCTCGCAAAATACTGAACCGATTTTGAAAATTCTTTCACCGATAGATTTGATTGACAGGAATAAAACGCACACTATTCATTCATTCAGTTTGTACACTATTCATGTACCTGAAAAAGGCTTTTGACTATGTAGACCACGACCTATATTATATTGTACAATTATGGAATACGAGGTGATGCAGCAGACCTTTTAAAATCTTATCTAAGCAATAGAGTTCAGTACATTGTTAATAATAGAATTAACTCCAAAGAAAGAATAGAAGTCGATTACAAATCTAATCTGAGAGTACTAGCTATGGTGTTCCACAAGGAAGTATCCTTGGCCCATTGCTATTTATTGCTTATATTAATGATTTACCTAATATACTCCACTATCCAATATCATTATTTGCGGATGACTGTGCAGTTACCTTCTGTAGCACGGATATTAACAATGTTATATTTGACATTAATAAATACATTAAAAAATATCGTTGACTGGATGAAAAGAAACAATTTAATCTTAAATTTGGATAAAACGAACATTATGATATTTCAAAACGGATATAAATTCACAGAACCTCTAAATATCTCATTTAATAATATTAATATTAACGAAATATTTTTGTCTAAGTTTTTAGGACTAAATTTATATTTTAGGTTAAAATGGAACGGACACATTGACTATATCTGTTTAAAATTGAATAGATTTTCATACGCCCTATATATTATCAAAAACAGTAGACAAAACGTTTTGGTAACAGTGTACCACGCGTATGTTGCTTCCATTTTGAGGTATGGTCTTCTATCTGGGGTAACGCAACGGACGCAAAATGGTCTTCATGTGTCAAAAAAAGTGTATAAGGTTTCAATATTTAAATTGAAACAAACAGAAAGTTGGAAATTGTATTTTAAAAGAATACAAACTACTGACTTTGCCATCAATGTATATCTTCGAAACGTTACTTTTTGCAAAAAAGCATATTAATATAAAGGCACCAAAATAAGGTGAAAGTGCCATCTTCTAACACCACCTACTGTAATAAGTGTTTTTCTGTATGTTGCCAAATATATATAACAAGTTACCAGGCCATTTAAGAAACATAGAAAATTATAATGAATTATTTAAAAATTATTATGACATAAATGAATATCTCGATGACATTTAATGAATTTGCAATCCAATATAATATTTTGACTTGTATAATTTAGTGGACACATTTAAAATAAAAAATAATTTTGCTATATATAATTGAGTAGACATTTTGACTCTAGAAAAATGAATTTTGTTAATGTAGGTTGTAATAAAAATTTAACACGTTTGGAAAATATTTGCATGCTATCTAATTATAGCTGATTATGGCTTGTACTTATAAATTACAGGTAACAACTCAATGTATTATATCTGCAAATAAATGATTTGAATTTTCGATCTAGCGCCCCCTGAAAGCGTCACGGCGCCTATTCTGCTCTGGCGCCGTCGTGCGCCGCACGTCCTTGCACATATGGTCGGCGCGTAGATTACTTTTTGAATTATTTAAACTGGACATTCCGCTTAAAAGATATTACGAAAGTAAAAATGTCAATCTAAATAAAATACTAATAGAAAAAACCGCTTCAATCCAGTCGCAAGATCCTAAGCAATGGAGGGTTGGGGGGTATATTAATAAAAAATGAATTATATTATGTATAATCCATTAAACATAATACTGATTTTGAATTGTGTATTAAACTTAAGTAAATTATGAAGAGATGAGAAGCTCAAATTTTTACGTTATTTAAAAATACCGATTTAAAATTGAGATACCTAACTATTAACTATACCATAAACTTTTAGTGTTATCTATAATATTTTTAGCCATATTTAGGTCTATTGATGTAACAAAACGGATATAAAATCACGTGACATTTTCAGCCTAAAACAGCACAGAGTAAAGGAAAAAAATAACTGTCGCCATTTACCTCAAGACAATGGTATGGAAAGAACATTTTTTAAATGCCCTAATACCGTCATTACAATTTTTTTATCAACCGATTCGATTTTTAATGTACGTCGATATCTGTTAAATTTTCAAAAATACCTGACATTTGTAAACTATAAAAAATATTTATACCCCAAATCGCAAATTTGATGAAATTAGAACAAAAACGGAAGTCACGATAACCAGATAAGATATCGTTTTTAAATATGAAATAATTTTTTTTAAATAATCCATTTCAGTTCCATTACCTTTGTAAAAATAAATTCGATTAGTCAATCAGAATCTTAACGTGTTTGTAGTCTGTATTAATTCTTTATCAGGTTACGTAGCCAACGCGCGTTATAAATCTGTTCTAATCTTAGAAATTCGGCATATCATAACAAGTCCGAACTATTACAGGTTGGAAATGGACGTACGGTTGGTGTTCCTTTGTACTCTCTTCCTCCGTAGTGTTGTTTCTCAAGATTGTGTCACTGTTAATTTCGAGGAGGCGTTCAATACCACGTTCACTAATGAAGTCGGAGCGTGCATCGGCAGATACATGTGGAATTTAGGCCATTATGATGATATACCCATTGATAGTCCTGATCCTCAATCATTTAAATACGTATACCCTAACGAGGATTTGAGTTGCGTATCCTCTTTCTCCTTTATGATGGCAGCGAATGGTGTTGTTGAAGTGAATATATTTATGGAACCTGTTGATCCTACCGATCAAGTGACGATTCTAGTGAGTCAAGTAATGCCTGGTGGTAATGATGCAGTGGTTGGTAATCGCTGGATTATGGCCATGGATGATGATTTTGTGAGTGGATGGAGAACAGAACGGATCACTTTGTCAGGATTTGGAAGTTACAATGGTTATGTAAGTATCTTTAAAACATTGCTTACTACTATTATTGGGTTATAATTGTGAAAAAGTGATTTAAGCTTATCTATTAATGCCACTTAGAGTGGATTCAAAATTTGTAAAACATATAGTTTGTCTTTGTCAGTCATAAAGTAATTTATGTTTCGATTGTTCTCAAAAGTCTTTGGCTTATTCCCGGAAATTGGATTGTATGCCATTTATGTTCATATTATAAAACAATTCATCAAATACCTATTCGATCAAGCTCAGTAAAAGGCTCTGTAGTCGGCAGGGACGTTTACAAGTATATAATAAATAAAGGTGATGTTTAGATATGATTTTAACAGTACTTATTATAGTATTGGTAACTAAACTAACTAAGTAAGCTAAAATCATTAGCAATGTAAAAACTCGAGAATGGCTACATCGATTTCGCGATCGATCGACTAATTTTGGTTTGGTTGGTAAGTCCAAGGAAGGTTCAAACGATGAGAAATCCTAAAACGCCGCTAATTACCAATGGCAAAGTTACTATGTCATTGTTTCCTCTTCTCTAGACAATTCTGAACTGTATTTCTTCCGCAATATATTAGAAGATGAATCAGTTGACTATTTATCAAATGAGAAGTATCTAGAAAATGTGAAAAATAAAAAACTACAGATAAGATATTTGAAGTGAAAAAAACAATGAAAGTGCAAGTCAACACCGTAAACGTTACCCGTGAGACACGTGTGCTGAAAAATCTGTACTAGTTAGATTAATGTTCTCTCCATTATATTAAAAATATTTTTATATTATACTTACATTCATCTAAACTGTAATGACAATATTAGTTTTGTTTTTCAGACAAAACATTTTGCCGTTACTAATTTTAATATAGCGTCTATAGATTATACACATAATTTTATGACTCATTGATATCTGGACATATTATATATCTATCTGTATACGAGTATTGCGTACGCACTTATGGTAAAACGAATGGAATGAAATAAAATAAATATAGATCCTTAAAAACAGTTTTAATTCTGATTACTACTACTAACAGAATAACTTTCTATCTTTAAAAAAACGCACCGTTCCTGTGAGATAGAAGGGAGCTACTTACGCGAAAATACTACACGAAATTAGATACAATTTTCATTATTCAACTGCTGCAATATAACTTAAAATATAGTCTTTATTTCATTTATAACGGATATCATGAAAATAATTTAGTGACATTCTTTAATATTTTAGCCAAGCAAAACAAAGAATTGTGGACTGGTGGTAAAACAATAATAATTCACCATAATATACTATTCAAAGTACTTTTCAAATTAGTATTAAAATTAGACTTACAGTTTTCTGGAATCACTTCCTTAATTGAAGTGAGAATGTTCTAATTATAGCAATTAAAATTATTTTCAGATATCGTTACTTGGGATGGCAGTATATGGCTCGATAGTATTGGTTGATTCCTTCCGGTATATACCACCCGCTACAAATGAAGACAATTGTATTATATATGAAATTGACGTTCCTTCAACTATAACTACTCGAGCAGATATTATTACAACACAAGAGAATACTGACTATACCGATTCCCCAACTGATATTACGCCAATTCCTCCAACAACTTTTCCAGATAATGAATTAACTACCCAAGAAAGTGAAACAACAATGCCATCTAGTCCAACAACAGCTGAAACTGAAGATTTAATAACAAATCAAACTAGTCCAATAACATCTGAAACTGAGGGATCGACATCAGCACAAACCACTCCAATACCGACCGAGGCCGAAACCTCAATGACAACGCAAGGCAGTCCAATAACATCTGAAACTGAAAACCCAACATCAGCGCAGACCACTCCAGTAACTAGTGAAACTGAAGACCCAACATTAGCGCAGACCACTCCAGTAACTAGTGAAACTGAAGACCCAACATCAGCGCAGACCACTCCAGTAACTAGTGAAACTGAAGACCCAACATTAGCGCAGACCACTCCAGTAACTAGTGAAACTGAAGACCCAATATCAGCGCAGACCACTCCAGTAACTAGTGAAACTGAAAACCCAACATCAGCGCAGACAACTCCAGTAACTAGTGAAACTGAAGACCCAACATCAGCGCAAACCGGTCCAATAACAAGTGAAACTGAAGTTTCAACATCAGCGCAAACTACTGTCATAACAGCTGAATCTGAGAGTACTACAGATCTT
Source organism: Limenitis camilla (assembly GCA_905147385.1). NCBI lineage: Eukaryota > Metazoa > Arthropoda > Insecta > Lepidoptera > Nymphalidae > Limenitis > Limenitis camilla. The sequence goes on from LR990240.1 coordinate 11,288,103, forward strand.
TTAAATCCAGACCCAACTACTGTACCTGAAATACCAAATACAAGTTTAACAACCTTAAGTGATACTACAGTAGATTCTTCAGATGCAACCACAAGCGATTTTGGATTATCTTCAACTGAAGATCCCTCAATAAATCCTGAAAGACCAATTTTCTGGAATGCGTACACAATTACAATGGTGATACTATTAATATTATTACTCATCATAATTATTGCCACAGTTTCGTACCTCATTGGTAGGAGAAAACGAAGAAGAATATCTGAGAAGTCTATAATCAGATTAGAATTCGAGGAACTTCCTAGACCAATTATGATACCGAGGGTTCAAAAAGTAACATCAGAATTTAAAATCCCTAGCCTATAACTATTACAATTCAAATAAAACACTTTAAGATCTTTCAAAATTAACATTTATATGTAGAAGATTCTCATTTTCTTTAAGTTAACTTTTAAGTATGGAAATTAATGTTGTAAATAATATTTAGTCATAATTTAATTGTAAAATCTAAGCGATTTAAGAGCACTTGCCTAATAATAAGCGACTTCAACATGACTTGTATTATCATCATCATTCTCATCAAAGCCAAATACTTCTTTCTTAAATTATTCTAGAAGATCGTTAAACAAAGGTCCACATGTTTCAAGTCATATCTAGAAAAAATGTCTAGGATGGAATGAATTTGTAGTTTTTTGATCTCATGGCAACAGTAATATTTTCCTACGTGCTTAATTTGAAATTAACCTGTTTGCAGTATCGCCAGTAATTTCCTATCAGGGTCTATTAGTTTCAGATATATAAAAAGATAAAATTCCTTAAACAATTCATCATTGTTTTAGAATTTAGGTGATAACAGAGTTATATACCATTTTATTTAAAATTGTGATACTTTTGAAACAGTTTTTTATATTTAACTTATTATTATTACTTTTAGTTTAATTTATTATTAGACATTAATATTAAAATCCTTAATTTTAGTGATTATAAAAATTATCTACCATGATTTTCTATATCACGAGGAATCCGTATTCAGAATTTAGCTTTAAAATTCTATTGTTAATCCATTTAATCCTTAAACTGATAACTATATTAAAATGGAAAACACTATAATCGGATTATTATACTTCGGAATGCCACTAATTTGTTTTATATAGTTTTTAGGAGTCAATCAGTAGGTTTGTTTTATTTGAATTAAATATTTTTATACTTCTTTTATCTCCAATGATATTCTTTTTACCTTCCCAATATCATTGAAAGACAACTCGTCTTCTGCAATGTCAATTAATCATTTTCTGTTTAGTATTAGATATCTGTACTTTTCAAATGATAATGTGATATCATATTAACTCTCTAATTTTCTTCTCCTAATGAAAAACATGTTTTTTTATATTAATATAATTTATTGTGGCTCACAAACTGTCTTGTTTGTTCTGTAAAAATGTTGCTAATAATTTTAATATCAGTAGTTTGTGAAGTAGATTTAGGCTGCGTTTCCATCAAAGATGTGCGAGAATGACTAATAGACTTAAGTTAAGAACTAATATAATCGCTTCATTTGATACACTCTGAGCGAGTTTAGGTAAATGAAGCGATTCATCCTCGCTAATCTCTGGTAGAAACGCAGCCAAAACCAGTTCTTTAATTTCATGCTATTAATTAATTATATTATTTACATCTATTTAAAGAACTTAAACTATGAACAATGCACATACAACGTCACGAGTACTAATCAATAAGATATGGATTAAAAATATCATTGAATTTATATTAAGGACGATCGTTCAAATTTGTGTGATCAAAAATCAAATATTTTTGATAAAGATATAAACATTATTTGATTATCAGATGATCGTATCGCGGATGGATAAATATTGATAAAAGTGTAACACAGTAGCAAGAATATCAGTGACGCTATTTTAGTTAATAAAAATTGAGTTGCATAATATTTGTGTTCTTAATTTTTTTTCAGATTTTTTTTTATAACTTTCGGTATCAGATACTTTAACATACAGCGCTCTTTTTGTACAAGAAGATCAATCTCTTATCATAATAAATATCTTTTCCATAGAGCACAACGGTATTCGGAAAATTCTAGAAAATGTAATAAGGAGTGCAAATTAAATTAGAGTAGCAACTTGTACTGCTTACTCCTAGCCTGCTAGTAATAGATACAGAGTGAATATATTTATTTACGCTATGTGTTTTAAAATGGCTTACATCTATGTATAAATAAAAATGAATCACTTATACGTATGTAAACACATAACTTAATAACGATTGCACCAAATTGGATAAATCGTTTGTTGATGTTATAGTTATTACCAGGACAAGGTTTGTACAAAAGAATAAGTAAGTGAATGAGACAGAAGATAGTCAAATGGTTTTGTCCATTGTCCATGTCCATAAATCAGTTACATATTTCGAATTAAAGCATAAAAATTTTACGGAACGAGTAAGGGAATAAGTAAGCGAACGATTGACTGAGTCAACAATGCCACTATACCTCAGCGAAGCGAGGGTGGGTGGGCTGGTTTTAAATATAAGGTAGAAACTGGATTTAACGACACCTTATTTTTGAGTACAACACTCCTAAATTGTCGAATTAATTTATTAAAGGGAGGTCGCGAAACAAACGTAGTATAATTGATTCCAACCAATTTGATTTGGAAAATGAATATCCAATCACAGTCTTACAGTAGATATGAAACCTATCAGTGATATCAATTAAGTCGTGATAATCTAATGAGTACCTACTGACGGCCCACGAATTTAGTAAGATTTTTATCTTCATTTATGTATATGATCTTTATAGGACTTGCAATTGTTTTTCGGTTTTTTTATGGCAGTTAAGGAGAAAAAGAGCAGACGGCCCACCTGAAGGTAAATGGCCACCGTGGCCTATGGACATCGGCAAGAGAGTTTATATAATATAGAAAGTCTTTTGTAATGCCGATGTGTTGAGTATTGTGCTATATTTTTTTTTTAAATAAATAAATTATTTCACGCTGTATCTTTACGGTATAGACTGAGGACTATTAAATTGCGTGTTGACTTTGAAATTGACAAAAGGACAGGAACCCGAATATTTCCTGGGGCATACGACCAACGTGCAGGTTCCAGTTTATATTGAAATCATGTGGTATTTGCTAATATAATTGTTCACTTATACGTTCGTTAATTGCTAGTCCAGACGCGCTACTCTATCTGCGTCAAATAAGAGAGAGACAGAAAGTTAGAGAGAGTAGGGCGTAGACACCTATAATACAATTCTAAAGGAGCTGAAGCAACATCCCCGTTTTAACAACATTTTAATTAATGCTCCGCTCTTATAGGTCATAGCGTGATGTTATATAGCCTATAGCCCTCCTCGATAAATAGAATTTTTCAATTCGAACCTAGACTTCGATACTACTCCTACCAAACAAACAAACTTTTCAGATTTTTTATATTGTTTTAGATATCTCAATGATAGATAGACCATTAAACCTCGCGACACCAGTGACCTTACAAAAGGATATTTTCTGATTTGTCATTCTATGAGGACCTTGATCTAAAGTCGTTGTCGCTTCTGACTCATACATAATGGATATAATGCGGGTAGCATGACAAAAAAATAACGTAAATATATAATAATTGAAGTTCTTATTCTTCATAGTAGATTTGTAACTTGAGAGAATTAATAAATTACCTTACATAAAGTTATTTAAAAAAAATTATAATGAAAAAGATTAAATGTTTTCTGTTAAATCTCCGTTTAATTGTAATAAGTTATTTTTTATAATCAATTTATAAAGAAACATTAAGAGACAAGACAAATCGTCCTTGCAGTCTGAACACTGAACAGTGAACAGTCTCAAGAAACAATGAACCCAACTTCCGCATGCCGCGAATATGAATTGAATGCATTTTGTACGTGTTTCGCTTCACAACTACTCGAAATTGTAAATAAATCCTCGAGACATTTCGTTTTTAAGTTTATCCTTATAAATAGTTTCAATTCCACAATTTTAAATAGATTACCAACGAGTAATATAATCACAACACACTTGCTCCTCTATTTTTAGTGTTACTTACTCCTCTGACTATTTTATAGAGTCACTTACTCCCCTAACTATTCTATAGTGTCACTTGGTTATCTAAATATTTTAGAGCGTCACGTAAGTTAGCAACATTATTTGTATTGACAAGTAGTACCTTTGTTTTATTTAGAAGCTTCTCAGTAGACGTCGAACACTGAACGGTGCTCCTGGATCACAAGTTCCAAGACATCACGTTTATAGATATCATCCTGTTACACTTTCTTTATTTTATTCTATAATATTATTCCTATAATGACACTTACATACTTCTCTAACTAGTAAATAGTGATTTTTACTCTTCTAATTAGTTAATAGTACATCTTCGTTAACTAGTTTATACTGTCACTTATTTCTCTTACTAATTTTTAGTGTCACTTGGTTATCTAAATATTTTACAACGTCACATAAGTTAGCAACACTTTTGGTATTTGCAAGTTCCTTTGTTTTATCTAGAAGCTCCTCACTGGACTCGATATTATATAGCTGTAGATAACCTCGAGCACTAAACCTGCATTTGTATTACATGTCCTGGGCCTCCCTATCTGTAGGTTTATTTCTGTATCGGTATCATCATGTTACACTTTCTTTATTTTATTCTATAATATTACTCCTATCATAATACTTACCTTCTTCTCTAACTAGTTAATAGTACTACTTACTCCGTTAACTAGTTTACCTGTCACTTACTTCTCTTACTATTATATGTATAGTGTCACTAGGTCGTCTACATATTATAAGCGTCACGTGTGTTAGCAAAACTACTCGTAATGCAAGTAGTTTCTTTGTTTTCTTTTGAAGCTTCTCACTGGTCTCGATATTATATCGCTGTAGATATCGCCGAGTACTCAACGGTGACGGTTAGGTTCACGTAAAGGTCGTATAAACCAGGATTTACAAGTCCTAGTCATTCCTATCTTTAGGTTTAGTTGTAATGTACAATAATAAATATCATCATGTTACACTTTCTTTATTTTATTCTACAATATTACTCCTATCCTAATACTTACCTTCTTCTCTAACTAGTTAATAGTACTACTTACTCCGTTAACTAGTTTACCTGTCACTTACTTCTCTTACTGTTATATGTAAGTATAGTGTCACTAGGTCGTCTACATATTATAAGCGTCACGTGTGTTAGCAAAACTACTCGTAATGCAAGTAGTTTCTTTGTTTTCTTTTGAAGCTTCTCACTGTCTCGATATTATATCGCTGTAGATATCACCGAGTACTGAACGGTGACGGTTAGATTCACGTAAAGGTCGTATAAACCAGGATTTACAAGTCCTGGTCATTCCTATTTTTAGGTTTAGTTCTAATTCTGTACTATAATAGGTAACATCCTGTTACACTTTCTTTATTTTTTTATAGCATTACTCCTATAATGACAGTTTCCTACTCTAAATAATTAATAGTGATATTTACTCTTCTAATTATTTAATAGTAATACTTACTCCATTACTAGTTTAAGTACTAAGTGACACTGTCACTTAGTACTTTTATTTAAAATCTATTTTTAGACATATAAAAGCAGTTATGCTATATTTTAATTAATATTTACTTAATTTACATTTTAGACATTTCTAAGTAGGTTATGTGTTTTCAAATTTTAACTTCATAGCAAGTACACAAGACAAACACTTTATTACATCAAGGGTTATTCGCTGATATCATTTCACATATCATTAATTAATTATCTTGTTTTTGTGACAGCTGCATCCAAGACCTTTGCAATTCTTTTGTCTGTCTATCATACATCTGGACGTGTATTGTCAACTTCACCTTGGCATATATTATGCCTCGGCTTACTCGCTTCTCCAAGGGTTTGATAGAATTTTCGGATGGTGAAACGATGTTTTCTAAAGTGGTCGAAATGGACCTTAACGATTCATCTAGGAGTTGCAAATACCTATTGAAGGTGATCGAAAGCAAAAGCTTGTATTATAACTCAAGTTTCAACAGAAATCGTAACATGTACTCACGTTCAATTATTACTTAAGCATTAAAGGGGGGGGGATTCTTGCTTTGCTTATTTTTTATGACGTGGGATGAAGGGGGTCATGAGTGATAACAAATCTTTGTTCAAATGAGGAGGGAAAAAACACAATTACGGCTGAATGCATTTCAATGACACATTTACTATTTTTTATCCCGGAAAAAAAAACAGTGGGTCTGTGAGTAAATATTGCATACAGATACTTTATACACGGAAGAGTGAGTAGATGAGTTGAGTTCGCGGACATAATCGGGAGTAGTTACTATTAATAAAAACGTTTAGACTAAAAAATCTTTTGTATTAATTTTTTTTACAAAAAACTTATCTTTCTATAGATGCACAAACAAAAGGTACTGAGAGAAAGCCAAATATAATGGGGAGTGGAATAAAATTAAAACTCCAGAAGATTTGCTTCAAGATAATTGGTCTTGAAGCAGAAAAACAAGATAAAATTAATGTGCTGCCATCAAAACACTCAGCGGTTCATAATTAAGCGCCTATTTAGAGCTCTTTGTTTTCTTTACACTAAACTGGATAACTGCTTTTATTGAAATTCCTATAATTCAATTATAGGTTATTGTGTGTTTGTTTGTATATGTCTGTGTAAGGAGGAAGATCATATCTATGTCGGAGAATAGTAAAAAAACTATCGAATAATCGAATCGTCAGCGGTGTCTATGGCGTTGGAGTAGGGTAGTAGTCACTTCCGTTGTGTTGACAGTCTCGACCTTCGACCCTTTATATGCCATCGACAGTCTGACTGAAGTCTTAGTCGTGCGCGGTCTCTCAAGAAGTGAAGTAGTCTCTCAATAGTGTTAGAGAATAGGGTGCTGGATGCTTAGGTTTCTCTCGTAATTGTTAGAGAGCATATTTGATCATTTATCGGTTCAGTAGCAGTATCTACGTTGCGTTTACCCAATAGTCCATTCAATATCATCACCTCTTTTAGTGTTCCCCAATATTTCCTCTCCTCCTTCCTTTCTAATCATTAAAATCCCCGACATCTATATTTTGTAATTAAATAATATCTACTGAAATTTTAGAATATATCAAAGTAATAAAAAAGATACTTAATAAATTAAAATGAATACTTTCCCTGTTTGTTGTCGCATCACATCAGCCGTAGAGTGCTACAATAAATTCAATTTGATTTCAACAGAAAGCTTTTAGGAAGTTTGTATGAAGATACTTTTAATTAAATAATACGTTTTGTTTTATATTTTAAATGAGTTTTGTAATTCTTAAATTTTTTATTGATTAACAGACAGTTTTATAGGGAGAAATGCTTTTATAAAATAAAAATCTAATTTTGCAAATCGTTTCGAGACTTGAAAGGAAACTTTTAAAGTATGTTGTAATGAAACAATATAAAAACCTAGGTGCAAGTTGTATATTTCCGCCATTTTGTACAAAATATCAACAAATGATATACAAAAACCTTCCTCACCTAAAGTTCTATGTGTAAAAAGTTTAGGAAGAATAAACAGATAAACATAAAGACAGATATTAATGTTGTGTTTGTATAATCCTACCAATATTATAAACGCGAAAGTTTGTAAGAATGTATAGAAGTATGTTTGTTACTCTTTCACGCAAAAACTATTGAATGGATTTTGATGGAACTTTACAATAATATAGCTTACACATCGGATTAACACATAGGCTATAATTTATAATGATATAGTGTGAATTATCCAAAATATAGCGGGTCAAACCGCGGGGTGCAGCTAGTCTGCTATATATTAAAATTTGTATGTTAGGACTGTGGAGTATTATTTACTCAATTACACAAAAATGGCTGAATGGATTTCAATGAAATTAGGCAAACAGATACTTTATAACCTAGAATCTTACATAGGATACTTTTTATCCCACAAAAAAGCACTATTCCAGTGATTTAAGACATTTTTCTTAAAATGTCAATGATTGAGTGGTAAATGAGTGTGTGGGTGAGTGAATTATTGAGTGACTCAATAAATTAAAATAAAATTAATAATTTTTTTACTCATAGTATTTTCTCATATTATTCTAATCTAAAACTTCTACAGACTAAGTTGCAGGCAAATATTATATGAACGCTTAAAGAATGAATTTGATTTTATTATTGCTTTATGTTTTATAAAAACTCTATCACATTTTGATAGCTATTTAAAAAACTGGTCAGTGTTCACATAATACGGTTTTCTTGGACGTAATACGTGCGAAATTGTTTTTGCAGCCTCCGGCATTAGCGAGGAAAATTATTAGGGTATCTCAGTGTATGAAATTGAAACTTTATTTACCTTTATATTATGCGATACTTACATATTATGTTTATAGAGATGTATATAGTAATATCTTGTTTATATTAATACGTAAAGAGAAGACTTTTTTGTATTTTTAAGTAAGATTTTTAAGGAAATTGCGAATAATTGAATTATTCTTGATTGCAAATAATTGATAATGTTAGTAACACCAAACGGTGTTACTAACATTATCAATTATTTGCAATAACTTTAAAATAACTTTCGTTCCGATAGGATTGAGTTGGTCTGTCAAGTAGTATCGCACAGTACATATTAAAGTATTGAGACTAATAGTGTAGTGTAATTGTCAGGTGGTGTGCTAAGTATTTAGGTATATAAAACGCTTTTTTGTCATTAGACAATACAAACATGTTTTCATAGGCACGCGCCGCTTAACCGCTATGTCCCTGCATTTTAAATCTGTAATATCTTCGAAAATATTCATTTAAATTTCATGCTGTAAAGGGCCATATTGATCTATATTAAATGCACAATGTATTGAAGGTACCTAGTTGGACAAGGATTAATTCTGTATTGTATAAAATCGCTTCGTAAATAAGCCAATTATTTCTCGTAAAAGGTAAAGGATAAAAAATGGTTATTGTGGGTTATCCCTAAGAGATAGACATATACCATCGCGGATTTTTTTGTAGACCTTTTTAAGCTGTACAATACTGTAGTACATTATTTTGATCTATCTCGTAGGATTCAGCCAGCGTTTGCAATGTAAGCGCAAAAAATGTGCTTATTTACGACATCACATTAGAAACATCTAAAATTATCAGTGTTTCTCTGCTATAATATGTATGTATTATACATATAAACCTTCCTCTTGAATCACTCTATCTATTAAAAAAAACTGCATCAAAATCCGTTGCCTCCATATCCATGCAATCCATAGGGACAGACAGACAGGGAAGTGACTGTTTTATACTATGTAATTCATATAGTATTTTTCTTATATAGCTCGTAATTCTCATAAAAATTTAATGAAGGTAAAAAAACAACAAAGAAAACCTTGTAATCAATATAAGTTTATCGCATAATCTTCCAAATATATGAATCAGCCTTATACGATTTTATTGCTTATTTAACATAGACCTTCAGTAGTGACCTTAGCGAAGTAACTTAATATTATCCTAACTAATATTATAACTTTGAAATTTTAATATACTACTTACGCCATCTATTGACGGACAATATATTATTAAGGCTCTGCTGTACGTCCGTCGGTCCGTCTGCCTGTCACCAGGCTGTATCTCATGAACCGTGATAGCTAGACAGTTGAAATTTTCACAAACGATGTATTTCTGTTGCCCCTATTACAACAAATAGTAAAAATAGAATAAAATAAATAAAGGGGGACATACAACAAATGTTATTTTTTACCAAATACTCGCACTTGGCCGGTTTTTCTTCATTGATGTTTTAATACGGACTGACGAATATTTTTCATAGAAATACGTATTAGTTCGAGATATATATGTCGGAGAATAGTAAAAGACTATCGAATAATCTAATCGTTATCTATGGCGTTGGAGTAGGGTAGTAGTCACTTCCGTTGTGTTGACAGGCTCGACCTTCGACCGAAGTCGACTGAAGTCTTAGTCGTGCGCGGTCTCTCAAGAAGTGAAGTAGTCTGTGAATAGTGTTAGTGTTGTGCAGTGCAGTGTTAGTGGTAGGAGTGCTGTCCGATCAAGATCACGTGAGAACCTTACAATCTAGGTGCCACGTCTTGTGTTAGGTTAGGTTTAATCAGAGGGCCTGAGCAGTGGAGGCGAGTGTCTCGATCGAATAAAGGACGTCCTTAAGTCTACACCTTGGTCACAACTCACAAGTCCAAGGCACTGCTTAGGATTCTCTCGTAATTGTTAGAGATCATATTTGATTATTTATCGGTTCAGTAGAAGTACCTACGTTGCATTTATCCAATAGTCCATTCAATATTATCCCCCCCTTGTAGTGTTTTCCAATATTTCCCTCTCCTCAAACAAAATTAGTGTTTATGATTTTGAATATAGTGTAAGTGTAGAGGTTTCCAAACTTTGTCGTCAACCCCTGAGGGTCGATATAGACCTTTTAGGGAGTCACAAAAAGGACAAAATAAAGGACATTTAATTGTTTAACAATATTTATTTTCTCATATGAACTTATACTTTTTCTGTACTTCGTTTCATAACACCTGGAGCAGACGATAGTATAGCTACCGGCACGTGAATATAGGTTTGACCTTGAACCCGCAGAAGTCACTATTAGGACCTTTATAGCGGGGCGAGAGCAGCGTGACGCATGCGGTTGATTCTTATGCGACGTTCAGTTCCTGCGCGTCTACCACGTCATGGATGAAACTGCCAATACAGGCACGCAGCACACTTACGATGTACAACTTTCCCCCACTATTTTTTCCCCCGACCAAAAGTTAGCTGCCGGTTACTATATCAGATTATTAATTTTAACGTGAGTGAAGGTCAATTTATTATACTTTAGAGTGATTGAAAGTTTTCTAGCCAAAGGGTAGAAACGAAACCCCTCTCCCCATTAACACGGAAACTTGGCATTGTTAAATAAATAATAGTTAAAAAAAACTAATAAAAACATACGCTTTTTTTACAATAAATTAAATTTTTCTTACACTATTTTTAATTCAAATGTATTAAAATTTATTTTCTATTTTTTAGTTGGATTTTCTATAAAAGCGTAATTTTAAGATTTTTTAAACTATTATTTTTTAAATAATTAAAATTTGATAAATTATATTTAACAATATGCAGGGGGATGTTTTAAGACGATATAGAAAATGTGACAACAAAAACGAGACGGACACTAAGTTAAATGTTGAAATCTATACTAATATTATAAAGAGGAAAGATTTGTATTTTTGTATTTTTGTATTTTTGTATTTTTGTATTTTTGTATGTAACGAATAAACATAAAAACTACTGGACCGATTTCAAAAATTCTTTCACCATTAGGAAGCTACATTATCCCTGAGTAACATAGGCTATATTTATTACAAGAAAAAATTAGAGATCCTTAGGAAATCTCACGAAAACCAACCCAAGGTGCCAAAAAATTTGCTATAAAATATCTTTCATCGCATGCGCTGCAAAAAGTATTGATGATAGAACAAAAAAATGTTGTACAATATTATAGAACGTATCAATATCTACAAAAAAGTCCGCGAGACCATATATCCAACTATTATAGTTACGTCACTATAACTACTTTTTTACATTTTAAAAGTTGATAAAAATGCCTATCAAAATCAGACCATGTTTTCTATAACTTTGTATTAATCCTTATCCAAATAAATTATTTCGTATTCAAGACTATTTCAATACCTGTAAATTACTTTTTGAATTATTAAAATCGGACTTTCCATTCAAAAGATATTACGAAATTAAAAATATCAATATAAACAAAAAATACACGACGACGCGACGGGCCAGTATAGCGACGCAGCGCAGCGAGTAAAGCGGCAAGAGAGGGGGCACCGAAATGCGGGAGGGCCAATATATTTTTAAAAATAATATTCCACCCGCGCGAAGCCGGGATGGGCCGCTAGTGTTGTATATGTTTATTATAAGATATCGAACCTATAAGGTAGGCTCGGTCGGCTCGGGGTGAAAAATATCAATGAATTATTTAATTTTTCGTTCGTCCGTCTTAATAAGAGTGGTGTCTTTGAATAGGTGATAAAAAACTCTATTCAACGATATATAAACGAGCGAAGTCGGATAAACTAATATTACTATTGTCTAGTGAAAACTTGATTTTTGAACCAAATTTTGTTAAAATTTAACAATTTTACTGAAAATTTCGATAAATTTAAACATAAAACGGGGGTGAAAACTACTTTAGAATATAGAAGGATGATGTACGTATAAGATAGGGAAAGTATAAAACATAAATATAAAGTGTCTTGACGCAGACTCTCCGGGTCTCAGGAAAACAAAAAATTGCTAATCCTGATTATCCTAGTAAGGATAACGGATCAAACTGATTAAAATATTGAATTGTCATCGATCCTTAATAAGTATGCCAAATTTCGAGATAATCCGACGTTTTGAAGGGGGCCAAAATGATGTTCAAAGATTCCGTTACATACATACTAATATACGTATGAAGCTAATAAAAGCGTATCAAAATCAGTGGTTATAAGAATACAGATTTAATAAATTTCAAGGTCTTTTGAATAAATTACGATCAAAGTCAGTGTCACCTACATGTAGGCCTAAACATTTTCTTACACATTCAAACTGGGTATTCCCCAAGGATGTATTACGTGCTCTTTAGGCTCTTTGTATACAAATACTTTCAAGGTATTTTAAAAATTTTTCATTCTTATATTCAAACTTAAAACCCAAAACACATCTACACAGTTTGTCTGAATCTACCTCCATCTCAGAAAGCAGTTATCTGTTGAGCAATACTGATAAAAAACTCAACATTCGTTCTTTTGAAATAACCAATCTGACTGCAATCTGATTCCAAGCCTTGTCATTGTTATTATGGATTATGGACTCCCTGGATTTAAATCGCACAGTGAATGATATTGTCGACAGATTATCAGACCAGCTCGTTTCAAGCATCACGCCCGCGTGCAAACAAAGCAAAGTGTGATATCAATAGGGAAGATCCAGCAGAACTACACAACTTGTATTACCTTAAAATACTCATCATATCACTTGTCTAACTGCTTCAAATCTATCATGAAAGGTTATATACATTCTAGACAGTGGGTACTCTTTAAAGAAAGCAATAAGACACTAACCTTTAAAATTTAGATTTTTTGAAGTGATAACTTATTTTATAGAGGGTACTGCTTCGTAACGTAACGCGTTACGGCGCCACTATGTCTGGCTTCCCTCTCTCACGCATACGGCAGCAGTAGGCAGGCTGCTCCTCTCTCACTTTAACCCACAGCGCTAGCCGTATTTTTAAATCATTGCATTCATCAATCATTAAAAAATTACTCGCCTGGACAGACTGATTAATTTTTTACCTATGTTGAAATATTTAATGTGATTTTATTGTAAATAATAGAAGCAACTCATCCTAAATCCTTCATATTAGTTCGTACATTCATAGTGTGTAGAAATCCTAATACGCATTAGACCTCGTTGACCCGCCTACAACATTTTAACACGGTCAAAGCCAGAGCAAAAGAGTGTTAGTGCAGTGATTCCCAAAGTGATCTATACCCTCAGGGATCGGTGAGATGTACGGTGAACGGTCCATGACTTAAATTTTATAATCCAGTCTGGATATTATTTAAGAATATTAATTGCATTGTATTTCATTTCTCTATACTGCGTTTTTAGTGAATAATATTTGACACAAAGATTTTTTATATTTTATCCCTATAAACTAAGGTTCCGTGGAATATAAGGGGGGATTAATTCACACAAAAACAAGTAAGTACCTATTGGAAAAATTAAAAACCAGATTACTCCCAACCGACCCGAGAGACGGCGCGTATATACGAGTGAGTATTTTAACCTTTTTTATTAGAAGAAGGGGGGTCAGGGATGCGCTAAGCATTGCAAGCTTTTGGTGTCTTAGTCCGCCTACAATGATCTGATTGCGCCCCTCCACCAATTATTGAACAGCCGCTCGACGCGCTTTTTGGACCAACTTTTTTTTAATTCGAATCATTATATTTGCATTTTGGCGCCCTCTGAAAACTTGACGGCGCCTTTTACATACATGAACGGTGCGTCCCTTTTGGGGGGTTAAGAGTTAACGTTTCATAATTAATTGGTGGGTTCAATTCACCATGATAATAATAATAATATTTATACCTAATTCTTTAAAAACAAACCTAAAAAATCTTACAAATTCACCCACTTACATTCATACTCATGCAAAAAGCCGACATCCTTAACACATGCCGAATTGTACGGAAATGTTTATCTCGTGTTATATAATAAATATTATATATATCACTTTATATTTATCATTATAATATAAATATTCCTATCACACAAATACTTCATTTTCGTTTGGCCAAAAGCTCGCAACTATGATTTTAATTAACAAAAATTCGAAAAATATAAAAAAATAATAGAACAAAAAGTGTGGGTGTATGTGTGTGTGTGTATGTGTGTGTGTAGTGTGTATGTGTGAGTGTGAGTGTGTGTTGTATGTATTTTGTATTTATATGTATTTTGTTTTACAAAATATTATAGCAACAACAGTTCAGTTTGTTCATAATCTAGTCCTAGCAACTAATTTATGAGAAAACAGCAATAAGTATAATTATATGGGTCTATCTACATACGAATAACATGTTAAGTGGTCTACATGTTAAATAAGTTTGAGAATCTATGTCTTAGCGCGTCATTACTGTTCAGTAAAATATGGTAATTTATTTAGGTTAATGGAATATCTCAATTATATTACTTTGGAGTTAGGAGCTTTAATGTGTTACATGGACTTACGTAGGTTTTTCAAGATTTTACCTGAAAGGTGCCAATTCATTCGTAGTTTAGTAATTTTTTTACCCTCTAACCTAAACTAACCTCTTCACCTTCGAGTAGACAATATAGAACTTTCGTTACATAAATTAGAGAGACTAATGTTGTAGTGTTATTTGGTGGCGTGGTGCTAGTCCTCCGTTATCGAGGAGCACGTGAGTAATGTGTTTTATTATTTTAATATTTGGTAGCGAGGTCGAGCGGTGGAGGTGAGAGTTTAAATACGTCTTATACCTAGGTATCAAGCCCCAGGCAGTGCTCGTCATTACCTAGATTACGTGTTAATATTCTCGTTTGATCCCTGTGGATCGATATTAGAGTATCAATTATTAAATCAGACGCTTGGTCCCTCTCTTCACCCTTGACGAGTATTTCTGTTTCATATTTAGCTTTTAATTGGGGGTACCTCTGATCTAATACAATAAGACAGTCATCTTGAATTGAATCAGGCGTTACTTTGCAAAAATTCATGATTTAAAAGGAATCAAAAGGTTACCTTACTATAATCCGAAGTTTGCCAGTGACGCTTGTAGAGTCAACAACTCCTGAAGATGCTTCGGTTAAGGAGCTAAACATACGTCGATTGTCGATCGCAATCTACTTGTGTGGTGTGTCTTGGATCGGGTTCGCGCGTCTCACTTTTATGTGGGCAGGGTGCTCTTCTGGATTATGCCGTACGAGTCTAGTTGTTAGATCGTCGAGCTACCTACTCGTGTGGTGTGTCTTGGTTCGAGTTCGCGCGTCTCACTTTTCTGTGAACGGTGTGCTCTTCTGGGTTGTGCTGCACGAGTCTGGTTCTTAGATCGTCGAGCTACCTACTTGTGTGGTGTGTCTTAGATCGGGTTCGCGCGTCTCACTTTTCTGTGAACGGTGTGCTCTTCTGGATTGTGCTGTACGAGTCTGGTTGTTAGATCGTCGAGCTACCTACTTGTGTGGTGTGTCTTAGATCGGGTTCGCGCGTCTCACTTTTCTGTGAACGGTGTGCTCTTCTGGATTGTGCTGTACGAGTCTGGTCGTTAGATCGTCGAGCTACCTAATTGTGTGGTGTGTCTTAGATCGGGTTCGTGCGTCTCACTTTTCTGTGAACGGTGTGCTCTTCTGGATTGTGCTGTACGAGTCTGGTTGTTAGATGGTCGAGCTACCTACTTGTGTGGTGTGTCTTGGTTCGGGTTCGCGCGTCTCACTTTTCTGTGAACGGTGTGCTCTTCTGGATTGTGCTGTACGAGTCTGGTTCTTAGATCGTCGAGCTACCTACTTGTGTGGTGTGTCTTAGATCGGGTTCGCGCGTCTCACTTTTCTGTGAACGGTGTGCTCTTCTGGATTGTGCTGTACGAGTCTGATTGTTAGATCGTCGAGCTACCTACTTGTGTGGTGTGTCTTAGATCGGGTTCGCGCGTCTCACTTTTCTGTGAACGGTGTGCTCTTCTGGATTGTGCTGTACGAGTCTGGTCGTTAGATCGTCGAGCTACCTAATTGTGTGGTGTGTCTTAGATCGGGTTCGTGCGTCTCACTTTTCTGTGAACGGTGTGCTCTTCTGGATTGTGCTGTACGAGTCTGGTTGTTAGATGGTCGAGCTACCTACTTGTGTGGTGTGTCTTGGTTCGGGTTCGCGCGTCTCACTTTTCTGTGAACGGTGTGCTCTTCTGGATTGTGCTGTACGAGTCTGGTTCTTAGATCGTCGAGCTACCTACTTGTGTGGTGTGTCTTAGATCGGGTTCGCGCGTCTCACTTTTCTGTGAACGGTGTGCTCTTCTGGATTGTGCTGTACGAGTCTGATTGTTAGATCGTCGAGCTACCTACTTGTGTGGTGTGTCTTAGATCGGGTTCGCGCGTCTCACTTTTCTGTGAACGGTGTGCTCTTCTGGATTGTGCTGTACGAGTCTGGTTGTTAGATCGTCGAGCTACCTACTTGTGTGGTGTGTCTTAGATCGGGTTCGTGCGTCTCACTTTTCTGTGAACGGTGTGCTCTTCTGGATTGTGCTGTACGAGTCTGGTTGTTAGATCGTCGAGCTACCTACTTGTGTGGTGTGTCTTGGTTCGGGTTCGCGCGTCTCACTTTTCTGTGAACGGTGTGCTCTTCTAGATTGTGCTGTACGAGTCTGGTTGTTAGATGGTCGAGCTACCTACTTGTGTGGTGTGTCTTGGTTCGGGTTCGCGCGTCTCACTTTTCTGTGAACGGTGTGCTCTTCTGGATTGTGCTGTACGAGTCTGGTTGTTAGATCGTCGAGCTACCTACTTGTGTGGTGTGTCTTGGTTCGGGTTCGCGCGTCTCACTTTTCTGTGAACGGTGTGCTCTTCTGGATTGTGCTGTACGAGTCTGGTTGTAAGATCGTGGAGCTACCTACTTGTGTGGTGTGTTCTGATTCGAGTTCGCGCGTCTCACTTTTCTGTGAACGGTGTGCTCTTCTGGATTGTGCTGTACGAGTCTGGTTGTTAGATCTTCGAGCTACCTACTTGTGTGGTGTGTCTTGGTTCGGGTTCGCGCGTCTCACTTTTATGTGGGCAAGGTGCTCTTCTGGATTGTGCCGTACGAGTCTAGTTGTTAGATCTTCGAGCTACCTACTTGTGTGGTGTGTCTTGGTTCGGGTTCGCGCGTCTCACTTTTATGTGAACGGTGTGCTCTTCTGGATTGTGCTGTACGAGTCTGGTTGTTAGATCTTCGAGCTACCTACTTGTGTGGTGTGTCTTGGTTCGGGTTCGCGCGTCTCACTTTTATGTGGGCAAGGTGCTCTTCTGGATTGTGCCGTACGAGTCTAGTTGTTAGATCTTCGAGCTACCTACTTGTGTGGTGTGTCTTGGTTCGGGTTCGCGCGTCTCACTTTTATGTGAACGGTGTGCTCTTCTGGATTGTGCTGTACGAGTCTGGTTGTTAGATCTTCGAGCTACCTACTTGTGTGGTGTGTCTTGGTTCGGGTTCGCGCGTCTCACTTTTATGTGAACGGTGTGCTCTTCTGGATTGTGCTGTACGAGTCTGGTTGTTAGATCTTCGAGCTACCTACTTGTGTGGTGTGTCTTGGTTCGGGTTCGCGCGTCTCACTTTTATGTGGGCAAGGTGCTCTTCTGGATTGTGCCGTACGAGTCTAGTTGTTAGATCTTCGAGCTACCTACTTGTGTGGTGTGTCTTGGTTCGGGTTCGCGCGTCTCACTTTTCTGTGAACGGTGTGCTCTTCTGGATTGTGCTGTACGAGTCTGGTTGTTAGATCTTCGAGCTACCTACTTGTGTGGTGTGTCTTGGTTCGGGTTCGCGCGTCTCACTTTTATGTGAACGGTGTGCTCTTCTGGATTGTGCTGTACGAGTCTGGTTGTTAGATCTTCGAGCTACCTACTTGTGTGGTGTGTCTTGGTTCGGGTTCGCGCGTCTCACTTTTATGTGGGCAAGGTGCTCTTCTGGATTGTGCCGTACGAGTCTAGTTGTTAGATCTTCGAGCTACCTACTGTGTGGTGTGTCTTGGTTCGGGTTCGCGCGTCTCACTTTTCTGTGAACGGTGTGCTCTTCTGGATTGTGCTGTACGAGTCTGGTTGTTAGATCTTCGAGCTACCTACTTGTGTGGTGTGTCTTGGTTCGGGTTCGCGCGTCTCACTTTTATGTGAACGGTGTGCTCTTCTGGATTGTGCTGTACGAGTCTGGTTGTTAGATCTTCGAGCTACCTACTTGTGTGGTGTGTCTTGGTTCGGGTTCGCGCGTCTCACTTTTATGTGAACGGTGTGCTCTTCTGGATTGTGCCGTGCGAGTCTGGTTATTCAGATTGCCGCGGATTATAGCAAGGTAATCTTTTGATTCCTTTTAAAGCAGTCATCTACGAGATTTCATACACTTAACATTGTCTTAAGGTATTGAAGTACTAAGTAGTATTGTTTAGTGTGATAGTTTCATTATTTTAACTGTTAAGTAGTGCAGTTCGGTTAGAGAATTGTGTCATAAGTCGCTCAACACAAGGGTCACAAGCCGCAGGCTTTTTGTAAAATGTGTATTCATTTACAAATTTCTATTTATTGAGGTCATATTCACGCATTATTTTTAGCGAAAATACGCACTCTATATAGTTATGAATCATTATAAAATCGCATAAGTTAATAAAGTTACAACATAAACAGTAAGTTAATAAAGTACAGAAGGTCTCTCGTGTCAAGGGCACCTGGTTACGTCACGCGGGTTTCTTTTCCTTTGACCGGTTTGAAAGCGAAATTATATGCAAATGGGAATTATTCACTTTTAAATTTTTTAAAAAGATTTTGTTCTCTACATGAGTTCTGTTATGATTTTAAAAGTTGGCACAAACAGAATATCATTTATTATTGTCGTATTTATTTTTCAAAATAAATACGCCGTCATGACAGAAAAATGATTATAACATAGCGAGTATTCTACCAGTAATGCTATTGGTCTGAGTCTAAATTATAACCCCCAGGAGGATATTCTAGTCAACAAGCTGTTATACTATCGGTCTGCGTACAGACTATAACCCATCATTTTTTCTATTATTTATTTTCTTATGAATATATGTACTACATTACATATTTAGAGCACAGATAATAAAAAATTAAGAGTCACTCAATATTGAAAAAATTGGCCAAGTGTGAGTCTGACTCGCACACGAAGGGTTCCGTCATCATCATTATCATTAATAACAATTCATTAATGTCCCATTTCTGGGCCGAGTCTCCTCCTCAGAATGAGGAGGGGGTTAGGCCATAGTCCACCACGCTGGCCCAGTGCGGGTTGGCAGACTTCACACACCTTTGAGAACTTTTAGGAAACTCTCAGGAGTGCAGGTTTCCTCACAATGTTTTCCTTCACTGAATCAATATTTGCTAAAAATTACGTTTGTTGTATGGGAGCCCCCCTTAAATATTCATTTTATTCTGTTTTTTAGTATTTGTTATTATGGGGGCAACAGAAGATTTTATTTGTGAAAATTTCAACTGTCTAGCTATCACGGTTTATGAGATACAGCCTGGTGATAGACAGACGGACAGCGAAGTTTTAGTAATAGGGTCTCGTTTTTACTCTTTGGGTACGAAACCCTAAAAAAAGTCTTGCAAGTATAAAAATTTCAGAAAATAAAAATCGATGTTTTGATCAAAATTAAAAAGTCGATCAAAAATCTTTTAACTTTTTTTTTTGAATATATAAAATTGTAGAGTATATTTTTCTACTCAATAACGGATTTCGATGATTCTCTATTTTAACTCAGTGAAGTGAGGGCGAGTCAGGTACTTTGATGTAGGTTTTTTAACAACAATTTTTTGTATATATTTTAGTATATTTATGGTCATTCATGGTCATTACAATTGCGTGTTCTGTTACCATTGTTCAACTGCTTCCGTTGATTATCTTAAAATAATGCGTTATTTTCGTACTCGTTATTTTTTAAAATCATGTAAAATATCAATGTATGTAATTGAATTTAATTATTGTTTTGTGATTGCATTAAGTCTGATGTAGTTGCATTTTAATTAAAATTATCTCCATTTTTAATAACTAGATAATCCGCGCTACTTCGTCCTCGTGGACTCTCCTTCATCAACCTCAATCACCAGCAGGCGACTTGACATTTTTTTTACATTTTCCATACCATTGAAAATCAGTTTTTGAGATTATCGTAAATAGACAGACACGTCAAGGAACTTTGCTTTATACTATTACTAGCTGACCCAGAAAACCTTTTTTTTTTTCATATAAATTTAAAAAATTGGGGCGGGTGACCCTTATCACTTAGGGTTATAAAAAATAGATGTTGGCCGATTATCTAGGTCTGATATGCACACAGAATTTCATTAAAATTGGTAGAGCCGTTTCGGAGGAGTTTGGTAACAAACACCGCGACATCCGAATTTTATATATAAGACTAGTGGACCCGCGTGAATTCGTCCGCGTGATGCTCCGCTCCTATTGGTCTTAGCGTGATGATATATAGCTTATAGCCTTCCTTAATAAATGGGCTATCTAACACTGAAGGAATTTTTCAAATCGGACCAGTAGTTACTGAGATTAGCGCGTCCAAACAAACAAACTCTTCAGCTTTATATATTAGGTATAAGATGTAGTGTTAATTAAAAATAGTTGCAGTCTATACGCAGACCAACAGTATGACGCCTTAACTAGGATATCCTCCTGGGGGTTATACTTTAGACTCAGACCAACAGCATTACTTCTAGAATACCTGTAATGTAATAATAATTACTCTATCGTAACGGCGTATTTATTTACTTCTTCGATTAATGTTTATCAGTTGTCCAACATTAAAAAAATAAAAATGCTACTCATATCAATTCTACCAACATCATAAATAACAGCTAGGTACTCAAATTAGTGTTGCTAATAAATAAATGAAATTGTATTTTCAGAGTAATCCATCCATAAAGTTAAATTTTTTGCATACTTTTTTCCGTAAATTGGAATTTATAAAAAACCATTGACCTAGACTTTTAATTATTTTTTTTTGTTATTTTTTATAATAAACCGGTAGATAATTTAAATGATGAATAATTTGAGTCGAATTAACTAGCATTACACCGGTCAACACGGATTTTGAGTCTGGCAACAAAATGTCAAATTTTGATTTCTTTTACCTTACTTATAATGGGTAAAATAGGTTTTTTGAATAAAGTTTGCTTTTATAGAAATTTCGTTTTCATAGAAAATTTCATATTATTTCGACAAGTAAAGTCTGTATGCTATTCTGCGACTCAGTCATATACAAAAGTAGTTGCTACAGTTTGTAATAGACATACATACACTCAATACAGTAGAATGCGCGACCATTCTACTGTATTGAGTGTATGTATGTTATTACCAATTTATATTATTTTACTCTCCACTAAGAACTTTAAAACTTAATTATCAATATAAAACATACAAAAGCAAACTTATTTCTTCATAAATTAAGTTTTTGGTTATTTTTCAATGTAAACACTCAGACAATAGTCATTAAATAACAGACACAAAAAAAAGATTTTTTTTTGTTGACTTGTGTTATTAATTGAAAGAAGTTTATTATTAGGAATGAATATTCAGTATTATTATGTTAAATTAATTATTGTTTTGCGAAGACCTTTCCTATTTACTGGACACACTTTTTGCGTCCGTTACTCGTAATCGTCTCACCCCGACATCCCACAGGTGAAATTTAATTTTTAAATATATTTAAGGCCCTTATATATTACAAACAGTAAACATATTTTAATATTATCATCCAAAAGCCATAGTAAAATAATATTTAGTTCCGAATCCTGCGATCGGAATATAATACGTATCTTTAATCTATACTATCTATACTAATATTATAAAGAAGTAAGATTTGTATTTTTGTATGTAACGAATAAACATAAAAACTACTGGATCGATTTCAAAAATTCTTTCACCGTTAGAAAGCTACATTATCCCTGAGTAACATAGGCTATATTTATTACAAGAAAAAATTAGAGATCCCTAGAAAATCTCACTAAAACCAACCCAAGGTGCAAAAAAAATAGCCATAAAATATCTTTCATCGCATGCGCTGCGAAAAGTATTGAAGATAGAACAAAAAAATGTTCTAAAATATTATAGAACGTATCAATATCTACAAAAAACTCCGCGAGACCATATGTCCAACTATTATAGTTATGTCACTATAACTACTTTTTTATATTTTAAAAGGTGATAAAAATGCCTATCAAAATCAGACCATGTTTTCTATACCTTTGTATTAATCCTTATCCAAATAAATTATTTCATATTCAAGACTGTTTCAATACCTGTAAATTACTTTTTGAATTATTAAAATCGGACTTTCCATTCAAAAGATATTACGAAATTAAAAATATCAATATAAACAAAAAATACACGCCGACGCGACGGGCCAGTGTAGTTCTATCTCGGTGATACTCGAAGTGCAGCGAGTGGTAGCGAGTAACGCCGAGGAGAGGGGCACCGAAATGCGGGAGAGCCAAAATGTTTTTAACTAAATATTGCACCCGTGCGAAGCCGGGATGGGCCGCTAGTAATATATACAGCTGAAGAATTTGTTTGTTTGCTTGAACGCGCTAATCTCAGGAACTACTAGTTCAATTTGAAAAATTCTTTCAGTGTTAGATAGGTCATTTATCGAGGAAAGCTATAGGCTATATATCATCTCGCTACGACCAATAGGAGCGGAGCTACACGCGGACGAAGTCGCGCGGGTCGACTAGTAATATATAAGTCAATAGTTTCTTTATGTCTCTGTTTCTACTTATTAGGATGTAGTACACGTTTGACCCTGAATGCGCAGAAGTCACTATTAGGGCCTTTTTAGCGGGGAACCAATACGCTCACAACACGCAACTTTCCCTCACAACTTTTTTTTTCAGACCTATAGATAGCTGCCGGCTACTATACCTGGTTGTAGATTCGTGTTAAATATGGGATATTTATTAGCAGTGATAGCCTAGTGGTCAAGACTTTGGAGTCGGGAGGTCCGAGTTTGATCCCTCACACAGGCACACACCTCTGACTTTCAGGGTTATGTTTTCCAAGCCATTAAATAGCACTTACTTTAACGGTGAAGGAAAACATCGAGAGGATGTTAAAAAAAACAACACCTCTGGGAGTTCCCTAAAAGTTCTAAAAGATGTGTAAAATCTGCCAACTCGCACTAGGCCAGCGAGGTGGACTATGGCCTAACCCCCTCCTCATTCTGAGGAGGAGACCCGGCTCAGCGGTGGACCATAATGATCTCTGTCATGGCGGTGTACAACTGATTCAGTTTGTACCAACTTCGAAAGTCCAATGCTACTCAGATCAATGTTGCCATCGTAGCTACCATTAGGTCCATCTGGTTATGGTATATAAGGACGAATGAGTAATTTATGAACCTTGGTCCATGCAAATAGTAAACAAATATCAAACGAAATGCGTCGTTTCGTATTCTGTTCTTGCAGACCTCTATCCTTGACAAATTAGGAGTTATGTGCGTGTAACGGACTTCCGCGATCATAACAACACTAATTGTGACTTTATTCTAATTTAACATTTTGTAGAGAATCACATCTATTTATATGGCAATGCGTAAACATGAACTTGCGACCATGGGAGCAGAATTACAGAGCTCCTATATGTTAACAACGCTCCCTTAGATCCTCAAGTAGGGGAGACCTACCACCAAATCAATAAACAATACCACTTACACTTCTTTAGATAATGTTTTTACATACTATAAGGTCAGCGTTTGGCCGTGCCTTGCCTGATGTTAAGCAACCACACGATCTAGGATGGAAGATGTCTACCTAGAAGATGCGTATTTACTATACACCAATATTGTACCTATCAGGAAACACAGACTCCGGCAGATCATTCCACAGTATAGAGGCCATTCATTTATTACGTAAGACTATTTTCGGTAGTTTTTGACACCCCCCCTCCTTCTATTATAAGAAAAAATAAGAATACGCCGTCCCCTCACCCCCTGTTTAATATTGAATACGTAAGAATCTAAAGAAAAAAATTAAAACACTTTTTTTTAATGTTTATTTTTACTTACAAAGGTACTAATTTTTTTTTTTTGGTAGTAACAAACTGGTTTTAATTGTTTATCTTTACTTACAGAAGATTTTCAGTCCAGGGGCTCAAAACCCACTCGACCCACTCGCGCTTTTGCCCACGCTTTTTCAACGTATAATTAAATATAAAAAAGCGTCCGTAACTCAGTGGTTCGGGCATTGGGTTCACGATTAACAAGTCGTGGGTTCAAATTCCGGACATTGGACTACTGGCGTGGCCCACTCCTAATACAAGCATTTAGCTTAGTTGAAGGGGTAAAGGGAATACTAGTAGTATGTGATCCATACTGCTAAAATCTTTAAAAAAAAAAATTGTGTCTATAATCAATGCATATATTTTTTCTAGTATTAAAAACAGCATATAATATATAAGTGGGTAAAATAACTATGACTAATGACTAGTTACTAACATATTATAAATAAAATAAAATTAACAAATAATTATTGAATTGCTTTTTAATCTATATATCTGCTTATCGATGTGATTGTAAAAATTTAAACATGATTAATATCTGGCGATTAGATGTCGTAGAATCGATTATTTTATACTTATACAGGAAAAATATTATTCTAAATTATTCTAGAGCACAATCTGTAGTTTTATTAGTATCAAATAATACTAAAAAAAGAATAAATTAAAAATGTCCGATTACTATTAAGTATTTGTGTAAAAATTAAAAAATAAAACTAATTACATTCTACTAACATATTCGGTAGATATTTTCGATTTCAGAGATCCGTACCCAAAGGGTAAAAACGGGACCCTACTACGTAGTACTTAAGACTCCGCTGTCTGCCTGTCTTTCACCAGGCT
Source organism: Limenitis camilla (assembly GCA_905147385.1). Lineage (NCBI taxonomy): Eukaryota > Metazoa > Arthropoda > Insecta > Lepidoptera > Nymphalidae > Limenitis > Limenitis camilla. Next base: position 11,313,272 of record LR990240.1, read on the forward strand.
GTACCTCATGAACTGTGATAGCTAGACAGTTGAAATTTTCACAAATTATGTACTTCTTTTACCTTTATAACAAAAAATACTAAAAACAGACTAAAATAAATATTTAAAGGGGGGCTCTCATACAACAAACGTGATTTTTTGCCAAATATTGATACGAAACCCTTCGAGCGCGACTCGCACTTGGCCGGTTTTATATTATATAGTAATACTTCAGCATGTCCGGCTGAAATGAATAATTTACATAGTAAAAATAGAAGATATTAAAGGACATTTTTAGTGTAATTTTACTATTTAAATTTGACTTTTTTTATAGAGTACGTGAACGATCGACTAGATACATATCTAATATTAAAAAAAAAAAAAATAATTAATATAAATAAAGAAACTTAGCAATGTCAAGTTAGCTATTATATAATTATGAATCCCTATTTCCCTTGGTCACGGCATCACGCGTGAAGGGCTGGACCGATTTTGCTAATTCTTTTTTTGTTGTATTTGTTACTGTCAGAAGAAGGTTCTTACGTAAGAAAAAATTAGGAAAGTTTCGCAGAAAATTTTTAAATTTAAGAAAACTTGATGACCATATTAACTGTTGTAATGTAACTTTATCGCTTCTCTAATGACTGTCAGTTTTATTCTTGACTGACATAACTGTCAGTTACGAAAATAGATCTCATTAAATGTTTCCTTTCTTCGTTTATTAAGTCAAAAGCAATTGTTACATAACAGGTAACTAATGAGAAGAATGATTGAGGAAACAAGATATAAGATTGATATCGACATATATTGTTTATTATATTAGGGAGGATAATCATAATTTTCTTTGTCAAAGTGTTATGTAATTTAATAAATAATTATTATAATAAGAACTTCTAAATAGAAATCCAAAAAAATTTTGGTCTTTTTTGAAACTGACTGCCACTTATACGTTGATGTATTATTAACTTAAATTTTTCTCTTGCTACACTGAGGTGTATTCGAACTGTTCACTCACTCACATACTCACTTATTTATTCATTCATACTATACCGCAACTATTAGTCATAATAATATCTCAGCGTTCGTAAGAAACGTTTTCGCACAACCGTTTTTTTTCGACTTTGTAAACTCTCGAAAAAAATCTTTTCAATTTTCGGGTTAATATATAGCCTATGATATTCACAAATAATATAGCTTTCTATTGGTAAAAGAATTTTCAAAATCAGTTCAGTAGATTACCCCCTACAGCCTCACAAACTTTACCTCCTTATAAGAAAATGTAAGAAGAAAATTGTGTATTATTTAAATATGTATAAACATTATTAAACAACTTGTTAAAGTTCCCCTTCTTTTTATTAATTGTCAAGAGTCCTTGACATTTGGACTTTCCCTTCTTTACCCTCGTTTCGGTGACCCCTGGTTATGCCTTGGGGCTAACATTCTGAACCCACAATCTTTATATCTCCTACTTTTTGTACCATCTAGAAAACCACCTAGAAAACTGTGCAGTACAGTAAACACCCAATGATGAACAGTTTTGTTGTTGTTGTAAAGGATTTTTTTGTTTTAAATTTCAATTTTTTATAAACAATTTGATTTTTGAAAAAAAAGCTTCGTCTAGACACAAGATTAAACTATTTTTATTTTTTAGTTCAATTGATTTTAGATAAATCTTCAAGGACTTATGATGGTCACCGCAAGGACACTTCTGTTGGAACACAAACAGCTGTAACTTTTGAAATAATATTTTTTTTTTTTATTTTCTTGACTTCAAGTCAAAACATTGTGTAGTGATGTAATTAGTTTTATAAAATAATATGATTTAGTGGCAAAAAAAAAATACTGAAAATTCTAATTTTGTCATGTCTCTGACTACCTCTATCCCCTTAATTACATATATTCCGGATTCGGAAATAAATATTATCTTACTATAGATGTTTGGATATGTGTTAGTCAAGCAAACAAAAACGGCAACACGTTGTAACCTGGATTAACACAAAGGCAATTTTTTATCCCGGAAAAATTTCGGATAATATTAAAATATATTTACTGTTTGTAACATGTAAGGGCCTTATTTTAATTTAAAAAATGAAATTTCACCTGTGCGAAGCCGGCGTGAGACGGAGACTAGTGCTAAAATAATTTTTCAATGACATAAACACTTATTGTTTACGTCATCAAGTAAATAAAACATGAAATTTAGTGGTAAATAATAATACAATTCGACTAGTTTTATTCTATCCAATCATTGCTGGCTCCTTTGTAAGAAAATTCTTGAGGTATACAATGTTTTCTATTATATCACGTAATAATAATATAAAAATTAGTAGTTTATTATATTAGGACGTCTATGACATACAGAAAGACAATATAGTTGGAAATAATCGCGGTAATTATGCAAGGAGCGGATGCGTAAAAACCACTTGCTCTTGAACGTATACAAGTCATATAAATGCGCAGGAGTGGTCATCTACTCCAATACCAGTTCAGACGTCATTCAGTACGGTTGAAATATCAAAATGAAGTTTTTGGTACGTGTTTTTAAGTGCTGTGATATTTTGAAGTGATATTAATAAAATATTCAATTGTAGTAGGCTGTGTTGATAAGGTGACAGCTTAGCGAAGCGAAAAATGGATTCTAGTTTAATGTCGAAAGTTTTATGAATATTTGTTTGTCTATATGATAACTATATTCACTATCTTTTAAACAGTAAATGTTTAGGTAATCTCAGGATTAGTTAGCCTTCTTTTCTTCTGAATGAAACCCAAAACAGAACTGTAGTTCTACAGATTGCTAATCGATTTGAAACAAACAGATACAAACGATATTTTATAGAGACATTTGTACCCTTATATTAGGGTGACCAGATGTTCTACCGTATTACAGAAACGAAAAATTACGGGACACTACATTGTCCTGTAATTTTTTAATTCAATAACATGTCGTGATAAAAATATCTATTTTAATAGTATTTCATTGGGAAAGTCACAATTTGTTTGTAGATGTTATAAAATTAGTTTTTAACATTAAATATTGTGTTTTAAATTTAAAATTTTTCGTGAAATATAAACATAATATAAAAAATTGATGTCATATGTGAAATTTAATCTTACTAAAAATAAATTATAACTAAAATCCTAACCTTAGGCCTCATCGCAATCAGATAAGAAGGTGCCGAAGATGCTGGCTGCATTCCCTCTTTAAATGGCAATACTAATTTTTTGGCCAAAATGTAAGCCAGCTCTCCGATTCCGGGTCACATCGTACAGGCGCGACGAATTTAATATCTTCAATCAATTTAATAACTTTGTATAAGTTATAAAATGATTGGCGAATATTTGTAATAAAAAAATAATATAAATTTTTAATAAAAGCGGCCTGTCCCGTATTTTAACCTCGAATCCCATGTTTTCAGTTGTCCCGTAAAACCGGAAATCAGATCTGGTCACTGTGCTTTATATAGATATATTTTCAATCGAAGTATTTATTTTATTAACGATTTTTAATATATTTTATAAAACAAATAAAAATTATTTAAATCAATCGAGCGCTCCTTTACATTTTTCATCATTGATTTTCCTAATTTTTCTCAAGAAGAACTCTTTCAGGAAGAACAGAAAAAGCCTTTAAGGTTTTCGTTATTTTCTTTACCATCACGGCCTACGAAGTAATATAAAAATATTCAGTTCGATTGAGGTATTTTACAATTTTTACGAGACACGAAAATTGATTTTTATATTTTACTAGCGGCCCATCCCGGCTTCGCACGGGTGGAATATTTAGTTTAAAACATTTTGGCTCTCCCGCATGCCGGTGCCCCTCTACCTCGGCGTTACTCGCTACCACTCGCTGCACTTCGAGTATCACCGAGATAGAACTACACTGGCCCGTCGCGTCGTCGTGTATTTTTTGTGTCTTAAATATGAAATAATTTATTTGCATAAGGATTAATACAAAGGTATGGAAAACATGGTCTGATTTTGGCATTTTTATCAACTTTTAAAATATAAAAAAGTTATAGTGACATAACTATAATAGTTGGACATATGATCTCGCGGAGTTTTTTGTAGATATTGATACGTTCTATAATATTCTGGAACATTTTTTTGTTCTATCATCAATACTTTTCGCAGCGCATGCGATGAAAGATATTTTATGGCTATTTTTTTTGCACCTTGGGTTGGTTTTAGTGAGATTTTCTGGGGATCTCTAATTTTTTCTTGTAATAAATATAGCCTATATTACTCAGGGATAATGTAGCTTTCTAATGGTGAAAGAATTTTTGAAATCGGTCCAGTAGTTTTTATGTTTATTCGTTACATACAAAAATACAAATCTTACTTCTTTATAATATTAGTATAGATTATATACTAGCCGACCCGCGCGACTTGATTCGCGTGTTGCTCCACTCCTATGTATCGTAGCGAGATGTTAAATAGCCTAAGTTACTCCTTGTTACATCAGCTATTGACCGTGAAAGTCCCGTCAAGGTCGGTCCAGACATTTTAGAGATTAGCCGAACCAAACGGAGAAAAACGTTGTTGGTATATGTGGTGCGTGCATGTATACTTCCATATGCACTTAGTAAAAAGCGGTTATTTTAATATTACTAACAAACGCTCCAATTATATTTATATGAATGTATTTATAAGTATTGCGACGCTTCGCTAAGGTATTTTACAGTAAGACATAATGAACACTATATCATCATTATCCTAATTTATGAAGCCATCACTGAAAGATAGATAAAGAAGACAAATGATTATTTGTATACAAATTAATTAAGTTTTTTATTTTTTTCTAGAGTGTAGTTCTTCTATTATGTTCCATGGCCATGACAATGGGCCAAAGATATACAGATATTACTGATATTGGGTACAACAGACGCGGTACAGGGGGCTATGGGTTGTTGAGACCTGGATACGGTGGTTACGGAAGTGGATATGATGGTTACGGAAGTGGATATGGTGGTTACGGAAACGGGTATGGCAGTGGTTACGGAAGCGGATATGGTAGTGGCTACGGAAGCGGGTATGGCAGTGGCTATGGAAGTGGATATGGCGGTGGCTATCCTGGACAGTATCCTGGTTATGGAGGTAATTTTAAATAGTTCATTTAATTAAATCTCTTTAATCTACTTTGTTGTGACTACGCCATAGGTGGCCACTTACGAGCATTACAAAAAATCCATTAATCCTCTACGAAGCGAGGGACAGGTAATAAAGTCTAAAGCCAATCCCCCAAAGAACTAATACGAAAAAAAAGTTTAATTTGTCAAAAGTATGATTACATTATTTTGAATAATTAAATTGACACCACCTTTAACTTATACTTAACTTGGCTATTACAACTACCGCATGTCTAAATAATCTCCAAATCTCGTATTATGAGAAATATTTAATCTTCTTAAAGGAAATAAAAAGAAAATATACAACAAAAGGAAAGTTTCTGTTACATTCAGCTACTATTGTACTCTTTTCAGGATATAACGGGTATCCGGGATACGGCTCCGGGTCCGGCTCAGGATACCAAGGATACGGAGGTATTTATATTTATAAAAGAGATTAAGTGTGTATATATTTTCGTACTCCCTCGCTTTGCTGAGGAGATTAATTTGAGGGCACAAATATTAAGAGCAATATTCTGTATGAACTAACGTGAACCTTTGAAAACGTATCAAAAGTCAGTCAGTCAGTACTTCAAAGACAAAGTTTCATCACAATCGGTTGAACAAGTCAAGAACGCATAAAAGAAGTCTGGTATTATATCCTCTATGAGTCATTCCACGTCAAATCGACCAATAGTTGGAATCGACCCCCTTCGATTTCGACAAATTTTGGTCAGAAGTTTTCTTTTATCCTATAACGAAGTTACGCCAAAGGAAAAAAATAAAAAAATAAAAATTTTCAAAAATTATGCAAAATCTAAAATTTCAATTCAATAAAATCGCTTAGGGTAAGTTTCATAGGGGATAAATGGGGCAATTACAAAAATCTGAAAAAATTTTTTTGAAAAATCTCCAATTTGTGAAATTTTGAATTTTTCAAAATTTACGATCGACAATAAATTTTTGGCTCTACTTTTTTGTATACTTATACCAATCTTAAAAGATCCTGAAATTTTTGGAACTCTATTTTTGGTTTTTACCTTAATTGAGTTTGGCAAATCACGTAACTTTGATATTTTGAACAGAATTTTTTTTTAAACTTACCCTAAGCGATTTTCTTAATTATTAATTTTGCATAACTTTTGAAAAAAAAATTAAAAGGTGTGTGTGCGATTCACACACGATAGAAGTGAAACTTCAGTAAATCGACAAAAGAATGAGATGAATATATATATTTATATAAAATAGTATGTATATTTCTGTCTCATTCTTTACTACACATTTTTGTATTTGTGTCTCTTACCTGTCGTTTTGTATATTTCTGTCTCATTCTTTCCTACACATTTTTGTATTTGTGTCTCTTACCTGTCGTTTTTTCCGTTGCATCCGGTTTGAAATCACAACGATTCTAAAGAAGTTTCACTTCAAATAATTTCTGACGAAAATTTTTCGAAAACGAAAGGGGTCGATTCCAACTATTGGTCGATTTGACGTGGTATGACAAATATATTTTTCGGCTGTTGTTTTTTTTTTCTTCCTAATAAATAACCTTTCTTGATAATTTGGATTTTAATACTTTTAAGTAGAAATCTTAAAAACTTAATTTACCTAATCTAGAATTTGTCGAATGAAGTTCATTCATCTCATGTGTGATATGACAATTCAGATTTTTTTACAGGTAACCGCCCTGGCTACAATTACCCTGGATCAAGTTACCCTGGCTACAGGCCTGGTTACCAGTCAAGACCTGGATATGACCGTTATCCTGGTTACAGCAATTACGCTTACGATGGTGATTTTAGATCTCTCGCAAGAAGAGCGAGTGAAACGAAAAAGATTTCTGACTAGTTATAGTGTACACTCCATTTAACGTCACTCTGTATAACGACTACATTCCTAAAACTGAAATTTCTATTTTCTACAAAATCCTGTAAGTGTCACTATACAGAGTTAGGGTTCCGTATTCCAGAAATTACCAGCCATTTTCAAAAAAAATATTAGTTACTAAGTATTTTAAGATCACTTTTCATTTAGATTATAAAAATTAAATAATTTATACTAATAGTATTTTTTTATTAGATATACTTACTTTATATGTATGTTATAATTTGAAGCGTAGTGGGTTCAAATCCCGGACATTGGACTACTAACTTGGCCCACTCCTAACACAAGCATTTTAGCTTACTAGAAGGGGTAAAGGGAATACTAGTAGTATGTGATCCATACTGCCAGGAATCTTAAAAAAAAAATTAATTAATCTTATATATAAAATTCTCGTGTCACAATGTTAGTTACCATACTTCTCCAAAATGGCTCGACCGATTTTTATGAAATTTTATATGCTTATTCAGTACGTCTCTATTTTTCATCCCCATAAGGGTGGCCCACAACAAATTTATATGGCAGAACAACGTTTGCAAGGGCAGCTAGTCTATATATATAAAACAAAGTCGGGTTTGTTTGAACACACCTAACTCGAGTACAGCTGCACCGATTTTAATGGTTTTGGATTTATTGTATGGGGCCATTCATTAATTACGTAAGACAATTTAGGGGGGGGAGAGGGGTCGACCATGTCTTATTTTTTGTTACAAGGGAGTCTCGATAGTTCTTACCTAAGAGCGCGGGCAACCTCGTCAGTGCCGAAACATTTCTAAATATTATTACTTTGAAAAATAAACATTGAAACAAACCAAACGTGTATTCATTTTTCCTTTAGATTCTTACGTGATATATATTAAACAGGGAAGAGAGGGTCGGCTTATTGTTATTTCTTATTATAGAGGAGAAGGGGGTAAAAAACTAGCGAAAAGAGTCTTATGTAATAAATGAATAGCAGAATAACTATTATAAACATTGGAAAATTGTCGAAAAAATGAAGTAAAAGAAAAAACATTTTTCCATAAAAAAGTGTCAAATATTTAATGTTCCTTCCGTCGATACGGTAAACTCTGCCCTCAAATTAAAGAACGTATTTAATTAAAGATTTGAATCGACAACATAATAGGTCGGGGAAAAAGTCTTTTCGCATTATAGTATGTATGAACTTGTAATAAAATCTCTTTGGACTATTTGTATCTGCCTGGTTTTGGTATCATTCAAAGTTTACATTTTAAAGAAGATAATTCCAAATTCAAATTAGGAAAATGTGTGATTTTTATTTGTTTTTCATACTGTGAAGATGAGTGAGTCTAATGAAGAAATTCGATACATTTTAAAATTTTACTACAAAAAATGTAAAAATGCAACGCAAGCCGCGAAAAAAATTTGCAATTTTTAAGAACCTAGTGCAGTGTCTGTGAGAGTAGCACAAATTTGGTATAAGCGTTTTCAATCCGGAAATTTTAACGTCAAAGATGCACCTCGCTCTGGTCGCCCTATTACGAATAAAATGGATGCCATTTTTGAAAAAGTATAGCAAGATCGGCATATCAGTAGTTACGACGTAGCTGAAGAACTGGGAATTGACCACAAAACAGTTTGGCGCATTTGAAATAAACTGGGTACATAAAAAAGCTCGATATTTGGGTACCTCACGAACTCACTGAAAGAAACCTAATGAACCGTGTACTCATTTGTGATTCTTTATTATGATGTAATGAAACCGAATCATTTTTAAAGAAGCTGATAACTGGTGATGAAAAGTGGATTACGTACGACAAGAACGTGTGAAGAAGGTCGTGGTCATAGGCCGGTCAGGCTTCACAGACTGTGGCGCAACCCGGGTTAACTCGCAACAAGGTGATGCTGTGTGGGTGGTGGTATTGGAAGGGCATTATTCACTATGACTTTTTCCCCGGATAATGGCGTATTTTAAATTTTAAAAATATAGAATAATGTCAGTAACGTAAAAGGATTGACATATATATTGGTTGTTGCCGGGTCAGCTAGTATATATATTTATAAATGGATCCCTTTTCCCTTGGTCACGGCATCACACGTTAACGGCTGGACCGGTTTCGCTAATTCTTTTTTTGTTGTGTTTGTTATTGTCAGTAGAAGGTTCTTATGTAAGAAAAAATTGAAAAAGTTGGGCGGAAAATAGGAAAATTTAAGAAAATTTAACGACTCTATTAACTTTTCTAATATTAAACAAAAATCCTCATAAATATTTTTTCTATTTATTTAAAGTGTAATATAAATATGGAAGAATAAAAGAATGATGAAGAATGATTTGTTAAAATATAAAAGTGAGAGTATTTATAGGAATCTGAACAATATTGATCGATATTAAAATAAACTATTCATTTGTTGTTAAAAATTATACTTGTAGGAATAGATTGAAGAGAAAAAATAATCTTACTAATATTATAAATGTGAAAGTTTGGATGTTTGTTACTGAATCACACAAAAACGCTGAGCAGATTTAAATAAAATTTGGCACACAGATACTTTATAATCTGGATTAACACATAGGCTACTTTTTATCCCGAAAAAAAATGCAGTTCCTTTAGGAAAATAATAAAATATGTTAACTGTCGTAAGCGTATGAATATTTATATTTAGCAACAACATTTTGAATATTAAATGTTTTTTTTTGTATTTTTTCTTTGGATTACACATAATAGATTCCAAATTTATTTATAGATATTTTCAATCCATAACCCAGATTTTGGATCAAGATTAAAAGGATTTTCCAATGTTGAACATTAATAAAAATAAACATCTAAATCACTTGATACGAAAGTTGTTATGTATGTTCGAATTCACAATATGTAAACAAAAGTATTAAGAATCCTTTTTTTTAAGTCGGTAAACGCTATCTTGATACAAAGTACAAGTGAGTGGTAATCCGTTCCGAGAAACCAATGTATATGAGAGATTATCCGGTATTATGTTTTATGACGGCTAATCAAAAATATCATTTATATGGATCATTTAATCTATTAGAGTTTTTGTGTATTTTTTTAATAATTTAATTATTTTTTTTTAAAAATATTAGGAGTATGGATATCACATATTACTAATATTCCTTAACCTCTCCGAGTAAGCTAAAATGCTTGTGTTGGATTGGGCCACGTCAGTAGCCCAATGACTGGTCTGGGACACCTATCGAACTACAAAAATATCTAATCACAATATGTCCTGACTTCGTTCGTTTAATTACACATTTTAATCGCTATATCACATATTTTAAAATATAATTTATATATGACTAATTCCCAAAGACATTACTGCTGAGTGACATAGATAATGTAGTGTTGCCATATTTTTTTTAATTAATAGAATATTTCCATCATGATGCTACTGATATGATTTTAGAAATTATTTCACTGAGAGAAGTGTTTCAGTCATTATCACTTCCCCACTATTCATTCTGTCTCTTTTTTTTCTTTCCTTATCTTCTTTGTCTTTAATTTTTCAAATACTGGCTGTCTGACTAAATTTAAAAACTTGGTTAATTATATACTTTAATATCTTTTTTATCTCAAAAAACCTATATTTTGAAGAAAAAGCAGTATTTACATTACGTATTTTGTATTTAAAAAAAAGCAAATTAGATGGAAAACGCTGAATAGTATCATGGCGTCTTGAATGACGTCACAGTCTGCGGGGTAATCTGCTCTGTAGTATGAAAATGTCAACAACAACAATATTTTGCGTGGCGTGACGTAACACTTTCTGATCAGTTTTCGCTGTCACGTGACTTAACGCCTATTTTTTTCGAATTTATTTTCTAAAAATATGAATAATGTTTAACTTTGTGCAATTAATAAAAAGCAGTGATGGCCCAGTGGTTGAGACTTCAAGTCTTACTCGGGAGGTCGGAGGTTCGATCCCCCACACAGGCACACACCTCTGACTCTGAGTTATGTGTGTTTTAAGCAATTAAATATCACTTGCTTTAACGGTGAAGGAAAACATCGCGAGGAAACCTGCACTCCTGAGAGTTCCCTAAAGTTCTCAAAGGTGTGTGAAGTCTGCCAACCCGCACTGGGTCAGCGTGGTGGACTATGGCCTAATACCCTCCTCATTATGAGGAGGAGACCCGGCTCAGCAGTGGGCCATTGAAGGGTCGTGATGATGAATTAATAAATTAAAAATAAGATTACTAGCAGATCACATACTACTAGTATTCCCTTTACCCCACCTAGTAAGCTTGCATGCTTGTGTCAGGAGTGGGCCACGTCAGTAGTCCAATGTCCGGGATTTGACTTATCGATCGTGAATCCAACGCCCGAACCACCGAGCTACTGACGCTTCATTATAATTGTTTCAATACCCGGAGCGAAACGAGGCAGGCGGCTCGTATTAAATAAAACTAGTTATAATAATAATAAAATGTATTTATCTTATAGCTATACAATATTAACACTTATATAATTATCCACTAAACCAGTCTGAGGTCATGGAATTGAAGAAAGACGCAGCACCAGATCTAGCGTTCGCGAAGTTGATGGGCAACGAACTGGTCACGGAATCAGTATTATCTGATTTAGACTTATTTGGACTTACTGATACCTGTTTCTTCTTCACCTGTAAATAATTATTGGCTATATTAATTTAAACTAACGTCAGTAGAGCTAATTTTTTAATTAAAAATATATAAAACCATGCAATAAAAAACAGATATTACACGTTTTTAATGATGAGTTTCATGATTAGACTCAAGTTAGTGGTCGAATTTGAGACAAAGGGACAAAGTAGGATGGCGATTCTATTAAAAGAAGATCGATTTTAAAATCGATTCACAAAAAAATCGAGTCGATTCCTCAAAAATTCCTCCTTCATCGAGTTTGCATTGAAGTGAAAAAAATTGAATTTGTCAACGAAGCCTTAGATCGATGTAAAGCGGATTGTTTTCTAGTTTTAGAAAAATAACTAATGTCGATTTTCTAGGGTGTATGGATTCACTGGATCGATTCAGTGCTATATATCGATTTAAAAGATCGATTGTTTTTGGTCCAAAAAATCGATTCGAACTGGCAAGCGCTATATAATGATTATTACTTTTTTATTTATGATGCAAAATATATTTTTAATTATTAAAAACAATAAATAAATAGACGAAGAAAAAAAGAGGAAGTATCTTATACATATTTAAATAATATGATTATCATAACACAAATAAAAAAAATGAATATTATAAATTTAAAAAAAAGTAACCAAGATTTTTTTAGTATTAAAAGGGCCTCAAAACTTTGGACATTTTTGTATTTAGTCACGTAAGTATAGGTTTGAACTTGAATGCGCAGAAGTCACAAGGATAAGTTTCGTCGCGTTCTGATAAAGTTCTTGATGACTAATAGAGACAGTTGTTTATACATAACTATCATTTATAATATATTTTATCTTCTAAAGAATCTATCATGTACTTTATCAGCACGTGGTGAAATATTCGTAAACAAAAGAAATAATTATCTTTCTTTCTTTTGTGACGCTCCCAAGTTATTTTTCTTACTCTAAAAAAAATTCGTGTCAGCGCGTAAGTTAGGCTTAGGTTAACCTAAACTTAGGTTTAAACAGTGAAACTAAGCAGTAGAGGCAAGTGTTCGAATTCTGTTAAAAGGTCTTAAAACCTACATTTTGGTCACGAGTCCAAGGCACTGCTTTGATTGTTCGTAATTTTAAGAGATCATAATGTTTAGTTATTTATCGGTTCAGCAGCAATATCTAAGTTTCGTTTACCCTACAGTCTGTTCAATATCACCCTCCCTCTTAATGTTTTCAATATATCGCCTCTCTTCTGTTCAATTTTTTAAACAACATAATATGTGGTTTGTTTTTTTTAGCTCAAGTTTAAATTGCTTTAAATAAATTTATATTAACTTTTCAATTTAATTAAAGTTTAAAGGGAATTGAGACGAAAATCAATATTAATATTAAGCCCCAATCAAACGCTTGGCACTTGCCGAAAGCTTCAAATCAATACAAACGATTTTGAGAAACAAACATCACCACCCACACGCTTATACATCCAACTGATGTCGGCTATGATATTAGTTAAGTACGGCTTAAGTTATTTTTGTCCCAAAAACAAAAAAAATATTATTAAGAGTAAATTCTAAGAAGTTTAAATCTTCATTTGAACAGTCACTCATTTTTCATACAAAAAAAATAATACATCTCTACGTAAACGAGACAAAGTGCGCACAAATGTGTGGACGCTGAATAAGCGAATAAGCGCTTGCGACAAGCCCATTCAAGTGAAACGGTCTTCTTGAGGTTTAGCTAATGTTTTTTTTTTGTAGTTGTTAATGGGCAAACGAGCCGACAGGTCACCTGATGGTAAGTGGTCACAGTCGCCCATGGACATCGGCAATACTAGAGAGTGACTCTTGGTTTATCTTTGGCAACGCATCGGTATATAATAAAGAAGGGCTATGAAGAGAAGAATGCTACCGTTTCAGTGGACCCTGACGGTCGGATTCGCATGCTGGTGGTTGCAAGCCAGTCCGGGAACAGACCCCCCAGAGGGAAATTTTATTCTAACCCGTCTCCTCACGGGCAAGGCATGTGGACCTCTTAACAGTTTATTTACATTTTATCTCGTGCCTAGTTTAATATACTATTGTGTATTATTGTTATTAATGAGTCACACAACCAATAGTAATTAATACAATTATCTAAGTAAACAAGATTGTTATTAGAACATTAGATGACTCACGCACACTTAATTACCCGTTATAGTATGAAGATGTTGGAATTGCCCTGTGATATTAAAAAAATATATAAATGAAAAAATGTATTTTAAAAAAATCCAAAAATAATCTACAACCTTAACCTATATCTACTTTATAATATCATAATATAAATAAAATCAAAAATAAATTAATTATATGTATGATTACAGCTTAAATAATTTTAACACGATTTAAGTCCAAGTCATTTTAAAAAATTAATTTAATAAAAGAAATTTCAGTAAAAATTAAATAAAAATAATTATTAATTATAAGAAATATTACACATTTTTACGTAAAAGACAATTTTGATCCAGACCAGTGTAATCAGATTTTTTTTTCCTATTTCGAAAGTATCTTACAACAGACTTCAGTCACAGGTTTATGTTGTTTTATTTCTTTGTTTATCTGCCCTGAGTTTCAAAAAACCTTTGACTTGTTGTTCATTCGTTTCGGAAAAAAAAACTAAAACATATGTGTGACGTCACACACACGGCGGAATAAGATAATGACTTAACGTTATTAGTTAAAGCAGACATATCTCCATTCAACGGTGTATATGACGTCATTTGGCGTTTACGTCTTTTCAGAATAGATTAAATTTCAAAATTGATTTTAACCACTACCGGGCTCATATTTTGAAAAAAAAAAATACGTGTCTATTTATTTTTCTTCTAGTTTCATATAACATAATAACATAGATGTTAGAAAAATGAAATTTTAATTCTGAACTCTTTAGAATGCTCACCATAGTCTCCTTGTATATAGTATGCGGAGGAGCAGCGACAGGCAGTATGGAGAACCAGTGGGAGTCAGCAGCAGCTAGAAGCGAAGCAGCCTTGTCTGCAGAACCACCAGACTGCACTGGTTTAGTGCCTATGATACCAGTGAGTTGTCCGTGTTGTAATATTAAACTGCCTAACAGAGTCTGAAATAGGAAGATAATGTAAACAACATAGTAACGACAGAAATTTATAGCAAATGTTATTAAATAGGCTTGTTGACTAGAATATCCTCCTGGGGGGAGCTACTCAAATGAGTGTTGCTAACATCTTGATTACATATGAATAGAAAATAGAATCAAAATTTAAATTTGTGTATAAATTAAAATTTGGAATTTATTTCTAATCACGTCTTTGAAAATAGATTTCAAGTTTGAATTTTCTAGACACGAATTTGAATTTGGAATCTATTTTCGATGTATTCAAAGATTTTGAATTAAATATAAAATTAAAATTTTGTATCTATTTTTAATATTTAATCCAAAATCTTTGAATAATGAATCGAAAATAGATTCTAAATTTAAATTTTTTATACACGAATTTGAATTTGGAATCTATATTCGATTTATTCAAAGATTTTGAATTAAATATAAAATTCAAATTTAAAATCTATTTTTAATATTTAATCCAAAATTTTTGAATAATGAATCGAAAATAGATTCTAAAGTTGAATTATTTATACACGAATTTGAATTTGGAATTTATCTTTGATTTATTCAAATATTTTAAATTTAATATAAAATTCTAATCTATAAACCAAAATCTTCAAATTTGAATTTCGTTGAACAAATACAAGCATCTATAACACTCATAGAAAAAGATCTATTACTTGAAAAAACTCACTAATTAAGAATTTCATAGTTATTCAAAAATAACAGAAACGTCTGTAGTAATTTAATATGGAGATCCATTTCGACCCAATCTGGCAACACTGGTCCCATTCACTTCTTACTCACAGATACATCACAGTCTTACATAAATATAATACTTATAAGATTAAAACGAAGCTACTTAGGGTATTATAGAAGTAAAGTTTGTGAGGCTGTAGGGGGTAATCTACTGAACTGATTTTGAAAATTCTTTTACCAGAAGAAAGCCACATCATTAGTGAGTATCATAGGTTATATATTAACCCAAAAAATTAAAAGACTTTTTCGTGGTAGTCGGATTCATAGTTGCGGTAGAGTATGAATGTATTACTAACCTGAACTCTTTGAACAGATCTCTTCAAATTAGTCTGTATATACGGGTAGAAAACATCATAATCAAACGGATCTATTTTCTGTCTCAAAAACTCACAAATATCCTGAGACAGCTCCATTGCTTTTTTATTCTCTCTAGAAACCATTAACAAAGTCAAATGCCTCACATCCATTAGCAACTGAAGAGCGCATCTCTGATTTATATCCATTTCTTTCTCTCTAATAATTGTATTGTAGTGTGTGAGCGAGACGGAAATAGTTTTTTCTATATACATGCTGTGTATTTCTAGAGGTAACGTGTGTGGAATGATTTCGTCCAAAATGCGACTGATGGAGTAAAGATATTCTTGTAGTTTTAAAGAAGGGCCTGCTGGTACTTTTATTGTTGATTCTATAGGGTTGCCCTCTTCATCTTTTTCTTCTATTTTAATTATATCCCATTGCTGAAAAGAGAAATTTTGGTAATTTGTTCAGGATATAAACAAAATATATTTTAATGCGCCCTGCGGTTTGACCCGCTATATTTAGGATAATTCACACTATATCATTATAAATTATAGCCTATGTGTTATTCTAATGTATAAGCTATATTATTGTAAAGTTTTATCAAAATCCATTCAGTAGTTTTGCGTGAAAGAGTTTCAAACATACATACATTCTTAGAAACTTTCGCGTTTATAATATTAGTAGGAAGTATTAAATAGTAAAGAAATCTCTCTTGAGTCTGTTTGTTACACACATTTTAGCTAAAAAACCTTTTGATTAAAGGGTATAGTCGGGTTTTTATGGGATATCTGCCCTTGGGCCCTTTTCTACTCGTACTTAGGTATTTATTTAGGTTATGAATAAAAATAGTTTTGACAAAATTTCTGCCATTTATATCAATCAGTTTTTTTAAGAGGATTCTTACTGAAAAAGGGCGATTTTTGGCAGGAGAAATAAAATTTCAATCTTAGTATCTAGTCTAGTATTTAAAAAAAATAACTAGCAGTAGCTAGTACTATACTATATATAAATAAAAAACATACCATCATTAAATAATCAATATTAGCTTCCAAAGTAAATTCCTGCGGTAAACCTTTAGTCAACTCCTTGATTTTCACCTCCACAAAATCCAACCATTTCTTCCAACAAAACAGACAATTCTCCTTCAAAACCACATTTATATCGTTCCAGCTTTTCACTCCTTTCTCATTAATCAATACTGTATCATTAATGTAACATTTACGTAAGTTTGGCATTAATATAGTTATCGCTTGGATAAATCGTGCTGTGTATATAGATGTTGTTTTTCTTTGTAATTCTGTTGATTGTAGTGTTTGTTCTTCAAAACATGCTTTTATGTAATTTAACATGCTGGAAATAATACTTTAAATTGAATAAACGGTCAAGACTTTTACTTATTTTACAATTACTTATTATATCAGGGACTTATTTGCTATAGGACTGACAACCCTGCTGTCTCTCTCTCTTTGGAAAAATTAAGGACAAACAGATTATGTATCAGATAACTAACTATCCGAAAGTTTATCAGCAAGTGGTGAGTGGTTCTAAAAAAAGTATTTACCATACAGACATTTTGATTTGATATAGAACTCCTTAAAAGGCGGGTCACGTAGTTAAGATAGAAGGAGTCCGTAAGTTATTTCATCATCATCATCACAACCCGTAGATGGACGTTAGAAGGTTAGGCCATAGTCTACCATGCTGGCCTAGTGCGGGTTGGCAGACTTTACACACGTTTGAGAACATAGAGAACTCTCAGGAGTGCAGGTCTCCTCACGATGTTTTCCTTCACCGTTAAAACAAGTGATATTTAATTGCTTAAAACACACATAACTCAGAGTCAGAGGTGTGTGCCCAGGATGGAATCCAGACCTCCTGAGTAACTCTTAACCACTGGGCTATCATCGACGCTTCTCCCTGAATCCATCTCTTTTGAAAACTTACCTATGAATATTTCTATCCGAAGTATCTCTTAAATATTCTTCAATATCGCTTCTATCTATATAAACTTGATCAGCAGTCTCTTCTTCATCATACAGCAGTTTTTCTTTCTTCTCTATATATAAATAGTCTTTCAAATCTTCTAAAAGCTTCTGTAATTCGTCATCTAGACTTTGACATAGTTTTTCTAAATTTGGCGTAAAACCTCGATCTTGGCGGGACATTCCTGTAAATGCATATAAGTGATGTTTGCTTATACGGACTACCCTCAATAACTTTTAAATATACAGACTAAGAAACGTAGGTAATACTTAAGAATACAAACTAAACAAACGAAAGTGCGATTTAATATACTACTTACGCCATCTATTGACGAATGAATGATGTCTGTGTGTTACACAATCAGACTTAAATCACGATTTTGATGAAATATGATACAGAGATAAAGTAGTGCTTGAGGAAGGATGTAGGCTATATTTCATCACGAAAAAATATTAATAAGTGTGCTCGTACGCCATCTATCGACGTGAGGATGGAGTGCATGTCGAGCTGTGTGACCAATATGTCTTTGGTAATATAGGTAATATAGCTAGTATAATAAATATATATAAAATCAATTGTTTACAATATAATAGATATTCGATAAACAAGTAGACTAAATTATAGTTGTAGCTCCCTATAGGAGCTCTATTCCCACAATTTTTTTTTTTTAAATTTTATAATAGCAGTATGGGTCACATACTACTAGTATTCCCTTTACCCCTCCTAGTAAGCTTGCATGCTTGTGTCAGGAGTGGGCCACGTCAGTAGTCCAATGTCCGGGATTTGAACCTACGACTTATCGATCGTGAATCCAACGAAATTTACAATTAATCTAGATTAAAAATCTAGTGTCTTACCTTTCATCAAAGAATTCATAACTTTAACAACTTCATTCCTCGACTCAATAATAGTATCACCGATAAGGTCCTTCCACACAAACCAATTGATATCAGCTTCTTTTTCAACCTCGCTGTCTGAAGACACCTTAGTGAGATCCACTAACAGTTGGGTTTTAAACGTGTCATAGACTTTGGTCCATCTGTTGTCTATGATTGTCTTGACACGAGACGTTAACAGTGGTTGGAAGTAGTGGCACCAGACGTGGACTTCTGGTATATCGAGAGATTGGCAAATTGAGCTCCAATTTGGTGGTGATTCTATAAAAAGAAAATTGTTATATTAAGAGACAATTACGGCCGAAATTAATAATCAAATTCAATCCAAATTCTTTGGATTATGAATTAACAATTTGTGTATAAATTGAAATCTATTTTTAATTTGAAATTAAGGGATTTATTTATTTAGATTATTATTTTCGGCCGTTAATTAAATTAAATCCATGGATTTTAAAATATCCATTTACTTATATAAAATAAGTGAAATCCATGACGTCACGAGAATTTCAAAATAATATTTTTTTAAGTAATAGTACATACTCTCAATATAAAAAAAGATATTTTCTTTATTTTCTATTTATACATATTAATTATCGTGATTTTATCTGTATGTTTTATAAAACTTGAAAGTTTTGTTGTAAAAAAAAATCCTTTACCAATTTTGAAAGTCTCCTCCCTTATTTCATGCAGTACTTTAACTCTAGTAATATTTTGCAATAATGCTTGAACGTTATCGTTTATAAACGACTTCACCCAGACACTCCATTTGCTTACACTACTAGTTATTTCCTCCTTGGCTAAAGGGAGCAGAACTTTACTTCCGGACAGCCTAGAATTCAAACAAATCAATTTTTCTATTTACTTTGCAGACTATGATTTAAAAAAAAAATTTAAAAAAGAAACCGACTGCGTCAATATCTGTCGTCTTTATTAAATTCATTGAAGAACTGAAAAGATGGGAACAAGATTCTGAAAGATTTGAATATTTTATTTTGGTTTCTATCTTATCAGTTCTTCAATGAATTTAATAAAAATGGCAGATCTTTTTAGTTTCCAACTATCTGTGTGTCAAACTTCAGCCAAACCTGTCAAGCCGTTTTACCGTGAAGAAATAACAAACTAACACAAACAAGTCAATTATATTCTTAGTGTGAAGTGTGATGTGATTTATTAGCATTTTCTATTCCAAACTTCAATAAAACATATAAGTCATGTATATTATATATTCGTAATCACCGTTAAAAATCCTTAATTTTGTTTTTTTTTTTAATTTTGATGTACCCAGTGTCACTCTCACGACTAAGACAAATCTATTGATACCACTCACATAAAAATACGACAAGCCGTTTAGGTTTTAGGGCGAGCCAAAGAAATATACACAGATAAGGTAGAAAAACATAACCCTCCTTCTCTCGCAGTCGGGTAATAAGGACAGGCTTTTTAAATTTAAATAAATAATATTTAATATTTCGTACCTGAAGTTACTTACACCTGGTGGCAACATTTTCAGTGCTGCAGGATCACTAAATTGCAGTAGTTCCAGTAAAGGTTGTGACTCTTTTCCAATTAAATGATTTAATTTTTCCAATACAGCACCTCCATCATTCTCTATGAAAAAAATATAAATATGTTTTGTGTCAAGAATTTAAACGTTTACACTAATATATGTATAGACAATAATTCAATACTGATATATAACGACGTTATTTGGAGAGATGCGGCTGTTGGTCCAGTGGTTGAGACTTCAATGTCTTATTCGGGAGGTCCAAGTTCAATCCTCTGACTTTTCTGAGTTATGTGTGTTTTAAGCAATTAAATATCACTTGCTTTAACGGCGCAGGAAAACATCGAGAGGAAACCTGGACTCCAGAGAGCTCCCTAAAGTGCTCATTAGTGTGTGAAGTCTGCCAACTCGCACTGGGCCAGCGTGGTGGACTATGCCTAATACCCTCCTCATTCGGAGAAGGAGACCCGGCTCAACAGTGGGACATTGACGGGTCGTGATGATGATGATGATTTGGAGAGATCTTTATAGAGTGTGTTAAAACAAAAAAGTTTTACATTAATTAAAATTATAATTGATCTGTCGTTACATTGACTGTATATGATTCAAAATATAATGTATCTGTTTTTTAAATAGCCGCTAAAGTATAGCTACCGGCACGTAAGTATAGATTTGACCTTACAGTCACGTAGAAGTCACAAGCGCGTCTGCTACGTCACGGATGGCACGCAGCACGCTCACAACGCGCAACTTTCCCCTACTATTTTTTCTCAGACCTAAACTTAACTGCCGGCTACTAAATTTACTTATAATAAAATATAATATGAACTAACTTCTTTTCATTCAAAAAGTTAATTACAGTATCACTTACCAACGAAACAAGCATAGACAAGTTCAACAGTCTTCATAACGATTTTCACACCATTTACAATTTTCTTTTTAATCTGAGCTTTTACATCACCATCTAGTATCTGTACTAAATCAAATTGTAAAGTAGACTTCAGACTAGAATTACTATGAAGACCTATTAACGTGTTTAATAGTTGCACCAATGATTGCGAGTCCAGTAAAAAAAGGCCGACAAGGCAAGAGCATGCTACCTGCAGAAAAGAGAGATTTTGGTAAAAAAAAGTATTTTGATATTAACAAGGTTCTCTAACTAACAAGCAGTGATAGCCTAGTGGTTAAGACATGTCTTCGATTCTGGGAACACACCTCAATTAAATATCACTTGCTTTAACGGTGAAGGAAAACATCGTGAGGAAACCAGCTTCCTAAGAGTTCCCTAAAAAGTTCTCAAAGGTGTGTGAAGTCTACCAACCGGCATTGGGCTAGCGTGGTGGACTATGGCCTAACCTCCTCCTCCTCATTCTGAGGAGACCAGGCTCAGCAGTAAGCCATTAATGGGTTATGATGACGAGGATGAAGGTTCTCTAACTCTTTTTAATTCACATTCTTTAGGATGTATTTTCTAGGATATAAAGTTGCTTTTACCATTACGCATAAGATGCGATACTAATTCCCTCTCCCACTCTTATTCAATCGCTTAGTAAAATTTATAAAATTATCACTACATAGTATTAGACAAAGTCGCTTCCCGTCTGTTTGTCCCTATGTATGCAAAACTAAGCAGCGGATTTTGATGCGAATTTTTTAACAGAGTGATTCAAGAGGATGGTTATACTTGCACCCGTGTATAATACTTGCACCCGTGCGAAGCCTTATTTTAATGTATTACTAAACTGGGTATTATTATATATATCGGAGATTTTAAGATGATAAGGAGGAGGAAGAGAGGGTATATTGAAAAAAAACTACAAGGGGTGATGATATTGAATGGACTAGTGGGTAAACGCAATGCAGATACTGCTACTGAACCGATAAATAATACAATATGATATCTACAATTACGAGAGAAACCTAAGCACGTAGGGTCGTAGGCCTGTGTTGGCAAGTAGTAGTATTTTAATAAGACCTAACAATTCGTAGGAAATTATATTTAATCAAAACTAAAACTAGTAACTAGCTTAGAAGCTTTAACACATTTCTTACCTCAACACTAATATCAACATCCTGTAACTTTTGTCCGCACATATCAATAATAGTTTGACTCAGGTTAGATATGGAATACCACTGCTGTTGTACTAGTTTCTGTAGAGACTGCATTCCTCGGTTCACATTTTTACCACCTATATGGAGCTCTACACCTAAAAGGATAACTCAACTCAGGAAAGACATTTTTTTTTACGTTATTACTACAAGAAAGAAATTATGATAAAGATTATAGTTTATTAACAAGCTTTAACTAACAAGTTTAAACACTTTTATGTACTAGAAATTTAAAAAAAAGATTACTAGAGAAAAAAAAATATTTTCTAATGACTGGGATATGAACCCACAGATGGAGAAGTTTCCAATTTTTTGAAATATATTAATTGTATAAATTGATGATGATGAAACAAAAATTTGAAAGAATCATTAAAATTTCTACAAATGAAAAAGTTATGGGACTTTCTAGTTGCGCATGTAACAATAATTTCGTTTCATGCAGCAGGCCAGCGTGTGACGTCACTTCACCTACTAGACGCAGAGTAGTACACTTAGAATGTATATATTAGGTGTGCTGTTATTTTGCGTGTCGTGTTTTGTTCATTACATTAATGCCTGTGGCTACAAAATATACCTACAGCAACAACAAAGAAGGATTTGAAAAAAAAAATCCATCACTGCATATAGAATATCAATTTTAGGTAAATTATCACTTTGTCATTTTACAAAATATTCTTCCATTATGTTAAAATAAAAACTATACTACTTATAAATAATCAACAAACAGCTGTACGTAAAACATTTAACTACGGAGCTACTGATGCTTAATTTAACTATACTTATACTTGTAATTTTATTTACCCATATTAATATGCCTAGCCATGATAAACAACTGTGCAGCTTTAACAAAGTCATTAGCATTTATACATTTCCATATTTTCTCAGGTATTTCCATTAACAGTTTAATTTGAACAGCTATGGCATGGACTGGATTTGTCTGAAAGCTGAAAGAATTTCACTATAATGAACATTGGATTAACAATTTTGAAATTTTCAGGCTTCTCATAAGTTGTAATCCAAATCATTTTTACAATTATCAAGAAAATATAATCCCACCAAAAACATTTTCCTGTTAAATGTTGCCAAGACAAGACCATATACCTCGCACTGTCAAAAAGTTATCAGAACACATATAAAGTCAAGCTCCTAACTCTACATAGCCTACCTCTACAAGCCCTAACTTCACAAACTCTACACCT
Source organism: Limenitis camilla (assembly GCA_905147385.1). Taxonomy (NCBI): domain Eukaryota; kingdom Metazoa; phylum Arthropoda; class Insecta; order Lepidoptera; family Nymphalidae; genus Limenitis; species Limenitis camilla. The sequence goes on from LR990240.1 coordinate 11,336,661, forward strand.
TAGTTAATATATCTGGCTTGAAGAATTTTGTAGATCTGGTATAATCCAAACCTAAGTAGTGAGGGTTCAAGAAATGGACGAAGCTGATGTGTAAGCTATATTATTGTAGTTTCATCAAAATCCATTCAATAGTTTTTGCGTGAAAGAGTACCAAACATACATCCATACAGCCGCAAATCCATACAATCTTACAAACTTTCGCGTTTATAATCTTAGTAAGAAGTAAGATATGCCAATATAGGTCACCATAGCATTACCTTGGACTTTGTACAGGTCTCTCATCAATTTTAAAACCCACTAAATGTGTATCATGTAGGCTTTTACAAGCCACCATCATTTCATTTATATGTGTCAAAGTACTGCCAGTTGTAGTTTTCATTTCTTCTATTGTATCGGCTGCATGAATTAGATCTCTGTATCTTTCTCTATAAACAATATTTATAATAAAGTTTAATCATATTTATTAATTTTATAAATTAGATGATCTTTTATTACAGGAAGGGGGCAAAGTAGTAGCTCCACTTAATACATTATCACCAATCAATAATCAATTTAATGATTTCTTAGGTTTTCTCGATTGTTATACATAATAAAATTGTTTTTATCTTGTTTTATGTTCTTTTATTTGATTTTCAAATACTTTGCAGTGTTCGTGGTCACAGGACAGACTGGAAAGTCACTCACACTTAACCATACATATTATTGCTAAATAATTTCACAAAGTTTTGGGTACTAGAAAAAATGAGGGTTCTTGAGGTAATGTGCAGGGCTTGAATCCAGTCTGTCCTGTGACCACAAACACTGTGACCACAAACACTGTGATACAAAAAAGTTATATAAAGTATTTTAAAAAATAATCAATTCAGTTAAATGAAGCAATATCATGTTAGTTATTCAACTTATAAATCAACAAACACTACACCAAATAAAAAAAAAATTATGAAAAGTTGGGAAAGGCTTGAAAGGGTTTAAATTGCAGCTCGCCACGCACCTCCCATTTATATCAACTTCTCCCCAAAGACAAGGCTCACCTTGGCTGGTGAAGCTCTTGATAGAAACTACAAGGGGATGAAAGTATGACAGTCATATATATGAAAACTAAATACACATGGTAAATTGCACCTGGGCAAAGCCAGGGTGAGGCAACTAGTATGATATATTATTTTGTTAATGCATTGCCACCTTGAAATTATGGTAAGAAAATAACGATACTGTTTTAGCCCATAGGGCCAATTCAAACTGCTACATTAATAAGAAAGGCAAGGGGTCTAGCCTACGATCCGAGCAACTGTTAGAGTATTATATGTCTGGATTCAAAAATGAAGTGTTGATGAGTCATTACTACAATAAATCAAATCATTTATTTTCATAAGCATGGTTATTTGACAGTGATCTTTTCAATAGCTTGGCCGCATGCTTTGCCATTACATTTGAGATGGAAATACATTGAGATAATACTAATTAACAATCCTAATGCTTCATAAAATAATTCCAATTTCGTATTATAAATTTTTGCCTGCCAAGTAATCTTTTATAGAATAGAACCTCTTTTTTAGCAGCAATTCTTTTATTTTGTTAAAAGTCATTAAATTTAAACTTTGGTCAGCCAGAGAGGCAGATAGTCTATTATAAATTTCAGGAGCCATATTAAAAAAGCTATTGACGAAATATGCAGTTGTGTGCGGCAAAAAACATAGTTTATTCGTTCATTTTGTGAATATTTAAATAGTTCATTATTTGTTTTAATAAAAACCAACACTTCATAGATATATAGACTTGGGCAGATGAGAACTTTCAATTTATCAAAGTATGGTTTGCATGAATCCGTGGGTTTCAAACGACATACGACTCTTAAACTTTTTTTTTGACATTTAAATATTCTGTCTTTATCGGTTGAATGTCCCCAAAATATGATGCAGTATCGAATATTTGAAGTCACATAAGCGTTGAAATATTTGACTGGATTTACTCGCTTTTACAACATGCTTTTCATACTGCAGAGTTTTGTTTTCTAATTCTAAATAATCAGCCAAGAGAAATGTAATGATTGAGGCTTTAATTTCTTATTACTTTAAATACGTTGAAACTTAAGGTGGCACATAAATATATACTAACCCGACCATAGCCCGTAAATCTTCCCTTTTCCTCTCGATTTCATATTGCAATTTCTTTTGCACTTGATCTATATCACTAATATAATGAGCTTGAAAGAGCTGCTCCGGAACTATATCGAGGAGATTTGGTTGTTGCATTCTTAGTATTTTGTTTCCATCAGCATTAATTGTTACAAATATAAAAATTAACTTTTATCTTAAACTAAAACTGTATAAACCACACAACGAAGACGTCAACAAAACACCAAGGTGTCAATGTCAAATGTTATTTTTTTCCTGTTTTTATTTCATGATTGTAACAGTCAAAGGTATTACACCGTACGTCTTTAGGGCGTGTTCCACTAAGCGATCTCAACGCCCCAAGCGCTCATTCGCTTCGTTTTCGATCGCGGGCGTTGTGGTCGCTGCGAATTCGTCATTAATGACGTCATGACTTGTGCTCACTCGACCCATGTCTAATCGTGGGTCGTGGTGAGCGTTGCAAAATTAGTGATCTGTGGTTGCAAAATTTAGCGGCATTTTTAAAACCACAAATATGGCGACGATGTAAATAACTTTATTTATTATGGATAGAGATTTATTAGTGGGCGTGAATGTTTCTGCAGCGCATATTTATATAAAATTAATTAATTAATTTTCGTTTCAATTAAATTATAAATATAAAAAATTCTGTCTGTAAAAAATATGAATATAAATTAATTTAACCAATAGTTTTAAACTTTAAACCTCTTGAAACTATTGCTTTATATATCGCCATTTGACCCGTTCCACTTGGGTTAACGATCGCAATGCTCGCGGACAAGTGGAACGGGAAAAATCGCGGTCGTGAGTGTGGGCGTTGAGATCGCTTAGTGGAACGCAGGGCAATTGAGCTAGGTTCTCACTACATCGGGTTGCCATGGCAAAACAACCGGAAAATGAAACTGTCCATATTAAAAAAATACTAAATGTCATTCATTTAAAAAAAAAACTAAATGTTTGCGCCAGTATATGTCAGTCCTCCGTCGCCCCACCCGTGATGCTCTTGCTACATCAGTTCATTAATTAATAACATGTAGCCAATTTTTTCTTTTTACTCCCATTGTTCACTCCCCATGTTCAAGTTTCTAAAGATAACCATTTCTCTTTAAATAAATTAAATATAGAATCATTTAGATAAAAGAAAAAATATATCTAAACTACCCCCACTTTTATGTGGGAGTCTTCTAAAGGTAACCGTCCAAAGTTAAGATTCTGAAAGACATCCAATTACTATTTTACTTTAATGAATTAAATAATGATTGGTTAGTGTTGCCAGAAAAAAATAATAAATAGTGTTACTATTTATCTTTGCTACAATAATAGTAGATTGAAAAAATAATGTTGCCATGTGTCAATGTGTGCTGTCAGGTTTTCTTGAGGGATCCGATGCAAGCAAAGAAGCAGAAAATAAGAACAAATGATGTTTAATAAAAATAAATGTTTTGAGCTTTATTTAGTCAGAATTTATTTACAATTTTTATTGCATAGTCACGATTTACAAAGGTCTTTAAAAAAAATGCTTTGAATGTTTGACCGTTTATTCTACCCCACGTAGAACACTGGACCACAAGAATCCGTTGAGATTATCACTTGCATCATTTCACTATTCTCAGTACATAACTTCATACACTGTAGCTTTTTTGTCCCCTGAACCGGTTACTATAAATTTATCGTCTGCTGACACATCACAACTAAGCACCGATGATGATTCCTTAGACTGTAAAGTAAAAAAGTTTATTAAATATTTTAAAAATCTAGAAGAAAATATACATTACAAAATAGTAGTATTCTAAATCTTAACTTTAGCCTCTATGTACTTAGATGAAGCTTTATTATTTACTAGCTGTGCCCATCCCTCCTTTCAACTCCTTACAACCTTTTTTTTCCTTAAAAAGTAGCCTATGTCCTTTCTCAAGCTCTAGACTATCTCTATACCAAATTTCATTTATATCGGTTCAGCAGTTTTGACGTGAAAGCGCGACAGACAGAATTAAGTAAAGATTACGTCAAAAATATACTAATATCTAAAGCTGAAGAGTTTGATTGTTTGCTTGAACGCGCTAATCTCAGGAACTACTGGACCGATTTGAAAAATTGTTTCAGTGTTAGATAGGCCATTTATCGAGGAAGGCTATAGGCTATATATATCACGCTAAGACCAATAGAAGAGGAGCATCACGGGTACGAAGTCAGAAGGGCCGGCTATGAAATATCTAAAAGTTCTAATAAAAGCCGAGTTGGACATTTTTTTAAAATCTTGTTTACATCACATTTGAATGACCAAGGAATAAACTCCAGTTTCATAATTCCTATACTCTGTGCCAGATGGATTAGCAATAAAGCACCTTGACCTTTTAGTGGTCTAGCATAGGTCACAAACCTCTTATGACAGTGACCATAATTAGTTTTTTTTAATTAGCAGTATGTTTCATTTAAAGAAGTTGGCACAGAATATCAAATATTCTGCGACCAAGCAGGTAGTAGGTAGTTTTTAAAAGGTTTTTGTAACTTAATGTTTTGAGTACCTACTAGTGCGCAGGCGTTATATCTTGCCAACAGGAGAGTGCTTTACTTACTGCGTTACTTAATGTGACTAGTTATCATCTAGAAATATTCACATAAACAACGGAAGTATTTGTTTAATATCGTTTATTTATAAGAGTAGGTAAGGCGACCAAAGGTTCCTCAGCTCTGTCGTCAGTCAAAGCGGCGTGACTGGTATTTTGTATTATTTTTAAGGAATAGTTTCTTAAGAGTCCTATTACATTTTTTACACAAATTCAAGGTTTTTGACGCTGCAATTTTCAGTAGCAGTAAGATATTTTAATTATTTGATTATGAATAACGATAGTGCCATTCTCTTTCTTGTAAGTTGGAGATGTAATGGAGATACATTTTCATTTTTCTTTTCGTGTAATTTACTATAAATGTTTTACGAACTCAGTTTACAAGCATAACCGTCGGCGATGGAACTTTGACGCTGAAATTCACATTGTTACATTCAATTTTTATTAAAACTAAAATTCATTAAATATAAGTTGAATGTTTTACTTGTTTATTGGAAGTTTTAGAATTTCTTTACATTACTTGAGTTCTTAAAGGAAGCCTAATTTAAGCTATAAATGTCTTGATTCAGCTTCCATTACATTCCAAATAAATACAATTTTTATCAAATAAACTAATATAATATAAAACTTTATTCTACAATTAATACATTTAATTAGTTTTCGTTTGTCAATATAATCAGAAAAAATTACAATAAATAAAATTAAAGTACAACCGAACACCACCGAAGTTGCAAACGAACACCAGCGCGGGCGCGGTAAGCGAGTGTTTACGATTCGTAATAGGGCTCTTAAGTGTTACAGAAGCTGTTGTAATACTTATTTTTTTTTAATTTAAAATAAAATAATTACAAAAGAGATGTTCGTTATCAATCGTTAAAATAAAGTATAACACAGAACACTCTTAGCGCGGTAAAAACTATTCATACAAAAATCACGTTTAATAAATATAGAAATCATGAAAAAAAAAGGAAATTAATAAATCAAGTGTGTTTTAGTACTATGTAGAATTGTAATAAAAATCAATGATAAACTGTTAATTTTGTGCTTATTTTGGTAAAATTTTAAGTGCATTTTGGTCTTAGCAGCTGACACAGACTATATCAGTTATTTGACTATACCTGGAATATACTAGCTCCGTACGGCGTCCGCCACGCATTAAGGAGATTGTCTTTCCCAGTAGACACGAACCACTTGCCGCATGCCGCGAACCGTAATGATAGTACACACGATTCGTGCAACACTAGCTGATAGCGGTCGGGTTTGCCCGCGTGGAGTACTTCCACGTGGGAGTTTTCCATGCCTACTGCTAACCAGGAACCTGAAATAACAATTGTAGTCTAGACTTTGGTACCATTTAACACATCTATACAAATTAATAAAATTGCAGTGTCTGTTTGTAATATTAAAAAAACTGCTTTTTACTGAGTGAATATGGATGTATACACGGTACATATACCAACAACAATTTTTACAATTTTTGTCGGTCTGTTTGATCCGGCTAATCTCTGAAATAACGCAACTGATTTTGACGAGACTTTCACTGGCAGATAGCTGATATAACAAGGAGTAACTTAGGCTACTTTAATTTAAGAAAAAATATGACCTCACGAAAACCTCAGCGAAGCGAGGTCGGCTCTATGACTAATTAAACATTTATTATTATAAAATTAAAATATTTACATTCACTAGCATTTTCACGAGAAATAAATGATACTCTTAATATTCTTTTACATAAAATAATTTGATTATAATCTGTGATATATATTGGATCCTATCTTGTAGAAAAAAACAGCCAAAAATTGTAGAAAAAAAAATGTTGTTCTGGAGTATATGTACAACCATATGCACTTGGTATAAAGCGGTTATTTTAATATTACAAACAGACACTCCAATTTTATTTATTAGTATGATTAACGGAATCGCTTCGCTTCGGTTTTTTCTATTTGTCCATAATGAACAGTTACCTGTAGGGCAATATCCTAATGAAAATATCTGGCTAGAGAAGTCATGCTGGTGTAGCTGACGACCCTCGCGCAGGTCCCAGGAGCGCACCGTGTTGTCGAGCCCGCCCGTCCACAGCCGCGTGCCGTCTGGACTGATGTCTATACATGAAGCGCCATCCGTATGACCTGGAAGGTATATTACATTATTTAACAACATAGTTTTCACCTTAAGAGAGTTTTACACTATTTTTTTTATATAATAGATAAGGTGGTAAGTGGCAACCATCGCCCATGGACATCGGAAAAACAAGAAACACTCTCTCGTTATGTCGATGCGTTGCATCTCCAAAGATAAGAGTGGGAAGGGGGAATGAAGAAGAAAAATGATGCGGATTCAGCGGACCCTAAGCCCAGAGTCTACTAGACCCACAGCATTAATGGGATGGGAGAGAGAGCGGGTAAGTCTGGCCCACACGCGGCTCAACCGGAACGCGTCTATGACACTTGGCCATCGGATTCGCATGCTGGTGGTCGCAAGCCAGTCGGGGAACAGATCCCCCCTACCACCAGGGGTGCTGGGTTACTCGGCTCTTACGAGATGCTATCCCAGCGGCAGAGGGGAATAGTATTCTAACCCGTCCCCTCATCCGTGAGAATCACACACACACCTCACTATTGCTGACAATTTAAAGTTTATCTTTTATAACAGAGTAAGTAAAAGGAGAAGAAACTTCTGCTGAACTAAGTTGGGTTAGATATAGGAGAACATTTCTTCTATTAGCTAACTATACAAACCGTTTCTCACTTCTTGTCATGGGAAGGGGACCCATAAATAGGGTGGTTTCAATGGTCTTATTGAGTTATTAAATAATATAGTGAGTATGATTGCTTACCTTGGAATTGTCTAACTAATGTTTGATTATGAAGATCCCATACAGCTATATTGCCATCCGAGCAACAACTAAAGCATACCTGAAACATTAAAAATTACATTACACATTGAAATATAAATCAATTTTAGTAGTTTTGACATTTTCGTAACATCACCTAACACGTCAGCTAGCAATGAAAAACTTTTTCAATAATTTTATCTAATACAAATGCTATTAGATGTGCTGATTCTGAAAATAGCGATTATGCATTGAATTTCAGTAAACCCTACAAAGATTCTCTTCCCACCACTTTGTATAAAGTTGGGTTTGAAACTAATTACGAAAAAAACCGGTACTAAATTTCTTTAAAAAAAAAAGAATGTATTACGACTATACCGAGTGAGTTTTTAGGAAATCAATCACAATTAATATGATAGAGGTACCCAAACCCTTGGTTATGAGTCTAAAGATAAGATTCGAGGTTGATAAAATAGTAATAGTTAAATTTTAAAACGATGATTTAATTTTAAAAAAAATATTTGTAATCTCTTCTTTTGGAGTCTTGTGAAATTAAAGTGTCATTAATTAGGAGACTATATGGAATTAGAATACCTTTGAATCTGGACTAATAGCTAACGCATAACACGCAGGCGCAGAGGAGGTAAGCTCGGCACGCATGCGCGGCGTGGGAGATGAGAGGTCCCATATAGACAGGTTTGATGCTTCTCCCCCCACCAACAACGTCCTACCATCCGGTAGAAGCTTCACTGATCTGATGTAGTTGTCTCTTTGCTGAAATAAAACACTAGTTCTATATTCCATTCTGGTTAGAGTCTAACAGAGAAGTCATGGGTCCAGTTATCATAGAACAACAGACACAAATATTTAATCAAAACTATAACTGTATATTACTAATTATTATCGAAGTGAAAACTTCTTGTTTGTTTGTTGTGCACTTTTGGGATGGGTAAAAATTGTTAAACTCGCGTCAGGACACGTGACCTGATCGAAAATCCGTAAGACGGCGCTTGCACGCTTAATTGGTAGCACGTTTCATACAAAACTGAATTTAAAGATGAATATTGTATTTAACCACATAAATGCTACTTTTATACTGATAAATAAAGCAATACCCTAACCCATACCAAAAGATTCAAAAACAAATTCAAGTTTTCACTTCTCACTCCGGCACTCCCCCAGTGCAACCCGATTTTTTATTTATTTATCTTATAAACTTTATTATTAAGTATTTCTATCAAAAATACACACAGTCCAAGATACAAATGTTCCCAAGGGAGTGAAACCTCCTCACAATATTCTTCTTTTATTAGATAATCATAACACATATGGATAAAAGTCACTAGGAATAGTGAAACTGTAGATACCCTGAATTTGATTTGATTTTTAAAGTGATTTTGGTAAAGAAGAGAAAGGATAAAATTGTTTAAGAGTAAAGATTAAATTTATTGTACTTTTCATTTGAATTTGAGTTACATTTACTGTTATTTTTAACACTAAAATCATTTTCTAATTTACATCATTAGTTCCGGATACGACCTATGTGCAAACTTACAAATATGTCTATTTCAATTAAGGTTAAAATACTTACTAAACAATCTAACTGTGATAAAGGCTCCAACGTGTTTGGTGACCCTGGATTGGTTATATCCCACAGTTTAACACAACCTTTGCCCCCAGTATACGCGTGTCGTGCCCCATTACTTAACGATAGGGCTACAGCGCATACAACTTCGCCATGGGGTAATGCAGCTACTTGTCTCACACCTCGAGGAATACCTGGCCCTACTAGGGCGTCGGCGGGAAAGGGCACCGGTTGTAAGGGTCCGCCGCATGTGTGGTACGAGTACGCTCTAAAAAAATTATGAAAAAAACCTTAATAAACACCTTAATAACAGATTAAAGACATTAATAGGCAAACAAAAAAGCGAATAGTAGGAGGAAGGAATTTCTTTTTTTTTTATTTTAATAACAACATAAAAATGTTTGTCCTAAAATTTATTTCATGATTTTTCTATTCATTATGCTGTAAATTCAAGGAAAAATGCCCATGTCCCTTAAAAAGTTTGCTTTTGTGGTAGTTATCATATTTAAAAAAAAATCTGATGTTTTTTTAAAATACCGCAAAAAAATAAAGATGAAAGAAAAAGTAGATATGTTAGTAAAAATTGATAAAAATTATATATAAATTTACTTGTTTCGATTTTCTAAAATATTGATCAACCGTTCTCCTGGATACAAAAGCAAACTTTTTCGGGACATAATTTGTAAAAAAAATTATAAATTTGTTTTTATGACTATTGTTAATTACGACGTTGGCAACACTAACTTGAGAGACATCCTGTTAGTTTTTGTTGTTTCTTGAATTTTGGACAACTGATAAACATCAATCGGAGAAGTAGGGGATTACAAAATAAGTACGCTAATGTGGTAGAAATCATTATTATTACATTGCGAGGATTCAAGCAGTAAGTAGTAATAATTTAGCCAAAAACCCTTTAATTAACACTATATATTATTATCATTCTAAAAATTTCCCAACCCAATTTCAGCGTTAAATTAACATTATATATAATGGAGATAGAGTTCCGGGAGTACAGAGATTTTTATTGGAAATTTCCTCCTCTTTAAGAATCTTTTTTTTTAATTTTTAAAATATTAATGCTCTATGAAATATTGGTGAAAAACGAAATGCCTTTAACTGTTTATAACTTTTGCAATTTTTAATGTGCTAATATACACGCTTTTGGCACATTTTTCTAGGCGTTATTCCGGATCCAATGAGTTATTAAAGTTTTAAGAGGAGTATCTCTATTTTAGACAATTTTCAACTTGTCGACTAGACTGTTAATGTCTTACCTGTACATTCGTTAAAACCACAGATCACAATTACACATTACAGGGGAAGGACTGATGCGATTTGATTGGTCACTTCAAAAATCATTTGAATAACATACTTGCTAAAGTGTTGGGATAGGGACGTTAAATATATATGTTGATAATTTTGACAATGTAAAAGATAATAAAGTAAAATGTCTAGATGAGTTTACACACCATTTTATAGCACAAGAACTCATTTTCGTATGATTCCATTAAAAAAAAAATATTTGACTGTAAGAAAAGCTAACGAAGAAGCATCCGCACAGGTCAGATGACTGGACCATACTAATTTTGTGTTTACAAGCACATTACATTTTTGGTAAAATATGTATAAAATAGTTATGTTTTTTTATTTTTGAGGGAAAAAGACGTAAATATAAAATAATGTGATGAGTGAAAAAGACTTTTCCAAACATACATAAACGAGCATACAATTCGCCTCTGACAGTTTAAACATTAAATCCATTATAACTTGAGCTCTGCTAGACTAGACTAATTTAATTTTTTCTTTAAAAACAGAATTTTTAAAATATATAAAAATCTAATCAGGATGTGTCCGCACAAGGTCTGATAACTGATCGCTACTAAGTTGGTGTTTACGTGCGCTGTCTCGTATATGTGACATATCACATATGTATTACAAACTTTTTCGCCTTGAATACGGCAACTATTATGTAGTTGTGATCTGTGGTTAAAACTTATGAGGAAACTGTAATTATGTGTATGTATGCAAAGCTATAGATAGCGCGCGAGTTGAATGCAGAGGTTAAGGAATGTGTCAGTCAAGTGACAGTGTGATTTAATATGCATTATCGATGTCTATGAAGAGTATGTCAATAAAAATTCAACTTTTTTTTAGTATCATTTTACTTTTATATTTCAGTTAACATATCACTAGAAGCACAGACTCCTCTGATTATTGGTGCAAGACATGAAAGTGATTAATAAAATATTTAAACACTTTTATAAATGAACTTAAATTAAATTCGCATTGCTTGAAAAAGTAACAATTCAAAAAAGACAATTTGGAAAAGTTTCAAATTTTTATGAGCGTGTTTGGACATGTCGTTTACACGTGAGGTGCTAGTTAGGGAAGATGCTGAATCTCTTATTATCAATACCATACCAAGGAGTCGCAATATAAGTATTAAATGGCGTACGATAACAGTTAAGGACAACACTGTAAAGGTGATTGAGGTAAGGCGGATGGCAGGGGGGAAGTGCTCCCGCTCTTTACCTCATATCCCCACTGCAATCAACTGTCGCCCTCACTATAACTTGTTTCCCAATGCAAAACAAAAATACTCGACATTAAATTCGATTTACACCAAATACAGTAGTAGCTGGCAGCTAAAAAGGAGGTACAAGGTCAAACCTATACTTACGTGCCGGCAGTTATACCTTATTACAAAAACTCAACTTACGGTTTAGCTGGTGGCATGCCATTGGTCCGTGGAGCGTCGTACGGTAATGGCGGGCGGTAAGCTGCGTAAGGAGGAAACGCGTACCGCCCCGTTGGTGTTGGAGCCCGGTTTTTTGATCCGGGTGTCCCTGGCTTCTCCTAGAAAACATCATATGATGAGGATAAAACTTGTACCAACTTACTATAGTTTAACACTACTGAATCTAGGCTATAATTTCACTATACCCGAATTTAATTTCATCGTTCCTTTAATAGTGTGTATTGTAGTATGTATTGGCGGAATTTTCAATTAAACGAAAAAGATATTTGATTTTAATTATACACTTTTCACAAAAAGATTTTTTCTATCTTTATATTTTATCTATTGAGCAGAGCGGGCAAGAAACACAAAAATCACAAGTAGTTTATTAATAAAAATTAAGAACCCTTTTTTGTAAAGTATTTAAATGTCTACAAAAAGAAGTGTTATGTGCTTGTTTGTATGATTATATAATTTATATGGTAAGTTGAAATATACGATCAGCTCTCTTAATAATGATATTTAGCGGTCATATTTAAAAAGTCTTATTGTCAGACAGGTTCTGAATTCTGTTCATTCCCCCTGTTGTAAAAATATTACCAAAAATGTCAAACCCTAGAACATATATGTAATACTAACTAATATTATAATTTCGAAAGTATCACTTAAGAAACATAAGAAATAAGAAATAATTAAAAATACAAACTAAACAAACGAAAGTGCGATTTAATCTACTACTTACGCCATCTATTGACGAATAGATAGCGTCTGTCTGACTTTTACATAATCGGGCCTTAATCACTGAACCGATTTTGATGAAAGATGATATAGATATAAAGTACAGCTTGAGAAAGGATATAGGCTATGTTTTATCGCGAAAAAATACTAAAGAATAGAGTAAACAAATGAATGTGCTCGTACGCCATCTATCGACGTGGGGATGAAGTGCATGTCTTTGAGAGTTAGTCATACACATATTATAATGTAAAATATAGCGATTAAAATGTGAAATTAAACCTAAATACACTTATTAGTATATAAAAATCTTATAAACAAAACATTAAAATGCGTATACTATTCATCTGAATTTGTGCGTTTAACCCTTCAATTCGCATGTTTTTGCTATTGGGAGTTTGTATATTTACATCTTTTGAACTCTTCGGCGTAGATCTACTAGATGATGATCCAGATCTAGAAGGTGGTCGGGGTCCATTCTCTACTCTCTCACCCCCATCCGTCCTTACATTTGGAGATCCTCTTTCCTCCTTTAATAATAAAAAACAATTAATTATTTACTGTACAAAAATGAATCTTAAACCTATCTTCGCTAAAGTAAAACATTTTGTAAACTAATATTTTCTTAAAAATTGTCATTTTCCTTTAACTTTGAATATTCTTAAACCATTTAAGTCCAAGTATTACAGTGATGATTTGGTTGTTCATAAGTCGTTTAAAGTGATAATTTATACAATACAGTATAAAAAAACAAAATAAATCACAATATGTAATCTTACCTCATTGGCCACATCAACAACCAAATCCTGGTCACTTTTTTCCGCATCACTATCCTAGAATATAATATTAAAATATAACCAACAATCAATATTTAAAACTAAACAGCTATCTTTGAACAGCGATGTAAAATATGAGCTACTTTCAGAAAATTCGAGAAGCATTTACAAGCTGGAAATAAGGCGGCTGATTGTCATTATTCTAGAAACTAAAAAAAATCAAACTTAAACAACTAGTTGTAGTTTTTCTAGAAAACAAAATACATTTTCTAATTTATTTGAAACAACCATGTCCGAATCTTTATTATCTAACAAATTGTACCAAAATCAAGTCAATTCAAAGATTGATTGATAATACCTTTTTTCTACATTACATTGACCTTTAATAGTATGGACTCAGAATCTCCTCCTAAAAATATATGAGGCAAAATAAGAAAACTGTTATGCACCGTTAAATTCTAATAGTCTAAAGATCCTGCTGCAGGATTAGTGCGCACATTTGGTTTTTGCTAAAAACAAATTTTTATGTATATATTTATAATTAGGAGAATATATATCTAAATGTTTAATTAACTAATCAGATTTTGAAAAAATTAATGTCTATATAAAAATAATAAATTAAGAAATAAAATTATTAATGTTTATTTTTATACAAAAACGTGGTGACGTAGTACCATCTACTAATTCCTAAGATATTACATTTAAAAGTGTCGCACAGCTGGCTATCGCTATCCTCGTCTGACAAATAGGACCTCCAATAGGATGGCTTCATTTGACACTCTTGAGCCAGGCTAGGTAGGTGAAAGGATTCTATTGGCTGCAGCCTTATGCTCGGATAATTTAAGGCAATATATTATAACTCAATCGTTTTTAACACCGAGATACATAACATTATATTTATAATTGAATAAATTAACACAAAAAAAATAAAAAAACAGTCTAAAAAAAATTTAGGGTTTAAATTGTTTTGAAATCAGATATTTAATAATGGGACACTTACAATCCATGTATAAGGACCCAAAAGCCATATTATAAGTCGGTTTGTATAACAAATGACTGATATTTTGGGATCCCTTACAACTAAGTTTATTTCAGAATTTTTTTAATTAAAGTAGAGAAAGTGTACTTAAAGGGTTATGAAATGAAAAAAACCAGCCACCCCAACCAAAAACAAAAGCGTAATATAAAAACAAGCGACACATACACTACATAGACTCACATGTCCCAGTACCTTCTCCTCCTTTCTACGTTTCACGTCCAGGGCTTCCGGCTCCACGGGGGAACGGGGACGGTACTTTTGTTCACGCTCGTGGGGGGATACTGAGCGCCTTTGCTGTAAAAAAAAACGTTATCTAAAACTAACGCTATACCTGGAGCTAATACTATTTGGAGCTATCAAGCCTGGAAGAGTCACAAAGTCATGACTCAGACAGAACCGTTAATTTTATTATTGATTCTATATTGTCAGAAAAACCATCTACAAATACTAACAACATCTATTAGAATTGAACTTCACTTACGGAGACAGCGCGTCAATGGTCGTTGCCTCTATGAAAATACCTTTTATAAAAAATGGTTTATATAACCTATATAAATACTTATATTTCTACAAATGTACTTTGACGTTTGTTGAGTTTTCTTTTATTTATAACCAGCGGCCCTTCGCGGCTTCGCACGGGTGGATAAATTTTTTAAACCATTTTGGCTCGTCCTGCATTTCGGTGACCCCTCTCTCGACGCGTTCCTCGCTGCACTGCGTGGCGCGCCACACCGGCCCGTCAGCGTGTATTTTTTGTTTATATTGACATTTTTAATTTCGTAATATCTTTTGAATGGAAGGTCCGATTTCAATAATTCAAAAAGTAATCAACAGGTATTGAAACAGTCTTAAATACGAAATCATTTATTTGGATAATAATTAATACAAAGGTATGGAAAGCATGATCTGATATTGACAGGCATTTCTATCAACTTTTAAAATGTAAAAAAATAGTTATAGTGACATAACTATAACTACAATAGTTGGACATATGGTCTCGCGAAGTTTTTTATAGATATTGATACATTCTATAATATTGTAGTACATTTTTTGTGTTATCATCAATACTTTCCGCAGCGCATGCGATGGACATTTTATAGCACATTTTTTTGCACCTAGGGTTTAATAAGAATTTCTGAGGATTTTTAATTTTTCTGGTAATAAATATAGTCTATGTCTCAGGGATAATGTAGCTTACTAGTAGTGAAAGAATTTTTAAAATCGGTCCAGTAGTACAGTTTATTCGTTACGTACAAAAATACAAATCTTTCCTCTTTATAATATTAGTATAGATAGGTAAAAGTTGTAAATAAATATCTATTAATTTTTTTATTGATAACAACATAACATATCAATGATACTATATCCCATTTTTTTAAACCTTTGTACGGTAATGTTTGTAGCATGTCGACGCAGTTAGACATTTTAATATAGGTCAATGACCAGTCCAAATAACAATTGAATTAAAAAAAGCTTATTTATTCTCTATTTACTTCAAGCTATTTAACAACTAGATAAATATGCGAATGGAGAAAAATATCTAAAAAGATTATTAGGATTAGGTAGGCTAAATCCATTTTGTAATACCATAAACTTAAGTGATAATGATGCTTCTAGAACAAGATCCCGTGACCATTTGACCTTCGTTATTTTATAAAACCTGAATTTATTTAGATTACGTTTGCATCATATCGTAAATATAGTTATAATTGATTAATATTAATAAATTTAAGGGTGTCTGATAGGAAGTTGCAATTGTACTAAGTGTCTCTGTTACTAAGCTTTGTATAGCTACTGGCACGTATTTTAAAAAAAAACATATTTATAATTTTTTTTAAATCTCAATAAAGAATATTATTAAGAATTTAAAAAACAAAATTTTATATTTTTTTTTTTTTTTAATATATTTTTCATGGGTCAAAAGTACCCAAATTTGAGATATTTCGAACCTTTAAAAATTCATATCTTATGTTAACTTCATGTATGTTTGTAATCGTGAAAAGTCACGACCTTGGACCTTTTTTTATTAGTATATCAATAAAGAATACAAACAAAATGTGCGGTTGAAAAATAACATTTCCTTGTAATTGTTTAAACAATTTTGGTTTAAACAATATACCTAACAACTAACAATATGCATTTATATTATCAGTAGGGCAATTTAAAGACGATCGCATAAAAAATTGAGGTAGAATGGTTTTTGGTACTCATACGCACATTCTTCGTGTACTGAAGGTAATTCAAACTTTATAGTTGAGGATAATTTATATCTCTATAGGAGACATACACAGAAAAACTTTCAACTTTTATAAAATAATGAAGGTCTGATGGTCACGAGATCTTGGATTACATATTCAAGATAAAAATGTTCAGGGGAGGTTGCAGAAAAATTAAATGCAATAAATTCTATAATTCACGTGCTATTTTAGCAAAATAATTAAAAATGTAATAAGGCGCTTTATATGTATCACACGAATTTTATTATCACCTACTACTTTTAAAAGCAAAATGCAATATTAAAAACAGTTTGTTTTTCATGCATTATTAAAACCAAAAAACAATAAAGGTGAACTGTGTGAGGAAACTACTTAATTCGGTAGTTTTTGGTACCTTTCGTAAACAGTATTATCATTTTAAATTACAATAATTGTAATTAGTAATTACAATACATACAATATTAAAAATGCGAAAGAACGTTTGTTTTTAAATGTGTTTTATCGTCTTTAAATGTGTTCCTAATAAAGATTGAAAGAAACACACAGGCCACTTAAATGCACGAATGGTGCCAAAACGTGGACTTTAAGAGAAAGTGAGAAAAAGAAGATAGATCTTTAGAAATGTGGTGTTGGAGACGAAGGCTGGACTCAGTTCCGAACCAACGCTTCAATCCTCGAAGAACTGGACATAAAACAACGTTTTTCTTCCATCGTTCAAGGTAGTATTCTTACTTTCTTTGAACATATCACACGACGAGAGGACACGTCTGTGAAACGACTCATGGTTCAGGGAAAAATTGAGGGCACGAGGGCGCGCGGTAAATCACCAATGCTGGACCGACCAAGTTAAAGCTACACTTTATGGTCCACTCCACGAATGCACAAATGAATGCAGAGAAATGGCGACGAGAAAATGAGAAAATCAATTAGTCTCTCCCTTCTCCTTTTTAGCATTCCCATGAAATGTAGGTTGAAACTTTTTTTCTTGAAATTATTGAATCTCTAGTAATCAAACAGTAATATTGTTGTTCTGAGTCTAACCTTCGGGAGTAATATTCTAGTGAACAAGCCATGATACTGTAGGATATATGAATGTTTACCTGTTGACTCATAACTCTTGAAGACATACGATCATCATCACGTGATGACTGTTGTCCTGGTAACAAGGATGGAGGGGCTGGCCCTCCTGGTAGTACTGGTGGTTTTATATCCGTGGGGGGCGGGAGCTCCACCTTTAAAATACAATAAAAGCCAAATTATTTTTAAAAACAGTATATATTTTTTATTTATCGACCTTTTTTTTATTTTTTTTTAGTTTCTAAATGTTAAACTGCTAGAAACTGAAAAAAACTCATATTTCCAAAAATGGTATATATAGAAAAAAAAACCGTGAAAAAATAGTATCAATTTGTTTTAGATAATAATCATTAAACAATTGATTACTATCAGTTTACTCAAAAAAACAGCTACACGCTATTTTTAATTAAATCTATACTAATATATAAAGCTGAAAAGTTTGTTGTTGTGTTTGTTTGCTTGAACGCGATAATATCAGGAACTGTTGGTCCGATTTGAAAAATTCTTTGAGTGTTAGATAGCCCATTTATCGAGGAAGGTTAAAGGCGATATATCATTACGCTAAGACCAATAGGAGCCGAGCATCACACGGTCGAAGTCGCGTGGTAGACCCACGACTTAAAAAATCTATAGTTTCATTAATAAGGTAATTTTGGTGTATTAATAAGGTAACTGAGTATTTAGCATTTTGTAAAAAATGACACGAAAACGTTTAATTTATATAAAATTAAGTGAAAGTACGTTAAAGTATTAATGTCAGTAATACTTATAAAAAGTAGATGTTTTCTTCAAAGATTCCTTTCTAAAGATGACTAATTATCGTTCGTAGCGTAACAGTATAAATACCGTTAACTTGTTTTTTGTACAAATCGCGTCAAATTTAACTTGGAAACTAATAAGTTTTACTTTAACTTCATATTAACCTAATAAAAATTTTAATCGTGAGAAATTTTTTTTGCATTGAAATTTGCATATAATATGCAAGATTTTCAAATTAACTGTAACTCTTATACTGCCCTCTTAAAGCAATTGAATTATGAACTGAAGCTGTGAATCCCACTCATTGGACTACCGACGTCGTCCCCTCCTAACACAAGCATTTAGCTTAGTTGAAGATGTTAAGGAATACGCAGGAAGGGTTCCGTACCAATATTGGCAAAAAAATCAAGTACATTTATTTTATACTGTATTTAGTATTTGTTGTTATAGGGGCAACAGAAAGATATCATTTGTGAAAATTTCAACAGTCTAGCTATCACGGTTCATGAGATACAGCCTAGTGACAGACAGACGGACGAACAGCAGAGTCTTAGTTATAGGATCCTGTTTTTACTCTTTGGGCATGGAACTCTAAAAAGAATCAATATTGAATTATTTATAGCATCGTCTAGCTTCAAGACCTTCAAATCAATTTTCATATTTTCTCAAAGTACATGAAATGTGTAAAAAATAAATTACTGTTTATTGACTTCTATGAGAAGATTCTAGATCATACCTTATGTGCAGGTGGTGGTAAATGAGGAGTGGGAGGAGGTCCAGCACCAGGAAACATGAGACCTCCAGCACCTAACAATGCTCCAGCACCCCCAACACCATGAGGCAGACCAGCAGACGCGTGTATTTGTTGCTGTAAACAAACAAACATGTTTTCATCATGTTTAAACGAAAAAAAACAATAATAAATAAAGCATAATAAAGATTTAAGAATAATGTATGCAATTAGCCCCTAAGTACCATTGTGGGTTCGGACGGACCCCTTTTATATATAAATGAATACAACAATAGTATTTAAGGGTTAAATGAGTAAGAAGTTGCTTAAGTTTAATTATATCTGGTAGTTGTAACGTTGTAATGGATTTTATACTGTGACGTTATTAAAACACCCTTTTCCCCCTGATATCCCCCAAATCCACCACCTGAATATTTTTAATATACCTCTATAGAGGATTTTTTAACACTAAAACAACGGAGTATTATAAGTGTAACTTGTGATTCTGGGAGTCGTCATATCCTCCGAGATTTTGGACCGATTTTGATGTGGTTTGAAGACTATCAGCTTTATTTAAAATTTTAATTTAAGTTATAGTTATTACATTTTATACTTTATCACAGGTACCTCTGGATATCCGCTTGATAGTATTTTTTGAGATATCCCGTTACTAATTAATGTACTAGCGACAAAGTTTAGGCAAATTGATTGTAAAAGGAAGTACATACTAATTAGCACTCGTTTACCATAAAAACCAAAGGAAAACCAATAGAAAACATTACATTAATGTAAATTATAGAAAACTATTTACGCTATATTTGTGTTTGCTTTACTTGAAAAAAAAAAGAATGAACTAAAATGTAATTTAAAATTAAATATAGTTTTTTAATTATTTCTTTAATTTTGTATTATAATAAGTAAATTATTATTCATAAGTGTTATATGTAAATTACTATGTAAATCACTTTTGATAAAGAATGATATCATTACTTTAGCAATTCTTTTTTTTTCATTGAATATATCCTTTTTCTTTATAATAAACATCACATAAATTTTTTTGTAAATGACAATAAATATTCAAGTGAGGCCAGATTATGCAGACAATTTGAGGAGATAAAGAGGTGAGGGGGTTGTTATTGTTCCCCCAAGAATAAAGGCGTGAAATTTAGTTTTTATTTATTTCTTGTTACTTCAGTGTCTAAGAGACATGTAAGTTGTAAAATATGCTTTGCTTATCTTCAAGTTTTTGCCACCTAAACATTATATTGTAATTATGTTTTCAAAAATACACATAACGAGCTAAGAATGACGCTTGAGTGCATTTTAAAGTGTAGGATATACAAAAATACTGGAACATTCCACGATAACATCTAATTGCATACAAAAATGTGCAAAAGCCACAATAACTACAAGTCAATGGTGCCAAATTAATTGAAATGTAAAGTTAGACATTAAAAATTTCGATTAGTTTCAAATAAGTATAAAAATGTTATCTTGACTGGTTTCATGGGTAAATAATTAAATTCTTATTACTCATATTATTTATAGCATTATTCATTTTACAAGGAAACAGCTTGTTTAGACCAATTTTTAAGATTACTAGCAATCTAAGTTAAATTGTGCTTGGAGTGGGTTTGTGAGTGTAATGAGGAAAACCCACGACCTTTAGATGCCCTAATTATTGAACTACTGCTGCTTTTTAAAGCTATTAATAATTAATAACATATAACTGGATAGCATTCATATATTACGTCACACAAATTTCCTGACTTTTAACCTGCCTTCCCCCTGATACATCTTTTTAAAAAACAACATTATAAAGACATTACTTTTACATTATGTTTCATGTTTAAATACTTGGTATCAAGTATAAAACAAATTATTTACATTAATTTTTGTTAACAAATCGGGTGGAGGGTCAAAAAATACATGAAACTTTCTCCACCTATCCCTCCTATAGGATCACATTAACCCTCTTATCTCCTCTTATTGTGTGACGTAATTTACAAATAGTCCACAACTTTTTTTGCCCTGCAGATTGAACCCCACAAACCTTTGGATTGTAAATCCAACACTTTATCCATTAGATCACATCTGCATTGTTTCTATATAATGTTTACAGAAGATTTAAAATTATCTTTGAGTATATGTAAACATACCTTTTATCTAATCTACTAATCAACATAAGTTACAATGTATCTCAAAATAAAGTTTAATTAATCTAATGTTCGTGCCTAAAAAATTGGTGTTAATCACAAACAACGAAAAAAACCAAGCACAACAATGTTGTCACTTACAAGCAGTTGCTGGAGGCCTTGTTGTTGTTGTTGCTGCGGACAACATTAAATATAATCATGCTGAATTGTATTTTTAAGATTAGCTAAATTCAAAATACTATTATAGAATAAAGACATGTTTTATAGAAAAAACTAAAAGTCTATTATTAAAAGACATAATAGAAATGTCTTTTTCCTGTAACAGGTTTTGTATAAATAAACATTTTTGCAAATTTTTATCCCAAAAAAGTAAAATTTCGAAATAGATCCCCTTTGAATTGAGTTTAAAATGAATCTTACCCCAATAATAGCATTAAGTTCAGACATAGTGACCTGCTTGGCTCTCTCCACCGCTGAGGCGACTTGTTGTTGGTGTTCCTGAGCCAGGAATGGCAGCACTTGACCGATTATTGCACTCAGTCGTTTCGCTATCTCCGTCTACAAAAATAAATAAAACTTTTATCTCTTTATCTATTAAATTAATATTTAAATTAGACAGTTTTTCATTTTGTAGACAAATGATTTTTTTAATAGACACCTTAACCGCTGAAGCAAAAAAGGTGAGTGGTGAATCTAACTAATTTAATGGGTTCAATCCACACTCATTACAATGCATCTAATTTGGCTGCGGTTAACAATAATTTTAGATCTTTATAACATACATTTTTTCCACAACATATAAAACAAATAATACTCATAGCTGAACTCAATATATCATTGATTCCTAATTAGTTCTGCCATTAATATCAATTAACACATACATAAGTAATTTTAGAACAATGATAGAAAAATCCTTTTTTTTAATTAATACAGTAGAACCTTGTCACAGCGAACATTAATCAGTTGAAAACCCCTAAATCTTAAAAAGGTGTTTCGTTCCCTTCCCTTCAATTACCAAAACCTCTATATCTCGAAATCTCAACCCTCTGTTAGTCAAAATAATCAGTGAGTCCCGCCAAGCCATTTTGGTACATATTTTACTCTCCATAACTTGAAAAATTAAATTTTACCTCTCTATCTTGAAGATTATTTGAGACTTAGTTCAAAGAAAAATTAAGTTACCAACTTTAAGAGATTGCTTCAAATAAAAATATATGTGTCACCTGCGCAACTTGAATTTTTGTTTATTTTACCTCTCTAACTCAAAATTTATAAGAATGAATCTAAACCTCTTTATGTTGAATCAAAATCCACCTAGATCAAAATTCTCTAAAGTCGAAAATTTTATAACTATAGAGGTTCTACTGTATATAATTTTAAACAGAAAGTTTTGTCTTCCTGCATGCCTATCTAAAGTCCTGGTCATTATTAGCCCACAATAAAGGAAACACTAATTATAATAAATTATAAGGAAACGAAAATTAAATGAGGTTGCCGATAGATGTAGTAATTAATGTACAATGTAAACGTCAGTACTAATTGTACAAACATATAGAACAATACCGAAATAATCAATTAATATGTACACACCTGTTTATGCATTTCAACATTGAGGCCATATGACATTTCATAATACTGAAATAGAAAGTTTATCTATTAAAAATTATCAAAAATTAAAAAATATATATATATTTATTTAATTTTACCATCACATAATGTCTTTGCATTTCAGTTTTTTCACTGGCCAACTTCTCACATTCTAATTTTAATCTGAAAAAATAAATTTATATTACTATGATTATTTATTCTATTTATTATGTGACACACTAACAGCGGAGGGTTAACAAAGTGTGAATATAATAAATCTTGTAAGTATTATTCTTATTTAATAACTAGCTGACCCTTGTGACTCCATGTCAGTGATCATCCACACCAATTGGTCTTAGTGTGATGATATGTAGCCTATAACCTTCCTCAATAAATGGGCTATCTAACACTGGAAGAATTTTTTAAATTAGACCAGTTGTTCCTGAGATTAGCTTGTTCAAGTAAACAAACAAACTTCAGCTATATATTAGTATAGATTTAAAAATTTCAAACAAGAAAACTCAAAATAATTTATTTCAATTACTTTTTTTTTGGTACAACTTAAAAACAATGACTAAGAATGTATTAAAATAATGTTCATGACTACATAATACTTACTGATGATATTGTGCTTGTAAAAAATTAAATTCCTCTTTAATCCGTTCTAAAGTATCTGCTATAGTAAACTTTATCGGACCAGCCGCAGGCTGCGGTCCCTAAAATAAAATTAACTGTTACATTTTGAATATTGAGTAATTTTTTAGATCATTATGAAATTATCAATCTAAGTTTAGTAGTGTTAACTTGGGAGTAAGCTCTGAGGATTTTGAAATTCTTCTTTTACCATGGATTTTCGCATAGTACTTAAATGCCTTTACCGAATATAATATTATTGTAAATTTTGCGAAATAAATATAATAAGTATAATTCTTCAAAAGAATGTGGCAACCCTATTCATAAACAAATAAGTCATGCAGAAATTTCCATAAAAATATATATAAATGAATTGACCACCTTCATCTTTTTATGAAGTCGGTAAAAAGAAAGAAATACAAACCCTGACTGCGGCCGCCGGGTGCCGCGTCGGCGTCGGATACATCCTGTCACTAAACTACACAAAGTTTCTACTTTTCACGAAAAAATATTATATTCTTTTGATCCTATATGAACTAACATTGACGGCACCATTTCCTCCAGCTCCTCACCCTTCGCTATAAAGCACTTAACACGGAAAACCCGCGGCTACGCGCTAAACACAATGATATGCACAAACTTTGTCTTAAAACTTTTAAATTATCAATCATTATCTTGACATACGCAACTTTAAAAGTTATTTTTAACTGCGCTATTAACTCTCACAATAGGTTTTCGTATAACAATCATTAAGACAAAAAACAAGCAACAGTTAGGTATAAAGTATTGTACAATTTTTAACCATACATCCACGCCGCAGTTTTTGTTACCTGTCAACTCACAATTCAAAGACATCAATCATTCGTTAATTCATTCGGTACGGCTCACCGATTCACCACTCATGTTCACCCATTTATCAGTGTTGCCACAGAACAAAAATACTTATGTGTTAAATTTTTAAATTTCTATCATCTGATTTTTTACCATTTTTGTGTTTATGTAACAAGCATTATTATTAACAATCATTATTAATAATAATTATTGTATAAAATTCTTCGTTTAATTATTTATAATGACAATACTGATATAATGTCAAAGTGACTTTGACAAGATGGAAAAAATGTGGACTGGTCATTTCTAGGGTTCCCAATTAATAATGTATAAGCGAAGGCTGTACAGTGTCCTTTGTCTCTGAAAATGTATATGTATGTATATAATGTATAAATAATTTAAAATAAACGGCTAATACACTGATACAAAGATACAATGACTGTGGCAGAAGCCTGTATTATTTCCAATAGTGGATTGCATCTATTTCTACTAGTAAGACCATGCTTCAAGGAATAGAGAAAAAATAAATATTGTGTTTATTTATATGGCATATTCACAAAATCTCTAAGAAAAACACTGTGAGAAAGAGACAAAATCCTTTGTAGTCCGGTCCTGCTCGGAACGATTCTTGTTCTTAACGTGTTGGAGACAAATGTCAACCTTATGTTTATTATTAACAAGGTGCATGTTTGCATATACAATATTTTATAATTTCTTATATTCTTACCTATACCTGCACATTTACAAGCACCCACGTGAAGCCGGGTTAAGATTTACAAAAAAATAATTTTCAACATATTGCTGTATATAAAAATATTCAGGCGTTAAATAACCGAATATTATTATTATCCTACAGGTTATATATATTTTTCCATATAAAAAGTATTCGTGTACTAAAATTGAAATCCGTTCATAACTTTATATTTTACTTATTTTTTTAGTATAAAAACACTGCTCTTGTTTCGTCGAAAGTTAGTAACACTGAGTAGAACTGTCAATTGTTGTGAATCGTCTTGCGACTGTGCTCGCGTTCTGCAGCTGTTCGCTGTTCGTTAGCGAGTATAGCCTGTGCAGTGTTGCGGAGTGTTTTGGAATAATATTTTCAAATTTGGTTGCTTTGTTGTATACGTGAAATAGTGTATCAATGATTATTGTCAGAAGAAAGTGCTGTTCTTGAAGTGATTATTGATATTTGGGAGTATCTACGTCGCAAAGAAAACCATTATGGATTACAAAACAGCCGCTTATCACATTTTTCTCGCTGCACGAAACGGAAGTCTTACTCGATTAAAAGTAAGTAGAAGCTAATCTCAGTACGTGGATACACCAAATATATAGAGTATTTAAAATTGGCAACGTATGAGTTTGTCTTATATTTTTCCGTTATGTAGAACTTTTGAGAACAGTTACAATCCACGTTTGATAATGTCAGTTTATTGTATCTTTCTCCTGTTGCATTTTTATTTAAGAATTAAATGATATTATCAATCTTTTATCTTAATTATAAGTTCGACATACCAAGTTTTAAAATGACCGCTATGCTTATTATATTCATTCATTAATTTATTCACATCATTCATTAATTTATTTCAGTTAATCTTTATATATACTAATGTTTTTTGTAATAGAATTTAAACTAAAAATGGTATTTTAAAATTAACC
Source organism: Limenitis camilla (assembly GCA_905147385.1). Taxonomy (NCBI): domain Eukaryota; kingdom Metazoa; phylum Arthropoda; class Insecta; order Lepidoptera; family Nymphalidae; genus Limenitis; species Limenitis camilla. Next base: position 11,362,719 of record LR990240.1, read on the forward strand.
TTGTAGTTTTGTTTTAGAATATACTTTTGGGATGTGGTTAGTACTTCTTATAATTATTTTTTATTTATGAAAGGCATAGATAATTCCACTTGAATAAATTTTTTAATAGTTCTCTTCTTGTGTTCTTTAACAATTGAATTGACATAAAAAAAAGGTCATAAATGAGCATAGAAATCTATTTTAAATTGCAATTAATCAACTCATGGAATTTATTTTTCGTGTCCCTTATTTGTTGCTTATATACTGATACTAGTCGATCCGCACAACTTAGTGTGTGTGATGCTCCGCTCCTATTGGCCTGCAGCCTTCCTCGATAAATGGGCTATATAACACTGAAAGAATTTTTTAAATCAGACCAGTGGTTTCTGAGATTAATGTGTTCAAGTAAACATACAAACTCTTCAGCTTTTTCTTTTAGTATAGATAATAATGAATATATAAAAAGAGAATAATTCTTGAGAGCCTTAAGACTAAAACAATGAATAGAAGAAACAGTATATTATCATTAAACAAAAGTACATTATTTATATAAAAGCTATGAATAGATTATTCTTGATATATTTATAAACTAGATGATTCTATGAAATGCTATTATAATAACTATGGCAGTTGTTGTTTATGTTGTAAAGGAAAATTTATAGACAATTAATTAATCCATAATGAAAACAGAAATGGGTTTTATATATATTTATTTATTGTTGTTTCATTTTTAATAATGTTACATCTTATACTAATATAAGTATAAAGCTGAAGAGTTTGTTTGTTTAATATAACAAGCTAATCTCAGGGGACTACTGGTCCGATTTGAAAAATTCTTTCAGTGTTAGACAGGACATTTATCGAGGAAGGTTGTATGCTATGTATCATCACACTAAGACCATCCTCCAGATGTGTGATTTCATATATATTAGAATTGTTCTATCTCAGTGTAGCCTTGACGTATTTTTTTTATGGTTTTGGTTTTGTCTCTACATTGTTTACTAAAAAATTCCCCCATCAAATTATTTGCATACATATAGTTTTTAAATATGAAAATTGAAGGGGAACTTTAAAGTAATCACCTGCCTAAATAAAATTTAGTACTGTTCCTAAGGTGCAAAGGGTAGTCATTGTTGATCCCAGGGGATCAATATAGACCACCAGTAGCTTAAAGCGTTTAAATATAAAATTGAAAAACAAAATATTTCCATAATGACTTCTGAAAATCTTTGTTACCGTATTGTTTAAAATTCAATGGCTTTTAAATGACTGAAATAATGTAGATGTACAGTACTGGAAAGATTCACTGGAAAATGGGCCTGGAATAATGCGAACTGGGTTTGATATGGAAAGCAGCAACAGCAAAGTAATATTAATATTTTCTAATTTATGTACAGATTGACAAGTAATTATGATAATATAAACTTATGTAGTTTATATTATACAGTAATTTAAAATTGAAAGGGACTTTACATACTTATAAGTTAATGTATAACATTTGCATCTTAATCCTTTGTTGCTCAGATTTTATTGAATATTTATGGAAGCTATTTGCGGAGTCCTTTCTCTTTTATATGAAAATAAGTAATGATTCAGTGACCTTTAGAGACTTATGAGTCATCAAATCAAGAAAATCTTTCAATACACTAGAGATGTAGATTAAGAGTACTGTACTGAGTTTTCAATATTGTAAATAATCTAGGTACTATAAAAATGTAACTTATGGAATCTGTGGTCGCAATTTGTTTAAGAAAACTTAATGCATGGGGTTTGTAAAGACTGAAACATTTTTTTTATTTTTCCTATGCGCATCATGTAACAACTACTGCACAAATGTTGTTTAAACACCTCAAAGGCTATAGCCAGGCTTCTACGGGTTTGTGCCCTTGGGCCCTTTTCTATTCATACTTAGAGGTTCATTTAGGTTATGAATAAAAATATAAAAACAAAATTTGATGAGTGCCACTTTTCAATAAAGTATTATAAAAAAGATTAAAATTTTATTTAACAATCATAACTAAAATATTTTTTCACATCTTTTACTTCTAAGAATTTGGGAAAAAAATAACCATTCAGAAATTTTGAATTTTACTATGCAAAAAAAAATATTTTTTTAAAATAAAACTATATCTGTGACAATGAGACAGGTATTATAATTTAAAAAAATAAACAGCTTAAGTAGCTATTAACACTATTTGTATCTATGAAAAAATTTCAGTTAAATGCTGAAATTCTTGAAATATTGCAGATTAATTTATAGAAAGAGTATAAGTATATTCTCCCTACACCCAAAATACGAACTTTACGTAATTTTTATTTTGTAAGTTTTGGCAGGTGGCGATAATGTAGTTCGAAAGGTTGGACTTACAAAGTTACAGAAAAAGACATCGCAAATAACGAAATAACTAGCCAGTCGTACTTGCATATCTAATTAAACATTTCCGTTGATACGAACTAAAATAAATACTCCTGGGGGGAAAGTAGGTGGCAGTGCGTCGACCTCATTTGATTTGTTTACGGTACGCGCTTCTGAGTGGGCGGGAATCGAGGAGAAATCAGTTTAAGACTGCTTGTCTGCCAGTCACTGTTTGCTTTGGGTTAATCAAGATTTTGAGGGTCCTGTACCTTAAAATGAAAATAGAAATCCTTTCAGGATTAGTTCATTATCCATCTTTCCAAAACTTTTTTTCACGTCTATAAAATTGAAATTAATGTTACATTACACAAAACCTTAGACTGGAGTGCCTTGAAACTGTAAAAACGTCAAATTTCTAAGTGAAAGCAATCAAAAAATACGGCCGTTCATGCACATTTTGATACTAGCACTTAGAATCTTATGTTTTTATGAAAATCAACTTTTATAGCACACAAAAAAAAATTCTAATATAAAATAGTTTTTGCAGTTGGTGGTAACTTATTTCGATATCCAATGGAAATGTTAAGTTTGTTTCTCAATTTAGTTTATACGAAACTCGCGTAAGTCCATCTCGCGCTTACCCACGGTTTATATAGATTACGAATTTTTAATACCTGTCTTTAAGAGAGTATTTATTATTGTTCTGATGTGCGACCTTGAATAAATAGGAAGAGTGAGAAAAAGTCAGAATCTAGAGACTACTGGAACCGCAGCATGAATAGGATAGGATATAGATACGGATGAGAGAAAGACCTTTTCTTCGTTTTACGAGGTATTTTCTTTGTGGTATATAGACAATAAATGCACCTTATCGTTCTTCTTGTGTTGAAAATGACACATTAAATGCTCTTTCGGATGAAACATCTAACGGAGAAATGTTTCAAAACTGAACTGGGTTTTCATGAGTCACGACGCTCTGTGTTGATTTAAAAGCAACTTAAAGTCAAATTTACTTTTGACTCATACATTTTCGTCTTAGGAAAGAGTTGGAGGAACGAGGAGTTGGAAGCATATGGGACGTCCTAAATTCTGTAATGTTAAAGTAGTCCAGTGAAAGGATACCTTCTACAACAAAACTTTAACATAATTATTTAGACATTTTACACGATATTTACTCATATGTATATAGTATTACTTTGCGGAAAACAAAATTTTAAAAACACTGGCCAACGAAGGGTTTCGTACCAATATTTGGCAAAAAATGACGTTTGTTGTGTTGGAGCCCCCATTAAATATTTATTTTATTCTATTTTTATTATTTGTTGTTATAGGGGCAACAGAAATACATCATTTGTGAAATTTTCAACTGTCTTAACTATCACGGTTCATGAGAGCTCAGGCCGGTGACAGACAGACGGACGGACAGCGAAGTCTTAGTAATAGCGTCCCGTTTTTATCCTTTGGCTAAGGAAACCGTCTTAAGACGATTTTCATGGGGGTAAATACATTTTATAGATCTACATTATTTAAAAAAAAGTAGTAAAGCCTAGAGAGAGTATACTGTCCCTTTCTTCACTACATCAAAATCAAAACTTAAGGGAGTTTTGAGTCATAATAGTATTTTTATTTATTTTTCATTAACTAAAAGCTAACAAAATATAACAGTAGGGGAGGCCATGATGCTAAATGGGGATTTACTCGAGCGTCTTAGGGACATATAACATTTTATAGATTAGATGATAGTGAGAATGAAAGGTTATTTAACTTCCCATTTTAATGTTCCGAAAAACATCTATAGCTTTTCAAAAATTGTAAAATTAAAAAATTACATGAAGATAATTAGCCAGATGTCATATATTGTTTGTTAAGATGGTTCGACTTACCATTGATATGATATGACTTGAGTTGTGGGGGTGGCCATCTAGAAGGGTAGAAAAAAATGTATTCAAGCGCCGTCAGATATTCAGAGGGGATATTAAGTGATACATACATAAAATGACATGAATGCGTTGTTTTGTGATTATCTGTAATGATGTTATGACGTTGGATAGCGGTGTGGTGATGGTACGAGCTTGTCCGCGGTCCGCCACGCCCAAATCGTCAGATTTTCAAAATACACGCATTCTATCATGCAATTAACCCACCTTACCTTAATCAGACGCGCTCGAGTAAATCCAAAAAATTCCCTCTTGGTCTCCCATACTATAATATAGTCATGTCAAATTAGGGCCGGGCAATAGAAGAATTAATTTAGTCATAGTTGCTATTTTTTAAAATACTGCTACCTAGTACTATTAGATAAAACACAGCTTGGATATACAGTACAAAGGTAACGGTGATTTTAATTGTGTTTGTGTAAATGTGTGTTGTGTAGGCGGGATTCGTGGAGAGAAATCAGTTTGTTTCAAAGCGAAAGTTAAATTGAGTTTAGGTGATCAACTGTCTTAGTAACATCATTTATGGATGAATCAGTTTTATACGGTCATCTACCTTAGGATATGTACGAAGGAAAATTAATTTTGGATGCAATGTGATGACAGGAAGCCCAGTATATAGATCCAGGGATTTTGACCAAGGTACAGATTTATGGAGACTAATATTCAACTGCCTAGCATCTAACTGAACTACAATAATACAGTCAACGACTCACGTCATCAAATTATTCTTCAAATTAACTTTGGTCGTAGTGATAAAGGTTTTATGTTGTCGAGCCAAGAAATAGATAAAAGCTTCCCAAGGTGTTGATAGCACTTTAAAGACGTTATCATAGATATACATAATTAAAAATGTACATGTCGGCGCGTAAGTTAGGCTTACCTTAAGTTTAAACAGTGAAATTAAGCAGTGGAGGCGAGTGTTTGAATTCTGTTAAAAGGCCTTGGTCACAAGTCCAAAGCACTGCTTAGGTTCTTGTGGTAATTGTGAGAGATCATAATGTATAGTTATTTATCGGTTCAGTAGCAGTATCTACGTTGCGTTTACCCAATAGTCCATTCAATATCATCACCACCCCTTGTAGTATTTTCAATGAGAAGGAGAGGGGGATTCTCCGAGTTATATATAATATACAAGTATAAAATACACCATAATATTTATATTCATTTCCCAATGCCATGCAGTAAGTAACGTGTGTTCTCTGGCCCTGAATCAATTGAATAAGTTCTCACAATAATTGTACATGTTATTAAATTCGAAAGTGTGTTTGTTGGTTTGTCCTTTGAGCGATAGATCATCGGGATTTTTTTACATAGACATACTAATTGTTATCTATAATCAAATCTAATAACTTTTTCTAGAAATATACCTCTCATCATGTATTACACCTCTTTGACTAAAGGAGGATGATGGATGTAAAGATTAGAATAGATATGTAACATAGAATTAGAAATCTCTCTCATTCTATGACTAATTGTACAGTCGTCTCTAACGTACACGAAATCAGTAAAATATCATCATCGTCCCCCTTTAATGGCTTACTGCTGACTCGGGTCTCCTCTTCAGAATGAGCAAGGATTAGGCCATAATCCACTATGCCCAGTGCGAGTTGGCAGACTTCACACACCTTTGTGACCTCAGAAGTGCAGGTTTCCTCACGATGTTTTCCTTCACCGTTAAAGCAAGTGATATTTAATAGCTTAAAACACACATAACAAACATCAATGTCTAAACCACTGGGAAAATAGAAAGAAATGATATATTTGTAGCTAATATCATAAATATTAATATTTATGTCCTCTAGTTTCGTATTTTACGTTAACGATGGAACTCCTTTGATCCTCAGCTACATGAAATAAATATCTTCTCTAGCTTTGACACGCAATTATCACTATATTTTTAAATACCTAGCGTTTTTCGGCCTCGGATCTATTAGAAATGTTCTGGAAATATTTCCGTTGCAATAAAATACGCGACACACACAATCCAGATTAGATAGTTTAGTTGCATTTAAACGAGGGTTGCCAATCTAAATAGAATTTGTAGCTTACTTAAATAATTGTTAATGTAACTTTTTAATTACCCATATTTTAATTTTATTGACTGTAATGTCAATAAATGTGTGTATATATAATAAAAAAAATAATAAAGGTTTAATTTTGAATTTTGCTGCATGAAAGTTCCATTACATCTATATTATATCATCATCATCATCACGACCCTTCAATGGCCCAAAGCTGAGCCGGGTCTCCTCCTCAGGATTAGGAGGGTATTAGGCCATAGTCCACCACGCTGGCCCAGTGCGGGTTGACAGACTTCACACACCTTTGAGAACTTCTTGGGAACTCTCAGGAGTGCAGGTTTCCTCACGATGTTTTCCTTCACCGTTAAAGCAAGTGATATTTAATTGCTTAAAAACACACATAACTCAGAGTCAGAGGTGTGTGCCCAGGATGGAACCTCGGACCTCCCGAGTAAGACTTGAAATCTCAACCACTGGGCAAGTATAAAACAAAATTGGGTTTGTGGGAACACTTATAACTCGAGAAGAGCGGGACCGATTTTAATGGTTAAAAATCAAAAAGTTGTTGTATTTTTCTCCGTAACGAATAGCAGAATAACTATTTAAAATATTGGGAAATTGACGAAAAAAATAAAATTAAAAAAAACATCATTTTCCAATACAAAATGTTGATAGGTTTCGTAACTGACAATTATTTTTTTTGTTCATCCCGTCGATACGGTAAACTCTCCCCTCAATTTAAAGAACGTATAACTAAAGGTTTCAAGTCAATGTTAGGATAATAGCGTATTTATGTTACCCCAATATCCCCTTTTCAGGGTTTATCGAGAAATTTTATAGAAATGTTGTTACAGTGAAGCGAAAATCGTCTTAGGCTTGACTAAATTATCTTAATCTCATGATGATTGAGAACGACGTAAGTTGTAATTCCCCACCACATTGCACAGCACAGACGTAGTAATCTGTTCATTTCTTGTGCTACTCCCCCCCGTCATCACTGTTTATTATATAATCAAAACTCGTCGTCGTCGTTGAGTATGTTTTATTGCTAACAATAATTCCAATTCTATGATTTGCGTAGTAACAACACTAACTAATCCTTCATATTCATAAAGTCGTGACCTATCACGTAAGTTCCCAATAGGTTCTTGATAAAAAAAAATAATGAAACTAACCTTTAAAAGGTTATCTGTAACTTGTACAGTTATCGACAGAACGAGTGCAGGTTCCCGTTTCATTGTTCACTACTTAATATTCTACACATATGGTAAATAGACTGCATATGTTTGAATTTCATTAAATTCTGTCCTCATCTTAATAAATGTGGTTCTATCTTTGTCGTATTTAAAAAAAATGTAATTATGAATATCTGAAGCAAAATCTTATTAGCCGACCCTTGCGACTTTGTACCCGTCATCATCCGCTCCGAATGGTCTTAGCGTGATGATATATAGCCTCCTCGATAAATGGGCTATCTAACACTGAAAGAATTTTTTAAATCGGACCAGTAGTTTCTGAGATTAACGCGTTTTACACACAGTATGCAAAGGACATGACATGACACCACCCTCCATACATAGTTGGCCTACGAACGGAATAACATGTCATTATAACGAAAACTACTCATTTATTGTTAAACTTAAGTATCTAATTTCTAGTAACCAACAGACACTCAGGATTTTGAAATTATTGCATTATTACACCATTGGGAATATTAATGATATCTTAGATTTAAATATAGTCATAGAAAAAAATACAATAAGCACTAAAATTGATAAGTGAAACGACATTTATAATTATTATTTACCATAGGATGATATCTATTTATTAAATTTACTTATGTTGATGTAGTATATTATTTTTTTTACAGTATTTATTAGTGTATTATATTTGTGTGTATATATGTGTTGATGTTCATGTATTGAGATGTAAATTATTAGTATTAGTATATATTAGATGCTACACCACCTTCCTCAGTCTCATCTTCGTTTTCTTTTCGAAACGAGGGTTGCCTGGAAGAGATGGCTAATTAGCCATAAGACCCCCTGTTGTACTTCACAGTTAACTCTTTAAAATATGTTATATATCTAGTTTATTAAGTTTTATTAGTGGTGTACAAAGAAGTTATAAAATAAATAAAATGTTTGCGATTTTTCAGTCTCAATAATTTTGAGATGAACTTTTTAATTCTAAAAAGTACTCAGCTAAATTGATACAAAAACAAAGAATGCCTGAAAATAAATTATATATAGGAATGTCGGCACGCAAGTTAGACTTAGGTTAACCTAACCTTAGGTTTAAACAGAACCTGGGCAGTGTTGCAATTGCTTGAACGTCGTTCCTGTCGTAATTGACAGTGTCAGTCAACAACACTTGTAGTGTTGTTTCAATATGCCCCCTCTCCCCTTCTCCTCCTCATTTTCTGTAAATTATAATAAAAGAAACGAATAGATCTTTTTTTTTTTGTAGTCGGTAGGAAATATAAAGTATATGTGTTCTTTTCAAGTGTCTCACGAAGAGGCATTAACAATAAAGTGCTCTTGACCTACGTCGCAAACCTCTGCTTTCAGTCTTATCTAATCGAGATTATCATGTTGTCTGTTTGTAAGTAAAAATAGGTTACTTGACAAAAGAATATTTATTATTTACATAATAAGAGAACACTGAAAGGATCGAAATAGTTATCTATAATCTAAAACATACTAAAATAATGATTTAAATTATATGTAAACGACAATAATTTAGGTTAAATCAAAGGTATCACAGTAATAGTTTACTAAATCTAAAGATAGTTTAGTAGTGCTTAAGGTTTGTTATTTAGGTGTAACTTATACCCTCACAAGACTCCACTAACTCCACTTGAGTAGTAAACCTCAATTTCTATCGCGCCCGACCGTCGCGCTGAAGTCACAGTACCGTCCCATCTTCTGTTGCCCAATTAAGTTTGATCCCTAATAATGATGCCAATAGTAAAGATAGCGTAAAAACAGATTTTTTTGGAATCAGTAGTTCTTTAATTACTCGTTAATCTATACTAGTATAAAGCTAAAGAGTTTGTTTGCTTGAACGCGCTAATCTCAGGAACTACAACAAACAAATTTATTCCTCATAATTATCGAATATGTAAACATATTTTTATTTAGATATTACTCTATATTTATCTGTATATATGTGTTTATATGTACATGTATGTATTTATTTAAGTAAGTATGTATATGATTATTAGTGTGTATGTATGTATGTGTATACATGTGTATTATTTGTATTATTTAATAATAGTATTTTTTTGCACTTTCTTAGCCCGCTATACAACACTTTTACTCACTTTCGTAGGTTGGCTGGAAGAGATTTCTTTTAGAGATAAGCCCGCCTTTGACAACAGTCTTTATTATACATTTTTTTACAATTTATTTCATGTGCAATAAAGAATATAACTACTGGGCCGATTTGAAAAATTCTTTTAGTTTTAGATAGCCCATTTATCGAGGAAGGCTATAAGTTACATATCATCACGCTAAGACCAATAGGAGCGGAGCCACACGTGAACAAAGTCGCAAGGGTCGACTAGTGTTAGATAATATCAGACACCTTTGCTGAACTTCATTTTTTAAATTATATATTTGTCTATAAATAATTATGATATTTATTTAGTAGAAAGTATGTTGTGCCAACCTTGGTTTGTTCTCGTTTAATCTTAAAATAAGTCTCATCCTCTCAAATGGTCCCAGATGCGCGGATGCTGGATGCAAGCGCGTATAGCTTACTTGCAAAACATTGCGTTAAAATTAAACTCCACTTTTCGTGGTACAAATGCATGGATATATCATTTTTTTTGTATACTGCCCTTCAACATACATAAAGATGAACTTAAATCTATATAGATAAAGCATATGATTGTAATTAGCTAATTAAACTTCGAATTGTAGACAGTAATTTCCTCGTGAATTTTCCGCCATATTGAAAAAAGGGTTAAATTCAATTTTTCATAATAAATTGGTTCTCCGTTGAGATATAAAAATTTTTATGCAATACTTTTTTGTTGCCATTCTGACGATCTACAATTAAGGTTCTTTACATATTTCACCTACCATCCATCGTTATTGAGATATCGATCGAAAATACCATAAAACCAGTCTACTTACGAAAGTTTTTGTTACAGTCGTAATTTTTGTCAAAAATAAAAAATAATAAATTGATTTTTTTTTAAATGTAAAAAAAAGGATTAGTATCTATTCAAATTTTATCACAGTGTTGCTAGCATTAATATAAAATTAAGATTTTTTTTTATAAAAGACTAGCCGACCCGCGTAACTTCGTTCGCGTGTTGCTTCGCTCCTATGGGTAGTAGCGAGATGTCAAGTAGCCTAAGTTACACCTTGTTACATCAGCTATCTGCTAGTGAAAGTCCTGTCAAAATCGGTCTAGCCATTTCAGAGATTAGCCGGAACAAACAGAAAAAAAGACAGACAAAAATTATAAAAAATGTTGTTTTATTTTATACCGTGTGTACTTAGTAAAAAGCAGTTACTTTAATATTGCAAACAGACACTCGAATTTTATTTATTTGTATGGATTATTGTATCTATGGATAACTGTATCTAGCTTATAAACTCTTGATTTATCATCAAATAATCCGGTTATTGGTATTGTTGGTTTTTTTTCTTTCCTTTATACAATAAGTTATTAAGATAACTATATAATAATCACAGCTATCAACAGGTATCTAAAAACCCGTTCTTACTTGAATAACACTTTATAAAATCCATAACTTTTTATTAGAATAGACGTCAATAAATTATTTATTAACAAAGTATATTTAGTTAATAAACTTGAATTTTATATACTGATAATGTTTTAGGTCAAATTACAAATAAAAATTTAAAAGTTTTATATATATACCAGTGGACCTCTCTGAGCTCACCTATGGGTCGTAGCGTGATGTTATATGGCCTGTAACCTTCCTCGATAAATGCATCGAGGTTATCCAACTCTACATTTTTAGGTTTCCGTACCTAAAGGGTAAAAACGGGACCCTATTACACAGATTGTGCTGTCTCATGAACCGTGCTAGCTATACAGTTGAAATTTTCACAAATGATGTATTTCTTTTGCCCCTATAACAACAAATACTAAAAAGAGATTAAATTAAATATTTAAGGGGGGTTCCCATACAACAAACGTGATTTTTTTTGCCAAATATTGGCACGGAACCCTATTGTTTGTTTTCGGTTTTTTTTTCAACTCGAAATAGATCATGAGATTAGCGCATTCCACCAAACATACAAACTCTTTAGCTTTACAATATTAGACATCTATAGATGTGAACTATAAATATAAAAATCAATCCAGGAAGAGATATAGTTACATCTCCTGTATGATATCCTATATCACATGAAGGTCATAATTAAATGACTCGCCGACAGGATAGTAATTTATAGCACGTCTATCTTTATTTGCAAACAAGTAGAGATAAACGATATCAACTAGAGCAGTAGTTCCCAAATTACGCTTACAATGTTTTTATGGGTCAAATAACAAGTGATAGATACCGTGTCAGTATTACAAACGGATCTAAAATGTAAATAAAAGATTTAACTTGGATTAAGACAGAAAAAATATTAAATCATTAGGTTAAAATATTTTCGGTATTTTTCTTTCCGATTTATGGGATCTTATGCTGTTCAAAATGCAGTGATGGCCCTTGGCACACATCTCTGACTTTTCTGAGTTATTCATTGTGAGGAAACCTGCATCCCCGAGAGTCCTCTAAAGATCTCAAAGGTGTGTGAAGTCTGCCAACCCACACACGGCTAACGTGGTGCACTATAGCCTAACACCCTCGTCATTCTAAGGAGAAGACCCGGCGGATTTCTGGACCCTTTTGTACGTCTCATCGACTTATGATTGTTTTATGTGGTACCTCGATCTTGTCATTAACAACTGGGGGTCGATATAGACCACTTTAAGAATCAATGTTTTATGGGTTATGGACCCGTGTACCGTTACTTGCTGGTTGGTGGATAAATATGAAATACACTATCGTTGACTCAAAATCTTTTTGCTGCCGCAAACCCCATACATCTCATTTTTGAACGATAACATGGCTTTTATGTATATTAATATAGTTAATTAATAATAATCACGTATAACATATGTTCAGTCAACATATTAAATATGTTGACTTTATACAAAGTTAGCACGAAATATACCCGTGATAGCCTAGTGGTTCAGACGTGGATGTCTTACTCGGGAGGTCCGAGTTCGATCCCCCACACGAGCACACACCTCTGACTTTTCTGAGTTATGTGTGTTTTAAGCAATTAAATATCACTTGCTTTAACGGTGAAGGAAAACATCGTGAGGAAACCTGCACTCCTGAGAGTTCTCCATGTTTTCAAAGGTGTGTGGAGGTCTGAGGAGGGGACCCGGCTCAGCACTGGGCCATTAATGGATTTAGGTATTTAAAACCTTATTATACACCACATTAAGAGACTTAATAAACTAGATACACATTAACATTTAAAGAGTTAACTCTGAAGACAACATTCGTTTCGAAAAGAAAATCGAAGATAGCAAAACAATTTTTTTTACAATTTTTGTCTTTCTGTCCGTAGTCTGTCTGTTTGTGCCGGCTAATCTCTGAAATGGCTGGACCGATTTTGACGAAAATTTCACTGGCAGATAGCTGATGTACAAGGAGTAACTTAGGCTATTTAATATCTCGCTACGACTCATAGGAGCGGAGCAACACGCGAACGTAGTCGCGCGGGTCGGTTAAAATTGTCTAAGATTGTTTAAAACTGCGTTTCCACCAGAGATTAGCAAGCATACCTAGCCTCGCTCATCTCTGGTGGTAACGCAGCCTTATAGTGAGAAATATAAATCATATATAAATTTGTACTTTACAGGTATTATAAATGTAGGAAAAATTATTGAAAGTAATCATGTTTTTGTCGTATTAAAAACTACGTGCTAGATATAAATTGTCCTTTTTTCGGTAAACAGTTATCGTAACGGATAGCATTTAAGCGGAAAGCAATTTAGTAACACTTGAACGATACTACTCTGATTGAAGATTTCGAAATAATTCAAAGCGTTTCTCAATTTTCTCAATGTCTATCAGAGCGACGTGTTATCTAAGGGAAATGAAATGTATTAAGTAATTTATTTATTACATAAAACCGGAAAGTTACTAAACTGTCAAACTGACGGCTGTTGCAAATCCCTTTCCGTCTTATCAACTTATTCTGATTCTGTAAGATATTAGATATAAAAGATATCCGGCAACTTTATATCTTTAGAAAGGATTTATACCTTAGATATCGTTCCAAGTAAATTCCAGCGAGTCGGACTCGTGCACGAAGTGTTCCGTATCACGTTTATTTTATAGGGCACACCATAAATAATGATTTTATTCTGTTTTTAGTATTTTTTGACAACAGAAATACATCATTTGTGAAAATATCAACTGTTTAGCAATCACGGTTCATGAGATACAGCCTGGTGACAGACGGACGGACGGACAGCGGAGTAAGACTCCTGCCAATATTAGGCTATAAAATCACGTTTATTGTATGGGATTCATCCTAAAATATTTATTTTATTCTGTTTTTAGTATTTGTTGTTATAGGGACAACAGAAATACATCATTTGTGAAAATTTCAACTGTATAGCTAGCACGGTTCATGAGACAGCATGACAGCGCAGTTAGTAATAGACCTTCGGGTACGGAACCCTAAAGAGATTCAATTTTAAACGAAAACTTTTTTTGCGATTCATAGTTTATTTCTTTCTACCTTAAAAATGTAAATATTTCCACACGTGATGTAATAAATTTTTTATATCATAAAATTCGTGATTATTTCACTCATTACTTCGAAGATATGTTTATTGTGTATTAATATAATATACATTGATACGATATATCATTATTTCAAGAAACTTATAGAATATTTTACTGCGTTCAGGCGTTCGATTCACAAAAGATAAGTCGTGGGTTAAAATCCCAGTCAAGGGGCTACTGACGTGGCCCACTCCTGACAGGCTTTTGTCTTAGTTTAGGAGGGGTTAAGGAATATTAGTAGTATGTGATCCTTCCTGCTAGTAATCTATTTTTTATATAAGAAAAAATCTATTTCGTAATGCAAATGAACTTAAACGAATAACCTGACTAACAGTCACCCGTGAGGGGACGGGTTAGAATACTATTCCCCTCTGCCGCATCTCGTAAGAGCCGAGTAACCCAGCACATCCTTGGTGGTAGGGGATCTGTTCCCCGACTGGCTTGCGACCACCAGCATCCGAATCCGATCGCCAAGTGTCATTGACGCGTTCCGGTTGAGCCGCACGTGGGTCAGACTTAACCCCTACCTCTTCCATCCCATTAATGCTGTGGGTCTAGTGGACTCTGGGCTTAGGGTCCGCTGAATCCGCATCATTTTTCTTCTTCATTCCCTCTTCCCACTATCTTCGGGAATTCAACGCATCGACAAAACAAGAGAGTGTTTCTTGTTTTTCCGATGTCCATGGGCGATAGTGGCCACTTACCATCAGGTGGACCATTTGCTCGTTTGCACCTTATCTATTATAAAAAAAAAACAGTATAAAATTTTCTTGTGTTCAATACACTGTTTTTTTTTAATTCTAGGTAAATTACTTAATTCAATTGTTTAAAAAACTATTGAAGAATACTTAAAATAATGTAAATTCTCTGCACAATACCCATACAAAATCAAAGAGTCGCGGAAGCTTGCGCGTGCGCATCGAAATTAGACCACGCGTTTACGAGTCATCGTTTTCCTATATTTTGTTTTGTCGCTGTCCTCTTTGTTTGACACTGAGTCAGTCGGATTCCTCAGTTAAACAAGGAAGGATGGTTTTTGCGATATTTCCTACAAAGGTTTTTGTTTGGGCAGACGATCACCCTTGAATTGTTGCCAGAACGAAATATTTGCGGACAATGACTGACCTAATTTAAAGTTTATTAGGTTACAACTTCCTTATTGACTTTGCGATGCGAACTTTCAAACTAATTTAGACATGTTGACACATTTCATTGAACGACGCAATTTATTGCAACTAGTTTTACCATAAAACATAAAAATATACTTAATCTAGCATCTTCGTCTTCATCCACGTTCATAATTACTGTTTACAATCTACCATTCACATATTATATATTCAAATAATCCCATATATTACACAGGATCTTTACATTTTACAGTTCGGGATAAAATTGTTTATATATATTGGTCAGTCATCTGTTCCACTTTTATAATATTTTATAATATCAGAACAACTATTTAAATAATCATTTACTTATTAATACAAAAGTTAATCTGTAACAGTCACACACACATTTCAAAAATATACATTGGAGTTACTGTGGATTCTATAAAAAAAATACAGATCACTTCATAATTATGAATAATGTTCGTTTTTTATGACTTAAGTAACAAAATGATTAAACATAATTATTTAAGTAAATCTGTATATCTTGTATTTTATAAACTTTGCATTTTTACCCGACTACGGCGTAGCCAAAAGGAAGGGTTATGATTTTGGCAGTCTATGTATGTTCCACTCTAGCGCCTAAAGTACTGAACCAATTTTCATGAATGAGGTGTCAATACATTCGTAATAATTTTTATAACGGAAATTATACCTTAGATTCTAACCTCGAAAAAAATTAAACTGAGCTAATTATCACGTGTTTGGTATCAAAAGAAAGGTCTTGGCGATTATAAATATGTATATATATGTTATTGTTTATGTTAACATATATGTTTAAAATGCGGTCGTATAGTCCGCGCGGTCCTGTCGTTGCAGTTATAAACTCGTTTAAGCAAATAAATACCAACGTTACGTTACAATATAAGATAATAAAGGTTATCTCTATCGAAAAACGGAAAACTATTAAATAAAAAAATAAAGTTTACAAAACTCTAACCCGACTAGGGAAAATGTTTACTCTTTTAATTAATATTAAACATATTTGAAGTAATAACTGTTAAAACGTAATAATTAACTTTAATGTCTAACATTTTTACTATGGCCATTATATATAATTAGACGTTTAAGGAAAATATTAATTGTTGCCTTACACCCTTTCCTCATATTTATATTATTATATATAATCAACTCTTTAATATTTTTTCCGCAATCTCAACAAATAATTCTTACTAGAATCGAGGAATGTTATATAATGAATAACTACAATATTTTATAGTAGGAGAGCTTTGAAGAGTCAAATCTGCTTAAAAAGTGAAAAGAAATCAATATGAAAAAAATCTTGATGATAATTGACATGGTTTCAATTACAACCTTCTGCCTGAGTATGTTTCGGGTCAAGTTCACAAAAATAATTCCGTATATCTAAAGAGTTTATAACGGATTTATTTATTTTATACATTCCCACACATTTTTTACTTGATATATTTTAAAACCACATACATTTGTAATATTACTATAAACATTAATTCACAAAATACTCTTAAAATCAATTATTACTACTATGGTATGCAGTGATGGCCCAGTGGTTGAGACTTCAAGTCTTACTCGGGAGGTCCGAGGTTCGTTCCTGGGCACACACCTCTGACTCTGAGTTATGTGTTTTAAGCAATTAAATATCACTTGCTTTAACGGTGAAGGAAAACATCGTGAGGAAACCTGCACTCCTGAGAGTTGTCTAAGGTGTGTGAAGTCTGTCAACCCGCAATGGGCCAGGTGGCGGACTATAGCCTAATACCCTCCTCATTCTGAGGAGGAGACCCGGCTCAGCAGTGGGCCATTGAAGGGTTGTGATGAAGACTACTATGGCAATGTATAATACAAATTACTATTAATGTATAATTGTCACCTTTGACAATAAAGGATTATTTTCAGATTATATACACACTTTATACATAAGTCTAGGTCTCCTGGACTCTGGGACTATTAAATGATTTAGTAAAAGGAAATCTGATGTATTTTGTAAATTCTTGTTATCCTCGACCAAAGTTAATGAAGAAATATTCGACACAAAATTATGTTGAGAAATATTCGCTCTATCTTCGTTTCGGTGTTGATCTTATAAGAAACGTGTATTTTTCCGGTATAAAGGGTAGAAAAACTTCTTCGGTCAACTAATTATTTAGCAAAAAAGATAACTAACACGTTGTCATGCGAAAATAAAATTAACCAACATATTTCCATTTAATGTATTTCCTGTGGTTTAGAATTAATTTTATTTATATAATATAAGCAGTGATGGCCCAGTGGTTGAGACTTCAATGTCTTACTCGGGAGGTCCGAGTTCGCACACGCACACACCTTTGACTTTTCTGAGTTATGTGTGTTTTAAGCAATTAAATATCACTTGCTTTAACAGTGAAGGAAAACATCGTGAGGAAACCTGCACTCCTGAGAGTTCCCTAAAGTTCTCAAAAGGTGTGTGTAGTCTGCCAACCCGCACCGGGCCAGCGTGGTGGACTACTGGCCTAATACCCTCCTCATTCTGAGAAGGAGACCCGGCTCAGCAGTAGGCCATTGACGGGTCGTGATAATGAATGATGATATAATATTTATTAGCATGAAAAGTAATCACGTTATTAAGCCTCCGTTACAAAATTATGTACCGCTATAGTGTCGAAATTGTGTATGTGTTGCTTAAATGTCAGTCGGAGATCGAGTACAAGATTATTAGGCAAAGTCGGGTTTACATCACAGACAGAACAACTAAAACCCACCTTTGTATATAAAAATGTCCGTAATTGATTTGGATTGTGGAAGTATGTCTTAAAACTAAGTAACTCTTAAAAAATGGAAGGCCGAACCAGTAGCCGCAGTTATTCCACTTTTTTTATCATAGAAATTTTATTAATGACCACAATTTTGGCACAATAATAGATACCTCACCATAATTTGACTAATGAGATATACGAAGACAGTGCTGCCAACCATGGTGCAAAGAAGTACAGTGTTGCCTTCTGCTAACAAAAACTTGTTCGATAACAGTTTATGTAAAGTGATATCGTATTATGAACTTTTACTCCCACCAACTTTTCTATGTACTATTATTAGAGAATTAAAATAAACATGTATTTAAAGGAGGTTCCAAAGACCGGTAAAGATTACTCTACGAACGTTTCACTCCGACACTGAGCTAATTAATGAATAATTATACTCTACATATGTTGATTTAAAATCTAAGTTTCTTTAAAACGCAAACCAAGCAACTAATTTTAAACACTCCATATCATCAACACTAGGCGGGTTCCGTTTGACAACTGGCTCAAGTCTATCGGAACAGAGGTTATATACAATCTAGGAAAAAAATAAAGTTTAATAAACTATAACCTGACTACGTAAGAAAGTGGTCTAAAAAGGATGAAACAAGACATTTTTTATTTAATAGTTTTCCGTTTCTCGATCGAGATAACCTTTGTAATTCAATATTGTAACGTTATGTTGGTTTTTATTTGCTTAAACGAGTGTATAACAGGAATGACAGGACTGCGCGAACTATACGATCGCATTTTAAACATATATGTTGACATAAACAATAACATATATGTCGGGGATTTTAAACGATGAGAAGGGAAATGGCAGGAGGAAGGTGGGGAATATTAGAGAACACTAACAGGGGTGATGGTATTGAATGGAATATTGGGTAAACGCAACGTAGATACTTCTACTGAACCGATAAATTATAAAATATGATCTCTAACAATTACGAGAGAAACCTAAGCAGTGCCTTGGACTTGTGACCAAGGTGTAGGCTTAAGGACATCCTTTAAGTGATCACGACACTCGCCTCCACTGCTCAGGCTCTCTGTTTAAACCCAAGGTTAAACGCACATAAACCGAATCTAATACAAGGCTAACCTAACCTTAGGCTAACCTAACATTGTGTTTACTTAACCACGTGGCAATTACATTGTAAGGACTTACGTGACCTTAGTTGGACAGCACTTCCACACTACACTGCACTTGACACTTTCACTATCACTA
Source organism: Limenitis camilla (assembly GCA_905147385.1). Taxonomy (NCBI): domain Eukaryota; kingdom Metazoa; phylum Arthropoda; class Insecta; order Lepidoptera; family Nymphalidae; genus Limenitis; species Limenitis camilla. Next base: position 11,382,002 of record LR990240.1, read on the forward strand.
TCACTACCTAGATGATGTTCACTTATTGAGAGACCGCGCACGACTAAGACTTCAGTTAGACTGTCGATCGCATATAAAGGGTCGAGGGTAGATACTGTCAAAACAACGGAAGTGACTACTACCCCACTCCAACGCCATAGACAACGATAACGATTCGATTAATCGATAATCTTTTACTATGCTCCGACATATATATACATATTTGTAATATACTCGCCAAGACCTTTCTTTTGATACCAAACACGTGATAATCAGCCCAGTTTAATTTTTTTCGAGTTTAGAATCTAAGATAGTTATTGATTATTTGAAAAAAGAGAGAGAGTAAGAAAAAGTTATTAAAAGAAAAATAATAGAAACAAAAATAAAAGAAAAGCGACAGATGCTAAGAGAGGGAGGAAAGAGGTGAAAAGAGACTGATCATACTGAACGAATAAAAATAAGAATTAAAGAGAGAAAAAAGAGAGAGCATGAGAGACAATGATAGTATTATAAGAGAAATACTATAGACTTCTCTCAATGAAAGAATTTTTAAAATCAAAAAAATCAAAAAAAATTTTATAGCCCATGTCACCCGCGCCATTATTACGAATCTATTGACACCTCATTCATGAAAATTAGTTTAGTACTACCCGCGAATATAAAGTTACCAACGGTGTTGCTAACTCTAAAGTTAAATAAATAATGTAATTAATAGGTTTTTATTCAAAGACTAGTTCTGACGTTCGAACCTAAATATATATTGTTTTTATAAAGCTTTTATTATAAATTGATTTTTTATTAAGACCCGCCTCCGTATCTAATTTATAATTCTACACCTTTATGAATGTTCAATGTTTTTCTGTACTATTATAAATAAATCAACATTAACCGCTTAACTTTTTGTGGCGATTAAGGTAATGTCTATTTACTAAATAAATAAACTGTGACGTTTACGATAGTTACTTTCACTTCGGTTTGTATATATTTTTATGAACTACTAGCGGCCCGTCCCGGCTTCGCACGGGTGGATAATTTTTTTTAACATTTTGGCTCCCGCATTCTGTCGCTCCCTCTATCGCCGCGTTACTCGCTGCGCTGCGAGGCACACCACACCGCGCCGGCGGCCCGTCTGGGATTATTTTTTATTTATCTTGATATTTTTATTACGTAATATCTTTTGACTGGAATGTCCGATTTCAATAATTCAAAAATTAATTAACAGGTATTGAAACAGTCTTCATTACGAGATAATTTATTTGGATAAGAATTAATACAAAGTTATGGAAAACATGGTCTGATTTTGATAGGCATTTTTATCAACTTTTAAAATGTAAAAAAGTAGTTATAGTGACTTAACTACAATAGTTGGACATATGGTCTCGCGGAGTTTTTTGTAGATATTGATACGTTCTATAATATTGTAGAACATTTTTTTGTTCTATCATCAATACTTTTCGCAGCGCATGCGATGAAAGATATTTTATGGCTAATTTTTTTGCACCTTGTGTTGGTTTTAGTGAGAATTTCTGGGGATTTCTAATTTTTTCTTGTAATAAATATAGCTTATGTTACTCAGGGATAATGTAGCTTTCTAATGGTGAAAGAATTTTTTAAATCGGTTCAGTAGTTTTTTATGTTTATTCGTTACATACAAAAATCCAAAAATACAAATCTTTCCTCTATATAATATTATAGATAAACATAACTAACTGGTCTTTGTTTTGGGAAAATCAAATGCAGACTAGAACAAAATTTAATACCTAATTGCTTAGTAAATAGAGATACATTCCATTTCAATTTGGCAACATTGTCTATACGCAGAATATCCTCTTGGGGGGTTATACTTTAAACTCAGATCAACACGTTTACTGCAAGAATACTCGCGATGTAATAATAATGATTTCTGTCGTGACGGCATATTTATTTTGCAATCTTTACTACTTTGATTTATGTTTACCAGTTGTCCAATATTCAAGAAAGTAAAAATGTTAATCAAATCAATGCCACCAACATCATAAGTAACAGCATGCTACTCAAATTAGTGTTGCCAACATCATAATTATCAATGTATAATCCTTACTATATAATATTATAAATGCGAATGTAACTCTGTCTGTCTGTAGCTCTTTCACGCCAAAACTACGGAACCGATTTAAATTAAATTTAGTATACAGATAGTGTAGGGCCTGAGAAAGGACATAGGCTACTTTTTAATGCGAAAAAACGGTTGTAAGGGGTAGAAAAGGGGGGATGAAAAGTTGCTTGAAACATATTTTTTAAGGCTTGTTGATTCGATATAAATAAATATGACATTTAAAGTGTATAAGTTTTACCCTCAGGGGAGTAAAATAACAATAGGGAAAAACACTACCACGCGGACGAAGTCGCGGGCACAGCTAGTAAGATATAAATGTTGGGTTATGGGGAGCAAGGTTAAGGAGTGGACTGTGAATTGCAATACAAAGGACGACCTTAAACTTGCATCTGGGTCATAAACATCCAGGCACAGCTCTGCTTCCTGTCTAATATTTAAGTTTGTACTAAGAAATGTATTAATACTAGCTGGACCCCGCGGTTTCAGCCGCTATGTTTTGGATAATTCACACTATATCATTATAAATTATAGCCTATGTGTTATTCTGATGTGTGAGCTATATTATGGTAAAGTTTCAGCTAAATTCATTCAGTAGTTTTTTCGTGAAAGAGTTACAAACATAAATCCATAAATTCATATAATATTAGTAGGATTTTTCGCATTTGTCGTATTCAAGTAGATGTACTAGTTTTGTCTGCGATGGATTGAGTTCATTCTCACATGTGGACCCAGCCGCGTGATCCCATACTTGTTATGATGCTTTTTTTTAAATTTATCTTCTTATCAAGGCCATTTTACATTGTATCGCTGATCTTCGAAAATCGTATATTTTAATCTTATCTATATAACATATGTCGGGGATTTTAAAACGATAAGAAAAGGAGATGGAATGAGGAAGATGGGGAATATTGGGGAACACTAAAAGGGGGTGATGGTAATGAGTGGAATATTGGGTAAACGCAACGTAGATACTCCTATTGAACCGATAAATGATCGAATATGATCTCTAACAATTACGAGAGAAACCTAAGCAGTGCCTTGGACTTGTGACCAAGGTGTAGGCTTAAGGACGTCCTTTAAATGATCATAACACTCGCCTCCACTGCTCAGGCTCTCTGTTTAAACCCAAAGTTAAACGCACATAAACCGAAGCTAACACAAGGCTAACCTAACCTAAGGCTAACCTAACCTAAAATTGTATTTACTTAACCACGTGGCAATTACATTGTAAGGACTTACGTGACCTTAGTTGGACAGCACTTCCACACTGCACTGCACTTGACACTATCACTAGCACTACTTAGATGATGTTCACTTCTTGTGAGACCGCGCACGACTAAGACTTCAGTTAGACTGTCGATCGCATATAAAGGGTCGAGGGTAGAGACTGTCAAAACAACGGAAGTGACTACTACCCCACTCCAACGCCATAGACAACGATAACGATTCGATTAATCGATAATCTTTTACTATGCTCCGACATATATATAAAGCTGAAGAGTTTGTTTGTTTGAACGCGCTAATCTCGGGAACTACTGGTCCGATTTGAAAAATTCTTTCCGTGTTAGATAGGCCATTTATCGAGGAGAACTATAGGCTATATATCATCACGCTAACACCAATAGGAGCGGAGCATCACGTGGACGAAGTGGCGCGGGTCGACTAGTATAAAGATAACTTTAAATTTAGTTCACGTCATGGCTTGTGTCTGCGTAGATGATTCCCAAAGTGGTTTATGTCGACTAGGGTTCCCTACAACCCTAATACTATGAATAATGTTTGATAGCACTAACTCCTAGCTTATGTTAAATTCTCTTTTTTAAATTAAATAAATTTTAATGAATAAACAAGAAAGACGAGACTTGGTAACCTCAATGTCGACTCCAGGAAATCACAAGTGAGTTCATAGAGATGGTAAAAATTTATAAGTGGTGTTGAACCCTGGTTGAAGTAATTTTTGAAACCTCTAGGAGTCTAGGCTACATCATAAAAAATACGGATGTAACTATAACGCGGATAAGATCTCGTGGCGCAACTAACAACTTGCTCAAAACTTGTAGAAAATTAAGAATAAATATTGACATCAATGACTGAATCCTACTAATATTATGTTTGTTCCTCTTTCATGCAAAATCTACTGAATGGATTTTGCGTGAAACTTCACAATAATATAGCTTACACATCAGAATAACACATAGGCTATAATTTATAATGATATAATGTGAATTATCTAAAATATAACGATAAGTGTCAAGTAAGTAGGTAAAAATCTGCCATCCGCGAGGTATTCTGGCGTGCGACGCAAAAACCGTTGGAGTTACACATATATTGTATATTGGAAATGTTTATCATAAATAGTCCTACCAAAAAGCCCGCGAGAGCATATATCTATCTTTTATGTGTAAGCCATTATCGCCAAAATATTGAATCATATAAATAACAGTAGTAACAAATTAATCTTTATATCCAAAACAAATAATTTTATCGCATCTGGTATTTAATTTTCTTATAAACACTACATCATTTAGACAAATATATGAATTATCTAAATTATAGCGGGTAAAACCGCGGAGCGCTGCTGGTTAGTTATATATGGTATATAAATTTAATTAATAATCTTTAATTTTGTTTTTTTTTTGTTTCTTTTGCATGCCACTATGTGGCGGATTGTGATACTAATTATTATTATAAGACCTCTGTGTACCTGCAAAAAATGATAAATAAATAACTTATCGAAATATATTGAAGCAGTATATCTTATAACCTATGAACAGTATTATCTTAATATTATGATATAATAACAGTATAGATAACCTTCGATTATTTATCAATGAAAACTAATCATAATTCATATCTATAAAATCTGACCATTATTTATAACTAGCCGAACCGCGCGAATTCGTTCGCGTGTTGCTCCGCTCCTATGGGTCGTAGCGAGATGTTAATTAGCCTAAGTTACTCCTTGTTACATCGGCTATCTGCTAGTGAAAGTTCCGTGAAAATCGGTCCAGCCATTTCAGAGATTAGGCGAAACAAATAGACAAACAAAAATTGTAAAAAAATGTTTTAAATTTTATTTATTTGTATGGATCAATGCTTTGGAAGTTTAAGATTAAAAAGGTATGGATAAAATGAGGACCAGGATCCAATTATAGTTCGGAATATTTTTTTAGCGTAAAGTCCAAAGCTATCAAGTCTTAAGTTATTTAAACATAACGATTTGCAATTTTTTTTGATTAGTGTAAAACTAGTTTATCTTCTCTACTCACGAGACAAAAACTTGTCAAGTTACATATCAAGTGAGATAAAATAGAGCAAGTTGTTGTAAAAATGAATATAATTATAATTACTTATCACCAAACTTTTTTGTTTTTTTTTTCTAGATCTTTTTATGTGTCGAATTTATTTTCGTCCAATTATTTTGCAAGATATCAAAATGTCGATTTATTCAAGTACTTTTAAGATTATAAGTCATGATCTTTGTTTAAGTTTATTGAACTTCGTTTTTTCTTTGACCTTGAATTATTTTTTTGGTAATACAAACATAATTATCTAAAGTAGTTCTATCTACAATGAATTTCTCATAGTTAGTAGCACATTTGTTCTTTAATAAAGAGATTTAAATCGCCTGTGAAATATAAAGCAACATATTGTTGTTATTCTCATAATGTAACCATTTTGCAAGTTCGTCCTTGAACTATTTGGTTAAAAGGAGAGCTAGGACGTAGATATTTAGAAAAATATTTTTATAAACACATTGTAATATTATTTTATAATACATTTTTATTTGTCATGTTTTATTGGCAAGAAAATCCTATAAAGAAAAGTCATCCTTATTCAGAAGTTTTTTTTAATAACCCATATTTTGGATTCGGCTTCAGTCACGTGGAGATTTCAATTTCGGATTTTTGGTAGTTTCGGTTAAGGTTATGAAGTTCCATAACAACTCATCATTATTTCTTGTTTGTAGGGTGTAAATACTTGTGTTAGGAGTGGTACCTATTATTATACCGCAGCCGAGAGGCAAGTTAAGGAGCTCCTATACGATAACGACGCTTCCCTTCGCTCCAGAATCATTCGGATAAATATTTATAATATTATTGAGGAATTTGGGTCTATTTAGTGTAAACCTGTGAAACTACTTACAATCAAAAGATAACAAAAGTGGTACCAACAGTTTTCTGTCACTGTAACTGCCAATAGCAACAATTTTTTTTATGACTTATACTGTATAGCGAAGATGTAAATATAATTAATATAGCTATATATACAATAGAAATCGTAAAACTAAAGCGAAAGATGTTTGAGAGTAGGCCGGTTAGTCACGTTCGCAATAACCAGTGATAGTCGCCTTGAGACCAAATAATGGGGTCCTAGAAAGTATGATGCAGCAAGCTAATGATGGTAGATCAAGGTATTATTAATATTTTACATTACAAATAATATAGTTTATGTTGTGCTTTTTTCTATAAAACCTGTTTTAATTAAACTTGCTGTAGGTATGGCAGATCTCCTCGTATATTATTATGATTATTCCACCCACCTCTCCCAACCTATAAATGCTGCGATTTCAGTGAAATCGGGGTTCTTGCACAGGGTCCATTGAAATCACATCTTCTCTTCGCTCCTCCTCCTATCTTAACTTTCGAGGCGGCAACAATATTGGAGAGTAATCTAGAGAATATCTCTTGTTTTGTCGATGGTGGACACTCCATCAGTTGGACCATCTGCTCGTTGGTCTTTTATCTGTCATAAAAAATTTACTAATTCTGATAATAAATACCTCCCCTGCACCGCCTCAACAATTTACAAGCTCATTTTCTATTGATGTAATTTCATAGATTAAATATTGACTATCATAAATAGTGAAGTGTCAGTGTGAAGAAGACAAGATTTTATTGAGGATCAAATTTCTAATATTTCTGCTATCTTGATTAAATGTTGATTGTAGTTTAGATCGCCTCAATTTCTAACGGAGATTTTGTATTTCATGCATACTGCATACAAAATCTTAAATTTAAATAAAAAATTATAAGTTAATAGTTTTAATAGTTCACTTTGATATCTTACTCGACTATATAGTATTATTAGATACCAACGTGATGACGCGTCCCATTGACATAAAATAGCTCCTCTATTTTACCGTTCGGTATAGAGTTCTATTTAAAGCAATTTTTATGTAGGGGGTGGAAATCTCTGGGTCTACTGTACCGATTTTGAAAATTCTTTTTCGTGGTAGTCGGATTTGCGAAATAAGTAAAAACGAAAACATTTCTTACAAACGCTATCTTAACTATTAAAGACTAGCAGCCCATCCCGGCTTCGCGCGGGTGGAATATTATTTTTAAAAATATATTGGCCCTCCCGCTTTCGGTGCCCCCTCTCTTGCCGCTTTACTCGCTGCGCTGCGTCGCTATACTGGCCCGTCGCGTCGTCGTGTATTTTTTGTTTATATTGATATTTTTAATTTCGTAATATCTTTTGAATGGAAAGTCCGATTTTAATAATTCAAAAAGTAATTTACAGGTATTGAAATAGTCTTGAATACGAAATAATTTATTTGGATAAGGATTAATACAAAGTTATAGAAAACATGATCTGATTTTGATAGGCATTTTTATCAACTTTTAAAATGTAAAAAAGTAGTTATTGTGACGTAACTATAATAGTTGGACATATGGTCTCGCGGACTTTTTTGTAGATATTGATACGTTCTATAATATTGTACAACATTTTTTTGTTTTATCATCAATACTTTTCGCAGCGCATGCGATGAAAGATATTTTATAGCAAATTTTTTGGCACCTTGGGTTGGTTTTCGTGAGATTTCCTAAGGATCTCTAATTTTTTCTTGTAATAAATATAGCCTATGTTACTCAGGGATAATGTAGCTTCCTAATGGTGAAAGAATTTTTGAAATCGGTCCAGTAGTTTTTATGTTTATTCCTTACATACAAAAATACAAATCTTACTTCTTTATAATATTAGTATAGATGTATTATGATTCATTGTTGCGATAGAGAATGAATGAATGAGTGAGTGAACAGTTTGAATACACCTCAGCGAAGCAAACATAATAATTTTAAGAATTTTTGTTTGTTTATCTATATGTAAAGATTTTTAGTATATTTGCTTATTAACCTATTTTTGTAATAAAATATGCCAAAATAAAACAAAACAGTAATGTGGACTTCTGCCATTTATTTAATAGTCTTGTTTACTGTACAAGTATTTAGTCGTGTAACTGGAAACATTCCAGTTTCCGAGTTTTTTTTATTCTTGTCCTCTTTAAAACGTCATCTGACAAAATGAAGGGTTTTTTTTAAATGTCTGTGTATAAAAATAGATATATTAAGTTAACGGTTGTGCAAATATATATTTTTAGGGATAAAATGTAGTTTTCATTTGAGGTAGTTTGACAAGTAAATTCATAGAATTAATGAAACATAATAGTATAACTGTTGTTAGTTCTATCTTATTGAATATCTCGTAAGTAACTTATAACAATAAAATAATATTATTATATCAGCTTATATAAGACTAGCGGCCCGTCTCGGCTTCGCACGGGTGGACATTTAACACACCGGCGCGTCGGTGTATATTTTTTGTTTGTATTGATATTTTTGATTTCGTAATATCTTTTGAACGGAATGTCCGATTTCAATAATTCAAAAAGTAATCAACAGGTATTGAAACAGTCTTGAATATAGAATAATTTATTTGGATAAGAATTAATACAAATGTATGGAAAACGTGGTCTGATTTTGATAGGTGTTGTTATCAACTTTTAAATTGTAATAAAGTAGTTATAGTGACATAACTACAATAGTTGGACATATGGTCTCGCGAAGTTTTTTGTAGATATTGACATGTTCTACAATATTGAAGAACATTTTTTTGTTCTATCATCAATACTTTTCGCAGCGCATGTGATGAAAGACATTTTATGACTAATTTTTTTACACCTTGGTTTGGTTTTAGTAAGAATTTCTGAGGATCTCTATTTTTTCTAGTAATAAATATAGCCTATCTTACTCAGAAATAATGTAGCTTTCTAAAGGTAAAAGAATTTTTGAAATCGTTCCAGTAGTTTTTACGTTATACAAAAATACAAATCTTTCCTCCTTACAATATTTGTGTAGATTTACGAATATATTTAAAAACAAGAATGAACTAGAAGAGTAGTTCGGATTTTTAAATGTTACTTGCTTATAAGTCATCATTACCTATAAATTGGATAATGTTACGCCAAGTTTATTCAAGGATCCTATTTATTAATACAAGGAAACCGGTCTTGCTTTATTTGGAAATAATTGAAATTTACTCACACTGCCTTGTTTCAGGATGAAAACTATCCTAAATGGTAAAATATTAAGTGAAGCTTGATTATATCTATACCTCTACATCGGAAAAATAACTAAGACTTGATTTTCTTATTTATCTTATTACTAGTCAAATTTGCACCCATACAACCGGAAACCTTATCCAATTTTTTACAGCATATTTTGCGTGATATGCGCACTAACGTACAGACAAACAAACAAATACCTTTTATGTGTATATATACAGATAATGGTCAACTTATTTTTATTATCGTCATCATCAACACGACAAAAATAATACATTAATTTCATTATATTTATTCCGCTTATTTCTGGGAGCTCTATTATATATAATATAATTTTATACAGTACGGATATGCATTTTCAGAAAAGAATCAAAGCTGTGCCTGGGTTTCGCGACCCGGCAGCTGGGTTACAAAGCTCAACAGCGCCTTTTCACTGCTCGACCTTTTCACTTAACTGTTAAATCAATAGAGCTCACGTGATCCTCAATAAGCGAGACCAAAAAGCACTACCACAGTTATAGTCAGTTCTATCAGGACAGAGATTATATATTGTAGAGCAAATTAACAATTATACACCTAAACCTTCCTCAAGAATCACTATCTATTGGTGAAATCCATTTCGTAGTTTTTGATTTTATCGCGAAATGGTAGACAAACGCGCTGTGGGACAGTATGTATATTAGTGATGGTGATGAATTATTCAAGAGTTTAAGTCTACGGCGAACAAACGAATTAGTATTTAATACATTTGTCATCAACTATATTTACATTTATCGCTTTTTATACCTTATAATGATATTTGAAGGTTAATTCTGACATTGTTTGTTACAGGTAAGTAGCTGGCGCCTGCACTATATTAGTGACGGTAGTGTATTATGATTTATTGATCACGTTTGTTTCACACTGATATAAGTTAGAAGAGTATTTTTTATCCGGCACGTAAATATAGGTTTGACCTTGAATGCGCAGAAGTCACTATTAGGGCCTTTTTAATTAGAGACACGCAACACGCTCACAATGTGCTACTTTCCCCCACTATTATTTATTTGCTCTGACCTAAAATTAACTGCCGGCGGATATTTACTATTTTTTTTAAACCACTAAATTCACTTTCATAAATGAAATGGATTATTACCAGTCTCGATCTTGTAGATAGTTTCAAATACGGTTCCCATATTGGTTGAAGTTTGACAGTAATACAACATTTATACTCCTCTTATACTTTATCTATTAAAAAGTAATTTATTACTAGTATATCAACAGCTTAAACCCTTTGATCGCATTCAACGAAGGGTTGCTCGGATTGTCGGGGACACGGTTTTGCATTCAAGGCTGGACCCCCTGGCACTCCGTAGAGACGTATCTTCATTGTTTCACTATCGCATATATCACGGGGAGTGTTCCGAAGAGCTTTTCCATTTGATCCCTGCCGCCGAATTCCACCATCGCACTGCACGTCATAGACTTAAATATCATCCTCATCATCTGGATCGAGCCGCATGTGGGCCAAACTTACCCCCTCCCTCTCCCATCCCATTAATACTGTGGGTCTAGTGGACTCTGGGCTCTTGCCTAGGGTCCGCTGAATCCGCATCATATTTCTTCTTCATTCCCCCTTCCCACTCTATCTTCGGGGATACAACGCATCGACAAAACGAGAGAGTATCTCTTGTTTTTCCGATGGCCATGGGCGATGGTGGCCACTTACCATCAGGTGGACCATCTGCTCGTTTGCACCTTATCTACTATAAAAAAAAAAAAAAAATTCACATGTCATGTTCTATTTATAATGAAAAAGAAATTAAATTTGCACGAGAATTGTTTGCATTTAGTGAAAGTGTCTATTCAAACATATTGTTTGGCTTCTATTGAACACTTAACCTTAATCATATCGATTAGAACTAAACGTTTTCATACCTATTTATAAAAGGGTTAAAGGTCACAGTGTATTTTATTATTAAGGAATAAAGGAGAATTGATGAAGGGTTCGCTGAACAATCGAATGCCATACTAATCGTGATCAAGGTCGCGACCTTTTTTGTCGTTTTCGAAGACAATAAAGGCTGTGATAGATTTAGTTTTTTTTTAGGATGATACCTACTTTTAGACCAACACTCGGAACATGCTCAGACTTAAAGGCGTCTGGTAACTTCATTTACCTGAAACCTCATAATAACCAATTACTATGGCAATGTCCTTACATTAGAATATTTGTAGGACTTTATTTATCTGGCTCTCTAGAAATCTGGGTTTGTTCACAAATATTGCCAATTATTCTGCCGTCTGCGAATCGAAGACACAGATGAAGCCTGATATTTCCGTATATTTCGTCACAACACACCTTAAGCCCAAGATATAAGCCATATTGACGTAGGCAAGCGAAGATTACGTACAGATCGATATCAACGTGAAGTACTGAAGGTCGTGGAACCACGGAAGCATTCGCGGTCGCGCGTGGCATGACCTAATGGGGACTTCTCGCTGCACGAACTGAACAGAAAGTGGACATGGTATTGACTAAATTACAGACAAACTCGAACATGATTTATTTTTATTTCTACATTTTGAATGACCTGTAACAGACGTAAGTTAAACAGAACCGACTAAATGATATTCTACTAATATTATAAATGCGAAAATTTGTAAGAATGTATGGATGTTTGTTACTCTTTCACGCTAAAACTACTGAATGGTTTTTGGTGAAACTTAACAATATTATAGCTTACATATCAGAATAAAACATGAACTATAATTTATAATGATACAGTATGAATTATCCAAAATATAGCCGGTGAAACCGTGGGGTGGATAGTAACGAATAATCGACATTCGAAGTCTGATACTTCCAACTCTTATCGTAAATCTAATTGATACATAATGCTACTTTTTCGACCCTATGACCGTCCTTTCTATAGCAAATCTCACAATTAAGCGGCTTATACGTGTTATTAGATGGATAATGATAATTTTTTTATTTAACATTTTCAATAAATACACGGTTTTCGAAAAAGTGTAATAGTCTAATTAGTTAAAAAATAATTTATTGTATTACTTAATGAAATTATATTCATAATCTGAGTTATATTAATTGACCTCAAGATGAAGAAAAAGGTTCAGTATACTGAAAATCTACATTATGAACAATACAGATACTAATAATAAAAGTAAATCTTATTCGATTAAACCTTTCGTAAAAGTAATATGATTGTTTAGATTTATTTAATTTTAATATAGCTAGTGTTAGCAACACTGTTTATAAAGTAGTAGTAGCGGGTAGATCATTTTATACAATATAAAATGATCTACCCGCTACTACTACTTGTCAAGTATACCGACGTGAAGATAATATATAACCTTTGGTGCGATAGATTAGTCTCAGTCTCTCTGGTGCTTTCACGCAGTGTTCATGGAAGTTAGTGTTATAGTGTCGCGGTTAAGGTCACCCTTCTGGAGGTCCACGTAAGTTTACTTTATTATCTATTGTACCTAGTTGGCCCCAGGCACTGCTCGTCTCAGTCTACATTGCATGTGTATACGTATTGCTGTACAGTAATGGGTATCATCTTTCTCTTCCATTATGACACCTAGTAAGTTGTATTTAGTTAGACTAAACATCTACGTGTATGTCTATTTTATTTAATGTTCTAAGGCCTTGTAGTTGGTGTACACGGATAAATCAGCCTAGTGCCATATAAAGTAAACTGGTGAAGTTTTCGATACAAGTTGCGAACAGGTTATTGGGAAGTATAGTAAGTATTGATGAGATTAAGGAAGTCATTAAATTGATAAAATAGCTTAAATAAAATATACAACTACTTGGCTATGAATCATTGTAATTAATAAAACGAGATATCTAGCTGTAAAATAAGATCTCAGTATCATATGAAATTTTTTCACAGATTGATATATTTAAAGTCGTGTCAACTTCCTTGTAGAATGTTCTTCACCAGTTAGATTAATACATCATCATCACGACCCTTCAATGGCCCACTGCTGAGCCGGGTCTCCTCCTCGGAATGAGGAGGGTATTAGGCCATAATCCACCACGCCGGCCCAGTGCGGGTTGGCAGACTTCTCACACCTTTGAGAACTTTTAGGGAACTCTCAGGAGTGCAGGTTTCCTCACGATGTTTTCCTTCACCGTTAAAGCAAGTGATATTGAATTGACTTGAATTCTCAACGACTGGGCCATCACTGTTTTTTTTTGATTAATACATATGAATACAAAAAACCGTCCAAGTGCGAGTCGGTTATGTTGGGTTTTAATATTTCCCTTTATCTACTTCATCCCTTAGGTATATTTAATATCGTAGAGCAAACAGATGTTTTCTACCAATCGCATTTTTACACAATAATTACTTTTTAAAAACAGTATGTTAAGTAACGGGTGTTTATCTGTAACGGGACAAAAAACATCCATTCATATTTAAAATATCTCAATGTTAAGTAATTAAATATAAATTAATATAATAATTTATTACTATGTAATATTTTTATATGCTAAGTAGTTGTGTTCATTTTTAACTTCCTATTATATAATCAACGAATCAACAATTTTTTTACTACTGGTATTAATTTTTATATTATATTTTTAATATGGATACAAGGGGTTTCAAAACGGACCAGTGCGATGTAACAGTAACTCAAAAATTCGCAGAAATTCAGTAAAATTAAAGGTCGTTAAGATATATATATAGACTATATCGATAGTAAATAATTGATCCATTATTTTTATTGTTTCCTATTTTTCTCAAATACTTCCGTAGTTAATGGTTTAGTATTTTTAATAAACAATAAATCAAAAGTTAAAGAACTTTTAAAAAAACGAGCTTTTATTTGAATGCCCTGAGACGAAAAAAATAAATGTTTACTTTAAAACTTTTACTATTTATGTACTTATAAAGGCATTACATAATTTAAACGACATAAAAGCTTGTCGCGAGATTAGAGTACTCGTATTTCCTTAGTTTGAACATTTTAATAATTAAAATCAATCATATCAAGTTCATAAAATAGTCCACATTGAATTTAGATTGGCGTCACTTTATTTTTCGAATTATTCTTAGCAAGCCCTTTCATTTGATACCCATATTGTAGATGTGCATTGAAAATAATTAGTCCGCCATCTTGGATGTTTTTTTAAAAACTAGAAAACTGATATAAATAGCAGATAAATTTGTCAAAATTATTTTTATCAATAACCTAAATGAGTACAAGTAGAAAAGGCTCCAAGGGCAAATATCCCATAGAAACCCGGATATAATTTTGATTTTACTTAGTAATTTTTGATATACAATAATAGTAGATTAGTAGCCAAGGGCTGTAAGGCATCAATTGCAGCCCGAGATATTTGCAATTGATGCTTACACCCGAGCTGACTATTCTGCTTTACATCTCGATTATGAGGTAAGTAGAAAAAAACCGGCATTACAAGAATAAAACATTTTATTTGATGAAATTTATAGTGAAATGAGAACAGTTTTCAAATTGGACAAAATCTGACGGGATGAAGCTTTCTTCAGCAGAAGTTGATGAAAAGATGATAATTTTGAATAGTTCTTGATATTGATGTCGTGTTTAGTACTCATTGCTTTTAACATTGAATAAATGCAGCACAAACTAGATGGCTAAGAATACAGTATCGGAAAAAGACTTTACTCGTTTTTCTGTTCGCCACTTTATGAACTCGTCGTAAGTTTTCAAATATCTCTCTTTAGAAGTTTCAGGCAAAATATTGTTAATTGCAGCTTATATCTTCATCACTTGAAGAACTTATGTTTTCTCCTAATAAGAACGTAATTATAAAAAAATCCCAAAAACAAACAATATTTAAAGTAAAAGTTCTCTATTCCCGTCTTTTTTCATTAAAAAGAATCAAGTAAAGAACTTTTTAATTTTTTTTAAAGAACGAAATTGAGCTTCGCCGTTCGATATTTAAAATTGATGACTATTATACTCACACGAAGACAAGGCTGAATAGCAAAGCGACCTCTTTGGTCAATAGGCTGAATGCATGATGTCTATTGCCAGTATGGTTAGATGTACGCCAACTTTTTTGAAAGAAAGAAGTGTTTTTTTAATGACTTACCGCCCTAGGGCTTTTCTAGCTACATTATTACCCTAGAGCGCTAATTAGTCACCTACAAGCCCCATTTGGAGGTAATAAGAACCTGCTTACCGAACATGAGAGATGTAAAAGGTGTTTAATAGTAGATATCAAGTACAAAACAAAGTCACATTACCATATAATCGTCCACATAAGCGGTCATAGATATTTCCAGATGTAATCGCGGATCGTTTAAAAAAACGCAATGTCACGTCGTTCTTATTGATTGGACCTTGGAAACGAATGATTAATAGCTACAACAGTGCATCGTAGAAACTACTTTCTCGTTTATTCTTCTTTACCTGTGTTGTTATAATTGTTTTATACGTGAAAATATTTTTTTTATTAATATGGGTGATGCGGTTGATTTTCCCTGCCTACTTGTTATATTCCTGTATAAGTAACACAGTGTATTACAGTCGTAACACAAACCAATTTTTAACTATTTGACAATTACCTAAAACGGAATTCATTAAACAATCAGTTGAGTAGTTAAGAGAAGACTTCAACATTCAAATGGCAGAGTTCCAGAAGAATCTTCATGCTTCCTCAATTCGAGCAACTAGTCCAACATCACGTTGCAGCACAGTTCAGTGCCTTTAGAACTTTTGACTTCCCTTGAAAACCTCCTAAAACAAGTTGAAATTCTGTCCAGAAAATGTGATAATTTGGAGATGAATATTTTCCTATATTTTCCTGTATTTTGTAATTTAAAATGTGTGCAATAAAGATTAACTATCTATCCTAATCCTAACTAATATTATAAATGGGAAAGTAACTCTTTCTGTCTGTCGCGCTTTCACGCCAAAATTATTGAACAGATTTAAATGAAATTATGTATACAGATATATCTAGACCCTGAGAAAGGACATAGGTTACTTTTGTGAAAAAGGGGGTGATGGAAGTTGTATGGAAGTATCGTCATTTTTAGAGCTTGAAACTTATTATTTAGGCTGTTCAATCGATATAAACAAATATGACATTCAAAGTTTGTAAAAGTTTTACCCTCAAGGGTGTAAAAAAACAATAGGGAATAGGGGATGGTAGCGCGTTCACGCCAAAATAACTGAACCGATTTAAATGAAATTTGGCATACAGATAGTCTAGAGCCTAAAAAGGACGTGAGCCATTTTTTTATGCGAAAAAGGGTTGTAAGGGGTTGAAAGAAGGGGATGAACAGTTAAATCGAAGTATCGCTATTCCACGCGGACGAAGTCGCGGGCACAGCTAGTCTATCTATCATTCAACATGTCTGGCTGTTAAATGCGTTAGAAAATTGTTGTTGCTGCGAAAATATTTCTTTTAACGCCGGTGATTTCAATCAATCAAAATTCTAAACGGTCCGGCTTTGATGTAACATTTTCTGAATTATGTTTAAAAAAATCATAAATTTTGTTATTGCTGATAATTTAAGGGTATTTTAGAAAGTAATTGTTCAATTTTCAATTGACATTATTTATTTATTTGTATAATTTAGCTCCATCTGAAAGCAGTGAGCTTTTCAAAACATTTCCAGACGTCCTAGCCTTAACTTATAATTTGTATTATTAATGTTCCTTTCCTTTTGTTCAAGTAACTTGTGGAATTTGTTCAGCTTTTAGCCAGTTTTCACTAAACACCGTTGTGAAAGTACCGATACCGACATAAATGTCGACGTCGAGAACCCTCGTTACAGCGATATCTATCTACAAGAAATAATTTGTATTGCTCCTATTAGGTCAATCGTTGCAGCACAAAACATTATTGAGGACGTCAGTCAGTCACGATTAAGTCAGAGAATGTGCAAAAAGTCATAAAAATCCGCGGTTAATGTTACGTTACTGTTAGACAACTGTTTCGAAATAAGCCGCGGAATTAGACCAGTTAAAAGAATTTAATTGGCAAATTGCTTAGTCAAGTTATTTTGTTATGTTATGTGTAGTCTTCATACAAATATCATGCGAAAAATGTCCGAAGTTCTCTCTGTCCCTATGTATGCTTAGATTGTAAAAACTACTTAACGGATGACGGAAAAATACTTAAAAATAAAATGCTTTATAGAAATTATTATTCCCAAATTAGAGCTCGGCAGGGTGTTCTTATAAAAACGGTCGCGGAATGCCTAAAGCAGAATTGGTTCTCCTTTTGCGTTATGGATCTCTTAAAGTACATACTTACATAAATGATTTAGAAAATTGGTTTCCTTTCAAGTACATAAGTTATTTTAAGACAGAGCTCCAACACTAAGCATTGCACTGTTCATAAAAAGCGTGTAGGCTAAAGCGAACGAATCCAAAAGAAATGCTAGTGTTGTTTAACTTAAAGTTATAGAAAAAAATAAATAGGTTTCAGCTTTATTTCATTTATTTTTACATTTCATTTGTAGTTTTTTTACGGGTCATCGCTAAAGCGTGACACAGTATAATGGAGTAACGGTCAATTTGGATCAGATTTCTTTTGTCAATACATTTTCATTTTAGATTGAAATATCTGGTGGTTATTAGCTTTTACTGTTTTAGATAGACCAAAAATTTGTTTATTGGCTACCAGTCGACGCTTTCTGGCTTCGCCCGGAAAAAAAAATAGCACATTTCACGTGTATTTAGGTTTAATTTAACATTTTAATCACTATATTAATCGTGATTCTACGCTCGGATATTTTATAGCCTATAGTCTTCCTCGATAAATAGGCTATCTAACAATGAAAGAATTTTTCAAATCGGACCAGTAGATCCTGAGATTAGCGCGTTCAAACAAACTCTTCAGGTTTATATATGAGTATAAGATTTTACATTTAAATTTATATATGACTAATTTACAAATACACAACGGCCACACAACTCGACATGCACTTCATCCCCACATCGCTAGATGGCGTACGAGCACACTCATTTGTTTACTTTGTACTCTTTAAGTATTTTTTTCGTGATAAAACATTGCCTATGTCCTTTCTCAAGCTCTACTTTATCTCTGTATCATATTTAATCAAAATCGTTTTAGTAATTTAAGCCTGATTGTGTACAGACAGGTGTCAATAGATGGCGTAAGTAGTAGATTAAATCGCACTAAACAAACGATTGTTTAGTTTAAATTCTTAAGTTTTTCTACCTAACTTGTTGTTAGAAAAACTTAAGTTGTTAACTGTTTAGACATACGTATCACTGACGAGCTTCGTTCTTGGATTTTAGAAGAGCTTGAAGATAACTCAAGAATAGAATCAGTTGTGGTCAAATTTCGATAGAAGATACATCACATTCACTTTTATTTATATAACTTTGTGACCCATATATATTCATGGCCCTTATGTTGTATATAAAATTCTCGTGTCACAATTTTAATTACCATAATAAGGGTGGCCCAACCCAAATTTATAGGGCAAAACAATGTTTGTCGGCAGTTAATATTGGTCGTAGAGGAAGGGCTTTTAAAAAAAAACAAAATTTATTTATAATACTAAACTAGTTACTACAAAAGCTCGAATTAGACTGATTTAATAATTAAAACAAATAATTGGTATTACAAATAACTGAGTCGATTCGATGTTTTAACAATGGGGTGAATTCCGCGAGTGTCGGCAGATCTCTTCGGTTATGGTGTCGTAACTCGGGTCAGCTAGTTTTTTTTATAAAATTTTGAAATTATAATATTAGTTAGGATTTTAATGATTATATTGAATAAGCTTTGAAGGTGGTCCCTATCAAAATGATTAAAATTAAGGAGTAAAAATATAAAATAATTTCTATGGTAATCAATTTCATAAATACTTTGTAACCTTCACTAAGACAATAATGTAAACTATAAGGAAAGATTTATGTTGTTGTAAACTTTTTTAGTTTATTTTAAGATCTGATCACTTAATAATTGAATAGAAATGTATAACAATGAAAGAAGACCTTGTTTTTTGATGTCGATTAACGTAATTGAGTAATAATTACGGGTTATTTGTTGTCCTACGATATTAATGGAAACTTAATAGGAGAATATATATTATAACTTATGCATGCCAAAAAAAATAGAATGCCGTGGATAATATTTTTAATATATTTGTGACAAAAGATCAATAGTACCAACACTGTAATTATACCACTTTTGCCTGTGAGGGGACGGGTTAGAATACAGTTCCCCTCTTCCGGTTTGTTAATCCCCCATTGTTTGTAGGGATTCTGTTTTCCGACTGCTTGCGAGCACCAGCATGCGAATCTGACCGCTAAGTGTCTTTAATGCGTTCCGGTCGCGCTGCATGTGCCGAATGGGCCGGATCTACCCCCTCCCTCCCCCATCCCATCCCCCATCCCATCCCTGCGGTTCCAGTGAAACCGCAACATTCATCTAAAAAAACCAGACCTTCAGAAATTATAGCTAAGAGCCATCTCGATTAAATCAGCATTCAAAAAAATAAAACGCCCTCCAAATTGGTCTATTATCTTGGTTACGCCAAGGTTAGCTTTTAGGGGTTAAAAATAGGTAGATTGTCCTTTTGTGATTAATATCTAGATACTACATTTATCGATTTAATAATTCCAGTTTTTTGCTATTGTAAAAGTCACATAAGTTGCAGATACTTAGTCAGCATTACTTGCAACAATAGGATTTTAAAAATATTAACATTAAATACTTACGTAGCATTTAGAAAAGTGAAGGTTATGTCGGACTTGATCATGTTGAGCAATCAAGAAGGCACATTGTCGAGAAGATATTAATTTTGTTGATTGCGTATTTTTAACCCACTTCTAAAAAAGATGACGTTTCAATGCGTATTTTACATATATTTTAATTTTTTTAGCTATACGTTACAAATTAACGTTAATATTTGTTCACACTATGAGTCCGAAATAAAATCTTGCTCTCTTTGTGTCATGACGGAAATATAAAAGGTATTGTGTTGGAAGTTTTGGACCAACGCGATCCATATGAAAAACGTCTACAAGAACCATTAAGAGGGAACCTCAAAATCAAATAGTAAATGTATGGTGATTGATATTGTTAGGTTTATTAATACTATAAAATATCGATTTTAAATATAATTGGAATTATCTGATCAATATCTCGATTATCGAATCTTAACTTGGCAACACAGGCCCTCACAAGTTGGAATACATGAGGGGGTATTTTGTATTAAAAAAAGGATGACTTTTACGTTATAAGGTGAAGTTCTCTGATCTCGTGTGATTTCAAAGTGTTGCATATTTAGAAATAGTTGGCTGAATATATAAATAATTAGTGTAATTTTAGAGTCAGTGGGTCGAGGGGTGAAGGAGGGTGTTTACTGGTAGTAGAAAGGCCTTTAAATCCTGCTTCTGGGACGCAAGCCCCAGACACTGCTCGGCTTCCGTCTGGATTGCGTATTATTGCAGTCTTTTGAGTGTAATTGTGCAGTAAAGCTACCGTGTTAGTTCCTACTAATATTATAAACGCGAAAGTTTGTATGAATGTATGGATGTGTGTTCGTTACTCTTTCACGCAAAAACTACTGAATGGATTTTGATGAAACTTTACAATGATATAGATTATACATCAGAATAACACATAGACTATAATTTATAATGATATAGTGTGAATTATCCAAAATACAACGGGTGAAACCGCGAGGCGCAGCTAGTTTAATATATTGGTAGATATATAATTGTCTTGTTGCTGTTTACTCTCATAATGTCTGATATTATTAGAACAATTTTTTAATATATTTTTGTGATAAAAATACAAGTTTTTTTTTCTATTTTGTCATTCGCAGTTCCGGTAATCGCTTTTTCAAGTGCTCTCGCCTAACGAAGCCTTGAACTAAATTAAGATGAGATCTCGACATGAAGTTTATTCGTTCATTTCTATTTCAATAGCTTGTTTGCTGTAATAAATAATTCAAAATTCTCTTGGATTTAATTTGACATAGAAAATATTCTAGCTATTTTATTACAGTGAATAGTTTTAGTAGGCGGGCTTTGCGTGTTAATAGCGCGCTATTATAGGAATTTGTTCCAATATTTTAATTATGCTTCTAGATTGCTTAGAGAAATGGTTGAGTACTAAATAACTATTAAATTAACGTCTTCATAGGCAGAAATAATGTTTTTCCCAGTTTTGTTATCCGTTTATTATTTACTGTCTTTCCAGTGGCTTCTAGGCTTATGCTATTTTTAAAACGTGGTGACCTTGACCGATCTTCAACTCTGTTAATACAACAGCTATTTGTAGATATTGTTTCTCATGAAATCTGTTATGTTTTTGTATTTTAGAAATAAGACTAATGTTATCTGACTTTGTGAATTTACTTGCACAACTTTGGTATATTTTTTATAACAACTCAGGTAGAAGATAGCTCAGATATATACATAAAGTTCTATCATCATCACGACCCGTCAATGGCCCACTTGCTGAGCCGGGTCTCCTCCTTAGAATGAGGAGGGTATTAGGCCATAGTACACCACGCTGGCCCAGTGCACAGTCACTCACCTTTGAGAACATTGAGAACTCTCAGAAGTGCAGGTTTCGTCGCAATGTTTCCTTCACCGTTAAAGCAAGTGATATTTAATTTCTTAAAACATAGATAACTCAGAATGTCAGAGGTGTGTGCCTGTGTGGGGGATTGAACGCGGACCTTCCGAGTAAGATGTATCTAAACAAATATAAGGAAGCATCAAAATAAAAAATAATAAAAACGGATCAAGTGTGAATTGAGTTTTATGATTGATTCGTGCTAAGTATTGCAACAAAAATTTTTAAGATACCAAAACAATCATTTGTAACTCAAATGTATTAGCCTATCTATTGATATTGATTTATTCGGGGTCGTTGACAGTTCGGCTACATGATCTTTGTTGGTAATTTAAAACCTTGAACTGCCGGAAGGATGAATCATTCCTCAACAATTAACTACTTTGTGTTCAACAAATTACGTACATGGATAACTGGTTTTTATAATCAAATTTTCGAGTTCTCGCCGAAGCCACATTACTTGATCTTCGTGTGTGTTTGCATCTTAAGTAGTAGTAACTTTTATTATACAAAGTGTAACTCGAACAGGTCACTTGGCCTACGAATGGAATAATATGTCATTATTACGAAAATCACTAAGTCATTTTTCAACTTATGAACCGATTTTCAGTGACCGACGGACACTCCAGGATTTCGTACGAATTATAATTTAACTCTAAATCAGACTCCAATCCATGTAATGATTTGCATCAACGAGATTTCAAAGCTTTGTTTTATGTAATTTGCGACTAAAAATAAGACGAGTGTATTATGCTACTCTATTGATGTTCGTTGGTACAATGGTGAACGATCGAGTGGATTACAACATAGAAATCCGGAGTAGAATTGAACAAGCCCGAGCAGCATTCCACAAAATGGATAGGAAACTTTGTGATCGTAATCTTAGTCTTTCACTTCGTATAAGAGTCGCGCGCTGTTACGTTTTCTCCGTTCTTCTCTACGGCGTAGAAAGCTGGACACTTACAGAAAACCTGTGTAAAAAGATTCAGGCTTTTGAAACGTCAAAGATTGGGAAAAAATCTCGAAGTCCTCCTATACCTCCCTCCCTACCTACGACCTCCTCCAATTCTTAATACAGGGCAAGATAGCTAGTAATAGTCCACCCGGCCGGAGAAGGACATCCTTAAAAATCTACGCCAGTGGTTCGGGAAGAGCACTCGCTCCTTGTTTCGAGCAGCAGCGTTCAAAATACTACTGGCCTTAATGATTGCCAACCTCCGATAGGAGAAGGCACTAGAAGAAGAATTGTTGTTCAAATTGATAATTCAGGCTATTTGCATTACAAATAATTTTATTAAATTAATGTGCAAAACTAAACACCGAGTGCGTTTACCGGTTCATGCTATGTGTACATTGGGGTGTAATTACTGCCCTGACAACATTGTATAGGAAATTATAATAAGTAATTTTTAAAATGTTTTCGAAATCCTGAAGTGTACGTTAGTTACTGAAAATTGATTCTTAAGTATAATAATAATTTCGTATTTTTTATTATAATGACATGTTATTCTGTTCGTAGGCCATTTTGAACTTTGTCCTGTAGGGCCACGTTCACCTATCTTGAGACATTATACGTACAATACATCTTCAAAACAGTCCTTCAGTGATTTAAACCGTCTGACAGTAATTTTAGGTTTTGGTCTTATAAAATAAAGATTGCACTGCAGATTTAACCAAACATGAGTATATTATGATAAGTTAGTGTTATAGAATGAGATAGTAATGGTAACCATTACTGTACAGCAATACGTACACACATACATGTTACACGGAGTCTAGTCTAGTCTATTAACTCTCACCTCCACCACTCGACCTCGCCAACTACAATAGATAATAAAGTAAACTTACGTGGACATCATGAAGGGTGACCTTAACCACGACACTATAACACTAACTTCCATGTACACTGCGCGAAAACACCAGAGAGACTGACTTTAATCTATCGCACTTAAGGTTATATATTGTCTACACGCCGGCATACTTGACATTATGTAAAATGATCTACCCGCCAATACTAAATAAACGGTGTTGCTAATGTTATTTGCGAGTAGCCACCGAGTATCCACGTAACAATACAGTATAACCTCTGTTCCGATAGATTTGTTGTTGTCAAACGGAGCTCGCTTGGTGACCATAAAGGCTGTAGAACATAGAGCAAACTCAAACTCAAAATATTTTATTCAAATAGACTTTTTACAAAGTACTTTTGACACGTCAAAAATTGGTCAGTCAGTCAGTTTGTCTGAAGCTACCGGCAGTTCGGAAAGCAGTTTCCTGATGAGAAGAACTGGCTCAACAGTTGCTTTTTTCAAAATGCCATTGCTTACATCAGTCTGTTTTACAAAGGTATAATCATTCAGCTGAGCATCAACGTCATTTGGAATCCAAGCTTTGTCATCGTTCAAATAATCTTGTACAGAGTAGTAAGCTTTATTTACTAAACACTTTTTTATTCGAGTTTTAAATTGCTGAAGTGGCAAGTCTAATATAGTCTGTGGGATCTTATTATAGATGCGAACACCAAGCCCCATGAAACTATTACTCACTTTGTGGAGACGATAGTACGGCGTTACAAGTTTATTTTTATTTCTAGTATTCATACTGTGTGTGTCACTATGTTTGGAAAATAACTTAATGTTCTGCCTAATGTATACAATGTTACAATAAATGTATTGTGACGGCACCGTAATAATACCTATTTTATCAAAAACATCTCGAAGGGAATCTCTAGCTCTTAGATTGTAAATGGCCCGAACTGCTCTTTTTTGAAGAATAAAAATGCCTAAAATGAAGAATAAATCCGCGGCCCTGCCCCACAACAAAATGCCATAGGACATACTGTGAAAGTAACTAAAATAAACGAGTCTGGCTGTATCAATATCAGTTAATTGCCTTACTTTTCTTACTGCGTAAGCTGCGGAGCTGAGTCTTCCCGCCAATGCCAAAGCTGTTGCTTACTGTCTAAAGTGCATATTATTATTGTCTTTTACGTGTTACTTTGCAGTATAGCTTACATATAGATAATTGATGGAGTTTTTACTTTATAACAATGATAATGGATTTATGATATATAATATGTTAAAGCCTCATACAATCTTAATGAAACAGGAAGTGAGCTTGATGTTGAGGTGAGTGATAAGTTGAGCTTGATGTCTGAAGGGTATGTCTTGAATTCTCAATTTATCTACGAAGTTCACTTTGTTTTCTACTTCCTCTTGAATTTTAATGACAATGGAGCAATTGCCTAATCGTTTCCTAGTGTAGTCTTCCGTTTAAGAGGTCAGTTCGGTACTTCGGTAGTGTTTCGTAAACTGTATTGTTTGTCTGGTACTTATTGGGCTAATGTCCGGGTTAACGGATGTATTTGGGAATTAACATTTCGATCAACCTGTAGTAGATGACTAAACTAAAAATGAGAACAGTATTTCGAATTTTAGACTTCTCAAAAATATATTTTGAAGAATTGCCACTTACTGTATATTTGTGTATTGACCTTAAAACATGTTTTATTCAATGAGGTCGTCAACTAGGTTTTCTTTTGAATTATCTTTACCGACGCCTATGGACACTTGCACACTTGCGCGTTGCCGACCCTTCAGATACCTATTCACCTCCCTTTTGAAGTACCCCATATTGTAGCTCCTTGAGAAAACCTTGGCAGGAAGCTCATTTAATTGAGTTAGCGCGATTTTCCTATACGAGTGACATACTCAACTGTATGACTACATTCCTATGAATAATAAAATAACATAAAAAAATTAGAATACAATAAAATAGTCGTTATGCTGGGACTCCATTGTGAAGAATTTTGTGTATGTTCGGTATTATTTTCTTTGTGTCCTTAAGACCATATTATTATTCTCTTTTAAGTGTGGTATATGCTGTATAGTCTTCGTATAGATAACTAGCCGACCCGTGCGACTTCATGCCCGTGTTTATCCGCTCCTATTGGTCTTAGCATGATGTAATATAGCCTATAGCCTTCCTTGACAAATGGGCTATCTAACACTGAAAGAATTATTCAAATCGGACCAGTACTTCCTGAGTTTAGTGCGTTCAAGCAAACAAACTCTTCATCAGCTTTATATATTAGTATTGATATACCTTACAGTCCTTGTAATTCAAGTACCATAATTGTGATTAAGTGCCAGAAAATTAATCCATTTTATCTTATTTAATTTATGTAATAAAGAAAATTATGTAAAGGTGTCATAATGCAAAAGTATTAATTAACATTATAAACTAGCTTTGCTGGACTAAAACATGTTTAAATGGCGTCCTATTTAAATAGCAGTGATAGCCTAGTAGTTCAAACATGGTGTCTTACTCGGGAAGTCAGAGTTCGATCCCCCACACGGGCTTGTCGTGACTTTTCAGAGTTGTTTGTTTTAAGTAATTAAATATCACTTACTTTAACGGTGAAGGAAAACATCGAGAGGAAACCTGCACTTTTTTATGATAGACTAGTAGAAGAAAGTACACGAAAAGTATTGTTTTCTATTAGGGAAAGAATTTTTAAAATTGGGTTAGTTACGACAAAATGGCCAAATTCGTTTAACTAAAAAATGTATATGGCAACACTGAATCACCTTTGTCACTCACGAAAAGTGTAGTTTTCTACCTGTGAAAAAAAAATTAAAATCGGATTAGTAGTTCCTGAGAAACCCTTCAATTTACAAAATGACCAGGTTATGGCACTTAAATGGCCATATGTTTTTAATTAGAATATTTATGGCAACACCACATAGCCTATGTTACTCGGAAAGGATGTAGCTTTCTATCGGTGAAAGAATTTTCAAAATCGGTCCAATACTTTTCGAGCCTATTCGCAACAAACAAACAAACATACAAACAATCAAATCTTTCCTCTTTATATAATAGTATAGCTATAGATAAGAGACAAACAAGCAGACCGTCCGCCTGATGGTAAGTGACCACTGTTTCCCATGGACATCGACAAAACTAGAGGGTATCTCTTGGTTTTCCAATGCGTTGCCGTCTCGAAGATAGAGTGAGGAGCCCGAGCAAGAACTCGGTGTTCATTGGAACCGCAGCAGTAATGGGATGGGGTAGATCTTGCCCACATGCGGCTCGGCCGGAACGCATCAGACACTTGGTGGTCGGATTCGCATGCTGGTGGTCGCAAGCCAGTCGGAGAACAAATCCTCTACCACCAATGGGGGTGCTGGGTTACTTGCCTCTTACGAGATGCTCTCCCAGCGGCAGAGGGGAATTGTATTCTAATCCGTCCCCTCACGGGTCTACAGAGAGTACATACATGGTATACTATGGTCTAATACCCTCCTCATTCTGAAGAGGAGACCCGGCTCAGCAGTAGGTCATTAATGCGTTGTGATGATGAGGATATTTAAAAAAAACAAAGCCTATATTTTAAGTTAGACCTGCAGCAAAAATTCGAGTACAAACATACATACAGACAGAAAGGCTACACATTTTTGTTATATGTACATATTATGTAGATTTTAGTCAATGTTTTTGATATCAATTATAAAATTTAAAAAAAACGAGTTTAATTGCAATTGGCGACCTCAGAAAAAAAAATATTTAAAAAAAATCTGATTTTTTTCCGACTTCCGCTTCCTATTACCATCAGATATTTAACATACTGAATTGATTGTTAGCATCGCCGTTCATTTTGTCTTATTTTGAGTAGACAATATATAACTTTCGTTTTGACAGGATTGAGTCGTTTTGTTAACTGGTGTCGTGCAGAGTAATGTACTTTAGTGTATTTTAATATTCGGTAACGAGATTGATAGTAGAAGACGTCTTTAAACCTGCTCCTGGGTCTCTAAGCCCGAGGCACTGCTAGGCTGTCATCTAGATCACTATATTGTCGTGTGAGTATTACTGCGCAGTATAGCTCCCATACTCTTATTATAATGATAAATGATATCATTATCGATTAACTGGATTATTTTCAAGTGATAAATTATTATATTTAATAAATTTTTAGTACTTACGATATTACTCAAGGTTTTCCTTTTATTTGTTTATCTGTCTATAAATCAAAATGAGCCCTTTTTTCCTAATGCTTTCATTGTAATCGGTAAATGTGATGTAAGATAAACATATTATTGCAATATAAACCTGTTCTACATGTAAATAATTAATATTTTATTATGTGAGGAAATTCATGGTTGGAAATATTGAATTATCTACAATGTTGTACTACGGTGCAGAATTTTAGCCATGCAATATTTGGGGTTTATGACCCAGGAGAAGGTTTAAGGACATCCTTGATATGATCATGATACTTATCGTCCACATTCTCGACCTCACTACACAACATTAAAATAAAATTAGTATGATGTTGGTCACTCACTTTACATTTACTGTATGAAATCATTTGACCATCGGTACAGAGGTTATCTATTGTCAAGACTCAAGACAGTGAGTAATCACTACATAGTATAAAACAAAGTCGCTTCCCACTGTATGTTCCTATGTATGCTTAGATTTTTAAAACTATGCAATGGATTTTGCCAAGCAGTGATGGCCCAGTGGTTGAGACTTCAAGTCTTACTCGGGAGCTCCGAGGTTCGATCCCCCACACAGGCACACACCTCTGACTCTGAGTTATGTGTGTTTTAAGCAATTAAATATCACCTGCTTTAACGGTGAAGGAAAACATCGTGAGGAAACCTGCACTCCTGAGAGTTCCCTAAAAGTTCTCAAAGGTGTGTGAAGTCTACCAACCCGCACTGGGCCAGCGTGGTGGACTATGGCCTAATACCCTCCTCATTCTGAGGAGGAGACCCGGCTCAGCAGTGGGCCATTGAAGGGTTGTGATGATGATGATGATGAATGGATTTAATGCGGTTTTTTTTCATAGATAGAGTGATTCAAGAGGAAGGTACATAATATAGTAGATAAACACTTATTATTTTAGAGGTTTTTAATGTGATGTGGTAAACAAAGACATTTTTTGCGCTTACATCGCAAACGCTGGCTGAACCCTACGAGATAGATCAAAACAATGTACTACAGTATTGTACACCTTAAATAGGTCTACAAAAAAGTCCAGGATGGTATATGTCTATCTCTTAGACATATACCATCCTGGACTTTTTTGACACAATAACCATTTTTTAGCTGGAGCGGGTTGCTCGTTGAGTATACTTTAAATGAAACAATGAATAACTAACTAATTGTATTATGTAACTGTGTAGCTATTTTCATGTTAGAATTAAATTAATAAATAGGTTAACAGTGTCTTTCTATTCTTAATATAAGAAATGAGGTTTTAATGTAATATTTAGTTCATACAAATATAAACAGCCCTAAATACTAAAGAAACTAGGTAAAGAGTTCAACTACTTTTTAGAACGTGACCACTTTTTATTCTACGTTATAATATATAGTTCGTGCTGTAATACTTATTATATAAATTAAATGCATACATTATGTACTATTACTCCCGAGTATAATCTACTTTAGGCATAGAGCTTCAGCGTTACTCCTAGATTACTGATTTTATGTGAATTTATTTGGTTACCACATCTTTTTTTGGCAAAACTGATATAGTTTGTCCAATATATAATAAAATAGAAAATCAAAATGCTACCAACATTATTTTATTTATTAATAGGATGCTACTCAAATTAGTGTTGCCAATATCTATACTAATATTATAAAGAGGAAAGATTTGTATTTTTGTATGTAACGAATAAACATAAAAACTACTGGACCGATTTCAAAAATTCTTTCACCATTAGAAAGCTACATTATCCCTGAGTAACATAGGCTATATTTATTACAAGAAAAAATTAGAGATCCCCAGAAATTCTCACCAAAACCAACACAAGGTGCAAAAACATTAGCCATTAAATATCTTTCATCGAATGCGCTGCGAAAAGTATTGATGATAGAACAAAAAAATGTTATACAATATTATAGAACGTATCAATATCTACAAAAAACTCCGCGAGACCATATGTCCAACTATTGTAGTTAAGTCACTATAACTACTTTTTTACATTTTAAAAGTTGATAAAAATGTCTATCAAAATCAGACCATGTTTTCCATAACTTTGCATTAATTCTTATCCTAATAAATTATTTCATAATTAAGACTGTTTCAATACGTGTTAATTACTATTTGAATTATTGAAATCGGACATTCCAGTCAAAAGATATTACGAAATAAAAATATCAAGATAAATAAAAAATAATCCCAGACGGGCCGCCGGCGCGGTGTGGAGTGCCTTGCAGGCCGCAGCGCAGCGAGTAACGCGGCGATAGAGGGAGCGACAGAATGCGGGAGCCAAAATGTTAAAAATAATCATCCACCCGTGCGAAGCCGGGACGGGCCCCTAGTTACAAATAAATGTAGATTAATTTATTATGATGTTTAGGGTTCTGTATAGTAAAATATTTCGATTTATAATAAGAGTTCCAAAAGTTAATAGATTCGTATACCACTTAACTTATCATTATAGAATTAGAATCTGAATTAGATCCTAAATAGATTGCAATAATAATATAATCATTAAAATTAGACCTGGGTCGTAGACCACTATTACCGTCTTACCAATTCCAATTCTTTCTTTCTTTTACGTGGACTATGTATTTACAAGTATAACTCAACGACTCCTGGGGGTCGATTTAGACCACTATGGCAATCTCTGGTTTATGAGAACCTGTAAACTGTGTATGTGTGAAACCTAGACCAGAAATTGTTAAAGTATACATAGATTAAAGACTTATGTAACGTTTAGAAACCTTTCAATTTTAATAGTAAGAGATTTACGTAATATTGAGTTATAAATAGTAATTTCTTTCACATCATAAGATAAAAATATAGATTTTAAAAAGATTTTGACTGTCTTTATTAAATCATTAGTTGATCCGTCCTCGCTTTGCTAAGGTGAATTAGTATACAAGGAAAATTTTATCAAAATTGTTCTAGCGTTTCTCACATTTTAAACCTCTTGGATTTGGTGTTCATTGCGTTACCCACATGCGGCTCGACTGGAACGCGTCTATGACAGTTGGCGGTCGGATTTGCATGCTGATGGTCGCAAACCAGTCGGGAAACAAATCCCCTATCACCAAGGGGGTGCTGGGTTACTCGGCTCTTCCGAGATGCCCTCCCACCGGCAGAGGGAAATAGTATTCTAACCCATCCCCTCACGATGAAATCTTTAGGGTTGTTGTCCCAATAAACCTAAAATAGTAGTGTTACCAATTTCGATCAACAATGTCGTTCAAGCGAAAGTTTAATGTTTGCTAAAGTGAAGTAATTACAATTTGAGCAATAATTGTAGCGTTAATATGCGGAAATAGATTGTTGGAAACATTTACCAGCTAATTACCGTTTATTAGGCTTTAGACGTCACGGTACAAGTATATTTAGGACAACTTCATTGCCAAACAAGAGACCCAAATGATTCGACGTCTTCAGATGATTTGAGCTCTACTAGAATTTTGGCAAGAGAAATGTTTACTAAAACACCGTTTTATTTATAATAGCAGGGAAACCCGGTCTTTGACATAATTTAATGTTTAGCCTCATATATTTGAAAAGGCCTTATTGCCATTGCTATTAGAATAATATTGACGAAATGGTTCTCTTATTACTGACGTGGTGACCTAAGATTTTATTTGTACAGTAGAACGAGTGAATGATGAATGTGTAAGTGATAATATTATTTACAATTTTCATACTAAACCATTATCATTGCTATTGAAATTTTTCTCGCGTCTCCATACCTCAGCAATACCATCGAAATGAACCCTTATAGTAACACTTTACTGTCTGTTAAAAACCCTTTTATTCAGGAACCCGGTATTCGTCAAAATTGAATAGAATATTTAGATTCTTTAGGCTTCGAAAAAGGTAAAGTTATTTTAAATTAAAAAATATTGCTTGCTCTTGGAAAACCGTACATATTAAAATCCAGATTATACGGAACCCTCAGTACGCGAGTTCCATACTCACATATTGCCGATTTTTTTTAATTACCTCTTACAAAAACAATCATAATCTTATTTACCATTACCATTAAAGATGTTAATAAATTAAAATATAGATGTAATAATATTAATCGTATAATGACTATAATAGGAAACTATTTAGCAGTAATTTGTACGCCTTGTTAGGAAGCACGTGTTGATGTGCACGTGATTGAACTATTGTTGTGTTATTGGCAACACTAAATTTGGTTTAGACAATGCTTGTGTAACTGAAAATAGCTTGAGTATGTTATTTGCTTCGAGGGGAATATTCTATTGGGGAAACTACATTTCTCTTTCCAACTTCATATCAAACCAAAATTGGTTCTCTTCTGATCTGATTCTTCAAACTTTTTATTTTTACCTGACTGAGAAAGGAGGGTAAAATATACGCTTGCCGTTAACTTCTCATAATTTGGTTGGTGATATAGGTATATCAACGAGCATGTCTCCGACAGCGTTTGTGAACACTGTCAACTAAGATTATTCAAAACCAAAATAAAATATTCAAATTAAAATCTTGTTTCTATCTTTTCAGTTCTTCAATGAATTTAATAAAGATGACAGATATTTGGGGGATTGGGGACTCGCAAGGTACTTACTATTGATCTATTTAAATATTATTAGGAATCTAAACATATAAATTAATAAATTATCACTATTTTTCCTATTTTATATTTATACGAAAAAGCGAAGATTGTAGGAGAAGAGAGAAGAAAGGATATAATCCATACATCCAATCCAACTAAATCTATACTTCTATACTAATATTATAAAGAGGAAAGATTTGTATTTTTGTATTTTTGTATTTTTGTATTTTTGTATGTAACGAATAAACATAAAAACTACTGGACCGATTTCAAAAATTCTTTCACCATTAGAAAGCTACATTATCCCTGAGTAACATAGGCTATATTTATTATAAGAAAAAATTAGAGATCCTTAGGAAATCTCACGAAAACCAACCCAAGGTGCCAAAAAATTAGCCATAAAATATCTTTCATCGCATGCGCTGCAAAAAGTATTGATGATAGAACAAAAAAATGTTCTACAATATTATAGAACGTATCAATATCTCCAAAAAAGTCCGCGAGAGCATATGTCCAACTATTATAGTTACGTCACTATAACTACTTTTTTATATTTTAAAAGTTGATAAAAATGCCTATCAAAATCAGACCATGTTTTCTATAACTTTGTATTAATCCTTATCCAAGTAAATTATATCGTATTCATGACTATTTCAATACCTGTAAATTACTTTTTGAATTATTAAAATCGGACTTTCCATTCAAAAGATATTATGAAATTAAAAATATCAATATAAACAAAAAATACACGACGACGCGACGGGCCAGTATAGCGACGCAGCGCAGCGAGTAAAGCGGCAAGAGAGTGGGCACCGAAATGCGGGAGGGCCAATATATTTTTAAAAATAATATTCCACCCGCGCGAAGCCGGGATGGGCCGCTAGTAAAATATAATACGAGTGTGTGTTTGTAATATTAAAATAACCGCTTTTTACTAAGTGCTTATGGATGGATGTATACTCGGTATATATACCAAAACAACATTTTTTTACTATTTTTGTCAGTCTGTCTGTTTGTTCCGGCTAATCTCTGAAATGTCTGAAACGATTTTGACGGGACGTTCACTGGGAGATAGCTGGTATAACAAGGAGTAACTTAGGCTATTTAATATCTAGCTACGACCTATAGGAGCGGAGCAACACGCGAACGAAG
Source organism: Limenitis camilla (assembly GCA_905147385.1). NCBI lineage: Eukaryota > Metazoa > Arthropoda > Insecta > Lepidoptera > Nymphalidae > Limenitis > Limenitis camilla. Next base: position 11,415,718 of record LR990240.1, read on the forward strand.
TCGCGCAGGTCTGCTAGTTACTACATATATTTTATAGAGCATTTAGAAAACCCTTAGTTGAGGGAAATATTCAGTAGTATAGATTGTTGATTTGACAAAATTGATTATCTATATTTTGAAGCAAATAAATAATCTCAGTAAAGGCAGTATTAGCTAATGCTTTAGTAGTTTATATGGTTAGTTCTCATCTTGTTTGTTTTCCTTAACGCGAGTGGTCGTTACGCAAACGTACGTGTTTTCGTGTTCCAGCGTTGAACTACTCACGTATTTTTGTTGTTTTTCACTCTAGAAATATTTCTCTGTCTCTATTTTTACTTTTTTTATGAGTAAAAATGAAGGCAGAGATAGCGCATTTCGAATTATTTTGACTTTGTAACTCGAATAAAATATTATTTCCTTCCGTAGGCATTTTAGTACATACTAGCCTACCCGCGCGACTTCGATCACGTGTTGCTTCGCTCCATGGATCGTAGCGAGATGTTAAATAGCCTAAGTTACTCCTAGTTACATCAGCTATCTGCCAGTAAAGTCGGTTCAGCCATTTCAGATATTTATACTTGATAAATTGAATTTCAAATAGCAGATTCAGTAAGTAGTAGTTAGTAAAATATATTGAGTCTTAAATAATTGTCGTTTTTTTTTTACTTTCACTCTGTAGTTCGAAAAAGATACTTAAAATTCGCACCTTTCTAAGTCGAAATTTTAACTATTACCCAAATCCGTCGTATCTTAAACTTGTAAGTCGAAGACTCAATCAGTCGGAATTTTATACATTTTCCTTGATATTTGAGCTATAAAGATGCTACTTGTAATATAGATTTAGGGGGGAGGGGGATCGACCATGTCTTATTTTTTCTTACAAGGGGGTGGGAGGGGTCTCGATAGTTCTTACTTAAGACAGAAAAATGCGCAGTTAAAATTATACTTCGAATAAAAATTATTAGTATATTCATTTTTTTTCTTTAGATTCTTACGTAATAAATATTAAACAGGGGGGAAGAGATCGGCCTATTCTTATTTTTTCTTATAATAGGGAAGGAGTGGGTTAAAAACTAGCGAAAATAGTGTTACGTAATAAATGAATGGCCCCTAACTAAACTAAATATAATATTAGGGTAGAGAGTCCGAAAAGATTTAAATTATGTTTTAAATAAGGAGGGAAAAAACTAGTAGCGCCATCTGTCAGGACTCTTACCAACTACGTAAACAAGAAAATAATTCAGATAGAAACACAGAAATGCATAGGTATAAAAATGGTCAATTTAGAACCATAGTCGCAACCATATTTTCTTGTTTCGTCCTTTTCAGACCACTTTTTTACGTAGTCGGGTTATAGTTTTTTTTAAACTTTTTTTTTATATATCTTAATTTAGTTCAAGTACTTGTAGATATTCATTCTTTATGATATTAGTAATATATATATACAGCCGGATTTATTTTCTTTACTTTTTGCAATTGTTATCATGTCCTTAGGTATTTATTATTATTGTTTTAACACTATAAAACGTATTCCTTGTATCTACATAAGGTTATGGTTAGGTGTGTTGTTTACTACCATATATTGCGCAAGTTTTTAAATTATAAACAGTTCGCAATGCAATAGTATTTTTTATAACTATTTAATATTGTACGTTAATATATCATACTGTCATTATTAGTTAAAATCGTACGAGGAAGTTTTGATTATAACACTCAAAAAAAAAATGGTAGGTTTTTTTTTGTCTGCATACATCTCACGTTATTCTTTTTTTAGTCACGATATTTGTTTTGGTTCATTCGAAAACAGGATCTTATTTATGCGTGTCTATTAATACTACCTACTACATTTATTGTATTATTACAATTTTTTTATATAGGGAAATGTTTACTGCTTGTTTCAATTTTCCATAATAGATGTTACGTTTGCAACAAGGGTTATGTTACGGGAGCCAGTGACAGATTTTCATGACCAAGTCCCTCCCAAGCGAAAATTCGTGAAATGCATAAGAGGTTAATATTATGATTACTCGTGATCGTCAGCTGCGATTCCGTGGGTGGGGCTAGAAGCTAGCTTTTAATTTTGAATAATACTTAAAAAATTCACTTGAAATATTTTCGACTTCGACTCCGTTCATTAACTCGCGAAACTCCTGTTTGTAAAAAGCTCTACTTAAATGGTAAGTATGATTTTGCTATAAAAAATCAAAATGTTACATGGTCAAGCAGCCAGCTGACGGATATTCCACCACGTTATGGTCAGCTGAATTTATTTTTCCTTCAAGATGCTAAGTAAACTATAATCTGACAAATTTTCAAACGGGAGGAAATGACAGAAATTTTTTTTTTCGACATGTTTGGGAGGCTGCCACTGCTAGCCCCACCCACGGAATTGCAGCTGACGATCACGAGTAATCATAATATATATTCCTTATGCAGTAAACGAATTTTGACTCGAGAGGAAATGATTGACCGAATTCGAATCTGGCTCCCGTACCATTAGGGGTAGTCAGAAACATGAAAAAAATGTGAATTTTCTGTAATTTTTTTTTGGCCTTTTATTTTATAAAATTAATCATGGCATCATTACACAATGTTTTAACTTGAAGTCACGAAAATTTGAAAAATATATATTTGTAATTTCAAAAATTATAGTTGTTTGTGTTGACCCAGTTCCAACAGAAGTGTCCTTGCGGTGATCATCATAAGTCCTTGGAGATTCATCTAAAATAAAATTCTCATTTTTTCATGTCTCTGACTACCCCTAGCTCCTTAATAGCCACCGTAGCCCATAGAAGTCGGTAAGGAGGGGGAGTGAAGAATGCTACGGTTTCTGTGGACCCTCAGGATGACCTCGGAGTCCACTAAATCCGCAACATTAATGGGATGGGACTATGGGAGATTATGCGCAAAGGTAATTGTATTTTAACTCGTCATATAGTAACATAAGTACTATAATGTAGTACAAAAATATTATAAAATTATATATTACTATGAATAGAATGCCTAATAAATGAAACGAGTATAATTTGTAATTAAAAAAAATATGGTAATTTTGCAACTGCTTTTGACAAGCACAGAAAATTAAAAAAAAATATTTAAAATTCTACTGGATTCTCCTCTTCATTCTAACCAACACAATAAATACTACATGGGAGAAAGTATAGAATCAGTATATATAAATTATTAATAACTGAATTACTACTGTTTTATATTACAAATACTACATTACATTTATTTTAAAAAAGTTAGCACTCCTACTTACATACATATAAGTATTTTATTTTCTCCTCTTTACAAATAAATAATTTGATCGTAATTCACGCAAGGCCCAAAGATTATCTCAGCCGGTATCTTCCATATGGAAATGTACAAATATTTAAAATCGTAATACCAGAAGTGTTAAGTAAATGTATGACGCAAATACATAAAATATGACGTCATTATAAGTACTAATATTTTAAATGGATCAAGATTTTTAAACATATAATCGAATAAGAAACAGGCTTTATTCTTCCGCTTGACAATTCGTAGATTGAAGATACTGTAAGGTCTATCAAATTAAATTAAAAGGTTTGTTTACCTTTCCCTTATACATATCTTATAATAATTTTGTGATTACAATCGAATATCCATTTTTTAGTATTAAAGATAGATTTACTGTTAAATATAAATAAGTTTCAAACCAACGATTCTTTGATCGATTTCAGATCGCTATTATATCAATGTTTTAGTTTCTTCTAAAAGCTACACGGTAGCTTAACCGCACATTTAAAAAGACTACAATAATACACAATCCAGAGGAAGCCAAGCCGTGCCTGAGGCTTGCGATTAAAGGGCCTTTCTACTACCAGTAAAAACTCCTTCACCGCTCGACCTCCTGACTCTAATATTTAACACTTCTTCAGCAAAATTGCAATTACACTAATTATTTAAATATTGAGCAAACTATCTTTAAATACACAAACTTTCTTGCTTAAAAGTCATCCTTTTTTAATACAAAATACCCCCCTCACCTATTCCTACTGTAATGACAGGTGGGGTTTGTAGGCCTGTGTTGCCAAGTTAATATTCGATAATCGAGACATTGATAAAATTATTCCAATTATATTTTATAGTATTAATATTTTAATAAAACCTAACACCCCATGAAATTTAATCAAGCAGAGGGTGAAAAATATGACAAGTGGTCTACAACAAGTTTATTAAGGGATCTTGTGGTATTTTTTTTTGTTAGAATTTTTTGTAGTCCTCATCGAAGCCATGGCAAATCAGTATTTATAAATAGTAAACTATAAATATTGTCTCGGTGACATATCTTACACAACGATGTGCGCAACAAAGCCGTCAAACCGCAAAGGTTTCCGCGTTACATGCTCTGTTAGATAATGCACTTACTGCTAATAGCTTCTAATGATACCGATTCGCATTTTAATCGACTTTTATTTTGATAATCGTTTTCAGAACACCAAGGTGCTTTTATGAAATTAAAATGAGAGCAACCTTGATAGTCTTTCAAATAAAAAATCAACTCAAGTCTCCTCCATCCAACTGAAGGATTGGAGGCCATAGTCCACCTCGCTGGCTAAGTGCGGGTTGGCAGACCTCACACACCTTTGAGAACATGTAGAACTCTCAGGAGTGCAGGTTTCCTCGCGATGTTTTCCTTCACCGATAAAACAAGTCATATTTAATTGCTTAAAACACACATAACTCAGAAAAGTCAGAGGTGTTTGCCTGTGTGGGGGATCGAACTCGGACCTTAACCTAAACCTTAAAAAGGTTATCAATGCTAAATCTTTCATAAATGCTTTTTTTACAATAAAATCATTTTTTCTTACACTATTTTTAATTCAAATTTATTTTTTCTATTTTTTAGTTGGATTTTCTATAAAAGCGTATTTTTTTAGTTTTTTTTTAAACTATTATTTTTTAAATAATTATAATTTGATAAATTATATTTAACAATATGCAGGGGGATGTTTTGAGACGATATAAAAATTTGACAACAAAAACGAGACGGACACTAAGTTAAATTTTGAAATGTTGTATATAATGTTTATTATAAGATATCGAACCTATAAGGTGGGCTCGGTCGGCTTGGGGTGGAGAATATCAATGAATTATTTAATTTTTCGTTCGTCCTGAAAGATATCTTAATCTTAACAAGAGTGGTGTCATTGAATAGGTGATAAAAACGCTATTCAACGATATATAAACGAGCGAAATCGGATAAACTAATATTACTCTACTAAAAACTTGAGTTGTGAACCAAATTTTGTTAAAATTTAATAATTTTACTGAAAATTTCAATAAATTTTACCATAAAACGGGGGTGAAAACTACTTTAGAATATAGGGGGTGATGTACGTATAAGATAGGGAAAGTATAAAACATAAATATAAAGTGTCTTGACGCAGACACTCCGGGTCTCAGAAAAACAAAAAATCGCTAATCCTGATTATCCTAGTAAGGATAACGGATCAAACTGTTTAAAATATTGAAATGTCATCGATCCTTAATAAGTATGCCCAATTTCGAGATAATCCGACGTTTTGAAGGGGGTTAAAATCATGTTCAAAGATTCCGTTATATACATACTAACACGTATGAAGGTAATATAAGCGTATTAAACATTATTTAGAATTGACGTTTTTTGAAGGCTATATAAGTATATAAATGTCATAAAAAATTAATTTAGACACATAAATAAAATATTTTAAATTTTAATTGATTTTAACTGTAAACAAATTTGCATTATTAATTCAGACCTTTTATTTTTGTTCAATTTGCCTATTTGTCATACAAAATGCTAATTGCACAATATTTAAATAATTCGCTCAATGCTAACATACAGTTTTACATTCACAGAAACTCATGAATAAAGAATTTAATGTATCGAATGACTGTTATGATTAGTTACGACTGATATTAAAACTTTTTGACTCATTAATTGATCCTAGTTGATATTTTCATATAAAAAAATAACGTTTTTAGTACCAAACTTTATTGTGTTAACTGTTTTGTTTAAGTGTACATAATGCTTATATAATATTGTACACAGAAGCAAATGTTATACTTTAGAGAAATTCTTCTTATCCGGGAGTACTTTAGTGCCCGCGCTAAGACGAGCTAAGCGATGCGCAAGGGCACTGTTACCTTTTCTTGGATCATTAAGCTTCTCTAAATTTTTAACTTTTTAACTTTAACAATCCATAACTGTCTATAAATATATAGGACAACATTTTTTTGTAGATCCATATTATAGTAAAAAAATTGAATTTAGGCAAATCTTTTAGCAAATATATTTTTTATCTTCATCTTCACTATTATATAAAGAGGGAAGATTTGATTGTTTGTATGTTTGTTTGTTGCGAATAGGCTCGAAAAGTACTGAACCGATTTTGAAAATACTTTCACCGATAGGAAGCTACAACCTTTCCGGGTAACATAGGCTATGTGGCGTTGCCATAAATACTCTAATTAAAAAGATATGGCCATTTAAGTGCCATAAGGTGGTCATTTTGTAAATTGAAGAGTTTCTCAGGAACTACAAATCAGATTTAAAAAATTTTTTCACTGATAGAAAACTACAGTATTCGTGAGTGAAAAAGGTGATTTAGTGTTGCCATATACATTTTTTAATTAATAGAATATGGTCATTTAGTTGTTACTAATCCGATTTTAAAAATTCTTTCACTATTAGAAAACTACACTATTCGTGAGTGACAAAGGTGATTTACTAATCTCTCTTTTTTCTCTCTTTAATTTTTATTTTTATCTGTTCAGAATGATTAGTCTTTTTTCAGTTTTCACTTTCTCATCTCTTTTCATTATCTCTCTCTTTCTCTATTCAATTTTATTTTTTGCTCTGTCCTCCCTCTTTTATTATCTGTCGCCTTTCTTTTATTTTTGAAAAACTATATAATTACAGAGTGACAATTTAAGGACATCAATTATAATATTGCTTTAAATACCCGGAGCGAAGCGAGGGCAGGCCGCTAGTATAATATACATTGATTAGGCTCTGGTGCGATGACCTACAATAAGGTTAAAGTGATTAAGATTTGGATGTAATCCTATGATTAAGTCGGGTCTAGATTATATCATGAGTTCGTTGATCTAGTTTAGAAAATAGCCCAGATTATGTACATTTCATATTACAACTTTTTTTTTTTTTAAACCTTTACATAGAGAACAACATTTTTGCTTTCTGGAAGAGATTCCTTAATAGGAAATTTACCTTAGTAGTTTGTATAGAAACAGGTTTAAATACATGGAAACTCTCGTCTAATATCGTCACCTAAGAAAATAAATAAAAGGCAGATTTAAAGTGTGGCCCAGCATGACGACACTCAACTATAATACTCACAGCACTTTAAATTATATATACTGTTTGAAATCACTTTACATATTGCCAACAGAGGTTATATAGTATACTCGCCAATACAAAGCTATCAACATCAAACCAAAACAACAGATTTTGATAATGTTTTCACTAATTAAAAGAGTGATAAACATTGAAGTTTCATTCTCTAGCCTTATCAGAGCTGAAAAGAAATAATTATACGGCGCCATCAGTGCTGAAGAATAATTAAATGATAATTGAATAAAAGGAAATAATTGCTCATAATAGACCGTTTCTAGATAATACGCAATATCTTTCTAGGTTTCATCATAGTTTTCAATACAGCTGGATTTCTTTCATAATGTTTATATAACAACGGAGGAGGAAAATAAAAGGCTTACATAATGGTACTTGGCTTAGGGTAATATTGTTTTATCAAACAAAAGTAGGTTAAATATTAAGTTTCAGTTTGATATGGTATACACATTTTGCCCTCGTCTTTACTAATATTATAAAGAGGAAAGATTTGTATTTTTTCTTAAAAACTACTAGAGGACCGATGTCAAAAATTCTTTCACCATTAGAAAGCTACATTATCCCTGAGTCACATAGGCTATATTTATTACAAGAAAAAAAAATAGAGGTCCTCAGAAATTATTACTAAAACCAAAAAAATTGCTATAAAATGTCTTTCATCGCATGCGCAGCAAAAGTATTGATGATAGAACAAAAAAATGTTCCACAATATTGTAGAACGTATACCATATGTCCAACTATTGTAGTTATATCACTATAACTACTTTTTTACATTTTAAAAGTTGATAAAAATGCCTATCAAAATCAGACTATGTTATCCATACCTTTGTATTAATTCTTATCCAAATAAATTTTGTATTCAAGACTGTTTCAATACCTGTAGATTACTTTTTAATTTTAAAAATCGTACATTCTATTCAAAAGATATTACGAAATTAAAAATATCAATATAAAGAAACATACACACCGACGGGCTGGCGTGGCTCCACGCAACGCAACAAGCAACGCGGCGAGGCACCGAAATGCGGGAGAGCCAAAATGTTTAAAAAAAATTGTGGAGGACCGTGGGGCCGCTAGTACTTAATATTTTATTGAATTTATAACACAAAAATATAGAGAACATACTTACATGTCTTCTAACAACAAAAGCTAACAAATGAATTCTGACGTCACAACAACAATACTTGTATAAAAGGAATCAAAATTTACCTTGCTACGCGTCTCACTTTTATGTGGGCAGGCTGCTCTTCTGGGTTGTGCCATACGAGTCTGATAGTTCAGATTGCCGCGGTTTATAGCAAAGTAAATTTTGATTCCTTTTAAACCATGAATGTCCGCAAAGTAACGCCTGATTCAATTCAATAACAATACTTGTAGTTCAATGTAAAAACAAAATACCTACATACTGTTCACTATTAATTGTTATTATAGATTGTGACGTCACAAGTACTCCAAAGCGACTGGCTTTTAAATTGCCGTATCTGCGTACTATTTATTTAAATTTTTATTTTTTATTGCGTTGTATATTTTTTACGCATATTACCTAGTGTGTAAAAATGCGATATTCTAATCTATATCTATACTAATATATAAAGCTGAAGAGTTTGTTTGTTTGAACGCGCTAATCTCAGGAACCACTGGTCCGATTTGAACAATTCTTTCAGTGTTAGATAGCGCATTTATCGAGGAACGCTATAGGCTATATATCATCACGCTAAGACCAATAGGAGCGGAGCTACACGCGGACAAAGTCGCGCGAGTCGACTAGTTTAATATATTATTCAAACCTTTATGTAAATAAGTATAATCAAACCGGTCACAAAATAGTACAATATTGTATCTGTTATTTAGATTAATTGTTATACAATACAATACAGGTTAAGGTTAATTCTTGTGAATTCTAATTTAAATAAATGAATTAAATTAATATAATATTAATAGAAATTTATCTTACATCTTTAAGTTCCATGATTTGGTAAGCGCCATCTTGTAAATCTTTGAGTCTTACGTTTGAAAATAAGCTTATTGATAACTATAACTAGGCAGGTGGGTAGCAGGTACTACTTATTACATCTTTTGATAAAATTTTGCATATTGGTCATATGGTGTAACTCAAAAGATAAGGTAGATCGTTATCCCTTCTTCTTTTCGGTCGTTTGCTTCAATGCTGAAGGTCATGTCCACTCTAGTCCATGGTCTAGGGCACGGTCTTTATGAGCTTTCCCTGAGGACAAAAGATATTTGTATTTTTTCTTATTTTCTAACAGATGACGGTTTTAATCAGTTTATTGAATCAACATTTAATTTTTTTTGCTATCTAAGTTCAATAAACATCTAATAGATGGCGCTTTGTTAAGATTTCAAACGTCTGTAATATTCTTTCTTTCTTTTCTATACTAATATTATAAAGAGGAAAGATTTGTATTTTTGTATCTTTGTATTTTTGTATGTAACGAATAAACATAAAAACTACTGGACCGATTTCAAAAATTCTTTCACCATTAGAAAGCTACATTATCCCTGAGTAACATAGGCTATATTTATTACAAGAAAAAATTAGAGATCCTTAGGAAATCTCACGAAAACCAACCCAAGGTGCCAAAAAATTAGCCATAAAATATCTTTCATCGCATGCGCTGCAAAAAGTATTGATGATAGAACAAAAAAATGTTCTACAATATTATAGAACGTATCAATATCTACAAAAAAGTCCGCGAGACCATATGTCCAACTATTGTAGTTACGTCACTATAACTACTTTTTTACATTTTAAAAGTTGATAAAAATGCCTATCAAAATCAGACCATGTTTTCTATAACTTTGTATTAATCCTTATCCAAATAAATTATTTCCTATTCAAGACTATTTCAATACCTGTAAATTACTTTTTGAATTATTAAAATCGGACTTTCCATTCAAAAGATATTACGAAATTAAAAATATCAATATAAACAAAAAATACACGACGACGCGACGGGCCAGTATAGCGACGCAGCGCAGCGAGTAAAGCGGCAAGAGAGTGGGCACCGAAATGCGGGAGGGCCAATATATTTTAAAAAATAATATTCCACCCGCGCGAAGCCGGGAAGGGCCGCTAGTCTATTATAATAAGAGACAAATTAATATGAACGTATATATAATATCTTCTTCTATCCTCTTCCTGCTTAAAATATTCATATTCATCTACTTTCTGAAGAAACCAAATAACTCTAGAACTTTATATGATGTTTTTCTTAAAACATTACACTAACAGTTACAGCCCTTTAAACAGATGTAACATGAGGGTGTAATAATGAAGGCGTTCTCATTTCACCAGGAAACATTTCGTTCTAGCCAACTTGTATTTAGGGTTTACAAACTTACAAGTATTTTAAATAGCAAAAAAAAAAAATGCAATTTGAAACGTCCACGTTATATATTTTTATTTATATTAATTACCACGCGAAACTTGAGACTTGCTAGAACGACTTTTTTTGTTTAGTTCACCTCCATACAAGGATGTTTAAGTAAAAATAAAAACTTAGAAAAACCCATATTAGTAGACGAAGAAAATTAAAATTAGCTATTTTATATAGAAAAAAAAACTTAGAATACATTCTAGATCATATATATCGCTAAGGTGTATTCAAATCATTCACTTACTTACTCATTCGTTAACTCTCTTGCACACTCACTCGTTTGTTCATTCGTACTCTTTTACCTTTAACTATGAGTATGCTGTTTTCTCACTTATTTTCTGTATAGTATGACACAACTAAAAAGAATTATACAATTTGGTTTATTTATATAGATTAAAATACTATTCCCCTCTGCCGCTGGGAGAGCATCTCGTAAGAGCCAAGTAAACCCAGCATGCCCTTGGTGGAAGGGGATCTGTTCCCCGACTGGCTTGCGACCATCAGCATGCTAATCTGACCGCCAAGTGTCATAGAGCCGGATGTGGGCCAGACTTACCCTCTCCCATCCCACTAATGCTGCGGATCTAATGGATTCTGGGCTCTTGCTCCGGGTTCGCTGAAACCGCAGCATTATTTCTTCACTCCCCCTCCTCACTCTATCTTCGAGGATGCAACGCATCGGCAAAACAAGAAAGTATCCCTTGTTTTACCGGTATCCATGGGCGATGGTGGCCACCTACCATCAGGTGGATCATCTGCTCTTCTGCACCTTATCTACCATTACAAAAAAAAAATAACTCACAGCAAGTTTTGAATTAAAACTCAAAATGTTCGATGAGTTAATAATCAATATATTTAATCGATAAAGTAGACAAATGATTTTTAGGATTATACGTTCAAGGCAACGTTATTACCAGTCCGCATTACTGTGAAGTTATTTTCTAATATAAAATGAGAAATCACGGCTTTTCTATTAGCACGATTCCTATTTACATACCTAATGCCTACACAAATCAACTAACAACGGCGTTATCTATTCTATCTAGGTCAGCACGAAATAAATACAATTTTTTGCAACATTTTATCACTGAATTCATTATCTAGCTTATCGTAACATTGGTTATATCCAATGAATAAAAAAATTAGTGGACCCTCCCTAGTTTTCTGAACTAAAGCATTTTCAAATAATATTTTTTTTAAGTTACTCAAAAAAATTAAGTAATGCGCGTAAAAACATAGACTCTGATTGACAAATAATTTTTTTAAAATGATTTGTACAGTTTTTGTAAAGATCCCTCACCATAAATGATCTTAAATATTTTTTATACTTGGATACAATTTGTCGCCTGATTGCGTAAAAAACAAGTAATATTTCCGTCGATAGATGGCGTTAGAAGTATATTAAATCGCAGTTTCTTTTGTATTCTAAATTATTACCTACGTTTTTTATAAAGATATTCATAAGTTTTTAAAAGTGTATTATTTACTAGCCGACCCGCCCCGGCTTCGCTCGGTTTAAAAGCAACAATTAATTTTCAATATATTGGTACATAAGTAGTTAGGCGTTCAAAAAAAATGTTTATTGTTGTCTATTAGAAATTTAGAACTAAATTTTTCCAGGATAAAAAGTAACTTATACGTTAATTCAAATTTCATCGAAATCCGTTCTGTCGTTATTTTGGGATTGAGTAACAAACATCCAAATGCCTAAATATACAAACTTTCACATTTATAGTATATTAATGTGATAATTGAAAGCTAAAAAAAATATGGTTTGCTCGTAAAAGTATATTTTTTTCTTTAAAAAAAGAGCTGGCAACCCTCGTCTTTCGTGTAATTAGAGTATTTCCATGCGACCTATTTACATTTTGTGGGTCTCTGTAGAGTTTTTTTTCTACTTGCACCAGATGTTGGATGAATCATGAAAAGTTTGGATGATGGTCCTAAAAGAAAGTTATTTAAACACCATAATGAATACACGAAATATTTTTTCTCTCTTATTTAACTTGCCTTGTTAGCATGGGACAAACCTTGCAGGTTAAATAAGAACCACTTCCCGGTTTCCGATTGAGCTGAAATTTTGCATGCATTTATAAATCGGATGGCAATGACATAAAGCTGATCTGATGATGGAGCTGGGAGGTGGCCATAGGAATTCCGTAATTAAACATCGCAACCCTATCGAGTTTGGGCTCATTTGATTCGTATTGACGAGTACTTTGATACTATATGGTAACCAAGGTCAGATGGTGGAGGTGAAAGGTGGTCATAGGAACCCAGCAATTAAACGACATAACCCCATTAAGTACGGGTTCGTTTGATTCGTCTTGACGAGTACTTTGGTGCTAGATAGCAACCAGTAATTACATAAAATAATTGATATGTAATTGATAAAAAAGTTTTAAATTAAAAGGAAAAAAAAACTTAAAAAAAATTGCTTTTATTAGTTCTTTTTGTTAACAAGAAAATAATAAAAGCTTGTTTCTTTTAAAAAATATTATAGTGTATCTTGGCTTCTCTCAGGTGATAATAATAAAGCCCTTTATTCAGACCAACTTAGCATCTATTTTTGTCAAATGCCTCATCCAACCTTTTCCATGCCTGCCTATCTTGGGTCACTCTATTCCACGTTACTCCTTCTACTTGCCTGATCATCACCCCACATTTTCTATAGTGTGGTTTTCTTTTTGGTAGTAAGAGACACTGGAGTGCGAGAGAGGTCATGAAAAACTATAACTTTGTTGACTAAAATATTACTACTTATACTTTATTATATATACTTTAAAATAAAATTTTATTTCACCTTTGTAGTCTTCTTAAACTTTACGAAATATTGGGGTTTATGTATTTGGATTTTATAGAAACCTCAGCGTAGCGAGGAGAAACTTCTAATAAACAATATTTCTTTTTTAATTTCGCCATCTTGACGTATTTCATCATTTCTAATGAGTTGCTTTCGCTTACAAAAAATGTGTTTATAAAACAGATTACGTTGAAACAATTGCACTGAATAAATGATAAGTTGGCACATCATTGCATGTGTAATGTTATAACTATTTGTACATATAAATATATTTAAATACAGTTCGTGGCTGTTATGTTAGAATGAAACGCTATCGTGTGTTTTTGTGTCAAAATGTTACGCATTCACAATTCTTAGGCTGCGTTTCTACCATTGAAATCGCTTCATTTACCTAGCCTCGCTCAGTGTTAAGTAGACGATTATATTAGTTCTTAACAAACATATCTTTCGCAAATTTTTAGTGGATAAGCAGCCTTAGTGTTCTCAAAAAAATATTAATTTTCATCTCTCTTTCACTTTCTCTAGTATACGAACTACCCAGAGAAATAAGGCATTTAAAATCCTTGTTCATCTTTAAACAAACTTTTTTAAGCGTCAGTAGCTCAGTGGTTCGGGCGTTGGATTCACGATCGATAAGTCGTGGGTTCAAATCCCGGACATTGGACTACTGGCGTCTCCCACTCCTGACACAAGCATGCAAGCTTACTAGGAAGAAGGGTAACAGGGAATACTAGTAGTATGTGATCCATACTGCTAGTAATCTTTTAAAAAAAATACATTGTCTAAACAATTATTGCATTTCTCGACAGCAATAATGTTACTAAAATCGTATTTTATGTAATAGTGGTATATGTATGTGTAATTTATGTAATATTATTGTATATTATATAATTGGTGACATAGCTTTTAGCAATATGACCGCCTATTTTTTGTTCATACTTTCCTGTATTATCTGTGTGCAAAAAATATGTTTATGTAAATACTAGTTGACCGGCGCGACTTCGTTCGCGTGTAGCTCCGCCCCTATTGGTCTTAGCGTGATGATATATAGCCTATAGCCTTCCTCGATAAATGGGCTATCTAATACTGAAAGAATTTTTCAAATCGGACAAGTAGTTCTTGAGATTCAAGGAAACAAACATCCTCTTCAGTTTTATATTATTAGTATAAGATGTATACGCAAAATCTCTAGCGTTCCTTTAAAAAAAAGTTAAGTACAAATAACTTCATTACATTAACTTACCTTTTCTGTGTTATTTATATTTTCTATCTTGATTCGTTATCTAGAATGATTATTTAAAATGTTTAAAACTGGCCCTGGCCTGAGTATGATTTGTTGTGCTACTAAAGTAGGTGATGTTCTAGTTAGGATAGAGGATTTTTATTTAGAAAATTCTTCCTTTTTATTCATAGGGAGTAATAAAGGAATAGAGAGTTTAAGTGAATTACTACTTATTTAATAAAAAAACTTGTATACAATTCGAAGTTTATTCCACATCAATGTTTATTTTTAGATGTTTATCTAAAACTAAATGAAACACAAAAATGTATTTTATATTAATATCAATTACTATTTATATGACTTCATTATTGGTGTTAATATTTATAATCGATATTGCAAAAGAACAATAAAAACTCATCTTCAATAGTTTGTTTCGAAAGTCGATCAAACGGTGTGGGTAACAAGGTAATTGGAACCAAGCTCGGGCCAAATTCTCTTTACCCAGTGGCCCGGTTTTGATGGTCAACTTTCGCAAATCTCACGTCTCTGTTGCGACAATGTGATACATTGATGCATTGGTATTCGTTGTAGCACCGACGTAATGGCACTGCGTAATTGAAACTCTCACTTTTCGTTTAGTACATAATAGTTCATGTCACCTAACATCGTTTGGTAACACGTGTAATGTCTTTGATCTTAATAATTATTTCTATAAAAAAAAAAAATAGGATTCTGAGTAATTTCAGGAATTTTAAAACCCGAAAACTAAATTTATTTCGCCCATCTTAACACATGTTCAATTTTTGATAAACAATCCATTATTGTCTATCTGATAGATACCTACTGTCTTCGTTATTAATGCGACAAACTTCGAATGTTTCAAAATTATAAGATCCTAGCCGACCCATCCTCGCTTCGCTGAGGTGCATTTAAACTGTGCACTCACTCACACAACCATGATTCATATATCTCTCCTCGTTCGTAAAAACGTTTTCGTTTGGTCGTTTTTCTCCGACTTTGCAAATCCGAATACCACGAAAAGATCTTAATTTTTCAGGTAGTAATATATAGCCTGTAATATACATACTCACAAATAATGTGGCTCTCTAAAGGCAAAAGAATTTTCAAAATCGGTTTAGGAGATCCAGAGATACCTCTTACTACATCACAAACTTCGTTCTACTGCTATTCTCTTCCTCAAGATATATAATTGTAATATATAATAATAATTGTCGCTGGATAAACATCTAACCAGACACGGTTAATTTGCTTCTACATTTTTTCACTTTATCTTCTACATTTTACATTTCCATTCATAAAAGCCATGTAATTAGTAAAAAGCGAGACAGGAAGATAAATTGCGATCCACCAAGACGTCCCCGCAAGGTGTCACATTAATTCACCATGAATTTATGCTTATCCTGACCGTGAATCAGTCTGTTGACTTTGAAAAGTTGCAAAATGATGGCCCTAGTAGTTTACGACTACTACTACAAGTTTGGGTGTACAAGGACTTTAATGAAAAATTATTATCATTTATAACAGCTATAATGTACAGCGATGTCTGCTTTATTATGTATAATTCAGGTTAATTAAACTTTTTCATATAAAGCTCAACATTAACAACTTTTGACAACAACTTATTTAAGCTCTTATGTATCATAATATCACGTAAAAGGGTGTACTTAAAATTACTTCCGTTTTGTAAAAATACACTCTTTTGCCTTGCAAAATTTTGTTTACTAACTTTCTCTTAAAATAAGAAAAATTTAAGATCTACTGTGCAGAACTTTCGAACTACAATCGTACAATAAAAGCTTTTATGCCCATTACGTTAGCACCTTGATGTTATCCTGTGTCAGTTAAGAGAAAGCGGCGTTAACAAACACGTTAAGACCCTTTAAATAATATGATTAGACACTTATTCCCATTTGTAACGAGTTTCTGCAATGTGAAATTTATTATTGCAATTTATGGAGCAGGAAATTAAACCGCAGCGAAGTTGAATAGGTTTCTCTTGGTGGACGATAACGCCTTGCCGTTTGAAATAGCTAAAGTTCTTATTAGAATTATTATATAAAACAAATTGTAGGAGTTTAAATTTATTATGCTTTCATATAGAATACACTTTGGTTAATAATATTGTATATACTTATCAGTCGGTAATGTTTTAATCTTTCTACTAATTTATAAATATGATAAAAATCTATTTTTCCAAAGTATTCTTCTTCCTGTCTGTCTGTTTCTATATGTACTTAGATCTTTTAAACTACACACCAGATTTTGATACGGTTTACTTTCATAGATACAGTGATTCAAGAGGAAAGTTAGATGTAGATGAAGAAGCAAAAAATTTTTTTTTTATATGCCTGTATCTGTTTGTACGATCGATATGGCTTAGGTCTAATTTAAAATAATAAAATATAATTTATCCAAAGTCTGGTATTGAAGACATGGAATAAATTTAAGAAAATTCATTATGAGATGTCTGAGAAGCCAAAAAATAATTTTTAAATTTTTTGCCTGTCTTTTAGGGTGGGTCGGCTATTAATAATAGGCGACGTTATAAATCTAGTGTTATCTAAGTTTATTTATATGTGAAATATAATCTTACTAAAGGAAAATATGTTTGAATAACCAACCTTAATGGTGTCGGTATTTCAATTTGCAAACTATTATATTAAATACATGTACCGTTATGAAACGCGTGAAAGGGTCTGGTTCAGAACTTATGAAACTTGCTCGTTATAATCTCATGTTTCGTAACACTGGATCTAATGCTTTAGGGTTAAACCTATAAGCTAATTTCTAATCTTATGTAACGTTGAAACTCTGGTAAACAAAAGTGTTAAAGCTTTTACAACAGTGCATGATAAATTTTTACTAAACATTTTTTTCCTTTTTTTGATTCCTTTATTTAGTAATATTTTTGAAATAAGCATGACGCTTATTTTAATAATCCTAATTGGGCTATAAATCAAAGTCCGCATTTCCAGTTTGGTCTTAGCGTCTATTAAAAATTCACAGAATTTCAGAAGGATATTTTCAGTGTTCTTCAGTAATAAAGCATTGAAAAAAAAAAGTGTTTTTAAAACTGTTATATGCGAGGTTTCTGAGGGGTCGTGACTAAAAACAAAATGAAGTGATTTTTGATTTTTCATGTATTTGAGTACTAGCCACCAAATGTGGTCTATATTGGTGATGAAGAAGACACGGTCTTGCAAAATAGTCTTTAAAAGCTCACTTCACATTCACGAAAGTTTTATTTGTTTAATGATATAGTTCTGAATGAGGGTCGCAATAATTTTGCCTCGTGAGGGAATCGTGTACTGAAGAAAATGGAAAACACCTTTTTAAGAAAACTGTTCATTACGTGATATTTAATTTTCATAATTATAATAACTGTATTCTAAGCTAACACTTAGTGCTAAACGTTCGTGATTGAATTTCGCTCGCACGACAGTGCGTGATGGCATTCATAACTCAGATAATAATCAACTATCATCATTATGCCATAAACTATATTTTCTCTATGAAAAAACTAATATGTTTGAAGTTAGATTTACATGCAATATGAACCCATTCCTGCAAGCATAGAAGATATTTAAAAAACTGAATATTAAGAGTTTTTACTACATTTTTTTGTTCGTCCGTTTTTGTATGCTCATTAAATCGCATAATCTTTACGAAATTGAATACGGTTTTCTCAGTTTTATTGTTATAGCTCTAACATAAAATAATACTTCACATAAAGGAAAAAAGTTATGGTCATTTAAAAATGTTTGAGCCCAGCTGGGTCGACTAGTACTGATATCAATTTCTTACTAACATTTTTAACTCTTATAAGACGATCCTATTTTCGGAATTGTCTTGAAAACAAACTGGATTTTGTCAGTCCATTTACATCATGACCATACACGTATACATACTAAAACATTTACACAATTTGTAAGTCAAAAAAGGAAAGAGGAAGAATCAAGAGACTGTTGAACAATATACTCAATATGGAATTCTGCAGTTATATCCTGACTGTATTACAAACATTAAACCAGTACCTGGGAAACGTAGACCCTTTTTACATCTTAATGACCCCCTAAAGCCAATGTAACTTGTCATTGACCCCTGACTGAATTATAAACATTAAAGCTAAGTAGTAGACGTAGACTTTTTTTTAAATTTATATCTTAAGTCATCATCGACCCCTAGGAATTTTGATAGCACACTTTGGGAATCATAGCACTAAACTTTTGTATAATGGTTGGTGTGTTGCGTTAATATAAAAAAAATTATAGCAAATTCCTTATTATCATAACTTGGGTTTATCATTGGGATGGGAAGTTCTCTAAACAGGTCATCGATATAAAATAAACGATTAAAAACAATAGCTTTGTATGTCAAAGGAAAAACCGTCTGGTAAACATTTTCACACAATGCTAGTTTTTTCTTCATCTATTGATCTCATTTCTTTGATCCTTAAATGTAGTCATGTAAAATCCCTTTTCATGATGAAATCTATCGATATAAAATAAGTCATATTGACAATTCGGTCAGTCATAATCAGTTAATCGAAGAGTCATAACTTGGTGAGTTTGTATATTTATATATTTTTTTTTACAATTTATTACTCCGCTATATACAAATTTACTTAATTATTTTGATTCTAATGAAGTTTGGGATATCGCTAAATTTTTTTGAAATATTTTTAGGTCTTGGCAAACTGATGTAAAAATTTTTGGGTCCATTTTTTTTGACTACGTTTTATTGACTAGTACTTTCTATTAGTTTATTTAAAAAATAACTCAAATTTCTAGACATTTTATAATAGCTTTGTGGCAGCTTTACGAATAATAAATTAAAGTCAATATTTAAAATCAAAGTGAAACAAAAATTAGTAAAGAGTTGTCCTTTAAGGATGACATACATCTCCGATATTTTTAATATGTTAGTTAAATATTAGAAAAGGAGATTAAGCACTTTTCGGCTCCCTGTCTACTTACACTTAACTTAAAACTTTTTTTTAAAATTCATCACTCATAGTGCTACTAATAACCACGCAATCGAATCTAGGTATATCTTTGTATGCTATACAATATACATGTTTATCTTTATTCGTTCTCTTACGATGTATTTACAATTTTTATCCTGTCGAAATCGATAACTACACTGATGGAAAAAACCGGAAACGTGTCTTGATCCCAAGTACAAATCCTCTTTATCCTACATCGAGCATTGCTACACTGCAGTTGGAAAGGCAAAAGTTAATTGCGTAATGCCTTGCGTAACGAGTGAAAGAGGTTCTTGCAGTGCTGCAGTTGCCTTTGCCGCGGCGTGACGGGCGCTTGCGCGTGCGCCTCTCGTTGTGTTACTTGTGAAACGGTGGTGTGCGTCCTATATCATGTTGTTTATACCACTAATACTATCATTGGTTAAGAATTAATACGTATCATACATTGCTTAAATATCAAACAAGTTTTGTGATTCTGTATTTGCTAAGGTATCAATAGTGCACGTAGTATTTATAAACATTCACTCCACTATTTATATTCAAAACATTCTACATACAGCTACTACAGAAGAGTTTTTAATGATATTAAGACCCCTCACGTTAAGTTTTATTAAATATCTTTTATACTCGTACACGTTTTTATAACAGAAATTGTTATAGTCTAACGAATGCTTCATTATAAATGTTGGCACGATCAAGTATTTCTGTCATTAAAAGATTTCTAATTACCATTTATTACCTCTTAAACTTCATATTTTATGACTATAGCCATTCTAATTTGACCTTTAGTAACTATTATGTTTAGTATTGCTGATGAAAACCATATAGAGAATTGATGAATGAAATTAAAACAAAAAAGATAGCTACAAATAGATAGATAGCAAAATCTTATATCCTATTCATTTACTAATATAGTAATGATTTAATCACTAACAATCTGAAGTTGCCTACTAATGTTCTAGTTGTTTCGAAATAGCTCCAAAAATACATTTTCCATTATTTCCTTATACGAGGAAAACCCACACCTAAATTATAAATTAAATTAATTGCTTAGAAGGTCTACGGTATACGAAACGTGATCTAGTATAACGTGAAAAGTAGAGTCACGTTTTCATTTAAGAAATGTTAAGGTTGGAGTTTTGTAACAAAGCAAAACTCCGAATTACGTGACTATTGAGCTAAGGGTGCTGAAAAATATAGCTGAAAATGTGACCATTTTCCTCTATTTACTGATGTTGAAATTTACTCTGTTCATTATATGTATCTTTTTTATATTTTACTTCCTTTAAATATCAACCTACACTAGCAATTCGTCTCGTTTTTTACTATAATATAACTTTGTAATTAATATCAAAATTATGTTTTTGCCTTAATATTCAAATGTTCACTTTTAATATTAATTTTATATAAGTTGTTTCAAAGTTTGGCAACGGTTCGGTTTTTCCAATGATCAGCATACTTAATGAAAATATAATAAAAAAAAATTAACTCATGAATAAATTGAATTGAAATATTCAAATTGGAATTCTTACTTCTGTAGTATAATTTCATAAAATAAGCAAAGATGTCACATCCGTATACGATTGACGAATATGGAAATAAGAAATAACAGGAGTGTCTAAATGAAACGACATTGATATGGGACGTACATACTTATTACGTAATTTCAATTTAGCAGTACAGATTATTTTAAACAATTTTGAAAAGTTCTAAGTGTGCCGTGAGTACTAGTGCAGTGTGATGTAAAGATGTCAGCGGGTATGTGGGATCTGATAGACTTGGTGCCGATGAGATGCCGATGGATAGAGAGGTTACGGCACTGTGGAAAAACACTACTACGGAGACAGAGGAGGCTTTTACGGAGATTAAAGAAGGTAAAATTGTTAGGGATAAACAAGACAACGCTCTACGTAATAATAAGTGGTTAATTGCTCTTAGACATCAACAACACAAAGAATAAATCTTTTGTTGCTGAAGCCTTTAAGATACAGGCACGACATGACGTGAAGATAGGAAAATAATACTTCGACTTGGAACTCCTTGAAATCCATGCTGTAGAAGATGAACTAACTAACTGTCCGCATAATGGCTGGTCTTGCAATAATCTTATCTTTAAAATTCTTGTGTCACAATGTTAGTTACCATACTCCTCCGAAACGACTCAACCGATTTTTAAGAAATTTTGTGTGCATATCGAATAGGTCTGAGAATAGGTCAACATCTATTTTTTATACCCCTAATTGATAAGGGTGGCCAACCCCAATTTTTTTAAATTTATATGGCAAAACAACGTTTGCTGGGTAAGCTAGTACTAATATATAAAGCTGAAGAGTTTGTTTGCTTGAACGCGCTAATCTCAGGATCTACTGGTCCGTTTTGAAAAATTCTTCAGTGTTATATAGCCCATTTGTCGCTACGAAATCGCATCACGCTACGAACAAAGTCATGGGGGTCGACTAGTTGCATTATATAATAAAATCGAATCCTTACTGAAAATTCTCTAAAAAGTTGACTTCCTGATTTTAAAAGTAATTAAAACAGTATGTCATGTTATTATTCGTTCCAAACGAGACAATATAGAAGTTTATATTGAAGCAGTTTATTGACTTAAATATTACATTAAGATAAAATATTTATAGGTGTTTTCATGCAACCAAAATTATATTTTAAAAATATCCATTAATCACTAAATAATTTAAAAATGATAATGACCGCGTCGATTCGGATGTCGGATGTAATTATTGGTTTGTGTCATCAGTTAATAAGCACAATATAATAGATGAATGAGGTAGCGAAACTTTAATTAAAATGAAATATGGCTGTCCTTTAAAATTCTGCTTTAATGTTACAAAGATTAATAATAGTGAACAGCTTGCAACCAACATCAAAGACACAAGCTGTGGCTTATTAATTTTAGAATCTTTTTTTTTTCGCAATATAATCTCGAAGTTCTTTAACGATATTTCCCTATAAGATGAATTTCTAGTATAATTCCGAACTGGTAGTAGTTTCAGACTGACCTGTTTTGATGTGTCAAAAGTACGGGTTCGAGTATAACCTGAAATTAGAATTACATATTCGTCATGGTTTGAAACTCTGATGTAACATCACTGGTCCCTTATATAATTCCCAGAGTAGCCAGGAGTACAAATACAAATTCCAACTCTATGGATCATCGGTTTAAGCAGTATCATAACGGAAGTTTTAAAGCTAAATTCAATAGATTAAATATTAAAATCTCATCAACTGGTGACGATTAACTTGTATCGTTAAGTGTAATCATTACTTTAATACCTCTAATTATTGTCACAATTAAGACTGCATATTTCCTGAATGTACACACCAGTCACCAAGTTGTGTTTTCAAAGTTCCCGTCAAATATCCTTCATAATTATTGCATAGCCTAAACTCAAACTGAAGGTAGGTTAGTTAGTTATTTTGTCTGAACCTACCACCAGCTCGGAAAGCATCTATGCGCTTTTCAAAACGGAATTTTTTACATCAATCTGATTTACAAATTTATATTATTCAACTGAGTATCAAAGTCATTTGTATTTCAAGCGTTGACATCGTTCAAGTAATCCTCTACAGAAAAAATAAAGTCAAAATTGTTGTTGTAAACATAAAACAAAAAGTTCTAGATCGAATTTAAGTAGGAAGAAGTAATAAATATCAACTGTAACTTCTTACATCTATATTACCGGAGTCCTTACGTCAGCAGTTGGTTGGTTCATTGACATAATTTCTTCCTATTATACTAAGATGCTAGTCACGATGTAATGCAATATCTTGTCTTTCGTGTTTTATATCTTCGGTGCTTTTATTTCTATTCCATTCTTCTCTTATTTTTCCACAATTTGCTCATTATTTTATAATCTCACTGATCTGTAACGTTAAAAATTTGAAAGTTTAAGAGTTTAGTAAGTATTCAATCGAGTAACAGAATTATTGTATAAAATAAGTGAGAGACTATTGTATAAATAAAACCGGTCATGTCTGAATCGGATTTGTTTTTATAGTTTGCAGAAATTTGATAAATATTCTGACATTTTTATAAGAGAATCCAAAGTTAATAAACACATTTTATGAATGCTTCTGCAAAAATAAAAATGAAAACATAAATTTTTAAGCTTTATTCATTACGTAATAGTGTTGTATACAGAAGGCGCTATAAACTTAGTGCTAAAAGAAATACTAATTTTTGAAATAAAAATAATTTTTAATGATATATGAGGATTTGTCTAACCTTTGACACTATCATTATTTTATAATAGTGGGTACTGTCTTGTATTCACCGTATGGTGGTCATTATCGCGTGAGTCCCTGGCGTGAGCGGACGTGTAGTGTGTTGTCGAACCAGTGTCGTATATTATCTATTAATATTAATGTTATATATATATCGTACTAAAAAATAATTAATAATTTGTTCATTATTTTAATCAATACCTAAAAGTGGTAATTAATTTGTATTTTACATTGAACTATACACCCTGTTACGAAAATTCAACATTGCTTTTGTTAAATACTCAATCCGTCACAATACTTATTGTGAAACAGTCCTCGACTCCCGAGGGCTCATTGCTAAACGTTTTATTGTCTTTAATATTCCGAGTGTCGACTGTCGACTTAGTTTCCGAGGAACGTCTATACGAGCAGGATCTTGGACCGGTTTTCGTGGAAATTCTGTAAGTTTTTAAGATAGTCTTATATATAAAATTCTCGTGTCACAATGTTAGTTACCAAACTCCTCCGAAACGGCTCGACCGATTTTTATGAAATTTTATATGCATACTCAGTAGGTCTGAGAATCGGCTATTATCTATTTTTCACCCCTCTAAGTGATAAGGGTTGCCCAACCCAAATTTATATGGCAAAACAACGTTTGGTGGGTCAGCTAGTATTTTATAAAATTCAATATACAAAAGCAAAACCACTACAACTTTTGTTTGAGTTTTGTCATATTAGATGCATTTTTTTATTTATCTAAATACACATTGATAAAAATATTTCAGAGCATAGTTTGTGCAAATATATACTTAATATAAAGAAGGTATAGATAACTAATTTAGGTGAGTTTTGTTGGAAAACTGCACTTTTTTTAACCATAAATATACCTTCGCTAAATGTTGAATTACTTGCTTATAATTTTAAAATTCTTCTTGAGGTATTTGATGCGTAAAAATTATATTTTTATATTAATTATTTTTTGTATTATTTTTAGTTTGTTATCTTTTAAAAATGAAAAATGTATTCACTGATGCTGCGTAAAGTCGCTGTTTAATATTTAGGTTAATCGTATTTTATATATGCGTCAACAACACTGATCGATGTTTAGACAGTCAATAAGATTACGTTTTGTTATGTAATGACCTAGAAAGTGTATCTGTAGTCGGTTTACTAAATAAGTACGATTTTATAAATAAAAGGTATTAATCAAAAAGGCTCCGACTTATCTAGTTTGTGTGATTACTCTACATTTTTCATATGATATATATGATTCATACTATAGGAATTCACCTTGATTAATCCAGATACTTTCTAAAGCTTATAATGCAAATATCCGTAAATAACCATGCTCAGATCTGTTGGCATAAAAAAATTTGCTAATTTGATCAAAAGTTATAAAAATAAAACTCCATATTAAACTATAAGTTTTATGTAAGCCAGTCAATAAAGTCGTCTCTACATTGTTGCTTTATACCTTTTAAATGGGTACAAAAGTGTTATTTTCTATTTAAATTTAAAAACAATGCATCATAAATGTTTATGGCGATTTTAACTAAGTTTTTTACTGTTTTCCACTAACATGTGAATATTTCTGAATGCGAAAGATTTACAATTTACTACCGCTGGGAGAGCATACTCGGCTCTCCTATTGGTGGTAGGCTATCTGTTCCCCGACTGGCTTGCAACCACCAGCATGCGAATCCGACGGTCTTGTGTCTTTGTGCGTTCCGGTCGCGCCGGATGTAAGTCAGATCTATCCTCGAACTCTGGTTTCCAGCTCAGTGTCCACCGAAACCGCAACATTCTTCTTTTCGTCCCCCCTCCTAACTCTACTTTCAAGGCGGCAACGCATCGGTGTTCGGTCAGTTTGAGGTCAGTTTTGCCGATGTCCCTGGCCAACGGTGGTCACTTTCCATCAGGTGAACCGTTTCCTCACTTGTCCCTTATCTATCATAAAACATGAGAAAGGGATAGTAAGAAAGCACGGTATATTACGTAATATTGAGGTTATTAATATTATTAATAATATAATATGCATGATAGTGATCGTCGCGAGGACCTTTTACCATTTCCTTATTTATTTATTCGTTCATTACAAATTCGCTAATTCAGGATATTGGTAAAAACGGTTTAGCGTCAAGGTTTGCTAATCTTGCTGACGCTGATAAAATTAGTACAGTTTCCTAGAAAAATTTCCATTTCAATTTATTTAAAGTAACTTGTTCTTGAACTAAAACCTTTTAATAAACAGCAGTATGAGTCAACGATATAAGTCAGGGGATTCTCCGCATAGTTAGCTAAGCGACTAAGGCCTATATTGTATCATTACTTATTCGACCGCCCTCGTATCTTATAATGGAAATTTTCTCTCAAGTTTCCATAAAAACTTCTTGTTATTGTTCTTGTTGACTTGTTGACATGATTTGTTAATTTAGAATTTGTACTTCCTTTACGACACTTACGACGTTTTCTTTCAATAATGAAAATATCCTCTAGAGCGAAATGGGGTTTAACAAATTCCTATCATCAATCTCATCAGTGGATCTTCTAATTGGTTAGAGTAAAACAAGTTATTATAAAATAGCTAAAAGAATGAGACGATGCCCTAAATTTTAATTAATCTCGAATTACATACAAATAAAATATGACATTATTAGTTGAGCCTGGCTTCGCTCGTGTCGCTGTGTTACAAAGGATGGGGAAGGTTACAGAGATACTCACAACCATTAAGAGGAGGAAATTAGAATATTTTGGGCACGTTATGTGTAACACTAAGAAATATGAACTCCTTCAACTTATCATGCAAGGGAAAGTGGACGGCAGAAGGAGGCCAGGCCGCAGAAGGATATCGTGGCTTAAGAACTTGCGCCAGTGGTTCGGGAAGAGCACAAAATCACTTTTTAGAGCAGCGGTCTCAAAAGTTGAAATCGCCTTAATGATTGCCAACCTTTGTAAGGAGACGGCACATTAAGAAGGCTTCGCTCGTGTGCAATTTACTATGGGTTTAATTTTATATTACGGTCACACAGCTCGACATTTCGTTCCCAAAGGGTAAAAACGGGACTCTATTACTAAGACTCCGCTGTCCGTCCGTCAGTCAGTCACCAGGCTATATCTCATGAACCGTGGTAGCTAGATAGTTGAAATTTTCATAAATTATGTATTTCTGTTGCCCCTAAAATAACAAATACTAAAAACAAATTAAAATAAATTACTTTCGCATTAAGTGCTCTGTCTATAAATCATCATCACGACCCGTCAATGGCTCACTGTTGAGCCGGGTTTCCTCCTCAGACTGTGGAGGGTATCTCCTCTCTGTCTATTATAGAGTGAGAACATTCAAACTGTATATATAATCGTTGATTATGTTATTGTTCGAATATCCAGTTTCGATAGGTACTGGTCGGTCGGTGTTGTAAGCGTTACGACATTACTTGCCAAACTGCGGCTATTACTAGCTTGGATTTCACTTTTGCATGCATGTATCGCTTGTCATTTGCCTTGATGTATGTTTAATGTATAATTTAAGATAGACCAACACCTGCAAACATACATTATCATATCATCCATTTATACATCTCACATAGAGTAACTTTTTTTGATGTCTCGATAAAGTGATCAGCAGTAGATTATATTGCATTTAAAGAATTTACAACTTACATTTTATTATTATTAACATTATTATAAAACAATTACACCAAATTATTAAAGGTTATTGCACTAAATGTTTCGCAAAGCAAATTATTTTGTATTTGTAAACGTTGATTGAGTTATTATCGTATACGTTATAATCAGTTTGAAGCACGAAATATACTTGCAAGTATACATTTATTTTATTATTTCAGGAGTTTAGAATGAAATGGTCTAACTAAAAACCCTATGACAGAAAGAACTGGAATACAATTACACTGGTCTACAGTGGTTTTGTTGCCCTAGATATGAAAATGATTTTGGGTCTATTTATGCCCACAATTCATGAAACTATCAATGATTTTGTAAGATTTGCTATGATTTTTTTTTAATCTATATTTTCATTTTACATTACAAAAATCAAAAAAAAAAGAGAAACAAAATGACATATATATTTATAATGACCGTTTTGTTTTAAGAAAGAGGATAATCTCGAAAATATTTTTTATATTTCGATAAAACGTTTTTTATGAGGTTTTCTTTTATAATTTTTGAAGGGACAATCTCTTTTCAAAGACCAGCAGTAATCTGCCATCATGTGACAAGCCCATCGACCCTAATATAAAATATGCAAAAATCATGTATATACGAGCACATTGATAACATTCATGAATATATTCGTATTCTGGGCACTTGAAAACGTAAAAATTCGCGATGATATCCAGGGCAACAAAAAAAAAGTTTCTTTTTGTAGAGCTGTGTTATACAAATTAATGTTTTTGGGTCAATTTCATTGCTTTACGATTTTGTTAAACGTTCAGGTTGAGAATCATACCTGTTTAGGTATAGTTAAAATGTTTACTTTTATATTATTAATTCTGTAAACTTTTTAGCATAAAAAACATGATTGTTAACAAACAATGACTAGTGACCGACTTTAAATTATATTAATCATGTACATATTGATTGAAATTCAATGAATTGAGTAATACATGTAAATTTTTTGCCTTTTTGACGACATGTTTTTTTTGATGACAAATCTATTAGTCTAGTCAACAAATGCCTTTTTGGTCAACTTTTTTTCCAAAAATTATTAGGTGTCATTCTTAATCGAATGACATCTCAGTCACAATTTTCGAAGACTACTGAATAAAGTTGACCAAAAACCATTATTAACCCCCTTATTATCAGTTTAACGTGTGTAGCGCACAAGATAATGAGCCGATTTTGATGCGGTTTTATTTGTTCGAAAGCTGATTTAATCTAGATGGTTCTTAGCTAATCATTTGTTTTCTGAAAAAAAAAAACGTTTGAACTTGGCTTTTACACCGGATTTTATGATTTTTTAGTCAAGAGTTATTTAAAAGAAGAAAAAAGAAATTCATGATTAAAAAGTAATCAAAAAGGTATACTACTTGGTTCATTTAGACCAGCTGTAGCACTATGACAGTGCAGCAAGCCATGGAAGTGTACAGTGCTGCCATCCATTGAGTAGTTTGTGGGGATGACACATACAACAATACTCTTACTGCCACATTTGCGTAATTTTCTTAGAAAACTTTATTTGCAATTTGGGTCACAAGTTGTGTTAGAAATTGGCAGCAGTGGGATGATTGGGATTTGAACCCATTACCTGACGATTGTGAATGCTGCAGCTACAATTTTAACTTCAAGGTATTGCTTGAAATACAATAGAGTGCTAGTAAAGTTAAAGTAATTGACCTCATAGGTTCAAGGTTCTGTAAACAGGTCATGCGTGGTCACGACACGCCGCTCGTCACCGGATAGTGTTATCATTTGTGATGTCGTAACGTGTTACATGATGCATATCTCGTTGTATACTTATTGCAATATTTACTGTTAAACGATTTGGAAACACCCAAAATTGTGACACTTGAAGCCTTGACCGGCCTCAAGAATAATTTTCAGAAGTAGCTGAATTCATTCCACTCGTCAATCGCCATTATATTGTTATTACAAGAGCCCAATTCACCTTTATGGAGTTTAAATCTAGCCTTTTTATTTTAAAAGAGTGTTTAAGTGTTTAGAGCAGTCAGAACATCCACAGAAACTTGGAAGGGGTTAGCATCAAGCAAAAAGTAGGATGTGAATTATAATTATATCCGTTTAATATCAAAAACCTGGTTTTATCCTCCTAATACCAGTTGAACTATACTTGTACCTCATAGTAGTAGTACTTGTACCACTATTAGCTATGTCCTTATATAGTTTTTTGCCGGCTCTTCTCAACAGAAAACAGCATTCCGAGCTGGTGGCAGGTTCAGGCAAACTGACTGACAGACCTGATTAACGTATCAAAAGTACTGTATGAAAGTCTAATAGAATAAACAAACACCATTCAGCCTGAACCGTTTAATTCTCCTTGGATCAACAATTGTTTAAATAGATTAGATCTAGTAATAGCGTTAAGGATTCGTTCCGGACACATTCTATTAAACAAGTACGCGTTCTTAATGAAGAAGAAATTGTCGCCTAATTGTGACGTTTGTGACAAAGTGGAAGACGTGTAATAATGGAGTATGCCCGGAATGAAGTAGTACGATTTGATGATTTGAACAAACATAATATCTTGAGGGAGGTAGGTGGTATAAACAGCGTTCTAACCCATCCATTGTCGGATGGGGCTAGAGCGCTGTACAAACTAAGTCAACCACAAAACGTTTTTGTGAGCTTATAGAGCGGCATAGTCGCGTCTTGTTAGCGACAAAGCTCTTTAAACTAAAAAAAAAAAAAAAAAAATTGAATTTGATAGGATTATTTGCAGATTTTGTACATTAAAGTTGGCTCCAATCCTCTTACTGTATATATATCAATTCAAAGTGCAATTTTCGATTACGTTTAAATATTTGGTAGCTATCTTGAGACTATATTAATTGTTATTGCGACTTCGCCTTATTTCTGGCACAGTTATATAATAACCAGGCGATCTATTTCCACTTTATTTAGAAAGTCTTATTATAGGTATAATTAAGTAATTGATTTTTATTCATCAGAGGCATAGACTATTTACCATTATTTCCTTGATTATTATGTAAAATTGAAAGGCTTTAGTCTACTTGATAATTTGGTTGATCTTAATTTTTGCTGTAAAACCAACATTCTACTAAATAAGGTGTACGTAAAAGGAGTTCAAAGGATTTTGAGATAATTACGTAAATTTCGCGATTTGTTCTGGTCCATGAAACAAGACCTCGTTATTATAATATTTTAATGATGTCAATATCTTGTTACAGATGTACCTACACAGTTGGCGCTCAGACGAGCTGATCATGTTAGTGGGTGTGAAGACTACCGGAGCGACGCCTTTGGTCATAGCCTGCAGAAATGGCCACTATGATGTCGCGGAGTATCTCATTGCGAGGTGTAAAGCGGATATTGAACAACCTGGCTCAGGTATGTAGAAGAACTCTAAAAAGCGCAATTTAATCCTCACAAACTTACCAATATCTTAATCACTATAAGTCTTCTAGTTGATTTTGAGAAGATCCGGGGTATAACTTAGAACTCACTCTTAAGGGGTTAGGGGTAGTCAGAGACATGAAAAAATGAGAATCTTCAGTATTTTTTTTGCTAAGAAATCATTTTATTTTATAAAATAAATGACATGGCATCATTACACAATGTTTTGACTTGAACTCACGAAAATTTGAAAATAAAATAATTTATAAAAAAAAAATAAAAAAAAAGTATTTTATAAATTGTCTTGTGCCTGATCGAATTTATAAAATAAAATGATTGAATGGCAAAAAATTACTGAAAATTCTCATGCCCTTTAAGGTATTTACTTTTCATCAAAAAACTTCCTAACTTTTTAAATCGATTAGGTACCTAAAGAAGTTTTTACTTAGCTGTGCGACGAGCTAGTAATAGTATTTTTTTATTTTAATCTCACAATCAAGGTGAACAAGACAACTTTCCCTTTAGTCCGTCTTTGTGTTGCCAATATTATAGCAACGATTTTAAAATGAAATCGTCCATTTTAAAAGTTTTTCAAGACGTTATTTATATTTAAGGAATTATATCTAAATGTTTTAATATTTTAATTTCTTACATATTATCATTTCCCGCTAACCTTCACTGGCAACTCATGTTTGGCAATTCGTGTTTTGTGCATTATGTAAACTATTAATATTTAAATTTAATTTATATATATTAAACATTGAGAGAGAGATAATAATATGTGTATCTATGGCACAGTATCTTTCGAAACATACCTTAACACAGCTTTTAAAGTTTACGTATTAAAATAATATTATGTTTCTGCAGACAGAAGCTTTTGTGACGCACTGAATTCTGATGACGCGGATTTCTAAATGTTAAACTTTCCATTTCTTAGGGATACTCAGAAATTGGGTTAAACCGTTATATTATCTTATACTAATATATAAAGCTGAAGAGTTTGTTTGTTTGCTTGAACGCGCTTATCTCAGGAACTACTGGTCTGATTTGTAATCCTTCAGTGTTAGATAGCCTATTTATCGAGGAAGGCTTTAGGCTATATATCATCACGCTACGACCAATAGGAGCGGAGCATCACGCGGACGAAGTCGCACGGGTCAACTATTAATGACAAAAGGCCTAAAACTGTTGTACATTAATATCTCTCTGCTGCTAGAAAAGTATCACGTAATTAAGTTCAGACTATTACATATTGGTCAGACTTCCGTTTCATTCTACGTACTATAAGAGCACCAGGTTTTGGCCTTGTATCCGCTGAAATCGCAGCATTTTCTTCTTACCCCTTCCTAATAAAATTTGTAAACGATAAAGCCTCCATCAAGTAAACTGCGCCCTAAGTTTGCTTCTTTTTAGTTTAGTTTATGTTATGTTTATATATAAATAAACATGGATCTCCTCTATGTATGTAAGCGAATAAATTCTGAACGATTGCACCATATCAGATAATTTTTGTTTTGTCAGTTATTGTTAGGAGAAGGTTTTCATAAAAGAAAAAGTGAGCGAGTCAGTGAGAGGGTGGTGTTCACTGCAAATCAGTGACACACTTCGCATTATAGAATAGAAATATAACGGAAATAGTGGTTACAAAGCATATTCATAGTTGCGGGTCGCAGAGTATGAATGAAATGAATGTAAATGGTTTGAATTCACCTCAATGAAGAGGGCGGATCGGCTTGTTTCTAATAGGAACTATATTTTTATGGAATTTAATTAAATTTATTATTTAAATTATCATCATCAGCATAATCACAACCCATTAATGGCCCACTCACTACTAAGCCGGGTCTATTCTTCAGAAAGAAGAGGGGTTTAGGCCATGATCCACTACGCTAGCCTAGTGCGGGTTGGCAGACTTCACATACGTTTGAGAACTTTTAGGGAACTCTCAGGAGTGCAGGTTTCCTCACGATGTTTTCCTTCACCGTTAAAGCAAGTGATATTTAATTGCTTAAAACACACATAATTCAGAAAAGTCAGAGGTGTGTGCTGGACCTCCCGAATAGACATCAATGTCCTAACCAGAGCCATCACTGCATTTTTATTTAATTTTTTTTTAATTTAAATTGAGGATTTTTTTGTTGTAATTAGATTTATTACACCCATGATGTCTTTGCACCCATAAATAAATAACTAAAATGTTATTGAGAGTATTAGATCGCAATTGTTATTGTTTTTAAAGTCTGAATTCGCTGTCCGATGGCGTCAACAGCTTGGCTGTCCGCCATTTCACCTTTATATTTACATCACATTTACCTGTGCTGGTAAAAATAACATATCAACTAGCTATACGCTCTCTCTTCTCCTAGTCATTTACTATTTATTAGATACTAGTCGACCCGTCCCGTCTTCGCCCGGGTGTAATTTATGTATTTAGCCGTAACCGTTATGTCCCTGTATTTTAAATCTGTAATATCTTCGAAAATATTCATTTAAATTTCATGCTGTAAAGGGCCATAATGATCTATATTAAATGTACAATGTATTTAAGGTATTTAATTGGATAAGGATTAATGTTGTATTGTTTAAAATCGCTTCGTAAATAAGCCATTATTTCTCATAACAAGTAAAGGATAAAAAATGGTTGTTGTGGGTCTGGTTGGTTGTTAATGGATTGCAATGGTTTTTGTAGACCTTTTTAAGGTTTACAATACTGTAGTAGGTACATTATTTTGATCTATCTCGTAGGGTTCAGCCAGCGTTTGCAATGTAAGCGCAAAAAATGTGTTTATTTACGACATCACATTAGAAACCTCTAAAATTATCAGTGTTTCTTTACTATATTGTGTATGTATTATACATATAAACCTTCCTCTTGAATCACTCTATCTATTAAAAAAACCGCATCATGATCATATATAGGGACAGACAGACAGACAGACAGCTTAGTAACTAAAGAAAGTAACTAAAGAAAGGGTACTTTTCTACCCACCAACTTTAAATTAAATATAGATGTAAACTAGATTGCTATAATCATTCTCAAAGTAATAAAATCTTAATGATTAAGTATTTTCTTTATTTTTGTCGGAAATCCTAAGACTTATTCTTCCAATGTATTACAAAATTTGTCCAAAGGGTGGCAATAGCAACCCTTTAAAAGAAAAATATGTTCTTTTTAGAATCAAAACAAAATGATTTTTTCTTGAACATGTTTTTTATTTGTAACGATAAACTTATTCAGAATATAAATGCCCTTATTTTTTTTTATTTGCAATGGCAATTTATTTTTTAATTTTAGTTGTAAAAACTGTGTTTGTTTTTAAATAAATTTTAATATGTAACTAACTATTAAGTTTTTTGCCTATACTCAGAAACAAACTGGTTTTAAGTGTTAGTGTTTTAACTATACTTGCAGTTTAGTTTATCACTCAAATAAATTTAGAATTTATTCAGGTTTCATTTCACGTTCTGATCTACATTTTAATAATAATTTAAATGTTCATTTTAGTAATCTGTACGTTCAGTGATTAAAAACAATAAAACAGTGTTTTTAAACATAAAAAAATAAGTATTGTTTTCATGTAAGTCACGTTATCACAAATGGATGTTAATGACATAAAAACATTCATTAAAACATGTCGGTATGTGTAACTAGCAAATCGCAGTTTTTTTATAACCCCTTAGTTAGGTCTCGTAGCTTTTGAGTTGGAGTTGCTAATGGGTAATTATCTTCGTCACACGATAAGGGGGACCCCTCCTACATTTCGTGACATCAAAAAATGATTAAAATAAGAAACATTTTCGATAATTTCATTAGAAAATAAATAAATAGTCATTCAATTCAAAATTAACTCACGAAACTCCTTTTTGTAGAAAGCTAACTGTTGTCTAATGTTAACTGTGATTTGCTATAAAAAAAATCAAAATGTTACATGATCAAACAGCCAGCTGACGTATATTCCACTACGTTATTGTCAGCTGACTTTACTTTTCCTTCAAGATACTAGGTAAACTATAATCCGACAAATTTTGAAGTGGGAGGAAATGACTGAAATTTTTTTTTTTCTACATTTTTGAAAAGCTGCTATTGCTCGCCCCACCCACGGAATCGCAGCTGACGGTCACGAGTAATCATAATATTATCCCCTTATGCCTGTCACTGGTTCCCGTACCATAATAGTAGCTTATATTTAAAATATTTCAATTATGATGCTTGTTTCCAGTGACATTTGACGGTGAAACAATCGAGGGTGCGCCGCCGCTGTGGTGCGCAGCCGCCGCGGGACACCTGCCGCTGGTGCGGTTGCTGGTTCGCGCAGGCGCGAATGTTAACTCCACAACTCGCACACACAGCACGCCGCTTAGAGCCGCTTGCTTTGACGGCCATTATGATATTGTTAAGTTCCTAGTTGAAAATGGCGCAGGTTGGTACTATTTACAAAGTCTAAATAATTAAAAAATGTGAGCCTTCTTATTGCAAAGTTACAAACGTTTTGCGTGTTCCCTTAAAATTACGTTCCCTTACAATTATTTTGATCATGGATCAGAAGGTCCGAGTATGAAGTGAGGTTGAGATCAGTGACGCACCAAGCATCTTCTACGCTGTCATGCCTTCTCATGAATTCTGTCTTTGCACGCCTACAGTAATTTAATTGCGCCCCCTCCAGTAGTTTTTAGCGTCCCTGTCTAGAATTTATTTAAATCACAATAACTCACAAATATTGTTGACCTTCATTCGATGCGCTCTTTGGACCAAGTTTATTTTAATCAAATCATATTATATTTTCATTTTGGCGCCCCCTGAAAACTTCACGGCGCCTTTTTCCCCTCTGGCTGCGTCGTAAGACGCAGGATTGAATGTATGGAGGGCTTGTCCCTGGTTGAGATCAATATGAAGGGATTATTAGGCCAAAGGGATCTTTTCTTAAACTCTTTTTCGTATCAGTGTGCCTTCTTTGGTCGCATTACATATTAGCGAAACTTGTCCCGTTGTACACAGTAGGTCAGCAACTATGACGTTCTAGGCAACAATGTAAAACTAGAATATTTGTCTTAGCTTTCTGCCTTTGAGAAAAAAATGCTGCTGCCTGAGAGGTCTCCGTATTGTCCTCAAAGTGTGTAAAGTCTGTCAACACGCAAATGACCAATGTGGTAGACTGTGGCATATGCTTTTCTCATTTTAATGCTGTCCTTAGTGGTAAAAGCTTTACGTTAATAATATTCTTTAATAATTCCAGATATAGAAATAGCGAATCGTCACGGTCACACGTGTCTGATGATAGCATGTTACAAAGGCCACATTCACATAGCCAAGTATTTGCTCTCACTGAACGCGGATGTGAACAGAAAGAGCGTCAAGGGCAACACCGCGCTTCACGACTGTGCGGAAAGCGGATCGCTCCATATACTCAAGATGTTGTTAAGCCATGGAGCTACTATGGATGTGGATTCTTATGGTAAGTTAAATCTCATCATCATCAACAAAAGTACAGAAACATGAGACAACATCAGAAAAAACCGATCCGAAACAGAATCCTTGATTAATCGATTCATTTTTGCAAGGATTATATTCATCCATCATCTCCTCGAGCTTGATTAATAATTTGAATAAAAACTTTAATTCCTTCTTACATGTTTGTAAACATTAACTTTATTGAATAACAGTTTAATAAATAAGAAATGTTGTATCGATTTTAATTTGCCACAATAATAATTTAATGTTTAATATTATTTTATCTATCGGGTTTTCGTTTTCAAAAATTCAAAAATATCCTTTTTTTTAAATTAAAAACTCTATTTCTATCTGTAGTTTCATCTACTACCAAAATATTTTCGAATCAAATATACTCTTATAATATATGTATCGAATAAGCTTGCAGTGATGAAGTTTACCCATTTAAAATTAAAGAACAGCATAGAACAGTTACTGAAAAAAAGTTATTAATTCTTCCATTTTCCACAATTGTTGTTTGAACTACAACAATAATATAGCACCTATTCTAGGTATTTAAATGTGAAACTTTTACTAGTGTGCATTCTTTCCGCAGGTATGACACCACTCCTAGGAGCCTCAGTAACGGGCCACACACACATAGTCGAACATCTAATAAATGCTGAGAATGGACTAGTTTCGCGTCAGCAGCGCATAGATGCACTAGAACTATTAGGCGCTACCTACGTGGATAAGAGACGAGACATGGTAGGGGCTTTAGCGTTATGGAAACGGGCAATGGATGATCGGTAAGTATTTGGATTACATATTCGAGACTCCTTCTTCATGTACCCTTTTATGTACACAGTTCCAAACCAATATAACACAAGTATCTACTGACTGTTGGACAATAAAATCATTATAGAATTCTGAATATCTTGCCTGGATAAAATAATACACCATGAGAAGAATTCTATTTCTTCTTCTTTATTTCATTTCATCACATTTTCTTTAAACTTAATATGCAACCTCTAAACACGAAACAGTAACAATATACTCTTTACATGAAATTAATATTATACAATAAAATGCGTACCTGCAATGTAAACCTCTTTTTCACCTCATTGACGAAATCGAGAATTCCCTTTTTTTTATTTGGACCCTATAACTCATCATCGACCTAAAAATGCCAATATAGACTTGAGAGTCTTTGGTATATAGTCATAACATATAAATATTGCACTTTTATCAGTGTAATATTGTCTAGGACTCGTTTGATCTTCGCGATCGGAAAAGTCTAGATAGAATCAAACTATGATTAATATAGTAATAAAGATGTCTAATATTGATGTGGTCACAATTGTTCCCAAAACTTTTTAAAATCAAAAGACTTCAATAGAAGGTAGTTTCTTTTACACTTTATTTTATGGGAATTATATTTCAAATGTAATATTTCAGATTTCCACCGGATGATAGTGAACCTATACCCAAACCCAAAGACATACCACGGATAGAAGCGTACGACTATGCGGTAGAGCCCAGCAATACGCAGCAGCTGGAGGAGCTGCTTGCGGATCCGGATGCGATGAGAATGCAAGCGCTGGTCATACGGGAGAGGATACTGGGTAAGTGTAACAAGGGATTGTGTAAAATCTTTGTACTTCAACAAGAGAATCAAGAAGGAAAACATTTTTACATTCTAGTCTAAGTGTATAGAGCTATATTAGTGAGCTTATACCTTTGAAATATTTTAATAACTATCTAATAGCATAAACCGACCCGCTCCGGCTTCGCATGGTTACTTTCTCTACTATAATATGCATGTATTACACATATAGACCTTCCTCTTGAATCACTCTATTAAAAAACCTTATCAAATTCCGTTGCATTGTTTTAAAGATCTAAGCATACATAGGGACAGACAGACGGGGAACTACTTTGTTTTATGCTATGGGTAACCTATTACTTCTTAACTTGTTATTGAGACGATTTCTCTTGTACTGATATAAATTCTGGTTTTTAATTCTGAGAAATTTGTTTTGAAATTTTAGATATCACAGACATTTTTTTCTTTTATTTTTAAGAATGTACAGATTGAATTAAAATAGAGTAAACTTGAAGTAATTTATATTGCAAAAATAATAAAAATAATTGGCCTTCATGGTCGAAATCTAGAGAAAGACTAATAAAGAAAGATTGACTGGAAAGAATGTTAAAATAAAAATGTGTTGTGTTCTTGTCTAAATATGCAATTACTGATGTCGTAGGCAATACTGATTTATATTTTTCATTAAAAAATTATCTTTAGGTCCAGCCCACCCCGACACGTCATACTATGTCCGATATCGAGGGGCAGTGTACGCAGACGCGGGTCGCTTCGTGCGCTGCCGACAGCTGTGGCATCACGCGCTCGACATGCAGCGAGCAGTGCTGCCACCACTCTCCCCTCTCACGCAATCCAGTTTGTACAGCTTTGCTGAGCTCTTTAGTTATATGCTGGCTGAGAGAGCGAGACCGCCGCTAAGAGGTCAGTACACAGTTACCTCTCAGTTACATGATTATGCAACAAACCTGAAAGCTATATATCGTAAACTCTATGTTCTATCTATTGGCAAGAACTTTAGGAATTTTAGCATTTTTTAAGTGCTAAAATTCCTAAAGTTCTTGTCTACCTGTAGAGAAGTCAGGATATTTTATGTGACTTTAATGACCTTAGATGCAGTGATGGCCCAGTGGTTGAGACTTCAAGTCTTACTCGGGAGGTCCGAGGTTCGATCCTGGGCACACACCTCTCACTCTGAGTTATGTGTGTTTTAAGCAATTAAATATCACTTGCTTTAACGGTGAAGGAAAACATCGTGAGGAAACCTGCACTCCTGAGAGTTCCCTAAAGTTCTCACAGGTGTGTGAAGTCTGCCAACCCGCACTGGGCCAGCGTGGTGGACTATAGCCTAATACCCCCTCATTCTGAGAAGGAAACCAGGCTCAGCAGTGGGCCATTGAAGGGTCGTGATGATGAATGACCTTAAAAGAAGGTTAACAGGATACACCTGGTAATGTATATATAAGAAAAAAGATTCCAATGAAGTTAAGACACCTAAATGGTGCTAACTTGTTGCTGCATTTTTTGGGGTGTGATTCTCCTGATCAAGAAAATCTTAAATTATTTAAGTCCATAGTTTATGTGATTAAACTTCTAAGTTGGTTATTTCTAGCTTCATTCATGATACCTTTTAAATATACCACAGTACTATTAATAAATTATCTTAAGATGTAGATGTATAATCTGGATATGAGATCGCAGTGATACTGATATTAATTTATACTTTTTAAATTTTAGGTCGCATAGTCCCACCAGTCACATTTGAAGACATAGACCCGGTATTTAGAAAGACATTAAGCGAAATCGACCGGGGCATGGAGTTGTTAGAATCAAAAGTCAGTATTGACAGAGAGCACACGTTAAGCACATTACAACGCGTGCTGGTTATCTCTCTCCACCTTGCTTCTCTGCTGGCGAGGTTACTGGAGGCACCCGACTGCACAGAAGACGTTTCCAAACAAATACATAAGGCTGTTTACTCTCTTGTCAAGTTAGATATTAAGGTATGTTGCTCAGAAAACTTTAGCATCGCCTATTTCTAAAACAAACCTTTCTTGTCTCTGCTACTTTGGCTGCTATACAGAATTTATGAACCACAAACAAGTTCTCTTTAAAGGACCTGATGATTTTTTTAAAGAATAATAGCAGTATGGGGCCATTCAATTATTAAGTGTGCCTATTTTCGCTGGTTTTTGACACCCTCCCCCCTATTATAACAAAAAATAAGAAAAGACCGACCCCCTCCCACCCTGTTTAATATTTATTAAGTAAGAATCAAAAGGAAAAAATTAATGCACGTTTGTTTTTCAAAGTAACAATATTTAGAAATGTTTATTTGTACTTCCAAAGGTACTAATAATTTGTATTTTTTGGTAGTTATAAACTTTGGTTCTAATCATTCATCTTTACCTGCATGATCATGATGATGATCAAAACCCACTCGATCCGAGCGAATCTAAAATTTTAACTTTTCGCATTTTTGTGATCTTACGTAAGAACTACCGAGACTCCCTCCCAGAAACAGAAGATGGACTTTACTCTATATTTTTCTGTTTAAATTTAACTGACATTAAATACGCATCCACTCCTTTGAAGTCAAATCTGATAACATTCAGTGTATACGAAGCAGTAGTACTAATATTTTCCAGATTAATGAATTCAAAATTACTAAATAATTCTCCTCAAACTGTCAAATGATGTCCTCAACTAGTCTCCTAGTGCTTTACTGTTAAGTATGTGTCTACTGTCAGTATGATAATGGTTTGGTATGTTTATTGTGTTTAGAAATTGATCTTTAGTCAAATTAGAGGTCATAATTATTCAAATAATAAAATTAGTTTTAATCTTTATCATATACAAGCTTTATTTTCTTGTTTGTATCTCCTTGGGTGTCTTGATTGAATTAAAAAAATAAAACTGTTAATAAAACGGCACGTAAGTATAGGTTTGACCTTGAATGCGCAGAAATCACTAACTAGTAGGTCTTTTAATGAGGAGTATGGATACGTCACGGATGGAAATGCCAATACAGGTACGCGCAACTTTCCCCCACTATTTTTGCTCAGACCTAAAGTTAGTTGTCGGCTACTATATGTAATGTAGTATTGGTGCTAAAATGGTTTATTTTCACAGGTTCGTCAAGGTAGATCAGCACTGCATCTAGCATGTTCAGCAGAAGTCGGTCGAGGTCGCACATCGAGTACGACGACGACGACGGGAGAGGCTTGTCCTGCCCTCGTAGCACTTATGTTGCGGCTCGGGGCTGCGCCTGATGCCCGGGATGCTGACGGAAACACGCCTTTACACCTTGTCTGCAAAGTGAGTAGCATCTACTAGATATACATCATTGGTCTACTATTATTTTATATTTAAAATTCTGATTTTATAATTTCGAAAGTAACACTTGTGCAATTTTATCTACTACTTACGCCATCTATTGACAAATTGATCAATCTGTTACACAATCAGGCTTAAATCACCGAACTTATTTTGATAAAATATGATACAGAGATAAAGTAGAGCTTGGAGAAGGACACAGGCTATATTTTATTGCAAAAAATACTGAAGAATACAAAGTAAACAAATGAGTGTGCTCGTACGCCATCTATCGACGTGGGTGTGAAGTGCATGTCGAGCTGTGTTGTCTTGGGAAATTACTCATATATAAATTAAAATGTAATATATAGTGATTTTTGTGTGAAATTAAACCTAAATACACGTGGTAAATTTCAACCGGGCGAAGCTAGACGGGTTGACTAGTTAGTCTATAATATAAAATGTAAATTATGTTAATCTATGCCAGCTCAGTTTACCTTCTTAGGGGTCTAATTTTGAAAAATCTGTTTTAATGAGTAATTATAACTTAAGTCATATTAAAGTTTTAGTCAGTATTCAGTCTTTGGAGAACTTCTTTAACATGATGAATGAAATTTAATTGTTTTTATCACATTTCAGCTCAACCCATGTCCAGCAGAAGTGGTACGCGAACTGCTATCCCACGGCGCTCACATAGACACAGTGAACTACGAAGGAGAAACCCCTGAAGAAATCCTAAAATCCACCCAACAAACCCTCACGTCCATAGTCAATCCACTCAAGTATACCACCCTTAAATGTCTAGCTGCTAGAACTGTGAAGAATTACAAACTCCCATACAGACATGTTGTACCACATTGTCTGCATTCTACTATTATAACTCATTAGTATTAACATTTAATGTGTTAAACTGCTGTACTCTTGATTTTTAATAAGTAGACTAAAACGACAGTACAATTCGAATGAAATTAATAATATAATATCCGGCAGCTATCTATAGGTATTGAGGCGCGCAGGAGCAGAACGGTAAAGGACCAATTCCTCGTTAAAAAGACCTTAGTCGTGTTTTCTACGAATTTAAGGACTTGAAAGAATAATAAAATGGATGATGGGTCTGTATAGAGATATTACAAAAAAAATCTTTTTTTTTTTAAATTTAATTTTACAATTTCGTGTCGCGAAGTGACTACAAATTAAAAAATAAATTGGTTCTCTTTTACCACGGACATCTGTAGAGATAAGTACTTTAGTATGTTACGACTTCTTTTAAATTACTCAACGGATTTTAATGCAGTTTTCAGCAATAGATAGTGATTGAAGAAGAAGATTCATATGTATAATACAAGCATATTATAGTAGAGAAACCGTACGAAATCGGGGCGGGTCGCTAGTTACTATATCAAAAAAGATTCAGCCATTTTAGTCCAACTAAAAAATTGAGTACAAGGAGTTAGCAGTTTAACACATTTATATAAATTGCTATTGACGTGAATCCACTAGCACAAGCTGTAGCAGTTAATGAAAGTTACGTCATAAAATGCTTATACGTGATTTGTTTAAACGCCATATGTTTTCGAAAAATAAAGCTTAAGTCGGTCAACTTTTTAAAGTCTTAATAAAGGCAGTTTTCCATACAACTAAATAAAACTTAAACCTTTACATGTTTTTCAACTCAAAATAGGAATTTGTACAAAATTAAATATCTATAAAAATTTTAAGAAATATTGTTTCAATAATAATCGATTTTTATATTGATCGACATTTTTTTGAAATAATCGATTTTTTTCTTTAAGAGAAATCCAGTTTTGGTCACTCCATGTGATATCCTTAGTTTTAGTTACAAGGCTTTAGTAGCAAGGAGGTAGACTTATAATTTTCTTGGTTGTAGTAAACGATTTTTTTTAAATCTTGCATAATTTGTAATGGAAATTGACCTTAATAAGACATAGTATACTAACTTATTTTGTTGCCTGCATTTATCTTTGGACTGGGCGACATGACGTAATACAATTAGTGTTTTTGGACTCAAAAAAAGGCATTAGGCTTGCTTAGCCATTGATAAGACGGCCATTTTGTAAATTTATAAAATTGACAGCTGATCTGTGTAATATAATTTATTATCTGTATAAAATATAGAAGAACCGAGAATATTTCTATACAAATGTAGAATAAAATTCAATGTGATATTTGAACATAATTTAAAGTCGCGTTTACACGTGAGACGAGCGAGGATGTGTAGCGAGGAATGTGTTGGTTAACAACCTCGCTCATCTTTGGTGGAAAAGCAACCTAATTTATCTGGAAT
This sequence comes from Limenitis camilla, assembly GCA_905147385.1. Classification (NCBI taxonomy): domain Eukaryota; kingdom Metazoa; phylum Arthropoda; class Insecta; order Lepidoptera; family Nymphalidae; genus Limenitis; species Limenitis camilla. The sequence continues at coordinate 11,459,434 of LR990240.1, forward strand.
CGAAGCCATTTATTTGTCAAGAAACTTCGTTATTAATTCAAAACTGGCTCCCAGTATAGTATTGTATAAAAAAAACAATTGGATAGTATTGCAGGTAGTAATATTTATATGTATAGTATAATTGTAATTAACCCCCATTAGATGACAATTTGTACTATGAAAAAGAAAAAGAATATTCGAGAAGATGCTTGATTATGATTTATTTAAATTAAAAATATGTATAGGCTTTCAGTATAACCAGTGGCGGTGCTAGACATTGGTGTCTTACTCGGGAGGCCCAGGACACACCACTGACTTGTATGTAATAAGAAGGAAAACTGCACTCCTGAGAGTTTCCTAAAATGTTCTCAAAGGTGTGTGTAGTCTGCTAACCCGTACTTGGCCTGCGTGGTGGACTAAGCCCCTCCTAATTCTGACCCTATTCAACAGTGGGCCATTAATGGTTTATAATGATGATGAAATAAATAGCTAAGATGAAATCTAACGCCGCCACTGATAACTGATTATTTTTTTTTGTTGACGTTTTTGTTGTTTCTAAATTGATTGCAAAAATATCCAAGGGGGTTAACTGTATATATGATATAATATAATTTATCTCGGGAATCCAGCAATACAATTTGCCTTTTTTACGAATTTATTACCACAGTTGGCACCATTGCAAACATATATGTCGGTATTGCTGCTGATTTATTGAACAGAACTATATTTATAAATTATATTTTGTAAACTATATGAATGTTAATAAATAAAATATTAAATTATTTATGCAACTGTTGTATAATACCTAATTATCAATAGTTGCATACAAGACTATCTACACCCATGATTAAATCGTCTATAAAAGATTCTGAAACAGTTAGTTTACTGCTAACATTAAATCAGCCACTCGTAGTAACTTAACATCATCCATTACTGAGTATATACAAATAAACTAAGTATTGATGAGACAATCATTTATTGTAGTTGTAATGAACATTGTGTATAGTGCAATTATTAAAATTCACTTCAATATGTTCTTTAATGTTGGAAAGTAATCGCTAATTTTTTTTGGAAACAAAACAATAAAAATATCAATGAAAAATGGCGGGGATTCGATAACACATTTTTTTACCGCGAACGATGTTCTGGATAGTGACACGCGCGCGAGTGTTCTTTTTTTGAAATTCATACAGATACCACGCACCGCGCATCGAGCAGTAAGAATGTGTCTGTCTGTTGAGTAAACGCTTTGCTAGAAGGGATTTGAGTGTTATTATGAAATTCAGTACAACATTATATGATCCGTTTGGATGATGTAATGGTTATTAGGACATTGGGTGTTTTAATGTTGGCAATAAGCTAACTGTTTCTGAATCTTTTATAGAGGATTTAAAGCATGAGAGTAGATAAAATATTAAATAATATATGTCACTGGTGAGTTTGTCATGAATCGGTGGGAGTTACATGCTTTGGTTTGGAGCCGGATTTGACCAATTATAATAGATAATACAGCTTCTTAATTAATATTATCAATCCTATGGATCGTGTCCATCAGATTTGACTACTACAAGTTAACGTTAATGTGAGAAAATGCCCTAATTTTGATAACTTTAGCTGATTCCAGCTTAAATGTATGGCGTCGACTAGTCTATTATTATAACTAACCAATTTTTTTGCAAATAAAAAGGTCGCTTCATATCGAATAAAAAATCGGTAGATATGAATCGGCCTTACATTGCCACTCACACCGTACATTGTTTTTAATTATGCATTTTTATTAATACTTTATATAATAGTCCAAGATCCTGTGGCTATTCGACCTACGTTATTTTATAAAACTTGACAAATTCACTATGTTTGTCCTTAATAGAGAACTAAACGATGTGTAACTTTGAAGTTTGGGTTACGTTTGCTTTGTAAGGTATCAAAGGTATATGAATGTTGAAGTATAAAGCTCAGTTTTAACTGTAAAGAGCAAAACTGAATCAGTTTTAGTCACCTTACCTTTTCATAAAAAGTAGCGTTATAGAAGTAGGATTAATTATTAAATAATAAACAAATTATTTCATTAAAAACTACATTTATTTGTTAATTTTATTATGAAACTATAAATTGAAACATGTATTTTAAAATTTTCAGTTTTAATATTTGGTCCAAAGACCTTTTGCCTTTTTAGCAGACTTTTTTACCTTACTGTATATATTTCATTTAGAATACAGAAATAGAAAACCACGTCGTCCATTGTCAGACCCCTTAAATTAATTATTACTTGAGCAACCAACAAATGGTGTTTTTCAAGAAATCAAGAAGTTTCGATGGTGCTTACTCACATTAAATTGAATAGTTGTCTTTTAAAGCAACTGTGATCCAAACGTCATAGTTGGGGATCGTTTATATCTCTACTAGGGACTACACAGAAAAACTTTCAAGTTTTATAATATGAAGAAAGTCTGATCGTGCCGGGATCTTGCTCTATAACTATTTTCGACTGGTTTTAGCGTACGGTGTGATGGATGTATAAATAGAATAAGTAGGTAGTTTATAAAATGGAAATTACTGTGTATATTATGACAATTGGAACTGAGTTAGATGTGTTAGTATAGTTTTGTATCACAAGTGTTTGTTAGATGCGTTACGCGTATTATCTCATAGTATAGTGAATTAGTAGTACTGCGTGATTATGTACTAGTTATTTTTGAAATTAATAAATTGCTTTAAAATTTTATATTAGTGTTATTTCGTAACTATCTACACACAACTCTATATACTCGTAATTAGTTATAGATAGCTCGCGAGATGAATAAAGTGTAAAGGAAGGGGGGAAGGTGCTCCAGCTCTATACCTCATGTCCCGACTGCAATCAACTAACAACAACTATCCCTTAATATTTTTATTTTATTTTATTTATACGATTATATCCTCGATACACTTACGCATATCGAGTCAACATATCTTTAAAGATGAGACAATGACATATTATATCCACAACAATACTTAATTACTCTATAGCTTAGCCAAAACTTGATGTAACTTATCGTTAAATAAATCTAAATTTTGTTGTCGAGTAATCGCTTCATTCAGTATTTTAAGGGCCCGATAGGTCGCGTACTTAGTTCGAACTAAAACTTGCTCAAATAATGGGAAACTACGACACGCTCGCACCTCTCTGTTTAGCGACCGTGCCACGAGTCCACATTTGAACAACGTATCTGGATTGTCTACTTTATTATGAAATAATAGGTAATAATGTAATATTATTGCCATCATCCTTCTTGCCTCTAATGTTTCTAATCCAACCATGCCCGTTACGAACAGGGAGGGATAAAGATAAGGATAGTACCCATACATCTTTTTATAAAGATATCGCGTAAACTTTCTTTGTACTCTTTCAACAATAAGGGTATACTTAGCAGAACTTGGACGAATGGAGAAGTTTCATGATGTTGATAATGCTTTATTTAACTTCTAATATATCCGTGAAAAAAATCTAAAATCCGTCAATAAATGATTGAGAAACACACTATTTAAGTTTACGTATTTTAGCGTGGAACGATTGAGGGCCTCAAACTCAAAATATTTTATTCAAAGAGACTTTTTACAAAGTAATTTTGACACGTCAAAAATTGGTCAGTCAGTCAGTTTGTCTGAAGCTACCACCAGTTTGGAAAGCAGTTTCCTGATGAGAAGAACTGGCAAGAAACTTGAATCCAAGCTTTGTCATGCCTCTGACGTCATCTCACCTATAGTCGTATCAGAACGCTTGCGCTGCTTGTAGATGTTTTACGTATAACTGTTTGTTGATTATTGAAAAGTAGTGTAGTTTTTATTTTAGCATAATGGAAGATTTCGTGAAAGGACAAAGTGATCATTTACCTAAAATTGATATAGGTATAGTGACGTCACACGCTGACCTGCCGCATGAAACGAAATTATTGTTACATGCGCAACTATAAAGTCCCATAGCTTTTTCATTTGTAGATATTTTTCTTTCATTTAACTTTAATTTTTTATTTTTAATATATAAAAAAAATGGAAACTTCTTCATTAGAATATTATTCTCTGCATCTCACTCTAAATGTTGCCAATTAATTGTTAGATAGAATTTTTTACATTAAAATAATAGTTATATTCTAAAATTGTTTAAATAACTGGGTGGTAAAATAGGATATAAGGATTTAGATACTATTGTTTTGGTTAGCTAGCAGATGTGTCAAAATAGCTAGATTTATCTATAAAGTAGCCAAGTTAGCTACATCTACATTTCACGAATATGGTGGTTTAGAAAGATCTGAATTTAGCTCTTAAGTTTTACTTTCAAGTTTCAACTATAATAGTAGTTAGTACCATATTTACATTTGGCTCTTAATAAATTAAGGGACAAACAAGCAGACAGTCTACCTGATGGAAAGTAGCCACCGTCGCCCATGGCGTTGGCTACTTTCCATGGCATTCGTTCCCGCCTCGACTGGATGGAATCGATCGATCGATCGATGGAATTCTACCACCAATAGGCATTCCTCGCCTCTTACGAGATGATCTCCCAGCGGCAGAGGGGAATTATATTCTAACCCGTCCCACTGGTATGAATTAAAAAAAAACAACCATTCAAAATATCATTAATTTATTCCATGTCAATATAAGTGATACAATAGGAACACATTAATGATTATAATAAAATGATTAATATTGCCTTATTGAGACTTTCATAAAATTTTAAAAGTTTAACATGTCTGCAATAAAGCAAAAAAGCTTTTCCCAATTAAAACTGGAATACATTCATTTTGTAAAAAATACTTTCTTCAATTCTTGTGGAGCACTTTCCAATTGATGTTGGAGATCTAAAAGAGTCGTTCCGGGGAAATTTTTCCACAAGATCTTAACAGTTTCCAGGTTCCGCATCATAACAGTAGCCATTTTTTCACCTTTTGGATTTTTTACTTTTGCTATTTTAACAACAGGGTCAAGAGTCATCTTCTTAAGCTCGAGCTTCCTTAACGCACAGACCAACGGCCAATATGAGAACTGCTCGTAGAAGTGTTCAGTGCCAGTAACAGCGGATAGAAAAAGTCTGCATTTCATCTCGTTTTCATTATCCCAAGTCAGACCTAAAGCGAGTGCCTCACTTGATTTAATGATTGGAAACCTGGCTCGGTTCTCAAATGCATAAGCTGCTACTATCCCGCTGAGTCTGTTTGCAGTGAATTCGTAATTTTCCACCATCACATTTGGTCCAGTCCTTTTCACTAGAAGGGGTGTACTGAAAATAATCCAAAAAATTAAAATTTAGCAATAAGGGAGGTCCCAGTTTGATCCCCCATACAATATCACTAGCTTTAACATGAAGGAAAGCATCGTTAGGAAACCTGCACTCCTGAGAGTTCTCCATGTTCTCTGTCGGTGAATGAAGTCTGCCAACCTGCACTGGGCTAGCATGGTGGACTATGGCCTTACACCCTCCTGTCTGAGGAGGAGACCCGGCTCAGCAATGGGCCATTAATGGATTGTGATGATGATGATACAAAGATGAGCATAAAAATAGGCATAATGATTTTGAAAAATTATTTTATGATGATAATGATGAAGAGCCTTCACCTTAAAGGGAAGGGGGTTAAAGATGTGTTACACGGGGTGTGACAAAAGGGTTTTAAATTTCGTGACGTCACATTTACAAATAATTTCAATTATATAATAAATTGTTTTATGTTATGACGTTGATTTTAAGAATTTAATGTTAATGGAAAAAAGACGTATTTAGGAGTTTTTTTGATTAAATAATTTTTGGGTATGAATTATGTGACGTCACACTAGGGGTTTAGGGGTAAAAAAATATTTTTCATATATTTCAGTATTTAATATTATAAACGCGAAAGTTTGTAAGAATGTATGGGTGTGTTTGCTACTCTTTCACGCAAAAACTACTGAATGGATTTTGATGAAACTTTACAATAATATAGCTTACACATAGGGTTTGTGAATTCCCGACAATTTAAAAGTCCCGGGACACGAGACAGCTTACAATTAAAGTCCCGGGAATTCCCGGGACTCGAGACTTTGCCTTTTATGAAAAAAAAAAATTGTTTTTAAAATAGGTAAGTCATTTTTAAGAATTTGAATTGAGTTTTTGTTGAAACGTTTTAAAAAAGGGCATTTTTTTTAAAAAGGAACAATTATTAATCAATCAATGAATGTCGTGTTACAGATTAGCTGAATATAATTTATGATTGAAAGTTGACATGGTTGAAATGTTTCACAGTTACAAAACCCCTAAACACTTTGTGAAATAAAATGTTTTTCTTTTATTTTATTTTTTGCTTAAATTTTCCAATTATACGGAACGGAGACAAATACAACAAATCAAAGACCATGAAAATCGATCCGGCCGTTCTCGAGTTATAAGTGTTGTTTTATATATTAGAGAAGATGTATTAAACAGAAAATTAAATCTTAATAAATTTAATTAACATTAATTTCAGTCTTATCACAATATTGTTAATTCTCACTATCACAGATTTGTTTCATAATTGAATAATGTAAATATAATTAATAAAACAAACTTATAAATCAGTCTTTTAAATAATTAATGACACAGACAAAGACAAAACAAAGAGCAACAAAGCAAATCAGCAAAGAGGTCTAATTAATAGACCTCTTTGCTGATTTAATAAAATAAGCTATTAAAATTGATCTTGATTTTTTTCCAGAATCTCGGGTATTTTCTTGGATATTTTTTAATGCTTGTTGTAAAATGTGTAAACAAAAATCTGACTGACTCAACTAATATAGACACAATCATAACCCAAACGACACAGAACAACCAATATGGCTGAATGATGACGGCGCGGCAAACGCATTTTTTGTGTTGTGTACTCAGTAGTTACGTAGTGGACCAAGTAATTATTCATTAAACCTACAGGTGGCGTTAGGCTCCTTCAATTATTTGAATTTCTTGTCTCGTCTCGAGTTTCGACTTGAAAGTCCCGGGACTCGAAACAGGCCAAACCCTACTTACACATTAAAATAACATATAGGCTATAATTTATAATGATATAGCGTGAATTATCCAAAATATGAAGCAAAATCACTTACTTCTTCTCAAGAAACATTTCTTTTAGAGAAACAACTGAACCTGGTTGAACTTCTTTCAACATTTTCCGTAGTTCATACCCCTTGGATAGTATAGTTTCAATATTTTCACTGTGTCTCAGAAACTCAGCATCTTTGTACACATCATAGAATTCCTTTCCAGAAAATATTGACATTGGCTCATTTTGCTTAGATGAAAATTGAAATTTCTTTATACCTAAAAATAGATTATCACGTCATTTACTGTACAGGCTATAGCACTTTGGAATAATTTACCACATAGCATATAAGGTAAGGAAAATAAAGGATGACTCCAAACTTATTTATGTATGTATTTGATCTTTTAGTATATATAATTTTTTTTATTTTCATTGACATTTATTAGTGTATTATAAATATTACATCTATTTTATACACACAACATAACTACAATATTTATGTATTAGAATTTAGATAATATATATATATATGTAGTTTATAGTTGCACCATCCTATACCCCTCTCTAGTATAAGTTTCCTAATCTAAAGGTACCCTTCACTATTATTAGTTTATAATTAATAAATTATTAGTTTATAATTAGTAAATATTAAATATAAATCTCTAATTATTACACAGAAGGTAGGTATAATTTGAAAACATAATTTATTCATATCAATTTTTTTTTAAAGAATACTAGCAGAATGGATCATATACTACTGTCATGATTTTTAATCTGTGATTAAATTGGTGAATTGGCGGTAAAATTAGTATTTTTAAGAATGTAAATTGGTTCCTGATTGGTCAATAAAGAGGAACAGCGATCGATGATATTAAATTGACCAATCAGGAACTTTCCCGCGAAAATGTAAAGCAGTTCCTATGCCGAATGACATGCGTTACGTGCTGTCATGCATGCATGACCGTTTAATTGTTTTGATTGATGAGAATCACATGCAAACTACGTGCTGGCAGTTGATTGATAATTTCTTTTATTTTTCATCTTGCAAACTATGACTGACGTACATACAATGCACCGCAAGAGCTTCCCGACCTGTGTTACCAGAAGGTTACTTTTGTAACCTTTTAGGTGATTTTTTTACTCCGTTGGTTACTTTTAGGTTACACTAGTGAAATGGTTACTTTAAGGTGATATTTCGGAATTTGTAGAATAATTGCTTTAATAAATTCTCACATATAAAACGTGAAAGGGAAAGCTACATTAAATTTTTATGTTGCCAAGCTTCCTTTGCGTTTGCTCACAATTAAAAGAGAGTCGTTAAAAAATCAAATTTAAAAAAAAGCGGTAGATACGATTTACGAGAACAATACGTCGTATTCGTTTACTAAACCAACACGTCTTGTATCTTTCTTACTCACTCGATCAAATCGAATTCGGATTAAATTCGTTCGTTTGTTGCCATTGCTCGTCGTATCATTTCGTTAATTTGTGTTCACTGTTTTGGTTGTATTGTATTGTATCAGAGATAACATAATTTCCTACCTATTAGTGTACGTCTACTTAGTACTTACTACGTATGTGTGTGCCTGACTTTGTACCTTTTCTATAATGAGGACTAATAACAATCCCAAGGGTTTTGCAGTTGTAGCCAACTCATTAGAGAATAAAATTGATAAATGAATTGAAATGCAAATTTAGTATGTATCAATATTATATGGATAATAAATAAGTATAAATATTCAGAAAAGTACTGATTTGAAATTCATTTGAAAAAAAAAATTGAAAGGTTATTTTTTACACTAAAAGGTTACTTTTGTAAATATTTCAGGTAACTTTTGCAAATACCGAGCTGGCAACACTGTTCCCGACGGCGTCAACGTTAGCCCAAGTGCAAAGGAATCTATCTTGTTGTTAATACCTATGTATAAATATTGCCCCAAACTATGGGACTCAAAAAGAAAAATATATGTGCAAAAACAACCGAAATATTACATTATACAAAATAACTAAATAATTTGAAATGATAATGATTTCACAGTGGAGAAATTGAAGCGAAAAATCAATACATTCAGTTCAAATTTTAACAGAGAACATGCTAGAATTGAAATTATTAGCGAGTGACTCTGTGAAAACTGCGGCTGGACTGAAAGTGTGTGCATGATTTGTTTTTTTTGTCCATAATGCAGTATGGTAATTCATGTAAAACGCAACGTAATGCATGGTCGTCTAGGGACTGTTTAAAAGTTGTAGCTCTGTGATGGGACTTGACGAGAATTGCAATAAGCATTCGAAAAAAACAGTAGAGACATATATACACTGTTGGGTTCTATATTGTGGAATTTCAGATTGAAAGATTTAAAGGTTGAGGCGAAACTTACTATATTATAATACTGTATTGTATGCTTAAGTAAATCCAATAAAAGTGTATTTAGTCTTGAAGCTGAGTTTAATTTATAATACTACTGTTATTCCTTACTAAAATCCTTTAAAGGGTTAGAGGTAATCGGAGACATTGGCACATGATTATCTATTAATTAAATTTTTTTTTGTCCAATTGATTTTAAATGAATCTCTATCGAATTATGATGGTCAAGGACCTTCCTGCTGGAACTGGGTCAACACAAACAGCTATAATTTTTGAAATTATAAATTTTTTTTCAAATTTTCATGACTTCAAGACAAAACATTGTGTAATGATTAAAATAAAATGATTTAATAGAAAAAAAATTATTGAGAATTCTCATTCTTCTCGTCTCATCAGTCTCGTTACCCCTGAACCCTTAATTTATATTGATTTTGAAATGTGGTGAATATGTGAAAATTGGAAGACAATTTATGTAAATATTTTTTTTTGATAATAGTAACAATTAAGTGTATTTCTGAAATCCGTTTTTTCAGGAAATTCATAATTTTCGAGATATGATTTTTTAAAAATTCATAGTAAAAAAAAGTTAAGAGAATTAGTATATTTAAAATCTCTACTAATATTATAAAAGTCAATATATATGACATATACCTGGAACCTTGGGGAGGGCCATGGCTGCCGTTGCATTTGCAGAATAGTTTTACACAGATGAAGTTTTGGACCACCTAGTAAACTGTAAAAATAAAATAACTATAATTGTTTTTTTTTAAATAATGAACTTAAAAAAATATATCTATTTAAATACTATTATCATATGTTGAATATTATTTTACTTATTTAATTGTTAAATAATATACACAGATATTAACAATTTTCTAGTATGAAATCCTAATGGTGATAGTTTCACTCAGATGATGCCTTTAGGTGGAAGATTCGTCCTTGAATGTTTAGTATAATCAATTATTAATTTATTATCTAATAGATGACCCATCCCAAAAAATATTTAATTGTCAATATATTATAGTTAAATCAAAATATTTACACTCACAACAGTAAACATATTTTATTATTACATCATCACCCGTTAATGGCCCACTGCTGAGCCGGGTCTCCTGCTCAGAATGATGAGAGTTTAGGCCATACTTCACAACACTGGGCAAGGGCAGGGTTGATATTAAATTTCTTAAAACATAACTGAGAAAAATCAGTGTGCCTGTGTGGGGGATCGAACTTGGACCTCCCAAATAGACATAAACATCTTAAGTTCCGATTTTTTATTTTATTATTATCCCCCAGGAACTGAATTTTTCCGGGCTAAAAAGTAGTTGATGTGTTAAAACTTTAAGTAAGTAATTTTCTTATGAAGATGACAATCCACACAAATATATGTAAAGAAATATATTTCTTTTAGTAATATATGTACTGTTTGAGGTTTTATGATAATTGTTAATACCTTCATGCTCACCATTATTATTATTTAATATTTTGTTTATTTGAAAAATTATAAGAGATAAAACGCAATGTTATAAAATCCTTAAATAATATAATAATTAGCAAATAATCTAAAAGAGGGCGAACAATAAACTTTAAATGTCGTTTCTCCTTGTATAGGTGGACTTTAGGATAATAATTAGTAATTTATATTTAGGTTAATATTTTGTAGATACATCATTAATGTAAATAAAAGTCCTTTTACAGAGAGCAACAAATTTTTATTTTCGCCTGATTAAAGAATAATCTTATATATATATATTATATGTATTGTTTAAAAGTTGTGCATTTAAAATAATTATAGCAATGTAAATATTATAAATGATATATAATGTAACAACTACTGGTTGTCCATAAATAATAAAAATAATATATTATTATCGAATTTAGGTCAGGCTAGCTTTATAAACTTACTTTCACTAACACAAAACACTGACTACAACGTATGAACACTATTGTACTGCGATATATTATTAGTCACATTAACAATACATAATTATCGCTACTAACGAGTTGTTGATATACAAAGTAAATAAACAAAGAGATTCGGTGTAACATTATGTAAACACTTACCTAAGTACATAACGATTAACGATTGGTATAAATATTATTTAATTAGAAACCAAAGTTCGAGGAATTAAAGGGAATTTGATACTAAAACATTACAAAGGTCTATAATAGACACGATATTCTGTTTGGAATTCCCCTTGTTTAATGTTGCCATTAGAATAGTTGATAAAATATCGATATTTATTAATATTATTTTTTGGCGATACATCGATTTGATATTGAAATGAAGATATCGGTGGTCTATAGATTTTTAAGTCAGTTAAACTAACTATTTTTAAGTCAATTTAACTGACTTAAAAATATATCGACCACCGACATAAAATTTTCTTAAAATTATTGATGTTTGGCTACAAGGCTGTAGGTATAATACTTTTGCCTTTTTATTTTTTCTTCTCAAAATGTACAAAATCATCGAAAACTTAATCTACATTATTTACTTTTTTTTCTATGATCGTTGTATTTACACTGTTAAATTTTTCTTAAAATAGTTGTTCTCTACGAGGCTGTACAGTGTAATACCTTTGCCTTTTCTGAAATCAGAGAAGAAAAATTATTTGTGCCTCATAAAGTTTATTAGTATTCTGTGTATGTAACTCAACATCATTTTTGAGCTTACTATTATTTTTTTAAATAAAGCCGATATATCGTTAATATCGATGTTTTTTTCGATATATCAAACTGATATTGATACCCGATACTTAAAACAATATCAACAGGTTTACCCGACATTATATATGGAATTCCCCTTGATTAGTGTTGTTGTTGTTTTTAATGTAGTCAAATACCAAATTCACTGATAAAAAAATTAAACGAAAAACGATTATTTTAGTAATTTTTAGATATAAGAAATATTTCATGACACCTTTTATATTTTTAAAGGCCTGTTGATGCGCTAGATATACAGAGTGCGTGTGTTCGATTATAATGGATTGCAAGTCAAAGTTTAGACCAAGTTTTTTATTTATTATTTCATAATATTTCGAATCATTTAATCATACGTTTTTAAGACTTTTTATAAGATTAACTAATAAAAAAGGAAATCAAAAACAATGATAACGATGTCAACAAATCGTTTAAAATTAAATTATAGTAAATTATCTTGGTTATTGTTAATTAATTAAATATAACATTAGCCTATTTTTACTTTAAAATGTTCGTTGACTCATGATTGAGTTCTTGTATGTTATCTCTTCTTTTTTTAAATAAAAGATAGTGATGCTATATTTATCCTCAAAGTATTTATTTTTAATTTAAAGATTTTTTATAAAAACGTTTATATTAAAATGTATGAATAACTGAATTTATATGTTAGTATTATTTAAATTAAAAAAAAAATCTTTTTAGCTTCAGCAGTGACCTCTTAAAAGAAACATCCGCATACCTCAACGTATCAATTATTAACCTCTATGGTTTCACTATGTAGCCTGTGGTTTAACACTTCATTATATTCTGTGGATGCATGAATGAAGTTAAGTCTCTTAAGTTGGCGGGGAAAAATGAATAATTTTTATTTTTTTTTGCTAAATCGTTTGTTCTTGATCGTTCGATCAAATAGCTAGTTATTGTTTGTTCGATCAAAAAAAAAAGAGTTTGTTCGATCTTATTTACGCTGATAATTAGTTTTTTATTAATATCATTACACCTACCTTAGACATGTTTAAATAAATACTACTGCGCATGCGCGAACTCTCGACTGCTACGCGGGCTATTTAAATCTCATCCAACAACAATAATAATAATATCAATCATAATAATAATAGTAAAGATTATGAGTGAATTACGAAGGTCACAGCCGGAGGAGTCAAAAAAAAGTACTATTCACTTATTAAACTATTTAATGCATCTTAATTACATTTTAAATTTTCTTATAACTAACTTATAATTAAAAATGACATCTTTAATCTCAAATCGATTAAAGAGTGCCAACATCAGTGTTGCCAGCTTGGTATTTGCAAAAGTTACCAGAAATATTTACAAAAGTAACCTTTTAGTAACCTTCCTAATTTTTTTTCAAATGAATTTCAAATCAGCACTTACCCGAACTTTTAAACTTATTTATTATACATATAATATTGATACATACTAAATATACATTTCAATTCATTTATCAATTTTTACGATTCATAATTTATACTATCAATGTATGTAATCAACTTGTGAACCTGAAAATAAAAAATATTAAATAGATAAGTGAGTGTACATATTTGATTCTTAAATTTAACTTTGTAAATAGATACTAATTACTATTACTTGTATATATCTCACTGCACTGTAAATATTATCTATTTATATATTATTCATTAGGTACAAAAATTGTGATTATGAGAGTAAAATAATATTGAAATTAAATGATGATTGAAGAACAAATGAATGAAGACAGCATTTCAGCATCTGAAATATCAAAATCTAAAATGGGAATTTTCTAAGTATTCAAATAAACTTTCAAAACTATTATTTTGGCAAACATTTATGGGCTTAGCGATAAAATAAGAAATAACAGTAAGTACCGGCCATCACCATCACCATCCTTGCTGTATTTTATTTTAGCATTCATAAATGCTTTTGATGGCTCAAATGTTGCGGCATTTTCTACAGCCGCTTTGGTAGCCATCAAAGCTGCTATTGTGTCCGTATTTAGTCTATTTCTATGGTCTGATTTAATCAGTTTTAATTGACTGAAAACTCGTTCCACGCAAGCATTTGAGAATGGCAAAACAAGCAAAAGCATAATGACTTTTTTCAAATTTGGGAACATAGGTTCTCCTGTCCCATCTGTCATTTTTAGGATTTTATTCCAGTATTCTTCGACCGGCAAGTTAGGCGAGACGTTTAATTCATCGAGGTCGAGAAAAGCGTGCTTCTTCTATTCTTTATGTAAATTTTCTTTATCTATATCAATATTTGGTTATTACATGATAAATATTTAACTTAAAATTTTTGAGCTTTAATTGGATTTAGAATATTGTCCAATGACTCAAATAGTGGATCTTTAAAACTAAACCGTTGTAATATTTGCGCCAAAGCTTCTATATAAAATAATAAACAGGTTTTGCGAAAATCGAAATTTTTTCGAGTGGCAAAAAGAATTTCGGATTCGCATATTCTATTTTGTAGGCGTCAATAGTTTTACAATAATCGAAATCCATATAATTACTGGCTATTGTTTTAATTAGTTTGTATACTTCTGGTTTCAACTCATGCAGCAAAGGTTTTTCGGATTGGAATAGCGTATTAAACTCATTAAATAAATTGAGTACGTAAGACATGAATTCTAGATAAATTTTTGTAAATGCATTATTTAAATTTGTAAGTATGTCTTCAGTGATTTTGCTTGGGTCTTCAAAAAGTTCTATTTTGAAGTACTCGCTGAGTACCTGGTATTGTTCCAGTGTTCGATTCACACAAGCCTCTAAAGATAGCCATCTTGTTGTGGCTGGACTTAATATTTTATGAATTTGAACTTTGAAAAAATGCTGAAATTCTTTTAATTTCCCTTGGCTTTTAGTGCTGCGGCTAAAATGAGCACCAACACTTCTTAATAGATCTTCTACGGATCTTGGCAACTTAAGGCACGCTTTAGATGCCACGAGATTATTCATGTGGCAGCTACATTTGATACAAGCAATGTGGGGTACTTTTAGCTTTAAGTAACTAAACACAGAGTTGTGTTCGCCAACCATAGTATTGGTTGTGTCCGAAGCAAAGCCTACGAAATTTTTTAAAGAAATTTGCCGGTCTTGAAGCCAAGTTAATAAACTATTAGAAAGATTTTCAGCCTTACCAGATTTGACTTCATATATATCTAGAAATTGTGTGCGAACACAATCATCATCGTAATATATAACTGTGAGAGCACATTGTTTTTTGACACTGATATCAGTTGTCTCATCCATTATAATACTGAATGGAGTTTTCTTCAACTTATCTACGAGTTCTTGGGTGAAAATTGGACCAAGTACAGTCTTTATCGAATTTGTTGCTTTCGTCCTACCTAAATTTATGGATTTTATGGTATTAGAATCGGGAAAAGTATTTACTAAAAATGAGATTAAGTCATCCATCAAAGAGAACGACAAATTATGCTGGGCAAGAAAAGCGCATATTTTAAGCTCTGCTCTTTTTTTTAATACATCATCTTTTTTGGGTTGAAGCAATTGTTGAATAGACGTTGTTTGACTTTTTAAATTAATATTTTGAACGTGTTGCGCAGTATGCATGTTCTTGACAAGTGCAGGTTTATGGTTCAAAACAGCACAATCGCACACTTTGCAATAAGCAGTAACCACGCCACATTCCTGATCTCTCTTACAAATCCAATTTTTAAATGAAACATTTATTAGTCACTTTTCATTAAAGTCACGGTGCTGTTTCTGTTTCTTTGGCGGAGGTTCCTCACGCACCGTACTACTACAATTGTTATCACTGTTATCATCTCTCCTTTCCTCTTGCCTTGAAGTCGACGGCTTGGATCTAGCGGAAATCAAGAATTTCTCCATTTTTTTAACTTTAGAGTGAGTGCAAATTAGTATATTAAATTAAAATCGTGCCAAACATAAGCGCCAACACCACAGTCATGGAAAAAATCAAACAAATTAAGTTAGTAATCCTACACGTTATTAGTATGAAAGTAAGATACATAATGCAAACTCAAAAAGATATTAATGATAGAACAAATAACTTAAATCTGGTTGACGGACGGACAACCAGAGGACGGACGGGACATAACTATAAGACTATTGGTATAATCAATAACAAATCAGGAACTAAGTGCCAAAACTTACAATTTTGCATTTATAGTTTTTTTTGCGACTACAACGCATCAAGGTACTACTTAATTGGATCGGGCCAAAGTGTATATAATCACTTGGCTCGGACTATACTTGTACTACAACTATTGTCTAATTAGTTGGCCACAACTGCAAAACCCATGATATTGTTATTAGTCCTCATTATAGAAAAGGTACAAAGTCTGGCACACACACACACACACATGCATGGTAAATACTAAGTAGACGTACACTTACCAAGAATCCAGCAAATATGTGGTAGGAAATTATGTTATCTTTGGTACAATTCAAACAAAACTGTAAACACAAATTAACGAAATGACACGACGAGCAACGGCAACAAACGAATGAATTTATCCGAATTCGATTTGATCGAGTGAGTAAGCAAGATACAAGACGTGGTTGAAGAGTAAAAGAGTACGACGTATTGTTCTCGTAAATCGTAACTACAGTTTTTTTTTAATTTGATTATTTAACGACTCTGGGTGAGACTCAAGCGGCAAGACCTTTTAATTGTAAGCAAACGCAAAGGAAGCTTGCCAACATGAAAATTTAATCTAGCGTTCCGTTTCACGTATTATATGTGAGAAATTATTAAAACAATTATTCTACAAATTCCGAAATATCACCTAAAAGTAACCATTTCACTAGTGTAACCTAAAAGTAACCAACGGAGTAAAAAAATCACCTAAAAGGTTACAAAAGTAACCTTCTGGTAACACAGGCCAATATACTGGAATCAGTTTGCACGGATGACGGTGCTGCAATTGCCCGAATTGGTGTCAGCAATTCTTTTGTGGCGTTGGTGCATGAACGTCTATGACACCGTCGAGCTTCGCGTTACACCGATATGTAACTCCTCCCCCCGTAGATCTCGCAACTACTTATTGCAATGTCCTGGGAAAAAATAAATAAAGGTTACTACTTAGAAACGTTACTACTTACGTTCTCAGCTAAAGAAGTGTGTGCGACAGAAAGACTGTCTTGTCTTCTTTAGGTTTGATGGCTTCTACGAGTCTACGACAGTGCATAAAGTATTCTCCAAAGTCACGTATGAAAGACTGTGTCTATGGTTGTGAATGAAGATTTAAAAAAAACACTTAACGTCAACTAGATGGCGCCACTTGGTGGAATTTCGGTACCTGTATAAAACAATTCCTTGAAAGTTATCAGATTATCTTGCTTCAATCTTTTTATATATAAACTAGTCGATCCGATTGCTTCGCGGAAATAAATCAAAAGTGAAGAGTAGTTTGTGTAGCACACAAACATGCAAACAGACAGGAAAAAAATTAAAAATTTGTTGTTAATGTTTTTAATGACTTGAAATTTAGTAATGAATATAAAAAGGGGTGGGTTTTTGCTATTTTTATTAGCTTTTTGATTTGGGTATCTCGTTCTCCTTTCCGTGAGTGTCTGAATTTTGGGATTTATTTTCCTTTCTTACGCGCCCTTGATATTATTATGTGAAACCTAATTATTTTCGTGACTTCGGGCAAGAAAAAAGGCATAATACCATTGTTCGAACTTTCTCCATATTTTTCGAGAGCCAAATTAAATAATCGTGTCTCATTTAAAATGGATCTGCATCGAGAACATTTTCTTGTGATGTTTTTCTACGATTAAATGTGGCCTTATACCTGATGAGTCATTACGATTGACTTCAAATGGCTTTTAAGGATAAAGGATCTACAAAAGCAACCATCTACCGCATAGCGAGTTCAAGCGCAACGCCTTACTTTGAGGGATGAACAAAGAAGAGGTCGTCCTACGACGGCTGTTACGGAAGAAAGTGTTCTAGCAGTAAAAAAAATAATTCAAGAAAACAGGTGAATTACATACGAAGAGATTCAGCATACACTGCACTTTAGTTCGGGAAGCGTTTACAAGATTCTACACGAGCACCTTCGCGTGAGGAGGATAGTTTCGTGCCGGCTACCGCACAATCTCACCAAAGCTCAGAAGCAGGCTCGTTGAGGAGTGGTGTCGTTGAGGAGTGGTGTCGTGATATGATTCAAAGATTTGAAGCAGGCTCGTGTCTCGGCGCGAATTTATCAATAAGATCCAGAAACAAAGCGTCAGTCGACGAAAGTAAAGCGATTGAAAAGCGCAGAAAAATTTTGATAGCTAATTTCTTTATTTTGACGGGGAATCTGGTTTCAATTCCATTACGAGATCAAAGCAGCATCAACGCCGAGAGGTATGCCAAAAAATACCTGCCAGAATTTTCGTCTGCAATGAGCAACAAGCGACTGAACACCGGTACTGCTTCACCATGACAACACGCCCGCGCACTAAGCGCTCAAATCGAGGGACTTCCTGGACACCACACCAGTCAGAGTCTAGGGTCACCCTTCTTATAGTTTTGATCTGCACCTTGTGACTTCTTTTTATTTCCTAACAATTAATACAAAATTCTGCTGAAGACGCGCAAGCAGCATTTGAGAAGGCTGGGAAAGAGCTGAGTCCGGAGGACTGGAAAAAATGTTTCGAAAATTGGTTCGTACGCATGGAACTTTGTATAGGGGTTGGTGAAGAGTTCTTTGAAAAGATTTAATTAACTGAGTGACATAGGTGAGGTAGTGTTGCCATATACAATTTGTAATATTAGAATATGGTCATTTCGGATACCACTGATCCGATTTCAAAAATTCTTTCACTGATAGAAAACTTTACTATTCCTGAGTGAAAATATTGCTTCAAATACTCGTCGCTATATAAACAATTAATGTGTTCAAAGGCAGAGTTATTCCAAAAAGGATTCAACACTGAAAAAGCTTTTTAATCAGACTTTGTTATATAATTTAAAATCCTTTACCATCGGCACATACACATTTGTTTTTTCCCAGACACTGCCATCTATACCAACACTTACGTATCACTCCAAACGTTTTCATTTCGTTTCATTTGAAACCAAAGTACATATGTAAAATGTTATTTGTTGTATATGTATTTTGTTATTTTTATTTGTAGCAATAAAACTATTAAATAGCTATTTATTAACTTGATACTAGCGGTACTACACCGCTTTGAGAACATTACTAATACCAATATTGCATACAAGATGGCGCTGTTCAACGCATGAAATTATGAAAAGTTTAAAAATCAAATATCTTTAAGAAAAGCTTTTGTTTTACATTGAAATTATGATGATAATTTTTAGTATAGAGTATAGGATATATAAAAAAAATTAAAAAGTCGCTAGGGTGTAAGGGAATTTTGTAAAGTATGAAAAACCTAACACGCGCTATCAACATTTTCTAGCTTGATGAGTATATATAGAAAATCCAAAGTAAGTTTAGTGGAAGTGTATTCTCTAGTGTGATGCCACTACCGTCCATAGATCATGCGATTCGTACTGAGTCAGAGGTCTTGTTAGCGGTGGTTGGTGACGTCACACTCTCGTTGTCTGGTCTCGCGCCTTGTAAAGTGCGCTGCGGACGATCGCCCGCGCGCGCGGCTGCGACGTAACAGTGGCGCACTTTCCTCGGGCGGCCTGTGCATCCCTTGCAACTTACGCGGTTTTAGTTAACTCATAAGCTTAGCCCCGGTTAGATCTTGACACTTCTATATCACGGCGGCGAGACACACCTCGAATGCCAGCTTTTTGATCTTGAAAACTATAATTTTAGCACATTTAGTGAGTTATTTACACTTTATTTTACACCACACAATAGCAGCAATATAACATTAAAACTAATGGCGAACAAAAGGCGGCCTTATGGCTTATTAGCCATCAATTCCAGACTACCTTTAGGTTAGGAAAGTTATTACGATATGAGTATAGGTTGGTGCAACTATAAACTACATACTAATAATTACAATAATGTAGTATTCATATAATAAACTAATAAATATCGGGATAAAATTAAACTAAGTTTAATTAAGGAATACATACCTATATACATAAATTAGGTTATAAATGTTATATGTGAATATGACCTGAATGACGTACGAGATCTAGTAGGTGATCCAATAATCTCGAACTTCTACTTCAAATACGAAGGAGTATTGGTGGAATAACACACAGTACAGAAGAGAGAGAAGATGTAGATCCCGGGAACGTCGTATAGGGAGCCACCTGAGCTTTGAACGAAATTGTGATACGTGGTCATATTTTTTCTGATAGGGATTCAGCCAAAGCACTGTTTAAGTAACCCTCACTACTTTTCAGTACACTATAAATTAACAACGTCTGTCTTCCTGCCGAACACATACCATTTTATTATGTAAGACGATCTTATTCGCGGTTTCATTATTCGTTGAAAAAATGCGACCCAATTCCTATATTCGCCGGCCATAGATTTCTTTATTCGCGGATCTTATCGGTACATTGGTACATAAATATAAATAAAAAAAGCATTTGGTATCCTTTGCCAATGCGTCGGCATATGGACTTATAAAAAAATAAAATAGACCTTATTACAACTGCACCTAAAATATGTTGTTTAATGCTATCGCTGTTGTTTGGTTGGGTTGGTGGCTAAGTAAATATTGAAGTAAAGCAACCTAGTTATACACTAGTCGACCTGCGCGATTTTGTCTGCGTGTAGCTCCGCTTCTATTGGTTTTAGCGTGATGTTATATAGCCTATAGCCTTCCTCAATAAATGGGCTATCTAACACTGAAAGAATTTTTCAAATCGTATCAGTAGTTCCTGAGATTAGTGCGTTCAAACAAACAAACTCTTCAGCTTTATATATTACTAGCGGCCCACCCCGGCTTCGCGCGGGTGGAATATTATTTTTAAAAATATATTGGCCCTCCCGCATTTCGGTGCCCCCTCTCTTGCCGCTTTACTCGCTGCGCTGCGTCGCTATACTGGCCCGTCGCGTCGTCGTGTATTTTTTGTTTATATTGATATTTTTAATTTCGTAATATCTTTTGAATGGAAAGACCGATTTTAATAATTCAAAAAGTAATTTACAGGTATTGAAATAGTCTTGAATACGAAATAATTTATTTGGATAAGGATTAATACAAAGTTATAGAAAACATGGTCTGATTTTGATAGGCATTTTTATCAACTTTTAAAATGTAAAAAAGTAGTTATAGTGACGTAACTATAATAGTTGAACATATGGTCTCGCGGACTTTTTTGTAGATATTGATACGTTCTATAATATTGTAGAACATTATTTTGTTCTATCATCAATACTTTTTGCAGCGCATGCGATGAAAGATATTTTATGGCTAATTTTTTGGCACCTTGGGTTGGTTTTCGTGAGATTTCCTAAGGATCTCTAATTTTTTCTTGTAATAAATATAGCCTATGTTACTCAGGGATAATGTAGCTTTCTAATGGTGAAAGAATTTTTGAAATCGGTCCAGTAGTTTTTATGTTTATTCGTTACATACAAAAATACAAAAATACAAAAATACAAAAATACAAATCTTTCCTCTTTATAATATTAGTATAGACTATAAGACATCAGACGTTCCGTCCTTTGGTTTTGCGTGGTTTATTGTTTCACCTTTCCTTAAGCAGTTCTAGTAAAAAAATTTAGTAAAGGTTTTTTCTTTATGATTAATCTAAAATAGATCGAAGTCTTATTTTTAAGAGAAACATTGCTAATGTCGCTGTTGAATATCAGTCTGAATTGATGGAGCTTTAAAAAATTCCTATGCAAGAAAAAAAATACAAAATTATTTAAACCATTGCCTAAACCTGAAGATAATATGTAATTACATAATCAACATGGGCAAAAACTTCAATTAATTCGTTTATTTTTGTATATATCCTCATATAAATTAACATTTCATATTCACGGTTTCTGTATTCTGTATAACCAATACCTCGCGAATAAAGAGCTTTTACTGTAATGTTAAATTACGGATTTTATAGAACTGCATTAAACATTTTTCGAAACAAAAATATTATAAAATACTATTTTATTTTGAGGTTTAGATGAGGAAATTACTGATGAGGTAATAGTTATAATTTATTGTCATACCAAATCTTTAAGTTAGATTAAATTGTAATTGTACAAAACGCCTGAGATATTTGCAGAGCAAATGTACGTTTACTAATTTAGCTATTTAATTCTTACCAATATTAAAATTACTGAACCGATTTAAATGAAATTTAGTATACATATAGCCTAGATTGGTACGGGGCAGTGCACAGTGTAAAATAATATAACTAATATTATAATTAAATGAAATTGAGATTGAATGATTTTTTTTAATATGACATATAACATTCCGTTTTATAAAATAAAATGAAAAGCCTCAAAACTTCATAGGAAATTAGATAAAGAATTCAAAAAAAAAATGTTTTATAGTTGTGCCCTTCGAATTAAAGGAAATACGTCATTTTTTTCAAGTATCTTATGAACCAATATAGCTTTAATTTTTTTTATTAGAAGCTACTATCAGCCACAAAAGTATCTAAAATTAGTCAATTGATTCAGATATAGAAAAATATTTTTGAGATTTTTCCGATTTTTGAAAAAACGGTAATACACAGAGATCTGAAACTTGTAGGACCAGTGTATCATAATAGTACCAACATACTCTGAAATGATAAACCAGATATCAGGGACTAATTTCTTTTGCAGTAACTGTCTGTCTGTCGTGCTTTCACGTCAGAACTACAGAACCGATTTAAATAAAATTTGTTATACAGATAGTCTAGAACCTGAAAAAGAACATACGCTACTTTTAAATGCGAAGAAAGGATTGTAAGGGGTCGAAAGGGGGTATGAAAAGTTGTATGGAAGCATCGTATTTTTTAGAGCTAGAAGCTTGAAACTTAGTTTTTAGGCTATTGATTCGATGTAAATAAATATGACATTTAAAGTTTATAAAAATTTTACCCTCAAGGGTGTAAAATAACAATAGGGAATAGGGGATAAAACACGGACGAAGTCGCGGGCACAGCTAGTTATAATTATGATGACAAAGCGTCTGAAACTGTTGTTGTTATTATTCTAAGAAATAACGCAAATTGCTTCATTTATAAATACCTGGAGTGGAGTGGAGTAGGTACTAGGTAGGCGAGTCTGATGGAATGTAGTCAGACATAACTAAAAGTGGGAAGGCTCAGGCTGTGTAACAACGAGGCTCTACTTAATTGAATACCTCACCACTACTAATCAAACTAGAAACAAAATCTAAAGTAATAATTGGAATAAAAAAAAGTTGGTTAATAGAGCTAAGCGTTGTTGCTAAGCCAAAAGCTAAGTAAGTTAACAAGATTAAAAAAAAAGTATTTTTTTTTTTTTTTTTTATGTAACTAGGTCGGCAAACAAGCGTACGGCTCACCTGATGGTAAGCGATTACCGTAGCTTATAGACGTCTGCAACACCAGAAGCATCGCAAGCGCGTTGCCGACCCTATCCCCAATTCCCCCCAGGAGCTCTGGTAACCTTACTCACCAACAGGAACACAACACTGCTTTAGAGTAGTGTTATTTAGCTGTGATCTTCTGTAAGGTCGAGGTACTACCCCAGTCGGGCTGCTCCATATTTGAGCAGGAAGATTCCTGCTGTGCCCTACCTCAGTTGTAGATATGGGTGCAATACAAAAGCTAGTCCAATCAGCGCGAGCCAAGCCTGATTTCCTTTTTTTTTTGGTCTTCAAATATAGGTGCCTATAAGTATTTGGAACGACTAAGTAATTTCTACTGAAAAAAAGAAGGAGTGTGTCTAATAGCCGAAATGCAAAATTTTTGGATTACAGCTGGAAAATAGATTCCAAATTTCATTTTGATCTAACGATTTTTGATTGAGAATGACAAAAATGGAGGTAAAAAATTTGCTGACTAGAAGGTTAGAAAACTCAAAAAATTTAAACATTTATTTACTATTACTAATTCAAGTGTCGATTGTATGTTCGATGACGACCATGGTGACCATTGACCATTATGTTGGCTTTCTGTTCTTTGCTTTCGTTTAGGTAGTCGTCGGAAGTTGACTGATCCACAAGATCTCTTGGAGTCCAGGCTAGAAAGAGAAATTATTTTACTTGACTAGAATTTAGCTTTTTATGAACCTGATGGTAAGTGGCCACCATGCATGGCGTTGCATCCTCAAAGATAGAGTGGGGAGAGGGAGAGACAACAA
Source organism: Limenitis camilla (assembly GCA_905147385.1). NCBI lineage: Eukaryota > Metazoa > Arthropoda > Insecta > Lepidoptera > Nymphalidae > Limenitis > Limenitis camilla. Next base: position 11,483,714 of record LR990240.1, read on the forward strand.
ACGACAATTATAACATGTATTCCCAGGAGCAGGTTTAAAGAGCTTTTTCATAACACATATATTAAATCTCACGTCCACCACTCGACCTCGCCAACACCAATCTATATCTATACTAATATTATAAAGAGGAAAGATTTGTATTTTTGGATTTTTGTATTTTTGTATGTAACGAATAAACATAAAAACTACTGGACCGATTTCAAAAATTCTTTCACCATTAGAAAGCTACATTATCCCTGAGTAACATAGGCTATATTTATTAAAAGAAAAAATTAGAGATCCTCAGGAAATCCCACTAAAACCAACCCAAGGTGCAAAAAAATTAGCCATAAAATATCTTTCATCGCATGCGCTGCAAAAAGTATTGATGATAGAACAAAGAAATGTTCTACAATATTATAGAACGTATCAATATCTACAAAAAACTCCGCGAGACCATATGTCCAACTATTATAGTTATGTCACTATAACTACTTTTTTACATTTTAAAAGTTGATAAAAATGCCTATCAAAATCAGACCATGTTTTCCATAACTTTGTATTAATTCTTATCCAAATAAATTATGAAGAATGAAGACTGTTTCAATACCTGTTAATTACTTTTTGAATTATTTAAATCGGACATTCCAGTCAAAAGATATTACGAAATAAAAATATCAAGATAAATAAAAAATAATCCCAGACGGGCCGCCGGCGCGGTGTGAAGTGTATACGTTTTTTACTAACAAGGCAGTTTAAAAAAAATATGACTTGATAGCAACAATGGTAGTGGTTAGAGCGAGCAGCGGTCCGGAAAGTTAAAACGAGCCCTCCCCCGAGCGCGAGCAGTGCCCGAGCTCGCTGAAAATGTCGGAATTAATTAACGTACCTATGTTTTCACTTATACCAAATGAAATATTGTTGTTCTTGAATTTTATTATCATATAGCTGCCTGCCCTCGCTTCGCTCCGGGTATTTAAAACAATATTATAGTTGATGTCCTTAAATTGTCACTCTGTAATTGTGTAGTTTTTCGTTATTTGAAAAATGAGAGAGAATAAGAAAAATTTATAAAAAAAAATAATAGAAAGAAAAAGAAAAGCAACAGATAATAAAAGAGTATTAAATAATATTAAATAGGTAAAGGAGATAGAGCGAAAAAGAGAAAAAGAGAGGGGGCAGAGAGAGACAGAGATAATCGAAAGAAAGAAAGTGAAAGGACACTGATCATTCTAAACAGATAAAGATAAAAATTAATGAGAAAAAAAAGAGAGTGATAGTATTATAAGAGGAAGAGAGACGGAAATACTATAGACTTCTATCAGTAAAAGAATTTTTAAAATCGGATTAGTAACAACTAAATAGCCATATTCTATTAATTAAAAAATGTATATGGCAACACTAAATCACTTTTGTCACTCATGAATAGTGTAGTTTTCTCTAAGTGAAAGAATTTTTAGTTTATGAAAAAGTCTTCAATTTACAAAATGGCCACCTTATGGCACTTAAATGGCCATATCTTTTTAATTAGAGTATTTATGGCAACACCACATAGCCTATGTTACCCGGAAAGGATGTAGCTTCCTGTCAGTGAAAGAATTTTCAAAATCGGTTCAGTACTTTTCGAGCCTATTCGCAACAAACATACAAACAATCAAATCTTTCCTCTTTATATAATAGTATAGATTAATAATACTAATCACGTGCATTTAGGTTTAATTATAAAGCTCGACATGCACTTCACCCCCACGTCGATAGATGGCGTAATCGCACACACATTTGTTTACTAAGTCTTCCTAAGTCTTCAAAACATAGCCTATGTCCTCAGCTATCTCTATACCAAATTTCATTAAAATCGATTTAGTGATGTAAGCGTGATTGCGTAATAGACAGACAGACTATCTATACGTCAATAGATGGCGTAAGTAGTCGCGTTTTCGTTTAGTATTTTTTTCGCAATAAAACATAGCCTGTCCTTCCCTAAGCTCTAATCTATCTTTATACCAAATTTCATTAAAATCGATTTAGTGATGTAAGCGTGATTGCGTAATAGACAGACAGACTATCTATACGTCAACAGATGGCGTAAGTAGTCGCGTTTTCGTTTAGTATTTTTTTCGCAATAAAACATAGCCTGTCCTTCCCTAAGCTCTAATCTATCTTTATACCAAATTTTATTAAAATCGATTTAGTGATGTAAGCGTGATTGCGTAATAGACAGACAGACTATCTATACGTCAATAGATGGCGTAAGTAGTCGCGTTTTCGTTTAGTATTTTTTTCGCAATAAAACATAGCCTGTCCTTCCCTAAGCTCTAATCTATCTTTATACCAAATTTTATTAAAATCGATTGAGTGATGTAAACGTGATTGCGTAATAGACAGAAAGACCATCTATCCGTCAATAGATGGCGTAAGTAGTATATTAAATTGCACTTTCGTTAGTTTAGTCTATATTACCTACGTTTCTTAATAGATATTTTCAAAATTATAATACTAGTTGCTATTAACAAACATTGGAAGAGATCACTTTCGTAAAAATATTTAAGACTTTGAGTAATGTCTTGGGGGGCTACTAAGGATTAGTGACCCGTCTCGACTTTTAACAAATACAATTTATATAAACAATTATAAAATTAATAAAAGTATATTAAATATTTATATGTACAGAATCAACTTCAGTTTTTCGTATCACTTTAGCATACCATTCTACGAGATCAGTGATTTTAGAAGTAAGTGAAAAGTACCTTATGTGCTAATACAACTTCTAAAGTATATGTGTACCAAATTTCATTAAAATCGGTTCAGCCGTTTTAACGTGATGCGTGCACTAATACGTTATAAGGTGTTCATAAGCATTTTACGCTCAGGACATTTGTCGGGGATTTTAATGATGAGAAGGTGTAGGCTTAAGGAATTCCTTTAAGTGATCACAACACTCGCCTCCACTGCTCAGGCTCTCTCTTTAAATCTAAGGTTAAACTCACATAAACCTAACCTAACACAAGACGTGGCAATTAGATTGTAAGGTACTCACGTGACCTTAATCGGACAGCACTCCTACCACTAACACTATCCAGTGACTATTTCACTCCTTGAGAGACCGTGCACGACTAAGACTTCAGTTAGATTGTTGATGGCATATCCTTTATCGAGGGTCGAGACTGTCAAAACGACGAAAGTGACTACTACCCCACTCCAACGCCACAGATAGCGATGACGATTCGATTACTCGATGATCTTTTACTATTCTCCGATATATATCAATAAAATAATTACCAAAGATAATAAAATCAATGTAATAATTACCAATTGTTTATTATGTTCTTGAGTTGAGACTTCAAGTCTTACTCGGGAGGTCCGAGCTCGACCCTGGGCACACACCTCTGACTCTGAGCTATGTGTGTTTTAGGCAATTAAATATCACTTGCTTTAACGGTGAAGGAAAACATCGTGAGGAAACCTGCACACCTGAGAGTTCCCTAAAAGTTCTCACAGGTGTGTGAAGTCTGCCAACCCGCACTGGGCCAGCGTGGTGGACTATGGCCTAATACCCTCCTCAATCTGAGGAGGAGACCCGGCTCAGCAGTGGGCCATTGAAGGGTCGTGATGATGATGATGATGATGAACTCTTTTCCGCCATCGCACTCTCCGCCGCTGGGACAAATTCCACCCTCACCATTTGGATGCTTGGCGTCCTAGTAATGTACGTGCGTCAAGATCCTTTCTCCTACGCACGTGCAAGCTATGCAATGACCTTCTCTCAGAGGTATTCCGAGAGGACTACAATATGAGGGTCTTCAAATGGCGTGTGTACAGTTCCTAAGAGATCAGCAACGGCAGCTCTTCTCGTGTTGCAAATGTCTATGGGCGACGGTGACCACTTACCATCAGGTGGACCTTCTGCTCGTTTGCCCCTTATTAATAATAAAAAAAATATATGATACACCTAACTATACACATACGTTACTTACAACAATACACACACAAACGTATGATTTAGGATTTTTTTAACTAAAAATATTCTTAGTTTTTTTACTAACATGAATTAAAAGTTGCATTACGTAGTCTACGTACGTAACTACGTAGTAGACAATAGAATAAATTCCTTCCACTGGTATGAAAAAGCGTTTTATGCATGCGGTCCGAAATATATTCATGTAGGTGAATATGTCGCAGTCATCTGGTTGAATCTGATATTTGATTGAATGACTAGCGCGTTAATTAAATGACAACATTCAATTAAGTGTCTAGGTCGAACGTTAATTGAACAAGCGTCACTAAACGTCCAACTAGTTAGCGGATTGTAACATAGGCCTTTGAACAGAGCGGACGTAAAGTCAGTCAGGTCATTGAAATTTAGTTCATTTTTTACCACTGCGTGATTAAATTTACTTTGATAGTGTGACAGCATGGATTTACTTATCAGTACGCCGCCGCCGGCTACGTTTAAAAAAAAATCAGTATTGCCTATATAAAATACAATATAAAATGATAATAAGGTGTGTCATGTCAGGTCCTCATTTTTGTTATCAAAAGTAAGTTACCTTTTAAGTTGCGAGCTTATGGTCACCCTAACCAAACATTACAAAGTCGGCTATATCCCATTCAACGACTATGCTAAATAAAAAGACGTTCATACAAGACGTTAAACGTTACATTAAACAACTTGACGAGTTGTCCTTTAGTCATTCAACTGAATGATGTCATTCAATCAAATAGCAGATTCAACCAGATGACTGCGACATATATATAATATGTACAGGAGTATTATTTAAAACCCAACTACGTAAAAAAAGTGGTCTAAAAAGGACGAAACAAGAAATTAATTCAGATAGAAACCCAGAAAGGTATTAAAATGGTCAAGGCAGAACCGTAATCCCACGCATACTTTCGCGTTTATAATACATATTAGTAGGATGAGATGGAGTTTATATTATTTACTCTACAAATATAATTATAACATCTAGTACGCAATAATTTAGTTATAATTTCTGAGGTTTGATATTGCAACTGACCACATAATAACGACAGCCAAACTATTGAAATTTTATTCTAAGTTTCAATAGTTTGGCTGCTTTAATTTATGACTTATGTTATGACTAATCTTTACAGATAATTCTATTATTTATAATGAAGTAAAATGTGCTTGTTCTGGATTAAATAAATAGTTTATTAATTAATTTAGAAACAAAAATCTGATGTGTGTCTGTCAAATATCTCGATTTTCTTAACTAAGTATTACATCGTCTTTCTATAGTCTATAGGATAAAAGATTTACAATAAATACGTTCAGTAGAGGATAAACACAAATGATGCCTGTAATTACTAGCAAGTTGGTAAATTGGAAGGGGTCTGTTAGACCGGCAAATAGAATTACTCGTGTTAAACCGATTACACCAGAACCAGTACAATTCAATATTGGATCGCGGTGCGCAAACAAATACTTGTTCACTACATGATGCTGTTGTATGTTTCACGAATTTTGTTAAATGGACAAAGGATTTTTGTAAAATAATTTCTTATGGATTGTCTATTAGTAAGCAATACCTGTAATTTTTTTTTTTTTGAAGTGAAACTTCTTTAGAATCGTTGTGATTTCAAACCGGATGCAACGGAAAAAACGACAGGTAAGAGACACAAATACAAAAATGTGTAGGAAAGAATGAGACAGAAATATACATACTATTTTATATTATTATATATATTCATCTCATTGTTTTGTCGATTTACTGAAGTTTCACTTCTATCGTGTGTGAATCGCACACACACCTACTTTTTTTTTTTTTTTTAAAGATTACTAGCAGTATGGATCACATACTACTAGTATTCCCTTTACCCCTCCTAGTAAGCTAATAAATAGCTTGTGTCAGGAGTGGGCCACGCCAGTAGTCCAATGTCCGGGATTTGAACCCACGACTTGTTGATCGTGAATCCAACGCTCGAACCACTGAGCTGCTGACGCGATTAATTGGTTAGTAGCCCTTATAAGTCCATCCTTCAAGGATCGTAGAGTAATGAGAGAGAGAGTTTCAAATGATATTTGTATGACGGTCCGGCCTCTCATTATCCATACTAATAAATAAAATTTTAGCACACGCACACGGTACATACCAACCAACAACATTTATTACAATTTTTGTCTTTCTGTCTGTGTTCCGGCTAATATCTAAAATGGCTAGACTGATCTTGACGGGATTTTCACTGGCAGATAGCTGATATAACAAGGAGTGACTTAGGCTATTTAGCATCTCGCTACGACCCATAGGAGCGGAGTAACACGCGAATGAAGTCGCGCGGGTCGGCTAGTTATAGATAAATGTTTAATGGTGGGTATATCTATATAGGTAAGTATAAAAAATAATGTCGAAATATTTACACAACAACAGTAAGTAGAATAATTAAAACAACTGAAATATTTGCAAAAAAAATTATGAATGCATTTTTGTAGGTTGGCAAAAGAGTATTTGATTAAACCTCAGCGAAACGAGGGTGAGTCTAGTCGGCTGTAATAAAATAATAAAGCTTCAAAATATAATTTGAGCAATAATATTTCATTACAAACAAGCTGACGATACGGTTAGAGCACAATTTAACATGTTTTCGTGGAGGTGGAGGTAGACCGCGCACATAATTGTTGAGTTTATCTGATGCAGGATTACGCTGCCAGATTATGGACGCCAGCGCTAGTCCGCCTCACAAATTGAATTGTAATATGCCGTTATTAATAACACTGGGATTTTAGGGCTGTTCATTACCAATATTTCATAAATAAAGTATTAGTACTGAACAGTACTATAAATACTCACAATCAGAAATACTTTTATTTACGGGCGTGGGTTTGTTTTCGACTGCTCGTTTCCTTGATATGAATGAAGAGAGTGGGTGAGGTTTCTAAGTATACATCAGCATTACAATTATAACTCAATGGAATCTGTTTAATAATTGCGAAAATTATATTTAGATATTACTAGAATTACTTTTAAAGAAACAATTTTGATTTAAAAAAAATTCAAGAAAAGAAACTTTTAATATTTTTATTTATGTACAAAGTACAAACGTCGAAGAATAACGATATTCACGCTGTTTTGTTTAACAAACGAGTTAGTTAGTGATATTGTATATTATCACAAAATCGCAACCCTATCAACAACCCAACAACACAATGGTTCACTGAAGCGCGTCATTTTTTCCGCAAATTTTAAGCGTCTCCCTCTAAATTCCTCGAATCAGCCATATTTGTACAATAACTGCCCGCCCGGGAATATTGCACAATGGCCTTTTTGTTTAACGACGTCTTTCTACGCGTGCTCAGTTTTTCTATTGAAGATTTCGGTGGCAATTTAGGGTTACAATATTGTTATGGTTACAATATTGTAAATCAGCTTACAATAATACAATTAAATCAGCCGTTTATCTTTTAATAATATAATGTATGTGTATTTGTTAAGATAGGGTTTTATTTTCAGATAAATACAATACTACTAAATGTCCTTACAGATAAATAAAGTTGTAGTGTCTGTAATATTGAAATATCCGCTTTTTACTAAGTGCATATGGATGTATACAAGGCACATATACCAAAACAAATATTTTTTACAATTTTTATCCATCTGTTTGTTCCGGCTGACGTGACTTTCACTGGCAGATAGCTGATGTAACAAAGAGTAACTTAAGCTATTTAACATCTCGCTACGACCCATAGGAGCGGAGCAACACACGAACGGGGTCGCGTGGGTTGGCTAGTCTACTATAAAACTTTGTAATTAGGTTATGATTAGAATAGGCTATTTACATAATAAAAAAAAATACTCCATCTGCTACATATCGAAAACATTACAAATATTTTTTCAAGATTTGCATATTATTTCAGTTCTTATTTTTGAAGTGAAACTTCTTTAGAATCGTTGTGATTTCAAACCGGATGCAACGGAAAAAACGACAAGTAAGAGACACAAATACAAAAATGTGTAGGAAAGAATGAGACAGAAATATACATACTATTTTATATTATTATATACATTCATCTCATTCTTTTGTCGATTTACTGAAGTTTCACTTCTATCGTGTGTGAATCGCACACACACCTTTTTTTTTTTTTTTTATATAATAGAGGCAAGAGCCCAGAGTCCACTAGACCCACAGCATTAATGGGATGGGAGAGGGAGAGGGTAAGTCTGGCCCAAATGCGGCTCAACCGGAACGCGTCAATGACACTTGGCGATCGGATTCGCCAAGCCAGTCGGGGAACAGATCCCCTACCACCAAGGGGGTATTACCATATTTCGTTATTAATTAAATTTAATGTTTTTAGGCACGCCAATTAGTCAAATTAGTCAAATTCGTCAATTTACATTATTAATATGTCGGAGGTGTGAGTTAGGTTTAGGTTAGGTTAGCCTTAGGTTAGGTTAATGTTAGTCTAATCTTAGGATTAAACAGTGAAGCTAAGCAGTGGAGGTGAGTGTCTCGATCGAATAAAGGAATTCCTTAAGCCTACACCTTGGTCACAAGTCCAAGGCACTGCTTAGGTTTCTGTCATAATAGTAAGTGAAAGTAATGTTTAGTTATATCCTGACCGTGTTGCGCCCGTATAGCTTTTGAGATAGGCCATCCATTCCATTCCTTCTTTTAATTAGTTTCCGACATCAGAAGTGGGATAGACCTTCGCTTCACATGGGGTCTATCAGCATTCTCGTTATTAGATTATGACGTTGAAAGATTTTTAGAAAATGTAAACCCGTGCGATTAAAAAAAAATGATTGTAGGTCATGTACCAGTTACCAAATTAAATTGAAGTTAATGGTGATCATGATTAGTAAAATGGATTTTGGTTTCTTGAGTGATAGAATCTATCGACCGTATTGAAATTTGTTGCAGTCCATGTGATGGATGTGCGTGAGAGTTGCGATCCACGAGGTGGATGCGCGTGTGATGGTAGTTGCGATTACCGGTTGGCTGTGAGAGTCGTGGTGATGGAGGGTATCACTCAAGGATTTGTAGAAGTGTGTTGCTTTTGAAAATTGGAATAAACAGTTCTGGTACATGGCTCTACTTGATGATGTTGTTTTTGTGTAGTAGAAAATTGCCATTATCTTAATTTGATAGTAGTCCGGTCAAAAACACAGTGTTTGTTTCGCCAGAATTAGTACCTTGATAGGAATCGGTGCGAATTAATGACTAGACAGTATAACGTGTGTGTTCGGTACGTTGAAGATACAACTTGCTTTAAATCATGATTAATCGTTAAATTAGCGTTTAGCCAGTTCAGCGGTTTGATGTAAATGATATTATTTCGATTGTGATACTGCGACAATAGTTTCCTTAATGCCGTTCGGTGTAGAGTTGTAGACCGTGATTAGTTAATTGTCCAGTTCAGTTAGTACATTTACCGAATTTATTTGTGCAAATTTGTGTTGAGTAGACTAATGTCAGGAAGGACGAGCGGATGTTCTTGTGATATTCCGGTTTAGAAATTCAGTATCGCCCGAGGACTGTCGCGCGTCAGAATGGCCGTGTCGGAGGTGTGAGTTAGGTTTAGGTTAGGTTAGCCTTAGGTTAGGTTAATGTTAGTCTAATCTTAGGATTAAACAGTGAAGCTAAGCAGTGGAGGTGAGTGTCTCGATCGAATAAAGGAATTCCTTAAGCCTACACCTTGGTCACAAGTCCAAGGCACTGCTTAGGTTTCTGTCATAATAGTAAGTGAAAGTAATGTTTAGTTATATCCTGACCGTGTTGCGCCCGTATAGCTTTTGAGATAGGCCATCCATTCCATTCCTTCTTTTAATTAGTTTCCGACAAATATATAATCTTCCGTGTGTCATCCATTTGATATGACTATTTAGAATAGTTATCGTAATTAAAGTATCGACTAAAAAATAAAAATATATCAAACAGAAACCGTTTTGTAATATAATATTTTCTAAACTAGCTTTTTCATTGAATTTACTTGATTATTGTTCACTGTTTAGTTGTAATTCAATGACACGTCTGAAATTTTCTCAACTAATTCTCCTTTACATTTGCGGCTTAATATGCAACATTTATAACAGTTTTTTGTAGTATCTTGTATTTCGTAAATAAAGTGGGTTCATTTATCAAAATGACCGTTGGTGCGGAATAACAGGGAGGTGAAACAAAGTGAAACAATAAGGAGTCTTGTTAGCTGTGTTAGCTGCCCATCTCGTGTGCTTCATACATTTTTATGAGACTCCATTTTATCTACCCATGTCTCAACTATCATTTCTTACGACTATTATAACCATATTTTATATACGGAGAATGTAAATACTTTCTTTCTATAATATATAGGAATTTTTGTACTGCTTTTTAATCATATTTATTCTAAAACTTGAGAGATGTAGGACAGTTTAGATCTCGATTTTCCTGCCCACACCTCAATAAGGAAAGTTGGCTCTACGTTAAAAATATGAAAAAAATAAGTAAGTATTCTATTTTCCACCCATAAACTCTGTCGCCCAAAAATTTAACAAAATACCTACTGAGTTATTAATTTTTTAATCACACAACCAGGGGAACCACAGAGATAAGTAAGTACAATAAGTTTAAACAATAATTTAATAATTCCTAAGACTTCAACAATTATTTATATTTTTAGCTGACCCGGGAAACGTTGTTTTGCCATATAAATTTGGGGTAGGCAACCCTTATCACTTAGGGGGATGAAAAATAGATAGTAGCCGATTCTCAGACCTACTAATTATCCGTATAAAATTTCATAAAAATCGGTCGAGCCGTTTCGGAGGAGTTTGGTAACTAACATTGTGACACTGTATATAGACAAATTTACCAAAATACAAACATACAGAAAATTTAATCTTTCCTCTTTAAATTATACAGAACACAAACCAGACCCGCCCGCTCTTCACTGAGGTGATTATATAAATAAATGTTTTCATTCGACCTTGTCTTTTCCGACTTACTTTGTAAATCCGACTACCACGAAAAAGTCTTTTTATTTTTCGCGTTAATATATAGCCTATTATACTCACAAATAATGTGGATTTCTATTGGTAAAATAATTTTCAAAATCGGTTTAGTAGATTACCCCCTACAACCGCACAAACTTTATGCATCAATTCGTAATATCCTTACTTCTAATTACTATATTACAAAATAAAACATAGTTAACACTAGTACATACGTACGTACTGTTATTAACGTTAATATATTTGCTGAGCCATATTTGATGGGTTGCTTAATTACTAGGGCTGTGACATGTTTACGGATCCCGGAACCCGAAACTAGGGTTTGGCCACTTCATTAACTAATCTGTTGGTTTAGTGTAAGTTTAATATCTTTGTTGTCTATTCACTGTTTAATATGAATATAAAATACAATATTATTTTTATTATCCCAGTTCAGTGACACTTACATGGGGTCACGGTTAAATTTTGTTGCTTATTTGTTCATCCGTGACCCCATATAGTGGATATATGAAGAACATATATGAAATAACGAACTTGAGGCTAAATAACTATTTTCTATATGACAGATTAAAAAAAAAAAAAAATTAGTTACGTCAGTGGTTCGGGCGTTGGATTCACGATCAACAAGTCGTGGGTTCAAATCCCGGACATTGGACTACTGGCGTGGCCCACTCCTGACACAAGCTATTTATTAGCTTACTAGGAGGGGTAAAGGGAATACTAGAAGTATGTGATCCATACTGCTAGTAATCTTTAAAAAAAAAAAAAAAGGTTTGATTATCGAATTTTATTGTACTAGCTGCGCCCCGCGGTTTCACCCGCTATACTGTCGATAGTTCACACTATATCATTATAAATTATAGCCTATATGTTATTCTGTTGTATAAGCTATATTATTGTAAAATTTCATCAAAATCCATTCAGTAGTTTTTGCGTGAAAGACTAACAAATACACATCCATACATTCTTACAAACTTTCGCGTTTATAATATTAATGAATAGTAGGATTGATGACATTGCATAGTAAATGTGTTAATTAATGTCCGATTCAGGCTTAGTTTACTACGTTATGAACAAACACATCCCTAGCTACACATCCTTGCATATCTTTGGTGGAAACGCCGTCTAAGTGTTACTTCGAATGTTTTTTTTATTTCTCTACTATTTATTTGTGGTTTTCTCCTGTACAGATATCAAAATTAATGTATGTGTTTGTTTGTTTTTAGTACTTACCTCCACACACGTATTTTTTTCATAAAATATTACTAGCTATTACTACTTAAAATATTATACTAATATTCTTAACCCCTCCCCCTCTCCCCATAAGTAAGCTAAATTCAAAACCTATGTTGAGACACCAGACTCCACATTGGTGTCACTGGTCTGTAGACGTATATGTTATTTTACTCATAGAAAGTTCTATACTTTCTGAGTTCTATAGCTTATGTAGAATAAAATGAAAAATCTTATAATTTAAAAAAATAGCCATTTAAATCGCTACTTAAGTTTGGAGATTATCGCTATAGAAACGTCTAGATCAATTACAACACGGTTGTCTTCAAAGTATAGACACAATATACACGTGCTTTTTATATTTACCACAATATAAATAAATAAGCCACTTGAATTAATCACCCTTTTTAAATATTAAATTCAAACAACTATAGTCATAATTGTCTAAACAATTAGGTTGAGATTTGTCTGCAAATTTTTTTTTCTACAATCAAAGCAAGGATAAATCTTCCATAACAATAACAAGCCACCAATTAACTAAGGCTTTTTTATGCACGTTTTGATTTGAATGAAACATGTTTGTATGATTTTGAAGTCTACCTTTAATACTTTTTGAGTGCAGGAAAAAAATAATAATTATATTAGCACTAGCTGACCCGACAGACGTCGTCCTGTCTTGACCTCTTTAAGAGATAAATTCAAAGAAATTAATATATTGACTGTTGCTTCACAATATATTTTTGAAAATGTTATGTATGTACGTAAAAATATTAATGATTTTATTAGAAATAGTGACTTGCATGACATTAATACTAGGAACAAACACAAACTTGTTACTCCTACTACTCGATTGAGTAGAATTAGTAATTCTTTTGTTGGGCGATGTGTATGCTTTTACAACAGGATCGCAGAAAACGTTCAAAATTGTTCTATAGGAAAATTTAAAAAGTTAGTTAAAAAACGTTTGTGTGACAAAGGCTATTATAACATTAAAGATTTTTTGGAAGATGTCACGCCTTGGGAATGATGCGTTCGCTCCAGGCTTCCTCAATGTATAAATATACTTGTTATAAAAATTGGCGTTTAAAAAATCAAAGATAAAAAATATCCAAAAGAAACAGTCCCGCTGAGTTTCTTGCGCCCATTCTTCTCAGGTCTGGGTTAGGTCGTTTCCGAAAGGGTGGTAGATTCCGACGTTCAATAAGAGAATGTAAATTCCAACATTGAATAAAAAATTTTGACTTTGACTTTGACTATGAATATTGGTCAAATGACTGACAGTTAAGTGACATTAGAAAAGTTTATATGGTCTTTACCTAATTTTCCGCATAACTTTCTTAATTTTTTCTTACATAAGAACCTTCTCCTAACAATAACCAACACAACAATAAAAAGAATTAGCGAAATCGGTCCAGCCGTTTAGGCGTGATGCCGTGACCAAGGGAAATAGGGATTCATTTTTATATATAAGAGAAAATTTAATGATTCTAATCACTTCTTTCAGTATTAACGATCATACCGTAAACTGGAGTTTCTCGCCTTCTTGGAGTTCTTAACTTCTCCTTCTTCCGCCTCATCAGTGCCGTGGTTTCAGCCACAGGAACACAAATCTTTCTTTTCTTCATTCACAGGTCTTTAAAGTGAATCTTTATCCTGAGGAATTATATTAACAGCAATATAAATATCTTCACTTTGAAAGTGGCAATTCACAATACAACATATTAAAAATATAAGATCACATATCACATCAGCAATAGTGTAAAAGCCGGATAGTTGCCCCACTTTACAAATAGCTCTGTTATTAAAATACGTGCACTTATTAAGAATGATACAATATGTATACCAAAATAAAGGTATTTGATACTCAAAAGTGGGCAATTTTTGGAAATATAATTAATATACGTTTTGAGTAAATGTTATTTTGTTCGACCCAAAAAAAATGTTTCAGGGGATATTCGCCTCGTGTGAGAATAGTTCTCTTTTATTCTTTAGAGAAGTTTCGAATAAATTTAAGTTTATTACTCATTGAGGCCTTTTCAAGTACCTACTTATTAAAATATTAATCTATAATATAAAAAAGTGCAATTAAAACATTTTAAACTATATGTCGGTACTATATAGGTACTGCCTGGGTTCCTGTTCAAATATTTAAAGAATCATTAAATTCGGTCACTTCATTTATTCAAATCGGCTCCCTCTTCTGACATCGATAATCTTTTACTCGTTTGAGACATAAAAATCGTTGAATATTAAAATGACGCGACGGAAGTGATAATTAATTTTCTTTATTATTATCCGAAGTAAATCAACAAATAGAAAATATCGCGCTGGCGTCGCGATTAATCGATAATCGTTTACTCGTTTAAGGCTTTCAAAAATCGTTGAATATAAAATCGCGACGGAAGTAATAATTAATTTTCATTCATCATTATCCTGCCTCATCCTATCCCAACTATACCCCGACATATATATACATATATAATAACAAAATAGATAGTTCTTAGAGATTTTGGTGAAAAGTAGGAGAAAGACGGGGTATATTGAAGAACACTACAAGGGGTGATGATATTGAATGGACTATTGGGTAAACGCAACGTAGATACTGCTACTGAACCGATAAATAATAAAAAAAATGATCTCTTACAATCACGAGTTACAGTACAGTGCCTTGGACTTGTGACCAAAATGTAGGCGCTGGAGTAGAGAAGTGACTACTACCCTACTCCAGAGCCATAGATGGCAATGACTGTTCGATTATTCGATAATCGTATACTGTTCTCCGACATAATCAAAACATTAATCTGAGTATGCTATTAAAAAATTATTTTATTTATCGTAAATATAGCAATCAATTTATGAATTTTCCAATCTCATCTTTTCAATCTCTTTTGTCATCGTCTTCTTAAAGTTCAAGAGGATATTCTGGAAATGAAGGGTACCTACTTCGTTCATTACATTTTGCTTTTATATAACATCGCATTTAAAACCGAGTCATATATCCGTCTGAGGCAACTATCCGGCTTTTACACTTTATTAATGAGGAGTTCTCTTCTTCTCAACGACTTAAACAAAGTTAAAAAATATCTCCACACTCAAGTTTCTAACTGGCAACACATCGGCGATACGCGGGAATCTCTAAATATATCTCCCTCCATTGGCGATCGTTACCAACCAGGTTGACCAGGTAGTGTTTCCACTCTGTGCTCCCTTTCATGTTAACAACAATTGGTTATCTTTTGATTGTTAGTAGTTCCTATACATCAATATTAAGAATACCCCTACCGCCTTGATAATATAAATGTCGGGGATTTTAATGATGAGAAGAAAGGAGGAGAGAGGGAATATTGGTGAACACTAAAAGGGGTGATGATATTGAATTGACTATTGGGTAAACGCAACGTAGATACTTCTATTAAACCGATAAATGATCAAATATGATCTCTAACAATTACGAGAGAAACCTAAGCAGTGCCTTGGACTTGTGACCAAGGTGTAGGCTTAAGGAATTCCTTTAAGTGATCACAACACTTGCCTCCACTGCTCAGGCTCTCTGTTTAAACCTAAGGTTAATCTCATATAAACCTAACCTAACACAAGACGTGGCAACTAGATTGTAAGGTACTCTCGTGACCTTGATCGGATAGCACTCCTAGCACTAACACTGCTCTGCACAACACAACACTATTCAAAGACTACTTCACTTCTTGAGAGACCGCGCACGACTAAGACTTCAGTCAGACTGTCGATGGCATATAAGGGTCGATGGTCGAGACTGTGAAAACAACGAAAGTGACTACTACCCTGCTTTAACGCCATAGATACCGATGACGATTCGATTATTCGATAGTCTTTTACTATTCTCCGACATATAGTCACTGTCCCAATTGATTTGAGGCGGTCTTTCAAGTGATGCTATACTGTAAACATTGGATAAAGTATTATAAGTGGTTTGTTGGTTTCGTGGTTAAGGTCAACCATCTGGAATTTCACATAAGTATTGTCTGTTGTACTTAGTTTGAGATAGGGTAAAGGAGGAGATTGTAAAGGAGCCTGTAACTGTGACCCTGGGTCACAAGCCCCAGGCGTTGCTCAGCTTTAAAATTCATGTGTATAAAAAACCGTCGAAGAGTAATATATAAATGATTTACAGACCATACAAGTACCTGAGTGTATGAAAGGTTTAATGAAGGGTTGCCACTTACAATATTGCGATGAAGCGGGAGTGTGACAACACTTTATTATGTTGCTACACTTTGAACATGAGCATCGACGGCGCTAGTGATGTGATGTACTATTCGATAATTACAATTTATATATATTTTTTTTAACATACATAGTCTGGCCATTAATACTGTTACAATTAAAAATAGACAAAATTTATATGATTGTTCATTGTGTTTTATCATTTTCGCGCCAACACATTGTAAAATATTTTGTAATATTAAAATGGAGTGGGGTGATAAAGAGAACCGAATCGCTGTCACGCTGAACTCTCCATACGCTTGGTATTAGTCAAATGTTTGTGTACAGGTACAATGAAACCTCCTCTGTTTGTGACAGAAAAAGATCTGGCCCTCCACGTAGCGTTCGTACGGAAAAGGCGATCAAAGCAGTAAGGGAAAGAATTCGAAGAAATCCTGTCCGAAAGCAAAAGATTTTATCTCGGGAGATGAAGATAGCACTTAGAACCATATTGCGTATTTTAAAAGATGAATTAGGACTTGCAGCCTATAAGAGACGTACTTACATAATTACATGCAATAGAAAAGTGTTTTTCTTTGTAACAATATTTATGGCAAGACTATGTACATTGTATAGTTCAATCATCGACGCCTCATGCTTTGCCGCATCATGAGCATATTTAAAAATATATACCGAAGCAGAGCTTTTATAAATATTGTGCCAGCAAAGGTAAGTAAATTCTTAGTGTAAAGCTCGGTGGTTCAGGTGTTGAATTCACGATCAAATCATTGGACTACTGAGTACTGACGTGGCCCACTCCTAACTCAAGCATTTTAGCTTAATTGGAGGGGTTAGGTAGTCTTATATTTTTAATGTCCAATTCTACCTTCCGTAGCTTACATAAACATTGATAAGTAGTAAGTATATTTTTAAATGTTTTGGACGTTTAATCATTTGTATAGATAAAATAATTAATAAAGCTGAATTAATAAATAATAAAACCACAGATACTCCGTCTAGACATATATCTATTGCTTATGTACTTAGGTATGTATAAAAATTGAAAACCTTCAGAAAATTAATTTACATATCTTCTAAAATTTTAATAAAAATACAACAAACTTATGTAACCTATTTCTACCTGTATTACAATAAGTTTCAGAATAAAAAAATACTGAAGTAATAAACTTATTTATTACTATTAAATGTCGATACAGCTAGAATTTTTTTGTTAATAAACTTAATAAATAAATATAAAATGGGTATCGATATCGATATTCGCCGGCACTAATGGCATTAGGGGAGCAGAACCCTTCAACGCAGCTTAATTCCATAATTGAGGGTTAAATCAGTACAGACGGACGAGTCATTTATCACACCACGGTTGCTATCGCGATGACATTTTGTACGGAAAATTGTTTTTTTAATGATCATCAGATAAAAATAACGCTTATAGTTTATTTTATTTCATAATATAATTAAATTGGATTGTTTATTGACAAAAAAAGATTTTTTAGTAAAAATATCAACCATATCATAACCGAATTTATATTCAAACGTATTTCTACCAATTCTACGTACAAACAATTGTTAGGTTGTGTAGGTTTTGAAACGAAACGCAATTCAATACATACAAATAAATAGAATTGTAGTGTCTGTTTGTAATATTAAAATAACCGCTTTTTACTAACAATTTTTGTCTCTCTGTTTGTCTCTGAAATGGCTGGACCGATTTTGACGGGACTTTCACTGGCAGACAGCTGATGTAACAAGGAGTAACTTAGGCTATGTAACATCTCGCTACGACCCATAGGAGCGGAGCAACACGCGAACAAAGTCGCGCAGGTCGGCATGCGAATAAATATAAAGGTAATAGATAATCAAATAAATCCGCCGCCACGACAGAAGTCATTATTATTACATCAGGATTAATATTCTAGTCAATAAGCCGTGATACTGGTGGTCTGCGTGTATAGTACAACTATTTAACGATAGTTAATTAAATAGGTTTCTGATAATATGTATAGGTAGGTATTAGACAGCACTGCATGAGGAAATTGAAGTTAGTTATTAATAATCAGAATATTTATTTTTCTCAATATCCTGTTTAATATAAATACGTCTTAATTACGCAATAACTGACTTAATTTATTATTCTACTAGCTGACCCGGCGAACGTTCGTACCGCCTTATAGTCAATGAATGTCGTGTTACAGATTAGCTGAACTGAGGCACATTCTCATTTGTTAGCTCTAGAACTATTAACACAGATATTTCGTAAGAAAAACTCCAACACTTACACACATAACCGCTTTAATCACACTTATCACATCAAAAATCAAAGAAATACTGCACTCTGTCATTTTGCATCATCTTTTTATATCCTACCTTAGCCTAAAAAAATAGTAGTATCAATACTGACAATTCATCACTAATATGATCTAACTCATGGACAATTAATTTCCTGTAAGGTAAACAATTTATCATATACCATAGATAATATTCAAGCATTGTACGGTATTGTATTTCTCTACTTTATATGTTAAGCGCAGAACATACTGAGTGCGTGTGCATTTAAATTATGACATATAACAACAATTTAGATACAATTAAAACGGATGCTAACACATTATTCTACATTTTTAAAATCTTAAATACGCCATTATCCGAATATTGTGGATATATCTTGTCGATTCCAAACCTTTAACTAATTGTTTAATTTAAGGGGATAGTTTACCGTATCGACGGGATGAACATTAAATTCTTCGTAACTGTCAAACAGTTACGAAACCCATCAACATTTTGTATGGATAAATATTTTTCTTTTATTTCATTTTTTTCGTCAATTTTTTAATATTTTTAATAGTTATTCTCCTATTCATGACAGAGACAAATACAACAAATTAAAAACCATGAAAATCGGCTCAGACGTTCTCGAGTTATAAGTGTTCGAACAAACCCGACTTTGTTTTATATATATAAAATTATACTATAGAAAAAAAGTTATATAAATACACTTATATTTATTATTCACGTTGTAAAATTACCTTTTAATATAGTAATTCTAAATTCTGTAATAGATTTAATTATTTTAAGACGCCATTTTAAAATGACAGGCTGTCAAAAGTTATAAAGCAATCGGCATTTAATACAAATTCGATTGCAATTCTTAGTAAATTTTTCTATCACTTACAATGGGATGGTAAGTGACCATCATAAAATTCAAATTCAAAATGACCTCAAAGCTAAGCTAAGTAAATAAAGAAAAAAATAATATGGTTTTAGTAGACCCTTTAGTAAGGATCCAGAGTCCACTAGAACCGCAGAATCAGAACGCGTCAAAGACGCTTTGTGATAGGATTCGCATGCTCGTAGTCGCGGACCAGTTAGGAAACAGATCCCCTACCAGCAAATGGTGCTGGGTTTCTTGCTTCTTACGAGTTGCTCTCCCAGCGGCATAAGGGATTCGATTTTAATCCGCAAAAGTGTCTGAAAATTTTTCTCACACACATATTTAATCTATGCTCATATAGTATAAACAAAAAAATATTGTTTGCTCTCTATTACTTTATTGCTAAACAGCAACTGTAATATTTAGCTCTTAAAAAGCTACAACAATCAATTCGCATAAAGAAAATCCATCAGTTAGTGTAGCATAATTACAAAATAAAACAAAACCGCAACATTTTAAACGATAACGTTATAAATGAACGGTTATTTCAATCACAGCATTAATTCTGCCCGCCTTAAACAAGCTGGGCTTGTCCAATCGATAAGTTAGGGCGGGAAGGGGAGTTTCCTGTAAATACACTTATAGGGGGCTTGCTATTGGTGGGTGTGGAAGGGGGCGGTGCTTAGGGGGGTGGATCCCATTGGTCGCGGAAGCTGGCTCAGTGTCGGCCTGTCAGCCATATCGGTGTGTTGACTTTTGAGTTGCGGTTCGTTATGTTTTGATTTGTTACACGTGACAGGTGAGTGAATTTAATTAATGTGGACTGTAAAATCCATAATAGTGTTTTTTTTTTACTATAGCTATACTCTTTAGTCTATGGTTAAGTGAACAACACAGGTAAAAATTATTGTTGTTTTGCCATATAAAATTAAAAAATGTGGGGTAGCCCACCCTTATCACCTAGGGGTATAAAAAATAAATGTTGACCGATTCTCAGACCTAGTCGATATGCATACAAAATTTCATAAAAATCGGTCGAGCCGTTTCGGAGGAGTATGGTAACAAACAAAGTCACATGAGAATTTTGTATATTAAAAGAAAAAATTGACTTGACTTTTGATTTATTTAAAAAATTATTATTGATGCTTTTACTTGTAGTATATTATAATTTATCACCAAAAATAAAGGTATCAAAGAATACATTAATTAAAAAAAAATACAAACACATAACTATTACATTTTTTTTATAATTAAGCTGAAAACGGTCAACTGTGTCATAAACACCGAAAGAAAATTTATATCTACTAGCTGACACGGCAAACGTTGTTTCGCCATATAAATCTTAAAAATTTGGGGTGGACCACCCTTATCACTTAGGGGTATAAAAAATAGATGTAGACCGATTCTCAGACCTACCCGATATGCACACAAAATTTTATAAAAATCGGTCGAGCCCTTTCGGAGGAGTTTGGTAACTAACATTGTGACACGAGAATTTTATATATAAGAAAGAAAAAGATAAATTTAAAAACAAATAAAATAAATACCTATTTCTTCTCCTTATTTCTTCTTTATTAAATTAAAAATTAAAAAAAGATTATATCTAAATTAGAATTTATTATATCAATATCGTTCCTGTAACACATACTACGTTCCTGTGGGTCTCAGAACTATTTTTGTTAGAAACAAAATTACTTCTTCTTCTTCTTTGATTTATGGCTTTTAGTTTGACAATTTAGTTTGACATAGTATGGCAATGATTTTTGCACACGGTACTTTGCCAATGTCACGTTGCAAGGAGAGACTACTTTTGAGATATTTGACCGGTGAAAAGACAGAATTCTTTGTGACTAATATTATTCATTACAATATGGGGGCTTCACCATGTTAGTATTCTAACCTAAAACAAAACGGATTAAATTACCCACAACCAATAAAAAAAAAAAATATTAAAGAATTAGAGTAAATACAAAATAAAACCAAAGGTTATTTACAGTTTAATATTGTTAAGGTTAATAAATTTACAAACTTCTCCTTGACATATTTAGGGTGCATTTTCATCTCATTTATGCTAGCAACACTAATGATAATTTTGTATTGTCTGCAGTTGCAAACCTCAACGGCAGTTTGACTATTGATTTCTTAAAGTAAATATTAATAGTAAAGGAGAAGTGTACCGGCTGGAATTAATAATCAATATCAATCCGAAATCCTAATTCAAATTCATGTCTAGATAATTCAAATAGATTATTTTCGATTTATTATAACTACTAAGTTAATGAGAGTTTTTGTAATAGGAAAAGGTCTTGTAAACCTGCTAATGTACCTTAAGCTCTGGTTAAATTTCGGCTTTCTTTACACTTTATTATTTTTTGTGTTACTGTGCATTATAGCTCATAATTAGGTATATAGTTTCTATTTAGATATTGGTAATATTATTGAAATGTGTTTTAGTCGGTTATCTGAATTTTTACAGTAGGGGAGCAGGGGGACTTGTAACAATTTTTCGTTTCTTGACTGTGGAGATTTACTTGTTAGGTATTTAGGAAATTCAGCAGTACTATTTGAATGAGCTACTACTCAGCAAACGATTTCAAATAAAATTTTGAATAAAACTGTGACGAATTCTTGTAAAAATGGCTTAAGACAAAAACAGACGAGTATTTCAACTTACCCCATGATTGGGGCTAGTTGTAACAGACTTGGGTCAACTAGTAACAGTACGAATTAAATACCAGTTTTCTATCTTTAGAATCTTTAGACACGCTAAAACGTAACGCTTGAACTTTTAAGTTTTATTCTTAATCTAATACAAACATTAACAATATGTTATTGATCATGTTTGAGCAGCCATTTATAATAAGAAAATCTAAAAGTAGGTCAAATATGTTCTCCTTCGGAATTACAATTAAGACACAAATAAGATCTTGTGCCCACATTTGTCTTTCTCTTTAAAAACCAATCTAGGTTTGATATAGCGACTGATAGAGATTTGTTACTCTTATTTTTTTCACATAATAGCAACACATGACACAAATTAAAATGTTATTCAGCTTTTCGTACACTGGTTTTATTTTAAAAGACTTCAACAGAAGTCAATTCAATAAAAAGTATTAAAAATATGAAAAGAAGAAATTTCAGTAGGTATGTCCCACGTACATAATTTCATAAAAATTAACTTGTTACAACTTGCCCCATGAAAATGTTACAATATACCCCATAGCATTTAAATCAACAATAATCAATTTTGTATAAACAAAAAAAAGTGTATCACCTGATCTTATCGGAGCGTCTGTACAGCACCACCTCCTGGCTCATCCTGCAGGATACAGATCGCGATCATATGATAGAACGAGTATTAAATAGTAGGTTAGGTTTAAAATTAAATGAATAATCTTCTATTATCTATATAATTGTAAATTCTTGTTACGACTTACCCCTGTTACTTCTAACCCCCCGCTCCCCTACCTATATAGAAAACGTAATTAAATTCAAAATCCCAGATTTACAGATTTAATATTACTTTTTTCATAATCCAAAAAATTTTGATTTAAATTGATTATTAATTTCGGCCGTTAGCCATTATGTAAAGTTTTACATAATTGGTAAAGTCAGTCGGTAATTATTGAAAGCAATAACTGACTGGCACAGCCTAAACTCCTGGGACTTCTCCACTAGTAGGTATCTACCCTGGGTTTCCTTGACATTGTAAGTGATCACTAAGTGTTTTTGAAAATTTAGTTATAACTGAAATGGCCGCGTTAATATGCAATAGTTCAGTCATTTGTTGTTAAAAAAAAAAAAAAAAAAGGTTTAGAAATGAGTTGTTTTTCAAGATGTGCATGAGTTTAGTCTACTAATTTATTACATCATTATTTTTATCGTACAATAATACCTGAGGAAAGAAGTTTTTTTTTTCAAAAAAACTGTTTTAAGATGGCGTAAGCAGAGAATTCCCGGAAAACTTTGTAGAATAAATTAGCAAATTTATCATTATCGTCACAAGCTGTTAATGGCCCACTACTAAGCTGGGTCTCGACCTCAGAATGAGGAGGGGTTAGGCCATAGTCCACCACGCTGCAGCTGACTTAGTACGGGTTGACACACACACCTTTGTGAACTTTAGGGATCTCTCAGGAGAGCAAGTTTCCTCACACAAAGCAAGTGATATTAAATTCCTTATATCTATTATATTTTATCATCCCATCAATGCTATATCTTTTAGTATATTACTCAAAATGTAATAAGTCTACTAGAAGTATAAATACCTGTACATTGTATTACAAAATGAGTTTAACGGTACAATAATGTATTCTCCGCGAACCTGCCCTTGTTTGTTTTTCAATCAAACGCCCCTAGGGAGCCCCTGTTTAAACAACACCGGTATGTATATTTAACGAGGCACAGAAATTAAATCTTTGGTTTATCTCGTCCCATGGAATTTGCCATCTTTGTCTTGCTGTTTAATATTCATGAATGTTTCATTTTTTTTACATTACAACACCCTATTTATAAGAGACAAAAGATTTTTGAAAAATTGAGCTATGCGCATGAAAATATAAATAAAAACCACTGGGCCAAACTTTGTAAAATTTTTATGGGACCAAATAGTAACTATTCCACATCAAACTAATGAAGAATCATGTAAATCTGATCATAAATCGCAGCGTAATCGGCAGACGGAATTGAGAACCTCCTCCTTTTTGAAGTCGGTTAAAAATAGCCTTTTTTTAAAAAATTAGTATGCATTTAATAGAAATGATGTTTATAATAGATGATATTTATTAAATACTTTTCAGCCTTTAAGTCAAATAGAGCTATTTAGTAAATCTATTAATATTACTGTACATAAAAATAGAAAGAAAGAAAGAAGTTTTGACAACATCAGTAAATTATAGTAATAGCCAAAAAATAATAAATAATTTACTTAAGTAACTAAATACTGTTTCTGAGTTACCAAAATGGTCATCACTTAGCATTTTATTTATTTAATGATGATGATCAATACAAATATTACTTCCAATGTTATGGTGGTTTTTTAAAGCCACAGAAGTGAGGCATTGGCTTAAATATGGTCAAGGGCCCCCTTCTCCATATTATGATATCCCTCTTCATATTAAGAAACATAACCCAGGCACGCGCCAAACATCTTCTGCGCCTGTGTGCGAAATACTTATGAACGGCAATACTTGAAGAGAAAAAAAAAGTTAGTTCGCAAAAAAAATACCTGCACCTTAGTTATAAATTTTACTAAATATTGTAATAGTAAATATTATTGTAATACCTGTGCTCACAGCCACATCGGGGGCCCCCTGCGGCTCGGGGCCCCTGGCATATTGCCGAAATGCCACCCTATAGTTACGCCACTGGTTTTCGGCAAATTATTTAATATTTTGGGTAATATAAAGTGTGTGTGTCGTATGTATTTTGTGTGCGCGGTAGTGTGAATGTATTAAGAAGAATTTCTCAGTGAAGCCATTCATTGGGTTTTTTCTAATGTTACTGATTCTGTATTGGTTGCGCTGGTCTTCAGTGAACCAAGTTTGAAGTTCAGTCTATGGTTCGTATTTTTGATAGATAATATATTGAGCAATAGGCATCACCTTCCTTTTGATTACACCGGTCAACACGGATTTTGAGTCTGGTAACAAAATGTCAAATTTTGATTTCTTTTACCTTACTTATAATGAGTAAAATAGGTTTTTTGAATAAAGTTTGCTTTTATAGAAATTTCGTTTTCATAGAAAATTTCATATTATTTCGACAAGTAAAGTCTGTATGCTATTCTGCGACTCAGTCATATACAAAAGTAGTTGCTACAGTTTGTAATAGACATACATACACTCAATACAGTAGAATGCGCGACTTGTCGCCATTTTGTTTTAAAGTATTACCAACTATTATTTTACTCTCCACTAAGAACTTTAAAACTTAATTATCAATATAAAACATACAATAGCAAACTTATTTCTTCATAAATTGAGTTTTTGGTTATTTTTCAATGTAAACACTCAGACAATATTCATTAAATAACAGACACAAAAAAAAGTTTTTTTTTTGTTGACTTGTGTTATATTTGATTATATTAAAAAAATATGGAGGACAACTTCTTTTGTTGTTAAAAATGAAGAAGAACAAAAATTATATACTTCTATAGTGTCGACTTCTTAAATCCTAATAATATTATGAACACGAAAGTTTGTAAGAATGTATGTAAGTATGTTTGTTACTCTTTCACGCAAAAACTACAGAATGGATTTTAATGAAACTTAACAATAATATAGCTTATACATAATAATAACACATAGGCTATAATTTATAATGATATAGCGTGAATTATCGAAAATATAGCGGGTGAAACCGCGGGGCGCAGCTAGTTTAGCATAAAGAAGAAATAAGAGTTAACTATGACTTTTAAGTTTATTAAGAGTATGAGAGCTATACTGCGCAGTGACACTCAAACGACAATATTAATATGTTATCTGCATAAAAGCTTAGTAGTGCCTGGGGATTGAGATCCATAAGATGTCTTTTATAACCGTAAACTCTCACCATCACCCCTCGACTTTTCTACCGAATATTAAAATAATAAAGTACATTACTCACGTGATCGATAGCGGAGGCCTATCATCATGCCACCAACTAATACTACACTATTAGTCTCACTACTTTAATATGTTATATATTGTCTACTGGAAATAAGATAAATTGAAAGATCTGCAAATACTAATTTATAAACGGTGTTGCTAAGACCAGTGTATACACGCACACGGTACATAGACCAGAACAACAATTTTTTACAATGTTTATGTGTCTGTCGGTCTGTCTGTGTGTTCCGGATTTTGATGGGACTTTTACTGGCAGATAGCTGAGGTAACAAGGAGTAGCTTAGGCTACTTAACATCTCGCTACGACCCATAGAAGCGGAGCAACACGCGAAAGAAGTCGCGCGGGTCTGCTAGTTACAAATTGTGTAGGTACACCATAACAAATTCCAATCCAAGTTAGGGACTAATAAAAACGAGTCGTGTCGAAGTAATCTACGTGAAATGAAGTTAGAATGTCATTTGTAAGGCGCGGCTATTCAATTACTTTTGTAAGCAAATTTGCATCTTTATCATTTTTATTATATTCCAGTAGCTCGCTGCTTAGTTAAACTTTCTTGTATAACAATTTGACTTTTTCATTAGTTTATTTAAATTATATTGGTCTGTTTTTTTCCATGTTCTGAGTTAGGTAAAGCTTTTTGGAAGAGTTTACAAAATAAGTATAAAGGGCAGAAATAATTTATCACGTGTAATTAGGTTTGTGTCCCGCGGTTTCAAATGCTATATTTTGGATAATTCACACTATATCATTATAAATTATATCCTATATGTTATTCTGATGTGTAAGCTATATTATTGTAAAGTTTCATCAAAATCCATTCTGTAGTTTTTGCGTGAAGGAATAACTAAGATCGATACATCCATACATTCTTACAAAATTTCGCATTTATAATATTAGTAGGATTGATTAATATCCCAAAGGCAAAGAAATCACAGCCTATGTACTTCCCTAAGCTCTAATCTACCTCTGTACCAAATATTATGAAAATCGGTTCAGCGATTTAAGCGTGATTGTATAATCAACAGACAGACTATCTATCCATCAATAGATGGCGTAAGTAATATATTAAATCGTACTTTCGTTTGTCTTTGATTACTTTCGAAATTATAATATTAGTTATGATGATTACACAAGTCAACAAAGAAAAAATTGTGTCTTTTTATATTGATAATTAAGTAAACTTAAAAAAAAATGACAGCAAGTCGCGTACACTACTGTATTGAGTGTATGTATGTCTATTACAAACTGTAGCAACTACTTTTGTATATGACTGAGTCGCAAAATAGCGTCCAGGCTTTACTTATCGAAATACATACTAGAAAAACAAACTTTAGCCAATAAAACTATTTTACCCATTATTAGTAGGTTGACATTTTGTAGTCCGACTCAAAATCCGTGTTGACTGGTGTTATTGGAAAGGAAAACAGCTTATTTATAAGTATATCATGTTAGCATCCGTTTTAATTTTATATAAATTGTTGTTATATGTTACAATTTAAATGCACTCGCACTCAGTATGTTCTGCGCTTAACATATAAAATAGAGAAATACTTTTTATTTAGTTATCTGTGTTAGCATATTCAGTGATGAATTATCAGCATTGATACTGTTTCCGTTATTTTTTTAGGCTAAGGTAGGATATAAAAAGATGATGCAAGGTGACAGAGTGCAGTATTTCTTTGATTTTTGATGTGATAAGTGCTATTAAAGTGGTTATGTGTGTAAGTGCTGGTGTTTTTCTTACGAAATATCTGTATTAATAGTTCTAGAGACAACAATCAGCACTCACGCTACTTTGTTCACGTGGAATTAATAAAAGGTTACTATTAAAATACAATAGAAGTTATAGAATATTTTTATTAGGTTGTTGATGTTAATCTCTGCTACGCTTTTTTAATAGAAATCTTAAAGTATAGTAAATACAGGTTTATTTTGTAAGGGTTAACAGTTAATTTAATACTAGTTATTGAAATAAGAAATATGGAACGGTGAGTAGGGAAAGGGGGGAATTATGGCAAAAACGAATAGTGGTATTATAACTTATCAGATAAAATTGTGAACAGAAATAGTTTCTCTATATTTAAAACATACTTATTGACTACACATATATTAATCTTATACTAATATATAAAGCTGAAGAGTTTGTTTGAACGCGCTAATCTCAGGAACTATAGGTCCGATTTGAAAAGTTCTTTCAGTGTTAGATAGTCCATTTATTGAGGAAGGCTATAAGCTATATATCATCACGCTAAGACCAATAACAGCGGAGCATCACGCGGACAAAGTCGCGCGGGTCGACTAGCCCTATATAATTATTAGTCATTAGTGCATACTTTTTTACTACCGACAAAATGTTTAATTTTTATTATAGTTATCAAATTTAAGGTACTAAGTTAATATTTCAAATATGTTTTTCTCAATGTAAGTGAACTGTTAGCAACACCGTTGATAACTTTAAATTCGTGGGCAATACTACTATTTTATTTTAACCTCTGTTCCGATAGACATTTTTTAATGCACCATGCAAACGTGCAGATAGCCCACCTGATAGTAATTTTCCAAAATAGAGAGGGGAGGGTAAAGAAAAAAATGCTGCGGTTTCAGCGGACCCTGAGCAAGAGCCCAGAGTCCACTAGATCCGCAACATATAAATGCCATTAGGCATGGGAGAGAGAGAGGGTGCGGTTCTACCGGGACTCTACCACCAAGGGGGTGCTGGGTTACTGGCTCTTACGAGATGCTATCCCAGCGGCAGAGGGGAATAGTATTCTAACCCGTCCCCTCACGGGTCAAAAGTGCATATTATTATTGTGCGATGTAGCTCATCTAGATTACATGTTTGTGTTATTTTTGAGAAATAAATATCTTTAAACTGAAATATTCAAGTAATAGGGGTATAAAGGAAGAAAAATAGAGTAGTAAGTTAGAGTGTTTAAATTGTCTGTTGTGATAGAAGAATATAGAGTGTATGAACATTAAAAATGTAATCAGTGTAAATTAAATCTAATTTGATCGTTCAAAATTAATTCATAAAACCAACAATAGATATGGGATTAGTTAAAAATTCAATTGTGCGAAAAATCCGACGAGAGGCCGTCTGTCTGTCAACAGTGGGGGACATAGAGATTCAATAGCCTACAGACTACAGTATGTTAAAACAAGAATACGAATGCTTTCGCCCTTTAATTGACAATGAAAATAATTTTAACAATACTTAAAATTGAAATATTGACATACTAGTCAATCTGCGTGACTTTGTCCGCGTAGACGTATATGTTACATTAAGTATAATTGTAAATGTCGCCATTGTATCCCACGGGAACGGTATTTTTTCGGGACGAAACTACCGAGCAATCCACCTTCTAAAGTATCCGTATACTAAATTAAATTCAAATCGGTTCAGCCGTTTGCGTGATGAGTGTACAAACACGGCAATACTATGATTATATTATACGGGTTGATTATAAGAAGTAATCAGTGATGGCCCAGTGGTTGAGACTTCAAGTCTTACTCGGGAGGTCGGAGGTTCGATCCTGGGCACACACCTCTGACTCTGAGTTATGTGTGTTTTAAGCAATTAAATATCACTTGCTTTAACGGTAAAGGAAAACATCGTGAGGAAACCTGCTCTCCTGAGAGTTCCCAAAAAGTTCTCAAAGGTGTGTGAAGTCTGCCAACCCGCACTGGGCCAGCGTGGTGGACTATGGCCTAATACCACCCTCATTCTGAGGAGGAGACCCGGCCCAGCAGTGGGCCATTGAAGGGTCATGATGATATAAGATCTATTACGATAGATTCGTGACACTTTGACGAGTATGGAAGAAAAACTAATTTGCGTAGACCATCTACACGCACGCTACGAGCTTGCTACGAAGCTACACTTTCGTCTAGCTGTACTATTTCAATCTCTGTTTAAATTACTTTGATAAATTATATTATTATATAAATGTTATTAACTATATATAAATAACTTTAAACATAACTCCTAAATATGTAGAGAAGTATATTTATATAAAAAAATTTAAAGATAAATATTAGACATTTCTATGTGTCTGTCTATCAGTGTTTGTTTGAACAGCAATTGATTAAGCGATTAATGCCACGCTATTTGTTATATCTAGGATATAACCCGTGAGGGGGCGGGTTAGAATACAATTCCCCTCTGCCGCTGGGAGAGCATCCCATAAGCGAGCAACCGAGTAACCCAGCACCCACATTGGTGGTAGGGGATCTGTTTCCCGACCGAAATGTCTTTGACACGTACTGGTAGAGCCGCATGTGGGCCTGATCTACCGCCTCCCTCTCCCATCCCATTAATGCTGCGGTTCCAGTGAACACCGGGTTCTTGCTTAGGGTTCACTGAAACCGCAGTATTCTTTTCTTCGCTCCCCCTCCTCACTCTATCTTCGAGGCGGCAACGCTTCGGAAAAACATGAGTTACTCTCTAGTTTTAGCGATGATCATGGGCGGCGGTAGCCACTTTCCATCATCGATCGTCTGCTCATTTGTCCCTTATCTATCATAAAAAAATGTGAACCATAGGAGTCCACACCTACTAACCACATATGTCAACAGATCTGATATTTTTTACATAGTCATGATCCGGATAACCTGTTATTTTGCCTCTAGTATTGGCTACAGAAGTCTTTATTGCCTATAGTAGTCTTTATTTAAAGAAATAATAATTGTGGTGTTCTGTCAATAAAGGCTTTCTTTCTTACTAGTAGTGTTAGTGGAAGAATCCAAGTATGATATAGAAAATAATCGACTGTAGATCGGTGAACGGGAAATCAAGGTTATCATTGCAATTCAGCTTAACTTGGTTGAAAAAAAAAAGACAACATAATTTCATTTCATCATCGATATCTTATCGAAGTGAGGGCGATAACCTACTTTACCTAAATAAACAATAATCCGTAAGCTTTTATACTCTTAAAACAAATTCAATAACATAACCAAATCGTAACAGAAATAAGACGTGCAAGTCAACATTTAACAATTACTAAAGTCAACAAAACCTTTATATCTTTAGAAACTTGCCGAAAACGTTCGTCGGCGGCCATTAAATATTAACAAGGAATTAACTCCGTCTTCGTCGACACCAATTAAGCGTACAGAAGCAGAGTAAATAAAGCTCGAATTAATTTTGTACCGTTCGAGTGCTTGTTTAAAGATTTTGCTATTCTATGTAGCCCGTGTGCCGTCGAACTGTAATTTATTCATTAGTTTAATGTCGCTTTGGAATATAATTTGAGAAATAATATATTTTCACCGCTCTCGCTTCGCTGAAGTGTTCACTCATACTCATTTATTCATTCGTTAAGGACTAGCGTTCTTAAGAAAGGTTTTCGTTCGTCCGTTTTTACTCCGACTTACTTTACAAATCCTACTACCACGAAAAAGTTTTTTCATTTTTCGGGTTGTAATACAGTTTATGATACTCACAAATAATGTGGCTTTCTATTGGTAAAAGAATTTTCAAAATCGATTCAGTAGATTACCCCCTACAACCTAATAAACTTTACCTCTTTGTAACTTTAGTGTACATATCGTAGTCTTCGTAAGCAAACAATAATAACCTCTTTTTATTTATTCACTTATTCTTTACTTATCTCACAGATGTAGGTAAATTAAGAAATTAGATTGTCATTAAGTGAACTAAGATAAATTAAATATTTGATCTTTAATAATAATAAAAATTATGGAAAATTAAATAATTTGGAGTTTTTATCTCACTTCTGATATTAGGAATATATTAGAAGCTTACAGCACAATAACATTCAAAAGACGATAGTAACATGTACTCTAAACAAAAGCCGAGCGGTTCCTGGGAATCGAGACCCAGGAACATGTTTAAAAAGTCTTAGATTTCAAAAACTTACAGCTACGTGCAATTTTTTCAAATCATTTCAAAATTTGTATGTTTTATATACTAAAGAGTTAAAAATCTAAAAGAATCCTTTAATATACTCTATCAAATCAATACTGTAATAAAAAAAAAATAAGTTAAAGCCCCAAACTGTGTAACAAACAGCGAAGCGTAACAATTGAAGTAGAAACAGCCAACTGGTCTTACTCGTAACGATTAAATAGTATCCCGTATGAGTATGGATCTCAAAGGAACACTTCTATTGAATACGAACGGATTTTGCTAGGATAACCATCTACGTAGACATTTGTGAGACAGTCTTAGAAATAAATCTGAATTCTACTATTATTTTATTTACCATTTCTGGAAATCCTATTTCTTTATTTGCATTATATTATATTATTTGTTTGTTGTGTATAGACTCGAAAATTACTGAACCTATTTTGATAATTTTTTCATCGATAGAAAGCTGCACAATTTCTGGGTAACTTTGGCTATGGTGTGTTGCCATATATATTGATGATATAAAATTATAGGATATTTTGTATCCCTGGAATTACTAATCTGATTTTCCATATTATTTTATTAATGGAAAACTGCACTATTGTTACCACGAGACAGTGTTGCCATATATTTTGTTATTAAAAAGTTATGGTCATTTTGCTTGTCTTGAAGCAATTATAGTAATTCCTTTACTGTTCGGTGATATAGGTGATTAAGTGATTGTACTACTTCGATTTTAAAAGATCTTGAACTTCTAATAATCTTAGTATTCCCGCCTCCATCTATCTGTTTCTTTCTTTCTTTCTCTCTATCTTTTTCAATGTCTCATTACTTTCTCTCTTTCTGTATGTATCCTGTTATTTCTTTTTTACACTCTGTCGGTCTTTTTTTCAACAATAATTCGCTACACAATTAACGAGTGCCAATGTAAGGATATGAATTAAGAAGCGAAGCGAGGGCAGGCCTCGCTTTGCTGAGGTGTATTCAAACCGTGCACTCACTCACGACTTCGTCCGCGTGATGCTCCGCTCCTATTGGTCTTAGCATGATGATATATAGCCTATAGCCTTACTCGATAAATGGGTTATCTAACACTGAAAGAATTTTTCAAATCGGACCAGTAGTTCCTGAGATTAGCGCGTTCAAACAAACAAACTCTTCAGATTTATATATTAGTATAGATAAACAAACAAAGCAACGGATTTAATGCGGTTTTTACCAATACGTAGTAATTCAAGAGAAAAATTTAGATTTAAACTACATGCGTGTAATTGATAAAGGCAAGTTGCTCAATTAAAATGTAAGTGTGTAAAAAAATGTCCCTATCCGTGTTTATTTGTCTGTTTGTCCTTTAAAGAATGTGTTTGTAGATATTTTATATAAAATATGAAAGCAAAGGTAATTGTTATATCAAGAGAGAATAAAGTGTTTTAGTATTGTAATTTGTTGAAAGGCATTCAGTTTTTTACATTAGTTTCAGAATACTTTTATTCTTCTCAAGTTCTCAATGGAAACCAAGTAAACAAACCAAACACGTATACCAAACCTTGGTAACAAATTCTCAGCATCACGATACCACATCATTTGGTCAGTCTCAATTGTTACCGGGTGACATTCTTTTGACAACTGTATATAAATTTATATACTTCAAATTAAAAGGATTTTTTATTTATAAATACAATGTTGTCCCGTCTAATACTTAAATTATAGTAACCCTGTAGAGAGCTCTTGTGTCCCCTTAGTTACGGATTATCCGGTGAATGCGCAGCGTGTTGTCAATGCGGTTGTATTTATTTGTTATTTGGACACTGCCGCTGCCGCTGGTTAGGCACACGCAAACATCGGTTTAAATGTACAGCTTATTGATTTAAATACACTGATATACTTTTAATTATTTCACTAGCAACTCGCCTTGCTTTCCACGGGTAGTAAAGTCCCGTACATTGTTTTGTTATATCTCATAAACGGTGAGATGAAACCTCCTAGGCTAATTCCGTTTCCGACATCTTCAGCAATTATTATCATATTTCAGTTAATATATACAAAACCTTAACAATTTATACACCTAAAACTTTCTCATAAATTACTCTGTGAAAATCGCTTAAATATCCGTTTAATTTTATCGCGAATTTTTATGTATTTTATTTTATTTATTTAAGTTCTAAAAGTATCTATACAGTAGATATATCGATATACTAGTTGTAATTGAATTACATTCCAAATAACATGACTGGTAAAAAAAGACATATATATTAGAGCTAAATAATTACATCAATTTAAAAAAAATATTTTAATTTTAATTGGTATCCGAAAAGATATCAAAATCAATTGCAATCTTATTCAAAAAATGACTTATACATGGAATAGGTGAGTTAGCGTCTAGTCGACGAATAGTAAGTTAGACCCGAGAAACACCTCCCATAGTCGTTATAGATTTAATAAATATAAAAGGCGTAACTCCTTTTATATCCCTCTTTATTTAGTTTTATTATATACTATTTTCCATTCTATAAATAATCCTAACACTCTGAACTACGTCCTGCCCGGCCCAAGACTGGGGTAGTTCTCTTTTTGTTTTATATCAAATTCGATATCTTTAAAACATTTAAAATCAAAGTATTGTCAGCCTTGTGAAATTGTGTATGGAGGTTTTTTTTTTTTAAAAGATTACTAGCAGTATGGATCACATACTACCAGTATTTCCTTTCACCCCTCCTAGTAAGCTTGCATGCTTGTGTCAGGAGTGGGCCACGCCAGTAGTCCAATGTCCGGGATTTGTACCCCGATCATGAAACCAACGCCCGAACCACTGGCGCTACGGAACTTTAATATTGAAATATATACAGATGCAGCGTAGGACGTTGTTTTATAATATATAGTGATAGTGAGTGTGATGTATGAAACGTTGAGCCGCCCCTGCTCTGAGCTCAAACAACAATTTCAAGTGCAGCAATACAACTGTAACATCCGTGTACATTTTATATACGCGTTTAGACATATTACACAAACACACAGACTGACATATTAAGAAATGATTAATAGGTAGTGCTTTCTGATTGGAGCCTATAGAAAGCGCTGTTGTCGAGATTAAAACTTTATTAAATATTAATTAATAATTATAATAATAATTACTTATAATTATTTATGTTTCTCTCCGTTTAAACCTACCCTGAAGTACTATAAATATTTCAAGATCAAAATTAGCCAAATCGGTCCAGCCGTTCTCGAGTTTTTGCGAGACAAACGAGAGCAAGATTTCAAAAAAAATTTTCAATTTATTTTTTAGTTCTCAGAATCTTCATTTTCTACCAACTAGTATTTTTAGTGAAAAATAAAATTTAGTATTTATTTTTTAGAATGATAAAAGTGATACAAACCATTCATCAAGGGTTGCAAATTAACGTAATTTAAAGACAAGTGTAACAAATTTAAACTATCATAACATAGAATAAAATGAAAATGATAATCCGAAACGAAAGAACCCTCATAACGATTAGTTCTGTTACAAGTGTTCCACATTCACCCTGGGGCCATGGGGAGTCCATCTCGGCACCATATGGCTTGCTGGGGTTTGCTATCTATTCCTTGTCAGTTGTACCGTGAAATATAGTTTATTGTTCAAAAGAGTACTCGCTTCAAGATATTTATCCCAACCTTATATTATTAATGCAAAAATTACTCTCTCTATCTGTTACTATTTTGATGAAATTTGGTACACATATAGACAAGAGCTTAGGAAAGGACAGGGCTTGAAATAGGGGATGAAAATTCATATTCATGTCCATTTGGGAGTTTGTCATGTATAAATACTAGTCGACCCGTTATATATATAGTCGTTTATGACGTACTTACTCCCATACAAACTTTCATCCCCTAATTCAACCACTTCTAGCCTTTTTTTGGTATACAATCTAGCCTATGTCATTTACCAAGCTTCAGTATATTTTTGTACCTAATGTCATGAAAATCGGTCCAACAGTTTTTGAGTTATAAATAGTGTAACTAACATAACTTTGTTTTAAATTTAAATTAAACCTAAACACGTAGTAAATTGCACGCAGGCAGAGCCGGGGTGGGTCGACTAATAATATGATAAGCGTGAAAGTATGTCTTTCTTAATAAAGCGACAGATCGAATTAATTCTTTTATCATCTCCTCCTTCTCCTCCTTAGAATGAGGAGGGTAACAGGTCATAGTCTATCATGCTAGCCCAGTGCGGGTTGGCATATTTCACACACCTTTAAGAATTTTAGGGACCTCTCAAGAGTGCAGGTTTCTTCACCGTTAATGCAAGTGATATTGAATTTCTTAAAACACACATAACTCAGAAAAGTCAGAGGGGCCCTGGATCGAACTCGGACCTCCCGAGTAGACATTAACATTGGACTTTTTTTATGATTATTAAAGAGAATTAATTCTTTAGAGTTAATAAAATACAACCATCTCATTAAAAACATCAGTAACTGTAGCATACAACACAGTAGTGTGTCAATGAGTTACCTGCTTGTTGATGAAAATAATATATTTTTAGTAACATTAGATTATCTAGATCAAATTGTGATCCTTGTAAGAGTTAAAAGAAAAAATATTTGGGGTCCATTAGGGTGAGCCAAAAAAACTTTATTGTTTTACCAAAAAACACTCGATAAGTTTAACAAAAACTTTGATATTTCATGTTTTGGTATCATTATTTTGTGATAAATTATAAGAAATAGTCAAAGTTATTCTTTACGATTTAAGGTTGGACTTTAACTTCTAAACGAGCCAACTTAGCAAAAAATCATCTCAGACCATTTTTGTAGATCGTTAAATTTTCTACTCTCCTCAATATATTTTGATTTTCACGAGACATTCATTCGCTCAAGTGCATTAAAAATACAAACAAAAAAAATCTTATGTTATTTAAATGGGAAATAAAAAAGTACGATGAGTCACCTCTTAACATTAATATTAAGGGATCAAAATTTATCAGAATTTTTTTTCGTCATCTCAGACGATATTTTCATGGTAACTAAGGAAAAAAATTAAACGTTTTTTTGGCCCACCCTAGAGGTCCATCCATGAGAGGTAAAAAAGGGTCAACGGTCTGTGTAAAGTAAATTTAAGTGGTCTATGTAATAATTCTTCAAAACAATACTTCATGCCCATTGTCACAAATCCACGAAATACATAATTTATGAGACAATCAATAAAAAATCACGCCATAGCTAATTTCCATTGACAAAAAGCAACATATGCAATCATTACTATAATGTAATGCCATTTAACGTAATCAATTTGGGCTCAGTGCTTCTCCGGGCTGGCATGGGGTGGCAAATTAACTAGTCACACCCCTAATGATCGTTGATATAGGGTTGCTAGCAGAAAATGTAAGGAATTGTATAATTATGCCATTTTGCCACACTTTCGTTGAAGGAGAAAGTGATCTTTCGGGCATATACGATGAAATAAGGTTCAACTTTATTTCATCGTAATATCGTATTTTTTTTATTATTATTTAAAAAAAAGATAACATATTATATGCGGTAATTAATTTATATATAAACCAAATTATTATACTAATTTATGTTTTTAAAATTTGACTTTTCCAAAAGATTTTTTAATATGATATAATATATATGTTTAGGTTTTATACCTAATACAATATATAATACATTTTAAAAATTGAAAACACTGCAAAATTTGTAACTTTCGTTGTGTATTTTTCAGATTTTTTTCTTCATTAAAATCTTATCCTAAGAATTACTTAATTAAAAAATATTTAACTTTTTTGGTTCAGCAATTCTTTAAATGAAGCAAAATGTGTGCGACAATTGATCTTTATTAATGCAATTTGTTTATCTTTAAATAATATCCAAATGTTCAGCTTTTCGTTTTCCAGAATTTTCTTCGTGTAATTGCAATTTAATATACTACTTACGCCATCTATTGTAGATAAATGGCGTCTATCTGTCTTTTACACATTCAGGTTTAAATCAGTGAACGGATTTTGATAAAATACGATACAGAGATAAAGCAAAGCTTAAGGAAGGATATAAGCTAGGTTCTATATTTGAGAAATAGTTATAATGGTGGTAATTTAATTTATTTCAATAGCAACACTGTAATGTCACAGATTAATAGAAAGTACAGTGTCAGTTAGATTTGTGTCAGTCTGTTGCAAGTCAGAGCAGTCGATCACTTTTATCTCGGCTGGCGGAGGCGCAAGACGTGCGTACTGACAGTTAAATACCGGCAATATGGCGGACACAGATAAGCCCAAGAAATTGAATCCGCGAGATATATGTATATAAGTACGAACTAAACAAATAAGTGTGCGATTACGCCATCTACCGACGTGGGGACGAAGTGATATCGATTTAAATGTGAAAATACCTAAATACACGGGGTAAATAAGGTACACGTGCATCCGAGCGAAACCGGGATGAATTGACTAGTAAAATCATATTAACAGAAATGACAAATAATTGAGGACATTTTCTGAGACACATTGCCAAAAATACTGAATTCTAAATGTTGAATAAAAGAGATGATTGGCAACCCTAAATATTTAAAATGATGAGCATCCCTCTGTTGATTTTTAACTTGGGGGTGACCAGAAAATATCAAGTGGTGATTTATTACAAACTGACATATTTTGTTAACTTTTAAATGATGTCCTTTTGACTGAGGGTGGATTTATTTCATTTTTATTGTTTCTAATCTAAATTACTGTTTAAATATTTTATCTTATGATACACAATCTTCATTTATAATCTTTGATGTATATTTTACCGTAAAATTGTTGTTAGATTATAATCTATCTCGCGATATTGTAAACTATCGAAATATTGTAAACCGTATGATACTGCTTACAATTTAACACATTTTATTTAGACATATTTTTCGCTTCGCAGTGATAAAGAAAATATTTTTAGACGCTTTGTTACGGACTGTAGGGAATTTGAAAAAGCTGAAAGAGCCTTTATTTATTATTATTATACAATGTTTTTTTTAACTACTGTATGGGGAAATTCTGAACCGTTGGAGATATAGGGAAACTTTCTTAGAAACCCGTAGGTGCTATTTTGTAAAATAAACTTTGGTATAGTAATTTTTTGGTCAAACTTTATTTTTTAATGTGGATGGGCGCTGTAGAAGTTAGTCAAATTTAATAAAATGTTTTATCATACAACAGGGCAACAGTCAGGACACTGTATATACAAATAGGTCAACTTAGGGGTAAATTTTGAATTTTTAAGTTAAGTAGTTAAGGCTTTAAAGAGTATATTAAACACCTTATTTATTTAATATAATAATAACTGTGTTATTGCTAAGATAAATAAATATTTTCGTCTTTAACTTATTAAATCGTACGTACACGTAAAATATAAAGGAAATTGCATTACAATTCCAAGTATAAACTATAAAATAAATTGTTTGCAAAGGACAAGTGAAGCAACAACCCTCGGCAGGGCGTCGCTCTATATATTATCGCCCTTGCCCTAAATTCTCCCAATTGATATCCGATACACTAAATTCACACATTATTTGTGTATTTGCTTTTGTTATTCACTAGCTCTATGGTTTATTGCCCGATATATTCTGCTAGTTTATAATAATGACTTATTTTCTGAATTGAAGCGTTATCGGTAATGTCGTTGTTATAATTGCATATTTACAACAAATGTAATGTTTCTTACTTTTAAAAATTATTGTATTAGTTGTTTCTTTATCCATACAAATAAATAAAATTGGAGTGTCTGTTAGTAATATTAAAATAACCGCTTTTTACTAATTGCACACGGTACATATACCAACAACAACATTTTTACAATTTTTTTCTTTCTGTCTGTTTGTTCCGGCTAATCTCTAAAATGGCTGGACCGATTTGGACGTGACTTTCACTCGCAGATAGCTGATGTAACAAGGAGTAACTTAGGCTATTTAACATCTCGCTACGACCCATAGGAGCGGAGCAACACGCGAACGAAGTTGCGCGGGTCGGCTAGTTTATTATAAACGCTAGCATCTTGAAATATTTTTTCTTAAATTTAATCTTCGTTAAACTCAAATCAATTTTAAACTCTAACTCCCACTACTCACAAAAAAGGTCTTGATTTGAAGCTTGTTTTGTACCTAAAAATTCAATAAAGTCTAATTTCGTTTTAGGCTTAAGAGTCCTATTACATTTTTTACGCAAATTCAAGATTTTTGACTTTTTTTTAATTATATGATTATGAATAACGATAGTGCCATTCTCTTTCTTGTAAGTTGGAGTTATAAATTTTTATTTTTCTTTTCGTGTAATTTACTATAAATGTTTTACGAACTCAGTTTGCATGTATAACCGGCGGCGATGGAACTTTGACGCTGAAATTCACATTGTTACTTTCAATTTTTATAATATCTAAAATTCATTAAATATAAGTTGAATGTTTTACTTGTTTATTGGAGTTTTAGAATTTTTTTAAATTACTTGAGTTTTCACGGAAAAAATCTTAAAGAAAGCCTAATTTAAGCCATAAATGTCTTGATTCAGCGTCCATTATATTCCAAATAAACACAATTTTTATCAAATAAACTAATATGATATAAAACTTCATTCTACAATTAATAAATTTCATTAGTTTTCGTTTGTCAATATAATCAGAAAAAATTACAATAAATAAAATTAAAGTACAACCGAAAACCACCGAACAACCGTTTACGATTCGTAATATGACTCTTAAGAAATTATTAAACTAAGAGGAATTGTATATTTTGGGTTTCATAATAATCTATGCTTTCATTATTGTTTTGCTTAGTTAAAATTTATAGTCTATAAGCAGACCAACAGTATGACGGCTTGACTTGAATATCCTCCTGGGGGTTATACTTTAGACTCAGACCTAGACTACTGTTAGAATACTCGCAATGTAATCATCAAGTTTCTGTCGTGATGATGTATTTATTTTGCAATCCCTACTTCTTCGATAACTATTCATCAGTTGTCCAACATTCAAGAAATAACACACATTTCCACTCGCGTTAAAATTTAATCTTTAAAATTCGCAAACCCCGATTAGGACCAAGTTTTTTGCAGACAACCCTATATTAACGTGTTCGCAATAAAACAACGCTTATATTGATATAAAAAAAATTTCTATTATCAAGCAAGTGAAGGTAACTGGCATCGACGTACCCGCTTATACCCGACAACCGAGTAGTTTGTCCAGGCAAAGAATAGGCAACCCAACGGCTGCACAATCTATACGTTTGATTCTTTAAGTCAGGGTAAAAACTGTTTTATTATCTTGATGTTGCAACGTTTAATTAAAAATATTTTTTTTTTAAATAATTAAAAATAGTTTGTCCAGGATTTTTTTAGGCAACCCATTTTGACACATTTCTAATATACTAAATTTGTTATAAAATATGTTTCATTCTATTATCAGCTCGGTGAAGGTCGTTTCAGGTTCGGATCTTCTACTATAACTGTAAGAATTATATTCTGATTCGTTCATGTTAATTTCCTAACCGATCAATTTTATTAGAAAGAATATGTAGGTATTTTTATCTAAATAAAATTTTGTTGAAGTTAAACGGCAAATATTTTCCTACAGAGGAGCTTACCTAAGGTCAATTGTTGTAATATTTTATTAAAATTATTTTCTCTTAACAGAATGGAGGCGACAAACTTGGCGTTATCACCACGGGAGTCTCTCAAGCCTCGATCTGAACACAAGTCTTTGGAAATGAGTAGTAAGCCTAATCAAGTGAGTGAGTTATAACTTTTCTATTTTACTATTGTTTCTTTGTTTTATAATTAATCTTTTATCTAACTAATAATTATTATTTTATTTTTTCTATGTATTCTTGGAACTAGGAATTCAACCTGCAATCAATTGATTGTGACTCTAACGATCCAACCTACCTCTAAAATAAAAAAAATCTAACTACTTACTTTCTCTTTAACAGGTGGGAACAGTTCTTCTATATGGTGTACCTATAGTCTCGCTGGTCATCGAAGGTGTTGAAAGATTGTGCCTGGCTCAAATATCAAATACCTTGCTGAAGCAGTTCTCATACAATGAGATTCACAATCGTCGAGTAGCTTTGGGTATAACCTGCGTTCAGTGTACTCCTGTACAGCTGGAGATATTGCGACGAGCTGGAGCAATGCCTGTGTCTTCTAGGAGATGTGGTAAGGACTCTGACACTTATTTAAAAAAAAACAGAACTTTAGTTACGTAAATTACTAGATATTTATACAGTTAGACCGAAGCTATTACAAAGTCCTAGTAATCTGATGAAGAGATCCATCCAACTCAACAATTGTTCAAATATGCTTTAAAATTACAAATATAATTTGATCTTGAAATTATACACGAAATATTCTGAGCTTGGAAAGAAATAAGTTAGAATTATTAAAAGGGTTTTTATGAGTTTTTTTTAATTTTATTTAGAAAAGCCCTAAAGACAAAGTTAAGTTAAATATTTAAGATAAAATGTATTTAGGATAAATATTCATATATTCCAATTGTATGGTGCTATTATTGAGATATATTTGTACAATAAAGGAAAATAGCAAATATATGTTCGCAGATAAAATAGCAGGAATTCTCATCTCGAATAGAGCCGTTAAAGCAATTCTCAGTGGATTATCTACACTTAAAGCTCCCCGGTACATAATCACATGTGTATTGAAGCACGAGAATAAGTACTTATCCTTAAATGACTGAATAATGTTGTGATTACTTTGAAAAAATTAAATGATATATTATGCCAAATCGAAAAATTTTTTACCTGACCCTCTTTGATTTCGCGATAAATTTTCTATCTTTATCTACTGAAAGACATTTTTCAGAATTTTTAATTTTTTTTTTTCCCGACTTAAAAAAGTTACGAGTTTTTGAAAAAAATACTGCTTTTTTTTAAAATTGCTAGAACTTTTCCAAAAATTTGTAGTTCTGAGTAGGTTAAAAGGAGATACAGAAGTGATCATGTGAAGTCAAAATGTATTAATTTAGAGAAGTACAAACGGGTTGCTTACACTGATTGTTTTATATACTGAGAATGAACCTTTATAAAGAACTAATTACTTGCAAATTCTTTTGCGGAAATGCTCTGCTACTATCTATAGCACTGCGATTAAAGTTAATTTACAATCTTCGTCCATAATCGCCATGAGAGTTTGATAAATTCCAAATGGCAGTTCCTGAGATTCAACCTCTAATTTTATGGTACTAATATAGATATTTTTGACTTCTAAACTGTTTGAGATGATGATAGTTGAGTATAGTTTTTACTTACATAGGTATGATAACTCGTCGGGAAGCAGAGCGGCTTTGCAAATCGTTTCTAGGAGACAACGCGCCACCTAGATTACCAGATGATTTCGCGTTTGCTGTACACCATGAATGCGCTTGGGGATGTAGAGGGGCTTTCTTACCAGCCAGGTAACACTTCTATACTCCAGATTGAATAAACTTATAAATATACTAACTTATAGACCTAAATCTTTTTAAAATCATTGTTGGTAATTAAGACAAAAAGTTTCCGTAACTATTACTCAAGTAAATTACATGCAAGATACCATGACCATGTCAGAGCATTTTATTAATTTTAAAGAGTGTTTCTTCCTTAGGTACAACTCATCTCGAGCAAAATGCATCAAATGTGCATATTGTGGGTTATTCTTTTCACCCAACAAGTTCATATTCCACTCACATCGAGTCGGTCCTGGCGATAAGTATGTACAGCCTGATGCTGCAAACTTTAACTCTTGGAGACGACATATGAAACTAAGTG
The DNA here is from genome assembly GCA_905147385.1 of Limenitis camilla. Classification (NCBI taxonomy): domain Eukaryota; kingdom Metazoa; phylum Arthropoda; class Insecta; order Lepidoptera; family Nymphalidae; genus Limenitis; species Limenitis camilla. Next base: position 11,527,482 of record LR990240.1, read on the forward strand.
GAAGTCCACCCGTGGAAGTAATTCATGCTTGGGAGGATGTTAAAGCTATGTTCAATGGTGGAACTAGAAAACGGATGCTGTCTGCTGCTAGGTAACTTACGATTTTGATATCATGTTCTAAAGGATTTATTCCTATAGCAGTAGAATCGTTTAATCCAACTACCTTCACTGTGTGATTGATGAAAGCGCATGAATATCTTTAAAGCATTTATTCTTTTACCAAGTTCGGTTTAAAATTGTGCCACAGAAGGGTCCCAATTCGCAGGCCTGAAGTGGAACCGGAGGTCAAGCGTACTGCTGCAAGTCCTCCAGCTCATAATCCTGTACCGCGACTTGCTGATTATGTGTGGGGAGCAAGGTTACCATTGCCTTACGCGTTACCCTGGCTTAAACCTACACTTTGGTCTCCTGGTAAGTAATCAAAGAGATATGTTAAAACATAGCGAGCGCTAATTCCATTACCCATTCCTTTAGTTTTCTAAATTGTCTATGGAATACAAAAGGCTTAAATAAATGACTAAAATTCAGGTGCGTTAACAGCGTTGAGCAGTGTCAGTGCCATTGAAGAGCCTCGAGCCTTTCGTCCAGTTCGTTCACATCGTCTGGAATCTCCTACACTCTCTCCAGTTATATCACCAGCACGATCACCAAATAGGTATTTAAAATATTAGTCTTTTAATACTCACTAAGAATCTCGTACGAATCGAACATTTGTGTCTGATATTCAGTGGCGTAACTACACCGTTCGGGGCCCCTGGCAAATTCATCAGATGGGGCCCCCTCCTCTAATATAAAGATACTTAACCCAGGCACGCGCCAAGCATCTTCTGCGCCGGTGTGCGAAATACTTATGAGCGCCTATACTTGAAGAGCAAACAAAATAAAAAGGTCGTTCGCCAACAAGTATCCTGCGTGGCTAATATCTGCACCTTAGTTATACATTTTTTCGGCTCGGGGCCCCTTACATTTTGCCGAAATGCTACCCTATAGTTACGCCACTGCTAATAGTTCATACTGTTGTAAGTAAAAAGTAATCATTTTATTTCAAGTAGGTCACCTGCTACCTCACCTAGACGATCTCGTTCACCACTTCGATCTCCATCACGTTCATCACCTCGTTCACCAATCCGCTCTTCACCAGCGCGTTCTACGAAAAGCGACCGAGATAGTGATGAAAGCGTAGACATTGAAACCACTGAAGACGATCAAACTAAAGACATGGTAAGTACGTTTAGCTTATTTCCAAAAACCTTACTCATTTTGAGATACATTTTAAGCAAAACATTTTAATTTGGTTGTTTATTAAATAGTCGATTTATTTCTTTGTACCTCCTCGATGTTCTTCGTCTTTAAGATCTTTAAGCCGATTTACACAAAATATAACTTATTTTCTTACTTCTTTTATAAGATTTTTTTTAACTATAGGTTCACGAATTTTGAGAGGAACTCGGAGGTGAATTAAAATGTTAAGTAGGAAAAAAGATAAATTCTTTTTTATCCCTTAGTCATCTGAAACAATATCAGCAGTCTTCAACTATATAGTTCCATTGCTCATATAAACCGCGTAAACGTTTCTCAAAGATGCAATTTAATACCTAAGTATTGAAGCAATCGTATTATCTGCGACATTCGAGCCAAACGGAGCTCGAATTGGATCCAATTTAAAAAGTTGGAGGAAAATTTTTCCAATCACATCCCTAACGTAATCTGCGATTAGACTCCTTTCTAAGTTACTTAGTGGCGTTTTACAATTTTTATAGGACAGCTATCTTGTTCTTATAGGTAATATAAAAGGGTATTTGTGAATAAATGTGTTATCCAGTCTTTCTGTAGCTGGAATTTAAAAAATCCTTTCTATGACATTCTTAACGACTTCAAAATACATTCTTTTATTTTACAGTTGTATTGATGTATGAGCTTTACTGCATAATAATGAAAATACAATGTCAACAGCAATCTTTGATAGAAAGCCAAATATTGCGTGGGGGTTGAGCACCAGACTAGGTAGAAAGATCTCTTAATACACGTAAACTCTCGGCTACAAAGAAACCAACCTAGTAGTAGTGTCAATGTGATTACTCACGTGATGCTCAATAGGAGTTTCATCTCTTCATACAACTCGTCAAACTGCCGCGGTTCCAACAGTACAGAATTTATATATTATCGAGCAGGGTTTACAATAACCAACAACTTATCAATCAATTCCTATCAAAAGTTCTACCAGCAGTTGATGTATTGTTTGAACACCTCTTTATACTACTCGTCAAACTGCCACGGATCCATCTAAACAGAACTTATAAAATGTCGAGTAGGTATAGTTATATTACAATAACCAACAAATAATCTATAAAAGGCTATCAAGAGTTCTACCAGCAGTTGATGTATTGTTTGAACTTTGAAGTTATTATATTTATTTATTTACTAGTCGACCCGTGCGACTTCGTTCGCTTGTTGCTTCGCTCCTATGGGTCGTAGCGAGATGTTAAATAGCCTAAGTTACTCCTTGTTACATCAGCTATCTGCTTGTGAAAGTCGCTTTAAAATCAGTCTAGTCATGTTCAGTCAGTCTAAAAAAAATGTTGTTGGTATATTTGCCGTGTGCACTTAGTAAAAAGCGGTTATTGCAATATTACAAACAGACACTACAATTTTATTTATTTGTAGGTATGGATTTAATATAAAATGTTTATTTTAATCTTCACAACAGATTTTAATGCGGTTTTCATCAATAGATAGAATGATTTAAGAGGAAGGTGTATATGTATAACACATGCATATTATAGTAGAGAAACAGTACGAAGTCGGGGCGGGTCGCTAGTGTCTATTATAAGTAGAATCATTGAAAACAATGAATGCATTGATTAATTCAAATTCATTTCCAAACATTTGCCATTTAAGTTTGAAACTGACGTCCCAAGAGACGCCGCCATTTTGTAGATAGGAACGGTCGAGTATTGCACGTCGTAAACTCTGTAATTACGGCGTGCGGAATTCAAATGGACTTCATTTCGGTTTTAAATAAGAGAAAATGTTTAATTTATCACTGATCGGATTCTCTACACCAATTAATTGGGGATTTTCATTTTGGTTCGCGAAACTTTTTACTTTTCCCGCGGCCTTTATTGAGCGTTGAATAAGCTTCGTTTTGTATATTTTCTTTTGATTGCTACATATCAATGAATTACGAATAATTGACATATCTTAAAATCAATATAGTAAAATTATGATAGTCTTATTTAGTTTATTCATTCAAATAGCAATTACTCTCTTTAAATAAAATTAAATATTCCCCACAGATCGGATATTGGTGGTTACTGATTATATAAACGTTATTTAATGACTAGTAATTAAAATAATCCTTTAAATAATATGGGTTTTCGGTTAAATATTCAAAAGCTTTATATAGATATTTTTTTAAATTATATCGCAATTAATTTAAGATCAAAGTAGAGCAAAATTGTCTTATTTATATATGAGTTTCATTAGTTTTAGGAGACATCTCATCAACACCTAAACGAAGAAAGATCTAGTATCTAAAAAATAAAGTAGTCTTTCTACATAAAAGTCCATTCTTTTGTGTAATTTTTAACATTTGACAGAACGAAGAAAAAGTATAACGGCATATGGTATACGAAGTAACCTAAATTCGTTTTCAGAGTCCATTGTTTTTGAAGGTTTTATGAACGTAAAGAGGTCATGAAAAAAGTTTGTGTCTTCTATTTGTAAAACAAGCTTTCTGTACACTTTGTATTCTAAAATGGATCTTGATTATTCGTTTTCTCTTCATCTTTTATAGAAATAAAAGATATTACGTTGTAACTTTCAGACTTCAAACAGCATTATAAAATGATTTCTTAAAGGAATCAAAAAAATATTTTGTGAAATAGATTTGGCTAAGGAAATGTATTTTAGCTGAATTTTAAAAAATTAAAAAGATTAATTATAATATTTATACAAATCTTCTTTTTTTATAGGAGACATACTAAATATTGTTTTATTTTATTATGTGAACTATGGCGCAGAAGCAACAAATATGTTGGAGGATCGGTATCCATATTAACTAAAAGTTTTTAATTTTTAAAACAAAGAGTTGGTTTATTATATTAGCTTTAAAAGTAATCAAAAGGTTACCTTGCTATAATCCGCGGCAATCTGAACAACCAGACTCGTACAGCACAATCCAGAAGAGCACCCTGCCCACATAACAGTGAGACGCGCGAACCCGAACCAAGACACACCACACAAGTAGATCGCGAACGACAATCGACGTACGTTTCGCTCCGTAACCGAAGCATCTTCAGGACGTGTTGATCAGGGTGCTCTTCTTGGTTGTGCCATACGAGTCTGGTTGTTCAGATTGCCGCGGATTATAGCAAGTTAACCTTTTGATTCCTTTTAAATCATGAATTTCCGCAAAGTAACGCCTGATTCAATTCAATATATTAGCTTTCAAAAATTAAAAACAAAAAAAAAATTCCATTGGAGGTTAAGAAAAACTATTGATTCCTATATTTAAATAGCGTTACCATTGATAACTTTATATTCGCGGGTAGTACCTACTTTTTATTTCCAAGACTGTAGATAACCTCTATTCTGATAGAGTATCGCCAGTTATCAAACAGAGTCTGGTTACCATTATGACTATGTGTGTGTGTGTGTGGTGTCGTTATGCTAGGACTCCATGTTGTGACTGTTTTGGAGTATATTTCTCGGTTTTCGTTTTAAGTGCATAAAGAAGAGCGGTAAAGAAAAGAATAGTATTTATGTCGGAGAATAGTAAAAGACTATCGAATAATCGAATCGGTAGTAGTCATTTCAAGTTGTTTTGACAGTCTCGACCCTCGACCCTTTTTATGGCCATCAACAGTCTGACTGAAGTCTTAGTCGTGCGCGGTCTCTCAAGAAGTGAAGTAGTCTCTGAATAGTGTTGTGTTGTGTAGTGCAGTGTTAGTGCTAGGAGTGTTGTCCGATCAAGGTCACGTGAGTACCTTACAATCTAGTTGCCATGTCTTGTGTTAGGTTAGGTTTATGTGAGATTAACCTTAGGTTTGAACAGAGAACTGAGCAGTGAGAATTCCACTTCCAAGGCACTGCTGAGGTTTCTCTCCTAATTGTTAGAGATCATATTTGAGTATTTATCGGTTCAGTAGAAGTATCTGCGTCGCGTTTACCCAATAGTCCGTTAAATACCATCACCCACTTTTAGTGCCCTCCAATATTCCCTTCACACCATTTAAAATCCCCGACATGTATTAAAAAAATAATTTCTTTAAAAATATTATAACTCATCGAAGCGAATATAGGATAGTCTAAGAGGAGACAATGATCATGATTAATAACAAATGCACATTGTCTGTACGTGGGGCGTGTAATTACCAGCGCCCAGCGCCCAGCGCCCAGCGCCCTCTACACCGTATGTCATTATATACAGATTGCTTATTCTATTAACTATACAATAGCATAATAAATTGATTATTTTCTGCATATTTTAGACCAATATGCGAGATATCGTCGCTTCGATTGAGGGTAGCCCATAAAAGTTACTCTGATTTCACTGTTCTTAGTTCTTACTGAATTATTTTCTAAAATTATTTAAGCTTTTAGACAAAGTGAATGAGTTGTGAAATGACAAGTTATATACAAACTTAACTTTGCCGTCGGAAAACTGTTATTTTAGTTCTACATCACATACGTCTTAGGCATGCTGAATCACACTGCTTTTTATATGTAATGCCATATATGTAATGTACTCGCCAAGACCTTTCTTTTGTTACCAAACACGTGATAATTGGCTCAGTTTCATTTTTTTCAAGGTTAGACTTTGAGGTATAATTTCCTTTATAAAAAAAAATCATAAAATTTTTATAGCCCATGTCACCCGCGCCATTATTACGAATCTATTGACACCTCATTCATGAAAATTAGTTCAGTAGTTTAGGCGCTAGAGTGGAACATACAAACATACATACATGCATAGATACATACATAGACTGCCAAAATCATAACCCATCCTTTTGGCTTCGTCGTAGTCGGGTAAAAACAGAATAAAATAAATATTTAAGGGGGGCTTCCATACAACAAAGGTTTCTTTTACGGTACGGAACCTCAGGTGCGCGAGTCCGACTCGTACTTGGCTGGTTTTTAGTTCATTTCAATATTCTAAATCAGTGTAACGTAGACAATATGTTACGCTTTCTTGTGAGTATCAAATGAGCTTAAAGCGCCTTGTCTTTTGAATGCATTCATTTAGAAGCTTAATTTTTTCCCAGATTAAAGAAACTATAGACTTATGTGTCAGTAAATATTTTCAACTTGATAACTTTGCGCATTCCCCAAATAATGAGCCAAGACCTAAAGACATAAAAGATATTTTTGTGGAGTTTTCGGATTTTTTCCTATACCAACCTCTGCTAAAATACCTTGCTACATTCCAAAATTCATGACTAGGACAATGAAAAACACCTCAAACTATTTGATTCCTGTGTGAGACTAAAAATATTAATATATTAATTAAAAAAAATATACACGACATCTTTAAATTACGTTTATTTACCAGTTTATTTTTTCAGAAATCAATGAGACTAGAAACTAGAGATTTAAGCATATGATATTAATTTCAACGCGATACTTACGTGCGGCTTAGAAAATGGATCTAATAAACAATAAAAAAAAGTGTTTACTTACATCATGCTAAATTTAATGATTCTAGGACAATGGGAAGGACCCTATAATTTTATGAGTAACAATTTTTTAATTTTTTAATTTATTTATTTATCTATATCTATACTAATATTATAAAGAGGAAAGATTTGTATTTTTGTATGTAACGAATAAACATAAAAACTACTGGACCGATTTCAAAAATTCTTTCACCATTAGAAAGCTACATTATCCCTGAGTAACATAGGCTATATTTATTACAAGAAAAAATTAGAGATCCCCAGAAAATCTCACTAAAACCAACCCAAGGTGCAAAAAAAATAGCCATAAAATATCTTTCATCGCATGCGCTGCGAAATGTATTGATGATAGAACAAAAAAATGTTCTAGAATATTATAGAACGTATCAATATCTACAAAAAAGTCCGCGAGACCATATGTCCAACTATTGTAGTTAAGGCACTATAACTACTTTTTTACATTTTAAAAGTTGATAAAAATGCCTAATATAATAATGCCAAAATCAGACCATGTTTTCCATAACTTTGTATTAATTCTTATCCAAATAAATTTCGTAATGAAGACTGTTTCAATACCTGTTAATTACTTTTTGAATTATTGAAATCGGACATTCCATTCAAAAGATATTACGAAATAAAAATATCAAGATAAATAAAAAATAATCCTAGACGGGCCGCCGACGCGGTGTGGTGTGCCTCGCAGCGCAGCGAGTAACGCGGCGATAGAGGGAGCGACAGAATGCGGGAGCCAAAATGTTAAAAAAAAATTATCCACCCGTGCGAAGCCGGGACGGGCCCCTAGTGTCTTATAACCTTATAAACTTAAACGTAATGTTACTCTCACTGAAGCTTGTATGGCTTATGTGTGAGCCACATAAGGAATGAAAAAGAAAAAAATATATATGTTTAGATAACATAGTGCAGTTACATATATCTATATATTATATTTATCTTGTATATACCACCTTTTTAATACCAATTTTAAATGCTTGGTGTCTTTGCTTGTCATTAATTGATCTATAATGCTTTTTGGTAGATTGTTCATTATTATTGGTAACAGACACTGCCAAGTGCGCATTCCATAGTAATTTTTGTAGTTGGGTATGTCAAAATGTGGTAAATACCCTAGGTGACGAAGGTGAGGAGGTCTTACCCCATATTTTAATTCTTTTAGGTGCTCGTATTCTTCACTAATAATTTCTAAGTGTATTCTGTTTTAAAATCTGATAGACGAAGACGATCAACGAAGTGATCCTAGGTCCTTTTAAGGTACGGAATCCTAAAACTACTATACCAGCAAAAGTTTTACAAGATGTGATCATTTAAACGATACAAACGTGACTACCGTACCGTACCGAGCGTGTAGTCGTGTACCACTGATTTATACCGACATCAAGTGGTACAATTGAATCGTCTAACAAAGTATCTATTAACTACGTGACTCGCATCGGCGTGGGAGGGATTGCGATAGCGACACAAGTGACATCTGCGAGGAATGTTATACTATATTAGGTACAAATTGTAACACGCAGAAGCGAATATGCACTTAAAACGGAAACCGAGTAACCAATATTAAACCATTGCACAGCCATAATTATCACCAGATAAGCTCCGTATGATAACTGGCTTTTTTTATGGTAGATAGTAAATAGACAAAACAAGAGATACCCTCTTGTTTTGTCGATGCGATGCATCCTCGAAGATAGAGTGGGGAAGGGAAGTGAAGAAAAAAAATGCTGCGGTTTCAGCGGACCCTGAGCAAGAGCCTAGAGTCCACTAGATCCGCAGCATTAATGGGATGGGAGAGGGAGGAGGTAAGCCTAGTCCACATGCAGCTCGACCGGAACGCGTCCTGGGTTACTCGGCTCTTACGAGATGCTCTCCCAGCGGCAGAGGGGAATAGTATTCTAACCCGTCTCCTCACGGGTAAAAGGCTCAAGTTTATCGAAACAGAGGTTATACAGTCTTGGAATAAAATAAAAAGTAATACCCGCGAATATAAAGTTATCAACGGTATTGCTAACTATTCATATGAAATTTTTATAAATATAGCAGAAGATACATTTTTTTTTTTGGAACTCATTGTTTATTTTATAGGTACCTACTAAAATGAGTTGAATTGGATTTTTTAGTAATTTTTAATAAATGTATTTATTATCTTCAACTTAGAAAATAATATCGGGACGTTTGAAAATAAAAGAAAAGAAATTTGAAAATAAAAAAAATTTCTTGACGATTTTAGAAATTTAAAAAATTTACAAGATTCCATAAAAAATTTACATATTTTCAATATAATTTACCTGGATCTAGATTTTGTAATACTTTTGTACTTTTATGGTAAATTCATCCTGATTCACAATTTGACGGTTTCTCTTTGATAGATCTACAAAAAAATTATGCGTTAAATTGTAAGTAGTATGTTACGGTTTACAATCTTTTGACAGTTTACAATGTCGAGTGATAAATTATAATCTAACGGTATTAACAATTTCACGGTAACATATACAATGTCTTCTTATTTGTAATCATAAATAATAATAATTGTCCAATGAGAAAGTGGTGTGTGATGGAGTGAGGGAATATTTGCATTATACCTCAGCGAAACGAGGGCGGCTATTAGATTACCGATTATACTTGACAATTGTACGTTCTATTAATGTTTTCTGTTCTGTGGGTAGTCTGCTCTGTGCAGTGGTTGTCTTTAATGTTCGTACTGAGGATTAAGGGCAATTCATCTTCGTGATTGGAACTCTTTGTATTCAGGGCGGCGTTAAAAATATTTTGGTGTTAGCAACTTTGTTATAAGAAAACATCTCGTGGACAATGTTTTATTATTTTTTATTTTATTTCTCCCTTAGATAATATTATTTACTTGATTTCCCACAACTGGAATCCATAACAAAATATCTATATAGTATAGATTTCTAGACACGTAGGTTCCTAATGTTTTATACCTGTGTTATTCTATACTAGCTGACCCGCGCTACTTTGTCTGTGGTACACAAGAGACAAAGAGGTTTGAAGAGAGTGAGGGCTGAAAAAAATTGTTTAATTGCCATTAACGCAGCGTTCCAACGAAAGCTCTCAAAATCATTTAACCTGTATTTTTATTGATACTCCTCTCCTATGGGTCGTAGAATGATATTACATAGCCTTCCTCGATAAATAGGCTATCCAAAACTATAACAATTTTATACTATACCTACAGGTAGGCTACTAATGTTTTATAGCTGTGTTATTCTATACTAGCTGTCCCGCGCGCCTTTGTCTGCGGCAAACAAGACACACAGAGAGGGTTGGAAAGATTTGCCTATAGCCTTCCTCGATAAATGAGCTATCCGACGCTCAAAGATTTTTTTCAATTCAAACCAGTTCAGCTTTATAAAATTAGTAGGTATAGAAAATAAGTGTTTATATGGGTACTATTTTAAGTTGTTGATAAAATATTTAAAATATTACTAAGGTTTTTTTATAAATTAAATTATATAGTATCTACCAGATATCTCTTAGTTTTCTCTTTATTATTTAAAACTGTTATGTTAATACTTACACAATGGCTTTTGAAAGCTTTTAATAATATTAGAATTACTGTCCAAACCGATATTGTTTAAATTAAGGCGTGTGTTCAAACATTTCGTCATGGGGACACCATTTCTATTAAATTAATTCGTAGCACTACAAACAATGCATTGTTGTAAAATTCTAGTGCCCTTATTAAGATATTTTTCCCTTTTATTTATAATTTTTTTTTGCGTAATAAAATATTTTTAAAATATATAATTATTTTTATAATCACCCTAGTATATGTATACATATATAAAATCGTAAATATACATATAATCGTAGGTATACAAATAAAAATTTCTTGTCACAGTGTTTGTCATCTAATTTCTTCGAAAGAGCTTGACCGATTTTTATGAATTTTTTTGTGTATATTCGGTAGATCTGAGAATAGTTCGTAGGTTATTTTTTTACCCCTAGGTCTTGGCCCTATCCAGAAATTAATTTACGTAGAAAAACAACGTCCAGCTAGTAATTTATCTATATATATATATATATATTATAAAAGGACAAGGTGCTTGACTTAATGACTGACATATCAACGCAGGGCCTAAACTATAAGGGTTATAATTATGCTCAGAGGTTCCGTTTATAACGTAGGGGAGCACTAAGGAAGGATTTTTGAAAATTCATCCCCTAAGGGGATAAAACGCACCCTGCAAAGTTAGTATGAAACTTTGTCGTCTCAGAAATTATGTGAATGAAATTCATTATGAAGGTTGTTCATTGAAAGTCATGAAACACGTGTAAAATATTTTTTCTAAAATCATCAGAGGTCAAAGGGAGGTTCAAATTTAGTATGACTACCTCATAAAATTATTAAATATGTCAACAAACGATCTACTAATATCGCAAACAAAGTTGCGGGTATAAGCTGGTATGACACTAAGTGCTTTATAATAGCAATATTTTTTTAAATGATTCATGATTCAAATACTCAATTTGTTTCAATTACTTAGCCAAACAACAGCAGTCAGGTCAATCAGAAAGATGAGGATTAAAACTGCAAAATCGGATTCTCCCATCTAGACTACAATCAGCTTAGCGAATAGCTTCGAGCGAGATATTAAACATGGCTATCAATTAAGTATAGCTTTGCTATACCTAGACTAATGTTATAAAGCTTACGAGTTTGTTTGTTTGGTTAAACGAATTTTAGTGCTAGATAGTATTTATCGTGATAGGCTATATAACATTACGCTATGACCCATAGGAGCGGATCAGTGGAGCATCAATCAAAAACATAGAGAGATTCCGTTGTGTGCGCTGCTGTATTATAGTTGCCTACGCTTCGCTCTCTAACCCTCTCTCTCTTATGAGACGCAGACGAAGTTGCGCGGGTCAACTAGTTTACAAATACAAACCAAAAAATTTGTTACATTTTTGCTATTAGTTTTATAAATAATCTCTTTACAAATTAGACATGGAAAAAGGGAGTCACGTGAAAAATAATTGCAATTTTTTAAATGTTTTATTTTCTACAATAATATGTTATATGAAATGTAAAAAATCAAAGAACGGTAAGTATGGTAGCTGGCAGCTAACTTTAGGTCTGAGAAAAAAGTGAAAAAAGTCTCGAATAGTTACTTCTACGCATTCAAAGTCAAACCTATACTTACGTATATTTTATTATCTATACCCATTTTTACCATAGCACAAAGTAATGCCTTAATATTTATTCATATATTATAACAAATGAAATTATTTGATTTGAATTAAATTTCTTGTATACTTTTTTGGAGCAACAGATATATATGTCGGAAGAAGTACTCAGTAAAGAGTTATGTTTGAGCTGGTTGCTAATTTAACATATGATTTTAATTATTTAGTAACACTACTTGTAAATTTTAATTTAATTTAGTCTTAATTAATCTATATTCACATAATTTTTATATTCTTATATTCTTATTCTTAATTTAAAAATTAAAAGAGTTAAAATCCAAACAATATAAAAATGACAAAAATCTAGTTTAAATCAGACAAAAATAGATTAGGATTTAATAACAAGCTTCAGCAAGTTAACTACGAAATCTACTTTTAAAATGAACAATTGTACAAACATAATTTGATCCTCAGACTTCCATAGAGCGATATCACATAAACAATATAGTAATTTCTAATTAAAAAATAACAAATCGAAGAATATAAAAATTATGTGAATATAGATTAATTAAGACTAAATTAAATTAAAATTTACAAGTAGTGTTACTAAATAATTAAAATCATATGTTAAATTAGCAACCAGCTCAAACATAACTCTTTACTGAGTACTTCTTCCGACATATACATGTTTTTTTATAATAAGTATTTGTATTTTTTGTGTGTTAATAATGTCACCGTAAAATTGTAAACCGTTAGATTATAATCAATCTTGTGATATTGTGAACCGCAAAATTGTAAACCATAACATACTGTTTACAATTTATCGCATTATTTTTCGGTAGATTATAATCTTTCGAAGTGTAACGATCAAATTGTGAATCAAAGATTTACAAAACTATTACTAAAAAATATACTATATAGTGTATTTTAATATTTTGGCCATCTTATAGGTATATATTTATGTATGTGGGGATGTATATAAATACATATATTATGTATGGTAATGTTATACATTTTTAACGTACACAAATACCGTTTATTTTAAAAATTTTAGTATTCACGTTTGATTTTGGCATTGTTATTCCTTTTAATCAATTTAAGGTTGACAGGAAGAGATTCTTTTTTGGAATAAGTCCGCCTTTGTGATCGTTTATTTTAGTTTTATTTTGTATGTATTATTTCTGTTTTACCTATGTACAATAAAGAGATTTAAAAAAAAGTAAAAATTAGAATGGATAAAAATATTGTCTTAAAGACAATGGCCGACAGATTCAATGCATTATGATTATATACATTCTATACATAATAATTTATACTCACACTTAATATGAGGAAAGCAATCGAGAAGTAAATAAGATGTATATTAAATATTTATCTGACAACACTAAACAAGTGATTACCAGCGATTAAATAATTAAATGAACCCTTCCTTTGAAGGGATTACGAGGGGTCTCAAGCCGCGTTAATTATACCCGTTCATACTCTGCCGCCTTTACTTAATACAAATTATATAACGATATTATTAATCGATATATTGATGTTGGTCAAAAACATGTTTGAATGATTATTTTTGTTCCGATTTAATTGAAGCTGGGTCGATCAAGTATTACGTAAACAGAATATCAACAAACACCCCCTCCCCGCTCCCCCCTTCCATATGTCAGCAAAAGTCAAAGTTCTAACTCAGGTCTTTATGGTCCCTTATACCTGATGTAGTAACTTATACGTTATGCGCGTAGCATACAAACAGATAAACACACAATAATTTTAAAAATTCGGCCAAGTGCGAGTGTGGATCACACGCATTGAGGGTCCGTACAGTTTGAATTAAGAGGAAATCAGTCGACACTTTTTTCATACAAACGTAGTCCCCTGTTTCCTCCTAGGATAATGAAGTTACAGAAGAAGAAAAAATACCATGCGATATATACGTACCTCTGCCATGACTGTACGTTTTGTTTTTTTTTTATTTGATTAATATAATAGAAAAAAAAACGACTTTTTTATTCATTCAAACATCCAGCAAACTAATTATTATTAACATAAACCAAAAAAGCAAAACGTACGGGCTTACCTTAGAGGGTCTAAGCTAGGCCCGTACGTTTTGCTTTCACGAAATAAATATGAAAATCGGTCCAGATTTCGAGGAGGAAACAGGGGATTACGAAAGGACGATTTTCTTAATTTTACGTAAGTAAAGTCAGTTCGAGCTGTAGTTCTCTCTATGATACGGTAAGGGGTAAGCTTGGGGCTCAGCTCGACACCAATATTTTTGGTAAAAATCTATTTTTCATCATCAGTAGCTGTCAGTTCACGATTCAAGGTCAAAGATAAGTACCCAATACGTTTGAAATTCCTATTCCAATACATTGTACCATATAAAATATATAATATATGGAATGTAGCGACAAATTTACTGTCTTCAGATTATTCCATTTAATTATGCTTATTATTAATCTTTGTAATGATTCAGAGTTCCTAGTTCTTTCTATGGATTCGTTTTAAGTTATCCTTCTTTCTTTTCCCTGACTGACAGACATTCTCATTTCCAACATTACAATACTATTTAAAACTTCTAATTCCGCATAAAGGTCAAAAAAATGTAGGCTAAGTATAAAATAATAACTATAATTAAAGCAAACACTTCCATTCCCTAACAAAACAAAATGTAACCCTCACTCAACGGTAATCCATAATCATATTTACGAGTACAATCAAATTATACACATTTTGATGTTATCTGATAAATGAAATATTTCTAATGGTGTTGTATTAAATAATAGATGTTTCCTTTGAAATAACGCATTGAATCTCCCTCTCTTCGATGAGGAATCTATGGATTTATCACAACTTTACATAGCAAAGCCCTAATTTTGTCCCTCTTGATTCTGAGCAGGGATATTCACGTTTTGAAGTGCATGTTTACTTTTTTATCGCTGACGTAATCATCATGCAGACTCTCCCAGCCTCCATGTCTTTAAAAAATAAGCATAGTAAGGACCCCGCTACCACTTTTAATGCTTACGTAATACTTGTACGGCCCCTCAACTGAAATTCGCGTACTTTAACTGGGGTAAAAAAATAAAGCTTCAAATTATTCTTATAGATTAATTAACAATGATTGTAGCTCATAACGTGTACCCTCCACTCCGTCTCTTCTCCCCTTATACTGTATTGTATGGCATATTAAATTACTATGACTTTCCCGAAGAAACAGTCATTTTTTCCGAAAAAAATGCTACTTATTAAAGGAGTTGAATGTATGGATTTAGTGTTTATTTTACTCTTACGTCTTGAGATTTCTAGAAATAAAGAGACATTTTATTTCTGTAATTATTTTACACTTTGACAACAAAACATTCTGACTTTACAAATAATGTTTGTACATTTATATATTACGAATACTCACTTCGTCCACAAATGCCAGAGTGGCATTTAGTTTTTATTTACCAACGTTTTGATGACATTTCCGTTGGTTTTTATGAGCAAGGCCGTGTGCGGAGCATTAATTTTGCTATTCACCAAATATAATAGACATTCGTTAACATTATGGGAATTTGACTTTAAGAAGTTTGTAACTGAAAAATTCTAAGGACAAGGTCATAAATCAAATACAGACTCTATACCTTTATAACCAGTAGGAAACCTTTTGTTCCCAGTAGGAATATAATCTTGGACTACTGGCGTGGCCCACTCCTGACACAAGCTATTTATTAGCTTACTAGGAGGGGTAACGGGAATACTAGTAGTATGTGATCCATACTGCTAGTAATCGGGAGTTTCAGTATGTTTGCTTAAACTCCTGAGACTACCTTATATATCTAGAAAGGAAATCATCTTAGGATATCGATTAAGTAATTTACTGGTGTTGCCGTATTAATATTCTGGCTTAAACTTCCCTGAATAAAAAGGATATAAAATCTTTTATTCTTCTCTTCTCTGTCGCTTCACTCATGGCAAGTTGGCCAGAAGACAGTGACCGTTAATAATGCTGACCGTTAATCGAGCAATTCATGTACGGGAGTGCCTACCGCAACCTTCACCGAATCCGTCCACCTCACAGGGGATCTCCCCCGTGGTCTCGTGCCTTCGACTCTACCTTGAACAACAAGACGCTCTATGGCGACTCCATAGACGACGTCGGCTAACGTGCTTAAAGAATTTTAAGATCCGACTGCGCACTTGAGTAGATAGACGTTCTTCGTGGATGGAGGTTTTGTCCGGAATTCTATCTAGAAGACCCGAGCATCTTCCTCCAACACCACATTTCCAGTGCATCTATCTTATGAATTTCGGTTTGCCGTAAAGTCCATGTTTCGGCAGCGTAAAGGAAAATTGGAAACACCAACGATTTTATAAGCCTAACCTTTGAGGCTTTCGTGAAGTTTCTGTTCCTACATATTTTCTTGAACTTGTCCATATACCTCGTAGAAAAAAATAACTTAGGAAAATTAGTTTTTATACCAAGCAAGAAAATTAAGATATTTTAATTTTAGCGCTCCCTTCACCTCACATCGGCACATTATTAGACCATCTCACTCTCACAATAGCAGTAGGCGTACGACTTGGCGCCAAGTTAAATCAACCACATCGATGTCACTGCGGAGAGGATGTGGACGAATACGGACACCATAGTTTGTCTAGCACAAAGAGTGCAGGCCGTTTCTCTCGTCATGCTTCCTTGAATGACATCATTCGCAGGTCTCTTGTCACTGCTAAAGTACCAGCTATTTTAGAACCAAACGGCATGGCGCGTAGCGATGGCAAGAGACATGATGGAATGACGCTTGTTCCGTGGAAGCTAGGAAGATCTCTTGTGTGGGATCCTACATGTGTGGATACACTTGCAGCTCCTCATTTACAAGTGACTTCTGTTTCTGCAGGAGTAGCGGCCACCAATCCTGAATCTGCCAAGCGGCGCAAATATGGAGACATAGAAAGAAACTTTATGTTTGCGCCGTTCGGCGTAGAAACCATGGGGCCATGGGGCAAGGAGGCTCGTGATATTTTCACTGAAATATCATCTCGCCTCATCCAAGCCACTGGTGGCCAAAGGGAAAATGAAACCGCTGCCAGCGTTTTGGGCACACTGCCTCTGTGTCGTGGAATATATATTTTTTTGATATTACTTAATTTAATTATTGTTTAATAGAACTAGTTTATTTTAAAAGTGTAAAATTTTCATTTTTAATTATTTCTTAGAATCTAAATTCTATTTCAAGTAGGAAAATGATCTTTAGATATCAATGAAAGTTATTCAACAGATGCGAGTGAATCAACTTCTTAAACTACTATTTATATTCAGTAAGATGATCATAGGATATTATTGGAAATAATGCAACTTCAGCTTTGTTTTGAATCCACTTATATCATGTCATATGTTATGTCAATAGTATTTTAGTATTGAAACGGTTCATGTAGTCCTTATCATCGTTAAATAAAAATGTCGTGTGCCACAATAATTATAAAACACTGGATTTATTTATTGAATAAGCTTCGCGAGTATGTTGCCTAAATAATCATATAGAGCGGTGTTTAAATAGTTTATGAGATACACTAGGTTTAAATAGAAAAAAAATCCATGTCGTAGTTAATAATAAAACAATATAGATATATTAGTTAATAGAAATAGTATACTTCGTATAGATAACAACAGTATAGAATAGATAATAAAAAATATAAGATATATAATATATCATACGCAGTAACGATTGGTATTTTTTGTATTATCTGAGACACAAAAACTTTCAGAAAATGGTTTTTTTTTGTGAAATTATTTAAAGTGAAGATGAAAGAAAAAGACTAAGGTTTTTTTATAATATTATTTTTTTTCCATAAGGTTATCGAGTTCGAAACAATATTTCAATTTTCGTACTAATCTCTGATTAATTTGCCACCGTGGCCAGAATCTTTGACTTTCTAATCTAATTGTGTATGTAATGTGTTTATATGTATGTATATACGTGTATGCAGTGTAAGCTGTTTGTTTCCCAATATGAGAAATAAATAAAATAGAACTTATCGTTCAAGGTATAAGTAAAAAAAAATAATTAAATTAATTTGTTGGCAATTCTAGGACTTTGTTAAGTCTATCACAAACTCGACAGCGTTCAATAATTATTGCAAGCTTTATTATATCACTATCGATATGTAAACCAATGCTTTCAAACATAAAAGCAGTTAATAATACAGTTATTTTTTTAAACGTTAATAATATTTTATATTTTTCTTTATCTTACAAAGCTAATAAAATCAAAAGAGTTTGATCTGTCAACAGCTGTATTCTATCAAAAGTTTTAATATATATACACCATGTTTAAAAATACATTAACTTAGATTTTACTTAATATAATAAATAAAAATTAATATTAAATAAATAAATTCTATTTAATGTAAGTAATTTCCAATAAATTCGAAAATTCCTATCCATCTATATTACATTTTAAATATATCCAAAAAAACATAATACATAAATTTCAAAAATTCCACCAGGATGAGGAACACGGTCCAAGCTACCTAAGTTTGAGGCTCCAGAGAAAGAAACCTCTTCACAATATTTTTTTTTTTAAAAGATTACTAGCAGTCTCTTACTACTAGTATTCCCTTTACCCCTTCTAGTAAGCTAATAAATAGCTTGTGTCTGGAGTGGGCCACGTCAGTAGTGCAATGTCCAGGATTTGAATATGTGTCATATCCAATAGTAATTTCTTCTGCATAAGGCCTTTGACCCAGTCATCTAACGAGAGCCACTTAAGGCGTTGATCGAGCTATTGGCCGTTGCGATAATTGGCACAATGGTCGCTGAGTCCACATAAAAAAAAACTCTGATCTACCGTCAACATCTAGTTAAACAGAAATTTATCATCTTTTATAAAACTATATATTCATGTTTTATGTAAAAATTAAAAATTAATCATAATTTGAAAAGCACAAGAGTGATTTTACAGTTATTAGTTAAGTGATAGCCGATATTCGGTTATTAAGTTAATCGTACCTTCGTGTAACATCTGATATGGTGTTTGTCGTGACTGTAATCGAACACACGGCCCTTTAGCACGATACTGTCACTAAAATTGTGTTTATGTGGGAAATTATCATTGACGATGTTTAATTGTCTATCTACTGATATATATGATAATCTAGCTACGTGTATTTGATAACAAATAGTTGGATAGAGAGATACAGTAGGAGATATGGGATATGGAAACTGGTTCCGAAGCTTAATGCGAGGGTTTTTATAACACCAATAAAAGCCAAGGTTATTCTCCAAATTGTCCGTTGTATTGCTGAAGGTTGATTTTTAGGATAAACGAACAGATAGCCCGGTTAATGGCCACCGTCGCCAATAGATATCTGCGACTTTTGTTATGCCGATGCGTTGCCACCTCGAAGATCGATTGAGTGAGGAAAGGGAATGAAGAGAAGAATATTTTTTTTATTGTTAAAAAAGGGACAAACGAGCAGACGGTCCACCTGATGCAAAATGGTCACCGTCGCCCATGGACATCTGCAACACGCGAAGAGCTGCCGATGCAGCCTGATCTGATGGCCTCATAGGAACCTGTACCCTCCATTTAAAAACCCTCCAGATTATAGCCGTCCGGAAAACCGCTGGAGATAGATAAGGTTTAAGTGGACCCTGAGCGAGAATCCAGTGTCCACTTGAAACGCGGAATTAATGGGATGAGAGGGAGAGGGGAAGGTCATAATATGCGGCTCGACTGGAAAGCGTCAGTGTCATTTGGCGGTCGAATTCGCATGTTGGTGGTCGCAAGCCCATCTGTGAGCAGATCCCCTACCACTAAAGCTGTACTAGGTTACTTGCCTCTTACAAGGTGCTCTCCCAGTGGCAGAGCGAGGATTAAATTTTTAGAAATAGCTTTTTATAAACCAACAGATATTCTGCGTAAGGGGCCATTCATTTAATTCGTAAGACTATTTTCGTTAGTTTTTGACGCCGTACCCCCCTATTATAAGAAAAAATAAGAATAGGCCGACCCCCTCCCCCCTGTTTAATAATTATTACGTAAGAATCTAAAGGAAAAAATGAATGGTGCCCGCGCTTTTTCAAAGTGTAAGTTTAACTTTCAGCATTTTTATAATCTTACGTTAGAAGTATTGAGACTCCCTCCCACCCCCTTGTAAGAAAAAATAAGGCGTGGTCGACCCCCCTCTAACCCTAAATCGTCTTACGTAAATAATAAATGGCCCCTAACTACAACATCAACATCGATTATTATAATATATTCTATCACAAATAATGAATGGTATTTTATGTATCGAGCCACACAGATATTATTAAAATTATAATAAGATTCTAGATTCGAATCTAAATAGGCAGTCTTTTACTCTTAATAATTGTTTTAATTTCCAGAGATGCTCCTGGCCCTGTCGTTCAGCTCCAACTCCTCGCCCGGAGGATTGCTGGAGTGGACTGGTACCAAAGGTTGAGAGAGAAGAGGATCGAGAACCTTGGCGATTGCCTGATCTTCGTCCTCCATTGCATTATATGCACGATCGTGGTAAGGTACTTCATAATTATAACATAGTATTTATTATTTTTGCATTTAAGACAGAAGCATGGCAGTGCCTGGGGCTTGAGACTCCCAGAACTATATAAACACAAATTCCTGTCGCTAGTTATCAAAAACTGAGATGATTCTCAATAAACAATAATGCGCCCTGGTTCCACTCAGCAGACATACACTTATGTTGTTTTATTGAAAAATGTATGCATCAATGTTGACGTAAACATGGGAGGAGGGGTTAAGACTTTGCTTACTTTTGCTGACATGGCGGACAGGGGCTTGATAATGGCAAAAAATCTGTATACGTAATACTTAAACGGATAACCTTACTGCGAAACTCTAAATATTCTCAATTCGACTTCTT
Organism: Limenitis camilla; assembly: GCA_905147385.1. Taxonomy (NCBI): domain Eukaryota; kingdom Metazoa; phylum Arthropoda; class Insecta; order Lepidoptera; family Nymphalidae; genus Limenitis; species Limenitis camilla. The sequence goes on from LR990240.1 coordinate 11,548,217, forward strand.
CACCAAAAAAACGACACACTTTTGTTACGTCAAAAAAAAATTAAGATGGTCAGTCAAAAGATGTTTATACCTACACAATTATAGTATAGGGTTTAAACTGTTATATTTACACTGCTTTAAATGTAATCATATTTAGTATCGAGTCTAATTGGTTGTTTTGGCGCAATTAAATTCGGCTTAGGTGCTAGGCGACGGTTGGTGAGTAGGTATCAGTGCTTTAAATATGTGAATATACTCTCAAAGGTTGTTATTACAAGCAAAGTACCAAATCACGTCCTTTGAATGACGGCAGGTCTATATTTAGGGTAAAATAATTCAGTAAATAATCAGATAAGTTCACCAGTTCAACTAGTTGGACTTAGGTTAACTTAAAGGTTTAAACAGAAAGCTTGGGCACAAGTCCTAGGCACAGCTTAGGTTCCTGTCGTAATTGTAAGAGATCATAATGTTTGATTATTGCGTTACGTTTCGTTTACCCAATAGTCCATAAAATATTCCCCCTCTCCTACTCATAATTTTTCTCCGAGTTTTATACTGTTGGCAACACTAATTTGAATAGCATGTTATTTATGTTTATAGGATTGATTTAAGTGGCATCCTGTAATTTATAATGTTGCCAGAATTGATTTGTGTAGCGTTTATATCTTCTTAAATGTTGAACAACTGATAAACATCAATCGGAGAAGTAGAGATTGCATCGCAAATAATCTAGGAGTAACGCCAAAGGACTGTCTTAAATATACTTAAGTATAACCCTCGGAAGTAATATTTGGAATATTACCATCAAGCCGTGATACTATTGGTCTGCGAGTAGACCATAACCAATTAATTAACAGTACTCATATTATAATCATTTATGGTGCCTTTAAGAATAGATTTGATGATTTTAATATCATAGTTTAGATACGCCTAAAATATGAGACAAAATGTATTAAATAATATTTCTGAGATTCATATGGATTCGATTTCATGTGCTTATCTGTGTCCGCAATGTTGGCCTCATTTGCCTGTCAGGCTGTTAGTACGCACGTCTTTCGCCTTCGCCAGCGATACTTGGGTAGTTCGCGAACGACCTAGTTCAAAAGATCGCTCCTTTAGATGAACTATACGAACTAGTAGCTCTTAGTTCTTTTTAGTTCTTATATTTTTTTTAAATCGAAATCTTTACTTCCAGGGATGCTTATGTTTCATGTTCTATAAAAATAAATGTGTAATACATAAAAATGTGGTTTATTTCTAATAAAAAATCAACATATACTTATATATTTAAATGGTGATAGAAATATCTATATGATATTCATAAACATCGATGTCTCACTTTTGAGATTGTCGATGTTTTTTTCCTTTATTTATTATTTTTACTAAATGATTTAAAAAAGAACTAACGAAGTAAAAGAGCGAACCAGTTCGCCATTGGATTACGAAAAAGAGCGCTCTCATTGGTGTCCCACTAGGCCCAAGACTATCGCCAGCCGAGATAAAAAAATTATCTTCACAGACTTAATAGAGATGACCCAAACTGATTCAATCTAAATTGTACCATCGACAATCAACCACAGATACACCGTACCTTTTATTAATCTGTTATATTACAGTGTTGCTATTCCAATAGACTAAATTACCACCAATATGATTATTCTCCTATATATGTGTATTAATGAATTACTGTAATTTCTTTCAGAAAGAGACAGTTGTGCTGCTTGCGTCGCACCGCTTCCATTGCTACCTCCACCAGCTCCTGCGCCTCACTAATTCAATATTAAAAATAAGTATACAAGCTATGACCTCTGATACTCACTAGATACTCAAACACCGTTAAATATTGTAAACAAATGACCACTCGTTTGAACATTTGGGTGGTTATTTAATTTAGTATCGTACAGGCGCTTCAAAAGTCACGTAATACAACAATACAATAAAAATCATACTTCTAAGACCTTAAAAATTATAATCTTAATAATAAGATACTTACTAGTGGACCTGCCCTGGTTTTGCATGACAATTTACCACATACGTATATTTAGGTTTATCAAAAAACATTTATTTACAATAATATATATTTTTGCTGAATGAAAATATTCAGGAGCTAATTATTTTTCCGGGATAAAAAGTGTCCTATATGTTAATTCAGGCTATAAAGTATCCGAATTTGCCAAGTGTGCCAAATTTCAATTAAATTCATTAAGTCGTTTTTATGTGATTGAGTAACAAACATGCAAACATCTAGAAATCCAAAATTTTACATTTATAATATTGTTAATAATTAATATTTATATAAGTAAGATAAGAGTATGAAGTAAAAACATTTTTTATAAACAACATATGAAATAGTACTAAATATAGTTGCTGGCACATAAGGGTTTTACCTTGAATGTGCAGAAGTCACTATTAGGACCTTTTTAGCGGTGACCATGGGGGGAGAGCTGCGCTTTACATGTGATTGGTTCTTACGCGACGCAGTAATACAGACACGCAGCACGCTCACAATTCGCAACTTTCTCCCACTATTTTGTTTCAGACCTAAAGTTAGTTGCCGGCTACTATACTTATAGTTAACTAGCTGTACCCGCGACTTCATCCGCGTTGAATAGCGATACTTATAACTTTTTATGCCCCCTTTTCAACCCCTTGCAACCCCTTTTTTCGCAATAAAGCATAGCCTATGTCCTTTCTCGGGCTCTAGACTATCTGCATACCAAATTTCATTCAAATAGGTTCAGTAGTTTAGGCATTAAAGCGCGACCATCCTCTATTTCCTATAGGGCTTTTTACCCCCTTGAGGGTAAAACTTTTACAAACGTTGAATGTCATATTTATTTATATCGAATCAACAGCCTAAAACATAAGTTTCAAGCTTCTAGCTCAAAAAATGACGATACTTTCATACAACTTTCATCCCCCCTTTTCAACTCCTTACAACCCTTTTTTCGCAATAAGAAGTACCCTATGTCCTTTTTCAGGCTCTAGACTATCTGTATACCAAATTGTATTTAAATTGGTTCAGTAATTTTGGCGTGAAAGCGCGACAGACAGACAGACATACTTTCGCATTTATAATATTAAGTAAGGACCAACACTAGTGCTGAGTGTAATTTTGTATGGGATTGAGTATCTAGTTCTTATTAAGTGAGTTAGTTAATGAAGTATATAAGCAATAATACTATAGATATTTAAAGTAGTCAGCACTGTATGTACCTTTAGTACTTTATTTTTTTTTAATATATTGTAAATAGCTGCTTCAATTTACAACTAAATTTTTTTTTAATCGTGATTTTAGAAATTAAATTAGTAAGAGTTGTGCCATTTTGTTTTTATCATTCAAAGTATAAATAAACTATTCTAGTCTAAATGTCGAGTCATGTAGAACTATTGTAGATATTAGTGTAGAATATTATAACAACCAAAATGAATTTAATTCATCGTAAAACTTTTTAAAATTAATTTAATGTATTGTTATGTTATATAATTTAATAGTTGGTAAAAGCAGAAATATTATACTTGAAATAGTTTTAGTTCAGATTTCTACGGAAAATGTATTATTTGTAGAGCAAGAACCCGCGACGATCAGACTGTCGATATTTTATAAATCCTGATATACAGCAGTGATAACCTAGTAGTTACGACATTGGTGTCTTACTCGGGAGGTACGAGTTCGGTCCTGAGTGGTCAAATACCTTTGACTTGTGAATTATGTGTATTTTTAAGAAATTAGATACACTTGCTTTTCGTGAGGAAAACCTGCACTCCTGAGAGTTCCCTAAAAGTGTATAAAGTCTGCTTTCCCAAACTGGGCTAGCGTGGTCGACTATGGCCTAACTCCCTCCTCATTCTGAGGAGGTGGCTCTGCAGGGTTATTAATGGGTTTTGATGATGAAGTAGAGATATAAATGATCCCCAGTTTAATTACGATTGCATAGAAAAATATTTTTTAATGTATCTGATAAGGTATAAGAATCATCGAAACCGTTTAATTATTGAAAAAATAGCTTTTAATAGTTTCTCAAGGAACGTATATAAAATTCAGCTTTTATTATGTAAAGTAAATATAGTTATAATTGATTAATATTAATATATTAAAGGGTTTTTGACAGGGGATGCAACTGTACTGTACGTGTCTGACAACGGACAAGGTCGTTTCTAATGTTATTCCAAATTAAAAATGTAAAAAAAATGTTAAAGAATTTGAAGTGTAATTTCATATACCCTTGCTACTATTCATAGCAATCGTGATCCAATTTTAGTTGGATACTTATTTATAAGGGACAAACACAGTGAAACTTTCAGGTTTTATAAAATGACGAAGGTCTGATCGTCGCGAGTTCTTGGACCATTATATCTTAATTACTTTATGAATTATAGTCTATATTGTAAATAAGTAGTAATTCTAAGTAGATAATAATATATGCTTACAAATGCTTACATAACATAAATTATCCGATTGTGTTGTTGTGTTCAATTATTATTATGTAAATTCTAGATTTAATAATTATCTATAATTTCAGTCTTCAAAACATATCATAAGCTAGTCATTTGTATAATCTATAAATATAGTATTAATCGACGTATTAAGTGGTAAACTGCAAACTCCAGTCTTTAAAAAAATATTTAGTAACTGGCTGACCCGAATGACCCGAAATGACCTGGCTGAAACGTTGTTTTGCCATATAAGTTTAAAAAATTTGGGGTGGGCCACACTTATAACTTAGGGGTATAAAAAATAGATGTTGACCAATTCTCTGACCTACTGAATATGTATATAAAATTTCATAAAAATCGGTCGAGCCGTTTCGGAGGAGTATGGTAACTAACATTGTGAAACGAGAATTTTATATATAAGAAGATATTACAATATCTTTGGACCTCTTTTTCAGTTTAACACTTTTGAAGTACGTTATTATACTTATAATAATATGTAATAATAAATAAATACTATAAATACAGTAATTAAAGCAAGTGATAGACTGAAATAGTTTTCTTTTCTAATCTGTGAAAACAATTACTTACAATTACGTAATGGGTACGAATCCAAGATTCGAAATGAAGGTTTGCTCGAGCGTCTAGTAGGACCCCTACTAGATTTTGTAGATTAGATGATAAGAATTACATGAAAGTTTAGAACAGAGATTCCAAAACTATTTTGGACTAGAGACCAAAATGAACTGAAACCCCCATAGCCAAATTACTTTAAAAATCATATATCTAGGTTTTTTCCTAATGATACAAAATACCAATTTAGAAACTTTGCGGTTACTTCACTGAGTAAACTCGATATAAAAACATTGAAATTATTAAAAATAATTTGGTCAAGTGCGAGTGTGGAACTCGCGCTCTGAGGGTTCTGTACAATTTCAATAAAGGGACAAACACTATCAAATTTAGATTTTCGGGTGCGGGTTAAAATATTATCAAAAGTAGTATTGGGGGGCATTTACTCCCAACATTAGTAATGCGTATTTCAATTGTCATATTTATAATTATTTACAAAAAGAATATAATAAAATATGATAAAACATTTTTCAAAAAAAAAAAATGATATAAAAAATAATTTTAAAGTCGGTGAACATATTATATTAATAAAATATGTATTGTCAAATATAGAACCTTTTTTTTGGAGTATATTAAAATATTTTACAAGTTGTCATTTAACAACATGTCATATAGTCAACAGCTGTTGCTAAGATTCGCGGCCCATATAGCTTTAGATTCATTTCACACGATACGACAACATAAAGGTCGATGTTTGCGATTTCACTAATACTCGAATATGTTATGCATATACACGTCTTCGGTACGGAATTAAACCCTGATGAAGGTAAAGCTGAAAAGAAAGCTTTGAAAATTTGAGTAACTGGAAGAGGTGCCTTACTTTAAACTTTATTGACCTGTCTCATAATTAAACATTTAATAAATTAATTAACAGAATTTATATTTTACCGAATAATCTTTTTAAATACGTTTTTGCATTACAAATTATTTCTTGCTTTTTTGGAATAGATTAATTAATAGTAATTAAAGTATTTAAATTTCAATATCAGAAAACTAAACTCGTTAAGTAGTGTTCAAACAGTAAAAATATCATTATTTGTATCTGTATCGAGGGGAGGTTTATTTGAACATTACTAAAATCGCAAACATAGATTTTTTTTCATGTCCGCATATGTGGAATGCCTCATAAAATTACTTACACTTAGAAGTTTGATTTTTTCACAGCTTTAAGATACTATAGATTAACATATTTAATATTTATTTTAACTTAATAACTTAACGTTTTCTTCAGATAATGCGTCAAAATCTAAATATATAAAAGAACATTTTTTGTGATGTAACAACAAATTGCCATTTTCGGATTTTTTCTCATACTAGTGCTACAGGACCTTGCTTTTTGCCAAAAATCATGTCTAGGTCAAACGATGAAGCCTGGGAACTTTGATTTATCTCGAAAATCAAAATTTTGATACATGGATTAAAAGCGGCTGTATATTTTCATTAAATTGACTATTTGAGAGAAACTAGAGATTAGAATATTTTATATAAATTTCAACTTAATATTTTCACGTTTTTCTGAGAAAAAGGGTCTTGAGTGGCAGTCAAAAAATTTAATTTTCTAGTGATGTAGAAAAATAATAACAGTTTTCTAATTTTATCCTGTACTTGTGCTGTGACATCTTACTTCATGCTAAATTTCACGATGCTAGGTCACCTTATAATTATGTAAGTGACCACATTAACGGTCATATCTTTTCAATGCGTGCAAGGGACAGCAGGTTAGTATTTGATATTAATTTCAACCTGATACGTCCATGCGATCCTAAGAAAAAAGGCCTTGACAGACGGACAGACAGGCAGATGGACAACGAAGTGATCCTATAAGGGTTCCTTTTTTCCTTTTAAGGTACGGAACCCAAAAAAATTGATAAATATCACAACATATACAGTATTTAAAAATTTCAGATAAGAACTTGTGTTAATTAATAGGCGTCGATTTTTAAACCTTCTTGATCCCCAATATCAGTTTTCGTTTATGTAGACCACAGGGAAAGCGATATCCCAAAGGATCTAAATGCTAAGATCTGTTACTTATGTCACAGTTTTACATGGGTGGTAGAATGGATATCCGGAAGGGTAGAAAAAAATGTATTCAATCGGAAAGCAATGTGGTGATGGTGCGAGAGCCTTAGAGATTGGGCTTCTTCTCTTTCAAAAAAATGAGCCCAGAGCGTGGATTACGCTACTCTTTTACGGCACGATGAAATCGTTGAGATTTTCAAAAGGAACGCAATTTAGCTTAAATCCAAAAGATCATCTACTGAGCTCCCCTCTACTATAAGTAATAAGTGTAAACGGATAATGAAGTTGGTACCTAATTTGGAAAATAATTTGAAGTACCTAGTGGTAAAGGCTTACTGAAAATCAAATATCAAAATTAAATTATGTGTAAGTGAGGGGACGGGTGTATCTACCCGTGAGGGGACGGGTTAGAATACTATTCCCCTCTGCCGCTGGCAGAGCATCTCGTAAGAGCCGAGTAACCCAGCACCCCCTTGGTGGTAGGGGATCTGTTCCCGACTGGCTTGCGACCACCAGCATGCGAATCCGATCGCCAAGTGTCATAGACGCGTTCCGCTTAAGCCGCATGTGGGCCAGACTTACCCACTCCCTCTCCCATCCCATTAATGCTGTGGGTCTAGTGGACTCTGGGCTCTTGCCTAGGGTCCGCTGAATCCGCATCATGTTTCTTCTTCATTCCCCCTTCCCACTCCATCTTCGGGGATGCAACGCATCGACAAAACGAGAGAGTGTTTCTTGTTTTTCCGATGTCCATGGGCGATGATTGCCACTTACTATCAGGTGGACCATCTGCTCATTTGCACCTTATCTATTATAAAAAAAGAAACTAATTTATTTTATTATTTAACTATATGATTTTCATGTATCATATGTATACTATTATATAATATTATATTATCCACCTAAGGGTCAAGGAAAATAAGATATCAGTACTTTTAATCATTTATCATAAGTTTTCAGGCCAAACAATACTTTCGATCCAATCTATAAAGCTGGATACTCTGGTGTATATTCCTGGCAAGTTGGTACGAGCGCAGCCAATCCCAAATGACGTCACTCCTATTACGTAGTGCATGGAACCCTCCATAGGTAACGGAAGGGGTATTTTCACTTGCAGAGGACCACCTGAATCACCCTATAAAACAACACACGAAGTTTACTTCAACTCTGAAGTATATAAAAGTTTTGTAGACTGTTATACTATGAAACAATTATGAAAGCTAAAGTTAATATATTATATCGAAAATGGTGACAATGATTCGTGGGATTTAACTACGTGTCCTCGACATATTTATAAAGAAAAACTGAAATTTTTGTGATTACATGATTGGTTTCATAGCAAAAGATCGTCTTGCAACAAATCTCTGGTCTAGAAGAAGAACCACATAGTTTTAACACATTAGTAATTAAACCAAAACATATAATTTTACCTGACAAGCGTCGACCCCACCGGCTAATTTACCAGCACAGAGTTGATGGTCTTGTACCCCACACCAGTTCCTGCTACACCATGGTTGCAGTAAAGCATCGCATTTATCAGAATCCAGTATATCTAAGACTGCAGCCTGTAACTCTGGAGACGTCCTTTTAGTTGCTAAAATATTAAAATAATTTAACTCCAGTTTCAATTTCTGATAGTTATCTGACACATAATTGTTCACACATTGCAATTCATATCTGGAGTTTTATCAGCAAATGGAAGAAAGAACAAGAAAAACTTTAAGAAAAAACAAGAATTATTTACATCAAAATATATTAATTTATAACCCCAAAAAGGTGTAACATCTCAGCTATTAAGTTGCGAGTGGACAAAAATCCACTCCACTCGTTGATTATCAGAGGACACCTAAATTTCTTAATACATTAAACTTAATATGATAAGAAATTACAAATGTTGCGGCAAACGATGTTTTGCTATATTAATGTAAAAAGTTTGGGGTGAGCCACCCTTATCATTTAGGGGTATAAAATTAAATGTTGGCAGATTCTCAGACCTACCTGATATGCACGCAAAATTTCATAAAAATCGGTCGAACCAAACGGTGCTTGTTACAAGCATCGTTTGGCAACAAACACCGTAACACGAGAATTTTATCTAATATAAGATGTATCAAGCAACACTGTTTGTTACTCGTGCAAGTAACTAATCATAAATGTGTACGTGTAAATATATGATGTAAGTTTAAATACATTTTTTTGTCTTTTATTTCACTCTCTCTTTCGCTGTCTCTCTAACGATTACTACAATAACTGTCCCGGACGACTTAAAAATAATAGTAGGTTGTTTTTATTTGTTTAAATTTAAAAAAAAGTTTTATACAATCATCTAAATAAATAGATAGTATTACTATTGTGTGTAGTAGTTATTAGAATATAGGATTGCTTGCGGCAGTATCCTGCTGCCATCGTACCTAAATACTGAAGCAAATATAAGAGAAATACGATAGACCTTCTTTTCTTCGTGCTCACCTCCAACGCTCCAATCCAGTGCACCGTTGTGTGTACTGCATAACTATTTTTTTAAATACTTTATTGCACCAAATTTATAAAAATAAATATTCGTACAAAAGGTGGACTTAATGCTAAAAGCATTTTCTGCCAGTCAACCATAGGACGTGTAAAAAAGATCGTGTAGACGTGCAATGTGAACAACTCTCATATCTTTAAAATTGTATATATTATGTATATATAAATGAAATACTTTACAATACATACATACGCACATACATACACACATAAATACATACATACATGTTGATTAATGATGAATTAGGCATTTAATAATATTTAGAAATAGAAAAATAAAAAAAAATCTACATTGAGCACATCTATGCGTTAAAAAAAAGCAGAAACGAATATCAACATAATATTTGAAGATAATGGTCTTTAACTTGTCGCTTAAATTGTGTGTGTAAAACTATTGTGTGTGTAACAATTATTCCAATTACACTATTATGTAATAACGTGAAGGAAATATTACACTTATTATCTTAATCTTTACATTGTACAAAACAAGGTCGTCTCCCGCTTTCTGTACGCTAAGATCTTTTAAACTACGCAAATGATTTTCACCAATAGATAGAGTGATTAAAGAGGTAGGTTTATATGTATAATGAGGGAGAAGATTACGGCGTCGCTGCTTTTAAAATAATACCTGTTTCGATGACCCCCCACCCAGTCACTGTGGCTGAAGTTCCAAGTTCACTCGTATTAAACTTAGTCCACAAGCAAGCTGGCTGCAAGTTATTAGTGAAGGATGTTATCTCCTCCAACTCCAATAATGCAATATCAAAATACTTCTTCGGTGATTTGTAGTCTGGATGTACGATGATATTTAATATTTTAGCGTCTCTTGGACTGATATTCTTTGAATCGTCATACTGCAATTAAATATAGAAAAACAATATTTAAGATTAACGTAAACATAACTTTCATATAAAAACCTAATTGCTGAGATAACATTAATTTTATAAGGTTACTAGCGACCCGCTCCAGCTTTGCACGGTTACTTTCTGTACTAAAATATATATTATATTTATAAAACTTCCTCTTGAATCTCTCTATCTATTAAAAAAAACCGCATCAAAATCTGTTGCATAGTTTTAAAGATCTAAGCCTACATAGGGACAGACAGATGGGAAGCGACTTTGTTTCATACTGTGGTGTATCCGGCTTGAAGGACCAAATTGTAAGGCGATTCGCTAGTGTTAGAGTAAAAAAACTGATTGATAGAATATTACTGTATTTGCTTATATAAAATATCTTATGTTAATGAGTAACGCGTTGTATCGTTATGGCGGCTGTTTGCTTACTGGCGCACGAGTAGGTGCTCACGGGCGGCAAAGATGAATGATGAGATGATCTCAACCAACGTAACATAATAATATAAAACAAAAAGAAATAAATCTAAAGTATGTAGCTAAAGATAAAAGCTAAACTGTTGAACTTAATAAGTGTAAATTTATCCTTAGTGTCCTTAAGCTTGGGGGCTTCTTAAAATGTAATAAAATTTATAAAAACGATTAATTGTCTCTGTGAATGTACACCCTTTTAGCAACAATGGGTGATGTCGCTGTGTTCACCCTAGTTCGAGTCTCTGTTTGATCACTTAAGTCACGCACACTTAGCACTTTCAATTCACTTGATTCACATATTTTCTGCTCCTTGGTGATGGGTCGTCTAGAATGACAGCGTCGCCATCATATCGCAGCTACAACTAAGGCTGCTACTCCTGCCACCGCCACGTAGGAGATCGCGTACTGGTGAATGTCGTGAAATGATAATTCTTCGTTAAATGTGTATTGTTTAATTTCTTTGATTTTTTTATTAATATCGCTGAGAGTGTCGTTAATTGCTTGATCTATAAGGTTGTCGCTGTAGTTAAAGGACGGCATTGTTATATTTAAGATATGATTGATAGAAGGAATTTTTAGAATGGGAAGTTCTGCGTTTATGTATAATTTGTTGTTATTTTCCTTGTATGCGTGAAAAATAAAATCGCGACGCTTAGCTGTGCATGTTTTATCCAGTTTTATCAGTCCAGCGTTTTGTAGTTCAATTGTGTCTATAATTTCATTACAAATTATCATGATTCACAATGAAAATATAGATGTGTAGCTGGGTCCGCCAACTCATACCAGTGGTTCTTACAGATGTTAATTCGAATTTTGCAATGCTCGTGTATTTCACAAAATTTTTCCTCTTTGCTCAGGTGTTTAATGGGTCTATGTAATTTACAAAAGTTTCTCAAAATGAATGCAGTTTTTTGTGTCAAATGGCTCTGTTTCTATGTATATATCTTTTTGTAAATTGATAGCCACAGTCAGCTCGAAGTATTACTGTTACCATCTGATGGTTATACTGCTGAGGAATAGGCACTAATTTATATAGCTTTAAACTATCTCTACTTATTAATGGAAATTTTATTTTAAAAGTAAAATATTCGTTTGTATTCTAGATTTCACACTCAGCAACTTGTAAATATCTTGATAATTTGTTTCAATATTATTAAAAGGTAGAGTTAAGTCTTTCGAGAACTCGCTGGATATTAAATGTAGTTCTGATTTAAATTGTTCGGGTTTCATAAGGTGCAAGTTAAATCTTCCGTGATATATATCGGTAAAAGCATTTAATAAATTATCTTGAATTCTTCTTAGGTTACTTAACATTTGGATAGCTGAAATAGTTGTCATAGTAAAATCTTCAAAGGTCCTAATTTTTGTAAGTACTTGGTTTATAAAATTTGCTGAGTTGACAAGGCTATATATATATATAATTATTTAGTGAATTTTTCTGTTGTTCTCACCCCTTCCCAGTAGGGTGACATATTATAATAAGCAATAAGGGTCCAATCTTCACGTATAAGCTGCATGTCCGCTATATAATCAAAGTATAACGATTGATTGTTACGAAATGCTGACGTCGTAAGCATGGCATAAGAATTAGAAATTAATGTAATAAAAATAAAAACAAAATAGCGTGAAACGAAACTTTTTCTTGTACTTTTTGTAAAATTATTTTTTGACTTTTGACTTTGTTTTGGTTCTTTCTTTTCCTTTTGCTGTTGTTCTGGTGATACGGGTAAAAGTGATATTATAGTGATAGGTCTCTTTATATATCCATTTTTGTTTTTAAGCTAAGTATTCTCACAAGTCCTTCCCCACCTGGATGCAACTCGACAACTCTCCCCAAAGCCCATTTTCCTGCTGGTAAATTGTAATCATGAACCACTTTTGACGTTTTCCTGCTGATTATGCCACTTTGCCCTTGCTGATAGCTGGGTGAGATATTCCGCGTTCCATTGTTTCCAGATGTCGTTGGAAAGCTAGTTAAGAGATGCCACCTCGTCTTAGCATCTTCTGAGGTTTCAATAACTGTAGAACCCGCTTTCCCTTGGAGAAAGTGAGGTGGAGTAAGGCAATCGTCTATGTTTTCTTAGGGCACAAAGGGGACGGGAATTGAGGCAGCCTTCGATTTGTGCTAATAACGTGACGTACTCCTCGAAGGCCAGCCTTTGGTTGGCGATAACTCTTTTGAGATGCTGTTTGAGGCTTCGAACAGCTCTTTCTCATAAACTACCTGCAGTAGGCCACGCTGGCGCGTTAAAATGGCAGTCTATTTTCATTTCAGTTATCTCATGAAAAAAATTATCATTAAATATTTTTTGTAATTGTTCATATTCCTCATTTAAAATTCTATTAGCTTTGACAAAATTGGTGCCATTGACACTGTAAATATGTCTAGGTGTTCCTCTTCGCGCTGAAATGCAACGTAGGGCTGCTAAAAATGCTGAACTGCTAAGGTCTGGCACTATTTCTAAATGTCTAGCTTTTGTTACGATACAAACAAAAATTACTATGTAACCTTTCGTGGTCCTTATTGTTCTCTCTTGACTACATTTCACATCCACAAATCCAGTATAATCCACACCCGTATGGTAGAATGGATGGGCGGGGTTACAGCGTGACTCTGGTAAATCTCCCATTAGTTGGTTTTTTAACTGTGGACTCATCTTACGACATGTGACACACTGCCTTATTTGTTTTTTAGTAGCGTTGACTCCACCTAAGACCCAGTACTTACTTCTTAGTGTCGCTAATGTAATCTTAGGTCCTCCATGAAATGTCAGCTGGTGAGCTACTTCAATTAATAAATAGGTTAAGCGATGATTGTGAGGGATCACTATTGGGTGTTTAGTTTGGTAGGGCAAGCTGGTATTTTTCAACCTTCCACCGACACGTTTTTTCAAAAAGTGTAAACATTTCATATTGTGCTTGATAAAGATCCTCCATGATGTTGTTGTTTTTGTTGAATTAAGTGAATGATAAAAATTGAACGATCTTACTTGAAATCTGGATACTAGATAGGTACTAGATATTCCTGGACCTGCTACTCCTGGGACTTTTGTTGTAGTGTACTTCACTGTTGTTCACTTCACAGTTCAATGTTAACCCACACTTCACTGTTACTCACAACACTAGCTGGTCAGCCCGACGACGCTGACTCTTCACGAGATATGAGAGGCGTAAATTCCCGAATCCCGTGATCCCGCTACGTAAGCTCGAAGGACTAAATTGTAAGGCGATTCGCTAGTATGTGAAGTTCTTAGAGTAAAAAAACTAATTGATAGAATATTACTGTATTTGCTTATAGAAAATATCTTATGTTAATGAGTAACGAGTTGTATCGTTATGATGGCTGTTTGCGTACTGGCGCACGAGTAGGTGTGCGGTGATTTCAACGCACAGTGATGATGTTCAGATACTAAACTTTAACTTTTTTCCTACATAAATTTCGATATAAATATAACATGAATTTTATTTGAAGCTATAGGAGACAATGTAGGTAATGGTGACGTCACGATAGTTAGCATATAAATAACTGATGTTAAAACGAATACTCACAACATCAATAATATTCTTGTCTCCAAGTCGAACAATTTCTGGCACAGAGTTTAATAGATTTGTGTCAAAGGTTGCTCTAGAACAATGTGCTGCTGATAAGGCGTACTTTGAACTTATAAGAGAACACCCACATTTAAAGACCCAAGTCCCTTCTCTCATTCTCCATCCAATTCCACCCTAGAAAACGAATTTGAATTTTAAGAAGTTGGTCTTCATCCTAATGTCACGTTTGCACTTATATAAATAAAAAAAATTACGAACCATATGAGGAAATTCTCCTGGAAGAGCAACTCTTCCACCTACTTCAAATTGTATATTTAGCTCGTTTTGTCTCATCCGATAGAGAAAACCTATAATGTAATTATACTTATAAATTACAAATTACACTAATTAAGTGCACCAGACAAAATGTATGTAAATGTAAATGTTAAAGTAGGAATAAAAATACTTACATTGATAATATCTTTCGTTCATATCATCCCTATTTTTTCTTATCCAAATATATTCCAAGCATTCTAAAAAAATAAGGAACATAAGTATTTGTACTAAAACTGCAATAAGGTTGGTAAATTTTTCTATCGCAAAATTAAAATTATCCTTTTAACATGACTACGGCGAAGCCAAAAGGAAGTGTTATGATTTTGGTAGTCTATCTATGTATGTATGTATCTATGTACCACCCTAGCGCCTAAACTACTCTACGTGCGTACGCTCTACGTGCTTCCGTGATTACGTGAGTGTTTACCGTTTAAAATCTTTAAAAAATTACGTTATAAGATTAGATTTTGGTAGTATTTCTTTAATTAATTAAAACATGTATCTATAAAGGAAAAACGGGATTGAGTCCCGATCAATGTTGTATCTACTATCTTGCTTCGCTTACTCTTCGTCCAGGAGCCCTATAATCTGGTGTTGAAGGTTTGACAATATCACAAGGATTAGGAGTGGAATGTCCAGAACCAAGTCCATAGTTCTGAAATGTATAAATTAAGGGTTATACCTTACAACAACTTGGAACAATGCTAGAGACCCCGAGTCCAACGGGGCCCGCGATCAGAGGGCCGTAAGCACAGGTGGATCAATTATATATTAATTATTAAGTAACTAATAACTTATTCTTAATTTATTTAAGTTACCAACCTTATTTGCATGCAGATAAACAAACAAAAAAGCATTCGTAATACTGATGCTAGAAAAATTTCTGCTTTATGTTTTACTATACCGCTGTATTTTGGATAATTCACGCTATATCATTATAAATTATAGCCTATGTGTTATTCTGATGTGTAAGCTATATTATTGTAAAGTTTCATCAAAATTCATTCAGTAGTTTTTGCGTGAAATAGTAACAAACATATCCATACACTCGTACAAACTTTCGCCTTTATATAATACTAGCGGCCCATCCCGGCTTCGCGCGGGTGGAATATTATTTATAAAAATATATTGGCCCTCCCGCATTTCGGTGCCCACTCTCGTGCCGCTTTACTCGCTGCGCTGCGTCGCTATACTGGCCCGTCGCGTCGTCGTGTATTTTTTGTTTATATTGATATTTTTAATTTCGTAATATCTTTTGAATGGAAAGTCCAATTTTAATAATTCAAAAAGTAATTTACAGGTATTGAAATAGTCTTGAATACGAAATAATTTATTTGGATAAGGATTAATACAAAGTTATAGAAAACATGGTCTGATTTTGATAGGCATTTTTATCAACTTTTAAAATATAAAAAAGTAGTTATAGTGACGTAACTATAATAGTTGGACATATGGTCTCGCGGACTTTTTTGTAGATATTGATACGTTCTATAATATTGTAGAACATTTTTTGTTCTATCATCAATACTTTTTGCAGCGCATGCGATGAAAGATATTTTATGGCTAATTTTTTGGCACCTTGGGTTGGTTTTCGTGAGATTTCCTAAGGATCTCTAATTTTTTCTTGTAATAAATATAGCCTATGTTATGTAGCTTTCTAATGGTGAAAGAATTTTTGAAATCGGTCCAGTAGTTTTTATGTTTATTCGTTACATACAAAAATACAAAAATACAAATCTTACTTCTTTATAATATTAGTATAGAAGATTTAATATTTGTATAAATTATTTATTTAATTTATTAATTACAATTTTAGATTAATATATTAGTTTTTCAAATATTGGAAATTCAACAATTTATAAATAAGAAATTAAACTATTATCTTTGATTGATGGTCAATTTTTTTTATCTTGCTCAATAGCTCTGGGTACTAATTGAAGGTCAAACTATTAAAATATTGCCAGTCTACGGAAACTATTTACCACAAACATTTAATTATTTTACCCTAATAACTTTATCTTCTTATATATACAATTCTCGTGTCACAATGTTAGTTACTAAACTCCTCCGAAACGGCTCGACCGATTTTTATGAAATTTTGTGTGCATGTCGGGTAGGTTAGGGGCTCACCCCAAATTGTTTTAAACTTATATGGCAAAACAACGTCAGCCGAGTCAGCTAGGTATTAAATATTACATACCTACATATTGTGGTTGAGACTTCAATGTCTTACTCGGGAGGTCCGAGTTCGATCCCCCACACACGCACACACCTCTGACTTTTCTGAGTTATGTGTGTTTTAAGAAATTAAATATCACTTGCTTTAACGGTGAAGGAAAACATCGTGAGGAGACCTGCACTCCTGAGAGTTCTCCATGTTCTCAAAGGTTTGTGAAGTCTGCCAACCCGCAAGGCAAGCGTGGTGGACTATGCCCTAATACCCTCCTCATTCTGAGGAGGAGACCCGGCTCAGCAGTGGGCCATTGACGGGTCGTGATGATAATGATGATGATGGCCTACATATTATCTTCATATACATAGAAACTACAAAGATTTATAAATAATTAAATTAATTCACAAACATATACGGGCTAGTAGTATATAAGTTGTCTATTAATATTTTGTTTTAACTGAACGATTGGTTTCTTCAATCTTAAGACTCTCTTGTTGTCTTTCTAACGTCCTATAATATAGCTACACCGTATAGGGCCCCTGGCAAATTTGTCGTAACATCTCAGGGGAGCAGTTACCCTGAAGTCCTCTGAACTCGTAGAGAGCCATCTCCAAAGAGCAAAAGTAGGAATTAAGAGGAAGGCTAGTAGCTGTAGGACCCAAATGAAGGTTTCCTATCTTATTTTTCTGAGGATAATCGGCAGAGCGGTAGCGTTGACTAGGTTACTTTTAAACAACGGAGGCGCAAGCTCCACATCCCGGAGGCTTTACTTTGGGTTGGTTCTTAGTATGTCCCATATGAGGCCTCAATTAGGACAGGTTCCATTTCTGTGTTTACTTTATGGCTACTTCGACGACAATAGAGAGAGCATGGTGGTAAAGCGATTTGTGTCTATCATACAATCTTTCGGTTGGTGGCTAGTGTAATGATTTCTTAACTATCAACAGCGCACAACAAAAAATTTACTTATCCTACTAATATTATAAACGCGAAAGTTTGTAAGAATGTATGGATGTATGTTTGTTACAATTTCACGCAAAAAATTAAATGAGGTAGGGCACAGTAGGAAACTTCCTGCTCAAATATGGAGCAGCCCGACTGGGGTAGTACCTCGACCTTACAGAAGATCACAGCTAAATAACACTACTCTAAAGCAGTGTTGTGTTCCTGTTGGTGAGTAAGATGACCAGAGCTCCTGGGGGGAATTGGGGATAGGGTCTGCGACGCGCTTGCGATGCTTCTGGTGTTGCACACGTCTATTAGCTACGGTAATCGCTTACCATCAGGTGAGCCGTACGCTTGTTTGCCGACCTAGTTACACTACTGAATGAATTTTGATGAAACTTTACAATAATATAGCTTACACGTCAGAATAACATATAGGCTATAATTTATAATGATATAGTGAGAATTATCCAAAATATAGCGGATGAAACCGCGGGACGCAGCTAGTCTATCATGGATATTTGTATGAATTTCTTTGTATTTATGTATTATTTTTGTTAAGTTATAATTTATTTTCAATCAAGGAAAATCTTCCAAAGATACCTGGGTCTTGGGAGGAAGCGGGTATTCTTAATTTTATTAAAAAAGCTATACATTTATTAAAAAAATCGTAACGTTCCTTACAGCACGAGAATCTTTTGTATCCCCCTCTGTCCAAATCCAAGGTTTTTCTTCCTGGAAATGAAAAAATATCAATAATCATTACGAGACTTCTTTTCAACTTTCTAAACTTTCCTTATAGCAGGAAAATGATTTGCATTAATAGTGTTTGTTTTGTTACAAATCTAAGATGTTTTCAGTCTTTTATCATTTTGTTTTTGTACATTATCAGTCAAACATTGACCTAGATATTGACCTAACAGCTCATAAATATTTTTATTATACGCTAATCAAATTATATAGATACTTAGAGATTATATACATAATTACATACCCGTTTATATCGTCCAGGATGAAAACTGAATACATTAGATACTGAAAAAAAATTAAGTTACACTTTTTATTTTTATTATAACAAAATCAATGTCTTATATAGAAACTCATGTTAGACTTGGAACCAATGATGGACGGAAAAAAAAATGTAATAATCAAATCTAAGTACGTACAAGTCCAAAGATTTATAAATAATTAGATTTTAAAACTTGTTAATTTTTTCTTTATTTGTCATAATATTAGTAGGATGTTCAATATAATCAAAATAACGCAGTTATTTTAGTCACTTTATATTATATTCAATTTATCTTCCACCAAGGAATACTTAAAGGATCTTATTTAATAGGTTTTAACTAGAATCTAGTTTATAATAGATTTGGTTTGTTGTTTATATCAAAATATCTTAATCTTCAATATTATGTAATAACCATAGAGCTTAAAATTTTAAACATTACAAGGTAGTTTTCAAAAATACATCGAAACTATTCATAAACTATCCATTATTGGGTTTTACTTTACTCAAGTAGATATGGGGCACGAGAATACAAAATATATTACATAAACATACTTTAAGATGTATTGAAATGTACTTACCAATTAAGACACTAATAAAAGCCAAATTAATACACGACATTATCTTCATTGTTTACAATAAAACTGTAAATATTATTGTTTTTAAAATTCACTAACATATGTGCACAATCAAAACGCGTTCATTACAATATTTATTTTATTTAGAGATCACGATATAACGTTTAAAAGAACTTATACATCCAGTGATACATGTTATACTACGCTTTGATGACAGTGCGGTTTATTTAATAGTCAAGTCAACAAGTTCTTTTTAAGTCGAAACTTTGTCTAATTCTCCAAAAATTGTGGTTTAGATTTTCGATTCGGAATGGCATGTAGAAACTTTCTAAAAAAATTGAAGAGCCGCTCGCAAATAAAAATGTATATTATTAAATTTATATATTTAAAGTTGCGATAAAAATTTTTGGACCTCGGATTATTGTTCGTTGATCGATATTGTAGCCGCCTGAATTTTTTCGCTTCTTAATTTCAAAATAATATTTATTTATTAATTAAAATACTCAAAAACGAAGAAAATAAAAGATTAGTATATTTTCAATAATTTATTATCAGTTTTCAGGCCAAACAATACTTTCGATCCAATCTATAAAGCTGGATACTCTGGTGTATATCCCTGGCACGTTGGGACGAGCGCAGCCAATACCGAATGACGTCACTCCTATTATGTAGTGCATGGAACCTT
This sequence comes from Limenitis camilla, assembly GCA_905147385.1. Lineage (NCBI taxonomy): Eukaryota > Metazoa > Arthropoda > Insecta > Lepidoptera > Nymphalidae > Limenitis > Limenitis camilla. The sequence goes on from LR990240.1 coordinate 11,568,393, forward strand.
CATGAGGTATCGGAAGAGGTATTTTCACTTGCAAAGGGCCACCGGAATCACCCTAAATGGCAATTGATATAATTATTTATTTTAGTATACACTAAGTATACTCTAACTCAGAGATTCTCAAATTCCGACAGCTCCGACAAAAGAGACTTGAAGAGTATGACGCAATGAAACAGTTATGAAAAGTCAAAATTGCAATGGTAATGTAGGTAGGTACACAGACCCTTCCTGTTTACATCCCAATACTTTTATTCGCTTACCGACTCGTTGTCAATCCCCAAAGGTTCATATTAGAACACTCTAGCAATGAGCGCTGTACAGACTTAATTACCACCCACCCAATTGCGTACGATTCATGTTTTTCGAAGTTAGCTACTTACTTCAATTTATTTTAGAAACAATTTCTTCGAGTATAAACAACAAACACTCTAGTTTTTTATTCATAATGGATAGTCAGAATTAAAGAAAACACGTATCTTCAATTCTTTTTTACTCTCATATGGACTCTCTGAAACTCATCGTCGAAACCTGAGGGGTTTATATCGACTACTTTGCGAACAAATTAAAAATCTGTAATTTTACCTGACAAGCGTCAACCCCACCAGCTAATTTACCAGCACAGAGTTGATGTTCTTTTACCCCACACCAGTTCCTGCTACACCATGATTGCAGTAAAGTATCGCATTTTTCGGAGTTCAGGATATCTACAACTGCAGCTTGTAGGTCTGGAGACATCCTTTTAGTTGCTAAAACATTAAAATAATTTAGGTCCAGTTTAAATATCTGATAGTTATCTGACCCATAAAAGAATTGTTTACACATTACAATCCAAAGTTTTTCTTCTGAATAATTTATCGGAAGTTTTATCAGCAAGTGGTGTAATCCTTGAGAAAAAAAAAATATTTGGGGCTAACAAATTTTATCAGTTATGTATAACTTAAAAGATATTATTTTTTTTTTTTTTTTTTTTTTTTTTTTTTTTTTTTTTTTTTTTTTTTTTTTTTTCGATGGGAAATGCTATTTACGCATCCCCTCTGAGTTGGAGGGGTATGTGGGACTCACAGCGAGAAGCGCCGAATACCCACTAAAACCCATCGGTACCGCCGCCGTCGCGTATTGGGTGCTGGGGGTTCGCGGGAAAGCATTCTACCTCAGCACTCAGACGGACCCACCTACTTGGGTTCCAAGCCTATACCTGGGGTCCAGTCAGTTGCGCGAATGCACGCATTCGCCGACCCGGTCTTCTCCTGCGCAAGGGGTCCGAAGTGTTATCCTCTTCTCTATGGCGTTCTGCAGCCTCCTTTAATTTGACCACAGCTTCACAGAACGCAGTCACAGCTTTCCACTTCCACTCTTCCGACAACATACTCCCTATGAGCGCCGTCCGCGACACGTCATCTCCAACCACACACTGTAGCTGGAAGCGTTGTGGCTCCCAAGCTGGACAATGCTCAAGTGTGTGGTCCACAGTGTCTACTTCTGCACCACATTCATGGCAGGCCTCTGTCGTCTCCCTACGTGCAACCCGGTGCAGGTACCTACCGAAGCAGCCATGCCCGGTAAGCACCTGCGTCAGTCTGTACGTAAGTGTACCTCCCTTTCGAGTCAACCACGTCCTCAAATGGGGTCTCAAAGCCTCCACCGACCGGATGCCAGCTACCGGGTTGCCCAGATCCTCCTCCCAACGGTTAACAAGGACCTCCTGCGCTCTCTTTCTGCAGCACTCTACTACCTCCCGTGTGGGGCTACTACCAGCGACCCTTGCAGATCTCCTGAACTCGAAAACCTCTGCCAGCACCTCTGCTTGGAGTTCCCAAGGTGGATCTCCGGCAAGGAGGGTGGCTACAGTCCAGGAGATCGTGCGGTATCCCCGAATTGCTCTGATAGCAATAACCCTTTGAGGCCTACGCAAAAGAGATCTAGCCACCCTGGAAAGTCCTCCCGCCCAGACAGGTGCGCCGTAGAGAGCCATGCTCCGAACTATACCTGAGTACAGCCTACGGCACAAGGACCCCGGCCCGCCAATATTTGGGAGCAGTCTGCTCAAGGCCGCAGCAGTTCCAATCAGCCTAGACGAGAGCTGCCTAAAATGCTCCTCAAACTTCCAGTTTCTTTCCAGCACGAGGCCCAGGTATCTCATGTGGGATGCCAACTTCACCTCCGTGTCCTGGATACGAATCTTTGCACCCGGAGGAGCACCTTTTCTCGGTCCGTGAAACAGTAAAGCCTCTGTTTTACGCAAGTCTACCTCCATACCTAGTCTCTGTATCCTCTCCATCACTAAGGACACCCCGACTTCTGCAAGGCGCGATGCTTCAGCGAAGTTACTGTCCTGGGATAGAACCAACGTGTCATCTGCATAACAGAGGATCGTCATTCCCTGGAGCAGCGGCAAACGCAAGATCCGATCAAAGCCGATGTTCCACAGAATCGGACCCAGCACCGACCCCTGTGGAACACCACACTTTACACCATACCGATAAATGCAGCCAGACTCGTCCTCCCAAATCACCTCTCTATCATGCAGGTAAGCTGCCAGGAGTCTCACCAGGTACGGCGGCACTCTATGGTACCGGAGCGCCTCAACTATCGTGTCATGTGGGAGACTATTGAATGCGTTGGCTATGTCAAGTGAAACTGCCAGCACTACTTGACCCCTTCTTATGGCCTCCTCCGTGTGGCTCTTCAGCGACAGAACAGCGTCAATGGTTGACCGACCTGGCCTGAACCCAAACTGTGCATTTGATATCCCTGGTCCCACATCACTTAGGTGCTGAGCGAGGCGGCACGCAATAATCCGCTCGAAGAGTTTAGCTGACTCGTTAAGCAGGACTATCGGCCTATATGCTGAGGGCGAGTCAAGCGGGCGCCCCTCCTTAGGCAGCAGGCAGAGTCTGCCAGTAACTTAAAAGATATATCTTAATTAACTCCAAAACGCTGTAACCTTTCTTTCCCAGCTTTTATGTTGCAAGTTTATAAAAGCACACTCCCAACGTTGATTATCAGAGGACACCTTAATGCTTTTAATACATTAAGCTCTTAATATGATGAGAAATTACGAATATTATTAAAAGCCATGGAACTTTTACAGAAATTTTAAATACAATTGAGCTTTTAAGTCAGAAAGGCTTTTTAATTCAGTCTTATCTAAGTGACTATAGATTTAGAGAAACATTTTAACTAACTTAGACTTCTAGTAAATTACTGTTACTTAACAGATAGAACTCAATCAACGTCATAAACCTGCTACAGTATTATTTTTATTGTATAAGACTGGGCACTTGTAATTATTTTGAAAATTTTGCTTACTTAAAAGTAAAAATACCATTTTTCGAATTTCCCACATTTTTTTCGAGAGCCAAACTAAATTATCGTGTCTTAGCTTAGAAGCAGGCTCATGTGGAGTGGTGCCGAGATATTAATTAATATATATATATAGCTGTTTGTGCTGATTCACTGACTGACTTATACCCAAAACAAAAAACCCCATATCTTATACTCAATATAGACCTATTTCTATCCTTCCATTTCTGTGTAAAGTTCTCGAACGTTTAGTCTTCCAACAACTCAATTCTTATTTAACCGAGTATAATATCCTTTCAACTTACCAATCCAGCTTTAGGAAAGGACATAGTACTGTCACTGCCCTTTTGAAGCTGTGCAACGATATGCGTTTTAATATGGACAACAAATGTCTAACAGTCGTTATCTTACTTGATTATAGTAAAGCATTTAATACGGTTGATTACGAGGTACTATTAGCTGTCCTTAAATCTATAAACATCTCTCCTGGTGTTCTGAACTTGTTTCATAGCTTCTTGTATGGTCGTCGGCAATGTGTGAATGTTAACAATAAATTATCATCTTATTCTCTACTTTCTTCTGGAGTTCCTCAAGGTAGTATTCTTTAGCCTCTTCTCTTTTCCATTTTTATTAATACCATTACTAATATACTTTCATGTCCTTATTATCTATATGCTGACGATCTGCAGATCTACGATTCGGCACCTGCTTATGATATTAACAATATTATTCATAGACTGAATGGTGAACTCGATAAAATCTGTGACTGGACCAAATCCTACGGTCTTTGTGTAAATGCTTCCAAATCGCAAGCAATCATCATCGGAAGTCCTAAACAATTACAAAAAATTGATTTTAATTCATAGCCTCCTATCCGATACGGTAATTCTATTATCTCCCTCAGTAGTTCAGTGAAAAACTTAGGTCTATTTTTTGATAGTTCTTTGTCCTGGTGAATACAAATCACTGAGGTGAGCAAGAAGATTTTTGCGGTTATTGGATCCTTAAAACGGTGGAAACATTTTTTACCTATCAAAGCCAAGATGGCCTGACTTAACGGAACAGCAACTTAATAAACTTTGCGTTTACTAAATGTTGGCATCAAATTTATATATGGTTTACGCAAATTTGACCATGTCTCCTAGTATCGAACTAAACTCAAATGGTTAAAAATCCGACACCGTAGAAATTTACATATGCTCTCACTACTTTAAAACATACTTAACAATCCTCGTACCCCGACTTATTTAAAAGAACGGTTTTCTTATTTGGGTTCCGACGTTCCTGGGGATCGTAATTTAAGATCAAGACACGACAATCGCCTAAAAATACCTATTAGCCACACCCATTATTATCGGGATTCTTTTACGGTCAAGGCTGTCATCTTATGGAATGATCTTCCTCCGAATATACGTCATTCGGCGTCTCTTAACATCTTTAAGCGTCGTCTTACAGATTATTATCTCAAAATTCTATAACTTTCATTATATATATATATGTCAGGGATTTTAAAACGATGTGAAAGGAGATGGAAGCAGGAAGATGGGGAATATTGGGGAACACTAAAAGGGGGTGATGGTATTGAATGGAATATTGGGTAAACGCAACGTAGATACTCCTATTGAACCGATAAATGATAAAATATGATCTCTAACAATTACGAGAGAAACCTAAGCAGTGCCTTGGACTTGTGACCAAGGTGTAGGCTTAAGGATATCCTTTAAGTGATCACGACACTCGCCTCCACTGCTCAGGCTCTCTGTTTAAACCCAAGGTTAAACGCACATAAACCGAATCTAATACAAGGCTAACCTAACCTAAGGCTAACCTAACCTAACATTGTGTTTACTTAACCACGTGGCAATTACATTGTAAGGACTTACGTGACCTTAGTTGGACAGCACTTCCACACTACACTGCACTTGACACTATCACTATCACTAGCACTATTTAGATGATGTTCACTTCTTGAGAGACCGCGCACGACTAAGACTTCAGTTAGACTGTCGATCGCATATAAAGGGTCGAGGGTAGATACTGTCAAAACAACGGAAGTGACTACTACCCCACTCCAACGCCATAGACAACGATAACGATTCGATTAATCGATAATCTTTTACTATGCTCCGACATATATATATATCTATTTATCATTTGGTTGTCTATATTTGTTAGTTTATATAGTGCATGCATATAAGTAGTGTTTTTAAAGTATATGTAGTATAAGTATTTTAAATATATAAGTATTTATTTTCCATAGCAATATATTTGTTTATATTTAAATCTTTAGCACTTGCCCGATATGATATACCAATTCCTGCTTAGAAGGTTGCCTGGAAGAGATTGCTTTAGCAATAAGGCCGCCTTTGCATGCGTTTTAAGTTTTTAGCTTATATTACTTGATCTATTTTATTTTATTAACTTTTATGTGTGCAATAAAGATTTTTATCTATCTATCTTATCTATCTATCTCTCCTGTAAAATTTTGTATGAAAAAAATTTTTTCTCTCATGGTTTCGTATAGAGGATAAAAATTCATTCAGAGGAAAAATATGGAAAAAGCTGATGATTGAGGGTTTCAGAGACGGGAGAAGAGCACAGCCAGGATATTTAAGATCGGTGGGAGGTGCTCGAACAAAAATAATTCGAAACCTCATCCAATCATCAGGGAACCGGAAAAAAAACTAAAATGGCAGATTCAAGATGGCGTCATGTAAATTTTGATCTATCTTAGAAAGTGTGCAAGATGGAAGAGTGGTTTTTTTTTGAAAAACATGATCAGTGTATGAAGGTCTACTTGATAAACAGAAAAAAATTCAAGATGGCGGAATTTATTTTTCTATATAAAATATATATGGGGAATATTAAAGAGACTACAATATGAAAACTATGCAAGACTTTCTACGGTTACAGTTACGTTTATACGGTTCATAGAAGAACTTTCATTCTGACAAATTCATCGACGGTTTCAAAGATAGGTATAGAGCACGACCAGGTTATTAAACATAGGTGGGCGCTACTCAAACAAAAAATACTCGAATTCTCACCCAATTGGCAGGGTGCTGAAAAAAATAATCCAAATTGTCAGATCCCGAATGGCGGTTTTGTAGAAAATGGTAGACAGTGGTAGAAATAATAGAAAATGGTAGTCAGTGATGGGAAGTAGTAGACAGCGGTCTACTATTTAACATTCATTAACTTCTATTGTGCGCTGAAGTGACTTTCGTGTCCTGGATGTTTTTTTTTACATCTTATGGCTCTGGTAGATATTAAAGAAGGTCTCTCTTTTACATTCCACTGTACTGTGCTCGATAGCATATCAATCTGATATTCGCTCTAGAACATGTAGGCAGTAAACAGTGGACAGTTGACAGAGCTATAGATGGTAAAAAAGTAAGTTACAGACAGTGAACGGTAGAAGTTAATGAACGTAAAATAGTAGACCACAGTCTAACACTGCCTATCACTGACTACCATTTTCTATCGCCGCGCCGTCTACAACTCACTACCTTTTTCTACTACTTTCTATCCCTGTCTACCATTTTCTACATAACCGGCATTCGGAATCAGACAAATTGTTACTCACCTCTTCACGCGGTGCGCTTTAGTGGGCCGCGCAGCCACGCGCTATGCTAGTGTTTTATAAATCTGAAGCAAGCTCGTCTCGGTGCGTTTATGACATTGTGACTGGTGACGAATCCTGGATTTACCAATACAATCCAGACGACAAGGCGTCAGTCGACAGTTTGGCTGTTTCAAACCGAATCAACGCCTAAAAAAGTGAAGCGATCGAGAAACGCAGGGAACATTTTTAACGCTAGTTTCTTCACTATGACGGGATATCTGGTTTCCATTACGAGACCAAAGCAGCATCAACGCCGAATGGTATGCCACAAAATGCCTACCAAAAGTTTTGTCAGCAATGAGCAAAAAGCGACTGAACTCCGGGCTCATAACGAGGAACTTCCTCGATACCACACCGATCGGAGTTTTGGGTCACCATCCTTACTGATCTGGCACCGTGTAACTTCTTTTTATTCCCTAAAATAAAAATCCGCTGAAAGGGATACAGTTTTCATCGCCGGAAGACGCGCTAGCAGTGTTCGAGAAGGCCGTGGAAGAGGTGTCTGCGACAGTCTAGAAAATATGTTTCGAAAATAGGTTCAGATTCATGAAACTTTGTATAGAGGTTGGTGGAGAGTTCTTTGAAAAGATTAATTAAAATATTTTATTTATTTATTTATTTTTTTTATTTATTTATTAATATCACGCAAAAACTATTTGTTGCTCATAAAATAACTGTATGTGTAAATATATGATATAAGTTAATTTAAATACAATTTTTTTTCGTAGTAGTAAATAATATCTTTATTGTCCTTATGTTTACATAGTACAAAACAAAGTCGATTCCCGCTGTCTGTACGTTAAGATCTTTTAAAATCCGCAACGGAATTTTACGTGGTTTTTACCAATAGACAGAATGATGTGATGAGAGAGGTTTATATGTAATAATAATATAATGAGCGAGAAGGAGGAGACGAGTCGCTACTTTTAAAATAATACCTGTTTCGATGACCCCCCACCCAGTCACTGTGGCTGAAGTTCCAAGTTCACTTGTATTAAACTTAGTCCACAAGCAAGCTGGCTGTACGTTATTAGTGAAGGATGTTATCTCCTCCAACTCCAATAATGCAATATCAAAATACTTCTTCGGTGATTTGTAGTCTGGATGTACGATGATATTTAATATTTTAGCGTCTCTTGGACCGATATTCTTTAAATGATCATACTGCAATTAAATATAAATATAATAAAACTTAAGCTATATAAAAACCTAATTTATTGCTGATTAATTTTATAAGCTTATGTTTAGATACTAAACTCTAACTTTGTTGTACCTACATAAATTTTGAAATAAATACAATTAAGCGATATTCAATAAAGTCAGTATTTCTTTTCTATGTCATTTATGGTGCAAACGAGCAGACGGCCCTGATGATAAGTGACCACCGACGCTCATGAACATCGGCAATACAAGAGAGTGACTCTTGTTTTGCCGATGCGTTGCCACCTCGAAGATGGAGTGAAGAAGGGGAATTAAGGGGCTAAGTCTGGCACAATGGCGGCTTGACCGGAACGCGTCAATGACACTTGGCGGTCGGATTCGCATGCTGGTGGTCGCAAACCAGTCAAGGAATAAATCCCCTCCAACCAAGGGGGGCAAGGTTACTCGGCTCTGACGAGATACTCTCCCAGCAGCAGAGGGGAATTGTAATCTAATCCGTCCCCTTACTGGTAATGCGGGACGCATTCACGGGTTTGTTCAAAACATATTGTACAGTACAATGTGCAGACATCTATCTGAGAGAAGGGGGGAGAAAGCGGTGTACTATGAACTTTATTTGAAGCTATAGCAGACAATGTGGGTGAGGATGACGTCTCGACACTTAGCAAATAAATATCTAATATTAAAATTAATACTCACAACATCAATAATATTCTTGTCTCCAAGACGAACAATTTCTGGCACAGAGTTTAATAGATTTGTGTCAAAGGCTGCTCTAGAACAATGTGCTGCTGATAAGGCGTACTTTGAACTTATAAGAGAACACCCACATTTAAAGACCCAAGTCCCTTCTCTCATTCTCCATCCCATTCCACCCTAAAAAACCCGATATTGTCAACTTGTGTTTGCGGTTATATAAATAAAAAAAATTACGAACCATGTGAGGAAATTCTCCAGGAATAGCAACTCTTCCTCCTATGGTAAAGGATGGATAGGTTAGTCCTCTTTCTCTCAACTGATAGAGAAAACCTATAATGTAATTATACTTATAAATTACACTAATTAAGTGTATAAGACAAAATATAGTTGTTAAAGTATGAATTAAAATACTTACATTGCATATATCTTTCTTTTTTATCATCCCTATTTTTTCTTATCCAGATATATTCGAAACATTCTGAAATAAGGAACAAGTATATATACTAAAATTGCAATAAGGTAAAGGAAATAGTTTCTGGAATAACTAAGCTCATTTTAAAAGTTTTATCACTAAAGTTACATTTATTAATTTTATTCAATTTAATTCAAATATTCTTTATTGTACACCAAGCAAGAAAAGAAAAAGAACACAAACAAATATATACTTAAAAATAACGATTAATATAGACATACAAAAGGCGGTCTTATCGCTATACAGCGATCTCTTCCAGACTACCTGGGGTATAGGACATTACTTGTTGAAAGGCGGCAGGGTGTACGGATGTGCTAACAGCAAAATAATACCAAATATTATACAACTTATATATGTATATATACATATACAATATATAAGTATATAAATATAATACATAATTAATATATAGTTACTAGCTGACCCAACAAACGTTGTTTTGCCACCGTGGGCCACCCTTATTACTTAGGGGTATAAAAAATAGATGTTGACCGATTCTCAGACTTACTCGATATGCACACAAAAGTTCATAAAAATCGGTCGAGCCGTTTCGGAGGAGTATGGTAACTAACATTGTGACACGAGAATTTTATATATAAGATAATAATAATAAAATGTATAATAAACTACATAACTATAAATATTAAAATATTTTATATATGTGATAAATATATCCGCCAGTACAGAAAATTAATATTAGTATAATTAAATCCTTTAATCTTTTTTTAAATATATGAATAGAGTCTGCTTCTCTTATAAGTTGCGGTAACAAATTCCACAAATATATTCTTTTATGCAAAATCGTATTGTGTGGTTGGACACAATACGATTTAGCATTATTTACAGGAGTACTTAATAAGAGTGTCAGTAAGGAAAACGAATCTCTCTTTTAGATAGGGAGGGGTGTTATGGTCGAACAGTACACAGTAAAGAAGAGAGAGAATATGAGTATTCCTGCGAAGGCGCTTGAGTTGTTTGCGAAACTGGGAAATATGATCATATTTGCGAAGTCCAAATACGAACCTGATACATAAATTTTGAATGCGCTCAAGTTTGTTTAATTGATCTTCATTAAGATCAGGATAGCAAGTCGGCATAATCAAGTATAGACAGTAGATGCGTTTGCGCTAATGCAACTTTGATGGGAATGGGTAAAAAATTGCATAGTCTTCGCAATGAGCCAATCGTTAGATACACCTTTCTGCTTAGGTCATTTACTTGAGGAATCCAGGAAAGAGTTTGATCGATAATAACGCCTAAGTTTTTAACTTTGTCAGTGTAAGGAATGTTAATGTCGTTAAAAGTAATAGACGGTATTGACGGTAAATCTATTCTAGCAATCATTTCTGGACCTCCAATTATAATAGCCTGCCTTTTCTTTGGATTAACTGTTAACCCGAAAGATTGACACCAAGTAAAAATACATTTTAAGTTTTTATTTATTTCTTCTATCATTGAGATAGATCATCAAAATTCGATCTGTAAATAGATCTGGACATCGTCTGCGTACAAGTGGTAGAGAGAAGATATGTATGGGGTGACAGAATTTATAAAAATCGAAAAAAGAAATGGAGATAAGACGCCACCTTGCGGTACACCAGCGTTTAAATCGATCCAGTCTGATACGGAGTCTTGAGATCGTAAACATTGTCGGCGTCTGCATAGGTATGGATGAAACCTGTCAATACGAACGAGATACGTTAAGCGATTTCATGAGTGAAAATCTACACCTCTGAAAGCATTACTTAAATCTTGCAATGGCAGTATGGTAACTATTTATTGTACACTTTAAAAGTATAGAGGACTTCATAGGTATATATAATCTTAATAATATTATAAATGTGAAAGTTTGGATGTTTGTTACTCAATCACATAAAAATAGCTGAATGGATTTAAATGAAATTTGGTACTTTATAAATTAGATTAATACATGATTTTGATACTTTATAAATTAGATTAATACATACGCTACTTTTTATTCCGAAAAAAAAACAGAATTCCTGCGGGATAATAAGGGGTAGGACGACTAGTTCACATATATAAAAATGGCATGATGTACGTGCGATGAAATATTTTGAAAATTAAAACGCATAAGTAAATGTTATTGTCTTTCTCTAACAATTGTTATAAGATTAGATTTTGGTGGTATTTCTTTAATTAATTAAATATGTTTTTATATATAAAAAAGAGGGATTGAGTCCACAGTGTAATAGTTCAATGTTGTATCTACTAACTTGCTTCGCTAATTCTTCGTCCAGGAGCCCTATAATCTGGTGTTGAAGGTTCAACAATATCACAAGGATTAGGAGTGCTGCTTTTTGTTAAAGTTTTTGTTGTTGTTGAAGTTGTTGGAGGTTCTGTTGATGTTGAAATGTCTGTTGCTCTGGTGGAATGTCCAGAACCAAGTTTATAATTCTGAAATTCATAAAATTAACGGTTATCGCGCGAGTCAAAATAGTAGCTCCCCGAATCCCCGAAAGTCCGGTATAGACAATAGGGGCATGTCCGCACCCTTAGCCGATGCGCAGGATACATTATTTATTAGTTAGTCGGTTTTCTCCCTTTCCAAGGGCTGCGCGCGCGTCTTTTCGCGGCCCTCGTGACGAACCGTACTTGGGCTTTTAATATGTTTCTATACTATTTGTAGTTATTAGGTATGTTATTAATTTAAAAAACACAACACAAATAAAAGTGTTTTAATGACGAATGACGAACCCTTTTTATAGGGTTATACTTCTACGTTAACAACTTGGAACAAATTCTGTTCATTCAACACTTTACATTATAGTACGTTAGGAAGAACAACATAATTATGACCGCAAATCGATGCTACCTAGAACGCCAAACCTTCTTCACTACCTGCGTTCAAAACTGTTTACAAGAAGCCTTAAGATAATCATGTATACATCCCTTCTTAGGCCAACTTTTGATTTACGGCTCCGAAACTTTGGTACTAAGTAAAAGAAATGGAGAGTTGTTGCTAGTGTTCGAAAGCAAAGTACTGAGGCGTATTTACGGCCCTGTAATGGAAGGTGGTCAATGGCGTATTAAATACAACCATGAACTGTATGCATTGGACGGGGAGCTGGATATCATTAAACACATAAAGATCGGTCGCTTAAGATGGGTCGGCCACATACAGCCTATGTATAAAGATAGCATACCAAAAAAATTGGAAGAATTGAACCAATGTAAGCCGGAAGGTCGAGGAAATCCAGGATGACCCAGACTGAGATGAAGACATATTATTGACAGGGTCACACTATCTGCGGATATAAACAACTAAAGAGTGAAAGCTCTCGATCGAAGCGGCTGGAGAGCTTTACTAGACCAGGCCAAGGCCCACTGTAGCGCCATTGATGATGATGAAGAAGAACAATAAGAGAGGCAATTCATTCTTATGATTTTAACTGGCGGTAGTTGAACAAACCAATCGTGCGGTAAAAACAAAATATTAATAGCCAACTTATATACTACTAGCCCGACTAAACCTGTGGAAATATGTATGGGTGTGTTATATAATAATTATGTTATTAAACGTATGTGGAAAATAATTCCCTTAGACTGGCAACATTTTAATTGTATGACCTTAAAAGTTACTAGTTTAGTTTCCAATGTTTGAAAAACTGATTTTTTAATATTTTGAATTTATTTAATAAATGAAATAAATAATTTATACAAATATTAAATCTCAATCAATATGCAAAGATAATTGTATGAATGTATGTATTTGTGTTAATGTATGAGTACCTATGTAATAAGTCCCCTACATTCTCTCTCTCTCTCTATTCAATTATTTTTGTTGTTATTTTTCTTTGAACCGGCTGATCTTAATTTTTGTAACAAAGCAATATATATATTTTTTAAATCGTAACATTACTTACAGCACGAGTTTCTTTTATATCCCCCTCTGTCCAAATCCAAGGTTGTTCTTCCTGGAACAGAAAATTATCAATAATCATTGCTATAGAATAAAAAAAACTTTTTTAAATACTACTACTACACTTTTTTTTCAATACTATCAACATTCCAACCTTTCATAATAGCAGGAAGATTATTTATATTAATATTTTTTGCTTTGTAACAAATCTAAGATATTTTGAGACGTTTATCATCTTGTTAACGCACATTATCAGTCAAACATTGACCTATGATTTTGACCTAACAGTCTATAAATCTCTTAATTATATGCTAATCAAATTATATATGTACTTAGAGATTATATACATACCCGTTTATATCGTCCAGGATGAAAACTTTGTAAACTGAATACATCAGATACTGAAAAAAAAAATGACTGTCATTTTTTATATTTATTATGAAATATTAGTACTGGGTTAGAATACGTCGAATTTACAGAGATTTGCGCGAACAAACCAACAAAGTAAAAAGACAGACAAAAAATAAAATCTCTAAATTATTTTAGTCACTTTAATTTTATATTCTATTTATCTTTACTAAAGAATCTTTCAAGGATTTCTTAATTAATACCTTTTAGGTTAAAGTTTATAACTATCGTTGTATTGGTTTGTTAATTATATAAATAAATACAAAATATATTACATAAACATACTTTAAATATTGAAACGTACTTACCAATTAATACACTTATAAATGCTAAATTCATACACGACATTATCTTCATTGTTCACAATAAAACTATAAGTAAATATTAAATTGTTTTTAAAATTTACTAACACATGTGCACAATCAAAACGCGTTCATTACAATATTTATTTTATTTAGAATTCACGATATACCGTTTAATACAACTTTTACATCCAATGATACATGTTATACTAAGCTTTGATGACACTGTGCGTGTTTATTTAATGGCCGTTTATCTTAGATAAGTTTAATTAAGTTACTTTCGTCAGGTTTTAAAGCCATTACTATAACTCTTTGGTAGACACAAGTTTAATTCAGTTTATCAAATAATGTAAAAATAGCAGATTTTTCTACACACAACAATATCTTACCCGTGAGGGGACGGGTTAGAATACAATTCTCCACTGCCGCTGGGAGAGCATCTTGTAAGAGCCGAGTTACCCAGCACCCCCTTGGTGGTAGGGGATCTGTTCCCCGACTGGCTTGCGACCACCAGCATGCGAATCCGACCGCCAAGTGTCTCTGACGCGTTCCGGCTGAGTCGCATGTGGGCCAGGTCTACCCCTCTCCCATCCCATTACTGTTGCGGTTCCCATGAACACCGGGTTCTTGCTCGAGGTCCATTGAAACCGCAGCAGTCCTCCCTTCGCTTCCCCTCCTCACTTTATCTTCGAAGCGGCAACGCACCGACAAAACAAGAAATAGTTTTGCTGATGTCCATGGGCGGCGGTGGCTACTTTCCATCAGGTGGACCGTCTTTTTCACAAAACTTGTTTCTCAAAATGTTCATACTATTTTTAGCACTCATTGTTTCTTCTTGTTGTAGTATATATATATATATATATATATATATATATATATATAATATATAATATATAATACCTATATAATATATATATATATATATATATATACCTATATAATATATATATATATATATATATATATATATATATATATATATAGTATATATATATATATATTATATATATAGTATATAGTATATATATATATATATATATTATATATATATATATATAGTATATATATATATATATATAGAACCACGTAAAGTTAAGTAAAGTTGAAATTATAATAATATCCCTTTTATAATATCGACATTCAAATCTTTGTAATGGCTAATTGTTTAGTACAAATCTTTGAGTGGGTTTGTTATCAGTTTTGATAAACTGTGTGAAAGTTTGGATGTTTGTTACTTCATTACACAAAATATTAGAGTTGCTGCGCGATAAAAGTAAAATAATTTTAGTACGCCTGAATATTTCAAACGGCAATATTGAAAATTAATTGTTTTCTTCTGCCAAATCTAAGTAGGTACACGTGTTAAATGGCACCCATGTGAAGTCAGGGTTTGTCGATTAGTAGAATATATTTTTACTAGCTGATCCGCTTTAGAATTTATAGGCTAAAAGATTCCAAACAGTCTATATTTTAAGTGAGACTTTCAATACTGTGAAAATATCACCATCACAACCTATTAATGGTCCACTGCCGGGCCGAGTCTCCTTATAGATCAATTTATTAATTTGAACTCAAGATTTTACTTTAACAATTTTTTTTACAAACAAAATTATTATATCAAACTAATAGTATAAGTATGGTACAAATAGGAAATATACTAACTTGAGTACAATTTACAAATACTAATAAAACGGTGACAGATATTATATTTACGACGAAAAAGTGTTTGATTTGGATCGTAAACAAGTTTTCTATGATGTGATAATTGTGTCTAATATAAATAACTGCCTTATGGAAAGCACATTACACTCTTTGTAAAGATTTATCGTTGGATATCGAAATAGCTTAAATGACATGACTTTGAGTTATGACCATTGGGCTCTTTCTAGTTTGATAAGATGTGTCTTACGTGCTCCACCCCATGAACTAATACAATAGAATAAAATGTACTAAGGCTAAGTAGACTGTTTAACAAGATGCGAATCTGCTACATGTCGTAGTTTTTTGAAATATATTATTCGTCTTGTTCTTTCTGTAAATAGATTAATGTGTGAAACACACGTCTAACTAGTAATATTCCCAGATATTTAATCGTTCTGGTTCGTTCAATAAAGCTACAGATACATTTCTCTGATTTAGAACAATAGTGAAAACGTATTTTAAAATTTCTTTCATTGGGAAGTGTTCGTTCTGCATTGGTAAATAAGATATATTTTATTTTTGAGATTTTAAGCATAAGTAAATTATGAAATAGCCAATTTCTAATGACTTGAAGTCCCTGTCCTTCTGAAGTCCTCCGTGTAACGTTGAACGTCAACAACAAAGATGTTGCAACTTCCCATGTTTTCCCATGAAATATGACTGCTGTATCATCGGCAAAAGTAAAAATATTACCATTTTTAAGCTCCAGTTCACCTAATTCGTTTATAAATATCAAGAATAATGTTGGCCCTAAAATACTGCCCTGTGGAACACCTCGTGTAAATAACACCTATTGTGACTCTTTGAGTTCTATTACTTAAGTAATCCTTAAATAAATCACGGACACTTCCCCTAAGTCCGATATCCTCCATCCTCTCCATCCTGTCTGTATGATTTGCTACTAGTTCAGTAAGATCTGATACTGCATGAGCTATAGATCTGTCTGCTCTATAATCGTACTTAGTAGACAATCTATTATTTCTTTCTATATACGACATAAGTCTTTTATTCGTAACTTTTTTTATTATCTTTGATAAGGCCGGCAGAATAGATATCGGGCGAATTAGAAACACAGTCCCTGCTTCCTGATTTGTGAACAGGGTATTTTTCTATATTTTATGCACAGATTAGCTATATGACTCATTATGCTTTTACACATTTTTAGTAGTTTTGTAAGTATGCTATCCCAACCTACGGCACTATCAGTTTTAAGATTCATGAGAATTGACTCAACTTCTTCTTCGGAAGTTTTTAGCATTACCATAGATTTACAAATATTTATTTCCGTTGACATTGGGAGACTATCAGGATGACTTTTATTCAGTTTAATCTCGTTTGCTAATTCTGAGCCATATGTTAATAAAATAGTTATTAATTTATCAATAGCAATTTGAGGACAATCCTCTATTTTAAGTACTTCAGTTTGTGATAATTTTACGTTATTTCTATTTAATGTAATCTTCATTTTTGTATAGTTCGAATATAATTCGTTAGACAAATATAGTTTGTATGAGAAAACTTCCCAAATCACATCTTGAGCTTAAAATACAAGTCACATCTTGGACTTAAAATACATCACAATTGAAATAATTGCATAATGTAAATAATTATCTATTGAAATCTACGATTTTATATTACCTTATGCAGCAAACGTTGGAGTAGTGTATACCTGCTACTTTTAAAATGCACTATATTTTTATTAAAATACTCAATAATCGAAGAAAATAAAGATTAGTATATTTTTAATAATTTATTATCAATTTTCAGGCCAAGCAATACTTTCGATCCAATCAATAAAGCTGGATACTCTGGTGTATATCCCTGGCACGTTGGGACGAGCACAGCCAACACCAAATGACGTCACTCCAATTATGTAGTGCATGGAACCTTCATTAGATATCGGAAGAGGTATTTTCACTTGCAAAGGACCACCGGAATCACCCTAAATGACAATTCATATATATAATTGTTTGTTTTAGTACACACTAAGTATACTCTAACTTAGAGTTCCTCAAACTTAACTGTTGCTGTTGCCATGTTATTTGCCAATTTTGGAATTGCCAGCTTCAAAAAATAGGGACTTGAAGACCTTGTTGTTTTCATAACGGAATGAAACAGCTATGGAAATTCAGAACTGAAATCCCATACTTTTATTCGCTTTCAATCCCTAGACCGACTCATTGTCAATCCCTAGAGGTTGATATTAGACCACTTTAGAAAAGAACTTAATTACCACCCGCCGACCTACGTACGATTCATGTTTTTCGAAGTTAGCTACTTACTATCTTAGTTTAGATACAATTTCGACAATTATGATATGCAACAAAAACTTTAGTTTTTCTATAATTTTACCTGACAAGCATCAACCCCACCGGCTAATTTACCAGCACAGAGTTGATTGTCTTGAATCCCACACCAGTTCCTGCTACACCATGGTTGCAGTAAAACATCGCACTTATCAGAATCCAGGATATCTACAACTGCAGCTTGTAGGTCTGGAGACGTCCTTTTAGTTGCTAAAATATTAAAATAATTTAGCCCCAATATCAATTTCTGATAGTTATCTGACACATAAAAGAATCGTTCACACATTACAATTAAAAGTTTATCTTCTGAATAGTCTATCAGGGGCTTTTTCCGCAGGTGGTGAAACCCATAAGAAGAAAAACAATTATTTACATCATTTTTTGAGCCTATAAATATATATATATTATTTAACAATTACGTAAAACTTAAAACATAAAAAAAGATAATAAAGGGATCAATTGAACATGGCGATTAATTAAACCCTTTAAAAAGGTGTAACCTCTCAGCTTTTAAGATGCAAGTGGACAAAAATCTCTTAACTGGACTAATGCTCTTAATATAATAAGAAATTCAAAGACATGGAGCTTTTACAGAAGTTTTAAAAACAATTGAGCTTTAATGTCAGACGGGCTTTTTAATTCAGTCTTAAGTTCTTCAGTCACTTAAGTGACTAGAGATTTAGAGAAATTTTAGACTTTCAATAACTTACTGTTACTTAACAACTATAAGTATATACAACTATAAATATATACAACTATGATGTAAGTTAATTTAAATCTATTTTTTTGTCTTATATTTCACTCTTTCCCTTTCTCTCTCTCTCTCTCTCTAACAATTCCGACAATAAAACTATTATGTGATAACGTCAAGAAAATATTACACTTGTATTGTTTTGGTTAGACTCAATTTAGTCGCTTCCCAATACATGTACAGTGTACAATTAGATCATTTAAACTACCACCAATAGACAGAGTGGTTAAAGAGATAGGTTTATATGTAAAATGAGGGAGAAGATAGAGGCGAGTCTTTTAAAATAATACCTGTTTCGATGACCCCCCACCCAGTCACTGTGGCTGAAGTTCCAAGTTCACTCGTATTAAACTTAGTCCACAAGCAAGCTGGCTGCAAGTTATTAGTGAAGGATGTTATCTCCTCCAATTCCAATAATGCAATATCAAAATACTTCTTTGGTGATTTGTAGTCTGGATGTACGATGATATTTAATATTTTAGCGTCTTTTGGATCGATACTCTTTATAATGTCATACTGCAATTAAATATAAAGTAATAAACCTTAAGCTTTACGTAAGCATAACATTCATTGAAGAAGATAATTTATTGCTGAGATAACATTGATTTTATATGTTTATATTGAGATACTAGACTAAGTGATATTTCAAAAGTCAGTAATGTTCGAAACATTGTACAATACAGTGTGCAGACGTGGGTCTGAGAGAATTGAGAGAAAACGGAGGGGTATGAATTTTTTTTGAAGCTATAGGAGACAATGTAGGTAATGGTGTCGTCACGATAGTTAGCATATAAATAACTAATGTTAAAACGAATACTCACAACATCAATAATATTCTTGTCTCCAAGTCGAACAATTTCTGGCACAGAGTTTAATAGATTTGTGTCAAAGGTTGCTCTAGAACAATGTGCTGCTGTTAGGGCATATTTTGAACTTATAAGAGAACATCCACATTTAAACACCCAAGTCCCTCCTCTCATTCTCCACCCAATTCCACCCTAGAAGAAAACGAAACTAGAATTTTAGTAAATAAAAATTGGATCTATATAACCGACCGATATAAAAAAAATGACGAACCATATGAGGAAATTCTCCAGGAAGCGCAATTCTTCCACCTATTGTAAACTCTGGAAGGACTTGCCCGTTTTCTTTCAACTGATGGAGAAAGCCTATAATGTAATTATACTTATAATTTACACTAATTAAGTGCACCAGACAAAATGTAATTGTTAAAGTAGGAATTAAAATACTTACATTGATGATTTCTTTCTTTCATATCATCCCTGTTTTTTCTTATCCAAATATATTCCAAACATTCTGAAAAAAATAAGGAACATACTAAAATTGCAATAAGATAAAGGAAATAGTTTCTAGTACAACTTAACCCATTTTAAAAGTTCTATCACAAAAATTACATTTAATACATTAGTTGTGAAAATCTATGGATATTTAGATGTTTGGATGTTTGTTACTCAATCACACAAAAACAGCTGAACGGATTTCATTGAAATTTGGTACAACGAAACCTTATTAATTGGATTAACTCATATGTTACTTTTTATCCCGAAAAAACAAAGTTCCTGCGGGATAATAAAAAGATATGTTTAAATATTTTTGTTGAATTAAAAATTAAATGTATTTTGCCAATGTAATTATTAATTGCACCCGTGCAAAGCCGGGGTAGGTCGACTAGTACACATATCACAAAAAAATCAGGCATGATGTACATGTAAATAAATATTTTTAAGTTATTAATATTATTGCCGTTTTCTAACAATTGCGTTATATGATTAGATTTTGGTGGTATTTCTTTAATTAATTAA
The DNA here is from genome assembly GCA_905147385.1 of Limenitis camilla. Taxonomy (NCBI): domain Eukaryota; kingdom Metazoa; phylum Arthropoda; class Insecta; order Lepidoptera; family Nymphalidae; genus Limenitis; species Limenitis camilla. Next base: position 11,588,821 of record LR990240.1, read on the forward strand.
AACATGTTTCTAGATAAAGGAAGAACGGGATTGAGTCCATGGTATAATAGATCAATGTTGTATGTACTAACTTGCTTCGCTTATTCTTCGCCCAGGAGCCCTATAATCTGGCGTTGAAGGTTCAACAATATCACAAGGATTGGAAGTGCTGCTATTTGTTAAAGGTTTTGTTATTGTTGGAGGTCCTGTTGATGTTGAAATGTCTGTTGTTCTGTTGGAATGTCCAGAACCAAGCGTATGATTCTGAAAAGTATAAAATAGGGGGTAAAATAAGGGTTATACCTTACTATAACGTACGTAAGGAAGAACAACAAGAGAGTCACAAACACAGCTTCATTTTTTAAATTCGTTAATCTTACGATCTTAACTGGCGGTAGTTGAAGAAACCAATCATTTAGTAAAAAAAACATTAATAACCAACTTATATACTACTAGCCCAACTTTGCTTGTGAATTATTTTACTATTTATATTAAATAAATAGATAATATTATAAAGAAGTAAGATTTGTATTTTTGTATTTTTGTATTTTTGTATGTAACGAATAAACATAAAAACTACTGGACCGATTTCAAAAATTCTTTCACCATTAGGAAGCTACATTATCCCTGAGTAACATAGGCTATATTTATTACAAGAAAAAATTAGAGATCCTTAGGAAATCTCCATAACCAACCCAAGGTTCAAAAAAATTTGCCATAAAATATCTTTCATCGCATGCGCTGCAAAAAGTATTGATGATAGAACAAAAAAATGTTCTACAATATTATAGAACGTATCAATATCTACAAAAAAGTCCGCGAGACCATATGTCCAACTATTATAGTTACGTCACTATAACTACTTTTTTATATTTTAAAAGTTGATAAAAATGCCTATCAAAATCAGACCATGTTTTCTATAACTTTGTATTAATCCTTATCCAAATAAATTATTTCGTATTCAAGACTATTTTAATACCTGTAAATTACTTTTTGAATTATTAAAATCGGACTTTCCATTCAAAAGATATTATGAAATTAAAAATATCAATATAAACAAAAAATACACGACGACGCGACGGGCCAGTGTAGCGACGCAGCGCAGCGAGTAAAGCGGCAAGAGAGGGGGCACCGAAATGCGGGAGGGCCAATATATTTTTAAAAATAATATTCCACCCGCGCGAAGCCGGGATGGGCCGCTAGTATTAAATAAATAGATAAAGATAATAATTTAGTAAAAATTATTAAATGTTTGTGGTAAATAGTTTCTTTAACTGGCAATATTTTAATTGTTTGACCTTGAATAAAAATTAATAGTTTAATCATAAACACAAATACATTTCTATTTTCATATTAAAATCAATATATTTATTTAAAACGATCGTAACGTTACTTACAACACGCGAATCTTTTATATCCCCCTCCGTCCAAATCCAAGGTTTTTCTTCCTGGAACAGAAAAAATATCAAAAATCATTACAATAGAAAAAATACTAGCTACGCCCCGCGGTAACCCTCTTTACTTCAGAGCATTCACACTATATCATTATAACTTATAGCCTATGTGTTATTCTGATGTATAAGCTAAATTATTGTAAAGTTTCATCAAAATCCAAGTAGTAGTTTTTGCGTGAAAGAGTAACAAACATCCATACATTCTTACAAACTTTCGCGTTTATAATATTAGTAGGATTATTTTAATACAACATTTCAACTTTTGAACCTTTCATTACAGCAGGAAGATTATTTATATTAGGTCTTTACTTCTGAAATAGAATAGAATAGTTATTCATGAAATAATATAATTTTTTCTCTATATTTTATTAATCAAAGTTATTACCCATGCAATCAATGCATTTTTGCCAACGTAGTGGTAGCTACTATCAGCCCTTTTTGAAAAAGCATTTTGAACTGCCTCTCGGTTATTGAATTTTTCCCTGCCTAGAAGTTATCCAATTTCTTGAAAAAGTGTAAGTCTGTGGGGGCAAGGTCTGGTGAGAACATCCAACCCCAGATCTTATAACTTGGAAACCGTCTGCTGTGCAGTATAAGGTCGCGCATTGTCGTGCAAGAGCAGCGGAGACGATCAATTGACCAAAACTGGTTGGAGATGTGCGAGCTTCTCCATCATTGTGTTCAGTTCTTCACAGTACACATCTGCAGTAATGCTCATCCCGTTTGGTAAGAAGCTGTGAGGCCAGTTTTCGTTTGGGGTATCGTTTTAAGTGCTTGTGTTGGTTCGTTTGTGGGCCTTTTGGGCAGTGCTCGACTCGACATGTGTTTCGCACTGAAAATCTTTTATTTCGTGGGGCACCCCTTTGCAAGCTTTTTTACCTTGCCAATTCGACGCAAATGGAAGAATATTATTTTGATGCTAACATCGAAAGCTGCTGCTGATTCAGCTGTACATTGAGAATCATCAGCTTCCACAATTGCGTTTAATTCGTCATAGTCGACTAAAGTTTTCACTCGACCACGAACAAAGACTTATCTATACTAATATTATAAAGAGGAAAGATTTGTATTTTTGTATTTTTGTATGTAACGAATAAACATAAAAACTACTGGACCGATTTCAAAAATTCTTTCACCATTAGAAAGCTACATTATCCCTGAGTAACATAGGCTATATTTATTACAAGAAAAAATTAGAGATCCTTAGGAAATCTCACGAAAACCAACCCAAGGTGCCAAAAAATTAGCCATAAAATATCTTTCATCGCATGCGCTGCAAAAAGTATTGATGATAGAACAAAAAAATGTTCTACAATATTATAGAACGTATCAATATCTACAAAAAAGTCCGCGAGACCATATGTCCAACTATTATAGTTACGTCACTATAACTACTTTTTTACATTTCAAAAGTTGATAAAAATGCCTATCAAAATCAGACCATGTTTTCTATAACTTTGTATTAATCCTTATCCAAATAAATTATTTCGTATTCATGACTATTTCAATACCTGTAAATTACTTTTTGAATTATTAAAATCGGACTTTCCATTCAAAAGATATTACGAAATTAAAAATATCAATATAAACAAAAAATACACGTCGACGCGACGGGCCAGTGTAGCGACGCAGCGCAGCGAGTAAAGCGGCAAGAGAGGGGGCACCGAAATGCGGGAGGGCCAATATATTTTTAAAAATAATATTCCACCCGCGCGAAGCCGGGATGGGCCGCTAGTTATTAATATTTTTTTCTTAGTAAAAATTTTAAATATTTTGAGTCCTTCATCATCTTGTTAACGCACATTATCAGTAAAAAATTACCTAGACTTTGACCTAATAGTCTATAAATATCTTAAATACCTATATACTAATCAAATTGTATAGATACTTAGAGATTATATACATACCCGTTTGTATCGTCCAGGATGAATATTTTGTAAACTGAATACATCAGACACTGAAAATCAAAATTTACACTTTTTATTTTTATTATAACAAAATTAATACTTATATTAGTTTTACCTGTGAGGGAAGAGGGAGAAAAAGGTAGAATACAAATCCCCTCTGCCGATGGGAGAGCATCGAGTAAAAGGCAAGTAACCCAGCACCCCCGTTGGTGGTAACCGACGACCGCTAAGTGTCTGACGCGTCCGGTCGAGCCGCATGTGGTCTAGATCTACCCCCTCCCTTTTCCACCTCATTAATGCTGCGGTTCCAATGAACACTGGGTTCTTGCTCAGGGTTCACTAAAACCGCAGTACTCTTATCTTCGCTCCCCTCCTCACACTACCATCGTATAGTTTTGCCGATGTTCATGGGTGACGGTGGCCACTTTCCATCAGGCGGACCTTCTGCAAGTTTATCCCTTATCTATCATAAAAAAAAGTTTTATTCAAGAAACAAATGTCCTATACTGATACTAATGTGTTAGACTAATGTTTTTTAAGTTTATAAGAAATACGTTCTCTCTCATACGTACATCTCAAAAAGTATAATATATTCAAAATAAATTTGTAATTATTTTAGTCACTTTTATATTTCACTCTACCTATCTATATCAAGCAATCCTTCAAGAATTTATTTAATAAATTTTAACTAGATTAATGTAAGGTGACCAACTATACTCATTTACTGAAAGTACTCATTTGTATAATTTTATACTCATTTGTATTTCTAAAAGATTTTTTTAGATTATTTTAATTCAATTTTATAAAATTAATATTTAAAAATCCCCAGGCTGATCTTTGATGTGCAGTATGTACGGCAAAGTTTTATGGGAATTCCCTTCCTGTTTAATTAATTTGAGGTTAGAGAAAACCAACAATTTCGTACTTTTTGTTCAAGTTAACAAGATTTGAGGTGTACAAAATAAAATAAAATTTTATTTATCTAGTGAAGGTGAAGTTGCATGTAACTGTATTAATTTTCAATAACAAAAGAAGGAAAAATCGTTTAAACGAAAATTAAAAAAAGGGTTTTCGTTTATTGTAGTTAAATATCGAAATGATGACTCCTTGGTTAAAAGCACAATCTGCGATAGGGAATTTTCAATTGCAATTCATGGACGTAGTGCAATAACGGCACACATTGAAACTAAAGTACATAAAACATATCATGAAACAACAGCGTCTACCTCCAAACTGACAACATTTTTTAAAAATAATACTTTTGGAACTAATGAAAAAAAATTGGCAGTTATGGAGGGTACTTTCGCTTTTCACACAAGCCTACTTCACTACATAGTATAAAACAAAGTCGCTTTCTCTGTCCCTATATCCCTATGTATGCTTAAATCTTTAAAACTACGCAACGGATTTTGATGCGGTTTTTTTTAATAGATAGAGTGATTCAAGAGGAAGGTTTATATGTATAATACATATATATTATAGTAGAGAAACACTCATAATTTCAGAGGTTTCTAATGTGATGTCGTAAATAAACACATTTTTTGCGCTTACATTGCCAACGCTGGCTGAACCCTACGAGATAGATCGAAATAATTTACTACAGTATTGTACACCTTAAAAAGGTCTACAAAAAGTCCGCGATGATATATGTCTATCTCTTAGTGATAACCCACAATAACCATATTTTATCCTTTACTATTTAGGAGTAATAATGGCTTATTTACGCAGCGATTTTAAGCAATTACAGCATTAATTCTTATTCAATTAAGTATTTTAAATACATTGTGTATTTAATATAGATCAATATGGCCCTTTACAGCATTAAATTTAAATGAATATTTTCGAAGATATTACAGATTTAAAATGCAGAGACATAGCGGTTACGGTTAAATACACGTGTTAAATTGCACCCGGGCGAAGCCGGGACGGGTCGACTAGTTGAATATAAATATGAATGCAAGTTTTCGTTACTACTAGTTTCAATTATTAAAATCTGTCGAATTTAAAATCTCGCTAATTTTCTGTTAACATTTTTTTTACCCATTTCAAAAAAAATTTACACAATTACTGCACAATGCCGCTAAAGAAGTTTTCACTTCAAAAGTACACCAAGAAGGTTCCTCTGAGTTTTTGACAAATTAAAGAAGGTTGTATGATAAATTAGGCATCGTGGAGGTAGAAGTAAATAGGTTTAACAAGACTTCGTACGAACGACACTTTTAAAAAATAGATTTTTACCAAAAATATTGCTGTCGCTCTGAGCCCCAAGCTTACCCCTTACCGTGTCATAGAGAGAACTACAGCTCGAACTGATTTTACCTACGTAACATTCAGAAAATCGTCCTTTCGTAATCTCCTGTTTCCTCCTCGAAATCTGGACCGATTTTAATATTTATTTCGTTAAAATGCAGTACAGGGTCTAAGCTATGCCCGTACGTTTTGCTTTTTTGGTTTATGTTAGTAATAATTAGTTTGCTGGATGTTTGCAAATGTAAATAAAAAAGTCGTTTTTTTTTTAATTTTAAAAGTTTTTTTTCAATTATATTAATCAATTAATAAAAAAAAAACAAAACGTACAGTCATGGCAGAGGTACGTATATATCGCATGGTATTTTTTCTTCTTCTGTAACTTCATTATCCTAGGAGGAAACAGGGGATTCAATTTTACTTTATCCTCTTTTTACGAAGAGCAAAAATACTCTTTCCGAGATGGTGGGATGAAAAGTTTATTTGTATACACTCAGTAATGGATGATGTTAGGTTATTTTTAATGTTAGCAGTAAACTAACTGTTTCAGAATCTTTTATAGAGGATTTAATTATGGGTGTAGATAGTCTTGTATGCAACTATTTAAGATGTATTGAAATGTACTTACCAATTAAGACACTAATAAAAGCCAAATTAATACACGACATTATCTTCATTGTTCACAATAAAACTAAATATTAAATTGTTTCTAAAATTCACTAACACATGTGCACAATCAAAACGCGTTCATTACAATATTTATTTTATTTAGAGATCACGATATAACGTTTAAAACAACTTATACATCCAATGATACATGTTATACTACGCTTTGATGACGCTGTGCGATTTATTTAATGGCTGTGTATATATAGTCTTAGATATGTTTAATTAAGTTACTTGTACGTCTATCTAACGTTCGTCAGATTCTAGTCATTACTAACTCTTTGTTAACCAGTCAAGTTTAATTCAGTTTACCAAATAAGTGTAAAAATAGCAGATTTTATACTATGATGTCATTGTTATTTGCATGGGACCGATACCGCACAGTAACACGCATAAGACAATAATAAAACGGAACAGCAACCAATATTAAAAACAAAGTCCAAACCTTAGTAATGGAGACCCAACATCCTGACAGCATGAGCTCCATGTTGGGGAGGAGGGAAGGGTTTAACGAAGTGTTACAAAGAGTAATTAAATAATTTCTAGATTTAAAAACAACAATTATTGTATATTATTGTCCTAATAAAGGGAGGTTGATAAATAAGGGAATTATTTCTTACTTTTTAGTCTATTTTTTTTTAGTTTTAAAAGTCGGTTTTTTAAACGTAGTTTTTGAAGTGAAACTTCTTTAGAATCGTTGTGATTTCAAACCGGATGCAACGGAAAAAACGACAGGTAAGAGACACAAATACAAAAATGTGTAGGAAAGAATGAGACAGAAATATACAAAACGACAGGTAAGAGACACAAATACAAAAATGTGTAGGAAAGAATGAGACAGAAATATACATACTATTTTATATTATTATATATATTCATCTCATTCTTTTGTCGATTTACTGAAGTTTCACTTCTATCGTGTGTTTTTATTTTTTAGTGTCTGTAATAGGTTGTTCTGTTAATTACACACTATAACATTTCGTTGCCTTTTATTGTCATATTATTTAAGTAATTATGGGTGATTAAAGTGCCGCGCGATTTAAACAATATAGATCCCATGAAACGGGAACGGTAAAAATGTTCCTATATAATGAAAACTACTGGGCCAACCTATGTTAAATTTTATGGGACGTAACTATATGGCATCAAACTAAATAAGAATCACGTAAATCGGATGATAAATCTCAGCGTAATCGGTAAACAAAAATTAAAAAAAGTACCAATCGAATTGAGAACCTCCTCCTTTTTGAAGGATCATAAAATTAAAACTACTGGGTCAAACTATGTTAAATTTTTATGGGACTAAACAACAACTATTTCGCATCAAACTAAAGAAGAATCATGTAAATCGGATCATTATTCGCAGCGTAATCGTTATACACACATAAAAAAATATATACCAATCGAATTGAGAACCTCCTCCTTTTTGAAGGATCATAAAATTAAAACTACTGGGCCAAACTATGTTTAATTTTTATGGGACTAAACAGCAACTATTTCGCATCAAACTAAAGAAGAATCATGTAAATCGGATCATTATTCGCAGCGTAATCGTTATACATACATAAAAAATATATACCAATCAAATTGAGAACCTCCTCCTTTTTGAAGGATCATAAAATTAAAACTACTGGGCCAAACTATGTTTAATTTTTATGGGACTAAACAGCAACTATTTCGCATCAAACTAAAGAAGAATCATGTAAATCGGATCATTATTCGCAGCGTAATCGTTATACATACATAAAAAAATATATATCAATCGAATTGAGAACCTCCTCCTTTTTGAAGAATCATAAAATTAAAACTACTGGGCCAAACTATGTTTAATTTTTATGGGACTAAACAGCAACTATTTCGCGTCAAACTAAAGAAGAATCATGTAAATCGGATCATTATTCGCAGCGTAATCGTTATACATACATAAAAAATATATACCAATCGAATTGAGAACCTCCTCCTTTTTGAAGTCGATTAAAAATCAAGTGCGAGACGGACTCGTACGTTGTAAAAAATAAATATTTATTTTATTCTGTTTTTAGTATTTGTTGTTATATGCAACAGAAATACATCATTTGTGAAAATTTCAACTGTCTAGCTATCACGGTTTATGAGATACAGCCTGGTGACAGACAGACGGACGGATAGCAGTGTCAGTAATATGGTCCCCTTTTTTACTCTTTGGGTACGGAACATTAAAAATTAAGGTTAAATTTCATTGGCGCGTTTCACAAGCAATTTAAAGCTCTATACATAGACGGCAATGTCAATAAAAAACTTGTTTCTAAAGATGTTCTTATTATTTTTTGCTCCCATTGTTTCTGCGTGTTTTTTATGTATAAAAATAGTTGTGGTTTCTAAATCTTTTGGTAGGAGAACCACATAAAGTTTCTGGCCTTGAAATTATGGTAATATCTTTTTTATAAAATCGACATTTAAAACTTTGTAATAATTAATAGTTTACTACAAAACATTGAATGGGGTTTATTTCCAATTTTGACTATTATACGCCTGAATATTTTATATAGCAATATATTGAAAATTAAATGTTTTTTTTGCTAAATCTAAGTAGGTACATATGTTAAATGGCACTCTTGCGAAGTCGGGTGTGTCGCCTAGTGGAATATATTTTTTACTAGTCCACTTTAGAATTTGTAGCCTAAAACATTCTAAATAAAACGATCTATATTTTAAGTGAGATTGCAATACTGTGAAATCATCATTAATGGCCCACTGCTAGGCCGGGTCTTCTCAGATTGAACAGGGTTTAGGCCATAGTCCACCACGCTGGCCAAGTGCGTATTGGCAGAGAAACAAACATTCTAAGTGGTTGATTTTATTGGCGTTATTACGGCATAGAAACCGAGTATTACGTTAGCAAATTTTTGATTGAGCCCCCCCCCCCCTCGCCCCCCATCTTAGTAAAAGTAAGCAAAGTTCTAACCCCTTCCCCCGTGCTTACGTAAACGTTGATGCATGCATTGATCCCTCATTCTGAGCAGGGATATTCACGTTTTGATATGCGTGTTTACATTTTTATAGCTGATGTAATCAGTTAATCACCATGCAGACCCCCCATCGCACATGTAATCCAAAAAAAAACAAAGCAAGTACCCCCCGCCCCTTTGTACTTATAGCTTACGTAATACTTGAACGGCCCCATAAATATGTGGTGTTGAATAAAATTTAAATATTTGAGTATAAAAATTGTTCAGAATGTTATATACAAACAAAGTAGCATAATTAAAATAAAAGCTTTCCTTAGCATTTACAGGGAAAGTCCCTGAGAAAAGAACCGGTTTCGATAACCATGCATGATGCATCCGTGACTTGGTGACTTGGTGACGTAACTGATTGTTATTCATACTTTACTTATTGACTATTATATGTTCACTGTTATCCGTTTAGTATCAATTATGTAATTTGTTACATTAATGTTTACTTTTATTAACATACTAGCCGGACCTTTCGACTTCGTCCGCGTGATGCTCTGCTCCTATTGGTCTTAGCATGATGATATACAGCCTATAGCCTTCCTCGATAAATGGGCTATCTAACAATGAAAGAATTTTTCAAATCGGACCAATAGTTCCTGAGATTACCGCGTTCAAACAAACAAACTCTTCAGCTTTATATATTAGTATAGATAAAAATCTTAAAAGGAGAGGGGGGATATTGAAAACGCAAAGTAGATATTGCGATATATAACTAATCATTATGATCTCTTACATTTACGACAGGAACCTAAGCAGAGCCTCGGACTTGACTTGACCAAGGTGTTTACAAGGCCTTTTAACAGAATTTTACCACTCGCCTCCACTGCTTAGTTCCAATTATTAAACCTTTTTGTTCCTTTCTGTACCACCCTACCCTTTCTCCCCCTCAGGAAATCGTCACAAAATAAATCAATCCTTGAGGTTTATCTAGATTTGAGCGTAAGTAGCTCAGTGGTTCAAGCGTTGAATTCACGACCGATGAGTCCTAGTAGTATGCGATAAATTTTCGATAAAAATAGATTTCTACGTCAAAGTTCAAGTTTACTGTATACTAAGTCTCTGATATAGATGCCACGAATATCAGGCAAATATTCAGTATTTGTCAATTAACTATATTGAAATCATTCAATATCAAGACATGCTGCAGCGTGTCTAGCCTAGTTCAGCAGCGCAGCAGCCAATTATAGTATTATACTAACCATGTTGAGCTACTTTTGACCGCTTTACACAAAACCTAATTATAGGTTAATTTATTTATTTTTTTTAAAAACATAGATATTATATCAAACTAATGGTATAAGTATGGTACAAACAGGAAATACACTCATATGAGTATAACTTGATTAGCTTAAATTACATCTTAAGTGAAATTATTGCATATTGTAAATAATTATCTATGAAATCTACGAATTAATATTACCTTAAGTAGCAAACATTGGGGTAGTACCAAGACGAGGAGTAAAATAACACAAAACTATACAAATACAAGCGAGAAAAAGTGGTCTTATTACTTTAAGCAATTTTTTCAAGACAACCTTTTCGGAAACTATGGCAGAAGGTTCGTAGTAATGCATAAAGTAGAAATCATAAATAATAACATAACCGTATCCATAAACTTGCATACATATGATATTATACAATGCAATATTAAAATAAACATGAAAATCATAATAGTATTCTATTTTAATGATTAGTGTTGCATATCCTTGAAACGATTGTTAAAGGTTATTTACACAGAACTTGGCCCACGTAAAGATCTTAATTATTATGTCAGCGAAGTAGAGGCGATAGGCGAGGCGACGCATATTTTTTGAGACCAATAATTTAGATTTTAAAAATCACGTAGTTAAATTGAAAAAAAAAAAATTTTTAATTATATTTTATTTATTTTCCGGCCAAACGATACTTTCGATCCAATCTATAAAGCTGGATACTCTGGTGTATATCCCTGGCAAGTTGGGACGAGCGCAGCCAATACCGAATGACGTCACTCCTATTATGTAGTGCATGGAACCTTCACCTGAAGGTGGGAGAGCGATTTTGACTTGCAGTGGACCTCCGGAATCACCCTAAAAGGATAATAAAGGTGACTATTTTATTTTTAATAAATAGTAGCCGACCAGCGCTTCTTCGTTCGCGTGTTGCTCCGCTCCTATGCGTCGTAGCGAGATGTAAAATAGCCTAAGTTACTCCTTGTTACATCAGCTATCTGCCAGTGAAGGTCCCGTCAAAATCGGTCCAGCCATTTCAGAGATTAGCCGGAACAAAAAGACAGATACAGATTGTAAAAAATGTTGTTGTTTTTATATGTGGTGTGTGCGTGTATACATCCATATGCACTTTTTTTTAATATTACAAACAGACACTCCAATTTTATTTATTAGTATATGGATTTTCAAGTAAGTTAATTTTCGAGATTTCGACTAAATGGCACTAAACACCAAATTTAGTGTTGCCAACTAAACAACTGAATTTTCTTTATAGCTAGATCGCTTGTAAAAAAGTTGAAAAAATATTACTAATAGAAAATTTGTTACCTGACAAGCGTCAACCCCTCCAGCTAATTTCCCCGCACAGATTTGATGTTCAGGAACCCCACACCAGTTCCTGCCGCATGAGGGTCGGAGTAAGGCATCGCATTGATCAGAGTTGATGATGTCCACTTCAGCTGCTTGCAATATTGGCGATGTCTTTCTAGAAGCTACAATATGTAGAAAAAACTATAACACCTACAGAAACCAAAACAATATATTTTTATATATTTTTGTCTGTCTGTTCATGTTTCTTTCGAGACAGCAAACAAACAAACAAGACCGCAATTAATTTAATACAATCAACAAGTATCTATAGCCACACGACATCGATTTCGAAGATACTCTATTCTATTCGATAATTGATATCGAATCATAGGTATCGAGAAATAACGTCTCTATTCAGTGTAAGCAATGTGAGTGTGTTACCATGGTTACAAGATTGTTATAATTATCAATATATTGTCACATAGCTCTCAAGTTAGAAATGAGCTAATAGTCTTCAAACAAAAATTATGGCTAAGAACCATCTCGATTTAATTACCTTTAAATAAATAAAACTTCATCAGAATCGGTCAATTGTCTTAGGCGCTACGATGGCACAGGTCGCTGTAGCGTCGGGGGTTCAAAAAATAATAAATATTTTTTGGGAGGTTAGCAGGTACATAACCGAGAGTTTAGTTTCTAATAGCATGCAAATTATATTTTTTTTTATTTTTCTTTTTCAGTAAGTCGCCACCATTGGTCATGGACATCGGCATCGGCAAACTGTAATATTCTCTTGTTTTGCCGATGCCTTACATCCTCGAAGATAGAGTAGGGAGGAGGAGTGAAGATAAAATGCTGCGGTTTCAGTGGACCCTGAACAAGAGCCCAGAGTCCACTGGATCCGCAGCATTAATGGGTCGGAAGAGGAAAAAAATGTGTTATTAATCACCTGTTTCAATAACTCCCCAACCAGTTAACGTGGCTGAGTTCCCGAGATTACGTGTATCAAAGCGACTCCACAGACATGCTGGTTGTATATTACTTGTAAAAAATCGGATTTTCTCCACTTCTAGTAACGCAATATCAAAATACTTTTTAGGCGCCTTATACTGAGGGTGTACGTATATCCTTAAAATTTCGTAATCCTGTGGGCTTGCGTTTGTTGATTTATCGAACTAGGAAACAAGCGAAAAGGTAGATTTAGAAATGCCACGAATATTCGGTATTCGGCCGAATATTGGGGACTATTCAGCTGAATACCGAGTAATAAATTACAATAAAATAATGCATAATATTACTCACAAATATTTTTTTAGCATTTGAAAACAATTTTTTAGAATTTGTTGATAGCAAACGATTGCGTTTTCCTCATGAATTATACGTGCTTTATATTTATTTATTTTATAACTTTATTGTAATTTGTACACCACATAAAAATAATACAATAAAATGAAAAATAAATATAATGTGAAGTACAACGGGCGGTCTTATGACTAGTTAGCCATCTCTTCCAGACAACCCTGTCTAGGAGGAGCGGAGGTTGGAATAAAGAAGGTGGTGTAGCTTCAATATACTAATATATTACAACCGAATACATACACACCTACACAATAATATTATATAATATGAATACATACAATTATAATAAACTAATAAATATTCTAAGGTTATAATAAACTACATAAACAATACATAACTATAATAAATAAATATTAATTAATAATGAATAATGTCATCTAATTATTGATACTGATCTTTCACTGAATTCTTAAATTTATTAAGTGTTTCTGATTCTCTAATATTGAGTATACATTACTACCGATGATAAATAAATCTTAGCACACTCTTCTCACTCACTCACTCACACCACTTACAAGGGTCTGCTTTCCTATCAACAAACAAACGCCACGACACATCGTCATTACTCGTAAACACATTCTTTTGCGCTTACATTGCAAACGCTGGCTGAACCCTACGAGATAGATCAAAATAATGTACTACAGTATTGTACATCTTAAAAAGATCTACAAAAAAGTCCGCGATGCTATATGTCTATCTCTTAGAGATAACCCACAATAACCATTTTTTATCCTTTACTTTCTACGAGAAATAATGGCCTTTTTACGAAGCGATTTTAAACAATACAGCATTAATCCTTATCTAATTAAGTACCTTAAATACATTGTGCATTTAATATAGATCAATATGGCTCTTTACAGCATAAATTTAAATGAATGTTTTAAAAGATATTACAGATTTAAAATGCAGGCACATAGCGGTTACGGCTAAATACACGAGTTCAATTGCACCCGGGCGAAGCCGGGACGGGTCGACTAGTAATAATATAACATGCTGCTTACCACATCAATAATATTTTTATCTCCAATTCTAATGATCTCAGGAAAAGGTTGTTCAAGACTTGTATCAACTGCTTTAGAGCAATGAGCCGCTGTTAATGCGAAGTTAGAACTTATCAGGGAACACCCACATATGAAGATCCAAGTACCTTCTCTTATTCTCCATCCCATACCACACTAAAAATTATAATATTACTGTACTCTTACATTAGTACATTTTTAAATTCATTTTAAAAAGGCTAAAATTATTATCATCATTTATTATTATCCCGCAGGAACTGTGAATATTTCCAAAATAAAAAGTAGCCTAAGTGTTAATAAGGTTATATAGTGTGTACCAAATTTTGAGTAACAAACATTTATTCTCCCCCTTTCAAGCTATAACAACCTTTTTTACCCATTAAAAAGGAGCCTATATCCTTTCTCAGACTCTAGACTATATGTACACCAAAATTAATTTAAATCGGTTCAGTAGTTTTAGCGTGAAAGCGCGACTGACAGATATAGTTATTTTCACATTTATAAAATCTTATACTAATATATAAAGCTTCAAGAGTTTGTTTGTTTGAACGCGCTAATCTCAGGAACTACTAGTCCGATTTGAAAAATTCTTCCAGCGTTAGATAGCCCATTTATCGAGAAAGGCTATGGGCTATATATCATGACGCTAAGACCCATAGGAGCGGAGCTACGCGCGGTACTACTAGCATTTAAATAAAGTCATTATACCATATGCGGGAATTCACTAGGTAAAGCATCCCTTCCTCCGATAGCGGCAACGCTAACAACATTTGGATCTAAAGCACCTGTAAATAATAAATTATTTAAAATATAAACGCATACTAAGTACAGTATATAGCAATTCTATATATCCGAGATACTCACATCTCTTTAGATCTCCCCTATTTTTTCTTTCCCAAATATATTCAAGGCACTCTGAAATAATATTTAAAAATAAATAAGTTGTGTTGTTAATACATTTAAAATTCGAATTTGGACTGTTGATATAATATCGATGTATCGGAATATCGATTTTTAATACTAATATTTTTTGACGATATATCGATGTTTGATATTGAAATGAAGATATCATATGTTTTTAGTTATATTTGTCGTAAAATAGTTGTTGTTCTCTGCAAACTGTACGGTGCAATACCTTTGTCTCCACATTAGTGTTTAAAAATTTAACATTTATTTATATTTTAATTTGTACAATAAATAATACTAACTTGCTTCACTAATTCTTCGTTGTGGTGCTCTAAAATCTGGTTTTGGTTTGTTAGGATCGCATCGGTTTATTGTAGGTCTTCTTGTTTTGAAATATTCAAGATATTTATTCTAAAAAAAAAAATAATAATTCAATGAAAAAGAATAAAAGAACTTTTAAACATATTCCTGTTCACTTACTTATTCATCCAATTTTTCAACTATGGGTGCCTAATTCAAGTCATTCTAAATCTAATATGGCGGACGGCATAGCGGTCTTTAAACGGAGGGTGGCAACACAGCAGATGTCCATGGACGGCAGTGACCACTTTCCATCACGTTTGCCCCTCTTTTTTAACAATAAAAAAAAGAAATGGTGCACTTGTTATTCTTTGTGCACGCCTTTGATATGGGTATCAATTTATATATAAATATATAATGATATAGAAGTATTTTTTCTCGGGAAGGCTTGATGAGAAGACTACGAAAAATAAAATGGCGGATCATCCAAGATGGCGGACTTAAGCTAATTTTGTTAGATAGTCGTGTAAGTTAAAATACCTAGATCATTTTATCTGTTACTTACAGGTTTTTTGACGTTATCACTCCAAACCCACGGACGATCTTGCTGAAAATATAATAGTTGCTATAATTAAAAAACTAAAAATAAAATATTAAAAAAAAGTAAAAATATATTTTGCTGACGCTTCCAAAATAGTGTTAAATTTAAATTATTAAGCAAATAGAAACCTCTCTATAGGCAACACTGATTCAAGACTTCAAGTTAAATCCTAACTTTTAATATAAATGCGAAAATAACTTTGTCTGTCTGTCTCGCTTTCACGTCAAAACTACTGAACCGATTTAAATGAAATTTGGTATACAGATAGTCTAGAGCATAGAGAAGGACATAGGCTACTTTTTAATGCGAATAAAGGGTTGTAAGGGGGAATGAAAAGTTGTTTAGAAGAAACTTATTTTGTAGGCTGTTGTTTCGATATAAATAAATATGACATTTAAAGTTGTGAAAGTTTTACCCTCCCGGGTGTAAAATAATAAGGAATAGGGGATGATAGTTTGTATGGAAATATGTAAGGTTTATGTAAAGAGACAAAATGCTACCCAGACACTATACCACGTGGACGAAGTCGCGGGCAAGTGTCTGTCTAGTTGTTAAATATATATTGTATAAAAAAATATAAAAAATAATACGTACCCGTTTTTCTCGATTGGAATTGATGTTAATTGTACCATAAACGTTTGACACTGCAAAGGAAAAAATGAAGGAAAATATTATATTAATTGATATTTTTACAAAATAGACGCAATTTTACATACTACCGACCCGCACCGGCTTCGCACATGTAGTAAAAGATAAAGTCAGCATTTTTGATTAAAGGTCCCATGCAATTTTTTTAACTGAGGTAGGGCACAGCAGGAAATTTCCTGCTCAAATATGGAGCAGCCCGACTGGGGTAGTACCTCGACCTTAGAGAAGATCACAGCTAAATAACACTACTCTAAAGCAGTGTTGTGTTCCTGTTGGTGAGTAAGGTGACCAGAGCTCCTGGGGGGGATAGGGTCGGCGACGCGCTTGCGATGCTTCTGGTGTTGCAGACGTCTATAAGCTACAGTAATCGCTTACCATCAGGTGAGCCGTACGCTTGTTTGCCGACCTAGTTACATAAAAAAAAAATTGCTTTCTAGATTCTTTATTGTCTTTACATTATACTTAAAAGGTATTTTTTTTTATTTTTAATTCAGTAAAAAGTCAAAAATGAGGGAGAACAAATCAAACTTACAAAACGCGTCACCATAGGTCGAAACGCGTCATTGGTTTTATCGACATCGATATTCCTACTGTGTTAGTAGTGTTTGTCAGTAAACTTGTATTAAACTTGTAAATATATTCATAGTCAATTTAAGTCGATGACAGAAACTGGTTTTGTCAAAGCACAATCTGATCTGTTAAATCTGTTAACTGATAATTTACACGTAATTTATTCTTGAAGCTCCCTCAAGTATGATATGTTAATAACTTAAAAACTACTGGACCGATTTCAAAAATTCTGTTGCCATTAGAAAGCTACATTATTACTGAATAACATAGACTATATTTATTACTAGAAAAAATTAGAGATCCTTAAAAATTCTTATTAAAACCAACCAAAGGTGTAAAAAAAATTAGCCATAAAATATCTTTCATCGCTTGCGCTGCGGAAAGTATTGATGATCGAACAAAAAAATGTTTTACAATATTATAGAACGTATCAATATCTACAAAAAACTCCGCGAGACCATATGTCCAACTATTGTAGTTAACTACGTTTTTAACCGACTTCTTACATTTTAAAAGTTGATATAAATGCCTATCAAAATCAGACTATGTTATCGATACCTTTGTATCAATTCTTATCCAAATAAATTATTTCGTATTTAAGACTGTTTCAATACCTGTTGATTACTTTTTGAGTGATTAAAATCGGACATTCCATTCAAAAGATATTACGAAATTAAAAATGTCAATATAAACAAGAAACGACGGGCCGTTACGCAGCGGCCAGCGAGCAACGCGACGAGAGGGGGCATCGAAATTAGGGACAAAATTTTTTAAAAAAAATTATCTACCCGTGCGAAGCTCCTTTAGAACAATTATTAATGAACTTTATAAACTAGGTTAGGTAAGTTGTCGACAGAATCTTCTACTGTCACTGCTAATTCACACTAAACTGCTCATCATCTTACACCATTTTTTTCGTACTTTCGCATCGCGTGGAATATTCTGTTTTAAATTGCACTTTGAAAAATTATTTAACTACTAGCGGCCCATCCCGGCTTCGCGCGGGTGGAATATTATTTTTAAAAATATATTGGCCCTCCCGCTTTCGGTGCCCCCTCTCTTGCCGCTTTACTCGCTGCGCTGCGTCGCTATACTGGCCCGTCGCGTCGTCGTGTATTTTTTGTTTATATTGATATTTTTAATTTCGTAATATCTTTTGAATGGAAAGTCCGATTTTAATAATTCAAAAAGTAATTTACAGGTATTGAAATAGTCTTGAATACGAAATAATTTATTTGGATAAGGATTAATACAAAGTTATAGAAAACATGGTCTGATTTTGATAGGCATTTTTATCAACTTTTAAAATGTAAAAAAGTAGTTATAGTGACGTAACTACAATAGTTGGACATATGGTCTCGCGGACTTTTTTGTAGATATTGATACGTTCTATAATGTTGTAGAACATTTTTTTGTTCTATCATCAATACTTTTTGCAGCGCATGCGATGAAAGATATTTTATGGCAAATTTTTTGGCACCTTGGGTTGGTTTTCGTGAGATTTCCTAAGGATCTCTAATTTTTTCTTGTAATAAATATAGCCTATGTTACTCAGGGATAATGTAGCTTCCTAATGGTGAAAGAATTTTTGAAATCGGTCCAGTAGTTTTTATGTTTATTCGTTACATACAAAAATACAAATCTTACTTCTTTATAATATTAGTATAGATATAGATTTTCAAGGCTATTTATATTTTTTTCTATTTCATAAAGATGTAAATGATTAAATTAAGAAATAAAAAAAAATTATACATTTTCCCAATTATCGTCATATTTAAACCATTTAAAATACAAAACCTTAACAAATTATATACTTAAACCTTTATAATGAATCACTTTATAATTAGGAGTTTTTGAGTCAAACGTAAATAAACAGTGAAATTACCTATAAAACACGTAAATAGAAGTACTAAATTAAAACGAAATGCCTTCATATTGTTACTTATTATAATAAAACTATAATTTCACTTCACAGAAACAAGTACACAATATCTCTTAAGACCGTTCAAAATAGCTTTGCACTTTTTGTTTCGGATAGTCATACATGATATAATCATTATTAAGTACTATAAATGTCTATACACTGAGCGTTTTATAACCTCACTTCCCTCAGGAGTAAAACACATAATAGAAAAAAATTCATAATTTTTTTATTATAACTGTTTTCTATATACTAATATTATAAACGCGAAAGTTTGTAATAATGTATGGATGTTTGTTACTCTTTCACGTAAAAACTACTGAATGGATTTTGATGAAACTTTACAATAATATAGCTTACACATCAGAATAACATATAGGCTATAATTTATAATGATATAGTGTGAATTATCCAACATATAGCGGGTGAAACCGCGGGGTGCTAATGAAGTTATAACTGTGAAAACCATATCCAATTTCGTCCAGTATTAATCAAAAACGGATAAACAGACAAGCAAAGATTGATAAAAAAAATCTTCAATACTTTCTATGTATAGATATTCAATAAGTTACTTTTTTTTTAAATATTTAATTAAATTCATTTGATGTCATTAAAATGCTATAAAATACGAAAATAATGTCAATTTCCTCTATTTTTGGATTTAAAACCAATATTCAGGCGTTCAAAAAACATGTTATTATTATTCCGCAGGAATTATGAATTTTTGGGATAAAAAGTAGCCTATGTGTTAATCCAGGTTATAAAGTATCTGTGTGCCAAATTTCATGTGAATCCGTTCAGTCGTTTTTGTGTGACTGATTAACAAACATACAAACTCATTTATCATACAATATTTTTCGTTAATTTAATTAAACATATAATTTGACGTAAACAATATTAATATAATGATGTCTGTTTATTTTTTTTGTAGTCGATTCGAAAATCGATTCTCCGATTAATTCATCTCAGATCGCCATCCCTACTTTCGCCTTTGACTTAGTCTTAGGCATAGTCGGTCATCAAAAAGAGCGCTCTTTTTAGTTCGCAATCCAATGGCGAACTAGTTCAGTCTTTTAGTTCGTCAGTTCTTTTTTTAAATAATTTAGTAAAAATAGTAAATTAAAGAAAAAATATTTAGTTCGCAATCCAATGGCGCACTAGTTCGCTCTTTTAGTTCGCTAGTTCTTTTTTTAAATAATTTAGTATAAATATTAAATAAAGCAAAAAATATTTAGTTCGCAATCCAATGGCGAACTAGTTCGCTCTTTTAGTTCGTTAGTTCTTTTTTTAAATAATTTAGCATAAATAAAGGAAAAAAATATTTAGTTCGCAATCTAATGGCGAACTAGTTTGCTCTTTTAGTTCGTTAGTTCTTTTTTAAATAATTTAGTATAAATAATAAATAAAGGAAAAAATATTTAGTTCGCAATCCAATGGCGAACTAGTTCGCTCTTTGAGTTCTTTTTTAAAATAATTTAGTAAAAAAAATAAATAAAGGAAAAAACATCGATATTCTCAAAAGTGAAATATCGATGTTTATGAATTACATATTGATATTTCTACCAACATTTTAATATATCGATTTTTTATTAGGAATAATCTACTATTTCTATTTATTACACATTTATTTTTATAGAAAACAAGTAGTCTAGTATGGATGAAACATAAGTATCCCTAGAAGTAAATAATTCGATTAAAAATATATAAGAACTAAAAAGAACTAAGAGCGAGATCGTCGACGAACTAGTTCGTATAGTTCACCTAAAGGAGCGCTCTTTTGAACTAGGTCGTTCGCGAACTACCCAAGAATAGAGTCGACCACACACGCCTTCTCTAATTTTTTTCTAGAAAAATTTTGCATTGTTTAAAGTTACATAAAAGGTTCAGGTATATTGCCTTGTAATCCTTACTGTCCTTAATAAATCTCGTGACGTCTTGTAAAACTAACCTGCTTATATAAAGCATGTGAAACCAGGAGTCTATGTAAAAGCGAAAAACGTGGCAATTGGTTTAGGGACAGGATTACGATTTTAGGGATCTCTAATTTAGTGATTAAACTAGATCATTTAAAAAAGGTTATTTGGATTAGTAGAAATTGAAAAAAAAATATATTTAAGCGCTCAGTGTGCACACACACTAAGTCCAAAGCTGTGAGAGCAGAAAAACTTGTTGCTCGTATAATCGTAAGTAAGAAAAAAAGTATTTACCAAAGAGTACTGGTTTATAGAAAAAACCACAAGTATTTTTTCGTTGACTCAGACACTAAATTATAATTGTAGGAAAACTACTTTTAAATTGTAATGTTATAGATAGATTTTGTTGTATTTTTCCTTAATACTTGCATCCTACTATTATAAACGCGAGTTTGTATGAATGTATGGATGTGTTTGTTACTCTTTCACGCAAAAACTACTAAATGGATTTGGATGAAACTTTACAATAATATAGCTTATACATCAGAATAACACATAGGCTATAATTTATAATGATATAGTATGAAACCGCAGGACGCAGCTAGTATCCTATAAAATTGAGATATAATCTACTATTGTATAGAAATAGTATATTAAAGTAAAAAAATTATTTTATAGGTAAAATCTATTAAATACTAGCCGACCCGCACGACTTCGTTCGCGTGTTGCTCCGCTCCTATTAGTAGGGAAGGCCATGATGCTAAATGGGGATTTACTCGAGCGTCTTTGGGACATATAACATTTTGTAGATTAGATGATAGTGAGAATAAAAGGTTATTTAACGTTTCCCATTTTAATGTTCCGAAAAACATCTAAAGCTTTTCAAAAATTGTAAAATTAAAAAATTACATGAAGATAATTATCCAGATGTCATATATTGTTTGTTAAGATGGTTTGACTTACCACTGATATGACGGTATGTTCATCTACCGACTTGAGTTGTGGGGGTGGCCATCTAGAAGGGTAGAAAAAAAATGTATTCAAGCGCCCATAGATACTCAGAGGGGATATTAAGTGATACATACATACATAAAATGACATGAATGCGTTGTTTTGTGATTATCTGTGATGATGTTAGGATAGCGGTGTGGTGATGGTACGAGCTCGTCCGCGGTCCGCCACGCCCAAATCGTCAGATTTTCAAAATACACGCATTCTATCATGCAATTAACCCACCTTACCTTAATCAGACGCGCTCGAGTAAATCCAAAAATTCCCTCATGGGCTCCCGTACTATATGGGTCGTAGCGAGCTGTTAAATAGCCTAAGTTACTCCTTGTTATATCAGCTTTCTGCCAGTGAAAGTCCCGTCGAAATAGGTCCAGCCATTTCTGAAATTAGCTGGAACAGACACAGACAAAAATTGTAAAAATGTTGTTTTTTGTATGTTACCGTAAAGCTCGAACTACGGTAAATCCAAGATTATCCACATCATAAGATTATACAACTCTTAATGGTAAAAGTCTTGCGATTGTAACTTTTACCCCCATTTACTTGGTTAATCTTAAGATTTACATCAAAGGCACGGTAAATGTTTAAAAAGACATGTCATAACGTGTTCAGCGCATCGTTTTGTACTGGTGGGCAGTCGCAACCCTCGCTACCCGCACCGTCTCCACTCGCCACAGTCAATCGTTCGAACACGCACGTTAATTTGATTTCTGTTTGTATTTTTGATGTCTAAAAGTGACATGTGAATCAAAAGGAGTGTAAAACAAAGATTTTATGAAATAATGGACGAGCTCGTGGCAAACCCGTTGAGGCCGTTACCCGTGAGGGGACGGGTTACAATACTATTCCCCTCTGCCGCTGGGAGTGCATCTCATAAGAGCCGAGTAACCCAGCACCCCCTTTGTGGTAGGGGACCACTAACATGCAAATCCGACCGCCAAGTGTCATACACGCGTTCCGGTCGAGCTTCATGTGGGCCAGACGTACCCCCTTCCTCTCCCATTCCATTAATGCTACGGATCCAGTGGACTCTGGGCTCTTGTTTGGGATCCGCTGAAACCGCAGTATTTTTTTTTATTTACTCCTCCTACGAGAGTGAGACTCTAGTCGTAGGAGAGAGAGTGGGGACTCTATCTTCGAGGATGCAACGCATCGCCAAAACAAGAGATACATCTCTTGTTTTGGCGATGCCCATAGGCGATGGTAGCCACTTACCATCAGGTGGCCCATCTACTCGTTTGCCGCACCTTATCAACCATAAAAAAAACAAGAAAGACTAACTTTTATCACGATAAAGACAAATACGCAATGTTTAAAGGAAGTAAAAACTGCAAAGAACGTGAAAAATAAGGAAGCTGTTCATTACAGGCGTAAAAAGCGCTATGATATTTTGACTATAGGCGGCGAAGAAAAGCTAATTGCGCCCATGAAGGAGAATGGACAAATCAACTATTACGTTAGTTACCACGATTTATTCAACATTCTCGAAGAAACCCATGTTGCTGTTGGACACGGTAGAAGGACAAGGATGCTTAATTAATGTTACCGCCAGTATACAAACATACCAGTGGAGTCTATCATGACATATTTGAAGCTATGCCAACCTTGTGAAAAGAAATAAAAGACTTTGAACTCTCTTTGTCAAGTAGATCTCATAGACCTACAAACTAACCCTGACGGTAACTATAAATTTATTTTAGTTTACCAAGAACATCTTACTAAAATCGTTATCCTTCAGTTAGTCAGTCATATCATCTTTTGGATATTTTCACCACTTTTGAGCGCTAAACATCCTTCATTCCAATAATGGTAAGGAATTTTGTAACCGAATAATTGAAAATTTATGCTCTATATGGCCAGATGTTAAAATCGTACATGGAAAACCAAGACATAGCCAGAGTCAAGGATCAGTAGAGCGTGCCAATCAAGATATCGAAAACATGTTCAGTACATCGATGGAAACAAATCAGTAGTCAAAGTAGTCTGAGAGCATGAAATTCACCCAGGCTATGAAAAATAGAGCATATCAGGAGGGAATTAAATGCTCCCCGTACGAAGCAATGTTTGGTAGTCCAATGAAAATAAGCATTGCGACGTCAGAAATTTCAAAAGATGTGATTGGACTAAGTTCTGAAGAAGATTTAGAGAATTTGTTGCATTCGCAAAAAAATACGGAACAAAATATTAATCGGAAATATAATTGAACAGGAGCGGGAAGACAACGTTGATGAAAATGAGTCAAAAGAGGACATAAACAGTGAGAACGTGAGTACCAAAACACAAGAAAATGAAATTATTGTAACCGAAAAGATGAAGGAGAAGCAAACAACCAATGATACCAATATAACATTCAGAGACCGAAAACGCAACTCAAGTTGCAATACCGAAGAAGATAGAATCTGTCCAGACAATAAGAATAAAAGCAAAATAAATTTGGAAAACCAAGCTGAAAAAATGAGTCATGTCGGCTACCAAATGTGAAAATCGGCCAAAATGTAAGAATTAAAAAAAATTTGGAAGTACCCGACGTTAATAATAGCAGTTTTAATAGATGTAAAGGACGATATGTTTTACCAACTGGGTACCAAAATTGAAGTGTTAAAGCAGCTTTACACACAGAATCAGTTTACCTCCTGCTCTGATTTTTTTTTTATTATATAGATATTTTATAAAGATAGAAATTGTTAAAGATTGAAGTGAGTCTTTAAGAAGTTGTCGGAACCTTGTCATTGGAGGACAAGGCTCCAAAAATACTTGTCGAAGAAATGCTCTTGCAAGTCATCAGGCTTCCTATTTAATTCTAAATACCACAATAGTACTCCGTGTTGTAACAAGTGATTTTTTTTTACCCTACCAATTAATTAATAAAATTTGATTCTTTCTTTCAATTTGTTTCTTAAACAACTAACCAATTTATTTGTAACAAGTAAATTATTTTACTACTTGATTAATTGTCTTTTCACAATTTGTTTGTTAAAAACCAAATAATAAGGAAAATACTGATTTATTCAGATAATTTTACTTGTTATTTTTTATTATTTAAAAAGTATTTTAAAGGTATTTTAAAATTATTATAGTCCTTAAAAATTATCAATACAAATGAATATAAAAATAATTTGAAAAGGTAAAGATTTGACTTATGTAAAACCTAGTATGTACTAAATTCTAATAGTTCGAAAAGCCCGAAAAAATTCTCTTTTTTATAAATCCTTACATTTACCAACATGTCGGTAAATTCTGAGATTGACCAATATACCGGTCTTTTACTATAAATATTAATATGCACGGTAAAAAAGCGGTTATTTTAATAAATCCCTTTAAAATGGATTTATTTATTAATATCATATGTAGGCCGATCCCGGCGGCACTGCAATGCCGGGCCGACCCGTGACGGGAGTAGAGCGAGCCCCGAACATCCCGTCGGTTTACAAAAATCAGTTTAATATACTGGTCCCGCAATGCGGGAACTTTCAGATATTAAGCTGAAAAGAACAGATACTACACTTTGATCTTAGCCAAAAGGCCGAGAAGCGATAGCAATATACAAATTAGCGCGGAACGTCATTAAACGAAAGAAAATCTAGCCAGCGCGATGCAGCAATCAGCGCCATCTGTCATACATATACGAAAGTAAAGATATTTATAAACCATAAAAGTAACACTGTAGTTACTTATAATAAAATATTATTTGTAATTTAAATAGATATTAGGTATTTGTAATTTAAATACCTAGATATAATTTAGTTAAACAAAACCTGTAGGTTAGAATAAGATAGTTTTCGTTAAAACAGTCGCCATCTATACATCACTCTTTTAAATAAAACTAAACTTTAGGTACATATTTCACTTAGTACTACGTAGTACTCAATAGATGGAGATGTTTATATATTACACTAATCTTTACAACAAATACAATAAATAACTAGTATTTTAATATATTACGTACGCCTAGAACAAGTGAAAACTTAAAAAAATGAAATTTAGGTATACTTGTAAAAAACAATAAAAAAAAATTTGGATACTTTAAGGGTGCGTAAGACCTATAAGACTATAATCTATGTTGCCATTAGTGACTTATATGTTCTGTGAGTGTATTATGCTTAGGTTATAATTTTTTTTCTTAATTTATATTAATCCTTGTTCTATTTTTATTTAGGTTAGGTAATTAGTCGAATGACTAATTACTAATTACCTAATCTTAGTAAAATTAGTCAAAAATCTCAGAATATGAGATACCAAGCTGAATATTTGTATAAACTTGTATTTTGGTATACTAAAAGTTATCTCAAAACCTATATATTGCAGAATGTACGCGTCTATTAAAATTAAAGATCAAAGGTCACAAAGATCGATTTTTATTTTTTTCAAATATCTCATTTCCTATAGTCTTTTCGCTATTTGTTATTGCCGAATTGGAATTGGACATTTCAACTTCGATTATGAAAAACAAGCTTCACCCTAAACGGTAGATTTTAAACAACATCAATGGCAACACTTTTATTATTTAATCGAATAGACAAAGGTATTACACCGTACAGCCTTGTCATAGAGATAAGAAAATGTGTGTGTAATGGTAACGTACATTGGACACATTTTATTATTTTTATCAATAAAAAAAAATATTTTCTTTATACCTCGAATAGAACTTAAAATTAATATTTTTATAATAAGGAACTTCATTCCTATCTGTTGTCCCACGACACAACACGAAAAACAACAAAAAAATTGTTGTTTTTCTTTTAAAGGTGAATTTTCGAAAAATTAAAGTAAATATTATTTCTTGATATTTAAACATAGTTTATTGCGCGTTGTGAGCGCTATAAAGATATGTGGTATTTTAAAACTATTTATGGCAACACTATAGGCACGTCACTGTCAATGTTCTTTAAACGTCAGATATTGTTGTCTATGTCTTTTCCTGATAAAATATTCTCTTGAGAGGTTGGTTTCACACATTAAATCTATTATAATCACAAAAAGTATTGGAATATAAAACAAAAATGTCAGTGTTATGCGAGAATATAGTGTATTCTAAGTTATTCCGTGTTTATTTTGGAGTTTTAGTGAAGATTTTGTATGATATAAATAATAACCTGTGTGCAAGGTAGTGACAAAGCCGCTCTGTTTCAGTAACAAAATGGGTCGTTATTCTCGGGAGCCGGATAATCCAGCGAAATCATGCAAGGCGCGTGGCTCAAACCTGCGTGTTCACTTCAAGGTATGTATTGTTTTAAATATCCACATGGAAGATATGCGAGGGAAAGTAGTCACTTGTCTACATATAAACCTTACATATTTCCATACAAACTTTCATCCCCTATTCCCTATTGTTATTTTACTCTCAAACTTGCAAACTAATCATCAGCCTGTAAAGCCTATAAAAATGTTTTAAGCTTCTAGCTCTAAATATGACGATACTTCCATACAACGTTTCATCCCCCCTTTCAACCCTTTTTTCGTATTAAAAAGTAGCCTATGTCCTTTCTCAAGCTCTATATTTTCTGTATACCAAATTTTATTTAAATCGGTTTAGTAGTTTTGGCATGAAAGTGCGACGGATAGACGCAGTACTGACTGTGTGTATACAATGACCATGAAGAAGTAAGAGTATATATTTCATTGATCACCATCATGATGATAAATGAAATATGTTTGTCTGTTTGAAATATGCCTTGACTGGGGTTGAATCTTAATACGAGTCGCATGAATTTCGTATAACTGAATGTGGGATTGAAGAGGGGGTTTATTCTTACCTAAACAAATGAATAGTTTTCAATTAATGATTTTTGGCACTTCTTTAGAATAGGGCACCCCTCCAATTTCTTAGAAATATATTTTTTTAGATAATTTTTACCATCCTTAGTATTTTTCCGCAATCCGTTTTTTCAGAAAGTTAGATTTCAGATATGATGTTTTGAAAATTCGTGAAAAACTTCAAAAATTTTTTTTCCCTGAAATTAGTGACGGTGAATTTAGAGAACCAGGTGTTCTCTAAATTCACCGTCACTAATTTACATTAAATATAAACATTAAATGTGTAATTTTCAGAACACATACGAGACCGCTATGGCTATTAAGAAGCTGCCACTCCGTCGTGCAGTACGTTACTTAAAGAATGTTGTAGATCAAAGAGAATGCATTCCATTCCGTCGCTTTAATGGTGGTGTTGGTAGATGCGCTCAAGCCAAACAGTTCGGTACAACACAAGGTCGCTGGCCCAAGAAGTCTGCAGAGTTCCTGTTGCAATTGTTGAGGAATGCTGAATCTAATGCGGATTATAAAGGACTCGATGTTGACAGGCTCGTCATTGATCACATTCAGGTATGTATAAAAAAATTATATTATGAATGACTAGGCTTTATGGTCAAATACCGAGAAAGATATATTAGATGTTATGGGTATTGAACTTTTGGAAGAGTAAAAAAACAATATTCAAAATACTTGAAGTCATGTAAGAATATTTTTTGAGTTGATCCATCTTGTGTGCTTAAGGACATGGGCAGTCTTCATAGTTAGTTAAAGATTACTACCAGTGTGGATCACATACAACTAATATTCCCTTTACCCCTCCAACTAAGCTAAATGCTTGTGTTAGGAGTGGGCCACGCCAGTAATCCAATGCAAACGCTTCAAGTTAGTTGGCTTACGAACGGATTAACATATCTTATTTATTAATACTCATTTATTTTTCAACTTAAGAATCCATTTTCTGTAACTAAGGTACACTCCAGGATTTCGAACAGCTTAAGAACTAATTAAGTACTGTAATTATACTCTATATTTTATTCATAGCAATCACTGCAAAATGCACTGTGTGTTTAACGCATCAACAAGATTTAAAATAGTTAGTGGATCCCCGCTAATCGGTATCCCCTTTAATCCGACATGTCTATAATAAACTATTGAACAATATTTATCAAAAAAAATGCTTCATAATGTGATTGATTTATATTACCATTTTTATTCTTAGTTATTGATTATTTTAGTACATACAGTTGAACCCGACTATATGAATATCGATTATCCAGACTCATTCCTCACTTGTTGCTGATTTAAGTGGTTTGATGATGCAACGAAATATGTTATGACTTTTGTCCATACAATTGTTACAATTAAAGTGCATCAGAGACTTTACCGCAATGAAAAGATGAGATTTATTACATTAAAGGTCAATTATTTCCAATCAAAAATTTAAATTACATTTTTAATAACTTTATAGACCTATCATTTTTAACCCCCAACACCATAACGACGGGATGTTATAAATTTAACTTGCATCTGTATATGTGTGACAAAATGGTGTGGTCATAGCTCTTATCATAACAGATTATTTAATCGATATGACATAGCTCTAATTTGGAAAGATCCGGCCAGCTGTTTGAAGACTATCAGCTCATTTCTAACTTGAAATTTGCATGACAACTTGTCTTTTTGAAAAAAATCTTACGACTGGATTTAATTATTTTTTGAGTCTAGGGTTATTAAGTTTTAGTTATTTTATGTTATATTTTCTAAACAAAGCATGTTAAGCCTATTAGACAGTAAAAATTATTGAAATTGAAATACTTTGAAATCGATTATACGGAGTTCCTCTGGGTTTAATTGATCCAGATAATCGGGATTCTACTGTGTTTATGTATATTTCCTAATGTAAAGTTATTATTTTTAGCATTGATGTATATTGTGTTGTTTAATTTACTAAATTCGGCATACAATGAAATATGATTTGTACATCTGAGAATAACATATAGAATCTTATCATAGTATGTGTAATTTGACGGATTACAAGGTTTTGTAAAAAAATATGGACTATAGGGGATCTTAGGCAGTACTCTATAATCCGACAAATTGATAGTTTGACAATTCCCTGCAAAACGTTTGTTGGATTACCGGGGGTCCACTGTAGTTTCGTGATGCTGACATATTATTCTGTTCATAGGCCAATTTAAACATTTAAATAATTTATTTTTTGCCTATCTTGCTTGACAGAATATACATTATTATATTACCTGTTTTCTGAAGGCAAATATTAACAGTGACATGATTTATTTAGAACTATTTGTTTAGATTGTTCTAAATTTTTGTTACTTACACTTATATTATTAACTAGTCGTCCCTTGCGATATTGTTCACGTGTAGCTCTGCTCCTATTGGTCTTAGCGTGATGATATATACCCAATAGCCTTCGTCGATAAATGGGCTATCTAACCCTGAAAGAATTTTTCAAATCCAACCAGTAGTTCCTGAGATTTGTTATCTGCAGTCGGTTTCCTTACTATGTTAGGTTGTTAATGAAGGTTAAGTTGTGCTGTATGTTTGTATCATTATATTCTTTTACATAAAGTAAAAGAATTTTATTATAATTGGAGCTCGGAAATTTAATTTAGAAAGTAATTCTGATTTTTAAGTGGAGATGTATATTTCTATCTCTTCTATAGATAGTTTATTAATATGGCAATATTTAAAAAGAAAAATAATATCATCATCACAACCCTTCAATGGCCCACTGCTGAGCCGGGTCTCCTCCTCAGAATGAGGAGGGTGTTAGGCCATAGTCCACCACCCTGGAAAATTTTCATTAAATAAATTGTTTATTGATTTTTGAAAATTTCATGCGCTTTTTTGACATTATGCTTATTCTTGCTCATTGAAGATTTTCTTGTTCATCAAAGATTTGAAGATTTTCTTTCTCATATAATTAAATTGCCTCTATGTATGTGTATAACTTCAGAACGACTTCAGCAAATCAGAAAATTCTTTTTTTGTTGTGTCAGTCATTGTCAGTAAAATGTTTGTATAAAAGAAAAAGTGAATGAGATTGAAGATAGTGAGCTTTTGGTGTGTACTGCAAATCAGTGACATACTATGCATTATAAAATAGAAAATTAACATAAATAGTAAACTCGGTGGATGAGTATGAATGAATAATGTGAGTTCTAGAGTGAATGGTTTGAATATACCTCAGCGAAGTAAGGTACGTTATTAATTTATTGTCATTTTTCAGGTAAACCGCGCCCCATGCCTCCGCAGACGTACGTACCGTGCGCACGGTCGCATCAACCCCTACATGTCCTCCCCCTGTCATATAGAAGTGTGCCTCAGCGAGCGGGAGGACACCGTCGCCCGAGCAGCGCCCGCTGACGATGCTCCAGCTAAGAAGAAGCTGTCCAAGAAGAAACTCGCCCGCCAAAAGGAGAAGATGATGAGGGAATAGGATGTTAATAAATGACTTTATAAGACATTTACATCTTTTATTGTCTACTAGTCGACAACCTCAAATTGCTAATATTATATTCGAGTGGTTCACTCACACTCATTCACTTAGAGATTTATGAAAGAGATTAATTTTTATTTATATAAATGAGGGCTTGCATAAATTAATCTACCCTAATGTATAATAAATAGACACAAAAACTTGTGAATTGATTTCGATGAGTCTCACTAATAAGAAACTAGAAATCTACAACCGTTCTGATAAACGGAGATGACCATAAATAATCTTAACTAAAACGATAGCCAAAAAATACCTGTGTAAGCTTTTTTTCTATTCAAAAGATATACGTACGCCAGTTTTTGAATTATTTATTTTTGTTACCTTATTTTTGAAGCAAATTAGGCCATTTTTCGAACCATCAGATAATTGTCAATTATTAATACCAAAGTAAAGGGCTGTATGTTAGGTACATACATACAATACAATAGCAACTCTACAAACCATTTTTGAACCCTTCAGATTTAATTTTTTTTTTTACTTTGACGCCGACTTTCTCTTTTTATTTCCTCTCTTTATATTTCACTTGCTCTTTTTCTATTTTCAATGATTGCTAATCTATATTATTGAGTGGGAATTACGATTTTCGATTATAATTATATTTTAAATATCCGAACCAAAGCGGGGGTAGGCTGCACTTTTAATATATATAAACATAAAAACATTATTGTATGTCTAGTGATTTATTAACTATTTGTTTAATAATTTATTTTATTTTTATTTAAAATATATTTTCTTCTGTAATTAAAAAATTTATCATGTACTAGTAGTGCCATCTAGTGGGCAATAGCAAGGTTACAAAGAATTTTCAAACCCTTTGGATCCAATTACTCTTTTTCACTTTTATAACAAAAAATGGAAACAAAAAAATATTAAAATAGCCTTTAATTTATATCTGTCAATTTTTAAATGCAAAAAGTATTTTTAATGCGATTTGTTTGACAATCTCTAGTTGTTATATATTATTGTTGTAGCGCCATCTATTGAACGGAAATTGTAACAATTTAAGTAAGCAGTTCTACAGATATAAATTGTGAACATTGATACCTTTTTGTTACATAACTTATTTTATATTTTTAATAATAATTATGATGATGTCAACATTCATTATATATCCAAAGTTGGTACAAACTGAATTAATCAGTTCTGCCAACAAAAAGATAAAGAGATACGTCGATACAGAAATTATTATCACGTCCTGAGTAATCAAGCTGTATTTCTGGAATTTTGGATTTAATGTAGTCAAGCCGTCATACTGTTGATCTGCGTAGATTTACCCATTTAAAAAAAAATATTCGTTTTTTTTTCATTAGTTCACAATTGTTAATAATGACGATGGCAACACTTATAATTTGAGTAGCATCCTGTTATTACTT
This sequence comes from Limenitis camilla, assembly GCA_905147385.1. NCBI lineage: Eukaryota > Metazoa > Arthropoda > Insecta > Lepidoptera > Nymphalidae > Limenitis > Limenitis camilla. The sequence continues at coordinate 11,621,484 of LR990240.1, forward strand.
GATGTTGGTAGCATATTTATTTTCTTGAATGTTGGAAAACATAAACACAAATCAAGGAAGTGCGGTTTGCAAAATAAATACGCCGTCACTACAGAATAATTATTGATTACATTGCGAGTATTCTAGTCGTAACTCTGAAGTCTAAAGTTTAACTCCCCAGGAGGATATTCTAGTCAAGCCGTCATGTTGTTAGACATTTATAGTTATAATCATATTTTTTTTAATTTGACAAAAATGTGACTTTTTAGACAACATTTTTGGGTCAAAATTTATAAGTGAATATCAATGACAGATTGGAAAAATATTGTAAAAGAAAATTTTCTTCTTCGAAAACAACTCTTTGATGCGACCAACAAACAGCATCAAGAGATGACCAGAGCAATTGAGTTGAGTGAAAAGAACATAAAGTTACAGAAACAAATACATAGAGCTAAAGAACAAGCTTGTCTCTTGAAGGAGTCTCATAAAAATGTATGTAATCAGTAATTTAATACAATGGCCGAAGCGCCTAATATTCGGCAACACTCAGAATCTTTCGCGTTTTTTATTAAAGTACGTGAAATGACAGTGCGTCGTGGGCGCTTTGTTTGTTGATAGGACAGCAGACCCTTGTAAGTGATGGTCAGCAAACACAAAACAATATCTTAAACTAGCAGAATATGCTGAGATTTATTTATCATCTCTCGGTAGTAAAGAAAGCAGTGATGGGCCAGTGGTTGAGACTCCAAGTCTTACTCGGGAGGTCCGAGGTTCGATCCTGGGCATACAGTTATGTGTGTTTGAAGCAATTAAATATTACTTGCTTTAACGGTGAAGGAAAACATCGTGAGGAAACCTGCACTCCTGAGAGTTCCCAAAAAGTTCTCAAAGGTGTGTGAGGTCTGCCAACCCGCACTGGGTCAGCGTGATGGACTATGGCCTAATACCCTCCTCATTCTGAGCAGGAGACCCGGCTCAGCAGTGGGCCATTTATGGGTTGTGATGTTGATGATGACGATTTTTCAGTTCGGTATTAGGCCGAATAGTACCTAATATATGGCCGAATATCCGAATACCGAATAGGCGTTATTTATAAAATAAATGTATGTTTATGCAATATTTAAACTGTTATGTAAATTCTTGACCGCATACAGCATATACTTACAGATTATTTATACCTGTTGTAAATTAACTAAATGTTTCTATATTCTTCATGCGTTGAACAACACAGATTAGAAATTACACGAATAGTGATATACACAAATAAACAAATACTAATAAAATGTTATCATTCGTCTCTCTCGTTACTCACGTAACCACGTAACCACGTAACGGAGTTTGAGTTTGCACGAGAGGATGGAATGGTTAAAAAATAAAGATTCCCGCCATACCAGAAGCTGGATGTTGAAAACGCCACAACATTTTGCAGCCGCGTTTAGAGGGAGCTTTAGATATGCAGCTAGCAGATGCTGGAATAATTTAGCACCACCTTTTCGAGACATCTCAAAATAGAAACAAAATTTTAAAATAAAAGTAAAAAAATATTTTTTACAAAAGCAGTTGGACAGCTAGCTTATCTATCCTACATTGTGTATGTGTAGTGTATAAAGTTAAATATCTATTTTTTTATTAGAAATTGGATTCTAAATTTTCTCAATATTTGACTTTTCTTAATTTTTCATATATATATATTGCAGTGATGGCCCAGTGGTTGAGACTTCAAGTCTTACTCGGGAGGAGTTCGATCCTGGGCACACACCTCTGACTCTGAGTGATGTGTGTTTTAGGCAATTAAATATCACTTGCTTTAACGGTGAAGGAAAACATCGTGAGGAAACCTGCACTCCTGAGAGTTCCCAAAAAGTTCTCAAAGGTGTGTGAAGTCTACCAACCCGCACTGGGCCAGCGTGGTGGACTATGGCCTTATACCCTCCTCATTCTGAGCAGGAGACCCGGCTCAGCAGTGAGCCATTGAAGGGTCGTGACGACATAGATACATGTCCGTAGACCGTATATTAGGCGTCCAGACGTCAAACTGGCTTCACGGAAGACCAGCGCTGACTCTGCTTAAACAGAATCAGCTAATGTTGAGTGAACACCATGTTGGTAACACAGAAACAGTCTTTTAGTTACTTAAGCTAATAATTTGATACTAGTGTAATATTTATTTGGAGCTTTTCTGTGTATTTATTGCCAAATAAACGTTTCTTTCTTTCTTAACTTACCACTGGTACAGTAGCCGGCAGTTAACATAAGTCTGGGCAAAAACGTGGGCCTGCATGCCTGTATTGGCAGTTCCATCCGTGACATAGCAGACGCGCGGGAACTGAAACGTCGTATCACAACTAATGGCATGTGACACGCTGCTCTCGCCCCTAATAGTGACTTCTGCGCATTCAAGGTCAAAACTATATTTACCGGCACAAGTAATATTATGCATTATTTTATCTCGTGATGCTGTGATGTTCAGTGTTTGGCCGAACAGTTCGCAATATTCGCCTGAATAGCCGAATAGTTGCCGAACATCCGTGACATCTCTAACATCCTACTAATATTAAAAACGTGAAAGTTTGTAAGAATGTATGGATGTATGTTTGTTACTCTTTCACGCAAAAACTATTGAATGGATTTGGATGAAACTTTACAATAATATAGCTTACACATCAAAATAACACAGACTATAATTTATAATGATATAGTGTGAGTTATCCAAAATACAGCGTTATACAAAGTTTCAACGCAAAATTAATATCTGAAAAAAAAAAAACATTTGTATATACATGTATTATATATGTCAGAACAGAGGGCGGATTTGAATGAATAAAGCGATCGAATATCACGATACCGTAGTTTTTTGGACAGGAACCCAGGCAGTGCCTTGGACTTGTGACCAAGGTGTAGGCTTAAGGAGCTCCTTTATGTAATTACGACACTCGCCTCCACTGCCCGGTCTCACTGTCTGTCTGAGGCTAACCTAACCTAAACCTAACCTAAGGTTGTGTTAACACATCTAAATGCAATATAGGGACTCACAATAAATAAGACGTAAGAACTCACATGATTCTATTCCAGGTTCGAGATGTCCAATATCCGTGAAATAGCGACACAATATTTGTTACACTTCAACTCCAGGTGATGTTCACTCAAAGAGAGTTGTCGAGAGACTAAAGTGTACTGCGTCAGTTGGGGAATATATAGGGACTAGACAATGGTAGCAATGCCCCTCCACTAGTGGGGAGAAGTAAATCTACAAAACGGAAATATGGCGCTGGCATCCCGATTAATCGCTCATTATCCTTCTCTAATTATAGCCCGACACGGCCATCACTATTATCCTACCCCAACTATACCCCGACATACATATGTACATTATAATCAATGTATTTTATAATTTTTTTTTCCTTTTAGTATTAGAACCAAATACCAGCCATCGTTGGAAATGTATGAAAAATATAGTAAAATAAGAACATTACAAGCTGAAAACGAATTCCTTCGTCATCAAATAATATTATCTAAACGAAAAAGGAGAGAAGCGAGTCTGACTGCGGAGAAGTTGGCAGAGTCCAACTATTATTTGGAGAAGAATCTGAATAAAGTTCGCGACGAGTTACGTGCTTTGAAAATTGACGAGGTTTTGTTAAAAAATCTTAGTTTTATTAATAAATAAGTGGATGAATACGAAGATTTTTTGTTTCTCACACTGAGCGAGCTTGAAGTAAATGATGCGATTCTATTGGTTCTTAACAAACCTGGTGGAAGCGCAGCTTTATACCTGTAACTGCTATGTACTTTTATCATAAGCATCATAAATGATTTATTTCAATATCGGTTCAGACTTTGTCTCTATTTTTTGTCTCAGCCAACAACCTGAAACCAGCTCTGTTCATATTAAAAAGAAAATAAGAATAAATAGTTTTCATAGGTTGGGCTAAAACACTTGTAAAGTCTCGATAAGTATGTGAGGGCTTTCTTTAATAATAATATTAGATAATAAAATTGATTTCAAACGGTTTCACATCTTCACATACACTTCATTCTCTATTCTACCTCTTTAAACCTTTTTTCGCGATTACACGTAGCTCTATATCCTTTCCCAAGGTCTAGTCTATCTGTGTACTGACAGACAGAGTTAGTTTTTTACACCCTTGAGAGTAAAACTTTAATGTCATATTTATTTATATCGAATCAACAGTCTAAGAAATAAGTTTAAAGCTCTAAAAATGACGACACTTCCATACAAGTTTTCATCCCCTCTTTTCAACTCCTTAAAATCCTTTTTTCGCATAAAAAAGTAGCCTATGTCGTTTCTCAGGCTCTAGACTATCTGTATACAAAATTTCATTTAAATCAGTTCAGTAGTTTTGGCGTGAAAGCGTGACGGACAGACAGAGTTACTTTCGCATTTATATAGGACTAGCTCGGCAAACTTCGTACCGCCTCAAAATCGATAAATACAAAATCTTAATGATAATTGCAGATCTAACCAAACCAACCAATACTAATTATTTTTTTTTGCTTTTTTTTTAAAGGATTCGAAGACGCTTCTTAATTTAATTGATTTCTAAATGAATGACGGTATGAACGTCAAATGTTTCACAGAATAGTTTGTAAGGGAAAGCGATGTTGTTGTTTTTACTATTTAATACTTCTTTAGATGACCCGTCCTTCCTTCGCTAAGGTGATTAAACTATAGGTAAAAGTTTTATCAAAATCATTTTAGCATTTTTCACCGTTTAAACCTTCCCTGGACTCCCACAGATAATTCGATTATTTAAATCTGACCAGCCTTTCTCGAGTTCAATTCATTCTTATTTATAAGATTATGTATAAACAATTGCTAAACTTTATGTGTTAGATAACTATCAGAAACTTGATCACAGATCGCTGAATATGGCTCTAAATCTATATAACTGCACAAAATTTGATGCGGCTTTGTTTCATTTAAATCTGATGTCAGGAAGAAGACGCATCGACTAGTAGTTATATTCTAAGAATAACAACTTATATACTTCCTACAATATGTTGTTAGAGGCTAAATAATTTAATTGGAGGCTGGAAAAATTCGCACTACAGACAGACCACCAGGTGCCAGATATACAGTATCACACCAGCGAGCGTACAAGTTGCACGTATGTCAACGCGCATAGCAATAATCTGCGCGTGCGCGCTCTTCGCTAGCGTTATCGCAATTCCTGTACCACCAAAACGGGATAATAAAGGTATTTATTATATTATAAGATTTTACAAACATTACAAACAAACTTTCATCCCTTATTCCTTATTGTTATTTTACACCCTGGAGGGTAAAACTTTTACAAACTTTCAATGTCATATTTATTTATATCGAATCAACAGTCTAAAAAATAAGTATACAACTTTTCATTTCCCCTTTTCAACACCTTATAACCCTTTTTTCACATTAAAAAGTAGCCTATATCCTTTCTCAGACTCTAGACTATCTGTATACCAAATTTAATTTCAATCGGTTCAGTAGTTTTGGCGTGAAAGCGCGACAGACAGACAGAGTTATTTTCGAATTCATAATATTAAGTATTAGCCAGGATTTTTCTTATAATGGAAAATCAAGATTCAACTATGCTTGTGGAAATTTCATCACAATTTAATAACTGAAGGATGTAGCTTCCAATCAGTGAAAAAAAAAAATTTAAATCGGTCCCAAAATAACAACATTTCTAATACCTAATACTATAGTATTTTAAATACTTGTCAGTATTAAAATAAGTCTGAAAGTCTGATTTGAATAAATTTAAATACAGTTTCTATTTATTAAGGAAAATTATCATTTTTTTATTTTATTATATTCATTTGGGAAACATAATATTTAAGACCATAAAATTAAATACACAAGATAATAAAAAACAATAAAGTTTCCACTTAATAGTAACACATAAAAACAAGACCATCATTAGCCATTTTTTTTAAAAAGATTTCTAGCAGTATGGATCACATACTACTAGTATTCCTTAATCCCTCCAAGTAAGCTAAATACTTGTGTTTGGTGGGGGCCACGTCGGTAGTCTAATGACTGGGATTTGAACCCACGATCTCTCGATCGTGAATCCAACGCCTAAACACGCTTTACTTATAGAACCAATTTCTCTTTGGGAAAAATATTGTCATGGGTCATAGTGTCTCTAGTTGTATAGGGGGGGTCAGTGTAACGGTAGAACCAAGTTTGTGGTGTCGCCACCCTTGTCCCACGGCCGCCATCTTGGAAAAAGGGGTTGAAATGGTTTTTACGGTTTATCTCGTAAACTATTAATCTTATAAAAAAATATGTTAGCATTTTTTATTGCAAATTAAATTATCTACAACTTTGGTCTAGTAACTTTTGTCGTAGAACCATAAATAAAATAGTTATAAGCGAAAATGTACAGAAATTCGAGAAAAATATTTCTATTTTTCGATATAACTTTTTTTCTAATCATTTTACGAAAAAATGATATTATTATACGTTTGTGTTAATGATTTCCTTCTCTAAGAAACGCAAGGTAAGGCCTAAAAAATGTAACATTTTAATAGACTATATAACTAGCTGACCCGTCCTCGCTTCGCTGAGGTGTATAAAAGTTTTATCAAAAACAGTTTAACGTTTCTCAAATTTGCACCCCCCTTTTAAATTTTTCTTTTCTTCAATGAAGAACCTTCATACTGAATTTCATTCGAATAACTTTAAAAACGGCAAAGTTTCATACTAACTTTGCACCCCCGTTTTACCTCCTTAGGGGGTGGATTTTCAAAAATCCTTTCTTAGTGCTCCCCTACGTTATAAAAGGAAGCCCTGTGCAAAATTTCAAGTTTCTAACCCTTATAGTTTAAGCCCTGGGTTGATATGTCAGTCAGCTTCTCCTTTTATATATATAGATTATAGATCAACCCCTCCTACTTTCTGTGTGAAAGCCGTATCCAATTACGTTCAGCTGTTTTTGGGTTAGTTATAGTCTTCTCCCAGTGAAATTCTTTTTCGGGATGAATGGTACTATCTATTAATCCGTTTTGGAGTGATGCGCGTACAAACATAAATACAAAAATTTCCTAAGTAAACATTTTTTTAAATTTTCTTTTTTAATAGAGTAATTCTGATTCTATAAGTCGAAAATAATCAGGATATTCGTTTTTGAATTATAAAGTTTGTTATTATTTTTTGTATTGATCTAATTAAGTTTTCGAGTTCTTAGTGGGTAGTAAAATAATGGATGGTAGTACTTTAAAACGAAATGGTGGCAAGTCGCGTACTCCACTGTAGTGAGTGTATGCATGTCTAATATAACTGTAGCAACAATGTTTTTGTATATAGTAGCAGTAGCAAGTAGTAGCAAATTAGCGTCCAGACCTCATTCATCAATATGCTATGAAATTTATCAAGGAAACGAAATTTCTAGAAAAGCAAATTTTAGCCGAAAAACTGAAGGTTATTTGACATTTAAAAGACAGACTCAAAATCCTTATTGACCGGTTAAATTAAAATTCGATAAATTTGAGACGAAGGCAATAGTTAAGACGTTAATGTCTACTCGGGAAGTCTGAGTTCGATCCCTCACCCAGGCACTCACCTCTGACTTTTCTGAGTTATGTGTGTTTTAAGTAATAAATATCACTTGCTTTAACGGTGAAGGAAAACATCGTGAGGAAACCTGCACTCCTGAGAGTTCCATAAAAGTTCTCAATGGTGTGTGAAGTCTGCCAACCCGCACTTGGCTTGCGTGGTGGACTATGGCCTTAATCCTCATTCTGAGGAGGACCGGCTCAACTGTGGGCCATTAAAGGGTGATGAAATTTGTGACACGGGCTTATCTCACGAAAGAGACAGACATATGTAGAAAGCGACTCCAGTGACTGAGCCCTAAAATAGCAATTTTGTTAATGCGTCTTGTTCGTTGTTTGGATACAATAGATAGCACTTATAAGTCACGAATCTAGTTCAGATTCATAAACACTAATTTTTATTTAAGCGATAATTTTCATAGGGACGTCAGCCATTGACGCGCTGTCACCAGACCTTACAATATTTTACTTATACATTCGCACGAGTTCTTACAAATAACGTTTGTGGAACGTATGTGCTAAGACTCACAGAATACGACAACAATGCCGTAATTTGAACATAATGTTATTTATGATATTGGCAACATTAATATGAAAGCATTTGATTTTAGAAGTTGGCACAAACTGAATCTTTCAATAGTGCCAACGCAAAGATTAGAAGTAACCAAATAAATACTTATTCATGACAGAAATCATTATTATTTCATCGCGAGTAATCAAATTGTAATACTGTTACTCTGCACGTAAAGTATAACATTCAGGAGTAATATTCTAATCAAGCCATGATACTGTTGCTCTGCGTGTATAATATAACTCACTAGCGGACCCGCGCGACTTCGTTCGTGTGTTGCTCCGCTCCTATGAGTCGTAGCGAGATGTTACATAACCTAAGTTACTCCTTGTTAGATCAGCTATCTGCCAATGAATGTCTCGTCCGAATCGGTCCAGCTATTCCAGAGATTACCCGGAACAAACAGTTCTGTATTTTAATATTACAAACAGACACTCCAATTTATTTGCATGGATATGTCAATTATGAAGTCTCTAGAACTCGGACTAAGCTCGTAACTTAAATTGAGATACTTCCAGACGGTTTTATTAGTATTTTATTATAAGTAGATATAAAATAGGGTGTGAACTGTAGACGGTGGGTCTGGGAGTGACGGGGATGTGGGTCATCTGAGCTCGTATCAAAGACGCCGCGCGTTTCGGTGTCAATGATCTATATACGTAATGCGGGACTTGAACCAGATTTGTGTACTACACATACGTGCTTCAATAAACATATTTTATTATTATCCCGTAGGAGCTTTAAAGTTTTTCGGGATAAAAACAAGCATATATGTTAATCTAAGTTATAAAGTATCTGTGTGACAAATTTCATCGAAATCCATTCAGCAGTTTTTGTGTGATTGAGTAATAAACATCTAAATATTCAAATAAATAATTAGAAATTGGAATGGTCAACCTACCCATTTATCGTCATATTTCAACCAATTTACACAAAACCTTAACAAATTATACACCTAAACCTTCCCTATCAATGACTCTATCTATTGGCGAAAACCGCATGAAAATCCGTTCAGTAATTTTGAGTTTTTCGCAAATAGACAGACAAACGCAACTCCAAGAGACTTCAGAGCTGCGCCCCGCGGTTTCATCCCCTATATTCTGGATAATTCACACTATATTATTATAAAATATAGCCTATGTTTTATTCTGATATATAAGCTATATTATTGTAAAGTTTTATCAAAATCCATTCAGTACTTTTTGCGTGAAAGAGTAACAAACATACATCCATAGATTCTTACAAACTTTCGCGTTTATAATATTAGTAGAATTGATTCCTCCACTCGTTCATGAAGAAAGAGATCCTGACAGACAGACAGACGGACAGCAAAGTGATCCTATAAGAAAGGATAGATTCTCTTAAGGAACGGAACCCTAAAAATAAAAAAAATACTATACCAAGTTGATTTAGATCGATTTTCTTGAGAAAATTGCTATCCTTATTATGAAGAAACCTTGACATTTCCATTATTACCACAATTTTGTATTGACCTTATTTTAAAACTACCCACTGATCTGATAAATGAAGGATATAAGTCATTTTGTAGGATTCTGTTTTATTTCATAAAGTTTTACGTTTTTCCTGTCGTTATGAAAGGCCAAGGTCGTAAAAGAAATGAGGGTAGGGTTAAATAAATTGGATTTAAATTTATGATTATTGGTGTGACCCACTGACTTATTGATGTTTTTGCTTGTGGACTACACTCGCTCTTAACGGATTCACAATTAATGTGAGTAGCGGAAGGACGACAGCCACTATTACTTTGGCGGTCAAGAAAGCAAGAAGTTTTATCCTAACTTTTTATATAATAAATTCTCACGCTTAAACCACTGAACTGATTTTGATGAGATTTAGTACATAGATAGATTAGAGTTATAGGGAAAGGTTAGGTTATTTTGTATTGCGAAAAAAGAAAAGACTTGAAGGGGTTGATATACGCGAAAGTTTGTAAGAATGTATGGATGTATGTTTGTTACTCTTTCACGCAAAATCTACTGAATGGATTTTGATGAAACTTTACAATAATATAGCTTACACATCAGAATAACATATAGGCTATGATTTATAATGATATAATTTGAATTATCCAAAAGGAGATAAGGAAGTTAAGGAGATACTCTCGACTACTGAGAAGAAATTAAATACTATGAAGAAAAATGAATATCTTTAATGAAACTGCCATATATTTCAATAAGAGACAGTTAAAAAGCAATTTATAATGTTCAATCAAAATGTTCACTGACCTATGGTCACAAATGGTCTTGAGAGCGGTCAAGGTACTGCCCTCTCTTCACTAAGTTAAGCTAAGGATTACATATGTAAACATATATCTGTACTAATATTACAAATGCGAAAGAGTTTTTTTGACATGTTCTTGTGATTTTGGCAACATTGATTTGAGTAGCATTTTACCTTTGAAGGTGGCACAACTGATAACCGAAAAGTTAGGTTAATAAACTAGCAGTAATACTGTGGATCTGTGTCTAAAGTATAACCCTAAACATAAGTATATAATAAGGCAGAAATTGATACCCAAACTCAATCCAAAATCTTTTTATTATGGATAGAAAATAGATTCCAAATTCAAATTTGTTCATATAAAATCCAAATTTAGAATGTATTTTTAATCTGTAATCTAAATTTTTTGAATAATAAATCGAAAATAGATTTCAAATGAATTTTCTAGATACAATTCTTACTAATATTATAAATGCGAAAATAACTCTGTCTGTCTGTCGCGCTTTCACGCCAAAACTACTGAACCGATTTAAATGAAGTTTGGTATACAGATAGTCTAGAGCCTGAAAAAGGACGTAGGCTACTTTTTAATGCGAAAAAAGGGTTGTAAGGCGTTGAAAGGGGGGGATGAAAAGTTGTACGGAAGTAAGTTAATTGTATGTAGGCTGTTGATTGGATATAAAATAAATATGACATTCAAAGTTTGTAAAAGTTGTACCCTTAAAATAACAATAGAGAATAGGATGAAACGCGGACGAAGTCGCGGGCAGAGCTGGTTATCAATAAATCCAAAGATTTCGGTTTGAGATTGATTTATTTACATAGCGCGCATAGCTTCAGAGCGACTGCACCAAATTAGATAATACTTTTTTAGTTATGATTGTTATTGTCAGGACAAGATTTGTATTAGTGTGTGAACAATTTGAATATACCTCAGCGAAGCGAGGGCGAGGCTGCTTGTACATAGATATATAAACATGCGTAAGACAATGATAAGTCCAAAGTTATAAGCAGGTTAGTGTAATAGGTCGGATTCTTCGCGCCCACAAGTGATCAATTGTAACACTTCCCTACAGTCGCGAGTACGTTATATACAACTGACTCAACGGTTAATATTAAAAAAGTGTAATAGCTATTAGGTATATAATATTATAAATGAGAATGTGTTTGTGGTTTTATGTATATTTTATCATTGATTTTTGAAAATCTATACTATCACTACATAGTATAAAACAAAGTCGCTTCCCGCTGTCTGTCTATATGTCCCTATGTATGCTTATATCTTTAAAAGTAAGCAACGGATTTTGATGCGGTTTTTGTTAATAGATAGAGTGATTCAAGAGGAAGTTTTATTTGTATAATATATCCACAATATAGTAGAGAAACACTAATAATTTTAGAAGTTTCTAATGTGATGTCGTAAATAAACACATTTTTTTGCGCTTATATTGCAAACGCTGGCTGAACCCTACGAGATAAATCAAAATAATGTACTACAGTATTGTACACCTTAAAAAGGTCTACAAAAAAGTCTGTGATGCTATATGTCTATCTCTTAGGGATAACCCACAATAACCATTTTTTATGCTTTACTTTTTACGAGAAATATTGGCTTATTTACGAAGCGATTTTAAACAATACAGCGTTAATCCTTATCAATTTAAGTACCTTAAATACATTATGCATTTAATATAGATCAATATAACCCTTTACAGCATGAAATTTAAATGAATATTTTCGAAGATATTACAGATTTAAAATGCAGGGATGTAGCGGTTACGGTCAAATACACGTGTTAAATTACTGAACCGATTTTTAAAATCCTTTTACCAATAGAAAGCCACATTATTTGTTGTGTCATAGGCTATATATTAAGTAAAAAAATGCTTTTTTACTTTAAAAAAATCTTTGATTATTACGTATGAGTGATAGTTGATTAGGATGATGTTTAAAATATAAGTACTTGTATCAATAAATAGTATCTATCGCTTCATATCCTTAACTATTGGCCAGTGTTGCCTATTTGATATTTATTACTTATTTTTTTGATAATTTATTTATAATCTAAACACTTTTGTTACCTTTTGATTGTTTGTAGTTTCTGTAGATCAAGAATATCCCATATTTGAAAATATATAAGCTCTGTATCAATTGTTCTGAGACAGTATGCAAGTGATTTCAAACAGATAGTCTTGGCCTAATAGGTCACAAAAAAGAGCGCTCTTTTTAGTTCGCAATCCAATGGCGAACTAGTTCACTCTTTTATTAAATAATTTAGTAAAAATAATAAATAAAGGAAAAAAACATAAGTATTCTCTAAAGTAAAACATCGATGTTTATGAACAATATATTAATATTTCCATCACGATGTAAATATTTATGGATTTTTTATTAGAAATAAACCACTATTTTTAATTATTACACATTTTTTTATAGAAAACAAGTAGTCAAGTATTAATGAATCATAAGCATCCCTAGAAGTAAATAATTCGATTAAAAAAATATAAGAACTAAAAAGACCTAAGAGCGAGATCGTCGACGAACTAGTTCGTATAGTTCACCTAAAGGAGCGCTCTTTTGAACTAGGTCGTTCGCGAACTACCCAAGACTACAAACAGTTAACATTATCTAAAGTCTCCCTTATACCTTAGTCACATGTTTCGCCATTTAATACATTACTTACACCATCTACCGACCGATATATGGTATATCCGTCTGTTGCGACATCACGCTTAAATCACTGAACGGATTTTGATGAAATTTGGTACAGAAATAGACTAGAGCTTGGGCAAGGATATATGCTATGTTTTATCGTGAAAAAGGTTGAAATACGAGATAAAGTGCATGTCGAGCTGTGATTTCGTTACGTCTTTAAGAGTTAGTTATATATAATAGAAGAGTTTGTTTGTTTTCTTGAACGCGCTAATCTAAAGAACTACTGGTCCGATTTAAAAAATTCTTTCAGTGAAAGATAGTATATTAATCGAGGGAGGCTATAGGCTATATATCATCACGCTACGACTAATAAGAGTGGAGCTACACGTGAACAAAGTCACGCAGGTCGACTAGTGGAAAAAATAGCTATAAGTGCTATAGCGATTAAATGTGAAATTAAAACTAGTTATTGTTATATAGTTAGTACGACAAGTTTTCTATAAATAGAATAAGATTTAAAAAGAAAATTGATAGCAATAGATCATATAATTTTACACGGGCCTTAAGTGAGAAATGTCACACCTACCTACCAGGAAGTATCTGTTAGATGAGACATTTGATAGGGTGTGCATATTTATGAGGACACCTTCCTGATTTATTGTTGTTTGTCTAGTTGGAGCTGGTGGCGAATATAGACACGATTCAAGGCTGATTTTATTGTAATAGGAAAGTTCTCAATTTGTATGACCACGTTTATAAATATGGTTAACTTAAAATATAATTATAAATATTAAACGATTAAATAAGTTACATCTTAAAGGTAAATACCAAATATTTCAATTTACATTAGAGTATTTTTTTTAAATTACATTACAGAATATTGTATGAAGATTTCATATCGTCTTATTTTAGGTTCTTTCCAAGGTATATTTTATACTAGTCGACCCGCGTGATTTCGTCTGCGTGTAGCTCCGCTCCTATTGGTCTTAGCGTGATGATATATAGTCTATAGTCTTCGTCGATAAACTGGCTATCTATCACTGATAGAATTTTTCAAATCGGACCAGTAGTTCCTGAGATTAGCGCGTTCAAACAAACAAACTCTACAGATTTATGTATTAAGTCTAAAATTGAGGACAATTTATTAAATTCTTATTCGAGTTTAAAATTATAACTGTCAGTTTATGAGGATATTATATATATTAATAATTTAATGATTTTAATTATTTAAATTTAATAAAAGAATTTTATGGAACATATACTTAACCGAAGAATTTTAATTATATTATAAGTGTTAAGGATATTTTAATACACTGGCAACATTCTCTCTCTTCATGTCATCGAGCTTTTATTTTGAAAAACTTTAATATAAGAAATCCAGTAGTTATCACCTAACAGCGTGACATCATAACATTGACATTGACTCCTCTTCCTAGGTACCAGGAAGATTCTTTCGATTGCTGTCCATTCCCTTCCTTATTGGTTTGTTGAACTCCTACATATTATGTAATACTATTTAGTCAAGATATTTAGATACTCAGCCCCAAACTAAATTACACTCTAAACTTGTCCTCGGTCAATAATAAGTGGTTGTAGATAGATATTTAAAATAATAATAGACTAGACATCAAGTAGATCATACGTTATTCTGTCTCGTAAAACGAAATACCTTTCTAATATTAAACTCTCTAGTTCTTTGCCTGTATCCGTATTTGTGTTAAAAATATTTCTTCCTAAAACTTAAATCAAAAATCCCTAAAATATATAATCAATAATTACTTGAGAATCCCCCTAACAAATATCAATAAATGATATTCAAGCGCTATATTTTTATAATTATATTTTACTTTATCAAAAAAAAATAAGAAAATACTAAGACTGAGCAAATAAAAGAATTTAGTTGTTAACCTTGAGTTACTTGCGTCGTCTTCAAGATATTCTACCGATTCCTACCAAAATTAGGTTAGCAAACTCTCTCTTATTATCGATTCTTGATTACGCGTATGCAAGTTATATTAATCTGACCGAGGAACAACTTAATAAGCTTGAGCGAATATAAATCTCGCTATCCGTTTTATTTCGGTTTCCGAAAATATGACCACATATCAGAATTCCGCTCTAAGCTCAAGTGGTCAATACGTCGTCGCCGGAATATGCATATTCTTTCTCTTCTGTACTGTGTGTTAAAGAACCCAAACGCTCCTAGCTATCTGAAGGAAAAATTTGAATAATAGGGACACCTACAAAAAAATCGATAATCTCGAAGTCTTAAGCTTAAAACGCCCGTACAAAACTCTAAAAATACACAATCACTAGCTGACCCTGCAAACGTTGTTTTGCCACCGTGGGCCACCCTTATCCCTTAAGGGTATTAAAAATAGATGTTGACCGATTCTTAGACCTACTGAGTATGAATATAAAATTTCATAAGAATCGGTCGAGCCGTTACGGAGGAGTATTGTAACTAACATTGTGACACAAGAATTTTATATATAAGATTTAGTAAGTAATTATGAAACTCTTTACCACAAAGCATAAGATTATCAAAATCTCTCCCGATTTTCAACAATTCTGAAAAAGACATTTAAGTATCTACTCTCAGACTGATGACATGAAATTTATTATTATTTGTTTATGTATAATTTAATTTTATCTTTATTATATTTACTTTTATATCTAAGATATTTATTAGTATATGATTACAGATATTTATAGATACATATTAGGTTGGGGAAAAAGTTTCTTCGCATTTTTTAAGAAAATTCAAAACATTTTTTAATATACTTTATTTACATTTAACTAAAGTATGTAGGTACCATTTTGTTCGATAACTTTTTGATATCTTGTAGGTAGGGACATGATCCCATTGCTGTATAAACTTTGGGGCTTCTGATCAAGAAGCCACGACAAGTAGTTTTGGCAGTTCAGAATCGATGGTCCTGCCTGGTGGTAACAGCTCATAATGAATAATGCCCTTCCAATCCCACCACACACACAGCATCACCTTGTTGCGAGTTAACCCGGGTTTCGCCACAGTCTGTGGCAGCCTGACCGGCCTTTGACCACGACCTTTTTCGCACGTTCTTGTGGTACGTGATCCACTTTTCATCACCAGTTATCAGCTTCTTCAAAAATGGTTCGGTTTCATTACGTCGTAATAAAGAATCACAAATGAGTACACGGTTCATTAGGTTTCTTTCAGTGAGCTCGTGAGGTACCCAAATATCGAGCTTTTTTATGTACCCAGTTTTTTCAAATGCGCCAAAACTGTTTTGTGGTCAATTCCCAGTTCTTTAGCTACGTCGTAACTACTGATATGCCGATCTTGCTTCACTTTTTCAAAAATGGCATCCATTTTATCCGTAATAGGACGACCAGAGCGAGGTGCATCTTTGAAATCATAATTTCCGGATTTAAAACGCTTAAACCAAATTTGTGCTACTCTCACAGACACTGCACTAGGTCCATAAACATCGCAAATTTTTTTCGCGGCTTGCGTTGCATTTTTACCTTTCTTATAGTAAAATTTTAAAATGTCGAATCGAATTTCTTCATTAGACTCACTCATCTTATACACACAGCACGATAAACAAATAAAAATCACACATTTTCCTAATTTGAATTTGGAATTATCTTCTTTAAAATTTAAGTTTTTAATGATACCAAAACCAGCCAGATACAAATATTATAGCCAAAGAGATTTTATTACAAGTTCATACATACTATAATGCGAAAAGACTTTTTCCCCAACCTATTATATTGTATATGGGTTACACCACCTTATTCACTATTCAATAAAATGCTTTTTAATCTAAAGGTTATCTGGAAGAAATGGCTAAAAAATCCCTAAATATATAACGCCTTTAAAAAATCTCACCTGTATTATTTACTCCCTAAATTTGGGGAAAATACCCCTAAGATAGGACCTTTGGGTCGGGCTCGGGAATCCTGAAAACATTTGTGCATCAACACCATCCATTAACTGTTACAGTAGTATGTTTGAATCAATTAATATCTTTTATTAAACTTTGGTCAAATTTAAATATCAAAAGTTGTGGAATCAAAAAAAAAACGCCCCAAAAGTTTTATATGTATCAAAAATATTTGTATTGTAAATTTTATAATGAAGAACTTTTAAAGGGGTAAATATAAAATTCTCCCCTAAATTTCAGGGGAACGGCTAAGTTGGTAATAGTAGTAGATATTGTATTTTAACTCTAAATAACTCTAAAATTACTAAATTTGAAAATTTTATTTTATCTATAGTGGAGTGATCTCTTCTGTATTGTTTCCGTTTCCGTATAAAAAAACAACAATATTTTTGTATTTCAGATTCGGAAAAGATGGCGCAAGAGAGAACAATAGTGATTAGAAGAGTACCCAACGCGTACGTTTACCCTTTCAGCTTATGGCCGTTACCCAAATATCCTATTAGAGGTAAAATAATAACATTATGTAACCATATAGATTATTCTTATATTTATTTTTATATTAATAGCATTTAATGTAATAATAAATCCATATAGGAGTTTTTTTTCTACAGTGAATCCATCGATTAATAAATATTTAGTTTGTTAGGGTTCTGTACCCAAAGGGTAAAAATTAAACATGGGACCCTATTACTAAGACTCCGCTCTCCGTCTGTATGTCACCAGGCTATATATCATGTACCGTGATAGCTAGACAGTTGAAATTTTCACAAATGATGTATTTCTGTCGCCCCTATAACAACAAATACTAAAAACAGAATAAATCAAATATTTAAAGGAGGCTCCCATACAACAAACGTGATTTTTTGCCAAATACCCCTAATATAAATAACGGAACCCTTCTTGCGCGAGTCCGACTCACACTTGGCCATTGTTGCAAATCATAATTATATCCCACAAAGTAAGGAAAATATGTACATATAAAAATAATAATAAAATTATATTTTGGATTTATTTTAATTATTCACAATTAAGTTAAAAAAAGCATAATTACCGGCAGTTTTTAATGCTTTTAATTGTTAATAATAATTTAATAAAACGCAAAGGTTTGTTGACCATATAATGAAGTTCCTATTTTAGGTTGTAGGCTTTTATTTAAAATGTATTGAAGTTTCTCAGAATTATAAATTTTCCCAAAAATGTTGACGTAAATGTTGCTTTGTATATAAATTTTAAATATTTTGTTTCAGAGGACCAGACAGTCGAATACTTTTACAATGGCAAGACGTTGAGAAAAATAAAAATAGAACCTAGATGATATTATACTTAGATAATTACTTAGATTTAAGTATATTAAGTAAAGAAAGAAGTAAATTTTTTTTGATACAGATTATTTTGAATCTTAAAAATTTATTATTTTTCTCTACCTTTTTATAAATTAAGAAGCTAGAAACTAAACTGATTTTTTTATGTGTTATATATCTTTGTAAATAATTTGATTTTATAAATAATAAAATATTGAAATATCTGTAGTTTTATTTTTTATTTATCTACATTATTAATAAGTTTTTAGATTGTCCAATATACTTAGAACGATATTACGGTAATCGTGATATAAATTTTTATTCTCGAATTAGAAAGAATAAGAAGCCTATTAAATCTGCATTTCTACGAGTATAAGTAGGGCTTACTTTGTTATAAAGCCATCTAGCGTTTAGTAGCATAACTAAAATTCGACGGTGAAGTAGGCTTCACAATTACAATATATATTCATATTGTGCATGTTTAATAAAGAGACACATAGCGTTCAGTAGGATAACTAAAATTCTAACGTTTACTTAACGTTCAATTATATCGTTTGTACGTGTTGTAAAGAGCCATCTAGTGATCAGTAGTAAAACTAAACTTTAGTTCCACACCAACCCACAAGCAATAAGCGCCTCAACGAGCGTATAGGGTTGACAACTATACGATATTCAACGTATGTATACGATAATTTTATATCAAGTGACGTTGTATGATTGTTTTGTGTGATAAAAAACTTAATGTAATATATGTTATATATGCGTCTATAAATGACTGTTTTAAGTTTATTTAAGTATTCCTCCTATATATATATTTTACTTAATATTGATAAGAAAAAGATATTACGATAATTTTACAGCGTCTGTGCTATATTTGGGTTTCTGAAGGTTGACAACCCTAGACTAGAGACTATTGATTACGCGTGCGTATTGAATTTTATCTTAAAACACAGCATCCCTTATAAAAAGTTAAAGAAAATTGGCTTGCAAAATGAAATTAGGATATCTATTGCTATTTCTAAATTATGTGACGAATTGTTTTGGTAAGTTATATTGTGATATTAATTTTGAACGCTAGATTTTGTATTGCAATAGTAGCCCTTTAGCAGACTTTAAAGAGGGGGGAGGATTTAAGTTGATTATTTTTTTTATACGTAAACTTTATAAATATTGAAATATTTCCAGGTGTGAAACTTCCAGAAACAAATCCAGATGCAAAAAGGCTGTATGATGATTTGTTAAGTAATTACAATCGTCTTATACGCCCAGTGACCAATGTGAGCGACATCTTAAAAGTCACACGGGATCTGAAGCCATCACAGTCGATGGGAGTCAATCTGACAAATCAGGTCACGACTATAAATATATGGGTGGAACAGGTGAGGGATTACTGTTAAGTTCAACGAATAGGGGAGAGGGGGAAGAGGGGATCGAACCTAAGACACCTTGTTAATGTTGCAATATCTCTACTTCTAATGATAATATAATATTATCTCCTCCTTCAGACTTCTAATTTCTACTTGTAAGTATGGATGTTTGTCTGGTTGTTTGTGTATTCGTATGTATGGTCGAACAGTCATATGTAAACATGCTAAGATATTTCTTTTAATGTTTGGTTGGTTTTATGGTTATATTTTTGTTTCTTTAGGCATTCGCGTAATCGAATGTTTGTATTGTTGCGAATCAACATGTGGAACTGTGTAAATTGAGAATAAGAACTGTAAATATCGGAGACGTGTAAATAGTGCGAGAAGAAATCTAGTTGGACTTTTGGAATAAATCCTTTACCAACGAACCATCCATCAATTTCTTCCGAACTCAAGCTCTTAACAGTATGGTTGGGGATTGTATTTGTGTCTGAACGGTTAACTATTTGTACATTTCGATTTGTCGGTGTCTGCATTTCAAGATTCACGTAGAATTTAATTTCATTAAAGGCGAAATCTACAAATACAACTAATATTATCTTTGTCGTTACAGAAATGGTTCGACTACAGGCTGCAATGGAATCCAGACGATTATGGTGGAGTAGAAATGCTTTGCGTACCGTCTGAACATATATGGCTTCCCGATATCGTACTTTGTAATAATAGTAATGGAAATTACGAAGTGAGTCGTCATGTTACAAATATAGATATAAATTTGTTTATATATGAAAGTTAAGTAGACAATGAAGACATCATTGAAGTTGATAATATTCCGACAGGTTATTCAAGGACAGTTAGGAACAAGCAAGAAAGCGACGTTAAAATACACCGGTGAAGTGAATTCGAAACCTCCAGCAATTTACAACTCTACGTGTGAAGTCAATGTTAAGTATTTTCCGTTTTATGAAGAAATCTGCTCCATGGAGTTTGGACCGAGGATATTCAATGGCGCTCAGGTAATCTTACTGATATTGCCTAAAGTAAAAATAAATATTCTTTTCGGCCTTGGAGATATTAAAAAAAGCATGAATAGGTTTTTAGTCAAAGAGATAGAAAAAAAGATAAAGAGGCTTGTAGTATACATCTTGCTAAAGAGCTAACAAAAATTTTGTTTAGATCATGCTTTTTAAAACAAAAAGCGTTTACAGTGATATTGTTTTCAGGTTGATTTGAAACATATGGATCAAATGCCTAGAAGTAGTTTGATACATGTCGGAAAAGATCTTAGTGAATTCTATTTATCAGTTGAATGGGATATTCTAGAAGAACCGGCAACCAGAAATGAAGAACACTATCCTTGCTCTCCGGAACAATTTTCAGGTATACATTGTTTAATTCTTAACCTCTATTATTTTCGGTTTTGTTGTTGATTATTATTCTTTCTAACACCGATTTCGTGTAACTCTTTAAGGTAAATACTAGATCTTCCAGATTACCAGATTCTTTATTTGGGGCTCCTTTAATATCAGTTATTGCTTGATATTAAATAGCATTTCTTATTGGATAGAATATTTCAATTTCATTGTCATCATAATCAAATTTTTATTTAATAAATTTTCTTTTGTTTCAGATATAACACTTAATCTAACAATAGAAAAGAAAAAATCATTCTACACAGTTAATTTTATAATTCCTTGCATTGGATTGACACTCCTAACTGTTCTAGTATTAAAATTATGAATTTCAGATCCTCAGGTACATGATTTTAGATATATGTAGATTCAACAGAAAGTAGCTCAATAGATTAATACTAGTATGTGCTTTTTAATTTATTAATATTCATCGACATTTGAATCATAAATCAAGATACAAAAAATTAAAAGCAGACCAACACATAACTTATAGATATTTTATAACTAAGCGCTTCAAACACTCATTCTTCGTTATATTCAGCAATTTTTGGTACTTTATCTTTATTTAGAATTTCCATTTGATCATTTCTAAGATTAATTTACACGAAACTTGATGTTTTTGGTGGGTTATAACTTATAAAAGTCATTTCACTTGTCCATCCTTTCATCCACTCATCCATTCAACCTAATGCCAGCCCAGCTGACGGTCTTTGTCAACCGACTTCAAAAAAAGGAGGTTATAAATTCGGTTGTATTTTTTTTAATTTTTTTATTTATTTTATATTTGTTACATCAGAACTCCGTCATTTATGAACCGAATTGGAAATTTCTTTTTGAATTTGGAAGGATATGCTTACACATTGGTCCCATTTTTTTCAAAATCCAGTTCTGATGATGGAATCCTTGAGGAATTGAGGGAACTTCTCAAAAGTTACAGGCACACATATAGTGATTTTGATATTTTCAGAAGGGTTTTAAGCATTTGCATTCAGAATTTATCATTGAGGGAAGTGGAACTGATGAGGAAGACCACAGATAGCCATAATATGGTTAAGAATGTTAAGCAACTATTAATAAGAGAAAATTTAAATAAAAACTTATTATGATACCAGTAGATTCTTAGACCTTCAGGGTACATATCTATGTACTGGAACACAGGCATGGGACAACGTAAACTAGTCTTGTTTAGGTTTAATGGAATTGTCTTAAAGTGTACTTTGGATTTAAGTAATTTTTTAATGGCAGTATTCGTCTGTTTGTCTAATCGTAGCTCCCGAATAACTTTTACTTATTTTGATGGGTATTTTTCTGTATTGAAGCAGAAGGGATTAAGATGCCATTGTTTTACAAGTTTAATTGTATATATGTGTATCTGTCTGTGACATCGTAGCTCCCGAAAGACTGGGCCGATTTCGATGCGAATTTTTCAGCGTGGTAGCAGGGGATGAAGATGCCATTGTGGACCGAGTCACCTTCGTCCGTGGGAGCAAACCCCGACTTCTGAAACCCCACATGGGGTCTCTGAGTGGTGCCAATCAGGTGACAATCTACTGGTGGTAGTCTTTCGCCGTGGTTAGTGACCACCTACCGGACAAAACTGTACCGCCAAGCAACTCTGTTGTGTTCCGGTACGTTGACCGGTGACACCGTTTAGAGAGTCAGGTCAGCACAGTTGCGCATTTGCAGTGGAACGAGTACGATGCATACTGGATTTACCACATGGTAATGGACTGGACGTGGAGGGTAGCGGGATCCGAGGCACGGTGCATCATGTAGTTGTCGAAAAATCTCGAGGATGCGTCATGTTATGTTTCTCTGTGTCCACGCAGCTATCGCCTCGTTTTAATTCTGTCCCTTTACATTTTTTACTCGACAATGATATGAGAAAAATAATCAAGAGGAATGCATACACAGCGGTTGCACTCCCTCTTATTTAAAATGCACCTTAGCAATATCAGAGGGTGGCACTTTAATATCACACCAGTCCACTACCATCTGGAGACTGAGAAACCTTTTTTCTCATAGAGACGCAGATTGGTTGTCCGTTCGACGTGTCGTACCTTAATTACCCAGGGTACACCCTAGAGAACAAATTTAAATTACGTGCGGGCGTATGTATGCGTTTACGCTCGGGACGACATCTGCTTTCGGCGTCTCCGTCAATTTGAAAGCACCACGTTGTCTGTACTTTGGGGCCTGGTGGATACAGGAATTGAAAAAATTCTTTATGCCTGTGTCTACCTTTTGCACACTGTAGAACGAGAGACGACCAGGCTTATTGAATATCTTAGCGAGGCGGCCGATGCGGCTTGACAGAAGTACCCAAAAGCTCAATTAGTGCTTCTGGGGGACTTCAATAGTCACCACAAGGATTGGCTATACCCATACCGGGACACTGACTATAAGCTCACGTTGATCCGCATACAGCCTATTGCTTGGATATCCTGCTGACAACTAATCCGAACCGTTATTCATTGTCGATTTCTTCACCAATTGATAATTCCGACCACTGTCTGGTGAAATCTGTAACAGTCTATTCCCCGCCTAACGCCAGTCCCACAGGTACCAGGCGGGTATGGCGATACAAGTCAGTAGATTGTGATGGGATGCGGACTTTTTTGCTTTCTATCCATGGCGAGCTGTATGCTTCTCTTCTAGTGATCCCTCAATTTGCAGATGCTGTTACAGATGTGTAGCACATCTGTCAGGTGATGGAGTACTTTGTCCCGTTTACCGACATGCCACTGTCCTGCAAAGCTCGCCTGTGGTTTGGTCCTCAATGTGTACGCGCTGAGGCGTTAAAACATCAGACCTACTTAGCTTGGGTTGATGCTCGGATATCGGACTTTCTGAGAAATCGATCATTTCGAGTGCTAGTTGATGGCTACACACCTGATGAAAAGGCCATCAATGCGGGAGTTTCTCAGGGGTCAGTACTCTCTGCGACGCTATTTTTGCTGGACATCAACGATCTGCTGAAGCCCGATATTTTTGGGTACGCAGATGACGGCACCGTTGTTGAGTGTTACACATTTAGCAAAAGAGCTAGCGAGACCGAAATCCGGACACAAAGAGAGGCCATGGTTGAGCGTTTGAACCTTGCCCTTTAGGCGGTCTCCGATTGGGGTGATGCCAATCTTGTCAAGTTTAACGCCACTAAAACGCAAGCGTGTTTATTTTCCACAAAAAAGAGGTTATTTCAACTGACGCCATCTTTCCGAGACGTTTCCGTGCCGATAACCGACCACCTAGAGCTTCTTGACGTTTCTCTTATTCTGGCTCATATATTGAGTCAAAAGCCCAGTTATCACCAAAGAAACTTGGTATCCTCTCAAAGGTGAGACATTAATTCTCTCCAGAACACCTGCTCAGCTTGTATAAAGCACAAATCAGACCGTGCATGGAGTATTGTTCTCACCTTTGAGACGGCTCTGCAAAATATCAACCTGAGGTACTAGAGCTGATTGAGAGGCGTGCCAAAAGAATAATAGGAGATTTTATCCTGATTAAGTCTCGGCTGCATAACATCGAGCATCGACGCAGGGTTGCCTCCCTATTTGTTTTTTATCGGATACAATTCGGTGAGTGTTTTCCCGGGGGAATTGCATAATCTGATTCCTGCTGCCCCTTTTTTCTATAGGACTGCCAGACAAACCCGATCGAAGTGCCATCGGTACATGGTGGACATTCTTCGGATTCGTACCAAGCGCTTTGAGTCCACCTTTGCTATTCGCATTGCGAAGATGTGGAACGACCTGCCGGTGTCTATATTTCCTGAAAAGTACGAAGTTGGTGCTTTCAAATGTAGAGTGAATAGGTACCTTCTAGGAAAACGTGCTCCATCCTAGACCGTGTCGTGCTTTCAGGCAAGTCATGGTCAAACGCTGACCTATATAAAAAAACTGTTTTACAAGTTTGACAATGTATCTGTCTGTGATATCGTAGCTCCCGAAAGACTGGGCCGATTTCGATGTGGATTTGTCTGTGTGGATAAACACGGGATAAAGATACTATCGTTTTATTAGTTTAAAAGTGTTGTGTAGCGATAAGTTAGTTACATAACATATATGATATTTACTAAAAAGCAAGAAATAAAACATTTTTAACAAAAAATTTAACCAACTTCAAACTAAAAACTGCACAATAAGTAAGAAATGATTCCGTAATTTATTACCCTCCCTTTATTAGGACAATAATAAACAATGATTGTTATTTTTGTAGTCGGTGCCAGCAACAGTAAAGTACGTAGTGGTGTAATAGTTCAATCGCACATACTATTTCGTTACACGATCATTCAATAAATAAACCTATTACTATTCTATCTCAATACACGTCTGTTCACCTTTTTTTATTTTTGATTAATTGTTAAAAAAGGGGCAAACGAGCCTACGGTCCATCTGATGGAAAATAGTCACCGTCGCCCATGGACATTTGCAATACTTGAAGAGCTGCTGATGCGTTGCGAACTCGTGCGAACCTGTACACCCTCCATTTAAAGACCCTCAAATTGTAGCCTTCTGGGAAAACCTCTGGAGACAGATCATTCCACAGCTTACACGCTTACATCTTTATTTTTATATAACAAGCATTTAACGTAATAATAAATTCATATAGGAGATATATTTTCTACAGTGAATGTCCATTTATTAATAAATATAATTTAGTTATGGCAAATATTGTTACGGAACCCGTCGTGCCGAGTCCTACTCGCCCGTGTTAAATTAAATGAGCCACATCGTTGTCGGAGCGGAGACTGGGTTGACCATCACGGCCTTCATGGTCTGTCGTGTTAGCGTAGTGCCGGTCGCATTTGTCGACTTGGAACTTGGACTATTCCGTGGCGGCATGGAAAGTCGCTGGTATGGGACGCCACGTGCGTAGATACCAAGGCACCTTCCCATATTTTAGCGTCTTCATCGTACATTTTGGCTGCCTTACATTTTGACCAAAAAATTAGCATTGCAATTCAAAGAGTGAATGGAGCCAGCATCTTTTTAGTAAAATTAATTACTTATTATGTTACTTTACATTTATAATATACTGATGTTATAAATGCGATAAAACGCAAAGGTTTTTTGACCATATAATGAAGTTCCTGTTTTAGTTTGTAGACTTTTATTTTAAAAGTACTGAATTTTCTAAGAATTATGAATTTTTACAAAACGGTAGCTTGGTATATAAACTATAAATATTTTGTTTCAGAGGACCAGACAGTCGAATACTTTTACAATGGCAAGACGTTGAGAAAAATAAAAATAGAACCTAGATGATATTATACTTAGATAATTACTTAGATTTAAGATTAAAGAATTACTATGTTAACTACGACACGGCAAATTAAGTAAATATTTTTTGATATTATTTAAATCTTGATAAAATTTATTATTTTTCTCTACCTTTTTATAAATCAAGAAGCTAGAAACTAAACTGATTTTTTTATGTGTTATATATGTCGGGGATTCTAAAACGATGTGAAAGGAAATGGAAGCAGGAAGATGGGGAATATTGGGGAACACTAAAAAGGGGTGATGGTATTGAATGGAATATTGGGTAAACGCAACGTAGATACTCCTATTGAACCGATAAATGATCAAATATGATCTCTAACAATTACGAGAGAAACCTAAGCAGTGCCTTGGACTTGTGACCAAGGTGTAGGCTTAAGGAATTCCTTTAAGTGATCACGACACTCGCCTCCACTGCTGCTAGGCTCTCTGTTTAAACCCAAGGTTAAACGCACATAAACCGAATCTAATACAAGGCTAACCTAACCCAAGGCTAACCTAACCTAAGGCTAACCTAACCTAACATTGTGTTTACTTAACCACGTGGCAATTATATTGTAAGTACTTACGTGATCTTAGTTGGACAGCACTTCCACACTACACTGCACTTGACACTATCACTAGCACAACTTAGATGATGTTCACTTCTTGAGAGACCGCGCACGACTAAGACTTCAGTTAGACTGTCGATCGCATATAAAGGGTCGAGGGTAGATACTGTCAAAACAACGGAAGTGACTACTACCTCACTCCAACGCCATAGACAACCATAACGATTCGATTAATCGATAATCTTTTACTATGCTCCGACATATATCTTTGTAAATAATTTGATTTTATAAATATAAAATATTTATGAAATATCCGTAATTTATTTTTATTTATCTACATTATTACTTATTTTAATAAGTTTTAGATTGTCCAATATACTTCGAACGATATTACGGTAATCGTGATATATATCTTTATTCTCAAATTTGAAAAAATAAGAAGCATATTAAATCCGCATTGCTACGAGTATAAGTAGGGCTTACTTTGTTATAAAGCCATCTGGCGTTAAAGTACAAAATGAGATGATATTGATGATGATATACTGAGATGTATAAAACTACAGATAACAGTTTTACTAAAATCCTTTTAGCATTCTCATAGTTTGAACCATCCCTGGACTCAGACAAATAATGCAAAACCAAAATAATTAAAATCAGCTCAACCGTACTCAAGTTTTAGTGAGGCTAACGAAAGGCATTCATTCATTTTTTATACAAGGATGCTCATAGTTATGTGTTATAAGGAGCCATCTAGCGTTTAGTAGCATAACTAAAATTCTCGTACTCATGTAACGAACGTATTTATTCTTGCCCTATCTCCTCTGCATCCCTCGCGGTTCCAACAAATGAGGCTCTTCAAAGGAAACCATTAAAAGCCGGCCGCGCCTTCACGAAGGCTTCTTCCCGCGTCATCAAAGGGAAGAAGCCTTTGACTTACACGATGTTGCCGCCACTGCGTCAGGCACTGTGCTCAGCCGCCACTCAAACGTTACTAATTTACTATATAGTATCTGCCAATGGCTGCAGTCAGTCAGTCGGCTCCGGAATCTCTTAACGCGCGGATGCACTATGCCCGACGCTTGCACTCTATTTCCGTTTCATATTTTTGTATTATATATTCAGTAGGATAACTAAAATTCTAACGTTAAGTAGAGTTCAATTATATCGTTTGTACGTGTTGTAAAGAGCCATCTAGTGATCAATAGTAAAACTAAAACTTAGTTCCACATCAACCCACAAGCAAATAGCGCCTCAACGAGCGTATAGGGTTGACAACTATACGATATTCAACGTATGTATACGATAATTTTATATCAAGTGACGTTGTATGATTGTTTTGTGTGATAAAAAACTGATTATAATACATGTTATTTAAATGACTGTTTTAACTTATTTTAAATAAACTTAAAACCCTATGTATATTTTACTTAATATTGATAAGAAAAAGATATTATGATAATTTTACAGCGTCTGTGCTATATTTGGGTTTCTGAAGGTTGTCAACCCTAGACTAGAGAATATTGATTACGCATGCGTATTGAATTATATCTTGAAACACAGCATCCCTTATAATAAGTTAAAGAAAATTGACTTGCAAAATGAAATTAGGATATCTATTGCTATTTCTAAATTATGTGACGAATTGTTTTGGTAAGTTATATTGTGATATTAATTTTGAACGCTAGATTTTGTATTGCAATAGTAGCCCTTTAGCAGACTTTAAAGAGGGGGGAGGATTTAAGTTGATTATTTTTTTTATACGTAAACTTTATAAATATTAAAATATTTCCAGGTGTGAAACTTCCAGAAACAAATCCAGATGCAAAAAGGCTGTATGATGATTTGTTAAGTAATTACAATCGTCTTATACGCCCAGTGACCAATGTGAGCGACATCTTAAAAGTCACACGGGATCTGAAGCCATCACAGTCGATGGGAGTCAATCTGACAAATCAGGTCACGACTATAAATATATGGGTGGAACAGGTGAGGGATTACTGTTAACTTCAACGAATAAGGGAGAGGGGGAAGAGGGGATCGAACCTAAGACACCTTGTTAATGTTGCAATATTTCTACTTCTAATGATAATATAATATGATCTCCTCCTTCAGACTTCTAATTTCTACTTGTAAGTATGGATGTTTGTCTGGTTGTTTGTGTATTCGTATGTATGGTCGAACAGTCATATGTAAAGATGCTAAGATATTTGTTTGGATAACTGTTTGTTTGGCTGGCTTAATGTTTGGTTGGTTTTATGGTTATATTTTTGTTTCTTTAGGCGTTCGCGTAATCGAATGTTTGTATTGTTGCGAATCAACATGTGGAACTGTGTAAATTGAGAATAAGAACTGTAAATATCGGAGACGTGTAAATAGTGCGAGAAGAAATCTTGTTGGACTTTTGGAATAAATCCTTTACCAACGAACCATCCATCAATTTCTTCCGAACTCAAGCTCGTAACAGTATGGTTGGGGATTGTATTTGTGTCTGAACGGTTAACTATTTGTACATTTCGATTTGTCGGTGTCTGCATTTCAAGATTCACGTAGAATTTAATTTCATTAAAGGCGAAATTTACAAATACAACTAATATTATCCTTGTCGTTACAGAAATGGTTCGACTACAGGCTGCAATGGAATCCAGACGATTATGGTGGAGTAGAAATGCTTTGCGTACCGTCTGAACATATATGGCTTCCCGATATCGTACTTTGTAATAATAGTAATGGAAATTACGAAGTGAGTCGTCATGTTACAAATATAGATATAAATTTGTTTATATATGAAAGTTAAGTAGACAATGAAGACATCATTGAAGTTGATAATATTCCGACAGGTTATTCTAGGACAGTTAGGAACAAGCAAGAAAGCGACGTTAAAATACACTGGTGAAGTGAATTCGAAACCTCCAGCAATTTACAACTCTACGTGTGAAGTCAATGTTAAGTATTTTCCGTTTTATGAAGAAATCTGCTCCATGGAGTTTGGACCGAGGATATTCAATGGCGCTCAGGTAATCTTACTGATATTGCCTAAAGTAAAAGTAAATATTCTTTTCGGCCTTGGAGATATTAAAAAAAGCATGAATAGTATACATCTTGCTAAAGGGCTAACAAAAATTTTGTTTAGGTCATGCTTTTTAAAACAAAAAGTGTTTACAGTGATATTGTTTTCAGGTTGATTTGAAACATATGGATCAAATGCCAAGAAGTAGTTTGATACATGTCGGAAAAGATCTTAGTGAATTCTATTTATCAGTTGAATGGGATATTCTAGAAGTACCGGCAACCAGAAATGAAGAATATTATCCTTGCTCTCCGGAACAATTTTCAAGTATACATTGTTTAATTCTTAAACTCTATTATTTTTGGTTTTGCTGTTGATTATTATTTTTTCTAACACCGATTTCGTGTAACTCTTTAAGGTAAATACTAGATCTTCTAGATTACCAGATTCGTTATATGGGGCTCCTTTAATATCAGTTATTGCTTGATATTAAATAGCATTTCTTATTTGATAGAATATTTCAATTTCATTGTCATCATAATCAAATTTTTATTTAATAAATTTTCTTTTGTTTCAGATATAACACTTAATCTAACAATAGAAAAGAAACAATCATTCTACACAGTTAATTTTATAATTCGTTGCATTGGATTGACACTCCTAACTGTTCTAGTATTAAAATTATGAATTTCAGATCCCCAGGTACATGATTTTAGATATATTTATATATAGATTCAACAGAAAGTAGCTCAATTGATTAAGGTGCTAGTTGCCGGTACGTTGTATAAAACTTGCACTAATACGGTAATTAAGCCTAAGTATGTGATTTGATATGTATGTATTTGTAACATTTCTGTACGGGAGTGACATAGTCAACTGTATGACTAAACTCCTATGAATAATAAGAAGAAATAAAAAAAAAATACTAGTATGTGCTTTTTAATTTATTAATATTCATCGACATTTGAATCATAAATCAAGATACGAAAAATTAAAAGCAGACCAACACATAACTTATAGATATTTTATAACTAAGCGCTTCAAACACTCATTCTTCGTTATATTCAGCAATTTTTGGTACTTTATCTTTATTTAGAATCTCCATTTGATCATTTCTAAGATTAATTTACACGAAACTTGATGTTTTTGGTGGGTTATAACTTATAAAAGTCATTTCACTTGTCCATCCTTTCATCCGCTTATCCATTCAACCTTATGCCTGCCCAGCTGACGATCTTTTTCAACCGACTTCAAAAAAGAGGTTATCAATTTGGTTGTATTTTTTTTATTTATTTTATATTTGTTACAACAGAACTCCGTCATTTATGAATCGAATTGGAAATTTCTTTTTGAATTTGGAAGGATATGCTTACACATTGGTCTCATTTTTTTCAAAATCCAGTTCTGTTGATGGAATTCTTGAGGAATTGAGGGAACTCCTCAACAGTTACAGGCACACATATAGTGATTTTGATATTTTCAGAAGGGTTTTAAACATTTGCATTCAGAATTTATCATTGAGTGAAGTGTGTTAGCTCTAGAACTATTAACACAGATATTTCGTAAGAAAAACACCAGTACTTTCACACATAACCACTTTAATAACACTTATTACATCAAAAATCAAAGAAATACTGCACTCTGTCACCTTGCATCATCTTTTTATATCCTACCCTAGCCTAAAAAAAATAACGGAAACAGATACTGTTTCCGTTGCTGACAATTCATCACTAATATGATCTACCTCATAGACAATTAATTTCCTGTACTGTAAACAATTTATCATATACCATAGATAATATTCAAGCATTGTACGGACATATAACAACCATTTATATAAAATTAAAACGGATGCTAACACAAATTATTAATAAAGAGGTATTTCTTTACTTTATATGTTAAGCGCAGAACATACCGAGTGCGTGTGCATTTAAATTATAACATATAACAACAATTTAGATAAAATTAAAACGAATGCTAACATTCGGCCATCAGACTAAATAAACATACACGTCCTCGTGCGGACAAGTGATAAAACTAAAGAACCAGCTTACATTAACTTAATTCAGTTTAATCAAAATATGAATTTTAACTTTAATTACAATCTTGATCGTCTATTTCTATTCACAACAGCAACAGCCCGGTTCTGAACTGAATACTGCCTTCACTAACTGATGTAGTAACCTATATATAAAAACAAAAGCAACAGACCGCTTCTGAACTGAATACTGTGTTAAAGCTACATCCGCCTTCACCAACTGATGTGGTAACCTATATATAAAACAAAAGCAACAAACCGCTTGTGAACTGAATACTGTGTTAAGGCTACATCTGCCTTCACCAACTGATGTGGTAACCTATATGAAAAACGAAAGCAACAGACCGCTTCTGAACTGAATACTGTGTTAAGGTTACATCTGCCTTCACCAACTGATGTGGTAATCTATATGTAAAACGAAAGCAACAGACCGCTTCTGAACTGAATACTGTGTTAAGGTTACATCTGCCTTCACCAACTGATGTGGTAATCTATATGTAAAACAAAAGCAACAGACCGCTTCGGAACTGAATACTGTGTTAAGGCTACATCTGCCTTCACCAACTGATGTGGAAACCTACATATAAAAACAAAAGCAACATTCTGCTTGTGAACTGATTACTGTGTTAAGGCTACATCTGCCTTCACCAACTGATGTGGTAACCTATATGTAAAACAAAAGCAACAGACCGCTTCTGAACTGAATACTGTGTTAAGGTTACATCTGCCTTCACCAACTGATGTGGTAACCTATATGTAAAACAAAAGCAACAGACCGCTTCGGAACTGAATACTGTGTTAAGGCTACATCTGCCTTCACCAACTGATGTGGAAACCTACATATAAAAACAAAAGCAACATACTGCTTGTGAACTGATTACTGTGTTAAGGCTACATCTGCCTTCACCAACTGATGTGGTAACCTATATGTAAAACAAAAGCAACAGACCGCTTCTGAACTGAATACTGTGTTAAGGCTACATCTGCCTTCACCAACTGACGTGGTAACCTATATGATATATGCGTCTATAAATGACTGTTTTAAGTTTATTTAAGTATTCCTCCTATATATATATATATATTTTACTTAATATTGATAAGAAAAAGATATTACGATAATTTTACAGCGTCTGTGCTATATTTGGGTTTCTGAAAGTTGATAACCCTAGACTAAAGACTATTGATTACGCGTGCGTATTGAATTTTATCTTAAAACACAACATCCCTTATAAAAAGTTAAAGAAAATTGACTTGCAAAATGAAATTAGGATATCTATTGCTATTTCTAAATTATGTGACGAATTGTTTTGGTAAGTTATATTGTGATATTAATTTTGAACGCTAGATTTTGTATTACAATAGTAGCACTTTAGCAGATTTTAAAGAGCGGGGAGGATTTAAGTTGATTATTTTTTTTATACGTAAACTTTATAAATATTAAAATATTTCCAGGTGTGAAACTTCCAGAAACAAATCCAGATGCAAAAAGGCTGTATGATGATTTGTTAAGTAATTACAATCGTCTTATACGCCCAGTGACCAATGTGAGCGACATCTTAAAAGTCACACGGGATCTGAAGCCGTCACAGTTGATGGGAGTCAATCTGAAGAATCAGGTCACGACTATAAATGTATGGGTGGAACAGGTGAGGGATTACTGTTAACTTCAAAGAATAGGGGAGAGGGGGAAGAGGGGATCGAACCTAAGACACCTTGTTAATGTTGCAATATTTCTACTTCTAATGATAATATAATATGATCTCCTCCTTCAGACTTCTAATTTCTACTTGTAAGTATGGATGTTTGTCTGGTTGTTTGTGTATTCGTATGTATGGTCGAACAGTCATATGTAAAGATGCTAAGATATTTCTTTGAATAACTGTTTGTTTGGCTGGTTTAATGTTTGGTTGGTTTTATGGTTATATTTTTGTTTCGTTAGGCGTTCGCGTAATAGAATGTTTGTATCGTTGCGAATTAACATGTGGAACTGTGTAAATTGAGAATAAGAACTGTAAATATCGGAGACGTGTAAATAGTGCGAGAAGAAATCTTGTTGGACTTTTGGAATAAATCCTTTACCAACGAACCATCCATCAATTTCTTCCGAACTCAAGCTCGTAACAGTATGGTTGGGGATTGTATTTGTGTCTGAACGGTTAACTATTTGTACATTTCGATTTGTCGGTGTCTGCATTTCAAGATTCACGTAGAATTTAATTTCATTAAAGGCGAAATTTACAAATACAACTAATATTATCTTTGTCGTTACAGAAATGGTTCGACTACAGGCTGCAATGGAATCCAGACGATTATGGTGGAGTAGAAATGCTTTGCGTACCGTCTGAACGTATATGGCTTCCCGATATCGTACTTTGTAATAATAGTAATGGAAATTACGAAGTGAGTCGTCATGTTACAAATATAGATATAAATTTGTTTATATATGAAAGTTAAGTAGACAATGAAGACATCATTGAAGTTGATAATATTCCGACAGGTTATTCAAGGACAGTTAGGAACAAGCAAGAAAGCGACGTTAAAATACACCGGTGAAGTGAATTCGAAACCTCCAGCAATTTACAACTCTACGTGTGAAGTCAATGTTAAGTATTTTCCGTTTTATGAAGAAATCTGCTCCATGGAGTTTGGACCGAGGATATTCAATGGCGCTCAGGTAATCTTACTGATATTGCCTAAAGTAAAAATAAATATTCTTTTCGGCCTTGCAGATATTAAAAAAAGCATGGATAGGTTTTTAGTCAAAGTGATAGAAAAAAAGATAAAGAGGCTTGTAGTATACATCTTGCTAACAAAAATTTTGTTTAGGTCATGCTTTTTTAAACAAAATGCATTTACAGTGATATTGTTTTCAGGTTGATTTGAAACATATGGATCAAATGCCTAAAAGTAGTTTGATACATGTCGGAAAAGATCTTAGTGAATTCTATTTATTAGTTGAATGGGATATTCTAGAAGTACCGGCAACCAGAAATGAAGAATACTATCCTTGCTCTCCGGAACAATTTTCAGGTATACATTGTTTAATTCTTAACCTCTATTATTTTCGGTTTTGTTGTTGATTATTATTTTTTCTAACACCGATTTCGTGTAACTCTTTAAGGTAACTACTAGATCTTCCAGATTACCAGATTCTTTATTTGGGGCTCCTTTAATATCAGTTATTGCTTGATATTAAATAGCATTTCTTATTGGATAGAATATTTCAATTTCATTGTCATCATAATCAAATTTTTATTTAATAAATTTTCTTTTGTTTCAGATATAACACTTAATCTAACAATAGAAAAGAAAAAATCATTCTACACAGTTAATTTTATAATTCCTTGCATTGGATTGACACTCCTAACTGTTCTAGTATTAAAATTATGAATTTCAGATCCTCAGGTACATGACTTTAGATATATGTAGATTCAACAGAAAGTAGCTCAATTGATTAATACTAGTATGTGCTTTTTTAATTTTTTAATATTCATCGACATTTGAATCATAAATCAAGATACGAAAAATTAAAAGCAGACCAACACATAACTTATAGATATTTTATAACTAAGCGCTTCAAACACTCATTCTTCGTTATATTCAGCAATTTTTGGTACTTTATCTTTATTTAGAATTTCCATTTGATCATTTCTAAGATTAATTTACACGAAACTTGATGTTTTTGGTGGGTTATAACTTATAAAAGTCATTTCACTTGTCCATCCTTTCATCCACTCATCCATTCAACCTAATGCCAGCCCAGTTGACGGTCTTTTTCAACCGACTTCAAAAAAAGGAGGTTATAAATTCGGTTGTATTTTTTTAAATTTTTTTATTTATTTTATATTTGTTACATCAGAGCTCCGTCATTTATGAACCGAATTGGAAATTTCTTTTTGAATTTGGAAGGATATGCTTACACATTGGTTACAATTAGGAATTGAGGGAACTTCTCAAAAGTTACAGGCACACATATAGTGATTTTGATATTTTCAGAAAGGTTTTAAGCATTTGCATTCAGAATTTATCATTGAGGGAAGTGGAACTGATGAGGAAGACCACAGATAGCCATAATATGGTTAAGAATGTTAAGCAACTATTAATAAGAGAAAATTTAAATAAAAACTTAATATGATACCAGTAGATTCTTAGACCTTCAGGGTACATATCTATGTACTGGAACACAGGCATGGGACAACGTAAACTAGTCTTGTTTAGGTTTAATGGAATTGTCTTAAAGTGTACTTTGGATTTAAGTAATTTTTTAATGGCAGTATTCGTCTGTTTGTCTAATCGTAGCTCCCGAATAACTTTTACCGATTTCGATGCGGATTTTTCAGCGTGGTAGCAGGGGATGAAGATGCCATTAGGGACCGAGTCACCTTCGTCCGTGGGAGCAAACCCCGATTTCTGAAACCCCACATGGGGTTCCTGAGTGGTGCCAATCAGGTGACAATCTACTGGTGGTAGTCTTTTGCCGTGGTTAGTGACCACCTACCGGACAAAACTGTACCGCCAAGCAACTCTGTTGTGTTCCGGTACGTTGACCGGTGACACCGTTTAGAGAGTCAGGTCAGCACAGTTGCGCGTCTGCAGTGGAACGAGTACGATGCATACTGGAATTACCACATCAGGAGACTGGACGAGGAGGGTAGCGGGATCCGAGGCACGTTGCACCGCTGGCCGACCGTATGTAGTTGGGGGCCCAATTAGTAATCTAGCCTCTCATGAAAGGCTGCCCCCCACCAACTGTCGAAAAAACCCCGAAGATGCGTCATGTTATGTTTCTCTGTGTCCACGCAGCCATCGCCTCGTTTTACTTCTGACTCTCTTTTTACTCGACAATGAAATGAGAAAAATAATCAAGAGGAATGCATGCACAGCGGTTGCACTCCCTCTTAATTAAAGTGCACCTTAGCAGTATCAGAGGGTGGCAATTTAATATCATACCAGTCCACTACCATCTGGAGACTGAGAAACCCCACCTCTTTTTTCTCATAGAGACGCAGATTGGATGTCCGTCCGACGTGTCGTACCTTAATTACCCAGGGTACAGCCTAGAGAACAAATTTAAATCACGTGCGGGCGTATGTATGCGTTTACGCTCTAGACGACATGTGCTTTCGGCTTCTCCGTCAATTTGAAAGCACCACGTTATCTGTACTTTGGGGCCTGATGGATACAGGAATAGAAAAAAATCTTTATGCCTGTGTCTACCGTTCGCACACTGTAGACCGAGAGACGACCAGGATTATTGAATATCTCAGCGAGGCGGCCGATGCGGTTTAACAAAAGTTCAATTAGTGCTTTTGGGGGACTTCAATAGCCACCACAAGAATTGGCTATACCCATACCGGGACACTGACTATGCTGGATATGAGACGCGTAAGCTCACGTTAGCGTTAGATCTAACCCAGCTAGGTCAAAGTGCAACTCGAGTACATGACGTTGATTCGCATACAGCCCATTGCTTGGATCTCCTGCTGACATCTGATCCGAACCGTTATTCAGTGTCGATTTCTTCACCAATTGATAATTCCGACCACTGTCTGATGAAATCTGTATCAGTCTACTCCCCGCCTAACGCCAGTCCCACAGGAACGAGGCGAGCATGGCGATGCAAGTCAGTAGATTGGAATCCATGGCGAGCTGTATGCTTCTTTTCTAGTGATCCCTCAATTTACAATGCTGTTACAGATGTGATACGTCAGGCGATGGAGTACTTTATCCCGTTTACCGACATGTCACTGTCCTGCAAAGCTCGCCTGTGGTATGGTCTTGAATGTGTACACGCTGATGCGTTAAAACATCAGGCCTACTTAGCTTGGGTTGATGCTCGGATAGCAAGTGATATTCACGAAAAGAAGAGGAGAGCCTTTAACAGAGTTGCCAAATCCTGCAAGAAGACCATGCAGAAGTCATGCTTCAACCACATAGGTCGTATAGGGATCAAACTGGCGTCGTACCCTCTTCGACGGATTTGGATAGGGTAGTAAACCCTATCCAAATCCGTCGAAACGAACTTCTGTCACCCCTCGCTGCGTTTCCTGCTGAAACCTGATGGTACAGTAGCTCACACCGCAGAGGAGAAAGCAAATCTCTTTGCTTCTCTATTCGCGGAGTCTTCGCGTCTTGAAGCTGGTAGCGCGTATACTCTTATGACTAATATCCATATTTGTCAAAATGAGGTACGCAAGGTGCTTTGCAATCTGGACGCGAACAAGGCTAGCGGACCTGATGGTATTCCAGCTATTTTATTAAGGAAATGTGCGCCAGAACTGTCTCCTATATTAACACGCTTGTTTCGCTTCTCTTTTGAGACTGGTTAAGTGCCTAAGTCGTGGAAGCTTGATGACGTGCAGCCTGCGCCTAAGAAAGGTAGTAGGTACAATGGAACGTATTCTTAACACTAGACTTCTGATGTACTTAGAAGACAATGATCTTTTCAGTGACCGACAATACGGATTTAGCCGAAACCGGTCTACTGGTTATCTACTGGCGTAGGCGTACGTCACGCACATCTTGAGTGAGGCTTGAGAAACACGGGGAAGCGCTGGCCGGGATATCTCAAAGGCCTTCCACAGGGATTGGCAGCCTAATAAGCAAACTTCTATCATATCGCCTGCCTGATAGTCTCTGCTCGTGGATATATACACACCTGATGAAAAGGCCATAAATGCGGGAGTTTCTCAGGGACCAGTACTCTCTGCGATGCTATTTTTGCTGGACATCAACGAAGTTCTGCTGAAGTCCGATATTTTTGGGTAAGCAGATGACGGCACCATTGTTGAGAGTTACACATCTAGCAAAAGAGCTAGCGAGACCGAAATCCAGACACAAAGAGAGGCCATGGTTGAGCGTTTGAACCTTGCCCTTAAAGCGGTCTCCGATTGGGGTGATGCCAATCTTGTCAAGTTCAACGCCACTAAAACGCAAGCGTATTTATTTTCCACAAAAAGAGGCCATTTCAACTGACACCATCTTGAGACGTTTCCGTGCCGATAACCGACCACCTAGAGCTTCTTGGCGTTACTCTCGTTCTGGCTCATATATTGAGTCAAAAGCCCAGTTATCACCAAAGAAACTTGGTATCCTCTCAAAGGTGAGACATTATTTCTCTCCAGAACACCTATTCAGCTTGTATAAAGCACAAATCAGACCGCGCATGGAGTGTTGTTCTCACCTTTGGGACGGCTCTGCCAAATATCAACCTGAGGTACTAAAGCTGATTGAGAGGCGCGCCAAGAGAATAATAGGAGATGACACCCTGCTCAAGTCTCAGCTGCATCGACGCAGGGTTGCATTCCTATCTGTTTTTTATCGGATACATTTCGGTGAGTGTGCCCAGGAATTGCATAATCTGATTCCTGCCCCCCCTTTTTTCTATAGGACTGCCAGACAAACCCGATCGAAGTGCCATCGGTACATGGTGGACATTCTTCAGATTCGTACCAATCGCTTTGAGTCCACTTTTGCTATTCGCACTGCGGAGATGTGGAACGACCTGCCGGTGTCTATATTTCCTGAAAAGTACGAAGTTGGTGCTTTCAAATGTAGAGTGAATAGGTACCTTCTAGGGAAACGTGCTCCATCCTAGACCGTGTCGTGCTTTCAGGCAAGTCATGGTCAAACGCTGACCTATATATCATAAAAAAAATGTTTTACAAGTTTGACAGTGTATATGTGTATCTGTCTGTGACATCGTAGCTCCCGAAAGACTAGGCCGATTTCGATGCGGATTTTTCTGTGTGGATAAACACGGGATCAAGATACTATCGTTTTATTACTTTAACAGTGTATATGTGTATCTGCTGTGTTATCGTAACTCCCGAAAAATTGGGCTGATTTTGATGTGGATTTTTCTGTGTGAAAGCAGACGGATTCAAGATGACAGTGTTTTATAAGTTTAACAGTGTATGTGTGTGTCTGTCTGTGACATCGTAATAACTTGATAAATGAACCCATTGTGGTGCGGTTGTTTATATTCGATATTTTAGGTGATTTACATGTTTCTTACCAATAATGTATGAAGAGCTGAAGGCTATCTGTTGAGTGGGTGCAGTGAATTAGAGATGGATGGGTTCAGTTTAGTATTTGAGATAATTGTTGAATGAGTAGTTACTTTGTAAACAGGTAATTTGAGTGAGTCACTTTGTTAATGAGTAAAATGTGAATGGGTTCCTAGATGGTCAATGATTAAATTGGTCGGATTTAGTGAGTGAGTGAATAAGTAACCAGGTGAGAGAGTCAGTTAGTGGATGAGCGATAAGTTAGTTACAGAACATATATGATATTCACTAAAAAGCAAGAAATAAAACATTTTTAACAAAAAATTTAACGAACTTCAAACTAAAAACTGCACAATAAGTAAGAAACTATTCCGTAATTTATTACCCTCCCTTTATTAGGACAATATTAAACAATAATGGTTAATTTTATAGTCGGTGCCGGCAACAGTATAGTGCGTAGTGGTGTAATAGTTCAATCGCACATACTATTTCGTTACACGATCATTCAATAAATATACCTATTACTATTCTATCTCAGTACACGTCTGTTTACCTTTTTTTTTATTTTTGTTTAATTGTTAAAAA
The DNA here is from genome assembly GCA_905147385.1 of Limenitis camilla. Lineage (NCBI taxonomy): Eukaryota > Metazoa > Arthropoda > Insecta > Lepidoptera > Nymphalidae > Limenitis > Limenitis camilla. The sequence continues at coordinate 11,661,983 of LR990240.1, forward strand.
AGGGGCAAAAGAGCCTACGGTCCACCTGATGGAAAATAGTCACCGTCGCCCATGGACATTTGCAACACTTGAAGAGCTGCCGATGCGTTGCCGACCTCGTGCGAACCTGTACACCCTCCATTTAAAGACCCTCAAATTATAGCCTTCTGGGAAAACCTCTGGAGACAGATCATTCCACAGCATACATGCTTACATCTTTATTTTTATATAACAAGCATTTAAAGTCATAATAAATTCATATAGGAGATGTTTTTTCTACAGTGAATGTCCATTTATTTATAAATATAATTTAGTTTGGTTGTTAGGTTTCTGTACCCAAAAAATAAAAATGGGAAAATTAGGATAGGATATTACTAAGACTCTGCTCTCCATCTGTATCTTATGAACCGCGATAGCTAGACAGTTGCAATTTTCACAAATAATGTATTTCTGTTGCCCCTATAACAAATACTAAAAACAGATTAAAATAAATATTTATGGGGACCATGCAATTTATGGCAAATATTGTTACGGAACCCGTCGTGCCGAGTCCTACTCGCACTTGGCCGTTGTTGCAAATCATAAATATATCCCATTAAGTCAGGAAAATATGTACATATAAAAATAATAATAAAATTGTATTTTGGATTTATCTTAATTATACATAATTAAGTTAAAATTAAATCCATAATTACCGGTTGTTTTTAATGCTTTCAATGTTAATAATAAAAAAAAATAGGTGTGTGTGCGATTCACACACGATAGAAGTGAAACTTCAGTAAATCGACAAAAGAATGAGATGAATATATATAATAATATAAAATAGTATGTATATTTCTGTCTCATTCTTTCCTACACATTTTTGTATTTGTGTCTCTTACCTGTCGTTTTTTCCGTTGCATCCGGTTTGAAATCACAACGATTCTAAAGAAGTTTCATTTCAAAAATATAAATATTTTGTTTCAGAGGACCAGACAGTCGAATACTTTTACAATGGCAAGACGTTGAGAAAAATAAAAATAGAACCTAGATGATATTATACTTAGATAATTACTTAGATTTAAGTATATTAAGTAAAGAATTACTATGTTAACTACGACATGGCGAATTAAGTAAATATTTTTTGATATTATTTAAATCTTGATAAAATTTATTATTTTTCTCTACTTTTTTATAAATTCGAGCGATAACTGTTTAAATAACTAAGAAGCTAGAAACTAAACTGATTTTTTTATGTGTTATATATCTTTGTAAATAATTTGATTTTATAAATATAAAATATTTATGAAATATCCGTAATTTATTTTTATTTATCTACATTATTACTTATTTTAAAAAGTTTTAGATTGTCCAATATACTTCGAACGATATTACGGTAATCGTAATATATATGGCAACAAACTTTTTGACATCTTGTACTATATTTTTATTTTCCTGTGCAATAAAGAATATAATATCTTTATTGTCGAATTTGAAAAAATAAGAAGCATATTAAATCCGCATTGCTACGAGTATAAGTAGGGCTTACTTTGTTATAAAGCCATCTGGCATTAAAGTACAAAATGAGATTATACTGATGATGATATTCTGAGATGTATAAAACTACAGATAAAAGTTTTACTAAAATTCTTTTAGCATTCTCATAGTTTAAACCTTCCCTGGACTCAGGCAAATAATGCAAAACCAAAATAATTAAAATCAGCTCAACCGTACTCAAGTTTTAGTGAGGCTAAGGAAAGGCATTCATTCATTTTTTATACAAGGATGCTCATATTTATGTGTTATAAGGAGCCATCTAGCGTTTAGTAGCATAACTAAAATTCGACGAGCAAGTTGGGTTCAAAACTAATATGTGTACTCATGTAACGAACGTATTTATTCTTGCCATATCTCCTCTGCGTCCCTCGCGGTTCCAACAAATGAGGCTCTTCAAAGGAAACCATTAAAAGCCGGCCGCGCCTTCACAAACGCATACCGCCTCGTGTTTTTATAATAAAGCGACCAGCGGCTCGTTCAAAAGCGCCGTCTGCGCGTCAAAACTAATGTAACGCGTCATCAAAGGGAAGAAGCCTTTGACTTAGACGATGTTGCCGCCACCGCGTCAGGCACTGTGCTCAGCCGCCACTCCAACGTTACTTATTTAATATATAGTCTCTGCCAATGGTTGCAGTCAGTCAGTCGGCTCCGGAATCTCTTAACGCGCGGATGCACTATGCCCGACGCTTGCACTCTATTTCCGTTTCATATTTTTGTTAATTATTATTGTTGTTATTATGAATGTTGAACGTAATTCTCTTTTGTAAATATAAATGATGCGATTAAACTAATTCATGAAAAATCTGAATCTTTCATTAAAACTCTACCACTAAACTCATATGTATGTGTTACCATCTAGCGTTCAGTAACATAAATAAAATTCGACGGTGAAAATTCGAGTAGGCTTCACAATTACAAAATATATTCATATTGTGCATGTTTAATAAAGAGACACTTAGCGTTCAGTAGGATAACTAAAATTGTAACGTTAAGTAGAGTTCAATTATATCGTTTGTACGTGTTGTAAAGAGCCATCTAGTGATCAATAGTAAAACTAAAATTTAGTTCCACATCAACCCACAAGCAATAAGCGCCTCAACGAGCGTATAGGGTTGACAACTATACGATAATCAACGTATGTATACGATAATTTTATATCAAGTGACGTTGCATGATTGTTTTGCCTCAGATGAAGATTTGTGGCGCTACGCAATTGATTTCTTCGAAGGCGACGCTTTAGTTTGATAGAGGAAATAGGGAAAATATTTTTAATTGGGAAGAACTCACAATATTATTAAAATGAACATTTCAACCGCCTTACTACCAAGAAGGATTGTTGGATGAAATAATGGTTAGAACCCAAGGTAGAAAAGAATCAGTAATAATATAAGTTTCGGTTATGCAAAACATGTTTAATATAAAAGTAATGATAATCTTAAGAAACTTGCAACCCTATTTTCAAAGGGCAGTGTGCAGAGATCAATTTTCATCAGTCTCGGATCTAATAAATATTCTGGGAATTGTAGAAAGAACAAAAATCAATTGTAATAAATTTCAGGAACCTAGATGTAGTCAAAATAAATTAGAACCGGATTTCGCTTATAATTCTGAAGATGTGGCTTCATCTAATTATGCAGTGCTTGAGATAAAAAATTTAGATATAAATAAAAAACGATGTTGCAATTGTCGCGAAACGGGACACTTATTTAGATCATGTGAACTGCCTAAACAACGCCTTTTTTGTTATAAGTGCGGTCGTTTCGGAGTAATATCAAAAGACTGCTCCTGTAAGGGAAACGGAGGTGGGGAAAACATAGTACCTGCCAATTAGGTTTTCCCCTACAAAGTGCTAGTAAGGAGTGGCAGGATTGGTTACGGATAGTAAATAAGATGTTTACCGAAATAGACCTTGATCAGCTTACCTTCAAGAAATTAAATGATAATAGAACCTACGTAATGTTGAACATTCTTGATTATAGTTGCACGGGTCTTCTGGATTCTGGTGCTAATAGTACAGTCATAAATAATGATTTTGCAAAAAATTTAAAGTTTCTAGGACTGAAACCGTATCGAAATAATGTCGGTGGTATTTTTACGGCAGATGGTACGAAACACAAAATATCGGAAGCATTTGATGTTCCAGTAAATTTTGCTGGACAATTTCATGTCATTTCCATGTTATTAATGCCCCATTTGGAACAAAGATTATTGCTAGGAAAGGATTTCTTTGATACTTTTGGCATAACATTTAATTTTCAAAGTGATGTGGCATTTAATGAATGTGAAGTAACAAGTCTGCACTTTTGTCTAGAGACGATCTCGATGAGGATCAACAATATGAGCTTTCCAAAGTTATTGAGGATATGAAGGTTTCGATAGGAACGGGATTAGGTCGAACACATTTAATAAAGCACAACGATACAGGCGAGACTAAAGGAATTTACCAAAAGCCACATAACTTTTCACCGGTAATTAGGAAACAAATTGAGCAGGAACTAGATGATATGCTAAAAAAGGATGTAGTTGAGCCTTCATATAGTTCTTGGTGTTCGCCAGTGTTGTTAGTAAAAAAGGGTAATGGTACTAATAGATTATGTTTAGATAGTAGACACCTAAATAAAGTTACAAAGAGGGACACATATCCGCTATCAAGAGTTTCTTCAATTATTGATAACTTGCGCAATGCTAAATATTTAAGTACAATATATCTGAAATCTGCCTTTTGGCAGATTCCATTAGATGAAAAAAGCAAAGAAAAAACAGCTTTCGCTATACCAGGTAGAGGATTATTTCAGTTTAAAGTTATGCCATTTGGGCTAATTAATGCCTCGCAGTCTCAACAAAGATTAACAGATATGCTGTTCCAATCGAAATGTCAAAATGTATGAGATTATTTGGATGACATCGTGGTATGCTCCAAGACTTTTGAGGATCATTTAAGGTTACTGCAATGGGTAATAACTGTACTTAAAGACGCTAGGCTGACAATAGCTATAGAAAAGTGTCAATTCGCTAGACCTTCATTACGGTATCTAAGTTATATAATAGATCAAGATAGATTACGAACGGACCCTGAAAAGGCAGGCTATTTTGAATTTTTCTAAACCTAAAAATATTAAAGAACTTAAGAGATTTATTAGACTTGCTAGTTGGTATCGTAGATTTGTAAGAAATTTTTCTCAAATAGCAGTACCTTTGCATAATTTAAAGAAAACTAAAGGAGTGTCAAAATTTAAGTGGACGGAAGAAGCCGATAAATCGTTCCTTGAATTAAATACTTTGCTAACAACTACACCATTTATTACATGTCCGGACTACTCAAAACCATTCTATATCCAGCGTGATGCATCTAAAAGTGGAATAGGTGCTGTTTTGTGTCAGAAATCAAATAACTCTGAACAAGCGATCGCATACTTAAGTAGGAAGTTGAGTGATCATGAGATGAAATATTCTACCTCTGAAAGAGAACTGTTAAGCGTAGTATATGCTAATGAAAAAATTCGACCATATATAGATGGTGTTCACTTTACTATTATAACAGATCATAGCGCGTTGCAGTGGCTGCATAAAATGAAAGATCCTCATGGACAATTGGCTCGGTGGGCAATGAAACTTCTGCAATTTGATTTTTAGGTCATTCATAGACCGGGGGCTTGTAATGTAGTGCCAGGTGGCCTATCGCGATCTTTAGAGATAAACACATTAAATATATCAGCAAAGGATAAAAATGATTGGTATAAAACTAAAGTGGAAAATATCCTGAAAGGACTAGAAAGAAATCCAAATTGGGCAGTGGAGGACGGCATGCTTTTTAAAAGGGTAAAGCTAAAACAATACCCCACTGAAAGTGATTGGAAAATGTGCGTACCAGAAACGTTAAGATCGGATGCGTTAAAAAAATGTCATAATACTAGTTGCTCAGGACATTTCGGTGTTCGAAAAACGGCTTATAAAATTAAGCAGAACTATTACTGGCCAAACTTATTTTATGACGTAAAACAATATGTCAAGAAGTGTTAAACGTGCGCCAAGGTCAACAACCAACATTTGGGAAAATGTCCGCACATAGAGAGGTTTCAGGGCCATGGCAGGTGGTTTCGTTAGATTTGATGGGGCCATTTGTCAGAAGTAAAAGTGGCAACACCATGTCGCTCGTGATAGCTTGTTGGTTCAGCAAATATGTGCTATTGTTTCCTTTGAGAACAGGAAAAGCGGACAAAATCTGCTATACGGAGCTCCGAATGCCATTATATGTGATAACGGCAAGCAATTCGTTTCTCAACAATTCAAAGATACGTTGGACAAGTTCAAGGTGAAAATATGGTACACACCGAATTATCAACCTCAAAGTAATTCAACAGAACGCGTAAATAGAGTAGTTGGCACAACGATGAGTGCGCAAATTAAAACGGGCAAACATAATGAATGGGATAAGCACACTGACGAAATAGGACATGCTATACGTACATCTATTCACGAGAGCACCGGCTATACTCCATCGTACTTATTTTTTGGTAGAGAAACTAGCATATCACCATTAAATAACTTAAGAAAATTAGAAGATATAAAAGAAATTTTACCCATTAATAACTACCAAGTATATATAAATAAACTTAATACTAGGAAACAAATTTATAAAAAAGTACAAATAAATTTAAGGCAAGCTCATGAATTCAGTAGGCGAAGATATGATTCAAAACACAGAGAAGCGAATTTTAAAGTAGGAGACATAGTTAGGAAAAGAACTAAATATTTATCTAAGGCATCTAAAAAATTTATGGCAAAATTAGCACCTAAGTATGAGAAAGCTATAATAGTCGAAATATTGTCTAATAATATTTATAGATTGAATAACGCTTTTGGCAAAGATATAGGGTTGTGGCATGCTAAGGATTTAAAAGTACATTATTAATTCGGTTATAAAAAAAAATATAGGATTTTTTTTTTAGCTTGTTGGGAACATTTGTTAGGGCAAATATTTAAATAGTACAAGTTTTAAAACAAACACGTCACGTCGAGGGAGTATAGCTCAGGAGTGTAATGTTCGGGACTGTACAAACGGCGTACGCGGGTTCAAATCTCACATCATTATGTTATTACTTTTTTCATTTTTATAATTTTATTGGATTGATGTTTGAGTAGTCCAGTATATTCTTACACTGACTCATTCGTTGAATGAGAAGAGAGAGGCCATTTTGAGACGGAGTGCTCGAGCGGTCGCCGTGCTTTGTAATTTCAAAATATAAACAGTTGCAGTGCAGTCTGAATATAAAAGTTATTTTGGCCATAGTAATCGTAGATTTTAAATAATAGTAAATATTGTGATGATTCTCGTGTGTCAGTATAGGATTTGCTAAAGACGGGGTAAGTCTTAGACAGTAATTTGATGATGTAGCGAAATTGTTGATGGCCTTTTTTGCAAACTCATAACATCTGTCTTATTTTGTTGGCCAGCCTATTGAAACGCCTTCTGTTGAAGAGAGCCAAGCTCCGTAGCTAGCGGGCAGAAAACCGTGGTTTGGTAGCGTACCAGATAGTTAGAAGTATACCAGCAAAACCCTCCTGGCGCCCTCACCATTAGTATAATTAAAATAGCATTAAGTAATAATAGTCATAAGCATTTTATCATCTACCTGAGCTTTAAGAATAAGTAATGGAAATAAATTATGTGTGTAAACAATGATTTTCAATCATCTAACCGAAATAAAACATAACAGTGTGATAAAAAACTTATTGTAATACATGTTATATAAATGACTGTTTTAAGTTTATTTAAGTATTCCTATATATATATTTTACTTAATATTGATAAGAAAAAGATATTACGATAATTTTACAGCGTCTGTGCTATATTTGGGTTTCTGAAGGTTGTCAACCCTAGACTAGAGACTATTGATTACGCATGCGTATTGAATTATATCTTAAAACACAGCATCCCTTATAATAGGTTGAAGAAAATTGACTTGCAAAATGAAATTAGGATATCTATTGCTATTTCTAAATTATGTGACGAATTGTTTTGGTAAGTTATATTGTGATATTAATTTTGAACGCTAAATTTTGTATTGCAGTAGTAGCCCTTTAGCAGACTTTAAGGATTTAAGTTGATTATTATTTTTTATATTTAAACTTTATAAATATTAAAATATTTCCAGGTGTGAAACTTCCAGAAACAAATCCAGATGCAAAAAGGCTGTATGATGATTTGTTAAGTAATTACAATCGTCTTATACGCCCAGTGACCAATGTGAGCGACATCTTAAAAGTCACACGGGATCTGAAGCCGTCACAGTTGATGGGAGTCAATCTGAAGAATCAGGTCACGACTATAAATGTATGGGTGGAACAGGTGAGGGATTACTGTTAACTTCAACGAATAGGGGAGAGGGGATCGAATCTAAGACACTTTGTTAATGTTGCAATATTTCTACTTCTAATGATAAAATAATATGATCTCCTCCTTCAGACTTCTAATTTCTACTTGTAAGTATGGATGTTTGTCTGGTTGTTTGTGTATTCGTATGTATGGTCGAACAGTCATATGTAAAGATGCTAAGATATTTCTTTGGATAACTGTTTGTTTGGCTGGTTTAATGTTTGGTTGGTTTTATGGTTATATTTTTGTTTCTTTAGGCGTTCGCGTAATCGAATGTTTGTATTGTTGCGAATCAACATGTGGAACTGTGTAAATTGAGAATAAGAACTGTAAATATCGGAGACGTGTAAATAGTGCGAGAAGAAATCTTGTTGGACTTTTGGAATAAATCCTTTACCAACGAACCATCCATCAATTTCTTCCGAACTCAAGCTCTTAACAGTATGGTTGGGGATTGTATTTGTGTCTGAACGGTTAACTATTTGTACATTTCGATTTGTCGGTGTCTGCATTTCAAGATTCACGTAGAATTTAATTTCATTAAAGGCGAAATTTACAAATACAACTAATATTATCTTTGTCGTTACAGAAATGGTTCGACTACAGGCTGCAATGGAATCCAGACGATTATGGTGGAGTAGAAATGCTTTGCGTACCGTCTGAACGTATATGGCTTCCCGATATCGTACTTTGTAATAATAGTAATGGAAATTACGAAGTGAGTCGTCATGTTATAAATATAGATATAAATTTGTTTATAATATGAAAGTTAAGTAGACAATGAAGACATCATTGAAGTTGATAATATTCCGACAGGTTATTCAAGGACAATTAGGAACAAGCAAGAAAGCGACGTTAAAATACACTGGTGAAGTGAATTCGAAACCTCCAGCAATTTACAACTCTACGTGTGAAATCAATGTTAAGTATTTTCCGTTTTATGAAGAAATCTGCTCCATGGAGTTTGGACCGAGGATATTCAATGGCGCTCAGGTAATCTTACTGATATTGCCTAAAGTAAAAATAAATATTCTTTTCGGCCTTGGAGATATTAAAAAAAGCATGAATAGGTTTTTAGTCAAAGAGATAGAAAAAAAGATAAAGAGGCTTGTAGTATACATCTTGCTAACAAAAATTTTGTTTAGGTCATGCTTTTTTAAACAAAATGCATTTACAGTGATATTGTTTTCAGGTTGATTTGAAACATATGGATCAAATGCCTAAAAGTAGTTTGATACATGTCGGAAAAGATCTTAGTGAATTCTATTTATCAGTTGAATGGGATATTCTAGAAGTACCGGCAACTAGAAATGAAGAATACTATCCTTGCTCTCCGGAACAATTTTCAGGTATACATTGTTTAATTCGTAACCTCTATTATTTTCGGTTTTGTTGTTGATTATTATTTTTTCTAACACCGATTTCGTGTAACTCTTTAAGGTTAATACTAGATCTTCCAGATTCGTTATTTGGAGCTCCTTTAATATCAGTTATTGCTTGATATTAAATAGGATAGAAAGAAATATTGGATAGAATATTTCAATTTCATTCATCATTCAATCATCATAATCAAATTTTTATGTAATAAATTTTCTTTTGTTTCAGATATAACACTTAATCTTTCAATAGAAAAGAAAAAATCATTCTACACAGTTAATTTTATAATTCCTTGCATTGGATTGACACTCCTAACTGTTCTAGTATTAAAATTATGAATTTCAGATCCTCAGGTACATGATTTTAAATATATGTAGTTTCAACAGAAAGTAGCTCAATTGATTAATACTAGTATGTGCTTTTTAATTTATTAATATTCATCGACATTTGAATCATAAATCAAGATACGAAAAATTAAAAGCAGACCAACACCAACACATAACTCATAGATATTTTATAACTAAGTGCTTCAAGTACTTTATCTTTATTTAGAATCTCCATTTGATCATTTCTAAGATAAATTTACACGAAACTTGATGTTTTTGGTGGGTTATAACTTATAAAAGTCATTTCACTTGTCCATCCTTTCATCCACTCATCCATTCAACCTAATGCCTGCCCAGCTGACGATCTTTTTCAACCGACTTCAAAAAAGGAGGTTATCAATTAGGTTGTATTTTTTTTATTTATTTTATATTTGTTACAACAGAACTCCGTCATTTATGAACCGAATTGGAAATTTCTTTTTGAATTTGGAAGGATATGCTTACACATTGGTCCCATTTTTTTAAAAATCCAGTTCTGTTGATGGAATTCTTGAGAAATTGAGGGAACTCCTCAACAGTTACAGGCACACATATAGTGATTTAGATATTTTCAGAAGGGTTTTAAACATTTGCAATCAGAATTTATCATTGAGTGAAGTGGAACTGATGAGGAAGACTACAGATAGCCATAATATGGTTAAGAATGTTAAGCAACTATTACTAAGAGAAAATTTAAATAAAAACTTATCATGTTGATGAAACCAGTAGATTCTTAGACCTTCGGGGTATATCTATGTACTGGAACACAGGCATGGGACAAAGTAAACTAGTCGTGTTTAGGCTTAATGGAATTGTCTTAAAGTGTACTTTGGCTGTAAGTAATTTTTTAATGATTTCCAAATTCGTCTGTTTGTCTAATCGTAGCTCCCGAATAACTTTTACCGATTTTGATGGGTATTTTTCTGTATTGAAGCAGAAGGGATTAAGATGCCATTGTTTTACAAGTTTAACAGTATATATGTGTATCTGTCTGTGACATCGTAGCTCCCGAAAGACTGAGTTGATTTCGATCCGGATTTTTTTGTGTGGGATTAAGATACTATTGTTTTACAAGTTTGATAGCGTACATGTGTATCTGTCGATGACATAGTAGCTCCCGAAAGACTGGGCCGATTTCGATGCGGATTTTTCAGCATGGTAGCAAGGGATGAAGATTCCATTGGGGACCGAGTCACGTGGGAGGAAACCCCGACTTCTGAAACCCCACACGGGGTCCCTGAGTGGTGCCAATCAGGTGGCAATCTACTGGTGGTAGTCTTTGGCCGTGGTTAGTGACCACCCAACTCTGTTGTGTTCCGGTATGTTGACCCGTGACACTGTTTAGAGAGTCAGGTCAGCACAGTTGCGCGTCTGCAGTGGAATGAGAATGATGCATAGTGGAATTACGTGAGTAGCGGGATCCTAGGCACGGTGCATCGCTGGCCGACCGCATGTAGTTGTCGAAAAATCTCGAGGATGCGTCATGTTATGTTTCTCTGTGTCCACGCAGCTATCGCCTCGTTTTAATTCTGTCCCTTTACCTTTTTTACTCGACAATGATATGAGAAAAATAATCAAGAGGAATGCATGCACAGCGGTTGCACTCCCTCTTAGCAATATCAGAGGGTGGCACTTTAATATCACACCAGTCCACTACCATCTGTAGACTGAGAAACCCCACCTCTTTTTTCTCATAGAGACGCAGAGTGGTTGTCCGTTCAACGTGTCGTACCTTAATTACCCAGGGTACACCCTAGAGAACAAATTTAAATCACTTGCGGGCGTATGTATGCGTTTACGCTCGGGACGACATCTGCTTCCGGCGTCTCCGTCAATTTGAAAGCACCACGTTGTCTGTATTTTGGGGCCTGGTGGATACAGGAATAGAAAAAAATCTTTATGCCTGTGTCTACCTTTCGCACATTGTAGACCGAGAGACGACCAGGCTTATTGAATATCTTAGCGAGGCGGCCGATGCGGTTTAATAGAAGTACCCAAACGCTCAATTAGTGCTTCTGGGGGACTTCAATAGCCACCACAAGGATTGGCTATACCCATACCGGTGTGATGGTACGGCTATGTGATCGTCTATTTAATTATGCATTATAGTAATCGAATACTTTAGAGAAATCTCCCGTCTTTCATCCCTTTTGAGAAACACTGCAGTTAGAGCACATCTGTCTAAACAATGACTATTGTTGATTTTAGAGTTAACTGTGTAACGAATACATTTCACTGGACAGACAATGAGCCATTCAAGCAATCATTCTAACTGCTTATCCGAAGCCCGACCTTTCGTGCTTTATTACGGTTGTTTGTACAATAAGTTTAAATCTTTACTCACAATATTAACAAAGTTAAATTAAGATGGGTGATCATACTAGAATGATTAAATGAATGGTGACATGTATGGGCAAATTGGCTCCATCATTAACCGACCGATATCACTCTGACACGGGGAAGCCCTACGCCAGTGTCTGGCCCTGTTATTAGGTTATTGGGGGACAGCATGACCTCCTTTTGCTACGAAGCATTTACAATTCCTCTAGTCCGAAGACGAGTACTTTATTATTTTGGGCTTTAAGCTCCCCCCTGAACCATGGTTTTATATATATTTGTATTTCAAGTGATAGGTTTTATTTTGGTTTGGCCAAACCAAGGTCGGAGGTCACCTGTAAGACATGGCGTGTATTGGGTGTCCAGTTATCGCCGCCGGAATGCTGTCGAGTCATGTATTGCATATTTACTAATTTTATTTAAATTTAAATGGAAATAGTTCGTCTTAAACTTACTGTCTCATACGCTGCAATGTTTCCCAAGCTTGCCTTAGCACATAGTGATATTACCTACCTTGCTCAAAACCCCTACTCAGGATTCCTCACAGCTTTTCTCCCCTTCAGTAAACTCCTTCAATATCAGTGATTCAACTAAACTGAATAACACTAGCTATAATCTAGTGTTATTTGCACTCTCATTTCTAGTATCATTTTATGCACCTCAAATTTACATAAATAGTTAACGAAATGATAAATAATAATAAATCTATTTAACTTTAATTATGATTAAACTCTCTTAATGTCTGAATCTAGTTCGGAAGGAACTCTACTCTACCTTGGTGCTAGCTTGACTATTGTCTCTTAATTAAGTTTAGACCTATCGATCTAGGTTAAGATCATAGCAAATTATCAATTTAATATCCAATCATGAGTATAGAGATCGTGGTTGATCTTATATGAGAGGGAATTCAGTATTGAAGATTTGGTCTAATCGGTTATACTAATAATCTTAATGCCAAAACTCGAGGCTAAACTACAGTTAAGTACATTAATGCAGAATCTAGGGAAAATCTTCAATATCAAATACCCTAAGGTATGCCTAATTTTAATTGGGATAGAAGTAAAAGAAGCAGTAGTTTAAAGTAAATTTATTAACTGATTTTAAAAAAAAAGAAACTGTGTTATTATTTAGATCTTGATAAACGCGGTTAACGCTAATCAGAGACCGAGCATTCCATTCCTAAACTAGCCATACTAATCAGGGGAAAATGGTACACTCAAACGAAAAACCCCTTTGGCATTATTGTATATTTACACACATGCACACAGGAAATACAATTTTAATCTTAATAATTATATATATATTTACACTAAGATTTCTACATAAATCTCTAAATAAGGATAAGAGACACACACAACTTCTTATACAATTTAAGGCATAAATTTACAGCTAGTCACAATAGGCTCACGATCTTTTTTTAATTTAATTACTTCTCATTCTTAGCTCTCCCAACTCAATGTTAGCTCGTTAAACTCCATTTTATTATTAAGAAATTTATAAATTTAGAAAGTTACATTTCAAACTGTGAATCTGTCGTGACTTAGTTTCGTATATAAATCAGTGTACATTACCCAGTCAGGAATCACACCAAACTCGTACCACTCCTAATTTAATCTATCGTTAAATTATTTATTTACATTATTACTTTCAATTATTTACTTTATACTCTCAATTACAAAATATTACAATTAACAATCGACACGGGACCCGGGAATTAATAAGATGCGACTTGTCGCCGTAGACGCTGGACGAAGACTTCCCGTTGTTACTCCTTGTCCCGCTCCTCTCGTCCTTTGTTCACACTCCCCCTATTTCTCTCTAGCCACACCCTGTAACAGAAAAGGCGGCGCACGAGTAAATCTGTATTTAGCTCATTGGTTAAGGTCGGGTCATTTGTTCATGTTTCCCCGACCTCGCCTCCAATTTTTTGGTTTGGACGTCGTTATTGTTACAAAAAATTATGAATTGTTTCAACATTCCAATCCCGTAGCATCTGTAAACAATTTAGTTACTCTAACTCTGAGAAAAGATTGCACAAAGCAATTAACGTCACCCATAATTTGTCTAAAATAGCCATACTCCTATTTGTTTCAAATAAACTTTAATTTTAATGATACTTTCTTTAACGTCAACAAGTCTCAAGTAGTTTGATCATTGAATTTGTATATTGTTAGTTCTGTTATTTTTTTGTTTTACCCTTAAAATATTTGTATAATATCCTACAATCTGTCATCCTTTACTTCGATTTATTGCGAGCAATTGTTCATACACTGGCCAGTTTCTCACGCATTGAAATAATAAAATAAAATAGATGTTAACCATCTCACCGGGACACTGACTATGCTGGATTTGAGACGGGTAAGCTCACGTTAGCGTTAGATCTAACCCAGCAAGTCCAAAGTGCAAAGTATGATGCGTTCGCTCTAGGCTTTCTCAATATATAAATGTCGGGGATTTTAAAACGATGTGAAAGGAAATGTAAGGAGGAAGATGGGGAGTATTGGGGAACACTAAAAGGGGGTAACCATGGTATTGAATGGAATATTGGGTAAACGCAACCTAGATACTTCTACTGAACCGATAAATTATCAAATTATCTGTAACAATTACGAGAGAAACCTAAGCAGTGCCTTGGACTTGTGACGGATTCAAGATGACAGTGTTTTATAAGTTTAACAGTGTATATGTGTGTCTGTCTGTGACATCGTAATAACTTGATAAATGAACCCATTGTGGTGCGTTTGTTTATACTTGATATTTCAGGTGATTTATATGTTTCTTACCAATAATTTATGAAGAGCTGAAGGCTATCTGTTGAGTGGGTGCAGTGAATTAGAGATGGATGAGTAGGTACTTTGTAAACAGGTAATTTGAGTGAGTCACTTTGTAAATGAGTAAAATGTGAATGGGTTCCTAGATGGTCAATGGTTAAATTGGTCGGATTTAGTGAGTGATTGACTAAGCAACCAGGTGAGAGAGTTAGTTAGTGGATGAGCGACAAGTTAGTTACAGAACATATATGATATTCACTAAAAGGCAATAAATAAAACATTTTTAACAAAAAATTTAACGAACTTCAAACTAAAAACTGCACAATAAGTAAGAAATGATTCTTTAATTTATTACCCTCCCTTTATTAGGACAATAATAAACAATAATTGTTAATTTTATAGTCGGTGCCGGCAACAGTATAGTGCGTAGTGGTGTAATAGTTCAATCGCACATACTATTTCGTTACACGATCATTCAATAAATATACCTATTACTATTCTATCTCAGTACACGTCTGTTTACCTTTTTTTTATTTTTGTTTAATTGTTAAAAAAGGGGCAAAAGAGCCTACGGTCCACCTGATGGAAAATAGTCACCGTCGCCCATGGACATTTGCAACACTTGAAGAGCTGCCGATGCGTTGCCGACCTCGTGCGAACCTGTACACCCTCCATTTAAAGACCCTCAAATTGTAGCCTTTTGGGAAAACCTCTGGAGACAGATCATTCCACAGCTTACATGCTTACATCTTTATTTTTATACTAGGGGCCCGTCCCGGCTTCGCGCGGGTGGAATATTATTTTTAAAAATATATTGGCCCTCCCGCATTTCGGTGCCCCCTCTCTTGCCGCGTTACTCGCTGCGCTGCGTCGCTATACTGGCCCGTCGCGTCGTCGTGTATTTTTTGTTTATATTGATATTTTTAATTTCGTAATATCTTTTGAATGGAAAGTCCGATTTTAATAATTCAAAAAGTAATTTACAGGTATTGAAATAGTCTTGAATACGAAATAATTTATTTGGATAAGGATTAATACAAAGTTATAGAAAACATGGTCTGATTTTGATAGGCATTTTTATCAACTTTTAAAATGTAAAAAAGTAGTTATAGTGACGTAACTATAATAGTTGGACATATGGTCTCGCAGATTTTTTTGTAGATATTGATACGTTCTATAATATTGTACAACATTTTTTTGTTCTATCATCAATGCTTTTTGCAGCGCATGCGATGAAAGATATTTTATGGCAAATTTTTTGGCACCTTGGGTTGGTTTTCGTGAGATTTCCTAAGGTTCTCTACTTTTTTCTTGTAATAAATATAGCCTATGTTACTCAGGGATAGTGTAGCTTTCTAATGGTGAAAGAATTTTTGAAATCGGTCCAGTAGTTTTTATGTTTATTCGTTACATACAAAAATACAAAAATACAAATCTTACTTCTTTATAATATTAGTATGGATAACAAGCATTTAAAGTAATAATAAATTCATATAGGAGATGTTTTTTCTACAGTGTATGTCCATTTATTTATAAATATAATTTAGTTTGGTTGTTAGGTTTCTGTACCCAAAAAATAAAAATGGGAAAAATAGGATAGGATATTACTAAGACTCCGCTCTCCATCTGTATCTTATGAACCGCGATAGCTAGACAGTTGAAATTTTCACAAATAATGTATTTCTGTTGCCCCTATAACAAATACTGAAAACAGATTAAAATAAATATTTATGGGGGTCTACCATGCAATTTATGGCAAATATTGTTACGGAACCCGTCGTGCCGAGTCCTACTCGCACTTGGCCGTTGTTGCAAATCATAAATATATCCCATTAAGTCAGGAAAATATGTACATATAAAAATAATAATAAAATTGTATTTTGGATTTATTTTAATTATACATAATTAGGTTAAAATAAAATCCATAATTACCGGTTGTTTTTAATGCTTCCAAATGTTAACAATAAAAATAAATATTGACCTAAATATAGCTTGGTATATAAACTATAAATATTTTGTTTCAGAGGACAGACAGTCGAATACTTTTACAATAGCAAGACGTTGAGAAAAATAAAAATAGAACCTAGATGATATTATACTTAGATAATTACTTAGATTTATGTATATTAAGTAAAGAATCACTATGTTAACTACGATACGGCAAATTAAGTAAATATTTGTTGATATTATTTAAATCTTGATAAAATTTATTATTTTTCTCTACCTTTTTATAAATTCGAGCGATAACTTTGTTTAAATAACTATGAAGCAAGAAACTAAACTGATTTATTTATGTGTTATATATCTTTGTAAATAATTTGATTTTATAAATAATAAAATATTGAAACATCTGTAGTTTTATTTTTAATTATCTACATTATTACTTATTTTAATAAGTTTTTAGATTGTCCAATATACTTAGAACGATATTACGGTAATCGTGATATATATCTTTATTCTCTAATTTGAAAAAATAAGAAGCATATTAAATCCGCATTGCTACGAGTATAAGTAGGGCTTTCTTTGTTATAAAGTCATCTAGCGTTAAAGTACAAAAGCATGACTAAAATTCAACTGTTAAGTAGAGTTCACAATTATAATATACTAGCTGACCCGTCCTCTCTTAGCTGATATATAAAAAACTACAGATAAAAGTTTAACCAAAATCGTTTTAGCATTCTCATAGTTTAAACCTTCCCTGGACTCAGACAAATAATTCAAAACCAAAATTAGCCAAATCGGCTCAGCCGTATTCAAGTTTTAGTGAGACTAACGAAAGGCAATTTATTTTTTATATACAGATGCTCATATTTATGTGTTATAAAGAGCCATCTAGCGTTCAGTAACATAACTAAAATTCTACAGGAAACTTGGCTTCACAATTACAATATATATTCATATTGTGCATGTTTATAAAGAGTCACTTAGCGTTCAATAGGATAACTAAAATTCTAACGTTAAGTAGAGTCCAATTATATCATTTGTACGAGTTGTAAAGAGCCATCTAGTGATCAGTAGTAAAACTAAAATTTAGTTTGACACCAAACGCCGCAACGAGCGTTTAGGGTTGACAACTATACGATAATCAACGTATGTATACGATAATTTTATATCAAGTGACGTTGTATGATTGTTTTGTGTAATAAAAAACTTATTTTACTGGAATGTATGTTATATATGCGTCTATAAATGACTGTTTTAAGTAAATTTAAGTATTCCGGTATATATTTTATTTTATTATGGTAAAAAAAGATAATACTATAATATTGCAGCGTCTATGCAATATTTGGGTTTCTAAAGGTTGGTAACCCTGTCGTAGAGACTATTGATTACGCGTGCGTGTTGAATTTTATCTTAAAACACAGCATCCCTTATAAAAAGTTAAAGGAAATTGACTTGCAAAATGAAATTAGGATATCTATTGCTATTTCTAAATTATGTAACGAATTGTTTTGGTAAGTTATTTAACGATATTTGTATTGCAGTAGTTGCACTTTAGGCGACATTAAAGACGGAGTTGATTATTTTTTTTATATGTAAACTTTATAAATAATAAAATATTTCCAGGTGTGAAACTTCTCGAAGCAAATCCAGATGTAAAAAGGCTGTATGACGATTTGTTAAGTAATTACAATCGTCTTATACGCCCAGTGACCAATGTGAGCGACATCTTAACCGTTAGACTCGGTCTGAAGCTATCACAGTTGATGGAAGTCAATCTGAAGAATCAGGTCATGACTACTAATCTATGGGTGGAGCAGGTGAGGGTTTATTTTCAACGATGAGGGTAGAGGGGGAAGAGGGTATTAAACCTACGATACATAGCTAATGTTGCTATATTTCTGGTACTAATGATAATAATGAGGACTTATAATTTATACTTGTAATTATGGATGTTTGTTTGGTTGTTTGTGTCTTCGAATGTGTGGTTGGAAATGTTAAGATGCTGAGATGTTTGCTTGGTTTGTTTGGTTGGTTGTATGTTAGAATGGTTATATTTTTGTTTGTTTGTGCGTTCACGTAATTGAATGTATGTATTAGCTGATTGTATCTGTGTCTGAACGGTTAAATAGATGATGCCTGCATTTCAAGATTCACGTAGAATTTAATGTCATAAAAGGCGATATCTACAAATATAACTAATATTACCTTTGTCGTTACAGAAATGGTTCGACTACAAGCTGCAATGGAATCCAGACGATTACGGTGGAGTAGAAATGCTTTACGTACCGTCTGAACACATATGGCTTCCAGATATCGTACTTTATAATAATTGGGATGGAAATTACGAGGTAAGTTGTCATGTATCTGATAAAATTGAAAATATAATATATATTATTTAGTCGACGATCAAGATATTATTAAATTTGAAAATATTCCGACAGGTGACCTTAATGACGAAAGCTACATTAAAGTATACTGGTGAAGTGAATTGGAAACCTCCAGCGATTTATAAGTCGTCCTGTGAAATCAATGTTGAGTATTTCCCGTTTGATGAACAAACCTGCTTCATGAAGTTTGGATCATGGACATATAATGGCGCCCAGGTAATATTATAGAAAGTAAAAATTTACTAGATATTTAAGCCGGAAAACTTAAGCGATGAAACTCCATATGCATTAGTAATATTTGATTATAAATAAATATAATTTCTGGGTCTGAAGATGTAGAAAAAGAGAGTGATATTCGAGAGAAAAGCAAGCGAGCAGTTCCTATACCGTAAATAACGTACATTAGACAGAAGATATAAAGACTCGTAATGTGTATTTTGCAAATTCCCTAGCAAAAGTATGCTTATTAAAAAAATGCTTTTACAATACTATTGTTTTCAGGTTGATTTAAAACATATGGATCAAATGCCTGGAAGTAGTTTGGTACATGTCGGAATAGATCTTAGTGAATTCTATTTATCTGTTGAATGGGATATTCTAGAAGTACCGGCAACCAGAAATGAAGAATATTATCCTTGCTGTCCAGAACCATTTTCAGGTATTCATTGATTAATTCTTAACCTTTATTATTTTCGGTTTTGTTGTTGATTATCATTATTTCTATCTAACACAGTATTTCGTGTAAATGTTTAAGGTAAATACTACCAGATTCATTATTGAAGGCTCCTTTAATATCAGTAATTGCTTGATTTTAAATAGCTTTTTTCATTGGATAGAATATTTCAATTTCATTGTCATCATAATCAAATTTTTATTTAGTAAAATTTTCTTTTGTTACAGATATAACATTTAAACTAACAATGCGAAGGAAAACATTATTCTACACAGTTAATTTGATAATTCCTTGTGTTGGATTGACATTCTTAACTGTTCTAGTATTTTATCTACCTTCTGATTCTGGTGAAAAGGTAAACTATTGGCTTAATGTACGTTACTTGCATCTATCTTATTGGCAATAACCATCGATTTCTAAACATTTCATTGTCTTGTGACTAAAGTTGATTATCAAAATTTTTCTTTAAGCAAATTACACAGTACATGTATGTTACTAACGTGGATACAAAAATTGTTGAATTTCAGATCCTTAGATGCTTAATTTTAGATATAGATTCAACAGAAAGTAGGTCAATTGATTAAATACTAGTATGTGCTTTTTAATTTATTAATATTCATCGACATTTGAATCATAAATGAAGATACGAAAAATTAAAAGCAGACCAACATATAACTTATAGATATTTTATAACTAAGCGCTTCAACACTCATTCTTCGTTATATTCAGCAATTTTTGTTACTTTATCTTTATTTAGAATTTCCATTTGATCATTTCTAAAATTAATTTGCACGAAACTTGATGTTTTTGATGGGTTATAACTTATAAGAGTCATTTCACTTGTCCATCCTTCCATCCGCTCATCCATTCCACCTAATGCCTGCCCAGCTGACGGTCTTTTTTGATTCATTAGCTAGATGTGTGAGTGTGCTGTCATTGATTTGCTTATCATTTATTGTTGTCTTTCCACCTGATTGAAAATTTAATTAAACGTATTATTTATTTTATTTTTGTTTTGTATTAAAAACTGTAGATGATTAGAACTGTTAAATTTTATTCAATGCCTTTAATATTATGTAAACAACCTAAATGCGTGAAAATTCTTTTATTTCTTTTTAAAAAATTATTTAAACTAGTTGAATTTAGGTTTATAATAGTTTGATCTCTTTCTATAACTAATTGGCTTTTAAAATTTGCTTTAAATAAACGTTGTACAACATTTCTGATTATTATTAAGATTTTAAATTATGCTAAATATGTTACTATTTTTTTTATCCTGTAACAATCCTATAACATAAAATGATAATAAAAAGTAAAAATAATTGTATTAAATGTTTAGTTACCTTACCTTAAGTGGAAAGACAATGTGCAAAATCATTCAAAAGAGACTTTTCTCCTTAGATATCGCTCTGCATCTCCATCCTGGTGTCCCTCACAGTGTTCTTCCTTGGCCTGGCAGAAATCATCCCGCCAACGTCGTTGGCGATTCCTTTGCTCGGGAAATATCTACTATTCACAATGATTCTAGTGTCGCTGAGCGTTTGGGTGACTGTATGCATTGTAAACGTACATTTCAGGTAAATTAAATATTTCTCCCGTAGATATCGTTAAGCATCTCGATTCTGGTCTCGCTGACCGTGTTTTTCCTGTTGCTTGCTGAAATAATACCACCCACGTCTCTGGCGATACCGCTGTTAGGGAAGTACTTGCTGTTCACAATGATTCTCGTCTCACTAAGTGTTTGGATGACGGTTTGCGTTCTAAACGTCCATTTTAGGTGAGTTATCTAACTTTCCTGCTTTGGTGTTTTCTTTTTCTGTATCTCTGTCTCCTTTTATCTTTGTAGTTGTCTTCCTGTTTATAAGTTAAGTACCTATTTCTATAATTTATTTATACTGTTTAGTTTTAAGTAATTACAAATAACAAGATTTAACATAAGCTTATTATTGGTCGTCAATGATAAAAAATTATAAGCTAAAACGTATTAATAAAATTATCTATGTATCTAATGACAAATATTATAAATAAAAGTGTAATACGAAGTTTAAATTTACATATTATGACTAACGGCACAAAAATATGAATAAAAATAGAAAATTTTTCGCTTTATACACAAAACCGTTGCACTTAACGATAACACCAAAAACCACACTCTGCCATCACATTTTGGAAATTGCAAAATAAAATAGATGGTCTGAAATTCATGCATAAAAGCCCATAAATCTCTAGACTCATTGTAACGTTCCGATAACGAGACAATGGCCTGTGAAATATGTGACGATGGACTGCAACGCTTTTATTGAATGCGTAGGAATATGCTATTTAGTTAAATTCATAGTATTTGGGAAGCTGGAATAGTTGAAGAAAATGTTTTTAAGGAAGAAAAAAATTGTGTTACTATTACATTCATACATTTACATATAACGTTACAAACGGGTAAATTTTTAATACTACTTGGATGCTTATGCGTCAATAAACTAACTTACTTATTTATTAATAATTACACTTATATATGAAATTATTAATCAAAAGAAAAGCTATATCCGTCAAGTAAAATAAACATAACTTATAATTTTTTTGAATAAAATAAATTAGAAAGGGAATAATATAAATATAATATATAGGTCTCCATCTACTCATACCATGTCTCCATGGATGAAGAAGCTCTTCCTGCAGCTCATGCCGAAGTTGCTTATGATGAGACGTACCAAGTATTCTTTACCTGACTACGACGACACGTTTGTGTCCAATGGCTACACTAATGAACTTGAAATGAGGTAAGTAAAATAATCATATCAAGCAAATTATGCTTTTAGTGCTGTTGTTTGATAGGCATTACTTACTTCTGTGGTCTAATTGCTGATTTGTTAATTTTTTATAAAATAAAACATAATATACAACATTTTACAATATTAAGAAAATCAATATTTTAAATCATTTTTAAACTGTTGTTTTTAATATAAAAATATATAGGAGTTGCACAAGGGTCTATTCTAGTTCCATTGCTCTTATTCTTACTTATGAATAAATAATATAAATAAATAATAGTATTTCAAATTACTTTATGAAACGGTTTTTATCGTGTTTTATGTTCTTTTTTATTCCTGACGTTTCAAACACTGCAGTATTCGTTGTCACAGTACAGACTAATAGTATGTTTTGTTGTTGATGTAACTTTAAAATATAGTATTATTTTTCATTGAAGTTTTACTATATTTTTAAAAAAAATACGATACTAGTTAATATTCTGAAAACTAAGCTATTTCGGTTTTAATAGGCACCTTAAGTTTATTTGTAGTGATCAATATTAAAGCAATCTTAAAATCTAATCACATAAGTTTTAAATAAGGATTAAAGTAACAAATTCCTCTTGAAGGTTAATAAAGCTTTTCATAGACATGTACATTAACATATACATGTACATATATTATTTGTTATTTTAATAAGGTCGTTATAAAGCTTTTCTTCTAAAATCCAAATTGTATAATACTAGTTCACTAACGAAATGGGCAATCGGCACTTTCAATTTAAAAGTTCTTTTATCCGTTTGCCGCCAATTGCACGCGATTATCTCATTTCCAGAAAAGTTCAATCTTAAATTTTATCAGTAACCCGCTCTTCCTTCACATCGATAATAATATCTTTTTTAAATCGTACATAACCCGTATCGTAAATTGTCCGTGAGGGGACGGGTCAGAATACTACTCTACCGTTGGGAGAGCATCTCGTAAGAACCGAGTAACCCAGCACCCCATTGGTAGGGGATCTGTTCCCCGACTGGCTTGGGACCACCAAGATGCGAATCCGACTGCTAAGTATCATTGACGCGTTCCGGTCGAGCCGCATGGGGGCAAGACTTACCCACTCCCTCTCCCATCTCGTTAATGCTGCGTATCTAGTGGATTCAGGGTTCCTGCTCTGGGTCCGCTGAAACCGCAGCATTTTTTCCTTCATTCTTCCTCCGCACACTATCTTCGAGGATGCAACGCATCAACAAAACATGAGATATGACAAAACAAGAGAATATCTCAGGTTTTGAAGATGTCCATGGGCGATGGTGGACACTTACCATCAGGTGGACCATCTGCTCGTTTGCAACATATCTACCATAAAAAAACCCTGATCAGATGAAAATAGGGTAGTTATTTTACCAAGTCCTTTATTTGGCGTAATTTTTTTATTAGTTTCTAGTTTTCTTGGTAAAAGTGTAATCATATTTAAGATAACACTTCCCCACAAACACCCCTTCACAAAACCTCCCTGCTTACGTAAATATTTATACATGCATTTTTCTCTGTCCTCATTCTGAACAGGGATATTCACGTTTTGATGTGCGTGTTTACTTTTTTATCACCATGCAGACCCCCCATTCTCCCAAACATCAAAAATAAGCTCAGCAAGGACCCCCCCGGCCCCCCTTTAACGTACTTAAACAGCCACTAAGCGAGGCGAGCGAGCACCTTTAGTTCAATTATGAGCCAAAACGAATGAAAACCAAAAACTTACAGTTCAGAATATATTAAATTTTAAATCTCCACTAAGTCATTACACTACACGCGATCAGCTCATTCCCAACGAAATTTAAAATCGTATTTCCTTTTTTATAGTAATCAGCTTAATATTTTGTTTCGCAAAGTGAAATGTTGTGTTTTCGCAAATATTCGAAAACCATTTTATTTTGTTCGTAACAGGTGAATGATTTCAACTAAGCGTTGCGTTCTGTTTTTATTGGTTTTTGAAAGAGTTTTATTAAATTCGTTGGTAAATTAATTTTCAATACTGATATTTCATTTTATAGTCGATATGATTTTATTGATATGTGATTTGATACTCGACAGTATTTAATATGATTTCTTTAATTTGCTAAGCAACTCGGATGGATTAACCAGAATTTAGGTTTGTTTGTTCCACCTTCACAATATCTTTATCTTTCAGTTACAACCATTAAAGTAACGTTTTTATTACTTCTTAGCTTTAAACCAAATCAATAATAGAATAAATTATATGTATATCATTTCAGTAAAAAAAAATAGATTTAGCAACCGTTTATGATCATCTTAACACTAAATGCACGTAAATGAAATTAACATTATACCCCGAATAATCATATTTCATTCTCAACACAACTAATAACTCATAATGTCTAAACTTAGCTCACAAATAACATTTCAGAATTGACTAGAATTATCGCTAATTCCAACCATTGCCTGCGGCCGTGCGGCGTAAACATGGCGTCTCGTAAAATACTTTATATTTTACGTCCCATAAACGTTTACGATAAAATAAGAAGCTTATAAAGAGAAATAAAGTCATGCTTCAATACTTTCATTATTCACAATAAAAGTTGGAATCGTAAAAAAATTCTTAACGACCTTTATTATTCATATTCGGTTTTCATGTCTATTTATATCTCTGTGCGTAAATTTTTAAGGTTTACCTACTTCAGTTGAAGAACGAGCTTGAGGTACAATACGTGACAGACTTTTTAAGACTTTGTTTACAAATTCTTAGTTTAGGTTGTATAAATCTAGACAGGTGAAAATTTTGGAGTCTAAATATCGTAGCGTTAGCAACATTCGCTGGCTTGATTCCTGTTTGTGTCCTCCGATAATTTAAAATTTCTATCTGAATTATTTTCTGGTTTTGTCCCTTAAACCCCCTTTTTTTAACGTAGTCGGGTTATAGTTTTTTAAACTTTATTTTTTGTACTCGTTTTATAAATCTTCTAATACTTATATATTTACAGTAGGGACAGTCTGACTGACGCATTCGGCAGTTGTAAGGGAGACGATGGTGATTACAGAAAGTCCCCAGCACCAGAAGACGATATGCTTGGAGCTGGTATTCATCAACGACCTTCTGGTACAAATCTCACTATACTATTATTATAAATGTGAAAGTGTATGTTTGAACATTTGGATGTTTAGATGTTTGCTACTCAAGAAAGCAACGGCTGAACAGATTTCAATGAAATGTTACACACAGACACTTTATACCCTAAATTAATACATAGGCTCCTTTTTATCCTGCAAAAAAGATCAGATTTCTTACAGGATAGACACGTAGTATCCGTGCGAAGCTGGAGTGGAAAGGCAGCAAGATGGAAGATACAAATAAATATTCAATTTATGCATAAAGATGTAATGTAAAGATATTTTTCTTTGGACATAATTTAGAGGTTTATAGATTAGAATGTAAAATAGATGAATTGATCTTGATAAAACAAACTTAAATCCGTTTAAAAAACCTTAAAACTTAAATATTGACGATCAATTTCTTACCATAGTAGTTTTTAAATATCAAGAATATATAATGAACAGAAACAATTTTTCAGTAACTGAATCTGAGAACATGCTACCACGTCATCTTTCGCCGGAAGTTGCAGCTGCGCTACAAAGTGTGAGGTTTATCGCTCAGCATATTAAGGACGCTGATAAGGATAACGAGGTAAGTATATTTTGGTATTACAAAATATTCTCTTTGAAAATGTTACATTTTAATACAACTTCTAGGTAAGATATTGTCTAGTAGGACATTTATTTATTAAAAAAAACATGATCAAACAGACACGACTGTCGTAAAAATTACGATTCTGGTTTTATAGCGCCATTTGTTACAGTTACACTTAATCCAATTATTGAAAACATCTCTAAATAATCAAGATAAGGAAATAAAAATAATTAGATGGTTAGACGAATTGTTTTAAAACAAATTGGATTTCATGAGGTTGTTGATAAATTTACACTCGTCATTTCTTTACCACCTTTTATGTATAATTGCCTGTTATTTACAAAGTCAGGAATACATTTATAATCCTGCATCTGGGTCACAAGCCCGTAAATACTGTTTAGTTTTCTATAGCTCTGTAGCTGTAGCTACAGAGCATAAATTGAATTAGAAATAGTTATAAATTGAAGTATGACAATAACTCTATCTAAAGTCCATGGTATAACGTGTTGCTCTTCAGCATTAGGTAATTTGTTAATATCTTTAACAACGACTTTAAAGAAAGTTATCATTTCGAGATCTTCATAATTAATATGAAAGTGTTTTAATACATTTAAATGTTTTGTTAAGTTGTAAACTGTATTCAAAATGTTATTAGCACAATTAGGATGTTCTTATCTTAATGAGATGAGCCATCAACGGTGGTACTGAAACTTTTCCTAATAAAACTTGTGCCTTTTACAAGCGACCCCTCTTTTCTGTTCAACTTCAAATTGCCCCAAATCTTGGCCCATATAAATAGGTTGAATTTTCAGACGTGAATTTTGCTAATGTTTTCTTATTATATCTCCTGCTTTAGTTGCAACTTGCGGTTTTGCTTGCGATAGGTTCAGTTTTACTTGTGTCGTCTATTATTGTTCTTACTATGGACTAAACTGAAATATCCGAAATTCATTCCTATTTTTGTCGCGTTAGCAAACATACAAAATCCTTAAGTATCTATCTATCTTATTATTGTTAGCAACATCGTTTATAAATCGGTAATTGTGGGTAGTTCATTTTATCTTATTTCGAATATACGATAACAAGTTTCGTTCCGATAGGATAGTTAGAATGTCAAGTGATATCACGCGCTGCGAATTGAAGTGTTAAGACTAATGGTGTAGTGTTGTTTGTTGTCGTGGTGTTAGGTCTCCGTTATCGAGGAGCATGGGAGTAACTTATTAGTACTTTATTATTTTATTATTCGGTATCGGTATCGAGGTCGAGCGGTGGAGGTGAAAGTTTCTGCATAGTAGAAGACGTCTTTACCTGCTCCTGGGTCTCAAACCCCAAGTTCAGCTCAGCTCTCTATCTGGATTAAATTAATATTCTCGTTTGAGTGTTACTGTGTAGTATAGTTTCCATACTTTTTTGCAGTTTCCTTAAACAATTGTATCTTTCCGACTGTTTTGACGATATTAAATTGTTTAGTTGGATATTTTGAGATTTTGTGACGTTTCATCTTTTTTTTGGTCTATATGACACTTTAAAAGCATACATTAGCATCAATATAAATCCATTGGTATAGCGGCAGTAACTGAGCCGGTTAGAGTTGGATTTAATATTGAAAAATCATGGGTTCAAATTCCAGGCATTGCATTACTATCACAAGTATTGAGCTTAGTTGGAGGAGTAAAAATAATCTTAATCAAAAACTAACCAATAGATGAACAACAGTCAGTATTGTATTTAATTACATATTATTTTACGTTTAATTTCATCTTTGTTTCACTCTCATTTTGTTCCACTAAAAAACACTAAAAGAGGAATAAAAATTGTACGTCAGGAAGTACAGGATTTACTTTTATTGGTTGGTATAAATAATGTTATATTTTATTCAATTCTTAATGCAGTTTAGTTCTATTGTTCCAAAGCGCGATATTTATTGGACTGTACAAACAACGTTCGTGTCGGTGCAAGGCTTTATAGAAAAATTTTCATTTTTCATTGTAGAACCACACAATGTAGTCGCGTGCACAATTGCTGAAATCATAAAAATGTAGGGCAAATATATTTAACGGTACAACACTCGGTTTGCGCTTGTGGATTTAGATTAGAAAGGAAATTAGGTAGATTTTACAGATTGCATTGTTCTAGCATGTTAATAATATGTTTTTTTTTATTGTATTTAATAACTATATATGTCGGAGAAACAAGGGACGAGACTCGAGTGTACAGTCGGTTATATTAAAAGCTACAGGCGTGATACAGTCAGGAAATAACTAAACATTACGATCTCTTGCTATTCTGAAAAGAACCCAAGCAGTGCTCTGTGTAGACTTGTGAACAAGGTGTAGGTTTAAAGAGCTCCTCAACACAATTGCAACACTCATCTCCACTGTCTAAGTTTAAGGTTTTGCTTACAAAGGCTAACCCAACGCAATGCTAACCTAACACAAATCTAAACCAAGCCTAACTTACGCATCTGACATATATATGAACCTACTACTAATAAAACATATTGTGTCATCGTGAACAACTAATTTTTTTGCAAAAATAAGATCTTTTTATTTCGATTATTCGGCTTGCTGACATGTTTAAAATAAATAAATCTATCCAGAAAGATCAATTCAGTTGTTACCAACAAATATAATAATAATTAAATATTTTAGCAACACCGTTTATAAATTAGTATCCGCGGGTAGTTCATTTTATCTTATGTCGAGTAGACAATATATAACATACGTTCCGATAGGATTGAC
Organism: Limenitis camilla; assembly: GCA_905147385.1. Taxonomy (NCBI): domain Eukaryota; kingdom Metazoa; phylum Arthropoda; class Insecta; order Lepidoptera; family Nymphalidae; genus Limenitis; species Limenitis camilla. Next base: position 11,690,919 of record LR990240.1, read on the forward strand.
CCAGTTTGTCAGATTGAGTCAGTGCTAGGCCTCAGTTATTAAGGAGTACGTGAGTAATAAAAAGTATATCATATCATTATTTTATTTCATACATCATTATTTTGATATTCAGTAGCCAGGTCGAGCGGTGAAGGTGAGAGTTTGTGCATAGTAGAAGACGTATTTAAACATGCTCTTGGCCCTCAAGCCCCAGGCACTGCTCGGCTTCCATTTAGATTATACGTTAATATTGTCGTTTGAATGTTACTGCGCAGTACAGCTACCATACTCTTAATAAATAATTATATCAGGGAAGAGAATTTACGAAAACAAAATGTTGGCATCGAATTTTGCTTGCTTACAATACTGTTTGTAAATTTAAATATTGACTTTAAACCACATAAATTATAACGTATATCACATATACTTAAATTAAAGTTACATATTAAAATATAATTTACGTCCGTAAAAATAATTTGAGCCATCATTTTTAGTGAAAAACATTCTCTTCTATTTCTGATGATGATGGAAATAGAGATCTGTTGTTGATAAATTTGTAAATTAATAAAAACGAGAGAAACATAAATAACTAGTCGACCCGCACGACTTCGTCCGCGTGTAGCTCCGCTTCTATGGGTCGTAGCGTGATGATATATAGCTTATAGCCTTCCTCAATAAATGGGCTATCTAACACTGAAAGAATTTTTCAAATCAGATTAGCTATTCCTGAGATTAGCGCGTTTAAGCAAACAAACTCTTCAGCTTTATATATTAGTATTAGATTAAACCTAAAATTCTTAATAAATTTTAAAGAAGTTATTATGACCTATAGAGGGTATAAAAAGTTACTAATTCCTAAATCCATATTTTTCCAACAAACTTCTTCAAAACTTCCAACAACAAATCTTTGAGATGTCGGCGGCTTGTACTGACTTTTCAAACAAACTTGGATTATTGGTTTTTGTAATATAAAAAATACTTCTTAACATCCTCCATTGTATTGAAGCGAATTTTTAAATATAGTATAAACTTGAGGGCTATATATTTTGAATCTATTAATGAGAAATGTCTGAAGTTTGTTACCCGGGTAATGATTTCGAGGTTCCTTTTATTCCCCCTCGGTGCTATCTTATTTGAAATCACTTGTTTAAATACCTCATATATCAGATAAGGATAAGGCTATGTATTTTTTTAGAATATAGTTAGATATAACTGTGGAGATTGAAGCAGTGATAGCCTAGAGGTTAAGACATCGGTGTCTTACTCGGGAGGTCCGGATTCGATCCTGGGCACACCTCTGACTTTTCTGAGTTATGTGTGTTTTAAGCAATTAAATATCACTTGTTATAACAGTGAAGGAAAACATCGTGGGGAAACCTGCACTCCTGAGAGTTCTCCATGTTTAATGGGTTGTGATGATGTGGAGAATGAAATAGGTTACTTTATGTTGTTAAAATATCGTTATCTCTTTCTTACAAATGCAGTATTAATTTTGAAAAAATGAAAGTCACAAATATAGATATAGTTACGTTTGCATTGACGAGTTTTTTAAATTTTTTTTATTTCTCTTATACATTAAATGCTTCAAAAAATTTATTACACAATAATTTCTTCTACGTAACTCGAGCAGTATTTTGGGTTGGATCTCCTTATAAATTTTGTATGTTTGTATTGTTATTGTTTGTTACTCAATCACGCAGAAACGGCTGAATGCATTTCAATTAAATTTAGCACACACTTACACAGGCTACTTTTTATCCTGGAAAAAATCAGAGTTCCTACGAGATAATAAAATATGTTTACTGTAAGCGCCTGAATATTTTTATTCAACAACAATATATTGAAAATCGTGTGAAGCCGAGGCATGTCGAATTTCCAATAACTTTTTAATGCTAGAAAATCAAACGTTTGTCGAACCACAACATTTATAACATAATACTCGTATAACAATGTATTCACCGTTGTCGTTCGTCACTCCGTTATTTTCCTCCACAGAGAGATCATGAATATTTAAACGAACCGTAAATAAGCAACGCTTACTATGTTTTGTGACAATACAGAATTATATAAAGCCTTTTCGGGCATAACAAAACAGAGGCTACTATATATCCATAAACAATATGACCGCCATTTTTAAACTTTTCGTTTTTAGGTCAAAAAACCATAGCCAATATATACGTCGCCGTCATCTGATTGAATCTGCTATTTGATTGATTGACTAGCGCGTTCATTGAATGACAATATTCAGTTGAATGACTAGGCCGAACGTTGACTGAAAAAGCGTCACTCAACGTCCAACATAGGCCTTTGAACCGAGCGGACGTAAAATCAGTCAGGTCATTGAAGTTTATTTCATTGCTTTCCCAATGCGGCGCTAGTAGTCACCAAAACAAATATGGCGTCAAACAGCTCCACAGATAGCACTGTGTTGATATTTTTTTTTGATTAAATTTACATTAAAGTGCGTTATTCGTAATAAAATAGTGTGACAGCATGAATTTACCTATTATTACGCCGCCGCCGGCTACTTTTAAAGAAAAAGTTGAAGACTTGAAATAGTATATAAAATCATAATAAGGTGTGTCATATCATGTCCCCATTTTTGTTATCTAAAGTTACCTTTTAAGTTGCGAACTTATGGTCACCCTAACCAAACATTACAAAGTCGGCTATATCCCATTCAGCGACTATGCTAAATGACGTTCAGTCAAGAAGTTGAATGTTACATTAAACAACTTGACGAGTCATTCAATCAAATAGCAGATTCAACCAGATGACTGCGGCATATACAAAATTAAAGATAATTTTAATCAGTTTTATTAGTTAAACAACTGGCTCTTTTTTTAAATTATTATAATATCTCATTAAGAGCAAAACAGACTTTTATTAATAGAAGTAGTAAATGAGTAGGTACTCATACAACTTAAGCCGTAAATCTCCATTTTGAATTTTTGGCTGTTACATCTGAAAGTAAAATATGGACGCATATAAAAATAAACTTCCACACCAATGCAGTATTTAGACTGTTAAGAAAAAAAGAGAAGAAAAAAGTATAGTTATTAGAAAGCTGCTCCAAAATCATGCGAAATACAAAACAATCTACACATTTCTCTGACTTGAAAGGTAAACAGTTTTATGCTTAAAACGCCTGTCCATAACACAAAGATGTATACGGATTCGTTTACAGTTCAAGCAGTAAAACTTTGGAATGATCTACCCTTAAGTATAAGACTGTCAAAAACGCTTCAAATTTTTAAAAAATCCGTAAAAGGACATTATCTTCTCGCTAAACGACGATGAGTCAGATCATAAGAATGATTGACATTTATTATCTAATTTGTGTATTTATATATATTCCTTAAGAGTACTTAGTTTATTGTTTTTTCGGATATCTATTAGTTTATTATTAACATATATATTATAATATTTATACAAGTAAAATGTTCATGTATTAGGTTGTAATTATTTGTATGTAGTTTATGGTTGCACCACCCTATACCCATCTCGTTATAGTTTTCCTAACTTAAAGGTAGTCTGGAAGAGATGGCTAATAAGCCATAAGGCCGCCTTTTGTGTGCCACTGTTTTTTTTTGTAGCTTTTTATTTGTATGTGGTATGCAATAAAGAGTTAAATAAATAAATAAATAAACACTCCTTCTTTATACATACACACAATAGAAACAAAATAAATTTGCTAAAATATTGAAATTCAATGATCAGCAACACTCATATCTATACTAATATATAAAGCTGAAGAGATTCTTTGTTTGCTTCCTTGAACGCGCTAATCACAGGAACTACTGGTCCGATTTGAAAAATTCTTTCAATGTTAGATAGCTCATTTCACAAGGAAGGCTATAGTCTATATAACATCACGCTAATACCAATAGGAGCGGATGATCACGGGCATGAAGTCGCAAGGGTCGGTACTCGGTTAGTAGTCAATAAATTTTTAAGAATTAATGTTATATAGCCGTGTCAATGTCTACTGTATCGCGGTTAGAATGTCTGGCATAATCTATCATATAATAAAGAAGTAGTCTAGAAATATTTCTTTATCTATTGTAACATAAATAGTTGATTAAAAAATACAATTTATTTCTACTTATTATTTTTCTTCCCCAACACGGTTACTCGGTCAAAGTATGAATATTTAAGCGCACTGTAAATAACCAACGTTTTTACAATAATGTTCGGCGACAAAGAGGGCTTTACTCTTTTAATAATATTTTTTTAATTAAGACCTTAAAAAACTTCAAAGGGCCACCTGAATATGATAACGCAAAGGGAGATTTATTTAATTAAATACGTTTTTTATGGTAATATACACTTATTTGAGCAAGAAAAAAATCTTAACTAGTTAATGACTTTGTGGATTACTTTATATTGGACACATTGTTTTAAAAAAAACTTAAATTAGATGAGTAGATTTAATTAATTGATTGATTATGAATTATTCTATATGTATTGTTAAATATGGGTAGGGTATATTTTAGATAGATACTTTATTGTTACTGCTAATTACTTGCGAAACAATAATAATGATTTTTGTCATGACGAGGTCTTTATTTGGTTACCTCTCACCTTATAAAACTTATGCCAACTTAGAAAGTCCAATGCTACTCAAATGTTGCCAACATCGTCACCCAATACCACCATTGAATTACGAATATATTAGCCAGCACTTAACTTTAGGTTTGAGAAAAAGTAGTGGGGGAAAGTTGCGCTTTGTGAGCGTGCTGCGTTCCATCTGAAACCAACTAAAACGACGCTAAGTCGAAAGTAGCCTCTGCGCATTCAATGTTAAGCCTATACTTACGTGCCGGTAGCTATATATTTACATTAACTCTCGATGGATAACTCTCGTTAAAATTACGAAATTATATGATAAAAATTATTTTTGCCTGCCTGTTTATTTGAAATTATGAAATTATTTATTCGATTCACGTCATCAATGGTGTATTATTTTAGATTTTTTATAACTATTATTTTTGAGGTATGTTTGTAAGTTATATGGTATTATTTCATTTTGAGGTATTTTATCAATAGCCCTAAAAATAATATCCATTTAAATACTAATACTACAAATATAAATGCGTCAGCATGTCTAAGAAGACTCGTTTATAAGGGACGACTTCAGAGCAATTTAAAGTTCAAGAGAAAAGGGCGAAGCACTCGTGCGATAAAGAAATAAGTTTTATTAGCAAAAGTTTAGCCCGTTGTTCATCTCATTAGGATACGGATATCCTGCGTTAATCGGCATTTTCAAACTTCCTATCCTTTAAATTTTAAGGCGATGCCGTATTTGCGTTATATATGTCAGAGAATAGTAAAAGGTTATCGATTAAATCGAATCATCATCGCTGTCTATGGCGTTGGAGTAGGGTAGTAGTCACTTCCGTTGTTTTGACAGTCTCGACCCTCGACCCTTTATATGCCATCGACAGTCTGACTGAAGTCTTAGTCGTGCGCGGTCTCTCAAGAAGTGAAGTAGTGTCTAAATAGTGATAGTGTTGTGCAGTGCAGTGTTGTGTTACTGCTAGGAGTGCTGTCCGATCAAGGTCACGTGAGTACCTTACAATGTAATTACCTCGTCATGTGTTAGGTTAGGTTTATGTGCGTTTAACCTTGGGTTTAAATAGAGAGCCTAGCAGTGGAGGTGAGTGTTGTAATTACTTAAAGGAGCTCCTTAAGCCTACTCCTTGGTCACAAGTCCAAGGCACTGCTTAGGTTTCTCTCGTAATTGTTAGAGATCATATTTGATCATTTATCGGTTCAATAGGAGTATCTACGTTGCGTTTACCCATTAATCACCCCCTTTTAGTGTTCCTCAATATTCCCCATCTCCCTCCTTCCATCTCCTTTCACATCGTTTTAAAATCCCCCGACATATATATGTAATATTTTCTAAATAAAAATTCGTCCAGTGCGAGTGGTGCTCGCGCTTTGTGAGTTCCGTACAATTCGGATTAAAAGACGAACTTAACTTTGCCGTCGAAAAACTGTTGTCTTGGTATCGTAATACCTTTCTGTTTCCCTAAGCATTACCTTTATAATCTATATTTTTAAAGTAATGTTGTTTTACTTAAACATATCTTGTTATTTACATATAGTCTAGTCGATAGTCGAATTATCTTTAATTGTTTATAACTTTTTCAATTTTTTGCTTTCAGCATTTACACGCTTTTAGAATATTTTCTAGGCGTCGTTCCGGATCCAATGAGCTATCACACATAATTTTACGAGGAATAAAAATGTTACCTTGCTATAAACCGCGGCAATCTGAACTACCAAACTCGTATGGTACAACCTAGAAGAGCACCCTGTACACACAAAAGTGAGACGCGCGAACCCGAACTAAGACACACCACACAAGTAGGTAGCTTGACGATCTAACAACCACACTCGTACGGCACAATCCGGAAGAGCACACCGTTGACAGAAAAGTGTAACGCGCGAACCCGAACCAGTACACACCACACAAGTAGATCGCGATCGACAATCGACGTACGTTTCGCTCCGTAACCGAAGCATCTTCAGGACGTGTTGACTCTACAAGCGTCACTTGCTAAGTGACAATTTTGTTCAAAAAACAGCCTTTTATACCTTAACTCAATACTCGATATTCGAGACGCAATACTCGATACTCGATACTTAACTCGGTACTCGTGTTTTGTTCTTACAACTAAAGATATCGAGTAGAGTGGATTTAGACACGTTTATTTGTTCGTTCAGCAGCTCAAATGTTTGATTGGTGTGTGGTGTGTACTGGTTCGGGTTCGCGCGTTACACTTTTCTGTCAACGGTGTGCTCTTCCGGAATGTGCCGTACGAGTGTGGTTGTTAGATCGTCAAGCTACCTACTTGTGTGGTGTGTCTTAGTTCGGGTTCGCGCGTCTCACTTTTGTGTGGACAGGGTGCTCTTCTAGGTTGTACCATACGAGTTTGGTAGTTCAGATTGCCGCGGTTTATAGCAAGGTAACATTTTTATTCCTTTTAAACCATGAATTTCCGCAAAGTAACGCCTGATTCAATTCAACATAATTTTAAGAGCAGTATCTATATTTTAGACCATTTTGAACTTGTCGAATAGACTATTGAGCGAGTACATAACTGAAATGACCGCCAGAATCGTACCACCATATTTAACACTTATATTCTGACTTAAACAATTTATATATCAATATTTGAAATATGCTCGTCTAGACCTTTGTTTACATACCAAACGTGTGATGATTATCTCAGTTTCATTTTATTGAGATTTTAAGGTACGGAATCCTAAAAAGATCATATTATATTATATTTGGTTTTATAATAACCTTTTTGGTTGAGTTGAAAACAAAAGTATACAATGTAAATATCCTTTTAAATGCAACCCATACATTGCACAATCGCGTGCACACTTGTTAAAATCATAAAAGTGTGGAGCAAATACAAACTTTCACAATATAAGAAAACTCAGTTTGTTCCAAGTGTTCGAAATTAAACAAAAATGACGAGAAATATTTCGACATTTATATGAAAAGTTTGATGTTAACTAAAGCGTTTTATTTTTATACTTGCAACATTCTTTGGAGTGAAGTAGAATTGAGAATAAATATATTTCACCACAACTAGATAAAACACTAAAAACTAATCAGTTAGTAGAGGGCTAAAGCATTGATCTAATATAATAGTAATGAAAAAGGTGTCTTAAGTTTCGTGGATATCCTTATATTCTATACAAATGTAAGTCATAACTTTGTTCATTTCCTAAACATTTCATAAAATTTCCTAAAATTCTGATATTACTACTTGTCGGGGATTTTAAATGGTGTGAAGGAAGGAAGAAAGGGAAATATTGGAGAACACTAACAGGGGGGATGATATTGAATGGAATATTGGGTAAACTACTTCTACTAAACCCATAAATAATAAAAGATGATCTCTAACAATTAAGAGAGAAACCTAAGCAGTGCCTTGAACTTGTGACCAAGGTGTAGGCTTAAGGACGTCCTTTAAGTGATCACAAAACTCGCCTCCTCTGCCAAGGTCTCTGTTTAAACCCAAGGTTACTCACATAAACTTAACCTAACACAAGACGTGGCAACTAGATTGAAAGGTACTCAAGTGACCTTGATTGGACAGTACTCCTAGCACTAACACTGCACTGCACAACACTGACACTATTCAGAGACTACTTCACTTCTTGAGAGACCGCGCACGACTAAGACTTCAGTAAGACTGTCGATGGCATATAAAGGGTCGAGGGTTGAGACTGTCAAAACAACGGAAGTGACTACTACCCTACTCCAACGCCATAGATACCGGTGACGGTTCGATTATTCGATAGTCTTTTACTATTCTCCGACATACTTTTACTTTACCAATGTCTTCTAGTCTGAAAATAATTTAAGAGTCATCAAGTGACTAACGAAATTGGACGTTTTGCGTTTTAGAACTCTTGCTTCGGACTTTTTTTAGAGGAGACTGATTTTTGTTTTATTATTTGTGTGTTTAGCTTTAAGTCTTATAAAATTGTATGTTTCCCAAATAAATAAACACGTATAGGGTGATCCAGTCCATGGTATAAAAAAAAAAGTATCCGTCCTTCAATGAGATTGAATGTGTATTGCCTTTATATATTTAACAAGATTATCTGTAGGTTTTACTGTCTGGTAGAATTTTTTTGTATAAAACAAAGTCGCTTCCAGCTGCCTGTACGCTTAGATCTATTAAAATACGCAACAGATTTTATTGCGGTTTTCATCAAAAGAAAAAGCGTATTATGTTAAAGAAACCATGCGAAGTCAGGGCTGGTCGCTAGTTATAAAAGGCGAAGCTGACGGACTGACTGACATATCAACGCAGGGCCTAAACTAAAGGGTTAGAAACATAAATTTTGCACAGGGGTTCCTTTTATAACGTAGGGGAGCACTAAGAAAAGATTTTTGAAAATTCACCCCCTAAGGGGGTAAAAGGGGGTGCAAAGTAATGACTACCTCATAAAATAATTAAATATGTCTACAGACGATCTACTGTAGGCTAATATAACTACCTCAATATCGCAAACGAAGTTGCTGTAAAAGCTAGTAGATGATAAATCTGCACGAATAATTCCGTTTATTCATCAAACTTTCAGAACTTCCGCTAAGAAATACTCGAGATGTCGAGATGTCGACTTTGGAATCAAATTACGATGGTTGTGACTTCAGAAATATTACTACTGTCTATCAGAATTAAATACGAAAGTTGGAACTTTAATTAAATTAACAAAATCTATTTTTTTGAAATCATATAAAAGAGCAGAGGGGCATAATTTACCTATCGTACAATCAAATTTAGTTTTAGCTACTTTACAACCGGTCTTCGTGAGAGAATCTCTGTAAATTGGCACTAAATTATAAATATATCATCTTATTTCTAATAGAGTTAAATTACACAAAAATCTAAAAAAAAACGCCGAAAAACGAAACTATCTATGTCTTTGTCGTTAAACTTAAATTGTGATATTGGTCATAATCACAACCCATTAATAGCCCACTGATGAGCCGGGTCTCCCTCCTTAGAATGAGGAGGTAACTCTCCGCCTGTGGCCATAGTCCACCATTCTGGCCAAGTGCGGGTTGGTAGACTTCATACACCTTTAAAAACTTTTAGGGAACTCTCTGGAGTGCAGGTTTCCTCACGATGTTTTCCTTTACCGTTAAGCAAGTGATATTTAATTGCTTAAAACACACGTAACTTAGAGGTGTGTGATTAGGACCTCCCAAGTAAAACACCGATGTCTTAAACACTAGGCTCTCAGTGCATTATGTGAAATTGACAGAACGAGACAAATATATATGTCGGGGATTTTAAATGATGAGAAGGAAATGGAAGGAGGAAGGTGGGGAATATTGGAGAACACTAAAAGGGTTGATGATATCTAACGGATTATTCGGTAAACGCAACGTAGATACTCCTACTGAACCGATAAATAATCAAATATGATCTCTAACAATTACGAGAGAAACCTAAGCAGTGCTTTGGACTTGTGACCAAGGTGTAGGCTTAAGGACGTCCTTTAAATGATCATAACACTCGCCTCCACTGCTCAGGCTCTCTGTTTAAACCCAAGGTTAAACGCACATATACCGAATCTAACACAAGGCTAACCTAACCTAAGGCTAACCTAACCTAACATTGTGTTTACTTAACCACGTGGCGATTACATTGTAAGGACTTACGTGACCTTAGTTGGACAGCACTTCCACACTACACTGCACTTGATACTATCACTATCACTAGCACTACTTAGATGATGTTCACTTCTTGAGAGACCGCGCACGATTAAGACTTCAGTTAGACTGTCGATCGCATATAAAGGGTCGAGGGTAGAGACTGTCAAAACAACGGAAGTGACTACTACCCCACTCCAACGACATAGACAACGATAACGATTCGATTAATCGATAATCTTTTACTATACTCCGACATATATTCATCAGGATATTACAAACATTGACGAACGATCGAAGATAGAACAATAATTTTAATTATTTCTGCGGGTTTCGGACATATTTTTCGTGATGTTTGTATGAAGACCTGGCGTCCATATTATGTAGGTCAATGGGTAGCATAGTTAGTTATACAGTTTGAAGGTCTAGGATTATAATAAAGTCAGTTATAGATCTGAAGTGTGGTTATTATGCAGAGGGCATTGTGCTTTTGTAACTGTACAAAAACGTTCATCTAGACCTAGATTTCAATGTCCTTTACCCTTTTCAAGTTACAATATGTTCAAAATGCTGTTTCAAATTCTATAATGTCATTTAGTCAGATATTTTTTTTTATACTTTTGTAACTAACTCTTTGGATGTATTATATATAGAACAACTCATTATTATTTTATCACAATTAGGTGAATATTAATTATATACAAACATAACGTATCGCTCTTTCCAGTGGAAACAGTATCAAAATCTGCTTCGATATTTAAAGAAGTTAGTTAAAAATAGACGCTTTTTTAAAATAATTATAAAATTCTGTGCTTCTGTTGTTTACATCTTTTATATAGTGTATACATTGACCCAGGTAAAAGGACGATGTTATCTATATGTCGTCGTCATCTGCTATTTGATTGAATGACTAGCGCATTCATTGAATGACTAGGCCGAACTTTGATTGAACAAGCGTCACTCAACGTCCGGATTGTAACATAGGCCTTTAAGCAGAGCGGACGTAAAATCAGTCAGGTGATTGAAATTTAGTTCATTTCTTTCCCACTGCGGCGCTAGTAGTCACCAAAACAAATATGGCGTCAAACAGCTCGCACATATAGCACTGTGTTCATATTTATGTGGTAAAAATAGTCGGTATTGCCTACTTATAAGTCTTAAAATACAATATAAAATCATGATAAGGTGTGTCATATCATGTCCTCATTTTTGTTATCTAAAGTACCTAAGTTATCTTTTAAGTTCGAACTTATGGTCACCCTAACCAAACATTACAAAGTCGGCTATACCCCATTCAACGACTATGCTAAATGACGTTCAGTCAAGACGTTGAACGTTAGCTAGTTAGCGCAGATTCAACCATATGACTGCGATATATATAAACTAAGTAACTCACCTTTCTATCCAAGTGTTATGATAAAAATCGGCAAAGTGCGAGTCTAACTTCCGGACTAAGAGTTCCGTACAAACTATCGCTATTATTTACATTTTAATTTCCATATAACCAATTATAATTAATTAATTAAACTAGTTCCCAAAGACATTAATGGTCACACAACTCCACAAACACTTCATCATCTGTTTCAATCCCTTCGCCTTTTTTCGCAATATAACGTAGCCTATATCTTTTCTCAAGCTCTAATCTATCTCTGTACCAAATTGAATTGAAACCGGTTCAGCAGTTTAAGCGAGAAAGCGTAAAAGACAGACAGAGTTCGCAATTACAATATTAAGTTTGAATTTTTTAAATCTAATTACAAATTTAAGGTTTTTCTATTTTCTCCATTATGTACTTCTTCTTCTTCTTACCTGATTGTATCATTCAAGTTAACGGGATATAACTTGTATTAATGCATTTTTCTTCCATTTTTTGATTTTGTTAACATCGAAGTTTTATATTTAGTTTTCTGATAAAGGAGACAGACAGAATGTTAAAATTTTAGGTCAATCTAATGATTACTTTTCGAGTTTTTCGGACACAAACATGCTGCAGCTAAATTTCTATTTTACATTTTGTCGTCATTTCACAGACAAAATCAAATGTTACTGTTAGTCAGTTTGTCCAACCTAATAACCCACTAGCACGAATGTCAGGTCATTTTTCTAGTTTGTCGTCTGTTAGTTCATCTGTTATTTATTTCGTTTGCAGAATTTTTAGGCCATATTTGTTTTCATTGTCACATTTCATGTTGCACGTAACTTTTCACTTTTATCATGTTCTGGATTATGATAAATGTTTGTCTGTTTCTTATAAATACATTAAGATAGACTTTTATGTGTTTATTATAAACTAGCTGACCCGCTCTTTGTTTCATCGTTTTCTGAGGTGTATTCAAACTGTTCACTCGCTCATTCACACACTGGATCATTTATTCATTTACATTAGTCGCAATTATGAATCATCGTTAATGCAGCGTTCGCAAGAAACGTTTTCGTTCGACTGTTTTTTCTCCGAGTTACTTTGCAAATCCGACTAGCACGATAAAATTTTCATTTTACGGGTTAATATATAGCCTACGACACTCACAAATAATGTGGTTTTCTATTGGTAAAATAATTTTAAAAATCGGTTCAATAGATCCAGAGATTACTCACTACAACCTCGCTAAGCTAAGTTTGGTCATTTATGGTCTCCAAAAAATGTTAAAAATGTCATCCATTTTGTTTGTTATTCTTATCTTAATAATTATTTTATTAATTCAGTTATATTTTTTGTTACAAGTTGTTCAATATCTGATATTAAAATTTATTAAATATTGTTTTATATTATTTAGTTCTGTACTTACTTCTGTTGTTTCGTTTTTCATATTGTACAAACAAAGAAAACCCTTGAACCAGTTAAAAGGACGAAATTTAGGGAAAATATTGAAAGGAACAAAAGGTGAAACGCCTCACGATCGGAAAGTAAATAAATCGCCTTGGTGGAAGTAGGAAATCTCGAAAGCCAGATGTTTACCCTTTGCAAAGTTGTTCAAATATTATGTACCTTGTTGATTTTGCGCTCACAGACGACTGTTTTGTTCGCAACATTGTGGATGAATTAGTATATCAATATTTGCTTTCACTTTGTAAAAAACTTTTTTGTATTGGTCTATAATATTTGGCTAAACTGAAATCCTCACATCCCTACTGATATAGGATGGAGATGGTCGAGCATGTGTAGTGAGGAATGACTTTGTTAGGAACCAATAGAAACGCTTTATCTACTTAGCCTCGCTCAGTGTGTCAAATAAAGCGATTGTATTGGTTCCTAATAAACATAGCCCTCGCTATACACACTCGCTCAATTCTGGTGAAAACGCAGCCTAAGTCTCTGTTCAAATTTGAGTCCAAATAAGTTGGAAATTAAAATTCGATGTCTGTAAAATAGAGGATGAAAGTTTTCCCAGAATATCGTTTGTTTATTATATAAAATTATAATAAAATTTTATCTATATACTACTTATACCAATGATGACAATTATATAAATATATATATCTCTTTTAAAAGTTTTCTTTAATAATCTCCTACTTACTTATGGTACAAGAAAACTTTGTAGAGTGGAAACAATATGGTGTTAGAAGTTTCCTTTGCATTTAGATATTTATATCACAATCTATATAAGAACTGCAGCAATTTCATTAAAAAAGTCTGCAAAGAATGATATATTGAGGAAATTTTTGAGATTGAACCATCGGTTGTCAACCTGGGAACGGAAAGCATTTCCCTAGGGATCGGCGAAGATACATCAAATAAAAAAATATAAACAGTTGAAATAAAAATAGATATTAGTTTTGCAGTGGTAGTGTAGTGATTAAGACATTGGTGTCTTTCGGGAGGTCTGAGTTTTTGAGGAGGCTTCGGCTCAGCAGTGGGCCATTAATGGGTTGTGAAGATGATATAAACATTCCGTGTCATGATGTTTGTCCGCAAACTCCGTAACTGATGTACTTTGTTTCAGCAGGGATAGGATGGATTTTATCTTGATTAATTACCTTTATTTTTGATAACAAAGTAATCATTATTACAGGATAAGATGTATATATTATATGTTCGTTCTATAAAGTATAAGGTTCTAAGTGCTGTAGTTCGTAACATTAATTCTAACTTTGTATTGATTATGTTGTTTTGTATAAAAGTAAAAAGGATTGAAAATATTGCTTACTAGGCCTTTAAGTCTTTTTCTTTTGAGTCTTATATTCTGAAACGTTCAAACGCCTAGAATTGTTGAAAAAGGGACTAAAACTTAAGGTGACTCCGTAACACAATGTTTAGCTACAATTTTATTCATACAATTCGTGTACAGTATCTTGATTAAAACTCGTCTCGCGAGTGCAGGATTACTTAGTGTAGCGAAGTATTAACGAGAGCAAAATATTGTCAAGAATTTACTGTATATAATATTATAATATTATAGTGCTAGATACCTTACTTACCTTCCCTTAGGTGAGGTGTTAATACTCTGTAACGCATAATAAAAGGACTCTCTAACTCAAAACAAACTATCAGTAATCCATTTGTATTCATTAAAAAATATATAAGATATATATGAATTTATAATCTTAATAGAGAGTACTATTCTATTCGCTGAGATATCAATGAATAATATAGAAATAGAAAAATATAAAGCAAAAGTACGATTGAGTTTTTACTTCACATTTAATTTTTGATAGTACGTACAGTAAACTCATTTTAATGTTAATTCTTCATTTAAAATTTGTTAATATATATATAAGATATATAACTATAAGGTTTCATTAAATACTGTTCATTAGTTTTAGCTGCAATTTTAATTTTAAATAAAGGAAAAACTAGTTTTACATTATAATGGTACAGAAACGTTTCCAAAATATTCTAGAACTGCCATATTAAATATTCAAGAGGCATTAAGAGATTGAGTGTTAAAATATCATGTCATTTAAGCTCTTAATCATTGTTAATATTGTACTAAGCCTATGCTAATGTCTTCATTAAATCATTTGACGCATTTAAGTGCTGATTCTTAAGCAGCTTTCAAGGAAACTTTTGTGAATATGTTCTCGGTCAATTTCGTACTGAGAAAATATATGAGAATTAGGTACAGAAAAATTCGCCAGGTTCTTAATGTTCTTCAGTCAATTATGAGATCTTTTAAATTGTTGTAGAGCCGCGTAAAGGTGCCGTTATCATAGAATCTTTTTCATGTTCAAAGATATGTATACTTGTATTTTTAAATTACAATAATTAAAAAATTTTGTAGCTCATCTAAAGCTATGACAGGTTATCTTTTTTTCTGTTTAATATTCTCAGTGACTGAAATCGAGCTAAATCTCTTTTTGTATTTTAGAACTGTTTTACTTTATACTATTTTTAGCGTTGATTGTGAGTCCATAGGTTACTGTTTTTTGGCATATATAAAGATTTGATTAACATCCCATGTGGCTGTGGGATTGAGCCAAAAGTAATTATTCTATCTCATTACGTACGAGCGATATCAGCGGATTTAAATTACCGCCATCGATCCTCTCTCCCCGAGGTGACGCCATCTTACACAAGCTCCTTTGGGTCTACTTCCAACTGGCCAAACTCGTAATCGTCTATTCGATTAACGATTGCGATAATGCAAATGCAAATGTTTGTGGAATTTTAATGTTCTACCACCGAAACTAGTAATCTATTGAAAACTACTTGTTGTTTTAAGAATATTCCAGATAATGCAAGGATTTTGGAATGATTTTGTCATAATAACAATAATTGGTAAATTTTTAACTAATTCTGCACATATTACAGCCGAATACATAAACGGTAGCACGCCATGCACTTCATCCCCTTCAAGTTTTTTTTCATGATAAAAAGTAGTTGATGTTCTTAGGCTATCTCTGTGCAAAATTTCGAAAAAATCGGCTTAGTGGTTTAAGCGTGAACGTGTAATAGACAGACAGAGCTACTTTCGTAAAATAAATTTTATAAAATTTAAAAATATTTTTGTAAGATTACTATGTAAGTTAGGTTCCTTTCAAAGATTACGTTCAAATGACAATGATATCACTAAGGTATTTCAGCTCCAACAAAGGATAATATAAATAAGGAAATTAAGCACTAACAAGATGACGTCAGTAAAATCTACCGTTCCCATCGTTTTGGATTTTATAAGAATCAATAATTTCAAAACATAACCTAGTGTAAACAAATCTACAGAAATATATTTGAATATTATTAATTCGTACACGTCGCTTGTCGCGTGAGTTTAATAAAACATTCACTCGTTCATTACAGTTCACCGGGCCCTGGGGACTGGGAACTGAAAGCGTGTAATTCCTTCACTCCCCAGCTGAGTGAGCGGATTCGTTATAAGCTCAGCAAATAGCTCTCTTTGTTCTGGAACATTACTCACGTAGGCTGAGTCAGTATAGATTGCAAATTACCGAAACTAGTCTGATACTCAATTGTTAGTTGTTTTGTATTAACAATATAATACTTTACTATAAACACAAGAATATTTATTGACCTAGAATACTATAGACTCGCAATCAGCGTTTAAATGTGCTCGAGGCAAAGAACTCCAAATCGCAAAAGGGATCCAATCTCTTTTTATTTGTCGCACTAAATTTAAATACCACTTGAGTGATTTTGGAAAAAATTATAACCCATAATATTCTAATAAAGTAGTTTATTAATAAGTATTGTTAATTAAAAGGAGGTATAGTGATGATGGGTTGACTAGAATATCCTCCTGGGGTTATACTTTAGACTCAGATCAACAGCATTAATGCTAGAATACTCGCGATATAATAATAATTATTTGCGTTATGGTGGTGTATTTATTTGGTCAGATTATCTTTACGTAATCAAATGTTACTCAGATGCCGACATCATAACTAACAGACTGTCATACAATTTAGCGTTGCCAGCATCATAACTAACAGACTGTCACACTATTTAGTGTTGTCGACATCATAACTAACAGACTGTCACACTATTTAGTGTTGTCAACATCATAACTATCAGACTGTCACACTATTTAGTCTTCTCAACATCATAACTAACAGACTGTCACACTATTTAGTGTTGTCAACATCATAACTAATAGACTGTCACACTATTTAGTGTTGTCAACATCATAACTAACAGACTGTCACACTATTTAGTCTTGTCAACATCATAACTAACAGACTGTCACACAATTTAGTGTTGCCAGCATCACAACTAACAGATTATCACACAATTTTTTATTGCCAGCATCATAACTAACTGTCACATAATTTAGTGTTGTCAACATCATAACTAACAGACTGTCACGCACTTTAGTGTTGCCAGCATCATAACTAACAGACTGCCACACAATTTAGTGTTTCCTGCATCATAACTAACTGACTGCCACATAATTTAGTGTTGTCAACATCATAAGTAACAGACTGTCACACAAATTAGTGTATCAGGTAAAAACTATAGCACGACATTAGATACGGTGTTCACAATTATTTTGCTGCAGATCTAACTTAAAATATAGGTTTTATAACATTAAAATTGGACGTAATTTTTTTTTACTTTAGCGTAGCTAAGCTGGGTCAACTATATGAAGTAGAAACAATTTTGGACGTAAACATACATTAATGAAAACTCGTTACACCAAAACATCAACACCTTTACATTTACATATTAATTACAAATTTATTTATCCAATTTCATACAAAAAATAGCTTTAGTAAAAATGTTTTTCTCCTTTCGTAAAAAGTGAGCAGCTCATATTATTTAAATATTTGAATAAAACATCAGAATGAAGTGAAAGGCGTCTCAATAATTAAAAGTCATCATGTTAATTTTGTTTTAATTTGAATTTAAGAGCTGCAAAACACTTTTTCATTACTAAGCGTGTTGGTCCAAAACTATATTCTAAAACAAATCAGACGCTTTAACTTTAACAGAAAATTATCCTCTCCGATGGCAACTATAACACATTTATGTAAATAAATATATGTGAGATTTTGTTTAAAAATTTAATTTCATGTAAAAAAAAATCATAAATTGTAAATATTTTCGAAACATTTAACTTTAAAAGAATTGTTTCTTTTTATAGAACTTTGACTATATGATAAAAGCAATCGACTGTCGTTACATTTCAGAAAAATCAAGAATTATCTTTTATAATATTTTGCGAAAGATTTGGACTAACATAATTAGTATTGAAAAACTTCTTTAACTACAGGTCATAAGGAATGAGTGACTGTAATTTTGTGAACATTAAGCAGATTAATATTGTTAATGGAGTTCGGTCTTGTTCGAACAAATCGTTCTTTAGGGAATGTTGAACCTAAATAAAGTTTTGAAGGTGGAAATTAATGTTTTATATGAAAAATGTGGTAACTTTTAAATATCAGATTCTGGTAATAAACGATTGTTTGTGTTATTGTTGGACCAATGTTAAATTTAAAATTACCTGAAACCTTGATGAAAGGGTGGGATTCTAATTCTTAAAGTATTATCATTTCCAAGATTGGATAACCTGATATTATATACTGATCATCCACAGATAGATTTATCAGTTACGTATATGAAAAAACAAACGCGAGAGCAAGTTACTTTTAGGTATGTAAAGTCCACGAAAATATTCCAACTAAATAACATCGCGATGTAACGTACTGGTAGTAATTATTAATGTAGAAGAAATAAACTAAAATGATATATTAACTGAAGATCATCCAATATCAAATTTTTCAGTTATGTCTGTGAGAAAAGGGAAGGGTTTTTAGCTAGTATGTAAAATCAACGAACTGTAATCATTTTTGTGTTCATCTTCACAACCTATTAATGGCCCACTGCTGAGCTGAGTCCTCAGAGTGAGGAGGGGGATTAAGCCATAGTCTACCACGCTGGCCCAGTGCGGGTTGGCAGACTTCACACAGCTTTGAGAACATGGAGAGCTCTCAGGAGTGCAGGTTTCCTCACGATGTTTTCCTTCACCGTTAAATCAAGTGATATTTTATTGCTTAAAACACACATAGCTCAGAAAAGTCCGAGGTGTGTGCCTAGGATCGAACTCGGACCTCCCGAGTAAGACACCAATGTCTTAACCACTAGGCCATCATTATTTATTTTTACCTACACTACATCGCGATGTAACGTACTAATAGTAGGTCGTCGTCGTCGTCGACTAACTACTAGCTATATTATTATGTGGTGGTCATGGTAGTCTGGCTTATATATCTTGTGTACATTTAGAAGGACATAATTAATAAATAAGTTTTTTGGCTGGTTGGAAGAAGAACTTTCCTAAAAGATCCATTGTATAATTTTACTTGGAGAGTACGAAATACTCATAATTTTCTTATTAAAACTTCTGGAATTGTGTTCCAGTTTTTGTCCTCTTAATTATTACTTTTATGTTGCTTTATTTATTGCACTCACTTTTATGACTATCATTTTAAAATGCTATATCTATCGTTAGTTATGATATTACCAACATTGATTTGAGTATCATTTTACTTTTGATAATGGCGATGACAAGAAGGACCAAATAAATACACCGCTATGACAGTAATCATTATTATTACATCGCGAAAAATTATCTGTAGTCTGGTTGATCTGCCTAAAGCTTAACCATCGGTTTAATATTTTAGTCAACAAGCAGTTATACTATTGAACTGTGTAATATAACTATAAAAATACAAATCAAATCAAATCAAATCAAATCTTTTATTTGTGAATACAGTAAAATAGATGTTAAATACATATAGTTTAGAAGCTGTATTCTACCAAAGTGGTGTACAAATATTATACAGACATTATGTTAACAAAAGAAAAAAAATTATAAATAATGAATACAAATTAAATCTCAAAAAATAAAATAAACTGATTATAATTTGTCAATGCTTATCATAATGGTATTGATATGTTGTAAATTATTTAATGAAATTATGTACCAGTTATATAATTATGTTATTTTGACTTCATCATCTAGATATTTTTTAATAGAATAGTAAGCTTTATTGATGAGATATGTCTTTAGATCTCGCTTAAAGCTGTGGATACATTCTATTTTCTTTAATTTTGTAGGTAGCTTATTATATATTTTTACAGCTGAACAAAATATGCTATTTTGAAATTCAGCAGATTTAGATGCTGGAGTTAATAGTGTCAAAGGATTTCTCTTACTGTTAAATTTGTCAAAATTATGCAGATTGAGATGAACAAAAACTGCTGTTTCATAAATAAATAAAGAGGGGAATGTTAGTATACCGAGCCGTTTAAAATGCGGTTGACAACTTTCAAACCAGCCCAGATTTAGTATAGCTCGTATACACCGTTTTTGTGCCTTTAGTACAAGTTCGCGGTCAGATGAGTTTCCCCAGAACATTACCCCGAATCTGAGGATTGATTCGACATATCCATAGTAGGCTGTCAGCAGTGTCTGGAGATTAGATACTTTGTTAAGCTTGTAAAGTGCATAGGAGAAACTGTTTATTTTCTTACATACTGATTCAACTTGTGATTTCCATTTAAAATTTTTGTCCATTATTATTCCTAAAAATTTAGTTTAATAGTAAGCTTTATTGATGAGATATGTCTTTAGATCTCGCTTAAAGCTGTGGATACATTCTATTTTCTTTAATTTTGTAGGTAGCTTATTATATATTTTTACAGCTGAACAAAATATGCTATTTTGAAATTCAGCAGATTTAGATGCTGGAGTTAATAGTGTCAAAGGATTTCTCTTACTGTTAAATTTGTCAAAATTATGCAGATTGAGATGAACAAAAACTGCTGTTTCATAAATAAATAAAGAGGGGAATGTTAGTATACCGAGCCGTTTAAAATGCGGTTGACAACTTTCAAACCAGCCCAGATTTAGTATAGCTCGTATACACCGTTTTTGTGCCTTTAGTACAAGTTCGCGGTCAGATGAGTTTCCCCAGAACATTACCCCGAATCTGAGGATTGATTCGACATATCCATAGTAGGCTGTCAGCAGTGTCTGGAGATTAGATACTTTGTTAAGCTTGTAAAGTGCATAGGAGAAACTGTTTATTTTCTTACATACTGATTCAACTTGTGATTTCCATTTTAAATTTTTGTCCATTATTATTCCTAAAAATTTAGTTTTATCTGTCTCCTCAATTTGAATGTCATTATATTGAATATTAATGCTATTTAAACCGTATTTTGTCAAATTGAAAGTCATTATTTTAGTTTTATTAATATTTATTTGTAGATTATTTTTTTGTAACCATTTAATTACCTGGCACAATGAGTTGTTAATTTCAAATTCAAAGTTATTTTTCGTGCCTTCCTCATAAAGAATCGTACAGTCGTCAGCAAAAAGATTTATTGATTGTGGTATTGCAGTTGGTAAGTCGTTAATATATATTAAGAACAGTAGCGGTCCCAACACACTCCCCTGAGGTACGCCATATTTTAAAACTTGTTGAGATGATTGGTGAATTGTTTCCATACGTGATGAGGGACATATATTTACTATGTGTGTCACTTGAGACCTATTGTATAAATATGATTCAATCAGAGCTATCACTGGACCGCGTAAACCATACTGTGCTAATTTTTGAATGAGTATATTATGATCAACGTGATCGAACGCCTTAGTCATATCCATAAACAGTGCTACTGTGGGTATTTTTCTATCTTTGTTTAAATATATTTTTTTTAGAAGGTCATATATAGCCATGTTTATGGATTTGTTTTTTCTAAATCCTTTTTGATCATTTGTAAAAATTGAATTCATCTCAAAATAATCCCTTAGTCTATTATAAATAATCTTTTCAAAGATCTTTGAAAATATCGTTATTAATGCAATGGGGCGGTAGCATTCAACTGAGTATTTATCGCCCTTTTTAAATAATGGTTTAATTATTGTAGTTTTAAGACCATTTGGAAATACTCCATATTCAAGAGACATGTTTATTATATAGGCAAGGACGTCAGATATATAGGGCGCAGTTTCTTTAATTATCATCGTACTAATTTCATCGTATCCTACACTTTGTGTTTTTTTTAATGATTTTATTAATTGCTCCACCTCAATTGGATTGGTTGGAGACATAAACATAGATGAAGACTTAGTATTAGGTATCTTATAAGAAACTGTTGTTTTCCAATTTGTTGATTTTACTATGTTGGTAAAGTAATTGTTAAAAGTTTCAGCGATTAGTTTTGGATTTTTTATGACTTGTCCTTTGTCTATGATTTTGTCAATGTAATTTTTAGGTGTCTTTGGAGTTATATTATTTTGAATAATTTTCCATATAGCGAGTCCCTTGTTTTTTGCTTGGTTGACATAATAATTATTTTGAGACCTTTTTGTCAATTCTATGATTCTCTTCAATCTCATAGAATATCTTTTATATTTGTCTTTGGCGGCTGGATCTGGCCGTAGCCTGTATCGCCAGAGTAGTTTTCTTTTTTTAGAACAACATAATTTTATTCCTTTTGATAACCATTTTATTTTTGTATTTAAATATTTTTTGATTTTAACCTTTGGAAAACATAAGTCATAAAATAATTTATAATTTTCAAAAAAATTATTGAATGCATCATTAGGATCAGTTTTTAACCACATTTCATTAAATGTAAGTGACTTTAGACAATCTTTAAATTTTGTAAGGTTCTCGGTAGATTGATCTCGTTTTAAAGCAAACCAATAAAATTTTTCATGTTTTCGAATTACTGGCAGCTGTAGCAGTTGAGCTGTATGATCAGAAAGAGCTAATTCCAGGACTTTACTTTTTATGTTTTTTATGTTATGAAAAGCATTGTCAATACAAGTACCACTTGTAATTCGCGTTATGTCATTAATCTCTATCTTTAAATTATAACTGTTTAATATTTCATGTAACCTGTTTGTTAAATTATTTGATTTTAGAATGTCAATATTATAGTCACCTATAAGGATCGTTTTATTAGACTTAAAAGTATATTTGTGGGCAATGTCTTGGAATACTGTAAAAAATCTGTCAGTGTTACTTAAAGAATTATTTGGTATTCTATATATACATATTATATTAATATTATGATCAATCAATTCTATACCACTGCATTCCACTATATTAGATACAGAAAATGTCTCAACATCAACGAGTCTTCTAAATTTCATATTGGCTTTGATTAAGATGCAGGATCCGCCGTTTCTGTTATTTCGCAAAAAATAGGAAGCCAATTTATAATTCGGAACATGCAAATATTGGATATCATCTACAGTCATATTGTGTTCTGTTACACATATAATATCTATGGATTGTTTGGCATCCTTTAACTCTGATAGACAAATTGTTAGAAGGTCTGATTTTCGGATTAATCCATTTATATTCTGATGTATTAGATTAATGTAGTTATTTACGAAAAAACGTTGGAGTCTCTTGATTATTTTCAACTATTAAGTTTGTGTCAGTTTGGGTCGATTTGTCCACTTTAACTGTATTATTTATTTTACTTAGCTTTTTATTAAAAATATCTAGATGATTTACAAAATTTTGTTTGTAGTTAACTTTTAAAATTTCTCGAAGCAAAAATTTTGATATCAGCAAGGAAGCTGCATTCCCAAAAGGAACATGTTGACTATATTCCATGTCAATAAAAATAGCATGATCAAAATTGCTACATTTTTGTATACCCAGAATTAATTCTATATTGTCCAAATCCACGTGTTGCTACCACATAACATGGAAAATGGACATAATTATGCTGAATTTTTTTTTCATATGTACGTTGTTGTAACTTACTACCAGATTAAGTAAAGGTTAATTTAAAGTTTGCTAAGTTTAATTAATATTTTTTAAACTTCCTACACGATACGATCTATTATATTTCTTTTGTGTTATTCCTAGATCGTTTAGACTTCTTATTCGACCTAGTTGGCTTATATATTTTTTTCGATAAATTATAAAAAGCAGAGTTTTAAATCACTTAAAGCTTTTTATGGTCTATATTACATTTGTAGGTATTAAAACATCTATTTTATTAACAGGAGCAATTCCATATCAGACAGGAACATTCGCCATTTGAAAAGAAATTGTTATTCCGGACACGTTTTTACGGTTTTAGATAATCGCGTTCATTTTTGAGACGCCGATATAAATAGCACCCGCTGGGCGAATAAATTTTAAAACCATTTCAGTGGATTAACCACGGAGTCCGGATTGTGGATTTATCTTGTGGTGCACTTAAATTGTCCGTATTTTAACAAGTTCTTTGCATATCTGTTCAAGGAATTGGGGGATTAGGGAATTATCTTCCTGTGTTGGTTTTCCAATAGTTAGCAACACCGCTTATAACTTTATATTCGCGGGTACCTTTTATTTTATTCCAAGACTGTATATAACCTTTGTTCCAATAGATTTATAGGCTCGCCTGGCGACCATTTTGCCTGCGTAATGGTGCGATGACATGATGCTGGGTCTCCATTATTGTTCCTAATTTTAAGTGCATATTATTATTCTTGTAGTCTTGTACTGTGCGGTATCGGTCCCATGTAGATAACATTCATTCAGTAGCTCGACAGCCCTTTGTAGGCCTTGGCTTTGTTTAGCAATTTCCTCCACGTCGGTCTGTCATTAGCCACCGTCTTCCAATTAGCTATGCCAACGTTCTTCGCGTAACGGTTTACACCGTCCAACCAACGAAGCTTTGGTCTTCCTCGACCTCGACGTCCCTCAGGATTGCTGTTCATGAGGCCTTTTGGGGGCCTGGTTTCGTCCAGCCCATCTCAGCCTATTTAGCTTAATGTGCCTGTCAATATGTGGTTCTGCATAGAGGTCGTAAAGTTCGTGGTTGTAACGGCTCCGCCGCATGTAGGTAACACAATGTATTAAACTCAAACTCAAACTCTTAGATGGTAGGGGTACCTTTATCCGTTGAGTAAGTAAGCAAAGAGGGGGCCAATAGTTCTAAAAGTATTGGCCTTAAGGTATTTCTTATGCATTTCTTTCTATCCATTGGGGTTTCACGTCATCACAGACAACAACTTCAACGTCTAACTTTTTATATGATGTATTTCCTATACAAACTTTTGTTTTCCTATTTTTACGCTTAGGGTAAATCTTCCTAACAATTTTTTCTTGAAAATAGAGGATTCTTTAGTTGCAAATATACAGTTATCTTTTTCTATTGTTTTATCTCCATCTCAGCTAAACAAGATATGTTTCCATGTTTATAAAATTTTTACTATGTCCTAAAAACGTTTTAAAGGATTTTTCTAACTTATTTATGTAACAACAAATCCTGCACCCTCACATAAGAAATATGCGCACAAAGGATGACTTATCTCTAATAGAGATCTCTTCCAGCAACCCTTGAATTTGAGATTATTTGCCTGGTATTGTAGTTTCTTATAAATATACTTGCATTAATATTAACGTGGTGCGCGTATATAGGTAGATGTATAAACAAAATATTAAAATTGAATGTTTCTTATATGAGGTATTTAAACTGTGGATTCACTCACTCACACACTCTCTTATTTATTCATTCATACTGTACCCGCAACTATGAACTATATCTTTCTCATCGTTAAGACAGCGTTCGTAAGAAACGTTTTCATTCGACTTACTTTGTAAATCCGACTACCACGAAAAAGGCTTTTTTGGGTTATTTTATAGCCTAAGACACTCACTAATAATGTGGCTTACTATTAGTAAAATAATTTTCAAAATCCGTTCAGTAAATCCAGAGATTACCCCCTTCAACATCAGAAACTTTATATTTTTATTATACATCTTCTACGTACATATTCAGTAAGTCACATTTATTACACGTTTTTTATTAGCTTCACTTGTATGTCAGTATGTCAGTATGTAACTCTCCGTGGGTAATTTGCGCGCCTGCGGCCTTCCTTGGTTCTGGTAGCCGTTTCTCAAGCGTGATTTTTTTTAGTTTAAAAAAAAACTAAAAAAAAATCACGCTTTTATAAATAAATCAAACTAAAAAGTAAAAAATAAATAATAGTTTAAAAAAACTAAAAACACGCTTTTTATTATAGAAAACCAAACTAAAAAATAGAAAATAAATTTCAATAAATATAAATTAATAATAGTGTAAATAAAAAAAATGTATTTTATTTTAAAAAAAGCGTGGGGTGCTTTTTAAGATATTATCAAAATGATAATCACTCTACTCATATCTGTCAATAAAATATTTATAACTATTGACACAATGCACCCCACGCGTTAAAAACTATTGTAGTTAAGCCACTATGACTACTTTTTTACATTTTAAAAGTTGATAAAAATGCCTATCAAAATCAGACCATGTTTTCCATAACTTTGTATTAATTCTTATCCAAATAAATTTCGTAATGAAGACTGTTTCAATACCTGTTAATTACTTTTTGAATTATTTAAATCGGACATTCCAGTCAAAAGATATTACGAAATAAAAATATCAAGATAAATAAAAAATAATCCCAGGCGGGCCGTCAGCGCGGTGTAGCGTGCCTCGCAGCGCAGCGAGTAACGCGGCGATAGAGGGAGCGACAGAATGCGGGAGCCAAAATGTTAAAAAAAAATTATCCACCCGTGCGAAGCCGGGACGGGCCCCTAGTTATGTATATAGTTTACAATGTAAACAGACTAATAGAAAATGTTTGTAGTAAAGATAAAATCCTCAAATTTAGGTATTAGTAATCAGTAAAACGTCAAAAAGTTAAACTAGGCTTCATGATTTAACATTCAAACCTTGTCCTCTCCATTAAGATAACCAGGAACCATTAATAAACTGGCAAACAAAATGGAGTACCTTCGGAATGTTCGGTTATCCGAATAAATGAATATTTATTAAGATTATAAAGAAATAATAAAAGAAAAATTTCAGAAAAAAAGTTTATTGTCATATAAAATTTTTTAGCCCACCGAAGTAAGAGCAAGATTAGCAACACTTTCGATAACAAGTGTAATTTGTGATCAATAACAGTTTGACTAGTAATATAGTTTGTGTAATCTATACTAATATATAAAGCTAAAGAGTCTGTCTTTTGCTTGAACGCGCTAATCTCAGGAACTACTGGTCCGATTTGAAAAATTCTTTCAGTGTTAGACAGCTCATTTATTGAAGAAGGCTACAGACTTTATATAATCACGTTAAGACCAATAGGAGCGGAGCTACACGCGGACGAAGTCGCACGGGTTGACTAGTAATTTTATATTAGTAATAATCCGATTTGAAATTTGAATAAATTTATTCGTATTTCTAGAATATTCATTACTTTTCGAATTTATCGATTATTCGTTACTATTCGAATGAATCCAATTTATCGTTTTCGTCAATTTTCGAATATTACTTAACATAACGAGTTTTCAAATTTTCTATAATTATGTAATCTTTTTATTTTTTGAGTATCCTGTAGTCAAAGAAATGAGTAATCTTGATTATACTATTTTTCTAACGGCCAAAATGATATTCACCCTCTATCTAAAATCTTTGGATTATTGATTAAAAATAGATTCCAAATTCAAATAGGTATGTGTATATAATATTCAAATGTAATCCGGGAATTTTGAATTTCGGCCGTAAATAATATAAATAAATTTAAACCTTTTCCGTCACAATTTTCGAAATATTGGAAAACGTGTATACGAAATCTTTAATAATTTGAAAGTTTAAAATTGTTGGAATATGAACGAATCTTATATTACTCGATTTTGTCGATATATACTTAATCGATTTCTTTTGTCATCATCAGCACAACATTAATAGTCCAATATGAACACAGGCTTCACACCCATTTGAGAACATAGACAACTCTTAGGAGTGCAGGTTTTCTCACGATGTTTTAATTGTTTAAAACACACATAATTCAGAAAAGGCAGAGGTGTGTGTCTGTGTGGGGGGGACTGAGTTCGAAACTCCCTAGTTAGACAACAATGTATCAACCACTATTCCATCACTGGCTTTGGCTAACCTAACCTAATAAAAAAAAACATAGTAAAATTTAATGTAAGTTAATGAGATCAAGCAGTGAAGGCAGTTAACTTAATAGTTTAAAGAATAAGTAGTGTATTGTTAAATAACTGTGATTAATAAAAAGAACGAAGTGGTTAAAATAAATGAAAAGTTTCAGTTAAATCCAGCGTAATAACAACGCCATTACGTAAAAAGCTCGAACAGTGTTCAAACTTAATGAATATTATCGATAGTTAAAAAGTTTGCACAACTTTTTCTTGAGAATCTGCATTTTCATTTTACCTTTCAATGAAGTTTTTATTGCTTGTGTTGTATTTAATTATCTTGTTCTATATACATTGAAAATTATATATTTTACTAGTGACTTATAGACACGGACATCGACAAAAACAAGAGATACCCTCGTTTTGTCGATGCGTTGCATCCTCGAAGATAGAGCGGGGAGGGGGAGTGAAGAAGAAAAATGCTGCGGTCTCAACGGACCCAGAGTTAGATCCCAGAGTCCACTAGATCCGCAGCATTAATGGGAGTGGGGAGGGGGTAAGTCTGGCCCACATGCGGCTCGACCGGAACGCGTCAACGACACTTGGCGGTCGGATTCACATGCTGGTGGTCGCAAGCCAGTCGGGGAACAGATCCCCTACCACCAAGGGGGTGCTGGGTTACTCGGCTCTTACGAGATGCTCTCCCAGCGGCAGAGAGGAATAATATTCTAACCCGTCCCCTCACGGGTAGTTATCAATTAATAAATAAATTGCTAATCAAATCAATGTTGCCAACATCATAACTAACACTAGCTTCTCGTTTAGAGAAGCTTCATTTGGGAACAGACATACAAATGCTATTTATAATGCTTGCTTGTAACAAATAGAAGTGAGATTTAATATACCACTTACGCCATCTATCGATGGATAGATGGTCTGTCTGTCTATTACGCAATCACGCTTATATCACTAAATCAATTTTGATAAAATTTGGTATAGAGATAGATTAGAGGTGTGTGGCCGTTATGTCTTTGGGAATTTGCTCATCCTTCACATAAAAAAATATATATATGCCGGAACAAATTAAATGGAATGGCCTATATCAAAAGCTATGGGCGTAATACCATCAGGACATAACAGGACAGGACAAGCAGTGCCTTGGACTTGTGATCAAGGTGTAGACTTAAGGATATCCTTTATTCGATCGAGACACTCACCTCCACTGCTAAGTTTCACTGTTTAAGCCTAAGACTAGACTAACATAAACCTAACCCAACATAAACATAACCCAGCAGAAGGCTAACCTAACCTAAGGCTAACCTAACGTTGTGTTTACATAACCACGTGGCAATTACATTGTAAGAACTTACATTACCTTAATCGGACAGTACTTCCAGCACTAACACAACACTTTCACTAGCAGTACTTAGATAATATCAACTCCTTGAGACCACGAATAAGACTGAGCTCCACTGTCTTGGTGCGTGAATATATAGGGACGAGACTAGCTAGAATTCCCCTCGACGGGTGGGGCAGACGTAAGTGATTATTATTCTACTCTAGCGTCATAGATGCCGATGACGATCCGATTATTCGATTATCGTTTACTCGTTTGACAATGTTAAAAAGACGCGTCGGAAGTGATAATTAACTTTCCAATAACGCCATAGATGGCGACGATTCGATTAATATTTTAGTCGTTCCTTACATATATATAATAAACTTTCGTCAGGAAGCAAGGCCTATTGCTTGTGACCCAGGGATTAAGTTAACAAGTTACCTAACATCTAAGTTAAATAATAAGTCACGTGATCCTAAATAAAGTAGATTTCTACTTAATACATTTTAACTGTTGCTGATCTATTGGTATTGCTTGAGCCATCTAGCCTACTAAACATTAAACAGTGTTGCTAACAAATAGTAACAAAAAGTAAACTTTAATTTACTTTTATGCAAAAGTATAATGTCCAAGTGGACATTAACCAAAAGTACAATAACGTGTTCTATCCTCGAGGAATGGTGGCAAGAATGCTGTTGCATTTCCCCACTGACTCGCAGCAGCAGAATTAAGTAAATATTTTAAATTTTAATTGCAAATAGCACATTTAAAACTAGACTTCACTCCAAGAACGAAAATTATGTGACGGAAAGAAGATAATTTGTTAATTCACTAACTTCGACCATAAACTCTTTTCAAACAAGAAAACTTGGACTATTTAACTTAAACTTGGCTCAAGTGGCTCTTTAAAAATATGAAATGCATATATTTGTGAGAAATCCACTTAGAATGGTATCCTCTAGTTTAAGCACAGTCCATTCTATTTCTACTTTAATACTAAAAGTGATCATAAAACTTTAAGGTTGGGTCTAAATGTTGGATCAAATTCACCAATGAGACCAATGTGATGAGCCAATGTCTTGCTCACGTGACTCTAACCAATTAGCTTTATATATATATATGTTTTAGAGGACTTCTTTGAGATAAAAATGCGCCTTTTGAGGTAAAAAACAATATCTGTTTTTGCGCCCGCTGACGAAGAGATTTTTTTGGTAACAAAGACGCTAGGAAATGGTTGCACACGGGCGCTGCATGAGCTAGAGGCGTCCCTGACTCTAATGTACTTAGACACAAATATCACTGCAGGACAACACACAATATGCAACTGCTATTAAGGATGTGCTTAATGATACACTTGTAACTCTTAAATAACTGAATGAATGAGTGAGCGAATGAATGACAGTGTAATTGTCAATATACAATCACAGTTATTTCATGACCTTTTAATTTTATTTAATGGGTTAATTAATAATTTTTCAGTATATTTATTCGTAAATTTATCATTCTTTTAGGCTGTAGTTTTTTAATATTCAGATTGCATCTAAGGGAGAGTATTTTGACATAGTATTTTTAAACCAAAAAATGAGAGAATGAATCGAAGTGTAAGAATGAATGAATGATTGCATATTAATGAAAAACAATCACAATATATAATTTAATCTACTGTTAAGATTTAAAAATATGCAACGTATTTGAAAAAAATGTTACATTGGTGTTGGTTGACACTTGATTCCAACATTGGCCTAAAGTTTAATGGTTGTCTCCGAATATCCTCAAAACCCATTATGAGAGCTGCAGTTCGAACGGATATTGAATTTCGATTTACCCTCATTCCGGCCACAAGTGCGAAATATCACGGATTACGTATTTTCGTGTAAAATAAAATGTAAGAACTTTACTGTCAGTTTGTTGTGATATTATTATTTTTGGCTTTATAAGTAGCTTATTTTTGGACTAACTTCAAAGTAGATCTTGTCCTTAAGAAGATATACGCGGAATATTTGATATTGAAGCCTTTCTTATCACCTTCATATTTTAGCTATTTGTATAAAAAAATATAAATTATGTAATTATAATTTAATCGTTTATTGGTCTTTTTCTTTTAATAATAAATTTCCATTAGTAAAAGAAAAATAGGAGGAAAAGAGGAAAGACAAAGGTTTAAACCCTTATACTTGCAGATCTTTTTGATATATAGACCCCTTTTTATTTATACTATAGTTAAATTTAAAAAAAAATTATAGATGCAAACCTTTATTGTTTATTGCTTTTCCCTTTAGTGAAAACCGTATCAAAATCCGTTAAGTGATTTGATAGAAATGTGTAGAGAAACAGACAAAAGAAAATTTGTTTTCATTATTAGAGACATACGATTTATTTTTATACTTAACCTATAATTTAAGAACAAACAGACAAAAAGCGTACATAAAACAAAAATAAAGCAAAATGTCTAGAAGATTAAAGCGTGTGATAGATCAAATAAACAGTAGTGTAATATAAAGTGGCAATCACGACAGGCACATCAGGTACAATTTGTTACAAACACTCGTGCTGTCACCCCACGGATTTAACGTGTTTTTCCTCATTTACTTGTTGTTTTACTGACTTACCTTCCCACAAAAAATATTTATATTTAGGATTTTCAAGAATATATCCCGTGAGGGGACGGCTTAGAACACAATTCTCCTCTGCATCTGGGAGAGCATCTCGTAACAGAGGAGTTGCGATAATCAGCATGCGAGTCCGACCGCCAAATGACATAATTGATGCCGTTCTTCAAACTTGGAGTCTGCTGGAACCAGAGCATTCTTCTCTCTTCACTACACGAACGACACTTTTGAAAAATAGATTTTTACCAAAAATATTGCTGTCGCGCTGAGTCCCAAGCTAATCCCTTACCGTGTGATAGAGAGAACTACAGCTCGAACTGATTTTACCTACGTAAAATTAAGAAAATCGTCCTTTCGTAATCCCCTGTTTCCTCCTCGAAATCTGGACCGATTTTAATATTTATTTCATTAAAATGCAGTAAAGGGTCTAAGCTATGTCCGTACGTTTTGTTAGTAATAATTAGTTTGCTGGATGTTTGCAAATGTAAATAAAAAAGTAGTTTTTTTAATTTTAAAAGTTTTTTTTTCTATTATATTTATCAAATAATAAAAAAAAACAAAACGTACAGTCATGGTACGTATATATTGCATGGTATTTTTCTTCTTCTGTAACTTCATTTTCCTAGGAGGAAACAGGGGACTACGTTTGCATGAAAAAGTGTCGACTGATTTCCTCTTAAGGAGACAATATAAAAGACATTCTCTTGATGTCCATGAGCGACGTTAGCCACTGATATCGATTCATAATTTTTCGTACATTCACTTTACAAGCATGAAAAAAATGAAAATGTAATATATTGTATGTCTGTGCAGATATTTAAAAAAAATATTATTTTAGATATTTTTATTACTTACATCAATAAAAGCCGAAACTGTTCTTCAAAGTCTGTCCCTATGATTGTATACGTATCATGCAAAAACTTCTGCACCAAATTGGATGGGGTTTTCTCAGTTGGTATATCAATGTATAGATTTATAGCTCTAACTTGAAATATTGACTTGGTTTCATTTTATTTAAATCGGTTCTATTAAAAAAAAGTAATTATCAACAACTAGTTAATACATAAATTAATTCGTGCTTTTTTTTTTATTATTAGTCCCTCAAAACTTATTTTTACATATTTTAGTATAAATTATATTAGTAGCTCTATATATAAGTATTATGTAACAGAAATTATATTTTTTGCTTCATCTGTCATACTTAACTTAGCAATAGCTTTTACCAATACTTGATGTGATCAAATTTCCCATTACTGCGCATCAATTTCAACAATAAGTGTTTGTAATTAAATTAATTGTTTCTAAGAAGCTCTCCAAGACATCATTACATCGTAAAACAGTATAATTTAACACCAGAGGATCCCGTAGGAATAGCAAAGTTGTGGTAAACGAACCAACACCCGCTAGAATTACTCTGAGTGCACTGTTCTCGTGGGAGCTTACTTGCTTTCCATTTACCGACGTTGTGTTCTATATATTACATATTTTACTATGTATATGATATTTATACATTAAAATTTATATATATATATCTTATATATAACATTCTCGTGTCACAATGTTAGTTACCTTACTCCCCCGAAACGGCTCTACGGATTTTTATGAAATTTTATATGCATATTCAGTAGGTCTGAGAATCGGTTACTATCTATTTTTCAACCCCCTATGAGATAAGGGTGGCCCACCACAAATTTGTATGGTAGAACAACGTTTGCCGGGTCAGCTAGTATATATATATATATATATATATATATATATATATATATATACAGGGTGGATTTTTGAGACGGGTCAGTAACGGCAGGTACCTTAAACGTTATAGTTACAGGAAAATGTTCCTAGGACTATTTAAAATATTCTGAACTGCATTCACAGGTTTTTGAGAAAATATACAAACTTTTTTTTTTTGGATTTTAGCACTTTTTTCGCTAACATTTTCTCAAAAAGTTGGATGGTCCCCTAGGAACGTTTTCCTGTAACTATAACGGTTAAGGTACCTGCCCATACTGACCCGTCTCAAAAATCCACTAAATATATATAGATATATATACACACATATATATCTATCTATATATATATATAAAGTTATAAAGTTGTAGATTCGTCATTCGTTAGTTGCAAGCACCACCCAGTGTCATAGTCTATGATTCCGTTCAAGTATTAAGGGAGAGGGGTGGGTCCTTGCTTTGTTTTTGCTGACATGGGGAAGCGTGGGAGGAAGGGAATGTGGATGCTGTGAATAGAATATTTATCCCATCCTTTTCATACATACGTATGAAGTATATATGATGTATTGTGTTTTATTTAACTCTGCTTAGATTTCAAGTTGCAAAAGGGTTACCTTGCTATAATTCGCGGAAATCTGATCAACCAGACTCGTATAGCACAATCCAAAAGAGCACTCTGCCCACATAAAAGTGAGACGCGCGAACTCGAACCAAGACACACCGCACAAGTAGGTAGCTCGACGATCGAACAACCAGAGTCGTACGGCACAATCCAGAAGAGCACACCGTCCACAGAAAAGTGAGACGCGCAAACCCGAACCAGGACACACAAAAAAAGTAGAGAGCGATCGACAATCGAAGTTCGTTTCGCTCCGTAACCGAAGCATCTTCAGGAGTTGTTGACTCTACAAGCATCACTTGCGAAGATTTATTTTGCGGAATTCGGTGAGCGGGTATTATATTCATCATTCTCTTATTACTTTCATACGAGCATCTTTTGTTGAGTGATGATTTATTTCTTTCTCTATTGCTAAACGTGCAATCGATATAATGCTTATTTTAGCCGATTTTATTGTTTTCTATTTCATTTATTTTTTAACTTAATAAGTCACTATTAGTGAGCAGAATTAATAAAGACATTATAAAACTACATGATGCATTCAAACGTATTTTTTTTTAATTTTAGTGATAAAAGTAAGCAGTTTTAATCGTGTAGCTTAAAATCACATTTGTTAATTATCTGGAAATATTAAATCTGTCATTACGATATTGAATTGTAACGCCAGCGCCACCTGAACGAACTAATGAACATTATCTGATTCCACTGTGACATATTATAGTTATTGTTTATGAAATAATTGTAATAATTATATTCACTTTTGATTATATTTTTGTTTGCGAAATACGATTAATAAGAATTGGTTAATTTTAAAACAGCAGCGTTGTATCAAGTGCGCAGTTATTTAATTATTTTATGTGCGCATGTGAGTTTTCTGTTTTTAAAGAGAAACATTATAAACAAAATGTAAAATAAAGAGTTACAGTCTATACGCAGACTAATTGTTTTTTTTGTTTGATGGCTTGGCTAGAATATTCTCCTGGGGGTTATACTTTAGACTCTGACTAACATCATTACTGCTAGAATACTCGCGACACGTAATAATACATCATAAATAACAGGATACTATTCAAATTAGTGTTGCCAACATTAACATACATTTACCCGTGAGGGGACAGGCTAGAATACTATTCCCCTCTGCCGCTGGGAAAGCATCTGTTCCCCGACTGGCTTGCGACCACCAGCATGCGAATCCGATCGCCAAGTGTCATAGACGCGTTCCGGTCGGGCCACATGTGGGACAGACTTACCCCCTCCCTCTACCATCCCATTAATGCTGCGGATCTAGTGATAAACCTCAGCATTTTTTCTACACTCCCCTCCCCACTCATCTTCGAGGATACAACGCATCGGATATCCATGGGTGGTAGCTACTTACAATCAGGTGGACCATCTGTTCGTTTGCATCTTATCTACTACTAGTCGACTACCGTGACTTCGTCTACGTTAAAGTATATGTTAAATTAAGAATATATGTACAAAAATAAAAATAAAGGAGAGAGAGAGAGACTCTCGAAAGAAAAAAACCGAACAGAGACTGACCATTTTGAACAGAGATAAAGATAAATATTAAAGAGAGAAAAAAGAGACAGGATGAGAGAGAATGACAGTATATAAGAGAAAGGGAGACAGAAATACTGTAGACTTCCTGAGTGAAAGAATTTTTAAAATCGGATCAGTAGTAACAAAACGGCCGTGTTCTATTAATTAAAAAAGTGTTTATGGCAACACTGAATCACCTTTGTCACTCACGTAAAGTATAGTTTTCTATTAGCGAAAGAATTTTTAAAATCAGATTAGTTACGACAAAATGGCCAAATTTGTTTAACTAAAAAATGTATATGGCAACACTGAATCACCTTTGACACTCACGAAAAGTATAGTTTTCTATTAGCGAAAGAATTTTTAAAATCAGATTAGTTACGACAAAATGGCCAAATTTGTTTAACTAAAAAATGTATATGGCAACACTGAATCACCTTTGACACTCACGAAAAGTATAGTTTTCTATTAGCGAAAGAATTTTTAAAATCAGATTAGTTACGACAAAATGGCCAAATTTGTTTAACTAAAAAATGTATATGGCAACACTGAATCACCTTTGACACTCACGAAAAGTATAGTTTTCTATTAGCGAAAGAATTTTTAAAATCAGATTAGTTACGACAAAATGGCCAAATTTGTTTAACTAAAAAATGTATATGGCAACACTGAATCACCTTTGTCACTCACGAAAAGTATAGTTTTCTATTAGCGAAAGAATTTTTAAAATCAGACTAGTTACGACAAAATGGCCAAATTTGTTTAACTAAAAAATGTATATGGCAACACTGAATCACCTTTGTCACTCACGAAAAGTATAGTTTTCTATTAGCGAAAGAGTTTTTAAAATCAGATTTGTTACGACAAAATGGCCAAATTTGTTTAACTAAAAAATGTATATGGCAACACTGAATCACCTTTGACACTCACGAAAAGTATAGTTTTCTATTAGCGAAAGAATTTTTAAAGTCGGGTTAGTTACGACAAAATGGCCACATTCTATTTATTAAAAAAATACATATGGCAACACTAAATCACCTTTGTCACTCACGAAAAGTGCATTTTTCTATCTGTGAAAAAAAAATTAAAATCGGATTAGTAGTTCCTGAGAAACCCTTCAATTTATAAAATGGCCACCTTATGGCACTTAAATGGCCATATCTTTTTAATTAGAGTATTTATGGCAACACCACATAGCCTATGTTACCCGGAAAGGATGTATTCTTCCTATCGGTGAAAGAATTTTCAAAATCGGTCCAGTACTTTTCGAGCCTATTCGCAACAAACAAACAAACATACAAACAATCAAATCTTTCCTCTTTATATAATAGTATAGATAAAAAAATAAATAAATTGAAAAATAGAATGTTTTTGTTATACTTAGTATACGTGGTTGCACTCGTGTGAAGCCGGGGCGGGTAGACTAAGTAGTTCATAAAAGTCATAGTATTATATTAGAGTTACAAACTTAGAAACATTGTGTCTTGGTTTAATATTAAACTTACGTGAAACCAAAATTTTGCGGTTAGACTAAACTAGAGAATTAAATTTTACCATGGATATTAAGTTTAGAATTTTTAAATATAAATTTTATATACGATAACATTAATCATATTTACACATTTTACTGAAGATATTTGCTTTGTACTTCTATAATTATTTTGTAGGTGTACGTGTACAATCCTTTTAAAAATCATGATTGTATTTAATGTTTTTGTATTTGTTCGATTATTTTAGGTTTTATTTAACATTTTAATCGCTATATCACTAAATTTTACATTTTAATTTATATATGACTAATTCCCAAAGACAGCTCGACATGTACTTCATCTCCACGTCGATAGATGGAGTAGGAGCACACTCATTTGTTTAGTTTGTATATATATATCTATAGCCCTTTCTCAAGCTTTCTCTTTTTCATTTTTCCTTTCTTCTTTCTCAAGCTCTACTTTATCTCGGTAACATTTTTCATGAAAATCGGTTCAGTGATTTAAGCCTGGTTTTGTAACAGACAGACAGACGCCTTCTATCCGTCAATAGATGGCGTAAGTAGTATATTAAATCGTACTTTCGTTTGTTTAGATTGTATTCTTAAGTATTTCCTGTTTTAAATTCGAAATCATAATATCAGCTTAAGATCTAGATGGTTCCAACCTACAGTTTTAACTAAAACATTTATAGTATACATATATTAAGAAATTCAGCCGAGCAGTAGCTGTGCCCAATATCAAAAACTCAGATAATCTCAATGGGAGTTAAGCCTCTTTATAATCATATGTTCGCTATGATCATCAATATTTTAAAATGTTTCAGAGCACAGTATTGTAATAAATATTTATAAACGGACCCCTAAATATGATTAATTTATCTAAGTCGAATGGTTTCTTTGAGTAGTATACAATATTTATTACCTTTTGAATATAAAGCGAGTTGATAGCACAGGATAATAATAAGATCCGCTGCGTTACGTAATACTTAATTTCTGAGAGGAAATTGTTCTACAAAACGAGTTCCATTTCACGGCAGCGCTGAAATAATGAAAAAACCCCTCACTTTGTCCTTAAAGGGGTTAAATTCTAAAATAAGGGGTCTTTGAAAACTAGTAAACAAGACTTGAAAGCTCTTTAGCATAATTGGATAGGATTTGAAGGAAACTTTTAAATTGTACTTTGATGGTCTAAGAGACGAATGTCGGAAATTTTTATAACAACAATAATACGATATGTCTATTTTGCATATCACTAAATTGCTATGTAATTTTGTAAATAATGCATTATATACTACAACGATTAAATGCAAAGTAGAAATTGTCTAATAGGATAAATCATTCGCCCTTCTTTTTACACCTTTGGGTGGTAAAATCAAGTACTAGTTGATTCTACTAACATTATAAACGCGAAAGTTTGTAAGAATGTATGGATGTCTGGATGTACGGATGTATCTTTGTTACTCTTTCACGCAAAAATTACTGAATGGATTACAATAATATTGCTTACACATCAGAATAACACATACGCTATAATTTATAATGATAAAGTGTGAATTATCCAAAATATAGCGGGTGAAAACTATTATAATTATTTAGTACATGCAATTTGAAAATAACTGGAGTAAAAAAAATCTAATTTAGAATAAATAAAGCTTAGAATATTAATTAGTAACGTTAGTCAATACAACAGTGAAAATTGCATATAATTTTTGCCTGATGCTCGTGCAAACAGATGAACAGAAATTCTAAAATAATTGTTTCTTCTTCTATTAATATTTTTTAAAACTATTATATTCTATGTAGATATTCAAAAATTTTATTGTGAATCTATAGATAAAAGTCTCTTAGACTATAAAACGTAAATTCTTCGTGACTAATCGTTTTAGCTTGATGAAATTAGGCTCTCCGATCGCCTCCGGGACGGATATCAAAAGGAATTGCTAATAATGCTTCTTTTCCTGCTTCGAATATCCTCAATGTTAAATTGAACCAGCCTCCGGATATTTTGATTTAATCATCGCTTGTCCGGGTGTTAATATTTTTTGCTATAAGTCTATTTATGGGATTAATTTTAAATTTATGGGAATATGTTTCGTTTAAGAGATTTAAGAGGAAATTTCAAGTGATATTACGTTGTTTTATAGACAGGCCAGGGCTTGACACAGAATGTGGCTATTTCCACTCGCTTACAGTTTAAATATATAAAAATGCCTCTCCTTAATCGATTATCATAACGATATTGATCTTAATCGATAGAATCGAATCATGGGTAAACTTATTGTCTTGCTGGAACCATGGTTTTTTTCAATAAATATAAAATTTAATATTAAAAAAAAATACATTATTTTTTAATGAAAATATTATTATTTATTAGAGAAAACTTCTTTAGGAAGAAAGGGAAAGGAGAAGAATCAGTAAAAGTCTTTACAAATCGATTTAACAATTTGTATTAATCTATAACTGTTTTTTTTCTACAAATGTTTTTTTAAATAATGTCAGTCAGCGGAAGGAATGTCTATCACTAAACATTCATAAATGTAAATGGATATAATTAATATTGTTTTTTTCTCCTAAGGTCGTCGAAGACTGGAAGTTCATGTCCATGGTACTGGACAGATTCTTCCTCTGGCTGTTCACCATCGCCTGCTTCGTTGGGACTTTTGGAATCATCTTCCAATCACCTTCACTATACGACACTAGAATGCCAGTAGACCAGCAGCTATCGTCTATCCCTATGCGGAAAAACAACTTCTTCTATCCTAAAGATATTGAAACTATTGGTATAATAAGTTAGATTCCGAACATAATAAAAATAAAATTTTGTAACTTAAATATTGAATTAATTAAACTTCTATTAGTTGTGTGTATACACTGTGTGACAATTTAAGAAAAAATATTTAATTTAATAGTTGATTTCAGTAAAAGTAAATTAGGCCGGAAGTCTAGTATTTACTGTTGTTTGAGACCAGCTTGAATAACTCTGATCGTCTAAAGTCTCTTCTGATGAAAGAGCGTATTAATTGTTGAATCAGTTATATTTTTAAAATATAAACTAATCGAAAGTACTTAGTGTTTCTAGCAATTCAAAGAACGTAATATTAATTATTTATGTTAATAAAGTTGTGTCACACAGTGTTAATACAATCTAAAAATATTCATTACATAATTATGCGAAAATATCTATACATGTTAGTTATTATATAATATAACAATAAATAAATTAAAAATATAATACATAAATATAAAATTTATCATGTAGAAATAAATGGTATTTAAATTGAATTGTTTTAAATATTGATTGGACGCCGGATCTTAATAGTGTCAGAGAAAGTGTCCGAAGAACGCATCGCACATATAAGTAAAGAAGTAACTATGTAAATGTAAGTAAATAATATATTTGTCTCTTTCTAATTGCAGTTATAAGGACAAATAAAAAAATCGTTTATTATAAAATCGAACATTTCTGTAAGATTAAAAATACTTTTAAATTGTCTTTAGAGCTGATTGTGACTCTGTGAGCTGTGAGTTTGTTTTAAAGTTTTAAACGGATTTAAATTATATTAGGATAATTAATAAATAATAATATTTAAGTAATCTGTTGTTTAATTTTAACCTACATTCGAAATACTTAATACTTTTTATGTTTGTGTTATATGTAAGTGGCGTAACTACGCCGTTCGGGACCCCTTGCAAATTCATCAGATAGTGCCCCCTCCTCAAATATTAAGAAACTTAACGCAGGCACGCGCCAAGCATCTTCTGCGGTCGCCGGTGTGCGAAATACTTATGAGCGTCTATACTTGAAGAGCAAAAAAAAGGTCGTTCGCCAACAAGTATCCTGCGTGGCAAATACCTGCACCTTAGTTATACATTTTACTAAATATTGTAATAGTAAATATTAAGATCCACCTGTGCCACAGCCTTCTCTGACCGTTGGGCCCCCTTCGGCTCAGAGCCCCTGGCATTTTGCCGAAATGCCACCCTGTAGTGACGCAACTGTACTGCAGTATTAAGTATATTTGATATCTTGGAGCTCATCTGATGACGGAGGAGAATAATAAAACTCTTCAAGGGATACTAATAATTTACACGAGTTTAGGATGAACAAGCAAGCAATGAATTAAGAATCCCCTTTTTTTTAAAACAGTAAAATAAATAAGAATAAAAAAATTACAAAATAGATTTAGAATAGTCATTTTATTTTTCATATTCTCCTTAGCAAACTCTGTTTTGGATACCCATATTATTAAAGTGTTAATACTAAAAAATCTTCCATCTTGGGTGGTCCGCCATATTGGATTTATAGTTAATTAATTCTATTTTTCGAGTTAGCAAACCCTTTTATCTGGTATTATGAGCGTTCACAAACAATACTATGTTATCACCGTCTTGGTCCGTCTACCATATTGGATTTAAAAAGACATATTATAAAAAGGAATAAATTAAAAGAAAGTACTTTTAAAATCGAAATCTTTTATATTTAAGAGTCTATATTATGAGGTTTTTGTTGCGTTTCTACCAATCGTGTAATAATATCAAATAGACTGAATGGGCAAAGATCTAGATATTTGTCGCAGTCACCACGAAGACCGTCCAGCTCTGCCTGGTAATATTCATCATCAATACCCTCTTCCCTAGATGTGGAAGGCCTGAAAAATTTATAAGAAAAAATAACAAAAGATATTATCAAAATCTGTTTAGCTTTGAAAGACTTAAAATTATATTCTGTTCTAAAATAAGCTTTAATTCCAGGTAAAATTTGCATCAAAATCTGTTCAGTTTCAGACATGTGCGTGAACAAATGAACAGAGATCAATATTTATTACCTTTCCTTCTCAAACCAGGTTAAATTAAATATGATACAAATAGGTAAATAGATATGTTTTTTTAAAAAAAAAAGAAGATAGCATAAAAGTTCATTAAACCATAAATCAAACCTTGAAATAAATATCTAACCATTACCTGCTTTATTTTTAAAAGAGATTTAGGGCCAGTTTAACCAGTCACTGCTAAAGTCCTTATTAAACTATTCTGTAGTTAAGCAGTCTATTAGATACTTTATCAGAAACGAGTGAAACTGTTCCTAAAACTAATGTAGTTTTTTTAATAAACTTACGTAAACACAATATGCATGATATGCCCCACAAGACCGTTGTGATGTAGCGGAGTCTCCGCAGCCTCGCAAATATTACGGAGCAAGCATTCCTTACCGTTCCAACCGTTCCTGAAAACAATTTAGTTAAACTTTGTTTAAAGTCTACATAATATATAACATGTGCAGCAGTAATGGCCCAGTGGTTGAGACTTCAATTTCTTACACGGGAGATCTGAGTTCGATCCCCCACACAGGCACACACCTCTGACTTCTGAGCAATTAAATATCACTTGCTTTAACGGTGAAGGAAAACATCGTGAGGACACCTGCACTCCCGAGAGTTCCCTAAAGTTCTCAAAGGTGTGTGAAGGCTGCCAACCCGCAACTACTGGGGCAGCCTGGTGGACTATGGACTAATACCCTCCTCATTCTGAGGAGTAGACCCGATTCAGCAGCG
Organism: Limenitis camilla; assembly: GCA_905147385.1. Taxonomy (NCBI): domain Eukaryota; kingdom Metazoa; phylum Arthropoda; class Insecta; order Lepidoptera; family Nymphalidae; genus Limenitis; species Limenitis camilla. The sequence goes on from LR990240.1 coordinate 11,733,820, forward strand.
GACCGTTAACGGGTCGTGATGATGATGATAACATGTGTAATATATATTTGAAAGTAAAAAATTTGAAAAGCTTTAAATTTTTCTTTAAAACTACTTTTCATTTTAGGTGTGTGGGAGTTGTGGTTAAAGGTTTACTTATCTCTTTCTTTACATGATTCTATTAGTATATTTCGTAACGAGTACAAAAATACGCTATTTCATAACTGAAGAAATACTAAAACTAAAACTTGGTGCTGATTATTTTAGTCATGAAATATTATATTAAATATTATAATTACTCATTCTCGTTTCGCTAAGGTAAAATATATATTTACGAGTCTCGTATAACTTATTGAGTATAACTTTTGGAAAATGCTAAAATTAGTGTTTATTTTTAATATCAACATTTTTACCAGATTTGAAGCCAGTTAGTTAAGATTTTGCCTCTAATTTTTCTTATTAGTTTAATATAAAATCTCCTGCTTCTGAGTCTCTACGTCATAAAAAGAAACTTGCATCTTTAAATCTAAAAGTATTAAGAACTTACTCATTAAATTTAGTTTCTAGAAGAGTATAAGCCATTTCTCTGGTGATACTGCGACTGTGACGAGCTGAGATTACCTGAAATTAACCAAGGTTTCAAAATTATCAAAAATAATGTGATTGATAAACAATTTTTCCCAATTGACGTTTTTCAGAAGCTTCAAGTCTAATTTGGATATTTTAGAATTATGAGAATGGCATTAAATAAAATATATGTATTTTTTTATTCAAAGTGTTTTTGAAAATGACAAATGTGTTTTTATTTATTAAAATTCCGTAAATTGTCCTAAAAATAATACGAACTTGTAGAGCTAGATGCCAGTTTTGGGGAAATATAGCTACTGTATTTTTAAAACTATGGCAACTCTAAATATATTGCACGTTTTGAGGAATAAGATATTACTGAGATTTTATACATGAAAAGCGAGGGAGGTTAATGTTATGTGTGTTTTAAGCAATTAAATATCATTTGCTTTAACGGTGAAGGAAAACATCGTGAGGAAACCTGCACTCCTGAGAGTTCCCAAAAAAGTTCTCAAGTCTGCCAACCTACACTAGGCCAGCGTGGTGGACTATGGCCTAATACCTTTCTCATTCTGAGGAGGAGACCCGGCTCAGCAGTGGGCCATTGAAGGGTCATCACGACCCCCACTATGAAGTCATCAGAAAACTAGATATTTGCCGAAATCACAGCTCGACACGCACTTCATCCACTAGATGGTGTAACCGCACACTCAAGTGTTTAGTTTTGTATTTTTTAGTGTTATTTTCGAGATAAAACATATTATGTCCTTCCTCAAGCACTAATCTATCTCTGTGCCAAAATTCGCCAAAAATGGGTCAGTGATTTAAGCGTGAAAGGGTAACAGACAAGATGGACAATCTATCCGTCAATAGATGGCATTAGTAGTACATTAAATCGCGTTCTCGTTTGTCTGTATTACCTAAGTTTCTTAAGAGATATTTTCGAAATTATAATATTAGGATTATACTACATATAGAATAGTGTAATTAATACATTAATATATTCTGAAAAGATTTCTATGTAATTAAAATGGACATCATGTCAAATTGGTGTAATAAAATTACTGATGAAGCAGAAAATATGAAAATTGGACTGTCATTTAATGAACTGTAAAAAGTTATACTAATTAATGTTAAAACAGATAGCGTTCATTAAAATTAATTACATTAAACAAATAAATGTATATAGTTTTTTTTGTGTGTACGTAACTCTATAAGGATAATTGATGTGACAATGTGATTTGCAATTAAGTAATCTAACTTTGACTCTCAAAAAAATACATAAGTATATTTTGATTGTAAAATCGATTCAACTTTTTCAATCAAAATGATTTTCAATCAATTTGATTTTCAATCAAAATGATTGAAAAAGTTATATTGACATAATGAAAGATCATTTAATTATTTAAAAAAAGTTCTCTAAACTTTTCCTGTCAAAGAAACCGTTTAGGAGATATTTTTTTTTTTAATTGTAGATAAGGTGCAAACGAGCAGATGGTCCACCTGATGGTAAGTAGCCACCATCGCCCATGGTCATCGACATAACTAGAGATACTCTCGTTTTATCGATGCGTTGCATCCTCGAAGATAAAGTGGGGAGGGGGAGTGAAGAAAAAAAAATGCTGCGGTTTCACGGGACCCTGAGCAAGAGCCCAGACTTTACTAGATCCGCAGGGAGGGGGTAAGTCTGGCCCACATGCGGCTCGACCGGAACGCGTCTATGACACTTGGCGGTCAGATTCACTTGCTGGTGGTTGCAAGTCAGTCGGTGAACAGATCCCCTACCATTAAGGAGTGCTGGGTTACTCGGCTCTTACGAGATGCACTCCCAGCGGCAGAGGGGAATAGTATTCTAACCCGTCCCCTCACGGGTAGAATATACGAAATGGATTATTATAGATTTAAAATTTAGAGTTTTATACTTATCTCTAATTAAACGTAATAGTGTTAAAAGGGCATAAAACGAAGGCATAAAATGTATAAAAGTTAAAGTTACATTTGTTATTACAAGAATATTAAACTTTTAAAGTAAAGAGGACCTAGAAAACGGACGATCATTTATTATCAAGTTTAATAGGTTTTTGAAAGTTTGAAAACAATTTGTTTGAATAATAAAGATCTAGCAAAAACAGCGGCTTTAAACATCATGATTTTAATCCTTTCCTCAATTCAATAAATTTTTTTTCGATCAGTTTATCAGCTTTTTCTTCGTGGAAATATTGATAGTTTCATGCACATTCTGAATTGGTAAGTTTACTAATTATTTCAGAATATTGTGAAAAGTAGTTTTTACCCCCTAAAAGAACAATGTCCAACATGGCATAACATGTTATCATAACGAAAATTACTCAGGAAGAATCAATGTTCAATGAATCAATGTTGCCAACGCTGTAATTATACCCCCCATTGTACTCATGATATGCACCGGCAAAACGAACTCAGCGTGTTTTGCGCATTAATAAAATAAAAATAGTATGTTTTTACTAATGTAGGAGTTAAATAATGTTTTAAATCAATGTACAATTTCAAAACTATTATTATTCAATAAAAAAAAATACTTGAATAGATTTTAATAAATTTTTAAATATAAATTTCTAATATACGTTTTTTCTTATAATACTAAAGTTGGTGGAACTCATTAAGCAGATGTAAACTATAATAGATTCCGCGACTTTTTTTGTAAATATGTTTAATTTTTTGTTATATTAGAAATCATAATGTAATTCCCTTAAATACCTACAGAACCTCGTTTATCCACAAATTCCAATGTTATCTTGGACCTTTCCTTTATAATAAAATTAATAAATCTCTTGATATATATCCGCTTAATAATTTCGAATGTAAAAATAAGTTAATGGTTTGGTTAAAAACTTTATCGTACGAAGAAATAGAAAACATTTTTACCGTTTTAAAATGAAATAAAAAAACACAAAAAAAAAATATTAAATAATAAAAAAGTGAACATAAAGTATAAGTAAAAATACAATATCTTATGCAATATAAAAATAGGTAATAAAATAAAACAAAGCTAAATAAAATAAAACATTGCAATATTACATTTTAATATTAAATTTAAAACTACTTATTTAACATGTAACTATAATAACTATAATAATACATAAGGAAGAAACTAGTATTCTAAAATACAGGCTAGGCCTAGTTTAGATACTAGATTGAATTTGTAAATAACTACAAAATTGATTGTTCTATAAAAATAATAATATATTTTAAGTTCACAGTTTATGTGGTCAAACTACTTAGTTGTTCATACTATGCACCGTTGATATTATGTTTGAGTTCTACCTACATTATTATTTATAAATTACTTTAAGACAAGTGTTAATTTGTTATGTTTTTAAATAGTTTGTTGTAAATTTCTTTTTTGAACAATAAAGATTATTATTATAATACCATCTTAGATTTATTTTTATAATTATTTTAGTAATTGTATGATTAAATTAGAAATTAAAAAAATAGGTGATAAAACTGTAGAAAGACAAAATATTATTTTTTAAATAAACAAATATACGAAAATGATTTCATTTTAACAGTAATTAGAATTAGTATATTATTTTAAGTATGATAATAATGAATTAGTTTTGTAGTAGTACTTAGTAAGTTGCAATTAATTTGATAAATTAAATATTTTTATATTTAGGATCCATTTTCTCCTTGTTTTACTGTATTTTGTATTTTCATTTTTAACAGTAAAATGCAGAGTTTGTTAGCATTGAGTATTTGCAAACTTCAGTGGTCTTTGTAGTACTTATTTATCTTTTTTTGTAAATTGTTTTGAAAATGATAATAAAAATAATTTATATGAACAGAAGTGTAGGATACGTCTTTCAAAGCGGTGTAAGTTAGTCAATATTATTTAAATTATATTTTATACTAAATTATATTAACAAAGTGTATATTTAAAACAATTGTAGCCGATTGTTTTCTGAATTCCTTTTGTAGTGAGATGTATTTGGACGTATGACCTAATTGGTAGAGCTCCAACGCCATAATACTTTAACGGGAACGAAAAAGAAACGTTGCACTGGATATTTTGGTGGAAAAACTTATTTTATTTCCTCGGCTCAGTTTACTGCTAGGTAGTGTTTTATTTTTAAATTTCCAGTAAAAATTGGATGCTATTTTTGACAAAACATAGTTTGTTTCATGTAACCATGTAAAGGAACTTTAATGGGGCTGAAAGGGCTCAAGATTTTTCGTTGGTTTAATGATTCTAAATCTATTACGTTATATAGATCGTTTAATCAAATCTTGTAGTTTTAAACTAGCACATGTTGGTTGTAAATTTAACTTACAAGAAACTCAGATAGACAGACACCGTAATTGAAATAAATTAAAAGCTTGTAAACTACGTTTAATGTTAGGCATGATGATTTATTCCAATAATATTAGGATGAGTTTTGTCCCCACAATACAAACGTGACGTCATTTCCTTGGTCGATGTTTATGCTATCATAACAGGTCGAAAATATCAGTAATCTAGCCTATATTCTTCAATATTTTTAAAAATAGCTAAACCGCTAGTATGCAAATCCGACCGTCAAATATCTTCAACGCGTTCCGATCGTGCCGCATGTGGGCCAGATTTACCCCCTAGTATAGAAACTATTAAGTAATGTAGTTTATTGTTGTTGTGCTAGGTCTCTCTTATCGAGAATCAGGTGAGTTATCTACTTTATTAATGAGTGTGGAGGTGAGTGTCAGTGTCCGGCACTGTTCGGCTTCCAGTCTGAATATTTTCCAGTCATAGTTGTTGCTGTACAGTAATAGGTATCATGATTTATTATTCTCTCACAAATCTTATCAACGTTGAAGGTTCGTCTAGAGATGCTAAATATTATGTATTTTAAGATCCTTTCAGAAATAATAACTATAGTAAAAATGCACTAACATAAAGAGCTGTCAATGTTATAATAATTTTTTCAATAATATTGACCCCTTCTGTACTTCCAGACAAGAAATCAAAAGAATTGTTTAGAAAAACTTATCAGGGTCGTCAAACATATAACTTAAGCACATATACATACACGAATTCACACAACGTGTTTTGCCTAATTTTTAATATAATCTTTTTGTGTCACTTAGTCTACCAATTTGGCTTAAATTTTGTATAAGAAGATGTGGATTTTGTGAATAAATAAAATAAAATAAAACAAAGAATCATCAAAAGCAAACAACAAGTAGTTTGTATAAAATATAAATATTAAAATATATTTACCGGTAAATTAGGAAATATGACTTCATCGAGCTCAGTAATGTTGGTGACGACGGAGTAATTAGACTCGAAGTTGTACGACACGAACACGTTCTTGTCGGGAATGTCGAGAGGCACCGCTATTGCTATGAAGGTCTGGAATTCATAAATAATTGTATTGAGCTAATACTCTTTAAATACGAGTCGACCCACCCCGGTTTTGCACGGGTTAGATGGATTTAGTTTTCAATACAATGTTAGGCGCTTACGACAGTAAACATATTTTATTATTTTCAGCAGGAACTACGATTTTTTCCGGAATAAAAAATAGCCTATGTGTTAGTTCAGGTTATAAATTATCTATATATCAAATTTCAATTAAATCTGTTCAGCCGTTTTGGTATAATTTAATAACAAACATCCAAACTTTCACATTTATCGTACTGGCCGACCCGTGCTCAAAGAAAATAGAAGCTCAAAGGGTTAGATGTAAGGTGTCTAATGTTTAAAGTTAGGTTCAAGATTTCTGACATAATTAATATGTAAATTGTTATGTTAAACAATCTTAACAAGTTTGTAGGTTTTTTAAATGATTCTTACCCCATATAAACTCGTAGGTGGGAAAATAAGTCCCCGTTTTGCAACATCATGGCTTCTGCTTGTAGTTATTATGATAGAAAATCTGCAAAAAAATAAATACATGGTAAATGCAGTGCATTTGAAAATGATTATAGAAGTATATATCAAAAATATCCCCCTCAGGGCTTGTCACAGGTGGAGGCGGACGAATTTCAGGCGTGTCAGAGAAATTTTTCTTTTAATCAAGGCATGACTTAACAAAGACATAAACGGGCACACAGCTCGATATGCACTTCATCCCCTATTTCAACACGTTAGAGCCTTTTGTGTTATAAAACATAGTCTATGTCCTTTCCCAAGCTCTAATGTTTCACCGTACAAAATATCGTACCAGATCTAAATATAAGATCGATGAAAAAACAAAACATAGGTACAAGTATGTGAAGAAAATCTGTAACAGTATTGCTATAAATATTCAATAATAATTAACTTGTTATTCGTCGTCTACGGTTAGTTTGTTTGTAGCTTCATTAAGTAAATGTAAGCTCCTTACTGTCTGTTATTCAGCTTATTATTCATTAATTACGTATGCAAAGTAGAGTAGATAGCGGTTGGATAAAATAGGAATCAATATGTATTTTCTTAGTATCAAAATTTTTATATTATTACTAGACATTTTTATACAGGATTTTCTCTAGGTAACATCTCAATATCCATGCGACTTTTCTTATTTGCTAGTCTTTATACTCATTTGAATGTATAACTATTTTGACATATCATTCTACTTGCTTTAATTTAAGAACCTGGAGACTGTTATACCTTTAATGGCAAGTGAGATTAAGATACACAAGTTGCTTAAATGACACTTCTTATAGATATCTAAGCCATTTTTCTCCTCACATGGAAACTAGTAAACTATTTTTTGACCTTGCATATCAATATAGTCCACAACAAAATATATAAATTGCTGTTTACTAGCTGATCCAGCAAACGTTTTCAAATATAAAAAATGGAGTGTGGCTGTGTCGTGTGTTGTATGTAAATGAATTCTATATGTAAAATATTATTATGTATATTCGTTAGATTTTGACGAGAGCTGACGATTGAAACTTGAACGAACGTCGCAGCTTCTGCTTAAAAATGGCGGCGCAATCATTAGTTTTTCTAATTGTCTCCCTATGGCAGCAATTTTAAAGACGTATTCAACGTCAAAAAGTCTAAAATCAAAAAATAATTAAACGGGTTTTTATGACAAATAGAAGTCTTCCGTATTCAAGACTCAACCAAAGTTTTAAAAAGACTTGCATTTAATTGAAAGAATTAAAACAAGACAAAGTAAGTGTTAAAATAAAATGCCAACTAATATTATTGTTAAGAAGGAAAATATATAAGATGAGAAATATGAGCGCCTTTGAAGAGGGATATTTAAAATTAAAATGAAGTTTGCGCCCGACGCGGGACGCGCGACGGCCTTAGCTTTTACGAATTTTTGCTTCCTTATATAATAGGTTTTGTATTCAAAGTATGAATTCTTATTTGTGCAATGTATAGTTTTATATTTATAGAAAAATTTATATTTAAAATAAGATACCTTTTGTTGGTAATTTAACTCAAAATACGTATCTAAAGTCGTATACTTATACATATATGTTGCGTTCTCTGCCTTTATACGTACTGGTATGTAAAAAAGGGAGAAAAAGAAGAGAAGAAAAAGTCAGAATGTTACTTGGGTTAACCCAACAAGATACTAGGGTAAGCTAAAGCACAATAATCGATTAAGTATCTTTGTTACATTTATAATCTTATTATAATTGAATTATATTATAAACCATTTATTAGTCAGTTTTTAGAGTTTTGCTTCTTCCTAGAAAAAAATCTATGCTACTATGTAAAGGGATATATTATTAACCCTCGTAAAAATATAGTCACAAAAGACATTATGAAAAAATAGGCCTCAATCATATCAGAAAGCGCAAAAAATGGACAAGTTATACTTTCCACCAATACAATGCACCTTTGGATTATATTATAATAGTAATTACGATTATAAAAAATCTTATACACTTAAAAGTCTTCTATGACTATAAATATTAAATATAAGACTAAAATTATATATATAATCTTATATCATCTTTAAAATTATAATTTTAGTTTTAGTAGCAAAAAACAGAAGTAATAATGTAATAATTGTTTGAATATGTTAAGGGTTATAAAACAGAATTTATTTAAATACTTACAAAGTAACAATAGCTTGTCTCCACGCCATATTTAAAATAATCACTTTATCAATAAAATACACTCACTTTTAATTCTATACGTCTAGAGAGTTGTAGTTCCTTTGATTCTGTTCAAGTGACTCCATGAATCTGGACTAACTGTTATAAATTATCATGTCTGTGTTAAACACGAGCACGTTTCTTGGAACAAAAAAAAATTAAGATATTTTTCGCTTCTCTAAGTAAATTTGTCAAATCTGAACTAACAATCCCAATTTACACGTATTCTTTTTGATATCTTTATTTTCTGGTGGTTTTAACTGAAAATTCTGAATATTTTTGGTAAAATACAAATTACTTTTGATATGTTACAGAATATCTTTGTAAAGTTATTGTATTTTTTTTTTATTATTATAAAATGGGCTTACTCTTGACCTCAGTCTAGCTCTAGAGCAGAGACGAGGCCGAAGATGGAGCGAGCTCGCCCAGAAGAAGCCTGTTCACTCTTGCTTTAAAAATGACTTGAAGCTTATATTTCTGGTAAGATATAGAACACTGCAGAATATTTTTGTAAAGTTACCGTATGCTTCTGGTAAGATATAGAACACTGCAGAATATTTTTGTAAAGTTACCGTATGCTTCTGGTAAGATATAGAACACTGCAGAATATTTTTGTAAAGTTACCGTATGCTTCTGGTAAGATATAGAACACTGCAGAATATTTTTGTAAAGTTACCGTATGCTTCTGGTAAGATATAGAACACTGCAGAATATTTTTGATAAGTTACAGAATATTTTTGTAAAGTTACCGTATGCTTCTGGTAAGATATAGAACACTGCAGAATATTTTTGATAAGTTACAGAATATTTTTGTAAAGTTACCGTATGCTTCTGGTAAGATATAGAACACTGCAGAATATTTTTGATAAGTTACAGAATATTTCTGCTGAGTCAATTCCTCTTATTATTTATCTTTATATGAGTTTTTAAGAAAATGTATATAGAAAATAAAATAATTTTTAAACTCTACATTTTATTTTGTTAAACCGTTATGTCTTACGATCTTTAAGTGCTAACTCACTTACCTTCTTGTCATGTTGACCTTATTGATGCTAACTGAACAAGAATTTGGAGTATATTAAGAATATAGTCAAAAAAACTTTCTATATATTTTAAAATAAATAAAAACATTTTGTAGTATTTATTAAACTTGATTAATATTTATATACTACTTACCTATATCATTCGAGGTTGTCTAACTTTTATGTTCAAAAATGTTCAAGAGAGCTAGCTTCTCTGAATGAAATCTTTACTAGCCGACCCGCCCTCGCTTCACTTATTTTGATAAGAATTCATATTTTTTGATAATATCATCAAAACTTGACCTAATGATTTAAATATTTATTTTTTAAAATATAAAAACTACTTTTTTGGCTTAAATATAAAAGTTAGACATATGCTGTCGCTGACTTTTTTGTAGGCATCAATGTTTTTTCTCCGACTTACTTTGAAAAATTGACTACCACGAAAAAATTACAATAGCACTAAAGTGGATTTCTATTGGTAAACGTATTTTCAAAATCGGTGCATCAGATCCAGAGATTACCCCCTACATTCTCACAAACTTAACCTCTTTATAATAATATAGCTTAAAGGTTTAATACTAAGTGGAAAAAAAGCAAAATTTTGCATGTTAATATTATAAAGCTTTCAAGTTCTTGATCATTTTTAAACATATTTTCTGTGTACCATGGGCTTAGATTTACAATTAATTCTGGTTGGTGGCGCTGCGATCGTATCCTAGGAAAAATCTAATTATAACTCAGTGAAGCGAATGAGCTATATGAAAAAAAAACAACATAAGAAAATGTACGAAAATATGTTCTCAGCGAAAAGCGTATTAAGATAATCTAATTACTAGTTTTCCAGCTTTTATAATTAACGTTTATTTATACTGAAATTCTTCGTAATTACTTAGTACTTATAAATTTCATCAGATCCAAATAATACTTAAGTTTTAGAAACTTATTCCTTTAGTAATTATATTGTATAATGTCATATACAAATATTATCTCCCTGGAACCATGTTCTTTCCGGGATAAAAAATATCCTGTATTAATCCATGTAGTCAAGTATCTGTGTGCAAATTTCATTGAAATCCGTTAAGTCGTTTTTGTGTGATTTAATAAGATATAAATTGTCTGTAAGTTTGTACGCGAATCACTCCAAAACTACAGTTTATAATATAAGTTTTAACGTGCCACATCCTTCCGATTAAACAATTTTAAATGTAAATATGATATTTGCATACAATAAAGCCAATTGCTTTAATGAAGCATTATTATTTAATCTGTTATGTTATGAAAATTACATAATAATAAAAATGACGGTTGATGATGCGCTGGTTTTTGGATAATTTTTTCTCACGTATTTTACTTGTAATTAATATTCAAACAAAATCACGTTATTAAAGGATTACATCACTAATGTATTCTAGTTTATTTTATAATTATGATTTTAACCACTAATTTGAGGGTATTTGAATATTTTCACAAATACCCACATTGTCACACTTAGTTTATAAGTATTTTCCTTTCCAAGTATTATTTTTTTTATATTTATGCATTTTTTAGAATTCTCTGCATTGTCAGTGTACTGGTTATAATATTTAAATATATTTTATATATATTTTTTTTATTTAATTATCAATTATGGGTTATGATGATACCCTCTGTTTTGTAAAAGTCTCAACATTGCTATCGATGTCTTTAAACTCATATATTAGATTCAAACTACTTGTACACTAACAGACATAACGCTTTAGATATATGACTAACACTGAGATATTGTACTTGTATTATAAATAATATCCTATTAATTGTACATCTCTTCACAAATATGACTTTATCAGAAGGTAGCTTACAGTACAGCACCACGTAGTCAGATAAAGGAAAATCTTGAGCAGTGGGATCATGTAAATTTATGAAAAATGGCTAATTATAGCTATACTACGCAGCTAGGAATCTAGGCTGCCAAGCAGTGTGTAGGTCTCGAGATCCAGGAGTAGGTTTAAAGACATCTTCTACTATGCCCAAACTCTCACTTCCGCCCCTCGTGGAGGAGAGAGGCATATCTGCGAATGCCAATTTACAAACGGTGTTGCTAACATTATATTGTTTAGATTATGTAAGTTGATGCTCAGAATGTTTTAAATTATATAATTTTATGTAAGCTGATGTAAAATGGCCTCGAATATTTTGTTTCTGTAATTTTTTTTTTTTTTTTTTTTTAAAAAGATTACTAGCAGTATGGATCACATACTACTAGTATTCCCGTTACCCCTCCTAGTAAGCTAATAAATAGCTTGCGTCAGGAGTGGGCCACGCCAGTAGTCCAATTTCTGGGATTTGAACCCACGACTTGTTGATCGTGAATCCAACGCCCGAACCACTGAGCTACTGACGCTTCGTTTCTGTAATTGGCGTTACGGATGGCGTTGCTAGCAGATATAGCGTCTTTACATCTTCACAAATATGGCATAGCCTACATTTTTCACGATTCTTTCATATCTGAAATAACATAACTCTCGTATTTTTATCTTGCAGGAGAATACAGATTCTTAGTATTACACAAGTGTAGTGTAGTTGTAGTGTTGTCGCGTGATGGTGTTGAATTAATTCAACTGCAATGAATCAAAGTATTTTGGACAAAATTAATGTTGTTTGTTCTCATTGAAATCCAAAACCATTAAACCAATTTTAATAAAATTTTGCACACTGTGTTTAATATCATATAACTTGAGAGGTATCGACGAATCAATATACGACAGCTCGATCTTCACTCCGTCGATAGATGGCGTAATCGCACACTTGTTTGTATTTTTAAGTATTTTTGTCGCAATAAAACGTAGCCTATGTCCTTCCCTAAGCTATAATCTATCTCTGTACAAATTTTAAACAAAATCGGTTAATTGATTTAAGCGTGATTGCGTAACAGACAGAGAAAGTCTGTCAATAAATGACATAAGTAATATATTAAACAGCAATCTCGTTGTATTTTATTTTGACCTACGTTTCTTAAAAGTTACCTTTATCATAAGCATCTAATAAATGACGGTTAAAGTTATTTTATTGACACAACTATCTCATATTGTATAGGATGAGAAAGCATCCAATAGATGGCGCTGTTTATTGCTAATTAGAATATGATTAGTGAAAAGTTATGATTTTTTCACTTGACACATCTGTGACTTTTAATTTGATATAACTTTTACGGCGATAAGGAAACATTGAACGCATTATACAGAGTTTGGTGAACTATTAATATGTGATCAACACGTACAGGGTTCGCCAGTTACATCTAAATAAGAAATCAGTTATCATTCGACTCACAGACGTATAATATTTGTTTAAAAGTACGTGCTTCAATCAAGAAAATAGCCAAGTTTAACTTACTCTCTGAATTTAGTTCCAAAGTCGCGTGTGCTAACTCCAGCGTTATACTTCGCTTGACGTGCTGTTACTATTTCAAATATAAAAGTTCTTCTCTTATCTTGCCAATCTTATTAATTCTGTGATTTTTAAAGTCTATCTCTCTATAGACGTATCGTCGTCTCTTTTTTTGGTAAAAAATTTCGGGAACCTGTGATTTAATCCATACTTCCATACTAATATTATAAATTATGGCAAGCGTTCTTATTGGTTCTTTAATCGTAACTGGCTTGGAAATTACGTATGCATTTTTTTATTTAATAAATACACAACAAGACAAGACCAAGATAAGACCAAGACACGAGCAAGACAAGACACGAGCAAGGCAAGACCGAGACACGACCAAGACATGACTTTTTTTTCTTATGTCGACTCCAATCTCAGCTACACGTAGACACGAGCTGAGAGCGGAGTATTTTCTTCTGCAACTTCCAAAGTACCAAATACATACATGTGTCGCAGGCAACTAGCTTAATTACCCGTTTAATTAGCAGCCTAGAGACTCAACTAAACAGCGCCGTTTTGTTGGCGGCCTGAATGATATGCAGCCATTTAGCTGTGACTGACTTGAACAATTTAATTTTTAAAGCGAATTTCAATCGATAACTTGTTGTATATTATGAAGAACACCATCAAGGTAAGTTTGTTTTGTTTTTTCGTAATTATACGCTACTGGACACCGATTAGATTGCTTCAACACAATAAAACATATATATTAGGTTAGGTTAGTTTAGGCTTCCTTTAACCCAACCACAACAAAAATAGGAGCAGGTTGGTTATGTTAGGTTAGGCAAAGCCACCCAGAAGGAGGATCCCTATCTTAAACTACCGATTAAATATATTAAATAAAGAATTTCTTATTTTCTGTCACACGGTTAACCTATCGTATGAATGGCCTAAGCATTAGCCAGCCAGTTTATTTATTGATCAAATGGCTGAATATCATTTAGGCCGCTAGTTAGACGGTGCCGTTTGGTTAACGGCCTAGGCTGCCAATTAAACGGCTAATTAAGCTAGTTGGCTGCGACATATGCATTACAGAAGAATAGTGGAAATTTATTTAAAACTTCTGAAATCGCCAGCCAGTACACACAACGTATTGTTTTTTGTAAATATTTAAAAAATGTGTAATTCATAGTCTACGTTATTTGGAAATTATAGGGCTTGATTTAAATTAAGTTAAAACCAATGAAAATTACAAAGTTAATTACTGCTTAAAATAATAATGTATTTTCTGTAGAACGATATGTAACTTACATTCTTGAATATCATAATTTTTATTTATATACTAGCTGACCCGACAGACGTTGTCCCCCCCTCCTTGCTCATTCTGAGGAGGAGACCCGGATAAGCAGTGCGCCATTGAAGGGTCTGTATGTTTGTTTGTTGCGAATAGGCTCGAAAAGTACTGAACCGATTTTGAAAATACTTTCACCGATAGAAAGCTACATCCTTTTCGGGTAACATAGGCTATGTGGTGTTGCCATAAATATTCTAATTAAAAAGATATGGCCAATTAAGTGCCATAACTTGGTCATTTTGTAAATTGAAGGGTTTCTCAGGAACTACTAAAATTTTAATTTTTTTTTCACAGATACACTTTTCGTGAGTGACAAATGTGATTTAGTGTTGCCATATACATTTTTTAATTAATAGAATATGGCCATTTTGTTGTTACTAATTTTAATTTTAAAAATTCTTTTACTGAGAGAAGTCCATTGTATTTCCGTCTCTCTTCCTCTTATATACTATCATTCTTCATCTCTGTTCAGAATCGTCAGTCTCTGTTCGATTTTATTTTTGCTCTCTCCTCTCTCTTATATTATCTGTCGCTTTTCTTTTTTTTTCTTTCTATCATTTTTCTTTTTACAAGTTTTTCTTACTCTCTCTCTCTTTGCAAATAATGAAAAACTACAGAATTACAGAAAGACAAATTGAAAACATCAATTATAATATTGCTTTAAAAACCCATGACGAAGCGAGCTCGTCTATGAATATAATTCAAATGACTGACAATTGTCAAACGCCATAAATATTACATTAGAAAAGTTAATATGGTCGTTAAGATTTCTTAAATTTAATAAATTAATTTTCACTCAACTTTTATAATTTTGTTGTTACATAAGAACGTTCTCCTAACAATAAGAAACACAACAAAAAAAGAATTAGTGAAATCGGTCCAGCCGTTTGCGCGTGATGCCGTGACCAAGGGAAATAGGGATTCATTATTATACATATAAAAGATTTAAAAATTAAATGAACTTAAACAAAAAGTATTTTATTTTGTAGAATATAAAACGCAAACGTGTCTTTGAAGCGGAAGAAAAGATTTAAAATTAAAATGGAGTTTGCGCGCGACTCGAGTTTGGCAGAAGAAATTTTTACTTCTCTCAGAAATGTAAACTGAGTTATTTTATTTGTAAAGTACACGGAATGTTTGCAATCAATCATGAATGGATTATGCATATAAATAAATATCAGAGCTTTAAGGCAAAATTCATCTATAATAAGAATTGTATATTAAATACGATGAAATAGACAATTTTAACATTTTTAACCCCCGACGCTGCAACGACAGGTTGTTATAAGTTTAATGTGTGTATCTGTGGTGGTATTCGAAAGGTTATTTAATCGAGATGGTTTTCGAATTATAATTTATAAAGACCTGGTCACCCGTTTGAAGACTATCAGCTCATTTCTAATTTGAGACTTGAGAGCTGTGTGACAATATATTGACAATTATAACAATCTTGTTACCATTGTAATACATTTATATTGCTTACACTGAGTACAGATAAAGGGTATTTCTCGATACCTATCTTTCGATATCAAGTATCGAATAGAATCGAGTATCAAGCTTTTTTAAATTACGTAACAGTATATGTCTCGGAGATTTTATGGAAGGATAAAGATTCACGCGACTCCCAGCGTCAACACCACACTGCACTACTCAACACTAACACTATCCAGAGACTACTTCACTCCTTGAGAAACCGCACAAGACTTAGATAGATAGTATAAAGGGTCGAGACTGTCAAAACGATGGAAGTCACTACTACCCTACTCCAACGCCATAGATGGCGATGACGATTCGATAGTCATAAAGTCCTGCTGTCATATATATCGACAGCTGTTTTAATATTTTATCTTCAACAATAAAAAAATCAAATTATACTCGTACAAGTTAATTTCGATTCTGCTAAATCGATGTCGTGCTGATATCGATAATTATTGTCTGTATTAAATTGGGGTTTCATTCGCGAGTCATATAAATTAATTAATTAATTATTATTATTTATTTTAATCTTTTGCTTTTTTGCTTGTTAGATTTTGAGACTGTTTTTTCTGTCTTAAGCCTCAAGCACCACTCGGATTTTATTTATGATATTATTGTCTTTTGCGTCATACAGCTAACTATTATAAGAGGTATGTAAGTATAGTTTATATTCGCCGTGTTTTGTACAGTGAAGTTATTGTATAACGCGTCTATTTATAAAATATCATTGCATCTTTATTTATTAGTAATATTGTTTGTTATATCTATTTTTATCCACTTACAGCTAGATATGGAGTTATGTGTGTAGTAAATAGCCGATTCGAGCAGCTATAAAATCGCCCGCAAACATAATGGCGCAAACAGCTAAATCGTCGATGAATTAGCCGAAGTGTTCTTTGTTTATCGCACACAAATGCATGGATCAGTTATGGACAAACTTGTATATTAGATTGTCAATCAATGTCTGTTTTTGTTGATGCCTCTACGACATTTTAGTGTTTTGCAGCTATTTAGATGCTTGATAGCTTAGAAGCTGATGATACAAGACGTGGATTTTTGTGGATTTTGTATCTTTTGGATGTTTGTTACCAATTCACGCAAAAATGGGTGAACGGATTGCATTAAAATTTGGCACACAGAGTAATCTGGATTAACACTTAGGTTACTTTTTATCCCAGAAAAATTCAGAGTTCCCATGGGATTATAATTAAATATGTTTACTGTTGTGAATTTGAATATTTTAATTTAGTAACACTACATTGATAAATGTTTTAAAAAATCTAAGTACACATACTACAGTACTTTGGACTTGTGACCAAGCGTATAGGTTTAAACGATCCTTTTATTCAATTGAAACATTCGGCTTCACTGTTTAGATTCTCTGTCTATGCTTAATATTCGGCTTACAAACAAACCTGACACAAGGCTAATCTAACATTAATCTAAACCAAACCTAACTTACGCTTCCGTCATTATATAATTTTTTAATGTAGGTGAAATTTGTTGTTGTTGTTAATGTAGTTGCAAGTTACGACAGAAACTGCTCAGGCTCTCTGTTTAAATTCAAGGTTAAACTCATATAAACCTAGCCAAAAACAAGAAGTGGAAACTACATTGTAATGTACTCTCGTGACCTTAATCGAACAGCAATCCCAACACTAATATTACACTGCACTTCCTTGAGAGACCTCGCATGTCAGTCAATCTGTCGAAAAATGACGGAAGTGACTACTACCTTACTCCAGCGCCATAGATCGTGATCGTTTACTATTCTCCGACATATTATAAATTAAAAAAAAGTATGAGTTATATATATTATAGTTATCCACCTAAGAGATTAAGACGAGTAGTGTTTGAAGCAGTGCCTTTTCAGAACGCGAAATAAAAATTCCACCAAATAATGAGGAGAAAATAATTAAGCAATATATGTTAGAATATTTAAATAAGGATAGATATGCTTTTGTTATACCTAATGATGAATTATATTATAAGATTTCTGAAGTATATAAAAAATACTCCGATCATAGTAAATTTAAGCCTATAAGATATACTAAGACAGTAATAGAAATTAGTGATAAAGAAGAACAGTTAACTTTAATTATAGACATGTAGGAATAGAAAGCGTTTATAAACAATGAAGAGAAAAATATTATTTTGAAAAGATGCTTAAAATTATTAAGAAATTTATAAGTAGTTTTGCGTTGTGTAGGAGAGAAAAATATAATCGACATCCCAATGTTACTCCTTTATCTTTAGCCCGGCAAACGTTGTTTTGCCATATAAATTTTAAATATTTGGAGTGGGCCAGCCTTATCACTTAGGGGTATAAAAAATAGATTTTCAGCTATTCTCAGACCTACCCGATATGCACACAAAATTTCATAAAAATCGGTCGAGTCGTTTCGGAGGAGTATAGTAACTAACATTGTGACACGAGAATTTTATATATAAGATTATAGTAACTTATGAAGTATGTAGGCATCATTACTTTGATATCGAACTTCGTTAAACTATTGTATAATTTATACAATACAATAATGTTTTACCTTACAAAAATATATTTGCAGTTAAAATCTGAATTTAAAGCATGACCTCGGCTTATGCAAGTATTTACTGCAGAGGAAAGGCTATGTCAACAATAATTCGGAGCTTCCGAACGGCAGCAATAAAATCGCCTCGCAAACAACAAGAGGCGCAAACAGTTTAATTGGCGTCGATGAATTAAGCGATGCTCTATGCTTCATGCAGTCTATGCTCTATATCTGCATGATAAACAAGCTTTTGTTAGTAAAATATTGTTTTTAGGGTTCCGTACCTTAAAAGGAAGAAGGAATCTTATCAACATCACTTCGTTGTCTGTCTATCGATACCCTTTTACCCAGTAACACATGGATATTTTGACCCGCACATGAGAATATAAATTTCCATGTGGTTTCCCGGTGACCTGGAATAGTGTAATTTATCATGAGGCAAGGTCTTATCGCACAAGTATAAGGAAAAATCGGGCTACTAGGCGAGGTGAGTCTCACCCTTATGTTGTTGACATACCACCAATTCGCACGAAGCGCTTCAAGGCTTCCTTCCTCATGCGCACAGCTAAGGATTGGTATTCTCTCCCCTCGTCTGTGTTCCCTCCAACATACAACTCGGGGATCTTTAAGAAGAGAGTGAATAGGCTACTTACGAGAAAGCGAGCTCCATCTTCGGCCTAATCTTCATTTAACAGCAGGTGGGATTTAGGCCAATCGCAATCCCGTCACGAATTAAAAAAATGAAATTTTATAGTAACATCACGAAAAAAAAAATATCTTTTATGTCAATAGAGCATCTTCTCTTTTTAAGCAATAAAATAAACTCTTCAGATTTCACATGAGCTCGTAATTTTTTTGATACTTTGGATGATCTAATTGTTTCTATATTTATATCTAAAATAGTTAAGTATAAAGTAAAAAATACTTTTTTGATCTAAAATTTCATATTATTAAATCAGATAGAGGCTAATTTAAACACCGCTGATTTATCCAAATTATTTGCAGTTTTCCTAATTCTTTTTTTTTTTTTATTGACCAAAACAAAAAATATACATACTTTATAAAAAGTTACACCTATCCACAAAAGCCATTATGGTTTCTGCGTGGATAGTGAGTTCCTTAAGAATACTTATAATGTTACATATTAATGTTATTTATATAATAAGATTATTTACTATATCAATATATATATAATAAAATTATTTATAGCATTTGTAGGTTCAAGGAGCATTCCTAAAATACTCCTTGAGCCTACATATGCGTTTAGGATCACTAAGGTATATATATTGAATTTCCGAAGGTAGGGTGTTAAGTATATTGGGTAACATATAATTACAAGTTCTAGTGCCGTATTTATTTTGGTATGTGGGTAATATAAATTTTTGTTTATTATTTACTTGTCGTAGTCGTGGATCTCTTAAGTGTGTATTAAATTCAATATTACTAATTGCCAAACGAAACAAAAATTCAAATACGAGTTTTGTGTTTGTCTATTTTACTATCATGTCATGTTTATGTGACTATTACTGTCGTGTTCTTAAAGAGCAACTATTAATGGTGATTTTCCTTCATAAACATTGAAGACATAAAAGGACAAATAAGTAGCTTAGTCAGTGTATATTATAAAACAATATACTAATAATATGATATCAGAAAACTCTTTCTAATATACTGTCATAGAACGATAGTGCAAGCAATTTCCCTGTACGCAAATATTTACCACAACGGTTGTACCTTGTATATAAATGGGATTTACAACCTTAGATTGAACAACATAAGGTTGAAAATATCAGTAAATACAACATAGATAGACAGGGTACAGTCGATAACGATATTTTGATTGAACACCAGATTGTTCAGTTTTTGCGACGCTCAATAGTTTTAACATTGAAGTGCCCTTTTTTTATTTCTGTATCAACTTGTACGTTATTTTTTTAAATATCGTTTGTTGACAAAGTTTGGCGAATCCGTATACGTAATACCTGATCGCCATTTTGTTTCTGTTTGGGTATGATCAATTGATGAACTCGCGAACTAGTGGATAGAAATGAAAATGCATGTTTTATTCAAAATTTACTGATATATTATCAATCGGATTCATAGGACAGTCATAAAAGTAATCCTCGCAATCGTTTTCTGATCCCCAATATTCTGCTTCATAGTAACAATCTTCTATATCATCTTCTGACATTGATGATGATGGTCTGAAAAGAAAGAAATAAGACTAATTTCTTATACATACCAGACAAGACCAGAAGGATTAAATTCGCCATCTAACGAAAAACATGATATGAAGACCATAGGAATGGAGAAAATTTGTAATATCTTACCTGGGTTACCATCCCAGATAAGGTAAGGTGATGACATAAGACAAGTTGTATGAAATAGAGGTGGGATGACACGAATGAATAAAGCTGGAGTAATATTTGCTGACTGATAAACAGACAAAGAAAAAGGTTACTTATAACTTACTAAACCAGTAGTTTTAATGTAAGAGAGATGAATAACAGATATAGCAGCTGGCAGTTATCTGTACGTATGAGTTGCGCATTGTGAGCGTGTTGCGTACCTATATAGGTAGTTTAATCCACAAAGTCTACTACTGTGATACATAGCAAGGGCGTGGGAGCAGAATCGAGCAGAACCGATCACATGTGGCATGCTCCTCTAGACCAACATTCTCCGTTAAAAAGGCTCTAATAGTGACTTCTACGCACTGCGCAGTGATGATTGATGTAACCTAGGAATTATAATTACTAAGATGGACACGACGACTTACATAAAATAACGAAAATTAACTAAACTATCATACTATCATATCAAAATAAGGAAGTAATGATATTTCACAAGCATTTAATCATATAAAACAAAATATGAGAAACAATTTAGCTGGTAACCTAGACTCAGAGTAAATGGCTGGCTCATTTATTAGATTTCATCTGTACCACAATGTTTCACACTCACCACATGCTCTGATATTACTTACCTAATGTTCTGCTTTGCTTGCCTCATTTGATTTTACCTTTACTACGATTATATTGAGCGTGATTGACCTTTGCATCAGTCGATATAAGTTTTATTGTTATTATGTAAGTTCGACCGCGTAGAAGCATGTGAACAATTTTCAGCTTTAGCTTTCATTGCAGCATTTTGCCTTTCTATCCAACAGTTATATGTAATATGCATTGATGCTTTCACAATAAATTTATGGTAACATATATACATTACACTATATATACATATATTCATATATACAGACACGTATATAAGTCGGAGTAATAGAAAGAGGGGAATATAAGAAACATTGATTTACTCGAGAATAGTTTATCTTTCTATTAGTTGAATTATTTTTTACAATTATATTATTAGTTCTTGAAGTTATTTATACTAATATTATAAAGAAGTAAGATTTGTATTTTTGTATTTTTTATGTAACGAACAAACATAAAAACTACTGGACCGATTTCAAAAATTCTTTCACCATTAGAAAGCTACATTATCCCTGAGTAACATAGGCTATATTTATTAAAAGAAAAAATTAGAGATCCTCAAGAAATCTCACTAAAACCAACCCAAGGTGCAAAAAATTTAGCCATAAAATATCTTTCATCGCATGCGCTGCAAAAAAGTATTGATGATAGAACAAAAAAATGTTCTACAATATTATAGAACGTATCAATATCTACAAAAAACTCCGCGAGACCATATGTCCAACTATTATAGTTATGACACTATAACTACTTTTTTACATTTTAAAAATTGATAAAAATGCCAATCAAAATCAGACCATGTTTTCTATAACTTTGTAATAATCCTTATCCAAAAAAATTATTTCGTATTCAAGACTGTTTCAATACCTGTAAATTACTTTTTGAATTATTAAAATCGGACCTTCCATTCAAAAGATATTACGAAATTAAAAATATCAATATAAACAAAAAATACACGCCGACGCGACGGGCCAGTATAGCGACGCAGCGCAGCGAGTAACGCGGCACGAGAGTGGGCACCGAAATGCAAGAGAGCCAAAATATTTTTAAAAATAACATTTCACCCGCGCGAAGCCGGGATGGGCCGCTAGTCTATTATAATTAACATAGATAGAATATTATTGAACATATCTGAGGGTACACATTTATGAAAATAATAAGGTATTGCTCCTAGTTATAATGAGTTAAAATGTGAACGTTTGATTGGTTTTAGATGATATAGAGCAAGGGGTACGGGTTAACATTTCATTATTTTAGGATAATTGAGTTTTGTTATCATTTTATTATGAATGTTTTCGGATAACGTAAGTGAATCTTTGTTATATTACGAGAAGATTAGAGTTCAAATACTATCTATGCTACTATATAATAGGTTACTTTATATCCTGAAATTAGGCTTATGTGATAACAAAAGCTTTTAGAAGAGAATGTGTATTTTTTGTTTTTGCTTAGAAAAAAATCAGCTTTAAATTGAAGTTTATCAATTAATTGAGACTGTTAAAAAGTACTTTCAGAATTATTTTTTATTTATATTACTAAGCAACATACTTACGTAAGTACAAGATGTAGTAAATCGCCCAGGACTCCGTTATGCAGGAACTGCGAGGCGCTCTCACATATAGCTCTGAGTAAGCAAGCCCGTCCTGAGTAACCGTGACTAAAAAAAAAATTACAATCAACATTATCTATCCTCATAGTATTACGAATCAGTAATCTTATACTAATGTATAAAGGTAAAGAGGTTGTTTGTTTACTTAAACGCGCTAATCTCAGGAACTAGTAGTCCGATTTGAAAAATTCTATTAGTATTAGATAGCGCATTTATAGAGGAAGGCTATAAGCCATATATCATAACGCTACGACCAATAGGAGCGGAGCTACACACGGACGAAGCGCGGGTCGACTAGCCTATTATAAACGGATATTATAATAAATTAATCTACCTGTATATTCTGTATTAAAGTGTAGAGAAAGAATAATTTTTAATGAGTAATGTGTGTTAATTCCATCCGATACTATAGATTATTGATTTAAAGTAAAAACAATACTTTTTGATTAAAAAATCTTCACTACTCTAGTATAGCAACAATTATTTTTATTGAGGTATGACGCGGATCAGATCCCCCACTATGTCAAACTGGCATCCTACTTATGGTCAATTTCGAAATTATCTTTCTGACACCGCGAATACAGTAATATGTTAGCAACGTATTGAGACTAATGGTGTAGTATTGTTAGGTGGCGTGGTGGCTAGGCTTCCGTTATCGAGCACGTGAATTATGTACTTTATAATTTTTAATATTCGGTAGCGAGTTTTTAGGAAGAACATAAATAAGCCAATAATACGTCAACTGTAAAAGTGTCTGAAGTCGTATAACATTACATATGTATGTGGATATGCGGTATGAGGGTAGTGCGAGTAATATATCTGAGGTGTTCAGTGAGCCGTGTTCGGCAGAATTACTGGATTACGAGCTGGCGTACTACCGCTTTATTAGTATAATGTGTTCTGCTAACTTACAGAACGATTAAGGTCTTTCCATTTTATTTATTGGTGCTAAGTTAATTTTAGGCATAACTTTTAACGAGTTATAAGATTGATTTTATATGTCACATATAGTAGCTGGCAGTTAAATTTCGGTCTGAGAAAAAATAGTGGGGGAAAGTTGCATTTGAGAGTTCAATCTGAGACGTAGTTGACGTGCGGGAACAAAAACGTCGCATAACTATATAATGAGAACAGGTTACCTTAAACGAAAGCTAGCAGTGTATAGTTCAAAGGCCATATTATTTATTTATTTATTTGTTTATGTACCTTAAAAATCCAGCATACAATTTTTGACGTGACAACGTCTTATAAATTGGTTTGCCGGGTGACACTTCAAGAAACTGCGTTACGCTCCGCTCACGTTATGCGCTCACAATGAGAGCGAGTGAGAGGCACGCGTCCCTTCCACTCGGGCATGGTTAGCCGCTCTTGTACGCAAATGTATTGCAAGTTATTGTATGTATATTTGTATATAAATACGTATGTATGTGTAAAGGTAAAAATAAAATTTTGTTAATATGAAATTCAGTGCGAGATTCTTTGTATAAATTAATGTTTTAAATATAATTCTTTGTATAAATAAATGTTTTAAATTGTTACTATTATTTCATCCTTCTTCCTACTATACGAATGAATATTCACATTAAAATTATTTTACCACTCAAAGTCGTTGTCACGTAAAACTTTCGCCCGTATACCGACTTTACAGGCAACCAATTTTTAATAAAAGAAATGTTATGTACATCGGATAACTTATCTCTTTAAAGAGATCTCTTCCAGAAATCCTCGGCGAGTATAGGAGAAAAATTATTTAACATGTGATGTAGGCACAAAAGAAAATAATATATTAAATACTGAAATATAAAAAAAGTTTTGTAACCAACAATTAGTGCTCTAAAAGTGCTACAAGCACCCACAGGAAAAAATTGAGATTTACAACAAATTAGCTCAAAAGTGAAATTATTATTTTTTCCCTACCCAACACTGATAGCTTGATATCAAGTAAACATTAAATCAACAATAATAGAGAAAAATCCATTACAGAGCTCGCTCAATGGAAGAACTATTAACTATTATTATACTCCTTACTTATATGTGAAAGTTTTTGTGTGTAGATTTTTGTATGTTTGTTACTCAATCACACAAAAACAGCGAAAAAAGTAAAACGTCCTGTGGTATAGAAGGATTTAATTCTCTCAAAAACAGGTCAACGGAAATTATAATTTCGCATATATTATTATTAAATTTGTTAAACTATTGGCTTGATTTGATATGAAAATCTATACTAATATTATGAAGCTGAATAGTTTGTTTCTTTGAATGCGCTAATCTAAAGGAATTGAGATATTCTTATAGTGTTGGATAGACTCGATAGTGTGTTGTATGTAGTATGAAATGTGCTGATAGTCTTTAAACTATCGCGATTAAATTACCTTTACAACAAATAAAACTTTATCTGAATAGGTCCATTATCTTGGGCGCTACGATGCCGCAGACAGACATACATTGGGTGTTAAGAATAGATATCAGTGAACAATTCGATATAAAAATATTATGTATAAAATATTTTTCATCAGGTTCTTTCCATTGAATATTTCTAAAAAATTCCATAAGAAATTTCGTTTTACGTATGAGATTATCTGGACGCCATTTTGTTACTGTTGTCTTGAAAATACTATCACTCATTCTTTGTACTATATCGACTTAGAAACTATAATTAATATTAAGAACGATTTTCTCATGAGTAACTACTACTTAGTATAATAGGTTGTTATATTAACTACTTACTTTTCAAGCATAGATTCAATGAGGATGTATGTGCTACGCCTGGTCACAATCTGATTGGTTTCCTGAGCACTTCTTTGTTGACGGAGACTTGGTATCTAAATATATAAAATTTTATGTATTATTGTCAAAAGGGATATTAGAGATTATAATGCCATAGAAATATACCATAATTGATTGATATTCATCACTACCAATTAGGAACCCATTGCTGAGCTCCTCCTCCTCAGAATGAGGAGATAGAGTCACTTTAGAATTTAAAAAAGTAAATATTATTAATCATAACTAGTACTATTTTTGAGTTTTATAAAATCTAATTAGCTTGGTTAAATGGTAGTCATCATAATATTTAATTATATTATAACTGATGTAAAAAGTCCTCGATTGGTGTTTGTAATGTCCAATGAGCTTAGTTAAGGACCGTAAATAATCTTAATCTAGTCTTTGGATAATTAATTAAAAATTGTGCATACAAAATTCAAATTTCGAATCTATTTACAATCCACAATCCAAAGATTTCGGATTGAAATTGATTCTTAACGTCGGACGCTAATAGTAATCATTGAGCTCCTTAACATTTTATTAGCGAATAGCTGATAATAAAATTTCAAATATAATTGGTATTTTTTGACTATTTTATCACAAATAAGCTGAACTTCTCATGCACTTCTTATTTCTCTAATCTATCCCTATATATAAGGTGTAAAAGTGGTAGCAATAGTAGCAGTAGTAGCATTGCTATGGAGGTAGTAATGGTTGTTATAGAAATATTTGTAGTGTCATCATAACAACTCGTTAATGCTGAGCTGGGTCTCCTACTCAGAATGAGGAGGATGTTAGGTCATAGTCCACCACCCTGGCCCAGTGCGGGTTGGCGGACTTCATACACATTTGAAAACTTTAAGGAACTCTCAGGAGTGCAATTTTCCTCTCAATTTTTTTCTTTACCATTACAGCAAGTGATATTTAACATTTTTTAGGATGGATTATATTTGTTATGTATTTTTTAAAGTAGTCGAGCAGCGCCTGGGGTTTGTGATAATGTGGAAGAGGATTTCACGATATCCTTGTTCTCACTATAATAATGTGGATGTCGGATCTTAATACAGTTTGTGCCATGTAATTCAATTAGGTATAAAAAAAACAGTGATCATGCTTTGTATTTTGGGTTCTCGCGTGGAGATGGTAGAATTGGATACTTTTATGTGTTAATTATGAGTCCATAATATAACAGATTAATACAAAAATATATTATAATTCAATAAATAAAGTTCTATGACCTACATACGATATTAAATTCCAAAATCCTAGTGTTATTTATAAACGAAACACAAATAACTGTTTAATTTTCATTTAGTTTGTACTGATTTGCACTAATGGGCTTAATTACAGAGGCACTGGAGCCTTATCATTTGTGCTAATTATTTGGCATAAATAAAATTCTATTCATGAAACACTTTTATGTAATTTAATAAAAATAGCTTTGGGATGAACAGACAAAATATTCAGATATCTCTTTTATGATTTTATTATTGATTTTTCAACTCAAAACGACATAATTTTTGTTAATCAGTGATTATAATCGCTTTCGCTTTGCCGACATTTATATACAGAATTTAAGTGTAAACTTCCTTATTCTTAAATGCCCCAATTCAAATACATAAAAAAAACTCATTCAAATAGGTTTAGTCGTTTTGAATTAGTTAAGATGACACACGTCGTCATCAATTGGAGTTGATTGGAGACAAAATACTAAAGAATGTAAGATGGATTACTAAAAGACAAGCCAAGTACTGAAGAATTAGGTATTTTAAGATAAAACTCCTTTGATTATATTAAGCCAACAAAGTACCTACTAGTCTTCAAACGCGTTGCTAGTGTTGCTAGCATATGAAAGGATATTAGCGACCTCCCTACATAGTTGGCCTACGAGCGGAACAACATGTCATCATAACGACATTTCTTAATTTATTTTTTAATTTCTGAATCAATTTTCAGTAACTGCCGGACACTCCAGGAATTTAAACATACTTTAAGAAGTACTAATTATAATAAAAATAAATGCTATTCTGTTCGTAGGCCAATTTGAACATTGTCCTTTTAGTTTTTTAACAGAATTAATGAAATAAAACATTACTTACTTCAACATCCCCAAGTAAAGGTTCAAAATATGACGCGTTGGCCACATTATAGTAATTAGCTTCGAAGAACCATGCCAGGCTCACTAACTGTTCTGGATGTGGCAGAGGTATGGATAATGTTACGAACACCTGGTGGTTATATATTAGTATAAAACACTTGTTAGATAGTTATACAATGTACCTATTGTAATATGGACGTCGGGTTTTCATTCAAGTATCACGAAATAGTTGTTTTCTGCTTGTGATCTATTATAGATGGTCGTAATAATTTAAGAACTATATCATCATCATCACCATCATGACAACCTGTTAAAGGCCCCCAACTGAGCCGGGTCTCTTCCTCAGAATGAGGAGGGAATTAGGTCATACTCTATCACGCTGGCCCAGTGCAGGTTGGTAGACTTCACGCACTTTTGAGAACACTATACAGAATCTCTCTCTCTCTCTCAGGACTGCAGGTTTCCTTCACCGTTAAAGCAAGTGATATTTAATTGCTTAAAACACACATAACTCAGAAAAGACAGAGGTTCGAACGCGAACCTCTTTACCAACCAACTTAACCACAGGGCTATCACTGCTTCACGTAGATTATATCTACTTCCAATTGTCCAAGGTCCATGGCACGTTTCAGATTGATCCAAATCAATCAAATTAGTTTGGGATTATCTCATTTAAGCAAAGCCTAAGTAATATCTAAAAAGTAAGTCTGTCTAAAAATTGTATTGCATTTAAGTTTTCATGATCCCTATTAACAAATAATATTTTTTGATATGTTACTCGAGTACTAAAACGGAATTAATTAAAACAGAGTGTGTGTCTTTAGTATTGTAGGTCAATGATTTGACACTAAAGTTTGTTTTGCTTACGTCTTCACCAAAGGTGTTTGGTTATTCGTCACTACACAAAAGGAAACCTTTCTCAGAAATATATTGTGAATTATATTCTAAAACTTCCTAACAAGGTGATAGGTTAGTTGACCGGGGTTAACTGGGTAAGGTGCCGGTTTTATCCGGGATATATGCAATAACTATCACGCTATAGAAATACACGCCTCATTTATCTATGACACATAATACAACATAAATAAGACAGTTAAAAAGACACCTTTAATCAGATTGTCATAAATCTACTAATACTAGGTACATCCTCCTCACTCTGAGGAGTAGACCCGGCTCAGCAGTATTGTGATGATGATGAAAGCTACCAATATCTCAATTACAAAACATCGCACGATTGCAAAAAAACTACTAAATAAAATTATGTAGACGCACACTACACTATACAAATTTTATTATTATTCCAAAATAACTCTGAATTTTTCCGGGATAATAAGTAGCATATATGTTAATCCAGCTTATAAAATATCTGTGTGCCAAATTTCATTGAAATCCGTTCAGCCGTTTTCGTGTGATTGAGTAACAAGCGCCCTAACATCCAAATATTGAACTGAATCCGAGTACCTTCGTTTTATAATACGTTTTTATTAGCTTCATACGTATGTTAGTGTGTATGTAAGGAAATCTTTGAACATGATTTTGACCCCCTTCAAAACGTCGGATTATCTCGAAATTTGGCATACTTATTAAGGATCAATGACAATTCAATATTTTAAATAGTTTGATCCGTTATCCTTACTAGGATAATCAGGATTAGCGATTTTTTGTTTTCCTGAGACCCGAAGTGTCTGCGTCAAGACACTTTATATTTATATTTTATACTTTCCCTATCTTATACGTACATCACCCCCCTACATTCTAAAGTAGTTTTCACCCTAGTTTTATAGTAAAATTGTCCGAAATTTTCAGTAAAATTGTTAATTTTTAACAAAATTTGGTTCAAAAATCAAGTTTTTAGTAGACAATAGTAATATTAGTTTATTCGATTTCGCTTGTTTATATATCGTTGAATAGCGTTTTTTATCACCTATTCAACGACATCACTCTTGTTAAGATATCTTTCAGGACGAACGAAAAATTAAATAATTCATAGATATTCGTGATCATTGAAAAAAAGTGTGGGGTGCATGTTATCAATAGTTATAAATATTTTATCAACAGATATAAGTAGAAGGGTTATTTTGATAATATCCTGAAAAGCACCCCACCCCTTTTTACAATAAAATCAATTTTTCTTACACTATTTTTAATTCAAATTAATTAAAATTTATTTTCTATTTTTTAGTTTGACTTTCTATAAAAGCGTATTTTTTTAGTTTTTTTAAACTATTATTTATTTAAGTCCTCAGTCTTTTACACAAAGAAATAATATCTGAAAAACCAATTAATACAAATAGAATTATATATTTATTCTTGTTCTGTAGATTATAATGACCATTCACGAAAATTCACAGAAACAAAAATATTTACATGTGTGTGGGTTACGGAAAATTTTTTGTCATATTTGTAAAGCAATATTTTCAAAATCGTAACACACGTTTCAACATTTTATTTTCTTTACAAAATAACCAATATTTTAAAACATTTTATAGCAATATGATCTTGTAAGATGCATTTGGTGTTTTGCCAAATTAAATCCAGACGCAAATTCCAATACATTGAGCAAAGTATCCATAAACATTAGATTTTATAAAATGTTTAATAAATATGGTAATACTTACTCCCCATTGTGTGCTTGATGTAAATAAGAGGTATCTCTTCTGTCTCTTTTCAGCTGATACTTGAGTTATAACTTGTTGGAGAAGACATATTCTGAAAATAAAGATACACTTCATAGCTTGGTAGATTTGGTATATCTCTCTTCAGCTTTGATTTGTTTAGTCTTTTTTAATTTATATTTACATTCTCCAGTTTTCACCCTTAAGTCAGTCAGTCAGTATTTAAAAAATCTTAATCTTTGTTCTTTCAGTCTCCAACTTTTATTTTTCAATCTGAGTTTCAAGTCTTTCAATCGTAGTCTCTTAATCTAGTCTTAGAGTTAGAATCATTTCCTAACTGTTCAGTCTTTTACTCTTAAATTTCTTAGTATTTAATCTCATTCCTCATTTTTTGGTTTCCAGTATCTTAGTATTCAGTCTCACAGTCTCTATTAGTATTTAGTCACTGGTATCCAAGAATAAAACCTAGATTCTAGTCGTCCACTTCTGGTCACTTAGATAGGTCTAGTATATCAATATCAATATCCCACTTGTGATAGATAGATAGGTCTACCTATTGCTTGCTATGTAACTTTTATCTGACAGCATTACCGAAAAAAGATGAAACTAAAATTTATAAACAATCTAAACAAGATAGCAACATAAATATAATAATACGCACACAATAATCTGATTAATCCACATAATTTTGATACTGAAACGACTATCCAACATGGAATTAACGGTGTATGTGTTCAAGAAAGTAGCTGCATACTAACAAACAGACATACAAGGTAATATATTCTCATATTCTGCCAACTAAGAATACACCTTATTGTAATGAAAATATAGATTATTTTAAATTGATGGGGTTTTAAGAAGCATACAACTTACTAATGTGAGCTTAGCGTAAATATGTAGATCACACTTTACCTTCGTCATAGCTTTATTTAGATAACAAATTTGTTAAGCCGGTCTTTCTCTTCTTACACCATTAGTTCTATCCTGTTTCTTGGAATTTATACATTAAATTGAGTATTTAGTGAAGAGAAAATAAAGTAATACCCAAGTTAGGTTTGTGGTAATCATGATTACATAGTTAAATTTTTGATGGTATTTTTTTAACATGATAACAATTCCTGTTGTCCTATTTTATTATGTTTTACAGATTATTATCTTAATATTTATTACAATTGGTCCGAATATTTTGACGAACGTTCGCGTAAGAAAGGTATTTGGTATAGTACGATCCAGCCATCTCTTCCTTATTTTCCGTGGTTTTATAAAGGTAAATTAAGTAGGAAAGATATTGTTTTGGCGTTAAGACTTCGTTGCGGGCATATTCCATTAAATAATTTCGCATACATGATGGGTAAGGCTGAATCTCCCGATTGCTCTCTATGTAACGTGGTTGAGGATGTGTACCATATATTGATGGAATGTCACCGCAATGAGTGTCGTCAAATATATTTAAGTTCTAATAGCAGTAACATAGGCTGGTGCAACAGTCTTTTGGCGTCTCCCTTGTCGGAAGATATGGTGGGGCTCTACAGGGCTGTTCATTTAGCTTTATTAAAAAGATGTATGTGAATAATGTCTGTGAGTGTAATTATGAGGGTGATATAATCAGTCATGATTAAACCCTCTTTAAAATAATAAATTAAAAAAAAAAAATCTCCTTTTTACAATTTTAGTCTTACCTCTCATTCATTTTCAGTCATTTATTTTATATTTCCATTACAATGTGTTTTATTTGTTTGTTTTTTGTTTGTTGTTATTTGTTTGTTTGTTTTATTCTAGATGTATACTTATTTACTTAAACTAAATCTAGTTCTTACTTTTATTTAATGGAGTAATATAAGGGAATCGTTTCTATAAGTAGTATCTCGAAATCTTTTCCTTTATTTCCGAATTTCTGACATTCGCAAAGGACATGAAATACCGCTTGGATCGATGAGTGGTCACAGTCGCAGTTTTCTATGTATCAACTAAACTGTTTATGTGTTGAATTTTGATGTTATTATGCGACCATCCATGTTTTAGACACCTGAACAATCTTATAACAATAAAATTTGATTTAGCATGTTAGTCTGAGAGCCCTGATTGGTCTTTAATTCTTTGCATGGTTTAACCTCCTGGCAGACTCAGAAAATGATCCAAACTTTCATGGCGTTTTTTTCCTGATATCTACAAAAACAATCACTGCATCTTCGTAATAGTAGATATTTAGTTTTTTCAGATTTTACAATTTTCCAAATTCACTTTTTTAATTACTAACTTGATGTATTTTTTTTACTATGTTTGCGTTCCCAATTATATTGTAGTAAGATGGTGAGACTCACGTATTGTTTTGGTCACATAGACTATAGTTTAAACCGCATGCTGCAATATTCTTCAGCTAGTGGACGCGTGCGCGTCGGGAAACAATTGAACGATTTTTATTGTAAAATTATCTGGCGTTATAGTTTACTCACTGACTCTTAGTCGAAATAATTCATTTTATTTATCTATTTTAATATAATTAAAAACAAAATAAAAAGGTTGCTTTAGAAATCTTCCAATAACCTGAATCTCGCTAATTGACTGAACCATAACTAAAACGCAAACTTGTAATCGTGTTGGGGTGGACCCTCCTGTATCAGTTAGGGATTGAGGCCGATTCTGCTTTTATGGGAAATCGAATTAAACCCATTATCATAAAGGCCATAATTTGTATTGTTAATTAATAAAAGAGAAAGAGAGAGTTGTAGTCTATTCGCAGACTAAAAGTATGACTGCTTAACTAGAATATCCTCCTGGGGTTATATAACAGGATGTTACTCAAATTATAAGTGTTTCCAACATCAAAATTAACAGTATATATATCATGTCACAATTTATATAAATTCATTTAAGACTCATACAAAAAATACTGACCACGCGCGAGTCGTACTCTAAACTGTATTATTACCCATGAGAGAGGAATAGTATTCCTCTCTCACCCGTCCTCTTTGAGCATCTCGTAAGAGTCGAGTAACTACGCGTCTATGACACTTAGTTCCGGTCGAACCGCATGTGAGCCACACTTAACCCCTCCCTCTCCGACCCCATTAATGCAGCGGATTTAGTGAACTTTGGGCCCTTATCAGGGTCCGCTGAAACCGCAGCATTTTTTTTCTTCATTCCCCCTGCCTATCCTATCTTCACGGATGCAACGTATCGACAAAACAAGAGGATATCTCTTGTTTTGCTGATGTCCATGGGTAATGGTGGCCACTTACCATTAGGTGCAAAAAAATTGAGTGACAAACATAACCATGCTGTCAAATAGCTGTGTATAAATCGCCATAGGCGTCAGTTAAGATACCAACTACAAAAAATACTTTTTTATGAAAAATGTACAAGTAATGAACCAAATTTACAAAGTGTCTGGAGCTTACGACTCAAGTAAAGGCTCTTATCACTGCTCAACCTTTTTACCATGTAACTATTCTAGGTTATGTAGTTAACATTGTCATCAATAACTTTATTATTTATAAGAGAGACCTATCACCACTTAAACTAAAAGACAATAATTATTTTATGAAATTACTTGTCAAATTGTCTCTGATCTAACAGGACAGAAGTTATAATTATAGTTTTTGTGAAAGTAATTAGGTATTACCAATCAAAAGCTATCAAAAGTGTTGGTAACAAAAGCAAAATAAGTTAATCTGAGTAGACCAAATTTAATAAAGTTAATATTATATTATGCTTTTAGTGTACTTTAATGTTGTGGTGTTAGATTAACTTTTTTTTGTTTTCTTTATTATTTACTAGTCGACCCAAGCCGGCTTCGCCCAGGCTTAGCTTATGTCCTCCTCTAACTTCTAATGTATCTCTGTAAGCTACACGGGTAGCTTAACTACACAATCACACTTACAAAACTAAAATAATACGCAATCCAAGAAATCGAGCAGTGCCTGAGGTTTGCGACCTAGATGTAGACCCAGTAAACGCTCTCCTACGCTATATTCAGTAAAATATCTCGAATAAACAAAATACTCCCTCATCTATTCCTACTTAAATCACAGGAGGTCATAGGCCTGTGTTGCTAAGTTAATGATCAAATTATTCTAATTACATTTAATATCGATATTTAGTATTAATATTTTAATAAAACCTAACATCTCTATACCAAATTTCATCTAAATTGGATAAGTAATTTAAGCGTGATTGCGTAGTAGACAAGACTGTTCATCTATCCGTCAATAGATGGTGTAAGTAGTATATTAAATCGCATTCTCGTTTGTTTGTATATCTTAAGTACTTCCTACGTTTTTTAAAAGTTACTTCCGAAATTATAATTTTAGTAAGGATTGTAGTTAGATGTAGAGCAGCCTGCGTCTGGTTCGGAAACCCCAAGAACTTCCTTTCTAAATTGCATAAATTTTAAATGTAATGGTGAGTTACTAAATGAAAGTTACGTCATGTTGGTATAACTGGAGTTAAATCATATTTAGTGGTAGTAAACACAAGCATTAACTAATTTCATATTTAGTTGAAGCTGATAGCTTGTTATAATCCTTGCTCCTGTTTAAACAAAGAGTAAATTACTAAAAAAAAAGTAAAACTTAACTGTTTTTATTGCCCTTTATAATTTTTTTTTCATTTACATACACTTTCTCATTTAAAACAGAGAAATAAAATGAATTATATAATTTTTTTTTATTCTCGAGATTATTTTATTTTAAACTATTTTTAAAGTTCAGTATTTAAAATATACATGTTTTGTAAATTTTAACAGAATTACAACCTCCACTTTTGCCAGGGAAAATAGAAAATTAGGTTGTTTCATAGTCATTCACTTAAGTGTCAAATATCATTTGAGTTTCCAAGCAATTGATGTAAAAAGACTTACTTATGTGTATGACTTACTATGTTGTAGACAAGAAGTATCATAGCTCCCTTTTTTTTATGGTAGACAAGGTGCAAACGAGCAGATGGTCAGCCTGATAGTTAGTGGCCACCATCTCCCATGACATCGCCAAAACAAGGGATACCCTCTTGTTTTGGCGATGCGTTGCATCCTCGAAGATAGAGTGGGGAGGGGAGTGAAGAAAAAAATGCTACGGTGTCAGAGGTCCCTGAGCAAGAGCCCAGAATCCACCAGACCCGCAGCATTAATGGGATAAGAGAGGGAGGGGGGTGAGTCTGGCCCACATGCGGCTCGACCGGAACGCGTCTATGACACTTGGCGGTCGGATTCGCATGCTGGTGGTCCCAAGCCAGTCGGGGAACAGATCCCCTACCACCAAAGGGGTGCTGGGTTACTCAGCTCTATTAGCTGCTGGGTTCCGTACCTCAAAAGGAAAAAATAACCATTTTAGGAAACCTTTTATTTCATTTGTTTCAATCTAGACCCTTTTTTCAGAAACGCGTCAGGTGTAAAAGGACGTCCACTGCTGGACCTTCCCTAGAGATTTCCAGTACGACCGATTGCTGACCTGCGACCTGCATTCAGCGGCTCTCTGCCGACTTGACCAAGTCGTCTGTCTATCCTGTTAAAGGCTTTCCAACTCTTCGTAGTCCTGTCCGTGGTCTCCACTACGGAATATTTCTGAGCCCACAGCCCACTGCCACTTCAACTTACTAATCCGCTGGGCTATGTCAGTGAGTCTCATTCTTCTTTGAAAGATTTAACTTCGCAAAAGATTATAACACAAAGGATTAAAATAAAAAGGATTTTTAAGAAGATATGACACATATAAAGGCAATAAACCGAAAACCAAAATCTGTTACATGACATAAAAATATTTTTGCAGTTGGTAAAACGAACTTTGTTTATGTCGATCTATGGGGACAGCAGTTGTCCAACGGCAAAATTATGTTTGTACTTCAAACAAGGTTAGCTGAGTTTTTTATATTTAAAGTAGCATTTTTAACGTTTGTATCTGAGCAATAATCTTTGCTCCATTATGCTAAATTCGCCCATTTCATTTCTCATTTTGTGATAGAGTATTTCCATGAGTGCAGGCAAAATTAGTTTGTATTATTTAAAAGTTTTGAAATGTTGAAAGCTTAACCTTTCGTTTAACGTTAAATTTTGTGGTTATAATATGAACATTCTAGGACCTAGCACGGTGCTTTTCAATTTATTAATTACTTGGCTAAAATATAAACTTTTATATATATATTTTTATTACCGTTAAAATTAATATTTCGTTAATTTTCAAAATCATTAGCTTTTCTACTATATCTCTATGGCCTATAACATGAAACCTTCAATTTTTTTATTTCAGTTCTTTTGGAAATAAATAAATTTTCATTTAAAAAAAAAAAAGTATTTCCCATTATAATTTTTAGATGTTTTTTACACCTAGTAATTACTGCAAAAAAATATTAAAAATATTTCTTGACTCAAAAGAATCATCATTTGTGTGTTTGTTTTCTCATGTATGTGCGGACATAACGCAAAAGTTTATACTTACACAAAATTATTGCTCTATTTTTTATTGCTTAGGTTTAACTTAAAATCGAAAGTTAATTTCATTTAAATCGGACTTCAAAGTAACATAAACCAGTGAAGCTGATCTCTCTTCAATAAATATGTAAAAACCAAATCTGAAAAATCAATAGACAAACAAACTTTCTCCGATACAGAATTCGTTACACAAAACTGACAAAATCAAGCCAAACTAGCTGATAGATCACGAAACACGGCAACCTAAATCGCTGAAACAACATAACGGTTCATTAGACACCGAAGGCTCTAAGCAAACATTCTACATTTTATCTTACACCGTATTCACACATCGACGGACACGCGCTTCGTTACAAAAAATGTTGCTAACGTTAATTTTGCTCAATTTATTTCTTATATCGAACTGTGAGCGACAGAAAAGGTATCTCGTGTATCCTGATGGTGGACCTGCTAGAGCTCAGGTAAATTTTTGATATCAATTTTAATTCTATGACTTAAAAGCCAGCCTGATTGTCTGTGAATCACGGAAGTTTTTTTAGTAAGAAAAGAATCTTAAAACTCAACTGAACATATACTCCAAAAATTTAAAGATATGATAAAGCATACCAAATATTTTTGACAGGCTGTCATTACAAATATAGTTATATCTTAAGGTTAATGATAATTATCATACGTATCATATCATTAGAATTTAGAGGCGCCTTCTGTCAGTGTGTTGTCGAAACTCGTATCATCTAATGCATAGCAGAAAACAAAGCGATGATGATGGGAGTTGACCGATATTCTTAGATCAATTCCCATTATTCAATATACTGGAGAAGCTTAGTATATTTGGCATTATATTGATTGCAAGACATTTGTGAAGACATGCTGGCTTGTGTTACGTGTTCAATCAAGAGATTTTCTCTCTTTTTATTTCTATATCAAGTAAAATGTATGCCGCTTTTATCTCATCAATATATATGCATATTTACATAACGCTGATTTTACTTAAGTAATGTCTCCTTCCACTGGCTTAACGAAGCGGTATTATTTTGTTCGTGAAATCCAGTTAACACCCGTCTCGTCGCTTTCGAGCTAATTTTTATTTATCTTTCAATTTCGATGATTTTTAGTGCCCCAGTTTAATGGCGATACAATGTTCATTTGAATATTGTTAACGGATTATTAAAATTATACGTTATTAAGTTTCAACGATTTTTGATGTACGGTGAAAAATTATTCATTCTAAGAACGAGGTTAATATAAAGGAGAATGTATGTCTGTATAAGGTACCCTACAGTAAGGTTTAATATATACTAAAACTAAACGACGCGTAGAAAGGACCAATCGTATTTAATAATAAACCAGAGAAGAGAAATTGAGTAATCCTATTTTATCGTTTCTCGATTCCAGGTTTAAGTGGAACGGACTGATATAGCTGTAATTGATCGCATTAATTAGAAACTGCTATAACTTGTATTTGATCCTAATTCGATCACGTTGACTTTATCGATTGGATACTTTGATACAAATTACAAGCTTTTATTAACACTATTTCTGGTCAAAGTTATTAAGTAACTGATCGGTGGTCATAATATGTTAATTGTAAAATATTTATTAAAAGTGAATATGATTTCTTTTCAGTTTATCATTGGTTTGGGTGTTCCTGTAGATCTTAAAGAAGCTTCAGTCACCGTTGGAACAGTAATAAAGTTTCAATATGATTTGCCAACTAACAGTACCGAGTACACAAACAGAATTTACGGTTTTGCTAATACAGTCTCCAGAGATATGCACAACGAAGGATCGGAGAATGAAGAAAATGAAAATGGAATAGAGACTGATGCAAGAGATATAAGTAATGCTGAGGATCTTGATACCAGTCATAGTGAAAATAGTACTTTGATTGATATAACATTTGATGAGAATAGGCGTAAACGATCGCTTTTATTTGCTGAAGGAGGATCAATTAATGCCATCGATATGTCTAATATTAATACGGAGCTGCCATTAGAAGAAGCTATAAGACGTCAGGAGTTAGTCGATCGAAAAGAGCAGCAAGAAGAACCTCAAAGAATGAATAGATGGGACTTTTATAAAATTATTGAACACATGATTGAAAGGTACGTGAACCCAACTAAGAAATACCACGCCTTTTTTTTATATTTCTGTCTAAATCTTAATTCTTTTACAGTTCATTTATTTCGGTTCACTATACTTATTCTATTAAATTATTATGCATGAGGCGACCGTAGTCCATTGTGACAAGAATTAAAAGTTTTTCAATACCTTGTTTGACGTTGGACAACTTGAGTAAAGTTTACCCAGTCAGAGTTCGTTTCATTCGTCGCATTCTCGAATTAAGTTTGTTGATTCCAGCAAAGCCGGCTCGGAGTTATTGTTTATGTTTTGTATACATTGTTTAAAAGTTATGGAACTGAATCAGATGACAAACAGTCTTAAACGGATACTTGAGTTGGCTTTAACTTAAAGTGAATCTCGCAATATTTGGTAATTCAATACTGGATGTTGCGCGTAAAAATTTAGTGCGAGAATAATAAATGTTGCCATAATAGAGTTTTCTTGCCAAAATTTTGTATTATGTTAAAGAATTTGGGAAATTTTTAGGTACGGTTATTCAGGCAGGCCTTGCTTGTTGCGGAGCATCTGCGAGGCAGCGGAGGTGCCTTTCACGTACGAGAACGGGTTGCTGGGTGAAATTGGCCATATATTATTCACGTAAGTGCCTGGCTACTTGTAGCCTATAAAAGCTTAATAAAGACCTCGCCTTGTGATAGATAGCTAACAGGGATTTTCTAGAGGAATTTCAAAATGTTTAAAACATTATTTCTCCAATCCATTAATTAGAAAATAACGACATCATAATTATGTCCTACTAACTTTATATACAATTATTCTATGCGTATATCTACTTGTTTTTTTTTGAGAGAGTATCTGAAAATAATGGTGGTGGTTTGAAAATAATTTTTGAGATTTTTTTAAAATGTTGATGA
Source organism: Limenitis camilla (assembly GCA_905147385.1). Taxonomy (NCBI): domain Eukaryota; kingdom Metazoa; phylum Arthropoda; class Insecta; order Lepidoptera; family Nymphalidae; genus Limenitis; species Limenitis camilla. The sequence goes on from LR990240.1 coordinate 11,773,665, forward strand.
TTCCTAAGCGAAATGAGGTTGATAGCATATAGCATTTTAAAGACAAATTTTTTTTTACTTTAATTCTAAAATGAATTGATGAAACACTCGGTATAGGTATATTAATAGTAATACTCAAACCTTTTTTTTCTTCAAATGCAGACCATCAACAACAAAAGATGAGCTATCACATCATACAGACAACGAGTATCACGCAGCAGAAAGACTTGGTAGATCAGCTGAGGCAAACTGCGAGACCCTGTTCCCCGATTGCGAGTCTTCTATCCTGGAAACCTTTACAGGAATCGGAATGGACACTTTACATAAGTTTGGACTTTATTAAAGCTTTCAAGGTTTATGGTTATTTCATTCATGTAAATGCGTTTGTAAACAATAATGGTACAACACTCTTTAATTTTGATCATCGTGGGTGCGATTTCCGTAGATGTAGTGTTGCTAGTTTATGATAATTTTGTTAGATTGCTCAAGATTGAGGTCTAACTACTATTTCATTTAGTTTACATAGTATAGCAATGAATAGTGCACTGGTCGGATTTATCTCAGTAAATTATTACAAAAATTATAAACGATCAACAGAAGAAATCAAACATGACAAGTCAAAAAAAAAATAAACAAATTAATATCTTGTATTTAAATTTAATACCAAAAATTACAGGTATAAAAATAGATATAATTAAGTATACAATTTAGTGTATTGTCGTAAAAGTATCTATCAAAGATAAAGTACAATTGTTATATAGAGTGAAACAGTCTTGCAGATCCTGTCCAGCTTCGTAGGCTTGAATATAAGATTTAGTGTCTTCTGTCTGTTCTATGATAACATCATTCAGAGGGCTGAAATATTAGAAAATATATTATTATTAGATTTTCGTTAACTACCTTTGATTACGGATGGAATATATAACGTACAATGTTTATATTTATCAAAAACATTTAATTTTCAATATTTGCTAATAAAACATTTTTAGGGCCTTAAGACAGTAAATATTCAATACAGATCATATCCGTCAATAGATGGAGTAAGTAGTATATTAAAATCGCGCTATCGTTTGTTTAGTTTATATTCTTAGGTTCTTAAGAGTTATTTTTGAATTTGTAACATAATTTATATTCCAGCACCTGCTGAATATATATTATATTGTAAATTCGAAAAAATATGAATTAAACTAAAAAAAAATGCTGCGTGATGATATATACTCTATAGCCTTCCTTGATAAATGAGCTATCTAACACAGAAAGAATTTTTCAAATCGGACCAGTAGTTCCTGAGATTAGTGCGTTCAAACAAACAAAATCTTCAGCTTTATATATTAGTATAAGATTACTATATATGCCTAAAATTACAAAATATGAAGTGATATCCGAACATTGCAATTTTATTTGATACAGTTTTTTAGCAATTTACAGTAAAACACGTATAGATAATAACAAGATAAATCAACGTTTTAGAGATCGGTAATACTCACTTGAGAATAAAAGTAGCTATTTCGTGCAGGAGATCCTCGTTATTTACAGAGTGGAGTGGTTCGGCACCGAGCTGACATAATGTTCGTAGCACACATGACGTGCCGTTGTGGCCGAAACTAGAATTTTACAAAAAGAGATTATTAAATTATATATATATTCATTAAATTATAGATCGCGATGTGATTAAGTTTTGCAGTATACAAGCATCAATAGCTCAGTGGTTCATGATCGATAGGTCGTGTCCTGTCACTCCTAACTCAAGCAACAATACTAGTAGTTTGCATTCTACACTGCCAGTGTTTTTATTAAAATTCTACTGAAAAACTTTATAAAAAAAACAAGAAATTTTATCACAAGAAATTTTTCACTTGAAAATTATGTATAGGTATACAAATAATTGAAATAATGTCGAAAACACAAGCATGTATTTTTTTAATGGTAGATTGTACCTTGCAAACGAGCAAATGGTCGTTGGTAAATAACCACCATCGCCCATGGACATCGACAAAACGAGAGATACTCTCTTGTTTTGTCGATGCGATACATCCTCGAAGATAGATGGTTGCTGCAGTTTCAGCGGACCCTGAGCAAGAGCCCAGAGTCCACTGGATCCGCAGCAATAATGGGATGGGAGAGGGAGGAGGTAAGTTTGGCCCACATGCGAGTCGACCGGAACGCGTCTATGACACTTGGCGGTTGGATTCGCATGCTGGTGGTCGCAAGTCAGTCAGGGAACAGATCCCCTACCACCAAGGGGGCGCTGGGTTAATCGACTCTTACGAGATGCTCGCCCAGCGGCAGAGGGGAATTGTATCCTAAACCGTCCCCTCACTGGGAAATAGCAGCATGTAAGCTACATGCTGCTATTATTATTATATTAAATATGTCGGAAGCGTAAGTTAGGCTTGGTTTAGATTAGTGTTAGGGTGGTCTTGTGTTAGGTTAGCCTTATGTAAGCCTAAACTTAAGCTTAGATGGAGAGCCTAGGCAGTGGAGATTCACAAGTCCAAGGAACTGCTTAGGTTCTTGTCGTAATTGAGATTATAATTTTTAGTTATTTGTCAGTTTCTCTTAATGTTTTCAATATGGGGTATATTGAAAATATCCTCCCTCATTCGTCAACTTGTATATATAACGTCTCATTGAGATACTGCACTTAGAAGTATGTTAAAATTGACTAATAATATGTGATATGTTTTGATAATTTACTACAACTGATGATAGTAACAAAAAAAATAACATAGTAGGATAAACAGAAAACCTATAAAGGCGTAGCTAAGCTCATCCCTGACAGATCTAATAAGGAAAATGGTCTGTAACACTATATTGTACGGGGACATAATTAATGGAGTGAGGAATATAATAGTGGTTCAAGGTATTAAGATTGGATTGCGAACATGATCTATTGTTTTAGTTGGTTTTCTGATATATTCTGTTTTCAATTTTTTCTTAATATTAGTAAGATATATACTTTAATATATTGCTAAATGAAAATAATTAGGCGCTTCCCTGTAGAAACACATTATTATCTATTATCTCGCAGGAACTGCCAATTTTAATAAGTTAAAAAATAGTATTAGAGTTTTAATGTATCTCTATGCAAAAATCATGCCAGTCTGTTGTACTTTTTAGCATTTATAACCATATGTTTATGGATTTTCAGTAATTAGATAACTTGCAGAGGAAATATTCAATTTAAAAATTTTCAAAATATTTTATATCTATATATTATAACAGTCTGCATTATATGTATTCCCTAAAATATGAAGATTTAGATAGTAAGTAAAAAAATGGAATCACTGGAAAAATATTTAATTGAATGTATTACATGAAAAAAATTATAAAAAAAAATTTCAATTATGACTAAGAAAGAAATAATATTATGCTTATGCTTATACGGGTTCTTTTTAAATCGAGAGTTCCGTATAAAATAGATTGAGGGATAATTTTATTTCTGCTCTTTAAAAACTATAGTTTCCATACACAAACGTATATACTTTAGAAAAATATCCTTGTTTAACTTTGTACTTTTCAGCCGTATCTTTTGATTGAGTTGACTACGAATATGATTGATTTTCAGCTGCAAGGAGCTCCAAACTTAAATTTTTGGTAAAAAATTTTGAAGAGATATATTTCGTTCTGACGTCTACTCTATACATTGAAAAGATCTCATAGTCTTACTAGGTAGTAAATGATAGCGATTAATATATGGGTCCCTATTCTGAGGTACCGAACTCTAAAATGACGTAACAAAAATATTAATGTGGCATCATATCTACAAGGAAAAACGACCTCTTAATGATGATTACTGAAATAATTCTGAACAATCAATCCTCATTATATTTCATACTAACGATACTGAACAAGATACTTATTGATAACCAATCAATTGGAGTTTTATCTCGCTGTATAAACAACCATAAATTACGCTAAATGACATTCGGAAAATGGAAATTGACAAAGGCAATTTATGTGAAAATTGGTTCCTGTAGCATTCGATCAGGATATAATAAATCAGTGTTATCTTTCCTAGTACTTGTTCACTATCCGGATATTAATATCGCTTAAAGTAGACACTTCTGTATTTACATTTGTCATTGTAATAACCTCTATGTTTATAATTTTACTTACATCTGTAAGCGACTTTGTCTACGTGTATTTTTTTAACTTACATTTATATATATTATATTTAAACTTGTGGAGTGAATTTACAAAAATATATTTATATGTACATGTCGGCTCGTAAGTTCGGTTAACCTAATCTTAAGTTAAAACATTAAAACAGTAAATTCAGTTCGTAATTGTGAGAGATCATAATGTTGAGTTATTTATCGGTTCAGTAGCATCTACGTTGCGTTTACCCAATAGTCCATTCAATACCACACTCCCCTTGTAGTGTTTTTCAATATACCCCCTCTCCTCATCCTCTCTATCTACGAGTTATATATATAACAAATTTAAACAAAAGAAAAGAAAATATAAATAAATTAAGTTTAAGTTGCATTGATTAGTATATAAGACATTGTTTAATTTTAGTTCTGAGACAAAAAGTACCCTATAACTTAATCTAGTTTATTGACGTTTTGAGTGCTGAATTAAATTGAAATCTCTTTCGTTGTTTTTGCATTATTGAGAGACAAAACCAGTGGCAGTAGGAATAGGATTATTATGATTATTGGGATATTTTAAAAAGCTAAGTAAATACCGTTCGTCAAATGCACCAACTACACCATAATATTATGTAATTAAAGTATCTTAAGGTATATTTTTGCTTATAAATATTTATAATAATGGATGATGATTGAGTTAACACCATCCATATAATTTTATATTTTTTGCTGATTTTTAATACTTTATTAGTAGTAATAAATTAATCCTTTAGATTGCATTTACTTACCCATCTAAAACATCTTCAACATATTTATAAAAATGGCTCAACTTGGCATCGTTCTCGTAGTCTCCCTCACGTTTTTTCCTCGCAGTGCCCACATAACCACTGTTAGCACCGAATATATCCACTGGAATCTGAGTCCTATTCCAGGGTAGTTGGAAATTAGCTTGGAAAGCCCAGTTGAAATTAATAGTCTTGATTGGTGTAGGTGTACCTACTCCGGCGTTGAACTGAAATTAGGAATCGTTTATTTCTTCCAAATGATTTAATTGATTTTGATTAAAAAGAACTATAAATGAAGAACATTTCTGTATATAATTTATATAGGTTTTGTTTAAAATGGCTGAACTATGATGATGTTTTGTAAAGAACTGTTTTCGTCAGCTTACATCATTCTCATTAGACTTTTGTTGCAATAGAAATGAATTAATTTATTCTAATCTCACATGTCTCTTATATCTCACCAAAGGAGGTTATCGGAAAATCGTCAAAAACGCCTCACATTATAAGGTAATAAATTAAAGAGGTATCTATCAACCTCTTTAATTTATTACCATAGACTAGACATATATCCAAAAATTCTTACTTGTAGTAAAGTTGAGTTTGGAAAGAGCAGTTGTCGTTTACTTCTATGTCCTATATCTTCTTCCATACTGCATTGTGTAAGAAAAAAACTATTAACTAATAACGCTAATATAAAGATACAACCCATGGGAGACATGTTGATGTATATACTTGCAGCTCTTAACTGCCACCCAACCGGATATGGTTGCGTCGTTATAACGTGTCAGTATTGGAACTGTATTGCCATAGCAAGTGTCAAAATTGTCTATATGATATAAAAAAATATAATACCTATAAAAAATGGTTTTAAAATCACAGGAATTATTAATTTTATTGTGGTAACAGGTAGACTATGTTACTTTTAGGTAGTTCAGGTAACTTCGACTTTTTGATTCATTACACAATTCACGATAGACCAACCAAGAATGGCACTATTACACTTAGAATTAGTGAAGAAAAAAGCAGTAATTCAGTTTTCTGCACAAAAAAGGTAAAAAATTTTTCGTGAATAAAAGTGAGGTAATGGTGAGGTTTGGGGTAATTTTTTTCCAAAGCAACAAAGCGATATACAAGTAGACACGTATTAGTTCAGTTCAGAGTTTTCGTGACGCCCGCTGTTAGGTAAACAAATTAGTGCAGTACGGAGTCATGTGACTCCCGAGATTTGTATATAAAGCTTTGTTCATAATGGAGGACCATTTTTATTTTTCTGCTATATGGAATTAAACTTCCAATTTTACAATGCATAACTCTATATCAACGTTGGCTGGTAGACATATCTTCTAGACAAAACAGATTTAAAAATGTTATACTCTTGTTTGATTAGCAGCGATAATGCGCCGAACACTCAAACGACAATATTAACATGTAATCTAGATAGAAGCCGAGCAGCGCCTGGGGTTTAAGAGCCAGAAGCAGGTTAAGCCTTCACCGTTTGACCTATCAGATATTATAATAATAAAGTACTTTACTCAAGGGCTCTTCGAGAAAGGTGGCTTAGCCCCTCACCACCAAACAACACAACACTATTTGTCTCACTACTTGAATATGTACTGCACAGTATCACTTGACAGTTTAACTCCATCCTATCGGGACGAAAATTATATATTGTCTATTCGATATTCTAGAATACTAATTTATAAACGGTGTTGCTAACACTTGCTTTGTAATTTTTTATAAGATCCTATGATCTCCTACGATGGACCTAAAAATATGTAATTTCTGAAATAATCTTTTAAACATGAACATCCACCGTATTAGATTTCTAAGTAGCATAAAATTGAATCGCATTTGCTTTAGTGTTTCTATTTATTTGTTAATTTATAAGCCGCACAAATTATTTTGATATTTTTTTATTTGTATAATGAGAAATAAACAAGAAGAGAACAAAGGAATACTTTTAAAAAATATTAATATAATATAATATTTTTTGTTTTTATAACTTGACATTTAATATATTGTATTATATTATTATTTACTGGTTATAATAAAATCTTATTCAAGAACTTGAGACATTTAAAAAGGCTTCTTTGACAGACTGATTGAAATCCTGAGTGGTAAGTTTGTCTCATTAAAAAGTTCTAACTAATTAAAACTAGTAAGAATCTACAAAGCGTTTTTTTATATAAAAGGGAATCTAATGAAAGAATTACTGGAGGCAGCGTTCAGGTAAACTTAATATTCGTTTTACCGAGAAGTTAATAAAGAATTTTTGCATTTTTAAAAAGTTACGTTTTGCTAAGTTTCTGTACGAATGGAAAATAAGCTTCGTTTTTTTTGACTAGCTAATAAATAATAAGAATTAAACACGAAACTGATCATTTTATTAAATACACCAACAAAACTGTATAAGTTCCGACTCGCCCTGACTTCCCACGGGTCCAAAATACCATGTCTAATACTTAAATTATCAAAAAACATTTAATTTTTAATAATTTGTTTTTAAATAACAATATTCAGCCGCTTACGACAGCAAACATATTTTATTGTTACTCCGCAGGAACTGAATATGTGTTAATGCAGATTATGAATTTAATTGAAATGCGTTCAGCGGTTAAACGAATATCAAAACATACAAACTTTCACATTTTTAATATTAAGTAAGATTCAGGCGATAAGACTTAAGTAAGATTAAGATTCAATAAACATTTTATTTTTAACCCATACAAAGTATGGATTTAAGCAGCCTCTGTGTTCCAAATTTCATTGAAATCTGTTTAGCTGTTTTCGCTTGATGGATGAAACATCCAAATATTCAAACTTTCATATTTATAATATTAATATATTATAGTAAGAAGATCTATACTTAGTTTCCACACCTTAGCAAACTCAAATTTAATAAAAATTATACATATTTTTAACAATTATTCGATAAGTGTAATACTTTGGTAAATTTCTGTTTTGAGTATGAATTTGAAATTAATCTGGATAACGCCGGGTCGGCATCAGGACGCGTCATTATTAATGAAATTGTTCAACGAAATTTATTCCTGCTCTTTAAATCGATTTACCAAAAATTGAAAACCTACATGGGTCACAGTATATAATTTATATAAAATTATTTAATTTTGAGTCCGTCTATATTATGTATATGTCAGCGCAAATGAAGAGACTTAATGCTAGGATGGGCTAACATAAACCTAACCTTTACACAAGACGTGACTTTATCGGACAGCACTCCTAGCGGTATAAGAAAACTGCACTACACTGAACACTATCCAGAGGCTACTTCACTCCTTGAGAGACCGCGCAAGACTAAGACTACAATCAGACGGTCGAGAGTATATAAAGAGTCGAGACTGGTCATTTTGCCCTGAATGACTACTACCCTACTCCAGCGCCACAAATAGGGACAACGATTCGATTATTCGATAATCGTTTACTATATATATGTATATATATATTATGATGACGTCATTTAGCTTCCCATGCATTTTATAAACACACATACATATAGACATTTTTATTTAAAAATAGAGATAATATACTGTTGATAAATTTTGGAATTTAAATGACCGCTAACTTTAAGGTAGATTTTTTTATCATCTACAGTCTATACTGTGTACTGTATTAAGGGTCATGAGGAAGGTTAGGCGTGCGTAACATAGGATTTTGTTTTCCTAACACGCTCGTCTCAGCACTCCTTTTAAGGTTTTATTTCTAGATAATTAAGGAGAATTTTGTACTATTTTAATATTTGGTTTAATAAAGAATTATTATTATTATTCCTCTAACAGACTGATTTTTGACGTGAATACTCACTCCTTATTATATTATAGTAGAGAGTCGGTTCAGCTTTCTAGTACAGATATAAGTTTAATGTTCTATATAACTAAAGCAAACAACTTTTGGAATCAGATCACAATTCGTGTTCAAATCAATTGAAATTCAACTGACGAAAAGTTACTGATATCGAGCATGAATTTGAAATTAATCTGTATTATCGACATGAATCGTCATTATTGAAATTGTATGCGGAACATTCGTTTGCGGTTGCATAATATACTAGAAATACGATATCGTCATTCTCCAAATTATGCTACTTACCTGAATTTTCATAAAGTCATTCCAATTACTTGACCAGATACATTAAGTATATATGTGCTATACTGCACAATAACTCGATAAAGATAAAATTAAACACTTTAAAGAGAAAGCAGAGTGTCTGAGCCTTGATACAGTAGCCGGTAGCTAACTATAGGTCTGGGAAAAAATAGTGGAGGAAAGTAGCGCACTGTGAGCGTAGTTCGTGCCTGTATTGGCATCCGTGGCGTAGCAGACGCACGGCAACTGAAACGTCGCATAAGATTTAATCGCGTGTGACGCGTTGCCTTCGCCCCGCGCTCCTCGTTAAAAAGGCGCTAATAGTGACTTCTGCGCATTCAAGGTCAATCAATACTTACGTGCTAGGAGCACGTAAATTTCCTAAACAAAATTTCTACCTATACAATGTTGTGGCTTTTAATAGCCATTTAACCTCATTTTAGTAGTTTTTGAGCCACAACAATCAAACAAACAAAAAAAAAATCTAATTTTTCCTCTTTAAAAGTGACAATAAACGTTACAAAATTTACATTTAACAAAATCAAGCAACAAACTCATTGACTCACTTCACTATAATTCAATAACTCACAAATTTACTAATCAAACTGACTTTGAACTATCAAGGCTGACGCAATATATCAATGATATTGTTAAAATAAACCAATAGAAACTTCAAGTCAAGGAATCGCTACCAATAGTGTTGCCAGCAAATACAGAAAAATATTTTTTTACCGTATTATTTTTTTAAAAACAAAGGTAGGTACAATTGAGATGTGATTTTTTTATTTTTAAAATTATTATGGGAATATTCTAGACATATTGTACTATTTAAAAAAAAGAAAAAATATATTTGGCAGTAATTTTTCGTACAATATGAATACGCCCTATGAATCGTTAGTGTCGTTTAGTGTGAGTGAGATTTTGTCACAAAGTTGATTAGAAACGCGAAGGGCTTGCGTGGAACTTGTGTGTTTGTTTTGTGTTGCTAACTGCGTTTTGTCTGACATGAGGTAAGCTTTTTTTAATGTAAGTATTTATACCTTCACATTCAAAGATCATCATTTTTTTCGCTTGCGCTGTGTCTGCGATGATCTTTTAAATTACTTAACAGATTTTAATGCGGTTTTCACTAATAGACCATGATACGAGAGGAAGGTTTATATGTATAATACACGCATATATTAGAAGAGATACCGTGTGAAACTAGGGGACGGCAGGTCGCTTAGAAACGATTGTGTATTATATAATTAGGGATAGTAGATTTGGGAGATATCAGGAGGAAGAGGTGTAGTATTATATACGAGATATCATTATAATTCAGGTTTTCAAGTGCCAGACATTTTTTATGGTTCTTCTGCCAGACTGACACTAAATTCTTTCTGAAGAACTAAAACAGTCAGTGACAATAATAAATCTAAGATAAGAAGTATTATAGGTGGTTTAGCATATATATTTATATAACTTTGTAGATTTAAGTCTAATATTAATATTTGTTATATTTTTCAGATATACTTGCTTCTTATGTATATTATATTGTACAATCGATTCCGCAATGTTAAACAAATCAAGTGCAATAAATGAACATTTTAGAGAAAAGAGGCAAGTCAACAGCTTACCATTGGTTTATCCTTATGGAGGTACGTACAAGGTAAATATCCATATAATAGTTTACAAAAACAAACAATTACGTACGCTATTAAATACCAACAAAGGATATGACCACCCCCATACAAAGTTACCTACGAACGAAATAACATGTCATCATAACGAACACTACTAATTTATTTTTAACCTTAATGAATAATTTTCAATAACTGACGGACACTTCAGGATTTCGCAAACGTTTAAAGAAGTACTAATTATAATTTCCTCTAAACCAGACTGCATTTAAATGTAAGATATCGTCAATGTTGCCTCGGCTGTAATAATACCTCTCATTACACTATATGTTATTCCGTTCGAAGGCAAATTGATAATTATTCTTTCAACTCAACTAGTAGAGTCACTCTATAATATTAACCATGAGGTAAAGAATTTAATTAATCATAACTAGTACTATTTTTGAGTTTTATAAAATCTTATTAGCTTGGTTAAAAATGGTAGTCATCATAATATTTAACAATATTATAACTGATGTAAAAAGTCCTCGATTGGTGTTTGTAAAGTCCAATGAGCTTAGTTAACTACCGAAATTAATCTTAAATTTATAATTGTGCATATCAAATTCAAATTTTTAATCTATTTATGTTCCATAATCCAAAGATTTCAGATTTAAATTGACTCTTAACGGCGGCTGTAAACAGTAATCATTATCATTCTCTTTAACAATTAAATAGCTGATAATAAAAGTCCAACTATAGTTGGTATTTTTTGACTAACTTGTGACAACTATTAGTAAAGTAAACAACGAATAAGCTGAACTTCTCTTGCGCTTCTTATTTCCCTATTTCATCCTATCTATAAGTAGGTAGTAAAAGTGGTAGAAATGGTAGCAGTAGTAGCATTACTAGTTATGAAATTAGTAATCGTTATAATAGAAGTAGTGGTAATATTAGCAGAAGCAACAGCAGAAGTACGAGAAGTCATAACAACTATTTAATGCTGAGCTGGTTCTCCTACTCAGAATAAGAAGAGTCATAATCCACGCTGGCCCAGTGCGAGTTGGCAGACTTAACACACCTTTAAGAACTAAGTAGGTTTCCTCACGATGTTGTCTTTCACCCTTAAAGCAAGAGATATTTAATTGTATAAAACAAGCATAACTTAGAAAAGTCAGAGGTGTGTATCCATAATCGAACTCGGACTTTCCTAGTAAGACATTCAAGTCACTGGGCTATAACTGTTTTCAAGAGAAGTACTATCTCTTAAATTACCAGATGTGATTTAATAATAACAGTGGCTGTAATAAGTAAAGAATCAAAATCTTTTTTCCAGCTTCTCATTGGTTTTGGTATGCCAATAAAAGCTGATGACCACATTAGCCTGGTCTTCGCTGGCAACTTCCAATACCAATACATACAATTCATGAACATATCCGAGTTGTCTCAGTACTACTTTATCAAACAAGTGTCCAGAGAAGAAAGAGAAGCTGATATAATTGCGAGAAGAGATGAGAGGATTATCTTTTATAAAGCTGTGTCGGATATGTTGCAAATGTAAGAATACAATTCATAATAATATTTTAAACTATACAAGCCATCCGAGGTTCGCTGAGCTAAACATTTTAAAAAGACATTGCCTTTTTTTCTTACATTCGAGTCTATACTCTATATTTTAAGCTAAGTATACAATAAATACATCAGTGAAAATCGTATTCATTTTCGTGCAGTAGTTTATGTACGGATGCATGTATTTAAAGTAGAGAGATAAAAAAAATTAAACTTTTTTTTTATTCGTGACGAGATTGCGATTGGCCTAAATCTCACGTAATGTTAAATGAAGATTAGGCTGAAGATGGAGCTCGCTTTCCCGTAAGTAGCATTCACTCTCTTATTAAAGATCCCCAAGTTGTATGTTGGACGAAACACAGACGAGGGGAAAGAATTCCGATCCTTAGCTGTGCGCATGAGGAAGGAAGCCACGAAGCGCAACGTGCGAATTGGTGGCATGTCAACAACATAAGTAGTAACGCCTAGTAGTCCGATGACGAAATGGTGATGGAGGAACTAAATCGTGAAGTTTCACAGCAAACTCTCCAAAAAGTATCTGCTAAATAGCCGAGAGGCAAGCTATTCTAAGGCGGTGTTCGAGACTCTGGAGCTTAGACCTAACCCCCAGTAGTGTCGCTAATCAGCCTTCTTTGCACGGCGCCCTACTGAATCAAGGGCTACTAGCTGGTACTTGCCTGAACCGTCCCAAAAGTGACTGCAGTATTCCATAAACGAACGGACTTGAGCTTTATAAAGAACACATTTCATTAGTTATGTTTTTTTTTACAATATATATAAATAATCTGAGGGATAACTGGTTCTGATTCAAGAAGATATTCCATCGATATATAAAGGAAGATTATAATCATTTCCATGTGACAATTGGCCACGGTCCATAAATGTTATTATTAAAAAAATATATGGCCATTTAATATTATTATTTTTAGAATTTCAGCCAAACAATAATGCACATAAATTCACTTGTGAAACTTGATATATAATAAAATATAAATAAAAATAAAACAACGAAAACAGATACAAGAATGTATTGTAATAAAACTAAATTGATGTTTAGTCCAGAAAAGCTAATTCTAAAAATATACAGAAATATCACTTTGCTATGGAGCCGTTCAAGTATCGCACAAGCAGATTTTTTGCAATTATCAATCTCCCCTTCCCATGTTAGCAAAAGTAAGCAAATCTCTAACTCCCCCGTGCTTTTTTATCGCTGATCAGACCCATCCTGTAATGTCCACGTTATACTGCAACGGCCCCTATACTTAGAGGATTCCTAGTAAGCTCTGCATATTAAGTCTTATCTAAGCAGAAATTCCTGGGCAAGGAAGATTGTATGGAAATTATTTAGCATACAATTACATACACTGGACTGTTGAATGATCACCTACGTATTTGCTTAAATATTAGATTTAAAAATTAGCGCAAGCTGAATTATACGTACACGATAAGTATCTCAAATATTAACTTATTTAACTTACATTTTGACTTATTTATTGGTTGTTGAACTTTGTTCGATTAGCAAACGTCAGAAAAAAAACTGTAAATCATGAATATTTGGTCAGCCAGTTAGGAGGTTTCTTTTAACTGATACACTAACTTACTAAATTATAGTATTCATAAATTTGTATTCTGTTTTACTTTAACGTTTTGCACGTGTTTTACCCGTGAGTCGACGGGTTAGAATACTATTCCCCTCTGCCACTGGGAGAGCATCTCGTAAGAGCTGAGTACCCAGCACCCCCTTGGTAGTAGGGGATCTGTTCCCCGACTGGCTTGCGACCACCAGCATGCGAATCCGATCGCCAAGTGTCATAGATGCGTTCCGGTTGAGCCTCATGTGGCTTACCCCCTCCCTCCCATTAATGCTGCGGATCTAGTGAACTCTGGGCTCTTGCTGAGGGTCCGCTGAAACCGCAGCATTGTTTTCTTCACTCTATCTTCGAGGATTCAACGCAACGGCAAAACAAGAGGGTATCTCTTGTTTTGCCGAAGTCCATGGGCGATGGTGGTTATTTATCATCAGATGGACCATCTGCTCGTTTGCACCTTATCTACCATTAAAAAAAATACTGTAGCGTTATAAATTATAGAGATAAGTAGATAGATAAAAAATTTAATGTACACATAACATAGACGAGAAAATATAAAACGTTAAATTAAAAAAATATGCAAAGAGTATACAAAGGCGGTCTTATTGCTAAAATAGAAATCTTTAAACAGACAACCTTCGATAACAGTTAAGGGAAATTTTAATTATTTTCAATAATTAAATTAATACAAAGTGAAATCCTGATGGAACTAAAACCTGTTAGTTTCTTTTATTTTATTTTAAGTATACCCGCTTGTAGACTTGATATATAACTTTTGGTGCAATAGATTAGAATCAGATACTCTGGTGTTATCGCGCAGTGTACCTGGAAGTTAGTAAATAGAGTCGTGGTTAAGGCCATCCTTCTTAAGGTCATAGCTTTATTATAAACCCGTAGTTAGTGTTTGGGCAGCGTTACAATTATATAAATCACCTTGGTGTCAAGTCCAAAGCGCCTCCTGGCTTTCTGTCTGAATATGTATACGTAATGATGTACAGTAATGGGTATCATTTCTCGCTCATTCGATGAAAACTGAATAAATACTTTTTTTATTCGTTTGGATCACATGCAACCAATATTCCTCAACCCCTCCAACTAAGCTAAACTGCTTGTGTTAGGTGAGAGCCACGTCGGTAGTCCAATGGCTGGTATTTGAACCCTCGATCGATGGTGAATCCAACACCTAAATCGCTGAGCTACTGACGCTTATAAAATAAAATTATTTCCCCTATTATATCTTTGTACTATATACAGAAGGCAATTTCAAAGCTTAATTTTCGATTTTCAGCTGAATCCACTCTAAAAACCCGAGGGACACATTAAAAGACCGCGGCTAGTGGAACGGGACGTTCATACATTACCTATTGTGATTTATTACTTTGATATTCCTATTTATATTGTAAAGGGAAATTTATTTTGTTTACATTATTAGATATGGCCTGCGGAGATACATTCAACGAGTTTAATGAGGTGGATGTAGACGTAACACAAACTTTTATAAACCATCTGGATATTTTGTGTATATAACAAATTTTCCTAGGTCTCAAATAGGTATTCAACATTTAATCCAGCATGTTGTACACTGTACAGGAAAGGCATGAACGGGCAGGAGTGCGTGTTGCGGGCGATATGCGAAGCCGCACAATACCCCGTGCTGGAGGAGGCGCTCGTAGGCGAGGTCCTGCATATATTGCTAACGTGAGTCTATTCATTATTAACTATTCAAACACTATGTAACATAGTAAACCGGTCCGGCATCGCACAGGTATTCAAGCATGTTATGGCTAAAGGCTATATGTATCCCACCACAATAAGTTATAGCTCCAAAAAGAATAAAGCAATATCGACGAAAGCTCTCAGTTAATTTGGCTTTTTCGCCATATTTCAATCTTCCTCATATATCACTCTATCTATTAGTAAAAACTGCATGAAAATAAGTATTATATTATTTATGGTATTCATTACATATTATAAAATAAAAACTTAGAGCGTGTCTGTCTATTTGTCCGCAATACTACGGAACACATTTTTATGCGGTTTTCACCAAGAGACATCTGTCTCGACGATATATGTAAACAGGGTAGAGACATGAAAACATATGAATGTTCAGTATTTTATTTAATAAAATTAATAACATGGCATTATTACACAATGTTTTGATTTGAAGTCACAAAAATAAAAAAAAAATATAATTTCAAAAATTCCTTGCGGTGACCATTTAAGTTCTTGGAGATTCATCTAAAATCAATCGGCCAAAAAAAATAGTATTATAAATAGATTATCATGTACCTGATTGAAGCATTATTTAAATTTCAAATTTTTATAAACAATTAACTGTTGATTTTTTCCCTAAAATCTAGAAAAAAAATTACTACTACTACTAAAGCCGCTATATTGTTAATTTTTGAGAAAAAAATCTTTCTTTTCTGACTACTCCTAAACCCTTAAAGTAAACACAATATAAAAGTATAGGTACGAATATATCAATTTCTTTGTATGAAGTCAAATGCAATTCCGTAAACTACACGATATATTTTGATCGAAAAAAATAGGAGCGTGCGATAAGGAATATAAAGGAGATACAAATATTGAACGGGAAGTGAGGGAGAAGAAAACGCGTTTGTAACAAAACGGAATATTTTGTTGCTTCCCGAATATATTATACTTCTCCGACTTACGGTTAGAACTTTTTCGTAAATATACTTTAATAAAATATTCTTCAGATTAATCAAGTAGTTATATTTTTTGATATAATTTTAGTGTTACCCACTCATAATAATGTAAGATAGTTAATCTCACATGCGCCAATTTACACGTTATATATTTTTTCCTCATTCGGCTTTGTATTTCTGCCTAATTTACGATATACACGATAAGGTTATTTAGACTTCAGTATTATAAATGGGCAGATCAATTGATTCTCGACAAAAGTGTGCACACTAGCATCGGCGATTTTGATGCTGATTTTTTCCTCGAAAGTACACCTAAAAAGGAGACGATCTTGAAAATTTGAGCCCAATTTGTGTGAATTCGACCGCTGGAAATTTTTTTTAATTTTTAAAGATGTCGATTTTTCACTAATTTTCAAATATTTGTATTTCAACAACTGTTTCTTATTTATTCTTTAGAAAAAAGAGTGATTCTTTTGTAAAAGATGTGCACCCGGGCGAAGCTGGGACGGGTCGGCTAGTATGCATATAAATTCAAACTTGAAACAAATCCCAGTGCACGTTAACATTGTCGCCTTACTTTGTGGTAGAGCTAACACACAATGAATGTATTTTAGTCTTACATGGATGTAACCTAGGTGTAGTTTATTCCTTCTTGTTTTTTGTAAGGAATTATTCCATTTATTGATAATATTCTTTTAATAGCTAATAAAATATACAAAATAGCACTGAAATTATTAATTTTTTTTCACTTATTTATTTAGCGGCGACGCAAGCTTAATGTTTTGTGAGGGTTTTTATAATATTGTCAGACGAATAACTTTACACCAATACACCAGAAGATAAATAAGCATCTAAGTTTTAAACTCTTTGCTAGAGATAAACAGATTACTCAATACGTTTATTTAATTTGTATAGTCAAACAATCTAGAAAGATTGTGTTTAATCAGGCGACTAATATTTACTAAAATTAATACAAACTATGTAATGAAATCTACAACTTACCTCTGATGAACTAAAGTAGTTACGACTATGCGACGTCCGTCGTCCACGACTGTTACCAGCAGACGAAAGAGTTAAGGACCCTCTTTCCTTTATTTATATTCGAAGAAAACAATGTTAATGCTACACTGGCAACTAGATTGTAAGGTAACCTTAGACGCGTAGTAGCAACACAAATATACACTAAACCGCATTTTCATTATTACTACTCCAGATAATGTCACTCCAAGAGCAACACGTTAGACTGTACTGCAGTCCGTCTGTCAAGGAATTATAAAGATTCGAGACGTTGTTAGTAGCAATACTCCTCAACAGTAGGGGCAGAAGTAAATCAACCAATAGAGAATGCTAGCCAATCAAAGGTTGTCAAAACTACGGAAGTTATTATTATTTTACTCGAGTGCCGTAGATGATGCTAGCGTTTCGATAATCGTTTACTTCCCGATATGTATAACACATGCATATTATAATAAAGAAACCGTGCAAAGTCAGAGAGGGTTTCTACTTTTAGTTAGGTTGTATAATATCCTGATAGCTAACAATATAAACGTACATTTCAGACCGGACTATGGACACTCGCCATTTGACGACAAAGACCCAGATTGGGAGGAAGCAATGTCCGTGTACAAGGATGCAGCCATTGCTGGACGGCAGATGTTCGACTGTGGGTACATATACAGTGAGTGTCCACAAGGACAAGGCTTGCTCGACTTAATCACTACGCTAAGAGATGAATAAATATTAGAATCTTTGTGTCTATACATTTATTTCTTTCACTTCATGGATCCTTACGATTCATAACTTTAATGTTCACGTTTGTACAAAACTCGAGCTTCTAGAGACGCGCAATTTTATATAAAAACTAGTCGACCCGTCCGGCTTCGCCCGGGTGCAATTTAACACGTGTATTTAGCCGTAACCGCTATGTCCCTGCATTTTGAATTTGTAATATCTTCAAAAATATTTGTTTAAATTTCATGCCGTAAAGGGCCATATTGATCTATATTAAATGAACAATGTATTTAAGGTACCCAATTGGTTAAGGACTAATGCTGTATTGTTTAAAATCGCTTCGACCATTATTTTTTGCAAAAAGTAAAGGATAATAAATGGTTATTGTGAGTTATCCCTAAGAGGTAGACATCTACTGTCGCGGACTTTTTTGTAGACCTTTTTAAGGTGTACAATACTGTAGTACATTATTTTGATCTATCTCGAAGGTTTCAGCCAGCGTTTGCAATGTAAGCGCAAAATAATGTGTTTATTTACGACATCACATTAGAAACCTCTACAATTATCAGTGTTTCTCTAGTATATAATATATGTATTGTATATATAAACCTTCCTCTTGAATCACTCTATCTATTTAAAAAAACTGCATCAAAATCCGTTGCGTAGTTTTAAAAATTTAAGCATACATAGGGATATAGGGACAGAAAAAGCGACTTTGTTTTATACTATGTAGTGATATTCAGGCACTTTAATTTGTTAAGTGTTGTATTTCAATTCATAATAGTTGAGAAATGATTAATTTTTACGGGATAAAAAGGCCTTTTTTCTTATAGACTTTTAAGTTCTTAAAACGTGGAATAAGGACACTATCTAAACTTTCGCTATATTTTTAAGATTCAGTATGGATAGTTAAAATTATATTATTACTATAGTAATAAGGTAAAGGTATTCTCTCGTTGTAAATTTAAAGATTCTGGATTAATGTTGATCCTAAAGTCTCTTGAGTTTATTTTAAATTACCATTCTTATTATTTTTTAATTATAAATATGTCAATTTAATGTAAATATAAGCTGTATATAGAGACGTTTGAATACGCATTACTAATGAGAATAAATGCCCTACAATACTATACTACTATTTTGAACCGCACATGAAAATCAAAATATGTGTTTGTCCGTTAATTGAAATCGTACGTAACTGTTAGTGCGCAAGCTCCACTCGCACCGGTTAAGCTATCCCACTTCTGAGCTGAAAGAACAGCTCGAGCGAAAACACTGTTTTTATAAAAAACTTATTTATTATTTCACAATACACTGCACACTTTTAAATGTTAACACTCCGAGTCTCGAAACACAAGTAAACTCGAAAATGAGGTAGCTAAAAAAAGAAGGCTTGCTTGTCTATCACCACTCTGCCGTCGCTCCCATCAGTCTAGTGTTGCCAGTATACAAGATCGAGTTTCCTAACAGTTGAAGTTTTTATCTATTACTCTAACTATTATTCAATTAGTTGTTTATTTCAAACATTCCTTTTTTCTACGGGATCTGCAATAAAATTT
Source organism: Limenitis camilla (assembly GCA_905147385.1). Classification (NCBI taxonomy): domain Eukaryota; kingdom Metazoa; phylum Arthropoda; class Insecta; order Lepidoptera; family Nymphalidae; genus Limenitis; species Limenitis camilla. Next base: position 11,793,348 of record LR990240.1, read on the forward strand.
TGAGAAAAATTAAGTTTATTTGTCGCTCTACTTTAACGTCAAATAATGAAAAACTAAAAAATATGCTTATTTAAAATAATTACAAAAGCAATTTTAACCTATCAAAACATATGCAAAGATAAAGTCAGAGATCTAAATTCCAACATCTACATCCAAGTGCATGTACAAGCTCAGCGGCAGATGTCCGATGCGGTTTTACAGCTGCCCAGTTGAGACTGGTTTGTTCGGTAATTTCGGTAACACATTCAGACATCTTGGTAAGGTACATACATATTGGTATGGTTTGTATAATAATACATATTGATTTTTATGTCCAAATAATTGTAGTGTCGTACATCAATTTCCATTTCGAAAAGATACATTTTGAATATATATGTTTGAAATGTTTCTGAAAATATGTTAATGAGTATACCAATATTTATTGACGGAATGGAACGGAGATTGACATATGTGTAATTTATTTTGAAAGTTTTTGTCGTTTTTGTTTAGAAAAGAGCAATAAATTACATCAAAAAAGTATCTCTTAACATTACTGAAATGAATATCGAAATCAGTTCAATATGTATTACTCGTATCTGCCATAAAAAGTCGTAAAACACTTTGTTGTATGTTCCATCACTTGAGTAAATTAAGCGAGTCTCACACCCCAGTCACGCTCCTCCACTCCTGAGGTCAGCGCAGACTGAACTTAAGACCAACTTTGCCAACAAAACAATTGATATAACATTTTAGTTTATATTCTACAAGCTTTGCAATCTTATTTGTTAAGAACCCCCCTTTTATCCTTCAAATCTAAATCCATTACTGCAAAGAAACCGTTGAAATATTACGTAAGCAGAATTTTTTACCCCCCCGTCTCATGCTGACGTAATATTGGTAAATAAGGGAAAGACCTCCCAACCTCCATTACAGCTTACGTAATACTTGAATGGCCCCTAAGGTCATACATCGGGATCCACTGAACCAATTTCTTTAGATCTTTATAAGACTAATAATTTCAGAAGAATAAATACGGAAACTCTTTTAAGTATCCTTTAATTTTCCCTTAACCCTTACGTTCAGTAATACTAAAAGTACGCTTTTGTATAGATAATTTACGTGGGAGCTGTGAAAGGAGAGTATTATATATATCGAAGGTGTAAGCTAGGTTTAGGTTAGCCTAAGGTTAGGTTAGCCTTGTGGTGTGTGGTTAGGTTAAAGTTAGTCTAATCTTAGGTTTAGACGGTAAAACTAAGCAGTAAAGGCGAGTATTTTGATCACTTAAAGGACGTCCTTAAGCCAAGGCCACAAGTCCAAGGCACTGCATGGGTTCCTGACATAATAGTTCTTGTCAGAATAGTACGTGATAGTAACGTTTAGTTATATCCTGACCGTGTTGCGCCTGTATAGCTTTTATAATAGACCATCCATTCCATTCCTTCTTTTAATTAGTTTCCGACATATAGTATAGTAAAACTTAGTATCAATATTGAGAAGAAAATATAGAAGGATTATTAACAAGCAAAGACGTTTGATATTAACTCTCTGAAAGCAATAGAAATCTTTTTAATCCAATTTTTCTTACAGATAATTAAATATTGACAGCATCTACTTCATTTCGTAATAACTGTCATCCATTCCTATTCAATACATAGTTTTATTATACCGTAGGAACTATGTTTTTATCTAAAGTCTACGAAGTCTAGAGGAAGGGTGCATTTTAGATATAGAGTTTTATGGTGGCATATATGCATTGCTTAGTGTAGAAAATTTTATAGTGTCTGTACATGTACCTCATATTGATAAGAGTCGAACTTAGGATGAAGGTTTAGAATATTCTACTAATATAGCGTGTAAATATTATCTAATCACCTTAATACTCTTTAACATATACACATATCTATAATGAAATTTTTATTTAGAATCATATGAATTATCAACGTTTTTATCCCGTGAGTGGACGGGTTAGAATACAATTCCCCCCTATCGCTAGAAGGGCATCTCGTAAGAGCCGAGAAACCCAGCACCCCCTTGGTGGTAAGGGATCTGTTCCCCGACTGGCTTGCAACCACCAGCATGCGAATCCGACCACCAAGTTACTGACGCGTTCCAGTCGAGCCCTCCCTCTCCCATCCCATTAACACTGCGATTCTAGTGAACACCGGGTCTAGCTCAGGGTCCACTGAAACCGCAGAATTCTTCTCTTGGCCGCCCTCCCTACTCTATGTTCGACGCGGCAACGCATCGGTAAAACAAGAGAATCTAGTATTGCCGATGTTTATGGGCGACGGTGGCCACGTTTGTCCTTTATCCATTTAAAAAAAAACTACATTGTAACTTTGCCATTTTATAGCGTTGCTCTAAAAGTAATAAGATCAAGAGCTCTGAGTTGCCAGGTTTAAAAAACCTGATAAAATTCCAGGTGAAGACTTTGCCATAGTAATATTTGGAAGATTCAGTGGAAGTGACATTGGAAGATATTGGGTTTGGTAGAATTTTTTTTACATAATATATAGCTGGCAGCTATCTATACGATTTAGTAAAAGTCAATTCACGACTTCTACTATTTTGACAAACAGCAAGCGCGCCGTTCCTTCTTAAAAAGGTGCTTAATAGTCACTTTTGCACATTCAACCAGACCTTTTCTGCTTCACGAGACGCTTTTCTGACTTCGAAACATGTTCAGATTGGACTTTTGAAGTGAAACTTCTTTAGAATCGTTATGATTTCAAACCGGATGCAACGGAAAAAATGACAGGTAAGAGACACAAATACAAAAATGTGTAGGAAAGAATGAGACAGAAATATACAAAACGACAGGTAAGAGACACAAATACAAAAATGTGTAGGAAAGAATGAGACAGAAATATACATACTATTTTATATTATTATATATATTCATCTCATTCTTTTGTCGATTTACTGAAGTTTCACTTCTATCGTGTGTGAATCGCACACAGTTTTTTTTTTTTTAATACATATACATCCAAAATTAACATATACGGTTATGCTTTACATAGCTGTCATTACGATATGTTATCTTGTATCACAACGAGTATATCCCAGGAGTGGATGCGGACAATCAGCTTGGGATTAAATGATTTCAGTGCAATCGAAATTTGGGATTAAGTAAGTTATTATTATAGAACTTAACTTATTAGATCATTTTCCATTTAAATCCTGCTCGGCAGTGGGTAAACAGATTTTGATGAATGAAATTTGGTACAGAGATACAATAAAACTTGGGAAATAATATAGGCTATTTATTTTCACGAACGAAAAAAGGTCTTAATAAAATTGAAATAGGGGATGAAATTTTGTATGGGAGTTAGTTGTATGTATTTAGCAAAAATTTTCTGAAAATTAAAACACAGGGTAATTTGTGCACCGGCGAATCGACTAGTCTATACTATAATATTAATTTTAATATAATATTATAAAGAAGTAAGATTTGTATTTTTGTATTTTTGTATGTAACGAATAAACATAAAAACTACTGGACCGATTTCAAAAATTCTTTCACCATTAGAAAGCTACATTATCCCTGAGTAACATAGGCTATATTTATTACAAGAAAAAATTAGAGATCCCCAGAAATTCTCACTAAAACCAACACAAGGTGCAAAAAAATTAGCCATAAAATATCTTTCATCGCATGCGCTGCGAAAAGTATTGATGATAGAACAAAAAAATGTTATACAATATTATAGAACGTATCAATATCTACAAAAAACTCCGCGAGACCATATGTCCAACTATTGTAGTTAAGTCACTATAACTACTTTTTTACATTTTAAAAGTTGATAAAAATGCCTGTCAAAATCAGACCATGTTTTCCATAACTTTGTATTAATTCTTATCCAAATAAATTATTTCGTAATGAAGACTGTTTCAATACCTGTTAATTACTTTTTGAATTATTGAAATCGGACATTCCAGTCAAAAGATATTACGAAATAAAAATATCAAGATAAATAAAAAATAATCCCAGACGGGCCGCCGGCGCGGTGTGCGGTGTGGAGTGCCTCGCAGCGCAGCGAGTAACGCGGCGATAGAGGGAGCGACAGAACGCGGGAGCCAAAATGTTAAAAAAAAAATTATCCACCCGTGCGAAGCCGGGACGGGCCCCTAGTGAGTATATAAATTTGGAATAGTTAGAGGGGTATAGGATATTGAAATTTATACTTCAGAAACATTTGTAATTCTTGTAGATAAACCTGAAGATAAATTATAATATATTTTTTTGCATATTGAAATGTTTTTTAGCATTAGATTAATGCCTTGACTAAACTTATTCGATTTTATTTATGATCTTAAACAAAGTTGTCGATATAGCATTCAAATTATTCAAATAAAAGGATGATTAATCTGTAATCTAATAAACCCCAGATACATTTTAATATTTTGATAAACTATATTTTTTCCTGAATCGCTATGCTGATCTTAATAGGTTTTATTTTACTACAAGGATTATAAACATACACTTTAATTAAAATATAATGTCTTGTATTGTTCATCTTAGAAATACTTTAGAAAGTAGGAACAAAGATCTAATTAATACTAGGAAAATATTAGAAATTATACTAAGATACTATAACATTCGTATTTTTTATGCTACGTTTATTTTCATTTAAAAGGACAATAATTTAAATATATAGTCACAGAATACATCCTTGTAGTTCAAAAAAATCGGTGAAATAAAAGCAAAATTAAAGGTCACACTGAAGAGTTCTACTATCTGTTTCTCATCTCCAGACCCTCGATATTTAGTGCATTATGATAAATTTCGAAACGAATCATATAAGAACAAACTAGGTTATTAACAAGGAATTTACTACACTACTTTTTTTTTTAATTTGTGTTCCAGTCAGTTCTCCGTTGACAATCGTCAACTACTTTGTGTAACTGGTACTTTTACAATCCATCTATGTTTAATAATGTTTTGCTTTACTGTGAGATTTAAGAATGTGTGTCGCAGCGCACAGGTACAGCGTTCACGGAACAGGAAGGTAGGTACAATTGTTCTTTACTATATGTACTAATATGTTTCTATCAAAGCCGGTACTTACACTGTATCGATCCCTAAAAACTACTACTGAGTTTTATTATCCATCTCCTGGTTTTATCAGCTCCAAGATATGAAATGATTGTACTATAATTATTATAAAAATATATCAAATGTCTGTAGATAGAAGATATTTAAAAAAACTAGATCTGTAATAGTAATATAAGCCAAAAGAATAACTTTAAAATTTTTGTTTGTCTGTCCGTTTGTTAGAGCGCGTCACGAAAAAATTACTGCAAGACATTAGATTCCATTTCCTTAGTTCTATTGCTACATATTGACCCTAAAATCTTTAAGGCTAAAGCCTTAATAAATCATTAAAAAAATTGTCGTTTCGGTGGTCAACTTATTTTTGAAAACCGATGCCCTTTTACGTTTAAACCACTAAACGGATTTTGATGAAATTTGACATTTACATAGGCTACGCAAACCGTAATAAGCTTGAAATAGGCAATGAAGTTCATGTCGAGTTGTTAAAAATTGAATAATGTTGATGTTAAAAATTGAACCTAAAATACATGATATATTTCACCCGGAGGAAACCGGGGCGAGTCGACTAGTATTTTTATAAATAAAAAACAGATTAGGAAACCGGGGCGAGTCGACTAGTATTTTTATAAATAAAAAACAGATTAGGAAACCGGGGCGAGTCGACTAGTATTTTTATAAATAAAAAACAGATTAGGAAACCGGGGCGAGTCGACTAGTATTTTTATAAATAAAAAACAGATTTTATAAATAAAAAACAGATTAAATGTTTTATTCGTGTAATATCAGAGATCAGTGTATGGTAAAACTTCTAACATTGAAAAAGGACACGATCTGATGGATAGCTCACATTCCTCATCCGTGGTGTTGTGCCATTTGTCCGTTGCTGACGATTGTTGCCTGGAAAAAAATGATATTAATGAATAACTGTCAAACTGAGGATAAATAGCTGTTTGTTGTAAATGGTAGAATCTTTACTGAAGGATTTTTATACCTATTTATTTTTCTAATCATTTAATTCATGTCAAACAACTTTAATATGTATCAAGAAATTGAAAGATATATATACAAAAGACAGTGTTCTTATTCACACTATAGATAAGTTAATCCTAACTAATATTATTTTTGCGGAAGTAAGTATGTATATCTGCCGCGCTTTCACGCCAAAATTACTGAACCGATTTAAATGAAATTTGGTATACAGATAGTCTAGAGCCTGAGAAAGGACATAGGTTACTTCTTATTGCGAAAAAAATAATAGTTTAAAAAAACTTAAAAATACGCTTTTATAGAAAATTCAACTAAAAAAAGAAAAATAAATAATAGTTTAAAAAAACTAAAAAAATACGCTTTTATAGAAAAAATAGAAAATAAATTTGAATTAAAAATATTTTATTGTAAAAAAAGCGTGGGGTGCTTTTCAGGATATTATCAAAATAACTCTTCTACTCATATGTGTTTATAAAATATTTATAACTATTGATAACATGCACCACACACACATACGGATCAATTGCTATTCCACCCGGACTTCTTTTTGTTTTATTTAAGTTATATACATTTTTACTCTTCCAGCTGACAATCTCCTCTGGGTCCGTTCAAGGGGGTTGTCCTTGCTTTGCTTATTTGGGGATGACATAGGGGTGGCAGCAATAAAAACTAAACACGCACATCGAAACGTGAATATTCCTGCTCAGAATGAGGAGGGGGAAAAATGCATGCATCAATGTTTACGTAAGCACGGGGGGAAGAGTTTTATTTACTATTGCTGAAATGAGGGGCGGGGAGGTTGATAATTGCAAAAAATCTGTTTACTTAATAGTTGAACTCGTCAAAACTAAATTTTATCCAATTGAAAGATACTGATTTATATTATTTTACTATACAACATATATATAGCGAGATATTTTCGAGACTACATGAAACATAGGACATGTAAAAAAAGCGGCAGATAACTACGTATTTTATATAGTTCAACATGCTTTTTCTAGCTTTAACTGTTTGTTTTTATCATCAAGAGATATCTTATATGAAGCACAATTATATAAATATGTCAAAAATAATAATTACCTAAAAACCATTTTCAATATTTTAAAATATATTTCCTTTGGGTCATCTAGCAGGTTAACCTCGCATATTGTTCGACGTACACAATGAAACCCGTCCAAACCATTCCTGAAAATTATAACGATATTTATTTAATAAAATTGAGTATTTATATCAGTCAGTTAACTTTATAATTAAAATAATTATGCTTTATTACAATAAATGAATTACACCTGATGTTTTATTAGTGGTAGAGCATATTATGTCTCCATCCCCACCATACATGTGGTGATATATATCAAATAGATATTAGGCAGAGTTGTGCGACATTTTCAATAATTATTGTCATACGTCTACCAATTTTCATAAAACACTAGCTGACCCGGCAAACGTTGATTTGCCATATAAATTTAAAAAAATTGGGGTGGGCCACCCTTATCACTTAGGGGTATAAAAAATAGATGTTGACCGATTCTCAGATGTACTAAATATGCATATAAAATTTCATAAAAATCGGTCGAGCCGTTTCGAAGGAGTACGGTAACTAACATTGTGACACGAGAATTTTATATATAAGATTATTAAATTATACCCCTAAACCATCCTCATAAATCACGTTCTCTCTTGGTGAAAACTTTTTAATGAGTTTTTGGGTTTAGGAGACGGACAAGGTTTGCGACTTTATTTTATCTTCATCTACATCTACACTATTATTTATAAAGAGGAAAGATTTGATTGTTTGTATGTTTGTTTGTTGCGAATAGGCTCGAGAAGTACTGAATCGATTTTGAAAATTATTTCACCGATAGAAAGCTACATCCTTTTCGGGTGACATAGGCTCTGTGGTGTTGCCATAAATATTCTAATTAAAAAGATATGGCAAATTAAGTGCCATAACCTGGTCATTTTGTAAATTCAAGAGTTTGTCAGGAACTTTTAATCCGATTTTAAAAATTCTTTCACTGAGAGTAAACTACAATATTCGTGAGTGACAAAGGTAATCTAGTATTGCCATATACATTTTTTAATTAACAGATTATGGCCATGTTGTTGTTACTAATCCGATTTTAAAAAATCTTTCACTGAGAGAAAACCACACTATTCGTGAGTGACAAAGGTGATTTAGTATTGCCATATATATGAGAGTAAACTACAATATTCGTGAGTGACAAAGGTAATCTAGTATTGCCATATACATTTTTTAATTAATAGATTATGGCCATGTTGTTGTTACTAATCCGATTTTTAAAATATTTTCACTGAGAGAAAACCACACTATTCGTGAGTGACAAAGGTGATTTAGTATTGCCATATATATGAGAGTAAACTACAATATTCGTGAGTGACAAAGGTAATCTAGTATTGCCATATACATTTTTTAATTAATAGATTATGGCCATGTTGTTGTTACTAATCCGATTTTTAAAATATTTTCACTGAGAGAAAACCACACTATTCGTGAGTGACAAAGGTGATTTAGTATTGCCATATATATTTTTAATTAATAGATTAAGACCATTTTGTTGTTACTAATCCGATTTTAACAATACTTTCACTGAGAGAAAACCACACTATTCGTGAGTGACAAATGTGATTTAGTGTTTTTTGTTGTAACTAATCCGATTTTAAAAATTCTTTCACTTAGAGAAACCACACTATTCTTGAGTGACAAAGGTGATTTAGTATTGCCATATACATTTTTATATTAACAGAACATGGCCGTTTTATAGCTATTCATCCGATTTTAAAAAATTTTTCTCCGAGAGAAGTCTATAGTATTTCCATCTCTCATCCTCTTTCTTTATTTTTTTCTTCATCTGTTCAGAATGATCGGTCTCTTTTCACTATCTCTCTCTCTCTTTCTCTCTCTCCTTTATCTATTCAATTTTATTTTTGCTCTGTCCTCCCTCTTTTATTGTATCGATTTTCTTTTTGTTTCTATCTCTCTTTTTTCAAATAATGACATACTACACAATTACAGAGATGACAATTTAAGGACATCGATTATAATATTGCTTTAAATAACCGTAGCGAAGCGAGGGCAGACCGCTCGTACCTTATAATTATAATTATGTAGATCTTGTGCTATTTAAGATTTTTACAGTTAGGGTTAAATGTTCCGCCTACATTTTGGGTTAATAAATAGGGTAATAGGTTTATGACTAACATAATATAAAGAACCTTCGCGTATCTATGTGGAATATCTCAGCTTTACCCCAACATAGTTTAAAAATGCAGTAAGAACACTTAAACACGAAAAGTTTGTTTTTTACTTATAGAAATTAAGACCTACAAGTTTAAGAGTGTAGTCGCTGATACATTTTTATTTACAACATAACAGTATATAGATATCATCATCACGACCATTGAAGGCAATGGCCCACTGCTGAGCCGGGTCTCGGTCGGGTTGGCAGACTTCACACACCTTTGAGAACTTTTAGGGAACTCTCAGGAGTGCAGGTTTCCACACGATGTTTTCCTTCACCGTTAAAGCAAGTGATATTTAATTGCTTAAAACACACATAACTCAGAGTCAGAGGTGTGTGCCCAGGAGCGAATCTCGGACCTCCCGAGTAAGACTTGAAGTCTCAACCACTGGGCCTTCACTGCTTATGATATGCTACAACATATTAGTATAAGAGAAACTGTCATATTAGCTTAAATATTACAGTTTAAAAATAAAAATAACAGCATACAACGTAAGAAGAAATATGATCAAAGTTTATAAAGTATCAGGAAGATTATATAGAAATTTATGTTGTAATTAGTCATTTTAAAGATTCCGGTTTTGCGGTCTTCCTCAGGTGGTGGACACGCGCGCGGAGACGGCTCAGCGAACACTCAGTGTTGGTTGAAACTATAGTCCATGTGACCAAAACAATAAAATACAAATTATAACGTAGTGAAGGAAGTAAGTAAACTTACTTATTAAGTATGACTTCCACATAATTGTATAAGCTTCGTCTATTTATGTGATGGTGGGGGTGGAAGGAGTCCGGAGGATCATCCCAGTTTATCCTGAAGCCGAGCGCCTGAGCAAATATTTGGTTCCAGGGCACCATGTTGGCTTTGAAGTTGAAACGGACCTAAAAATATTATTATAAAAAAATTAAATATATTTTATATTTATTTAGTGGATTTTGGACATAGGATTTAGAATAAAAAAATCATAGAGTCGATCATACTAGTAGTTTTTAACATAAATTTTTAGTAATTATTTAAAAATGACTAAAAATTTTAAATTAATATATTTGTACAGTATCGTAAGAATTAAGCTTAATTGAGACAAAAAATATGATGTTAATTAAAAAAAATGTTAATTAAGAAATCGCGATAAAAATTTTTGGCCCGCGGATTATTGTTCATTGATCGATCCTGTCGGCGCCTGAATTTTTTGGCTTCTAAATTTTCGTTTTTAATAAAGTAAAATAATATTTATTTACTAAAGTGGGCGTGGCTTGCGCAAGCCGGCGTACCCGTTTTCGAGCGTATTTTCAACCCTGTGGGAAAATTATAAATATTGGTCCTACGTTTCCGGAAGTACCTGTTCTTTGAAAAATTTCCTGCTCTCTTTGAATCTTTTTTCGAATTTTAAAAATCTCAAATAGATTTCGAGATATTTGCAAAAAACCAAGCCCCCCTTTTTTACTTTATTGCTTATAACTTTTGCAATTTTTGCAAGCTGCTCTTCAATTTTCTCAAAAAGTTTCTACATGTCATTTTTTTATCGAATGACACCTAAATCATAATTTTTGGAGAATTAGAAAAAGTTTCGACCTTAAAAGCACTTGTTGACTAGACTATAATACAAATAGGTCAAGCTATTTATTAAGACAAAAAAAAATAATTTTAAATTGGGATGATTGTTAAATAAAAAAAAAATATATGTACTTACAAAAAACTTTGTAATATTCCTGAACCCCAAATATCTTCTTGGTCGATGCACTTTTTCACTTGCCTCACCAAAGTCAATATACATAAACATTATAAAACATAGAAAAAACACTAAAACTATTTGGTGAAATCTGTTCATTGTCTATCTGTTACAAGTTATTTTCGATTTCACATATATTCTCCATTCTTCTCAACTGAAACAATTTTTTTTGTTGTAAATTTTTTGTAACATGTAACAATACCGCGAATATACTAAGTACTATGATAAAATGTGTGTTTGTAAATTACAGTAACATGACATATATACGAGTATTTGGTTTGTGATTATGACAATTTGGACCTCTAACGGAATATTGTACAGTCACGTGATTTAAATTTTTTTAAAATATATTTGCTCAAAATTTATCAGATTGTTATCCTTATGTGAAAGTACTAAGTACTTACATAATAAGATCTAATTTTAATTCCAAGGTCTATAAAATTAGAGAAGATCGATTTTCTTCAGTCCCTTCCTCCTTGGAAGAGACTGAAGAAAAAAGAAAAGCCTTTCAAATATTTCAGTAAAAAATAAAATAATAAAAATATTTATTATGTGACCTAATTGTTTTACATATTTATAATCATTTCTTATGTAAAATTTAATCATAATAATCTAAGGTATTTATAAAGATACCAGCGTACAGAAATGGCAACAAAAATGAGAGGTAATTGACCTACAATCAATCCCTTAATAAAAATCTCTACTGTATTTGAAGACGAAATAATTAAACAGCTACAGTAAAAAACTTTGATCGCTCCTGTGAATACTATAATTTATTTATTATAATAAAAATATGTTGCTTTTGTAGTATTTTATTTACTTCATATTCTTACGAATGAGAGAGACGTGTAATATATAGTGAGGTTTAATATATAGGAGTAAGTGAGAGCAGATGATGATTATTAATTATAAACGTTTTTTTAAATGTATTAATAAGATTATGGTATTATTTGTGTTGGTTTGTATACTTAATTATAAAAAAACATACAAAATTTTTCAAGATAGTTATTCTTCTTGAACTCTGTACAGATCCATTAACTTTTAAAATTCTTTTTGGTGTAAGTTTTCTCACAATATTTTCCTGCACCGTCGACCATGAGATTAATTTTAAACTAAGGCTGTTAGGGTAAGTGTTTAGCACTATAATGCTCTTATAAATATTACTGGGGGTACACTTTATTTTTAGGCCTTAGGTTTTAACATCGATTTTGAGCGCATATTTCCCTCCAGCCAATAATTCATAATGGCCTTTGACAATTGGTTTTAGTCATATTTTTGAAACATGTCATTTACTTACAGTATAAAATCTATCATACGTAGACATCATTGAAAGAATCTTGAAAAGTAAAATCACTAGATTCTGAGTTTACATTTTATAAAAAAAAAGAAATTAGCAACATTACTTCTAGAAGAATAGACGTAGACTATTTATTATGACAAAATAACTCTAGACTTCATTGATTTTAAGTGCAACAGTTTTTTTGAATTGTTTGGTAAAAATAATTCAGAAAGCTCTTACTTTATATGTATTAATATTGGTCTACGCAAAAAGGATTTTTTTTTTATTATACGGCTGAACTAATTTAAATTAAATTTCGTATACTAATACTTTAGAAGGTTAATTAAAAGAAAAGAAGCACCGTTTCTGTGGGATAGAAGGTAATACAAAGAAGCTGTAGCTGATTATTTTGTACACATATACATAATTTAACATATACTCCTACGTGTACGAAATCACGCAGGTCGGCTAGTAATTTCAATGCTAATGTATATTGTATCACTACATAGTATAAAACAAAGTCGCTTCCCGTTGTCTGTCTGTCTGTCCCTATGCATGCTTAGATCTTTAGAATTAAGCAACAGATTTTGATTTGGTTTTTTAAATAGCTAGAGTAATTCAAGAGGAAGGTTTATATGTATAATACATACATAATTTAGTAGAGAAACACTCATAAATTTGGAAGTTTCTAATGTGATGTCGTAAATAAACACATTTTTTTGCGCTTGCATTGCAAACGCTGGCTGAACCCTACAAGATGTATCAAAATAATGTACTACAGTATTGTACACCTTAAAAAGGTCTACAGTCCTTTATATATAACAAAAAAGTTTTTTATCCTTTACTTATTACGAAAAAGAATGGCTTATTTACGAAGCGATCTTAAACTTTACAGCAATAATCCTTAACCAATAGATTGTGCATTTAATATAGATCAATATGGCCCTTTACAGCATGAAGTCTAAATGAATATTTTCGTAGATATTACAGATTAAAAATGATACAAGGAGATAGCGGTTACGGCTAAATACACGTGTTAAATTGCACCCGGGCGAAGCCGGGACGGGTTGACTAGTAATATCAAAAATACTAAAATAAAGTTACTTGATTTGATTCACTTACATTTTTATTAATTGTTAACCGAATAGTTGAAATCGTGCATATTTTCAACGTGATGTTCTTGTTAAGACACAAAATTAAATGTTAGAAAAATGAGATTACTGGTACTACTACTATTGTAAGAGACTATTAAAGTAGTCTACCTGTATTTTATTTAGAATTAACGACTTTTTCCATACTTACTTAACCTTCATTTAAAGTGTATTAGGTCAAATGATATACAAGCTGTTTTTTATTGTGCTCGTTAGAAATGTTTTAGTATTTTCTCTCTCATTCTATGAAATCAAAAGTGGGATAAAGAACTCGCCCCACAAGCCCATAAGTTTACGTTAAAGGTTCTTTGCGTACATATTTTGATCGTTATCTCAGTTTCAATGCTAGTAAATATAGTTTTCGATAAAGTCACAAGCTTGCGTATTCACGGCCAAAAAAACCTCATTCATTGTTGCTCCACAAAAAAAAAAAAAAGAAAGTTAAAGTATAGTTGTATAGTTTAAAATCGTAATAAATATTTTGAAGTAGAATAGGTTGAGTTAAATAGTTTTATTTTGTGTCTAATGTATTTGCTTCTAGAACAAGATGTAAACCGGTGTTGTGTTGCAGCAGATATCTAGTGTGAACACTACTGTATTGCTAACATGGTGATACACGTTTAGAGTTGGCCTCAGGCATCTTTATTCTAAGCCATCGTGTGAACTTAACGCACTCAATGTCAGCAAAAGTAAGCAAAGTCCTAAAGAGATAAACATTGATCTCTCTTGCTTAAAAATTGATGCATGCATTTTTCTCCCTCCTATCCCTACTCCGAGCAGGGGTATGTACTTTCGATGTGCTTGTTTACTTTTTATCGCAGACGCATTCTCCATGCAGGTACCATTATAAGTAAAGCAAGGATCCATCCACCCTCCATTAATGATTACATAATACTTGAAAGGGCTATTACTTATTTACTAATATACAATAATAAATATTGTAAATCGCTTCACACAAAAGCTTTGAATATAACAAATATTTGAAATACAGCCTGTATAAAATGTATAACGGTACAGTTGTTTGAGGATCGTGATTAACATTTTAAATATTATCCACAGCTGGGGATAAGCTAACACACTTAGTGTTATCCCAAAATTTACCAAAGAAAGTCTTTTTATACTTAAAATATGTTTCAACTCTGTATCTAAATAATGTTTATAAAAACTTTCGTTATAATGTATGTTTGTTACATTTTCTGTTTACTCATAGTTTTTTGTCAATCTCTAGCGAGCGAGGATATTAATGGTTTTAATATAAACAATGATACAAGAGTATTATCTCGGAGGAAAAGATTTATTATCTTTCCAGAAGGCAGCTCCTTTCAAGTGGGTAAGAAAAATATAAATTGTTTTAGTGCTTATATAATTTATATGTTCATGTCAAACCAATAGAGCGACTTTATTTATACAGGAAAAATATTAATCTAGTTTCAGCTTACATTTTTTATTTAAGCTTAAGATTATTATGTATGCAATAAATCTTGGTTTTTCAGTTCAGTAATCTCCTCAAATAAAGTAGGTTATCTTATAATTAGGATAGTCTTAATTTTTTTAGTTAAAAAAAAACTACTAAGTAGCTTTTTTTCTTGTTCCAACATTAAGTACTTCCGACTAGATTAGTCAGAATTATTTTTTTTTATTTTCCGCTTGTTCTTTTTCCAGACCTTCCTTATTCTATTGTGTATTTGTTAAGTGTGTTGTAATAATATTAAAATTAATTTAAAATATATATGTCGGAAACTATTAAAAAGGATATAGATGGATGGCCTATCTCAAAAGCTATATGGGCGCAATACTGTCAGGATATAACTAAACGTTACGATTGCTTACTATTATGACAGGAACCCAAGCAGTGCCTTGGACTTGTGACCAAGGTGTAGGCTTAAGGATATCTTTTATGTAATTACATTCACCTCCACCGCTTAGTTCAACCGTCTAAACCTAAAATTAGACTAACATAAACTCAACCTAACACAAGGCTCACCTAACCTAAACCTAACTCACAACGATATATATATCTTATTTATTTTTTATTTCCATCCATCTTTTTATTTTCTTCTATAATTTCTCTTGCTATCTTTTTACTGTAAGTAATAATGAACTTGTCTCGAATTTTGTTGCTTTTTATTATATCCACTATTTTTGTTTACTTCTGTTTCTGAGTAATTCCTAAGAGAAACGAACCTAAGGCATTCTACAAGAAGGTGAATGACTTGTTCTTCTAAAGTACTAAGTAGCTTAGGCTATGTACATTCTACACGGATATTTTTTACTTCAATTTCATCTTTTCTGTATTATTATTACAATGTCTCTCTATGCGCGATAAACCCAAAAACTCGAATTTTACTAGTTTTCCACCAAAGACAGCCTTAATATGATGATAGTTGTCAGAAATGCCGGAAACATATGCATATCCTACTAATATTATAAACGCGAAAGTTAGTGAGAATGAATGGATACATGGATGTAGGTTTGTTACTCTTTCACGCAAAAGCTACTGAATGGATTATGATGAAACTTTAAAATAATATAGTTTACACATCAGATATCATCATAGGCTATAATTTATAAGGATATAATGTGAATTATCCTAAATATGTAGTATACGCGGATAAAGTTGCATGATGCGCGAGTCGTCTAGTACACAAATAACCTTAAAACAATTAAAAACATTTATTCTTTTATTTCCAGTGTTCTGTGTAACCTATCCCATGCTAACTAGTATAGGAGATATTTTTTTATATGGAAACACAGCTGCCTTGGCTTTCGAGCTGCCACAGGATCCATATTCCCCCTTCGATCATAGAGCTGATCCACTTCACAGAAGAATGGACACAAAAACTATTTATTATACCGATTTTGATGGGAAAGTCGTTCACAAATCACCTTACAAGAAGTGAGTAAACTATTTTTATTATGTTATTTTTGGATTAAAATTCAAAATACTAAATCTCGGGATCTACTAAACCGATTTTAAAACATTTTTTACTAATAGAATGCTACATTATTTGTGAATGTCATAGGCTATATATTAACCCAAAAAATAAAAACACTTTTTCGTGGTAGTTGGATTTATATTGTAAGTTGGAGAAAAAGCGGTCGTACGAAAACGGTTTCTTACGAACGTTTAACAATGATATATTATGATTCATAGTTACAGTATAGTATGAATGAATAAATGAGTGAGTGTGTGGGTGAGTTAGTGAACAGTTTGAATAAACCTTAAAGAAGCGAGAGCGAGTTTTATTATAATTAGTCTTATAAAAATGCGAAGACTTTAGTGTCTGGTCTAACACAAATGTAAAATTTATAAATTAGATTTGTAGCTTTTAAAATTACTTTCTGCTAAAACTTATATCCGGCTCAAGGAAGCAAAACCTTGATCCCTTAGATAGCGCTGGTAGTTAGTATTTATTCTCTAAAATATTAATAATTTTAATTTTTTGCTTAACATTAAAATGATTAACATTTTGGAGAAGCTTTTACTGTATGACTCGATTTCAAAATTTTTTCGACTCGAAGGATCAAAACTTTATGAATGAGAAATTAAAAAAAAACTTAATAATCTCGAAAGAGTAATTTTTAAATTCCTCAATGTCGTAAAGGTGTTATAAGTGTAACGTGTGTATTTGTATGTTTGTCTGTGGCATCGTAGCGCCCAAGATATTCTGATGAAGTTTTATTTATTTGAAAGGTAATTTTATCGAGATTGTTCTTAGCTATAATTTGTGATGATCTAGTCAGCTGTTTGAAGACTATCAGCTCGTTTCTAATTTTAGAGCAATTTGAGAGCTGCGTGACAATATTTATATATTGACTAATATTATAACAACCTTGTAACCATGGCAACACACTCAAATTGCTTACACTGAGTTACACATTAAACTTTATTTCTCGATACTTTTCTTGTTTGTACTTGGTGACTAAATTAAATTAGAGTTTCAGTTCAGTTTTTAAAAAAATCGAAGAAATAGTAACCTTCTAAGTTCTTTGATATTGATTTACATCTTATTTGGGTTAAAAGACCACAATTTTATAAAACTTAGTTTTATAAACTAACGTCTTATATTATGAAAGAAAAACAACAAAGAATAACGCTGTATTTTCATAAGCTTACAAAAGGGTTTGCAATTTTAGTTTTGTTTACGGTTCCGATAAATCTCTAATAACAAAATCTTTGTCAGGCTGTTTACAAATAAGAAAAGTGTGCTTTTCTCTTGAACATTTATTTTCTAGTTTCAGTATAATGGTACTGATTTTTCTTTAAGGGCATACACTACATTTTTACAAGCTTTTATTTAACTTGCAATTTATGTACGAGTATGTAAGCATACATATGTTTGTTTGTTCGGGAGAAATCGTCCAACTCAATTTTGTAGCAGATATTTTCACCCAATTGAGCTGAAATTTTGTATACAAGTTTAATTTGGATGACAAGGCATGGTTAACTTTATGACGTCATTCTAAATCTAACATGGCGGCATATCCAAGATCTACGGACTAGTTATTTTTAATATAGGTACATCTAAAATATGGGTATCAAATGAAAGGACTTGCTAAGAATATATATAATTCGATAAAGTGATGTCAGTTTAAATCCAATATGGCGGACTAACTATTTTATGCCTAGATCTTCTTATAGATGAACTAGATAGTTCTAAATTAATCGGCAAACAATTTTGCAACATTAATGCGTTGAATGAAGTGAGCAGACTGAGAAACGTGTCCAGCGATGACTAAAAAGTCAAGAATAAATTAAAAAATAAAAAACAAGCTTTTATTTTAATGCGCTAAACCGAAAAAAATAAATTTTACTTTAAAACTTTAACTATCTACTTATAAAGTCATTACACAATTTATATGATATAAAAACTTATCCCAAGATTTACTTGTCTAGATAAACAAGTAGAAATAACTTGACGTGATTTATTTTAACTATTAAAATTTTCAAACTAAGGAAATACGAGTACTCAAAACTCTTCCGCTGCACTCTGCTGGACCATAGCAATCTTCTCTTCATGCCTTTTCCTATCTTTTATCTTCGAGGCGGCATTGCGCCGGCAATACAAGAGAATGACATGGGTGACAGTGACCACTTACCATGAGGTGGACTATCTGCTCATTAGCTCTCTATTTTCCTTTAAAAAAAGAGAAACAAAATATGTTATTTAAAATTTAAATAACACAAAAATTAACCAAATTATTCAGACGAGTATTGGGATTTAAAAAAATTATAGTAACAAAATTTACCAACAATAGTATGGACTATTGTTGGATTACTTTTAATATTATGACATTGTAAGCTTTTAAAAACTATACTTTCTAGATGTCCTAGCCTTAATGTATTTTAATATATAACAGGAAATTCCTAGTAAACCCAGCGTTTGCGAAGCGTAGCGTGGACGAAATACCAGAATTTAAAATAGAGAGGAAACAGATGCACGCCTCAAAGGACACACGGGACTTTCTGAAAAGTGAACATTCTATCGAGTTTCATAGGAGTAGTCGGGCGGGACTTTACGATCAGATAGAAGTGCTGTTGCAAGGGTATGGTATTCAAAAGTGTATAAATAAAAACTTTTAAACTAATTTCTCCCTACTTCTCAATTTTTAATATTTACTAGTTGATCTACATGAATATATTTACTTAAGTTGAATAAAGTATAGTTATGTGTACAATTTTTTTTATATCCGACGGGAGCGGTGTTTTTTCAGTATAAAAAGTATCCTGTGTATTAATCCACCTTCTAAAGAATACATGTACCAAATTTCGTTCAAATCGATTCAGCCGTTTTAACGTCATAATTTTTTAATCCCTACCTAAACTCAAACTCTCTACTTTAATTAGATTTATTGTCTTGAGAATAAAAGAGGTAAAGAAGGTAAAAAGTAGAGGTACATTATCCTATTTTGTAACTAAACATCTCTGGCTTCAGTTCTTAGATAGCCACTGTCAATCCAATCTGCTCTTTCTGAAATACAAAAATAATATTAATGTCTTATACTTTAAGACAAAAGTGTGATAATAATTAACATAACCAGCCTAGCAGTATCAGTATTGTTTAATTGTCTGATCGTTCTTACTTCGTAAGCAACTGAGCTATGTCTTCCCAACAGAGATGATAACTAGGAATGACTCAAGAGTTTCGAGTCTGAAGATATACCAATGCTAAGTCACAATCACGTCCTGTCCATGACCCACTGCTGAGCCGGGTCTCCTTCTCAGAATTAGGCGGGTTTTAGGCCATAGTCAACCACGCTGGCCCAATGCGGGTTGGCAGACTTCACAAACTTTTGAGCACATGGAGAACTCTCAGGAGTGCAGTTTTCCTCACGCTGTTTTCCTTCACCGTTAAAGCAAGCGATATTTAATTGCTTAAAAGATACATAACTCATAAAAATCAGAGGTGTGTGCCTGTGTGGGGATCGAACTCGGACCTCCCGAGTAAGATATTGAGGTCTCAACCACTGGGCCATCACTGCTTGTACCACTGCTAAGTATGTTACATTAAATATTTAATTATTTAACATAGAACATTAGAAAATTTGAGTAATCCCTATTTTAAGAATAGATGATTTCTCATCATTAATAGACTCTTTAACTTATTTATTTAGTTTTAATGCAACAATCGGTATAAAATTAAATAATTTTTATACATTGTCATTAGTGTATTTATACGGAGGTCATATTAAAATACTCTGAAATTTTACTGCTATAATACTTTTTACCGTTTTTAAAGGTTGGGAACAGATGGAAGGAGTTGTCTGCTGAAAACACTTTGTGAAATCGGTCAGTCACAGGATAGTCCACAAGGTTCTTTTCTACAAGAATTAATGAAAGCAGTCTTCACGTAAGTTTTGAAATTTTCATCATCACGACCCTTCAATGGCCCAGTGCGGGTTGGCAGATTTCACACTCCTTTGAGAACTTTTTTGGGAACTCTCAGGAGTGCAGGTTTCCTCACGATGTTTTCCTTCACCGTGAAAGCAAGTGATATTTAATTGCTTAAAACAAACATAACTCAGAGTCAGAGGCGTGTGCTCAGGATCCACTGAGCCATCACTGCTTTTGCTTGAAATTTTATTTTATATATTTTAAATAAAATTTCCGGAAAACTTTCCTTTTATTTGAAATTTCTTAGATTTTCACGACTGTTATATATAGCAACGGTTTCCATCGTGTTAAGGTTTTAATTTGATTTCCTGACGTTTCTATATGCCTTATTATGCCTGATAATGCCTTATTTATTAAAGCAAAAACATATCGCTATTATTTAATAGATTCAATTTTAAAATTGATTTTAACCATTACCGGGCTCATATTTTGAAAAAATAAAATTTCGTGTCAATTTAATTTTCTTCTAGTTTCACATAACATAATAATATAGATATGTTAAGAATATCAAATTTTATCAATATCCCCCTGTATTAAGTACAAATGTTTAATCATTTTATAATAATCATGATATTTGAGAGAAGAGAAATAAGCTCAGATAATTAGTAATTTTTTTAATAGGAGCGCAAAAAGCTTTCCAAGATAATATTAAATTTATAAATATCTCTAATAGAAACATTGTACATAGAGTACGGAGCAAGAAACTGTGCCATTTTAATGAGTTTTAAGGAGAGAATCTAGGAGCTCATTCAACGCACTATGAGGTCGTGTCCCGGTTATATTTTAAATGTTTAATGAATTCGGTTAACTGTGTTAACCTACTTTGAGATTAACAGGGATGAAGTCATTATCTTATCTATACATTACTAGATAATAAAAAACAAAGTCCTATGTAGCATCTGTCTGTCTATTCGCGATAAATTAAAAACTATTGAATGATATTTCATGCGGTTTACCACTAATCGATAGAATGTTTTTTGAGAAAGGTTTAGGTATATAATCTATAAAGGTTTTGTGTTATGGTATATAATCTATAATTGTCGAAAATGTCGGAAAAATTTAAGTTGCCTGGGAGATTTCATCGAAAAAAACTTATGTTTAATCAGATGTCAGGAAAAAAACTAGGGCGTGTCAACTAGTCTCCTGTACATTTATACGTATAATAGAAATGAAAATTTTTGATGTTTTTCCACACATGACGCAAAATTGAATTTGCAAATTAAAATATAATTTGCTAGGCATACATTTATCTTATTTATTTAATATCAAAACACTTTCGAGTATATATAATACCCACAGAAGCCAAGCATTGGCTTATAACCTATATTAAAATATAGACTACTTTTTATACCAGAACGTAGCACAGTTCCCCTAGGATAAAAGAGTATTAATCACACAAAATCAACTAGATGAGTTTAAATGTTTGGCTTATATATATTGTATAACCTGAATTGGAAAATAGTCTACTTTTTATTGTGGAATAAAGCAAAGTTTACGTGGTATAGAGTACTATTCTTTACACTAAAATAGCTACATTAAACTACACTAAACTTACATTACCAAAAATTTATTTAAAATCTGTTTTAAATAAATTTTTTGAAATGTAAGTTTATTTGAGAGACGTAGCTCGTCACGTCATAAAAATTTTAAAATTTTATAATTTTTCCCGCATTACTCGAACAGTATCTAGGAAGTGATGCGACAATATAAAGATGCTTTCAAGGAGGCAATCGTGAACTGACTAAAACCAAAACGGAAATGAAACTCTTTTTACGTTTCAGAACTCTCTTTTTACCCTTTCATAATACCAATGAATATATAAGACAAAATATTTATGTTTGACAAAGCGAGTAATTACATATACATATATTCCTTTCCTTCGTTTATATACATCCAGATTACACAGCTGTGGCTGTCGCTGTCGATGTCGATTATCTCAGCAAACATTTCTCGTTAATTGATAATGGTTTAATATAAGCGAGTTGTTTGTCGCCTCAATTGATATTTAATGCAGGAATGTCATATTACATATTAAATTTCAATTATATAAATAAGTGTTACATATTAAAATATTACAAAAAAAATTTACTAGTCCACTCTCGTGCTTTTGCATTGGTGCATTTTGCCACGTATCCCTAGATTTAATAAAAACATTAAATATAAAAATATTAAGAGGTTCAGTAAACATATTTGGTTTTATCCCGCAGGAAAAATGAATTTTACCGGGATAACAAGTAGTCTAAATGTTAATCCAGGTTATAAAGTATCTGTGTGCAATATTTCTAATTTTATAATAAGATTTTTATAGTAAGATTACCAAATATAGAGCTGATAGACGTTGATTTTATTTCTGTATTTTACGTAACTCTATCATAATATCCATTAAGAATTAATAAAAACACTATGTGACGTCACGTCTATCTGATATGGAATATCTAATTAAACAGTATATTTTTGGATTATTCAAAATATGTTATGTATGTGAAAAAAATTAATAATTATTTATGATTTTTTTGTGTTTTCAGATTACCGAAAAACAACAAAATTGACGACGTAGACGAAGAGTATGATGCAGCATTCTCAGCAACAAAACCATGTAACGAGTTGTACCCTGAGTGTAATGAGAGTCCACAAAATTTAAACACACCATTTATTACATACTAGCGCGTTACACTAACTTTGTATTGATGTAATTTACCAACTAGTTACTTAAATATTATACATTAATACTACAGTTAATATTAACCGAGCCTGAGGCTAGAGTTTAAGTTTTACCCGATATTTATCAAAGATAATAACAATAACAACGACTCCCAAAATTACTTTAAAAAAACTGCTATTAAACTGTTTAGACTAAGTTTAAAAATTGTCCGGTGTTGCTAGCACAAAATATAATAAAGCTACACTTTAATTATTAGGTATGATATTGCTGTCAATTTTTTTTGTTCTCTTTTTAAATCAGGCAACATTATTTAATACAGCAACCTACCTAATAAATAATAATTAATTATTTTTTAATGTTGTGACTATTGGAAACATTGCTCTACAAAAAGTATCTGCGGTGTAGATCCATAATCAAAAACCATTTCTACAGTTATAATATGAAAGACGGACGAACCAACAGAGATATTTTTATTATTAAATAATAACAGTCTAAATAAATACAGGATCAATTTCAACAAACTACCATTTATTGCTCTGAAGTTTCCCATTTAAAATTCAAGCTACTGTATTCACATGAAATATGGAATGGAATGAATTTGAACTGAAGCAAATCAATTTTGTTTTATTACTTCTGAAAACTGACATCACTTGTATATTTCTAGTAAAATACTAAATAAAAGTTTTATCGGGTTTTCTGTGCAATAGTGTAATCTTGACTTGCAGTATTATATATGTTTCGAGATAAGTTGTAAAATAGTCAGCCCCTTGCTTTATGACACAAATATATGTTTAAAGGATCTCTTTATAAAGGGAATTAATCACATTTTCTATTTTAAATTAAAGCCTTAGCTTAAAAAGCAAATTAAGTCATAAACATGGTTGGCCAGTTTTGATAATTCTTAAGTCAATAATAACTAAATCAATATTATTAATATTAACACTTTATTTCTCTACAACTTATAACTAAGACATTAATATTGAATTGTTTCTTGTAATCATCATAATCTTAACAATCACTTCTTATTAACTAAATCAGTCATTCATTGGTTCACTCAAACTTTTATTTACTCAACATCTCACTCACCTACATCCTAGTTAGAAAATTATTTCACTTAATCAATCACTCACTCTCTTACTTAATCAATCACGCTAAGATTCAATAATTGTTAAGTTTTTTGAATTTTTTAAAATTTCTTAATTTCTCTTCAAATTACTAGAAAACTAAAATAAAGATGAATAAAAGTCCATCTCACGTAATGGAGTAACCAAGAGAAATGGGGATTATCTATATTATTAATATTATTTCGTATGCTAGTTTGTATGCTTTTTTTTTGGCACACAGATGCTGTATAAGCTGGATTAACACGTAGACTTTTTATCCCGGAAAAATTTAGAGTTCCTGCTGTAATATGCGCCTGAATATTTTTACTTAGCATCGATATATTCAAAATTTGTTTTTGATAAATCTAAGTATTGTACCTGTTAAGTTGCACCCGTGCGTAACTAGGGGGGAATCGACTAGTAGTTATGTATATAGACATTATTTTTAAATACAGACTAAATGCAATAGCAATTTAAACACAAGTTGGGAGATATAATTATACATGGAATTGCTTAATTCCTGACTCCAGAAGCAAATATCAAACAATGTTTCCGTATGTAATAAACCGAATGTCGAGATTGTTCCAACTCTCTATATAAATACAAATTGTATTTGTATTTATATTTTTAAAGGCAATATGTATCTATACTATAGATTCTATAGTACATAAAGCAATTTAACCGTCTTCAAACTCAAAAAAATACACTAAAAAGTAAAATCGTTATTTTATCAATTATTGTTTTTTAATGTCATATTAAAAGAAAAGAATTTTCAAAAAAATAATAGACAGAGTTCTGAGGTAACAAAATAAAAAAAAACCTCCGAATTGATAACCTACGTTTTTTTAGATTTTTTGATGTCGGTCGAAAATAACTATTTTCGACAGAAAAGACAAGTTTATGAGGGATGATTTAGTATGAGATAGATTTGATAAAAAAAATCTTTTCCATTTTTTGATCTTAGATTTCAACACTACCTTATCTTACTAATCAAAAAATTGTTTCGTCTTGTTTCCTCATTAATATAAATATTTTCCATATTTTTTAAAACATAAATTTAATTATAAATATGATGTTTGGAAAAAGGGGAAAAAAATATATGTTTTCTTTTTTTGAGTTCACTTGCAAAACTAAAAATTAATTTGAGAACTAAGACTATTACATTATAGAAACACCAGAATTTTTTTTTTTTAAATTAGACGTAAAATTGGAGTGTTATTAATCCAATGTTATATTAATAATAAATTATAGAAATATTTTATTACTTTGCTAAGAGGTCCCAAAGTGACTTCACTCTTCATTTTTTGAAGATCTGTTAAATTTTATCACAAAATTCCTTTATTAAAATTGCAGATGACTTTGAATACATTTAACTAATTGTAAATACCGTAGTTTATTTATAAGTTTAATATTTATTAAGTAATTCTTATGATCAAGTTAACCATACTTAATACCTATTAATAAATAAACGTTATTATAATTTTGTTTCTATTTCTCAATGTTTGATTTGCACCTCACGACGCTCTATTTCCGATACCTTTTTGGTTTTTCGAAATCCATTAACAACAAGTAAATAACTGTGAAACAACGACACTACATGATAATTGTTCTTTCATTTACAATAATTTTGTGTCAAGTGTTAAACGTGGTAGTCTATTTTAAGTTTTCTACGTGGAAGGTATATTTTAATATTTAATATGATATTAAAATCTTGTTCGATAATTGCGTTTAGTGGTCTACTATTGGTTTTGTGGACTAATAACAATATACTTGATAATGAAGATACAGATAACCGTTTTGTTGGAAATGAGACGAATTCGCGAATATTATCCAGAAGGAAGAGGTTTTTAGTGTTTCCAGAAGGTAGCTCATTTCAATTAGGTATGTTTTCGAGATCATCTACTTACTTTATAACTCAATAACGGATCGACAGATTTTGATGAAATTTGGTACAGCGATACTCTAAAGTTTGGGAAATAACATAGACTACATTTTAATAGAAAAAGTGATTGAAATAGAGATGAAATTTTGTATGGAAGTTCGTTATAAAGCAATGATTTCACCTGTTTTAAAAAGATAGGTAAGTAGGTTAAGTAATATATAGTGGTCCATGAAACAAAATGGCGACAATGTACTGAGTATTTGTCTTTCTATCACAGGTCATTCATTTTATTTCGTATCGTTTGTTTTTGCGTGTCACTGAATCAAATGGTATCAAAGTGTTATTTATTGCAGTAACAAATTTGTTCTCTAAAATAAATCCTCTGGAAAAAACTTGAAGTTACCACCGGTATCATATCATCATTTAATATCTCGTGTTCGTTTCAAAGTCTATACTTAGTTTCCTACTATAGTACTTATATAAACTCACTAGCTGAAGAGGTAAACGTTGATATGCCATATAAATTTTAAAAAATTGAGGTGGCCCACCCTAGTCACTTAGGGGTATGAAAAATAGATAGTAGCCGATTCTCAGACCTACTGCATATGCATATAAAATTTCATAAAAATCGGTCGAGCTGTTTCAGAGGATTATGGTATATAACATTGTGACACGAGAATTTTATATATAAGAATAACATGTTAGAGAGTTGCTATTAAATCTAATAAAGTGAAAGAAAAATCTGAATGTTAGTAAAATATACAAAATCTTATTCAGTAAGCAGAATAATCATCAAAAGGACAATTATACAAAAATATATTTCAAGCAGATAAAAACGACCCTTACACTGAGAGGTTTGAATAAGTACTCCTAAAGAAATTACCATGTTTTTGAATTCATGCAAGATGGAATTTACAAGTGTTTTAGTTTGTTCATTTGGTAAATTAACTCAGTTGAGAATTAGATTTTTTAGTGCTTTACTTTTATGTTTTGTTGTGACTAAATAGAACCTTATTTTGCTAGGTATAATAGTAAGTTTGAAATTGATTTAAAGTAAATATAAATAGCAATACTTACAAGCATTTTTTATAATATGGACGGACTTACAATCCAAGGATCTTTGTTAAGATTTAAACGAATTGACGGATATTTTTTAATATTATTCTTATTTCATTTAATGTACAATAAAATATTTTCTCTGACAGTAAAAATATATGTCAGCGCGTAAGTTAGGCTTAAGTTAACCTAATGTTAGGTTTAAACAGACAACCTGGGCAGTGAAGGCGAGTGTTGCAATTGCTTGATCCCTTAAATCTACACCTTGGTCATAAGTCTAAGATACTCCTTGGTTTCTTGTTGTAATTGTAAGAGATCATAATGTTTAGTTATATATCGGATCAGTAGCAGTGTGGGTAGGTTATTTAATTATAGTTATCATAGTCACAAACACTACAATCCTAATCAGTATTTTAGAAATTAGTTCTACATAATAGAGATGCTCTCATAGAAATGGTCACGAAGATACTAAAATAAATTAGATCACCAGATTTGAAACACTTCTGCATCAGACAAATTTTGAGCGTTGATTCTGGGCCTGTGTGATTTAATTGAGATTGATCGGAAGGCCGTAATAGAGCACGAGGGACTATTAATTAGTACGATATTACTAGGCTGTTTGTATGGCAGTTGATTCGTGATTTATTGCATAACAATTACTATTACTGGTTTAATTTTAAATAAGAAAAGAAAACCGTATTAAAGCAGCATTTCCTGAGCATTCTTAGTTACCAATACTAATAACGAATCCTATTGTAGGTAAAGCTATAACTGCATAAAACAAAATCATCAAAATTCTTCAAGCTATCCTAGCTCATTGATTCGAGGAAAAAAATGAGTTATTTACAACTCTGCTATGTTCATGATATTATTAGATATACAATACATTAATATTTTTTACAGTATTTTGTGTTCAAACAGCAGCATTAATAGCAATTGGAGATATATTTCTGTACAGCAGTACAGCTGCTATGGCATGGAATTTACCAACTGATCCTAGTTTACTTAAAATGTTGAAACCATACGAACAAAATGCTCAACGCCGTGGAGATGACAAACATATTTATTATGTTGATGAAAACGGAAAATTTCTTGCACGAGTGCCATATAGAAGGTAAGACTATACTAAGTTTGAACGATGGAAGCAAATCACAGAGTTATTCTTAAGTCTAGACATTAAAATAATAGAAAACGAAACAGTAATGAGAATTAAAATAATGTTTAATCTTAGCAAGATAGTAAATGGTTGAAACAAAATATTTTTAGCGAAACCTTTTCTTCTAAAACGAATACTAATGGATTTCAGACGAGTCATCGTCAACCCGGCATTTGCAAAACGCAGCGTCGATGAAAAGATTACCATCAAAGAGAAAATAGATCGTGCAAAAATGCATGAGGGACAATCAAAGCGAGATTTTCTCAAAAAGGAGCATCTGGACGGTACCGTAGAGTTCCATAGGAGCAGTCGGGTTGAACTTTACGAGAAATTAGTTCCACTTATTGACACGTAAGTTGGAAATTCTGACTGTTTAGGCGTTTTAATAGTCGTAACAAGAATATTTGGAGATAAAATAGTACTAATTTTATAGCGGACTGACGGACAATTATTGACTTTGTTATTATTGCTCACTTTCAGTATTCAGTTCGGCGCTTGAATTTGAATTACCATGAGATACCATCATATTTAACATTAACTTTTATTGGGTTCAATCCAAAATTTTCCAGCATTCTAGCGACAAAATTTTAGTGAAAAGAGGTAAAACTTTAACAATACAAAATAAGGTCTCTTAGATGATGCTTCTTTTATATTACTATGAATAAATGTAAGCCGAAATAAACTAAGCGATCAATTAATATCTGATAAACCTCAAGGGTGAAAAAATGCTTAAACGACATTCACGCCGATTTTCCTCTTGTCACGAGATAAAATAAAATGGCTGCGGCTGCAGCATGTCTGGAATTTTCATTATGCATTTTACAGGTATCTTTTTTGCGTGACTGTATACGATTTTTGCCAGTATACCAGTGGGTATTTAAATAATCATTTACAAATATGTAACAGTGATTTCAAAATAAAGACAGGACTTTCTAGAAACTCGTATGAATTCAGAACTCGTATGAACTATCTATTAAAAGCGTTGAAAAGTTAGTTAGGCCATCGGTTCTATGAAAATTATCGCATTTATAAAAATTAGTTTATTTAATAGCTAATAAAGAAATCAATTCAATCCCATGTTTCTGCTGAATTCTTTGTATCGTAATTTTTACACAATTTTTTTACTGGAATTATATATTGTATGTTTGCTAGCCGAGTCCTCTAAAAATCTTGTGTGAAAGTTTGTATATTTTGGGTGTTTCAATGTTTATAACTCAATCATGTAAAAACAGTTAAACGGATGTAAATGATAATAGGTTAGGTCAATTTGGAACACAGATACTATTAAACCTTGATTGACAACCTTTTATCATAGTCCTTGCGGGATATATATTCAACACACTTGCTCGTAAAGTGGCATTTACTTCACTGTTTTTATGAACGTAAACAGCTCCATAACTAACACAGACAAATTCTTTATAAAAACGAGCCGCGTGACTGTGTATCTGTATCGTGTCGTATGGTTTCGTATGCTTTTGTATATGTTCGTATGTTTATCTGTTTGTTTTTATAATTAAATAATTAAGTAGCACACTATTTTTCCTCGCAAATGTGTTGAATAACGTCTATTGAACTCGTACGCAGTCATTACAGTTCTCGGTTCCACTACGATAACTTAGCACACTTGTATCATAATGTAATATTATTTAACTCTTGGATATTTATATAATACAGAAATAAACTGAAAATTGAATGTTTTTCTAAATCTAATTACACATGGCAAATTGCAACGCGCGAAACCGGGGTCGACTAGTATATAACTCAATGCTTTTGAGATTATTTAGAATCTCCGAATTGAATTATTTCGTAGAATCTACAATCGTAGATATCAAAAGCTTTGAAAGCCAATATACGATAAAAGTGGTTTAGAATATATTACAAATTCCTTGCATTTCACGAGCGTAATATCAGTGACACCTGTTTTTAGTCTAGGAGGCGACGGGCGGCAGTGCGTTCTTTACAAACTATGCGAGTCAGCGAGGATTGCAAGACAAGGCACATTCTTGCAGGAGCTCCTCAGGGTTGTCTTTACGTAAGTAGCGCTGAATTTCTTGAATGTTCACCGTTGTTTTAGTTAGGTAACCTTTATGACCTGTTAAAGTTACTGTTTAAGTATACATGGCTTTTTTTATTTAAATTAATACATGCAATATTATGTTTAAAAATAATGATACCAGTCTTTTTAGTTAAATGTTGAAAATAGATTCCAAATTTTAATTTTTCATACACAAATTTGAATTTGGAAAGTTTTTCTTTTATTTTCAATCCATAGTACAAAGATTTTGGAATGAGATTGATTGTTAATTTCGGCCTACTGAATTGAACTATTAAATTAATATTTTAAGATAAAATTACTTCATCTATATCATCAATTCCCTGCAGTCTGCAGTAGAGCACTAGCCTCTCTTTCATGGTCATTAAGGAATCTAACGCGTCACTTTGTGGGAACAATAGCCTGTAAACAGAAAAACTGATTGCTGATTAAACAAAGTGACATCGTTCTGAAAAACCTGAATTTCCATTTGAGTTTTAAGAACAACTCTATCTTCACTTCTTCTACCATTAGACAACAAGTGTGACAGATATTTTAATTTCAAATATTGATTTTAACGTTCAGAGCCATTTAGTTACCCATTACAGAAATGTTACTAAAACTAAAATGTAACAAACATTTATTCTATACTAGTGATCCACTTCCAACTTCGCACGGTTTTTTTTCTCTTCAATAATATGTATATTTAAACATATAAACCTTCCTCTTGAATTACTCTATCTATTAAAAAAATCGCATCAAAATCCGTTGCGTAGTTTTAAAGATCTAAGCATACATATAGACAGAGGGACAGCAGGAAGCGACTTTGTTTTTTACTATGTAAAGAAAAATAACACTGGTACACAGTGGTTTGCTGGTGATGCCCCTGATATGAAACTAGTGTCCACTAACTTTATAGTGCTGCACTTTAAGAATAAATTAATAATTTTGGAAAATTGGCTCTAGATTTTTTAAAATATTTATTCCCATATTACTCTACTAAAAGAGTAGCTTTTCATTGAACAATATTATTTTGTTTACATTCTATTATATTGACATTATATTTGATCTATAATTCCCTAGATTATCAAGAAATCTATCCGGATGTGTATAAAGATTCCTTACGCTCATATTTCCTACTAAAATCATTAAAACTAGTTCCAATCTACAACTTTAATTAATGTATCCGTAATCTATTTATTTGTCAATCTAATAATCAGTAAAGATATATAGGGGAATATTCTTATTTGTTGAGCTGTGTAATTAAGTAAAAGTATTGGAAATTCTACAATTATATAATTTCCCGTTTTATCTGAGCGTTAATTTTCGACACCGATCTGTAAAATGTTAAAAAGTTTTTAATGGAAATTTTACAAATCTGATGTTGAATTCATTTTAAAAGGTCCCAGAGCAATCCAGATACCGATCATGTGTTCAATTAGTACATGATTTACATTTAAATATTTACTTTGAGTAAATTCAGCAACGGATTTAGAAGTATAGTAGCCAGCCGCTAATTTTAGGTCTGAGAAAAAATAGTGGCCAGTATTGGCAGTTACATCCGTGACGTAGCAGACGAGCGGGAACTGAAATGTCGCATTAGAACCAATCGCGCTCTCCGCTAAAAAGGCCCTAATAGTGACTACTGCTCATTCAAGGTCAAACCAATACTTACGTGCCGTTAGTTTTACCTATAAGTATATTTGTTCCTTAATAAAAATATATTATATCCATCCAAATTATAATATATTTTCGTAGTCCGAAATTGATATCAGTGAATTTAAAAAGCTTTAGGCTGTGTTTCTACCAGAGATCCTGTAATGTATTTTATACGTCTTGTAAAGGCAAAGCATGCGGCCAAGCTGTTGACATGATGACTGTATTACCTACCAAGCTTAAGGAAATAAATAAATTAAATTAAATCGTTGAACATCGTTTGATTTACCTAGCCTCGCTTAGTGTGTCAAATTAAGTGTATATATTACTTAATATATTCCTTGGTAGACACGCAGCCTTAGATTGATTTTTTATATTTATATTTTATATTTCCAGGTTACCAAAAGGAGAAGAATTTGCGGATGAACTGTACAGGGACTTTGATAAAGCTCATAATGCTACTGAGGATTGTATGACATTATATCCTGGATGTGGTCGTAAAACAGATAATATATCTTAATAAATAAATAACTGATAATATTTTTTAGACCCTTACCTTTATTATTTAAGGCTGAAATATTATATATTTCATTTATAATTGATATTATTTTTATAGCAGTGACGTAAAAATGGATGGTTCTTTGTATTTGCATGCGCATGTTTTGACACTTAACTGACTTCATAGCTTCATATAGTAGATCAATATATATATATGTATATTATGTATAGATAAAGGGATAAACAAGGGTATATAAACCTTCAAGGATAGATAGATGCTTTGACTTTAGTCAGGTTTCTAAGGAAAGTCTTCCTTTACGTCTTTTTCAATTTGCATTTAGGGGATTGAACATCATATAAAAATAATTCATCTAAATTTTTTGCTATTTATCTCAAACGGTTCTTGAGATTTTCAAAAAACCTTATTTTTCGTTTTTATTATTTTTTACATAGTTTGTTACGAATCTTAAAGTAAAGCCGATTTTAAAAAAATATATCCAAAATGATTTTTTTTGACTGCGTTTGATAGTGAAATGTGCATGAAGGTGCTAGTAAGAAATAAAAAAAATCCAATAAAGTCGAAAATCTTATATTTTAAAATCAATATATTAAGAAGTAGTTGTATTGACGAGTATAAGTTTAAACAATCTTTACTCTCTATTTGTTAGCTACGGAAATACTGTTTGTTATTTGCGCTTCCGAATTCAGGAATTAAGCAATTCTACATATAATTAAGTCTGGAAACTTGTATGCAGATGTTAGCTGTTGGATATTATCTATATTATATCTATACTTGCTAATAGAGTTGTAGAGTTTGTGTTGAGATTGTTTAGAGAATTTTGATTTTATTGATGATCAGCCTACCCGCGTGACTTTATCCTCTGATGCTCTGCTCATATTAATCATAGCCAGATGTTATATAGCTTATAGTCTAACTCGATAAATAAACTATGTAACACTAAAAGAACAATTCTTTTTTGAACCAATAATCCAATAATTCCTAAGATTAGCGCGTTCAACCAAACGAATAGTATAGATGAAAAATC
The DNA here is from genome assembly GCA_905147385.1 of Limenitis camilla. Classification (NCBI taxonomy): domain Eukaryota; kingdom Metazoa; phylum Arthropoda; class Insecta; order Lepidoptera; family Nymphalidae; genus Limenitis; species Limenitis camilla. The sequence continues at coordinate 11,826,776 of LR990240.1, forward strand.
TGAAAAGGAAAAATTTGCTAAGTAAATTTTTTTTAATTTAAGATACAATTTTATATTATATTGCTATCATCCATAGGTTTCTTTACAGATTTATAAAGAATAGATAATCTAGTCCATAGGTTTTTTTAAAGTAAAAAACTGATGGAGTAATGAAAAAAATGTAGAGTTAGAAACTACTTCGCAAACGGCATTTAATGCAGTATATAATTATAACATCAATTAATTCTACATTATATTTTGAGAATAGTTACATCTTATATATAAAATTATTGTAAACGGCTCTACCGAATTTTATGAAATTTTGTGTGCATATCGGGTAGGTCTGAGAATCGGTCAACAACAATTTTTATACCTCTAAGTGATAAGGGTGGCCCACCCCAATTTTTTAAAATTTATATGGCAAAACAACGTTTGCTGGGTCAGCTTGTCATTTTATAAAATTAGATTTATGTATTTAAAGGTCATTTCCAACTCCCAATTCAATAATTATTAGGTTATCTCTTCTATTTTTCAGGTTACAGCTAGTATACATTATAAGTCAATACTACTGTTAAAAAACAAACTCCCTCAGAAGCTTTTACCAATTTTTCAAAAAAATAACAACTAAAAAGGAAATAACTGTTCAACAGTTGACACGAAACATGTTAATTGCTCTTTCATTTATACAAATCCACGCCGGCTGTTTAACACAGTCCATTTTAAGTTCCCTAAGCTAGCGGGTTTTACTTTAAATAACTTGAAATGTTACCAAAATGTTGTGTCATAGTTATTTGTTGTTTTCTATGTATATGGATAAGTGATTTTTGGAATGAACGTTGTACCAATGGGGAGGGAAATGAGGCAAGTTCTCGGGCGCTGGTTAGAAGTAAAAGATACTTAGTATTTCCTGAGGGCAGTTCGCTTCAATTAGGTAGGTTCTGCGTAATTTGTGTTGTGTTATACTACTGTTTTTATGTGAACACATTCTGCTACTATGGAGCGAATATCCAAGGTATTTCTAAACACGCTCATGTTCTTTATTTTTGATGTCAAGTTTAATTTTTATTTTCTTTATTTTTATTAATGACTAGTGGACTAGCTTTTTCTAATATGTATATATTACTATACGCGGGTAGTTCTTTTTATTATATTTCGAGTATACAATATATAACATTCGTTGTTTACCAAACAAGCTAGGCCATATTATTATATTACTACTAGCTGACCCAGCAAACGTTGTTTTGCCACCGTGGGCCACCCTTATCACTTAGGGGTATAAAAAATAGATGTTGACCTATTCTCAAACCTACTGAATATGCATATAAAATTTCATAAAAATCGGTCGAACCGTTTTAGAGGAGTATGGTGACTAACATTGTAACACGAGAATTTTATATATAAGATATATATATTATATTTATTATTTCAATATTCGGTAGCGAGGTCGAGTGGCGGTGAGAGTTAGTGACTATAGTAGAAGACGTCTTTGAACCTGCTTCTGGGTGTCAGGCACTAATCGGCTTCCATCTAGATTACGTCATGTTAACAAAGTAGATTAAAGAAGTTATATAAAGTTAAAAAAGTTATATGAGTAGTAGAGAGTAGTAATCTATACCTATTAGCTGGTAAAATCCATTACCTTGTACAAATTATTTTTAGCTAAAAAAAGGTAAAAAGATATTAATCGCATGAGCTCTTAATCCTATCGGCTTGTCTCGATAAATCCATTAAGTCGTATGATGTTTTCGTAGCTTTTTACCCGACTGCGAAGCCAAAAGGAAGGGTTATGATTTTGGTAGTCTATGTATGTATGTACTATATGTTTGTATGTTCCACTCTAGTGCCTAAACTACTGAACCAATTTTCATGAATGAGGTGTCAATAGATTTGTAATAATGGCGCGGGTGACATACGCTATAAAAATTTTATGATTTTTTTTAATCCGGAATTTAAACCTCAGATTCTAACCTCGAAAAAAATAAACTGAGATAATTATCACGTGTTTGGTATCAAAAGAAAGGTATTAGCGAGCACATTACAAATATGTATATATATTTTATTGTTTAACTCAAAATATGTGTTTAAAATGCGGTCGTATAGTTCGCGCGGAATGTCGTTGCAGTTATTACTCGTTTAAGCAAATAAAAACCAACATTATGTTACAGTATGAGATTATAAAGGTTATCTCGATCGGCGAGTGTTAAAAGAGAAATTCTGTTAAACGCGCTAAAGAGTAAAATCAATATAGATATTAATATATATACACATATATTTATAATAGTACATACACAAGTCTTTCTATATGAGATAAGTATTGAATTGAGATTCTATAGAATTTTTGTATGAGCTTACAGCCATTTGGCACTAAATGAATGTCTAACTGGTTGTGTGGAGGGGTGGGTGAGTTCCTTTGTGAGTGAGTAGTAAGAGAGAGAGAGAGAGAGAGCGTGATTAGATGTGAATAAGTATTTTTTTTGAACGAGTTAGTGATTGGATAAGTAAGTGTGCAGACGGGTGATGAGTTTTTGTGAGTCTGATTTGTAAGTGAGTGATAAGAGAAAGAGTGGTTAGATGAGTGAGTGTGTAAGTGAGTGAGTAAGTGATATGATGGGTGAATTGTTTTGTGAGTGTTGTAAAAGAATGAGTGATTAGAAGTGAATACTTATTTTTTCTGAACGAGTTAGTGATTGGATGAGTAAGTGTAGGCGGTTGAGTGAATGATATGACGAGAAAATTGTTTTGAGAGAGATACTTTTTTATAAATAACTTCTGGTAAATGTAATCAGTAAACTTATTCAGATCATTATAAAAGAGCGTTTTGCTTCTGATATATATTTTTTAAGGATTCTATTGTGTGAAGTTGATAAATGAATTATCGGGATAAAATTTGAGTAAATATGTATATAGAACCAGATTATCACTATCTAATTTAAGTGACGCAGGTTGTTCTGTAAAGATTTATTTAAATTATTTTCTTTACAAATAAGTCTTTCTTATAAATAAGGGTTAGCAGCTACTTCAGCCAACAAACCAGCCTGGCTATTCAAAGGGAGAAGGCTGCCAGCGTTTTGAGCACACGTACTGTGTTTACATATGCACTTAGTAAAAAGCGATTATTTTAATCTTACAAACATACATTCCGATTTTATTGTTTTTGTATGAATTAATATATAACGTATCCGTGATTACGAATGAAGTGTAGGTTCTGAGACAAAAACAAACCTATATATCTGTAAGAGCCACAAATGATGTCTATATTGTAGCTCTTACTTTGTAAAGGACAAACCAATACAACAACAACTATGTTGTATGTACATAACTTTGACAATGTGACATATGTCTAAAACTTGTCAAATAAACATGAACGAACAACGATCCATCCATTTAATGAAAATTTCGGACTAGAAATTTCGATAAATATTTGCAATAACAGCATTGTAGTTGTATTTCCTACAGAAGTTTAGCAACTGGGTAACTTTGGAAATCGAAACGCAATCTAAATCAACATCAAAGGAGGGATTTCGACTTTATATTTTTTTTTGATGAGAATACTTTAAGGGTAAACCGATTTTCATGACCACTGGTGAACAGGGTCTCTTCCTCGGAATGGAAGGCTATTAGGCCATAGCCAACCACGCTAGCCCAGTGCGGATGGACAAACTTCATATACCTTTGAGAACATGAATACTCAGGAGTGCTGGTTTCCTCACGATGTCTTCCTTCACAGTTAAAGCAATCACATTTGTGTGTGCCCAGGAGCGAACTCATTCCTCCTAAGTAAGACATCAACGTCTTAATCACTAACTTACGAGTACTTACTTAGAAAAAGAGAGGAAAATCTGACATTAAATAGAAATGCTTATAAGTATTATTCTAAGAATATTTGAAGTGGCAATATAAAAACGGTCCTTACATTAAGAGGATTCAATAAGCACTTTCAAAGATATTTGAATTCACGCCACAAGAAATAAACGAGAGCAAACTAAATGCTCACTTGGTGGAACCAAAGATTATACATTTTTGTATCCATACTTTCTATCTCGGTATGAAATGTAATTTCATGTTTAATTAGGATGACTTTAAGGTCAGTTTATCCAGATACTCGAAGTAATCTCGTGGCGTTGTGGCCAAGTAGTTGAAAAAAAATGTCGTTGCTAACGAGTGCATGGCATTTCATCATACTCTGATAGACAGATTGACAGTCAAAATGGTTTTTTTTTTAAATTTTTCATGTGCATTCATGTGCAAACTAACACTATTTAATAACAATGAGCTCCATAGTTTTTAAACGAGGTAAAAGATCATATAGGCTATCAGATAATAAATTTTAGCTTTACTTAAGGTTTTATTGATTAAATATTAAAATTTATTTTTCCAGTATTTTGTCTACAAACATCAGCGTTGATACCCATCGGGGATGTTTTTCTATATGGCAACACTTTAGGTCTAGCGTGGAGTTTACCAACTGACCCTAAACTTCTACAAATGTTTAAAGATTATCAGAAAACTGCTGGACGTCGTGCTGATGATAAAAATATGTATTATGTAAATGAAGATGGGAAGATTCTTGCAAAAGTTCCTTTTAAAAGGTAAAAATATATAAACACTAGTTGACCCGTCCCTGCTTCGTCCGGGTGCAACTTACCACGTGTATTTAGGTTCAATTTCAAATCATTTAATCGCTATATCACTATATCGTACATTTTAATTTTCAACACTAACATAATTTATATATGACTAATTCTCAAAGACAACGATCTCACTACCACTCCCACGTCGATAGATGGCGTAATCGCAAACTTATTTGTTTAGTTAGTATTCATAAGTATTTTTATCGCGATAAAACATATGTGCTTTCTCAAGCTCTACTTTATCTATGTATCATATTTCTTCAAAATCGGTTTAGTGATTTAAGCCTGTTGTGTATTCGTCAATAGATGGCGTAAGTAGTAGATTAAATCACGCAATAAAGGTCAAACCTATACTTACTTGTCGGTTTAACTAATATTTGTAAAAATATTAATGATTCTCTTAGCATTTGTTTAGTGTGCAAAATACACAAGAGAAACAAAAGAATTGGTGTGCTTAATAAACAAATAGTAGTTAAGTAAATTTATACTAAAACTCAACTCATTATATTTCAGAACAAATATCAATCCAGTATTCACAAAACGCAGCGTCGATAAAAAGATGACATTTAAAGAGAAATTAAAAATCAAAATAGATCGAGAAAAAATGCACGAGAGAAAGTTGAAGCGAGATTTTCTGAAAAAGGACCATCTGGACTACGACAGCATAAATTTCCACAGGAGTAGTCGGGTTGAAATATATGAGAAATTAACTACACTCCTTTCTGCGTAAGTTGGTAAATACCATTCTATATTCTTAAAAGCTTTTTGAAAATTAGCTATCTAAGACATTTTCAGGTAACTCCTAATATCCCATTGAACTGAAATTTGGCATAATTACGTAAATATCATGATAATACAATATCATGGTATCATATCAGGTAAAAATTATTTATATACCCCGTGAGGGGACGGGTTAAAATACTATTCCCCTCTGCCGCTGGGAGAGCATTTCGTAAGAGCCGAGTAACCCAGCACCCCCTTGGTGGTAGGGGATCTGTGTCCCGACTGGCTTGCGACCACCAGCATGCGAATCCGATCGCCAAGTGTTATTGACGCGTTCCGGTTGAGCCGCATGTGGGCCAGACATACCCCCTCCCTCTCCCATCCCATTAACGCTGTAGGTCTAGTGGACTCTGGGCTCTTGCCTAGGGTCCGCTGAATCCGCATTATTTTTCTTCTTCATTCCCCCTTCCCACTCTATCTTCGGGGATGCAACCCATCGACAAAAGGAGAGAGTGTTTCTTGTTTTTCCGATATCCATGGGCGATGGTTGCCACTTACCATCCGGTGGATCATCTGCTCGTTAGCACCTTATCTATTATAGAAATAAAAAAAAATTATCGAAATAGATCTTAGTTATGTATTGTGAAGATCTGTTCAGCCATTTCATTAGAAAGACTATCAGCTCATTTTTAACTTGAGAGCTGCGTGACAATATTAATACATTGACAATTATAACAGTCTTGTAACCATGGTAACAGACTGAGTTTGCTTGTTGAACATTGCTTTCACTGAGTACACATGAAACGGTTTTTCTAGATATCAAAAGTATCGAAGAGAATCGAGTATTAAACTTTTTTAAAGTACACAGTGTACAGTATGTGTTTTACCTATCATGTTATTTTGCCATATTATAAATATTTGTTAAAACTGTATTAACTGCTATTTTTATATTTTCAAAAAATCCTTATCGACTTGTTGACTGTATTAGAGTTTCACTTCAATTTAAATTTGTAATTCAATACTTATTTAGAAGTTGTTTTCGGTTTAACAAAATAAATTTAATTTAACATGAATGGTGTTAAAGTATTGAGTAATTTATTCATAATATCAATGGTATAATTATTTATGATAAAGCTTTTCATTTGTAGTATTGTTTACAGGGAAATGTGGGTATTTTCCTGTGGGAATAAATTTAGAATTCAATTTCCTTTCACCTCTATACAGGTGACTCTACATTACGAATTAGGCAAGCATGCTGTTGGTCAATATACTACTATGTTATAAAACAAAATCTTATACTGCGGCTGTCTGTCTCTTCGCGATAAACTCAAAAACTACTGATATAACTGTCATGCAGTTTTCACCATAAGAATAATACATGAATAAGTTTTAAGTAAATAATTTGTTAAGGTCTGTGTAAATTGGTTAAAATAATATGAATATGATAATAGTTGAAAATGCCGGAAAAATTCTAGCCGCCACTTTCCTCTTGTCCCTCCCTTTTTGAAATATAACAAAACATGCAGGGGTGATAAAAATGCTCTATCAAGAAGTCTCAGAGGCGGAGAGAGGAGGGGCTTTTGGTTAAATCGGGCATCCAAATTTGAAAGCAATTATCCACAACCGATTAGGATGATATTTTACATTCATGTTTTGATTGAATGATAATCTATAAGGGTATCAAATCCAAAAGAAATACGAAAAATCAAATAAAGGTACTATAAATCCAATTTAACAGACCGCTCAAGATGGCGGACTGATATTTTCAGCCACTTTCTGGTATTCGATTAAACTGAAACTTTGCATGCAGATTTGGAGACTGAAACTACTGATGGTACAGTTTAGAATCACAATTTACAGTAAGAAAAGCTTGTATTTAATTTTTTGAAAGTTTATTAATTATTTTTAGTCTAGGAGGTGACGGGCGGCAGTGCGTTCTTTACAAACTATGTGAGTCAGCAAGGATTGCAAGACAAGGCACATTTTTGCAAGAGCTTCTCAGGGTTATCTTTACGTAAGAGATTATCATTTTTAACTTGATTTTGTTTAAAAGAAATTGTCATTTACAAATGTTTTGGTCCGAAGCTAAGACGCGTTGAATAGTCTCAAAATAAATTCGTTGAGATTTTTTTATGCTTTAAAATTGTTTCCAAATTAAATTGCAGTAGAATATTATATCATGATTTATTTTTTATTAAAATATCAAATTTTTCAGGTTTCCAAAAGGAAAGATGTTTGAAGAGGACAATAAAGATTATGACGACGGTTATATACCCAATGATGATTGTGTATCATTATATCCAGAATGTGATATACATATATTATAGAAAATTAATAAATAATTAAAAAAGCTATATTTAATTATTTGAACATACTTTCAATTTCATTGTTCCTTTGATTTATTGTTTTGTTAGTCTTTCCTTTTTTTATATCGGTTGTTATCCACTATTGACTCTTCTCTGGACACAATCAGCGTTTAAAAGTTTCGTAATCGAAGAGATCTAAATCTCCATTATTAATCACCCGCATTAAATGACAAGGAATGTTTGAAAGAAGTGGAAAAAATATGGTTCAATATTTTTATTAAAATTAAATAAATATTCAGTCCCACAAAATTATTTTTCTATTAAAATTTTTACTTTTTTCGTGGTATTTCTATGAAGACCGTATTGTTTCATGACTATTTTCTGGCCAAATTAAAAAAAAAATATAGTCATAACGATTAAATCGTCATTTATGCAACCAATACTTACACTATATTTTTACAGTTTTTGGTATGAATCTGAATTTACAGATAATCTAAGTTAGTGATTGTTTTTCAACTCTTAAACAGTTATATGACATTGTTCCAAGTTACAGTCAGATATGACATGTAGATATTTGGCTTGGTTTTGTTCTAGTAGTAAGTACAGTTGTGTAGAAAAGTGCTTCAGCTATTTTTCGAGAAGCAATACTTATTACTTGATATTTTTTAAGAAAATAAAACATCGTTGTATCGCGATAAACGCGAAAGTCTTACAGAATGTATGGATGTGTCGATGTATGCATGTATGTTTGTTACTCCATCACGCAAAAACTACTTAATGGATTTTGATGAAACTTTACAATAATATAGCTTATACATCAGAATAAAACATAGGCTATAATTTATAATGATATAGTGTGAATTATCCAAAATATAGCGGGGGAACCGCTGGGAACAGCTAGTTCAGTTCATATAAAATTTATACAAGTGATCCAGAACGATTTTTGGCATGAGACTGACTACGGTATTATCAAATAGAGAATTTTAAGTTACAAAATCTTGTCCAGTACAAGGAGAAATGGAAAATCATTTTACTTGCTATCTTCCCTGTGATGGTAACATAGGAAATGAAGAGACTTATAGAGAGTGAGACAGAAATCTGAAAGTTCTATTATCTATATATATAAAAGGAGAAGCTGACTGACTGACTTACATATCAACATAGGGCCTAATCCATAAGGGTTAGGTTGAAATTTTGTACAGGGGTTCCTGTTATAACGTTGAGGAGCATTAAGAAAGGATCTTTGAAAATTCACCCCGTAAGGGGGGAAAACGTGGGTGCAAAGTTAGTATGAAACTTTGCCGTTTTTGAAGTTTTTCAAATGAAATTCAGTTATGACGGTTCTTCATTAGAAGTCATGAAAAAGGGGTAAAATATTTTTTCGAAAGTAATACCTTAAGGGGGTAAAACAGGAGTGCAAAGTTAGTTTGAAACTTTGTCGTTTTTGAAGTTATTTAAATGAAATTAATTATGAAGGTTCTTCAATGAAAGTCGTAAAATATTAAACATGAAATTATTAAAGATGTTTACAGATGATCTACTGTAGGCCACAATATCATAAACAAAGTTGCGGGTAAAAGCTAGACCTAAATAAAAATAAATTGACCGAAACGGCAAAAATATATTTTATTACTACAAAAAAGAAATGCTCTATACAAACTAGAAATTAAACATCGTAATTATTTATACATAAACAAAACTTTAGTATTTCTCAGAATATACTTTTGAAGATACTTGTCCAAATTATTTTACTCTTATTATGTATATTAATGTTTAATATAATGTAATAAAAGAATAATAAAATAATCATATAGTAATATCTAACAAATTAACATAGAGTGACAAATAACGTCGTATATATTTTAGTTTTTTTTTTTCAAAATTTAACTAGTCTTATAAAATCGTTAACGTATGTCAGGAACTAGCACGCATAAGTTAAAAAAAAACTCGTATCGTAAATTTAAATACCTAGCCAAGTACTTTTCCTCTCACCATTCCACTAAGGCTTTAATTGTATGTAAACAATTTGTTCCTATTTGTAATGTTCTACATACACACAGACAGATAGGGTCATTTGCTTTAGTTCCATTCTCTTATAGATAAGTCACGACTCAATAACTCTTGCACTTGTTGTTTCTTTTTTTTAATTTTAAGTGAATGAAATTGCATATAAATATCAGGTAAGATTTTAAATTATATTAAAGTTTAGTTACAGTGAAAATAATTATAGGAGCTTGTCTTACATTTTTTTTTCGGCATTTTATTGTTTTGGAATGTTTAGCACGTTTTTTTTGTACTTATACTGTATATAACTTTATATGTATATAAATAAAATAAAAATATATATTTCTCAAATGTTAAGAATAAGGTAAAGGAACGAACTATTTAATTTACCACACGAATGATTCTTCTATTTGCTATAGGATTACAGCTAGATCTGTTAAGCTTCTTTATCTTGAAAGTACGTCTATTTCTACAAATATAGGTTTTAACTTACTATACTTCAAGTTTATTTTTTTAAATTTTATTTTTACTGTCAACCTAATTTTTTTTCAAAATGTTTTAAAAAATTATTAAAAATTTCGTTTATTATGTCGAAAAAATAACACCCATGTAACATGTGTCAAAATGGCACTAATGGACACAAAAAAGTGATGAACTGCTACCTAACTTAGGAATACTTAGTTTAGATTATTGTTAGGTTAACCGTCGAGTTAGCCTTATGTAAGCCTAACCTTAAGCTTAGACGGAGAGCCTTGGCAGGGGAGGTGAGTATTCGTATATGTTGCAGGGCACCTTTAAACCTACACCTTGGTCACAAGTCCAAGGCACTGCTTGGGTCCCTGTCATAACAGTTCCTGTCATAATAGTAAGAGATCGTAACGTTTAGTTATCCTGACCGTATTGCGCCCGTAGCTTTTGAGATAGGCCATCCATCTATATCCTTTTTATTTTTGTTTCCGACATATATAACTGTAATAAACTATAATATGTATTATTAATCTAATAATGTTATTAATAAATTGATATGATCGTTAATAGAAATAAATATATATTTATTATTTATAATCCCATAACTTCAAAACGACTGCATCAAATTGGATAAAAAAGTTTTGTTGGTATCTTGGCTTGTGAGAAGAATGTGAATGAGTGAATCAGATAGAAGAAAGTTGGTGAGATAGGAGCGTCCATTGCAAATCAGTAAAAACTAATGAATGTACGAGTGTGTGGCGAATATTTTTTAGAATTTATTCTCAAAGTTCTTCCAGGGTCTACAATGTCAGTACAATTGCGAATTCTACTACTAATGATACTAGAGATAGTTTTAACTTCCGGCCAAAGTACAAAAGATCCGGAAATTTCCTCAAGAATACTCTCAAGACGGAAACGGTATTTGATATTTTCTGACGGTAGCTCCTTTCAATTGGGTACGTAAATAACTTTGAATAATTTATACTATTTCTATGTAAAAGAAGTTTTTTTAATAATAAAGAATTTTAAGGAGCGCTTTACCTTTCTGTCAGTTCAACTTTACAAGATTAAAAGAAATTTATAAATAAAAAAAATATGTTTTCTTAAGATGTCTTTCCATCAGAGATGTCAGAAGATGTGTGTCGCTCATTTTACACACTCTAAGCGAGTCTAGGTTAATGAATCGATTCTATTGGTTCGTAACAAACACATACCTCGCTCGTCTCTGGTTGAAACGCAGCCTTTCACTACGTTAGGTCATCGGGAAGTACCTTAAAGTTATATGAGTGACCACATTAACGGTCATATCTTTTCAATGCGTGGACTTAGAAATTTTATTTTTAGCCAGCCGCAAGGGACCGCAGGCTTGAGTATTTGATATTAATTGTAACTTGATACCTCCATGCGATTCTGAGAAAATGGGTCTTGACAGACAGACAGACGGACAACGAAGTGATCCTATAAGAGTTTTTTCCTTTTAAAGTACGGAACCCTAAAAATGACTATATTTTTAAAAGAATTTGTTTTTAACTATCGATATTTGAATTGACCTAGTTAATACTGTCTATAAGATTGATGATGTTTTCCATAATTTTCCAGTTTTCTGTACACAAACTCATGGTTACCTCCAAGTTGGTGATATAGTATGGTTTGGCCATACAGCTGCGTTAGCTTGGGAGCTACCCACAGATACAAAACTATTCCATATCTTCAAGAAATACGAAAGATTACCTACTGCAGAAAATAGAGATGGAGTATCCAAACAAGTGTATTATATAGATGAAGATGGCAAAGTTCTATCAAAACGACCGTATCATAAGTAAGTACTAATAGAAACATTTATTAATTTATTTATTGACCAACAAAATACTTACTAGTAGATTTTTAGGTGATACATAAGACACAAGAATCCTACTAATATTATAAACGCGAAAGTTTGTAAAAATGTATGGATGTGTGGATGTATGGATGTGTGGATGTATGAATGTATGTTTGTTGCTCTTTCACGCAAAAACTACTGAATAGATTTAGATGAAACTTTACAATAATATAGCTTACATATAAGAATAACATATAGGCTATAATTTATAATGATATAGTGCGAATTATCCAAAATATAGCGGGTTGAAGTTTGAAGTCCATCAGTAATTTGTTAAGAATTACTTAGCACGTTATTATCTTTATAACAGTATTATGATGTTGAAAGATGGTAAAGGTGATCAAAAAGAAAGCAAATTTTACAAAAGTGGCTTAGAAATTCAAAAATGGCATGGGTTGCTTTGAGGAGAGGATGTTATGTGCTTTATTTATTTAGTTTGCTCGACTTGGCAAATTTCTAAGAACCTAAGGAAGGCAAATTCTTTTCTTATTTCGGAATTTGAGAATAATTAATGTAGTTATTAATTTAAACCGGATAAATTAATAAATTATTTAATAAATAGTTCATTATTTTTCAATGCGGAATCTAATACTTTTTTGGTCCATACTATGATTTTTGCGTCCGATTCAATATTTGCTATTTCGTTTATAGTATACTTGTTCTTGGAAAATATACTCGTTTTTGGAAAATATCCGGGTTCATCTTAAATAATCATAAATATTATTTGTAATATTTCCCAAAATATTGGTTCATTGCTCTTTCTGTTACTTTAAAAAATATAATAAAAAACAAATCACACTTTAAAATATTGTTTAAAATTCACAAGATTGTCTACCATCTGCTCATTACAAATAATATTATTTAAATGATATTGTATAACAATAATGCATGCTAATTCATAAAATAAATTACCAATAATTATCCGTTATATAAATAATTGCACAAAAAGCTTTGTAATTCTTCACTACATTTTATGTGGCTATATATAAAATGTCGCTTTCCGCTGAATGTATGTGTGGGTATATGTTTCTATGTAGTCGTTCATTTTTTTTTATATATGACAAACTTCTATAGACTATGTCAGTGGACATGGACTTCATCCCCTATTTCTACCCCTTCAAGTCTTTTTGCATTATTATTTAATTAAACGTAGCTTATGTCTTTTCCGAGGTCTAGTCTATCTCTGTTTAAAATTTCATTAAAATCGATTTAGTGGTTTAAGCGTCAAACACTAAAAAACAGACAAAGTTACTTTCCGGTTTATAGTATTATAATAAACAGCCTGGAGAAGCTAACCTGGAGGAAGTGAGTAAGTGAACGATCACAATATACCTCAGCGAAGCGAGGATGGATGGAGGTTGGCTAGTAGATAATAATCGTCCATAGAAATAAAATTTAACAACAATTTTATTTTTCTTCTAAATGATAGTTGTAAGTTAATAAAGTTTAGAAGTCGTGTAGATTTAACAATGAAGTTACTGAGAGTTCATAACTAAGAGCAAATATTATTTATTAACACATTCCTTTTAAACTTATGTACTTTTGAAAAATTGAGAATATAGGTTTCTTTATCATCATCAATTTATTAATTTAAAAAAGAAAAAAAATAAGGTAAAAACAGGAAGAGAATGAGATAAAAATGAAGAAGGGAGTAAGGAAATATCTGTAGATAAATAAGAAGGAAGGAAAAGATAGTAAAGAAGTGTAGAGAAGGAAGGAAAGGTCAATTATTGATTAGCTAAATATTTTGATAATTATTTATTTTATTTCTAGGAAAATCATGGTAAATCCAGCATTTGTTAAAAGAAGCGTGGATAATATGAATAAGAAAGAAGACTACAATGTATCTGTAAAGGAATTACATGAAAAAAGAAAAAATATGAGCCTGTTTGAAGACCTTGATAGCGATGGTACTGAGTTTCATAGAGAGGGCAGGAAGAGTCTTTATGTACAATTGGAAAAGTTTATAGAAGCGTAAGTATCTAATATTAAAATAATTTAACATATGAGGTAAGCGTAAAATACATCTTAATAATACGTTGAATAATAAAATTAGACAAACAAAAGACTCTGTCTATTTACATCTAGAGACAAATCCTAATCCTAACTAATGTTAGAAATTCGTACGTAACTTTTAAGAAACATAAGTAATACTTAAGAATACAAAGTAAACAAATCAATGTGCAATTTAATGTACTACTTACGCCATCTATCGAAGGATATTTTTTTATGGTAAACAAGGTGCAAACGAGCAGATGGTAAGTGGCCCATCCCAGTAAACCATCGCCCATGGATTTTGCTGATGAGTTGCATCCTCGAAGATAGAATGGGGAGGAGGAGTAAAGAAAAAAATGCTGCGGTTTCAGCGGACTCTGAGCAAGAGCTGGATCCGCAGCATAAATGGGATGGGAGAGGGAGGGAGTAAGTCTAAGGTAGACTAGTATAAAGTGATTATTTCTGTTATAAAATAATGTTTAATCACTACGCTTTATATACAATATTACAAACTTTTCCTCTTTATAATAATAGCGTAAATAATGACCTCCAAACCCTTACAAGGGATCAATGTGAGAAGTACTTATCGTGGAAACCTCAATTCGTCAACTTTTGCACCACAAAAAGATTATATAATATGAAATTTTCTTGAAGAAAACTTTGTTGAAATACTACAAAGATTTTACACAAAAGATAAAGGAATTAGTTGTCCGAGTGTTTATACGAGTGGCTATAAGTCTTTATTAATCTTTGTAGAACGAATCCAATCAAAAACATAAATGTGAAATAATTTTTGTATAATAATATGCTTCTTTGTATACTTCGCCAACAAAAGAATTGACATGTATATGTGGGCCAAGTTCTGGGTTAAAAACCTGAAAATTGTAGTTTCAGCAATATTTAATATACTACAATAAATTTATATAACAACTTTTTGTTTTTTGGTACTATCACAATGTTTCTTACGAGGGAAAATAAATTCTTAAATTTCAACAAACAATAATTTACAATTGCAATTATTTCACTTGAGCTGTAATTTAAGCTCAAAATATGACATGGCTAGTTTTAACGCAGAAGTTATATTATTATATTTGTCTAATCAATGTATAATAAAGTAGCACGCATGTTAGTGTATTTACTGTATAGAATATACCTACTTATACTGATATAGATATAATACCTATTGCAAAATTTGGTTTATCGCCAGTTGTGTAAATACGACTGCTACGCCAATTCAAATTTCTGAATATAATTATTTTTTTTGAAATTGAATTTGGCAAGAAGTTGGAACTGTGCAAAGTGTCTAGTAAGACGTGAATTATATTAATGTCTATAAATCAGGGTTTATTTATACCTTTGTTATCTAATATATTAAAAATCTGTTACCACCGAATCTTTAACTAACTGTGGTGTGGCTCTACATGACTATCGTGCTATTTATTATTATTTCAGAAAGATACAGACTACAGTACTTGCATACTTCAAACTTTAATCAACCACAATTTCAATCAGAAGTTCAACATTTATAACTACTTAATCATCTAGGAAATACCTGTGAACTTCAAATCAATTAGAAACATTTTGCAATCAGATTTTCTAGAATTCCAGTGCAATCATGTAAATTTTCTTTTAAGCCCATGATTTTATTGATATTAAATTTACAATTAAGAAATTAGGTTAACCTTCGATCAATCGAATCCTCTTATTCTTGCATGCATTTCCGTTAGAGATGTGTGAGGAAGCATTACGGGGGATGTGTTTATGAAGAACCAATACTCTCTCGAGCGAGTATTCGAGTTCTTAACATCCTTTCACAGCCCTACGCTACTTACATTTTTATTATAAATGTTCCTAAATCATTGCAAAACCGTAATTGGTCTAGCCGTTAAATTCTAATTGAAAATCAGGACAAATCCCAACAAAGAATAGTTTATATTCATTGATTTATATATGAATTGATTTAGGGCCAACGCATCTCATTCATTGCTCAAATCATAATTTACGATAAAAAAATGTAAATAAGTTAATTTGTTGTTTAGAAATTAAATGAACTATTTTTTTCCTAAAGCAATAACTTTTATTATAGCGGCAACGACCTTTGACGACCTGTCACCGTACGTTTAAATAACTCTGCAATACTTTATTTACGTATTTTGTATGAATTCTAATAGATGGCGTTACTATTATTAGAAAATTATTGTACGATTGTTACAGTCTGGGCTGGAAAGGTCGACATTGTGTCCTACGCTTGCTCTGCGAGTCTAAGGGAGGAGGAGGAACAGACCAAGGCACGTTTTTAGAGGAAATCATGAGAGCTACGTTTACGTGAGTATTTTTATTATTCCCCATCTGCCCCTATTTGTTTACTTCACACAATTTGTTACTTTATATCCAGATAAATTTGGCCTAGAATCGTGTGTGGAATTTTTGACTATCCCGTATTTTCAGTGTCACAATCGGAATGGGATAGTTTATTTTGTATGCCTGTTACAATTTGTAATTTTATTTTTTGGAACAATAATGTGTGAGAATCTTAAAAACACAAACAATACTTTCGTAAACAAAACCATTTTCACAGCCCAAAATCAAATGAATAAAATCTTTGTGATTCTCAATTTTCTTAATTTATTTTATTTTAAATTTACTGAAATTACATTTAATACATGCATACACACTCACATACATATTATACTAATTTTACAAAATATATACAATTCTATCTATTAATAGTATACATCTCCCATTATAATTTAGTATAGATAATATTATACTAATATTTATTTGAGTTAAAGTTTGTGAGATTATAGCTGAACCGATTTTCAACATTCTTTTGCAAATTGAAAGCCACATTTTTTCGCGGTAGTCTGATCTGCAGTAAGTCGAAAAAAAACGTTCGAACGAAAACCGTTTCTCACGTACGCTGCCTTAGATATGATTCATGGTTGAGTGAGTGAGTGAACAGATTGAATACACCTCGTATAGTAATATAGTTTAGTAATATATAAAAAAGTAAATTTATACGTATATAATATTTAATTATAATATAATTAAAACAACATAGAGAAACACAAAGCTCGAAGAAACCTAAAGAAAATTATAGAAATGCTCTTTATTAAGGTTGGGTTTCCTGTAGCGAGGGATGTTGTTAATGTATGTAGGCAAAAATTAAACTACTACAGCCAATACCTGTTTCAGATTACCTCAAGGCCGTCAATTTGAGGAAGATGCCTATAAAGAATATGACACAGCACACAAAGCCACAGGAAACTGCAATAATTTGTACCCACAATGTGAAAAATTATAAATGCATTGCGGTTTGAAACTACAACGTTTGGTAAACATTTGCGATATTTGATCGTCCTCTGTCATCAACAGTTTATTACTATGCGGTTATCGATATCCTAAATCAATTAGCTGTTATAAATTATATTTAAATATCATCGTTTGTTTAATTTAAATTCTCATCTATATTAAAGTATAGCTTTAATAAAATTATATTTTTTTAACTCCGCTATTTAACTCATAGTATCCCAGTGGATAAGACATTGATGTCTTACTCGGGAGGTACAAGTTCAATCCTGGGCATACAACTCTGACTTTTCTGAGTTATGTGTGTTTTAAGCAATTAAATATCACTTACTTTGACGGTGAAGGAAAACATCGCTAAGAAACCTGCACTCCTGAGAGTTCCCTAAACTTCTCAAAGGTGTGTGAAGTCTGTCAACCCGCATTTTGCCAGCATGGTGGACTATGCTCAATCCTCTTATTCTGAGGAGGAGACTCTGCTCAGCAGTGGGCCATTAATGGGTCGTGATGATGAACTCGTAATTAATTTAACAAATTAAACTGAAGATTTTTGTGACAAGCAAAAACCTTCCAAGAAGAAAATTTTTAAAAATTAGGTAAATGTGACTTACAGTTTTCTTCGTTAACAATTTATAGTCTGTTTGATGATTTGAAGTATTTCATTTCTATTACGTTCAAAGCTACAGAAAACTCTATCATTTAATAATTATATGTTGGAATTTAGAATGAAGAAAGGATATTTAGAATATACTATCTTTCATAAGCATCGTATGTGCACAATGGATGCCCTATATCAAAAGCTACGAGCGCGATACGGTCAGGAGATAACTTACCATTACGATTTCTTACTATTCTGACAGGAACACAAGCAGTGGTTTGGACTTGTGACCAAGCGTATTAGGTAGACGTCTTCAACATAATTATAACACTCACCTTCATTGCCTAGGTTCACTTTTTAAACCTAACGTTAGGCTAAGCCTAACTTATACTTCCGATATCCTACTAGATAGATATAGATACATAAATACTTTATTGCATACAAATTAAAGTAGTTGAAATAAATTAAAGTAGTTCATATACAAATATGAATCTTATGCATATATTCTGCAGTCGTTCTAACATATCAAGTAACAATTGAGATAAATCTATGGTAATATATAATAGGAAGGAGAAGGGTTACTATATAGAATAATTAGAATAATTTAGAACAAAGTACTAGTAAAGATATTGAACTATTACTTTTTTAGTTCACCGTCTTTATCTTCATACTGAGTGTTTCATTGTAAACCTCTCAGTTATGATGTTAGCAACAGTAATTTAAACAAAAAGGATGTTATTCTTTTTGTTTAAGCGTATGTGGGGCCCACAGTATCAAGTGAAATACTACCCACTAAAAATCACCGGGACCATCACCGTGTGCAAAGGACGCCGTGGGAATCAGTAGCATTCCACTGCGACGTTCTGCAGGATCCACCTCTCGAAATTCGATTTAATGTTTTTGGAGACCAGGGCTAGTTGCGTCTACCTTGACTCCTTCTGTGAAGCAGGTTCGCAGTGGGATCTCCTCCCTTTCTCGCTCTGCAGACTGCTTCAGGCTAATTATTAGAAAGTGGCAGCGGCCAATTCGAGTAGCATCCTGTTATTTATGATGTTGACAACACTAATTTGAGTAGCATCCTGTTATTTATGTTGTATGTCACGAGTATTCTAGCAGTAATACTGTTAATCTGCGTGTAGCCTATAACTAATTTTAAATAACAATTGTGATTTAATTACCCACTTAGGGTACATATATTTATACTTTGTATATAGTTGAGATAATTTGCTCAAATACTACACTATTTACAGATTATATGCACAAACATTTCACATTTATCTTTTTGGAATATTACTTAGTTTAAGATCTAATACTAAAGATCAAGGATCAAAGGATCTAATACAAAAAATAAGGAGATGTATGCATTATGCAACACCCTAGTCAATGTCTAGAGAACTAGATAAAATTCCATTTAAAACTGAATATGCAAATATAAATATAAAATTCAGTGAAGTAGAGCATAAATTTGATTGGACGGAAATTCGTGGAGGTGTTAAACTAACGTAATGAGCGGAGACGGCTGCTGGTCTAATTCTTTGATCAAACATCCCGGGTCGTCGAACACTAACTTGGTTGTAATAGTATGGATTTCTGTATTTTTATATTTTCATACAGAAAATTTGTCTAGAAACAATATTAAAGTAAATCTTTCTAATATTATCAATATATTATACTCTGTCACACAAAAATAGCTAAACAGATTTCCGTAAAATTTGTCACACAGGTACTTTATAACCTGGATAAACACATATTAATTTTTAACCCACAAATATTCATAGTTCCTGTAGGATAATACTAAAATATGATTACTGAACGCCTGAACATTAATCTATACTACTATATAAAGCTAAAAACTTGTTTATTTGTTTATTTACTTAATTGTGCTAATCTCAGGAACTACTGCTCCGAATTGGAAAATTCTTTAAGTGTTACATAGCTCATTTGACTAGCTACTTAGAAAAGGCTATAGGTTATATATCATGCCGCTAAGATCAATAGGAGCACAACATCACTCGGACGTAGTCGTGCGGGTCGACTAGTCCTTAAATTCACGTGGTAAATTGCACATGTGCGAAGCCGAAGCGGGTCAGAAATCGTCAATGAATTTTAAAGTTAAATGATTTTTTAAATTTACTTAGAGAAAGCTATGTTGGAAATATTTCCTCGTAATTAAATCAGAAATGAGAAGATGAGAGATACTGATTCTAAAGTTAGCAACTTTTGTTAGGACAAGGAAATGAGGTAAACCTAGTCATGTGATATAGTGTTAGAGGCCGAGTTAGACCAGTGAGGGGACGGGTTAGAATACTATTCCGCTCTACCGCTTGGAGAGCATCTCGTAAGAGCCTAGTAACCCAGCACCCCCTTGGTGGTAGGGGATCTGTTCCCCGAATGGCTTACGACCACCAGCATGCGAATCTGAACGCCAAGTGTCATAGGTCGAGCCGGACGTGGGCTAGACTTATCCCTTCCCTTTCCCATCCTATTAATGCTGCGGATCTAGTGCACTCTGGACTTTTGCTCAGGGTCCGCTGAAACCGCAGCATTTTTTCTTCACTCCCCCTCCCCACTTTATTTTCGAGATTGCAACGCATCGACAAAACAAGAGAGTAGGTATTTCTTGTTTTGCCAATGTTTTAGGTGATGGAGGCCACTTACCATCAGGTGAGATTCGAAGAGCGAAGTCGGGACGTGTCGACTAATTATATAATATAGTAGATAGTAACAGATGAACAAGAGAGAAGATGAATTTGTTGTTTTGTACTTTTTTATGATATTATACGTAGTATATAGCTTCTAGATTAATTAATAATTAGATTATTTTTTACAATGTAGCAATTTATGTTCCTTAAGAAAGAAATCCTATCTTGATAAAACAATTATTAAAAGTTTACTTTTACGCAAATAAGCTATTTCAATTCTCTATTTCTTAACCTGGATTTAAATCAAAGGACGGAGATAACAATACTACGTCTTTGTAGAAAAATTGTATAAAGAAATAATAGAGACGCTTTGAATTTATTGTTTAGTAATCTTACAAATAATATTCTTATATCTTTGTTCAGACGGATTTGTATTTCTGTAACTTGGAACGATTGATATTTTTCTTCGGTACAGTGAGATCTGGATTATGTTACCTCTTAATCTACCTTTTGTTACTTTTCGTAACAAGTAGACAATACAAATATGCCGGATGCTTATTTTTTTTTTATTGTCAAACTCTAGACGAAAACATTATATTGTCAATCATGAGATAATTTAGTGCCTGTAGTAAGTGCAAAATAAAATTTTACATAACATTTCGTGAACCTGAATTCATATTTTTTCCACCAGAACTATACAGCATTTTCAAAAACAATTTCAAATATCATGTATATAATTTTTAAAAGCATAAATATAGTCAATTTAAAAACTACTAAACGGATTGTCATGTGGTTATTACTGATAGTCAGATTAATTCTCATGGTTTAAATGTAGTAATTGTTGAGTTTTGTGTAAATTGGTACAAATATGATGCTTTCACTTACACCGGAAAGGCTGCCTCAGCAAGCGTGAGGCTGAAGTGTACGAAAGAGTGAGTGAGCCAATTGAGAACTAATTTCAATGTGAGTACTAATTTGAGTTGCGAAAAAATGTTGATAATTGACTGACGAACTTGAATAACAAGAACTAAATTTTTAAAATGAGGTCCAAATTTTTTTTTTATATTTGCAATCAACAACCTTGGATTATGTCAAAATAAACATCAATATCACCTGAAATTATTTTACTTGAAAACTTTACACAGATTTAAATACGATGTCAATTTGGACACAGTCGTGTTACAAAAGCAAATATTGAATATAGAAATTGAATATCTAACATGAGTTAGTTATTCAATTTGTTTTTAATCTGATATCTCTTTTTCACATTCTGCTGTTGCAGTAAAAAATGGTTTGCCAATTGATATATTGCAATTTGTTTCGACTGCAATGACAATATTTTTAGTTCTAACCAGATTGATAGAGAGATGGGGTGGGAACAATCAATTTATTTTATTCACCTGTATCTGAATTATTTAATTTATACTATAGTAGCCGGCAGATAATTTTAGGTCTCAGTAAAAATAGTGGGGGAAAGTTGCGCATCGTGAGCGTGCTGTGTGCGTGTATTGCCAGTTCTTTTTGTGACTTTTACTATTTTGATAAATGGCAGACGTATGTGAACTGAAACGTCGAATTAGAGCTAATCACGTGTGTTCTAAAGAGGTGTAAAATAGTGCGCATTTAGGGTAAAACCTATACTTACGTGCCGGTAGCCATACACAACTTCACGCTGAGTACAAAAAACGGGAGAATAATGCTATGTCGTGACTCATGATAGATAAATGAGAACTTTCACGTTGAGGGTAAAATATCCAGTTCAGATATTATATCAAAATTTCGAAGAAAAATATCGCTATTTTTAAATTTCTTGTCAAATTTTAGGTTCTTTACAATACCGTGGTGTAGCGCGAGTTTCTAATACTATTTTAACAACTACGTGGGTGGATATTACCATGAAAAGCATTTAATCGAGTGCGAAATGTATTTTAATACAATATTTCATACGGGGCTAGATAAAATAATTCTTTAAAAAAATCTAATTTTATATAATATTTTTTTACGTTAGCAATCTAAATTAAAATGTAGAATCATAAATAAAAAAATATTTTTTTATTGTTTCAGAAAACTCTTTTGTTGGATATCATGCATGAAAAATATTTAGTCCGCCATCTTTGAGAGTCCGAATTGTTGGATTTAAAGTTATACCCAGCATAGCTTCTAAATCAAACATGTACCTATGCACAATAGGGAGCTAGCTAGATAGATAGTAAAATAAAAAGCCTTAAAATGAAAAGTTTGAATTAGATAATAATTCATAATTTCTATGCTTTAAAGTAACCTTAAAAAAGAACCCTAATTTTAGTAAGAGTTTTGCGATAAACTCAAAACCTAATGAACTGATTTTTATGTGGTTTTCACCTAGATGTCGTAGATAAGTCACTCATAAGGAAGGTTCGGATGTATAATTTGTTACTAAAGCTGATAGAACTTACGATAGAAAACATTAGGCATACTATGCTCTACCCATGGGAAGTCGGGTCAAGTCACATATCTATATATATAAAAGGAGAAGCGGCCTTAATGACTAACATATCAACGCAGGGCCTAAACTATAAGGGTTAGAAACTTGAAATTTTGCAGAGGGGTCCCTTTTATAATATAGGGGAGCACTAAGAAAGGATTTTTGAAAATTCACCCCAAAAGGGGATAAAACGGGGGTGCAAAGTTAATTTGAAACTTTGCCGTTTTTGAAGTTAATCAAATGAAATTCAGTATGAAGGTTTTTCATTGAAAGCCATGAAACACGTGTAAAATATTTTTTCGGAAATCATCCCTTAACACCCGTAAAAGGAGGGTGCAAAGTTAGTATGACTACCTCATAAAATTATTAAATATGTCTACAGACGATCTACTGTAGGCTAATATAACTACCTCAATATCTCAAACGAAGTTGCGGGTAAAAGCAAGTATAATATATGACAAAAACAAGTTTAAAAAATATACTACACTAAGATTACGTAATGTTTTCAAAATAAACTAGTTCCATGCTAAGTCAAATAACAAATAAGTTTGAGACAGTAGCATTAGTAACAACACGCGCACTGTGCTGTAAACATTTAATATTAAAAACACAGAAAACTTAAAGCACAGTTTTTACATAAAATGAGATTATCAATTTTTCTATTGTTTTCATTGTCTGTAATTTTTCAAAATATTTCGGCGGATTTATGTCCAAATGTGAAGACTTCTTTGGGAGCGTTACGAAAAAGAAGACATTTGACTTTCCCTGATGGTAGTGATGTAATTGTAAGTAATTAATTTAATTAATGCTTCAAATATATTTAGCGAAATATCATTATTTTTAATATATATATTTAAATCATGGATGTGAAAGATAATCAAGTTTTTCTTAATGACAGTTAAAATGAGAATATTCTCATTTATAATAAAACTAAAAAACTTCGTACTGTTGTACTTTTTTCAAATTCAAAAATTACCATTTTTAATACATTTTTTGATCTATCCTTATTTTTTTCTGTTATTATAAAATTATTTCGGCTAAAAGTTTTTCGATATTAATGATATTGAATGTAATGAATTTTGTTAATTATTTTTAATATATACAATTCTTGTGATAAAATCGCTGTTAAAAATGGTGGAATGGGAGGAAGTATTGTCAAATATTTTTCTTGCATAACATAATAGTTATTTGCATACATAGGCTTTCGATATAGTTTTTTTTATCTAGAAAATAAAGAGTTTAAATTTGGTTTTTAGTAATATAGCCATAATTCTGAAGCGTAGTCCTAAAGAATAACCCTCGGGAGTAATATTCTAGTCAACAACATAATATATTGCAGTTTAATTATTAACAATAAACTTCGGTAGAATTTTGTTAATCCACGATATTTGTTGACAGTCCGCGATTCTGATCAAATATTGGCACTGAAATTGTAACAAATGTTTGGGGTAGAATCAATTTTACAATGTGTAGATTAATTTTGCATATCACAAATTGTATTTGGTACAGATAATATAAATTTATTAATATAGAACTAGTAACCATTGATTTAACAAAGTAAATTGGTTATTGAAAGCTTCGGAGAAATAATTTTGATTAAGAATTATAACCCTTTACATGTATGGAGCTTAGAATTGTAGATCTGGTATATAGTTAAGTAACATCACATACGAGATATATTAGACTCAATATTCAATCCTACGGACAATCATCAAAACCTAGTCTACATCACCGTATTATTATGGTCTTTTTTTACTTTAATATTTTCAGCTTACAATATCTCTAGTAAAAGCCTTCATGACCCACGCACCATCTGGTTGGAACATCGCCATAGAAATTGACGTCCTCTTCCCACTTCCTGATGCTGAGTTCACAAGTTCCCATTTGAGGAAGAAGCTCCATCATCGTCAAAAGAAAGAATTATGGGAGAGATTTGAAAATGCTATTGATTAGTAAGTATATTTTAATTTTCTTCATACCCAATACTTTACTAAACATTTTACTAAAAACTGTTTTGAGAAAATGTCCGCGATGTCACGATGATACACTTCAAAGGCAATTTTAATTCATTCGCCTTTGCTTTGCCGGTTATACAACAATTCTTTAAAGTTGGTATCAAAAAAATAGAAGAAATAGACCTTTGGAACATAGCGAACATATTTACAAAATTTTAGTAAAATATCAGTGGGGTAGACGATAGCCAGATAAAATACAACGACATGACATGACAGATATCATTATTGTTACATCATGATATTGGAGTTCTCTAGGTAAAGTAAATTATAAAAGTATGAATTTCCTAAAATAACAAAACAACGACAAAAACAAAGCTTTAAATTATTAACATTATGCCAACGACTGACCTGAAAATTTTATTGTTTGTAACAATCTAGTTGGAACTTATTAAAACTTAATCTATACTTATATTATAAAAAGGTACAGATTATAAGATGTAGGGGGTAATCTGTGGTTCTCCAGAACCGATTTTAAAAATTCTTGAGAATGAATAAATAAATTAGTCAGTGAGTGAGTGAACAGTTTGAATAAATCTCAAACTATTCAATTACTCACTGACTCATACAGAATGTTCAAAAACTATTGAACAAATTGGATTTATTTTATCAGTTTTATTGCTCCAGATCTTTAAAATATAGGCTTTGTTTCACTTGAATCAGATATCAGAAAAAAGCGATTAATATTGAAAATGTTTTCGTTGATATAATGAATAATCTGAATATAAATCTATCGTTTTTCAGTCACAATCTCAACGGTCGAGCTTGCGTTTTAAGAAGTATTTGTGAAGCTAAAAGTCATCTCGCTCCACCAGGAAAGTCTTTAGCCCATGATATTCTTAGGACCATCTTCACGTAAGTAAATATAATATAATTAATAAAATCTTCACAACAATAATTATAACCAGTGGTGTAGCTTAGGCCCGCATCAGGTATCACTCACTTAGGGGTGACACTCGACCATAAACATTGGTAATGCCACATGTAAAAATTTGTAATACTGTAGCAAATTGCATAGCCGGTACTAATAAAATAATATGTGTAACAATAATATGTAGGCGTCAGACAGTCGGGGGGTTCCCCGGAAATAGCCATGATCCCTAACTAGCGACAGTTATGCAACGATATTCGAACTAAATTTTGGGGCAATCCCCGACGCCACTGATTACAACTGTATCAGTTTAAAAATGTATCTCACTTAAAATAATAGAATTCTATTTATATATGAAAGTACTAAACCGATTTCGATAATTATTTCGCTGATATAAATCAACACTATGTCAGAGTGATATAGCTTATGTAGTGTTGCTATAAATATTACAATGATGATGAGGGCAGGCTCATATATTATATAAACATGCATATTGTAGTAGAGAAACCGAAGCCTGGGCGGACCGCTAGTCTATTTGATGAAACAAGAGGAATATGTAAATTTTAAGATGAGAAATTCCCTTAAGATTATTTA
This sequence comes from Limenitis camilla, assembly GCA_905147385.1. Lineage (NCBI taxonomy): Eukaryota > Metazoa > Arthropoda > Insecta > Lepidoptera > Nymphalidae > Limenitis > Limenitis camilla. Next base: position 11,853,248 of record LR990240.1, read on the forward strand.
AAGGTTAACTCAGATAATATAGCAGGAAGTTTTAAATATCACACGTTCGTTAAGCGCAGTATAATCGTACACACCGAGCGATGTTAAACGCTACTCGCTGCTCTATGAGTGAGAGCATAAGTATGTATTTTCGGATATACCTGCCGCGTTTTTAATACTAACATGTGAAAATATTATAAAAAATATATTTTAAAATATTCTAACATCTCCAATTGATTTTCAGTAAAATGTCTATTGTTGTTACTACTAACACGGCCGAAATGAATAACCAATTTCAAATTTGAATTTTATATGCATACATTTTAATTAAGAATCTATTTCCAATCCATAATCAAGGCATTACTTCTAATTTTTTTTTTTTTTTTTAAAAGATTACTAACAGTATGGATCACATACTACTAGTATTCCCGTTACCCCTCCTAGTAAGCTAATAAATAGCTTGTGTCAGGAGTGGGCCACGCCAGTAGTCCAATGTCCGGGATTTGAACCCACGACTTGTTGATCGTGAATCCAACGCCCGAACCACTGAGCTACTGACGCTTCATAATTATATTAATATTGAATTTTATGATTCCGTAGAATATATTCCTTTACAAGTTACGATATAATCAGCCGTCACTTTTGGTTAGGTCGTCTTAGAAGTTTACCTGAGTATTTGATATTAATTTCTAAGAGACAAAAGTAGGACAACAAAATATAATGGTTTCTTTTTTTTTTTGATTTAATAAAAATATTTATATTGTAATTTTTTTTTGTGTCACCTAAAATAGGTTAAGCCAAAGAAAATTGATTTTTAATTTAAAAAAAATATTATTATAGAATTTTGCTGTGTATTTTAATGAAATATGAAATTGCATTTATCTGTTACGATAAATGCAATTACTTCATGAAAGATACTTTTAGTTTGAAGACTTGCAGCTTGGCCGTCCTAGAAAGTAATACTTGTGTTTCCACACGGAATGTTCTCCATATCAACTTAATTGCCTTATAATCCGCGTACGTGACGCTTATCTATACGTGTTCGGATTAATTCATAATATTCATTTCAATGGCGGACTCTTACTAAGAGATTCTTCGTAACTCGATAGCGACAAATTTTACTTTTCTATAAGTGTCGATTTTGGCAACACTTTTGTTATCTTTTGATTGTAGGTAGATTCTAAAGATATGTATTAAGAACCATGGTTCTCAACATCGATCCTTTTGAGACTGTTATCCAAGCGATTTTATATAGTTACGATCTTTTAAAGTAGTACAGGTTTTTTCGTTAAACATCGAGGTCTTTGGTCGCAAGCCCAAGGCACTGCTCGGGTACCTCTCTAAAACTCATGTTCAGTGCACTGTATATAGGTTTGTATTTTGCACATCCGTTGTTTACCCGCGAGGGGAGGGGTTAGAATACAATTCTCCTCTGCCGCTGGAAGAGCATCTCGTAAGAGCCGAGTAACCTAACACCACATTTGGTGGTAGGGAATCTGTTCCCTGATTGTCTTACAACCAGCATGCAAATCTGACCGCCAAGTGTCTCAGACTCGTTACCGTCGAACCGCTTATGGGCCATATGTACCCTCTCACTCTCGAATCCTATTAATGCTGCGGTTCCAGTGAGCAGTCTTGCCCAACTGAAACCGAGGCATTCTTCTTTTTGCTCCCCCTCCTCATTCTATCTTCGAGGAGGCGAAGAGGCAACGCAACCAATATCCGTGGGAAACGGTGGCTAATTTCCATCAGGTGGACCGTCTGCTCGTTTAAGTTTTATTGAAAAATGTCAGTACTAATTAAGTTTTTCAAAATACTAATAACTTTCAAAAATGTCCTACTAAAGTTACATTTCAGTTTCTTTTTAATCTGTAAATTAAAATTTTTAACGACCTGATCAATACCTAAGTATTGCAGTTAATATAATTTTCGTTTAGATTGTAGTACCACTGTGCTTTTTAAATCTAGCTTTAATATGTCGTGTGACATATTTTTTACCAATTTTTTTTTAAAATAAGATATGAAAAATTACCGCAATACAGTGGGACAATAGGATTTTGGGCATATTAATGGTTGGATCGTATTTGTCATATGTGGTTTGCGGCCCTCTTGATGGATTGTTCAGCTGACAAGTGCAGGCGGGTTTTGGATCATCAATTTTTGGCTTTTATTGAAACGCAATTGATCTTTCAGAAGAAGGAAAATTATAAATGGGGTTAAGATATTATAATGTATTAACCTTCCCCAATCTCTTACTATTAAATAATAATTTAATTATTTCGTTGTCCATCTGGTCCTTCTGTCTGTCAAGGGCTATAACACTGACGGAGTCGTAAAAATAATACGAAAAAATAAAATTAAGTTGCTAACAATCTAACATATTTTTTAGGGTTCTGTACATTAATACTCAGGTAGTTTAACGTTTGTCTGTCTGTCGGTCAAAATCCTTTTTCTCAGGAATACATGGAATTATCAAGTTGAAACCAATACCAATTTCTGAGAACTTTAATTAATAAAACTGTGTAAAAACATTAAACTTCTAAGTAACCGTAATCAAAAGATACGAACGTTTATGTCGTTACTCACACACCATAGAGTACTTATCGTTGATCTTAAAGCATAAGTAAACGAAAGATTCTTAAAATCTTACTTTATTATTTCCAGCATAAAAATAAAAACATCGCTTAGAAAAACATTCTAGAAATAAAATTGGTCACGCGCAAGAAATATTTACGTTCAGAAGTTAGAACATAACAAAACTTATTGTGATATATTACCACCACATGCTGTTCTGTATATTTAAGTAACACCAAAAGGTGTTACAGATAAATAAGCTGTTAGTATATTATCCCTACACGAAGCGTAACTTATACGATGGGATAAAAACCAGTGAGACGAATATTTCTATGTAGAAACCGTCTTGAATCGACAATTTCTCTTTCAAATAAAAGTTATATTTTATTTGTAAAATTGTATACTTGAGTCCTTTTATATAACTAGCTTTTACCCGCTACTTCGTTTGCGATATTGAGGTAGTTATATTAGCCTACAGTAGATCGTCTGTAGACATATTTAATAATTAGTATTAGGTAGTCATACTAACTTTGCACCCCCCCGTTTTTCAATGAAGAATCTTGATAATGAATTTCATTCAAATAACTTCAACAACGACAAAGATTCATACTAACTTTGAACTTCCCTTTTACCTCCTTAAAGGATTATTTTCGAAAAAATATTTTACATATTTATCATGACTTTCGATGAAAAACCCTTATACTGAATTTCATTTGAATAACTTCTAAAACGGCAAAGTTTCATACTAATTTTACAACCCCGTTTTACCCCCTTAGAGGGTGAATTTTCAAAAATCGTTTCTCAGTGCACCCCTACGTTATAAAAGGAACCCCTGTGCAAAATTTAAAGTTTCTAATCCTTATAGTTTAGGCCCTGCGTTAATATGTCAGTCATTAAGTCAGACAGCTTCTCCTTTTATATATATAGAGATATATAGATTTATATTTCTCCTAGTTCTAAGTAAAGAAAGGTATAAGTTATTATTTCTATCTAATAGTCACCGAGTGAATTTTCTGCACCAACATTCATACTGTTGCATGTTCGGTTTTAGTTAAAACTACCCAGCATGAACTTTAGAATATTTTTAAAATTATGCTTACACGAGCTAAGACTATATTTTTGACTCAAAATCAGTCATAGGGTCCGGGAGATTCTAGTATTAAAATTTAAAATAGCTTATTTGTGTGTTAATATGTGTTCTTGTTTTTGGTGTTTTATCTAATCATTTTTTATCAACTTTCTTCTTATATATCAAATTGTCACAACGTTAGTTACCGTACTCTTCCGAAACGGCTCGACAAATTTTTATGAAATTTTATATGCATATTCAGTATCAGGTCTCAGAATCGGACACTATTTATTTTTCATCCCCCTGCATAATAAGGGTCAGCTAGTAAATTAATATAAACAATGGATGTAAGACAAAAAACGGCCGTGTATTTTCATAAATTCTTCAATAATATAACTAGTTTAAACTAGAAAGTATAAGTATCGTATCCGCCTCAACGTTCGTACAAATATTTAGTACTGAAATGATGTTCAGAAAACTATACCAAATGCTGGTATAAAGAAAAAACTGCTATATCATAGTTTTAATTCATTGCATCAATAAAATCAGTGAGTAGTGTTCTTCTACAATAATCATCGTAGTTATATTATTTTCAAAGCAGCCAGCGAATCTATCACATTGACTTAGTATTAAATTCAATAACTGAATGTTCTGAATCATAATTTAGTATCTCCCCTCATGCATTTCAGTTCTGTCTCGTACTGGGATTGAAAATTGAAATGCTATAGACCGTGCTGATAGTTTGAAGACAGGTGCTGGTTATATAATCGTGAGTTGGGTTTAGAATACTACAAGTGACTATCAAGAGTATCAATACAAACTTAGTAGGAGTTTAACCAGTCAAGTCTTAAGTTATTAAACACATTTATATATAGAAATTCTAAAAGATTTAGTAGGAATCATGGTCATAAATTAAACTTGTTTAGTTTAAGTTCCCGTACCTCTAAAGAAGAAACGAATCCTTACAGGATCAATTCGTTCAAAATCCATATCTGTTTATGTATCTGTCAGGTCTTTTTGGAAAATGTGAAGGTTTGGAAATTAATATCAAATTATTAGATAATATGTAATAATCACTTGGACCTCCTAAATAAATACATAACATGGAGGTACTTCTAAGGAAATCAAAATCTATAGAGTTCTTTCCAATAAGAAGCAATGCAACTAAGGAAGGCAGCACAACTAAGGAAAAATCCGAAATAATTAGTTACATCACAAACCATATTTTGCCGTTAGTAAACTAACCGTTAACTATGGCAATAGTTATCTTACAGCAAAATTAAGTTTGTACAGAACCCTCTGTACGCAAGTCTGACTCGCAAAAGCTCATATTTTTTGGATGAATAAGTTAATGATTTCCAAAAAAAATGTATTTTTTCAGAGCCCCAATTCACGATGAAGATTTCACTAATGAAGTGGCAAACACGTACGACGAATTGCTGAAGCCAAATTTTTGCGATCAAATTAGCAACTGTCCTTTTTCTCTCCTGCATTTCGTGTTAGCTTTAAATCGGCAAAAGTACTGAATTGTGTACTTTTCCTTTGATGTCATAGAATATAAATTAAATAAACTTATAAGAAACAAGCTGTTATATGTTTTTTTGATTATTACATCATGTCTATGAAATTGAAAATGAGACATTCATTGTCAGTCACACACCACAGTGTCTCGGCTATACAACCAATAAATCATTATTACATAAAAGTTTTATTTAATACATAATTTATTTATTATAAAATAAATTCAATTGTGAATTGTGTTATTGAACTATGCTAATTTTATTAGAGAGGGAGATATGTAGATTGTTTTGTATTTAGGCATGAACGAGAGCGCATGATGATAGCTCCATGTTACATTCATCTTTTTCTGTTAAATTTGATTTGATGATGGCTTATTTTGCCTTTGTGTCTGAATATCTAAATACTTTATTATTATATAAGTATTTTATACTCGCCGTTTTTTTTGTTCGAGTGTTAGTCTATAATGCATCTATTTGTAAAAAAGAATTGATTATATTACAGATTAGTCGATTTAGAAGAATAATAATTTGTCCATTATCAATGAATTTCGTGATGATGTGTATGAGAGTCGCTTTAAAAAAGATACCCAAACTCCGAAGACACGATTCCTTTCTATATCCACCGCTAAGCGGATAATCAAATATTTAAAAAGTTAACATTTTTTGGGTATTATCAAAGTGATAATATGTTGTAATGATAGTAACACGTGAGCAGAGTGAGGTAACATTCAGGGCATTTACAATATGGTGCTCGAGCGAACTACAATGTATATATCAATAGTTTTTTCCCTATTTTTAGTATTAGTAGTGTTTAGTGGATATGTGGATTTGGTAGATCAGTGCCCGAATGTGAAGAAACAGCTAGGAGCTATACGAAAACGAAGACATTTGACTTTTCCAGAGGGGAGTATTGTATCAGTAAGTAATGTTTTTTGTTTCACTAATATACGACTTTTTTCAAAGTAATTCTCTTCTTTTTTTTCCAAGTAATATACTTTTGTTATTATGTTAAGAGACGAATTTTTTCCTTGATTTCTAAGTCATACATTTTTATACCGAGAAAATCTATAGAGTTCTTTCCAATAAGAAGCAATGCAACTAAGGAAGGCAGCACAACTAAGGAAAAATCCGAAATAATTAGTTACATCACAAACCATATTTTGCCGTTAGTAAACTAACCGTTAACTATGGCAATAGTTATCTTACAGCAAAATTAAGTTTGTACAGAACCCTCTGTACGCAAGTCTGACTCGCAAAAGCTCATATTTTTTGGATGAATAAGTTAATGATTTCCAAAAAAAATGTATTTTTTCAGAGCCCCAATTCACGATGAAGATTTCACTAATGAAGTGGCAAACACGTACGACGAATTGCTGAAGCCAAATTTTTGCGATCAAATTAGCAACTGTCCTTTTTCTCTCCTGCATTTCGTGTTAGCTTTAAATCGGCAAAAGTACTGAATTGTGTACTTTTCCTTTGATGTCATAGAATATAAATTAAATAAACTTATAAGAAACAAGCTGTTATATGTTTTTTTGATTATTACATCATGTCTATGAAATTGAAAATGAGACATTCATTGTCAGTCACACACCACAGTGTCTCGGCTATACAACCAATAAATCATTATTACATAAAAGTTTTATTTAATACATAATTTATTTATTATAAAATAAATTCAATTGTGAATTGTGTTATTGAACTATGCTAATTTTATTAGAGAGGGAGATATGTAGATTGTTTTGTATTTAGGCATGAACGAGAGCGCATGATGATAGCTCCATGTTACATTCATCTTTTTCTGTTAAATTTGATTTGATGATGGCTTATTTTGCCTTTGTGTCTGAATATCTAAATACTTTATTATTATATAAGTATTTTATACTCGCCGTTTTTTTTGTTCGAGTGTTAGTCTATAATGCATCTATTTGTAAAAAAGAATTGATTATATTACAGATTAGTCGATTTAGAAGAATAATAATTTGTCCATTATCAATGAATTTCGTGATGATGTGTATGAGAGTCGCTTTAAAAAAGATACCCAAACTCCGAAGACACGATTCCTTTCTATATCCACCGCTAAGCGGATAATCAAATATTTAAAAAGTTAACATTTTTTGGGTATTATCAAAGTGATAATATGTTGTAATGATAGTAACACGTGAGCAGAGTGAGGTAACATTCAGGGCATTTACAATATGGTGCTCGAGCGAACTACAATGTATATATCAATAGTTTTTTCCCTATTTTTAGTATTAGTAGTGTTTAGTGGATATGTGGATTTGGTAGATCAGTGCCCGAATGTGAAGAAACAGCTAGGAGCTATACGAAAACGAAGACATTTGACTTTTCCAGAGGGGAGTATTGTATCAGTAAGTAATGTTTTTTGTTTCACTAATATACGACTTTTTTCAAAGTAATTCTCTTCTTTTTTTTCCAAGTAATATACTTTTGTTATTATGTTAAGAGACGAATTTTTTCCTTGATTTCTAAGTCATACATTTTTATACCGAGATTATAACAATTTTTTTTTTATTTAATTGAGGAACCAAAAAAATATATGTACATCGAATTTAAAAAAAATGTAAAACAGTTTAGTCTACTTACATTAGGTAGGCAACTAAACTAAATTATAAATATAACACTTGGAAAAATTAAGTAGTAACCAATAAACTATTTATAATCTTGCGACTCTATTTTGATGCAGATATCTTCAATCAAGTTGAAAATGAGCTTGTTTGAGCTGATATGTTTTATACACGTTTAATTTGGATTACAATGCATGGTTAGCTGTTTGAGGTTATTCTAAAACCAATATGGCGGAACACCCAAGATGACAGACTAATTGTTATTAATGCACTAATACAATAGGGTATCAAATAAAAGAACTTGCTAAGAATAAGTTGAAAAAGAAGTGACGACACTCTAAATTCAATATTGCGGACTTCTTAAGATGGCGGACTAAGTGTTTTATGCTTTCCTAGAATATGGGAACCAAATGAATGGCTGAGAATACGAATACGAGTTAGAAGGTCTCCAGATTAAAGAACTAGTCTGTTCTAAATTAACCAACAAAAAATAACAGACTGATAAACCTGATGAAAAAAAAATGTTCATAAAATGAAAATTTTAAGCTAAACTATGTTAAATTTTTACGGGACTAAATGGCGAGTATTCCGCATTAAACAAAAAAAATTCACGTAAAACGAATAGTAAATATCAGTGTAATCGGTGTACATACGTAAATAAACAATACAAATCCGAAGGAACGGGAACTGATAAAATGTTCATGAAATAAAAACTACTGGGCCAAATTATGTAAAATTTTTATGGGACTAAATGGCAACAATTTCGCAACAAAAGAAGAATCCATACATACATAAAAAAAATATATCAATCGAATTGAGAACCTCCTCCTTTTTGAAGTCGGTTAATAAATTAAAAGTAAAAAACTCCTTTGAAAATAAGCTCTTATATAAATGGGCTAAAAAAATAAAATAAACTGTACCTTTGAAGATTTTAGTATCAATTATAACGTTTACAACAATTAAATAATATAATTTATTTTAATTTTTAAAGTTTGCAAACTAAGGAAATAAATCTTATATATAAAATTCTCGTGTCACATTGTTAGTTACCATACTCCTGCGAAACGGCTTGACCGATTTTTATGAAATTTTATATGCATATTCAGTAGGTCTGAGAATCGGCTACTATCTATTTTTCATATCCCTAGGTGATAAGGGTAGTATTAGGTGATTCCTAACGATTCTTTCTCGTATCAAAATCTACCAGCGAATCAATCTGAATAAGTTTTCGATTATAATAAAAGATCTATCCTCGATTTTAAATTTCTGATAAGTATTTTTAAATTTTAATACGACTACAATAGGCCTCAAAATACTCTCCGCTTTTTGGGTTTTTTATTTATATTAACAATTTCAATTACAAAAAATAAAATTTCGCCTTTCGAGGCTAAAAAGTCCTAAATCAAAACTCCTTAGATCAATTCTGTCCTATATATATATCTAAAAAAATACTTTTGGTATTTCAGAATAGAAAAACAAAGAATGAAATGAACAAAGTTTTAAAGTTTCCCTTGATGAGTGGTTTTTCTTCTTGGTCTCTTCACTCTTGGCAGACTGGTCAAGGTCAGGTATCATAAAGTACTAGAAAGTTAGGCAGAAGACAGTGCCCGCCTCACTATGTCCCGCCATCTTTGCCTTTGATCGTTAATCGGGCATATTCATGTACGGGAGTGCTCACCACAGTCTTCACCTGATCCGTCTATCTCACAGGGAAATGCGGCTAACAATACCAAAATAATTTTTTAATACAAAATTGTAGTTCTGGAGATAAGCGCATTTAACCAAACAAACATTTACAGGTAACAGCATCAGTCACAAAAGCATTTATGACTCACGCACCATCTGGCTGGTTTACTGTCGTGGAAGTGGAAATTGTTTATCATCTTCCTGATGCTAATTTCACAAATGCTCAATGGAGGAGGAAGTTACATCACCGACAGAAAAGAGAATTTTGGGACAGGATTGAAAGTGCTGTGGAAATGTAAGTAATAAGAGCTTTTCAAGTTGCTACCATGATGCTTAGATTATACTCTACGTATACGTAGACCAACAGCATGATGGCTTGATTACTGTAATATTACATACTCGCGACGCAATAATAATGATTTCTCTTATGGCGGCGTATTTATCATGTTAGGTTTTATCTTTACGTTGGCACAACGCAATGTTGCTGACATCATAACTATTAGGTTACCATTCAAATCAGTGTTACCAACATCATAAGTAACAGTATGTTGTTTATGATGATTATTATCATTAACTTTACCCAGTAAAGCTCCATTGTATACTAGTCTTCTCTCAATATGAGAAGGGTTTGGACGAGTCTTTGTTGGATTAGTGCAGCTTGGTAGAGGTCTATCAAGATAGCAGTGCAAAAATAGCAAAATTTAATTAAACTGATATTGGAATAATAACGAATTGATTTTGTTGCTTGTGCCGGTCTCGATTAATCAGCGACACTGCTAGCATGAAAAAATCCCTAGTATCGTATCGAAATTTGTTGTTTCTATTTTATTAGAATGTAAAAAAAAAATCATATTTTTTATTTTTTTTAAATCAATATAACGATAGAGCTTGTCACACCTTTGAGTCTTGTATGTTTACTCCCGATAGAAAACAATATTCAACTCGAGTTTGATCCATTGGTATTATGAGTTTGATTAGTGATAACCCAACCAGTATAAGAATTATCAAAATTGGGTCAGTAGTTCCAGAGATTACTTCCTATAAACAAAACAATCCTACATAATCAATACTTACGGAGATTTAAAATTGTATTTTGATTTAATAACGTTTCTTTATTTATTTTCAGTCACAATATAAATGGTCGAGCCTGTCTCCTTAGAAGTATCTGTGAAGCTCGAGGTCTACTAGCGCCACCTGGAAAGTCTCTTGTTCATGATATTTTGAGAGCAATATTCACGTGAGCAATATATTATTAATAAATTAAAAATATCCAGGCGCTTTAATGTACGTTAGCTATAAGAATATAGTTCTATTAGAGCTAGATTAAAGTATAAAATCTACAAAAAATCCTGGGTAAAGATATTGTCAACAAACTCAAATCTATATCAATTTGACTTTTACAAAATACTTTTGACAAGTCACAGTTGGTCAGTCAGTCAGTTAGTTTGTCTGAAGCTACTACCAGTTCAGAGCGATGATCTCTCAGAGATGAGAAGAACTGGCAAGAAAATATATACTATGACGTCATTAAAACTTCTTTTTTTCCTTATCACTATCAAATTCACAACTTCTGGATATTCTTAATAGCCAATTACAATGTCCTTGGATAGGAATTTGTCAGATTTTATACTTTAACGCAGGTCTGGCGATCCTTTGCTCTCGTACTAATAGCTGTTACGGAAGCAACAGTTGTTTGATATAGAATATAGCAAAATATTCTTGTTAAAATTATAGTAAAGAAATGTTTTTATTTTATTTACAAGTATTTTAAACAGAAACAAAGAGACCAAAATGCCTCAAGTTATAATCCTGTATCGATTCTATAAAAACATGAAAAAAAAATATTAAAATTTTTGCAATATCTCTGACTGCTTGAAAAAATAATCAAAGTCCTTAAAAAATATGCGATAAGAGGTTGTAGAGTTTTTTAATGTATTTTTAAATCCATAATTTACATAAATTATATTATATTTTGCGTTTTCACAATTCACATTCTTGACTTAAATAATAATTTTAAGTGACGTCACAACATGTGGTATTTGAGTGACAGCATTTACATTAATTTTTTCACTGTAACAACGTTTACTTTAAGCACGGACTGACGTCACACTGTGTTCACGTCAAGTGACACTGCCTATTTAATTTTAAAAATATTAATAGATATTTATCCTTTTAGGGCTCCAACACATGAAGAAGACTTCACTAATGAAGTAGGAGACATATACAGCGAACTACTGGAGCCAAACTTTTGCGACAAAATATACGAGTGCCCTATTTCTATTATAGATTTTATGTTATCTATGAACAAACCAAAGAGTTGAGCTGTATTATTTATTTATATTACTTAATGATTATTAAATATAAATACTTAAATAGAAATAATTATAAATAAAATGTGTGGTTGGAGAACAAAGGAACGAAGTTTAATATGAATATCTTCATTATTCTCTTAATGCGACTTTCTCTTTTTATTATTTTTATTTGAAGAGTTTTGTTTATTTTACAACAATAAAATCTGAACCAGTAGTTTCTATTTACGTGACGATTTTTACCAGGCAACTCCTATCAGAAGCTGCGTTAAGTAAATTCGTTTAAAAATGTCAGGGTGAATGATGACCAATGTAAGACTTATTTTCTTTACTCCCTTTTTTTAAATTATTTTATTACCAGTAAAAATTAAAAAAATAAAGTTTAAAAATCTATAACCCGACTACGTACAAAAAGTGGTCTAAAAACGATGAAACAAGAAAATAATTCAGACAAAAACCGAGAAATGCATAGGTATAAAAATGGTCAAGGTAGAACCGTGGTCGCACCCATGTATACCTACCATCATGATCTTTTCTTACAAATACGACAGGAAACTAAGCAGTGCCGTGATCAGCAGACTTGTGACCGAGGTGTAGGTTTGCTAGGCCTTTTAACAGAATTCTACACCTCGCCTCCACTGCTTAGTTTTACTGTTTAAACCTAAGGTTAGGTTAAACTACTAACCTAACCTACGCGCCAACATATAATTGTCTATATGTTTATTTATAATATGAAAAAAAACCTGTTGCACCCCTACAGACGATCTTTCTTACTATCTATATACTCGCGATGTAATAATAAATATTTCCGTCACGGCGACGTATTTATTTGGTTAGCTTTTGAAATGTAATGAAAGAAAACCATACGTAAGAACATAACAATACATAGTCTGATCTGGCCATCTCTGGCATGCGAATTATTTATACAACAATAATAACACAATTAAATGTAAATGTAATGTGTACGTTAATTACATTTTTAGTGGGTATACTATCTAAGAATAAGGTCAAATAAATCATAACATTAATGTAAATGGAAAGACATAAAATTAAATTTTCATTATTACATGTAGTTGTTTAGGAAATTGTCATTTATTAATTCTTTAACATTTTTTTTTGATTATTTTTTTATTGGTTTGCGGGTAATTTAATCCGTTTTGTTTTAGGTTAGAATACTAACATGGTGAAACCCCCATATTGTAATGAATTAGTCACAAAGAATTCTGTCTTTTCACCGGTCAAATATCTCAATAGTGGTCTCTGCTTACAACGTGACATTGGCAAAGTACCGTGTGCAAAAATCATTGCACAACTAAAAGCCATAAATCAAAGAAGAAGAAGAAGTCATCAATATTATAGTCATCAATATATAGCGTCGGGTAGTTTATTAAATAAAAAGACGGCCATAAAAATACACTTCTTCTAAACTGCATACGACTAAAATTGGCAGAGTTTATATGTCAATTAGTATGACGTGTGGGTGCGCGGCCTGCTAAAGCGGACCGCGTAAAGGAGTGAATAACAAATTGTCGTATTCCGGATGGCAGTTTTGTAGAAAATGGTAATAGAAAAAGTCTTGGATGGAGTGAAGATTGAATGTGACTTGGAATTTTTTTTTCAGCTTCCTGCCAATTGGATGAGATTTCGAGTATTTTTTTTGTTTGAGTGGTGCCCACCTATCTTTAATAACCTGGCCGTGCTCCATAACCATCTCTGAAACCCTCGATGAATTTGTCAGAATTAACGTTCTTCTATGAACCGTATCAATGTCTTGCATAGTTCTCAATTTGTAGTCTCTTCAGTATTTCCCATACATTTAGTCCCCTTGAATTTTTTTATATTCATCAAGTAGACCTTCAAACACTGATCATCTTTTTCCAAATAATCACTCTTTCATCTTGTATACTTTTTGAAATAGACACCGACGAAATTTGTATGGCCGCCATTTTTAAATGTACCATTTTGGGGTTTTTTTTAGTTCATGACAGCCATCTTCCATTTAAATAAGATTTTATCTTTACTTTATCAGAACCAAATCATATTCCGTTGGAGCCAACTTCTAATGTGGCCAACATCATAACTAACAGGCTGCCACACAAATTGGTGTTGCCAGCTTCTTATTTAAAAGTACAACCAAGTTTTTCAGAATAATGAGAATGATGGATATTTTTATGAGTGTTACCATTTTTGTAAAGTAGAATGTATTAAATATATCCTAGTTTCATCTTTCCCAGTCAAATTTCTTTTTAGCAAGTTAAAAATCTACGATGTGTTTAACATTAGAGATAAATATCAACTTTACAACAAAATGGTGGTTATTTTGAAGAATATATTATTTCAATCAAGACGTGTGTTGAACACACACAACTTGAACAGTTCCGTGACGTATCTTTGAACTCCTTAAATGGATCTTAACCGAATTTAGGACAACTTGGTAAATATGTTCGGTGAAAAAGTGAAGTGTCAAGAAAATAGATAATGCTATACTTTAGACAATAATATGTTGTAGACCAAAATATGCTGTATGTACTGTACATTATAAGAACTGGTAGTTTGTAGTTTAACTAGTTTGATCAAAGACTGTCGATGTAGTGACCGCAAACTATTAATGTACTAAAGTAAAAATTGCTAAATGTGTTGCTCTTATTTATCTGTAATACTCAAGAATGGCTGGACTAGTTTGAGTGATTTTTGTTTTCATCTACGATGCGATTAAGTCAGGAAAGATTTTAACCTGTGGAAAATTTCAATTATCCTGAAAGTTTTTCAATTTGGTAATAACTAATAACTCCTTCTTTTATGAGATAGGTAAGTAAGAATTTAATTAAAATTGAAGAATTGGAATTATTTTGCAGAGTTTTGGATGATATGAGTTATTAATGGAGTAAGTGAGTGGGCCAGGAGTGGATGCGTAAAAGAATATATAATAATTAGAAAACTTTAGTATTATTCCTCACCTTCAAAGATTTACTTAGTTCAGCAAGTTTAAGATAAAAATACTAAATTGTAATACACAATTAGTAGAACAGTACAGTAGTACTAATATCATGATTACAAAAAAATATATTAAAAAAAATATAAATAAACCTTATAATTTTAAATATTAAAATTATTAGTTTCTTCATTTTCTAACTGACATAAGATCAAACTGAAAATAAATTTTTGTTTGAAGCTACCAGTTCGGAAAGCAGTGTCCTGATGAGAAAAACTGGCAAGTCTCAACAGTCGCTTTTTTCTAAACGCCAATTCAGCTGACTCTCAAAATGACTTGGATATAAACTTGGTTTATTAAACACTTTTTAATGTATGTTTTAAATTGATGTTGTGGCAAAACAAATATAGGCTGTGAAATCTTGTTATACTTGCAATTGAAACTATTATTACTTTAAGGAGACGAAAGCATAGTTTATTTTTGTTCTTGTATTTATAATGTGTCCGTCACTATGTTTTGAATAAGTTATATATGTTATATATGTCTACATATTATAGCATCATATAAAATATCGTATACTATAGATAACCGCAAAACATTCGTCATTCAGCATCACTGAATATTGAATCTCAAACCCAGTACCAAATTCAAAATTCCGTACTCCGTTTATCTGGTAGAGATTGCTTATAGCGATAAGACCGCATTTGTACACATTTTTGTCTGTCTATTTGTTAGTGTGTAATAAATTGTATTCATTCATTTAAAAGGAAAATAATGAGGGAAAATGTAAATTTGTCGAAAAATTAAATTCATACTTTTGCATAAAATCCATCAGTTATATAACTCAGCAATTTTGCTGGAGTAAAAATGTCCTCAATTCTCGACCCTTGCAATAATGTAGTGCACTCTAATTGCTCAATTGGTATCTGTTAGCGACATTTCTCTTTCATTAGTAACTTGGATGTGAAAATCATTTTAACCGTTATATGTGACATACTTTAATACTCCACTTGTTTAGTATTAAACCTGTAATATACTAGTCAACATAGTATTTTATAAATATTAACAAAATGAGAGTTATTGTGTTTTATATTTTAGTTATTTGTTTTGTGAGTTCATTAGCGGAAAGAAGTAATGATAGAAAAGTATTGTCAAGAAGAAAGAGATATGTTGCTTTTCCTGAAGGTTCCAGTTTTTCGGTAAGTTTTTTGTTATTCTTTATTATTGCCCTTTCATTCGCTATTGTCACTATCTTATCTGATTGTACTCCTTATATATTCTTAGAGATATAATAAGCCACGATTTTAAATAAGTATACTCTCTCTGTATCCCTAATTAGGTGAAATGCTCTCGCTTCGCTGAGGTGTATTCGAACTGTTTACTTACTTACATACAATCATTTCTTTATTCATACTCTACCCGCAACTATGAATTATATATCTCTTATCGTAAGGCAGCGTTCGTAAGAAACGTTTTCCTTCGACTGTTTTTTTTCTACGATTTTCTTTGCAAATCCGACTACCACGAAAAAGTTTTTTCATTTTTCGGGTTAATAATATATAATATAGCCTATGACACTCACAAATAATACATGTATATATATAACAAAGTCGGATTTATTCGACAAGGACCGATTTTCTTGGTTTTTAATTTGTTGTATTCGTCTCCGTCCGGAATAGGAGAATTACTATTAAAAACATTGAAAAATTACCAAAAAACTAAAATGAGAGAAAAACATTTTTCCATACAAAATGGTAATGGGTTTCGTAACTGTCAAACATTTAAATAAATACTTTTTATTACCTTCACACTACCAAACATTTAAATTTAACTTACATCTAAATACAGCAACTTTGTAAATATAATGTTCATCCTGTCGATACGGTAAACTTTCCCCTCAAATTAAAGAACGTATTTATTTAAAGTTTTGAATCATCCAGATATATCCACAATATTCGGATAAAGGCTTATTTTAGATTTTAATAATGTTAAATAATGTGGTTAATAAAAGGATCGATATAGGTAATTATATATTGGTTGTCAACAGTTCAGCTAATCTGTGACACGCTGGGTCATCTAATATTAGTATAGATACAGATTATTTATTTATATTTGACAAAAATTATCTTCTACTAGATTTAAAATGCTATTTTAGGTTAATTTTCTGTATTTTTCCTGTTGCAATATTTTATTACTACTGAAAATTCAGAGTATATGTATGTCAAGGATATCTTATAGTACGAACGCACGTACATAGTTTGTGCAATTTTATTAAAAATACTTCCTGCCATTTTAATAAAATTCTATTCTGTTATAAATATTTATTGTATCTTTCGCTTATATATATTTTAATTTGTTAATTAGGTTTTTCTTTAATTTTTATGATACAGCAAGCATTTAAATACCAATGATACTTTCTTTTCATCCTCACCTTACTGTGACAGGAATTTAAAATTATAATTTTATATGTAACTAGCTTTTACCCGCAACTTCGTTTGCTATATTGAAGTAGTTATATTAGCCTACAGTAGATCGTCTGTAGACATATTTAATAATTTTATGAGGTAGTCATACTAACTTTACACCCCTTATAGCTTATATGTCATACGTTGACATAATATCAGTCATTAAGTCAGTAAGCTTCTTTTTTTTTATAATAGATAAAGTGCAAACGAGCAGATGGTCCACCTGATGGTAAGTGGCCACCATCGCCCATGGACATCGGAAAAACAAGAAACACTCTCTCGTTTTGTTGATACGTTGCATCCCCGAAGATAGAGTGGGAAGGCGGAATGAAAAAAAAAATTATGCGGATTCAGCGGACCCTAGGCAAGAGCCCAGGGTCCATTAGACCCACAGCATTAATGGGATGGGAGAGGGAGGGGGTAAGTCTGGCCCACGTGCGGCTCAACCGGAACGCGTCTATGACACTTGGCGATCAGATTCGCATGCTGGTGATCGCAAGCCAGTCGGGGAACAGATCCCCTACCACCAAGGGGGTGCTGGGTTACTCGGCTCTTACGAGATGCTCTCCCAACGGCAGAGGGGAATAGTATTCTAACCTGTCCCCTCACGGGTGATTCTCCGTTTATATATAGATTTAAAGTTTTGTGAGACGGTGAGACTAACGTAATGTTTTAGTCACATAAACTATAGTTTAAACCGCATCTCCATCACAGTGCACGCGTCTAATAGCTGAAGAACACCGACGAAAGCTTGTTTAAACTATAGCACATGTGACCAAAACATCTCTCGTCTATATTAAAAAAAAATTATACATAAAATAAGTCTACGTCAATTGCGTTGATCTAATTTCATTGATTTAATATTAAAATATTTAATTTATTTTAATTTTAGTGCGCTGGTTGTGTGACAGTAGGTGTAATTGGACAGCCAGCTCCTTCAACAGCACCAGGAACCTTCACCTTTGGCCTCAACTGGGGTATTGCTTATGAATTACCAAACGCCACAGAAACAGCTGCTTTCTACCATCGCAAGAAGAAACCTCAAGCTCAGAGACGAAGTAGAAGAGAGTTATATGAGAAGCTGGAGATTATTATGGACAAGTATGTGTATTTCAAGTATTTTAAAGATTTCCGTATACAAAGAGTCTAAATTACAATTAAAAAAATTTATTCATAGTCTCTACTAGTTTAGCTTTTGAAATTATTCCATTTTAATATTTGTATTGAATTTTGTGATAAGTTTTATACAAGTAATTGAAGCAAAACATAAAAATCTACATTTGGTCAAGTTCTTAAATTCTTATATTTCATATGGTTATTTTCGAAAAGAAAAACAAATAATCCAGACCTGAGAAGATAAATATGATGAGATTGAGGACTGGTTTTAATTCCTAACGATATCAATTTTTATTAATTTTCTGTGATATAATGTAATGAACTCATAATAACTCATAATTATGAACTCATAATTACCCTTATTTTTTAAAATATTCGTATATTAAAGATTTAATATTTTTTTACGAATATTATTTTATTTTTCGTAGGATGGTAGAAAAATTATTAAAAAATTATTCAAGCACAGTTAAGCCTTTCTTCTAAGTAACTGGTACTAAGAATTAATTATGAAATACTCGTAGTATTAATAAATTTTTACTATCTTTATTCTTGTAAGGTAATAAAAAGGTAGTTAACGAATTGATCTATCCTGATGATCCTGATGGTCAGTAGTTTACATTGCATTAATCGTTATAGAGAAAGAGAGAAATTATTGTATATATTGTTAATTAAAGTATGACGGCTTGACTAGAATATCCTCCTGGGGTTTATACTTTAGACTCAGATCTTCAGCTTTACTGTTAGAATACACTATAATATGTAATTATTAATTATTCTGTCGTGATGGCTGTCCTTACTTCTTCGACTGAGCAGCATATAATTTTAAGTACAGTATAATTTATATTGTATTTTTTATATGTTTTATGAATGTATCACATTTCAGTATGGGATACAGCGGCAGGCAATGCATACTGAAGACCTTATGCGAGACTACCCAACGCATCGTGCCTCATGGTGCTAATATGGTGGAAGAAATATTCAGGACTTTGTTTACGTAAGAATTTATTATTATATTATAATTTACAAATACTGTTAGTCAATTTCTACCAAAGAAATCAATTGAATAGTAATTAATCTACGAATATCATTGAATATCCATTTTGAAATAGTCTAATGTGTATTATATTGTAGTAGAATAATTTATTTATTAGAAATTATCAAAGTATAAATTTCATCAAATTCATTACAGTTTCTGAGAGTAATTATCAATCAAAATATTAGCTAACCGGCCCTAGTTTCTCTTAGGAAAGATGGTAGTTAATAGTGGTCTTTGAGGCTAGGATAGAATTTTTTATATATATATTCAAAAATGTATTATTTATACTATTCGACCACGTAATATAATAAATACTTACATTTATCAAAAATATTTAATTTTCAATATATTGTAGATAAATAAAAATATTTAGCTACTAACGAGAGTGATCATATTTTACCATTATCCCACAGGAACTATGACTTTTTACAGGAATAAAAAGTGGCCTATGTGTTAATCCAGGTTATAAATTCAAATTTCTTCTTCTGTGTGTCAAATTTTATTGAAATCTGTTCAGCCGTTCTCGCGAAATTGAGTAATAAACTTACATCTATACTAATATAAAGCTGCTTGTTTGTTTATTTGTTTGCTTGAACGAGCATATCTTAGGAACTACAGGCCCGATTTAAAAAAATCTTTTAATGTTAGATAGGCCATTTATCGTGAAAGACTATAGGCTATATAACATGACACTACGATCCATAGGAGCGATGCATCACGCGAACGAAGTCACGCAGGTCGACTAGTTTATGATATTAGAAAGATATCTGTTTCATTAATATAACGCAAACAGAGGGTAAGATGTCCAAATTTTTTTTCAGATTACCTATGGCCAAGATTCTTCCATCAGAGCCTCTGGAACACACGTTATACGACTCAGCCCATCGACTTGGTGTACTCCTGGAGTCGTGTGATAAGTTTGAATGTCCTCTATCCTTGGTTGATCTAGCTAAAGGTTATTATAACGCTCCAGCTCCTTCACTTGACATTGAGAAAAATCCTTGGGCGTTGTTTAGCAGTAGTTTTGGATAAAACTTATCCGCTATAACTAATCTGATGTTTATCCCAATTAATTCAAGTTTCCACTTATTTAATTACTGTAAGCCGAATTTATTATTTCGTATTGGAATTTTTTGTGAAATACTTAACATTAAAAGAGGAAATATTGTTTTATTTAGTTTTATTTGTATGAAATATAGAAATCTTTCGGTTGTAATTATATTTTCAATTTATTTATTAAATTTATGATGTATTTTAGATGAGGGTATTTTAGAACGCGGAACTTAGAATTTTGAAAATACTCCTTTTATTGAAGTCAGTTAAGGAATAAAGTAATTATAAATGTTAGACTATTCTCAGGGGTCATTTTTATATTTGATAGTAATAATAAATTGTTTAGGCACGAGAATTCTAATAATATTCAAATTCATCAAAATGACTTTACACAGTTTATTTTTAGGATTTTACTTTAAGGTAGGCCTGTAGGCTATTAGCTTTCGTAGACTATACTCGATTTCATAATTCCGTATAATTCTGACTGTTAGGAAATATTGTAACACATAGAACACATAAAATAATATATAATATAAACAACAAATAAAATAACCGCTATGTCCCTGCATTTTAAATCTGTAATATCTTCGACAATATTCATTTAAATTTCATGTTGTAAAGGGCCATATTGATCTATATTAAGATATTTAATTGGATAAGGACTAATGCTGTATTGCTTAAAATCGCTTGGTAAATAAGCTATTATATCTCGTAAAAAAGTGAAGGATATTAAATGGATACTGTAGGACATCCCTAGTAGATAGATATATACCATCACGGACTTTTTTGTACACTTTTTTATGGTGTACAATGCTGCAGTACATTATTTTGATCTATCTCGTGGGGTTCAGTCAGCGTTTGCAATGTAAGCGCAAAAATGTGTTTATTTACGACAACACATTAGAAACCTCTAAAGTTGATAGTGTTTCTATACTATACTTGCTGACCCGGCAAACGTTGTTTTGCCATATAAACTTGGGGTGGGCCACCCTTATCATTTAGGGAGATGAAAAATATATAGTAGCCGATTCTCAGACCTACTGAATATGCATAAGAAATTTCATAAAAATCGGTAGAGCCGTTTCGGAGGAGTATGGTAACTAACATTGTGACACGAGAATTTTATATATAAGACTAGCTGCGCCCTGCGGTTTCATCCGCTATATTTTGGATAATTCACACTATATATATTATAAATTATATCCTATGTGTTATTATGATGTGTAAGCTATATTACTGTAAAGTTTCATCAAAATCCATTCAGTAGTTTTTGCGTGAAAGAGTAACAAACATCCATACATCTATAATCCATACATTCTTACAAACTTTCGCGTTTATAATATTAGTAGGATTATGTATGTATTATACATATAAACATTTCTCTTGAAT
The DNA here is from genome assembly GCA_905147385.1 of Limenitis camilla. Taxonomy (NCBI): domain Eukaryota; kingdom Metazoa; phylum Arthropoda; class Insecta; order Lepidoptera; family Nymphalidae; genus Limenitis; species Limenitis camilla. The sequence continues at coordinate 11,874,964 of LR990240.1, forward strand.
CACTCTATATATTTAAAAAACCGCATTTATATCCGTTGCGGAGTTTTAAAGATTTTAGCATACAGACAGCGAGAAGCGACTTTGTTTTATACTATGTAGTGATTATACATCATTGATATCAGCGTCAACATTGTAAGTAAGAAATAAAACTCACAAATTATTATTAACGCATAACATTTAATATTTATAGTTCATATTTATAATACATTTCAATATTAGCAATAAGAATGAGTGTATTCATATAGTACGTGTTAGTGCTCGATTTTAATTAATTTAACATTACAAAATGGAACTTACAACTAGATTAGTCTATTAAGTATATTATTACCATTCCTTACACGATACCTTTCTTATACTATGTTACAAGTATGTATATACTTGTACGTATAACTGTTGAGCTAGTTATCAACATACATACAGCATAGTGCACTGGTGGCAGAACAAAGTTATGCCTAGCTAGATCTATTTTAATGAATATTGAAATATCGAAGTCTATTACCTTAATTATTAAAATAAATTTAGCATTTCGTGTATCTATCTATTAACAATTATGTTATATTAATGTGGTGTTCGTTTGTATATGTCATTTTCATCGGTCGCTAGATTTGTTTGACAATTGCAAAGGATATATATAATTTTTATTCCAGCCATTTTATATATAAATATAAAAAAACTAAAATTTAATTAATTAATTTTATTTATTTATAGTAATGAGAGATATTTTGAAAATTAACAAAATTTCATATTTTTTTTAAGAAAGTAGACCAAAAAATTACACATTTACATTTTTTCTAAATTCAGTCTTTATTTTATCTAAAAAAGAAATCAATAAAAAATCGATGGATTTTATAGGAAGAGTTTAGAAAATAAATAAAGTGGTTTAAAAATAGTTTGTTAGGGGATTGATAAGTAAATATGAAATTTTGTTAATTTTAAATTCCATTTGTAAGAATTTCAAGTAATTTTATAATATAAAATAATGAAAGAATGTTCCTTTACAATTGTCACACAAAAATGCCGTTACTCGTGACTAGAAATGTCAAATAAAATTCATAATAAACAAAAACATTACATCTAATAGTATAGGACATTAATTATTTTAATATTAACAATTTAAGACAAAATTACGAAACGTACATTGAATCTTATTCTAAACAACTCGCCAACGCGACATTCAAAACCAATTCTTAGGGGTTTACTAACAATTATTCATATTTATAATACAATATACAATCACATAAAGTATATAAGCTGAACATAATATATAGTTATTTATATAAAATTACCTAATAAAATATAAGGCACAAAGAAAGTCTTAAAAATTAAATATAAAATTGGAAAATTTAAATACATGTGCCAAATCTATACATATTTTTGGTGATATAGCTAACTTTCATTACTTTAAAGCAGAGGTCTACGAACATAATTGACCTATAGACTACTTACTGTGTTTTATTGAACAAATCATATACCGTTAGATGACCAAAAAAAATATTCAAGATTTTTTTTTTCAAAAGAATACTTGCGTTATGGATACACTTAACCCCTCCAAGTAAGCTTGTGTAAGGAGTGGGCCACGCCAGTAGTCCAATGACTAGGATTTGAACCCAAGACCTATCGATCGTGAATCTAACGCCACGACTACTAAGCTACTGACGTTTAAATTGAAAAAAAAAATCAGAAAGAAAAAATGAAGTAGATATTATTTTTGTCAATATCGATGTTGTAATTAGAGTAAAGGATACAAGAGGACTCAAAAATATTTGCTTTATTTGACGATTAAGAAAATGTAAATGATGCACAAATAAGATTAAACCCTGTATTTACTATTTATAACATAAATAAAGTATTTGTTCAAACAACAACTGACACAGCAGCACTTTTCCTATTCGATTATGTAGATTTGGCGCATGTAGAAGCGAGTAGCGACACAAACTAATGAAAGTCGAACAACAAATATTTGACAACGTAAACGGTCCAACGCGCACACATCAAATTCATATATTATTCATACCAAAATCACCAAAAAATTATACAGTCAAAGTTCTTTAAATTTATTTCTGTATTTACATCTAATCGTGTTGGAAGCTCAACGCAAATTTCATGTGATTTGTTTTTCTACTTATTACAATTATTTCTTATATTTAACTCACCTATTATATATCTTAAACTATTATATTCATTAAAATGTTAAATACAAAGGGAAAAGCTACAAACAATTAAACGAAAGGATAGAATACATATTAAATGCCATATCCAAAAAAAACTAATAAATTAATAAATATAAAACCAAAAATATTTAATGTTTTGTTAAACAAAATTTTGAAAAAAAATGAATGTTTTAAAATATAGTTGAACCAATTTAAAGATATTAAAATATTAGAATATAATCGAAAAAAACGAAATTGAATCTTACGTCACTTGTGGAAGACGTTTGATTAATCATGCAAATACGCCTAACTTACGTAGATATTCATAAGTATAAAGAGTATCGTTATATCCTAACAAAGACAAACAAAATGAGAATAAATGATAGACGTGCAATAAAAAATGTTTCCAAAAGTGTTTAGAAGAAATCGCTATATGAAATTCTAGATTTCGATGAACCTAATTATAAAGCGTTACGGATTATCTGTCAACCATTCAAAAACTAAAGCTTAAAATTACGAGTACAATGAATGGCATCAAAATAAACAACGTAAATGACCTAAATCAAGTGATTCAGAATTATTGCTGATGATATATATCACTTATGGATAAATAAAAGTAATATTTAATATATCTACGACATATACTCACTACTCATCTAAGTTAGCACTAAAGGTACTGTGAAAGGAACGTAGAAAAATAACTTGTCAATTTAATATTATTTAAATTTCTATGTTGATCGGCTATATTTACATGTCAACATTTCGGTTAAGTTGATTCTTAAAATTACTGACAGCCATGTGATAGCTGACTATGAGTTCCTAGTCCCATCACTCGATGGAGACAAATTAAATGTTAGTTAGTTTGAAATCAATGTAAGGATATAAAATAATAAACCAAAATCCATCTTTATTAGTCATGAAAATGAAATTAATCTGATACTAAAAGTTAAAAATAAATATAAACGTTATTCCACCTTTCTAGACAAAAAGGTAGTTTCAGACGATCTAATGATGACTGATCTTCTTTTTACTGTAATTATTAAATAAACAAAATATATTTAATTGACACTAGCACATTGTATAAAAAAAGGGTAAACAAAAAATTTGTCTAACATCGAGGTTACGAACCGACTCATTCGTCGACTAACTCTAATAAACATTGAGAAGCTAAAACACCACTTACATTATTAATTATTTAATTACCGATATTATAACCTTATTTACGATGTCTAGCGGTATTATTGTTAAATTTATTATTTACCTATCTACCATCAGATACATGACAACTACTGCACTTACCCGTTTATCACCCGAAACATGCATATACAGACATAATCTAATATCGACCTTCCAACAAAGAAAGTACAAACCAAACGTAACAGGGAACAAAGAAAGATAAACTTACAAAGATGTCTTTGAGACGAGATTAACAAGGATACAACCAAAGTTACAAATCACAGAAAACGTTTAATGCCCGTTGAGCTAAGATTATCAGATAACCAATCAGAAGATGATCTAAAGTTGGAGACAATCGGATACTTTATGTTAATCAAAACTTCACTCGTACTATAGATTAGGGTTATTAATCGTTGTATCGGCTTAGCTCATCCAGTTTCAACAAACCTAAGGGCCTACACTAGGTAATTTACATCCACATTAACTTCGAAACTCATGAACCATTCAAATCTTTCCAATTTCGCAAATGATTCAATATGCTGTTAAAACTTAGATCATATGCGACATTCACACTCTCGACATGGAGTTATTTACATCGTTACTCTCGTATATTTCTAACGTTTCAATCATCTATCATTCAGTATACTTAATCACGACAACACTCGTCTCTAAATATATTATAGTCTATGGTGTTTCTTTAGAAAATCTATCTATTATAATATTATTTGCAGTCATATAAAAATAACAACAGACCGTTTATTTTCTAGCAAATATCTACAATAAAAGTCAGATAATTACTGAATAGTGTGGAAAGCCAGTGGACTTAACTACAGTCGTTTTTATTGACATTATTACTATTTGGTGTGTATCGGTGCGTGCAATAGCACATTCCTACTGAATTTATCGTGACTTTACCTTATTAGAAAATTAATGTTAAGTAATAGTAAATTGAACAATTCCTTCCAAAAATTCCATTGATGATAAAACTGGCATGACTAGTGCCGATGTCATTATTTCAGTAGCAGTCCAACGAGTTTTAGATGTCATCTCCTCCTTTCCTATGAACGAATTCAATCGTTTACACTAATATTTAAAACATTCAGAGCTGCTTACTAACATGACTTTCCTTAAGAGAGAACTAATGTTTCAACCTTTAGCGAGCTTGCGACTGCACCGACCGTACTTCACGTACAACTAACTCTTTTACGTATTTTCTAATCTACTCTAGCCGAATGTATGCATTATTGGCACAAACAGCTATACACATTCAATAACACTTATAAATATTAAGACGAATCACACAAAACAGTTTGAATATTTTCACTATAACCATCCCTGTTTTCCTAACTGCTCGCTGTTGAATTCATCAAAATATGAATAATTTCAGAGTTAACTAGGTAATCATTATCTAATTAATCATTATTATGAGTTACTTTGACATATCAATAACGCGGCTCGAAATATTTTTTATACGACAAAATGCTACGTTACCCTACTTAATGGGTTGATGTTTTATATGTTTGAAATGATTTTGAAAATACAACCTACCTAATAGTATGAACATGAATAGGTAATTAACGAAAAGATATCTAATACTAAACTAGAACCAAACGAACGTTAGGCTTCCTAAACGTTACAGACTAACTTCGTCAATCTCAACAATGACTTTATTATCTAAGACGAGTGATAAAGTGCCGAAAGTGAGTTATAGATTTTACAATCGGTGAAAACGTGAGAATAAAAATCAGGGGAAGAAATTTGTGTACTAATTTTACCCTGTACTCTAGGATTAATAAGACATGGTACGTTGGTTTGTGAATAAACCAATATCACTAGCTTCTTTTAGACATATTGGAATAACTCTCAGTCGTTGCTTTGTAGGGCAAGCATTAGATTTCACAGAATGAACAAGCTTACTTAAAACAATACGAACGATAGCTCTTACAAATTATAATAGCGATACTTGACCTTTAGTCTGAAACTATCTTGTTACTGGCATATTTGGCACTTTTAAAAAATCGTAACTAAACAACTTATCAAACTATCTAAGAATATCGAATTTTATAAAAAATTTAAATTACAATTGGCAGTCAATTGTGTCTTTATAAATATGTCTAATGAAATAAATATTATCACCGTCGCAACGTGACATTACCACTATTTGGCGTAATATAATACTCATTATATTTCATGTCATACTATACTTATATTATACTATCTACAGTCCCTTAATCCATTACAACTACAGGGAAATTACGAATCCATCAATATTAGTTATCGATATTGTCCTTATTATTTTTACGCGAGTACGTAGTTTATAAAATACTAACTGTATAGTTATCCTTAAACCAATCAGTAAATACTAAAGTACATCATCTACAATGTCCAACACTCATTGCGGACGTTTTCAAGAAAATGTAGTTACTTCTGAATATCTTCAAGTGAAAATTACTTCTTTACAATCTAATTATAAGAAATTGAGCTCGATTTATTCGAATTAAACCCTATATTATGGTAAATAATTGTTTCTATCGATTTCGATATCTCATAATTGCAACATAACCCAACTCGACAGACGACAACCTCTAACGTAAACTATACAATGTTTGTGCGCTCACATCAAATAACCATTACAAAACAAACAATCTAATTAATTAAAAAAATATAATTATATAAGATTAAAAAGTATATATTAAATACGGCGATTCAAATATAAAAATATTGACAACAGTCGTCATCAACACAAAACGGCCATATATTGAGGTTCTTCCGTTCTTGCTTCTTATATCGACGGACACAGTCTCGCGTATGAGTTTATATATAAAAAAAGACGGTTTTGGAGACGCAAGCGGCGTCACAACGTCCGCGGCGCACCTAGCGCTTGGCACCACACTGAGCACAAAACACGTTCTCGCCTCACAATTCCCATCTGGGAGCTTTACATTGATCATCCATGCCACCACATCACTATCAGCTCCCAGAACGTCTTCGGCGGCGAGTGGCCGAAGACGTAAGACGAATTTCAGAGACCCGGGTCACTTTCCGAGCCCATTTTGAGCAACTCCAGTTTTTTCTTGGCAATTTTCGAGTATAGGATATCGATTGGCTTCGCTTGGTCGTAAAACGTCGGAGCTCTAAATATTATAAGAGCCGTGCCGAGTACGCAAGCTATCGTAAATAAGAACAGAAAAATTCTGTCTAGTACCATAGCTACGTACTTCCAATCGTCCTCAACCTAAAAATGAAACTTCATTAGTAAATTATTTCACATTAAATACTTATATTCATCATAAAATCTACTTACACTCTCAAATTTATCCTTATTTTTAACATGCTGTGCAATGAATCTAGAACCTTCTATAGTCTTTTCCATTTCTCTTACATATGGCTTTTCTAGAGATGGGCTGCCATCGTCTAGATCTAATCGACAAGGCGAGCCTGGCGGTGGAGAGAACAGTTCATCATCACCACCGGGTGGAGGGGGTGGTGACGGAGGCATTCCAGGCAATTCGTATTCCTCACAGCCCCACTCTTTAAATTTTCCATCCATGTCATCGTCAGCGCCAAATACATCCGTGAGGACCTACACCCAAAAATAAGAATAACTGACTGACATAGCATAACCCAAATCTATGCGCTAGGATTGTAGACTTTTTGATACAGTAGGTCGGCATACAGAAAGGATTTGAAGAAAAAGGAAACTAAATTTAAACTACTGACATAGTAACAAAATACATAATAGGAGAATAATATGACGCTAGCGAAGCCGCGGATCATGCGCTAGTAATTATAAGAAATGTCACGTGAGATACGTCTGTTGTTTAAGAAGTAGAAATAGGGTAATGTTTAAAATGTCAGGTGATTAAACCGTCAGTCCGCATTCTGTGGGCTCGGTGAATCGACGTAGCTTAAGCCGACATCGGCACACAATTAGGTTGGAGTGGAGGTCTCGGTTTCGTGGCGCGACTGCCGGCTCGTATATCGCGATCCGTCCGCAGCCACCAGAGAAACATAAATAACGGGGGCCGCGCGCGCTCGTTAAGCCCTCCGGCATTGAGTAATAAAGGAAAATCGAAATGGAATGAAATTGGGCTGGAAGCGATATTTTCACGATACACACGAAACACAATGGATTTAGAATATTGTTGAAAGGAGCGTTTCCCAGAAGAGACCCGCGACTGAGGACAATTAAAATGGTTATTGTTGAGGGCGGCTGCGAGTTGGCTGTAATAGCGTTGTTTGTATTAAATCCATTTCGATGAAAATGTTTTGAATGAATAAAACTCAATGAGAAAGATGCCGCGTTTTTCTTTATATAACCTTAAAGGCAATTTATAATGAAAGACTTATTCGTAAGACCTATGATTTATATATTCAATTAATAAATTGTTTTTATCAGTAAATATTTATATTCCTATTTAGTATTTAATATAATATCAAAGTTAAATATTTTTCTTACCTCCGTCGGTCTATCGTTGTCTTCGTCATCATCAGGTGGTTTTTCCGGCCTTTGTATACATAATATTCGAGGTAAAAAATCTATAAAGACTTTTCGTACCCAAGGAGCCATATGATGAGTAACTGGAGACCTAAAATTTACGTTTAGCACCACAATCGTAACTACAACTGATAAAGTGACTAGCATCATAGTAAATAATAGATATTTTCCTAGTAAGGGAACGGTTAGAGAAGTTGGTGGGATAATTTCTGCTAACAATAAGAAGAATACGGTCAAAGAGAGTAAAATTGAGATGCAAAGTGAAATCTTTTCACCCGAATCTGAAGGAAGGTAAAAGACGAGGACTGATAGAAAGGAGATTCCAACACAAGGGATAATGAGATTGACCGTATAAAAGAGCGTCTTTCTTCTTAGGGTTAGGTTAAAAATAATATCAGGATAAGGTTCTTCGCAGCATGAGTAAAACTTTTCGTTTCTTGTGGCCGGCACCCGCATGATGTCCCATTCGACTGAAATGTAGTACTCTGACAGATCTATACCCATTCCTATCTCGTCAGAATCTGGCGTTTGTTTCAAGTGCCTCAAATCCACCTAAAATAAAAAATAATATGCAAGTATTTTACAAACAGTTGACACAAACTACTCGTATTAATTATATTCCTTAAACAATCTCGACGTGTCAGATATGCTACGTGAAAATAAGTTAAAAATAAGTCTGCAATAATAGTAACAGAAATGGTTCATTTTATTTACAAGAAACTCGGAACCAGCCAGATTTATTAGCTTCCTTGGTCTGATATAGATAGATGCCCGCCTTTCAGAAGCCTATCTCTAAAGTCCATCCTGAACTTTTTATAATACCCCGCCTTTCATTCCTGAACATATCTCATCGCTCGTATCGTCTGACAATATTTATTGAACAGCGATATATTATATTTTTACTAGCAGAGTTTGTGGCGAATAACAAACATTGTTCGATTTAGTTTAAGTGACTTACACTTAAATATTAAGCTAGCATTATTTTTAGTGAGTGTTTTGTTGAATAAATTATATCGTTTTAAAAATAAATAATGATCTTACCGTGTAACCATCATAGCTCCAAGAACCGAATTTCATGAAGCAAGTCTGTTCATCGAAGGGGAAGTACTCGACATCGATCTCACAAAAGGACTTGTAAATGGCAGGCGGCTTCCATACAACTTTACCGTCGTGATGCAAGATGGCTTTTGTCATAATCGTCACCTCGTAGTTGCCATCCGCACTAAAACACAATAAACAGTTATCATACATGCCAAATTACTTGGCTCTGCGTCAACAGCCTAGATGCTATAATACCTTAATTTGAAACATTATCATTGTCCAAGTTTCGGAGAAGTTTTTAGTATATTGTATTAACATTTTATATTATACTTAACTTACTCGACTTAATAAGATTTGGACACTGAAGGTGAGCATAAAGAAAGGATTTTTGGGAATCTAACTCTGAGGTAGTGAATAAGAAGATAAAAGTTTGTATGATAATCCGATATATTTTAATCCATTATTGTAACCGTTGACATAGTAGCCAAACATGTTATAGGATATGAGGCTAGTGAGGGCACGGATAATGTGATAGTTAACTACAAACAGAATTTACGAGACCGATTGCATACCCACATCCATTGGTTTATCTAATTTAGTAATCCTTTTGTCCTATCAACAATCATTACAGTAACACACGATGTGCTATCTAATTATTAATTAAAACAGAAGCCACAACTGGTTATTTGTGGAACAAACGTTATCGTAAATACAAGCGTCCAATGGAAATCGATTAAGAGACAGGTTGTAGGTGGATCGTGCTCCGTCCACAACCGCAAATAGCTTGCTGAGCTCGTGAGTACATGGTTCAAAGTGATACATTGGCATTATATATTGTGTTCCCACTAAGCTCCGAGTCGACATTCTCGTGAGAAGACAAATCAGACGTTATAAAACTTTGCAGCTAAGCATTACGCTTAAGAAAAATGGTTGTGGCGTAAAATATTTGCTAGCGAATATAGAAGTTAGTGTTAGGTGAAAATTTTAATGAGCTTACTTTAATTTTAAAATTGATATATAATAACCATCTGACACCTGACTACAAAAAATTACAAGAGGAACAAAAATGGTTTTTTTTTTTTTATTTAAAAGTTATTAAACTTTAGACTCCTTTTATACTTCATATTAATTTTCATATTAGAACAACAAAGCTAAAATTTGGAAAAAGGTTCAACAAAAAAGAAAATAAAATAGTTTCAATTTAGGAGCTAAGGTAAAAATGCACGAACGATTATACAGTACGAAAACATTATAAAGAACTAATAGTTTTAAGTACCTAAGATTATTTTTTGGCAACAAAACTAGATTTTATTAATGTCAAATTAAAATCTTAAAACCCAACACGAGGATGTACAAAGAACACTATAAGATCGTAAAATCAGTTTAAGTTAAAATTAAGCCGACAATTTTGTTACAAGAAAACACTTCATTCAAAGACTTGACTGACTTAAGCAAATTTTGTTGTCGGCGCCTCTAAAAGCGTTGTCATAGCCAAGTTTCACATCCGTGAAAATTGTCTCATAAAATATGGCTCGCGTTGTCTTCCATTATGCTAACGTGGTGCCATTAAAAATAAAGTTTACACCGAATATTCGCGAGAGCTTTTAGGGTAGTCACAGGTGCATTAAACAGTAACCTCTACCCGCTTAAATTTAAAAATATGACCTCCACGTCTCGTAATAGCGTCTACTCGCCTGACGTACAATAATATGCACTAACTAAAATTTCTGGATCATAAATATGATTTATGGGACCAATAAAAGAAATTTGTTTTAGTAAAATAAAAAAGAAATATAAGTCTGTAACAGATTTTACATCTTGAGTATTGTACATTATATTTGAAAGAAGTACAACGAAGTATAACTTATACAGAAAATAATTATTATCAAAGTCTTTTTACGTACAATTCTACAGATGTTGCGAAACTTTTACGGCTGAAGCTGGGGCCTATCAAAAACACCAATGGCTTGCTAAGATGATAATAAACTTTCGCAGAAGAAATACGGTAAATTTATTTTATCCACACGGCAAATGTATTGCCTATTGATATTTCGGAACGATAAGTCACGGAGGGTTGGCGGATGAAGAATGAATGCTGTTGCGAAAAGAATATTTTATAAAAGTGTACATATGTAAGAGCGTAAGTCGAACATCTAGTTAGTTTCCAAATTGAATCATATTTACCCTTTAACGTCCTTAAGTATCGCGTGATAATCTTACTATCATCAAAGCTACATAAATATATACTTTTAAATATTGTAACACTGTATATGTTTTTTAATTCTTTTTATATATTATTTTTTAAATATATGTTATGCACAAATTCGGGCTATGACAACCTTTCTGTAAATAAAAGTGGCCTCTGATTCCAAGGCTGAGAGGATCCGCCTTTTTGAGGAGCCATTTATTATATAAACAAGATTTACCTAAATAAGATAGATAAATAGATAATCTTTATTGCACACATTTTAAATGACAAAAAACATATAAAAGAAAATATTTACTTAAAACTAGAAGGTATGCAAAGGCGGCGTTATTGCTGCTAGCAATCTCTACCAGACAACCTAAAATAAGATATTATTATAAACTTTAAAATTATGTAAATTAATTTACTAAATAAGCTGTAATAATGATTTGCCTTAGATAAAGTTTTCTTTTTTTCTTTCTTTCAAATCTATTAGCCACTAAATTAGGAATGACTACGATTGTATTATTGGTGTGGACATCAACAATTCCTTGAAGGTGAAATAATAGTTTTATTAGAGGCTTCTGAATAACATCATTCAGTAAACATTATGCATAAAGGATGTTCACCTACGCATGATCGGACATAAACCTGTGAGCACTTGAACAAGCAACCTTGTTCTCAGTACTGCTATATCTACAAGCAATATCTGGAATGCCATTGTGAATTGCATCTGTTTATTCAGTTGGTTGTAAACATTACCCATCGGTATTACACAGTTATATAAATACAGATAAGTTATACTTGGAATATTAATACTATAATCATTGCCTGCAGAAGATAAGGTTTAGATTATCGTAAAGGCGTATATTTAAAAAAAATTTATTGCAGTCTTAAATCTATCACTTTTCCAAAAATAACTTGTTTTTTATTATCAGTATTTGGACCTTCAGTATTTTTTTAATTTTCTTCGCAATTACATTTGAAAGAAGCGTCTATTCCTATCTGATGTAATTTAGCCAGTGTTTATCCTACCGTGCCTAATGTTACCTTGATGCTATTTAGATTAAGGCCTGCACTTATCGTGCCTTCCGCCTGGCCAACTTCAGCCAGATTCTCTGCTCTGGTGTTTAACGAACCACATTTAAAATTCAACTCTATTTTATACAGTGTAAGCACGTCGATGCTTTAATGGCAGTTAGGTGGCGTTAATGCATAGAAATGCGGTGAAGTGCCAGTGATAATAGAAGAAGCTGTAATATATGGGATTTAAAATAGTCACATGTTAGCAAAATTCAAGCCGATACTAATTTCCATTAAAGACTTACTTAAATTAAATTATGACAAATTAATTATGATCCAAAAAGTATTATAAAAACGTTATAAAGATAAAATGCTTTACAAGTGACATGAGGATAATTCCAAGTTCCGCTGGATGAAAGGAAGATGCCTTTGGAGTTTTTGTCGCGGTTGTGGAGTCCCCGATAAACTTGTCGAGCCATCGTGATAATGCAAAATAATGGCAGTCGTCCGAGAAAATAAGAAGATAAGGGGACCGCCAAATAAAATCACATTTTATAGACAAAGTTTGTGTTCATTGAAAGAAATTGGACTAGTAAAACTTGAGCGGACGCAGGTTTCTAGATAATGTTGTAAATGGATTTTATTGGAAAAGTCCCTAACTCAGAATAATGTATTAACTATCTTATTACGTAAACTACCGATCTAAAACATAGGATTGTCCCAAAATTTATTTCTTTTTGAGTACAGTTACAAGTTTGTAATTTCATTTAAACCAGAATAGATATAGGAATTGAAATAAATTCAAATAAAATGGTATATTTACTTGTTATAGAGCACGATGTCCGGTAGCCATATGTGTTCAGAAGGCACGTGCAGGGTTTCCACGCCGCCATAGTCATCGGGGTTCCATTTGAGCTTGTAGTCGTTCCATTCCTATTATTAAAAAATATATTATATTTCTGCGTTGATATTTGCTGTATAGGAAATATATTAAAAAAATATCCATTATAATCTATTTACAAGTTTATATTGTCTTTTGGGTTTTAAGGTCAGTGCGTAATTTCATGTTGATCGTCGCTTATCCAAGAAGAAATTTGTCAAAGAAACATTATTCAAGTAACCTTTAGAACATACAATCATTAAAATTTCTTTCTCCCTCAGTTATTCAGGAAGTTCCCCAACCATTACAAAAGCGTTTAAAACCAAATGTCCTAAAGCCACATTCGTATAATCTTGAAAGTGTTCTTAAAAGAGTTTTAGCTGGAACCCAAATAAATCCGGTCTGTTGGCTTAGAGCCGTTAGCGTCGGAAATTGCGGGGCCTTATTAGATTCCGGCTTCAAGCATCAATTGGGCTCGATGTACTCGTAGGTGAAAATAGACTTTCCCATTTTTCACTTGTAAGACGATCGGACCTTTTAAATTATCATCATTATTAAGTAGTTACTAATTCATTTATTTACACTTTTCAATATTTCACTGTTGCTTTGTCCTTACATCGGACCAAGTACGGTTAAAACAACGATTTTTCTTATCCGAGAGCGGAAGCTAGAGCGAAAATCATCAATCCAAAGGTAAAGCTATTTTGAACTCGTATGAAGGAAATTTCTTTCTACTACTTGAAATGCCACAAGTATTACTTACTACATGACAATTTTGAGTGTCTTCAATAACATTTTGAACTGATCTGTGAATCATTTTGCACCAGGGCAAAAAAAATATTTTATATAAATATAAACGAAACTAATATCAATCGTATTTATATATATATATAAACTTTTAGTAGTAGAAAAATATTTAGAAATAATTTCAAAAGCGTCTTCACGAGTATTTCTGTAATGCGGTAAATATGACACGGAAAATTGGTACTAAAATGAGAAAATTGACCTGCCAATCTGCACTATAGTTGCGGTGTGAGGTATGCAGCTCAATTTTACCTTAAAAGTCTTCAACGGAATCGTTTTGCCAAATTATTTTGGATCAGCATATATTACTCAATAAAAATTTATTTTATTATTGCCCTAGATGTATAATTTATATCTAAGCCAATTTTTGAAATCTGTTTATCTATACTAATTTTATAGAGGTAAAGTTTGTGAGGTTGTAGGGGAAAACTCAGGATCTACTGAACCTGATTTTGATCATTCTTTTACCAATAAAAGGCCACATTATTTTGAGTGTCATAGGCGAAGACGAAGAAGATGAGGAATGAAAACACATTATTGTGGTAGTCGGACTTGCAAAGTAAGTCAAACGAAAACGTTTCTTACGAACATTGGCTTAACGATGACAGATTGAGTTCTAAAGAAAAGTTGTAGAGCTTGATAATGCCTACATAAAAGTCAGCGATAGCATATGTTTAACTTTTATATTTAAATCACAAACTTTTCACACACAAGACTTTTCTCTTTTACTGCATATAATCACATCAGCGAAGCGAGATCTGTTCCCCGATTGGCTTGCGACCACCAGCATAAGAATCTGCCCGCCAAGTGTCAGAGACGCGTTACGGTCGCGCCGCATGTGGGCCAGACTTACCCCCTCCCCCTCACTCTCCCACCCCATTAATGCAGCGAATCTAGTGGACTCTGGGATTTTGTTAAGGGTCCGCTGATACCGCAACATTTTTTCTTCACTTCCTCTTCCACTCTATCTATACTCGAGGATGCAACGCATCGACAAAGCACGGGAGTTTCTCTTGTTTTGCCGATGTCCATGGGCGATGGTGGCCACTTACCATCAGGTGGACCATCTGCTCGTTTGTATCTTATCTATATCTACGATAAAAAAAGCGAGGATGGGTTGGCTAGTTGTATCAAAAAGTGCAGATATTACATTATTCGAAACTCCTTCGTATAAGGGTAACAAAACCACTGTTAAAATTTAAATTTTTCGGTATTTACAGATAATCAAGTTATTAATACAGTTGCTAACAACGTGATTAGGCTATTATAAATAAAACGAATTTAGAAAGGCTCCTTAAAACAACTGAATAGCTGCTTCATCATGAAACTCAATTATTATTTTGGCGAGCTTTGTACGTTAAATGAAATTACTGTTGGCAAAACTCAATTTAAATTTGACGACGTGGCCTTAATTCGGAAGCGTCTTTGTAAATAACCGCGTATAGGTCGCGTAACGCTAGATATCTAATTGTATTACGCACTTGATGTGCGTTTTAGTACTGTAATCCGGGTATTACATTCGCTTACAATGTACGAGTGTAATGTGTTAAGAAATCAGAGCGCGCTTCTACTATTTAGTCGGCAAAATGCTATTTTTTAATTGTTTCATAAAATAATTTATTCAATTCATTTAACTTTTAATGTTTCTATGTACGTTAAGTAGTAGTTCACTTAAAACGGGATACGGACAACGGGGCGGGAATTCTTCGTCAAAATAACAGATTATAGTGACGACGACAAAAAAAATAAACAAATAATATTCATAAATTCATAACCTTCCATTTAGTAGGTGAAGTTATGAGGAATCCCTAGTATTTTCTAAAAAAATTCAATTAATAGGGTTCCGCCTGTATAGCCGGTTGAGTTAAATTACGCGCGATTTCGGAAAGGGTGATAGTTTTACGTCCCCAAGCTTTATTTTTAGCTTATCTATAAGGGAACTATACTGCACAGTAACATGTAAAGGAGAATATTAATATGCACTTAGACGGAAATTGAGCAACTAATATCAAACCTTCATAATGGAGTCTAGCATCAAGACCCCACCACTTTAATGTTCATCGGGCGATATCACATTATCAACTGACTCAAGCATAAACATGAAATAAAGTAAAATTAACTACCCGTAAATACAAAGTTATCAACGATGTAGCTAACTATGATACCCTTGATATCATCTGATGATGGAGCCGGAAGAAAGGGAATGGTACTTCATGATAACATATGTTAGGTGAGTTTATATGTTTTGTTATTATAGATAAGGATTGTAGATAAGGAAAAGTATTTTCAAATTACTTTAATTTTTATCTGTAGGTATAGTAGCTACAGTTATTTACAAAATATTTTATCTCTGAAAAACACCTCTCTTTAAAGCTTTACTTTAATTCAAAGAGGAAATGTAACGAAAACTAAACTGAAAGTCTTTTAATTAGTAAAGGAAGCAGTGAAAAAATAAATTCACCATGAAGGACGTAGTCGCAAAAAATCCTTTTATAAACCCGGAACATTAGCTGGAATAATGCTAAAACTTGGTTCAAAGTGTTGTTACGCTGTTTACAGAAACAATCCAGGCCATGGGCAGACAAAGTAACGAAATAACATCGGATACGAATAAAGAATATAATCAACAAAGCGGAAAACAAACGAGCAGTTAGAAGTATTGTAGGGAGCAAAAAATGTTGGAAAGGAAACTTTCGCTCTCGTCATCTCGCAAGAATTTACAGAAGAATTCGTTTCAAAGCTTAAAACTCTTGCTCATAAATCATTTAAGTATTTCATTCATGAAATGCTTCTAAATTTTAAAAGTTTCTTATGAGTAATTCCTAACTAAGTTT
This sequence comes from Limenitis camilla, assembly GCA_905147385.1. Lineage (NCBI taxonomy): Eukaryota > Metazoa > Arthropoda > Insecta > Lepidoptera > Nymphalidae > Limenitis > Limenitis camilla. The sequence continues at coordinate 11,891,555 of LR990240.1, forward strand.
TATACTCGTTTTGGTGTGAATATTTGCGCAAATGGAAAGAGCATCATATCATTACAACTTTCAAGAATACCTGCGCTAAGTTTGAATATAAAATGCGTTTCTACAAAAAAATAAGATAGTAAAGAAAGTTAGGAAAATAAAGTCTGATTTTTCATACTAAATTAATCTTGTTTAGCAACAAACATTTTCTTATTTCAACGAAGGCGCTGCAGATCATGTTTAGCTAGATAAAATTACAATTTAAGAAACGAAGATCTTTCTGAATTTTCCAATCAATTAACAAACTAAAAACTATAATATTTTATTAAACAGATAATCCTCCAAAAGGTAAAATTACATCACAAATGAGGACATCAAACAAAATAAAGAATATACAAGGAATGTTATACATAACACGATTTCAAGAAACAAACTACATGACATCTAATCATTATGTATTACGCGCTTTCATCTTCAACTATAAATGTTATTAGCTCGGGTGAAACTGAAGAAAATACGTCAAAAGATCGCTGACAACTAAGTTCATATAAAATTCAATATCGACACAACACGGCAAGAACTTCACGAACGTTGTATCACGTAGTGCGGCGCTACAATATTTTAGGGTTCCGTAATAATCTGATAGAATATCCTTACTATATAACGTGTTGTTTTTTTACTTGTAACACAAGATTAATTTCATTGATTTAAATTTTTTATAAAGTATGGTGGATGTTCTAAAAGAATAATCTAAAAATTTAAGAGTAAACGTAGGGAAGAATATATATAACAAATATATAGAATGTGTACACCAAATGAAACACTAAACCGACTATACTCTATCTATACTTGAAATAATATAAAAGGATAAATAATCAATACGTGAGAATAATTAATTAAAAATATATTCACATCAAAAACATAACTTTGTATTGAAGAATAGTTTCTTCACAAAAACCCACTGTCGTGATAGTATGTGACATATCCCGATAGATCTGAGACAGTCTAGCTTGTGATTTCATATTGTAAATATTGTTGAAAGTGGTGAAATTAATTTCGTAGTACTAGATATTTCTTGTCAAGGATCACATAAGCTGTGAATGGTATACTTGTTGACTAACCAGATCGAGTAGTAGACGGTGAGTATAATGATGATCGTAACAAAGAATTTCTTAAGCCTGCTGAAGTTGCCTGGGATACAACCTTCAAGAACTCAAAATTCAAACTCAAAATACTTTACTTGAATCAGTTCTATTCGGCTTTCTGTTTATAATTCATGTTTATAAGTATGCTGTATACTCACGCCGTTATAATGTTAATTATTTGCCAGGAACCCTGGATAAATATAACTCGCTCTTGCCCGGTTTTTTCTTATTCTCGTATTTTGATATTCTATCTCTTTTTCTCATCGTGATAGGATCAGGAGGCCCCTTCATATCATAAATCATCTGGGACTTAACTTGCAGTTAACACGTTTTGAGTAACGACGTGTGTGGAACGTTTGGATAGATAAGTATTACGGTACACTGAGCTTGATGGTAAAAAATATAGAACCTTATTACTTTTTACACATTCTGATAGGTTATTTAGATTACATATGTGTTTGAACTGGTCGCCATTTTTGATAATGTTTATCTTCTTCTAATTAGTTAACTTCCTACTAACGTAGGAAGTTTGTATATTCATATGCGACGACAAATCCTTTATTACACAGGGCAACAGAAAAACGACATTTTTTCATTTTTTCAAAAATGACATTTAAAAAAGATTTAAAATGTCATTTATTCTCTTTTTAATTTATAATTAATATATAAATATTTTTCGTCGAATCTAAACATAAAAAAAACAAAATATTCGTTTTCGAATTAAAAAGTTTGATTTTGTCTGTTTTACGTGTGTGTGTGTGTAAATGGTATAAACAATGGGTAAAACAAAATGGCGGCAAGTCGTATAGTGCTGTTTTGAGCGCATGTCTGTTTATTACAGTTTAGCAAGTATTTTTGTAGGTATTTGAATCGATGTTGTATGAAAAAGAATTTTCTAGAAAAGTTTATTATAAATCCAAATTTGACATTTATTTAAACTGTTGACTGGTGATTATTATTGTTAGTTAACTAGAATTAAGGTCCAAGTTAATAATGATGAAATGATTTTGAGAATAACATAAACTGAAAATTTCGTGAATACCAGAAGAATAAAAGATTGTATTATTATTTGTTATGCCTTATTATTTAGCCTTGCAAAGGTTCGAAATACAAGAAAGAGACATCTAATTTTCACTATTAGTAGATATATCAATCCCTTGTCCTATCGTAGGAAAACTTTGCAGCCCGAATATAGTTGTTGTCATGATAATAAAAATGTTATGATCGTCGAACCCAAGTTTATGATTTATTTATTCAGCCTTCTTTAGTTCTCGAAGCTGCGGAATATATCTTTTCTGTAATAAAATGGTAATCCAATACATAAGGCGACTCAAAAGGTAAAAACAAACCAAAGTTTTGATCCCTGAAGGGGAAAACATGACGAAAATTATACCCGATTTGAACGAAACTAAAAGAACACTTACGGGTAATGCTTATCAACTAAATACTTGAAGTTAGAGTTTGAGGTAACTTGAAGAACACCCGTATCTGCAGGTTCTGATACATTAATAGATTGGTTACATGCTTGTATGTCAAAGCAAAATTTACAAAATTTTCTAGCAGAATAATTTTATCTAAACTCTTTTTTACCTTTGGATGCCGTAGCAAACGCGTAGAGGCCCTTTAGACAATTTAATTTAATAAGAGATGTGACACAAACCGGCGATTATCTCTGTATGCATTATGAGAATGCACCCAAGGACAATCCCCAGGACACAGTACCATCCACAGGACTATGGTAATATATGGAGATTGCTGGGCTAGGGATCGGGGTGATAGTGGACTCGGTAACTAGAGCTATGGATGACCTATGGCGTCTACCCGACTATGTTTTTATACATTGATACATGGGTAAACGGAGACTCGCCAACTGATGACTGAGTATAAATTATCAGTTCCGGTCTGAATACTTACGTGAAATACGTTTTACGAATATTTTATGACAATTATGAAAAACTTCTTTTTTCATGGCTCTAAAAGGATAAGTTTGAAGATATTAGTCTATGAGTATTTTGTACTGATTAAAAAATTGTAATACCACTTAAAACGTTTTAATAGTTTAGTTGTCATTTTTTAATATTGTCTATAAGAATGAGCAGACAAACCTGTCGTGTTTTAATGCTTACCATAGAAAATTTATTATTTAAAAAAAACTATCCAAAACGAAAGGGCTTTTGATACAATTACTATAACGAAGCGTTATAGAATATTAAAGCTTTACCTTTACCATATTGGATTAATATCGTATACCTATGTAGTATTTATTTTTATTTTATCATCCAAACAAGGCAATAAATGGGAATAAAAGCTCGTAATTAGAAATCACTTGACAGTTCATATAAAAGAAGACATGTCACAAAAGCTTTGTCTAAGTCATCAGATATTAAAAGTAAGTAATAAAATGAAGAAGCACAATCACTCATACAGGACTTGTCTCCAGAATAAAGGCAATAAAAGGGACGTATATCACTATTAGTCACGTCGAGTGACAAGCGTTGAAAGAAAGGACCACGTCTTCTTTCGATTCGATTCCCGAAAGGCCACTATCATTTGTTAGGCACGTGACGGACTGATTGCTATTCATGCAAGGTTTTCAAAGTTTTGAGAATAACTGCGGTGCAAAGTGTTGAGTTGTCATGGTATTTTATCTTTAAGAAACCAGTCAACTTTAGGATGTAAAAAATTGAAACTTGGAGCCCTTGTGTGAAAAAATACATTGAAATCATCGCACTGTAGAAAGGTACACATCGCACAGTAAGAACTTTAACTTAATATAATGAAAATACTCACCTGTTCTACCCAAACGTTCGTTGTCATGATTTGATTCTTAAGATTCTGAAAAGAAGAAAATACATTGTTAGACAAATGTCATAAAATAATATATTAGAGAGTTTTATAACATTACAGATAATATCTACATAAAACATTAAATGAAATAAAACTGAATATTAAAATTAAAATAATTTACTAATAAATTATTTATGTCCCAAGTGATGCGAAATTTTCGAATAATTTATTAATGTATCGGTTTATTCAAATCTTTCAAATAATTCGATTTTTGTATAACTCGAGGTTTTTTAATAATTCTACAACAATGATGGGAAAGTTTTACTGATTTTCGTCTATCTCAATGGATTCTATAGTATTAGTATAAGATTAATCGATAAATAAATTAAAATATTAATAAATCTTCGACATAATGAATAATTTGATACTTATTTTTAACTTTAAAACCTCAGAGAAACGACGGCAGGTATTAATAGTAAGGTAATATTTAAAGTGAGAGGCTTTCAAGAGCGTCAGTAGAGAGTTTAATGAAATTACTCGCGAACAATCGTAGAAATTTAACTAAGTTTTGATATATAACGACGGTTACCAATACCATCTCCATTCACAGTTCAAGCCGAGATAAAAGGCTGATGTTCTGGTTCATATTTATAAAGTTTCAGAAAAAAAATCATTGAAAAAGAAATTTTAATTTCGTGAAAATCGAATGTACAGGAAAATGTACAAAATAAACACTATACCGCCGAATTTCTGTGAATACAGATTAAAACTTTATTTACTGGTCCTATCTATGTTGTAGGATTATAAATATATCGCAAGAATTGGATTCAATAACTGAATATGTATAATATTTATAAAACGTAGATATATTTTATTAACATCCAACACAGTTTTATCAGATATTGTTTTTTTAAAGTCCCAATATCGACATTGTGAAGAACTACTCGTATTCATAACGTTAAAAATTGGGTGAGGACTTTTGTTTTATGTTTTTGAGACGCCAAAAATATGGAGTTTCGATAAAACTATTCGAACTATTTATACTTTTTTAAATTTCATACGTCCCCAGTCCATTTCCAAGGGTATTCTTTATAAAGATAGCAAATTCCTATTCCTTTTGAAGTAAATTCAAATCAAAAGTTAATTACAAAGTGAGAAACTTTTAAATACAATTAGAAGAATTCAAACGATTCCTACAATATCAATTTAATAAAAATCAGACTTCGTCTGAGGGCGGAAAGTGGAGAGAGGAATGCAATTTTATCTGATCCGAAGTGTGAAGTCTTTGGTGAAATTAAAGTTAAAGGAATCCGAAGTTCCTCGGGTACTAGAATGTACTTTTGGTACATTGAGTAATGCTCGAGACGCGAGTTTGTTTTGTGCTATTGTTTCGGAAGTTTAGTGGAACTTCATTTTGGTTTGAACTTTCTTTTCTGTGTTTATAATTGTATCTATTTATTGATGAGCAGAGAAATTTCTCCCTGTTAATAGTGGTTATCTTGTAAATATATAAAAACAATGTACTTACATGAAAATTTTTAATAAAGCTAGAAAGATATTGTATTTTGTCCGAGTGACTTAGGTTATGATGTCTATAACATTTACAATTAATATGATATGGTTATTCTATTAATATTTCATTAAATTATGTCCGTAAACTAATACTGAAGCAAAGCGAGGGATTTCGATGGTAATATTATACACATGGCTTCTATATAAGCAACCTTGATCAATCATAATGTTTATCTGTTCATTAAATATTAATCATTTCAATCAATTTATCTTAGAATTTTAATCATTTGGAAGATAAACTTGGTATCATTAGCTTGGTACAATCTTTAAATTAATAAAAAGCTTGAATAATAAAGACATAGTAAACGCTACTAAATGTGAGAAAAAAAATCTTGAAATAGCATACCTTAAAAATATAAGAAAGATGATGAACACGTTGATTTGTATACTGACGGGATCATAACAGATAATAAAAAATCGATACAAGAACTCAATCCAATAAATAAAACTAGGCTTTGAAATCAAAATAGTAAGAAATCAATATATCCATAGAGCGTAGAGCATAAAGCACCCAGTTGGCATCATCACGAATGCTCTTACACTGTTATCACCTTTCATTCCGCCGTACGAAGCCAATTATAAAGTTTAATAAGCCGTCTGCGTCCGGACACCCGTTGCCATTTATTTACATCAGTGTACTGTATAACTTCGTGAAAATACAATTTAAGATCTAATTTTGTAACGCTTATGTATTTTACATGTAAATCAGGAGTTAAAGTAGAGTGTTTATGTTTAGATTTGTTAAACTAACTCAAAATATATCAGTTGAATTGGACTAAACTATTATTTACGGCAATCTTTGAGTAAAAAGTTATATATTTGGATGATACTAACTTTTTGAATATCACAATTCTAGATACCTTACATGACCTGCGTTACATTGAATTAATACATCTTTTTGTTACTGAAATATTTTTTGGAAATCAGATTGCCACAAGTGAACTTGAAGTCAAATGAATAGTTGAAGTGAGTTGAGATAAACCTTTGGAAAGATTAAAAGTTTTTATATTAAAGTTGAAAATGTTTTAAAAAAATTAAATTAGAGTGGACTTGGGCACACGATGATAATAAAAGATAATTGAATTGTATCCAGGTAGAAAGATAATTTACCAAAAAATTGGAGAAGATTAGCGCAAGAAAGAACGGTATGAAGGGACGTATGTCGAAAGACAACCTGACCAGCACAGAATACAAGTGACACGATGACTCCTCACGGATTCCACAGAAACATCAGGCTTACGTTATTACTTCTTTTTTCTATTACTTGACTTACGGTCTAAGTCAGAACTGTTCTGTATATCGGAATGTTTCTTTTGATGCCGAGGGATAGACATATACCTAATGTCCATTCTGGAGGTTCTACCCCACTTTTGATATAAGATTAAAACTGCGTTCTTGAATTTTCATACACTTATTTACCTACTCTCTTTTTTTAAGAAGAATATCTTTATTCTTTTTTCGTATTGTCTACTACCGTTCTTTCAATCGACAAATATTTGATTACGAACAGTACAATAATCTTTTTAGTACACCTTACACAACTTTCTGGTAGCTGTTATTTTCTTTAAGATGTTCGTTATACTGTGGTGGTCAGTTTAGTATTTAAGATAAATCTTTGATTAGGTAGTCCTTTTAATGTAATAGTATATAAAGAACTTAATAAGCAAGTTATGTCGCATAAACCAAGAAGGGTGTCCAACATAACACCACTCGAGCATGACAGGCCACTATCTAGCCTGATGAGTAATTAAACTTTCTAATTGGATCAGGCGGGTCACTTGCTACAGTGAAAGTTATTTTAGTGACTTGCGAGCCTTTTAGGAAATTGTCGCTGTTAATATTATGTACTCGCTGTTGCAAAAAAGTAATTAAACATTTACCCTAGTTGGAATATTCTTCCTAAATCTGTCATGTAACATTGCCTCTGTTAGTGGAAATTGTGACTGTTAGTGGTAAGTAGTTGTCTTCTTTTATGTCAATCCGAGATTATTGAACTAATTTAGAGTATCATTACATCATCATATTCACAATTTTATTTTCTATCCTATCAATGTAGAAAATTTTGATTTTGGTGACCTGGATAGTTAAAGACTGATCAATAAAATCCATGTTTCCATCCAGAAATGTTTGTCCTCAAGAATACCTCTAAAATTTTCATTTCCAAAGTTCCCCTTTATTAAACCCCAAAGATGGACATAGAATTTCAGAGGATTCATTTTGCTCTTCAAATCTTAAACATTGTCTTTTGAAAACAGAAGTACACTTAAAATCAATAACATGGCTAGTGGTCTACGAGTGTATTTTGGTACCTCTACATTTCGATACCTCTAGTCTAATAAAACGTTTTTATCTAGCACAAAAGTAAATCAATATCCAGTACATATGTGTACCTGTACGAGCAGCGTAAACTTGCAATAATTAAATTTTGCAATACGAACAGTCGGGTACAGATTGCACAAATCTCGGCAGAGTGCTACAAGCCACTAGGTTGAGTTTTATTGACGTTGACAAATTGCTTTCTCCGCAAAAAGCAATATGAAACCAAAGCTTCTATTTTACCTGTTCCTTGATTTTTTTTGCAAATCATCTGTTTTTATTAACTACTTTATTTCAACGTTTTTGAATGTGAAGTTAAAAAGAATTTCTAGGCATTTTCTGTACTCTTGTTATTTAGGCCTAAGGCTAAGGCTAAATGAAGCGATTCTATTGGTTTATAACAAACACATTTAACATGTGCTCGCTCTGGTTGAAACGCAGATTTAGAGGCCTTTTTTGCATAATACTTATAATAGATTTTTTCGAGTACATTTTTAGGTGTCTTGTAAGTATCCTAATCCTAAGTAGTCGAGGTGATTTTTTTCTCCAACCGTCTTGCACCTATTACGTCCGTCCAATGTGAAATGAACCTAAAGCTATACTTGACGCGTTGCGAATTTCATTTTTCAGTTTGAAGACGATTAAATTTTTTTGTTAAAAATGTTTTATCATGTTTTCTGATACTTATTGTGTAAGTAATTATAAATATACATTTGATTATAAACATAAGCTTTACATAGAAAGATACTAATGTCGAGAGTAAACGCGCCTCAATACTACTTTTGATCATATTTCAAACGAAAATCAAAATATGTGTCTCTCCCTTAATTGAAATTGTAAGAAACCTTCAGTGAGCGAGTTCAATACTCGCCGAATTATTTAACATCTCTTCATATTTTATAATGTTTATGACTAAATTCTTAAGGTTATTTTTGAATTAAGGCTTCAGTCATACAAACAGACATTTGGGATTTTCAGAAACTTTTAAATATAACAAACTCTAAAGAGCTTTAATTTTGGCGGATCTTCAAAAACCATATAAATTAAATTAATACCAACAATACGGTAGAAACTTCTAAAATATAATTATAAAAGTAATGAGAGAGTCATCTTAATTATTTATTATGTTGTATATAAATTGAGCTCAAAAGACTATTCGTATAATGAAACAGAAACTTTTGCCGGGAAACTTCAATATGTATATGTACTGCCTTTATTATTTAGTGACCCTGTAATGAGATCCTCGCGGTGTTATTTACAAGAGATAGCGATCTCTGCCCTCTCTTCCCTCAGGAGTAAAACATGTTTAATTTACGGAAAAAAAATTGTTAGTACCATACGAAATTCTTAAACTAACACTACATAATTATATAAGTCGGCGCATAATTTAAGTTTAGGTTAAACTAACAGTAGCAGTATCTATAAATAAAATGTAATAATTACTTTTATACAAAAGTTTTAAAATTATGATAGTTTTCAGCAATAAGTGAAAACATTATCACTAACTATAATGATGTTTAAAATGTTAAATTTTATGACAGCTTCACTTCAGTTGATAGGCAAGATATAATTAAGTTGACAATAAATCTTCTCTCTCTTATATATAAAAATGAATCCCTATTTCCCTTGGTCACGTCATAACGCGTATTAATGCTGGACCGATTTTGCAATTCTTTTTTTGTTGTATTTGTTATTGTCAGTGAAGAAAAAATTAAAAAAATTGTGCAGAAATTTTAGAAAATTTAAAAAAACTTAACGACCATATTAACTTTTCTCTTCGTCAGCCAATTCGAATTCGATATTCATAGTTAAGACAGGACAATATCTGTCGGGTTAGCTAGTAAAATATAAATATATGCATAAGTGTGTCTATTTTATCACGAAATAATAGTTCAAATAGATATATCAAAATAGGTATCATATTTTGGAGATCGCTTACATTTCCTAAAAGAATATGTATTGATGACATGCTAATTTGTTACAACGCAATAAAATTCCAAATTAAGAAACCTATGTAATTTGTATGGGAAATCATGGCATCAAAAGAAAAGAAATATACATATATATGTGGAATTGTAATTTACATTATTTTACTTCGAAAGAAGGCATTGAGGAGAACTAACTGATTAACTGAATATTAGATGACGAATGACGATGATGTTTGAAAAAAAAAGAACGAATTGGGTGAACTGAGACGTAAAGACGAAAAGACGTATTTTTAAAACTATATTGTAAAAGGGGGAAAATAAATTAATTTGAAGAATTTATAAGCAGTGATAGCGCAGTGGTTGAGACTTCAAGTCTTACTCGGGAGGTCCGAGGTTCGATCCTGGGCACACACCTCTGACTCTGAGTTATATGTGTTTTAAGCAATTAAATATCACTTGCTTTAACGGTGAAGGAAAACATCGTGAGGAAACCTGCACTCCTGAGAGTTCTCCATATTCTCAAAGGTGTGTGAAGTCTGCCAACTCGCAATGGGCCAGCGTAGTATACTATGACCTAATACCCTCTCCATTCTGAGGAGGAGACCCGGCTCAGCAGTGGGCCATTGAAGGGTCGTGATGATGATAAGAGTTTGTTTTTTACAGTTCTACATATACCATCAATGTCCCAAAGCAACCAGCATATATAAAACAGTTTTAAAAATAATTTTGTTGCTTAAAACAATAATTTTCGAAGTAAAACACTTAATTTCTTTATATTCTTGACATAATAACATAATTTCCCTTATTTTAGGTTAATCGCTCTCCAGCAATGAGTCGCAACACTAATGAGGTCTTACGCAGCATTACATAACAGAATTCCATTATCCTGCCACAAAGCCGTCATAAATCAAGGGGGCACTAAAGTTGACGTCTTTTTTAATAACAATGGCTGCTATGTCATCTTTTGTCCTGGTTATCGCAAACAAGCGGGAATAAAAAATTTCGTGCCATCTTTTTAATTCCTCAATTCGTCAACCTATTATAAATAAAGTCTTACGCTGCATCTATCTGTTTGTTCACGATAAACTCAAAAACAAACAGATAGAGTGATTTAAGAGGAAGGTTTAGGTGTATAATTTGATAAGATTTCGTGTTTTGTTAGAATATCACGATGTCATTCGAAGCACGACGTCTAGCCGCCTCGAAGCCAACATCTTCACGCAGTCTAAACTCTTTTTTAAATATAACAAAACAATGTATGATAACATACATATAAGCATGATTTGATCTATTACCCGTAAGGGTGGGTCCTTAGTTCATTATATAGTCGCTTGTCTTAGCTTCACTATACAAACATAAATAGTAATTAAGTACTGCTAAAATCTACCTACCAACTATCCTTTCTAATTTACATTTACTCTAAACAAATTCAAAATATTTCTTCGATAAAAAATAGCCTGAAATTATCTTCATATAGCAGTGAAAGTCCTGTAAAAATATATTATTCTGATCTGACATTAATTTGGGCAGAGGAGAGGAGAGAAGGTAAGCTAGTTTACATTACTACTTAAAAATCGCAGACTATATTTAACTTTGAACTATTTGAATGTAAAAAAAATAGAAAAGTGTTAATCAGATATTTGAATTTCAGAATGTTAGCAACACTTTAGTCGGGAGTTTATTTAATTTGATAGATGTCATGACTGGAAACCTGCTGTTTCCTTCCACCGCAACACCATTTACCCATAAATTAGTATTTAAGGGTAGTTAATTGTATTTTATGTTCAGTAGACAATATATAACTTTCGGTCCGATAGGATTGAGCCACGTGTCAGGTAGTGTAGCACAGTACATATTAAAGTATTGAGGTTAATAGTGTAGTGTTGTAATGTACTTGATTATTTTAATATTCGGTAGCGAGGTGGAGGTGAGAGTTTGTGCCTGCTCGTGGATCTCAAGCCACAGACTCTGCTCAGCTTCATATAGATTACATGTTAATATTGTCATATGAGTGTTACTGCGCAGTATAGCTCTCATACTCTTAATAATATTAACGCCATCACGGATTTGTTGACCTTTCAAAGATAGTTTCATTAGTAAATATAATTCAACGGAAGCCGTGCGCGTTTCCGGGATAAAAATAGCGTATATTTAGGCAATTTTCATCCCTGAAGCTGTACTGTATTTGTTAGTTTGTTTATTTATTGATACACACGATTTTATTAAAATAACGAAGCGATACTAATAAATAAATACATATTTGTGAAAAAGCATTCAATATATCTGTCCAGAGTTAGATTGTATCACCAAACGGTGATATAGAATAAAAGGTAGAATTTTTTCCCGATTGGTTTTCATCCACTATTATGTGATTACGGCCACTAATTTCGTTTTTAAATGTCCGAGGTTTATTTCATCATCACGACCCTTCAATGGCCCACAGCTGAGCCAGGTCTCCTCCTCAGAATGAGGTGGGTATTAGGCCATAGTCCACCACGCTGGCCCAGTGCGGGTTGGCAAATTTCACACACCTTTGAGAACTTTTTGGGAACTCTCAGGAGTGCAGGTTTCCTCACGATGTTTTCCTTCACTGTTAAAGCAAGTGATATTTAATTGCTTAAAACACACATAACTCAGAGTCAGAGGTGTGTGCCCAGGATCGAACCTCGGACCTCCCGAGTAAGACTTGAAGTCTCAACCACTGAGCCATCATTGCTTATTTATTTTAATTAAAATTTTCCGAGTTCTAAGAAAATCTTGAAAATTCGCTTTTTTGTGATATTTGTATGAAGATTGATCTGATTTCCTCCTTTTAGTTAGCAATATATAATTAATAATGATGAACAAATTACATGTTTCATTAATGTTGATTACATAGATAAAGGTCTATTAACGCCCATTGTGGCGGATAATACTGAGATTATTGTCTAACAATTGAATTTGGTTTACCTAATAATGTTCTGCTTAGGTCGTTGTGTATACAGATTACTGATATTATAATCCAAACACATCTTGATACTTGTTTGGGCGCAAATTACTTCTCAAAAATTCGGCAAAATCTCAGACAGACTCGCACATCTAATCTTACAAATGGGAAACATATATCCCTATATTCTAGCAACAGGAACAAATATTTTGTTTAGTTTTACCCCTTACAAAGTCCTTCCTTTCGAGTTGGGAGTAACAATATAAACAGCCGTACATTTTGATTGCATTTACTTAGAAGTTTTTCACAGGCATAAAAGACTCAAGTATCAGTCACTTTATATGGTTTTAACCTTCTACCAAACGGCTTTAAAGTTCATAATGGAACCATACAAAGTTTATTATATCAAAAGATCATCGTCATCACGACCCTTTAATGGCCTACAGCTGAGCCTGAATGAGGAGGGTATTAGGCCATAGTCCACCACGCTGGCCCAATGCGGGTTGGCAGACTTCACACACCTTTGAGAACTTTTAGGGAACTCTCAGGAGTCCAGGTTTCCTCACGATGTTTTTCCTTCACCGTTAAAGCAAGTGATATTTAATTGCTTAAATATCACTTGCTTTAACTTTTGACTCTGTCTAAATTGCATATGTATACGTATTGCTATACAGGAATAAGTATTAGTCCTCTCTCTCATTCTATGACAAATGTTACTATTAACCAAATCACTTGACATATTTAGTCCATTCTATAATTAATAAAGTATAGATTTTAACCAAAATCGATGTGACATCAAAAGAAAATAAAATCCTACGTTATGAAACATTACCAAAGATTATTGATCTTGCGCAAATGCGCGATTGTCCTCATGTCAGTCACATTTATATTCCTCCCCTTTCTTACGCAACAGCAAAAATTCTGACAATCTGAAGGATGTTTATAGCCTTTGGGGATAAAGATTTCCCTACCCACTGACCTCGTTGAGGGCATAAATAAACGATGACGTTCTAATAATATTGGCTTTCATTTTTTGTATCAGCCAGTGAACTTGCTTGTGCTTTTGATTAAATGCGAACCCTTGTTTGCTATTTTACATCAAAATTTATTATTAAACTTTCTTTTTATGATGGCCAAATCAATGTACCTATATTTCTTTAGTCTTCTTGGTAACTATGTTAAATGTTATTGGTTACTTAAAAAAAGTTAACTATAACAAATCATTTCTTAACAGATCCACTCATATATATATAACTCGAAGAAAAAGGTGAAGGAAGGGGGGGAGGTATAATAGTGCAATCGTACGTAATCTATACTAATATTTTTGTATATTTATATTATAACGAATAAACTCAAAAACCGAATCCAAAAATTCTTTCGCCATTTTAATGCTACATCATCCCTGAGTAACATAGGCTATATTTAAAATTAGTTTTCCCAACTACATTTCAATAATGTAACCCAAGGTGTAAACAAAATAACAATTAAATGTGTTTCATCGCATGCGCTGCGAAAGCTATCGATGATAGAACAAAATAATTTTCTACAATATTATAATAAAAAAACTTTGCGAGACCATATGTCTAACTATTGTAATTATGTCACTATAACTACTTTTTTATATTTTAAAAGTTGATAGAAATGCTGATCTAAATCCGACTATGTTATCCATACATTTGTATTAATCCTTATCCAAATAAATCATTTTGTATTCAATACCTGTAAAATACTTTTTGAATTATTTAAATCGGATCTTCCATTCAAAAGATATGTTAATCTAAACAAAATACTAATAGAAATGCCGTTGCACTGCACCGCGCTCGTGTAGCCCTAAGTAGCGCAGATGGCAACGCAGGGAGGGGGAGGGGGCACCGAAGTGTGGCGTGCGCATCTATTGAGATATAACAAAACAATGGATTGTTAGATACATACAGATATAATATGCTCTGCTACACGTGCGAAACCGGGGCGGGTCGCTAGTCGTGTATATGTGTACAAGCCTCAAAATATTATAAAATTTTATATGAAGATCCATTGTATCCAAATATGATGAACTGTGACGAAGTTAGTGAAGACGTAACAATTGATACAAAGTTCTTAGTTAAGGTTACTGACACTATACAAGGACGAACTAAGATGTTTATTGCTTTAGTTTTCGTGTAAATAAAATTTACTTTTGTGCTAAATAACTTGTATTGTTGAGTCAGGGATACCATCTTATTATTGTAATGTAAAATTAAGGGCGAATTGCGGAAAATAATGTGTTTTATTTCGCACAGTATAACCTCATTTATAAGTATGCACACACAGTCAGCGCAAGAAATATGTCGGAAGTGTCAGTTAGGTTAGGTTTAACCAAAGGTTTAAACAGAGAACCAAGGCAGTGGAGGTGAGTGTTGTAATTATTTAAAGGACGCCCTTAGTCACTACGAGATCATGCTTATAAAAGATTGTAAATTTTAATTCTCCAACAAATACAATTTATTTTCAAAATATTGTTGCTAAATAAAAAATATTCTGACGCTAACGACAGTAAACATATTATTTTTTATTATCTAGCAGGAACTATCATTATTTTTTCAGGATAAAAAGTAGCCTAAGTATTAATCTAGTCATAAAGTATCTGCGTGGAATTTTTTTTTTTCAAAAATATTTTTTTAATATTGTATTTAATTTTTAATCTGCTATTCATCGAATCAAGACATATCACAGTAATTCTTCCAAGTCATTAAAAACAGTTAATGTACTGCAAATGGTGGATGATAAAACCAAGATTACATTGGATGAGTTTAACTGAATTTATGTTGTAGATAAAAGATTTTTCATTGTACGCAAAATTGCACTGGCTCTAGTCCAGGTTTATTTAAAGATTTTTCAGAAATAAAGAAGATATAAAGTAACTTAGTTCCACTGAGATAGATCGAATGGATGATAGTTTCTTATGATTAATCATGGCTTACAGATTCCAAAAAACTACACTTATAATAAAATCGTAGACATGCCGAGTCTCTTATGTACAATAAGAGATTTAAAGAACAATTTTTTTTTCTGTCGGTATTATAATGACACTACCATAGAAATCTGTATTTAGTTGTTTTAAATGAACAATCATTTAAAAAATCTAAATATTATTTTTCGTTCAGTGACAGTTAACGTAAGAAGTTGAAAAATAATTCGGACAAAAATTATTGTTGCTGTATATATAATTTCTGGACCAAATAGGAATTTAAAATTATTAATTCTCTATTATGAGTGACTTTTCTAAGAGCTAAAAGAGCTTCGATAATCTTTGCCAAAAATTTTAATCTGATGAAACTTTATCAACTGATGATGTGCAAAGTAATATAGATAAGTCTCAAAGCTTTAAATTCTAAGATTCTAAGTAAAAAGTGGGTTTTAAAATATATACTATCTGCTACATTGCACTGGCTGAACTCCAGCATTATTTGTCTGGCTGGAATTGGCACAAGATATAGCTCGGAAGATCAATATTGTGGAATTAATGAAGAATATTTGTTAGATAATGAAAGCAGGAAAACCGTGGAATAGAAGTTGCAGGAAGTGTGGATACAATTAATGATACAAAGTCATTCCCAATAGCAAGCTTAAGTTCAATAATAAGGATTTATTAATTATTACACTGGTTTTGGAAAATACTTATTTCTATATTACTCTACAAGAAGAGTATCTTACGAGAAAGAAATAAAATTAAAATTATATAAAACAATATTTTCATTGAAAAATATTGTTTTCATTGAAACGTGTCATCTGTTATACTGACAACATATTTTTTCAAAATCTCTCCAAATGTGTATAGAGGAAGCATTCCTTATGCCTTTTTAAGCATATTTCGTCCTAATATCATAAAAACTAGAACCAATCTAGATTTAATATATTGGTAATCTATGTATTTGAAATGAAAATCTACTAATCCGTAAAGATATCAAGGGCAACAACGAGTTCTTAAAATAATTACTGAAAAATTCAACCTAGACAGTTGTAGTAAAATTTGCTGGTGGTTGTTAGATCCAAATGATCCAAGATTTTTCTTGATAGAAATTCTAAAACTTCTCTACTTCCAGCAGTGTATATCCATAGATCGGAATACAGGGGAATGCAACTAAAACATTTAATCAAGAAAACATG
Organism: Limenitis camilla; assembly: GCA_905147385.1. Lineage (NCBI taxonomy): Eukaryota > Metazoa > Arthropoda > Insecta > Lepidoptera > Nymphalidae > Limenitis > Limenitis camilla. Next base: position 11,908,354 of record LR990240.1, read on the forward strand.
GATATTATTTGCTAAAAGTTGTAAGATAACACAAAAACGTTGCCATAGAGGGTCGGTTATTTAAAAAAACCTTTATCTATTAAATCTGATTGCGAAAAATCTCAAAATTCAAGAAAATTATTTCATTGTTTAATAAAAAAACTCATTTTGTATTAAGTCTAGATTATTGTTGGTAGAGTAATAATTGGTTCATAAATTTAAATGGCAATAGAATAATTCTGATTTATATCAATCACTAGTCTTTCCTCCCTAGCTTAGTTTGTCTAAAATGTTATGTTTGAATAGTAAATTTTTTAGATTTTGAGTTAGACTTACAAAACTGTAAATAGGTTTTTACGTGGTACGTGTACAAACAAACAATATATTTAAAATGATTGTTTCGGCTTTCATCAAGTAACGTTTTTTTTTTATCCCACAGGAACTATGAACTTTTCCGGGATAAAAAGTAGCTTATGTTTTAATCCCGGTAATGAACTATATGTACGTCAAATTTCATTAAAATCCGTTTAGCCGTTTTTACGTAATTGAGTAACAAACATATAAACTTTCACATTTATAATATTAATAAAATGTGAAGATATTGATTACAATAAATTAAATATAACATTAATATGTGAGTAGTTTGTGTAGTATCCCGATAGATGGAGGCTCTTAGATCTAATATTGACAATTTCTATTCCGAGCTTTACGACCGGAGTTAAGACAGGATCTACTCCCACTACCTTTGTGGGTAAAATATAATAAAAAATATACTAAAGTTTTTTAGATGAACCAATTCAATTATAATTTGTTTAGCATATTTATTATTGTTTCTTGATTAAACTTTTTTTTTGGATTTTATTTAAATTAATTCTGTTTAATCAAAAGGGATTAATACAAAATACAAGAAATCCGTCTTCAACTATACATGTAATATTATAATAACTAAAAGTTATTTGTGATTATTGACATATAAATATGATTTTCGTTTCCTTGATTAGTATTTTTTTAGACTTCAGTCAGAACCTAGCTCTACTTTTTAAAACTTATCAAGATTTTTTTACAAAATAAAAGAAGTTTATTATCTTACTTCTTACATATTTTTATGAAAGTTTCAATGTTTGGATATTTATTACTTAATCACACAAAAACGAATGAATAGATTTCGATGAAATTTAACTCATAGATACTTAGCAATATAACTAGGATTAACACATAGACTTAGAAAATTTATAGATCCTATGGTATAATAGTAAAATTTTTATTGAATGCCAAAATGTTTTTATACAGTAATACATTGAAAACTAAACCTTTTTTGTTAAATATAAGTAGGTACACGTATTAAATTACACCCGTAAGAAGCCGGGGTGGGTCGACTAGTATCTAATATTTTAGACTTGTCCATACTATACTTTGTTATATAGATACCATACATTCTTAGGATCAAATATATTTTACTTCGTTACTCCGTAAAATAAGGATAAATAAACAAATACTTCAGTATAATATCCGTAGTGTGAATAGCTCTAGTGAGTTTTCCCAATATTTACGCTCCCCTACCACGTAGTGCGTAATATACAAAGTCATAAACATCTTGTAAAGCATAACGTAAAACATTCCTTTTTATTTCCTGGTATAAAAGTGGTCATGCATACGTTTGCTTCTTATAAATTATGTGGAATAGTAAAGAAAACAACCTTATCCTACTTTCAACTGTTTTTGGTGTTCAGTTATAGGTTTATCCCACTTCTGATATTAATTATTGATAATCTACATATCATTTTACACATAGAACTATAACATCATAGATTATTTACAATGTAATAAACAATACAAAAGGTTGTATTTTGACAAAAAGTCCGCCATCTTGCAACTGTAACAAAATCAAATTCAATATTTCCAAAATTACAAATAACACTATATACTACAAACTATAGTTACTGCATGGTGGCATTTAAAATAAAATAATAATTATATGGCCTTTTGATTAGTGTCGATAGGAAGCCGAACAGTGCCTGGGTGGTTTGACCTAAGTGCACATTTAAAATTTTATTAATTATACTTTTTATAAATTGGATACTAAACCCGTCGTTGCAGGTAAAATTTAATAATATTATTTATAAAACCTATCAAAAACACCACATTGTCTAAATCGTTCATCAATCATTTATTACTAAATAGAAAATTTATTATTAATTCTACTTAAAAATAATATTAGTCTACCTACCTCGGCTTCGTCTAGGTGCAATTTACCACGTGTATTTAGGCTTGTTTTCAACACATTTTGCTATATTATCACTATATTGTTATATCGTCATATCGCTTTATCATTATATCTCTAAATCGCCATATTTTGCTTTTAAAGACTTAAACGGTCACACAGCTCGACATGCACTTCATCCCGTTCATTGTCCACTTTCAACCCTTTCAAGCCTTTATAAAACGTAGCCTATATGATTTCCCAAGCTAGTCTATCTCTGTACCAAATTTCATCAATATCAGCTCAGTAGTTAAAGCGTGAAAGCGTAACAGACAGAGTAACTTTCGCATTTATTAGATTAAAATAATAATTATTTTTTAAATTCAAAAATTATATAATATGAAAGAATGTTGGTATTACTACCGGCACGTAAGAATAGGTTTGGCCTAGAATGCGTAGAAATCACTTTTAGGGCCTTTTAAGCGGGGAGCGCGATTGTTTATGCGACGTTTCAGTTCCCGCGCGTCTGCTACGGCACGGACGGAACGTAGCACGCCCACAGTGCAATACTATCCTCCATTATTTTTCTAAGACCTAAAGTTAACTGCTGGCTACTAAAACAACAAACACAACAATGTTGCTAATATCTGAAGGCAAACTCGTTTATAATTTTAATATTATTTTATCATTTAATTTATAAGTGCTTTTACATTTGGGTCGCATGTTATGAAAATATTATGTCGGAGTCTATTTTGGGATGAACATCGTTCCCGTTCAGTTTTTGTTAAAACAAAATAGGATAAAAGGGTTAAAACACATTTTTTATATTCAACAGTAGTAGGACCTGTTTGAGTAAAATAATGCTTGTTGTAACTAGGAATAGGCTAAGTCGGTATATAATAAGGACTTTTTGATCTTTTTGGATCTCTCTGTTCCCGGAGAAGGAGCAGTTTGTTGAATAAGTTACCCAGGTTGTACTCAGATTCTTGTGTAAAGTACAAGCTATTTACTACTTACTTATGTATCCCTGTAAGATTTAGATTAGTTATGGATGGTGATGTTACGATCGCATTTTAGGACGAAACCCAATAATCCCTCAACGAAGTGAGAACGAGTAGCTAGTTAAATAACTATTTACTTAGGTCATCAAATTCTATGCTAGTCCTAGATCTGAGCTCGACCCTAATTCAATTGGATGGAAGGTTGTTTGACGAGGCCTAATTTGTTTGTATTTGTGTATTCGATATGAAATGTTGATTTTCTGATATATTTTAGTTAATAGCTTTTATCTAACTACGACGACAACGACAACGACAACTCTGTATAACGTCGACATACTGATTTAGCTTATTCCGTACCTCAAAATAAAAAGAGGATTTCTTATATAAACATTGAGACATGTCTGTCTAAAACCTTTTAAGTACACTAAGTTAATATATTTATTAAGATACACTCTTTTTATGTACAATTTGATTTCTGCAGACAGTCAAAAATTATAGGATACTTTGATCTAGAATCATACAATTTATAAAGCAAGGTTGCAAAAAACCGTAAACAATTTTTTTATGACATCGACAAATAATGGTGTTTCTTGTTTTTCCGATGCGTTTTGCTACCTCGATGTTAGAATAAAGAGGAGGAATGAAGAGAAGAATGCTACATTTTCAGACTGAGCGAGAACCCAGAATCTGCTCGAACCGAAGCATTAATGAGATGCGAGAAGGGGAGGGGAAGTATGGCCCACATGCGACGCGACCGGAGGCATAAAGACAGTAGGTGTCTGGATATTATGCTGGTGGTCGCAAGCCCGTCTCTTACGAGAAGCTTTCCCAGTGGTAGAGGGGTCCTCTCGCAGGGGAGTCAGTTGAGTAAATAAATGAATGAATGGAGGAGTGAGTACTGGAGTGAGAGAGTGAGTGGGTCATTTTATGTGTAATAGAGAAAATGGAGAGCGATAAAATTATTATTTTTTCCACCTCCAATACAAAGCTAGTAAATAAAAATTACTATAATTATTGAATTGATTCAGGCTTTACTTTGTTTGACACGTTACAGAGTCTACATCTCCTGAGGATGCTCTGGTGTCGGATTGAAACGTACGTTGAATTTTACGGTGTTCTTTGGTCCAGACGTGTTCTCCGCGGATTATAGCAAAGTAATCGTTGTGTTTAAATATGATACTATAAATTTCAATATATTGGATCGGTATAATATAACTTGTAATACAACTTGTAACTAACTAGTAACTAGTAGAAGCGGTTACACAGATGAGTAACTAATATTGATACAACAGTACTCCAATGTAAACCGCATTGATTTGCACTAAGGGGATGGGTAATTAGGGTTGCCAGTACGTCATCGACAGAAATATAATATAGAAATTACTTTTCGGACTCCTCTATCAAAATTAAGCGTATACGTATGTTTTCAAAATTCTTGTTAATAATCAATAAAATTTAGGGAACAGTCCTGACTGATAAATATGTTCTGTATTGACTCGTATATAGCCATAGTTATTCAGAGGTCAAACTCTGACCTATATGGCCTACTTGACCTCGGCCTTATGTGACTTATGTGGCCGAATCAATCGTATTAAGTTAATTAACAATGTACCCTCTCTTTGGTAGTATTACAATAAATGTTCTCCATGTATTTCCTATATCCGTATTTATTTATGTCCCATCTCTGAAAAAGCAAAAAAATACAGTGCCATTTGGATAACGCTGCGTTTTTGGGTGACGTTGTGTAGCGACGGACGTGTTCGCTAAGAACCAATAGAATCCCTTCATTTAACACATTCTGAGGGACGATAGGCAAATGTAGAGACTTTATTGGTTCTTAATAAATAAGTACTAGTTTATCTCAGGCGGAAATGCAGCCTTAGACTTATTTAATAAAAACACACACTCTTGCCAAATTATATTTCCTAAAAACGGTTATAATTATTTAAGTAAAACTTTGTATTTAGTAATTCAATCTCAGATACTGAAAATTAAGCAATTTCTATGTTGTAGACTTTACTGTAAAGCTTGATTTACAATTTTAAAAAATTGAGCTTTTGTGGATTTTACCATCAGTATAACAATAAATTACTTGCGATTGGCAACCCTATAAATAGATGTATCTTTTGATCTGGACTCTGCAAACCGCTTTGATTTATACTCAAAGTGAGTACGATAAATGTTGCAATTAGAAATTATTTTAGTAATGGAAGTTGGGAATTGTTTTGATATGCCAAAATAGAACTGCTTTCACTTCTATAGACAATAACAATAACTAGTTGACCCGCGCGACTTCATCCGCGTCATGCTCTGCTCTTATTTGTCTTAGCGTAATAATTTGTACCCTATGGCCTTCCTCGATAAATGGCCTAACTTAACACTGAAAGAATTTTTCAAATCGGACCAGTAGTTCCTGAGATTAGCCCGTTCAAGCAAACAAACAAGCAAACTCTTCAGCTTTATATATTGGTATAGATAATATACTAAATTAGCTCGACTTTGTTGGATAACATTTAACTGATTGGGGGTTGTGGCCCACGTACAGGTTATAAAGTCTTTTATTCCTTCGATTCGACTTGATACATTAAAGTAAACGGAATTTCTGCTTTAGACAATGATATTTGCACTTAATATTATCCCAGATTATTTAGGCATTAGACAGTGAGACAATATGGCAGTTAGACAAATAATCATATTGTAATATCATTTAATTAATGTTACCATGATTATATTAATAAATACTAATAAGTGAAAAAAGTTTATGAGTTATGACAGTGCGATAATAAGCCTAGAAACTTTGTTTAGCCTTGACCGACAGCTAAATTGGAAAAACTGAAGGTGAACGTTCTAATTTAAAATATTTACGTTTAACCTTATTAATTTACTAGTCGACTCTACCTCGTTTCGCTCATGTAATGTTTTAAGGTGAAAAATAAAAAAAATTGTAATCGGGATTTGTTTTGTTAGGAAAGAGAAGAGCCTTACATAACTTATCTTTAATCGACTTCAAAAAAAGAAGGGATTCTATATTAATCTGTAAATATTTTCCATTATTTGTATACTAGTTGACTAGCTTCAGACGGGTGCAATTTACAACATTTTATAATAATCCCGCAGGAACTAATAACTTTTCCAGGTTAAAAAACTATGTTTTAATTCAGGTTATAATATAAAGCATCTGTGTGGAAAATTTCATCAAAATCCGTTCAGGTGTTTTTGTGTGACTGAGTAACAAACATCTAAAAATTCAAATACACAAAAATAATACTATTCGATTAACTCCAACGCTATTCGCCCAACCCTAGTAATTAGTAATCAAGTCATATTTAACTACTAGTAAGTAGAAACTTGGAAACCCAAAAAAAGTAAACAAAATAGAGAGGGCAAAAAAGTAAGGGTTATTTAGTCATCAACTGAGTCGACTTATCTCAAAGCCGGGGCTTAATATAAATCGGCTTCCGCGATACCGGGTAGACTAACAGGGATTTATGTGGCCGAATCAATGGTATTAATGGAATTTAACACTAATTCTGCTTTAAAAACCCGTGGAATTTGTTTAGAAATACTTTGAATTTAATGTTTACGACACGAAGCTTTGATAATAATAAGGATTCTTTTGTATTTATTTTGAGATAACCTAATATTAAATAGTAATACCATGGGCTAGAGATGGTGTATTTTTACTACTTATCACTTCGACACCTGAGATAATAACTTGTTACGGAACCCTAGCGGTGACGCTGCACACCTGACTACCCAACTCATATTACATGTCCCGAAATTGACTCCGTGGGATCAACGACGGCTGAAGAACCATCGCTTCACCGGAACAGTCTCTGCCCCCAACTTGCGCAGAGCTTAACTCCTTTAGTTTTAAGTTTTAATATTAAGTAAATATGTAAAAGAATTAAGAAAATATAATTCTAAAAATGTTCCGGGTTTTCTTCCCCTCCTGACCTGATCCTAACTAATATTATACTAAACTTAAGAATACAAACTAAACAGACGAAAGTGCCATTTAATCTATTACTTATTGCATCTATCGACGGATAGATGGCTTCTGTCTATCTGATACACAATTAGTCTTAAATCCCTGAACCGATTTGATGAAATATGATTGCAGAGATAAAGTAGAGCTAGAGGAGGGAGGCTATGGATTATCGCGAAAAAGTACTTAAGTACATCTAGCGACGTGGGGATGAAGCCGAGCTGTGTGGTTATCTTTGGGAATTAGTCATATAAAAATTAAAATTTGCCTCTAAAAATGTGATGAATAGTTATCATTATTTACTCTATGAGAAGACTCTTCAAATAGAAGATAAATCATCAGGGTAAACGATGTAAATCCGAGCCGGGCATTTCTAAAATTAATAAATAAAATAGGTTGCTACAGCAAAATTATAATAAAGACAGAAAGTTGTTTAATAAATAGAATAGAAATAGCAAAATTTCTAATAAAAAAAACTTAAAATTATATGAACAGAAATATTAAAATAAATTGCTTTATGTTTATAAAGTATGTCGCACTATTATATGATTTTTTAAATCTCATATATAAAATTTAATTGACGTTTGTTAGTCTGGCTAAAACTCGTTTTTAAAATATTTGTAGTCCAAGGAAAGTTTTGAAGGTGAGAAATGGTAAAACAATTTTAATAAAACTTTTACATGTTATATCTTCACGAAGCTAATACGGGTCAGAAATATAAAAAAATTTCAAAATGTTTATTAACTACGTCGCTTTTTTATGTTACAAACTACGAGTAAAAGAAATGATTAGAATAAAATATTCGATAACTTTTCATAAAGTTCAGACACATTTCAGTCAGAAAATATAATGCTTTTAAATAAAATTTGGTTGTGGTATTTTAAATATAAACTCAAATGCTTTCAGTAAATCTCAGTGTTGCTAGTAAACCCTAAGATTAATTTAAGCCTTAGATTAAGCCAAAGTAAATAGTCTCACACTAAATTACTGAGATGTTCGTCAGTCAGTTGCATACAAACAGCGCATCTCATATTATTGCAGTTCCTTATTGAAATATAGAGATCTTGATTACCATACTGTCAACAAGGGAAAATGAGGAATACCTCATGTGTTGTAATTTGGCCTCAGTATACTAGTAAGTATAATATTCCTTCTGTGACACTTTGTATATACTATGTAATCCTTACTAATATTATAATGTTGAATATTACACTTAAGAAACTTCGGAAATACTTACAAATACAAACTAAACCAAATGTTACTAAAAAATTATAATATGTAATTAAGAAAGTGTAGCAAAGTGACTGTGTAGAATTGACTCGATTACGGCGAAAAGGATTATGTCACACAGTTGTATAAAAATGAAATATCTACTAAATTAAATACTCCAGAAATTAACCTCAATTTAATTTGATTCATTATCATGTCAATTTCAAATATATTTAGGGAACAACTGATCAGAAGTAATGCTACGATTAAGCATGATGGATTAACATTTCTGGAAAGCAGAGGTCAACCACCATCTTGGCTCCAGCGGTTGGGCAAGCTATATGTGATTACGTATAGTAAAAGGACCCGTCCTGCAATTGAGCCACAATTCCCAACCACTGCTCAGAATGTGCTGTGTGGCCGTTATGTCTTTGAGAATCAATCATATATAAATTAAAATATAAAATATAGTGATATAGCGATTAAAATGTTAAATTTAAACTAAATACACGTGGTAAATTATACCCGGGCGAAGTAGGGACAGGTCGACTATTCTAATATATTAATAGACGTAAGTCTGTCTAAAGTAAATGAACCTCGACACGGTTCGACCAATCACAATCAAAGTTAGTACATTAAATAGGTCTTAATAAAGATTTAATACTATTCCCTTATTTAGTTTTATATAAACTGCTTCAGAATCCAATATCTTAAAATATATTTAACCAAATTCATTTTTTTAAATTCAATACTTTAAATAATGCTGTACTTATATTATTATCGTTATTGAACTCGCTCTCGCATAAACTCCAAATAATAACTAAAATATATTATTAAAACGTCATAATAGTCATACTTTATCTATGAATAAACTAATTCACTGATAAACGCAGTTACGGAAAAAAAAGATGACAAAACTAAGTATTGAAGATGATAAATTCGATTGATAGAAAAGTTTATAAACTTTAAATTATCTGCATTAACTTTCTCCTTATTGAAGAAAAACTTTATAAAAATACAAATAAACTTTAACTGCAATATTATTGTGACATGGAAGCGGATAAGAAATTGTATAAAGTTGACGCACCTGATGCTCCCTTTGTAGATCATTGATGGTTTTTTTTTTATCTTTCTCTTGATAGAAATAACAGATTTGATGCATTTTATTCTGCAGAGGGTTCACAATATTTTTTTTAGTAGAAAAATAATTTATTAGTGGTAGAGAAATTTCTATACTCTTTTAATAGAATTATAATAATGTCCCAAAACTTTTGAATTAAAATATCACTGATACTGGAATTAATAAACCTTTACACTAATATATATTTTTTTCAAGTTCTTTTTTTTAAATAATACTTAACAATAATCGTTGGTCAGAAACAGTGAATCTTTGTATTTGGGATTTGTTAAGTAAAGACTACTGACAGCTGTGTAAATTGGGCTGATAGTAAAAACCTTTTTAACCAAGCCAACTGACAGCAAGATCCCTTGTTACTGTATACCCCTTGTTACTGTATACTGATTGACCTTTTGTCAATGATGCAACTTACAAAGGAATTCTATATAAATATAGCAACCGATAATGAGAAGATCTATAAATAAGATAATTATCGCAGACGGTGGAACCATCCGTATATTATGGAACTGATAAGGAGACCATCTATGAATGAAACAACTGACAATAATCTTCTGTTAATTAGATATTTATGCCTGATAGTGAAATAACCTATACATAAGCAAATTCACAGGGAGAGGGACCCTCTATGTGGCTACTGAAAGAGACACTGTCTGTAAATGTGACTACTGAAAGTGGATTTTTTAGTAAATGTAGCACATGAGAACAAGACCTTTTGTAAATACAAAAACTGATTGTCTCAGCTTCTGTAAATGAATCGCCCGATAATTTTAAAAATTATTATTTAGAAAATCTATCAGTGTATAAAAGACAAAACTGACCAGAAGAAGTAATCCAAGTTCAAGGAAATGATTTACAATTAGGATAAAAAGAGATTTAAAAGGTAATATTTCAGTAAAAACTATTAAGAAGGTCACTGGCTACTCAATTACAACTTTATAGCATTTGGATTTTTAATTAAATAAAACAAGGTTTTGCCACAAATCCTAAAATATTAAAAAAATAATGAATCCCAGTTAAGCAGTCTGGTTTATGAATATAGCGAAATCTTGAAAGTGCTCGGGCCCACATTTTCTCATTAGTTGCAGTTACTAAAGGAAACTTAGTGCTCGCGATGGATCTAAACAAACTGGAACTTTCATAAATTTTGTATTAAAACTGTTAAAAATGGATACTGATTAAAATATGAATAAAGCAGCTATTTTACTTCGATTTTTGATCATTGTTAATTAAATGAAGTTATAATCTACACGCAGACCAACAGTATAACACCATGAGTAGATCCTCCAGGGGGTTATATTTTAGACCCAGACCTTCAGAGTTGCGGCTAAAATATTCGCGTTGTAATAATAATGATGTCTATCATATCTTATTTATTTTGCTAGCTTTAATCTTTGCGTTGGCACAAGAGAATGATAGTCAGTTTGTGCCAAGTTACAAATGTTACTCAGTTAATGTTGCCGATATCATAACTAACAGGCTGCAACTCAAATCAGTGTTGCCAATATCATAATTAATTCTTCTTCATGAACAAGAGAGACTAATAAATAGTATGCTATACTAACATTATAAATAAAATTTGATTAGCTAGTAAATCCGATAGCTTTGTTCTAAGAAAACCTCTGCCCTGATAAATAAGTCATGTAATTTTCATAGAGTGAACAATGAGTAACTCATTGCATGTGGAATAAAGTACGTTTTATCTTAGTAAGACTAAAGGGTGGGGTCGAGCAGAGGGAACGAGCTTTATGATCACTATAAAAAATCGTTAAAAACCTCCATCGGAGTCACAAGCCACAAGCACTGCACAGTTTAGTCTAAAGTTCAACAGTAACTATATTTTATAGAATAAAGCATTGAAAGTTATTTTCATGTAAGTTTACTTCTAGGAATCATATCTCCTTGTAGTTTACGAGCAAAATACTCTTTATGAAAGTTAGTAACAGGCAGATTTAACTATTTATAACTAAAAAGCAGCGATGGCCCAGTGGTTGAGACTTCAAGTCGCACTCGGGAGGTCCCGAGTTCGATCCTGGGCACACACCTCTGACTCTGAGTCATGTGTGTTTTAAGCAATTAAATATCACTTGCTTTAACGGTGAAGGAAAACATCGTGAGGAAACCTGCACTCCTGAGAGTTCCCTAAAAGTTCTCAAAGGTATGTGAAGTCTGCCAACCCGCACTAGGCCAGCGTGGTGGACTATAGCCTAATACCCTCCTCATTCTGAGGAGGAGACCCGGCTCAGCTGTGGGCCATTGAAGGGTCGTGATAATGTACTAATATTTATACTCATGTTTTTCCATGTAATTTTCATTTTCCTGGTCAGAAAGGTCAGGCCTGGCTTTGACTGTCCAGAAACTCGTAACGATAAATAATGATACCTATTAGCAGAACAGAAATACATATAATTAGGTACTCAAAAAGGACCAATGCTTGAGGCTTTTGACCCATCGGATAAATAATCTACTACTGTCTTAGTTACTCAACAATTAAACGAGTACTATACTAAACTACACTACCTTAGACAATGTTTACTTTATGAAATTACTTGTCATACTGAAACAAAAAATTTACAAAACAAAACAAGAAATCTAAGTCTATTAAGGTAATTTTACCCTTATGAGACTATAGATATACGATATAGAAATTTATTTAAAATACTCCAAACATTTGGAAGGGCTTTTCGTAAAATCAAAGGGAATTTCAATCAAGAAGATTGATGATAGGTTAATCTTTGAGATCCGATGGTAGAAGGGACTTTAGATGGGACCAAGGGTATGGAAATTGTAAAATGTATTAACATACGCGGTTTTCGTTCATGGTTTTGTTTTTGTAAAATCATTTAATTAGGAAAATTGGATTTCAAAAAAGACAATTTTCTTTTTATATTTTTTAGAATTTATATTTTTGTAAAGAAAAATGAAACAAAAGAAAGAAAAATAAAATATTGTTTTATAGCGTAATCTTACAACAGATTACAATAAAATACAATCTAGACGGAAGACCAGCAGCTCCTAGGGCATGGGACCCAGGAGCATGATTAAAAGTCGTTTCTACTATGCATAAACACTACTCCACTTAAAAAATTCAAAAAAATATCTTAGAAGTCACGCAAGTTCCAAGAATAAGTAAACTTTCTTGCGAAAAAACCCTTATATAATACAAAATCCCCCTCTTCTCTCCACTGTCACGAGGACAGGTGGGGTCGTAGGCCTGTGTTGACAAGTTTAATATTTTATACTTCCCTTTAAATAATTTAATAGTATAACATTATATTATTAATGTGGTTACTATCAATATATTACGATACAGGAATCGTTAGTTGTAAACGAGTCACAGATACGATCGGACGTCTAATAGTAATTAGTGTGTGATATCAAGCTAACAAAATAACAGTGTGAGTTTAGACGTCTTTTAACAGTCCGGATCACTATTGATTCCTGTAAGCGATTTGCAATTGCAGATGCAGATTTTCAGAGCTCTATAAGACCTCAACTAGACCCCGCCACAAAAATTGAACCTACAAAAAATCTACACTACTTGCACTACTTTGGACAATATCACAAAGAGGTAGGAACATATGCAGTGTTCCTACAATAAAATGAACTTTCAACATTGTTATCGCATATTTTGAGTTAAAAGCAAAGTTTGAGTTATAATATTAGTAGATACTGCACGGCAGCCAAGTTTAGAACTTTGTATGTTTCACCGGAATTTTGATGATATAATTCTATTTCATATTAGATAGCTTACTTTTACATTTCTTCACTTAGATATGTATCTATATACATATATACTAATATATAAAGCTGAAAGTTTGTTTGTTTGCTTGAACGCGCTAATCTCAGGAACTACTGGTTCAATTCGGAAATATTCTTTCAGTGTAAGATAGCCCATTTATCGAACAAGACTATAGGCTATAAATCATCACACTAAGACAAATAGGAGCGGATGATCACGGGAACGAAGACGCAAGGATCGGCTAGTTAAGTTTTAAATTATTTTTTGTTACAATAATAATGTATAATAATATTATAAAGAGGTAAATTTTTTGAGTTAGAGATAACTCAAAATCTACTGAACCGATTTTGAAAATTCTTCTATCAACAGAAAGCCACATTATTTGTGAGTAAATATATTAACCAGAAAAATTAAAAGACTTTTTCGTAGTAATCGCATTTGTAAAGTAAGTCGGACGAAAACTTTTATTACAAACGATGACAGATATATGATTTAGAGTTGCTAATAGAGCATTAATGAATAAATGAGTGAGTGAGTAATTGTACAGTTTAAATACACACAATAGCGAAGCAAGAGCTGGTTGGCTAGTATACAAGTAACTTAGAACGTGGTTGGATAAAATAATTTCTTTAACCATCACTTGATTCCATATCCATACAATGTATGCAAGAACTGAAGGACTTGATAACTTATATACTCTGTTTCTGTACATTGGCAGCAGTTTAACGAGTTAATTCATAAATTGAAATAATAAATATTGGCTGTTATTTTGAAGAAATGTAGTGTAATTGTAACACTTACTGAGTTACGTAATTTAGTTATAATGGTTGAGAAGGGAAGACATTGTAAAACTGCATCTGAGTCACAAGCCATGAGGAACACATAGCTATGGTAAATATAGTATATGAGAAAAGCTATTCGTTAACTTCATTTCATAAATTAATCTTCATTAAATTGTTTTGACAGAGAAGTTATGATAATCAAAAACACGTGTAGTCTGAATAATTTACCAATACATAACTTGAATCATATTTAGACGAAAAACGTGCCAATAACTGTTACTAGTTTTTCGCCAGTTATAAGAATGTTAGAAAATGTATGAACGAATCTTATTTGGATTAAATGGATCATCTACTCTTTTGGATGATTACAAAAAATGTCCAAATGTGAGTCAGTCAGTCAGTAGGATTTTCCTTACTTGCGCTATAGGACATTTTTTTTTACCTTATAGGATTTGATTTTTTATTCCGTTGATCGACTGTAGATTTTGATTACATCGACTTAGGAGTTTGTTAATTTCCCTTTAGGAGCAGAATACGATCTTACCTCCATCTGTCTCATAAAAAAAGGTGATAGATAGAACAAACGAACAACGAAGTTATCCTATTGATTCATTTTTTCTTTAAAGGTACGGAACGTTAAAGTATCAAAATCAAAAGATAAATCCAATTCTGCAAGCTTGGCATGGTTTTTAATTTCAGTTGTAATTTTCCCAACAGTCAGCCATTATAACTTAAAGACCCTATCTAATAACAGAACAAAATCAGCCTCTGTTATCAATTACCATCCATTTCCTGACCCTTTGCCCTCAAGGAATGGGAGGAGGGTGAAGAGGACAAATGCACTGTACCCTCGTAATGGCTTAAGATAATTTTGGTCGAGTCGGTTTTCTATTGTAGCGAACATGCTCCTAATTAAATGGGGGCCGTTAAATTAATAACCAAAATTATATTCTTTGAGAGAATATTTAATATATTTATACTAAATCTCGTCTCAAATCGTATTTGGATACGGAATTGCTTTCAAATTTAACTTTCTGATGGGTTCCAAATAATC
This sequence comes from Limenitis camilla, assembly GCA_905147385.1. Lineage (NCBI taxonomy): Eukaryota > Metazoa > Arthropoda > Insecta > Lepidoptera > Nymphalidae > Limenitis > Limenitis camilla. The sequence continues at coordinate 11,923,444 of LR990240.1, forward strand.
TGAACTTGTCTTTTGACTAAATAAATATTTTATTTATTATTATTTATTTATTTGTCTGCATAAAGAGATTTTGCATAAAAAATACTTTTTACTATATTTTTTCGTAACGCCATCTGGTTAATCTTTAAGTAACTTAAGCGGCTGCTATTAAATGTTACTATATTACCTCAACAGATGGCGTTACTTTATTGCTATTAACAAAAAGTAAGTTTATCTTAATAAGTACCTTCTACCTTGCTTTTTATTTTACATATGTTTGACAGCAATCAGACTATATTGGAAATTAAATAAAACTTTTTTATTACTTTCAATTATAGCAGTATCTATTACTTATTTAAGATGTCAACACCATAACTCATTAAAAATCTACAAACACTTCATCACGTACAAAAACGCTTAAGCATAGCTAATTAACAAACTTTGAATTCAAATTACCAGTTTAATGCGCTAATAAAAGTCAAAACATATAAGGAGAGGAAAAGTTTTTTAATCAACTACTATTCGAACCTCATAACATGCTGATCTGAACAGGGTACATCAATTAATGGTAAGAAACTTCGAGACCGCAGGCCCCACAAGGCAAACTTGGTTTTAACAAATTCCATCCAACAATCCCCGAGCACTAACTCTAAGATCGGTTTACCTGTTAACATATTTGCAACTTTAGCTACAGTTAACGACTTTCCAAATCGACATGGAAGGCCAATATTATAGATGTGAAAGTCAGTATGTCTAGATGTTTAAGTATTTGTTAATCGCACAAAAACTTAAATACTTTACAACGTAGATTAAAAACACATATGCTACTTTTTATCCCAAAAATTTGAATAGAAGGAAAATATTAAATAAAAATTGGGTTTAGATTTTTTTTTCTTGAGTATAAAAGTACAAACTTAACTTCAATCAGCACTACCCGTTTATGGTCCACTGCTGACCGGAGTTAGGCTATAGTACACCATACAGGCCCAATAAGGGTTGGCTCACTTGCACACCTTTGATAACTTCAGGGAACTCTCAGGAGTGCAGATTTCCTCACGATGTTTTCCTTCACCGTTCAAGCAAAACAGTTTACGTAATGAAGGTTTTGGATTAAATTTGGCATAGAATAGATAAAAAGTATAGTTTCTTTGAGATATTAGAAAATCATTCACACAAAACTAAAAAAAATTGATTGAGTATATGAATGACTTTTTTCTGTGTGAACGAATTAATGAAGAATTGAATTAAATGATTTATGTTGGGTTGGGAAATTATAGGTTGTGTTATTTTATATTTAAACTAGCTGACCCGAAAGACGTTGTCCTCTCTTAACTATTAATATTGAATTCGAATTGGTTGTCAAAATCTTACATTACAAAAGTTAATATGGTTAAGTTTTCTTAAATTTTCTAATTTCCCACGCAACTTTTTAAATTTTTTCTTCCATAAGAACCTTCTCCTGGCAATAACAAACACAACAAAAAAGAATTAGCGAAATCGGTCCAGCCGTTTACGCGTGTTACCGTAACCAAGAGAAATGGGAATTCATTTTTATATATAAGATAGTATTAGGTAAGGGCGAATGCTGTAAATTTAAACAAAGCCATAAAGAAGAAAAGAAGTAACTTTATTAAAAAGATGTTATTAAGGAAAATAATTATAACTTGAAGTGCATGTTGAGCTATGTCACCGTCATCTTTGAGTGTGATATTAAATATAAATACACGTGGTAAATTGCACCCATGGCGAAGCCGGGACTGGTCGACTAGTAATTATATAAGTATAACCGATAAACAGGAGGAATATGTCCAGAATTAGCTTGAAAGATATAGCTGATTGTATCCGTTTAAAACATGCATCCAGTACCAGCTGCAATTCTAAGCAGAGTAAGTAACGAGTGGACGAGAATTTGTGACAGGCACTTGAAAGCCAAGTTTAAATTACACCAACTATTTCTGAATAACAAACTAAAACAGTTGGGTTTAAATGAAAGCGTGTTCTCGTGAAAGACAATATGTTGCGAGTTAAGTGTTAGTTTTGTTAAATTTTATACAATTACATGTAACAGTCTCTTATAATTTAGTAAACGAGACTTTCTAATTATAACTGTATTGTGTTTACTTATAATTAAAACTTCTATAGATCGTAGTAATGCTTCAGGAGTAACCGATTATGTAAGCAACATTTTCATAGGTAGAAAAAATTGGCTATTGTCTGTCGGTCAACGGACTTCATACCACGAAACCTAATTTTTGGTATTATATACAACGTAGCACTTTATTTACACCATATAATAGTTTATAAAAACACCAAATACTTTGCATGATTCCCAACTTTTACCAAACACCTCGATCGACGCAAAAATTGTTATTTTATCTACTGGTTAAAATAAGTATTATGCCTTTAATGCTTTAGTTTTGTTTTCTTTTTTTTAATGGGTTTTAGTAATAGTTATATTTTTAATGTTAAAAATAATGAATTTAAAGTATGTGATAATTAATTAAAAAATTGAAGCTGAATCTGGTGTAGAGCAGCGAAAGTTGAGGAAGGAGTACTGATCTGATACGTAATGTGTTAATAAATGTTGGACTCCTATATTCTCTACTTACAGTATATATAAATTAAAAAAAAATTTTTAGTATAAAATAATAATTATTAGATCAAACATTCTACTAAATAAAAATTACAATACCCCAAGGCTATATTTAATGCAATGATTTTGAAATATAAAGATACACCAGAAAACTTCTAAAAATGAAATAGAAAGTGTATGTTTATGATCCCATTGAATTCAATATTAGTAACTATTTGTAATTTATCATCGCAATCAAAAAGGACTATTTTAAGCAAAATTAGAAACTTTACGTTGTCATTAAGTCTTTCGCTGATTAGCTCTTTTGTTCTGAGCAGTAAATTAACTATCTTTGGAAACATTGTATTTAATTGTGCTGCTCATCTTTGAAGATAATAAAAACGTGTCACATTGTTAAGACTTACTATTTCAGATTTGTCGTAACTTCTGATTGTTATCTTTAACATTTTCTTAGACAATCCAAACCTATTTATAATTATCTAGTATCAGCAATATAACTTAACTTTTCATTGTTGATGTTTCGCTTACCACTCTAATTTAACTATAGCTACCGGCACGTAAGTATAGGCTTGACTGCGCAGAAGTCGCTATTAGGAATTTTTTAGAGGACAGCGCGGGGCAGCGCGTTAGACGCGATTGGTTCTTATGCGACGTTTCATTCCCGCGCGTCTGTTACGAGCACGCTCACAATGCTCGACTTTTCCCCACTATTTTTGCTCAGACCTAAAATTAGCTACGGCTACTATATCTGTCCTGACATTAACTCAAATAGTGCCTGAAGCTTATGACCCAAGTGCAGGTCCAAGTTCAAAGTCCACTATATTGTAATGAAATAAAATTTCACTCGTCATAACTTCTGTCAAGCTTAAGGTTCAAATTGAGGTGTTGCCAGGATTTGACATTTATTATACAGACGCATCTTTAATATTAATGCGAAAAACTGTGTTTGAATCTATGTTACCCTTTTACGTTTTAACCATCAAAACGATTTTGATGAAATTTCAAAATCCAGAGATAGACAAAAGCTTGGGAAAGGACTATGCTTCGTTTTATCGCGAAAGGTTTTGAGGTATTAAAATAGGGGATAGATATTTACATCACTTATAAATGCAAAACACGTCGCAAACTTCGGGCAAAGCCACGGCGGGTAGACTAGTATTTATATAAGGTTGTTTGGTTATAGAGGTTAGATAGAAGATATTTGATCTAAGTTGACTTTTAATATACCAATTCCGTCGCGGTCAAGTCGTACACTACAAGCTGTAAATATTGTTATACGACTACTTGGCTAGAGAACTCGTTATAGGACAATTCATTGTAAACAGCTAGATTTAGGCATGAATTTATGTAAATGTAGGTACTTATGACAAAGAATAGTTACATAGACAGATTAAAATGACATCGTAATAATATTTGATGATGAAATGCAAATAAAAATTCATTAGCACTAGCACGTAACAATCAAAAGACAATATTAGTACACAATAGTACATGTATAGTGGATGGCAGCCGAGTATTGCCTGGGGTTTAACACCCAGGAACAGGTTTAAAGACGTCTTTTATAACCGTAAACTCTCTCCTTCACCGTTCAACCTCGCTACCAAACATTAAAATAATAAAGTTCATTACTCCCGTGCTCTTCGATAACGGAGGGATACCACGTCACCAAACAACTCTACACTATTAGTTTCACTATTTTAATATGCTCTGCGTAATATCACTTGACAGACTGGAACGAAAGTTATATGTTATCTACTCGGAATAAGATAAATCTACCCGCGAATACTAATTTCTAAACGGTTTTACTAACAAATGTTATGTTTTAATTATAATATACAAGCTATTCTGCACAGTAACACATAAAGACTAGGCTGGAGTAGAAGTAGCCCGGACGATTTAGATTGCATATTCATAATACCGTCAAAGAGTCACGTGATCCTTAATATGGAAGTCCATACTTCAAGAAATTACTCATCAAATGCCGATGAACTATCTAGACTTAGCTTATAAGATGTGGATTTGGTGGGGATATTTCGAACTAACTACTAGCCAACAAAACGTCATTAACAGTTTTGTTGGCTGACATGATATAATAGTTACTTTTTAATAATGCTCTTTGTAATAATAAGCAGTTACTGAAGCAGGTGTCAGCCCGCGCGTTAGAGCTTAAACAGATCTGCATAAGTGGCTCATCTCTTAAATGCATCAAGATGCTGAATGGAAACTGGCGCTGGATGCTTATAAATGATAATTTAATCTAGTCTAAAAGTGACATAAAATGTTGCTCTTTTGTATTTTTTGGACTACAAAACTAGAAGAGTTAGTTAGTTACAATATGAAACTATTGATCTGATTTTGATAGAAAGATCAGATTTCAGATAATATCAGCTACTATAAGCAATTTGAAATAGAGAAGGAAGTAAAATAGAAATGACTTTTCTATTATATAGATGTGTATGTTTGTAGCAGAGACATAAGATGATAATTTTAGATGATCCTACACAAACCGAAAAGGTGAAGGGTATGTGGGATTCACGTACCTAAGAGAAAGAAGCATACCCACTAAAACCCAGCGGCCCGCACTCGTCATATTGGGGTACCTCAGGATCACTCTAAGCATACTACCGAGTTAACCCTACGTTTGCCCACTTAGTTTAGCCCCTTACTCATTATTCAGCGGGAGAAATCGTGCGTAGTGCCGTCGTCCGTCCCTTGTCCCACAGTTTTAGATTTTTGCGCCCTCCTCTTCCTATTAATGTGCGGCATAAGCTGTTCCTAATCAATAAAGCTGGCATTAAAGTGAAAAACATTACGCTCTAAAATAGAAACTAGTAGTAGACAAAATCTCCATATTTTTATATTAAATAGTTTTTAGTGTAAAATATTATTTTCTTGTTATGGCAGTGCAGTAGTAACGTCGCAAATGTAGCTGCAGTTTGCTCAATAATGCAAACGCGGACGTGTCTTAGAGGAAACTCTGAAACGTCCTCAGAGATTTGAAATTACTGTTGAATGTGTAATGTTAACTCGTCTTGACGTTATGAATGGCATTTCATATCTTATATGAGGTTACTTGCTTTTAAATTAAAGAGAAAACAGATATCTATATATTATATTAATATAATATTCAGTCGTCGTCGTACCGTCATCCTAAGCGCAAGTCTTTGTTTAAGTACCAATCCAAACATTTTTTTTTTTTTTTTTCCTTTTTAAAATGTCGAAGTGTGATGTGTGTAATAAATCCATAACAAGACCATCATTAGGAGTAGAGTGCAGCAAGTGTGAGAAACTAGTGCATCTTACTAATAAGTGTACTGGACTAACAAATAAACAAATCGCGGCATTAAAGGCTGCATCTAGCCTTGAATGGACCTGCCTCGAGTGTCAACAGGAATCACCTAAAAGAAGTACTTCAATAATTATTCCTGAAGACGAGGATGAGGAAGATGATAGTCCAGTGCAAATTAACGCGAAAAAGTTAGTACACAACATAACAAAAGAAGTTGAAAAGGCCATTAAAAAGGAAATGAAAGAGATAAACGAATCCTTACTATTTCATAGTGCTAAACTAGATGAAGTTGTTGAGTGCATTGAAACCTTTAGAAAGACTATCAAAAATCTAGAACGTAAGAACGCGGAGCTCACGAACAAAGCCAACAACTTGGAGACTCGTGTAGGAGCCCTCGAACAGAGGATACAGGAAATGGAGCAAGAAAAATTGAATAATTATATAGAAATTGCTAATGTGCCCTATCAAGAAAATGAAGACGTAAAACAAATTATTGAGAATACGGCTTCAAAATTGAACCTGCCCATAAATGGAATAAAAAGCGTACGTAGACTACCTGGACGAAAAGACCAAATAACCAATATAAAAGTGGAGTTACAGGATGAAGATACACAAGATAAGTGGATATCGGCGGTTAAAGTAAATAAAATTACAGTAGGAAGTATAAACCCAAAAGATAAAAACAACACCAGTACGGTGTACATAAGAGAAGCAATGACTAAAATAAATAAACAAATATTTTGGAACGCTAAGCAGGAACTAAAAAATAATCTTAACTTTAAATACGTTTGGTTTAAAAAGGGGGTAGTTCGGGCTCGTAAGGATGAAAGCGAAAAAACCTATGTTATTAAAACCATGCAGGATATACATGAATTAATTAACATAAAAGCATAAATTTACATAGGCTATTTATAAACTTATCTGTAATAAAGATATACCTACCTACGTAAACCTACACATACCTATATTATAAAAAAAAAAAAAGAAAAAAAAAATGGTAAGTCCTTTTATTAATGAAGTTAACGAGATTTCTGACTGTATAAACATCAATGATTTCTTGTCATGTATACCTACAAATAGTATTAACCTACTCTGTATTCACTTCAACATCAGATCTATCATAAAAAATTTTTCATCGCTCGAAGAATGCATATTTTCTGCTAGCAAAAAACTTGATGTAATAATACTAACAGAGGCTAATATCCCTGATTCCATAAGCTCTTTGTATAAAATCAATGGTTATCACATGTATACGGCTTTACGACAACACCGAAAGGGTGGTGGCATTATATTATATGTAAGTGAAAAGCATAAGTGTAATGTTATAAATATAAAAACTAAGCACTTCGAAAGTATATTTTGCACAATCACTTCAAATAAAAAGTATTCTACCCACTTGTGTGCCATATACCGTCCTCCGAGCGCAAGTAAAAACTTATTTATTTCTGAGTTAAAAACCACAATCGAAAAATATACAAAGGAAGGGGACTTATACATATTAGGCGACATTAATATAGATCTGAGGCTCGATAATCCTATAAAGCATAAATACATAAACATGTTATACAGCTTGGGTTTGTCGTGTGGGATCACAGCACACACTAGAGTTGAATTATACAATAGCAAACTTTGTAAATCTTGTATCGACCACATTTACGCAAGATCCCACACGCAAGACCTGAGCACAGCGGCGCTCGGCACATCACTGGCCGACCATCGCGGTATCATACTTGCTTGTACAGGTACAGAAATACAGGTTGTTCCTAAATATAAAATATATATTAATAAAAATAAAATTACAAAAATGTTACAAGAAGTAGATTGGGATAAACCTGCTCGAATGACCTGTGCCATAAGTATTTTCGACTATTTATACAATAGGTTTATGGAATGTTATGAGAAATGTAAATATAAAATTAAAGTAAAAAGCAATATGTTACGAAATGAAAATGATTGGGTCAATAAAAAAACTATTAAAGCATGCAAATACAGGGACAAACTTTTTATACAATGGCTTAAAAATAAAAATGATGTTATATTAAGAAAAAGATATAATAAAGCAAGAAATTATGCAAATAAAGTAATAGAAAAGACGAAAAACAACAATATTAAAACTGAAATTATAGCTAATAAACATAATTCTTTGCACTTATGGCGAATACTAAATCGAATTACTGGAAACTCAAAAATGTCTATAGACAGGGTCCTCCGAAACGCCTTCGAAAATGAGAGTAATACTTGTTATGATATCGCAAATAACTTCGCGCATCATTTCAGTAATAGCATTAGAAAAATAATTCCTGATTGTTCAACACCATTGCTTGATAAATCAACCTATCAAAACATAGTAAATGTTAGCATGCGATTTAAGCCGGCTGATTCTGCATCAATTGAAAAAATTATTAAATCTTTGAATTGCAATAAGGCTCCAGGTTTAGACGGCATAAGGGCTATTGATATAAAAACACTGTGCCAAAAAATTAAACTAGTAATTGCTAGATTAATTAACATTAGCGTAGTAACCGGTAAATATCCAGTACCTTTAAAAACTGGTATCATTCGACCTATACATAAGAAAGGCAGCCAAACCAACTACGAAAACTACAGACCTATAACTATCCTATCTACTATAGATAAAATAGTTGAAAAATATCTAAGTGGTCAAATTCATAGCTTTTTTAAATGCCATCAAATAATAACCGAAAAACAATATGGTTTTCAGCCTCAAAAGAACACCACCCAGCTTTTGTCACAATTCACTGATAGTATATACCATCACTTAGACAGCAAAGAACATGTTTTGGTCGTATTCATTGACTATAGTAAGGCTTTTGATACTCTTAGACATAACGCATTGGTTAAGAGCCTAGATAATAATGGAATAAGAGGAAAGCTACTAGACTGGTGTGAAAACTATCTTTATGAAAGGAGTTATAAAGTAAGGATTGGTGAACATTATAGTGATACGGTAAAAGTGACAGAGGGAACTGCACAAGGATCTGTATTAGGACCCCTACATTACCTAACCTATGTAAACAGCCTAACCAACGTCGTAAAAAACAGCGAAATATATCTTTTTGCTGATGATACTTGTATAGTAGCTTCAAGGCCGAATCTCAATGATGCTATCAATCAAATGCAAGCAGACTTTGATCGTCTAGCAAAATGGTCTCACGACGCTGGATTGGTATTGAATTCAAATAAAACGAAACTAATGTATATTAGTTCCAGTCAAAATAGAAGTACCATAAAACCTAAACTGATAGCCCATTCACATAAATGTCTACATGAAAGTACTATCACCAATTCAGTATCATGTGACTGTGATACAATAGAACTTGTAGATAGTCATACCTACCTAGGACTCGTTATTGACGACCGACTAAACTGGAAACATCATATAAACCATGTGTGTGATAAATTAAGAGCTATATTGTCTAAATTCTCAATGATAAAATATAAAATACCTTACAAAACATTAATAATGTTATATAAATCTCTGGCCGAACCAGTAATATCCTACGGATTATCAAGTTACGGCAGAACCTTTAAATCACATCTTGACCAAATATTCACATTACAACTCCGAATTCTTAAAGCGATAGTACCATATAATATAAAAAAATTACACGAAAATGATTATAGAAAGTTATTTAAGGTCTGTAAAATAATACCCGTACACGAAAAAACCCAAATGTCATTACTAACAGAACAATTCTTTAATAAAACTCTTAAAAACACTATAAAAAAAAAGTCCGGAGCTATGAAGACGCGAATAGATTCAGGACCTAAACTTATTTTACCGAAATATGCGAACTTATACGGTAAAAAAACTCTGAAATATATTATTCCTAATTTAATTAACCAAATACCATTATCTTTAAAAGAAGAATTAACAAATAAAAACATAAAATACAAATTAAAAAAATATTTTCAAGAAATCATAAATTCAACGTATAATTAGGTAAAATATTTAAAATTACAAACATATGTTTTAAACTTGACATACTTATAAAAAATTATATACAAATCTCAAACATGTACATACATACACACCTTATAGTAAAGTAAAATCGAATCAGCCTGTATAAGACTACTAACAATTTTAAAAGAGGGTAATTCGGTATCGCGCTAAAACTTGATATAAACTGTGCATAATCTACCTTCTATTAATTAAGAACCCTCGAACTGTACATGAGTAAACATTATGATGTTAAGTTGTAATCGTATTCTTATTTATTATTTTATTGTTTTTTTTTTTTTATTAATAATGTTAAATATCGACGACACTGGTGTCCGGTAAAACTCAAATGAGTTTATGTTTGACACCTTAAGTTAGCATTTATTAAACGTGTTATTGTATTCCATTGTATAAATAAAAAAAAAAAAAAAAAAAAAAAAAAGTTAGTAACACCGTTGATAACTCTATACTAGAACCTTTTATTTTATTCCAAGACTGTATATAATCTCTGTTCCGATAGACTTGAACCAGTTGTCAAACAGAGCTCGCCTAAGTCACCTTTACGGTGTGGTGTCAACGTACTGGGCCTCTATTACTAATATTTGGCGTAAGTTTTTAATATTAGTTACTCGGTTTCCGTTTTAAATGCATATTATTATTGTACTGTGCGTGTAAATGTGTTGTATTGGTCTCATGTATATAAATTAATACAGCAGCTAAAAGAATTAGTAGATCAAATTGGTCTTAAATGATATAAACGAATAACTAAAAGATATGTGTCCGAAAATATATATTAATTCATTGACCCATACTTACCCCTCCTATCCCATTAATTCTGCGGATCCAGTGGATTCTGGGCCCTTGCTCAGGATCTGCTGAAACTGCAGAACTTTTTTCTTCACACTCTCTCCCTACTCTATCTTCGAGGATGCAACGCTTGCCGATGTCCATGGGCGATGGTGGCCACTTACAATCAGGTGGACCATCTGCTCGTTTGCATCTTATATAAGCAATCGGTAAATTATGTTATATAATTAATAATGTAACATCGTCCGCAAAAGCAGTCCGTGAGTTGACTACATAAAAAAAACAGTACAGCGCTCTTCGAGTTTAATACTACAATGCATTCAGGATACTGTTAGGCTTACCAAAATTTTGAAGTACGTCAGGGATGTTCGCCAAGGCGCGCGTAGATTGCTCTTAGATACTACAATGAGGTGCACATCCCTTTTGCCCAGAATCCGGGCGAGCTCTAACGCTATCCTCAGTATATTGGCAGAGGTTCTATTGTTTGTACCTGAATCACTGTTGTATGTTCATGTGTAGTTTATTTAGACTCCACATTAAAGCCGACGACCTCATGCAATTTGCTAGGAGTCCTACTATCTTGGAAGCGCAAGATCTCTTTACGGCCTAAATTAATTTAGCAAATTTTAATTCAAAATCTTTCGATTCTTCATCATCATCACACTCTGTTATTGGCTCACTGCTGAGCCGGGTCTTCTCTATAAAATCAGGACAGTGTAAGGCCATAGTCAACCATGCTGGGCAGTGCTGGTTGGCAGACTTCACACACCGAAAGAGAACTTTAAGGAACTCTCAGGATTGCAGGTTTCCTTACGACGTTTCCTTCACCACACAACTCAGAAAAGTCAGAGGTGTGTACCCAGGATCGAACTCTGACCTCTTGAGTCAGACCCGTTCCCTCACGGGTTAATGTATGAACCACTGGGATATCACTGCTACTTGTTATCTTTAGATTACAGCTTGAAAATGGATTCCAAAAATGAATTTGAAATTTATTTTTTAAAATTTTGGATTGATACTGATTATTAGTTTCGACCGTTAGCAATTAGGATTGACTTAAGTCTTAAAAGAAGTATCTATTTTTAACGGAACTAAAAGTGCGTTACTTTAAACTATTTCTGATACAAAAATACCTTACACTAAAAGTAAAGAATATGAAACTAACAAACTAAACGTCCCAAAGGAACCTAAATTGCTTTTCTGTGTGCGACTTTTATAATAGGGTTTTTAATAGAGGCAGTAAACTTAATCCATTATATACTAAGTTATTATTTCATAATTGTTTGTGGTTTAGTGAACTATTTCATTTAACTTTGCCTGTGTGGAATATAAAGTTAAACAACGCGTTAATTTTCAGCTAAGCTAAGGTTCCACTAATTAAAGTTTATATGAACTTTGTTTTATGAGAGTGTATCAATCAATCTGTAAAGGCGATATATTGTCGAAAGTTTTGTGAATGAAGCAACATATGACTAGATTTAACATAGGTCTTAAGAATTCATAGAATGACTAATTCCTAGAATATTAAGGGGTACTTTTGAATTAAACATATTGAGCGGAAGGATTTAACCCGTGAGGGAACGGGTTAGAATACAATTCCCCACTGGAAGAGAATCTCGTAAGAGGCGAGTGACCCATCACCTCTTTGTGGTAGGGGATCTGTTCCCCGACTGGCTGAAGACATGCAAATCCCACCGCCAAGTGTCATTGACGCGTTCCGGTCGAACCGCATGTGGGTCCCACATACCCCTCCCCCTCCCATCCCGTTAATGCTGTGGTTTTAGTGAACTCTGGGTTCTCGTTCAGGCATCACTGAAACCTTAGCATTCTTCTCTTCATTACTATTCCTCACTCCATTTTTGAGGTGGCAATACATCGGCAAAACAAGGGTAACTTTTTTGTATTGTCGATGTCTATGGGAGACGGTCTTATGACGGACTTACCACCAGGTCTGCTCATTTTTCCCTTAAATGCCATAAAAATACCGTGAATTTTAATTTACTTTAAATTATTGTCTCAACATCTTGGCCGTGGATTCCTATACTCTATAATGTGAATCTACTAACTGTTAAAACAGCTTAGGTCTTAAAAAGATCTGTCACGATATGTCACCTTTTGATATAAGCGAAAAAATAAAAATGTTAACAAATCATATATATCTATAACAAACGTAAAATAACTGTCTCACTACCATTCTAAGAATGTAGATATACACTAAAAATAACGAACCAATGATAAACCAACTAAATTAACCAACCGGTTAAATAACAAAACTAAAAAATAATGCTAATCGTTAATCGAAATCGAAAAATGGTAACCATTATTTTCTACTCCAATAATCAGCAATACCAATAAAAATGCAGATGTTGACCAACACATTTAATCTATAGCGTGGCAAATTATACTCCAGTCGAGCGAACGTCCAATTAGTTGAGTCTTCCCTCTGGAGGGATGGGCTTAGACTAGAATTTGCTTCCGCTGCGTTAGTGAATTGTAAAAAATTCCAAAAATCTAGCACGAGTATTTCCCAATTATTCCTGATCTCCATCAGTTCGAAAAACACTGCAAATTCTCTTTGGATGTTTTCTATCTTTTATACACAAAATTTAATTTTTTTTCGATCTTCTTTAGTCAGGGATTTAATTTAGCTTAACAGTGGGTGGATTTACTAATAGCTAAATTTAATACCTGACTGAAGGACAGACAGTGATGAGTTTATAATATAAGTGATTTCAAAAAGTAAATTTAGGAGAAAGCCGAGATTGACGCCCCAGTTTTACCAAAAAAGATAGAAATTAAAAGTAAGTTAAATAAATAGGTTACTTTTTATCCTAAAAATCCTTAAGAGTATGGCAGATATACTGCGCAGTAACACCCAAACTACAATATTAACATGTAATCTAAATGGTAGCCGAGCAATGCATAGAGCTTGAGAAAAAAGAGCTGGTTTAAAGACGTCTTCTACTATGCTCAACCTGAACTTCAAACTCTCATCTCCACTGCTCGACCTTGCTACTGACTAATAAAATAATTAAGTACATTTACGTGCTCCTTAGTCTCAGTATTTTAGTATGTACTGTCTGACACCACTTGACTACACAGACTAACTTAATCCTATCAGAACGAAAGTTAAATATTGTCTACTTAAAAAAAGATAAAATGAACTTCCCGGGAACAATAACTTATAAGCGGTGTTGCTAGCAATACATAGGATACATACGAAACTTATTATATATGTAGAGGTAGGATAATAATGGAGGTCGCGTCGGGCTATAGTTAGGGTAGGATAATAATAAAGAGGACTTGTTGTCACTTTCGTCGCGTCATTTTAATATTCAACGATTTTAGATGACGAGTAAACGATTATCGAATAATCGGATACGAGCGACATCTGTGGCACTTTATTCAACTATTTTTGATAGCTTTAAACGAGTAATCGATTATCGGTTAATCTAATTATCGATTAATCGGAACGCCAGTGCCATATTTCCTATTTGTTGATTTACTCCTCCCCATTCGTGGAGGGGCATTGCTACCATTGTTTAGTCCCTTTATATTCCCCAACTGACGCATTACACTTTAGTCTCTCGACAAGTTTCTTTGAGTGAACATCACCTGGAGTTGAAGTGTGTCGCTATATCACGGATATTGGACCTCTCGGACTAAGGATCATGTGAGTTATTACGTCTTATTTATTGTGAGTCCCTACATTGTATTTAGGTGTAACACAACCTTAGGTTTGTTAGCCTTAGGTAAGGTTAGATTTATGTTAGTTACAGTGAAACCGGGCAGTGGAGGCGAGTATCGTAATTACATAAAGGGATCACTTAAGCCTACACCTTGACCATAAGTTCAAAGCACTGCCCACTTTCCTGTTCAAAAACTACAGAATCTATATTCGGTCGTATCCGAATAGATTCGATTCATTGATTTATTCAAATCGGCTCTCTGTACTAACATACAGAATTTTTATTTATTTTATACTTTTTTAAATGTGCATACCTAAGAGAATGAGTGGGTTTGTAAATGAGTAAGTGTCGCATTTCGAATAATTCTGGCCCCAATTCTGAAGATGCTGTTATCGCGGGAAGATCTTATTGTTTAAGAAGTAAAAGCTTAGGTCTTCTTAGTATTATTTTCTATTCCAAATACCAAAACATCCAATAGAAAATGCAGATATTGACCAACACATTTAATCCAGGCAAGCGTTGCAAATTGTACTCCAGCCGACCGAACGCCCAATTAGTTTTTAACTATTAACAGTTTTGTTTCACATCACTGCTCAGCCTCGCCGACGAATATTTACGTCTATATTGCTGAAATTTTAATTATTAACGCCATTACAATAATACATTAATATAGGATAGTAAAATAATATTTACTTTGTTACAAAATGAACTATATTTTTGTGTAGCAATAACTGAAACTGCATTCGAAACATTATCACAATTCGAGAACTTTACAAGCTTCCATTAATAAATAGTACTGTGATAAAAGATTAAAGAGAAACATTATTTGAAGAAGATTAAAACCATTGCTTTCAAAGCGAATTACAAAAACTTGAAAAATATAAATTGAAAACAATGTCTATGATTGTCTACGATTGTCCATTAGTTTTATAAAGAAAATATTTTCAATATTTAGGTTTCATTACCTTAAAAAGAACCTTCGCTGTCCATATGTTTATACGTTGTACATATTGATAATATTTTAAATATCTAAAATTATTCCAATACTCGTAGATAATAAACATATTATTTGAAACGACAACTCATTGTGGCGCTGCTTTTAAAAATTACTAATTTACGTCTCTCATACACTTATTAGAATAACGAGGCAAAAATCATCTTACAGAAGAAGTTGCTTTATAAGACTAAAAAAAGGGTAAAAACTAAAAGCGTGTTAATGGCAAACCATATTAGGGGGACAAGTTTTCGAACTGAAAATTTTAGCAAAGTTAGACCCTTAATTAAAGTTGGAAGCGCAAATCTAACTAGCATTAGTCAAGTTTATTAAATATAAGATTAAAATACAGATAAGAAAATACTTTACCTATCAGTAAATAGAAGACCGCACTTGAAATACATTTCTCGAAAATATTACAGTCTAATCCCAGTAGTATATTTTAAAATGCTTGTAAGACTCCCGTGCTCGTGAATAGCTTGCACTTTCCTTTTGAAATATCTTATTCAGTATCATTCACTATCGGAGGTTATTTATTGGTTTACTTTGCGATCGAAAATTGCAATACTAGATATTTGCTTGCCTTGCATTATGGAATATTACCAATGTTTACCGTTTTTATTATGGATTAAGTACATATGTGTACTAAATACAGCTTAAGATAATAAATAAGGAGTAAAACTTAGGTATATGAAAAACTTTATTGCAAGCAATGGGACTTTTAGTCAAAAATACTCGTTTACTGAATATTGATATTTTACTCCTTAAAACAAAAGGAAATACAGGATTTGCTTTTCTTTTAATTATGCGAGATGACGTATATAGATTCAAAAATTATAAATAAATAAATGAAGAAGGTGAGAAAAACAAATCATGTATCTTCCTTATTAACCAATTTTGGCATAATTGTGGCAGATATCATTAACTCAGTCAAAATCAGAGGAGTTTGTAAGGTAAAATCACTATTTATTATTTAGCAAAATTTCATCAATGACATTACAAAACAGGCCGATATTAATATAAATGTAGAAAGGTGAATATGAAATATCTGCAGAACTTAAATTATATCCTACCTAATTCATTTCCAGCAAGTAATGTTTTTCATCTCATAACAATAACCTTTTAACGTAAAAACGGAATAATAACACAACTTAATAGAAGAAATAGTTTCTGAGATTATTGAGTAAACAAACGAACTCTTACTGTTATTAATATAAAGCAAGCACAAAATAACTTCCGATATAAATTTTCTTCTAAAATTTATTAAACTTGCGTTAACAATGAGTAAAAGATAACTTAACTACATTCTGTAAGTTACAAACAAACGTGTTCTAAGTTTCTGGG
This sequence comes from Limenitis camilla, assembly GCA_905147385.1. Lineage (NCBI taxonomy): Eukaryota > Metazoa > Arthropoda > Insecta > Lepidoptera > Nymphalidae > Limenitis > Limenitis camilla. Next base: position 11,940,100 of record LR990240.1, read on the forward strand.
AAGTTTGCAACAATAAGAGCGAAGACCGTCTTAACTATTCATGCTATCCTGTAAATAGTCGGAATTCCTTTTATCATGCTCCATAGTTTGCTGTATATGAATAACCTTTCCTTAAGGACTACATACCCTACATTTCATGATGTTCATCCTAACATAAACTATATTATTACGGTCAGTAATTAATACATCAAAACAATACTATATTGCATCAACAATAAAGTAATCTATATGATGTTGTACATTAAATTTTACAAATTTCGTTAAAGCCTTTACAATAGACTATAAAACAAGAAATATATTTAGGGTAGTGTCTTCTTAATTTTTGTAAGCACTTAAATCTAATAACTGAATAGACGTAGTAATAAAGATAGAAATGGAAAAATTGAGCTGTAGTTTTAAATGGATTTACATTTAATAAATTGATTAAATTTGCGAACCACAGAACGGGTCACTAATAATTTAAAAGATTTAAGAAAATTCGTAAAATATTCTTGACATTTAATATCTTAGATTCTTACCACAAACATGCCGGATTTATAAAAGAGGAAGCGATAAATTTGAAAATTTTAATGTTAGCGCAGTTTCTTCGTTCTATATTCAGATTGTTGAATCAGCTTAGCTGGAAATTCTACTATAAATTTGGAAAGAAAAGTTAATTCGTTTAAAATTATTTACATGACTGTATAATTTTTTCGTATTTCCATGGGTTAGAACTTTAAAAGAATCTATTTTCAGTGCTACTTTTTTCACATTAATTTATGATTATTTTGATGTTACAAAATTAGTTATTGCCAATTAAACTGAAACAAAAAATCGCTAATACCTTTACGCGACTCAGCGGGGAATTAAATAAGTCGGATGGAATACGTAGATTCAACCATAAGTGTTATCAAACATCCAAGGAAAAACACAGCAGAATGTCGGCAGTCTAAACAAGCTCTGCTGCAGCTCCCAAAAACTGCTTAGTCTGAATCGCATAGATCTCCGTCTAATGGTGGCAGTATATTCGGGACATTGCCTACTTAATAAATATCCATTGCCTACAGGCAGAAGAGACGACTTTACCTTGGAGGACGTTACCCTGGAGGACATTAGGTCGCTGCAAGAAGCCTATGAAGTTCTCAGAAACTTCTGCGCTTCGGGAAACCGCTAGGCTGGCTAGTATAGCCAGTCATCTTTGCACGCACAATGGACCGAATTAGAGTCTAAGTGCGGAAACAGGAGCCCACATACAATACAATACATCAAAGGATTTTAATGCCTACCCATAGCACAATATATCTAGAATACTGAAACATTAATTTCACGTATTTTTATTAAAAACAATCCAAAAATATTCCACAATATTCCATGTTTGTATACAAATTATATACAGGAGTTTTAAGTCAAATGAGAAATCAAAATCCAAAATATTATGATTCATCTGCACAAACTATATACACAAGATAAATCTAGTATTTTTTTATTATAAAGTACCAAAGCGAAGTAATATTGACTTAATGAAGAAATCGTTTTGAAACGGCCAATCAGACCCAGCTTAGTTGACTTGGAAAAAGTACATCGTTTCAGCCCGAGGACATTTATGTAAATTTACTTAAGATGTTTTCTTTAATTTACGCTTTTGTATATACAATACTTACGAAATTACGGAATGAATAATGTGGTTTTTATATTAACTAGAAGCAACAACGCTTACAATTATTATTTAGCGTTAAGATACAATAATAATAAATAAATTAAAGTCTAACAATAAATTCAATATTGTTGTAACAGTAAAAATAATAATACAAATAGTGACCCAGAAGGCGTCCTTGAGGAACCCCAAAATTAATAGTAAGTAATAATAATCAAAACATTGATAATTTAATTGTTTTTAAAGATAAAATTTTAAATTCAAAGGTTACTGTAAAAAAGTTGAAAAGGTAATTATTTTATCGAACTAAAAGTATGTCACCATAATCGATAGCTTTCTACAATTCCTAGACTTTACGGTGAAACTTTATTTATAATCCATAGCGTTTCTACGCAGGTTCAATTTCAATTTGCGTCTCTAGCGGTTGAGTTAAATGAGTTTTCCTCTTAGTTTAAAAGCTTGATATCGCTTTTTATGCCCGTTGGTTAAAAGATAAAGAGAATATTGTTTTCATTACTCATTCATAGGTATGAGGTATTTAAACCACAAATGCTATCATGGGAATATGTAGACATTTTTCAAGTAGCTATTTTGCACAAAGTTAATGACAGTAAGGTCATTTAATTTAAATTAATTAATTTAAAAAAAAATCTAGAAGTTATTAAGTTACAAATCATTTTTATTAATAACTAGCCTACCGGTAAATGAATTGCACTAGAAATTTCAAACTATGAACAAATCCAAACTTCGTATTACAGTGGTTTAAGCTGGAATTCCTCAGAAGTGACTCCTATTAAAACTCGGACGATACGAGTGAAAGAATTTTGTAAAGTTTTAGAATTTTGCTTTGTTCTGAGGTTTATTTTTAAATAAAAATGTAATGTCAAATATTTCTGTTTATTAAAAACTTTACCACGTTTTTTACACCAGAAGCAGTTTTTAGAATTTAATTCTTTAGACCCAAAAACTTTGTAAAGGAATGCTCCTCAGCATATTTATATTCTCTCCTTTTTCTTGTACATTTATCATAGAGAAATTATCAGCCTTGAATTAATCATTATTTCATTCAGTATTATTATCTTAATTAATCATAGTTTCATTAATATCAAAAACTCATAGCAGAAGGTTTAAATAAAATCGAGCTCTGAACAAATTAACAATGTAAAACTAGTAAACAATATTAATGTAAAGAACAAACATTTAACAAATTAAAATGATTTTAAATTATACAAACATGATACATTATAAATTCCATAACCCGAACAAACAAACCAATGTAAATAAACCCTATTAAGTATTGATAATATTATGGGTAATTTATTCACAAACTGGAAGTTTTAAATAGAAGTGAGTAGGACCCTTAAACAAAGGGATTTTAGTTAGGCAGGGATAATCCGGGACATTTCGATTTACAATTATATAACTACGTGAAGGAGCAAATATTAAACTACTTTCTATTAATTTCATACGATTATATTTAGTTGTTTTGATTATTTTGAATTAGATAAGCTTTATTGTAAACAAGGGGGTGCCGTTGTTTCGCTGAAGATTAAATTGTTTTTAAAGCTTCACTAGCTTATACATTTCATAACATCTTTTGGATTTTAGATTTAATAAAATAAAATATTCAAAGAAATATCTTGTTACACTAGAACCTGTTCTGCGATTCGTATCCATAATGAACAGGATATGAAAACAAATCGAATGAGATCAAGTATGACTACAAGTATTCATTAAAGCCTTGCATGGTCCTTCAATCTAACTCGATGGTACTGATATCATACGATTGGCATAATTAGAAAAGGAAGTGAAATATAAAGTAAATTTACTTTTGAATGTTAATTATAAACTATGATAAAGTGATGACTAATTCTAGAGACACTTCTGAGCTAATTTTAATAAGATTAACTAGCTGACCCGACAGACGTTGTCCTGTCTTAACTAAGAATATTGAATTTCTAATTGGCTTACATTAGAAAAGTTAATATGGCCGTTAAGTTTTCTGAAATTTTCTAAATTTTTCTTACATAAGAATCTTTTCCTGACAATAACAAATACAAGAAAAAAAGAATTAGTGCAATCGGCCCAGCCATAAACGCGTGATGCCGTGACCAAGGGAAATAGGGACACATTTTTATATATATTTATATATATATAGACGATGATGAAGGAGATATTTTGAAAAATGTCCTCAATGGGGGGAACTCATTTAAACGTATTTCCGTCGGAATTGTAATAGTTGTACAATCTCCAAAACCAAAACACTGTCCAAATCAATACTACCAAAATCACAACTAGCAATAGATATAAATAATGATAGTACTTACAACGTCGATGAGTTGACTAAGCCGTAGCCCCATCTTGACGGTGAGCCGGTCAGAGTTGTTGCCGACAGGGCGAATCAATCTGTTGTAGTTTGAAAGGAGGTCGTCGTATAGCCGCTTCGCTTCAGGGTTTGCGACGCTTAAGCGGCCCCACACGCACAGGACTCCGACCACAAACGCCAACACCATCTTAGGCTAACACCACCCCTGTGGACAAGAGAAAACAATCTTATATATACAGAAATACAACAAATAGATGCTCAACTGATATATGTATTGGGTGATGTTGTAGTGTATCTTTTTATTAGAATAAACATACATTTACTCATTTGCTCATTCAACTATACAGACAAATATATAGTACGCACTTATATAATGTGAGAGTCATTGGCGAGAATAGACGTTCAACAGAACTAAGAACACAAGTCACTAATTGGAGGGGGCGAACGCCTGCTCATAAGAAATTTGTTTTCACGATAATTTCAATTTTTTAAGTATCTATACTAAAATTATAGTCAATGTTTAAAAGACTTTTCGGTTTTGTCAAAAATGTATTCAATTAATCTTAGAATTGAATTATTATTATAAACTATGATATTACGATGATCATTATTATGATAAAATGTCTTATGTTCCTAAATTAAATTAAAAAAACAATTATAAAAAATATTTTGTTATTATCCTGGAAGAACTATGATTTTTTCGGGATAAAGGTCGCCTAGATGTTAATTCAGATTATAAAGAACCTGTGTGCTAAATTTCATTGAAATCTTTTAAGTTTAAGTAAGATATCTATCATCATAGTTAAATTATTAGGTAACCAGATTATCAAAATAAACTGTATTTTGGCGCCATTTATCAAATATGGCGGTACAAGCAAAAGGAGGCAAAGGTGTCATTCAGAATAAGCACATTAAAACAATATTTAAAGCTTCCGAAAAGCTTTGTAGGTAAACATTCTAAATAACTGGACTAATAAGGTTGTCGTATTTCGATCAGACATACAAACCAATTCTAATAACAAAATATAAGCTAATAAACAGTACTCAATTCAAATTCACAGCGAGTATAATTACAATATTAAAGAGGAATTAGTTCAGTACAGCGCGAATCTTCCCCGTTCAGCTATTTACTACCAATAAATTATTACGAAATTAATTTAGGCTGAATTTCAGCACCAGTTGTTGTTTGTAATATGGTGATTTTGAAGCTGTTAATCATTTTGTTATTAAATTTTCGATTACACCTTCACTTGTGCGTTCTGTGAAGTACAACAATGTTATAAGAAGAGTATAGTTGGAGCAAAACTATTTTTAGATCTATGTATTTAGTTTACTAAAAATACTTATGCAAAGAAAGTGCAGGACTCTAGTGTATATGTTGTATATACCAGCTTCCAAATAGTTAATAAATAGTATGTAAAGTTATATGGTAGTACCAAAAAATAAATGGATGTTTTGCGTTGGCATCAATACAAAATTGTATTTACTTTATATCAGCTGTATTAAAAAATGGAATACTCTGAAAACACTAGTATTAGCTTTCTATTAGCTTACGCATCAGAATCCGAAGCTTACCTAATTCAGTTTATCATTATTATAAATTGTGAATACATAATAATGTACACTTAAATGCGTGGCTGGATTTTATTTATAGTTACTTAGAATTAGTATAGCGAGTTCAGGTATTGGAAAAAAGTGTTATAATTACTCATACAGTACCTTATAACCCTGTCACCAGCTTCAGGCACTACTCGGCTAAATCCATAGTATTATTTTTGTACGCAAATATTTATTTAATTGTGATATGTGAGGGTATCTACTGAAGACTGGATTCACAGCATCACTCAATGGCTCCAGTGACTGCAGAAATGTGTAAATTGTTAGGGTATACCTTGGAGAATCTTTTTTCTTTTTTATGGTGAGTAAAACAAGACGTGAATGCACAAACGAGCAGACGGTCTACCTAATGGTAAGTGGCCACCGTCTTCCATAAACATCGACAACATAAATAGTGTCTCTTGCATTACCGATGCGGTGCCACCTCGAATATAGAGTGAGAAAAAGGAAATAAAAGAAGAATGCTACGGTTTTGGTGGATCATGAGCGAAAACCTGAAGTCCACAGGAACTGCAACATAAATGGAATGGGAGGGCGAAAGGGTAGTCTAGCCCAAATGCGGCGCGATATTTTGGGATTCGCGTGCTGATGGTCACAAGCTAATTCATAAACATATACCCTGCCACCAAGTTGTGCCTGTCACAAAGGTTACTCGCCTCTTACGAGATGCTCTCCCTCCGAGTGGCAGAGGGGAACAGTATTCTAATCCATTACCTCACGGGAAAAATCTGGTCATCTCTATTAAAATTAGAAAGTTCCAGAATCTAAATTTCCATATCATAACCATCGTTATGTCTATTTTCTTTTCGGTTAGTTACAATATTTTAACCAAAATTAAAGTATCGTATCTGAAAGTTAATCTTTGTTAAAAGAAATATCCTCTACGCGATAGGCGCCCGCTATTTCCTTATCTTAAGTATAGCAACAAACAACGGCCAAGAAACCAATAAATAAGCTTAATAAATCCATTGAAAGCTGGATAACGACAAGTTGTTTACAATTTATAAATCGTTTTAAGCTTTATTTTTCGTTGAGCGTTTATTCTGTGGCGGATAGGTTTACGAGTTTTTCAAAAGGACTACGTTTCTAGGTTTTCAATACATTAGTTCCACTGTCTACGGTGTTTTTCGGACATATTTTACAGAAACTTACTGCTTAACATTTACATATTAGTGGATCCGCACGGGCTTACTAGCATTTAACAAAAAAGAAAACATATAAAAAAATTAATCAGGTGTTCAATAAATATTTTAAATTTACTGATCACTGTTAATACCTTTTAAAAACTCTGTTATTAAAGTATAGATTTAATTTGGATAGTAGTAAATAAACCTATAAAAGTTTACTTAAATAGTACCTCTACTAACTCAACTACATTATAACTTTTATCCCGGACATGGTATACAGACAATTTGACAAGTAATTTCACCGAGTAATAGTTCTCATCAGTACCTCTATAATATCGAGGACAGCAAGAATTAAAAGTTAAGTACTTTATTTTAGAGTTGGGTATGGTGTGTCTTTTTAATTATATTAAGGACGTCATTAATCTTGCTTTTTAGTCACAACCCAAGCAAACAGTGTTTGGATTATTCACTAATGGTTATTCATTAATGGTCATCATCTAACCTCATCTTTCATATATTTAAATTAACATAACCCACATGATCCTTGATAAGGAAGACCTAGAACCACGACGACACGCTCCCCGCCATCTGTTCGCTTGGATCTTTTAAACTACTCAACAAATTTTAATGAAGTTTCCATCAATAGACAGAGTGATTCAAGAGGAAGGTACACGAATATGCATTTTATAGAAAGAGAAACCGAAGCGAAATAACCAGGGAATGCTAACTAGCATTCATATAAAGTGAAATCCAATTACGTTATATATTTATTATTTACTTATTAGCAGTTTGTTACGTTGCAAAATGATTTAATAAAAGAAAAATCCTTTGCAAAACTCTGAATATAAATTACGAAATTTTATGAATGTTAAGATAAAGACTCTACCATGAGTTTCTAAAGTAAATAAACTTTACTACATTCACTGACTTATATACTCCTATATTTTCTGAAACTTTCCTACTTCCTTTAACTACTGATACGATTATATTATGAATTTAGGATGATTTACATGATTTCTTAACTATATTTATATCAATATGTAATCGTGTTTTTTTCTGTGAGTGAGTTAATGAAGTTGAATAATGTTATAACAGCCTTATCTAAATACAGAATTTGATCCAAATTGTGCTTTCCGAAATACATTAGTATTTTTTTTTTCTATACTAACTCATTTTCTTACACTTTATGGTATCAAAAAAAACATACAGCAAAAAGCTGACACAAAAACATACACTTTGGTATAAATGGCGGCCTTATCGCTTAAAAGCGATGTCATCCAGGCAACCAGTCTGATTGAGAACATATATTAGATAGCCTACACTATTAAAGGATACTTTATAAAGAAAAAAAATACTAGATATTTCAACTTACATTTAAACATATAAATACACGCATATAGACCTACATACAATATACATACATACAATAGAATAAACTTATCGAAATATTTAAAATTTTTAAACATTGACTTTGAAAGAATTTTGAGTCCTATGCTTTTAGATTCCAATAATCTAATAGCAGTCGTTTGAAAGTTTCACGTATTTTGCTTGTCTGATGAATATAGGAATTGAATTCCACAACCTACCCGTATGTAACGAGAGTGATTTGATGTCAAATATGGAAGGTAAACTGAAAAAATAAATTATAAGACGAGTGAAAGTGAGAATTACCCAGAATTTCAAACTTCTCTTTGAGTTTGAGAACTTTGTGGATAACATAACATGGATAGAAATATATTTTTATTGCATTTAATTTCACTTTTACCATATTCTGCCTGGTACAAAGCTACTCACTCTAGCTACTAGCTATGGTAAAATAAATGATTTTTTTACGCATTCGGTATCGAGTATCGTCCACTAAACTTATAGTAGAGGCACTGGTCTTATATTTTATCCTGAGGCTAGACGTAATTTTGATGGAGGCTCGTACATAACTTACCCTAAAGAACTTGTTAAAATTTTATTCGTCAAATTTACTTTGAAGTTCTTCATTAACCTAATTTCAAAACATTCAATGTATTTAAATTTAATGTGTTATATTTGTGTGTGAGCGTGAGGGTTCTCTCACGCGTTCTTATAATATATTATATTATGTTTACTTACGCCTATTAAGAGTAAGAACAATCTAATTACGTGATCTTTATTAAAAAAAATCAAACTTAACTGTATGTGTCTGCGACGGAGTGTTGACCGCCACTTTGGCTTTAATGAACGGCGCTATATTAAGCACTAGTAGCCCCGGGCTTGCACGGGTGGATAATTTTTTTAAATCATTTTGGCTCTCCCGCGTTTGGGCGCCCCCTCTCTCGCCGCGTTGCTCATTGCTCTACATGGAACAGACCGGCGCGTCGGCATGTATTTTTTGCTTATATTGACATTTTTAATTTCGTAATATCTTTTGAATGGAATGTCCGATTTCAATAAGTCAAAAAGTAATCAACAGGTATTGAAACAGTCTTTAATTTTTTTTTACAAAGATATGGATAACATGGTCTGATTTTGATAGGCATTTCTATCAACTTTTAAAATGTAAAAAAGTTATTATAGTAACATAACTACAATAGTTGGACATATGGTCTCGCGGAGTTTTTTGTAGATATTGATAGGTTCTATAATATTGTAGAACATTTTTTAAATATATCATCAATACTTTTCGCAGCGCATGCGATGAAAGACATTTTATGGCTAATTGTTTTACACCTTTTTAAAATCGGTCCAGAATTTTTTAACTTTATTCATAACATACAAAAATAGAAATATTTTCTCTTTATAATATTAGTATAGACTAAATCTTACTTAGCTAACTGTTGGTTATCCTATAGGTACTTCTATTAGGTTAAATAGTGAATCTAGAGAGTGGAGATTATTGTTATTAACTTCACCTGAGTCGCAAGCCTCAGGTACTGAAAAGATGTAAATGCCACTCGAGCTTGTGACCCAGGTTCAACCTAATGTCTAATTAGATTTAAAACAGAATTTTAGAAAATGAAATTTCTACACAGACAGATTCAGATATCATATGGAACAAAAGTAATATATTGTTAAAGCAGTAGGATTTTCAAAATAATTTAAAATCTAGGTTATATAAAGAAGATATAAAAAATTAAATTAATATAACCGTATCTCAAATCCGCATCCATCATTTCCAAATGACAAATTAATGAAAACCTAATTTGAACTTTATTACCTACACAATAGGGTCTTGTTAACTGTAATAAGCTTGGAATTACTTGATTTCCAACCTCCACCTTTGGTGTTAAAGTCAATTTTGGGTTGCCAGCCTATCGTTTTAAAATAAATGAAAGAGGGATTGAGGATCCGGATTTTAAAGCCTTTTGAGTTATTTTTAGGAGAGAAACTAAACCGATTTTTATTTATATCGTGCTTTTCTATATAGTTCTTTACTGTTCAATATATTATAATATAACTTGTCAACCCGCCCGGACTTCGCCCGGGTGCTTACCAATCGTATTTAGGTTTCATTTAATTCCCATAGACATAAGCGGTCACACAGCTCGATATGTACTTCATTCCCTATACCGGGTGGTATTTTTAGGATTTTTTCGGAATAAAACATAGTTTATGTGCTTTCCCAAGCTCTAATATATCTCTGTGGCAAATTTCATCGAAATCGGTTCAGTAGTTTAAACGTAAAAGCGTATGCAAACAGACACAGTTACTTTAGCATATATAATATTAGTTGTGTAGTTGCATGAAAATATGTTGCTTTCTATGTTAAGCAGTAGTGACTATTCACTCAAGTTGAGTGTGTCCCTTACGAATATCCTTATGATATAATATAGCGTAGGGACAGTTGAGTGATGATACTATTCATCAAATGAAACATTTTCCTTTATTTTAATTGAATTATTTGTTTTTATTAAATATTTCTTTATATGAGGTTATATACAGTGTTGGAATAAAATAAAAGGTACTTACTACCTGCGAATATGAAGTTATTAACGCCGTTGCTAACACTTATGTTATGATTCTGCTTTAATTCCAGTATTTATAAAATAATGAACTCCTAACGAAAATAAAGAAAATAATCTTAATGAATTATATAAAAATGTGAAAGTGAAAATCCAGTAAGGATTGAGGTCAGAAATAATTTGACTATAAATCAAGTGTCACAGCGAACAGAGAGTCCCTTTAACAGACCCATCTCATTTGATAACGATGTCATATGTCGCGACCACTTGACTATTGTCTGGCTTACGTTAAATAACCTCTTCTCTGGATTTATATATATTTTTGAATAATATATTATTACAATACACCCGCTTTTCTGTATATTCCTTTTTATAGTATAAAACAAAGTATCTTCCCGTTTTCTGTACGCTTTGATTTTTTAACTGATTTTAATGCGGTTTTAATTGATGCGGAAATAAACGATTTGATATTTAATGTATATTTTAGGGAAAAATTATTAGATTATTTCAAGTAAGTTTTGACTTCTCTTTAAGTCATAAAGGAAATAAAAATAAACAAACAAAATTTCATATTTTATTTTAGTATTTTTTTAGTATATGATTTGTAAAAGTTTTAAAACATCTTTCATATAATATGTATAAAATCATCATTAAAACATGACTAATAATGTTTTTGAAATAAAGTTTTAGTCTAGCTGTTAATCTAGTTGTAGACGATGCTGATAAAAAATAACATTTTAAATATATTATATTTTATACATTCCATTTGTATTATTTACTAGTTGACCCGCTCCAGCTTCGCACGGGTGCTATTAAAAAAAATTAATATCCCGCATAAACTATTAATTTTCCGGAATCTGAATTAACATATAAACTACTTTTTAAAGTTTATTATGTTAAATCAGATTTTAAATTATCGGTGAGCCAAATTTCATTGAAATCTATTCAGCTATTTTTCTTGATAGAGTTACAAAATATATGTACAAACTTTCACATTTATGATATTAAATAATATTGTATAATTTAAAGATAATATAATAGAATTTACATCACAATTCAGTGCATAAAATTTAATAACAATAATATCCAAATGAAGACATTTTGGCACGGTCAAGTAGCATCTGTTACATTATAATTTATGCTTACACTAAACGTTAAACCTAACCAATGGCTATTTAGAAACCAGCATCCATAATTACGTGGTAATTTATCACCATTAATCAAACTCAAACTCAAAAAAGCTATTTACTTTTGTGATTCACTAAAATCGTTTAGTAAAAGGAAAGGATTTTTTAAAGATTAATAAAAAATCAAATTGTCTTTTCCGTTATTTACGGTATACTTCACAAAATGGACACGTATATAAATAATGAACATTTAGTTGGCGATTTTTATAAATGAAATGAAACATAATTAACTTTGATGTTCATCAGTGAGTCAGGCACGAAATCGGGGTTTTTAGTTACCAATAAAAACTGAAGTATAAGAGATATGCAATTGAAAGTTTATATGTTGAATAAGTACCACTACTGACATCATATCTCGAAAACTTTGTAGATCTGGAAATTCAAACCGAAGTTATGAGGGTTCAAAAAAAAAGTGAAGCGCTATAGGCAGTAGTGTCTTTGCGCTTTGCTTGGCTTGTATTGGCGGGGGCACCGTGCCCCCAGATAATATTTAAAAACAGCTTTGTACAACATAAGTTAATTTAAGGGCTAATTTTAACACTTACTCCCCCACCAACCCACTTACTTAATCACTATTCCACTCACTTACCCATTTACTTACAAGCGTACTAGTGAGTGACTTAACCAAAAATTCACCCACTCATCAACTATGTTATAGTTCACTTATTCAGACGTTTACTCACTGACATATTAATGAGTGAATGAGTGATTTCGCCACTAGCCCACTAATCACCCATTTACTTAAATACTCACGACTTGCATACATGGGTAACATTCTCATACACTATGATAAAGCTGCATAGAAATGAGATAAATTCTCATACAGAATGTAGAATTTCAACTAAATTAGATACCAGGAAATACCAAAAGAATGATGGCAAGTTAATATAAAGCTTGTAATAATGAAGAAAGTAAAATCGAAACACAAACGTAACATAACGTGACGTCGACAATTTAACGCACTCCGCTGCTTTAACTAAAAGGGAAGCGATGACAGCATTTAGGTACGGTAAGTTGGGTTTGAATGTGAGTTAGGAGAAACAAACATAAACGATCATTAACTACGCTTGCCTTTCCGACATTTTATTTATTTAAATTACTTTGCTCTTCGGCGTGAAATTCTCATGATTTCATAGAAATTTCAATTCTTTAATTTATTTAGTAACTATTCGACCTCATCCACTTATCTACATATAGATGTACTACTCAATCACCCACTTACTTTTCTACTCATCAATCAACAACTCACTTACTTAACCTATTTCAGATTGTGATGGTTTTTAACTTAGTGGCAGTAATTTTAGAAAATAATCGGATATAATTTAAATTAATAAATTTTGTTAATAGAGTAGAAAAATCTGCAAAAAGTAACAGAGTAATTTTATAGAGTGATTGTCGTCTGTTGAAGTGAATGTGAAATCGTAATAAAGTTTAGGTCTCTCCCTAATGATCACGTGAGTAGTTAACTCTGCTATTTAGTTTTGCTAAAGCGCTGTATATGGTTCACAGACCTCAGGTTCTGCTTAACTACCTGTCTAAATTGCAGTTTACTAAAAGTACATTATTTCCTTATCTTAGCTGTCACTAACTGCAGCTTCCAAAGATACAACTTTTTAATGGTTAATCAGGCTTAAAATTTAAGTATAATAACACACTTATCGAGTTTCCACAAAACTAACTCAAAGGGTTATAATATGTTACCCTAACCCCTTTCAAGACAGTTTGAACCATTTTTAGATATTTACGCTTGAGGTACAAAAGGGTATAAAAGTAGAAAACATCATCTTTTTTGGTGAGCTTTGATGTTGAAAATTGTAGGAAATTTTGGAATTGGCATTCAATTCGGGTGGTTCCACATCGGCGCGGGCGAAATGGAATTGGATGTCATCTTGTTGCCAAATAAACTACTTGATAGATTCGGTTTATCGTTTGTTATACAATAAATAAAGTATTTGAAATGTTTTCATAGTGGTTTTATTATGGGCTAAAACATTTAAAAAAAAAATAACTTTTTACAACTGATAATGCTGTTATAAAACTGTATCCAAATTTGTGCAGTAACTTACAGACAGACAAAAATCTACAGATTTTTTTTCGAGATAAAAAATATCTATGTTACTTTTAGGCTCATAATCTGGAATCTTGTTGATTGGATGTGTTACAAAAGAGGATAAACTAACAAACATATTAACACTTTTTCTTATAAACAAATTTAGTTATTTATTACTAATGTTGGCAACACTTTTATTTTATTTTAATTAATGGTAGTTTCTAAAGATTATATTAATAAGACTGGTCGACTGTGTGACTTCATCCACGTGAAAATTTTCTTGTATCCCATGGAAACAGTGATTTTATTCGGGATAAAAATTACTTTATATGTTAAACTATCTTCTAAAGTATCAGTGTACTAAATTTCATTAAAATTAGTTCAGCCGTTTTAACGTGATGCATGCACGAATATAACGCGATATACAGTTCTACGATTTTATCAAATGTATAGTATATGTATTATATATATATATATATATATATATATATATATATACTATACATTAGATAAGTTTATAATTTCTCTTAGGCAACCGTCCAAGAAATTTCATACAGTTAACATTGTTTTAGGTAATTCAAATTGTTAGTTCCAAGCTAATATTTGTGTTCAAATTCTACCTTAAAAGTAAGCGAAAATGGAAATAAAATTAAAAAACAGCCCCTGACCGATATTCGCTCCGAACCCCTTCAAACCGGAAGTGAGAGAACGACATCATCTCCAAACTTCCTGAGAAGGATCACGTCATTTGATTTCCGGTTTCTCTGCCACTTCGATTTTCCACTCGTCGGTTGTTTCAAATTTATTCCATAGTTTTACTTTGCTTTCGTTGGAACTTATTTTTAAGAATTATTTTCAATTGAATATAAGGTCTCTATTTTGGTATCGTATACACTGCTTGATCCTGCTATCTAATGAAATCTATATTGGAGTTACACTGCTCAATGATACTCAAAAAATAATAAAAATAACATCCTATTTAAATGGACGCTGAGTAGTGCCTGGGGCTTGATACCTAGGAGCAGATTTTAAAAGCCCATTTTAATTTTAAAAAATTAGTGTATTTTTTTCAAATAGTTTGCGAAAATTTTAACCTTTAATTTTTTTTTATGTTGCATCAGTAGTTTTAGAAATATCAACAAAAAAATTTTAATAACACAGATCTACAAAAAGAAACTTTTTTTTGTTGCCCTGGATATCATCGCGAATCGTTTTCAAATGCCCAGAATTCGAATATATTCATGAAAGTTCTTAATATGCTCCTGTATTCATGATTTTAGCATATCTTATATTTTAAACAATTATCGGCATTATTTGTCACATGTGGCAGATTACTGCTGGTTTTGGAAAAGAGATTGTCCCCTGAAAAATTATAAAAGAAAAGCTCATAAAAGCGTTTTATGGAAATATAAAATATATTTTCGATATTTTCTTCTTTTTTTACATCGATGTATCCTAATTTCTTAAAACATGACTGTCATTATAAATATATTCGTTATTTTGTTTCTTGTTTTTTTATTTTTGTAATGTAAAATGAAAATAAAGATTTAAAAAAAAAATCAGAGCAGAACTTACAAAACCATTGATAGTTTCATGAAATGTGGGCATAAATAGACCCAAAATCATTTTCATATCTAGGGCAACAAAACCACTGTAGACCAGTATAATTGATCAAAATAGTCACACAAGTAAACATTTGATGCTAAATAAATAAGCCGATAGTCTTCGAACACGTTATCAGACCTTCAAAAATTATAGCTAAGAACCATCTCAATTAAATTACTTTTCAAATAAATAAAACTTCATCAGAATCGGTCTATTATCTTGAGTGCTACGATGCCACAAAAAGACATACGTATAGCGTTGAGCGTGAAAAGTAAACTACTCGCATATTAATGGTTGTCAACAGTTTTGCGAACATTCTATGCTTGTTAAATGTTTGGCACTTTGAAATCGTCAGCGCGAATCTATCGAGTTATAACATAATGATCAAGTGCAGCTACAGACAGACTAAAATATCACAGAATTAGATTAAACTCAGTAATTTAGCACCGAAGCTCCCATGAACAAGACCCTCACATAATAGAATATAAACGCATCGCCAGACGACAGAGAGCGCATAAATCTTTGAAATAGCGCTGTAGTTTATACAACTGGCTGGTTATCTTGAAGGACACGCTTTAGACCGTTATGCTGGAATAATAATGGAGTTAGAGTGCCTTCTGAGTGTGCTAACTTTGTATCTTAGTCATAAAAATTGCTGGGTAAACAATAATAAGTCGCGTACTGTCCAATGTTGCAGATAAAGTATTTTATTAAACATATTTTATCATTATACCACAGGAACTCTAATTTTTGTCCGGGATGAAAAGTAGCCTGTATGCCAAATTTCGTTTAGCCGTTTTCGTGTGACTGAGTAACAAACATCCATACAATTAAACATGCAAACTTTCACAATTATAATATTAGTAAGATTATTAACATTAATTATTAAAAAATACATTGCTACTGAGACAAGAGAGGAAACAGTATTATTCCCTATAATTAAATTAATATTTTGTTCATAATGTGTTTTATTCAGTGACAAAGAGTTTTTATTTTGTATATAGGAGTAGAAAAAGGGATTATTTCTATATCCACATTTTCCTTATAATCTTGTTGCTGCGAAGATGTAAAATAATTTAGTATTATATAACATATCTATGTATAAGAAATCAAATATTGCTGTAAATAATACTTAAATTGTCTTAAAAATTCCTTGTCTTGTTGGTCTCTATTAGATTTTAGTATTTGATTTGCTTCTCTAATATTTACGTAGTTATATTTGTGCTATAGTATGTAAAATTTTGTTGGTTTAATAAGTTTATTATCATTATATATAAAGTCTGTAAAATGCTCGTTTCCTTAAGATTTTTCTAAAGCAGCTGTCAAGGTTTTTGTCAAAAGTTGGAGCGTTATATTACAAACCACGTTACAGTTACCGGATTTTGTAACATTTTGGCACAAAATATATGAAAAATTTGCATATCAAACATATCAAACTATTACTAAACTCATCGTATATTTAACAATATTTGCTCATAAAAGGCGAAGTTAAGCGGCGAGCATCAAGCTGACTTGGAGAGTCTTGCAACAGGTATCAGGTTAATCGAGTGAAGTGTTCACAAAAGAAAGACAAAATATATACCAAAAATGTCCCTAAAACGAAAACTTATTCTTTATTTCTTGCAGTATTAGTTAATTTGGCAAAAGAGTCATTTATTTAAAATTATTAATGATTTATAATGGAAAAACGGAACAGGGATTGTAGGTATGAAATGCGTTTATTGGTTTGTGTATGCAAAATAATAGCTTCTTTTTATTTCCAAAATTTTTTATTATGAAAAAAAACTAAACTAAAGTTGAAGATATTATTTATTTACTAGCTGACCCAACAAACGTTGTTTTGCCATATAAATTAAAAAAATTGGGGTAGGCCACCTTTATCTCTTAGGGGTATAAAAATAGATGTTGACCTATTCTCAGACCAACCCTATATGCATACAAAATTTCATAAAAATCAATCAAGCTGTTTCGGAGGTGTATGGTAACTAACATTGTGACACGAGAATTTTATATATATGAGATAACAATAAATATTGTTTTTCAATTTACTTGGTGAATGAACTGTTAAATAAACAGAAGAAATATTCACGAAAATTATATAAATAAGCTTAAGATTTTTTTTACATAAATTAAGCCATTTATTAAATTAAAATATAATAACGGCTAAATTTTTTACTACACTGATATTTAGATAATGAAGTATATACTTTTTAAATAGTTTAAATAAAACTCAAAAAGAAGAGAAAACACATATTGTTAGATAAGTATAGCTATCGGCACGTAAGTATAGGCTTGACCTTGAATGGGCCAGACTTACCCCCTCCCTCTCCCACCCCATCAATGCTGCGGATCCAGTGGACTCTAGGCTCTTGCTCAGGGTCCGCTGAAACCGCAGCATTTTATTTTTCAAATAACAAAAGGAAAAATAATATTGAATTAGTTTCTTCATATAATAATAAAAAAGTAAAGTTAACTAAAACTTTCAATTCTCACCTAATATCACCATTCCTTAACGCTTACCGTTCCTTGGAACCCGTAACTCTAGTCTTTTGACAGTTGAAATCGATTTACTGAAACTAGGTACTGAACTAAAAGTTAAACTCGGAGTTCGGACCTAATCTTGATTTTGAATGGAAAATTAGATATTTAAATAGTTCTGTAGTTTTCTTAATAAAACTGCAGGTTTTCCTGTCAATTGCATAATGTTATTCTTAAACAACATTATCTATTGCCATTTGATCCAGTTATGATATGTGGTCTGTATCCAGCCTAGTAAAATAAAAACAAGATTTGTAAAGCAGTTCTTTTATTTTATTGGTCCATATATTTTTAATAAAATAAATAAAATCTTAAACATTTACCCTCTAAGTAGATCATTATGTAAACATAAGGTTTACTCATATTTGCAGAAACTTTCTTACGAAGAGACAGAAAAACTTCTCCGTATTCCAAGTTGAGTAGGATAGTTAGCATAACTACAAATATATAAGTGCAGGAGAAGAAAAGAACAACAAACAAACGTGTAAGCATTTAAGTAAGCAAACTATTTCCTAAACTAGCTATTCTTAAAGACTTATAGTTTTAGAAATTGTAATGTTTTTTTTTGTATGAACCAATAAACAATCAATTAATCAATCAATTTCTACAATTGGAACTTCAGTTCAAATACATCCGCGACAGTTTGACGAGTGTTTTCATAGAAAAATATGGATGTCACAGTTAAGTGTTTGTTGTTTGAAAAGTGATTTTTTTGACTTGGGTTTTAGAATGTGTTGTCATATATTTTTTTGATTCTTTAAAAATCACATTACACAATCACATGATTACTATGGCTAAGATTAAATACAATTTGTTCTAATTTGTCAACAGATTGCGTTACTAAAATATATTTTTTATTATCTTAAAATGCAATAATGCATTTAAAACGATTTTAGTCTTACATAACATCTGGAACTTAACCAATTTTAACAGAATATAACTAAAAGCATTCCAAACAAATTTACTTTTCAAACAAAAAATATCTAGTTATTTTTAAATATTTCAGTTAAAAACTAGATATTTTTTGCTAATTATGGAGAACGTTTTTTTACTATCTATAATAATAAAAGGTACTCAAATTAGTTTCAAAAGATTTTCACTAAATTTTATTCAGTTTTTGTTTTATTATATATACATAGAATTCAATATATATATTTTTTATTTATTGTATTTAGTTCAAAAAACATTGAGATGGTTTTAGCTTTCTTTGATTAAAAATGATTATCAAAAATTTCAACAGACTTTCGCAGACATTATCACCGTTTATTTCGAAATTATTCTTAATTGTGTATAATAATTGTTTTATAAAACTAACCCAGCTTTATTTTCAAAGAACATTTTACTTTTTACAAGTTCTCAATTTGGATACCTTTCCAAAAATACTTTCTTATGTCAAAACGTCACGATTATTTACGCGGAAAACGTTCTGATTGGCCCAAAGAAAAAACGCTTTGTTGTCATTGACCGATACAAATTAATGTTGCTACTACATGAAATATTAATTTATCGTGGTTACCACACCACAAAACATGACATTTGTTTCTAGTTTAGTTTATTACACTAATTCCGCATCAGAAAGACTGTAAAGCTACGGTACAGTATACAGCACAAATTGCAGGAACCCACCGCGGGCGAGCGCTGTTTGAATATTTAATACGTTGACAGTTTCCAGTGGATGTTACATCGCGAAACAGTTTGTTAAATTGGTCAAGTTTACAAGCTCTTATTTGAAAATGTTTGGATAGAATTCAAAAAGAACCTTTTGAGCTCTCTCTGCACTAACTTTTTAACTAATCATTATCCAACTTCTGGAAAAACATGCTTTGGATAAATCAATTAGATATTATTGTGTTAAACCTAAAAAGAATATCTTGAGCCCTTGCTTGACTGAATTCTTTATGAATTGAGGATATAAATCAATGATTTAAGAGGCTTCTAGAATAACGTGTATATTAGATCAGTCAAATTTACTACCACCTATTTGGTAAAAAATATTTTAAATTGAAATTTTCTTGAGTTGAGCTTTCATTAGACTGAACACCAAGAAAGATATAGTATAAGTATATATTCTTTAAAATTTATGTCAAAATATCAAAATAGAAAGTATAGAAAGCCTCATTGTGTCTTCAATGAGAGCAAAAGAAGTAGAAGTTTCTTTTCGTGAGGATGCAATGTCGGGTTAAAAGGTATGTATGTAGAAATAAGGGTTAATAGCGAAATAGTCTTTTGAATCTTCTTTATAAACGAAAGCAATAGATATTTGTTTTTACTTTTTTGTTTGTTACTCAATCACACAAAAACGGCTGAACGCATTTCAATGAAATTTGACACATATATACTTTGTAACCTTGATTAAAATATAGGCTACTTTTTATCCCTGAAAAATTCAGAGTTCCTGTTGGATAATAATAAAATATGTTTATTGTCATAAGCGCTTGATTATTTTTATTTAGAAAAAAGTTTTAAATTAGACTAAACGTACAGTTATATTAAAATCGATTGATCATTTTTAAAATTTTACTTCCTATATTGAATATTACACTAAAAGTTACGGAAAAATTCACATTGACATTTTGATCGATCGTACAGCACTGCGACACACTTGCACTTGCCAGAAGCCCGCAGCGGAGCCCTAGTTTTCGTCTCGAACAGTTCACTGTAAATTTTGTATGGAGCTTAAACGTAGTCTAGGACGAATGTATGTAATTTTTCTAAATACCTCATTTAAATAGCTGGTTTGTGAATGCGTAAATTTATGTGGTTTTTTAAATAAATATGCAATTTTTCTTGACTTCAGTTACTTCTTCACTGCTTGGTCGATTTAAAAGTTTGAGTAAGAATAATAAATTTAAATACGTTTGGGTGTAAGTTTATTGAACGTCTGAATTTTTTTATATAGTAATATATTGAAAATTAAGATTTTTTAAAATCTCAGTGAGTAGCATCCCTTCAATTATGATGCTGGCAACACTAATTTGAGAGGTCGCCTGTTAGTTATTATGTCGGCAACATTAATCTGAGCAACATTTGATTTATGCCAACATAAAGATTAAATAAATACGCCACCATGATGGAAATAATTGTTATTACATCGCGAGTATTCTAGCGGTAACGCTGAAGATCTGAGTCTAAAGTATAACCCTCAGGAGGGTATTCTAGTCAAGCCGTCGTACTGTTAGTATGCGTATAGATTATAAAACTTTTTAATATAAAATCCGTTTCGATACATTTGTGCAAGTTGTTAAACAGAGCTCGACTAGTGACCATAATGGCTGTACAATGTTGTGGTGTCGTGAAGCTGGGACTGCATTGTAAATGATTTTGTGCATATTATTATTGTTTTTTATGTGTCACTGTGCAGTGTAGCTCCCGTATAGATAATAATACTTTATACAGGTAAATAAAATATATTAACAGGATAAATTTTATTCTACGTCACTCTCATAATAACGATGAATCCAATATTCTGATAACGTTTATTATTTTAAAATACACAAATCCATTAAAGTAAAGAGCGATTCCATTATTATCTCATTACAATTAATATTGCGAGTTAGCTTATTTATTTACAGATTTAGATTACATTTTAGACTCAAAAGTTGTATAAGCTACAGTGAATAAACTGTGTCACAGAAGATTACAGTTATCGTCCCTTTATTTCCAAGGTAATGGATCGATTCTGATGAAGTTTTAATTGTTTGAAAGGTAATTTAATCGAGATGATCTTAGCTATGTATTGTGAAGATCTTGTCAGCCGTTTGAAGACTTATCAGCTCATTTCTAACTTGAGAGCTGCGTGACAATATTAATATATTGACAATCTTGTAACCATGGTAACACGCTGACATTGCTTACACTGAATACAAATGAAACGGTATTTTTAGATACCATATTAAGTATCGAATAGAATCGAGTATCAAGCCTTTTAAAATTACGTAACAGTATATCCTACTAATATTATAAACGCGAAAGTTTGTAAGAATGTATGGATGTATGTTTGTGACTCTTTCACGCAAAAACTACTGAATAGATTTTGATGAAACTTTACAATAATATAGCTTATACATCAGAATAACACATTGGCTATAATTTATAATGATATAGTGTGAATTATCCAAAATATTGCGGGTGAGACTGTCGGACGCAGCTACTATTTAATATATCATTGTTTTTTTGCATTTCATCTGGTGATGATAACGTTTTGTGTACGTATGTAATTCATATAGTCAGCATTGTAATGGTTCTAAATTTGGTACAAAACAGATATTCCAAAGTTTGTAAACACGTTAAATTTCAGTGAGCCCTTATTACCCGTTGAAGCGTGAGCGCGACATCGAGGGCTATTTATCAGCGCCCGCTTTCTGATTTTAATTAAATGCTATTTTGGCACCTCATTTATTATTTCTAGTGTGAGATAACTATTTAACGCAATGACCAATTAATTTTATTAATAGACTTTATTCATTAATATTTTATACTGATATATGAGAGAAATTGAAAATTATCCGAAATTTTTATATCGCTGTTTTTACATAATTTTCTCGTTAAAAAAAATAACATATCATTTTTAATCCCTCCAAGTAAGCTAAAATACTTGTATTAGTAGTAGGCTACGTCAGTAGTCCAATGACTGGGATTTGAACCCACGACTAAATCACTGATCTACTCACGCTTAAAGCTTATTAAATTATTATAAGAATATGAAGAGACAGATTTAAGTATAAAATCATGGAAACAATTGATTATTATGAAGATTTTTGTAAGCGATGGTTTCTGGAGATATAAGAGGAAAAAGCTTTATATACGTCACAGTACAAAACTTGAATATTTATATATTCAATTATTCATTCTCTTGAAAATATTCAGTCTCATGAAAACCACAATGTATAGGGAATCTATCAATAAGTGTGTGAGCAAGCCTGTAAGTACAAAAAGTGTGTGTTTTCAAGTCTACAAGTACAAGGTAACATATGTGTGCCTATAAGTACAAGGAAATTTTAAACTACTGTCAGACTTATAATGACTTCAATCCTTTGTATTAAGCCTAATTTGATGTACAAGTACATACAAGCTCATCATGGGCAAAGGTATTGGTGAAAGTAGGTTGGACGCAGATAGAGGTAAAGGTAATGGCTAAGAGTTATCAAAAGATTTTTTTTAGATTTTATTAAAATAGTAGTAAACGATTACATAAAACGTTCATCTCCGGTTCAAAAGCTACTGATTATCTTAAACTTAGTAACTACAAAGTTTACAAAGTTAGTTGGATGTAGGGTTGTATGACAATCAATAAGGGAGTTGAAAGTTTGTCTAAATTGGGTAATAGAAGTTTGAGCGTGTGTTACACATATATATGTATACTGAAATAGGCTACCCTTTTCGCTTATCTACACTAATATTATGAAGAAGAAAGATTAGTTTTCTTGTACTTTTGTTGCTAACACTAATAAAACGATACTCAATTTCAAAATGACTTAAATTATGTAGAGTGATCAAGAGTTTTATAATTAAAATTATGGTATATTTTAATATATAAGAAGACTATAAAAAATCATTATTAAAATTATACAGAAATAAACTCTACATTACCTCAACGAAGTGAGAAATGTAATTTATAATTTTAAAACATTTGCCAGGTTCATGCGTTACTGTTAAAAGTTCAAAGCATATTTTAATTAATACTCTTCTGTTAAAATTATTTTAAATCTTTATTCTACTAATAGTTTTTTAGATTTCATAATTTAATTTATCCCATCATACTAAGCTTTCAAAACCAATACTTTTTGGTCCTGACTTTAACGCTACAAAAATATGGGAGCAATTTTCCGTTATGCAGTAAAGAGAAATTCAAAGCGCGTTCAATTTTACCAAAGGGAGTTTTATGAAACGACATTGGCTAAACAACGTGACGTCACTACCCTTTACCTGGTGTCTGTTGGTGTGGAACTGGTCTGCAAGTACAAAGCGTACTGCCATTACGATGGCTGGGTCGCGTCGGATGCAAATGTGCTTGATTGATAGGTTGACAGCGTTGCCGCGGTCAAATGAATTTATTATACTTTTATCATCTAATATTATTAGTCATAAGTACAATATTTTATTAAGTGAACATTTATAAGTGTTTATTAGTTGGTAGTGCTCAACTCACGTTTTGGAGATGTTCATAAAATCTAAGACTTTAATTATTAAATTAAAAATTAAAACGATCGCTGATTGAAACTGTAATTTACTAGTCACCAAGTATCGATAACCATTATCCACACAACATCGGTTTAGAAGAATCGATATTATCTTGTATAAGTCGAGTCTATACAAACTTAACAAATATTCGTAAAAAGTAAAAAAAAAGTTTAACTATCGATTCTATTCGATACTTAATTTCGAACGAAACGTATAGAGAAATACCGTTTCATCTGCTTACATTGAGAGCAATGTGAGTGTGTTACCATGGTAACAAGATTGTTATAATTGTCATTATATTTTATTGACAAGTACCTCTCAAGTTATCTTTCACATTTATAGATAATCACTTTTAATGTTATGTAAGGGATATGATTACAAATCAAACATGGCGGACTGTCAAAGATGATAGAAAAAATATTTTTTTTAATTATGAAATTAGTATTAAAAATATTAAAAATTATTTTTATTTTTAATGTAAAATCTTAGCCGAATTTGGAATAAGTAAAACTTATTTTTTAATTTAGCATAGCGAGGATATAAATCACAAGGTATAGCTACCGGCATGTAAGTATATGTTTGACCTTGAATGCACAAAAGTCATTATTAGGACCCTTTTAGCGGAGACCGCGCGGGGAAAGCAGCGCTGTTCACACACAGTGTTGGTTATTATGCGACCTTTCAGTTCCCACGCGTCTGCTATTTGTCAAAATAGCAAACGTCACGAATGGAACGTCAGCACGCCCACAACGCGCAACTTTCCCCCACTATTTTTCTAAGACCTAAAGTTATCTGCCGGCTACCATAACAAATAAATATTTTTACTAATTAGCAACGTATATTTTTTTAAAATAAAACTAATATTTTAATTAATTTAGTAGTGAATAATATAGGATATAAACAAAGTTGAGAGAATAGATGAGCTCACTAAAAGCTTACTTATTATTCATAATAACGAGGAAGCAGGTAACTCATGGTAGTTCTGTAATAACATTTTACTACACTTTGGCTACAGAGTGGAAAGTTTGTTGCTGACTTATCTCGTAATTGTTAGGTACTGTAATTTTTTAACCTGTTTAAAAAAATGTAAATAAAATTCCACTCATGAAGTCCTAAATATTTATTATGCTCATATTAACGTTAAAAATCGCATAAATATTGACGTATTTTTAATAAACATGCAAAAGATAATAATAAAGTGCACTTTAGACAAAAAGTCGAGTAGCACCTGGGACTTAAGAAACATGAGTATGAAACTTTGATAGTCAATATTTAATCTAAGAAAACTTATCAAACTGATGCGGATCTATCGGATTTAATTTAATATGAAAAATAATTACAAGAAATGAGAATTATTAGATATTTAAAAAAGGATTATATTAAATACTGAAAGCGACATTGGAGAAGGTGCGTTAAGACGTTTTTTGATATATCTCCTGAAAAGTTTATCGGACGTGAAAAATGTATTAAATATTTTTAAATAATCAAATATTCCGTTCATTGTGTTCAACTAAATTTTTCTGTAAAATCAATATTTATGTGATTTTTGTTAGTTAGACCTCATTGATATGTGGTATATTAATGATGTGTATACTTATTTATCAAAAACATTACTATCCAAATGTCACAGCAATAAATTGAACACTACATCGGGCTTGTGGCCTTGGTGTGGGTCTACTGGATTTCCTACTACTTTAAATTGATCATTCATCATCACAACCCATTAAAGGCCTACTTCTGAGACGGGTCTCCTCCTTAGAATGAGGAGGTAGTTAGGCCATAGTCCACCACGTTGGCCCAGTGCGGGTTGGTAAACTTCACATTCCTTTGAGAACTTTTTAGGGAACTCTCAGGAGTGCAGGTTTCTTCACGATGTTTTATTAGATATTTAATTTCTTAACACATACATAAATCAGAAAAGTGAGAGGCGCAGGATCGAGTAAGACACCGATGTCTTTACAACTGGCTAATTTGATCATTAATGAGTGATTATCATCAAAATTTTATAAGAAATTTATTATTAACTCTTGTCTTGGAGCAACAGAGTATAAATCTGAAACTTTTAACTTTAAATAATAATAACTAGGTCAGAAACTAAAAGAGTTTATACACATAGTTATCTATGCAGCGACAGCCACCCAGGGAGTAGAGTATTCCTTACTAAATTGAGTAACACGGCCTTCAGGGAACAGCTTTACAACCAGACTCCGAAACTTAGCTACACTCAGCTGTAAACCACTTGATACTTCATGAATAAGGGATTACTATTATATTATGGAAATTAACCAAATCAATACCAATGTTATGAATGCGAAAGTGTGTTTGTTGATTAGTCGTTCTCTCAAACTATCATGTATCATTAAACTTACGTAAATTTATCAAAACACATTAAATTTTTAATATGATGTTACTACTTAGTATTATGTAGGCGCTTATGATATCAAGTATATTTTATTGTAATCCAGCAGGAACTCAAGTATCTATGTATCTAATTTTATTGAAATCCGTTTAGCCGTTTCTAACTGTTTGAGTACCATACTTTCAAACTTTCACATTTATAATATTAGTAATTTGACAGTTCCTACGGTATAAAAATAAAATGATTGAAAATAAAAAATCTAAATAAAAAATATTAAAACTTTGAAGGACATATTTTTAAATCGTTGATTATTACTTAATATAGTTACTTGATATATATGGAGTTCAAGCACTTAGACGAGTGTTAATACATAGTAAAAAGACCTCTTAGACATGAATCTGGGTTAGAAAGCTCAGGCATTACTTCTATGGATTTTTTAAATGTATTTAGTTATATTATTATTCTGCACATACCGTCACAACGTTACAATTATGAGATTCAAAAGATGTAAAATATCGACTTTGTAATACATTACAGTATAAAAGAAATCTCATTTTACTCACTTAATTCAACATTATGTGAGTAAGTCAGTGATAATAAGCTTTTCATCTATGTGAATTCAGATGAGTCTAGTTTATTACTTTAATGAATTACTTTTTGGTATGTGGAGGTTTGGGAGTATTTAAAACTACATATGGGTAAAAAGCAGCAGTAGAGCGGAAACATATTATTTTGGTACTCTACTATAACCTTTGCTGAATATAACCTTTGTTCCGATAGACTTTTTTTTATGATAAAATAGGGACAAAGGAGCAGAGATACTCTCTTGTTTTGCCGATGCGTTGTATCCTCGAAGAAAAATGCTGGGATTTCAGTATACCCTGAACAAGAGTTCACTGGATCCGCAGCATTAGTGGGATGGGAGAGGAAAGGGGTAAGTTTGGCCCACATGCGGCTCGACCAGAACGCGTCTATGACACTTGGCGGTCGGATTCGGATGCTGGTGGTCGCAAGCCAGTCGGGGAACAGATCCCCTACCACCAAGGCTCTTACTAGATGCTCTCTCAGTAGCAGAGCGGAATAGTATTCTAACCCGTCCACTCACGGGTAAAAGAGTTAAGTGCATATTATTTTTAACTTGTGCGTGTTACTGTACGGTATCAGTCCGTATTGAATTGAATTGGTTGCAAGCACGAGGCGCTATTCATGTCCTTAGTCGTGAAATTATTATCTTCTTACGCAAGAAGTTGGCAATACAAAAGATTTACGCATACAAAAGCGTGCACAGATAGTTGATTGTTCCATCTATAAAAACATTTATAATGTTGCCAAATGACATATCATGGAAACAATACTTCTTAAAAACAATGTCACGTCGTATACTAGCTTGAAACGTTGCCAAGTGTTGCCAGCGGATAAAACTACACAAAAACGGGACACTTCAAAATTTTTTACTGTAATATTTTACTAGATAGACGTAATGTGAACTATATTATTATTTTACGTTATACGTAAAAGTAGGTATTTTAGATTCGAAGTCAATCAGACCCAGGAGAAAGGTTAAGGGACATAAACATGCACACTATTATCTCACTTGATCCTTGATAAGTGCTAATATATATATTACGCTACTTGCACTCATTTAGACAATGTTTAGAGGTTTTAAATGATTCTTATTCCATTCACTTGTCTGACTATCTCAGTTCTATTGGAACAGAGATTGTATAGCGTTGTGTAATTTTTAAATTTATAGATATACAGTTAATATATTATACAAAATATTATTAATTTTAAAAAATCGAATAAATCGAGACTGCAGGAAACACTGCATTTATTACGTATTTTTTACAAAATTATAGGGACAAAAAATATATTAAAAACTCGGATTACTACTAAGAGATTATAAACAAAAAACCCGACGGAGGGCAGGTTTTTCAAAGTTAATAGATTTTGAACGGAATTAATTATGAAAATAATTAAAAAAAATAATAATTTAAAACGTCTGATTTACAACGCTCATAATATAGAAGTTGTCACACTCGCTTATTAAATCATAATGTCTGACATTTTAATTAAACGTCCTTTACAAGCAAAAACTTTTTCAATCAAGACTCGTGATAATAGAATTCCTTTATCATGACGTAAATGACTCAACTTGTACGTAAAGTCGCCTCAAGTTATGATCATATGTGCCTGATTTATTTTTAACATTTCGACAACTTCATATAATTGGAAAAGTGAGATTGGTTAAGTTTGAAAAGTTTAAATAGCTTTTAGCAGAACTGTATGCACAGATTTTATCATACGAATATTTCACGCAAAGACAAAGTCAAGACAGACGAGCAGTGTTTGCAGCTTGTGACCCAGAAGGAAGTATTGCGTATCTGTATTGGTAGTTCCATCCGCGACATTTACTATTTTAACAAATATCAGGAGCGCTGGGACAAAACTGATCACGTGTTGCACGCTACTCTCGAACCGCGCTCCTCGTTAAAAAGGCCCTAATAGTGACTTCTGCGCATTCAATATCACAAGTATTCTTAGATGCCGGCAGCTATACATTGATGACTTTCTAAACCAATTGATCCCTAGATGGTCTGTCATTTTGGGAACCACTGGTTTAGATATACAGATCAATATATATATCTGCAGTCCGTTCCGACTCAAGAACATTATTACTTAGTTTAGATAGAAGTTGGCGACAGTTGATGATGCGTCTGCGCCTTGGTCACAAGCCCCAGAAATTATTCAGACATCACCTACAACTTTCCTTCGTAATTGGTTTCCTTCGTAATTGTAAGAGATCATGATGTTTAGTTTAATATTATCACCCCTCTTAATGTTTAAAAATATCCCCTCTCCTCCTCCCTCCTCATCATTTTTCTCCGAGTTATATAAATTCATACGATGCAGCTGTACATCAAAAGGTATAATATCTAACAATAGGAGATACTATTACGTATTACGGGTACTAAAGAAAACTTAGAAATTAAATATATTTTCTAAATACCTTTGTATTAGACTAGAAGCATCTACTAAAACCTAAATTGTGCCTAATATTATCTTAATCTAAACTTAAGTGTAAACTGAAAATGCGTAAGAGAATTTCTAATGTATTCAGCTTGGCTGTTACTTTAAACGTAAAATATTTAAGCTGGAATTTCAGCTCGAGTTCTATGACGACTTTGGCCTACTTCTTTGTAGGGCCTAAACCACTTCGGTTTAGCGGCCATTGGAGCTATTAAAATTTTCACGTCGGCTAAAAAACTAACATCGTAATTATTTTTCACGTTTTATGTGGAATTAAACACCTTTCAGTCGCTGAAGTTTTTCTTATGTCATTATTATATTAATTCTTTGAATATTTGTTGTTTTATATAAAATGAAAATTAGTTTTTTGTCTCTACTTGTTTGTCGGTTTAGTTCCTTTAGGCCGAAATTATAATCATCTCAATCCAATTTTTTTTAATTTGCAACCAATTTTTATTACGTTTTGACAATTAAAATATCAGTATTATATTTATTTGAGTACTTTTTTTCAAAAAAATGTGCTAGAAAACAAAATAAATAGTATTAAAAAACACCCTGAATTGCATAAATCTATACTTAATATGCCGGTGGTCTGAAAAGTTTCCGACCTAACAATGATAAAAGACATTTTTTCAGATTTTTATTTTTTATTTTTCAAGATAGTCTCCTTGTAACTCTACACACTTCTCCCAGCGATGCTCCCATCTCTGTAATCCGTCCAAATAGTACTTGGCGTTTTTCTCTTCAAAATAATTGTTCACGAAGTTGATTGCCTCTTCATTTGACGAAAATCTTTGTCCTCCGAGCGCAATTTTTAGATGAGGGAACAAATAGAAGTCGCTTGGGGCTAGATCTGGTGAGTAAGGCGGATGGTCAAGCAGTTCAAATCGTAATTCGTGGATTTTCGCCATAGGAACCGCAGAGTTCTGTGATGGTGCGTTGTCTTGGTGAAACAGGATTTTCTTTCTCTGCAAATGTGGCCGTTTTTCTGCAAGTTCTGCTTTCAGCTTATCAAGTAATGATGCGTAGTATGCTCCTGTAATGGTTTTTCCTTTTTGAAGATAGTCTATTAAAATAACTCCATGACTATCCCAAAAAACAGTCGCCATCACTTTCCCAGCCGAAAAAACAGTTTTTGCTTTTTTTTGAAGCCAGTTCCCCCTTTGCAGTCCACTTTTTAGTCTATAATTTTGTTTCGGGCGTATAATTGTGCATCTACAGTAATTAATCGGCGCCAAAACTCTAATTTATTGCGCCTAAACTGCGCCAAATAGCGATGGAAATGTTCATTCAAACACGTTTTTGGTCTAACGTGAGCAAACGCGGCACCCAACGCGCGGACAGCTTTCTCATGTCTAAATGTTGATTTAATATGTGACAAACACGTTCTTTTAACATATTCATAACCTTTGCTATCTCTCTCACTTTAATTCGGCGTATTATTAAGAGGTAAAGTTTGTAGGCTTGTACGGGGTAATCTCTGGATCTACTGAACTGATTTTGAAAATTCTTTCATCAATAGAAAGCTACATTATTTTTGAGTGTTAAAGGCTGTATATTAACCCGAAGGATGAAAACACTTTTTCGTAGTAGTTGGATTTACAAAATAAGTCGAAAAAAAGACGGTCGAACGAAAACGTTTCTTACAAATGCTGCGATGGGAGATATATGATTCATAGTTGCGTGTACAGTATGAATGAATAAATGATTGGGTGAGAAAACAGTTTGAATACACCTCAGCGCAACGAGAGTGTGTGGGCTATTTGTAGATAGAAATATAACGATAAATAAGGAAGAATTGTGTATATGCTATATAAAACGACTGAGGTATAAAGTTTTATCAAAAAACTCCAGAAAAATTATATTCTAATCAGAGAGAAAAAAACTCAGAACTCATTACATTCCTGGTTTCGTCTTTCAGAAACACAGAAACAATTTTAATGAGAATAGCAAGCTCGCAATATTCGTAGCATAACACAGTAAGTTCGCGGAGCTCCGATTAAGCAATTTCAGTCCTTCAAGTTTCAGAAGCACAATTGAAATAATTCAGCGTAAAATATGCGAATTCGCTAAGCACATGCTTCTTCAAAAGTTTCGTGAAATATATTTTCATGATTGTCGTATGGAATAAGGACAAAGCAATATAACTTTGGGGATACAGTTTTAAAAATTTTAGTGTTCATATTACTTTATTATTTAATTGCATGTACCCCGATTTGAACTTTTCTCTGGAAACCGTAGATTTTGTAACTTAGAGTTTAAGAATGTACGAGACAATTTACATCTATACCTATTTAACTTACTCATCCGCTATCTTACTAATTCACCAACCTATTCACTCACTGAAGCTTTTACCTATTATTATATTTCGGGATTAAAAGTATCATATACGCTATACAGTTATGGTGAATCCATTTAGCGATTTTTCTTTGATTGACTAACAATCATCCAAATAACTAAATTCTGAGTATTCAAACATACATATTTCACATTTGTAATATTATTAATAGGATTATTGGACTAAGTAAGCTAAGTATGTATCTACCTATATTTTCAGTCTGTTCTTATGATTTCAATGTACATACATGTCTTAAAGACTGGAAAGTAAGTAATCTACTTTCTATTCTATACAATAAAAAATATAGTAAAATAAAGAAGAATCGCTAGTACAGCGTCAAAATAACAAAACCCCTTTGAAAAATATCTGTTTTAAAAATACAGAAGTCTTACAAATCGTATCTCAAACAATATTAATGCAGCAAACGCAAAATAAACGGAAGGAGATTGTTATCGTTGTCTATTGGGTTAGACATTGATCAAGTCTTAAGTAACACACAATCCGAGACCGTGTTGTTAGCAAGCTGTAAGTCGAGAGAACTAGCGTTTTTATAGTTAGTTTAGTCTGGTTCAGTCTCAAACAATATTAATGCAGTAAACACAACATAACCGGAAGGGGAGTGTTATCGTCGACTATTGGGTTAAACATTGATCAACCTTAAGTGAAACACAATCCGAGACCGCGCTCTTAACAAGCTGTAAGTCGAGAGAACTAGCGTTCGTCTTTTGTTCATCTAAAATACTCTTTCGTTTGCTAACTAAATCAAAAATATTAAATAACACATTAAATAATATCAGTATGTTTCAGGAACATAACAAACTCCCTATTATTTTGTACAAATCATACACGAGACGGTTACACATCTGACATAAGTTAGAATCGCTCTAGTACGTTATTTGGAGCACAATATTTAAGGAAATACCGATTTCCTGGTCGGCTTATCAACGATGGCGTACCGACCGAGCCGAGCCATCTCGGCCTAGGAATCGCCGGGTTTCAATTTATACGACTTTCAACTAAACGATAGCTTTGTTGCTTATTGCCTATGTTATTGACACACTATTCAATTGTTTACTATTTGTTTAAAATTAAAGTAAAACAGCAGTGATGGCCACAACACCAGTGGTTGAAACTTCAATTTCTTACTCGGCAGGTCTAAGTCCGATCCTGGGCATTCTCTCCTCCTCTGAATTCTGAGTTATGTGTGTTTTAAGCAATTAAATATCACTTGCTTTAACGGTGAAGGAAAACATCGTGAGGAATCCTGCACTCCTGAGAATTCCTTAAAGTGCTTAAAGGTGGGTGAAGTCTGCCAACCCGCACTGAGCCAGCGTGGTGGACTATGATCTGATGATATGACTAATTATGAGGAGACCCGGCAAAAATATGATATAATGGACCACACTCATATCTTAAAAAGTAATAATGCAATTTAGTTATTAATAATACCAATTGATTTTTTTTTTATAATACATAAGGTGCAAACGAGCAGATGGTCCACCTGATGGTAAGTGGCAACCATAGCTCATGGAAATCGACAAAACAAGAAACATTCTCTTTCTCGTTTTGTCGATGCGTTGCATCCCCGAAGATAGAGTGGGAAGGGGGAATGAAGAAGAAAAATGATGCGGATTCTGCGGACCCTAGGCAAGAGCCCAGAGTCCACTAGACCCACATTAATGGGATGGGAGAGGGAGGGGGTAAGTCTGGCCCACATGCGGCTCAACCGGAACGCGTCTATGACACTTGGCGATCGGATTCGCATGCTGGTGATCGCAAGCCAGTCGAGGAACAGATCTCCTACCACCAAGATTTATAATCATTTTTAAGATTTATAATCGGTAAAAACTCACGTAATGTTTTTGTCATATATTGACTATAGTTTCAATCGTATTTAGTGACCCGTAATGTTCATCAAGCCACGACAGTGCACGAGTCCACTCTTTGAAAAAGACCGCCGTCATCAGTTGGCTAAATAAAGCTCTGATTTCACATCTTGTTAATTGTTGAGAAATATTTAAGAATTATGTTGATTAATCCTTTCATATGCAAAGCTTAATTTAGTTTAATATTGTAGAAATATGAATAATCTGGAAAAGTTAAAATGTAATGAAAAAAGGTCCTATGAAGTTAAATCTTCAAAATAATCTCTATAGAATTAATATAAAATTCCATTTGAAGAGGTAGAGATTATATCCTCCACACTCATTTCAATGTTGTTAAATTTTGTTTAAAATTATTTAATAATATTATATATTTTAAATATTTAATTAATTAAATAAAATAAGTCCTTTTTGTAAATTAATAATTCGAGTAAATTATTTTCACATCCTTGTATTTTAATGATTATCATTAAATCATGAATGGTTATATTATACTCAAAATTAACAAAGGAAGAGTATTTACTTAAATTATGTGTTTTACTCTAAAAGCAATATCAGACAGCCTTGGATTGTTTGAAAGAAGGATATCGCTTTCAAACATCCAATTAATTCTAATTAGGTAGTCTGATACCTGTTTATCTACAGCATTAATTGATTGTACAATAGAAAAGGTTCCCATGACGACGACGTCTGAAATATAATATTACCTTCTACGACACATACGGAATAAATACGTAAAAACAGAGGTTCCTAAACTATATTTACGCTTATGGACCTCATAATTTTTGGTATTAGTAAATCAGCTTTAAGGACCAAAAAACACTTAGGATACTATCGCTAGGTCTGTTATACCATGACCCAATATTTTTTAACAATATTAAAGTTTACTATAACCGTTATAAGAATATTAAAAAGTATAGTTATAAGAGCCCAATTTTGAAAAGTTAAGACATATAGCATAATCTTTATCACAAAAAATATCTTAGTCTTCGTGGTATAGAAATTAAAATGAGGGAGTGACTCTGTTAGTTGGAGGGTGGGTAAATGAGTGTGTCGCACTATAATTCACTCTAAACCTAATTCTGAATTTTTCGCGGAAGAAGTTGCGGGCAGATATTGGTTTATTATAAAATTATATTGCACTAAATTTCTACGTGGGACGCATTTATCTCTGTTGTCATCATAGGGTTAATGTAAATATAAAAATACAGTAATTATTTCTGTACATCTTTGTGGAAACGAGCTGAAACACCTTCAAGGAGATGGAATAGATAGACGGATTAACGTTCCGTTAGATTTATACGGGTTGGTATTGAACCACAATTCTGTTTAATTGAATACTTTAGAGCTTATACTGTAATTGCTGTATTTGATTTGTTTGCAGTAATTCATTGAACTGTTAATTAAAAATACTTCAGTAAAATAACGGTATTTTAGCTATGTGTTGTGGTTTTAGCTCGTTTAATAGCGTCTGTAGGTGAGGTCCATATAAACGGCTTGTTAAATATTTTAATTTTTTCGGACTATTTTTATTATCATTTTTCTCAAAACCACTTTTTACTTGTATTTTATAAAATATTTGAAAAGGAGAAAAAAAAATTAATATTATGTGATTACTGAACCATTTTTAGAGTTCCGTATCATAAAATAAAGCGTAGCGAACCGTTATAGGATCAATCGGTCAATCTTTTTTTGTTTTAAAAAACGCGAGGATGTGTAAATTTCAAATTTATATTAAATATTCAGGTTCGTAATCGCTTAGAACAGTCAAAAAGTAAAATTTATAAGTAAAAGCAATCAACGCAGCCATGTGTGCATATTTTGATGCTTGCAAAGGAATCCAAATGTACCAATTTTTTTAGCATTTAACATATCATACAAAAAAAAATCTTAGTACCATTGGTAAACTGACAGTAAATTTGTTCCTCAATTTAAATTTTACGGAACCCTCAGTGCGCGTGCACCCCTCGTGCTTGTCCATTTTTTGGTAAAAGTTAGAAACTGTACACCCTTGTTTTCTGTGATATTGATTAGGTTATTTAAGTAACAATTAATTTAATTTTAATGTACAATACATAATTCCAAATAATTATGTCATACTTATAGTAAGTGGATCTTGAGGATTATTAGGATCTTAGCCGCATAATCGAGGGCTCTTGTCATAGGACAAGTGGTTTTAACTACAAATTATGAATTAATTTCGCTAACTCAAATATATACAAGTAACTATCCTCGATATACAATAAAATAAAATAATTTTATTGTTTAAATCAATTATAATCCAGGATTTTAATGAGTAGAGTTGATTTTATTTTTCGTTGTTGTATAAAATACTGATAAGATAAACACATCATACAATCTATTTACTATTTAACATAACTGTTTTACATACTTTAATTACTTAAAAAAAGTAAATACAAGCTTAGTTCGGCTTGCATGCCAAGTTTCAGCTTAGAAAATAACCCGCCATCTTGGATTGTCCGCCATATTGAGTTTAGGGAAAAATCATTTAACTTTCTGTATTTCAAGTTCTCATCAAGCTATTTGATACCCATATTTTAAGGTCTAAAGCAAAAATTATCAATTTTACTGGCTGTATTTCGTTCTTCAAGGCCTTTTTTTGACACCCATACTACAGAGTTAAAGCGCCACCATTTAGTAACGTTCGCCATATTGAATTAAATATGGAAAGTGTTAATCTAAATACTAATAGTAGTTAGATTTTGCTATAGACATGAAGAGAGATATGATACCCATTACTGTACAGCAATACGTATACACATACAATTTAGACTGAGGCGAGCGGTGCCTGGGGCTTGAGACCCAGGAGCAGGCTTATAGAGATCTTTCATAATATATTAACTCTCACCTCCACCACTCGACCTCGCTAACGACAATAGATAATAAAGTAAACTTACGTGGACCTCGAGAAGGGTAACCTTAATCACGACACTATAACACTAACTTCCATGTTCACTGCGCGAAAACACCAGAGAGACTGAGACTAATCTATCGCTCTAAAGGTTATATATTGTCTTCACGTCGGTATACTTTACATACAATATAAAATGATCTACCCGATACTACTATTTTATAAACAGTGTTGCTAACAATTTACCACTTACCTTCCAATTTAAGAAAGCATGCAGTAAATGTTTTATGCAGTAGTGTAATGAATAGTTGTAATAAATTTTAACAACATACACTTATTGCAATATCTTACGAATAATTAATTTGTTTGTTTAGATTTTTGTTATAAAATCGGACTAAAAGACAACAGATTTCAATAGAATTTGGCATATAGATACTTTACAAGCTGATATATAATATAACATATAGAATTTTTTTATATCGGAGAGAAGCATAGCAGTCATATAATGCAAAATTGATTGAGTGAGTTCACTCTGAACCTAATTTAGAAGTTTGACACGCGAGTGGGTTCTAGTAAACGTATAAAAGACAGCACATTTATTATAAAAGTAGATATGCACGAAACACCAAGAATAATGGTAGATATAAGGTTCCTTTTTCTAAAATAAATTGAGGTACAAATATCTACATTATTGAAATCAAAATGTGACACAAATCTCGAAAACCTCAAACCGTTGTAACTGTAAGGAAACCACTAGATATTAATTATATTGACTCGATTGTATTGACAAGGGTAATATTGGTTTGGTTTCGTAATAACAAACACAAATATATAACTTTTAGAATATCAAACTGAAGGACCTTTTGTATATTGATTTCAAGGTCAATTCTCATCTTGTTTAAGATGTTTATTTACAGACATCAATTCATTTATATAACTTATTGATGAATTATATGCTTGAATATTTTGAGAAAAGTCTACCCGTATTATAAAAAAATTTAACAAGAAGCAAGTAGCACAAAAAATAAACTAAAAAAAAATCTAGCATTGGGGGTCGGTGAGAGGTAAAACGAGTCTACGATCCAGGTATTTAACTTTAAATTGTAACTCTGTTCTTAGATCTTGTTTTTGTAATTGCATGTATGATTTTTAAGCAATATTAATTAATATTAAATTATAGGGGGGAGCGGGATCTACAAGATAATAATACTCTAAGTGGTCTTAGATCCAAAGAAATTTGGGAGTCCCTAGTTTCTTTAATATGCAAATAGGTATCTAATTAATTTATAGAATTTATTTATACCGTGAAACATTCAACATATTAAACGTAGCTCATTTTACATAAAAGAAACTTTTAAGCCGGCGCACATTCAGGGCTTTCTTTACAATTCCACCAACAAATGGCCTAACGGTAAATAGCGGCGCGTACCTCGTTACATTAAATTAAAAACAAAAATACATTAGAAAAAAGAAGCGAGAAAAGCATTCATCTATAACACTATGGACTCACAAATAGGTTTTAAAGAGTTCCAAAACGAAGAAAACCTAAGTTGGTCACTTTGCGAACGTCTAAAGCCAAAATGCCATCAATTTGAGGATCGCAGTTTTTTAACTCAGAGTAATTGTTAAAAAAAAAAACAAGATTATTATTTATATTCGTTTAAATCGTTAGAAACATCTACAGATACTCAGAAGACATTTTAAAGCTTTATAAGACGATGAGTTGTATTGTTTTGGTCACATGGACTATTTCGTTAGAAGACCGCCGAATTCAGCTGAAACTATAGTAAGTATTTGTATATTATGTGTGCGAAATTCAGACACTTTGCGTTTATATTTGTCTGAAGAGTCGGCGTATATTATAGATCAAAGTTAAAAAAGCAAAATAATCTGAACTGAACTAAGCGCTCGCCAAAAAGGAATTCTAATTTTAAATTCATCCGTAACTCGTAGTACGTGGCAAAGGCGAAACATGTTGAATTGAAAGTCTGTAGGAGACGTGAAACTGCTCCTGTGTCCGAATGCCAATGTTATGGCCACGACGGTGTAACTATTTGCAAACAACGTGAACGAGTTTGCTGAGTGGCCATTGGCAGCAAAAACATTTGATAACAACCACCGTGCGTGGGATATGCGCTTAATGGCCTTAGATATTAACACTTTATAAGAGTACATAATATAACCAAAATCAGAGAGTAATATAACTCGGAGAAATAAGCAGAGGATGAGGTGTACTAAAAATAATTAAGAGGGATGATATTGAATATACTATTGAGATATTACGTTTAGTAACGTAGATACTACTACGGAACCGATAAATAACTAAACATAATGATATCTTATAATTACGGCAGGAACCTAAGTTGCACTTTGGACCAAATTGTAGGTTTAAGGAGCTTCTTCAACCCATTGCAACACTCGCCTAAACTACCCAGGTTCTCTGTTTAATCTGAGGTTAAGCTTACCTAAGCTTAACATACGCGCCGACATATATATCACTCGCATGGTGTCTGAAGATTGTGACTTAGAATTTTTCAGGATTTGTTTGACATGATCAATATACAATCTTGCTTAACCTGATGACCAAACCAAGTATAACTTTCGAGCAGAACCTCCCTTTAAAAGTGTATGAACTTCTCCACTACGCGAGTTTGATGCCCAATAACTGAATTCAGTTATAATGGGGGTTTAGGATGCCATTTTTATTTATGACGTTTGGCAATTGATTTGTTTATTTTATTAAGTTAGAAGTAAAAGAACTTCAAGAATGATGAATTTAAGTAAAACTCGAATATAATAATAATTCGACTACGAGTGAATTCAAAGTGATAGCTATCAATGTACCATCTATAGTTTACAGAGTTATTAATAGTAACGAATTAAAATTTAACCTTAATTCCTTGAATTTTTTCTCGAATTAGCATAAACTTGTCAAGATTTTGTCAGAATAATATTAGCTGTTTATTCACTAAAAAATAATGGTCTTCCTGAGGAGCTAAATGGCGTAAAATCTCAATTCTCCATAAATTATGATTTAAACTTAAGCTTCGGCGCCATTGCTCAGGTGCAACCTCTGTCATATAAACGCTTTAAGGGTTAAGGTATTATAAAATAAAGGAGACATTTATCTCTTCGAAATCCGGACAAAGCCGGTTGGCAACAAGA
This sequence comes from Limenitis camilla, assembly GCA_905147385.1. Lineage (NCBI taxonomy): Eukaryota > Metazoa > Arthropoda > Insecta > Lepidoptera > Nymphalidae > Limenitis > Limenitis camilla. The sequence continues at coordinate 11,979,942 of LR990240.1, forward strand.
CAAAAACCAGTTAAATCCAGATTATATGGCGTTTCCATTTGCGCTTTTGATTGGCCTTTTTAAACTGTTAAACCCTTTAACTGTAAAAAAATAATTCTTTATGCGACAGACTGATAACTTATAACAATATGATTGTCGGGTCTTGGTGCTAATATGACGAAAAAAATATCCGAGCGTCGTACATATAAATATCTATTTATCTTAAATATTTGGTATTTAAAATTTAGTATAGACAATGTGGCATCTCATGAGGTTGATGGAACTCCTTTTGCGTTTTGAAGACTTTTATTTGGCACAATTTTAGACGCTGATTAGTTTTATTTTATATATTGTACCAATTCCACCATAAGTCATAATGATGATGAAAGACACGCTAAGTAGTACTTAGTCCACAGAATCATCACTGAATAAAGGCTCAATCAAATCTTTAAAGAGTTACATTAGAGACGTTAAAAGACCAAGGGAACAATAATAACAAAAACATGGAAATGAAAAAACAAAAGCTTTAAATTTACTCAATGTTTGGTCAGAGACTAAAAATCAATGAAATCCAAGCCATACCTCCATTAATGCTTTCATTTGAGCTTCAAGCTTTTCTGATTATAAAGAGTGCTTGCTTGTTTTAATGTTTTTTGTGGATTTATTTATAAATATAAAAAACCTTTTGATGAGGAAATTTCATTATTTTTGTAGTTGATTGGTTTGGATATAGGAAGTAATACAGATTTCAATATTATTTCCTGTTGGATTTTTACCAAATAAATCACTTTTTATTACAGATAAAAATTTTCAAGCGTTTCCAATGCTATTTCAGACCTTAGACGGCCATTATAACAGGGGCTTGTGACCTAATTGAAGAGACATTTATATAATTATAACAGTTACTCTCCTATTAGGTCATTTACGGAGATCTATCTATCAATTAATTTTACATCAATTAATATACCTAAGTAGCTTACTATTATACTTTTTTCTTCAAATGAAAAAATTATTTAAGTCATCTGAATAGTTTCTCCATGCTACCTACTTAATTTATACCATCATGGCCCTTATATTTTATTCATCCCCTAAAATCCCATTAATTCGTTCCCCAAAGGTCGATCACGGACCAAAAACCATCAACAAGCTGTCAGCAGAACTTCCCTTATCTTAAGTCAAATAATAGAAAGCCACTGTACCGAACAGTCCCAGACGTAAATTAAACCAAACTATTTCACTACTCCAATGTCTTACAGAAAAGATCAAAGATAAAACCATTTTAAAATAAAAACTTTCAAGTTCCTTCTACTTATTTAGAAGCAATTAAATCTATTCCAGTTTTATCAACCGACTTCAAAAAAAGGGGTTTACAATTCGGTTTGAAATCCTTTTTTTTAATGTTTATTCATTGTTCACCGATTACTCGAAGACGCTTGAACCGATTTTTTTTTTAATTTTATTTATTTATTTAACGAATACATGGATGGTTTTAACATGTAACATATAATTAAGCATTATAAAAACCACAGAGGTTTGTACATAATACTTATAAGTAGTCATGCGCTGCGTTAATTACAACAGTTAAAAAAAATAGTTAAATATAAATTTCTAATATTCTAAGTAGTTAAACATTAATAAAAGTGTATGTAAATGATAACGAATGATATATTAAGAAGAAAACGTTAAATTTTTGTATATTTTATTTTAGGATATAAGTAGGTTTCGAAATATAAATACTCAATATTACAAGGTCAAAGTAAAGGTCTCGTATATAAGAAGGTTTTAACTAAATTTAAATACATACAAATATGCCACAGATCTTGTTAATTATAAAATGGATTTGAAATAAGCTTTTAATTTATTTTAGATTCCTTTGTTGTTTCAATGGTGGTCTCACTTAAATTTTATCGAAATCGGTCAAGCGGTTTTAGAAAATCAACAAAAATCTAAATCATGCTGCTACAAAAATTAACCTTTAGATTGGTATAATCTTTTTTCGTCTGAAAAAACTACTAATATTTCTTTACCAACATTTTTTATCGTTTGATTAAGTACATAGTTCTGCATGGGTCAAAATAAGTCATTAAATTTTAAGTTTCCTTCTTAAAATTTAATGACTTATTTTGATAGAATTCAGCACAGACACATCTTTGACAGCATGTCCTTATTTTTGTCTATACATAATTTTTAAGACACAAAATTTAGTGAATTTTCTAGGGAATCATAAAAGCGATAAGATTGTAATTTTCATCCATGTGGAAGATTTCATAAGGATTTGTATAATAGTCCACAGACAGATAAAAAAATACTTCAAAATAAAATAAAATAGGATCCCCCATACATTTTTCAAAAAATCTGAAGGTCATTTCTAAAAGAATAACTCACATGCTCGTTAATAATATAACTCCTGTCTTAATCGATCTAAGGTAGTCGTCCAAGTAGTTTCATACAGCGTCTAAAAGAGTTGAAATGGTGTGGTTTAGTATTTTGGTCCCTCTTCTTAGGAATCACGAGATTTTTCGTCATTATTTACTAGTCGACCCGTCCCGGCATTACCCAATTTACCACGAGTAATTTTTAATTTCACATTTTAATCGTTTTATCATTTTATTTTACATTTTAATTTATATATGACTAATTCCCAATTACATAAAGTATTCTTATTAAGTCTTTTCTTCCCATAAAGCTTAGTCTACTTTATCTCTGTATCATATTTTATCAAAATTGTTTCAGTGATTTAAATCTATTCGTCAATAGATGGCGTAAGTAGATGGCGTAAATCGGACTTTCGTTTATAAATATTCTTAAGTATTTCCTACATTTCTTAGTGTTACTTTCGAAATTATAATATTAGTTAGGATTATAGTTAGTAATCCGGAAGCTGAGCAGTATAGGTATTTGATAACATAAAACGGAAAAGTACTTCAGAAAAGTAAATAAAAGTTCAGCAACTTTAAAAAATGAGTTATTCGACTAAGCAAAACAGTCGAAACTAATCCTCCACAAGTCTGCTATCGGCGGGGCCAGTCCAGCAATTTACATATAATTCCCTAAACACCATATCGTAAAATATTATGGTTTTAGGCCATTACGGGGAAAAGGGGCTTTTTATTCAACATCCAGTTTTGTTGAATTTTCACTGTAAAATGTTTCTAAAATGTTGCTGGTATGTTTAATTGCTACGCGATGTTCCAACGTGAAACTGTACAGTACTAAATGTAATAGCTGTTACAAGAAACGTTTTAAAAAATACTGCACTTGTACCAGTTGGAGTAGTGGAGGCTTTTCATTAGATATTTATTGTCCGTACATTTCTTTCCAACATCTCCAGTAATTAGTGTTTCCTAAGTAAATTCACATTATATTAGGAATATATGAAAGAGAAATTAAAGTTTTTAGAATATCATGTGATGGAAAATATAAAGTTTTACTAATTTTCTGTCTTATTTTCTTTATGAAATCCTCTTCTCCTTTTACACTAGATGTATAAATTCTTCAAAAATGTCTGTTATGCTTTTATGTAGAAAATAACATAATTAAAAAGTGTTTTCCTAACACAATTTGGTCGATAAAGCAATGGATACTAGATATAAAATATATTTAATTCAAACTTTAAACTAGTCCCTTATTTAGTTACAAAATATAAAACAAAGTTGTTTCCCGCTGTTTGTACACTGAGACCTTTTAAACTACCCAATAAATTTTAATTCAGTTTTCACCAATAGGTACATAGAGTGATTTAAGAGGAATGATAAAATATAATAAATGCGGAAATGGAGGGAAATCATGGAAAGCTGGGGCGGGTCGTCATGTATACTCGTACAATCGCCTTTTCCACTACACCAAGTGAGAAAAAAAACAGAAACGTTAGACAGTTTGATAATAATTATAAAGTTAATTAAAAATTTTACAAGGACTGCCTTCAACAGACTTCCTTCCAGCGATTTTTCTCAGAATAACTTTAGACCTATATTCTTAAAAATTACAGTATTTTCATATCAGCCAATTTAAATAATGACTAAATAATATTATACCAATGTCATTTTGCTTAACTATTTGCAAGATATTTAGATGCCGAGATTCAATATTTATTTAAGCTTTCATTGAGCTACCAAAGCCAAATCAAACATAACAGTCAAACTGTATCGACTACTTGCTACAAGTTGTCGACTGTCTCTTAATGTCTATAAAGAAAATGTTTTATGTTATATATTTAATAATTATTTTTCAAATTTAATGAATAGGTAAAAACAAAAGAGGTATAATAAAGAAGCTTAAGTAATACTAATCATTATTGCTCTACAAAAATGTCGACGATAATGGAATTTCACACGACGTGACGTCATATCGTGTTTAATTTTATTTTAAAATATTTTTCGGTAGATTTTAGCATATTCGATTTGTTCAAGATAATAAGAAGTTTAAATTTTGAATTGATAGCAACGTCGCGTATTAAGTATTCGCGGGTAGTTCATATTATCTTATTTCAAGTAGACAATATACAACTTTCGTTCACGTGATATCGCATAGTATATATTAAAGTATATAGGCTAATAGTGTAGTGTTGTTAGGTGGCGCGGTGCTAAGCCTCCGTTTTCGAGGGCCACGTGAGTAATGTACTTTATTATTTTAATATTCGGTAGCGAGGTCGAGCGGTGGAAGTGAGAGTTTGTGCATAGTAGAAGACGTCTTTAAACCTGCTCCTGGGTCACAAGCCCCAGCTCCTGTCTAGAACACATGTTAATATAGTCGTTTGAGTGTTACTGCGCAGTATAGCTCCCATAAAGTTGAGTTAAGCTTCATTTAAATATAGATTAAGTTGTAGTATAAAACATTTTTATCTACAAATAACTCAGTTCGTTAGCTTCGGTATTTCAGTATTTTAAATTGAAATTTTCTTGGCAGTTTCCTCTAGTGTTTGAACCGACAGAGATGGATCTGCAGGACAGATGCTGTATTTAAACTGCTGTTTCCCGGACAGAATTAAATTGGCTGTTCGGATTATTTATTAAGCTTAGATCTAAAAAACTTAAAGGATTAAAATATAGACTAGATAGTTTTTCTTAGACGATAAATTCACGAGCATAATTAATACTGAGACACTTTTGTTTATAAATTGTTTAAAATATTACTATCATTTTTAAATAGCTATATTTGATTTAAATCACATACAATTTTTCTTAATACAATACTCAATTTTACTCAGCAGTTTTAAGCAATATAATTTTTTTTTTCATTATGTAGCGATTTATAGTAATAGTTTTCTAGGTTAAGTAGTTCCATAATAATATTATAAATGCGAAAGTAACTCTCTGTTTTTAAATTCACGCTTAAACCATTGAATCGATTTTTATGAAATTTAGTACAGACATAGACTACAGCTTGAAAAAGGACATAAGCCACGTTTTAGCGAAAAAAAAAAACTTAAAGTGGTTGGACTGCATGCCTGTAAAATTAAACCTAGAGGGTCGAATTAAAAAAGTTATGATATAGTAAGGAGTTGTAATGAGGGTTAAAATGTGAAATATAACCTACTCTAATATGTGTATATTTATTATATACCACATTAAAACATCTACTGTCCATAATAGAGGCTTTGTACACTAACGAGATAATTGCATGACGTGCTACTAACCCGCCTCGCCCGTTGTTACAAATCTTATTAGCTCTTCATTAACACACTGTGTAATGAATATCTTTACGTAATATTATATTCATGTTGAAGTATTATGATAAATAGTCGGGAAAATAATTAGTTCTTAATGAAAAATAACTTTACAAAGCATACATTTTGTGACAGAAATAAGAAAAACATTCAAAGCTAGTAAACATGCAAAGGAAAGAAGGTCTGGTTTAAAGAGAGACGAGAGTTAGAATTACGAGCAAACTCCATCTATTACATCTTTTAATTATTCAACCTATCCTCCATTAAAACTTGAATGTAATGAAAACTGTCTTAAAATCTTTTAAAACCAATGAAAAATTCCCTCTTATTTTTATACATCTAGGGAATTATTTTTGATATAACATAAATTTATTTTGTTTAAAAATTTTTTTGCCTCATTTGTTGAAGATTTCTAAAATCGATTATCAGTAGTCCAATATCAAGTTTGGAGCTGTAGTAGTGTTATCTGTGTATTGACCAGTCAAGTCAGATTAGCTTGTTAATGTAGATAAATATTACTTTTAATCATACTAACTGCAAACCACTAGATATAACGGTTAATAGAGCCTAAAATGTCTAAACTAAATCTAACTGTTGTGCCCAACCGCCCCGACCACTTAGCAAAACGATGACATATGAAACCGCCATGCAAATTGGAAACGAACTGTTTCATTCGCTGCCGACCACATTCAGATTGAAAATACGAATTTTATAGCTTTCTAATAAAATATACGAGTATGAACGTCAAGCTCAAGCTGTGACCTGCTCACTGTGGACCACACTTCGTGGTCAGATTCAATAAATTGTATTTTTATAGTCGACAAATGAAAAATTCTTGCATTTATTAATCGTATTTATAAGTCTGAGTATTTCTAAGTCTTTATTTTTGTCTCAAATAAACTTTTGTTATACTAAACCGCCACCGGATAACCTTATCTAGTGAAATATTATTTAATTTCCGTTTCCCCTATACGTTTTAAGCAGAAATTACCTATTTTTTAAATTAAGTTGTATTTATATCGAATAAAAACTCTTACCTATTTAACAATCTTTATAACTTTAAAATGATGTTGGCAACATTGTTTTGAGTAGTATTTTATTTACGAAAGGTACAACTGATAAACACAAATATGTCTGGAAAATAAAATAATTCTATTAAAAAAACCTTCGGTATTACTATTCTAGTTCATAGACCTTGATACTTTAGTTCTAGGTAAGCAAAACCAAGCAAAAACACGAGTATTCACTTATTAGATAGGCCGGACTACAAATGTAATTACGAGCTGGGCCAAGTTGATTTATTATTCTACCTCGCCCTAAATATACAAAATGAATCGATTTACATGTTATATTTGGGAACTTAATGATTCATACAAATGTTTAAAGGGTCCCTAAATCTATTATAAGTACCTACAAGTTTTAGATTCGAGTTTATGTTTATGTAAAATAATCAACTTTATTTTTAGGATCACGAGAGCAACACTATGAAGGTTTATGTTTGGGTACCGGTTTATATTCCTTTGCTTGAGTACTTATACCTCTCTTCCATATAGACCAGAAGCAGTTTGACAAGTAATTTCATAGGCTGGATATTGTTAGCAGAAAGGGTTACTTTATTACTTAGTCAATTTAAATGTTACTTAAAATATCGACTAGTGGAGATTAGTGTTAATACATTATAAAAGGGTCTCGTAAACTTTCAGTTAGGTCGCAAAGTCCAGGCACTATTTAGGTTCTTAACATAGTATTAAATAGAGACATATTAGAATGACAAATCTAACGTCAATGGTATAGGTCTCCTAAAAATTGTCTTAACGTCTAAACAATAAAGCTCTTTTGAATCTTCCAAACTCATAGTTCTTTCTAAACATGTGACAAACGAACAAACAAACACACTTATCCATTTATAGTATTACCTATTCAATTTAGATAAACATAATGAATTCTAAATCAACCCCTGGGTAATGTAATAACAAAAAAGGAAATTAATTGTAAACCCACATCGTTTTGGTTAATTGGCTAATTTATTTTAAGGTATTCAAAATTGGTCAAATAAATAACGTCCATAAAGTTTTAAATTGGAATACTTGAAAAATTATATGTATTTTTCAAGCCAATTTAAACCATTTTTATTATGGAAAATATATATCTACTCTTATATCAACTATACAGTTAATCAAGTGATCAAGTGCTGAACATTAAAGTCGTGAAAATAAAAGTGTAGTTCAGTGACGTGGTGCTAGGTCGATATATTTATTACTAGCTAGTCCCGCAACTTCGTCCGCGTGAAATAGCGATACTTCCATACAACTTTTCATCCCTCTTTCAACCCTTACTACCCTTTTTTCGCAGTAAAAAGCCTATGTCCTTTCTCAGGCTCTAGACTATTAGTATAACAAATTTCATTTAAATCTAATCAGTAGTTTAGGCGTGAAAGCGCGACAGACAGACAGAGTTACTTTCGCATTTATAATATGAAAGGATGTTACTTAAATAGTATAAATTGGTTCATAATGGTCATTTTTAATACTTTTTTTAATAACACAAAATACAACAAAAAGAAAGGAGGACAATAACCAAAAACATCGCAAAATGTCAATACGCATATAGACGGGTTGCCAGTCAATAGATTAAATTAAGATCTATTTATTAGCCTGAATTGGCTCTGCTAACCATCCTAATAACCATTTACTGACTTGACCTGACATTGATTGTATTGCTGCTTAAACTAATTATAAATTAGTACCAGTACATAAGTGCAGTGAAATTAGACGATATAGTGTTAGTAAACTAACGATGACTACTTCACAGTAACCCGTAATATCAGGTAATTTAGACAGGAAGCTGAATCTGGGGCTTATGACCTAATTGCTGGTTTAATGACTCAGGGAAAAATCAAGACATGTGGCAGCGAGTCAAAGCCAAATGCGTATCGCGCATCAGCTGCAGGTATATTTACACAAAGCATGTCTAGCTACTTTTACCCCCCTCGTATCTCGAAGCCTAATGAATTTATCATTAAGCACATTTATTAAATTCCCTTAGTTTGTCAAGAATACAATTTATCTTTAATGTAGCTCAAACAGTTATTATAATATTAACGTTTACAAAACCGGCATTTTTATGCTAACCTAATCCAATTCCAGATAACGCAGAAGTCACAGTTTGAGCTTAAATTATAATTTGTAAATAAATATTCTTGAAACTAGAATTTTAATAATTTTTACACAGAACTTGACGCACATATGGATATCAATTCTTTTCTCGGCGAAGACGATGCATTTTTTATACTAAATTTGGCTCTCATTAGATATAAACTACTTGTGAATATTCAGGCAGAGACATGTGGTAACACTAGCGCTGTAGTGGTACGACTGACATTGAGATATAGTACTTGCCTTATAAATAATATCCTAATATTTGTGCGTCTACGACTACCTACTTTATCATAAGGTAGTATACACTACAATTAATGTACAGTTAACAGTTTACGTTATTCTACTAATATTATAAATGCAAATATATGTATGTTTGGATATTCATATAAATGAATATTTAAATCAAATCCTGGATTAATAAATGGTTTACTTTAAATCCCGAAAAACTATAGTTCCTGAAAATTACAACAGATTTTTTAGAAACGATTAAATTGAGTTTCTAAGTGAATTAGTGACTTAGGATGTCTCTTAGGAAGCGAGAAACCCAAAGCTGGCAACCACCAGCATGCGAATCCGACCGCCAAGTGCCTATGACACGTTCCGGTCGAGCCGCATGTGGGGCAGACTTATCCCCACTCTATTCCATCGTATCAATGCTGCTGATTTATTAAACCCTGAACTCTTGTTGAGGGTCCACTGAAATCGCAGCATTCTTCTCAATTCACTCCCCCTTCTCACTCTATCTTCGAGGTTATAGAATAAGTATTACTAACAGATTTGTTAGTTATATATAAATATAGTAAACATAACTATATCTATAGTAAAGGATAGTGAAGTTTGAATAATTCATGTTGAATACCATCTAATTGCTGAATCGTGCTAAATTGTCGGCTGATTGCTCTCTAGGCTCTTCAAAGCCCTTTGTACCAGCTTGGATACTGTTATTGACCTATAGATTATGTCAATGACAAATATTTCTACTAAATTTTTAATAACATAGAAAATACTAGTCGACCCGATCCGGCTTTGCACTATTGCAATTTACCAAGTGATTCAACAATAAAACATTTAATTTTCAATATATTGTTACTTTAAACGTAATCCCGCAGAAGCTACGATTTTTTCGGGATAGCAAGTAACCTATATGTTAATCCAAGTTATGAAGTATTTAAGTACCAATTGTTATTGGAATCCCTTGAACAGTTTTTGCGTGATTAAGAAACAAACATCCAAATATCCAAGCATATAAGCTTTTACATTTATAATATTAGTAAGATCCATAGAGTCCAATGGTTTCACACTTTTCAGCTGTTTACTTGTACTTATCGTTGACAAAATCATGTAAATATATAATCCAGCTATCTTATATCTTTCCATATTTTTAATTTATTTTTCGTATATTACAACCTTACTTATAAAAAAACAAAGTTATGTTAAGTGAAGGAAATAAAACGATTGACTAATATAAGTTACATGAGAATTAAATAATTATTTAGGTAATTTTGATGATTAAACATTCTTGAGATATATCACCCCCAAAATATCGTAAATATGGGTTCCAATATAAAAAATCCAATCCAAAAAATATTTAACCAAATTTAAATTCGAAATCTAGGTAGTTTTCAAATTAAAATTTGGTTAAAAATTTAAGTCTTGTCTTCGCATAACAAAATGTTCCTTCATCTATATGAAGGTTTTAATATTGTGAGAAGAAATAATTGTTATCAAAAAATAATAACGTGAGCTTAGTTTTGTTAAGTTAAGCTATCTTCTGAAGTTACTTTTATTAGTTAAAGGGTTTGAAATAATGAAATATACACCTTGCGTCAGAAAATGAGAGAAGAATTATAATAATTACTTTATACGTCATTTAATTTAGATAGAAGCCGGGCAGCGCCTTGATTTTGAGACCAAGGTGTAGGGTAAACCTCAAGAAGGGTGACTTTAACAGCACAATATTAGTTTCACTACTTCCATGTTAACTTTGCGAAAACACTATCGCAACAAAAGTTATTAATATATTGTCTATACGTGGCTATATTTGTAATAATAAAATAAAACTGGTAATGGTAACAGTTAAGTGTCAATAAATTATAAAGTTGTTAAACCCGAATCTAGATTGCAAGTTCCATATTAAAGTCATCTTTATACCTATATAGGCCACAAAAATATTTAATTTATCATTATAAAACACGTGAGAGATTTCAATATCCCGCTTATTACTCTGCGAGTAATCTCCGTATGGAAATAAATTCGTCGTATGAATAGCATGTCAATCCAATTACCCGCTTTTCGGATGCCGCGCTGTGCCATGCCGCGCCGGTGTATTTACAAATAAATGAGAGGTGCGGTAGCTTCGAGGAAATTTGTAGGTGAGTTTGAGGTCAAATTACACTCAATTTTATTTATAATTTAATTCAATATTCAAAAAAGCAATGATAGTCTGTTTAAAACTTCGGTGTCTCACTTTTTGACGTGTGGTTTGCGGTGAAGTATCTCGAGGAATCCTGCACTCCTGAAAGTTCCCCGTAATGTCTTCTGTCTCAAGTGTGTGAAGTCTACGAACCCACACTATTTCAGTGCTATAGACTATGGCCTAACCCATTTTCATTCTCAGAAGGAGACCGGGCCCTCCAGTAGGTTAATAATAATATAATAGCTCTAATAATAGAGCACAATACAATAGATTTCTGATGTGCGATGTGAGAAGAATACTTCGAGTTCCAAACTAGAGTCTAGACGAAATAATTATTAAGGTCCAACATTAATGAATAATGAGATAAAGGGAAAGGCATAAACTGTCAACTCATTTTTTACGATACCTTTTCAATAGCTGAAGAAGATTATAGTCCAAAACGACCCACACGGGAATGTAAGATATGAATATCATAAAAATTATGGAACAATATCTTACATACATAATACAGCTCAAACTGCTTGGTTCAGAAGCATGAAATGAGGAAAAACAATTTTGTCTACAACTTTTGAATATGATACAGTGATTTTTTTTAAAGACTAGCTGACCCGACAGACGTTGTCCTGTCTTAACTATGAATATTGAATTCGAATTGGCTGTCAAAAGCTTACATTAGAAAAGTTAATATGGTCGTTAAGTTTTCTTAAATTTTATAATTTTCCGCGCAACTTTTTTGATTTTTTCTTCCATAAGAACTTTCTCCTGACAATAACAAACACAACAAAAAAAGAATGAGCGACATCGATTCAGCCGTTTAGGCATAATGCCGTGACTAAGGGAAATAGGGATTCATTTTTATATATAAGATTACTAGCATTATGTATGGATTTTAAACTACTAGTATTCTTAACCCCTCCAAGTAAGCTAAAATGCTCGTGTTAGGAGTGGGCCACGTCAGTAGTACAATGTCCGGGATTTGAATGCAAGACCTATTGATCGTAAACCACTGAGCTTAACGTTTGAAAATAATATAAATAATTTAAAAGATTCCCAAGTATTTTATCTATATGAGAAACAATTTATCACTCAGCATTCAAAGAATTATCAAAATTTGATTGCCCAAGTTACAGCGTATTAAAAATACCAACAATCCAAATGGGGGCACATTAAATTCGAAGTTGTAATGAAAATAAAAACGTAGTATTTTAAGAATTTACGATGTTCGTTCTGGCACGATTGGGACGCACTTAATTGAAAAAGTTTCTCAAACCAGGGACAAAGTTCTGAGTATATTCGCATTCTACGAAACACGAATTGTTTTTGTTTGGAATTACTCACGCATATTTGGGTACCGGAGTTATGATCCTGTTATGAATATGTATACTACCGGCGTATCCTCCACTGCTATAGCTAGCTACACTGTGTTAGATAGATTTTGTGGTCACCTATATACATATAATAAAAATGTAATAGGAGATACGCACCAATAGAAGCTAATACCAACAACTTAATATTATTTGCTAATCACACAAAATTAGCATGAAATTATATAATATGGTGCTATAGAATGACAGAGGAATGATACCCATTACTGTAAATCAATACGTATACTCATACAATTTATACGAAGTCGAGCAGTGCCTGGAACCCAGGCAGTTTTAAAGAGCTCTATCATAATATATTAACTCTCACCTCCACCACTCGACCTCGCGAAGTACAATCCTACAAATATTATAAACGCGAAAGTTTGTAAGAATAATATATAAAAATAAAATTAATAATATAGCTTACACATCAGAAGAACATATATGCTATAATTTATATTGATATTTTGTAAATTATCCCAAATATAGCGGGTGAAACCGGAGGGCGCAGCTAGTAAGATTATAAGTAGACGGGCGGCGCGCCCTCGCTTTACTTAGGTTATTTAATGCAAAATTATATTCCACATCTTTAAACTGTCATGCGATATTAGCGTAGTTTTTCTTTAATCTTTAGCTTTATGTATTATTAATGCTTAATAATTGAAAGAGAAAATAAAGAGGAAGAAAAAGAGAAATAAGATAGATAACGAGAGAGAGACGGAGGTGGTTAGAGAGGGAGAGAAAGAAATGTTGAGCGACAGAGAAGAATAGAAAATGAGAGTGAAATGAAAAGTGAGAAAGAAAGAAGTTAAGAGACTGAGACTGAAAGAAAGAGAAATGTAAAATAGAGAAGGAGAGAGACGGAAATATTGTAGATTTCCATCTGTAATTAAAGTTTTAAAATCAGCGATCAGTACAAACAAAATGTCTTATGAATTACAAAAAATTTGGAATCACTACATTATACACGTCACGCGACAATATTAGCGAATATTCTTTTTTTATTGGATTTGTAATTCCAAAAAAAAAAGTATTCTTGCTAAATGTCTATTTTATGACACTTAAATCGCCATATCTTTTTAATTATAATATTTATGGCAACACCACATAGCCTATGTTACCCGGAAAGGATGAAGTTACCTGTGACGGGACGGGTTAGAATACTATTCCCCTCTACCTCTGGGAGAACCTCACGTAAGAGTCACCGAGACCGCGAGTGTCATATACGCGTTCCGTTCCTGCCGCATGTGTTCCAGACTTACCTCCTCCCTCTCCCAATCCATTAATGCTGTGGATCTAGTGGACTCTGGGCTCTTGCTCAGGGTTCGCTCAAACCGCAGCATTTTTCTATTCACTACCCCTCCCCACACTTTTTTGAGGATGCAACGCATCGACAAAACAAGAGAGTATCTCTCGTTTTGCCGGAGTCCATGGGCGATGTTGGCCACTTACCATCAGGTGGACCATCTGCTCGTTTGCACCTTATCTACCATTAAAAAAAAAAGGTTTCTATCGGTGAAACTAGTTTTAGAGCCTGTTCACTACAAGCAAACAAACAAACGAACACACAAAAAATTAAATCTTTTCTTTATCAGTTAACAAGATCGATCTAGTGCAAAGAGCATCTGATTCTTTATATTGAAAACTTTATACAGTTAGATTGCTTTTGTACGGGATACCGATATAAAACCTGATGGCACTCGTGCTGCTTCACGCTATATTGGATTGGGTTATTGCTTTTTAAATATTTATATGGGTTCCTCATCTTCTAAACCTACATATCTGAGAATTATCGATGGAGCATCTGTCCGATTTGATACATAAGAACATTTGTCAAAAAGGGTAAATAATAATTGTAATATCAATTAAATTATAAATGCGAAAGTAAATCTGTCTGTCTCGCTTGAACCATAAAACCGATTTTCATAAAATTTGGTACTTAGATAGAATAGAGTTTGAAGAAGTGCACAGACTACGATTATTTGCAAAAAACGGCTTGAAGGGGTTGAAATAGGGGATGGTCTAGATGTGTGATTATTTTGTATCAGCAGAATTGCTAAGATAATTAAAAAATTAAAGATGATTTATAAAACTATAGTATATCTCATAAATTTGATGAAATTTAATATATTAATTAAATTTATATCTCTTTGTAGACTGACTGTATTTTTTTTTCATAATACAAGTCGTACAAATAAAATACAACTGTATCTCATGTAAGACTTGTTTACATCTTAGTTAGATTAAACTCTTCTATATTTTTACATGAATGGATTTTACGGAATTAAACTCTCTCTGTTTCTCAGTAAAATGAATATCTATATTTCGTAAATATGAAGTAAAATAAAAAGTGTTTTTCTACAATATTTTTAGGTAATTAGCAACACTTTCAGGTATCTCGTTAGGTCAAAATCCTAATTAACAACATAATGTTAATTATTGTTGACTGCCCCAGAAGTATGGAGGCCAAGCAAATAGGTCACACATAAACTACTTTATATTAGGCTTGAGAAAACAGGTAAAAATACTTAAAGCCGAGTATATTCTGTACCTGCATTATATAAAATGTTTTGCATGGATTAAAGTAGGAATTGTATTATTAAAAATATTATAAATAAATGAAGAAATATGTATTAAAAATATACTAACTTATTTCTCAGATACTTTCTACTAATTAAACTCTTTCCATAAAGATAATATGTTAACAACACCGTTTAATAATTAGTATTCGCGAGTAGTTTATTTTATCTGATTTCGAGTGGACAATATACAACTTTCGTTCCAATAGGATTTAGTTTGACTGTCAACAGTACATATTAAAATAGTGGGACTAATAGTGTAGTGTTGTTTGGTGCACGTGAGTAATGTAATTTATTATTTTAATATTTGGTAGCGAGGTCAAGCGATGAAGGTGGGAGTTTACGATTGAAAAGACGTCTTTAAAATGATTAAAATCCAGAGATTTTCCATTAGTATATTTTAAGTCAAATTTTCTTATAAATAAATTTATCCATTATTTTAATTTTTTAATATAAGAATATAATAGTAGTTTTAGAACAAATTTAGTTTAGAACAATTTCTAAATTAAATACTCCATGAATATATGATAGACTTTTACACAGCAACACTTAAGAAATGTAGGTATTACATAAGAATACAAACTAAGCAAACGGTGGTGCGATTTAATCTACTACTTATGCCATCTATTCGACAGTACTGACGTCTGTCTGCTGAACAATCAGGCTTAAATTACTGAAACGATTTTTGATGAAATATTATACAGAGATAGAGTAGAGCTTGAGGATAGACATAGGCAATATTATATAATAAGAATGCGAAAAAAATACTTAAGAAAACAAATTAAACTGATAATTGTGCGATCACGCCATCTATCGACGAGGACATGAAATGCATGTCTAGTTGTGTAGCCGTTATGTCTGGGAATTAGTCATATATAAATTAAAATGTAAAATACAATTATATAGTGATTAAAAAGCTGAGACGGGTTGACTAGTATAGAATATATAAAAAAACCTTCAAACACTCTAGAAACATCTTAACGAAGCCCTAAAATGGCGTATTTTTATTCACATCCTTCCCTCGAGCGGGTACCTCTGTTTATTCACCGAGCTTTGTTTTTCATTTTGTCGACAAAACAGAGCACGAAAATACATTTGAAACGCAATGAAAAAATATTTGTTGTTCTTCGCTTCTTGTACTGAGATTACGGTCCTTAACCTATTTTTGAGACTTGCAAGTTAAAAGCTGAATTTAGAAGTCGAACTGTCTTTTTGCTTGTCAACTTACTTAAAATATTTTATTAAATGGGGAATAAGGTTGTGTAACCATAAACTATATGTAAATAATTACAACCTAATACATAAACCAGATAGACAAATATATAAAAATATAAATTCAAGAATAAATGAATTATTCGACCTCTAAGGTAGTTTTAAAATTGTCAATATTTCATATTTTTAACATATATATGTTACTATATTATATGAAACTAGATAAAAAATAAATGTACACATATTGTTTATTTTTCAAAATATGAGCCCGGTAATGGTTGAAATTAATTTAGAAGTTTAATCAGTTCTAAAAAGATGTAAACGCCAAATAACGTCATATATACCGTTGAATAGCTATTGTCTTTGCTTTAACCAATAAGGCAAAGGCATTATCTTATTCCACCGTGTATGTGACGTCATCACATGTTTTAGTTTTTTTTTCTCCAAAATGAATGAACAAAAAAATCAAAGGTATTTTTTGAAACTCAAGGCAGGTGAATAAAGAAACGGCATTTTTTCTTTTAATCAAATAAAAAGGAATGTTGATAATTGTCAAAATTATACATTTAAGGTAATACCAGAATTTTATGTAAGAAAGAAATCCTCGTTTAAAAGAAAACTTTAAGAAAAAATTCTAGTAGATATTCAACAAAAATGTCATTAAATATTCTTAGAATCATTTGGAATAGCTAGAATACAAGTAATATTGAAATGCAATAATTTATTGCATTTCTTGTTATTGAACTCCAACAAAAGTATTACTATTTATTGAAGAGACTGAGAGCAGATGGTGGTTCTAATGGAAACTGGTTACCGTCGCTCATCAATATTGCCAACGTGAATCACTTCTATATTACTAGCGACTCGCCCCGGCTTTGCAAGGATAGTAAAGTATATTATAATTTTAAGTATCCCACCATACATTGCTTTATTATATATCAAAAAAGGGAAAACTTTAACAAAGGTTAACATTAAGATTTTAAGTTTATCGCGAAAAGACAAATACACAGACGTGGTATGGTACTTTGTTTTATAAGTAGTAATTTTCCTTAAACCCATATTATTGTTCTACCCGCATTAGGTAAGAGATTCAATAAAACTAAGTCCATAGTTTAAAGTTAAACCAAGTCGTAAAGTCCGTGTTGTAGTTGAAGCGACATGTTTGTAAACAAGAACACTGGCTCATGTGCTGTTTATATACTTAACTTGGACTTAATAGAGCATTGACTTTTTATTTCTTGCTATAATATGACTAGAAATCTTCCTTACTGTAATCGGGTGAATTTGATTAATTAAGAAAATGACAAATTTCATTTTGCATTATTAAAATCATCCTTTGTTTCCTACTATTATAGAAAAAAAAACTCCTACTGTTATAGGAGAAAATATATTCGTTATTAAATATTCTGTAACATAGAATCTATTTTAATATTTTATTTTAGATTTAGTTTATTATCCATATCCATTAAAATAACTTGGTACGCAAACATTTAAGTTTAAGATGTTACTGTAAATTTCCTTAGTAGTTAGTAGATAAATAGTTTTTTAAAAGTTAAAGATCTCTTTATAACTTTATGTGATTTGTAACTGAAGTATTATTTGCCGCAAAAGAGAAATATTTGATTTACTTAGGGGCTAATAGAAAACTAACTAAGACTACAATGTATTCAATAAGCCAATAATGTAGATATATAAACCCACTTACAAATAATACAATTTTAATTAAAAATCGGAATCCGAAAAACTATTTTCTAAGTAAAATCATCCGAAATCCGAATGACAGCTCACGTAGAGCAGAGAGCTGTGTAAATAACACTTTAATGGAATTTCTGGTTCGACGCGAGTATCCGACATGTACGAATATACGGACATATACAGATGCGTATAAATATCCGCACGATATTTGACAGTTCGTTCACATACGTCCGCTCCTTTTGTTCTGTTCATGGCAACTGTCAGGTTGACATTGACAATTGGGATGCTCATACAATAATACCAAATACATTTAGCGATATTTTGATAAAGTAAAGTTTCACCTATGTATTTTTGTCTCTGTCTCATAAATGTTGTCTAATATTTGGTCATTAATAATTTATAGTCTACATTAATAATATTTTTATTGTTCATTATTCATTCATTCAAGCGTTATGTAAAAAGTATTTTTGAGTAGACAACAATAATGAAATGAAAAAATGTCAATGTCAATTGTTAATGTCAGTATGACGTTAAGAAGAAAATTAAATTTAAAATAATTAAAAAGTACCTTTAACACTACAATTTATAATATATTTACAAATAAAAAAGATTGTTAAAGGGGTTTATTTTACGTAATAAAAATTAGATAAAAAAATATTAGGAATTTTATAATTTTCGGTTTGAAATTCAAAAGTATATAAAACAATATTTAAGCTTGCCACAAGTTTTGTTTGCATACAATATATTTATTTGTGATTTGAATATTTAAATCTTAGCATATAGCACTTTAATTATTTCAACCAAACAGACAAATATAATCTCGTGCACACTACATTAGTAATAATTCCTTATATATAGTTAGATATATCTATCTACGAGTACAAGACTATATATATATATATATAAAAAACATTTTTTGAGTATATATAATAAGTAAAGGTACTATGTGAATACGCCTGATAAAACATTTACTTCCATACATCGTCGCCATGGTAACAAGTCCCGCAGCATTGGTTCCATTCAAACTCAAAGCGGTATTTGGAAATTGAGAATTGGTATTTGAATTGGTTTGTGGCGCTCGCGTAGCCGCTCGTAGAATGCGACAACAGTGCTACGCTTCCGCTACAATTGTGCTACGATTGTGTTACGATTCATAGCTCGCCAGATACGTTATAACGAATTATATTATTTGTATAGTCTTATTAATTTTTTTTTAAAATAAATTAGACAATGTTCATAAAAAAGTATATATTTGAATTTTTATAAACATTTTCTATTAGGAAATTAAAACAGGTTGTAATACCTTGAATCCTCTTTTGGCTAAAATAATATCGAAATTTGTTCATAAATAAACAGTAAAACAACAACTTTATTCAAAACATTTGCCTTTTTTGATAGTAAAAATATACATTGGAACATATTCTATTTTTTTACGAAAATGTTTAAAATATATTAATGTGCATACAATTAATATTTCCTCGTAACAAAAAGACAGATTTTAACATCAATAAGTTCGTAGTGCTTCGTCGTCATTAGGGTTACGTCTAATTCTTTTATTAGATGAATTAATGTTTCACTTTATAATTTTAAAATATGTAAAAACTATAATTCGAATATATTCATATCTACAGTATTATTACTTTGACCAAAAGAAATATTTTATACTTCGATGGTTTATTAAATTATTAACAGAAGGCTAAAATATCTGTCTAATATGTTAAACAGATTAAAAATAGAAAATTTTATGACACATAAAAATAATTTTCCTTAAAATATATTCTTTCGTAACTCTATTTAGTTATTTTTTAAATAAAAAATTGTGTAAGAAACTCTTTACAATTCTGTATCGGATAGAAAGCATTAGGAAATATACGATAATTGATTACAGAATGTACTAAATTAGATTTAAGGCACCTTTCATACAAAAAGTACTTAGGGACAAGTCGAAAACCTTCTTTGAAGGTAGTTAAAAAGGTACACTAGTTAGCGGTAACATAATAAAAAACTTTCAACATTCAACCCAAGCCCTCAACCCTTTTTATTGAAGATTCAATTTATTTCTTGATGCAACTTAAAAAGGTAAGCAAAATTTTAAGGACGAAAATAAAATAAGTGATAAAAGATTTATTGGAGTATAATATACTTGTATACATTACTTTATTTTTTATTTAGTAACGTGAAAATTTATGAAAATGAAAGTTTGCTCTGAAAGAAATGTAAGCTATACTCGTTATTTTCACTTGTGTTAAATATATTTTTATAAGCTTTAAGAAGTGAGCGGATAAGCATGCATTTCTACCAGAGATGAGCGAGGATGTGTAGCGAGGGATGTGTTTGTTAAGAACCAATAGAATTGCTTCATTTGACATACTGAACGAGGCTAGGTGAAGGAAATGTAGTCTAACTGCCACACTCATAGACACTCATTAATTTAGGACTAATGGTTATATAACAAATTCTGATTAAATTTGTTAATTCTAGAGACAAAATTTAATCGCTACCTAGTTAATGACAAGTTTGACAAGAATCCGTAGGGCGGACATTCATATCGATAATGTCGAAGTACTGCCAAACCAAAAAACGAGGTTTTTTAATTTAAAAAAAAAATATTTTAAATTCATTTAAAAACTATAATTAAATGTATTATGAATGAATAAGTTGTTTCACTGTTAGTTTTTAGTAAAAGCTGAAGAAAAATTGATATTTCCTCTAAAATGTAATATAGATTTTTTTGTTTTTATTCCTATGACAATACTCCCATATTATGTCATCTATAAATAAGTTTAGAATGTCAAATAGTCAATTAAATTCGTTTTGAGTTTAAAACAAACCTAAAACATATTAAAATTTAAAAGATTTTCTACTATATAATAAAATAACAATAATATAAATTAAATAAAGGTAAATTGGGAATAGAATATGAACTAAAGTTAATTAACTGAATAGTCATGCAGACTTCCTTCATAATCCTTTTTCATTGAGGAACCACAAGTTTCGACTTTGCTTTTATGAGTGACTATGACTAATTTCACGGCGAGCGAGAAATATTTACTTACGCCACTCGTCAAAAAGCGATGGATTTTAGAGTGTAAGCAAACGGATAGGACTGCACAAATAAATCTATAAAATCTAAGAGTCCGACATTTTTTTTCAAATTTCTACATCGTCAAATCACTCATTATCAAGGTTAAGTGAAAATTTTCCTAGACTTAAGTTTAATTGTCATTAAAAGGAGTTAATTGATCATTAACTGACTCTAGGAGTGATTAATTATAAATTAATAATAATGTGCGACTTAAGTAAACATTTGACGTTCCTGGGTGTGGCTGTAAGAGTTAAGTGTTAATCGCTTATACCTTTGTATTGGCGAATAGTTGATTTTATTTTATTTCCAGTAAACTCACTGTCGCAATCTCCGTATAACATAGAAAATAAATATATTTTTTTAATTAATTTTGTAGACTAATTTTGACTTATGTATTACCTAAAATTAATAAATTTTAAGTATAAACGATAAAAAACTTTAAATGCCCCGTTTAAACATGTTATACTCATAGTGGAGGTAATTAAAACAACTTCTTCCATTACCTCCACCAGCATTGACTTCATCACTCAATGTCAAACTGTTCACAATCACATAACTCCGAAACTTGATTAAACTAGAGCAATTTGTAAGAGAACACATTCCTAATAAACGCTAAGCTAAGCCCGGAACGATAAGAGCAGTCGTCAAATAGATCTCATACCACCATTTCTCTCAATACTATTGTGAAGGCGAGTTCACACAGTATTGGTATAGGAAACTTATGTTAAATCTTATGATAACACTTCTGTTACCAATGAGGAAAACATAAAAAGTTTTGAACTTTAAATTAAATTACAATAAAAAAATCTCAAACAGTAAATAACTCAATGAAAGGTATTTTGTATATTAATTTATTTATGATAACTTTTTGTATGTGATGATAAATTTATTGTCTCTCAGTTGACTCATCACGGGAAATTCAGTTGATTTAAAAGTTTTAAAAATTCAGTTGACAACAATACAGACAAATTTTGTAGCTCATATTACTATTTTACTTCGATAAAGCTGCTTAAGTCAAAACACAGATGTGAAAAATAAATGGTAAAA
The DNA here is from genome assembly GCA_905147385.1 of Limenitis camilla. NCBI lineage: Eukaryota > Metazoa > Arthropoda > Insecta > Lepidoptera > Nymphalidae > Limenitis > Limenitis camilla. Next base: position 12,002,142 of record LR990240.1, read on the forward strand.
TAAAAGAAAAGTCAATATATAAACATAATAACTGAGAAAAACACCAATAAATTAAATAGGATGTGAGTTAAAAAGTTCTAGTAGTAATACCTATCCAGTAACATGTTGTGTGTGAACAAGACTTGTTCTTGGTCCGACCGCAAACTGGACTATGCTTTGAAGGGGCTCTGTAAGCGCACAAGCAGTATCATATCAGGATTTGTATGCGGTACACCGTGAAATCCTACTGTCAGTTTCTATTGCCGATTTGCTTCTGTCTCGATTAATCGTGTGAGATTGTCGGTTTTGGTGTTGCTGGCTATATATTAAATTGACTGGATCTTTTAGGATTACTTGCTGTTTGTTTGTATTATTATACGATCTGTACTGTACAGTAATACGTAGAAGACAATAATAACAAATTATGACCAGGTTATCCAGCAATAAAATTATTCATATAACAAAAAAAAAATATTTTTCGTCGAAAATAATAGGTATTTTTTCATGTTATTTCACGTCGTGTGGTTGTCGTTATTTTCGTAGAGTAATGAGCAAAGATAGTGTGTCTCAATATGCGTCGTGTGAAACGCCATTGTTGTCGATATTTTCGTAGAGCAATGGCCAAAGATAGTGTGTCTCAATATGACGCAACGTCGTGTGAAACGCAATTGTTGTCGATATTTTCGTAGAGCAATGAGTAAATTTAATGAGTCTTAATATGACGTAGCGTCGTGTGAAACGCCATTGTTGTCGATATTTTCGTAGAGCAATGGTCAAAGATAGTGTGTCTCAATATGACGCAACGTCGTGTGAAACGCCATTGTTGTCGATATTTTCGTAGAGCAATGAGTAAATTTAATGAGTCTTGATATGATGTAGCGTCGTGTGAAACGCCATTGTTGTCGATATTTTCATAGAGCAATGAGTAAATTTAATGAGTCTTAATATGACGTAGCGTCGTGTGAAACGCCATTGTTGTCGATATTTTCGTAGAGCAATGAGTAAATTTAATGAGTCTTAATATGACGTAGCGTCGTGTGAAACGCCATTGTTGTCGACATTTTCGTAGAGCAATGAGTAAATTTAATGAGTCTTAATATGACGTAGCGTCGTGTGAAACGCCATTGTTGTCGATATTTTCGTAGAGCAATGAGTAAATTTAATGAGTCTTAATATGACGTAGCGTCGTGTGAAACGCCATTGTTGTCGATATTTTCGTAGAGGAATGAGTAAATTTAATGAGTCTTAATATGACGTAGCGTCGTGTGAAACGCCATTGTTGTCGATATTTTCGTAGAGCAATGAGTAAATTTAATGAGTCTTAATATGACGTAGCGTCGTGTGAAACGCCATTGTTGTCGATATTTTCGTAGAGCAATGAGTAAATTTAATAAGTCTTAATATGACGTAGCGTCGTGTGAAACGTTATTTTTGTCGATATTTTCGTAGAGCAATGGCCAAAGATATTGTTTCGCAATATGACGCAACGTCGTGTGAAACGCCATTGTTGTCGATATTTACGTAGAGCAATGGCCAAAGATAATGTTTTTCAATGTGACGTCACATCGTGTAGTTCTCGTTATTTTCGTAAAGCAATTACAAAGATATGCATGGTGAATAAAAGTTAGGTGAACTAGCCAATTTAAGTGTAACAACCAACAAACACACTTCTCTATTTAAAACATTAATAAAAGTATGTAAAACCAATAATTAAAATCCTCAGTTATACAGGATAAAATTTAATAAAACACAAAGACATAATATTTTAAATTTTAATTTATACAAAAATAACTTTATAACTTTTTGTGAAAGGAGAGAAAATATTGGTTTTCGCATTCGCAATTTGTATTTCATTTCGCTTTGGTGATCTTTAATTAAAGGGGAAGTTTCATTACACACCTATTTGGGATCGATTGTGCTCATTATCCTTAAATATTTTATAGTCTACTTTATTGTCTATAAATAACTTTTTAATCTGCAGTTCTGACTGATTCTTTTGGAAAATTAATATTATTGCTTACTGCTTAGTTTCAGAGATTAAAATCTCGCTTAAGTTATTAAAAGATTTTATTTAGTTTCACCTGTCCCGATGCTTGTCATTTAATCTTGCAAAATACATTTGATCCACTTCCCGGTTACCGATTGAGCTGAAATTTTGCATTCACATGTAAATCGCGTGACAATGCAATATTATGATGAAATGGTGCTGATCTGATGATGGAGCTGGAAGTTGGCCAAAGGAATTCGTAATGAAACGATACAACCTCATCGAGTTTGGCTTATTTCAATCGTCTTGACAAGTAGTTTGTCTTTCAATGGTAACCAGGGTCTGACCCCCATCGAGTATTGTTTGATTCGTCTTGACGAATATTTTGGTGCTAGATGGTAACCAGTAACTACTTAACTAATTGATATGTAAAGTTATTAAAATATAAATAGATTTTTTAAAACAAGGTTTTATTTGTAATTGAAAAATAAAAAGTTTTTGATTGTTAATAAAAAGAGCCAAAAATTTAAAAACTTTACACCTTGTATTAAATCTTTGCGTTTTATCACATACTGAGTGATTTGAATCCAACGCCTAAACCACTGAGCCACTGAGCACTTCAAACAAAAAAAACGTCGCTTGAGAAGATAGACAGTGCTGCCATCTATCGATAATGGTTCTTGTATCATGTACTCAATTGGTAGTATCGGACAGCAATAAAGACAAACTATAATGACTCATAATAAAAAAAACACAATTTACTCTTTAATGGTTTGATAATAGATTAAATTTATCAATAAATAAAGATTCAATAAATTATGCCACTGCAATATTGCGGGAATTAACCATCCAAATTACGGAGCATCGGAAAATATGTTCCGACAGAGAATAATTGGTAGTCGTGCAGTTAATTCTACTTATTTGTATTTGAAACGTTCTCTATTTTTTGTTACAACGCCATTGTCTGGTTTGAAATTTGTCGTTATGAAAACGTAATGCTCTTGGTATTTATGAATTGTTCTAACTTTTGCTTTTTTGTGCTCATTATACGTTTTTAACAGTTTATTGGAATTACTTATTGTTATGGTTGTGTTTAAAGTAAAAAGAAATAGAATAATCTATAATTAATATTTGAATATTCTTTTACTAATAGAAAGCCACATTACTTGTGAGGCTATATATTAACCCGAAAAATGAAAAGACTTTTCCGTGGTAGTGGGATTTGCTGCAATAAGTCGGAGAAAAAACGGTCGACAGAAACAGACAGAGTGCGTTTGGAATGGAAGGTGTTGTTACAGCCTTGGCAACATTGATGATATCTTAGATTCAAATGGAGTTTGGTTTAGATAAAATTGTAATTAGTACTTCTTATAATGTATGCGAATTCCTGGAGTGTCCGTCAATTACAGAAAATTGATTCTGAAGTTGAAAAATAGCAATTTTCGTTATGATGTTATTCCGTTTGTAAGCCAATGGTGGTTATGGCCCTTTAAACCTGTTCATTACCACTAAACATCAAACTTAATTAACAAAATTAAAAAGGTAAGACATAAATCTTCAAAAGTATTCAATTAACTCAGATAAGCTTTGGACTCGAAAGAATATTTAAAGAGGAAACGTTACAAAGAAAATTGCGTCAACGGCTAACGAAAACAATTTTATGCAAAACTAAGTAAATCGATACCCTCTTAATAGACTATTAAATACCTTTCTTACAAAAATCTATTTATTTTGTAAGCGTGTTTAACTTGTTTATTTTATGGTAATGTGTTCTATTAAACTTTATTATTGAATAGATCCTTCGAAGCAGGAAATTGTCGACAAAATAAAGTCTAGATTGACAATTAAAAACGTGGCTGTAAGGCTGCTTTTCAAATTATAAAATAACAAATTTGTTTTATTCAATAGAGCACTATTTAGTTAGTTTAAAAACTATTAAGATAAAATTAACTGAAAGAGGTCAGTAATTTAAGTGTAACCAGCGTCTTGAATTAATTTAAAATGCAAGACCCAGATTATACGCTTTAACAACCTTTAACAATCCACGTCGCTACACTGAGTAGAAGTTAATAAGGAAGTACACAAATTACACAACACAAATCGTACAATATCGCCTTATCGCTTAGAGCGATTTCTCCCAACCTTAAGGTGGAATTGTATGGTGTGATATAAAAAAATTGTAGGTAAATACATGTATATACAGATACATAAATATTATATGCAAATGTTTTATTATATTTATTTTTATAATTATAGTGCCATCTAGTGACGAGTTTAAGTTTTTTATTTCAATCATTACTAATTGAACAGTAAAAAAGTTGGTGCCCTCTGGTGTATATTAACAGCAAAATGGACTGCATTGAAACTTTCCATGAAAACATATGCTGAACATTTTAACGATAAACTTACATATATTTTTATCAACCAATTTAAATTAATATTTTAAGTCATAAGCCCCAGGCACTTAAAAAAAGTTCTTCTCATACTTCGTTTATAGTACTTTTTGTATCTATATGCTAACAGGACCAATACAAATAAAAAATCCCTAATATAATTAATTTTTGCGTAAATATTTGAAACAGATTATAATGCTAACATCAGAAGAGGGATGGGACACACTACATTAGCCAATACATATATGTCAAAGGAAATTTCAATCAATGTTGAAACTGATTTTTACCCATGATGGGACGGTTCAGAATGCAATTCCTCTCTGCCGCTGGAAAAGCATCTCGAAGAGGCGAGTAATCAGCACTCCCATTGGTGGTAGAGGATCTGCTCTTCGACTGGCTTGCGACCACCGGCATGCGAATCCGACTGCCAAGTGTCATAGATGCGTTCCGGTTCAGCCGCATGTGGGCCAGTTCTACTCCCTCCCTCTCTGATCCTATTAATGCTGCGGTTCCCGTGAACTCTGGGTGCTTGCTCAGGGTTCACTGAAATCGCAGCGTTCTTCTCTTCGCTCCCCTTCATTACTCAACTTTTGAGGCGGCAACGCAGTGACAAACAAGAGATACTCTCTAGTTTAGCCGATGTCCATGAGCAACGGTGGCCATTTTCCATCAGGTGAAGCGTTTACTCATTTGTCCCTTATCTATCATAAAAAAAACTGAGATTTGGTTTTGTTGAAGTTTGTAGCAAAAATGTATAGATATAGTCGAATTAATTCAAAATAACCAAGACGCAATAAAAGTAACCTATTTTTTACCATAAAAAACGTGATTTCGAATGTGTCGAGATCCGAGATGTCGAGTGACAAATAACTTGGTAGGCAACATCGTTAATTCTTCCGTAAACAGCCTCTGCCTCTGACAAATCGGTGCGATTTCATTTTCAAGCGTTTGTTTTCGTTTCAGCTATTCTTTATAGACCCTTTTGGAATCATTCTTTCATGAAATTTCTATTTTGGTTCAAAATGCGTGTAAAATGTGTATCGTAGAACATTAAATGAAAAATGAATATGCTTTTTAGGGTTCACAGGTTCTATATTTTTCATGCCGGAAAACTAAAATTTGCGATACAAATATATTTACTTTGGAAGAGTTAGCAACACTGTTGATAACTTAGTGTTTGCTTGGCTGCGTTTTCACCAAAAACGAGCGGGAATGTGTAGCGAGGGATGTGTTTGTGAAGAATCAATAAAATCGGTTCATTTGACTCACTCTGAGCTTGGCTAGGTAAATGTAGTGATTCTATTGGATCTTAACAAACACATCTCTGGTGGAAAAGCAGCCATCGAAGCAAGCCAGGAAAACATCTGTTTCGGTTAATTTTATAGCTCACCCGGTAACAATTAAGGGTTGCGCAATAATGTGGTTTCGTGACGAAAATAGTTACCTAATTAAACAACTACTTGTTAAATTACTACTACTTCTGACCTATCAGAACTGAGGTAATGAATTATAAGGGGAATCATTAAAATAAGTCAATAGGAACTTTTACCCAGTAAATTCCTGCCAACAGTATTGCTAATTTTCATAAAAGTAATATTGCATGTTATAAATAATATAAAAGTTCCTAGTAAGCCCTTGTTCCTTAATTCCACCCATTTACACAAATATATATACATACGTATATACAAACGGAAGCCCATTCCTGCCTTCGAGCCCTTGGTAAAGGTTTGACAAACAAAATCTACCTCTATGTCAACAACAATAAGACTTGCTTTACAATGGAGATATATGTTAAATGCTTATACATCTGACTTGTTCACACGATGATGTTGAAAATAGAATTTACAATGTGATAGTTTTTTTTTAATTTTAAAATTCAATAAAATCATTACATATTTAAGTCTTAAGAAAGGGTGCAGATGATTAGTATTGAAAAAAACTTTTGTCCTTGAGTCTCATTTTTTAAGACTCGACTCGATATTCGATACCATTTGAGTTAACATGCTCGGATTCTAAAGTAAAGGCGACCCGGAGTCCTTTGATAGACTCCATATTCATAGACTTGAGCCTTAAAAAGAACTCGTAGTCTTTAAGAAATCTCGGAACGCGAAACTAAGACTTGAGCGTATCAATAAAAAGGACTCGAGTTTCTATTGCGAGTCCGTTGCGATTTTTTTACGTTTTGGCTTGGAGTCATCGTGTGATTCGTGCAACTCACCAATTTATGAGAAGATAAAAGGAAACTGCTGTAGATTCTTCATAAAGTGTGAGAGAAGATGAAATTCTGATATATGATACAGTTAGGATACAGATAGATTCCAATTACCAAACTTATTATGATATAGATATAGTAGCAGTTAACTTTAGATCTGAGAAAAAGTAGTGGGGGAAAGTACTTGCCTGTATTAACAGTGACTTCTGTGCATTCAAGTTCACACCTATTCTTATATGCCGGTAGCTATTCTAGAAACGTATTTTTTTTACTAGTGCCTTTAAACGATAATAAAAAAATCAATTGTTATGAATATAATGGGAAAGAAAGAAGTTTTCCACACAAAAACACCTCAATCAATTTATGTGAAATAGTCTCTATGGTAAAGAAGTGAGAGAGTTAGCGAGTAATAATTAACTGTGGAACCAATTCAGACGTTAGCTGATGTTATTTACCGATTACATATTATACTCCAACTAACTGTACCTCCTAAGTAGAATATCCATCACCTATATAAGTCGTCTTAAACGCTAAAAGTATATTTTTTTTACTTTCAAAAGTATTTGTATAGATCTCCTTGAGATCGAGGCACAAATACTTACGCTTACGTAAAAACATTCATCACACGGTCTCAAAGACCTGTAATCTACATGTCGGGAAAATAAGTTGCGTTAAAGGTGTTGGAAACAAAGAACTTAAGCTGGGAATTCTCGGGGCTCTGGATATAAACACTGGAGGCTGCTTTGTGCTTATACATGAAATATTTTTGATCATTTGAAACACCATTTTATATGAAAATTCTACGGAATCGATATTAACTTGTATAAGTCGAACTTTTGTATTGTTGAAAACAAAATATAAAAACAACTAAATTGAACAAACATTTATATAATAAACAAAGGTATCGCGAAATAACGTTTATTAATATTATCACGCAGTTCTCAAGTTAATAAAACTCATCTGAATATTTTCATTAGCTTGGGTGCTATGATGCCACAGTTAGACATACAGATACACACGTTAAACTTGTTACACCCAGCTATAGCATCGGGGGTTAAAAATATAAACCTTCTAGTGTCTATTTAAACGTTAAATGTAACGTAATTAACATCTCAGAATAAGGTCACAACATACTACTTTATTCATAGGCATAAATAAAATAGTTCTTTAATCATGATTGAATTTAATATTCCATTACTAGTGAAATAGTTGACGGGGCTGAAACGTAGCGGGTGAGATAATTTATAGCCTGCTCGTGTTGCGACTAGAAATAGCTACGGATACGGCTACAGCTATGGCTAAGGCTTCAGAGAATGACAATTCTATTTGTGATACTCATACATAAATATCAGTTTATCTGTGTAGTTCGTTTCATGCCAATTTATACAAGAACTGTACTGAATTCTTTGTAATTTACTGATGATTTCAAAAACAAAATCTATCAACATATATCTTAAAAATAACTTAACTGCCCGCCACTACGTCTACGAAATTTTGGAATTTACGGCCTTACTCACTCATTCAGGCACACATTCATTCAATAATTTTTTTAGAAATGAAAAAATGACTTTTAACACTGGAATTGTTCATAATCATCTATAAAAATACCTGAACTCGTTAGTGCACATGAAATAGTGCCTAATTAGTAAGTTTAACTCACTCACTTAAAGAGTGTATCAATTCTACAACTTTAAACAAAGTCAGAATAAATATCTAATACTCAAGTGATCCTAAATAAATGATGCATCTCTTAACGTGCACATTTCACTAAAATATTAAATATTTTATCTGTAAAACTACTTGTTAAACTGCAACAGAACTATCGGGACAGATTTTATAAATTGTAAGACCGGTATTTTTAAAATAAAGTAAAACTTGTATGTTTACAGACTCAATCACGTCGGTACCGTTACCGTATTAGGAGGACTCGTCAAAAAAATAAAATTTGTAGGGCTTTTTAGAGCAAAATTTTACTACTCGTCAAACTGCAGTACTACCGTGGTCGAGTTTATAAATAGTAGGACTGTATTTTTAAAATAAACTAAAACTTGATTTTATGTCTCTATTTTTCTAGCAAGATCTTCTATCTAACCTTATCCTTTAATACACTTACAATAAATCTTATTTAATGGTTGCAATTTCATGACTTCCCTTTGTCTTTGCCATCACGACGAAATATAGTAAATTTTAGCGAATAATCACGGAAGTTACTTACGAGGCTTTTATTTTAATCTTATCTATATATATAAAACAAAGTCGGGTTTGTTCGAACACTTATAACTCGAGAACGGCTGGACCGATCTTCATGGTTTTTGAATTTTGTATTTGTCTCGAATATCAGAATAACTATTAAAACATTGGAAATATAACGGAAATATAAAATAATAAAAAATCATTTTTCCATACCAAAATGTTGATGGGTTTCGTAACTGTCAAATATTTAATGTTCATCCCATCGATACGGTAAACTCTCCCCTCAAATTAAGTAACGTTATTAATTAAAGTTAGAATAGATCTTGTTAAATGACAAAGGCTACTTTTTATCCAGAAAAAGTCTTAAATGGGTTAAAATAGGGGATGAAAATTTATAAGAGTTCTTCATAAACATTTAGAGAAATATGTCGAAAATTAAACACGCGATAAAATTCACCCGAGTGAATCCTGGGCGGGTCGACTAGTATTTAATAAATAATTCAGTTAACTATTATAAAGGATATAGCAATTACTATACATTTGATATTTAATTTTGAGGAGCTTCCGTGTGGTTTTGATTGACCAATAAAATTATAATCAGACTACCTGAGGTTTAACCTTCCTAATAAAAAACTAAATATCTTATGATTGATAATATCATCCTTTTTTAAGTCGATTAAAAAATAAACATTAAAAACTTAAATCTGTTCTTTCAATTCAATAATAAAACTGTATTTGTTCGCAACGAACTCCGAAACTGATACTTTCTCATCATAAAATCTCCGAGATGTTTAATATTATTTATATATTTTTTGTTACCTAAAATTAAATGTATTTACCAACACAGCATATACCTTTAATATACAAAGGAATCTTTACAATAAATAATAATAAAAGCTTGCAAAATATATGTATGTATAACATCAAACCTTAAAAGACTACTTTTCGGTGTATTTGTTTATAAAACTATAGAAAAAAATATATTTGTGTTTACCAGAAATGATGAAGTAAATTAAAAAATTTAATGATTTTTTAGGTTTTCACGATTGTTATACATTACATTTGAATAATACTTTTCTAAAACAGTTTCCATCGTGTTAAGGTTTTTTTATTTGACTTCCTGACGTTTTGACTTTACTTTCTTACTATCTGTCTGTCTTACTTTACTGTCTTTCGATTCTTTTGTGACTGTACCACGAATACTGGGTCACAGGATTGTATAAGTATTAGAATAAATATACAATAAACATAGAATGTATAAATAAATTCAAAGTTTGTTTAAAATTAAGAAATTCGTCAAGAACAAAGCTATAACAAACAGTAGCAACAAAAAAACGTTTTTGCGGCGAAAACAATTAAAACTTTAACCGTATCTATTTTGTTAAACGCTAAGTTTGAGTTTCCTCTCGGCTTAACCGCGAAAAGTTACTGAATAGGGAACATTAAATTTTTAATTGAATTTTTCAATTACTCCTGGCCCTTGAGCGATACAACACTTTCGTTTAAAACATCCTTCGGCTGTTTCCTTGAGTGATGTTTACAGACTCAAACACGTCGGTAACATTACCAAATTAGGAAGACCCATCAAAACTTCATTTTTAAGGTTTTTCGGGATCAAAGTTTAATGGTCGAGTAAGCGCTGAGGGTGAATTTTTTGAATCGAATATCCTAAGGGCTTTTGAATAAGAGTACCTATTACTCTCATGGTATATAATTATTGTTGAGTTTTTCCAGGACATATAAAATTTGATACATGTTTATAGAATTAAACACGTCGGTAAGGTTACCATATTAAGAACAAAACTTAATTTGTAGGGATTTTCGAGATCAAAATTTAATGGTCAAGTAAGCATTAGGACGGATTTTTGGTATCTAATATTACTATAAGGGTTGTAATAGAGTACCAAACACGCTGGTAGCGTTACCAAATTAGAAAGGCCCATCAAAATTTGGTTTTTAAGTGTTTTTGTGATCAAAGTTTAATGGTCAAGTAAGCGTTTTAGGTACTTCATAACAAGACAGCTTTTTATTCTTTAACCTATTATTCTTCTGATAGGCTTTCTGGCTGAAATCCATCGGTATAGTTACCAACTTAGGAAGACCCATCAAACGTTAGTAGACATCTTGGGATCAAACCTTAGTGGTGAAGTAAGATCCCTGAACAGATCGATTTCCGCATAAAGTAGTGTAAATATCTGAATCTAAAATCCGATATTTAATAAGTTTTCATAAATAATAGATATTTGATTCATTCAATATATTAATTACGGTTTCCACACCATAAGTCGTATTTTCCATCCAAGTTTGGAGGTCAGATAAATTTATGGTTGATCCTTGTGCGGAACTATAAAATATAATCGGATAGTATAGAACTGGATTGTCGTATCTTGCTAGTTTGTATGTCAAGGGGATATGGATTTATGTTATAAGCAAAGTCGATATCCGTTTTGATTTATGAATAACGAACTTGAGGTTAGTTAATGCTACGCTTCCACCCTTTTATAGGTATCCTTAAAGGCTGTATCTTTTAATGAAATGGGTTCTTACCCGTTGCCGATGCGTTGCTGGATTTTGATAGCAATACTTTTGAGCATCAAGTAAATCCTTGTTTTATTATATGGTTAAGTTAAATAGTACGTTAGATAAGTAAGCTCAAGCTTGAGTATTGTCATAATACTCTTTAAATCTGAGGAATAAGAGAAAGGGTAGTAAGTCTGTCTAACAAACAAAGATTCTAGCAATCAAGAAAAGGTGATGGATTAGAATAGTATTCCCTTCCGACGCTGGAAGAGCATCTCGACAGAGGCGATTAACACAGCTCCTCCTCGCTGGTAGGGGATCTGTTCCCCGACTAGCTTGCGGCCACCAGCATGCCAATCAACCGCCAAGTGTCGTTGATGAGTTCAAGTAGAACCTGCATATGTACCAGACTTCCCCTCATCCCTCTCCCATTCAATTCAAGTTGCGGTTTCGATGGATTCTAGTTCCATATTCAGGATTCAAGAGGACCACGGCATTTTTCTATTCACTTCTACTCCACGCTCTATCTTTAAGGTGGCAACACATCGGCAAAATTAACGATGGTGTCGGTGACGGTGACCACTTACCATCACATCTGCTTACCTTTTCTGGCATATAAAAAGAGTTCTTTCCTTAAAATAAACTTCAATAGCATAATGAATATATGGAATTTATTACCAAAATAGTCATACCGGCTATTTCATATTTCACAGATTTTAGAGAAATAATCTACATTTTAATTTCCAATAGTTAAACTATAAAATATTGTGGTCTCTATCTATTCACTGGGTAAATTGTGAATGCTCACGTACTTGTGGCAGGACAAGGATGGGGACTGATGTTGAACGAGTTTCAATACTCAACCACTTTTCAGCTATTTATCATTAGATTCAAAATAGTTTACTTCATACTTTTGGTTAATGTTTTACTAGCGTCTCATTAAGAATTGTTTATATTTGCACAATTTATAAATTCATTAACGCTAGTAAGGTAGCCGTCATATTCAAATTGCAAGCGGCAGCTTTAGCGTGCTTACTTCAAAGCTCCTCCGGGTCTTCCTTCGACAAGTTAACCACCATTTTGATAAACCTAGCTAGCAATTAACCTTAGCCCATTGAGACCTAGATAGACAAAACACAAGAAACGGGTTCCGTCTAACGAATATGTCAGAAAACGTTCAGTAGAACGGTTTTTACGTTCAACCGATATTTCTCACCGAATACTAGGGTATGTAAATAAAGTATTTAAAAAAATATTTGTCAAAAGAAAACGTCGCATTTTGGTCTGATTACATCGATTTGTGCGATTAATGTTTGTTAACTTAAAAACTATTTGTCATCCATTTTCTATATAATGTATTTACTGACCAGAAAATCGTTGAAGCCGGGAAAACCATTGCTGTAACTTACCTGAAACAAAAATTAAATAAATTAGTATGCTAAATTACGTTTAGACATAAATTAATAAGTTATTTTACTAACAGTAATATATAATTATTAGGTTAGCAAGGGCTATATAGGCCTCCGAAGGATATCTGGTTTATAATTCCAGGGTATGTTGGAACTAATAAGAGAGATTGATCCTGCAATATTGCGATATTTTTTTTAAATCGAAAAAATCAGAAAAACATGCTTTTCACGTGAGCTTCTGAATCGATTGAAATGGTAGAAACTTTAATGAAAAAATTAAGAGCTATTCAAAAGAAAGACATTTTTCAAAATAATCAAAATGATTAAAACAAACGTCTTACTTCTGATGTATAAAGTATTCAGATCGATTTTTTTTAATGATAAAATATCGAAACTAGTTTCTATAATCCTATTTCTACAAAAATCTATTGCCAAGTCCTACGCTCGTAGCCCTTAATAAAACTGAAATACGTTTTATCTTAACTAACCAGATCGTTTTCCTAATTTCCTAATAAGGGTCTAATTGATACAAGATCATCCTATTTGTAATCGACGTTACACTAATATAATTATCTTTTGGGAAATTTTATTAAGGATAAAAACCTTTTTGTCCAGTAAATGAAGTAAAGAAGGATAAAAATTTACTGCTTAAGATAAACTTTCAAAAATAATTTTATTATAAAGTATTCAAATAATTAAGACATTCTTCTAGTCGTCATCGTTGAGTTAGTTGTATTCCACGGAAACTTTACTTTTTTCGGGATAAAAAGTACCCCATGTGATAATATACCTTTAAAAGCATCTTTGTACCAAATTTCATTAAAATCGGTTCGGTTAATGTGATGTTTACTCAATCACGGAAATATTACGATTTTATCGTTTTTCGTTTCGTCGTTTTGAAAGAAATTCGTAACTAATACAAATCATATTTAACTTATCCGTACTTGATTACTCTCCTTTAATATTACACCTGGAATTTTGAAAATTTCTTTCCATTTTACTTCATCAATAAATTTTACACAAAAATATAAAATAAATCCCGAAAATTTCTTTCCTGTGTCTGTCTTATAATAATAATATAAAATTTAAAAAACGGGCCAAGGGCGAGTTGGACTCGTGAACGAAAGGTTCCGTACCAAAATTTGGCAAAAAAATTCACATTTGTTGTATGGAAGCCCTCTTTAAATATTTATTTTAATCTGTTTTTAGTATTTGTTGTTATAAGGGCAACAAAAATACATCGTTTGTGAGAATTTCAACTGTCTAGCTATAACGGTTCACAAGATACAGCCTGGTGACAGGCAGACGGACGGACGTAATAGGGTAAAAACGGGTAAAATCGGTGCCCGGGTAAAAAGGGGACTTCCGTAGAACCCTAATGGTTATACATCGAGCAATGACAAGGACACGTCTATCTTGGTTATTGCTTAAATAATTCGTAGAAGTTTTGAGAGCTTGCGCCACTATTTGTATGTTAGTAAAAGTCAATTCATATGAAATCGTAATGAGATAGGAATGATACCCATTACTATACAGCAACACGATTGTATAGACGTGCAATTTAGACAGAAAACCGGGAAACGGCTTGGACTAGGGACCAAGGTGTAGGATTAAAGCCCTTTTATATAATTACATCGCTTCGCTCCCCGAACACTAACTATATCTACACTAATCTACGTTTACACTAATTTTATAGAGGAAATATTTGTACTTTTGTATCTAACGAATAAACTACTAAACCGATTTTATTTTTTTATTCTTGAATAACATATTTATTATTAGAAAAAATTAGCCATAAAATGTCTTTCATCGCATGCGCTGCGGAAAGTATTGATGATAGAACAAAAAAATGTTCTACAATATCATAGAAAGTACTAATATCTACAAAAAACTTCGCAAGACCATATGCTCAACTATTGTAGTTATGTCACTATAACTACTTTTTTACATTTTAAAAGTTGATAGAAATGCCTACCAAAATCAAACCTTGTTATCTATACCTTTGTATTAATTTTTATCCAAATAAATTATTTCGTATTCAAGGCAGTTTTATTACCAAAAGATTACTTTTTGAATTATTGAAATCGGACATTTCATTCAAAAGATATTAACAAATTGAAAATGTCAATATAAACAAAAAATACTCGCCGACGCGCCGGTGTGTTAAATGTCCACCCATGTATTGTCAATACGTCGGTATACCTAAAATAAAATAAAAGGTTCTACCCGCAAATACTAAGTGATCAATGGAGTTACTAATTGTAGATACTTTTTGAAATAAATGAAACAAAGTGAACCCACAAACAATTATTAACATTACGCATTAAATGAGGTGGGTCCTACCAGCTTACAACCGCTTCGAATTATTTTTCATAATTACCCTGCACTATCGCGGACGCACATTAATCATATTAAGTTTTCCGAGAAATTTTATTAAAAAAAATAGAATTATAGAGTTAGCCGCACCGCGCGGGTAGTATCTTATATTTTATTACAAGACTTTATATAATCTCTGTTCAGATAGACATGAACCAGTTGTTAGACGGAGTTCGTCTGGTGACCATTGTGTCTGTGCTGTGGTGTAGTGTCGTGATGCTGGGTCTCCATTACTAAGGTTTGTTTTAAGTGCATATTATTATTATCTACTCATAAAGGTTTTACACCTTGCTTTTTCTACCCAATATAACTAATTAATAAAGTTACGACTTACGTAATTTTTATAAGGGAGACCTTGCCACAGTTATAGAACAATTTTAATTCAATTTAATTACTAGTCAAACAGCCTTAGATTTATCAACACATAGTTTATACTAGTTAATCGAAGGCTTTCAATTATTATGAAATTTATCTTATATAAAATATTATTATTAACTAATCACCTCGAAATTTGGCACACAAATACTTTACAACCTAGATTAATTCATAGGTTACTTTTTATCCCGGAAAAAATTATAGTTACTGTGGGATAATAATAATCGTATATTCAACGCACCTAATTGCACCCGTGCGAAGCTTGGGCGGGTTGACTAGTTGTAATATTTATCGATTATTTTAACCAATTCATCCGTTTCAAATTTATTTGATTTTGTTGCTAACACTAGCTTACAAAAGTTTGTGAAAAACCAATCAATTAGTTCAATTAAAACAGTTGAAAATGTACGCGAAGTTTTAGTAAAATTTTAGTTCAAAACATTTTAGTTACATTCCAAAGCAAATAAAAAACTTCGCTTCGTTTAGGGATTAATAGTTACCCTTATAGCTTTATATCCATATTTCAATCTCTTATGGATTTTTTCGAATAATTAGTAAGTGATTTTGATTCATACTAAGGATTCAACCTAGTATCAGATTTAATGTCACTATAACAACCGAATAGAAGATCCAACATCGATCTCTATATGACGAGTAATTTCATGAGTTCCGAGCCTGGGTCAAAAGCCCCAGGGACTTCTGTAAAGTAATAGGTTTCAATCACAAAAGCTATGCACAACAAGATAAATATAAAACAAACTAAATAATTACCAACATATTTAGAGTCTATTTCACAATGTTTAAGTATTGGACAGTTATTCAACAAATTTTTTAGATGATACAATTAATTTTACTTGTGCTAATTAAGACTTACAAGAAAAGGGGTGAAAAATTACCAAGAATTGCCAACCTCATCTTTTCCTAAAATATGATACGATGTTGTTTTTAATAGAGGATGACTAAATAAAGTGGAGTCCCGAGGGAAAAATGGGCAACCATTAATTTCACCGAGCAAGTGTCAAGTTAACGTTTTTATCTAAAGTTCTCAAAGGCAATCCGTTCTAATCAGGTTATCTGAGATAAATTGTAAAGAGTTGGCGTCTCATTAATCAGAACATCTAACTAATATCATAAAATGGACAGTCTGTACATTTATTTTGCTGTTCAATAAGAATGACTGATGGATTACTTTTTGTTTACTTTGTTGCGCCTACTTAGCTTTTAAATCTTATATATAAGAATCTCGTGTCACAGTGTTTGTTATCTATCTACTTCGAAACTTCTAGACCGATTTTAATGATTATTTTATATACATTTTGTAGGTCTGAGAAGAAATCTTAGGCTATTTTTTACACCCCTAGGTGATAAGGGTAGCCCACTTGCAATGATTTGAATGACAAAACAAAGTTTGGCGGGCCAGCTAGTAATATCTAACAATGCGGTTTAAACCAATAGATATTGTGATTTAAGAAGAAGGTTTATATGTATGATATAAACGTGGTATAATAGCAAAACCATGCGAAGCCGGGGCGGATCAATGTAAGAATTTGCTTCATATCAAATATAATTTTATTCGTTTACGTGTATCTACAGAATGAGTTATATTTTTACTAGTTTTTATTTAATATTTACGTCATGCAACATGTAAGTCAGACTGCTGTTATCGTCTCGCGATCACTGCATATTATTTTCCTTACTCTTCTAACCAAAAACTTGTATGGGAAAGATACTCCTAATGTAATAGTTTTTAATGGTCCAAGTTTTTATGTCCCACCATAAATTAAAGGGCCACAAAAATCCAAAACAAAATGGCGTGGACCAAGTAATAAATACAAATTTATGTTTTACAAAGTCTTTAACGAAATAACTTGTTTCTTGTTAATGGAAATTCTGAAGTACTTTTTATGCTGAATTCCATCTTTTGTACTTCTTATTTGATTTCAAAGGAAAAATTTTAATTATGCCAAGTAGCTATTAGTTTTTGTGAGTTATATTTTTATATTATTTTCCTTGAGAAGGTCAACATTTTGAGTAAGTCTTATATTTTTTTTTGCTCGCTTCCTTGTAATTATTCCTGTGTTTACACTAATATGATTATGGAAATTATTTTCTCACTTATTATATTTATATTTATTTCGACCATTTTTTCTTTGTATTAGCGATCCAACCCCAGTTTGTGTATACCTAAATGTTAATATGTCTATCTGTGGCATCGTAGCGCCCAATATAATGGAATGATTCTGATGAAATTTTATTTATTTGAAAGGTAATTTAGAATAGAAGGTTCTTAGTTATAAATTGTGAAGATCTGATCAGCCGTTTAAAGAATATCAGCTCATAAGTAACTTGAGAGCTGCGTGACAATATTAATATTTTGACAATTATAAACATCTTGTAATCATGGTAACACAATCAATCAATCAAAAATACTTTATTGCACGAAATAGATTATAAAAACGTACACACTGACGTTGCTTATTATTTCTATTTATATTTGATAGAAATTATTACTCCTTCTCTAAAAATACTTGTCATACTACCTCTGATATATCTGGACATAAATAATAATTCATGAAGCTAGAAAGTCGTATCCGTAGGAACAGCAGCACGGTCTTTATATTTGTGTTAAATATTTTAAGTTTAATTTTTTTTATGGCAGTTAAAGGGTAAACGAGCAAACGGTCCACCCGATGGCAAGTGAACATCGTCGCCCATGGACATCGGCAACACAAAAGAGTGACTCTTGTTTTGTCGATGCGTTGCCACCTCGATATTAGAGTGAGAAAGGGTAATGAAGAGAAGAATACTACCGTTTCAGCAGACCCTGAATGAAAATCCAGAGTTCACCAGAACCGCAACATTAACAGAATGGGTAGGGGAGGGGTAAGTCTGGCCCACAAGCGGCTCTTACGAGAGGCTTTCCCAGCGGCAGAGAAGACATGTATTCTAACTCGTTCCTTCACGGGCAAAAACTCTACGAGAGAGGTGTTTTGACTGTCATACTGGACGGAGACAAGCGAAGGCACTCTTTGGAGTGCAAAAGCGAAGGTCTAGTTTAGTCCTTCCATGGTTCGACACGACACTTCCTAGGTATGTGATATTCGTGAGCTTTTCCACTATTTCATCGCTTGAAAGATACGGATTATTATCGTCGCGGGCTCCACACTTCATGTCCTTAGTTTTCCATTCCGTTTATTATAAGTCATTAAGCGAGTGAATTATTAAGTGCTTCCATAATATTTAATATGGTGGATAGAAATAAAATAATATATGCAAATTGCTTTATAATTACACAGATAACAATGCAGATAGGTTACAAAGAACAAAGGACGTGGAAGGGCCTCACCCGTAATGCAACCGCAACTCGATGTGGCCAGGAAAGATTAATTGTGGGCTTGGGACATGGTTTTTGTTGGAATTTGGGATCGCTGTATAATTAGCAACGGGCCGACAAAACTTCAATTATTACATAAGTATCATGCATAATATGTTAACTAAAACTTCTGTTCTCTATAACATACATTTTTGCTGTATTTAGGAAGTCCATTCGTTCACCCGTGAGGGGCTGGTAAGAGTATAATTCACCTATGCCGCTAGATGGGAGTGCATTTCGTAAGAGGCGTGTAACCTAGCAACCCTTGGCAGAGAATTAGTTCCCCGACTGTGTTGAAAATCGATGTTTTAATATAAAAGCGGAATTTTATATATCATGTCACTTGAGAAACTATCAAAGGATGTTTTCTCAGTATTCAGACAGTTTCGGTGGTTTTTACACCTTGTTAGACATATTAATTAATGTTATCTTTCAAAGCATCAGTTTATATATCTATTAGGGATATACAGATTTACAGTCTGCTCGTTGCGGTCTCTTGCTTTTTATAAAGGTGAGTGTTAAGTGGCTCACAAGCTCCAAGAAGGGCTTTAGTTCCTGTCACGACATCTAGATAGTAAAGCAATAAATTGAACACTAGACTTCAGATTAATTATTATCATAGAGAGAAAATGTTGCTACTAGCATATTATACATTAAGTATTTTTAATACAGTTATATTATACTAGAGACTCGGCTCTCGTTTGCTTACATCACAGATAAAAAAAATATTTTTAGAGTTCAATCAATATGTAACAAATAACCCTATAAGATCTAACACAAATAACAGATTCGTAATAATATGTTATTTAAATTAAATATCAAGGGTCTAAGAATTATGGGATACGTTCAACTAGGTTATTTGCGTTAAAAATAAATACTAGAGAAATTAAATAATTTGATTTAATTTATTTTCCTTGTTAACAAACAAACTAACTATCACAATTCATAAACAAGTAATATGTAATAACAAAATTTCGACGTATCACTGAACGTGCCAGCACAATTGCTGTAAAATAAACACCTAACAACTAACATGCATAAAATTTATATTATTGTATAATTCTGGTTGTCTGGTAACTTTTAGTTGTAAAATCTTTACTTTGTTTCGTTTTAAATACGTAGATAACGCAGTTTATTTCTATATTACAAAATATAAATACTAACAAAGAAAGTAAGAAAAGAAAATTGTAAAGAGGTAAAGGCATGAGAAAAGGCAAGAAAAAAGAAATTGTAATCTGTTTTCGTTCTTTCGTTCGTAATCTGTTTCTTGAAAACTTGTATTGGTTGGTTGAAACGGTTTCATTTCCGTCAAAAACATGTTAGAAACAAAGATGTTTTATCAAAATTGGTCTAGTTGTTTAGGAAGAGTTCAGCGACATTAATTCCTAAAACAGAAATAAGAAAGTCATCCACAAAAAAATAAAATACAACTATAGTGAAATTATTATTATTATTATTATTTTTTTTTTAAAGATTACTAGCAGTATGGATCACATACTACTAGTATTCCTTAACCCCTCCAACTAATATAAATGCTTGTGTTAAGAGGGGGCTACGTCAGTAGTCCAATGACTGGGCTTTGAACCCACAACTTATCTATCGTGAATCCAACGCTTGAACCACTAACCTACTGACGATAGTATACTAGTATAGCCTATAGCAAACCTCGATAAATTCTATCCTTTATAATAATAATATAGATATAGATATAAATTAAGCTAATTGTTAATTAATGAAAATAATATAAAATCTAAATAGTGAAGGCAAAACCTCCGCATTATGTAAATCTCAATTAGCGCAAAGTTTGGGTATGACAGACGATATCGCAGCGTCCAATTTGCAATCACATGAGGGCGAATGCAAACGTTCATTTGCCGCTTGGATCTGTTTGTACAGGCTCACAGCTCGTGGAGGATTGGAAATGGTATCTAATTATTGATTAATTTATTAATTTAATAGTATGCGGTTAGATAAAAAAACATTTAGAGTCCTGTTACAAAAAATCATCTCGCATGTCCAGCTTAAGAAAATTAAATTAACTATTAATAAATTTGCAACTTTAAAAAAAATCGATTCAAAATTTATTTAACAAAAATATGACTAAAGTAAATACAAATTAAATAAAGATCTGAAAAAATAAGTTCAGTTTATCTATGCTCGTAACTGCAAAAACACCTTTAACAGTTTTATAATGATTGTTAATATTTATTTCCCGAAACAAAAAAAAAATATAGAAAATAGTTACAGTCATTTTTTTTAATCAATGAATTGTTATATTATAACTTTTTTATAACTTCCAAAAAGGGAAATACTCAATACATATTGTTTATTATTCAGATGATTATAGAAAACATCGTGAGGAAACCTGCACTCCTGAGAGTTCCCTAAAAAGTTCTCAAAGGTGTGTGAAGTCTGCCAACCCGCACTGGGCCAGCGTGGTGGACTATGGCCTAATACCCTCCTCATTCTGAGGAGGAGACCCGGCTCAGCAGTGGGCCCTTGAAGGGTCGTGATGATGATGATAGTTTTTTTATTGAAAATATTTAAAGAGAGATTTGATTTTAATTACATTGACTTGGAATGTTGTTTGTACTGTAATAACCAGGGAAATCCTGATAATAATAGAAAATGTGTGGTTTAAAAATCCTGCTGTTTTTATCTTACTAATATTATAAATGTGAAAGTTTGTTTGTTTTGAATGTTTATTACTCAATCGCACAAAAGCGGCTGAATGGATTGCAGTGAAATCTGACACACAGATACTTTATAGCCTGGATTAACACATAGGCTATTTTATATCCCGGAAAAATTCAGAGGGATATCCTGAGGGATAATAATAAAATATATTTTTTGATAAACCTGAATATACATGGTAAATTGCACTCATGCGAAGTAAGGGCGAATCGACTAGTTTTTACCCAAATGCTTTGTATCACTTCTAGAGTCCATATTCTACGGCACGTAGTTATGGCATCAGGATTACACGTTTGCACAGTAGACATCTGAAACAGCTCCCGCTCTGTTGATTTTCCTAATTCTAATCAATTTGGGACACCTTTGAGGAATTAAAGATTTTTAAATGGATTTCACGGGTTTCTGAACACTTTTAATGTATTTACTTTATTCTGTACTAGTCTACCTGCTCGAGCTTCGCTGGGCTAATACGCTTTTGGATTCGTTTACGCGTTAATTTTTTTCCTGGAATCCGTTATACATGAAAAACTATCCAATATATAAGAAAAAAAAGGAGTTTTGCGTGACAAGCGAACGAAGATAGAGTGAGACAGATAGGCAAACAATTTTTAGATAACCAGTTTTATTGGAACAGAAGTTATCCAGCATGAATTAATATGTTCCTGAGAGACAGATAGAGAAACAAAAACCATATATAAGGATTTCTATTTAAAAATATATTCGAAAAAACACTTGCAGTTCTCATTAGTCGAACAGTAAGCAGAACAGAGTGAGGGCTGCCCTCCTTTTTTATTATTATAAAAATAATAAAATTGACGCATTTAATTAGTATCAAATATAATATATATTTCGGGGTATTGAAGCAGTATGTGTAATTTTAACGACGTGAAATATCTGTGATTGCGGTGAGGGAGACGTCACTCGAGTGTAATTACATCACACTCCCACTCATCCTTTATAGTAGACAATTTAACATTCTGACAGGGTTTGATCAATGTCTGCAGTCTGTCACGCGTATCAAATAAACAAAAATTTACATATAAAGGTTTTTTATTATTGATTGTGGTCAGTGTTTAACATTGGAGAATGTTATATAATGAGAGAGGAATGATACTCATTACTGTACAGCAGCACACTACTAGTACTAGCTGCGTCCCTCGGTTTCACCCGCTATATTTTGGATAATTTACACTAAATCGTTATAAATTATAGCCTATATGTTATTTTGATGTGTAGGCTATATTATTGTAAAGTTTCATCAAAATCCATTCAGTAGTTTTTACGTCAAAGAGTAACAAACATACATCCATACATTCTTACAAACTTTCGCGTTTATAATATTAGTAGGAAGTAAGATGATTAATCATTATTAATAAGCATAATAAGTATGGGATCATAAGTTACAGGAATTCTGGATTACGTGACTACATTCCAAAATTGAGGTTCAATTATCTGTATTGCCAGCACAAATATTAAAAGTTCTAAAAAATAGTCGTTTGTATCAATTCGTAATGTTTATTCAAAGGGTGCCAAACCTCATTAATCTTTGTCAGACAAATTTGACGTGAAACAAAGTCCATTTTGAAGTCCAAATAAAGTCATGGCAACCCTATCTGATACGAGTCGTCTAGACATAGTGCAGTGTCTCCATAAGTGAAAATGCATCTATCCATTAACTCAGCGCATATCATTATTTGAAGTACATATATGCTGCACAGGTATAAAAGCAAATTTCTGATAGGTCTCATTTTGGAAAATAATAATCTGTGTATAAAATAAATAAGAACTTCAAAAATCTACGGTTGAATAGAAATATAAAGAAACTCACATATCTTATATGTAAAAATCTCGTATCACAGTGTTTGTTATCGAACTCCTCCGAAATGTCTTGAACGATTTTTTTTTTTTTTTCTGTATATATTTGGTAGATTTAAGAATAGATCATTGGCTATTTTCATACCCCTAGGTGATAAAGGAATACCAGAAATAATTTATATATTAATCAACATCTTTACATTGTATAAAATGAAGTCGCTTCCGCCGTCGATAGAGTGATTCAAGAGGAAAGTTTATTTGTAAAATACAAGCATATTATAGAAGAGAAACTGTACAAAACCGGGCGGGGCCGCTTGTGTGATATATAAATAGGTAAAAAAACGTTTGATAAATATGATATAAAAATTTCAAAAAATATTGAAAAATTTACTGTATATCTAAACAAACCACATGTAACTCAAAAGTGATTTTGAAAAACCCACTAATAAATAAGTTTCAAAGATTTCTGAATAATTTCTACATACCTCAAACACTACTACTACTAATTTTGAATTTTCATTATATCTTAAAGAAAAGTACTTAAGTTCATTTAACTGAAAGAATATTCCAAGTAATAGAATAATAAAGAACCAACAAAACAACGTAATATCTTAATATTTTAAAACAAAATTACATTTACCTGGATACCTGAATTTCAGCTAGAACACTCGCGATTAACTGTAGAAATAATTTCGTAGTGAACTGACAAGCAAGTTACAGCAAAAATTCTAAGAACCACACAATTAATTACAGCGAACACTCTCCTGGCTTAATAGAAAATCCTCTTTCCTGTACTCTCACGGTCTCACTGTAATCACATATAAAACTCTAAACTTAATATAAATGTAGTTTTATACTAGACTAATCCCGCCCCAGCTTTGCACAGACATATAAAAATATTTAGGTGTTCAATAAACATATTTTATTATAATTTTTTTCCGGGATAAAAAGTATTCTATGTTAATCCAGGTTATAAAGTATTGTGTCCCCAATTTCGTTAAAACCTGCCAGCTGATTTGTGTGATTGAGTAACAAATATCTAAACATTGAAATATCCAAACATACAAACTTTCACATTTATAATAAAGTGCAAAGTAAGAATAGTCCTGCCTCCGTTGTTCTGAGGTAAAAATATTGTAAAATAATCCAATTTCATGCAGTAGTTTTTATTTTATAAATTTACAAACATAAGGACGGATAGGACTATAAACAATGTATAATTTTTTCAGTTATGTAAACGCGGTGCTTTAATATCTTAGTCGATGGGGCAATTGTTGTTGTTCTTCCAAGCAAAAACTACGGATTCTTTTTTCTCTCTTTATTAAACAATTTATTTTACTTTTTTAATAAGGTTTAAAGATTGTATTTAATGAAGAGTTTTTCCTTAGGGGTGAAAACAGGTCGATATAGTTAATAATAAATTAATAACAAATAAAAATGTTAAAACCAGACTGAAATCCTTTTATTTTTGTATAACAGAAATTCCCTCTAACTGAAGTGACATACACACATTCAGGATTAACTGTAGAAATAGTTTCATACTCGGAGGATAAAATTTCAATTACAGTATAAATCCAGAGGATCACAAATTAAATTTGCATTAAAATTGTAGTTTGTTCGCACTAACTAGTTTTAAGAGAATTTAATTTCATATTTTATCTGTTTAAAATGTAATTACCGATTTTCGTTATATTTTAAAGTAGTTCTAAAGCTGCGCTTCCACCAGAGATGTGCGAGGAAGCACAACCTACCTATCCTTACACAGCGTGTGTCAAATGACGATTTTATTGGTTCTACACAAACAGCATCTACTTCCTCGCGCATCTAGAAGTTTCAATCCTTTGGGAATACTCTTCGATCAGCAATAGCAATGGCATACTATTGAGGAGTCCAGATGATACTTAATTAAGATATTTTTGACATAACTATTCTAGTCCTTATTAGTCATAGATTATTTCAGCCCTTTAACATTATTTACTAGGTAGAAAACACTTCATTGTATTAGGTAGGTAATATTGGCAGCAATCCACTGAGTATAAACGAAATGTATGTTTTCTCTTAAACAAACACTTGTAACAAACTGTTATAGGTACAATACATAAAACTGCAAATTGCAACGTACTCGTAGACGTAGTTGAACCTCAACTTGATACGTAAATCGATATTTGAAGAGCCGATACAAACTTTTAAGAGCAGGGCTATCGAGGCAGCTAACGTCCCTGCATAATGCGTCAGCTTGCCTCCAATGTCTTTTAAATATGTTTTGCTAAACATTTTCTTGTAAAACTACCGTATTTATACTGATAAACAAGAAAATATGTGTCACATTATGAAATAATGGTTTCTGCTTAAGAGAGACGTAGGCTAAAAATTTAAATTAATTTTAAACTTCATCTATTTTTATTGATTTAAAGTTTAAAAAAGCTGAGAAGAATAAGGAAGTTAAAAATTGACACATACATGACAAAAATACTTCTAGTTAATTTTGACTTTTTTATTTATGATGTTAATTTAATTTCGTAAAGATGATGATTTTAGCTGTAAAAAAAATCAAAAAGATTTTTGATTTTCATGAAATTAATACACTTAATATATCGACACGCATGTATTTACTTTTGCTTGTAAATACACAAATACAGGACCAGAATTGCTAATACAGGCGCGCAGAACTTTCCCCCGATATTTTTTCTCAGACCTAAAGTTAACTGCCGCCTAATATACTAGAAGTGACGCATAAAGTTTTAAATGATAATAAATTATTCATAAAATGAGTTCAATCCTAATTTTCTTTAGACCTTACTAACATTAAACAGATTAACGTTTTTAAAATCCACAAAATGGCGTAATGCGGTCTGGTAACTTAAATAGAAAAAAGGACTTATTGTTCAGTCTAAAATTTTCATTTGATTGCCACAAATTACTGGGGATCTTGCCTCTTTGTTAAATTGCCCACGTCCACTTAGAGATATTAAAGAAAAAGACAAAAGAGAGTAAGTTAATCTAAACCGAACTGGATTGTGGACTAGTCGACCCGCCCCGGCTTCGCCCGAGTTACCACGTGTATTTAAATTTAATTTAATCTTTATTCGCTATATCACTATTTAATTACATTTTAATTTATATATGACTGATTCCCAAAGACATAACGGACAGACAGCTCGACATGCCCTTTACCCCCACGTCGATAGATGGCGTACGAGCACACTCATATGTTTACTTTATATTCTTATGAGTTACTTTCGAAATTATAATATTAATTAGGATTTATTAAAATAATAATTCTATAAAATATCAATATTAAATATAATTTAAATAATTGGATCATTAGCTCGATTATCGAATATTAACTTGGCAACACAGGCCTACGACCCCACCTGTCATTATAATGGGAATAGGTGAGGGGGTATTTTGTATTACAAAAATTATTTAAAGGTAGTTTCGGTAGGTCGGTCGCAAGCCCCAAGCACTGCTCGGCTTCCGTCTGGATTGTCGTCTCTTGAGTGTAATTGTGCAGTAAAGCTACCCGTGTAGCTTTTAGGAAGTTGGGATTTCTAATAAATCCGGGTGGTTTTAAACCCATAGCAGTTTTAGCTGTATACCAATTCATTGTAACCTTTAAGGTTTAATTTTGATCTAAAATCTACTTATATTCATAAAAATGTCTACGTTTAGATATAATATTAATAATAATCACTTTTCTTAACACAATTCTAATAATTTTTTTGCGATTTAACTAAGCATTGGTTATGTTTGTTATAATTATTTAAATATCAACTTCTCTTATATAACCTTAAAACATGTTATATAAAAATTAAATTTTATTTTTAAAGGTTGTTTATTTTAATTTTTAATACATTTCTATGTTTTCTTACTCTTTTATAACATTCGTAACTCACAAGTAATTTTTTTGCGGAATTAAAAATGATTCATATTTTTAACTTAATATCTTAGAATCCAAATATATCATAATTTAAACAAAAACCCCATTTTAATCTTAAAACATATTTATCGGTCATCTATATGTAAATAGATATATTTCGTCCCACAGGGGCAATATTATACACTCATTAATATTTATGTAGGACCAACATACATGCCTTTACTGTTAATGTAAAAATATGCAAATTTTGGATAACCTTACTTTTTGCTATATTCTAAATATGATTTTGTTAAGCAAAATTGTATTAAAAGAGATTTAAGCACAAGGGATATTGAAGGGATTTCGATTTACTGTTTCAAAATGTATTTATAAACTTATATAGTTGTGATATCTATTTTAAAAAATGTATTTTTTTATGGCAAACGAGTAGACGGTACACCTGATGGTAAGTGGCCACTGTCCCCCATGGACATCGGCAATACAAGAGCATGACTCTTTATTTCGCCGATAGGTTGCCATCTCGATGATCGAGTGAAGAAGGGGAATGAAGAGACGAATGCTGCAGTTTTAGTGGACTCTGATCGAGAACCCAGAGTTCACTAGAACCGCAGGATAAACGAGATTAGAGGGGGTAGGGTAAATCTAATCCACATGTAGCTCGACCTTCTTCAACAATTGGCGATCGGATTCGCATACTGGTGGTAGGAAGCCAGTCGGGGAACAGATTCCCTACCAGCAAGGGGTGCTGGGTTATTCGCCTCTTACGAGATGCTCTTCCAGCGTAGAGGGGAATTGCATTCTAACTCGTCCCCTCCTGGGCAAATCGTACACTAAATATTATACAGAAGAAAACTACAACTTTACATCTATTTTTAAACATCACTACATAGTATAAAACAAAGTCGCTTCCCGTCTGACTGTCCCTATGTATGCTCAGATCTTTAAAACTACGTAACGGATTTAATACGTTTTTTTAATAGATAGAGTGATTCGAGAGAAAAGTTTTTATGTATAATACATGCATATTATAGTAGAGGAAGAAACCGTACAAAGCCGGAGTGGGTCGCTAGTAGAATATATATTGATCTTGCAGTTACTTCTTTTAATGCATTTCACTTCAACGAAATTGGTTTATTTGTAATAAAACAAACATACAAACAGCACAATTTAAATCCGAATACTTTTCATGTATTTTCGGTTAGTAGAAATATTAAGTAAGTATATTTGTATCAAAAGTTCAATGTCTATTGGTTTAGATTGTCGCAGCAATTTGCCGGTAATGTGCTTGAATGTTAACAAATAATTTTTGTAATTATAATATGCAAAGGAAAAGATAAATCTACATATTAATACTCCCTGCCTTTTTTTATTTTTCCGTAATGCTATTTTAATCATTATTTAATGATATGAAAGTATTCTCTGTTAGTAAAATGAAAGCTATACTGCTATATGAACGTTTGCTGCTAAAATTTGAACAAGCAATCCCACCAAAAACGTTTTAATGTGAAATGTTGCCAAGACAATACCATAAACCTCGCACTGTTAAAAAGTTATCAGATCTCATGTAGAGCCAAGCTTAGACATTACACGCCCTCCTTCTACAAGCCTTAACTTCACAAATTCTACACCTTAGTCGATAACAGAAAAGTAATGAACAGCAATAAATTGAATATATGCAAATGTATAAGACGGTAGTGAAACCAGTATTAACTATAGAAATTCGTAGGTCTGGTATAATCCAAACCCAAGTTATGAGGGTTCAAAAACAACGAAGCACTTCAACAAAAAGGTAGTAGTCCCTTTGCGCTTCACTTGACTCGTCTTGGCGGGGCAATACCGTGCATGCAGATTAAATAAAAAGGGCTTTTATAAGTTAAGGCTTTTATAAGTGACACAAAATACAACTAAATTACAAGTCAAACTGATAATAGATGCTACTATCCAATCAAACGCTATCAACAGTGTTGCCAGCAAAACATTTATAATGTTATTCAAGGTGATTAAATAGACGCTTCTATAACCTTAAGAGAACTCATTTATAATAATAAAAGTTCCCCGTGTACCCATAAAAATGATTGCCGAACGACTCGTAATATTTGTATGTAGATCGTAAATACATGACATTATCTACTCCTCGACCGTTACTCCATGTATTAGGGAAATAAGACCCCTTTTACGCCGACACAGGAAATTTAATGCTCATAACTTGTAAATAGTTTACCCAAATAACAAGCTATTACTTTATATTCAATCAATATTTGATGTTTTGTTTGGTTGTAGCAACACCGTTTATAAATTAGTATTAGTGGGTAGTTCCTTTTATATTATTTCAAGTATACCACGTGTAGACAATATATAACTTTAGTTCAGTGTCTCTGGTGTTGTCGCGTAGAGTTCATGTAAGTTAAGTTACACTTATATTTACTTTATTATCTACTAGATGCGCCCCGCAGTTTCACCCGCTATATTTTGGACAATTCACGCTATATCATTAAAAATTATAGTCTATATGTTATTCTGATGTGTAAGCTATATTACTGTAAAATTTCATGAAAATCCATTCAGTAGTTTGTGTGTGAAAGAGTAACAAACATACATCCACACATCCATACATTCTTACAAACTTTCGCCTTTATAATATTAGTAGGATTATATTAGCGAGGTCAAGTGGTGGAGTTGAGAGTTAATATATTATGAAAAAGCTCTTTAAACCTGCTCCTGAGTATCAAACCCCAGGCAATTCTCGGCTCCGTCTAAATTGCATGTTACTGCGCAGTATAGCTCCCATATTCTTAATAGGATGTTTATACAAAGTTGTCTATGCTAGTTTTTGACTTAATTATCTAGCCAAGATATCGAGAAATACCCAGGAGTCAGAAGGAAGTTTACAGAGATTTTCTACTACACCAAAGCTCTAGCCTCCACATCTCGAGCTCATTATCCAACATATCAAAGGATCATGTTAACCTATATTATGGAAATGGACTCGACATGAAATCATCAACCACTTACACTACTTTAGTTATTACTTAATAGTGAAATTACTTAACAGATGCCTTATTTAATCAAGGTTATTCTTGTAAGAAAATATAAGTCCAGGGCGTCCGATCGTTTCAAGTAGACTCAAGGTGGTTGTCAATCTCCCGTCATTCATCATAATATAAGGCAATAATTATATATTTCTTATTTCTTGTTCAGATTTTTAAAGCTTACTAGACTAACAAGTATGTTTAAAATTTTTTTTTTTTTTAAATCTCTTGTTAGTCTTCATTTTGAGTTAAATCTGGTCTTTATGACATTTATTTTAATTTCTATATATTGCAGTATAAAAAATGTTATGCGTGCATAAACATCTTATTATTATCCCGCAGGAACTATCATTTTTTCCGGAATAAAAAGTAGCCTATGTGGTGATCCATGTTATAAAGTATATGTGTGCCAAATTTTATCAAAATCCGTTAATCAATTTTTGTGTTATTGAGTAACAAACATAAACATCTAAATATCCTAACATACAATTTTCACATTTATAATATACTAGTGGCCCATCCCGGCTTCGCGCGGGTGGAATATTATTTTTAAAAATATATTGGCCCTCCCGCATTTCGGTGCCCCCTCTCTTGCCGCTTTACTCGCTGCGTCGCTATACTGGCCCGTCGCGTCGTCGTGTATTTTTTGTTTATATTGATATTTTTAATTTCGTAATATCTTTTGAATGGAAAGTCCGATTTTAATAATTCAAAAATTAATTTACAGGTATTGAAATAGTCTTGAATACGAAATAATTTATTTGGATAAGGATTAATACAAAGTTATAGAAAACATGGTCTGATTTTGATAGGCATTTTTATCAACTTTTAAAATGTAAAAAAGTAGTTATAGTGACGTAACTATAATAGTTGGACATATGGTCTCGCGGACTTTTTTGTAGATATTGATACGTTCTATAATATTGTAAAACATTTTTTTGTTCTATCATCAATACTTTTTGCAGCGCATGCGATGAAAGATATTTTATGACAAATTTTTTGGCACTTTGAGTTGGTTTTCGTGAGATTTCCTAAGGATCTCTAATTTTTTCTTGTAATAAATATAGCCTATGTTACTCAGTGATAATGTAGCTTCCTAATGGTGAAAGAATTTTTGAAATCGGTCCAGTAGTTTTTATGTTTATTCGTTACATACAAAAATACAAAAATACAAAAATACAAAAATACAAAAATACAAAAATACAAAAATACAAAAATACAAAAATACAAAAATACAAAAATACAAAAATACAAAAATACAAAAATACAAAAATACAAAAATACAAAAATACAAAAATACAAAAATACAAAAATACAAAAATACAAAAATACAAAAATACAAAAATACAAAAATACAAAAATACAAAAATACAAAAATACAAAAATACAAAAATACAAAAATACAAAAATACAAAAATACAAAAATACAAAAATACAAAAATACAAAAATACAAAAATACAAAAATACAAAAATACAAAAATACAAAAATACAAAAATACAAAAATACAAAAATACAAAAATACAAAAATACAAAAATACAAAAATACAAAAATACAAAAATACAAAAATACAAAAATACAAAAATACAAAAATACAAAAATACAAAAATACAAAAATACAAAAATACAAAAATACAAAAATACAAAAATACAAAAATACAAAAATACAAAAATACAAAAATACAAAAATACAAAAATACAAAAATACAAAAATACAAAAATACAAAAATACAAAAATACAAAAATACAAAAATACAAAAATACAAAAATACAAAAATACAAAAATACAAAAATACAAATCTTACTTCTTTATAATATTAGTATAGATTATGTAAGATAGTGAGATTTACGCACATATATAAAGTAGTTATTACTATGTACCTTCATCAGACATAAAATACATCTATCATTATATATGTGCCTGAAAGTACATGATTTCATACAATGAATTAACTAAATACAGCAAAACGAGGCAAAACTCATTAAAACAACAGTAAATTAAATTCAAATACAATAAATAGCAGATATTAATGTGCATTACAGTGATATTTACTCAATGTGGTGACAATATTAATTACTTGTCACACTGATTTTATTGGTTGTTGGTGCTGATTGTTTTTATTAGATCACAGTGAAAATGATAAATAGATACTAATATTGTTTTAATGGAGTTTATTGTTTTGTTTTCACTGATAAATGCAATCGAAATTCTGTACAAACAAACCCAAAGTTATGAGATATTACAAATATTTATTGATGTGTGCTCCTGGGTCATTTAATTATATATAAACTCTCGATTACACTACTCGTTACTTATCTATCTACACTATTTGGACATCTTTAGATTATGTTCACTCAACGTGAAATCGCTTGCCTTAAATTTGCTATAAAAACAGGGGGTATTTCTGTAATAAACACAAAGTTATCAACACAGAAGTGTGACCTTAACGACACTATAATACTAACTTCAGTGCACTGCTCGAGTACGCCAGAGAGGGGACGGGTTTGAATACAATTCCCCTCTGCCGCTGGGACAGCATCTCATACGAGCCGAGTTACCCAGCATCCCCTTGGTGGTAGGGGATCTGTTCCATGACTGGCTTGCGACCACCAGTATGCGAGTCCGACCGCCAAGTGTCTCTGACGCGTTCCGTCTGAGCCGCATGTGGGCCAGATCTACCCTTCCCTCTCCCATCCCATTTTTGCTGCGATTCCAATGAACACCGAGTTCTTGTTCAGGGTCCATTGAAACCGCAGCAGTCTTCTCTTCGCTCCCCCTCCTCACTCTATCTTCGAGGCGGCAACGCATCGACAAAACATTGTCCCTTGTCTGTCATAAAAAAGAAGTATACTTGACGTAATATAAAAGGGACTATCCGCGAATACTAATTTATAAACGGTGTTGCTAACATGAGAAGTATCAAGCGAAGAAAGTGCTCTATCACTTTCTAGAATTTTGAAATTTTCAATCGCTTTTCTTCTATAGTTTGAAAGATACAGCCACTGTTTAGCATTCTATATAGAATATTAAAAATTTAACTATCAGTTAATAAGACAAAGCTATCGAGTAAATAATTTGTTTATAGCACAATGTTGTAATTAAGATGCTATCTGGGCTATTGTTGAGATTGTTTCGTGATATTGCTTTACACCCTTTGGAGGGTATACGTCATCTGTTTGGGTATTAATTAACTTAATCTGTATTTTGATCGGATTCCAGCCAATATCTAGATAGATATATAATATTATTAATTACCTAACTAACTTAAGCAATTAAATATCACTTGCTTTAACGGTGGAGGAAAACATGGTGAGGAAACCTGCACTCCTGAGAGTTCCCTAAAGTTCTCAAAGGTGTGTGTAGTCTGCCAACCCGCACTGGGCCAGCATGATGGACTATGATCTAACCCCTCCTCAATCTGAGACGGAGACCCGGCTTAGAAGTGGGCCATTACCGGGTTGTGATGATGATAACGTACCATGGACGAAATACAACCACAAGTCGACCCGCAACTCTCAATTACTTTTAATTACGCGACATGAAACTGGTCTATGTCTTTCGCCAAAGCTCCGTCTATCTCTAAATCAAAATCAAAATTGTTTGACTAAGTAACAGACAGACGGTATACTAACTTATTTAATCCCTTAACTATAACTATAAATGTTAACAAATATTTCACTATATTGAAAGTACTTTGATACGACAAGCGTAGCTATTAGATTTGCAGAGTAAGCTCCATAAATACCTAGAAAATATCCGCAATGACCGAGTCTAAATTCTGCTTAGCCGTTTCATGTCTGCATAGAGTAAAACGTGGAATTGGTATAAAGTTGTATGATACGATAGACGTAATTTGCCATTTGATGGCGCTGCATTATTCTCTCACCGAAGCGAAGGTGAATTTAGTATTTTTGTAAGCAACAACTTATATAAATTAGTATTCGCGGATAGTTCATCATGGACAGTATATTATAAATTTCGTTCTTCTAATAATCCTTCCTTGAATCCTATTTTGGTTGAAATTTATTGTTATTTATGATGTTAGTAGCATTGATTTGAGTAACCATTTTACTTTTAAATATTGGACTGATAAACATTCGACGAGTATTCATACAGTAATGGTGTTACTGTTTCTAAAGTATAACCCCTGAGATCAATATGCTAGTCACCAAACCGATCCTGTTGGTCTGCGTGTATAGTATAACCCATAACTAACAGTTTGTAAGCAATAAAGTACAATAAAAAGAATTATAGTGTATGTTACATACACATATTATAGGTTATATAGAAAACCGCACAAGCAGCCTGACGCTAGCTCTCGTTCCGCGTCTTTTAGTCCGAATATCGTCCGCCGTGACATATTATCATGAACAATAGACAGTGTGGGTAGATTATAAAATAATAGTTATTATAGTCAAAAACACTATTAAGAGCCTTGCTGAGTTTCTTATGTTAAAAAAAGTATGTATATAATAAATAACACCTGAAAATTAAGACATAGGTTTTTTTTGAGAATTAAATTTGGTTGCATTTTACTTTGTAACAATCTTATGTTCTCTTACTCTGTGTGCAATGTGGTATTTATCTATTTACAAAATGTAAAATACGATGCTATTTCTAATGCGCTGCGCTGTGGAGTACTACGCTAGTGGCATCTGCCGCCATCATAAACTACGCTGTCGTTGGCTTGGCACTAAGCCGATGCATTGAAGGGTTTTTCCACGGAATCGTTATACCTAACGTTGAGTTGAGTGTTGCACTACTTTTATATTTGGATTATATTTCGGGTTTTTAATAGGATTGTATGTAGTCCAGCCATTGACAATCTATCTGGCTTTGGTTGCAATATTTTCGTCTTTTATTTGTTGAAGTTAATTCGGAAGCTATTTAAAACTCACATTAAAAAGTGTTTAGTAAATAAAGCTTACTACTCTGTACAAGATTATTTGAATGATGACAAAGCTTGGAATCAAAATGACGTTAATACTCAGCTGAATGTTTAAACCTTTATAACAGAACACAGACAGACTGATGTAAGCAATGGCGTTTTGAAAAAAGTGACTGTTGAGTTTCTTGCCAGTTCTTTTCATCAGAAAATCGCTTACCGAACTGATGGTAACTTCAGACAATCTAACTTACTTATCAATTTTGACTACAAAAGTATTATGTAAAAAGTCTAATTGAAATAAACTATTTTGAGTTTGAGTTTAAAGTAGTGCAAAGCATGTACACAAACGTATCTGTACTTATCACAGCAATAACTTTCATCCAGTTTCAAACTTTTTCCTATTTAAAAAAGTCACTAACAATAAAAGTGTAATGCGGTCCAGCTATGACGGCGACAATTGACAGAAATCGCGACCGTATTTAGCTATTATGCCCTTAATTTGCCGCGATTACCCAAGAATGGGAGAAAAAAGAACATTTCCTACGCCTTTGTTGGCAATTCCGCTGAATTTGAGGACTTTTGATGTCTCCGCCCCCGTTACGTTGAATTTATGATTCAACTTTGTAACCGCGTCCTCTATACTGTTTATTCTGAACGTCGCTTCAACGTTTTGTAGGTTTACGAACCTTATATTTTGAAGCTGGGAACGTTTTGTTTGTTCATTCTTTTTGAAAGACAACGAATAAATAATATGGAATGGAAGACCATTACTAAGAATGTATTTGTTGTTGATTTATCCTTTTCTAAAACAAACAAAAGAAATTGTTTTTTGGCATAGAGATATTTTATTTGATTGGCCTGTAGTATTTGACAATATATAAGCACAGATCTAAGAGGCAGTTTGACTGGTAATTTCATGGATTGGATTTTGAATTATCGTAAAAAAGAATAGGTGAGAGTTTACGCGTAGTAACTACCAATATCTCAATCATTAATTTTTATTGAAATTTCCTATTTTTTTTAGGAACATTGTAAACGCCCTCCTTTTTGTAGTAGGTTAAAATAATATGATAATAATGAAATGGACACAATAACAGGATTACTCAAGACGAATTGAGTCCAGCAGCAAAACTTTATAGCTCTTGTTAATATTTTAGATGCTCTTTCTGCCGGCAAAATACAAGAGACAAATTGTTCATTTATGCTAAGCATCCTTATCTTACATAAAAGCATTTCTTTCCGTAAGTAATACTGTAGTCTGAACCGCTAAAATATAATTTTGGCAAGTATCGTGGCCAGAAGTAGGTTAGCACGAATATTGCTCTGCAGCGAGATCACGTTGGCAATTCTGTATGGATAAGGACCTCTGGACTACGGACTATGGAAGATTTATGAGGATATAGATGTATTTTCTTTGGTTGCAAACCGATCACGTTTTGGAAATATTTTAGACAATTCTCAAGTGGGACATAATTTGTGGTTGCATATTTGGATTGTGCAAAACTGCTTCTAAACTTTTATAATATGACTCGTGTAGCTTAAGATATATTTTACTCAGAGTTTTCCTTTCATATAATATTACAATTAGTAATACAATAAAACATAACACTGTAAATACCTTTTGATTGGCTACTAGATAGAGGATATAGTTGGATAGTACGAATATCTTAATTAAATGAAATTGAAAATAGATTTCAAATTTAAACTATATATCATCGTCATTGTATCTTGTCAGCCATGGTACGACCACTGCTGGTCATAGGCCACCCACTTTTTGTATGACTTCCAGTGTCGGTCGCCAGTCATGAGACCTTTGGTTTGACATTATAATTTTATATTACTGAAGATCTGAAGTAAATATACTGAAGAATCCAAATATAAAGATATCCAAATCCGTTAAAACACAAAAAATTTAAAAACCCGTTACTATAATCACAACTAACTATATTTGTCTTTGCCATTAAACTGTGCAATTGTTAAAAAGAGACAAATATATGACATCCACGAAAGATCGGAAGATAGAAAAAAATGTTTGTTTATGTGCTCCGGTCACTTTATGATATTTGCTTTAAAGTCTATATAAAACAGAGATTATAGCTTATCATCTGTAAAGTTTAGCTATAGCTTAAAATAAACTATAGTTTAAACTTCCTAACTAGATTCTAGTGTACCCGTCAACAGCTAAAGTACGATAAAGCACATGCTGTTATTACTCCAAACTCATGTGCAGGCGGTGTTACAAATTGTGAAAAATTGTTGTTTCTGACAGAGGTCTCTCTTAACTGGTCACAAACAGACCAACTTAGACGATAAATCTTCTTACTCTATTATGGTACTAAAAGAGTTTTAAGAAGAATTTATAGCAATAAACTTCGTAGCTTGTTGGAGGCTTGGTCTTTTTTTAAGCTTATGTAGATGATGTTATTATCCAACTTCAAAAAAAGGAGTTTGTTAGTGTGTTCTGGCATAATTTCTTTGTTTCTAGTTTAGGAATATTATGGACTGTTAGCGACACTTTTATAATCTTTGATTGTATAGGAAAAACATGTATTTTAGGAATGTCCTACCCTCATCACAGTCCATAATCTCTGTCTTAATACATCTGAGCCAGTCTAGCTAGTGATTTCACACTGATATAGTGGACTAATATAGTTCAAATAGTGTAGATTCACGTAGTAGTGGATCACGTTAACTAGTTTCACTATTGTTAGCAGGGTCGAGCAGCAAAAGTTGAGTGCTACAATTGTGTCAAAGAGCTATGTAAACTTTCACCTGTCATAAGCCCTAGTCACTGCTCAAGAAGCTTAATTAAACTTTGTATCGCCAATATACATATCTACATTCTAAAAATTTTTCAAATAATTACTTTCACTTCATCCACGTGATAAATTTAATGAAATGCCAAGAAGATTTTACTGTTCATGTTAATTTTACGGCAGTAAAGCCTTTTCCGGAGATCTGTGGACCCTTTAAACCCGTAAATATATTCTAGAGGGTATATTTATAGCGATGTTAAATTCCAATAATTAAACAGAGTATATTAATATCTTTTTATTACAGGTTTTGCTATCTCAAAAGATTTTAGTTTATTAACATAAAACACGAGACACAGAGGAGAGATACGAGATGCGAATATTCCTACAAAATTTGTATTTTACACCACAGATAAAATACAAATATGTTACAGATGATATAATAGTTTTAGACGAA
Source organism: Limenitis camilla (assembly GCA_905147385.1). Classification (NCBI taxonomy): domain Eukaryota; kingdom Metazoa; phylum Arthropoda; class Insecta; order Lepidoptera; family Nymphalidae; genus Limenitis; species Limenitis camilla. The sequence continues at coordinate 12,040,476 of LR990240.1, forward strand.
CTGACTGACCTTTTTTCCAAATTACTTTGTGGACCTATAATGCACCAAAAACGGAAACTGAGTGTCTTAAACACTTAAAAGTTTATCGGAACAGAGGTTATGGAATAAAATAAAAGGTACTACCCGCGAATTTAAACGTTACTATATATATATCAAAAGTTATATACAATATACAAAAAAAATAATTGGTACATCTGTAACGACGATATCATTCGCTCAAATTTCAACAGCCATCAATCCAGTCGCTTGCAAACAAATTTCCGTCAAACGTACCACTTTAATATATAACGTTTTTACTGACTTTTCCAAATATTTAGGGTCCACCGCCCATGAAAAGGGAAATATATTTCGATACATTTTAACAGATTTTAGCAGTGAATCCAATGCAAATAATGTATGCGATTTAATATCAGTCAGCCATGAATTGCTATTGAAAAAACGGGAGGCGTCGAGAGAAACGTGATAGATTTGTGATGGGTAGCAACGACGCGACAAACGTTTTTCACTTTTGTATTTCAAAACATTGTTATGTAAATGTTCTGGATCTATTTAATTTACAGGTTTTTACAAGAGAATAAATGTGACGTCATGTAACTTACAAAATAAATAAAGATATAAGAGGTAGACAGAACAATATGTTTTTGCTCCTTATTAACAGATTTTTTTTTCTTTATTAGTTTACAAAACTGACGTTATATATTACAAAAAACTTAGTGACATAGTAACTAACATTTATAAAAAAATTACAAATGAATGTGTAATTAATATAAGCAATACAAATATAGACACTAACCAATAATATGATAAACCTACAATAATCTTATAAATAATAGAGTTAAAAAATTGTCTTCCTAGGAAAAAAAGTTGTTGCGTCGCGTCGTGATAAAAAATATGGGAAAAATAAATGTTCGTTATTCCATCGCAATATCAATCATCAAGGATATTAGTCAAATAAAAGCTAAAAAAATGAAAAGGATTTTTCTAAGGGAATCATATCATATCTGCAAATCATACTCATTGTATGCATTTTTATCTGTAATAAAAATTACGTATATGTCGATTTAAGTGAGTAAAATGAAGTTAAAACTTCTCCATACAAAACCTTTTATGTAATTGGCTAAAATTTACCCACAAGCGTTCGTAATACAATTTTAGAAATTATACAGACCTGTACTGACTTCGCTTTATTATTAGATTATGTCTGTAGGCTCCGTTTTTAGTTATATATCTCAAAGTATATAAACATAAACACACCATAAATATATTACCCTGAAGCTAACTTTAGGTCTGAGCAAAATAGTGGGGGAAAGTTGCGTATTATGAGCATGCTGCGTTTACTATTTTGACAAATAGCAGACGCGCGGGAATTTAAGTGTCTTATAAGAACCAATCGCGTGTGACGCGTTGCTCTCGTCCCGCGCTCCCTGCTAAAAAGGCCCTAATTGTGACTTCTGGGCATTCAAGGTCTAACCTATAATTACGTACTGGTACTGGTATAGTCAAGAGCCTGAGAACATAGGCGTTTTATCTTGGAAAAAGGGCTTGAAAAGGTTGAAATATAGGATTAATGTTTGTAGATAGGTTAAAAGTGCATGTCGAGCTTTGTGCCCGTCAAAGTCTTTGAGAGTTAGTCATTTATAAATATATTAAAATATGTTGAAAATAAATCCAAATACATAGACTAGTAGTTCATATACGAAAGTTAGTATGAATTTGAGATCTAGAGTTACATCCCTTTCCCTTGGTAAAGAAAACAGATTCATGAGATCTCGTTTAAAATAATTTCGGGGTGAGCGGATGACGCCATTACTCACTAGTGAGTAACATGTCCGGCTTCGTGAAACTTTATTATTTTACTTTTTAAGAAAATTCACCAGTCATTGGTTATCTAAATTTTAGCCATTTTTACTTATAACTTCTTTCATACACACTTGCTTAACTAAATCTACAATAAATTAATATAAAACAAAAATAAATTTGAAAAAAATTCAAAATACGATATTTTACAATCCTTATTTGAAGGTTTCAAAATCTACAAATATACAAAAATAATTTATCGAATTTTTAAGCAAAATGTGTTACTTAAAAATTAAAATATATTACTTCGATTAGATTTTTTACAAGACTTTTGATACATGAAACAAGTCAGTTAGCCAATTTGTTAGTTTTTAATCGATGTGGCAATTTGTAATATCAAGACATGCGGCAGCATGAACAGCAAAGTTTAGCAGCGCAGCAGCCGCATGTATATATCATACTACATACATGAAATTCCTTAATACAGATAATGATATATTAACATTTTATACCGATTTTATGACTGACTAACCTTAATATTTACTATGGTGGACTATTAGACATATACAAAAGAAGAAATCTGAAAACTAAGAAATATTGATATTTTTAGTAGTAATTAATTAATAATAATTAAAACTGAGTAAAAATAAGGTAAACATAGAACCTTTTCATTAAATTAAATTCTTAAGTCCAGGAATATCTACGCCAAGATTTATATTAAAGCGAATAAATTAAAGCCCCCAGTAATCTATGGGAATCAAAGTAATTGTCTTAAGTCCGTAATTACGTTAATTTCGTTTAGAATTACGATAACATAAGTACTTTTTGCTCGAAGGACTGGAGTTTGAATGAGTAATGAAGACGTGAATTATTATTTTACGAGCCCTTGCTTGGGAATCATTTTGCCCCCTGAGGGTGAGAATTTCGAAAATATTTTTCCTTATCCTCTCTGAGTATCTTCGCTTTTTTAAATTAGCTGTAACAGTTTAAGAGCAGGATTAAACAGGAAAATTATCAAAGTATTTTTTTAATGGTTACAAAATTAAACTTGATAGATGTCATAACAGAATCATAAGTGTGAGCGGCGGAGGCTCGTCAGCCATTTTGGTGCCCGGCAGTGGGTTGTCCTAGACGCCATAATAGTATTTAAATCTAAAAATTAAGAGTTGTTTATAATCTTGTGATCAATGTTACGGTTTTGTTAGTAGAGCTTAAATTTCTGTTAGAGCTAACATTTTTTTTAAGAGTCACTAAATATGTGTGTATCTAAAATTGCGTGCTGCGTGACTGTACTGGTAGTTCAATCCACAACGTTTACTATTTCGACAAACAGAAGGCGTGCGTAATTAGATAGTACATAGATGTATAGATACAGTATAGCTACCTTTGCCTATATCAGTACTTATTATAGTGAACAATATCCTAGTGACTAACACGTAACCCTACATAATAGTATAAGAAAGAGGAACCCAATATGCTTTTTGAATAAATAAAAACGAGTATTGACCAATACAATATAGTGACATTTTCGAATTTCCAACGACAAAAGGCAATAGTAAATCTTCATTAGCCTTTCTATCAACATTTTCCGTGTGCACCGAATATTACGAGCACATAAATAACATCAAAGAAATAAGCCGAAGGAAATCCGGTCGTGTAAACACGGCAGTATGAGGAAGTAATGCCTTATGAATTATTTTGTTTTTATTTTTTCAGTTCAATGAAGTAAGGTTAAGTTGTATGAGTAAAACGGTTTAGATGGCAATATTTACTGGTCACACTTATACAAATTTGCAAGACCTTTAAATGACTAGTTGACCTACCCGGGCTTTACACGCGTGCAATTTACCACGTGTACCTACTTATGTTTTTCAGTATATTTCAATAACTATGAATGTTTTCGGGATAAAAATAGCATATATTTTAATCCAGGTTATAAAGTATCTATATACCAAATTTCAATAAAATCTGCTCAGCCGTTCTGGTGTTATTGAATAACAAATATACAAACTTTTACATTTATAATATTAGTAGTCCACATGCACTATAATTGATATTATTTACTCTATGAAATTGCATGTTATTCTTACAATAATAGGAACTAATAGCTAATCAATGGGTATTAATAGTGTTGCTAACATTATTCAATCTTTCTTTCTCTCTCTTTCTTTTATTTACCAATTAACATTTATTGCTATTCCCCATCATCATAAATTGAGATAATAAATTTTGTGGGTTTGAATGTATTATCTCACATTTGCTAGAACCAGAGACTTAAGGCCGGTTATAAAACTTGCTAATTAAGTCCCTGATAGACTATTCGGAAGATCTTACTTATATTATAAATGAAAAGTTTGTATGTTTGGAAATTTGGATGTTTGTTACTCAATTACGCGAAAATGTCTGCGTGGATTTGAATAAAATATTCACCTGTGGGTTAAAAATAAAATGTATTTATTGAACGCCTAAATAATTTTACATTACATTACACAAAATTTAGACTAGTAACTAGTAATGTATAAATTGTGTTTTGTAAAAAACTATGTTGTGTTACATAATAAATAGAAATTTCAATTAGAAACCGGTAACGCATTTAAAGTTGTTTAGTGGTAATTGATATTAAAAAAAGATATCGGCAGTTGTATATGTTAGTATGAAAATATTTAAACTATGTAACGCTATAAGTGTAGAAAAAGAACTGCGTACATAAAAACATTTTTGGTAAATCATCGAAAAATATAAATCCACATTAGGATATTGGGACGCGATAAATTTCAGGCCCAGCTTAGTGGGGCGATTCTACGGAATCGTACAATGACTTATAACGGAAAATACATTTGACCTATTTATCCCCTCCCTTTATGAATATAACCAGCCCGGCGGATCCCCGGAATTGACACTAGTCAGATACTTATATTTCTATGTAATTCTCGTAGGGTGGGTCAGTTTATATTGGCTTCCTTTGGTCACTGTTCAGCGGGAAGTCGAAAGAGCAATTTTTCAGTTTTCTATATAAATATGAGTGAGTTTTTATTGAGATGGAATGGTTTCCTTATGATCTTCAGTTAGGTATTTGTTATAAAATTATTACTAAAAGACCTACTGTATAAATGTATTGTTTATTCTAGCCTGTCTATGTCATCCTGACTGAAATTTAGAGTTGTAAATGTACTTATGATGCAAATATTCACCATATCAATATATTAACAGGATCCCATTTATTTCATGGAGCTTATAGTCAAGTATTAAATTTACAAACCGTTTACAAAGAAACTAAACTCTCATCTGCATTAATAAGAAATCTTGTTTGAAAAAAATCAAAAGACTTACATACTTATATCGGCACATTGAAAGATATAAAAGAACACTACACATTATTTCTTGATGATTTTACACTCTCAGATGTTATCTATTATCGGCATTTCATGTATTTGGGTACTTTTCTTGTTATCTATTGTAAAGCTGTACACGAGTATGATCGTAAAGTGAAGAGAGCATTATGATATATCAATGTCGATAACCGAAGCTATTACCGGCACCTGTTACCTTACCTTTCGTAATAGCTATAATGGAGTAATAAAACTTACTTGCTACAGAAAACGAGACTAAATTTAATTGTATCGATATTTTATTATTTTTATGTCGGGTAACGTATCTGTATATTAATAAAGAGAAAACCTTGTATCCCTTTTTCAGGATATAACATATAACTTAAGAATATACGGTATTAAATCTGATATAGTTATACTTTATTACGTTAACAACGCAGAATATATTTTTGAAGTATATATTAACTCTTTATATAAAATTAAATACGACGACCTGCTAAATGTGAGTCTAACTAATGTCTGTTTAACCTTTCATTTTACCTCTTAGACTCCTGAAACCACTATATTAAAAAATATAACCTAATATAGCACAGTAATACACAAATTAATTTAAAGAATTATAACTTATTCTTCAGAAGTCGGATGCGATTATTATCCCACTTCTGATATTATTTATATAAAGTAGGTTGATATTATTTATATAATTCCATTCCACTATATTTTACTTGTTACAGTCAATATAATTTTCTATTAGTAGCCAGTTATTAGTCACCACTTAACACAAAAAGGTAAGAAATTCGATATTTCTACATAAAACACCTTTAGTTACTTAACACAGAATATACATTACATTTTAAAAAAGGAATATAAAGTTACATTTTCGGAGTACAGGCACCGCTAATTTGCTTTGCAAAGTACTTGAAAACTCCCACTGGATTTACTAAAAGCGAGAACAAAAAAATTGCACCTGAGCTTGTGATTCAAGTTAGGCAAAAACCTTTCAAGCTGACTTATCATATGTGGAAAGCACTTCCTTTAAAAAACCTTTAATTTTAAATTAGTTTTTGAAATGTAAGATTTTTTGCTCATTAGTTCAGTAAATATGGAAGTAAGCGCAAAGTTAAAAAGTCTTAAAATATCTCTTAAAATATTATGAATATATATCCTGTTCTGTATAATGATTATTACATAAGATCAAATAGATAAGGAAATCCTTGAATTTTTCTAAAATTATAAATATATGATTTTCTAAAATCATACTAAAATATTAGTCTCCGAATGCTTAAAGATCATGACTGCTTAATTACTGCATGAGAATAATTTTAATTCAAACATACTAAAATCTACTAAATGAAAGATCATAAAGAAAACCAAATCAATACAGTATTTCTAATATCTCGATATTTATTACAAGAATACATCAAAGGCATCACCAACAAAGTAAAATATCAGTAAAAAGTATGAATAGAAATAAAACATCATATAAGAGACGACAGATCCTTATGAGAGAAAAACATAGAAATAATTCCTACGTTGCTCTATACAAAAAACTTGACAGTTTTGTATAAAACATAGCAGTTATATTTTAAAGACAAAAACTGTAATAGAGCTGGCATTAAATAAGATGATAAATGATAATAATAAGAAGTAACTGAATGGAAAGTTTGAAAAAACAAGTACTTAGTTTTCTACTAAGGTTTAAAAACATTTTACTACAGCAACAACTGTACGTTCACATTATCGGGAACAAGTCTAGATCACTAGATACATTCACTTAACTAAAAGTATAAATTTCACGATAAAACAGAATATTAGAACATTTACAACTGTCCGAAGAGATATCGTTGGCTATTAATATTTAATAATCCGCCTTTACATAAGCCGATTATCATCCTAAGGCATCGCCAATTTTGTGGCAGGTCAATTTAATATAGCAGATTTCTTGGCAGAATATAAAGATTTTACAACTAAAATAAATATTCAAGCTTTTCTACATTTGCTATGTACGTTTTTATTTGATAAAAAACGCAAACGAGTTGACAAAAATTAGGTTGCCTAAAAAAGATTTTATTAGGGAAATTAACACAAACTGTTTCAAAATATTATACCAAGGCTTAGATTATTCTGAAATTTAGAGGTATATCTCAATAAACCCGGCTATTTGATTATAACCGGACGTGCGAGGAAATGTGATAACGTGCAGCCTGTAACCCACTCTGCTATTAGATTACATACACAATGCCCTTTGATACACGCAATTCATAGGAAAATACATTTTAATTAAATATCTATTGTATTTAGTGTAAAGAAACTTTTTATTTAGATATAGAAATTTAAGTCATTTATTGTGACTGAGTTTTGGGTTTAAAAAGTGCACATTTCTTTAGGGAGTTACTCAAGGTGGTATGCTAGTCCCAGATGTTAATAATATCGATTAATTTGGACAACATTTTTATGCAACTTAAATGAAGAATTAAAAATTTTAGAAGAAAGAAAAATAACAATCTTATAAGTGAAACAAAATCTAACATTCCTCGAGGTCTACTTTTAAAAAAGTTTTAATAATAGATACTAACAAAATATTATGACATAATGATCTGTTCCTTATTAAAGAGGGATAAAAGTGAAAAATGGAACTGAATTAAGAAACATACTAAAATTAATTCCAGAAATATTTTATAAAATTTCATAAGCGGATATGATTTTCAACGGCATGTGGTCAACTCAGCAGTAAGTTTATAATGTATATGGACGTGTTTCTAGTTCTGCTTTCTGCTAAAAGCTTTGTGACAAGCTGCTGTACTTTCGGAAAAATTCTTGCTAAAATATGTCGGTATGGGACTTACTTTTAACGTTTGGACTCAATGTTTATTGGTCTTGAAATATTTGGAGTATTTAAGATGTGGCATAATGTGTACGGTTTCATCTGTAGTAAAGCCTTTGATGGATGGATGGATGACAGTAAGAAGTAAACTATACAATGTCTTTTTAGACATACTATTATATTCTGACCTTTTAGTCGTCACTTGAAAGAGACCATCTTACAAATTCTCTTTAAACTGTCCTAATTATAAATCAAAGTGAATGTCTAAAATAACATGTCAAGCTTATTTAAACTATGACGAGCTGCCCATAGGCACAGAGCTTATACTAATTTATGGAAGGTATTATTAACATTTGTTTGCTCTGGAAATATAGTATATAATGCTGAATTTATATGTTGATAATATATTTAGCGGCTTTGCACTAAATTAGAAACAAAATTTTAAAGGAGGATAAAAATATTATTATGTTTAGAGGAAATACCCTTTTAGAAAAGCACAAGGAAATTGCTCACTACACTAAAATTTATGTTTTTTTTCAATCGTAATTAGAAGACAAGGAAATGCGGGGTAAAATTCATACAAATCAGCTCAGATATCGAAACAGAACAGATTTCAATGCAATATCATATATAGGATTCTTTTAATCCCAGAAAGATGCATAGACCTTGTTGTATAGAAGTTTCTGTTTCATATATCATGTGAAAGGTAATTTAGTGAGATTTGTTGGTGCGTGAATGAGTTTCTCACATACTTTTTTTATTCACAATTTTTGTTTTTGTCATAGATATGGAGAGAAAGAGACTAATCTATCGCACTAAAGATTATATATTGTCTTCACGTCAGTATACTTGAAATAATATAAAATATCTACCCGCTACTACTACTTTATAAACAGTGTTGCTAACACGGCCATCCTGCGGGACCATTCGTCCCGAATGGCGTAGGTACTTAACAGAATGATTCAAAATTAATTCGAAATATATTGGTTGAAATCTGGATAACCACTCATTCACACGTTACATTAACGTACCACTCATAGCCTTATATACGCTGATAAAATGCACACACTAATCAGTCCAAAATGTGACAGTATATGTGTACGGTAAGTTTACACCATGGTTTGGAATAGAGATGCCTGAGGCCAGCTCTAAACGTGTATCACCATGTTACCATTACAGTAGTGTTAACACCAGATATCTACTGCAATACATCACCGGTTCACTCTTGTTCCAGAAGCAAATACATAAAATAAAACTTTTTAGCTCGGCCTATCCTACTTCAAAATATTTATCACGATTTAAAACTACATTCGAAATTAAGTAATATAATATTAACTATTTCTAGATTTTTGTTCTGTACTACCCTACTTTAACTTTATCGAAAACTATATTTACTCGCATTGAAACCAAGTTAACCGTCAGGATGATGATTCTATGCAAAGAACTTTTAACGTGAACTTGTGGGCTTGTGGGGCGAGTTCTTTATCGCACTAAAGGTTATATATTGTCTTCACGTCGGTATACTTGAAATAATATAAAATATCTACCCGCTACTACTACTTTACAAATGTTAATTTTTCAACAATTTGGAGTAAAGTATCACAATATCATTTAGAACTAATAAAGCATTTCCCTTAAGTCATGATGAGCTCCTGGACTAGGGCCGAGAATTTCAATTTAAGATAGCTACAACCAGGATTAAAGCCTCGGAAGCACCGTTACAGTAACCCTTGACAAACAGACGCCATTTTGCCTGTAAAAGTGAAATATGGGAGTGACCTACAATGTGACTTGCGTAATACTGCCTACTGGCTTTTCAGTTCAGTAATAACTGTATGCTGAATTAGTTCGTAAAGGCTTATAATACTGTAATGTAGTTTTGAAATAAGGATTTTAAATAATATTAATATTCTGCAACAGTAGCAGGTCGAATTTTGATCGAGAATAATATTAATATATAAAGATACGGTAGATTCATACAAAATATTGGCTATCCATGCAAAATCGATTCGATGAATTTATGGCCTATTTCTTCCCTTTTAATTTTTTTTAATGGCCAAAACATCCTATATCCTGTCAAAAAATGAGAGAGAGATATGATACCCATTACTGTACAGCAATAGTTATACACATGCAATTTAGACTGAGGCGAGCAGTGCCTGGGGCTTGAAACCCAGGAGCAGGTTTAAAGAGCTCTTTCATAATATATTAACTCTCTCCTTCACCACTCGACCTCTCTAACGACAATAGATATTAAAGTAAACAAGAAGGGTGACCTCAATCACAACACTATAACACTAACTTCCATGTTCACTGCACGAAAACACCAGAGAGACTGAGACTAATCTGTCGCAGTATAGGTTATATATTGTCTTAACGTTTGCACAATGACATTTTTTTTTCACTATGGATCACATACTACTGGTATTCCTTAACCCCTCCAAGTAAGCTAAACTGCTTGTATGAGGAGTGGGACAGTGATTCGGATTTGAACTCACGACCTATCGATAGTGAATCTAACGGCTGAACCATTGAGTTATTGACGCTTAAATTTTTGATAGATAACCTCTCAATAAGAGGACAGAGGCTGTTTGTCAAGTAATTTTATACACTAAATATTGTCATAGTGTAAGATAAAACTGGTTTTAAATTGAAAATCATAGGTTTTTATAAATTAGTTCAGTCACTGGTTCTCTAGCCCTAGGTCCCATTTGGAGGTCCTTTCATAGCTGTGAAATATTGATTATCGACATATAGATTATTACCAAACTTCACCTTCGGGTAAGTTTTGTTAATACTTAAGTGTTAGGAGATAATCTTTGTATTCGAATGGTTTGGAATTGCAAGTATCTATGTCACCGTAATATTGTAAATGTACTGTACACTGTAATAGTTTTGTAACTCCATTGTAAATTCATTCTGATTCACAATTAGACAATTTCACGTCGATAGATGTATCTATCTACAGAAAATTAATGCATTAAATTGTAAGCAGTCAGTTTACAATATCGCGAAATATATTTACAATTTTACGGTAACATAAGCAATGTGATTTTATAATGTTTGACGAATAAATAACAGTTTTACTAACTTCCATGTAAAATTCTTTTGTGACGAATTAATGGTCTAGAGTTTACCGCAAATCACGTTAATGATTGAAATTCAGACGCGGAGTCGTCATAAAAGTTAGTCGTTTCAATTAAACTTATTTTATAGTCGCAGAGTTAGCCTGTGGGGTCGTTAAGGTGTTTTAACTACTTGGGACTCGGGACTAGGGAAAGGCATATGGAATTTTAAAACGTTTTTTTGGGTAAACTTGTTATATGGGACATAATTTTGATTTGCTTGCAAGGATTGATTTGTGATGTTTATTTTGACAGAAAGCCGAGTTTCACTACTGAAGCTATGCTATATAAAAATTTCCTAATCTACTAACCTAAATGCAATACCTGACTATCTCTACTATTATTATAAAAGTGAAATCATAGAGATAGATGAGACGGACGTAGGAGTAAGAGTAGGACTTGGAGAAGGATGTGGGATACCTTTTATCGTGATAAAAATTTTCAAAATTTATTTTGTAAAACATTTGGTAATAATTAAAGAATATTTCTACTCTAATGTTTTAATATTATTCTCATTTTTCTGTATGTTTTAAGCATGTAATAAATACTCGTAATAATAAACACTCAATAATAATGCTATATTTTACAATCGAATAGCTAATGGCGATTACATAACAGAGGTTAAAAGTCAGGGAGAATATTCTCACGATAAACCATTAGGTACTAATCAATCATTATTACCAGTGTTGCTAACAATAGATGCACCAAAACTTTTCCTAGCAATTAGCAATCAAGCCGCATACGATTACAATCAAAAAACTTGTCAATATCAGATGATGAAATCAATTACGTTCGAGCCCTCGTTGTATCGAAAAGCAATAACATAGTTTATTATATATGTGGGAGCAAATGCGATAACATTAGGTGGCGCTGGCGTGCTCGGTGTCGACACGAATTGGATTAGCGAAATACAATGCGTGTTCATTACTGTATGCCATATCTTAATGAATTAGATGACTATATTGTTATTGGTCTATGGTTACATGCTTATCACTTCAATGAAGCTCTTCTTTTCAGTCTTTGACCAATTATAAAATAGAGGCAAAAATGTCGGAGGTAATAGAAATGTGCGTTTTAAAGAGATAACACAACATAGAGAGATAACATAACACAACACTAACACAAGCAATTAGCTTAACTGGAGGGGTTGTGTGGCAAAAATGACTATTATCCTTGTAGTAATGTGAACTGTATTCAAATCATTAAACCACTAGTAGTGCTATAGTTATATCGGCAATCAAAAAAATTTTCTGAAACGAAAAATGAGATCCAATTCCAATTTAGTCACTTCACAACCATTCCATGCAAGCACTTCTTGGAAATTGATATTAACTGAAATGGTTTGGAATATAAAGCCCTTCACGTGTAGGACATACAGTGTATGTTATATTGATCGAATATATTATTATTTGTTAATTGCCGAGGTATGTTAACGATTGTAAACAATATCAGTAAAATTCCGAAAAACGCTTTTTGTTTCAAAAACTACAGATTAAACTCATATTTTATTGCTATGAGATTTAAAGCTGATATTGTGGGCGTAAATAATGGGAGCAACAGAATATTCAAGAGTGGCATGTACATTATATTAAAAAATCTTTTAAAAATATATTTAAGTATCTGAACTTCTTAAAAATAATGTTGTTATTATAATTATGATATATATATTCTTCTTTCGCTCACTCCTATTTGTACAAAAAATCTAGACGTCTCTCTCGCTTGTTAGATTAAAGAGCGTAAAACACCATGAAAGCTAAATATTTTTGTTATGCAAAAAAAGCTAAAATATAAAATGTTACAAGTTAAATAATTGATATCAGTGTAAGCAATGTCAGTGTGACCCTTTTACAAGATTGTAATAATTGTCATGAATTTATTAATATTTTCACACAGCTCTCAAGTTAGAAATGAGCTGATAGTCTTCAAACGGCTGACCAGAGCTTCATAATACATAGCTAAGAACCATCTCGATTAATTTACCTTTCATATAAATAAAACTTCATCACAATCGATCTATTATATTGGACGCTACGATGCCACAGACAGGCACGGTAAACTCGGAACAATTAAAGCTAAGTAGAATTATAATAAAAATAGTCTAATACGTGTCCGGAAGGATGAGCGGGTCGTTGCCTCGTCCCTGTTGCCTCGCGTTGCCTCGCAGGTGCTTCATATTTTCACGGATAGCTCCTATAAGCGACACACGTGCGACAACATAGCAGGATCATTATTTGAATTTATAATATAATTTTAATGACGTGAAATTTCTGTTTTTAATGATAACAACTCGGCTAATTCTTGACTGGTGCGATCTAGCATCACTACACTTTACAACACTACTATTTATTTTAAACAATGTTCACTGTTTTAAATATTTGTCAAACAGATTTTTCGGGGCAGAGGTAATATTTAGTTAGCGGTACTCTTACAATAAATTGCCTTTGAATTACCAGTAATTCAAAGGCAATTTCAAATTTCAATTAACGATTCAGTGAGTATATTGTTACTGGATGCCAGCATGACTGACTGGTGAGTCTGTAATTGCGTGAGTGAGTTTGAGTTGAAAACTTATGCGTTTAAAATTTTACATCTAATTTCTAATTGCGTTTACATGATGAGAAAATAAAACAAATGTTTTCTAGTTAAATCTAATTGTAAAGAAACAAAATAAAACATGGAAGAAGAGTAAGAAATTATTTTTTAAAGTTTTAACTTAAAGGTTTATTCGTTTAGAGGCGATGAGGAAAATCAAAAGTTTCAAAATAATCCAGTCGCGATCCCAATGACCGGCAAGCGTGTCAAAAAATATTAAATTTATGAAAATAGCTGTGTTTTACATTACATAATTTGTCATCTATAATTTAATTGTTTGTAATGTTTAGTATCTATCTAAAAGTTGTATTAAAAATAATTTTTATTTTAGTATAATCCAACAAGAAACTAGGAATAGAATTATTAGTCTCAATCTCTCTGGTGTTTTCGCGCATTGTACATGGAAGTTAGTATTATAGCATCGTGGTTGAGAGATTAATATTTATTTAATAATAATATAATTTCTAAATGTAATTTCGTTGATTGGAGCTAAAATTATTGCATTTACTTATAGTAGACACTAGGAATCGCCAATGTCAATAATTTACGTGATCCTCAATATGGGTATTCGCATTGCAAACATACATTATAATAAATAAAAAAAGTTAGTGATCAAGTGAACGTTAGCCCAGTTGTCCGTAAGTAGCGCAGTGTCCCGAGAGCGACGACCTCGACGCAGAATCTCCTTTTGTTCATAAACCCGCAAGTTCAGAGATACCGCGAGTTGCGACTTTTCCAAACTACTATAGATAAAACGCATAATACATCAAAACTAACGGATGCGGTGGAATAAGCTGCTTTTTATGTTCTGACCTCGTTTACTGAATTATTCTTCTTATACTTATCTTTTATTTATTTATACATATAATAAAATCGTGGAATTGCTGTGTTTGTGTACGTATCACGTTAAAAAGGCTAAATAGATTTAAATGTAATTTGGTATACAGATACTTTGAAAGGTTGATTAACATATAGAGTACATTATATCCCGAAAAAAAAACACCATTTCCGTGTGATAGAAGGGTATGCTGGTACCAATTAATTAACAATTTGATCATCTATATATTATAAGGTATAAATAATGCAAACAAACAAAATAATCAAAAATTTTAATGTCTACATAATTAAACGCCCTTACCCTATATATAAACATAAAAATATTCATATTCTTCTCAAGGACGTAATAACAATTTGTTTATTATGTCCATACATACAAAATGATGGGGTTATAAAACCAAGTCTATTAAATGAACAAGCGATAAAGATCCATATCGTAAGCACGAGACGACTTATGTGCATTAAACTGAAATATAAATTACATTTTACTATTTTCCACTAATATAACCTTTAATAATAATTAATAATGAATATTTTTATGTATAAGCAAAGATACTAAATATATTTGGTTCTTAAGCAGCGGTTCTGCTCCCACGTGCCTGCTACTTATCAAAATAAACAAAGTAGACATCGTTGATTGAACTACCTACACAGGTACGCAGTACGCTCTCAATGCGCAACTATCTCTACTAGTTTTGCTTCAACCTTAAGATAGCTGCCGGTTAGTATACTATCGTTAAGTAATATGGTCAAATTATAATATATAATTATATACACATTATGTATTATTATATACACAAAGGAAGAGGGTGTCAAATTACCATGTGGTGAACAACCGTGTTAAGAGACCTAGAACACGCACACCTTGATAAACAGACCCAAGATAGAAAAACTTGATGCCTAAAAACGAGAACAACGACCCCAAATAAAGGGATAAGCCAAGGAAGAAGAAGAAGAAGATTATATACATACTACGTGATTCGTAATCTCTCAAATATTAATCAAATTAAATAAATTATACTGCGTCTTCTATATATATAAAAATATCTTGCTTTGCCATATACAAACGTTGTTTTCCCATATATTAATTTCTGGAGAGGGTAACTATTATAGGGGTATAAAAAATAGTCTACGACCTATTCTCCGACCTACCAATATATAGAAAAAAAATCATAATAATCGGTCTAGCCGTTTTGAATGAATTTGGTAGTAAAAACTCTGACATGAGATTTTTATAATATACAAAATAAGATACGAATATAAACCATAATTTATCATACTTCAAAATCCCTAGATTTCGTACCGGGGCTAAAATGTTCGTATTTCGAAACTAATTATTAACTATCTGCACAATATTATACAGTAGAAAAGTTTTTAATATAGTACAGTATAGAATGTAGTGCAGTAAGTAATTGCTACACGTACTGTTTGTTTTGTAAACAAGATGAAATTGATTTTGAGATTTAATCTCACTGTTTTCTTCGACAATATATTTTTATAGAATAATCTCTTTAGATGAAACAATTAATTTGATACCAAGTATAAAAATATTTAGGTTTGGAAAAATGCGCCACGTTATAATTTTTTTGTTACATAGATATTAAACTCTCGTAGTTTTTAACCTCCTGGTTTACAACCGAAATTAATCTTAATCCAAAATCTTTGAATTACAGATAGATAATAGATTCCTAACTTGAATTTGGAATCTATTTTAAATCCATAATTAAAAGATTTTGGATAAAGATTGGTTATTTATTTCGGCCGTTAGTAAATGTATAGTGCATACGCGATTAGACGTCATTCTAAATCCAATATGGAAGACGGCCTAAGATGGCGGACTAGTTTTTGTGCACTCCTTTGATAAGGATATGAAATGAAAGAGCTCGCTAAGAATACGAAAAATAAAATGACTTTATTCTAAATCCAATATGGCGTATCGTTCAAGATGGTGGACAGACTAAAACTCGTCATACGGATGTAGAGGAACGAATTTTCTGGTATGGTAAAATAGTTTAATTTTGTTATCAATAGTAGTAAAAGTTGTCAGTTGTCACACGGAACTCGCGTAGTGTCCATTATGGCTATGCAGTGGTGTGGTATTGTGATGCTGGGTCTCCATTACTAAGGTTTGGAGTAAGCATTTGGTTAAGTGCATATTATTATTGTCTTTTGTTGTTGTTCCGTTTTAAGTGCATATTATTATTGTCTTTTGCGTGTTACTGTGCGGTATCGGTCCCATAATAACAACATGAATAATTCTGTAGAGCAACGGTATATTGTATATCTATCTTTAATATTTTATTTTGAGACTGACATATATGTTAAGAATGTTTTTCCCATATTTGGTAACATTCCAGGCATCGCCGCATCGCTCGCTGCGGCTTGTCAAAGATATTTATTGAAACTGATAGGCTCCTTGACATTTTTCCTTTCCTCATACTTATACTTTGAGGAAACTTCCTTACATAATATTATAGATCAAATGTAATTTGTTTATGGAAATATTTTTGTCTTAGTTTCGTTTTTACTCTTGCGGATTCTCATGTTAGCATCGCAATTCTTACTACATAAAATGACTCTCAAAACTGTTCTAGGTCTATAATTTCCAATTAAATTGTTTTCTAAAGTCTATCTATATCTAAAAAAAATAATTAAAAAAATATGAGTTAAATATATATTATGTATAGTAATGTATTTAGTGGAACTCACTAGCTGCTCATAAGCCCTTAAGGCTTCTGCGGCTTTTATTAGTTATTAAATATTGGAATTAGAATATTAAGCATATAAATAAATAAATAAAATAATAAAATCTAGTTCTTTTTAACCTAGGACAGTTTTGACAGTAATGTTAAGTAGAAAGAGTAACGTAACGTAGTAGAAGTAAGAGGGTAACTATAACAGTTACCCTTTTTCTCTTGAGTAGAGAGAAGTTCTTTGGGTTAGAATATTTTCGATGGAATGGAATATAATCTCCGATTTTTTTTCAATAATTCTTTAGCTGTGTAGTAGTACAAAGTTAAAAACTCTTATTTTATTTAGTTATTTATGCTTTAAATTTGTGACAATTATATGCGTTGTACGAATTAAGTTTATTTTCATGGAATTCATGATTAAAACATGTTCTGTACAGGACAAGCAATATTTAATGGTAGCCAGAAGTCGTAAATCAAAGGTTCAGCACAAAGCCTTCTCGGAATCCGTTGTTTATATATACTGCAAAAAATGTATCAAAACAACTGCGAAATTTCATAGTTGGGGATGGTTTATATCTCCATTAGGGACATACATAAACAAACTTTCAGGTAAAAAAAATAAATAATAAAAGCAAACTGTCGAATTATCTATCTGCCTATCTTAAAATACTTGGTCTTCAAATTCTTTGAAAATGCTAAACATTTAGGACCAAAATTCCTCATAATTACGTTTAATGGTTCTTTACCAATATTAACGCTGCGTTTCCTCCAATGATGAGCTAGGATGTGTACGAGGGATGCGAATCTAAGTAAATGAAACGATTCTATTAGTTCTTAACAAACGTATCCCTCACACAAGTCAATGGAATCGCAGCCTATAGGTCATTTTTTCAGGTCTTACTCTCTATTTTTGATCAGTTTTGTGGCTTATTTCCAATTCTATAGTGATTGTCCGTCACATTTTTTTACAATTTATTTTAGGGACTTTTTTATTAATACTTGTTTCTAATATTAATCAAAAAATTGTAGGTTAACAGATTACTTATAATATATTATATTGTCTTAATAGACTAGCAATAATAAAAATTTGTCTCGTTTTAAAAGATGTTATACCCTTTAGGTAAAAACAGCAATAAATAGTGCTGTAAAAGACATTCCTTTAAATAAACTAACAACTGTAAAAGCAGATATATCTTTATAAGTCTAGAAATAAGAAAACACTTAGAATCAGTCCAGTGTCGTATAACGCACTCAAGTCTACTAAGTACAACTCAGTGTAGTGTAAAGTCCGCTCAAAAGAGTATTTTAATCCAGAAACCAATGGTTTTTATTCCTTAAACGTGTCAAGAATGTTACTTTCCTTTGTTCCAATGCTATGTTATGAGGCTTTTAGGTTTTATTGCCTGGAATTTTAGCACAATTCTGATTGTGTCAAATAGAAAGTTATTAAACGTTTAAGGGAAGTGGAAAATAAATTACCGAACACTCTTGATAGCGTTTTATTGGATAGTTGTTTGTATTGTGATCTTGATCGTTAAAAAATTAAAAATTCGTCAAGCCAGAACTTAATAGTTTATATAATGAAAAAAAAATTAAATATTTTTTTGGGTTATAAGTTCCATTTCTTTGATCCTCTGTCTGAAGTCATCAAATTTAGCATAAAGCAAAGGAAAATTTGAAAACTGGAAATTTGTAGTTACATCTCTAAAAATTATTTTTATCTCGAGAATGCGTGAAATTATCGTCGTTAAAATTAATATAAAATACTAAGATAATTAGTCTCTTGCATAATATGTAAAAACTCTCTAAGAGCGCAATACAAAATACGGCCATTTACGTATGCGTATTTTGATACTCAGACATTCATTCTATTTGTTGGGTACTTCTCGATGATCTGGTCATGAAATTTAGCAAAAAACAATATGTACCTGCACGACGAGGAAATAATCCAAAAACCATAAAGTAACACTTAAATTCATTTTTGCAGTTGGTAAATTTATTTTTACAGTTGGTAAAAGTTGTAGCTTTGACCATATCGCATATTAAAGCTTGCTGACGAAACCCTCAGTACGCGAGTTAGACTCGCACATGGTCGAATTATTTTTCATTGTTTTGCAGGTAGCTAGTTTTAGAAGTAATAATTCATAATAGAGTAAAATATTAACTTGTATGTAAAACAGAACTGTAGACTACTTCTAAATGATGATAAAACTTTTGTAGGTGCTCCAAAATATAGTTTAATAACATAAATTTAAATACTCTAACATTTGAAACAACTTTACGTACAACTATGTTGACCATCGTATATTTCATTCTCATATTTAACCAGGAAGACTGCGAAAATTTTGGAATTTGGGTTCTATGGATTCGGTTTAAGGTTCAAAATTGCATTTTAATGTACAGACGAAACTGCTAAGTTGATTATTTTAGTTCGGTCGAGTTCACTTTGATTAAGCTCTTGCGGTTTGTTTAGATGGAGTTCATCTACGACGATTATACGGCTGCTGAGGAAAAATATGCAAATCTTTGAATGGCTCGGCTTTAACTTTTTCATTATTTGCGAATGCTAAAACGGTTTATTTTTTAAACTTCTTTTTGTAAGCTTTATAGAATTTATTTTAATACTAGATTGTATCCATTGACTGTACCTAAATAATCATAATTATTAATTTTCTTTGTCTTCTTGGTGGTAGGGGATCTGTTCCCCGACTGGCTTGCGACCACCCGCATGCGAATCCGACCGCCAAGTGTCTCTGACGCGTTCCGGCCGAGCCGCATATGGGCCAGATCTACCCCTCCCTCTCCCATCCCATTTCTGCTGCGATTCCAATGAATACCGAGTTCTTGCTCAGGGTCCATTGAAACAGCAGCAGTCTTCTCTTCGCTCCCCCTCCTCACTCTATCTTCGAGGCGGCAACGCATCGACAAAACAAGAGATACCCTCTAGTTTTGTCGATGTCCATGGGCGACGGTGACCACATTCCATCAGGTGGATCGTCTGCTCGTTTGTGCCTTATCTATCATAAAAAAAAATGAAAGTGACCACTAGTCGTGGTTCGGGGTGAAAGTTTTATGAGTATATTTTATTTTACTTTTGGATTTTTGTTACTCAATCACGCAAATCTCAATGAAATTTAGCACAAAGATACTTTATAACCTGGATTAACACATAGGCTACTTTTTATCCCGGAAAAATTCAGAGTCCTTATAGGATAATAATAAAATATATAATTATTTATAAATCTTAGTATACGCTAAAAAGACCCGGGTGAAGCCGGGGCGGGTCGTTATATTAAAAAAACAACTTCATGAAATTACTTGAAATTAAGCACCAAAATATAATTTCGAAATTTTAAAAAATTGGGGTGAAATTTTCCAACGATATTTAAGTATGTGTTTATTTGAAAGGAGACTAAAAAAAATTTCGCAGAATTTAATATGTGATATACAATTGAAATATATATCTAGAAATTCGTAGATTTGTCATTTGAAACCCTAACAAAGCCACAAACTTAAGGTAACAATGGATGCAATCGTGTTGAAGGAAAAACTGGTTTCAGTTGGCGATGGTTTAAGAATTAGTCGGGGGGTTAAATTGATTTATTCAGACCACATTCCACTTCTGGGGATGGTAAAAACGTCTAGGAGTAGAAATTCTACTTCTAGGGATAGGTAAAATCTCCTAGGAGCAATAAGCCAGGCTTTTTAGGACAATGTTTTTTCGTAGTGTAGTCTGAAATTTTAACAATGTGTGTAGTTAGACCCATATTTTTATTCGTCTTTTCTTATGTAGATTGGGTAAGCATCCAATATGGCGTCGGGTTAAGATTTCGTTTCTAGTATTATTACTCTAATTGCAACATTATTGGTAGGAGATATTTTTTAAGAAAGTTAGAAGTAACATTGCGGCTGTAGTTTGACTAGTAATTTTGTGGAGTGAATATTGCTTCTGTTAAGTCCTGCTCGACTCCCTTAAATTATATGTTACTAAAGTATCTTGACTATTACTGCGCAATATAACTCCTATATAAAAATTATACTTATTTAAATTTTAATATAAAATCCTACACAAAGATTTTAATTATCTAATTTAATTAAAAATAATGTATTTCCGACCCTTAGCTTGGACAGCAATGGACAAAGTTGACTCAACCCTTAATACCAAAAGAGCCAAAAACATACATTTGTTAATTTAAATTCTGCTTTATGTCATTGCAATACAGTTGGTTTTCTCTTGCTGCATGTTGCTACTTAAAATTTTTGGTAGGGGAAGACAATATGACGTCATAGTTAGCAGTTCCGCCCACGCTTTGAAAAGGTGAGCCTCACTGGTATGTACACTTTAACAAATGAAATGGTGGAAATATGGATACTGTATTCAATTGAATTCGGCTTTATAATAATCGTGATGTAAAAATAATGATATCCAATCATGTCAACATGATCCTCTTCTCACTTCTATGAGTGATAACTTATTTAATTGTAAATCGAAACGAAGTCCAAAACAGAATTTCAAAATAATATCCTGAGTGGATTACTCAGATTAAATACACTACCCGGATCTTAGACCTCTTATTACTCTTTCTACCATTGATCGATCCCCAATTCTATCTCATTAATCAGCCCCTAATTTTGTTACGTCTGTTTACACTTTGGGAGTCTCAATCATTTAAAATAATTCATGGTGGAACGTTTTTGAATATACATAATAAGTATCTTGTATTGTAAAGAATTATCTCTGTGTGTGACTTAGCACCTCTTGGTGGTAGGGGATCCATTCCTGGTTCCCGACTGGTTGTGACCACCAGCATGCGAATCCGAGTGCTTAGTGACTAACGCGTTCCGATCGAGCCCCATGTGTAGAGATGGTATAAACGGCTTACAATTGACAACGCGTTTAAACGTTTTCCTAATTAAATAAGCGTGTTTTTAAAAGAGCGTTATATAAGTATATTACCTATAGTCGTTGAGCAAACCGTAGCAAACAACAATATAACAGTTTACACAACACAAATTAATTCTACTTTGTTCATGAAAAAGTACATTATTTACAGTCACAATCTAAACCTCACGACCAAAAAAAAACAAAAAAGATTTTTCACCGACAACTACCTTCTTCTACACCTGCGTGACAAATTAAAATACCAGAAGAGCAAAGAAAAAAGGTCACTTTATTATACTATTATTCAACAAAACATTGAATGTACTCAGTCAGAGTCCAGAAATCGCGAGCGACACTTGTTGACAGTGAAAAGCACACTAACGTTGTATTTACAAAACGCAAAAATACACAAGACAACAATCACGTTATTCGTCACGGCCAATGCTGCGGATCTAGTGGACTCTGGTCTCTTGTTGAGAGTCTTCTAATACCGAAGCATTTTTTCCTTCACTCCTCACTCTATCTTCACACTATGATAGTTTGTTACCCGCACCGGATAAAAAACTTGTATAACTCCCAGTAATTCGGTGGCATTTTGATGATTTATATGGAGTGTGCAATTTGAAAAGGTCTTGTAAACTATCTCCTAGGCCTTAACCACCAGGTGCTATTCATAGTTGTGCTACATAAATAGCTTCTTTTAACATAGAACTTCTTATCCCAGTACAAATACTAATAGCGATTCAAAGCAGGCAAGGGTTATATTAGAATATAAATGCATACAAACGTATCTCCAGGGATCGTATACAATAACGGCAATGTACCAGATCGAAACTATTCTATTCCAGTTTAATATTTTATCCAGTCGATGTATAACGAAGTGAATGTCTGCGCAAATGGTGCAGAAAGAAATATAACTGAAATGCAAGTGTGTATTTTGGTTTCTGTATAAGATTTAGGATAGGAATTTCAATATATTCTACGTTACGGCACTTTGTAATGGCTTTAACAGCTTAAGCGAATATTTTTGTTCAATTTAAATTTTTATTTTTATACACGAATAGATTTATGAACAATAGTGAAGAAAGAAACAGATCATTACAATTATAACAAATTAAATTATATAAAACAATAGTAGTTATTAAAATATTTTACATAAAGATAATTACTTAGCTCTTAAATGACTTGTAATTATAAAAATAGAGCTTCTCTGAGGTGTATTCCAATCATTCAGTCAGGCACTCAGACACTTATTCGCTAACTCTTTTGCCTACCTACTCTATCTTCTGAACCTTGTCCTGCCAATGACTTACACAACAAATAAACTTAATTATTTTTTTAGTATAAAAACTATTTTTTGTGACTTAAATATAAAAGTTTAACATATGCTGTCGCTGACTTTTTTGTAGGTATTATTAAGGTGTAAAACTTTTTTCTAGAACTCAATCATATATCTTTCATCGTAAAGGCAGCATTCGTGAGAAACGTTACAGAGAGATTACCCCCTACAAACTTTACCTCTTTATAATATTTGTATAGATAGATAAGTGAATTTAAATAGAAACTAGAGAAATTATCAACTTTGGTGTTAATCAGTTATTCTGTGTTTGAGATTTGAGACCTAGAAGTAAGTTTACAAGGCATTATCACTAATCATAACCTTTCGCCTTCAGTTTTAGCTTAAGAAAGTATCTATTTATCACGATGTAGTATAGTATGTATATATAAGTAGTATGACCAGGTGACTATTGAAAAAAATCTTGACTGATGAAATTGTACTTGAATATTTTTATCTATATAAAAAGAATCTCAGCTTTTCTAGACTTAGATGTGATTTTATTTGCATTAAAGATATTCGCAACATATTTATAATATGGTAATACTGTTAGAAGAGAAAGAATTTCGTATCCAGCGTATGGAGCTGCTTAACACTCGAATGTACTATTTAACATAATGTTGAATGATGTAGGAGGACTGGGGACCCAACGATTTTATTCTTCATTTGATAAAGATTTTTTTACGTCATCAATTTTACGTATATAAGGAAGTATAACTAGAACTATAATTAGTACAACTTTTCGTAACGGTTAAATCGATTTTGAAATAAAAAAAGACACCAAATAGAAAATATAACGAAACTTATACGTGGACGTAAAACAAAATTGATTCTAAGTGAACGCAATCAAAAGATGCAGTTGTTATCACAATCAAAACCTATAGGATACTCTGATGTTAAGTGAAAAATGCGAAAACCGTATTTTTTCTAAAGTAAGAAAACATATTGCCAGTCCGACTTGGCAGATGTTTTGTAGAAACCAGTTGACTAATATTAAAATATATCCTTTAAAATTTGTGTGCTCTGTGTTTTTCCTATTAAGAATAAATATTTAATAAATTCCTTTCTTACTTCTATCATACTTAAGAAATTATAACTGTAGTATAATGTATTTTATGTATAATGTAAGGAAGAGGAGAAGGTTCAAAACGAGATTTTTGGATCGACAAACATAATTTTTTTTCTTATAAAGAGGTTTCTAGCAGTATGGATCACATACTAATAGTATTCCTTAAACACTCCAACTAACCTAAATGCGTGTTTTAGGAGGGGGCCGCGTCAGTAGTCAAATAACTTGGATTTATTAGATTGCTCTGCATTTCCAATAAATATTGAAGCTTTATTCATTATATATCTTTGCGATTCACGCTACAATTGATACTATAAGAGCTTTTATCCATAAATTAATTAGCAATTCACGTTCAATAAAAACAATAGCCAAAATTAAAACAAAAGCAAACAATGCTAAGTCTAAAAAGATAAAACAATACTCAAATGAAATAATCAGAGCAGTCACGAACCTCCGTAATGATGGCACGGACTGAAGAAAATATAAGTTGGGAAACTTAGTTAACAAAAACTTTGGGAAGTGCTATAAAGAAGTTCGCTAAATGATATCGAGATCGATGCTTCCAGTTTATGGTGGAGGGAGTAGATTCAATAATAAGTGTCTACCTCTTGGAAAAAGAAATACAAAAACACAAACCGATTTAGCGAAATTATCTTCCAAAATTAATACATTCCATTTAATTTTTGCGAGACTGAAAGTAACTGAAATAAACCAGCCTATCATCGATATCAATCAAGTGCCTAATTATTCTACTGCGTAAAATGCTGAGCTAAGTCTTCCCGCCAGAGATGATAAATAAGAGTT
Source organism: Limenitis camilla (assembly GCA_905147385.1). NCBI lineage: Eukaryota > Metazoa > Arthropoda > Insecta > Lepidoptera > Nymphalidae > Limenitis > Limenitis camilla. The sequence continues at coordinate 12,065,764 of LR990240.1, forward strand.
CCAGTGGAATTTTGAGTCTAGCGTTATTGTCTAGATATATTATCTAGTATTTTATTATTTCATGAAAGGCACATCGATTTTATATTAACATATTCTGTCAAAATGTAATGAGGATAGTGTATAAAAGAATTGTACCTAAATTCTTGAGTCAGATTGTTCTCATTGGTATAAGTTCAAGTGTGTTAATTTTGTTGCTTATTTCAATTACTGTAGTCAAAAGAGAGTATAAATAGAGATCGTAATCATCAATATGCATTGTAAAGAAACCCATCAAAGGATCTGACATAGCCCAGCGTTAGCAAGTTGAAATGGCAGTGGGCTGGACACATAAGCCTTAGAATCAATGGCCGTCGGGGGGGAAAGGTTCTTGAATGGAGACCGCGGACAGGACGAGGAAGCGTTAGAAGACCTTAAACAAGACGGAGAAACGACCTCATCACAGCGGCAAAGAGCTACTGGAAGCAGGTCGCAGGTCATACTGGAAATCTCTTCAGGGGGCATATTTCCAGTAGTAGACGTCCCATGGCTGACACGACATTAAAGGATCCTAACACGGTTCCCAAAGGTACTTTCAGTAACTGGTGATTAAATAATTAATTTAAAGCATTTCTAAGTAAACATTTCATAGAAAGTATTTAATGTCTACAAAAAACTATTTTTGCACTTCAAATGTATCCGGAAGTCCATACGAGGACTAACATCGAAAAGTTTCAAAACTGGTAGTGAGTTACAAAAATTTGCGACACGTTTCCCCGGACTGCTCGTATATCAAGCATTTTTTGTACAGAAAATTCAGTTCGTTTTAGTCCGAATAGTTTGTTATACTGTTAAATCCAATACGAATTTATATTTTTAGATAAAACTAAATTTGACAGGCATAAAGAAATTATTCCTTGAAACATTGAAAATTAATTCGGTCCCTCGTAAATCTCACCTCGAAATAATGATTACTGTCAATATGGGTCTCATTCCCCGGGCACAACTCAACTTCCTTTTCTTACTTCTTCACGTACTCTACACTACGTGTTAGATATAGTTTTAGATGATTGCGATAGTGTTTTCTTATCGAATGTTACACAACTGTTGTTACACTTTATCAAAATAGCTTAAAATAAAAGTTGCTCTTACTCAAAAATCGCCAGTAATTAGTGAAGAAGGCGTAATATCGTAATTCTGAGAGTAAATTTAAACCAGCCTAAACAACAGTTAGTACACACTGATCTTTTCGCATTACACGTTGGAAAGAAATAAAGTACATTAAAATATACTCAACTTGTGACATAAATCTAATGGTAGACATTCAAGCTCCGTAATCCAACGTCAGACCGAGTCTTGCTTAATTTATAGTCCCTTCAAAAACAACTGTCGCCAAAACACTGAAACAGTTGAATCCCAAAAATAAAACCCCTTAAACATTTACGCGTTAAAACTCCAAGAATGTACAGAAGAGAAAAATGTGACGGAATTAATTTAGCAATTGTTGCTCCGATCCCGAACGTTAATATAAATTTCATGAGAACATTTTTGTTTTATTAAAAACCGTTGTAATACATATTGTAATCAGGCATTTTAATAGTTTGATCTTTTAGTGACCTGGGCACATTATAACCATATAAAACAAGAGGCTCGGAAGTGCCCCTGCCAAGTCTAATAAAACACACAAGTAAAGCTAATGCTATAATATGTCGAAGCCAATTTCCATTATTTACATTTTTGAACCCTTAGAACTTCGTTTTAGATGCACGATCACCAAAATTGTCGACTATTTATAAATTTTACTTACGAGCTATCAATTATCAAAACTCGAAGATACTCCTCATAGAAGCACTGCATAGGATTACCAAGTAATTATCTTTATTATACAAATAAAGATATGTTATGTCGATATGGTCAGTTGTTAAATAGTTGCTTTCATAGACTCTTAATAAGAAAATTGACTCGATTTTACATAAGATTCCAATTGTTTTTAAACGGTGGTTTCTTTTACCTACAATATTGAAGTATAGTTTCCGTGTAAAATATTTAACTAATTTTTAATTTTCTTATCATATTATCTAGTTAAAAATATAATGGAAGCCTACCAGTAAGACATGGGTCCTCCTTGGCTGCGTCATCGACTGGTCGAGACTTACCTGGAAATTAAATAAAATTTTATTAAAAAAAATTATTGTATATCGAAATATAACTGATTTTTTTATACACCCATGACTATTTTTAACTTTATTTTACAGTTAAAATTTTCAATTCGAGGAAGCTTTTGAGGTTTCTTTTTATCTTCAGTTAGTAACACTGTTGATAACTTAATATTCGCGTGTTGTACTTTTTATTTTATTTTGAGACTGTATATACTCTCCGTTCTGATAGACTAGAGCCAGTTTTCAAATGGAGCTGTTGTGAATTTGTTCTCTTATGTATATGGGTTAAAAACGTATCACAAGTTGTAATATTCACGTATTATTTTACTTAACTACAAAAGCTTCAAAGCATATAAACATTAAATACCGTTTATTCTGAATATGTACGCAATTATAAATGCAACCGATTGGCTTGCATTCCATTATGATTTACAGTAAAGTGGCCCAAACACCTCCCATTCGCCCACTCGCCCACTCACCTATTATCCCATTCGCACACTCTACATGATTTGTATTATGCAATGGCTTTGTAATTTTCCAGAGCCATTTTCATTATATTAGCTTATTTTTAATCACCAATGAAAGGGAACAATGTTATTTATTAAAATACATTAAAGGAAACTAATGCGTGATTATGATTTAAAAAAATGGTTTCTTTTTATTTATTAAAAAAGTCTAAAATTTACATATTGAAATCTTAGTAAATTTTAATCGTTATCTTAATATTTGAATAGAATAATAAATACATTTTTACGTATAATAAAAGAACTATTTAAATCCGCTCCTAGGTTAAGCTTTAGGAATTGCTTCCAAAATTATTGTATTTTGGATGGTGTTTTATACTTTACATACATATACCTAATCAAAAGATAGATAAAAATGACTAAAAATTTTTGAAAGGTACTAGAAAAGGGTAAGTAGTATATATTTAAGAGTGAGAGAGAAAGAGTTATTATCAAAGTTTTACAGTACTAGTAAACACAATATTTTTTTTGCTTAAATATTATTTCTTTAGTTTATATCGATTAAAATTAATTAATAAATTAAATTAAAAATTGATAATAGAAAAGTAGTATTTTAAGGTCTGATAAATGTGGTAACACCTAGCTCGTATAATTATTGTTACGATTCCTCTGTATGTTAAAAGTTAAATAAATTAAAGAAAAGTAAAAAGACTCCATTGCAAGAGTTGGCATCTTTTACATTTTATGTTTTGAATGTGCTACATTTTTTCCAAAGTAGGAAACCCTTGTAAAACATTTTCAAAAGTATTTATTTGATGTTTTTGTTTATTATGTATAAATAGATTGGTACTAAGATAGGCGGAAGCTCGTTACCATTAAAGGCCTAACTTCGAAAAATTGCTGAAATTGACAAACTTGTCCAAACAGAAAACTATTTGAGAACGCAATTTCGTCTACATTCATGAAAAATAACGACATTATACCATAAAGTTTCAATGCTGCCTAAATATACCTTTATATCGTTCACCTGTTTATTTTATATACGTGGAACATTTTCGTTCATCTTATGATGTTTTTATTGCGAGGTGAACTGAAACGATTCTCATGTTTATTGTAATTTAACTTTGCTCTACCAAAAAGATAAATAATTATATATACGAGTACTCTTTCTGTGTAAACAAAAATTTATTACTCAGTCGGTTTTTACTCGGTCAAAGAAATCAAACAAAATCAGTTTCAAATGTAGGTTATATAGTCACCGGCACGTAAGTATAGGTTTGACCTTGAATTGCGATTGGTTCTTATACGACGTTTCAGTTCCCGCACGTCTGCTACGTTACGGATGGATTTGCCAATACAGGCATGCAACACGCTCACAATGCTCCACTTTCCCCCACTATTTTTTCTTAGACCTAAAGTTAGTTGCCGGCTACAGTACCTAATAGATAATAACCCTATTACCGTTAGACTTCCAAGGAATTTTATAATGTACACTGTACTGCATTATATGAAACTTCCATTTGAACTAGGTTAGACAAAGTTCTTACTATGACTTTACTTGTCAGACTATCTCCAAGCCATTGAGACAGCTTATGTGTTGTAGTGTCGGTGAGTCAAAAAAAAATTCTAAGTTTTATCGATGTTGAATTTAAGTTGTGATGTACTTAAAGAAAACTTTGTTAAAGTATATTTTAAAACAGTCAATGACCACAAACACAACAAGCACAATCAACAAATTTATTAACACTTTTTTTTCCGGGAGTTCATAAAAAAGCTGCCCTTAAAATGCGGTCTCAGTCAGAAATTCCAAGATAAAGTCATATTGTTACTTTGAAAGTCAGTACTTCAACTAACAAAGGTAAATAAAGAAGTTATGTAAACATAAAATTTGCTAAAAGCGACTTCTTTTAGATTCACAGTATCTTTGTTTCAGTCTGGTCTAAGTGAAAAATCCTTGGTCATAGCAAACATTAAACTTGACTGTAAGCCCCATTTTTGATAAAAAAAGTTAGGTTATATAACAGTGGAAGATGTCTTTCGTATTTATTTTTTTGAAGCTGTCTCCAAAACCAAACAATATCTAAATATCAATTTTAAAAATCACATTTGAAACATAAACTTATTTTTTTTTTATTTCTGGATTTATTTCACGAAGCTTTTCTACGACATGTACATGTAAAAAAATGTTTTTAACACGGTTAATTTTAAAGTCAGTCAAAGAGTTTTGTGATATAATTTTTTTTTATTCTTGTATCAATAAGTCTGCCTCTGATAAACTTAAGTAGCAATAATCTAAATTACTGGCTATAATGTGATTTTCCCATTGGCTTAAATTTTGTAACCGAAGCTGTGAATTTGGTAAATAAATAAAATAAAAAAAGTTTTTATACACCTAGATAACAGACTTTTGAAAGTATTAAATAATACTGAATAAAAGAATAGAACCATTTTTTGGGAAACACATACATATAAAAGTTAAAAGTAATAATAAATATTTAGTAATAGACAATAAGGTTAATGTTAATATATCCTATTCTTTCATCATCACGTGGAAGAAATTATCATAAAATAAAATTAATATAAAAATGTTTTAGTGTCCAAGGAAACTCCACCTTACGTGCAACTCTTAACCCAGATTTGAGACCGTTTGAACTGTGCAACGCATTTATAAAATGAATTAAGCATTTGAGTAACTTTTTAAGTTATATTCTATTAATAAAAGTTTAAATAACAGGGACATTTTTGAAGAAAATTTAATTTTTTAACATTTAATTTTATTAATAATTTATTTGTGGAAGTCCTCAAACATCATGAATAAATGTTGCTAATGTGGTTTTTGTTTTACTTTAAAAAAATATAAAGACTACACTTTCGTTTTGTCATGTATAGCTACTGGCACGTAAGTATAGGTTTGTCCTTGACTGCGCAGAAATCACTATTATGGCCTCTTTAGCGGTGAGCGTGGGGGGAGAGCTGCGCGTCTGATACGTTACGGATGGAACGCAGCACGCACGCAATGCGCAACTTTCCCCTACTATTTTTACTCAGACCTACAGTTAGCTGCCGGCTACTAAATTGACATGAATTTTTTTTTCGTTGATATCTTATATCCGTGGCGAAACTCTTTTTCATTGCTGCTCTCATAAGCGGCGAATTTAAGCGGCCAATTTGATTGTTTTTAATGGTTGCTACTATGGGGTGGCATGTTCTTTTAGAAAAAACCCCCTAAATAAAATATAGAATATAAAAAAAAAATAATTTGGCTGGCTTAATAACTAATCTCTGGATTTTTATTTTTTTTAAAGATTACTAGCAGTATGGATCACATACTATTAGTATTCCCTTTACCCCTCCTAGTAAGCTAATAAATAGCTTGTGTCAGGAGTGGGCCACGCCGGTAGTCCAATGTCCGGATTTGAACCCGCGTCCTATCAACCGTGAATCCAACGCCCGAACCACTCAGCTACTGACGCTTTTGGATTATGGATTGAGATTGAGAATAAATTTCAAATTTTGATTTTTAAAAAAAAAATATTTACAGAAAATTAAAATTTGGCATCTACTTTCAATCGTTAATCCAAAGATTTTGGATTGATATTGGTTATTAATTTCGGTTGTTACATTATATAGGGGTACTAGAAGGTATTGAGTAGTTGCGCTATCTAGCTACCACCTTGTTCCATCATCAGATCAGCTCCAAAAATCAAATGATAATATTAGTATTGTCATCACTATTTTACATATAGGACACGAACATTCTGATGCGATAATTGAAAATAGGTTCCTATTGATTTAGAGTTGAAATTAATAACCAATCTCAATCCAAATTCTTACAGATTAAGTTTTTGGTTTAAGATATTTATTTTCTCAACGAAATTTACATTTCACTTATAAGAGAAAATACATTGCTTAATTGTACTTACGAACTATTTTCACAAACGGGAAGCAGAAAGTTATTTACTAGATATAGAATTCTATAAAGTAATAGTACACAAATTTACGTAACATTACATCATACATGATAAAGTGTATGTAAGTATGTGTAACAAAGAATTAATAATTAAACACTATAATTATAGATTTGAATGGCAGGTATTTATAATACGTCGGGTAGATCCTAAACTAAAGGAATAGTCGGTGGGTAGTAGACCGACGGTCATCGCTGCGATGAGAATAAGCAAGGGGTCTATTACGTATGCCAGTTTGTTTACATCTTGATAGCAACAGATACAAGTTGTTCATTACTTAATTTTTAGTTTTAAGGGAGAAATTTTATAGATAGAAGCTCTTAATTGAACTATTTATACACAATGTATATAATTATAAATAAATAGTAATATAATGTATAATAATAAACAATTCAATATAATATAAATATGTCGGAGAATAAGTTAAAGATTATCGATTAATCGAATCGTTATCGCTATCTGTGGCGTTGGAGTAGGGTAGTGGTCACTTACGTTGTTTTGACAGTCTCTACCCTCGACCCTTTATATGCGATCGAGAGTCTAACTGAAGTCTTAGTCGTGCGCGGTCTCTCAAGAAGTGAACATCATCTAAGTAGTGCTAGTGATAGTGATAGTGTCAAGTGCAGTGTAGTGTGGAAGTGCTGTCCAACTAAGGTCACGTAAGTCCTTAGAGCCTGAGCAGTGGAGGTGAGTGTCGTAATTGCTTAAAGGAATTCCTTAAGCCTACACCTTGGTCACAAGTCCGAGGCACTGCTAAGGTTTATCTCGTAATTGTTAGAGATCATATTTGATCATTTATCGGTTCAATAGGAGTATCTACGTTGCGTTTACCCAATATTCCATTCAATACCATCACCCCCTTTTAGTGTTCCCCAATATTCCCCATCTTCCTCCTTCCATCTCCTTTCATATCGTTTTAAAATCCCCGATATATATTTGTTAATGTAAGTAACAACTTAATATATACATTTTTTTATGTATCTTTTTATTAATTTATTTATTTTATATAGTTGTGTACGTGGAAATGAAACTGTTTTAGTATTTTTATATTACCAGCTTCTTAATTAAACGAGGTAATTAGTTAGGATTTGTTTTAATTTGTAATGTTTTATTTTGTTGTTTGCTTGTATTTTATTTGATTTTGTTCATAGTATAATGCTTAAGGCTCTTAAATAATGGAAATGTTTGAATGTTTTTTATAGCATTGGGTAACTTATTGTACATGGGCGCTCCTTCATACTTAAAATTTTTGAGGCCATAGTTTATAGTTCTTGGGTTCTTTAGCAGGCAAAGGTTATTTGAGTTTCTTAGAATTCTTGATCGTGTTTGTGATTTTGTGACAAAGGATAACGATATATGTATATTTTTCTGTAATACTTTCCCCACAAGTATGCATGTATTATAATGATATATTTGTGTCAATGTCAATAATTTAGTTTTTTTATAAACTGATTCTGTAGGGGTTAAGTAATTTGAAATCTATTTTTAATTTATAATCCAAAATCTTTGAATAATAAATTTCAAATTTGAACTTTCTAGACACGAATTTGAATTTGTAATCTGATCTCAATCCATAATCCAGAGATTGATTATTATTTACGGCCGTTATTTTTATTATAGCGTATTTTTTAATAATGTAGAATTATTTGGAAGATTTACAAAAACTGTGTAACATTATCATTTTAAAAAACATGATAGCTATATTCTATGTATAAAAGCAGTGACAGCTTAGCGGTTAAGACGTTTATGTCTACTCAGGAGGTCCGAGTTCGACCCTGAGCGCACACTTATGACTTTTCTGAGTTATGTGTATTTTAAGCAATTAAATATCACTTGCTTTAACGGTGAAGGAAAACATCGTGAGGAAACCTGCACTCCTGAGAGTTCTTTAAAGTCCTCAAAGGTGTTTTTAGTCTGCCAACCCGCACTGGACCAGCGTGTTAGACTGTGGCCTAATCGATCATCATTCTGAGGAGAAGACCCGACTCAGCAGTGAGCCATTAACGTGTGATGATGATTATGATATCCAGTAAGATGTGTATGTGGGAGTATTTTTTTATTACAAGAGAAGCTAATATAAACTTGTTCAAATATAATTAATTAAATATCGTCACGTCATCAAAACTTTACATAAAAACATGGAGCTATAAATATCCAACCTTGGCCCATATGTTATTGAAGTCTAAAACGGCTCTTTCCCTCGCGACTTGAGGGCTCTTACCGCGGAGGACGCTCGATGGACTGTTACGGGTTACGAAAATCGATTTGATTTGATGCTCACCTCATTTATTACTTTGATACGTTACGAAATCGATTTTATTCATTTATTTTATAGTCATCCACTAATTTTTTTTCGTAGTGTAATGTTACTAGCTGTAATAACTCTACAGAATACATACAAATAATACAAAACTTCACCAATTATATTTCTGTAACATAAATTATGTATTAATATGAGAAACTTTAAAAAATATAAAATAAGTCTTCATAACACCTATTATTTCTTTACTTCTTCTTCTTTTTTAAATTAGATTGGCTCTTTATGATTAAATTAAAGGTCAGAAAAATATATATTAATTAAAAATTTTAATACCACATTAAAGCTTAACCAGAAGCGAATGAATATTTAAATGACATTTAAATAAAAAAATATTAAATTTGTTTTGTAAAAGGAGCGTGAAGGATTTCTAGTTCAAAAAATTAACGTTTTTGAAATTATTTAAACTACTCATATCAATCGTATATTTTAATAATTTATGATTTACAAGTAAATCAGTATTCATGGACAGTATCCTTTTATATAAAAAAAACTCAATAATTGCTCTCTAAACAATATTGCTTATTCATTATCCCTTCGGAACCGCAATCGGTCACAGCATTCGTATTACTTTTAGTTTCTCTTTTGATCTGGTCACTTTGAAGTCTCCACAAAAGCGAAGGAATATTATATATTCCCTCAGCTGTGAGAGTCCGTAGACAAAATTTGCAAGTTATTGTTTCTTAATACAAACGGTTTCTATTTGTCCCAATAACCTTGGGTTTCGAGAGATCCGGGAAACTTGTAAAGTTATATATTGTTAGGAAAGGACTTGCAGATGATGAGGCCTCTGGGATCAATTTGTTTTTCGTATGTTAGTAGTGTTTTCGAGAAGTTTCTAATGGAATAGTTGTGTATTGGAATTTAGTGCTTATAAGTTTGCGATTACACAAATATGTTGTGCCGTATGTGTTCTTCAATCTACTTAAAATCAATCTCCTTCAGGCTTTGAAAAATACATAAAGAAAATTAACTTATTTCATTAAAGGCAGATATTTAAGAAGAATCAACAAAACAAACAGAAAAAAATCGAAATAAAAGTATTGTAGTAATTTTCACGGTTTATATATGTTTGGGAATATCTTTATATTGAATTTTAAATTCTTAAACAATCTTTATTGTTCTTCAGAAATAAAGCATATTTTGGCATAAAAAAGCTATGCAATAAATGACAACCAACATACTCTCTCTCGTATTTACAATATTATTATGGAGAAAGAGAATATGGATCATTCAATATAATATTTCTTCTCCTCGATTACTGGGTACTGGTGTAGTTTTTTTAATATCCCAGTTACTCTTCCCCATTGAATTTGGCTGTCTGACAAGGGATTTCTTAAAGTTGACATTGTCTAAATTTGCGCAAGTAGTGTAGTTTAGTTTGTTGGTGTAAGACCTTCCTTATTGAGGATAATGTAAGCCGGTATAAGTCTTCGATTGTTCTAAATGTTAAGTTTCAGGGACAGCAGTAGATAGTGACTGTTAGTACAGTAAGTTAATAATACTATTTTAAGTCCTTGATTAGAGCAACACAGATAAAAAGATATTACATTAGATTAAAAAGTTGTTTACTCATTTTTATTTTGGGTTAGATGATTATCCACAGCAAGGCAAGCCAGGCAAGGGCAAGTTATCTCGTGAAATCTTAACGAGTGACCGCTAAAAGATCTACAACAATCTCGCCTTTGTCGTCGGAACGTGCTCTAGTGGGCCTGTTAGAATTGCTCGTGAATACGGTTATTGTACGATATTTGACTGTTTATTGCAAAATATCGTTACAAAGTATAAACAAAATGTATGTATACTTATGTATTACTAGCGCAAATAAACGACTATTGGACGCAGAAAGATTGGAACACAATTAGACCCTAAGATAGCAATTTTGATTAAACGCGTCTCTCAGAACCGACAGACAGAATTTTTCAAAAATTTTGAAAACAAATAAATAATTATTCCTCGCTGCACGTTCTTTCATTTGATACCTATATCATGTGCGTGCACAAAAATTAATTCGCCATCTTGGCACGTCCGCCATATTGGATTTAAAATAACATCTTAGTTTACCATAAATAAATATGCATTGTCACCCAAACCAAACGAAGCAAAGAAGACTTTTTATATGTTTATCAATTAAATATATTAAATTTTATGGGAGTTATAGTTTTATGAGATTGCAACGGACATTGACGCTCTGTCACCGTACGCAAATTTTTAATTTAATCTTACCATATATCGATGATCTGTCATTACTTTCTTATTATTTTTTGACCTGTGACGTCATATATACTAGTGCATTTGAAAAATTATAATTTAGCAGTCAATCTGTCAACACAAATTTGCTGTATGAAATTTGTGAAAATAAAAACATTAAATGTAAATATTTTGTTTTGGTAGCAAAATTATACGTAGCTAAAGCGAGTTATTTAATTCCAAATAATATAGATGTAGGTACATCTCCTACAACTCAGGATTAAAGCATTCTCCACGCGTCTAATTTAATCTTGATTAGTTTCGTAATTACTTGACGTACAGACGAATGGATTTGCAAAAGTTTAAATTATTATTGTTACAAATAGAAATTACGTAAATGAAGAATAAATTGACATTTATATGGCCTATATATGTGGAAATTCCTGTTCTTTTCCTATATTTCTAAGAAATTAGTTTTATGAATTTATTTAACTTAATTAATTCCTCGATTTTATTTTACAATACAAATAATCTATAGACAAGTTTTTTAAATATTAGTAATCTTATTACTCAATCAAGCAAAAACGGCTAAAGAGATTTCAATGAAATTAATATCATAAGAGCCTGAATATTATTATGTAGCAAAAAAATTAGGTATATAATACAATTATAAAAAATTGTCGAGCGAAACCGGGGCGGGTCTACTAATATAATGAAACTACAATTATTACAGTTTATAACCGTATGTAAATAGTAAATACAATTAATAAAAGGGTCAAGATTGGTCGATTAGCAAGAACCAAGCGTAATAATAGTGCGGGTCCGATGTAATTGATCTGGGGCTACTACATGACATGTTATTACTGTATAGACCTTTGTAGGGTCAAATTAATCTTGGTTCTTGGTATTTTAAATATAAAGTATTCATAAAGTCCCGACCAATATTCGTTTTCTTCTCCCTTCAATGTTCTACTGGCTTACTTTATCTATTTAGAATTTAGATCCGCCAATTTTAAAATAAGAAGTTGAGTTTGTTTTTTTAAATTTCTGATTTTACCTCTGTCTATATCTTATATATAAAATTCTCGTGTCACAATGTTAGTTACCATACTCCTCCGAAACGGCTCGACCGATTTTTATGAAATTTTATTTGCATATTCAGTAGATCTGAGAATCGGCTACTATCTATTTTTCATCCCCCTAAGTGATAAGGGTGGCCCACCCCAAATTTATATGGCAAAACAACGTTTTGCGGGTCAGCTAGTTTCTATATAATATATACTTATAATATTTTTGATTGTAATTTTTTCGAAACAAAATTAAAATATATATATAATGCAATTTTTAAATAATAAAAATAGGGTAATAAATATAGGGTTGAGTGGGATGCAATGAAGGGTAGAAGTCTGTCAGGTTCTTAACTTACTAAAGTGAAAAACCGAAACCTCTATCAGAGAAATTTGTTTTCTCTCGTGGACTTCTATAAGTAAGACTGCTTCTTCTTTTACTAGATAATTGGTGATGGTAGTCTATAAATCAGAAAATTTACTCCTGTATCCGATGTATAAGTGAAAAAAGTAGCAGTCCCTTGAACTCTTATTTGTATATGTTCATCTCCAGATTAAATAAAGAGAGTTAAAGACGATACCATATCACTATCTCCATTGAGATTAAATAAACAAGAACTCTCTCTTACCAAACACGTTCAAGTAGTAATCCTAAGTCCAGGGAATCGTTTGGAAACAAGCACAAGGATGCAAGTACTAAGTAATGTAAACTCAGCACTTTACTCGCCCGAAGTCTTTATAAAAACGTATTAAACTTTTAGTGGAGCCATCCGATAGGAGCGTGCCTCTGTGAGTACTCTACTACGTAATTGTGGGTAGTTCGTGTAATGAACGTCTGCGAGGACTAAGATATAAACATTTTATGATCTGCTTTATTAAAAAATTTAGATTTGATTTGCTGATTTTGAGTAATGTTGGATTTATTGAATTTTAAAATTTATTTACGGGAATTAAAAGCACGTACGCCGTTTTGGTCGTAAAAAAAATTGGTGACATTACCCCAGTCAAGCTGAAGGTCACCATTACATCCGAATATTAATTATCATTATGATCTCAGTTAAAACTAGTGGTCGCCGGCAAAGTGGAACGAAAAAGACCGCAGGGCCGCAGCTCTATGCTTTGGTCTGACCAGATCCGCAACACACTAAATTCCTCCGTTTACAATGCTCTCTGTCATGGGTCAGGACCATCAGACATGACGAAAACGACTGAAGGAGGATGATCTCAGTACATAATATTATTGGCTCTAGAGGCACAAAGTCACATACCACACTGATGATGACGAAGTCTAACAAGAGATTATTAATTAAATAAACTTCAATTTAGTACTAGCCTTTACATCTTCATTTATTGATTTGTTACCTAAGAAAAATATTTTTTTTAAATATTCATGTATTGCGTAGTATATGATATATTTAGGAGAGTTTCTCTTTATTACTGGAATATACTTTTACTGTTGCATTGTCGCTTTGCAGATAGAGTGTGAAAGAGTTAGGCAATATAGTTTTTGTTTCTTTTAATATATGAAACCTGTTGATAATATTTGATATGCGGATAGTTATGCACACTATTATGTAAGGAGGAAAGATTAGATTTTTTGTTTGTTTGTTTGTAGCGAATAATCTATCTTATTTATATGTTCTTTCATTATATTTTTCTCTCGTTCTTTCTTTTTTAAATGATTAATACATAAAGCGAAAGATTAAAGAAAAGCTACGCTATTATCAAGTGATAATTTGAGGGTATGATGATGATTATAATTTTGCTCTAAATAACCAAAGCAAAACGAGTTCGGGCAGTAGTTTAAATTTATTCCAGGCTCTTAAGCCCCAAGCACTTTTTCACTGTCAGCTGTTAAAGTAACACAATAGAGTAATACATACACACACTTGATATAATAAGACGTTATCAACCGCGTCTAGATTGGAATGTCGCTTGAAATAAAAAGTCATTGTGTAAAATCCTTTGTTACTGCACTGTTGTGTACTTGTGTTGTGTACTGTACAGAAAGTTTATCGTATGAGATTACAGACCAGAGAGTTCATTACAACTGACATCTAACTTAAATCACTACTTTTGACTCCATTTTGTGGAAATGTTTATTTTCATATGCATGCAAACTTCATCGAAATTAAAAAATATATTGATAGTTCCTGCGGGATAATATTAACATGTTGATTGAACGCCTGAATATTTTTACATTGCTATATATTGAAAAATAATTGCACATATCCGAAGTCGGGGACATCGAGTCTACTAGTGTAAAATAAAAATGAAATAATAAATAATTAATTGTGGGCCAGATCCTCCAAGCTGTTGCATTTCCAGTGAACTCTACCCAGAGTTCATGTTCCACTGAATCTCTTCATCATTCCTCCTGACTCAACTATCGAGGCGGCAACGCATCGGTAAAACAAGAGATATTCTCTAGGATTCCCGATGTCCATGGGTGTCCTGTGGCCACGGTTTTAGTACAGATTAACATATGAAATGTAGTATCACTACAAAGTATAAAACAAAATCGCTTCCCGCTGTCCGTCTGTCTGTCCATATGTTTGCTCAGGTCTTTAAAACTAAGCTACGGATTTTGATGCAGGTTTTTTAATAGATAGAGTGATTCAAGAGGGAGGTTTATATGTATAATACATATATAATATATTAGAAAAATACTGATAATTTTAAAGGTTTTCTAATGTGATGTCGTAAATAAACACATTTTTTGCACTTACATTGCAAACACTGGCTGAACGCTACGAGATAGATCAAAATTATGTACTACAGAATTGTACACCTTTAAAAGGTCTATATAAAAGTCCGCAATGATACATGTCTATCTCTTAGGGATAACCCACAATAACCATTTTTTATTCTTTACAATTTACGAGAAATAATACAGCATTAAATTCTTATCCAATAAGGTACCTTAATACATTGTTCAATTAATATAGATCAATGTGGCCCTTTACAGCATTAAATTTAAATGAATATGGGACATAGCGGTTACGGCTAAATACACGTGTTAAATTGCACCCGGGCGAACTACTAGTTAAAAATAAACTCGTAACATTGCCATTTCTAGTATAAAAGCAATATTCTGAGTACAAATCATTTATCAGAATATAACTAGTGGGGTGGAACGGCGTGGTTTGGACATTGCCGGCTTTCTGTTTTTTGTGCGTTTTGCCTCAAATCCGCTTTTCTTTACAACAGTAAACCTAACCTTTGTTATTTATACATCAGTAGATATTTTTTATTTTTGTCTCAAATCCGCTTTTCCTTTTATATTTATATAACTTGGGGAAAATAGAAGGGAGGGAGGAGGTATATTGAAATCAATACAAGGGGTGATATTTTCAATGGTTAAACGCAACGTAGATACTGCTACTGAACCGATAAATAACTAAACATTAAGATCCTTGGACCAAACTGTAGGTTTAAAGAGCTCTTCAACACAATTGTAACACTCGCCTCCACCCCCAGGTTCTCTTTTTAAACGTAAGGTTAAGCTAATCTAAGCCTAACTTACGAGTCGATATATATTATATTAGTAGAGTCTAAATAGTACCGTAGTAAGTAGACCGAAAATAATAATCATTCTCAATCCAAGATCTTTGGATTACAGATTGCAATTAGATTCCAAATTCGAATTTTATATGCATCAAATTGAATTTAGAATATATTTCAGCTGTAAGAAGACACTAACATCAAAAAGACTCGACTACTATAGTGAAGTGTATTATAATCCTTTACAACCCAACATTAAAAACTTACTTCAAACCTTAGTAATGGTCACCACTGCACATCCATAATGGTTACCAGGCGCTCCGTTTGACATCTGGCTCAACTCTCTCGGAACAGAGGTTATATAAAGTTATCAACACTGTTGCTTATTTTAGATGATTTTGAATTTATTATGTTTAAATGCAAAATTAAATAACGTACTTTTTATCCAAGAAAATGTCTTGGACTTCAGAATACAGATTTAATACTGTCCTTTATAGATATAAATCTTAGCCACAAAACCTGATTACCTTCATAAAATTCTGGGCTCCCTTTATTTACGTTTGACGTAATGTAAATAATTTCGTCCTAGCAATTTTCTGATCCCTGTGGACTTCTAAAAATGTCAAATAAAACTAAATGAGGGTAACCAATTAATTTACACGTTGAAGTAACTATAAAATATAGTTG
Organism: Limenitis camilla; assembly: GCA_905147385.1. Taxonomy (NCBI): domain Eukaryota; kingdom Metazoa; phylum Arthropoda; class Insecta; order Lepidoptera; family Nymphalidae; genus Limenitis; species Limenitis camilla. The sequence continues at coordinate 12,082,096 of LR990240.1, forward strand.
AAATTTAGTTTTATAGTGTTGTAAGATAATACGTGAATTATCTATTACTTAGCCGACCCGCGTGACTTCATTCGCGTGTTACTCCACTCCTATAGGTCGTAGCGAGATGTTAAATAGCCTAAGTTACTCCTTGTTACATCAGCTATCTGCAAGTGAAAGTCCCGTCAAAATCGGTCCAGCCATTTCAGAGATTAGCCGGAACAAACAGACAGACTGAGAAAAATTTGTATAAAAATGTTGTTGTTGGTATATGTGGTGTGTGCATGTGTCGCTCGATCTCGCTACCAAATATTTAAATAATGAAGTACATTACTCACATGCTCCTCGATAATGGAGGCTTAGCACCACGCCACCGAACAACACTACACTATTAATCTCAATACTTTAAGACGTACTGCGCGACACCACTTGGCGGACTGGCTCAAGACTTCTATGTGAAGGATTTCATGAGTGTGACAGTGTTTGCTCAGTTTCTGTCTAGACTGAACATTATTATTAACTTTTACATAAATACATAAAAGAATAAAGAAATATTTTACCAAATTGAAGTGAAAGAGGATTGTTTATTTTTTTTTACAGAATTACTAGAAATTCATAAAATGTTAGTTTAGTGGTTATTTATAAAAATGATGATAAATTTGTTAAATCATTTTTACTTATCGAATTTTTTGTTTCCTACAAGAACTGTACTTAATTTTTTCGGGATTAGTCAATCTGTCGTGCTTTCACGCCAAAACTATTGAACCGATTTAAATGGAATTTGGTTCACAGATAGTCTAAAGCCTAAGATAGGGCATAGGCTACTTTTTAATGCGAAAAAAGGGTTGTAAGTGGTTAAAAGGGGGAATAAAAAGTTAAATGGAAGTATCATCATTTTTATAGCTAGAAGCTTGATACTAATTTTTAGGCTGTTGATTCAATATAAAAAACATGAATATAAAAAGATTTACCTTCAAGGGTGTAAAATAACAATAGAAAAAAGCACTACGTGGACAAAGTCGCGGGCACAGCTAGTACTAAATATGTATGCACTGTATGTTGACTACAAATATCTAAGAAAAAAGCGTGTATAAAACATTGTGTTCTCAATATATTCATACTCCGTTTCGTCTATCAGTTACAAGTTGTTCGCCTCTTGATCTTCCAAAGTTATACCATGTAATATGCATGCATGCATGTATGGAACAAAAACATGGCCTGCATATTCTTATACGGGAATATAGCTATGAAAATTTGATCATATAAGATGTTTTCAAGTATAGCTTAATTAATAAATTATTATTTTTTTAGGTATTGCTATTAATAATTGCCATATACTTAATATTTTCGTCAGATTCAGCGGTCGGGGGCCTTAGTCACGACCTTATCCTTTATTTATCCAGAAAAAATATAGTTACTGCGGGTGAATAAAAAAATATGTTGTTTAAACGTCGGCAGGACTACTAGTTAGTAATAATTTACTATTAGGTTAAATAGAAAGCCTTATTAGACAATAGGACCCATTGATATATTCATCATCATCACGACCCTTCAATGGCCCACTGCTGAGCCGGGTCTCCTCCTCAGAATGAGGAGGGTATTAGGCCATAGTCCACCACGCTGGCCCAGTGCGGGTTGGCAGACTTCACACACCTTTGAGAACTTTTTTGGGAACTCTCAGGAGTGCAGGTTTCCTCCCGATGTTTTCCTTCACCGTTAAAGCAGTGATATTTAATTGCTTAAAACACACATAACTCAGAGTCAGAGGTGTGTGCCCAGGATCGAACCTCTGACCTCCCGAGTAAGACTTGAAGTCTCAACCACTGGGCCATCACTGCTTATTATGTAAACAGATTTAATGCAATTATCAACCTTCCCTCTTCCCTCACCCCCATGTAAGAAAAAGTAGTAGGGTATTAGGCCATAATCCACCACGCTGGCCCAGTGCGGGTTGGCAGACTTCACACACCTTTGAGAACTTTTTGGGAACTCTCAGGAGTGCAGGTTTCCTCACGATGTTTTCCTTCATCGATAAAGCAAGTGATATTTAATTGCTTAAAACACACATAACACATCAATGCATGCTTTGATATTCACGATTTGATGTGCGTGTTTGCCTTTATCGCTGACATAATCACCACGCAAACCCCTCCCATCCACCATGTCATCAAAAATAAGCAAAGCAAGATCCTTTAATGCTTACGTAATAATTGAATGGCCCCATAATCACGACGAGTATCGTGATCATTATAAACGAGTCTTTGAATGAACTTGAGAAAACCACCTTAAATCTTAAGTCTTAGTATAGTAGGTTTTTACCCTTTGGTTACGGAACCCTAAAAAAATAGAAGTGAGTTACTAAATATGCAAAATAATATATTCACTCGACATCGGCTGCAACTTGAGTAAATAAAGACGTATTTTAACTCAGAACGAGCTTAATTGGGGAACAAAGTGAAAAGACAAAGTGAATTAGACCCTCGCTAGGGCTGCCACCTTTATAATAGCTTGGGTGAAAATATAAAGTGTTTTCAAATTAAGATTTTTGTCGCGAATATCGTGACATTTCAATTATTTGATTTACTTTAAATAAACTATAATCATGTAATTCTGTTGTTTTTTTCAGTTTGTTTAAATATACGAGTAAATATGTTCTAACTATTGATCAGCTTCTAATAAATATATATTACTAATAAACGCGAAAGTTTGTAAGAATGTATGGATGTATGTTTGCTACTCTTTTACGCAAAAACTACTGAATGGATTTTGATGAAACTTTACAGTAATATTGATTACACATCAGAATAACACATAGGCTATCATTTATAATGATATACTGCGAATTATCCAAAATACAGCGGGACACACATGTCGACTGCGATACTTAACTCTAACTTAACAAATATATCTAAATTTACGAATTATATAATTTACTGTAATAACTCAATATTTACTCCATGAAATTACAGAGTCAAAATACGGCTTTACTGATTGATGGACCTTATAAGTTATCTATACTTATACTATAGAGGTAAAATTTTTGAGTATGTGTGGTTGTAGGGGTAATCTCTGAATCTACTGAAAAGATTTTGAAAATGCTTTTACTAATAGAAAGTCACTTTATTTATGAATGTTATAAGTTATACATTAATCGAAAAGATAAAGAGACTTTTTCGTGGTAGTAAAATTTGCAAAGCAAGTCGGAGAAAAAACGGTCGAACGAAAACGAAAATAAGCGTTGCGGGTAGAGTATGAATGAATATATGAGTGTGTGAGTGAACAGTTTAAATACACCTCAGCCAAGCGAGAAGGTCGGTTAGTTAATAATAAGATTAAATAATTATTTATGAATAAACCTGTTTTGCAAGCGTGTTTTTTTATTTGAAGAAAGGGCAAATATTAATAAATTATCTGATCTCAACTTATATTTTATTATTATAACTATTTCCCCTCTTGAATTGTAAAAGTGTAAAACATGAAAAAAGTAGAAGTTATTTTTTTTTTAATTTGCAACCCTACAAAAACGGTGTAAACTCGACTGGCTAAAATTTAGTACGTGAGTAACATAAAAATCGTCAAGTACGTGAACGATGCGATCTTGTCGAAATGGCGCCGATCATTTAAATACCGCTTTAACTTGCAAAGCGTCTACTTAATAAGAAAGGTCTATTAAAACTTCATTTTTGTTAAAAATCATATTCGATTCATTTATGGTTTGTGTCTGTCTTTGTCTATCTTATGTTTTAAAAGTTTCTTAAACAGTAAATATTGCAATAAAGAGGAGCAATCTGCTAATCTTATATATAAAATTCTCGTGTCACAATGTTAGTTATCATACTCCTGCAAAATGCATTGATGAAATGTTATATGCATATTCAGTAGGTCTGAGAATCGGCTACTATCTATTTTTCATCCCTCTAAGTGATAAGGGTGGCCCACCCCAAATTTATATGGCAAAACAACGATTGCCGCGTCAGCTAGTAATAGTTATAGAAATAATTAAGGTAGGACAATTTTGCCTATTATTCCCCACTAGCGGCCCATCCCGGCTTCGCGCGGGTAAAATATTATTTTTAAAAATATATTGGCCCTCCCGCATTTCGGTGCCCCCTCTCTTGCCGCTTTACTCGCTGCGCTGCGTCGCTATACTGGCCCGTCGCGTCGTCGTGTATTTTTTGTTTATATTGATATTTTTAATTTCGTAATATCTTTTGAATGGAAAGTCCGATTTTAATAATTCAAAAAGTAATTTACAGGTATTGAAATAGTCTTGAATACGAAATAATTTATTTGGATAAGGATTAATACAAAGTTATAGGAAACATGGTCTGATTTTGATAGGCATTTTTATCAACTTTTAAAATGTAAAAAAGTAGTTATAGTGACGTAACTATAATAGTTGGACATATGGTCTCGCGGACTTTTTTGTAGATATTGATACGTTCTATAATATTGTAGAACATTTTTTTGTTCTATCATCAATACTTTTTGCAGCGCATGCGATGAAAGATATTTTATGGCTAATTTTTTGGCACCTTGGGTTGGTTTTCGTGAGATTTCCTAAGGATCTCTAATTTTTTCTTGTAATAAATATAGTCTATGTTACTCAGGGATAATGTAGCTTTCTAATGGAGAAAGAAATCGGAAATTTTGAAATCGGTCCATTAGTTTTTATGTTTATTCGTTACATACAAAAATACAAAAATACAAAAATACAAAAATACAAAAATACAAATCTTTCCTCTTTATAATATTAGTATAGATATAGATATAGAAGTATAGACAAGCAATTCGTATCAATAAAAGCGCTGATATACATTATTTTTAATGTAATATTTTTGAAATAATTTTTAAAATAATATTGTAGTAGTAAGAAGTTTTTTAACGAATTAATTGTTTTTAACTAACTAACCTAAATTATTAAAAAATAATATTTTAGTACGACTCAAAAATCCCCGGCTTCGTACTGGGACAATTTAACATACTCAGAATTTGCAAAAAATAGTAATTTTCAATATTTTGCTATATATATTTATATTCAGATGTTTAATAAATATTTTATTTTCTCACAGAAACCTTTCTTTTTTCCGGAATAAAATATAATGTATGAGTTAATTCTGGTTTCGAATATATAGTATCTGTGTACAAAATTTCATTGAAATCCGCTCAGCCCTTTTTGTGTAATTGAGCAACAAACATCCAAACATGTAAATATTCAAACATCCATTTTTTCGACGTTCAGGAAGTTTGACACAGGAGAATTGTTTTGTTTGTAATTTAAAATGAATAATTTCGTCATTTCTCTTATATACATCGACTAAATTTGTATAATTGAGATTGAGAGTGACATTTCCTTAGATGGACAAATTCCTAACAATAAACCGGAAGTACCCTCGGACATTACATGTCAAGCTCCAATGGACTGACCGTTACAAATATTTCAATTACAATCACAATACTCTATTCAAATTGGGACCTACCTATTGGGTATTTATAAATGACTAGTCGACCCGTCGCTCATATACATATATATATAATGAGAGATTCATTTAGATACGATTTCATGTAAATTACATTATAATTATTTTTTTAATGATAGAAAAGGGACAAACGAGCAGACGGTCCACCCGATTGAAAGTAGCCACCGTAGCCCATGGACATTGGCAAAACTAGAGGGTATCTCTTGTTTTGACGATGCGTTGGTGCCTCGAGTGAGGAAATGGAGCGAAGAGGAGACTGCTGCGGTTTCTATGGACCTCGAGCAAGAACCCGGTGTTCATTGGAACCGCAGCAGTAATGCGGTGGGAGAGGAAGGGGGTAGATCTGGAACACATGCGGGTCGGCCGGACCACGTCATAGACATTTGGCGGTCGGATTCGCATGCTGGTGGTCGCAAGCCAGTCGGGGAACAGATCCTCTACCACCAAGGGGGTGCTGGGTTACTCGCCTCTTACGAGATGCACTCCCAGCAGCAGAGGGGAATTGTATTCTAACCCGTCCCCTCAAGGGTAGAAATTATATTTTACGATATCCATAATATTATGATTAATTCCCAAAGATCGAAGTGTTTAAGTACTTCAATGGAATTTTTTGGAAATAAAACTAGCCTATGTTCTTTCCCAAGCTTTAGTCTATCTCTGTACTAAATTTCAAAATGATCGCTTCTTATCAATAGATTATATTAATAATAGTGATTATTATTTAATCATACAGCAAATATCCAAATTGTTAGTATTTTGTTTAAGAGATGATGATCTGTTTTGCAGAAGTAAGCCGGCAACATTTTTCCGATGGATATGTTAAGTTTGTCCCAAAATATACAGGACCCATGGTGCGTAATCATTTAATAAATAATATAGAAGTGCTCTTGTATTTGGTATCTACATGTACAAACAAAGTTACAGTTTCAAACTTCCTATAACAGACAATTTGTGTACCCCTGAGATATGAATAAGAACTTGTCTACCTCAGCGTTTTCCAGAAGATATGATTGTGGTCTATCTATATCTATCTATGAATTGAAGTCCGACGAGCGTCTGTCCTTTTGTATGACCGCAATAATCTCGGAAGGCATTGAACGGATTTGCTTGCGGTTTTCCCTGTTATCTGCATCTTTCCATGAAGAATTTTATAGTGAAAATTGACTCAAATTTTATTGAACTAACTTATTCCACTTCATATCGTAAAAGCGAAAGTTTGTGTGTATTTGTTACTCTTGAACATAAACCCCAAAAATACTATTATTTTACTTAATTACTATTATAAATATGAAAGTTAGTATGTTCAGATGTTTGGATGTTTCTTATTCAAACGCTCAAAAACAGCTTGATATTAGCTTGACAGCAGAATGAAATTTGGCCATCAGATACTTCTCAATATGTTTTTTTTTAATGACTGATAAGGGGCAAACGGGCAGACGATCCACCTGATGATAAATGGCCACCGTTGCCCATGGACATCGACATCGACGTGCACCTCCTTAAAGTTAGATTGAGGAAGGGAGCATAAGGAAGAATACTGTCATTTCAGTGGACCTTGAACGAATACCTGGATTCTATTGTAACTACAGCTTTAATGGGATGAAAGAGAGAGGGGGCTCACATGCAGCTCGATAGGAATGCATCCAAGACACTCGGCGGTCGGTAAATTGATTGCAAGTTAGTCGGAGAAAAGATCCCCTACGACCAAGGGTTTCTGGATTATTCAACCCTTATGAGATACTCTCCCAGCGGCAGAGTGAGATTGTATTCTAACACATCCTCTCACAGGTAATAATTAAATAATAAATATCTACTTTTTATCGTGCAAAGTTTCAGCGATATAAAATGGATAGAAATAAAGTTGCTCAAGAAATAAAGAATATATTTTTTGTAAATTAAAAGGGTTTTTTTTCCTGTTACAAATATGTTAGATACACATAATCAAAATGCTCAGACGTGATACATATTTAATTTCAAAATTCATTATATCCCTCATAGCAGCGAAAACTTGGAGATAGTGATATAATAAAAGATATTTTAATAAATTGAATGAAACTGATACTTCACGTTAAACTAAAACCCATTTCGCAGATTTCTCAATGAGAAATGTTAATTAAACTTAAGCTCAACCATTGTTCTTACTTTTAAACTACTCGTATCCATAGCCAGAACTTCGATACTGAACTGTAATATTCTAATTTCCTAGATTATAATATAATTGAGTTGTCTAGATGTAATACAGAGTATGTAATAATGATTGTATAATATTATACTCTTTTTCAAGTGAGTATGTTTTAATAACTATATTTGATTAGCGAGTAGTTCTTTTTGTTTTACTTCAAGTACACGCACTCCTGATTATAATACCTCAGATAAAAAGGCGATTTTATTTTTAAAAAATTATAACAATAATTATTCAGTTATAAAGTCAGAAAAAAAAATAAAGAAATGTAAGAGGTCTTAAACCTGGGCCGTCTTTAAGAAAACTATTTACTAATATATGATCTATAAAAGTTTTGTTGCAGTCGGATGAATAGTGTTAATAAGAGAAAAGAAGAGTTGTAGTTTATATGCAGACTAAAAGTACCTATCCTCCTGGGGTTGTACTCTAAAGTATTCAGAGCTTCAGCGTTACTCCTAAAATATTCGCTATGTAATCCATAATTATTCCGTCGTGGGTGTATTTATTTTGCAATCCCCACTTCTTTGATTTGTGTTTATCAGCTGGCCAACAATCATGGGAGTAAAAATGCTACTCATATCAGCCCTACCAACCTCAAAATACCCGGATGCTACTCAAATTATAAGTGTTGCCAACATCATAATTACCAATAGATTAGTGATGCATAGATTGGATAATGCGAATAGTAGATAAATATTATCAGATCTAACCCACAACGCACTAGAAAAAAGAAAGATATTAGAGCTTGGTAATGTTGTTGTTATCGTGAAATAGCCTTGAAGGGGTTAAATTGGGGATGAAGTGAATATCAAGCTGTGTGACCGTTTATGTCTCTGGGAATTAATCATAAATTAATTATGTTGATGTTGAAAATTAAATATAAAATAAGTGATATATCTATGTATTTAGTAATATAGCAATAGGGGATGAAAATTAAAATGTAAAATTAAATCTAAATACTCTTGATAAATTGCATCTGAACGAAGTAGGGGCTGGTCGACTAGTTATCTTCCATTCGATCGAGTATGTTATAACCAATGCGTTGTTCCATGAAAATTGGTATAGAAAAACACAAATTTATTCAAAAAGAGGTCAAGAGATCACAGCATAGCAACACTGAAAAAACCTGTATGAAAATAGAGTCCCAACATTACGAGCAGCTAGTAATCATGAAATTGCACTTTGTACTTTACCTTTATAGAAATAATGATGATTGTTGCTTGCCGGAGCAGAAAATCACATAATATGGTAATTGCTGGCACTACGTTAAATTCACGGTATCCTGGAAATAATTATCCTGCAGGACTCTTTCTCTCAAATAAAGCGAGAAATATTCTGACTAAAGAATAGAAATGAATTTTTTATTTAGATTTTTTTACTATGAATATTGTACTCGTATCTAACTAAAGCTATTTATTTTGAAATAGCTTTTTTAATAGGCTGACGTAATATGTATAAACATGCATTTTCAGCTAAACGACCCAGCAGCGCCGGGAGCTTGTGAACCTGGAGCAGGTTTCATCATCACGACCCGTCAATGGCCCACGGTCTCCTCTTCAGAATGAGGAGAGTAACAGGCCATAGTCCACCACGCTGGCCCAGTGCGGGTTGGCAGACATCACACACCTTTGAGAACTTAAGGGTACTTTCAGAAGTGCAGGTTTCCTCACGATGTTTTCCTTCACCGTTGTAGTGACTCAGAAAAGTCAGAAGCGTGTGCCCAGGATCGAACTCGGACCTCCCGAGTAAGACTTGAAGTCTCAACCACTGGGCTATCACTGCTTGTCATCGTTCGACGTCTAAAACTCAACCAAACTAGTGATTAAAGGTTTCAAAAAACAAATATTATACAATAAAATTATTCTACATATGTTTAAAAAAAATAGACGTCTATTTATACAAGATTATTCTTAAAATAGAATTTGTAGTATCTCAAAAGTTAACGAACGGATTTTGGATACGATATTTGAGAATACGAAAAAATTAATAAATAAATTTAGTTGTAGAAATTGTTTTGTATAGAGATATTTTAAAATATACATTTGAATTTACTGCGAACCGGAATATTAATCCTTAGTTAGCGTAAATAATAAATGTAAAGCCTTTTAAATATAGAATCCACTGAATAATATATAAGATATTAAAATAAAAACTATGTCCAGTAATAGTAACAATAATAAGCCCGCTGGGCAGCTTGATGCGAGCTGTTGGGGAGTAGCGACCCCACGGACCTGAGCGCTCCCAGGGGAAGGTCCTGTTCCTCATCCTCAACTTGCCTTTCCTGGCTGGTTGGAGTGAACACTAACGAGGAACAGATCCCCTACCTCTGGCTTGCCATAACCGGCCGATCAGAGTGTAGCCGCGAGAACTTATGTTCTAAGGTTATATGTGTCACGTAAGTGGTTAGTTGGCACGTGAGGTTCCCCTCGGGAAGGACCAATGATCGTGTAGAATACCGGGTGCACATCCCTACCCTTAAGCCGGTCAGCAAATTTGGCCCCCTAGTTGCAACGTATAAGCGACCGTTCACGGGGGCCCATTGATGAGTTGGCGAGTCTCCGTCTACCCATTTTTCAATGTATAAAAATATTGTCGGGTAGACGCCATAGGTCATCCATAGCACTAGTTACCGAGTCCACTATCACCCCAATCCATAGCCCAGCATTATTAGTTTCCATATATTGCCATAGTCTTGCACAAGCCGAGGATTGTCCTTGAGTGCATTCTCATAGTGCATACAGGGATCATCGCCGGTTTGTGTCACAGCACATATTATATTAAATTGTCTAAAGGGCCTCTACGCGTTGGCTACGGCTCCTTGCACGCCTTCCAAAGGTCTGGGTCACTATTGACCCGTGATTGGAAAAGACATACATAATAATAATAATTATTATTAGTATTTTATTTTAGGGTGCTATAAGATTGCACAAGTAATTTAATCGAGATGGTTCTTAGCTAAGTATTGTAAAGATCTGTTCACCCGTTTGAAGACTATCAGCTCATTGCTAACTTGAGAGCTGCCTCACAATATTAATTGACAATTATAACAATCTTGTAACCATAGTAACACACTGACATTGCTTACATTGAGTACAGATGTCGAATATCAAGCTTTTTTAAAGTAGTAGTATATATTTTATGAATATTTGTTAAGTCTGCATTGGCTGCTGCTTTTATATTTTGTTTTCAACAATACGAAAAATTGATTTATATGTCGGAAACAATTAAAAAGAGAAATGAAATGGATGGCCTATCACAAAAGCCATACAAGCGCAACACGAGCAGGATATAACTAAACATTACGATCTTGTGCCATTCAGACAGGAATCTAAGTAGTGCCTTGGTTTTGTGACCTTTAAGTGATAACAACACTCACCTAACGTAACACAAGTTGTGGCAACTACATTGTAAGGTACTCACGTGGCCTTGAGCACTACTACAACACTGCACGTAACACTACACTAGCACTATCTAGAGAATACTTCACTCCTTGAGAGACCGCGCAGGAGTAAAACTACAGTCAGGCTATAAAAGGCATATTAAGGGTCGAAGCCGTCAACAACGACGGAAGTGACTACTTCTCTACCCCAACGCCATAGATGGCGTTAACGATTCTATTATTCGATAATCGTTTACTCGTTCCCGATATATACATTTTAATATCGATTGGCGTAATCGATGTCGTGTGTGTAGCGATAATGAGTGACTGTATTAAATTATAGGGTAATTTCAATTTTTAATTTAATAATTATTATCAGTAATTGCAAGTTTAATTATATAGATTTGCGAATATTTTGCGAATTGTTTTTCTGAAGGTTAAACTATTTCTATTACTGGAATTTGACTTTAAAGAGAGCAAAAGTGGAGTCGCAAAGCTTTACTCAGGGGATCGAGGGCAAAATAAATTCAAATGTTTGTTAATTCTTTAACAGTGATTGGGTGAGTGAGGGTGAGTTTTACGGACAGTTAATGTAGAAAGTATTTTATGTTTGTAATACATTTCAGAAGTAAACCACTGATTTAAAATACCTAACTTATAAACAGGATTAAGCACTTTACCCCTCAAAACCAAACCTGTCACTCTGATTGGGAGCAAAGTTGATTATAATTAATGAAATGTAACTTAGGTAAAATATAATTTCTAACAAACCACTTGGGTAACCAAGATTATAAGATTCAGGTGATTGACGAGGGACGGAGGTGAAAGGGCCGCAATACCCACGAGGATATGTTAACTAATGTCAAAATAATTCTCTAGGGTCATTCTATTGAGTTATTGAATTATTGGAAATTTGTTTTTTAATTACTATGTATTGTTGCATCTCTGAGTGCTGAAAATAGTACTTTATTTTCGATCAAGCTTGGCTTATATTTACAGCTGACTATAAAGTTTCAACTTGCTCAAATATATCGCAACGTATGTCAGAGACATTAAAATAAAACTTAGAAATGACCAACAAACAGCCCTTACTTTGTTTTAGTAATGTCTTCTTTTCCCTAAGGAAAAAAAGATTCTCTGCAGCCTCACTAAACAAAGACAGATTTTTTTATATTAAAATATACTATTAATTTGATTAAATTCAGTAAAAACTTTTAAGACTTAAAATACATGTAGATCTTGTATATTTCGTTGAACATAAATATATTTTAATATTTATATTCGTCCACACAGCGAACGTCAGAACTTTCCAATAATCATCAAACTTTCTTTAGACCGCAGAAAAAAAATTTATTTCGGCAAAACTCTGAAGAATATCTTGTACAAAATTGTTTCATTTCGAGTTTTCGATCTCTTCTATGAGTTTTAAAACTCTTGTAAGGCCAAAGAGGCCGCAATCAGATAAATTCTTAACAAGAAACTTTTGAAATAAAATTGATAAACCCGTGAGGCATTACGGTTTTAGGACTAAACTTCTTTTAATATCCATATTCTTTGAATCTCTTAAATACATTTGTTTTTATTACTTTTACAGTTAAATTGTATAAAGATTTCTAATTTTTCTTTAATTACATTCTTGTTATATTTTCAAATTTTGGTATTGTCTATATATATCACGTCATCTCATTAAAATGGCTGAACCGATTTGATTGAAACTTAGTACACGGATACTTTGTAAGATTAAGTAACATATTAGGTACTTTTTAATCGACTAGTGAAGGAATAGGTGAATGATTAGGGGAGAGAATAAACAAACAAAAATGAATACCTGTGAGCTACTGAATCAGTGATATATAGAGTAACTAGCGACCCGCCCCGGCTTCGTTCGGGTGCAAGTATTATACATAAAAACCTTTCTCTAGAATTATTCTATCCATTAAAAAAAACCACATGAAAATCCGATGTATAGTTTTAAAGATCTAAGCATAGGGACAAACAGCGGGAAGCGACTTTGCTTTATACTATCTAGTGATAAGATTAAAAAGTAAGAGATATGACGACAATAATATCAATAAAAGGTTTTTGACAAACAATTTAGTGAGCTATTTTGTGAATGAATAGACAACATGTAGCGAATGAATGATTGAGGGAGAAAGTATTGTTACATATTAAATAAAAGAATTTAAAAGCAGCTAATATTGCCACAAACACACCAAAGATTTCTCTATATCGCGAATAAAGTTTATCAGCAATTATATACAAGTGGAAGAGTGATATTGACATACTCTGAGCAAGACATATTAGTCTAATTAGGCTGGTATGGAAATGAATGGATGAGTGAGTGAACGAATAAAAATAATCTCTAGTATTGCAGATGTCCGTTGGCGACGGCTGTCCTATTCTATCAGTGGAACCGCCTGGTCAGTTGTCTTTATTTATTATTAAAAAAAACTAATGAGTGAGTGAGTGAGTGAGTGAACAATACAGCCTATCGAAGAATTAGTGATATTATTTCCACTAAGGTGCCTTTTTTATGGTAGATAAGGTGCAAACGAGCAGATGGTCCACTTGATGGTAAGTGGCCACCATCGCCCATGGACATCGACAAAACAAGAGATACCCTCTTGTTTTGTCGATGCGTTGCATCTTCGAAGATAGAGTGGGGAGGGGGAGTGAAGAAGAAAAAATGCTGTGGTCTTAACGGATCCTGAGCTAGATCCCAGTGTCCACCAGATCCGCAGCATTAATGGGATGGGAGTGGGAGGGGGTAAGTCTGGCCCACATGCGGCTCGACACTTGGCGATCGGATTCGCCTGCTGGTGGTCGCAAACCAATCGGGAAACAGATCCCCTATCACCAAGAGGGTGCTGGGTTACTCGGCTTTTACGAGATGCTCTCCCAGCGGCAGGGGGGAACAGTATTCTATCCCGTCCCCTCATGGGCAAACCAGGGATCCCCTACTTATCGGCCGAACAAAAATCCAATTTAACTTTTCTATATAAATTCGTTTATACCATACTACGTGTAGTGTACGTGTAAATAGTGTGTAGTATAATAACAAGTACACATTTGTATTCCAACATACTAAGTTCCATATTAACTTTCCCCATTCAATGTTTTGTAACAAGCTATAAGTTCTATCGAAGCATGTTTTAACATAGCCTTATGAATTATTTAGACGGACCATCGGAGTTTAGTGAGGCTCTTTATAATATCTTGGGGGTTATCGTGTCTGTGAGATTATATAACCTTTACGGACTTCATCTACTGTATTATTAATGTATATAAATATATAATGGTTTACATGACTGACTGATTTTGATAGTGCGGAAAGTGATTTACTATGGATAGATATGCAATCGATTGCACACAGGCAACATGATCTTAAGTAAAGCAAGCTTTTAAAACGTTAAGTTAAGTTAGTTAAATTTTCGCCAACGAGGTTGAGTAGTATAGGTGGAAGTTGTATTTATAAGGAAATACCTTTTAAAGCTAATCCTGAATCTCAATCACTAGGAAATATGTAGCGTTTTGTCACTTAGACAATAAATTAAGAAAAAATAATTTTTAATTTTATTATGATGACATCACATTTTGATATTATTTATAAATAATTGTCATTTAAATCCGTCGCATAATACTCCTTATTGTTATTCTGTCAAGATCAAATAAGTATAAACTTAATTAAAGCCAAGTTTAAGTACAAGTTATAGTTGGATAAAACAAATATTGTTTCCATCCCACATTTACATCCTACACAATCCATGTTGTTAGTTCTACATAAATAGAATTCAGAGAATTCATAAAATATTTCTTTGATAACCTTCATAGGACATTTGTAGCTATATTCTAGATTAAGTGTTTCTATTTTTTGCTATAAAATAGCTGCATGGTTCCCGAAGAGTTGCCTAATTATTGTGTATTAAAAAATATTATTTATTTAACAAAAAAAAATAATAGCAAATTTAATAGAGATAAGAATATACTGATGAAGATTAAACAAATATTTTTCGATGGTTTTAAAAAGCTCTTATTGTTTGAAGGATCTATTATAAGATGCCAATATACTAATATTTAAATCATTAATTATTATTTTAAAGTCACCAAAATTACAATCTCTTTATAGTAGCACACTACAATGCTACTATGCAGCTGACAAGATTCATAGCAGCTACGAAACGCGTAGCATAGACAACATACGGAACAAATCAATACTTACATTTTTTAATCATTTTTAAATGAAAACAACTTTTTTATTGATTACCGATTTATAGATACTTGCAATACAACTGTGAAAACCATATCCAATTTAATGCAGTTCTTTTTGCGTTATTCACTTAAACACATACTCTTACAAACAGAGAGAGTCTTTTAAAATGATTATGTTTTGCTTTTATTAGTCTTTTAAAAAAACCCTATACGCTTTATTAAAAATTTTGTATAACAGATAATAGATAAATTACATTTTTACTTGTCATCGACAAAAAAAATTAAAAAAAATAAACTATTCGCGCTTTGTGCCTCAGAACCTCCGTTCTCGTAAAAAGGATACAAAGTTTTCGCTTCACATATTAATACCAAAGATATGCATAAACTTTTACGCATCAACAGTCAACCTAATCAAAGTGAAACCAAAACATAGACTCGACTAACTTTATTTATATTCAAATATTGGCCGCCCACTCCGAATAGTTTCTCTAGGGTAGCATATTTCTTTAATATCCTACTTTATACTGACATCACAAGAACCGTAATACGATTGACCTTTGTCCCTTTGTCGTGAACGTTCTTCATTCTGAACCTTTCATCCCTAATACAAAGTTACGTTGCAAAATGAAAGTTGGATAGTACCAAGATTAGACATGGTATTGATGTTAGCCGCAGAGCTTTTCATATTATTCCTTGATGTTACATAAAGAGGATGGTATTGTTAAAATATTTAAAGCTCCGTCTGCTCAATATCAAGTTTAACAGTCTCTATTATACATAAACTTTCACATCCATTACTCAGCCTTACAATACCCAAGATTTAACTGAAAAAAGTAATAAAGATGTTCGTTATTTTCAATCTGTTAATATGTATAGGCCCGTGGCCACCTGGCCTGTTTAAAAAAAATTTGTGGCTGTAGTAGATAACAGGTATCAAAGGTAACTAACATTATACTACCTAATTTTCGTTAAATTATAAAACGCATTTTTTTCCATATTTTCTTCTGAGTAGTAATAGAAAACGACATTACCAATTGCCAGACGATTAGTATCGTGGTATCTCCCCACCAGACACCTATAAATGTCAAAAGCTAATTTTTAAATATATATATTTATACAGTTAATATAAATATAGGTTTCTCCAATTTCCAGACACTTTTGATGGTTCAAATTCGTCAGAGGGTGCGAATGAGTCAGCGAACTAGGTATTCGGCGAACTCTACTGCACATTCCTGGATACATACTATGTCTTATATATTCCACGTACTTTATAAATGCAAAATACAAAATAAATTTACTATAAGATATTTCCACTTTCAGTAACTTTCTACTGATGAAATTTAAATCTCACTATTATTAGATAAATGTTTATTAGACTATAATATGCCATTAAATAATGAATGACAGAGAAAGAAATATATTTAATTTCAGACAACAAATAAAAATAAAATCTTTCTATATAATGCGTTGCTACATCAAACGTTAAAGCTACTACAGTTTACATTACCAAAAGAAAATATATCAAAATATTCTGATATCTTATTATAAATGAAGAATATCATATAAAAGGTTTAAGAGACAAAAAATTAGAATAATATAAAAATGGCGAGTTTATATGAGGTTGGGAAAAAAGTTGAAACTGTATCACGTACGAGATAATCACGTCACGCTCCAACCGCTCATTTATTCTCTAATACATAAGGGTTTTGGGGTATATACCAGTATAAACCTTACTAGATATATATACCTACAAGTATTTTGTATTACGTATTAATATTAAAAGGCGGCGCAATATTTTTTTTGAAAGGTGTGGTCCACTCTGGATGACTAAGGCTCGGAAAAGAGAAGAATGGAAAGAAGCAGGAGAGGCCTACGCCTACTACTTTGCTTAAGTTTGAATACTAATTTAGTTTAAATTATTATTTAGAAATAGGTTTAGTTAAAAAATGTATAATAAAATTAGGATTAGTAGAAATAAGGCTTTTTTATTTATTTTAATATTATATACTAGCTGACCCGCTCTCGCTTTGCTGAGATATATTAAAATCGTTCGCTCACTCCCTCACACACACATTTAACTTAGAAAGTTTCTATGCTAATAAGTATGACTCTACTTTGCGGTGATATCTACAATCTCACCAAATATTTTGTTCTCACTCACTCAATCACTTTTTTTTATACAAACCTTGTCCAAATAATAACATAACTAAAAAAAAAATTATCTAATTTGGTGCAGCCGCTCTGAAGTTATAGCCGTACATACATTTTGGCGATTCATTTTTATTATATTATGTAAATAAAGATACAGTTATTTGGCAGTTTGTCACTCCTATTAATCACATAAACAGCTGAACGGATTTTGAAAAAAAATGGTATATAGATACTTTATAATTTGAATTAACACATAGGCTACTTTTATCACGGAAATAAATGCTAGTTCCTCCAGGATAACAATAATATAACATTATTATTGAAGATTTATCAAAATATATATTGAAAATATTTTTTTTCTTGTAAAAAGGTGATAAGTTGTACGCGTGTAAATCCGGGGTGGGTTGACTAGTAAATATTTAAAATATTATATAAAAAGTAAAATATAGTGAAAACTGAAGATACATTAAAACAATATTGCTGTAACTTTCTCTTCTCTTTCTCATCAGAATGAGTTCTCTTTTTCTCAAATAAAAGAACTCATTCATTCAACTCGTAAATAAAATTCTTCCTTACATAATCGCTTCCTATAAAACTCAAATTACTGTGAAACCTATTATAAGCATTTGAGTGAGTACTTGAATGATTTAAATTGGACCCAAAAGATGACGTTACCATTAGCTCATAAAATATTCTTCATTTTTCTCCTTCTATCTTCTTCTTGAGCATTATTTGGATGACTAAAAAAGAAGTTGACCCTTCACATAATAACATTTTTTTGAGTAGATAATATATAAACTTTATTCTGACAGTATTGAGCCAGCTCCGCTATTGTTATTGACACTAATAGTGTAGTGTTGTTTGATGGCGTGGTGCTAGCCTTCGTTATCGAGGAGCACGTAAGTAATGTACCAGGCTCACTCCACTGCCGGCTCCATCTAAATTACATGTTATTATCAGATCTTGAGCGTTACTGTTACCTAATTATTATTTTCCTTTATTTTAACTAAATTTCATACACATTTTACTATAGTTTAAATATCTTAGTTTAACTTTTATCTCGTGCAATTTTCTAAAGGCAGGTTACTTAAGGATGATGTATTGCTATACCGTATCGTGGTAAACATTATTTTTATACTTAAATTCACTATACATTTTTAAATTAAAAATTTAATAATTTATGAA
The DNA here is from genome assembly GCA_905147385.1 of Limenitis camilla. Lineage (NCBI taxonomy): Eukaryota > Metazoa > Arthropoda > Insecta > Lepidoptera > Nymphalidae > Limenitis > Limenitis camilla. The sequence continues at coordinate 12,100,661 of LR990240.1, forward strand.
ATGAATAACTTATCGTGTTATGAGTCAGTTTATGAAGTAAATTGTTTCTCTTCTCTTACAAAAATAATATTGTAAATTTTTCTTAACTTTGTTGAGGTGAATAAGAAAATCCTTTCTGTGTTCATATTGTATTTAGTTAACATTTATATTTTTTATTTAGAAAAAAGAAAACATATTTATAATCTAAATTCTGTAGGATAAGTCTAGTTCCAACAGGAGAGATGATTCAACCAGTAGTAGAATTTTTTTTAAATATTTATTTATTACGTAGAGATAGCCAATGGGCCTATAACTAGCAACTGCTTTTATCTCGGAAAATTTAATTATAACTTTGAATGTGATATATTTTTTTATATAAATATTTTTGTCTCTAAGCATACATTGAGTTGCAAGTTTCAACTATTAGTGAGCTGCGATTATTTTTTTAATAAATAAATTAATATTTAATAAATAGTTAATTTTGTATGGAGCTGTTAGCAACACACATAGTTTGGTGGCGTGGTGGTAGGCTTCCGTTATCGAGGAGCTAAATGTACTTGATTATTATTTTAATATTTTGTAGCAAGTTTGAGCGGTGACACTGATAGTTTACGGTTATTAAAAACGTTTTTAAACTTAATCCTGGGTGCCAATCCCTAAGCAGTGCTCGGCTTTCATCTAGATTACATGTTAATATTGTCATTTGAGTGTTACTGCGTAGTATAGCTCCCATACTCTTAATAGAACTAACAAGCAACAGTTCAATTATTGAATCTACAATTGAGGTGACTACTGACCGATAAAGGAGCGCACCTGTGCATCACGTGCTCGAGAGCGAGATAGATATATTACACTGCTTACGTCTCTTTAACTTTTTACACACTATTTGTATAGAAAATTCTACTTATATATGTTTCTGTTTAAACCCTATTGTTAATCCAGCATATCAGAAATCAATGCCAATCCATCCCGTAGTTTTAACGTGATGTGTACACAAACAAACCGAAGTTTGGAACTTCGGTTTGTTTGTGTCAGTTTTTACTAGTTTTTTATCAATAATCTCTAATGCACAGACACGGCTACGATTTTATTTTTAGTATAGTTTTCGAAACTCTACGTCATAAGAAGAAACTACTACCCACATGTTTGTAGTTTGAATATTATCTGTTGAGCGTTGATGAGTCAGTCAACCAGATTCTTCATATACATAGGATAAAACATTTTTACTGTCAAACCTTTTAAACATTTCCCATTTTATCCATAACCCCTCGTTTCCAAAATGTATGGTCATGTCACGGTAACCTCATTTTTTGTTCTAACTAGGGGACCAAGGGTTAATGACCCCCATTAATTTTATATAAGAGTTGCAAAAAGCTTTAGAAAAGTATATATTTTAGAATTCCTAACTATAGTATGTTAGAAACATTTTTATTATTTTTTTAATGTTGGTAGTCTAACTTTTCGATGGTATATTAACTTATGTTTCAATCCATCTGAAGCAGTCGTCAACGTGATGTCGTATAGTTAACATTTTTTAAATTAGTACCTATTAGTAGTCTTTATAAAGTCACACTAACGTAACCTTAGCATTTTAATTATAGAATAGGTAGTAAAGGATAGCTGTATTAATGTACTGAGGAGTAACAACCCGGCATCTGGGTCACAAGCTCCAAGCTCTTCAGTAGGACATAGCCCAAGCCTGTACTCTTAATTTCTGATTTTAGAACACATTAAATTTATGTCACTTTATTTTAAAGTCGTGACATAAATAATGTTTCGAGTCATACTGCCTTCCGAGTTCCGACATTACGATAACAAATTCAATCACAAAGCGTACTTGTACGAATACGAGTACGAGTATGCTATTGAATAAAAAGCGCAGGTTTTATAATGATATTTTATTTTGAAACTTATTTTTGAAACCTATATTTCAGTTAATAAATATTTTCAAAAGATCTATCGGAGTGAGTGAAATTGTGTTTTACTCTAAACCATTTAGTTAAACCAGCTAAAATTCTACCTTATTTTCTATATAGGAGTGTTTTTATATAATTTTCATGCATAATCCAGGTGAATTTAAAAAATAAAAGCTTTAATTAAATGTGATATATGCTACACATAAAATAACATTCACTCTAGACAAAAGATGATCTGTTTTTGAGGCTTGAAACCCAGGAGCAGAATTAAGAAAATCCTTGACATCGTGATAACATCGTCCATTTCTAGACTAAGCAAAGCATGAATAACTTACATAATACTCGATTAATTAGCACCACCACATAAAACTAGACGTCTTGCACTACTTTAGATTATATTTACTATGACGTCTTGACAGCCTGTCTGAGTTCTATTGAGGTATGAGCATGTGAAAAAATAAATAATTACTTTAAAGTTCTTCAAACAAAAGAAATAAAATTATTGTCTTATTAATAAAAACCTTCCGAAACGGCTTAACCGACTTTAATGATTTTTTTTATGGTATGGCTGAGGCCGTAGGCCATTTTTTAAAACCCTAGGTGATAAAGGTGGCTCCTCAGAAATTAGTTTATAATGAAAAACAACATTTGCCGGATCAGCTAGTGTACATAAAAATATTGATATATCAATTAATAATTGGTATAACAGTAGTAGGTAAAACAAATATAATATATTATTCAATTGGTTAAATTCAGAGACAAGGTAGAAGCAATACGAGTGTAAATAGCTGAAACAATCTACAGTGAAAGACGAAATATGCGAACGGTTCGTTATTTTGTTTCCTCCATCAGGTAAATAGACTTCTTGTTACCAGTCCCCTTCCGATACATGGGCGATAACGAATTCAATCACAAAACCTACATATGTACTTAAGTAATGTTCCTGTTTGTGTCGACATTTTCCTGCACGCCTCTGCGATATATAGAAAGAACATTTTTAGAATTGATTTTTAGTCATGGGTTAAGAATACATTAAACATATACGTCTCAAAACTATGTGTGAAATAAATATGTCGGAAGCGTAAGTAAGGCTTGGTTTACATTAATGTTTGGTTGGCCTTATGTTAGGTTAACCTTAGGCTTAGACACAGATCCTAGACAGTGAATCAAAAGATACTTTAAACCTACACGCTTGGTCACAAGTCCAACACACTGCTTGGGTTTTAGTCAGAATAGTAAGAGAACGTAATGTTTACTTATCTCCTGACCGTATTGCGTCCGTAGCTAGGCCATCCATTGTGCAGATACGATGCTGCGACAAGTATAAAGTAGGTAGTCGTCGAGCAGTGCCTATGGCATGCGACCCAAGTGCAACGTATCAAATCCTCTCTACGTTAACAAAATTATCCTTCATTACCTAACCTCTAATTAAAATAAGTATTTACGATAATAGGTAATAGAATATGTTAGCAACACTGTTTATAAAGTAGTAGTAGCGGGTAGATCATTTTCTATTATTCCAAGTATACCGACGTGTAGACATTATATAACCTTTAGTGCGATAGATTAGTCTCAGTCTCTCTGGTGTTTTCGTGCAGTGAACATGGAAGTTAGTGTTATAGTGTCGTGATTAAGGTAACCCTTCTCGAGGTCCATGTAAGTTTACTTTATTATCTATTGTCGTTAGCGAGGTCGAGTGGTGGAGGTGAGAGTTAAAATTATGAAAGAGCTCTTTAAACCTGCTCCTGGGTTTCAAGCCCCAGGCACCGCTTGCCTCAGTCTAAATTGCATGTGTATACGTATTGCTGTACAGTAATGGGTATCATATTTCTCTCCATGTTTATAGCAAATATAACAATAAGATGTTAACGGTACGAAATCACCTGCTTTAGATCGATTGAGACAGAGGTTTATATACTATCGATAAGTGGTATACTCTATTGAGACTACCTACATTCAAGAGGTGAGACATTTAAATTCTACTGCTCGACCAATACACGTAATAGTTAATTAGTACGTTTTTTAGGAAGGTTACACTAATATACACTCTTTGTACTACTTTAAATATTGTTTACTGTGTGAAATCTCCAGTAGGTTATTAAGGTAAAAATATTATAATGTCATATATATCGCTACAAAATTATTTTTCTGTATTTTAAAGGTTTTTATTATGGATACAGAGTAGTTTCAAAATTTAATTATATTCTACTTATTCTATTATAATCTATTTTGTTAACGTGTTTTTAAATAAACAAATTTTGAAAAATATTTTTTTAATTGTTTTTACAATACATATAACCTAGCGCAGAAATTAAGGACTTCAATTTTTTTAATACTCCCAGAAGTATGCTATACTACTATTATTCTTGACCTCCCGCAGTAAGCTAAGATGCTTGTGTTAGCTGTGGATCATCAGGAATAGAAAGCTTGATCCACTGAGCTACTAACGCTTTAAACTTCAATATTTAATTTTGTAAAATAATTATGAAATAAATAAAAAAAAATACTATAGATAAAGAAGTAATTCTAAACAGAAGAAGGTTTTACTTACAAAAAACTATTGATAATAATCTATGGTAAAGTTATCAAATTGGTGTCACTCAAAATTAACAAAAACAATGTATACAAACCAAATTTTCAAACTCTAAACAACAGTTTTTCCAAACATGTAACAATATGGACCAATTCCCAACATTATTTTTAATATCAGTGAACATCGTTGAAATGGTAACAATCATATTCATGTTACTTCCACACGTGGACTTTGTAATTTTAGCCAATCATATAAACATCTTAAAAGATACAATACGCGAGAACTCTATCGCTTTTTCTTCGTCAATTCTTTGTCTCTTTACAGTTGTAAGCTATGGAATTATAAACCCAACGAAAACTCTTAATGAGTTAAAAGCTCTGAAGTTATCAAAGCCATTAGAAACTCAGAACAAACTTGTTAGAACAGTGACCGGCACCAACGCAACTAGAAATTACATTCTTGGAACCTTCTCGTTATTTCTGCTTGTCGTTATTTTGAGACTTTTTGATTTTATCGCACTATCGGCTAGATTAAACGAGTTTTCAAATTTAATGGCTGATTATAAATTAATGGATATATCTTATACAGAAGAACCTACATATATAATTGATGAGTTTTTGGATGACAGAGAAACTACATGGCCTCCAGTAATTGAATTCAATAAAAGAGAAAGGATCAGAATTATTAACTTTTTTAAAAAACGTACGCAAATACGATAAGGAATTATGATAAATATTTTTAGTGCATTTTTAGCTTCTGTAATATTTCTAGAAGTAGTATTTATATTCGCTCTTTTGTCACCTCTGAAACAGCCCTACTTTATAAGGGACCGTTGGTGTAAATTGCAAAAAAATTTCAACTTCCCTTCAAATGTACTTATACTTTTTATAACAACGTTTATGATTAATATATTCTTGGAATTTCTATGGGAAATATTTTCTTATCGAAGCATTTTGTTAAATGTTAGTAAAACGGGTTTAATATGGGATTTTTGCTTAGTGAAATTATCACTCAGCTTCACCTGCTACGTCATAGCTTTGTACTTACTAGTATTAATAGAGAGAGTGACAAAATTTTTGATTTTAATAGCTAGATTATTAGATTTTGAATTAATGTGTAGATATGCAGTACTAGCTGAAGAAACTGTATCCCAAAAATCTGATGCTACTATTTTCGTAGCAACAACGTCTAAAGGCTTGTCAAAAACGGGTGTTGTTGCAGCGAAACGTTTTTCAGCTAATAGCGAACTGTGTAGTATTTATAGACATTCAAAAACATCGCACGAGCTTAAAATTCGATGAAAGCATATTCTTATTATATTATACGATATTGATTCAGATATGTAAAAGTATAAAATGTCTAGCTATTAAAACTAAAAATTAAGAAATAAAAAATTTTAAAGTTTTTAACGCGCTTGGCGTGACGTCACGGTCTACAATAACTTAAGTGACGTAGAAATGTTATGGTTTATATATCTGTATTAATATTTAGAATCTTACAACTTATTCCATGAAAACATGCAAACTGAATTATAATTATTATTACCATAAAGTTAAAATTTGTTAGGGGCGTTATAAGTATAGTGTAAGCATTAAATAACGGCGGTGGGGATCTTTGCTTTGGTTATTTTTGATGACATCTATCCCTACTCTATTGATAATTGCAAAAAATCTCCTGATATCATACTTGAACGACTTCTTAGGTCATTTAACCAAGACCCATATAGTTACGTTTCAAAATATACTTTAATCTCATATACTCTACCTGAAGTTATTCTGAATACTCGATAAATCCTATAATAAAATTTGAATCTAAATAAATGTTTTTTTTATTATTTTTGTGTTTTATTTTTAATAAAAAAGCCTATAGATTTTTTTCCTATTTATGCAAGTACTTGTAAATATTGGATAAAATAGAAATAATAATCTTTAAAACAGTTTTTATAGATAAAAAAGCACATAGTTTGTTTATGTTAATAGTATTAATAATATTTAGAATAATAAAAGCCAATTATGAATTTAGTAAAACGAATACAGCTCTCGAGCTAAAAAACAATATAAAAAATATTATTACAGATTCATCGTGAAATCAAATAGAATTATAACCCAAAATAAACAGTCACTCATTTTCCTCGTTTATTTATACAGACCGTCATAAAAAAGTAAAAATCGTTTCAGAATACGAACTGGCTTTTATCTTGTCACCGCATTGTCAATTCGTCACATGATTGACATAATGAAATAAACAAATTTCCGATTCAATTCTCTAAATGGGATAGAAAATCAGGCTTTGCACCAAAACCGACCATGTCATACCCATAATTGTTTGATTGCCATAAAATGGACGCCAGCTGTTTTATTCTCGGGTGCCTGCTCTTGATACAAATGACCGGAATACTTGTCCTGCTGAATCCTATTTACGATGTAAGAAAAATAACACAATACATTAATAACACTGTCCAGTATCACAGGAAGTTTGTCTATATTACTGTTGGTGTTTATTTCAGTGTTGTACTCTACTTTGGTATGATTGTACCATTCCAATTCATTCATAATTTAATATTGGATAGTATCTCTAATGATTATGATAAGCTACTCTTATTGCGGAGAGTAGAAAAGAATTATTTAATCGCTGGATTCTCGTTATTTCTATTCATCGTTGGATATGGAGTTAGATCTCTAGTGTGTTACGCAGCAAATCTCCTAGAACTATCAATAGCAACAACCGAATCCATGATACTACGGACAGCAATTAAAGAACAAAAGGTAGACGTATACCAAGAGAACATCCTATCGAACTTACTTCGAGTGAAAAGGTCAGTTTCATACGAAACTATTCTATTTGCCAACGAGTTCCGCGAACATCTGAAGACGATATTAAAAAACTCGTAGTTCTCGCACAATAGCATTTCAAATATCTTACACTAGTGTAAACAGTCTATGTCGCTAGATGAAAAGTTTCTCAAATAAAGTAGTTACTCCTTTTCCTGTTTCGTTTTGTATTGAAACCATCGTCACTATCTCGTAGGATTGTGCCAAGTATTTCGAAATTCTTTGAAATTACAATGGCGGCGGATATTCGGAAAGACAAGGCTATAAAATAAAATGTCGCCGAGGGTAAAGAAATATGAAATCGGAATGTGAAGGGTGTGATAATTTATAATTATTGTATTCTGAGTTGAGATTGGACTTGCAATTCAATTATATCTTATATATAAAAATCGTGTCATAGTGTTTGTTATCGAACACCACATTGAGGTAGGCCTGACAATAGATCGTAGGTTATTTTTTATACCCCTAGGTGATATGGATATGGCTCTCTCCAGAAGATAATTTATTTGGGAAAACATCGTAACGGGTAAGCTAGTAAGACTATAAAATAAAGGGATTATTTATTGTTATAAATGTGAATGTAAGTTTGTTTGTTACGCTTTCACTAAATTTCGAAAACTACCTAACCAATCATCATGAAACTTTGTACACATATTCTTGAGGGTATTAGAAGTAACATAGGATACTTTTTATGAAAAAAAATTATAAATTGATAATCCCATCTAAGCAATAAAATAGAGTTATCTTATCTGTGCTAGAATCCATCGCTTTTCCATAGCTATTAACTGTACATTTTAACAATGTATTTTCCTCACGTAGTTTAAACGTTATTATTTAAAATCAAACTACTTATATAATTTAATTCTAGTATAGATTATATGTGTAATTATACGTGTGTATATGTGCGTGTATATTACCTTTCTATTGTATATAATATTATATGTATATTTAGTCTTGGTAATACTCTCTTGAGACACTAATAACTCAAGAGAGTTTAGTAAAGCTTCTAATTGATATGTAGTTGCAATCGTGTAGGTGTAGACTGCTAACCTACTGACTACTCAACTAATGTAAAGTGTCTATCAACCGTGCTTGCAATGGGTCTTATTGATTCTATAATAGTATGATCTAAAACTATTTAGTTGATAGGCGACAACTATTTTTTTTTATTTTTCAACGTGTCTTGTAAGCTAATCAAAATAAGTGCGATTTAATGTACTACTAACGCCATCTGCCGGCATATATACAAGTTAAATCTTATAAACTAAACAAAAAAAATCAAACAAATTGTCATTGTTCACATTTTGTCTTGTAAACTAAACGTATTAACTATTTTAAGAAATCAATTTTATAGAATTAATATTGATAATTAAAATGAAAGTGCAAATGTATAATATATTACTACTACGGTTACTATTACTAGTACTAAATGTATAGAAATAGATCAATAGATGAAGAGATTTGATGATGATTGGGTTACAAAACTATAGGATATATATATTGTCTACACGTGGATATAATTGAAATAAAATAAAAGGAACTACGAATACTAATTTATAAACAGTGCTACTAACACTACTAACATCTTTGAACCAAATACGAATACAAAGAATGGTAGAATGAAACTATTCCCGCTATGCAATTCATTTGTACTCGTATAATTATTATTTATCACAAATGTATTTTTGGCGTACGACAGCCATCTTTTCCATGAACAAAGCTAAATATGCGTACACTAAATGATGGTTGCAGAATATTCTGGCAAAGATACAGAAACACTGGCGCCAATCAGCTATCAGGTACATTGGATTTGTTAAAAACTTTTGCTATTACATCACTCGGAATATTGTGAAAATATATTTTACTTAAGCATAATTTTTATTCTGTATTATATATTACAATAATAATTGAAATCGTCATTTTCACATAATATTCATTTTTATTACATTAATAATAATATTAATCTGCTAATGAGGGAGCATTAATATTATTTTTTATTAAAATTAGAGCTTAGATTTATTATATTATTATTATATAGTATTTATTCTTTTAAATTGTCACGTATACGCTAAGTAAAACAACAAAATAGCATTTAAAGATATGATTAATTAAAGATCCGATCCTTTAAATCCAAAAATGATTTTTTAAATTGATATCTAACACTGAATACACTGAATTAACGGTCGAAATTAATAATCAGTCTCCAAAATACTTGTATTACAGATATTCTCTGTATTATAAAATAACGATTTTTGGATTGGGATTGATTATTAATTTCGATCTTACACACGATCTTACAAAATCTACATTCGTTCGAAACCTGTGAAGATTATATAGTAACAGTATATAGTACATATGTATATCTCTATAAAATACATGCCTATATGCCTATGTATTTTATAGAGTCCATTTCTACTACAAAACACATTTATCTTTTAAACTGCATCACAATTTCCAAGAACTTCTTAACAAATAATATATGAAAGTCCTACTTTCTCGTTAGGGAACTGCAGCGTTATATTACTTTAAGTAATAAATATATTATGTTGGCTTTGTTTTATTATTTAACTCACGCGTGCGTCCCCAAGGAGCTGTTGGGGTCACCGCAACGGGTTCTTACGTGACCCTTCGTGACGTGAGCCCTGGTAATTATAAATGATATACATGCGCTGCTTTTACGACGGAAACCAACGGGATACGCTTCCGTTGAGTTTGGATTATCTCTATTATTTTTGGTATATAGAATTTTATTATATACAAGTGACCTATCCTCATTTCACTTCGGGATTTTAATTAAAGTAAAATTATAATAATTTTATATATAACTCGGAGGACAATGATGAGAAGGTAGGAGGTGAGGGCGTATATTGAAAAACATTACAAGGGGATGTGATATTGAATGGACTATTGGGTAAGCGCAACGCTGATACTGCTGCTGAACCAATAAATAACTGAACATTATGATCTCTCACAATTACGACAGGAACCTAAGCAGTGCCTTGGACTCGTGACCAAGGTGTAGGTTTAAGGGATTCCTATACTATACTATTTGCACAACATTAGTGGTCACCGAACGAGATAACATTGAAAAGTTATCAACGGTTATATCAATAACTTCGTAGCTGCTACGGTATGCTACACCAAAGCTACGCAGGTACTACGCCTGCACTACGCCGTCGACTTCACGTTCCGTTATTAGAACTGCTTGCATAAATGAAAGTCACGTTACTCCCGAGACTACCATTATACCATGAAATTTCATCACCCACAGAATTTTAGCCAATAACGCGATAGACCAGAGTTATCAACAGTATTGCTTAATCTAAATCCACTCTATGTAGTCTTCGCCGTGAGTAATTGATAGGTAATTAGAAAAAAATCTATGACTTTTTTAATACTCTTATCCTGTATTATAGCATATAAGTTCACTGTATAACAAATGAGCTAAGAAATTTTAAAAGTATTGCACTCAGAATTTATGAAGCTTTCTAGTCATGAAAGAATTTTCAAACAAATTTAGTAACCTATTTTTTGAGGGTATTTTTTAAACAAAGAACAATTAAATCTTTTCTCATTATAATATTAGTCGAATTAAAACTTCTAAAGTGGTAAAAAAGGGGATGAAAGTTTGTATGAAAATCTAAATTTAGTTTAATTTAACTGTTTTTATGGTAAGAGAGAGAGAGGAAAATTTTATTAGAGGTGATTTATGCAATTTATTTTAATAGATTGTTTGTTTTCCTTCCTGACTAATTAAATCATCGATCACTAAGTACTAAGTACGGTAAGAATTTTCATCCAGACTATTATAGTCTTAAGCGTAGACTTTGAAAAGGATTTCAAATAATGACCAAGTAAAGCCCAACTGGATAAAAAGTCCCCAACCGTAATTATGTTGGACAAAACTATCGAAGAGTATTTCTTTAAGATTTATTTTATCCAGCAAATCCTGAAAGATCTTTTGTCTTTTAAGTAGCGGACAGTAAGGAGTTTTGTAAATCTTTGCTCGTAAACCTTGGATTCAGCTATCAAAATAAAATGGACAATCTACACTTCTATTTTATTTATGATAAACAAGTCGCTTCTACTGTCTGTGTGCTTAGATCTTTTAAACTACGCAACAGATTTTAATGCAGTTTTAAACAATAAACAGAGTTATTAAAGAAGAAGGTTTATAAGTATAATAAATGCATATTTCCGTATAAAAACGTATAAAACATTATTTTTGCGTCATATAGCGTAAAATAATTATTGTAAATATATATAAAAATTGTAAAATGTTTGAAATTATATAAAAATAATTATAAAATATGATATTTTTCTGTAAAAATAAAAAAATTATTATATTTTTTATATCTTTAATTTTTTTTAAGAAACCACAATATTTGCTGCAAAATAATAAGCAAATCATTATGCAGTATTTATTTTATATTATTGTTTTAGATTTGGCTTTCGGCAATAAATGAATATATTTAAAGTTTAATCGAAGCTTTAAAAAGATTTGAACTATTTACTATAAATAGATAAATAATACCAGGTACAATAGGAAACTAGTACACTATTGATCTTCCAACCTAAAGGCTATCTTGATAAAAATAACGGATTTCATTCTTCTTATCCCTTTGATCTAACCAAAGGACTTTTCCGACTAACCGAACCATTTCAGATGATTTATTGGATTCATTATTGATAGCAACACTTTTGATAGCCTTTGACTAGAGAACTCACTGGCACTATAACCTATATCTCGATAGGTTAACGGCTGAAATTAATAACAATACTCAATCCAAAATCTTTGGTTTTTCTAAGCACACATAGGTTATTAATTTCGGCTGTAAAAGGTAGAATGACAAATGACATTGTAGAGTGAACTGTGCCGTGTAATGAGTTCAAGCTGTAGCCTCTATTGCATTATAAAAAGGTAGGTCGCAAGCAACAGGCACTACTTATCTAGAATGTCTGTATAGAATTTAGCATAATCCAAAAGTGAAAAGAGCTTGGCTCTTGTGGCCCAGAAGAAGGTTTAGTAGCATCCTTGACATAATCACGACACTCTCTATCTCTTGCCCAACAATAAAGTACTCTTTAGAAAAAAAATTGCTGTGTGAAATGTCAGATGGCTTTAGATCTAGCGAAAAACTGTTTTATTATTACCCGACTACAGCGAAGCCAAAAGAAAGAGTAACGATTTTGGCAGTCTATGTATGTGTGAGTTTGTATGTATGTATGTATGTTCCACTCTAGCGCCTAAACTACTGAACCAATATCAATGATTGAGGTGTCAATAGATTTGTAATAATGTCCCGGGTGACATAGGCTATATACATTTTATCAAAATATTATTTGAGAATTGTTATGTATGTTATCTGTGATTCGAAGAAAGAACGCATGTCAATTGAAAAATATAAGTCAGTGTATTGTATAGCTTCAATTGCATTATTATTTTATCTTATATATTTAAACGGTTTGTTAAGAGAAGTAGCTCAGCAACTAATTATTTTAAATTATAAAGTTTTATAGGATTTGCTTTTCTATAATCAGGTGTAATATAGCATTTATTTTCCTATCAGTAAAATCAGTAAAACAATATTACCTCCAATTCAAATATTTTACGTAGCAGTGCACAGTTCAAGTGGCAAGAATAATGGGAACAGTGAATTTGTCAAGAATAGAATAATGTCGTTCGCACGAGGGGTTTTGCATCACAAGCCTTTCTGCAATAAGTACTCGTAATATTCTACTTGTAAAATATTACTAATATGAAATCTAGTGTTAAAACTATTATGATTAAAACTGATATATTTTTATATATAAATTTAGTTGACTGATTATCAGTTCACTGGAAAAAATAAAATTATGAACTTGAAACAATAGTTTTTTGACGTTTTACAAAGTGACATAAATAAATGAGTGGATAAGAAAAATTTTACTTTGTCACTACACATATTTTATCATAAGCCTTAGCTGTGTCAAAAAAGATTAAAAAAAAAACAATTTTACAGTGAATTGTTATAAAAAAAATATTATGATATTGTTGTAATTAATGTGAGTCTTTGTTAACTCATTAGGTTATTATTGTTAGGCATAGAGTTTGTTGAGTGAGTTGAAAGTGAAAATGAAAACGTATTGATAATACGCAATATAGAAGGATTGCTCAAACTAGGATACGGATCGCAAACGCTAGTAACTAAAATAAATATTTCATAACTAAATTGTTTAAATTTATAACTATTATTTATCCAGTCTTTACATTTATGTAATAATGCTTTGTCGTCCTCTCTAAGTCTCGTACGAATAACCTCTTTTAGTAGCAAGGAACAAAAAGAGATAGATACAGTCCTGCTAATAGCCCCGGGCAGCCTTAAAGGCGTCTCGTAAATAAATGAGCGAATGTGTTTTATTTTTTTCTATGTTTTCTTATATACGACCTCGTAGCTTAAGGGTTATATCACTCGAGGTCAAAGACTTAATAAGGAGTTTGTCACACTTGCATAAAATAGAGTAACCTCTACGTGGTTTTTGTTATCTTTTACACAGTAATTTAACTACTTTCGATTGTAATGAAACTTCTGGTAATACGCCCATAAAAGTTCCTCTTAAAAAAGTTTTAGTTATATATTTTTCTTATTGAAAAATACTAGACTATCTACTACTACTAGTACTAGTTAAAACTGTATTAAGTTATTTACATCGCCTGGAGAAATTCAGAAAATCAGGACGAATACGGAAGTAGTTTTTCAGGATAGAAACCACCACATAGGGTTAACGAAGACAAAGATTTTTTTCCCTAATTATATAGTAGCTCTAGTAGTGGTGGTCGTCGAGAGTAATGTGAGTTTCATATTTATATATTTACTAAATGTACTGCTTCGTACGATTTCCATTACTATTTGTTTTTTTTATTACGTAGGATATTTAAGAAGGCAGTTCTAATAATAGAACGTGAAGTCAACGTTGTAGCAGTACGTAGTATCAGCGTAGCCACGGCGTAGCTTATCGTAGACGTTACGCGAAGTTATTGCGTATTTCGTAGCACTTCAGTTAATATAGAGCGCTATCTTTTATTTTTTACAATACAATCATTATAATTATTTAATTCACCTTGGTCTAATATGGTAAACTCTTAAAAATAACGGCCTGGCACACCTATAAAATGGGTATTAAATAAAACAGCTTGATAAACAGATGTCGTAAAAAAAATTGCTACCAACTCTTTGGATAATGTTTCGCCCGACAATTTACATGTTTTGTTCTGATACATAAATAGCAGTTTAACGAGTAATATCGTGGAAGTATTGACTATCATAGTGAAATATAGTGTATTATAAGTGTATCATTAAGGATCACGTGTTAAGGTAGGTAGCGAAGTCAATCAGTGTGAACTAGAGTTTGTGCAATAGCTTAACTGATTTTGATGAAATTTGGTACACAGGTACTATATAACTCAGATTAACACATAAGCTACTTTTTATCTCGAATAATTAATAGTTTCTGGGGGAAAGTAATGAATTGTTTATTAAACGAACTATTTTTATACAGCAATATATTTTAAATAAAATATGTTTTTTTAAATTAAATCTAAGAAGGTAATGTTATGTTAATGTTAAGGCAGGTTAACTAGTATTTGATAAATAATTTAAAAAAAAACTGTATTTGTGTATAGTGCAGTATAACAAAGGCAAAGTAGCTGAGTATAATTATTAAGTGTAATATTTTCTGTTTAATAAGCATATATGTAGAGTTTAGTAGTAATTATAAATAATAAGACATAAGATACGAGTACATCAGTGTACTTAAGCTTAAGTACGTTGTTTTACGCGTACTTGCTCTGAAACTAGGTTGGATTTGTTTACAGCTAGTGCTGTTTAATTTTTTTTCATACGTAAAAGTGAAAGTGAAGCTGGCTCGTAACCTACTTAGTGTAAGGTAGGAAAGATTCTGTAATTGAGGCCGGTCGTGTCCTAGTTAAAATTGTGATTATAAGATAACTATATTTTAAACGTGGATTTATGAGTTCTTATACTTAATAGAAAATAATATTATAAATATTGATAGGATATCGAGCAAAGCCTCGCGTCTATAAATCGCTTGTTAATATTAACCAACAGTATGTCACATATATATCTAAGATATTAAATGTATTATAAACTCTCAATATGTATTTTATTACTAAATCATTGAACATTTTAATAGAGGATTTAAATAAAATCAATAGAAACCACAACAACTCAGAACTAACTCCCTGATAGAACTCTCTTCCAAAAGATCTCAGAAATTTCATAGAGTAAAAACTATCTAACGTAGTAAATGCAACTTACTACTATAACTATAGTATTGTAGTAGTGTTAAATCATAGAGAATGAAGATCACGTTAGTCGCTTTTATTACTTAGTTTATTTAAATATTAAGTAGCGAGGTACAAAAATTTTACTGTATTGTTAAAAGGCCTTGTTAATCAGAACCTGGAACACAAGCTCCAAGCTGTGATTGATATTAAGATACTATAGTATTGGAGTGTCAAGTAAAATAACAGTCAATCTAATTTTAATGTTATTGTATTTTGAAATGCATTTTAAAAGTCAGAAAGACCCAAAAAAAATTCAATGTAATAAAATTTAAAACTAAATTAAATAAATACAAAACCAGTTCATTAAGTAGACTACGGTTTAAAAATACACAAAAGATACTGAATACACTCCCTTTAGTTCATTGTGGCCATTCTGGAGCTTTTGTTGACGCACAGCACTCGACGTGGTACAAGCGATAAGAAAACTGCCCACGGCTGCTATCTATTATACGAAAACGTTTTAAATACAAATCCTTTAGTGAATTAAGCCAAGGGACACTAGAGGACAATGAGATATTAAAATCTTTGAACGAAATAATTTAAAGACTATTTACGATACTACGATACGATTACTAGATGATCCGGCAAACGATGTTTTGCCATATAAATTAATTTCTTTATTATTATACATTAATTAAGGTCACGCTTAGGGGGATATAAATAATCATCAACGACCTAGGGATATATATTTCGGCGCGTAAGTTAAGCTTAGGTTGACTTAAATTTAGGTTTAAACAGAAAACTTGGCTGTGAATTAGAGTGTTCACGCATCAAGGAACCCCTTAAACTTACAGCTTGTTAAAAATACAATATGTTAAAAAAATTCAAAGACTTTTAGAATTGTTTGTATCCAGGAAAATGCGATATATATTAGTAATAAAATTATGAACTTGGACGATAAAATAGGAGCTACATGGGACGCTATTAATAAGTTGATAATTGACAATGTAATGATAAATTCTGGAAAATAAGTGGCAAACGCTTTTGAAAAATATTTTACAGAAATTCCGGTTAAGGTAACGTCTAACCTTAAATATATTAAATAGGAATCACTTGGGTTGTAACAATAGTTTCAATTTCAAGTATGTTTCACCAGTAGATATAATTAAAACATTTAAAATTCTTAATTTTTAAAAAAAACTGGGGATTTATGGGATATATCTGTAAGATTACTTACCGAAATTATTTATAATATTGCTCCACATCTAGCTATTATTTTCAACAAGTGTGTGGATACAGGAACTTTTCCTAATTAAATGAAACACAGTAAAGTTATACCTCTTTTTAAAAATGGTGATAAAAACGATCCTGGTAACTAGACCTATCTCTATATTACCATCACCAAGTAAAGTTATTGAAAAAATTATACTTAATCAACTTTTTGAGCATTTTGGAAAAAATAATATTTTTCATAGTAAGCAATATGGTTTTACTAGGGGTAGGTCAACAACGGATGCAGGAGTCACGTTCCTCAAGCATATTTACCTCACGTGGGAGAAATCACTAAATGCAATTGGTGTATTTTGTGATTTGTCCAAGACCTTTGATTGTGTTCAACATGAAACGCTTTTTAAAAAACTCAATTATTATGGTATTAGTAATAAAGAACTTGATCTAATTGCTACTTACCTTACCCAAAGGATCCAGAATATTGCTTTTAGTGGTGAAAAATCTTCTAGATCCTTCTTAAGAATGGGCGTTCCACAAGGTTCTATATTGGGTCCATTTTTATTCCAGATTTATATTAATGATCAGCCACACTACGTGAGGAATTTATGCAACATTGTACTTTTTTTCGATGACACTTCTCTTATATTCAAAGTTAAGAGAAACCAACACAGACAGATGTAAACAGTGCATTGTCGCAGGTTCTTCAATGGTTTCCGATTAATAATTTACTAAACACAAAAAACACTAAATGCGTGGAATTTGCTTTACCGAATGTTAGAAAACAGCAATTCACCCTTTTATTAAATAATGAAATATTGAGTTTAACTGACTCAACAAACATTTTGGGCATAACTTAAGACTCAAAACTTCAGTGAAACTTTCATTTATCATCTTTAACGGGAAGACCCAGTATCGCAGCATACGCAGTAAGAAAAGTAAGGCAACTAACTGGTATTGATACAGCCAGACTCGTTTATTTTAGTTACTTTCACTGTATAATGTCCTACGGCATTTTGTTGTGGGGCAGGGCCGCGGACATAGAATCCATTATTATTCTTCAAAAAAGAGTAGTTCAGGCCATTTAAATTCTGAGACCTAGAGATTCCCTTCGAGATGTTTTTAATAAAATAGGTATTCTTACAGTGCCGTCACAATACATTTATTGTAACATTTTATACATTACACAGAATACATTACGTTATTTTCCAAACATAGTGACACACACTGTATAAATACTAGAAATAAAAATAAACTTGTAACGCCATACTATCGTCTCCACAAAGTCAGTAATAGTTTCATGGGGCTTGGTGTTCGCATCTATAATAAGATCCCACAGACTATATTAGATTTGCCATTTCAGCAATTTAAAACTCTAATAAAAAAGTGTTTAGTAAATAAAGCTTACTACTCTGTACAAAATTATTTGAATGATGACAAAGCTTGGATTCAAAATGACGTTGATGCTCAGCTGAATGATTATATGTTTGTAAAACAGACTGATGTGATGATGATGATGGCATTTTGAAAAGAGCAACTGTTGAGTTACTTGCCAGTTCTTGTCATCAGGAAACTTTTTTCCGAACTGGTGGTAGCTTCAGACAAACTGACTGACTCACCAATTTTGACGTGTCAAAAGTAATGTGTGAAAAGTCTATTTGAATGAAATATTTTGAGTTCGAGTTTGAGCTTGGTCACAAGTCCAAGGTACTGCTTAGGTTCCTGTCGTAATTGTAAGAGATCATAATGTTTAATTATTTATCAGTTGTGTAGCAGTATCAACGTTATTATATGTAAGACATATAAAATATAACACTTTTTTCAGCTTTATAATATTAGTATAGATGAAATGACAATGATTGAAGGACATAAAAGATGTATACCTAACTACGAATACTGATAACAGGTAAAAAAAAAGGTGGCATGATTATTATTTACTTATTTCCCCTTCTAAAAGTGGGGTTTTCATGCCACTCTGCTATGACAGCATTGTTGTTTTGCTGATCCTAAATAAATAAACACTACCTGCAGCGCCCTTCAGTAGAAGTTTGTTCATTTAAGACAGTTTTGTATATTAGATAAATATAGTTAGAAAACACAGTTTTATAAAGAAAAATTAGGGTTATCTTCTTATTATTAAAGGAATTCTTTTTGCTAAAAGGCAATTAAAATTTATTCAATTTACTTCGTAATTATTATTTAAGAAATATACTTTACAGATAAATAATAGAGCTAATAATAGTATATTTTTATTTTTCAAAAACTTAACATGCTAGTTACGTTAATCTACTTCAAAATCTGTACAATTGATTATTTTCCTATATAGTATTTTAGTACCACCCAAGTCTGTTACCAAAATCCAGTAGAACTGTCATAACCTTAAATATTAACGTTTATTCGAGTTTGGAGCGAGTATCAGATAGGGTTGGAATTTGATAGCCTGATCTTTGATATTTATAAGCTTTAATATACTAAAATTAATGTTGAATCGTTTTCCTAAGCTTTTTAAGGCTTTCTAGGTTTATAAATAGTTTTTATAGTCAAATTATTTCTGCTTCTACACTGTGTATATGTAATAGTAATTTAAGTTATGATTTTAAGCTACTTAGACTTTTCTAGAAATATTTTAAAGAAATATATTTTTATTAAAAATCTATAATTTGCAGGGTATTTAGACATGAATCAATTATATTAATGTCTTTTATAGAGATATTAATATAATTGATTCATGTGTAAATACCCTGAAAATTATTAGTATATAGCCAGCACTTGCTAAGTTTTTTTTTCTAATTCAGCCATTTTTGTGTAACACATCTGCAAAATAATATCCCAAAAACTTCCTTTGTTTGTCTATCTTTTAAATAGAGAAAACTGTATCAAAATATATTACATAGTTTAAAAGAAATATACAAAGAAGCATAGACATCATAGATTATATTTTTGACAAGTTAAACCAGACAATTTACATCAAAAAGAAAAATTATTATTTTCCCAAAATTAGAATGACAAACAAGTCAAAAACATGAAGAAGATACCAACTGACGGACAATAACAATAACTGGCCCCAATCATCTATTTGTCAGTCCAAAGCTTTGTTGAGAAGGCAATTCAATCGTTGAGCTTCCTAACAGGAATGAAGACTAAAATATGAAGTTTTGTGATGTACTCAAACACGGAATTATGTTTTACTATTAGTGTTAGAATGAGTAAGCTATTCTTATCATCGTTTTGATTAGTGTTAGGTTAGCCTTATATACGCCTAAGCTTAGATGGAGAGCCTAGGCAATGGAGGTGAGTGTTCACATATGAGACAGGGCAGTCCTTAAACATACACGCTTGGATATTCTATAAAAATAGACTTTTTATAAAATAATTATTTTGATACAAAAAGTTGTATAAAGGCAATATTAACTTCATCGCGTAAATTGATTGTTTTTTTTCTCGTAAGATAGTAAACTTAAGTCATAAAAATACAGTTTGATAGAGTAGGTAGAAAACTTTTTACGTCCTACGTTCATTGGTTTCCGTTTCCACGTGCCTTAACTTTTAATTGTGAACAGTTTGGAGATTTTATACGAGAATTGTTTTTTTCTGTTACGACAAAAATGTACTTTTTTTTCAAGCTTTGTGCAGCAGATTTTGTTCGTCAAACATAGATTAGTAAGCGTACTTTTTTCTTCTTTTTGGGATGTTTACAACAAACATTATTTAGAAAGTTGTTAATAGAATTATTTATTTATTTATTATTTACAGTTTTCAATAACTTAAATTACTAACATAAAAAATTCCGTCAAACTGCAGAACAGTTTGTTGACGGTATTTTTCTCTCAAATTCTTTATAGAAAATGTATATATTTAAATATTGTAAACACAGTTAATTAATATTATTATAAAAAAAGTTAATATATAATAATAGACTTTATATTCACATTTTAATGAGATTGTAACTTACTCTTATTAACTTAATTTTAGTGAGAATATTAATTGTTCTAAATTTTTATTAAATATTATTAGTAATCAGATGGTAAACTTTTAATAAAATGTAGTTTTCTATCCTTATATTATCTATAGTTCACCTTAACCAATACAGTTTGGACGGATGTTTTTAAAATATTTAATGCTAGAGTGATACAGTTTATTTCGATATCTGACATAAGGAAAATAACGTTTATATTTTAAGTTATACATAACCATAACCTGTTGGCCCTCTGCTGAGCTGGGTCTTCTCATCAGAATGAGAAGGGATTTAGGCCAACAGTCCACCACACTGGCCCAGTGGGCGTTGGTAGACTTCACACTCATTTCAGAACTTTGGGTAACTCTCAGGAGTGCAGGTTTCCTCACGATGTTTTCCTTCACCGTTAAAGAAAGTGATGATTTAATTGCTTAAAATACACTTAACTCAGAAAAGTCAGAAGCGTATTCCCAGGATCGAACTCGAACATCCCTAGTAAGACATTCAAGTCTTAACCAGTGAACAGTGTAATAGACAAACACACAGACTGATTCCAAAATATATTTTTTATTTAATGTTTGTAATAGAGATCCCATTTAAGGCACAAAAAAATTTTTGAGTCAGGATAAACTTTTTTGTTTTAAAATAGAGTAAAAAAACAATTAAAATGTTTATTCTTAAACAATCTTCCAGTCCGAGGCAACATACGCCCTTAGGACATGAAACAGCCTACAATAGTGTAAATATGAACGTTAGCATTCCGCTGGAAACCAGGTCAGGGACCACACAACACGGGTTTTCCATCAACCCTTATGTTTTTGCTATTTTATGTCCGTTTATTTTAAAAATTTGATGGAATTGGGGATAGGACTATGATAACAATTTTATTGAAATGAATAAAGTCGACAAACCCATCGATCAATACAAAATAAAATCCGCCCCGGTATCGCACAGGTGCAATACTCTCTACTTTGGTTTAGTTTAATATTTGGGATGAAAATATTCGAAGGTTTAAAAAACTTATTTTATTATTATCCCGCTAGGTTTTTTTATAAAAGTAGCATATGATGTAATTTAAGTTTAAAGAATCTGTTTGCTAAATTTCATTAAAATCCTTTCAGTCATTTTTGTGTCAATAAATAAATTTTCTCTTTTATAATATTAGTGGGATTGTATAGAATATACAATTATATTTATGTCGATAACAATTGAAATTACAGTATTTGCTGTATAACGTTTATTTAGGTTAATCTCCCAGAAGGCTAAAAATACATTTTTAGAACTACGAAGCCTACATTAATTCAAAAATAGATAAATACCTATAAAACAGTATTCAACACTTCAATTTTATCATCGCAATATTAAAATATTATATTAATAAGTATAAATACTAGCTTTTACCCGCGGCTTCGCTCGCATTGAAGTCATTAAATAAGTATCAGAGATACAATATACAATAGAAATGAATTGTTTATCTTTCGTAAAAAATATTTTTTTTTCATAAAAATATCCTATCTAATCTAATACCCTCAAGAATATGTGTACAAAGTTTCATGATGATCGGTTAAGTAGTTTTGGCGTGAAAGCGTAACAATTAAACTTACATTCACATTTATAATATTAGTAGGGATAGGCAAGAATTTATTATAATTCGATGACATAACAAGTATCCAAGACGTCATGGCGGACATGACATTGACAACAACAACCTAATAGAGAATATTTCCATTATTACAGTAATATTTAAGAGAAAAGTCGCAAAATTTAATATATTCATCTACGAATGATTTCAAAGTCAGAAATGAAAACTAATAATTATTCTAAATCTATGGTTTACGATATAAAGTATTAAATGTATGATAAATATTATTTAACAACACTAAATATTGTCATCCTAACGAAACTTACTATACCAATATTATAAATGTGAAAGTTTGGATATTTGGATGTTTGTTTCTCAATCACACAAAAACGGCTGAGCGGATTTAGATTTAATAGCACAAAGATACTTTACAACATGGTATAACACATATGCTACTATTTGTCCCTAAAAATCCATAGTTCCTGCGGGATAATAATAAAATTAAGCATCTGAATATTTTGTATTTAACAATATATTGTAAACTAGCTGCGCCCCGCTGTTTCAACCCGCTATATTTTGGATAATACCCACTATATCATTATAAATTATAGC
This sequence comes from Limenitis camilla, assembly GCA_905147385.1. Classification (NCBI taxonomy): domain Eukaryota; kingdom Metazoa; phylum Arthropoda; class Insecta; order Lepidoptera; family Nymphalidae; genus Limenitis; species Limenitis camilla. The sequence goes on from LR990240.1 coordinate 12,123,583, forward strand.
CTATATGTTAATATGATGTGTAAGCTATATAAAGTGTAAAGTTTCATCAAAATCCATTCAGTAGTTTTTGCGTGAAAGAGTAATAAACATACATCCAGACATCCATACATTCTTACAAACTTTGGCGTTTATAATATTATAATAGGATTCATTTTTTTTTGTTAAATCTAAGTACGTAGTCATGTTAAACTGCAGTGCAACCCGTGAGAAGTAAGGAAGGATCTACTAGTTCTATATTTCCTTTATCGAGCCATTGCTTGATAGTTAAAGCTTTTCTTTGATAGTAATATTCATTAAATGATCTGGAAACTCATAAGATATAGTAAATTAGTAGTATTAAGGTATAATTTAATGTAGTGTTAAAGGTACTAAAGAAAACTTAATATGAGAGGGGTCTTTGCACAACCAATAGAAGCCAAAAAATAATTTTGAATTTTTTTATCTGTCTAAATTCTTATATGGACACTAATCACGTAAAAACTACTTAGTTAAAATATAGGCTGCCTTTTGTGTCTATAAGCATAGATTTAGAGGCACCCGGATTTACTTCTTACCCAGGTTTTACCCACCTTTAGAAACAAAGGCGTTGATTGAAGTCCTAATTATTCTAAGTTGCAGAGAAGATTAATTAACAGTGAAGTTTCTATGAACGTTTCAGTTGCTGAAGCTAGCAGATTTTCGCTTAAGATTGAATTTATGCAATGAACTTATTCAATTTCTATAGATTTACTTCCTTAGGAGAGGAAGGACGAATAAACAAAAAAGAAAAGATTGTTAAACAATTTAAAAAAAAATCTGATATATATGTCGGAGAATAATAAAGGATTACCGAATAATCGAATCGTCATCGCCATCTATGGCGCTAGAGTAGGGTAGTAGTCACTTCCGTCATGTTGACAGTCTCGACTCTTTATATGCCCTCGACAGTCTGACTGTAGTCTAAGTCTTGCGCGGTCTCTCAAGGAGTGAAGTAGTCCATGGATAGTGTTAGTGTTGTGCAGTGCAGTGTTGTGTGTGTGCAGTGCCTGGAGTGCTGCCCTATTAAGGTCACGTGAGTACCTTACAATGTAGTTGTAGGTTTATGTTAGCCTAACCTTAGGCTTACAGTGATTCCTTATTTTGCCCCGACATATATTTCGTCTTATTATAAAATGACTAACAAAAAACCTTATCAATATAATGTATAGTTGAGGCTGTTGTCGATATCCAGTTTTTTTTTAAATTCCTACCCAATCTACCAACGTATACTTCTAACCTTAAATACGCAGAAGTCACTATTAAAGCTTTCTAACGACGGCCAAGGAGCAAGAGGAGCATGCCACACGTGATTGGTTATTACTCAATGACTTACTATTTCCCAAAATACTACCAGACTAGCACACAGCATACTCATTATACCCACTACTTTTGCTCATACCTACAGATAGCTGCTGGCTACTATAACAATAGGTTATCAAAAATAATTTACTCAGATTCTACGTAAATAAAGCTACAGATAAAATCTCGTTCAGTATAATCAAATTAAAAAGTATACCTGAGCCATTATTCATTAATCACTGTCACTCGTATTTGATTGACAATAAATTGAAAATTAACAACCTATCAGGTTATATTTCTATAGGAAGTATTTTTTAACCCCCGACGCTACATTGACGGGGTGTTATAAGTTTAACGTGTGTATCTGAATGTTTGTGACATCGCAGCGTCCAAGATAATAGATTGATTCTGATGAAGTTTTGTTTGTTTGAAAGATAATTTAATCAAGATATTTCTTAGCTATGTATTGTAAAGATCTAGTCAGCCGTTTGAAGACTATCAGCTCATCTTTAACTTGAAAGCTGCCCCAATATTAATATATTGACAATTATAAAAATCGTGTAACCATGGTAACACACTGATATTGTGTTACATTTTACTAACTTATATTTCACTATGATAAATCAATATTAACTCTACTAAATGAACAGTCAAACTGCTGTAGTTTTTTTTGTGATAGATAAGTCACAAACGGGCAGTAAGAAAAGATTACTGTGATTCCAGAGGACTCTAACCTAGAGTCCACCGGAACTGCATCATTAATGGGATGAGAGAGGAATGGGATAAGTCTGGCTCACATGCGGCGCGACAGAAACGCATTATGGATACTTGCCGGTTCGTAATATTGCTTCTATATCCTAGCCAATCAAACGCCATCTAAAGTGTTGCTAATGTTTAAGATCGGATATCCTATTTTACATCAATATTGTGATGATCGTCAATTTATGTAATTGTTAAACAATCCATTACATGTTGTTTTATGTATTGCGGTTGTATATGTAAAATCATTTACATTACAACTGCTTAAATATATTTGACCACATTCAATTATTATAATACATCATTGAATGAATTGGTTTGATTAAATATTTGTATTAGACATATTCTTCTTTATAATGAATTATTTTAGTGATTGGGTTTCTATTTGGGAAAAATCTCGAAGTCTTGAAAACCACCACTAACCACCACCACCAATCGTGAGGGGACGGGTTTCACCCGTGAGGGGACGGGTTAGAATACTATTCTCCTCTGCCGCTGGGAGAGCATCTCGTAAGAGCCGAGTAACCCAACACCCCCTTGGTGGTAGGGGATCTGTTCCCCGACTGGCTTGCGACCATCAGCATGCGAATCCGATCGCCAAGTGTCATAGACGCGTTCCGGTTGAGCCGCATGTGGGCCAGACTTACCTCCTCCCTCTCCCATCCCATTAATACTGTGGGTCTAGTGGACTCTAGGCTCTTGCCTAAGGTCCGCTGTATCCGCATAATTTTTCTTCTTCATTCCCCCTTTCCACTCTATCTTCGGGGATGCAACGCATCGACTAAATGAGAGAGTGTTTTTTGTTTTTCCGATGTCCATGTTCGATGGATGCCACTTACCATCAGGTGGACCATCTGCTCGTTTGCACCTTATCTATTATAAAAAAAAAACCATAAAGGTGCTGGATCACTTTAGCCGTAGTATGAAAAATAAATACGACCTTTTTCAGTACGAAATAATAAGTAAATAAATACGACTTTCTCCTAATTTTAAGCAGCAGCATCCAAAATACAACTGTCCTTAACAATTGTAAGATTTAAAGGCTTTGAAAAATGGCGTCGAAAAATATATATTAAAATATTTTGTTAACAAAATATATTTAAAACTTCTATCAGAACTTTATTATTTCATTAGCTTATATATCCTCTAAATATTTTTTTAATTTTTTTTGGGACTGATTTTATGATTATGTATAGTGCAGAGTATGATTTGTTTAAAAAAATATTATCACACGCAATGTAACTTGTCTTTATATGTAAATGTATTTAAAAATGAATACTGGAGCTATTAAACATTACATAGTCTTTGAGTTCATGTGTAAGTTTGTAAGCTTATTAAACTGGCTCATATCATTGTTTGTTCAGAAGCCTGAATACGTCAACTACAAAATTTTGGTTAAATCTACAAATATTTGTAACAAACCTACCTACCTAAAAGTACTACTTTTATCATTAACATATAAGTAAGCTATCTTTATGCAATGCTGTATACCTGTAATATTAGGTCAGAGGGGGAAAACGCAGATTGACTTGTTTTTTTATTATTATTTAGAGACTTCTAGAAAACACAAATTACTTGGTTTTCAGAAAAATATTAGTGTTATTTGGATTAACTTGTGAACAACGAAAATTTTGCTTACTTTTTGCTAATAAGTGGATGGGGGTTAAATATTAATTATAAAATTAATATACTTGAATGCACTCATCTTAGCTTTAAATTCATATTGTTAATTATTATGCTGGCAACACCGAGTTGTGTGGCAGTCTGTTAGTTATGACGACGGCAGCATTATCTGAGTATCATTTGATTTTAGAAGTTGGCACAAACTGAATATGATTCGGTTGTGCCAACATAAAGATAAAAGCAAACCAAATCAATACGCCGCAATGAAAATTAGGAATATTTATGTTTACATCGCGAGTTTTCTAGCAGTAAAGCTGAAGCTCTAAGTCTAAAGTATAACCTGGTCTGCATATACCATACAACTAGTTTTTTATTTAACATTAGAATTAACAATATTTAAAAAAAATACATATTATTTTTGAAATTAAAAAAAAATATTATACACAAAATAAAACTAAAGAAAAAAGTTTAATAACGGATTTATTCCAACTTGTTTAATTTTCTGATTTCCCATTTTTTGTCACCGGCAAAAGTCATAGACATTCAAGTAGACATAAATTATGTAAAGAGCAACGAAGGGTCAAGAGTCACAAATCTGAATGTGTATGTGTATGTGAATGTGAATGAAGTCGTGTGTGAAAACGAATATCTATAAGTGAATTTGGCTGATCTGCGTCGCCACGCCATGGCGCCTTTTGGGTAGTGAGCTGGAAACACTGACTCAGTCTAACCAACCGTTAATATAACGTGTTAAGTTTATCTCGCTCACTATTTTTTCTCCTATCATTTTAATGTATGTATATTTATTTTTTCCTTATCCAAATGTTATAGTATATCTCTCAATTCAGCATTCCTCTTGGCCATGGTCTTCTCTAGCGATTTCCACTGTTCTATTACAAGCAACTCACACAACTTATTCTTACCCTTCCTGGGATACCAATCCATAACTAATTTACTCCAATTGTTCCGTCTGCCTCTAATCGTATGATCTCGTAACCTAACCAGAATTGATCAACAAAAGTATAGGCGGATTGGTCAGATGAACGATAATATGTTAATAGTATATATTCTTCTTTACATAGTATAAAAAAACTTAGGTCACACACCCAAGGCACTGCTTAGGTTCCGTTCGTAAATGTAAGAGATCATAATGTTTAGTTAGTTATCGGTCCAGTAGCAATATCTACGTTGGGTTTACCTAATATTCCATTCAACCCTCTCCCTCTATTTCTCCAAATTTTATTATATTTTATTTTTAGATTTTGATTATTTGCATCACGTCGTATTACTTTAGATTGATAGGATCCAATTGGTTAAGATAATTAAAGGACAGTCCAAAACAATCCCGAAATTACCTATCAGAACTGTAACATATTATAACGTGTAAGCTCGTTGTCGACATTGAGACCATTAGCACCAAAGTCCCTTAAATAGAATTATTAAAGGAAATTCATAACCTAAGATCCCCTGAGAGGTTACCTACACTGATCAAATATTAATATAAATCAGTAAAAGTTAAACTTTATTCTTATGAATATATTTCTTAGATACAAGTATTATCTTAGTATATTACTTTATCTATTAGGTATAGCTACCGGCACGTAAGTATACGTTTGACCTTAAATACGCAGAAGTCACTATTAGGAAATTTTTAGCGAAAAACGCGAGACGTAATTGCGTTTGTTATTTTTCAAAATAGTAAACGCGCAGCATGCTCAAAATGCGCAACTTTCCCCCAATATATTTTCTCAGACCTAAAGTTAGCTGCCGGCTACTATTCCAAAAGCTTTGAATACGTTTTTTGGAATACTTTCTTGTTATAATCGATTGTGATGGTTAACCACTGTTTGGCTACAGCGATAGGGAGCGCTAGACGTTATAGCTGTTATATCGCTACCCTTACCATAATTTGTAATATCCGTTAGGCATAGAATGGAATACTAATGCAATCAATCAAAAATCCTGTGATACCATTATGAATTATTCAGTAGCATAGTTTATATTGATCATGTATTATAAAAACAGTTGAAGTGGTATCCAATCTATACTAATATTATAAAGAAGTAAGATTTGTATTTTTGTATGTAACGAATAAACATAAAAACTACTGGACCGATTTCAAAAATTCTTTCACCATTAGAAAGCTACATTATCCCTGAGTAACATAGGCTATATTTATTACAAGTAAAAATTAGAGATCCTCAGGAAATTTTACTAAAACCAACCCAAGGTGCAAAAAAATTAGCCATAAAATATCTTTCATCGCATGCGCTGCAAAAATGTTCTGATATAGAACAAAAAAATGTTCTACAATATTATAGAACGTATCAATATCTACAAAAAACTCCGCGAGACCATATGTCCAACTATTATAGTTATGTCACTATAACTACTTTTTTACATTTAAAAGTAGATAGAAATGCCAATCAAAATCAGACCATGTTTTCTAAAACTTTGTATTAATCCTTATCCAAATAAATTATTTCGTATTCAAGACTGTTTCAATACCTGTAAAATACTTTTTGAATTATTAAAATAGGACATTCCAGTCAAAAGATATTACGAAATAAAAATATCAAGATACATAAAAAATAATCCCAGACGGGCCACCGGCGCGGTGTGCAGTGCCTCGCAGCGCAGCGAGTAACGCGGCGATAGAGGGAGCGACAGAATGCGGGAGCCAAAATGTTAAAAAAAATTATCCACCCGTGCGAAGCCGGGACGGGCCCCTAGTACCAATATAAAATAACAAAAGCATTAAATAGCAATTAAATGGTTAATATAATTCAGATTTATACCAATCAGCGTAGTCATGGAACGATACATCCGGTGAAGGTTGACGATTTCCGTGTTGAAATCGAACAGCTATTTCCAAGGTAATGACGACTTCCGGTTTATATGCGTGTTATGTATGATATATTTTAAGACTGGTGAATGTATCTGTTAACAACTAAATTAATTTTCAGGTCAAATTAGATTGGTGAAACCAACTAGAACTACTTCAAGTAGTTTAAACCGGTTTTATCTAGTAGACTAGAATCTAAACCGGTTTAATCTACTTGAATCCCGATATCCAATTATTTTTATAAATGAGGTACTGCGATGTGTGTTTGATGGGTTGTCCTTTATTATGGGCCTAAAATTAACCAGGGCTACTTTTTATCCCGACACTATATTTATTGAGGAACAGTTTCAATAGATTAGATTGATATACTTACGTATATTTTAAGCCTAGTACTCATTATTATTTAGCCATTAATTTACATGAATAAATAATTCAACTATGTTTCAGCCTAGACAAAATTAGATTGTCGTGGATTAAGGAATAATCTATACAAATTAGTTCGGGCTAATAATAATGGGTTTGGTCTGTTATCTGAAATTATTCACAACTGATCTCCTACTAGAGAATCGTATTTGATTTTAAAATATATTGGCAATATATTTGTTTGCTCTACTTCTTGATAATATCAAAACTTGATAGCAACATTAATATAAGTTGTTCAAGAAATTTCAAGCAATTAACACGAGGTTAACATAGTGTAAGTTATATTGTTAAGCATTTATTCATTCTTAAAGATCACATGAGTTTACTGTATTATTTGTTTTAATCGGCGCTGCTGGCCTTCCTGTCGAAAATAATTCATTACAAATAATAAAGCAAGGGTGAGAGTAGTTGATTAATATAACTCCAATTGGATCTCCGTCAGCGTTGTCATAGATATTTCCCGTGAAGGATGACGATTTCCGTGTAGTCGACATCCAGCTATTTGCTGCATCTCCGGCTAATGTCTGCTTCCGGTTTTAATTTGTGATGCCGTCAGATGGAGCTTGCGGGTAAAAGCGACTTGTTTTCACTGATATTGAAATGGGAACTAAATAAATGGTAAAATATTATATCGTTTAATATTTAAGATTATCAATCTGATACGGCTTCATATATAAACGTGAAGGTTGTTTAATCAATCACGCAGAAATGGCTGAACAGATTTTTATCGAAATTTGACACACACTTTATAATAGTCTGCATTAACACAAATGCCTAATTTTTTAGTTTTTGTTAAATCTAAGGACTCGTGGTAAATTGCACACGTGAATCCGTGGGCATGTCAACTAGTTAATGTATAAAGAGAAATACAAATTCTTTTAAAAAATATAAACTCAGATACTTATTATTTGACACAGATTTCATAATTATCAGAGGAGTTATTTGTTTATTTTTTGGGATAAAAAGTAGCTTATTATGTTCTCTTTTCTATCTTTAGTATGCGCAAAATTCACCCACGATATCCTGAAATTAATTTATTATAAGTTTTTTTATAGAAATTTTGCAGATTTCCTAGATGTATACAGTGTTTTTTTTAACTGGGACGGAATGGGGATATCCTAAACCGTTGGAGATATAGGGAAACTTTCTTAGGAACTATTAGGTGCAAATAAACTTTGGCATATATTTTTTTTTTGTTTAAACTAGAGTAGATGGACTGCTTAATTTTAGTAAAATTAGTTATTTTTTTTGCAAATCGGCATTCAAATTTCCATATGAATGACTTAAATGCTACTTGTTTTTGTTATTAAATCAACGAATATAAATTAAGAGGGTCTGTACGAAAATACACATCCTTGTGCCAATTCAGCCTCTTTCTATTTGAATATTTATTAAATTACATCTAACCCAAGACCCACCGGATCTAGTAAGGACGGATTTTTCACCTTCATTTTGACTTTGAATTTACTGACTCAAGAATCGATAAAATTACGGTCTTATGTAATTTATTTAGTTTTTTAGGAAAGGTTCTGGATGTTTAAGGGAAACTAAGTTGGTATAAAAGAAATAATAAGATTCTCTCGATTTGATTTGCTCATGTTTTTGTTAATGGCAACATTCCAGTTTAATGGAGATTTTTTGTATTACACGAAGTTTTTCAATGAATTGAATGGAAATGGAATAATTCGTTTGGGTGTTCTGAATATTCGACGAATTCGAATATTCAGAACACCCAAACGCCCAAAATTTTTGCGATTCTTAAATTTTCGGATAATTCAAACTTGTGAAGTATTTGTTATGAATTTGATTCTAATCTTGCGTATAATATATAAGTTTGAAATTATCGAAAATCCCTAACAATAAAAAATATTTTTAAAGTATTCTCATTTACAACTTTTTATTTTGACTGGATTTAGTCTAAAGTCTCAAATTTCAACTCATGACGCCGTAGCGCCTTACCGAGAAGGACTGGACACCCACAAAAATGTCTCGACACACATAAAAATGTCTGTTGATATAATATAAAAAACTCAGTATATTAATATAAGAAACATTTGATTTTAGAAGTTGGCACAATAGATATGAATATCATTGGGCAGTGCCAAAACAAAGACAAAAGCTAATATTGTCAAGCTCTGAGTCTAAAGTATAACCCCCAGGAGAATATATAGTCAAGACTGTTTGACTATAACTCCTTTTTTAATTAACAATATAAACAGACCTGCTTTCTGTCTATAATTAGAAATCTGTAGTAAATATTGATATATTCCTTGTAATTAAGTTTTTTCTGAACCTTCGATAGAAAATGAGTGTATTTTAATTGGATGAGCTTAGGTATAAATTATTCTCTTTCCTTTGATAGTAACAGATAAATAGCCAATTTATAGTCAATCACAAAGAGTCAATCTCTTTAGAGTGCAGAAACGCTGGATGCTAGCAACACTGTTGATAGCGTTATATTGCGTAGTTGATTAGTTTATTTAAAAATACCTTCATCAGCTCGACAATTCATAAGCTCCATTTATGTTAAATTCTTATTATAATAAAATAGTGTGAGTGTATATTGTTCATAACTTAGTTATATATATCTGACATTTTATTACAATATAATTAAAATATACTTCAAAGGTGTTCAGAAATAGCTCTTTTCCGCCTTTTTCGATGAAGCTACAGATAAAATTAAACACGTGGCGCCAATTTATAAAATTGAAGCAGCTTCTATAATTTTATTAGAATAAAAGTTCATGGAGCTCTTCCCTCCAATTATGATGTAATTTATTCCAATTTTCTGAACCACTGAAGATTATTATGTAAGAGAGACATCAAAATGATAATAAGTTCCTAATTTAGAGACAATCGGCCCCAATATTTTAAATTAAACATTTGCATAATTGTATGAGGGAGCTTATAAGTACTATTGAAATATTCGACTAACCTAAATTACTAAAAGTGAAGATAAATTAGGGTTTTAGTATTAAATATATAAATGAATCCCTATTTCCCTTGGTCACGGAATCACGCGTGAACGTCTGGACCGATTTCGCTAATTCTTTTTCTTGTTGTATTTTTTATTGTCAGGAGAAGGATCTTATGGAAAAAAAATTTTAATAAATTGTGCGGAAATTTAGAAAATTTAAGAAACCTTAACAACCATATTAATTTTTCTTATGTAAGCTTTTGACAGGCAATTCGAATTCAATATTCATGGTTAAGGCAGGACAACGTATGTCGGGTTAGCTAGTCTTATATATAAAAATGAATCCCTATGTCCCTTGGTCACGGAATCACGCCTATACAGCTGAACCAGTTTCGCTAATTCTTTTTTTGTTGTGTTTGTTATTGTCAGGGAAAGGTTTTTATGTAATAAAAAACTAAGAAAGTTACGCAAAAAATTAGAAAATAAAAAAAAAAATAACGACCATATAAACTTTTCTAATGTAACCTTATTGCTATTGACAGTATAAACTTTTGTAATGTAACTTTTATAGCGTTTGACATAACTGTCAGTTATTTAATAGATGGCGCGATTGACAGAATGCTCGTTGCTAAAGATATTGATAATTTTTTTTTTAAATATTCATACTTATACTTTCATTTTTACCTCATGAAAAATTATCATTATGAATGGATTTTTGTAATTTCTCTATCCTTATTGTTTGTAATAATTGCATTCGTGACAGATCTCTACCAAATTTTTAATTATTTTGTAGTTTTTTAATATCCTAAATAAACTTGATTTTGCAATTTTTTTATGCTATTAAAATTTATTTCTAATTTTATGATGATGCAATAAACATTTAAAAATAATATTTTTTAATAGTTTATTATTAAAAAAACAGTCAAACTTTGTATTAGACCATTTCCTAATCTTTTGGTATTTATTAGTCTTAAAAAAAATTAAACAAATTGTTGTTTAAAAAAATATAACTTTGAAATAGATACTTTTTATACGAGTCACTAATTTCACATTAAGTAAACATTTCACACGAGAAATCCGAGGCATGACCTTAGAATAATATTGTCCCAAATATGACTAGATAGTACTTGCTGATGGAAAATAAATCAATTAAATTATACATTTGTAAAACAGATTGATGTAAACAATTGCCTTTTGAAAAGAGCGACTGTTGGATTCCTCGTCGACAGACAACTGCTTTCCGAACTGATTGTAGCTTCAGACAAACTGACTGGCTGTCCTATTTTGAGGTATCAAAAGTACTTCAGGAATTGTCATAAAACAGTAGTTTCTGTGGCTCAAATCAAAACTAGATCCTCCAGTGCATATCTAAGTACTTGTTACTCTGATCAGTTCACCGCAAGTGCGTTAATTACTACACTGTACAGGCTTTTGCCTTTGACTATGTCCACGACTCCATTCTCGCGTAATAAGTGGCTTTAGTGTTCATTTAGTCCGGTTCCAACCGAAAAGAGCTTTGAGAGCTCTTATCTGTGAGACGGTTTAGAACACAATTATCTGCAGCTTGATATTTCGTAAATATCTCAACATATTTAATGTTAGGGCATTTCTTGTCTAACTGGTGACTATTATAATAAATAGCGTTGGTGATTTCCATAAGCTCTGGTAAATTATTTACTTATTAAGGTACTCATACATACAACTATTGTGAATTCTAGGCACCATAATAGGTACCATAAATTATATTGGTATATATTAACATTTTTCCATATATAAATACTATTCGATACCCTACTAATTTAACAAGATGTTGATTTCTACTAATTTAACAAGATGACTAGCCGACCCCGCTCTCGCTTCGCTGAGGTGTATTCAAACTGTGCACTCGCTTACACACACTCTACTCGTAACTATAAATCATATATCTCTTATCGTTAAGGCAGCATTCGTAAGAAACGTTTTCGTTCGACCATTTTTACTCCGAATTACTTTGCAAATCCGACTACCACGAAAAAGTCTTTTAATTTTTCGGGTTAATATATATAGCTTATGACTCTCACATATAATGCGGCTTTCTATTGGTAAAATAATTTTTAAAATCAGTTCATATTATGAAGTGGTATATATTATAGATATACACAGAGATTTTACAAGCAATTTTTAGAAGCAATAACTCGTACATATTTACAAATAAATATATTATACTGTAGAAATTATTGAAAGTAAACGATCAAAACACTTCAAAACTAACTGGATGCAAATGGAAAACAAACAGAAATTTAAAAAGCCTTCTCGAATAAATATCCTTAATTAAAAACCCAAAAAAGATTGAGATGCTGAAGAGACATGAAGCAAACTGAAACTCAACAAAAATTCAGTACACTGAAAACTATTATGAAAAGCTAAAAGTACAGTAAAACAGTTTTTCACAATTTTTAGGAAGTATGCCATAATTGCTTCAAAGCGCGTCCTCCTTTCAGACAAACGTGAACATGTCTTTCGTAACTATCACTACTGTGAGTTCTCATTACATTTTCATGTTATAATAATATTTATAATATTTACAAGCTTTTATTTTACTTGCATGTTTGTATGTATGTTCGGCACAACACTTGCAAGTGTATTTTAAAGCTGCCTCAATCGATTAAGAGCGTGTATTCTGTAAAATGATTAACAGATATGTTAAACGCCATAAAATTACCTTAGAAAAGTTTATACCGTCAAAAGGGTTACATTAGAAAAGTTAACATGGTCGTTAAATATTATTTAACGAAAATTTTCTAATTTTCTGCGCAACTTTCTTTATTTTTTCTTACATAAGAAACTTCTCCTGACAATAATAAACACAACAAAAAATTAGCGAAATTGGTCTAGCCTTTCATGCGTGATGCCGTGACCAAGGGAAATAGGGATTCATTTTTATTTATATATATGTATATATATAGATATAGATTTTATATATAGATATAGATTTTATATATAGATTGAGATTGAGAGAAATTGTTTATGGATTAATTACAGATTCCAAATTTATATATTTGTCTAGAATATTTAAATTTAAAATTATTATCTGATCTCTACCCTTTAAATTCAATATGGCAAACGGCATACTATGATATGGATTTAAAATGACACCCTGGTTAATATTTCGTAATATATTTAATACCCTGACTTCACCAGCGTGTTATCAGTCAATGATTAATTAAAATTGGTTCTTTAACTGTATATTTTTAATTTTATAATCCTGCAGAAACCTTATTTGGGGGATAAAAATGCGCATCTTGCTATTAGGATTTTAACCTATCTCTGTGCAAAATTTCACGTCAATGCACCGCTGCACTATGAAAATTTATCAGTAAACCCACCTTCGCATTACAATATTAGTATTAGAATTTTATGTATTATTATTTTTGACGCAACGACGCAACGAGCTTAACCTAACGTTTGTCGTAAGCGACTCACGTATACTCATACTAAGATTACTATACTGTGTGCGGAAGAGGAAAACGAGCAAACACATTCAAAGATTACCTAGGATTATCGAAGCTATTTGTGATTTTATATCCAGTTTCCGTGTGTGTAATATTTCGGAAAAATATCTAAAAAGGTTCTAAGAGGGTCGTGGCCTAGATGCTTTGAATATGAAAAGATCGTGCATCTAAACGACTGTGACGTGGTTCAATGATTACTTGCTTGCTTATATGTAAGATTTTTGAAAAATAATCAAAATTTCTGTCAAAGAAGATGCTAATATTCCTCGTTAACAATTAATCAAATTTAACCTAACATTTTCCTGTACTACTTATTTTTTTTTAAATAATATATTACAATAATTAAAATCATGAGTATTTTTAGTATCTCAATCAAATTTGTAATTTATGATTACATTTAAATATTGCTAGACTTTAGAATTTAGCCATTTCTACGCTTTATGAGAGGGTTTGGTACTGCAACAAATACACAGGTTTCCCTAGTTTAGCTGCAGATACTTCCTTAAATTAAATAATAAATAAAAAATCTTTTAGCAGTATGAAAAATAAATTATAAAAATGTTCTTTTTGGAAGCTGTCAGGAGGTTCTAAACCAATCTTGTTTAAATAAAAATTTTAAAAAGGCAGATTTGACTTATATAAATAGAGGTTTTAGAGAAAAAATTTAGGGCTTCGTCTCCACCAGAGACGAGCGAGGATACGAATAGCTTCATTTGATTCTACTAGTTCTTAACAAACACTTACCTCACTACACATCCTCGTTCCTCTCTGGTTGAAACGCAGCCTAAACCCTACATCATCATCATCACTCTCTAATGACCTACTGCTGGTTCAGGTCTCCTCCTCAGAATGAGGGGATTAGGCCATAGTCCGCTACGCTGGACAAGTGCGGATTGGCAGACTTCACACACATTTGAGAACATGAAGGACTCTCAGGAGTGCAGGTTTCCTCACGATGTTTTCCTTCACCGTTAAAGCAAGTAATCTTTCATTTCTTAAAACACACATAACTCAGAAAAGTCAGAGGTGTGTGCCTAGGACCTCACGTATATCAACGTCTTAACCTCTGGGCCATCACAATCCTACATATCTTTTACAAATTAGAAGTTTTACAAATTGTCCAGTGTCATTGTTATATTATTGTGAATGTCTCTTTTTTATCAAGTACATATAGTTTACTTATTTTTGTTTGTATATATATAAAACAAACTATCTAAAGAGCAACAGCTACAGACAGAAATAGGAATAACTATATAAAGGTAAGGTAAGGTATAAACAAGAAGACAAAAACAATTATTATTAAATGATTTTATTAATGCATTAAAGGGAACAGGAACAAAATGTTGTTTCTGTAGTCTTTACGCTTACATCTTATAAACTATGTAACAAATTTTAATACGTTTTTCACTTATAAAGAGCGTAATTCAAGAGGAAGGCTTATATGTATAAAGCATGCATATTATAGTAGCGAAACCGTGCAAAGACGGGGCAGTTCGCAAGTTATTAGTCAATTTATACATTTTGAATGACTGACATTCCGTTAACTAAATTTCCCATTGAAATTTGTAAGCGGTTTCGTATGCAGGCACTCGTATAAAAGAAATACCTATTTCATGATCAAACATCAAAGTTTTAGTACGCGTAAAGGTTTTATGTGAAAGAAGTTCATAAGAGGTTTTATGCTGAATAAAGCTCAATTTATTTATTCATTTTTTGAATTCTTTGCGCACCAAGTTAGTGGATAATTTAGCTAATGTTTACTATATTATGTGTTTTTGATAGAAAGCCTTATTATGCCCCAATTAATAATGTTCTGTATAATTGCAAAATTATTGAATAATTCCTTAAAAATATAATGAAAAAAATATCTTTTATTTTCTAGGTGTCATTTTTTAATCCATCTTATATAAAAATGGTATCACAGTATTTGTTATCAAACTCATCCGGAACGGCTTGACAGATTTTTATGAAATTTTTGTGTATATTTGGTAGGTCTAAGAATAACGCCAAAGTCATTTTTTATACTCCTATTGTTTTGCTGTATAATTTATTATATAGCAAAACAACGTTTGCTGGGTCAGCTAGTATTTCTATATTAAGTAAGAAGACTTAGTGTTGATTTAAAGGAAGTGAAGGTTTAAAAAACATTCAATTGATAATGGATATTTTATGAAAATAGTTATATTTTCGTTCGTAATAGAAAATATATATCAATTATATTAATAATACTCACAAGGAAATGAAGGACAATTTGTACAGGAAGTATGTAATAACATGATATCTTATTACATACACCGGAAGTTATTTTATTTACTTACAAAAATAACTATTGAAATTATCTATCCTGGCTTTAGTATTTTGCTCAAAATTAGATCTTAAATAGCTAAGTCTAGTTTATTAACTTTATTCCTCATATTTAATTTAAATAAAAGAAAACCTTTACGCTCTATGAAAAGAAATATATTTAATAAGTTATTAAAATCTGTCAAATTATTTAAACAAATTATTAAATTTTGATTTTAAAATTTGAAAATTGCTGAAATAGATGTTACTTATTTTTATTATAAATTATTTATCCTTAATTTCTAGTTGAAAGGTAACAATTTATCCTCTTTGACGTGAAGAATTCAGCATTTTAGGGTCAAATTTCGAAAAATCGCTTATTATGTAGTCTTTATGTCACCCAAAGAAATTTACTGTGTAAATTTAATGTTCTTAGGTTCAGTATTTTTCGACTAGAGGAGGCATCCCTATCAGAGATGTCCGCGAGGGATGTGTTTTTTAAGAACCAATAGAGTCCTTTCATTTGACACACACAGAGCGAAACTTTGAAAATGCAGCTGTATATTGATAAATTGGTATCGATGTTATCTTATTGGTAATAAATAAATATGTTTTTTACCCCATTACAAGTGACATATCGTGACTAATATAGATGAGGGCACAAAAGCCAAAAACTATTCAATAAGATAGTTTCCTTACATCAATGGGACCCAACCGCAATTGAAATGAAAATGGCAGAATATCAAAAAGAGGTCTCGTTTAGTAGAATAAAATGGTGAGTAAAAGGAAATATATTGTATTAAATAATACTCGCTTCGATGAGGCTTTGACTTGGAGCAAATCCTTATTAATATTATAAACGCGAAAGTTTGTATGAATTTATGGATGTTTGTTACTCTTTCACGCAAAAACTACTCAATGGATTTTAATGAAAGTTCACAATAATATAGCTTATAGATCATAATAACATATAGGCAATAATTTATAAAGATATTTTGTGATTTATATATGTGTCAAGTAAGCTCACTCGCTATCTGGCTTGTACTGCTGCTGTGCGTTAGAGATAGCATATATCTATCTTGTATGTGTAAATCATTATCGCCAAAATAGTGAAAATAGTGATATAGCGATTAAAATGTGAAATTAAATCTCGTCGAAGTAACTCTATATTTTATGAAGAATATTTTGGATTTAGCAATTTCTTTTTATTATAACGACTAGTCACTAAATAAAATCTTTTCACGTTATAATAATCTATTATTTGAATGAAGTTATGTTACTATGAATCATATACCTACGAAACATTTTATGACAAGTTTATTCATAACTTTGGAAGTACTTGTAGTACGTTTGGAATCAATGAAAGCTACATTAATTTTAAATGATATATGTAGGTTACTTATAGTATATTAAAGTTACTTTTTTAATACCACTAGAATTAGTGGACTAAATGAGAATTGATATTTAATAAATAATTTAGATAATTTATATTAAAAATCTCTCATATTTGAAAAGGTTTCATCTTCCTTAAATAATTACGGATATGTTTTACCTTTTACAAGCTATTGATTCATTAAAATTATTGAGCTATATTTTATTTATATATTACTTTTAATAAGTGTGCTGTCTCCTTTCCATCGTGAGCTCGCGGAGTTTCAATTTCCTTCAAAGTCTTATAAGAACATACCCTTTTTTTTCTCTTCTAAACCCCTTTATTATTCTATTTTATTTACTTTTACGAAGCGACTTCTTGCATTTTATTTATATTAAATTAAATAAAAAATGAAATGCATATTTACCGTCACTTACACAAGCTTTTTTTACCAATTAAGTAATTTCAGAAATGAAGATAACTTAAATATATGTTAAGGATAATAAATAGAGGTTAGGGTGTTGTTGTGTCTATACTTCGAACAAGTAACTTTCTGGTGTGTCTTCATCATAAATATATCTATTTTTTAATATGATATCAACTAAGAAGCAACTTTGATGATTACAAAACATGACATAACACGTAGATTCATGATATGCAGTAATATTTCGCGAATATTTGAAGCAGTCTTGAAATTCGTGTCGTACCCTCGGGATAACGTGACAGGTAGGAGTGACAGACCGACTAGTTGCTTGCTGGATTTTATAGTTACATTCATATACACAGAGTTTATTTACATTTACTTTGCTATAGATAGAGCTCTAACTTTCTCTTTCTATTTGGCGAAATGAATCTTACTTATTAACTCCTATAAGAAGTAGAGTTAAAAAATGCAGATAATAGCAGTGAAAACTACATTCCTTCAGTATCATTTTCGTTTATATTTCGATGCTAATAATATGAAAAAAATTATTAAATCGATATCATTTGACAGGTAATTTAATATTGTTTAAAACCTAATAACAAACCATTAGAAAACTTTGTCCAATCGAGTTTCCTATACATCTCAAAATTTTATATAAATTAAACAAATTTATCTTTTTTAAGACCAACATAACGTGGATTTTAAATATCATTTTTGGAGCCAATCAAACACACTTTAGATACTAAAATTCAATAAAAGTAATGATGATAATTTTTGTGTATAATTTAAATTAAATTTAATTGATTATTTTATGTCCTGTATTAGATGGTCAGTGGTGATGGTTGCCTGGAAAAGATCGCATTTTTTAAGCGATAAGCCCGCCATTTGTACATAACTGCATGTTTTTGTGTTTTTTTATATAAAAACAAACTGTATTTCATTCATTTATTGAGCTACGATCGTCAATGGCAGCACTGTCTACGTTATATAGCCATAAGCAGCCTGCCATCGAAAATATGGTAAATTTTTCGTTACTTACTTAAAAAGTGTCCACATAGCAATTAAGAAAGTAACGCAAATTCAAATAGTATTACATAAATCAATTTACAAAGGTATTGGAGACACAAAAGTGCTTTGAATCGCAAGAACAAGAGTTCGATTAAGTAAATACTAGCAACGGATTGCAGAATCACCCGCATTTACTCTACGATGCTGCTTGCTCCAATTGATGAATTTCCTTTTTATGTATTTTTGAACTATATATTTTATCTGTATTTTGATAAAAAACATATTTGTACAGTACACTTTTTTAAGAGTTTCGACCTTGCTGATTATTAATATGTAATAGTGTTACTATATATTTAACCGACAGATATGTTTGTTTATAAAATAATAATATAACTAATTAATTCTGAGTATAATAAAATCATAATAAATATTTTGAAAAAAATTATGTTCAATTATTATTTATTCCAATTTATATAAATTTACTAGTAAAAACTACAGAAAAGTGACATAATTTTGATGCGGAATATTTCAAAAGATAAAAAATTAAAATTTACAAAACTGTCCAAATTAAAAGTGTATTTTTTCAGGTTTCACGTACGATATACTTTAAAAAATTCAATATGGCAGTACATTATTAATGTTGAATTATTACAATTTAATAGTATTATCAATAATATTAGTGATGACATACGCTCTGACATGTATTTAGGTTAATTATATCATTAATAAATAATTTACTAATTTTAATGTACGTACAATGAATTATTTAGTATAATTTAATAAACTTTTCCCCTAAGGGAGACTGGTTTGGAATATAGAATTTTCCTCTTCTGTAAAAGAGACATAAAAGTCGAGTAACCTAATTAGGTTGGAGGTTTTCGCTTTCTGGTTACTGACTATCAAACCTATATTATTACTCTATAGACTTAAGGTTTTTTTCTGTCAAATGACAATTTGAACTACCATCAAATGTGAATTGTAATATCTATCTTCATCATTTTAGACTTTTGTCTGCCTAATTGTCGTGAATGATGTGTGAAACTAATCGGCAAATATATAAGTAAACATAACGGTCTTTTTTACATATAACATAAAAAGTAGCTCAACAAATTATGTAGTTTAAACTTATAGACGATGTCATTCATGAATGTCACCTTCATGAGTAACCATGAATGGTAATCACTTACATTATACATGTGTAGTAAACTCGCTCATTTGCCTTCATTTGTAATAAAACATGTATAAAGTTTGATATCATCGGTAATATATTCTCCGTTTATTTTATACGCAGTTCGATTGCGGTAATTTTGCTCCAGAATTACTCTGTGAAGAGCTTTAAGGAAAATATTGTACTGAGCTTACAAGAGCGCAATTAATGAGCCTTGCATAATTTGTAGGGCGTTGTACTCCTCTTTTACATTTTACATTTATTTTCACTATTTTAATTATGAAAGCTGATTTGTTTACAGAGTTAAGTAAATATGACCAAATTCATATTTATGTAAATTATTAAAACATACATATGCGATGCTATTTTAATACATTTACCAAAATTATACTATAAAAACGCGTATTATAGACAGACAAATTGAACAATTTTATCTTCTGTAAGTTTTGTATCGATTAACATAAAAATAAACATTTGTTATCAGATACTTTCTGAGACAAACGGTCTGAAGTTTTAGTAACTCTGACACAAGTTATTTGCTTACTTAACCATCGTCACACTTTTTGGCCTGAACATCAACATAGAGTGTCCGTACAAGTTACGATTTGTTTTATATTTTATTTATTACTGATAATCAAAAGTAAATCTTTTAATTGACTTATAACATTTTTTGTGTAAGTTTGTGTACATAGCTATTATGGATTGTAATTCTTTATGTTAAATTTTACGATTACGAACATGAATTTTAAGTTAGCATTATTTTTACAAGTCATATGTTTGTGTACTAGTTTTTTTGAATCAATATACATAATATGCATACTTACAATGTAGCGCAAAGGGGGCACATAGCCGAGAGCGCACGAGTGGTCGCCCGCCGCCCGGCCGCGCCGCCGCGCTACCGCATGGCGCCAAGCCGCCAGGGCGCGCGTCCACAGCTCGCGCGTGCACCCCCCGCGAGCTCGCCGGCCGCCTCGCTATCCACGTAACGCCACGCCGAACAGTCCGACTGTTGACAATTCCACACATCACCGACTGAACCGACTGAGCCGACCGTCTGCTGGACTGCCGGAACGCGCGCCGGCTCTCAATTATGTACGAGGAGTTCGTCGGCACGCGTTCTACGCTGTCGCATTGCAGGAGACAGCAGACGCAGTAGCAGACAGACTACGCTACTCGTATATTGTATCGATTCGGATACTCACATTAGCATGCCAGCGTCGGCCTCTTGTTATCAACTAGCGTTAACGTAAACAACGGGCACGATCATTGTGGCTCGGTGTCACATGCGCTCGCGGACCGGGTACACCGGAGGGAGCTCGGGCCGGCCCGGCTGCTGCGTCGGCCGGGCCGCTGCCACCGCCGTGTGCGGCGTCGCTTGCTAAATGAGCGGATTAGGTGCGCGGGGCGCGAGCGTCAGGCGACACGCGCGTTCGGCACTGCAGCCCGCCACTGAGGAGGGGCGGCCCGGGCGCGCGTGCCCCGCGCCGCACCCCCGCGCCACCCTACCGCCATGTGTCCGCGCCCGCCGCCACCCGCCCTCACCCGCCCTCGCCCGCCATCATCCGCCGCGCACCGTAGCAGACCAAAGGGTTGTCGGCGAAGGGAAATTGCTACTATGTTTTTGCGCAACGACTACCTCTACGACCAATTGCAAAGAACAAATGCTTTTACATTGAAATATCGAACTTTATTATTCAGGGACTTCGATCTACACTTTGTCTCTTAATATCTTTGCTAGACATCCAATTCTCAAAATTGATCAATTTTTTTCCTCTCAGGGTCATGTAATTATGTAACTTATAGGAAAATCTTGATGCGCTTGTTAGAAAACCCGTAACACAGCCCTTAAATTTACAGTGGTAAGTTCCGAGCGGTACCGAAAGTTGCCGAGAGAGGGATCCCGCCGCCACGACGAGTTCGGCCGAACGCGCGCGACCGGCGCCGCCCAGTCGATAAGGCCGTCTCCACTCGCTGAACAAAGACACTAACCTATAATAATTACATTTAATTGTGGATAAATGAAACATTTCGTCTTTTTATTATGGCACCGACACACTAGTCGACTGGTTCCAATCAAAATATTGATACATTTTATTCATTATAAGCGAGTTTCATTCTGCACAGTCACGTAAGGAGCACGTGCTAAAATTTCCCGTAATTGTACGCTACATTCAACAGCTTGGGTCGCGTAAACTAAATTGCAAAGTAAAAGTCATGTTATAATTTCGATATTGATAAAGGGATATTAGTATGAATAATATGTGACATTTATTCATGTGAAACTTATTAAAAGTGCTATGTAATTTTGTGTCCGAAAAAACAAAAAAATAAAAATGGGATTTAAAAATTATAAATTATACATGCAAAAATTATAATATTATATATATAATATATTTTAATGTCATATTTATATGTCAAATACATAGTGATTTTTCCAGTTAAGCATTATCATTAAGATTAAAAAATGTAGATATTTAAATATTTTTGACGTCGTATGAAATTTAGATTTTTAAAATATTTTCGCTCATGTTAAGCATTAAAATTGATTATGAAAGTGTTTTGACTTTCAACTTAAACAGACGATGTCATAAAATATTAAATACTGTAGATTAATAAATATTTTTTATAGGTCAAATATGGTTTCTAAAGTTCTTTGAGTCCAATAATAAAGTATTTTAATTAAGCAAACAAATTCCAAACGTGAAATATAATTTTAATAAAATTCTTGAATGGCCGCCACCAACGCCACCGCACACCGCACGTCACATCAGCTTACAAAGGTGAATGTCACTGCGAACGATTTATAACTGTTATTACGAGCACGACACACTTGCCATTGGAGAATTAACCTAAACATACATATTAACATATATTGAAACTTTACGTATGCCTTCAGGTTTAATAGAAAGGTAGACTTGCGTCAATTTTGTCGTATTTTTCGAACATAGTTTAAACTGCGTTAGGCAATCTTATTCAGTGAGTTGAGTTAACAAAATAAACGTAAGTTTATTAAGCCTTAAAATGACTGATTACCACGTTAGTTCATCTTATTAAATTTAGATATGTTTTTTTTAAACTGGTGCTTTCCAACTAAATTTAAACGAAACCTCGATTTTATATCTCATTTTTGAACCTTACACATCTTATAATTGTTAATGTTCATATTTATTACAGTTACACTTGATCTTTACATTTAACATATTTACCTGACTACGGCGAAGGCAAAAGGAAGGGTTATAATTTAGGCAGTCTATGTATGTTTGTATGTTCCATTCTAGCGTCTAAACTACTGAACCAATCTTCATGAGTGAGGTGTCAATAGATTTGTAATAATGGCGCGGTTGACATAGGTTATAAAAAATGTATGTTTTTTTTCAGGACGTAATTTTTAAGCATAACGATTTGACGGTGTATTACCAGCAGACGTTTGGGCGGGAATTAAAATAAAATCAATGCGAGTGATACACTAGAAAAAAAAGTCTGAAATAGTCTCGATTTTATTATATCAATCATAGTTATTAAAAAGAAATTTACTTAGTCAAATTATTTAAGTAATCCTGTAATAATTAACAAATCAAACTTAACCTTTAATTAATTATTATTAAAATACTACTAGTATGCACATACATAACTGATTTGATTGAAATTTTGTATACAGAAACTTTATATTAGGAATATCTTTATCTATCAATACTATTTTATTCTATATTTATGTAAGATAGTGATTGTGTAGGTAAGTGACCCTCTTAGAAAATAAGAGTATATACGAATAAAGTTACAGTAAAAAGCTTGTGAACAAGTTTATTGGTGCAAACATTCCCGAATGATTTATAGTAAACACGCCGGACCAAAACATCAGTAGTTAAGCTGTTGATATTGCCTTGTCAAAGAGTTTGTCAGCGGGATATTACATTTGAAGTATTCGACGTGGCGTGTACGTGCGTTCGTTAATTATTATCAAAGGAAAATAACACTTATTGTATAGTATTAAGAGGTATAGTAGCGGGTAACAAATAGTTTTCGAATTACGCTTAGTAAACTGTTTGTTAAGGATGATTTGTCAGGATTAGTTGAGAATTGTTTAGTGAAGTTCTTTAATTGCTCTTCTTTTATGTGGTTGTAGTGTATGGTATATTGTATGTAAGTGCCGTGAACTAGTGGAAAAACCGTGGAATTGTTCCATGGAAGCTATGGACCTCGTTGGATATGTTAAGATGCTTTACTTACAACTCTTTTCAGTCATATCAAGCATTACTTATTTAACCTTTGATAGTAAAGAAATAGAAGAATTCAAAAGATGATTGCATATCCTTATCTACACATGCCCTTGTGCCCGTTAAAAGAATCAGCTCATAATATCTCTCATACTAATATTTATTGAATTATTTAATTAATTTGAATAAAATTTTAATTGTGGGCCATAGCTCATCGCTACATCACAAGTAGCTACGCACTTAACGCGTGACATATAGCTACGCCGTAGCACGAATTGCGTAACCGATAGTTCATTATCGTGCTACGCGCGCTTCGTGCTACGGCGTAGCTCATGACTACAATAAAATTATAAAAGTGTTATAAATAGAATATATTGTAAAAAAGTGTGTAAGAAAACGAGGTTGTATTACTATAACTATAAGAGTAATAAAATAACTACGACAAGTCGTCTGTGCGTAATATCTCTAAACCAATTGAGTGATTCTCGAAGAAATAATAATTTAAGTGAAGTGACTCCTCGCTGACAATTTGATTTACAATTAAGGCTCAGATTGGATGGACTTGTATTCTTTGTTGTCTCAATCACATTTTAACGAAACAAACACAATTATCCTTGTTAATTGGAGATGGAAATATTATTTGAGAAATATTTCCACTATCTACTGTTAAGAATTTAATGATTAGAATTCGTATCTTTCAGTAACAATGTCCCATTTATTTTATCAAATTTGTATGAGCTTTACTACAATAACACATAATAATTTAATAAAAATATACATTTAAAGAGCAAGCCGAGAATAGCCTGGGGCTAGTGACCCAAGCGCTGGTTTAAGGAGCTTTTTTCATTGCAATACTACTTAACATCCACACTACGACCATGTTACCTAATATTTTAATAAATAACCTAAACGATCCTCAAAACCCTTTTCTATGATAATCCTATATTCATTCTATGGAATTACTCGTCAAACTGCTACTAAACTAAAATGCTTAGCTCACAATTTATAGAGCCGAGTATATATAAGATTAAAAAAAGTTATTATGTTAATGTTAGGCAGACAGTACGAAAAGCATGTCATAAACAGACACCTTGGTCGCAAATCCCAGTCCAGTCCCAATTTAGTCTTTTCCTTTTATATAAATTCCGTAACATATAATATAACAAGTGTATACGTGGCTAACATTAAACGATCACCTAATTTATGCTACGGACAGAAAAGGGTCCCATACTGATACATATTAAGTTGGGAATTGTCCCAACTTAATAAATTTAAGAGAATGTTTGATAGTCAAAGATCAACTTCATGCAGGTAAGCAATTTACATATATTAATTATTATTAAGACCCGCACCGACTTTGCTCAGTCGAAATTTACTACTTATAATACTTAGATTTATCAAAAACTTTTTAAAAATTGCTAAATAAAATATTCAGGTGCTTATGACATGAAATAAATTATTATGATTCCGCAGGAACTGAATTTTACGGGTTAAAAAGTAGTCTACGTGTTAATCCAGGTTATATATCTAAGTGTCAAATTTCATTGAAATTTGTTCAGCTGTTTTTGTGTGATTAAGTATCAAACATCCAATGATCCAAACATACAAGCTTTCACATTTATAATTGCATTAATTAATTAACAACTAATATGTTTAAAAGTTATTGATAATCAAAGTTCTACTCAACTATAAATTATGCCTGATTTTTGGGTGTTGCAGCGAAACTATACAGTTTTATAGCTACCGGCACGTAAGTATAGGATTAACCTTGAATGAGAAGTCACTATTAGTGTCTTTAGCGGAGAGCGCGGGGAGAGAGAGAGTCTCCACGACCACCAAGACCACCAAACTACTAATTCTACCAAGTTCGTATGAAAGATAGTTATTTATTTTCAATTTTTATTGATTTCGTATAAAATCGTAGTTTAATATGTTACGTCACGACTAATAATCTCGATAGTTCAAAGAAGTTGAGCGTCTAACTTCTTTACACTAGCAAACACTAATTACAAAATAGGGTAGCCATATTATTTGAAATAATCAAATTCCTTATGGCACCGTCACGACACTTTCTATAATACCATACCATGATACGTGTATGTAAAATGGAGGAAATGTATACCACTTATCAAAAATATACCGATAACTAAGAGCACGGTTCTAGAGTCAGGAAGTTAAAGTTGTGATAGGATCTATTTAAGAGCCTAGTGTAGGTTTAAGACCCTTTTAAATGCATATAACGATCGTCGTTGAAGAAGAATATGATGATGATGATGAAAATGACGAATTAATTTATTTACGCAACAGAAAAGTGATACCACAATTAAAAAAAACAATTACATAGAAATTTATTTAAGAAAAAACTCAAAGAGATCAAGATGTCCTCAATAACAGTCTCACTAAATGTTTATACACTTCTCCTCTGTTCTATTTACAACGTAATACTTAGAAAACCTGATTTAAAATATTGTTGCTAAATAAAAATCTTAAACTACTAAAGATATTTTATTATTATCCCATAGAAACTGAATTTTTCCGGGATAGAAATAGCCTATTCTTCAAACAGGTTATAATCTTATTGTGTGAAAAGTTTAAACGATGTCCGTTCAGCCATTTTACTTGATTGATTAACAATCCAAATATACAAGCTTTCACATTTATAATATTAGTAATCTTCCAACCCGGTATCCCACAATACCTATCATACTTTTCTATTTTATTTTAATATTGTATTAGTTAGACTTGAGCTATTTTATTAGCCAGCCCTAAGTAAAATTTTCTTGAGCAATTTAAAGTCTAATTCTATTTTAACATTTTGATATTTAAAACATTGACAGGCTAGTAGGGTGACCATTAAACTAAAAATATAATCTTCATAATACACAATAAAAACAACTGTGTATGTTTGTCCTCTAACGAAGTGATTTAAATAAAAAGGTATTTCTTATATTTCAATTATTTATTTATTTCTGAACCACAAACTTAAAATCTCTACACAAGAATATATATACAAACATATACATATATAGGTAAACCTTACCTTAAGTTTAAACAGAGAACCTGGGAAGTGAAGGCGAACGTTGTAATTACTTAAAAGATTTTTTTAAGCCTACACCTTGGTCACAAGTCAAAGGCACTGCTTAGGTTCCTGTCATAATTGTAAGAATTGATAATGTTTATTTATCGGTTCAATAGCTCTACGTTGCATTTACCCATTCAGTCGATTCAAAATCACACCCCCCATGCTGTGTTTTTCAGTATGCCCCCTCTCCTTCCTTCTTCCATTTTCTCCGATTAATATATTATATCGATGTAAAAAAAAATTAATGCAAAATAAAACAGAAGTTTGTTTGATTATGACTTTTGTATGTCTAAACAGACAAATTAATATATTTACACTAGATTAAAAATGTCTACATAGGTTTAGTATTATACCTATATATCCAAGTTGGTATAAAAGGTTGTTTTATAGTTATATATGTTTGTTTAAAGTGATACTAACAATTTTCCAATAAACTGGATACCCAAACCTAGTTAACCTTCTCGGCAGCATCAAACACTGACTAGTAGAGTGACCATAATATGATTACTCCATTTAACCACTTACGTTCCTTTAATTTATTATAACTATTAACCACCCGTGACATCGTCTGTAGAATCTCCAGAATTAAATCTAAAGTGAATTAAAGTATGAGATACTCACTCATTTACCTATCCTACAACTAAGTGACTCATTCTCAGATTCTCACAATCATTTATTGACATTTTAAGAAAGTAGGTTCCAACAGGAAGTTTGCTTTATTCTACTAAAAATATCTGCTATAGTAGGGGAGGCCATGATGCTAAATGGGGACTTACTCGAGCGTCTTAGGGACATATAACATTTTGTAGATTACATGATAGTGAGAATAAAAGGTTATATTACGTTTCCCATTTCAATGTTCCGAAAAACATCTATAGCTTTTCAAAAATTGTAAAATTAAAAAATTACATGAAGATAATAAGCCAGAAGTCAGATATTGATGAAGTTAAGATGGTCCGACTAGTCACTTATGTGACGATATGTTCATCTACCGACTTGAGTTGTGGGGGTGGCCATCTAGAAGGGTAGAAAAAAAATGTATTCAAGCGCCGTCAGATATTCAGAGGGGATATTAAGTGATACATACATAAAATGAGATGAATGCGTTGTTTTGTGATTATCTGTGATGATGTTATGACGTCGGAAAGCGGTGTGCTGATGGTACGAGCTCGTCCGCGGTCCGCCACGCCCAAATCGTCAGATTTTCATGCAATTAACCCACCTTACCTTAATCAGACGCACTCGAGTAAATCCAAAACATTCCCTCTTGGGCTCCCATACTATATACTAAATAACTGATACAATAACTAAAACTAATAACTAATAAAAGTACTAATAAATTTGTTTCCGGGTTAAAGAATGAATTATATAAAATACGTTGAACTCTCTTTGTGCGAATAACTCTATTCTATAAATGTCATTTAGATATCTATACCAAACGTTATTCAGAATTGTTTAGGCATTTTTCTTTGACACATATTAAAAATCTAAACTTTCACATTTACAATATTTAATTGGATTGTAATTTATTGAAATAAGGGATTTGCAACGACTAATCGTTAGATAGTAACGTTGTAACATGGTTAATATCGTGGGATTATAGTATTAAAATCATGTATATTTACTGTATTATTTGTATATGATGAAACAGTAAATTTGTTTGATTTCCAATTTCATTGCAAGAATTCATGTAATTTAGAGATTTATGTTTTATGGAATTTGATCGTGTCTTTATAAATATAATATTAAACAAAGTCGGGTTTGTTCGTCTCCGAACCGAATATCAGAATAACTTTTAAAAATATCGGATAATTCATAAAAAAAAAGTAAAAGAAATTTTCCCATACAAAATGTTGATGGGTTTAGTAACTGTTAAACATTTCATGTTCATCCCGTCGATATGGTAAACTCTCCCCTCAAATTAAACAACGTATTTAATTAAAGGTTTCGAATCGACGAAATATATCCATAATATTCAGATAATGGCATATTTTAGATTTCAAAAATGTAGAAAAATGTGAGTAATGATTTTTCATTATATTGACATATTGGTTGTCAACAGTTCAGCTAATCTGTAACACGACATTCATTGACTGTTAGGCGGTTCGCCGATTTAGCTAGTAAATAGTATAAATACGGTAATACGGGATATAAAGTATAATTCTGCTAGTAAAATATTTCATTTAAATACGTGACCCGTTTTAAGTGACTGACTACCTCCTTTCGGGCTATAAAAGTAACCAAATTCTTCTCTCCTCTCTTCCTACTCGAGATATTCTGGGATAGTGATAATTAAGTTTTCCGCTTCTATATAAAAAATGAGATAGCAACACCGTTGATAACTTTATATTCGCGGGTAGTACTTTTTATTTTATTCCAAGGCTGTACTTCAGCCAGTTGTCAAATGGAGCTCGCCTGGTGGTGCAATGTTGTTGTATCATGATGCTAGGTCTCTATTACTGATATTCGGAGTGAGTGTGTAATATTGGTTACTAAGAGATCCGTTTTAAGTGCATATTATTATTGTCTTTTGCGTATTACTGTGCGGTATCTCATGTAGATAACAAATGTATATAAATGTATAAAATGAAGAAATAAAGTTCAGGAATATATACATTTATGGCTACAGTAGCTCAATCCACCGCACTCGCAGATTGGATCCTGTCACCCACCATCCAGACTTCCTAGTGAACTAAAACTATGTAACACGTGGTGACGTGTGATGAGCTACATACAGATTATATTACGAGCCATACTGTCGATGTAGCCTCGATACGTCAATATTTATTTGGAATAAGCTGTTGAATGTAATTGAAATGACTGCCTTTATATTATTTGACTTTGGTATACTCTAATGTTACTATCGGTAATTTATAGTAAAGTTATAACTATTAAATTTAAAATTTTAATTCCCCCTTAATTATTAATATTTATATATATTTTAGTTTCCCTCGGGAACTCGTCACCTTTATCAGATTAATAAATTTTATTATAATAAACATCGTTTAACCGGCAACATAAGGTATCAGCAAACCAAATATTATTAAGTTCAAAAGCTGTTGTATACAAAACTGTTTAACTAATTACAGTTTTTTAACTATCCCACTCTCTCTTTAATTTTCCGGGATCAAAAATATCTACCAAAAATAAGCAGGAATACAAGCTACCACTATACAAAATTTCTTTTTAATCTGTTCAGTCGTTTCGGAGATTAGCCAGTACAGACAGACAGACAAAAAAAAAATTAAAAAAAAAAAATTACCTAATTAATTCTATATAACTTCTTACATCCCCCTGACTCGGTTTTTAGCATTTTTTTTCATTGTACAGAAATTTGACCTCTACAGTTTTATTATATTTAAAGATTACGGTTACAAGATTGATAATTGTCAATATATTAATATTGTCATGTAGTGACACAATATTAATATACAGAGTTTGTGTCCATGCAAAAATTAATAGGTTCACGTGCTTCATCTAAACTAAATCTTGTAATACATTAACAATATATAAGATATACTATAGCCACATGTAATATATATAAAGCCACATGTAAAAAACAATTTAAACAGGCAGAGTATTAACTACGGCTTAACACCCAAAAGTGGGTTTTAAGAACTCTTTTACTTCGCTCGTGTATCTTAATCAAGTGATCTTCAATAAGATATACTCTTCCCAATATCACTCACTATTATAATAAATATTTAAGATATTAGTGAAACTGCTCGTCAAACTGAAAAGGACTTATCGAACATAACTTATGTAACTCATCATCATCATTATCATCCTCACAACCTATTAATGGCCTACTGATGAGCCGGATCTCCTCCTTAGAAAGAGGAGGGGGTTTTGCCATCGTCCACTACTCTAGCCAAGTGCGGGTTGACAGACTTTACACACCTTAGAGAACTTTTAGGGATCTCTCAGGAGTGCAGGTTTTCTCGCGATATTTTCCTTCACCGTTAAAGCAAGTAATATTTAATTGCTTAAAACACACATAACTCAGAGTCAAAAGTGTGTGCCAAGGATCGATCGCGGACCTCCTGAATAAGATACCGATGTCTGATAAGTTATTTAAATGTGTAATTAGCGTAAAGTAGAATATTATAATAAGTGTTGCTTAGGCAATCCAAATTATAAGGATCAAATTATTCATAAAATCAATTTAGTTTCTTACACAAGCATAATATCCAGTAGATTACATAAAGTTTAGCAAAGTTATATTAAACACAATATCGACTTGGAAACAATTAAACAATCAAAAGCATAGTTCCCACATGATTTCCATACGAGTATAACAAACTATCAAGAAATTGTCTACTTTGAAGATTAAACTATTTACCACAGATTCTCATAAACTTAAATTAATAGAAATGTTATTCGGCCAAGTGCGACTGTGAAACTCATGCACCGAGGGTTCCGTAGAATTTGATTTTTTTTTAAAAGATAACTAGCAGTATGGATCACATACTACTAGTATTCCCTTTATCCGGTACCCGATGTAGAAAGAAATTAACGGTCATATCGGTTCATTGTGTTGACTTACAAATTTGATTTTTTTACAGCTCCAAGGAGACCCAGGCTTAAATATTTGATATTAATTTCAACTCGATACCTCCACACAATCCTGAGAAAAAGGAGCTTGACAGACAGACAATGAAGTGATCCTATTAGTATAATATCACAGTTAAAAAAATCATAATAAATATGTCGACGCGCAAGTTAGGCTTAGATTAACCTAACCTTAGGTGTAAACAGAGAACCTGGGTAGTGGAGGCGAATGTTTTAATTGAGTACAGGACGCCTTTAAGCCTTCACTTTAGTCACAAGTCCAAGGACCTGCTTAGGTTCTTGTCGTAACTGTAAGAGAATATAATGTTCGGTTTAGTAGCAGTATCTGCGTTACGTTATCCAATATCACAGTCCATTCAATATCACATCCCCTTGTAGTGTTTTTCAATCCCCCCCCTCTCCTCCTCCTTCCCTTTCTTCGAGTTATAAATTTTACTCATTAGGATACAACAGGACAAAGTTAGTGTAGTTTACACTTAACATGCATTCAAAACGTTTTGTATTGATATTTCCAGTAAAATTTGCTTTTAGGATTATATCTAGTTCTCACTCTAAAACCAGAAAATCTAAAATTAGTATCAACTTATCCACCCACAGACCACAGAGTACAACCCACAGCCACAAATAGCAAAGAGTAGAAAACCAATAGAACGGTAATGGAAATATTAAGTTACCGGTTTCGAGAGAGGGAATTGATTTCACCAATCTAATAAGTGTAGATGTCGAGCCTGAGGGTCTCTGGCGACAAAAGTATCCGTATACTCATATCATATCACGTGTCAAACTGGGTAGTTACAGTATCATGATATAAAATTGTCTTTTCTCTTTATATCGTTCACACACACTAATCCATGTCTATATAAATAAAAATGTTACAAAGTATAATTCAAGTGTATACTGTTAAATATGGGTCATAATCTATACACAGACCTCCAATATTGTGGCTTGTTCATTAGAATATTACTCCCGATGGTTATGCTTTAAATATATAGCTTCTGCATTACTGCTTGATTAATAATTTGAACGATAACGGCTGGACCAGTTTGGATGATTTTTTCCAACTCTAGTCTCAAGATGGTTCTTTTAACAAAATACAAAAATTTGCTATATAGATAGTTCAATCCACTAGAGCTGACAGCTCACCTACTATTTTGACAGATAGTAGGTTAAAATTAGTTTTGAACATATTTTTGTATTATAAACAGTCGTTCAATAAACATTTTATAATTATTACGCAGGAATCCTGAATTTTTCGGGATAAAAAGTAGCCTAGATGTTAATTTAGGTTATAAAGTATCTGTGTGCCAAATTTCATTGAAATCGGTTCTGTTGTTTTTGCGTCATTGAGTAACAAACATCCAAACATACAAATTTTCACAATTACAATTACTGATTAAACTTTACGTGAGAGCTTTTTATTAACATCATTAACAATCAATCAATTCAAAATCCTTGGATTTTGGATATTTTAAATATAATTTACGATCGTTAAGAGAACTAATTAAAAGTAGGGAATAAACACGACATGATGACATAATCTGGTATAACTTTTCCTATTAAAATAAATGTAGATTCAGAGACAGATACAGAATATGTTAACGTTTATATGCGCTCACTCGCTCGGTCGCTGAGTCTCTGAGTCGCTCACCGTAAGTAAGGGTACGTCAAGTTATTATGTTTCATAACTTAGTTGAAGAGGCGGCGACTCGTAACGTTGAGCCGGATAAATAATACTGAACATCTTCACTGCATCTATACACGCTTTGTAGTTGATACTTGTTACGATATTGTATTAGTGTTGCTAGTGTTTTATTTATTAATTACTAGTCGACCCGCCCCGGCATCACCCGAGTGCAATTTACCACGTGTACTTAGTTTTAATTTCACATTTTAATCGCTGTATTACTATATTTTACATTATAATTTATATATGACTAATTCCCAAAGACATAACGGCCACACAGCTCGACATGCACTGCATCCCCACGTCGCTAGATGGCGTAATCGCAAACTTATTTGTTTAGTTTGTACTGTTAGGTATTTTTTCGCGATAAAACTTTGTGTCCAGCTTCAAGCTCTACTTTGTCTCTGTATCATATTTCATCAAAATTGGTTCAGCGATTCGTCAAGAGATGGCGTAAGTAGTAGATTAAATCGCACTTTCATTTCTTTAGTTTGTATTCTTAAGTGTTAGTAACGTTACTTAAGTGTTACGATCTTAATTATAATATTAGTTAAGGTTTAAAGAGGGATATAGAATATTTACTTGGAAACACTGGCCTATGACCATTTTTGTCATTATGGTTAAGGGACGATTGGGTAGTATGTATTATAAAATGAATAATTTTTCAGTAAGTTTTAGTTATTTTCGGAGTCAGAAAGACTTCAAAGGTTAAAAGATATGTTTCTGAATATTTAAATAATAATTAGTATGTAATTGCTGTTTTGCTGGAGAAGTTTTTAATGTGTAGGTTAACAGGTTGAGCGGTGAAGGAGTATTGAAGAATTTTAGAAAGGCCTTTCGATCCTTCTCCTGAGTCGTAAACCCCAAGGACTTCTATGGTTTTTTAAGGTCGCCTGTATGATGAAGACAGTATTTAAAAAAAATATCTTACAAGATTCCTTTATTTAGATTTTATGTCAGGAAATATTTTTTCCAACAAGTTCCTTTATACTATTGATTTTGCTTATAATTTATGATATAGTAATAAATTTCGACGATGTCATTTCTTTAAAACCTTGGTTGAGCCTACTTGGACAAATAATATCAAAACTAGATTTTTTGAACATCTGAAAAAAATTAATTACAAATTATATGAGAGTTTAATTTTATCAGTACAAGAATTGAAACATAAACTGTAATCAATTTTATTTAAAATATATTAGTATAGAAATGGTTTATATAGTAAAATATTTAACTGATGTAGATGTAGATGTAAATATTCAACGGCTGCATGTCCAATGTCCATGTAGGGCAAATGAGAGCACTGCAGATGTTGGCTAATCCGATTAAGCAGAACAGCTATTCGCTAAAAGTGTTTAGAGGGTTCTGTGATAACGTGGTCAACATGCATTTTTATATAATTTATATTTCTTCGTAGAAGCACAAGGTTTAGGACCACATTTCCTAAAGACCTACTTAGTCAATAGGAGACGTGCGTAAAGGAATCAATGGCCACAGTAAGGTCAAGATTTGGTTATTTCATCTAAGAAAATACCGCACTAGTTAAACATTCTTTGAAGAAGAGCAGCTTACTTATGTTAAAGAGTGCCCACCTCTAAAATTAACTAATAAATATTCTCCATGCTGTAGTTATATTCTTTTACGCGGTTTTATGTCTTCAACCACCATGATGATAGTTTAAGCGTAATAGAATCAAAAACTATACAAGCTTGTTTCCCTTTTTCATGACCTAAGGAGTGCTATGGAAACAGTTTTCTAGAAACCAACAGTCCTAAGGAAGTCAATTATCCGCTTATATATAATATAGACTAGCACTTTACCCCATTATGCTTTAATTTCCATTATGGAATTTCATACAAGCTTTCAGTAACGTAGGTGTACAATTTTTCAAAAATACTTACCTAAACTGACAAATAAACCAATCAGTCAGTTATCACTTTATATACGAGTACATGAAAATCTACTCCCAAAATTGATACAAAAATAGATCATTTTGGAAGTAATATTCCAACTTTTCTCAAGTTAGCAAAAAACTATTATAACCACAATAATATAATTTATCAAAACATAATAACTATGAATCAACTGAGTATTAAATTGACCGTAACAAGATAATATCTTAAATATTATTTTGTTGAGTAAAACTCACAAAACTAACTATTGGATATTGGAGGGAACCACCGATTGCCTTTCATTTCGCTAGATCCATTATATTTATTGCTTTTTGGATAAGTGGCCTCCAGGCAACTTTATTGGAAAAATTAGAAGCACCGTAATGCGCTACTGAAATTGTTTCATATTGAGTGCTGGGAAAGGGGAAAAGGGAAAGGGTAACGATGAATCCAATCTTCTTTTTATCTGTTTCTGTAAGTGCGAATGATATTTGTGAACATTACTATTGAGAACAAACACTTTGGATATTCTATACTATACAGGTATATTTTTAGTGTCTACTGTTATGAAAATTAACTAGTCGATTTGCGTGACTTTGTCCGTGTATATGATAATTTAGTCTTTTTTTTTAATTTACTTATTTTTTCAGGATGAAAAAAGTGTCCTATGTTAATACACCAAATAAAGTATCTTTGATTTAGATTTCATTTAATCTTTTTGACTCTATAATTGATCGATCTTGCGCTGACGGATAGTGAGAGTTGTTTGCTCACCTCGCAGCTAGATGGCGTTGCGCGGTCTAAAACCAGCGCAACGCTTGTCTATTCCCTGTATAATTTATGTTACCCTCGCCGCCCTCATTCGTAAGAAGTTAGAACAATTAAAACGGGCAGAGCAGTACCATGTGCCACGCATCTTGCTAAAGATGTTATGTAGTGTAGCAACAACTATATGAATTTAAATACCAGGAAATGCTTTGTAGTTTCCTTCACACAAAAGAGAAATCATAAGATACAGTTTACATATAATTTAAAAGGCGAGCCCCTCTATAGAAAATCATCCGCTAAGGACCTCGGTGTTATCTTTAACGACAAACTTACGTTCAGGGAACACTACGACTACATTGTCTCAAAAAGCAATAATATATCTGGTTTTATATTAAGGTCAACGAAAGTCTTCAAAAGTCAAGAAGCTCGTTGCACCTATATTGTAGCTTAATAAGAAGTGTCCTAGATTACAACTCAATAATTTGGTCTCCATTCTATGCGGTACATATCAACCGTATAGAAAAGGTTCAAAAAAGATTTTTACGTATATTATCATATCGCTACCATTTTGGTCGCGAATTCAGAACATTAGAATACCGAGAAAAACTCAAAAAATTCAATTTGCAGTCGCTAGAGACACGTCGGAAGTGGTCTGATATAGCATACTTACATAAAATAATTCACTCCAAAATAGATTCTCCCTCGCTACTTTCATTAATTAACTTTAATACACGACATTTAAGACGTAAACCTAAATTATTTATTCTCAATATATATAAAAATAACACATCATACTATAAATCCCATCGTCCGTATGTGTCGTTTATATAATGATCTTGCATCAATTGATAATTCATTCGATATCTTTGACACTAGGATCCACAACATTAAAAGATATTTAATTGAAAAACAATTTTAGAAAATAAATAATAACTCAAGTAAATCATCTTATCACTATATATTTCTAGATTATTTTAAACAACAGTAATTTTAATTTTATAAGTGAATAATACAAATAAATTCATGTACTACCTATTGGTTACTATATTTAACAATTTTGTGTACACATACTTATT
Source organism: Limenitis camilla (assembly GCA_905147385.1). Lineage (NCBI taxonomy): Eukaryota > Metazoa > Arthropoda > Insecta > Lepidoptera > Nymphalidae > Limenitis > Limenitis camilla. The sequence goes on from LR990240.1 coordinate 12,160,501, forward strand.
GGGAAATAACTTAGATCACGCTATTAAGTCATTGTACAAGTACATTAATTAGTTGTTAGTTATTGCCTGTTTTGTGTGCCTAATATATAAATAAAATAAAGAAATAAAATCTGAAGAGCAGCCGGCTCCAGGTGTTTCAGACTGCAAATCTGGTGAGTAGACATCTGCTATTTGGAAGCGTAACATAAAAGTCGAAGGCATTCCTATTCCTCTCAATACAGTCCACGAAGTAGCACGTAGCAACAATGATCTTATTATATATTTTGATTTATTTTCAAGAGCAACAAAAATTAGGGTCCGTCTGTCTCCCTGTCTGTCTGTCAATACATTTTTTCTCAGGAATGGGTTAAGTCAAACATTCAGGTCTGCAGTTCTTTGAACTAATTAATAAGTCATGTACTTATAATTTTAAAATGTAGCTTGTTGAAGCTAAGGCTAGTCGAGTAGTCCTAAATAATAACCAAGAATTTAATTCAATATAGTTTCACTAAAAAGTATAACATAGGATCCAATTAATATGTTATATAGTGAAGTTCAACTCCAGCCTAACTTTCTATGCTTCGAGGAACATACATGCTCCAAGATTTTAGGACGAACTTACCTCACAACGGACGTTATAAATTCAGAAATGTGATGGAATTTTTAATATTATGGACTTGTACAATGGAAAGAATAGAAAATTTGGGAACTGTAAGTTTCGTTCTTTAGTCTAAAACCTGAATAATTCAAATGCTTAACAAATTCATGTCGTTCCAGAAATTTCCTTTTTACGAATATTTTACTATTGAGATAATAATTTATAGAAGTGTTATCTATATGCGATAGATACCGCACAGTAAACACTAAACCTATTTATGGAGACCCAACATCACAACACCACACCACTGCACAGCCATAATATTGGCTTCAGTGTGTCGGAACAGAGGTTTTATACAATCTTGGAATAAAATCAAAGGTACCCGTGAATATAAAATTATCGACGGTGTTGCTAACTGAAGGTTTAACTTAAAAAAACGACAATAGATATTTATTATAGTATTTCAAAATGCAATGGAAGAAATTATCTTATTTCACTTATCAAGTTATCTGGGAAATTTTGACGTTAATCAATTACTTAATTTTTTTTTTCAATTTTCAAAAACAGTAACAAGAGACTGATAGCATTCTACTGTTTTTTCTTTAAAACAGAATAAATTGAAATTTTCTTACTAGTTGCAGTCTTATATTTTATACTAATATATAAAGCTAAAAAATTTGTTTCTTTGCTTGGGTGCGCTAATCTCAGGAACTATTGGTCGGATTTGAAAAATTCTTTTAGTGTTAGATAGGCCATTTATCGAGGAATGCTATAGCTTATATATCATCACGCTACGACTAACAGGAGTAAAGCTACGTTTCGATGTGCGTATTTACATTTTTATCGCTGACGTAATCACCATGCTGACCTCCCACACCCCAATGTCATCATAAATAAGCAAAGCAAGGATCCCCCGCCCCCCTATAATGCTTATGTAATACTTGAACGGCACCTTGCTATTGTGATAGTATTCATAGTTTTGAACACTACTAACAGGTAGTAGTAGGTCTGCATTTTTTTTAAATGCTTCCTAATATTTTATTGAAAATCTTTTCAATTAAAATTATTTATCACATCCTTTTCTTTAATTTCATTTTATCAAGTATTTAAATACGCTTTCTGGACGTCCTGGCCTTAAAAAAATACGAACAAAACGTTTCTAGTATAGGAAGTATCGTGAATACTAACTGGCCTCTTGCCAATAAGCTTGCCACCTTGTGTGAGACTTATCTCTAAATAACTACAAATAAATATAAACCTTAACATAATAACAATAGATATCAGTTTAGAATGATAGATTTTATCTAACGATAAGGTATATAGGCTAAAGTTCTTTCTTTGCTCGTTCGACGCTAATGCGGTGTAATAGTTTTTACTATTGATATGAAATGGACTTTTAAATAAATAAATAAATTAGTTTAATTTTTGCGATACCCTAATTAAAAACTCGTTAATTTTATCTTATTTCGAGTAGACAATATATAACTTTCGTTCCGATAGGATTGAATTAGTCTGTCAAGATATATGTTACAGTGTACATATTAAAATTGTGAGACTAATAGTGTAGTGTTTTTGGTGGCGTTGTGCTTAGGCCAGTTTGTGCATAGTAGAAGACGTCTTTAAACCTACTCGTGGGTCTCAGCCCCAGACTCTGCTTGGCGTGTGTGGTCTTGATCCTTAGGAACCTGTTATTCTTGAAGTCTCATGTAAGATTCAATATTTGTCTGTCAATTTAAATATTCTCAGGACGACTTCCATAAATTCTACATTACTATTTCACCAAAAATTAAAATTTATAGTAGATACTCAATTAAATTACTCTCTCTAGATTGTAAATATTAAAGCGTAGTCTAGTTATAAACTCCGCTCTTAAAACTTAAAAGAAAATTAATTTATAGTGTTCAAACAACTCCATCCGTTCTAATGTCTCGTAAACAAACTCTCGATAAACTGTTTAGCGACGTCGTTTGACAAATTTCGTTAGTCTAGATCGTGCAAGCTAGTCAGCGGTTGAAGGAAAGCTCCAATCACTTTGCTGCAATATGCTTTTACTAGTTTTGATCACTTTTCTCTTTAAAAATACTTTGATCTACATCGTACATTTTACGTAAGAAAAGCCTTGTCTATGTGAAATGAGTTAGGACACCGTTGATATCTTTATCAACGTCACTTGGATATTTTTAGTTTGAGTTTTGAGTTTGAATATTCCAAGCTTTGTCATCGTTCAAGTAATCATTTACAGAATAGTAGACTTTGTTTATTAAACACTTTTTAATATGAATTTTAAATCGCTTAAGTGGACATTCTAAAATAGGCTGTGTCTTGTTATAGACGCGAACACCGAGCCCGTAAGAATACCTATTTCGTACAATACATCTCGAAGAGAATCTTGCTCTTAGATTGTAAATGGCGCGAACTGCTTTTGAAGAATAAATAGAGATTTAATGTCCGCAGCCCTACCCACAACAAAATGCCATAAGACATAATACTGTGAAAGTAGCTGAAATAAACAAGTCTAGCTGCATCGATATCAATTAGTTGATTTACTATTCTCACTGCGTAAGCTGCCGAGCTGAGTCTTCCCGCCAGAGATGATAAATGGGAGTCCACTGAAGTTTGGAGTCTTAAGTTATTCCTTATCAGACTGTTAAGTCAGCTGCATTTAGTACTTCATTATTTAATAATAGTGAATTGTTGCTGTTATCAAAAAGTACAATGTCACACAGATTCCTCATGTATACTACATGAGGAAGGAGGAAGGATCATTAATATAAATCAATAATAGAAATGGACCCAATATTAATTCCAAGACAATATATATCCTCTGGAGCTCGCCTGGTGACCATTGTGGCTGAGCTACTTGGTTTCAGTCTAAGTGTCTTATTATTGTCTTCTGCGTGTTACTAAGCTGGATGTTACTGGATGAGTGTTGTAAGCTGGAAGATAAAAAACTGTAAAGATTATCGAATTAAATCAGCCTAAAATTGTCTTGTATAATATGGATAATATGGATATACCCCCAGGATATTTTTGTCAACAAGCCGACATACTGTTGGTCTGAGTATAGACTCCTTTTAATAAATAATACAGATACCTCGAACGAGTTTTTATATATTAAGATGAAATATTGGTGTACTGTCTTATAGAAGTGGTTAAAAAACGCTAAAAAACGCTTTTTGGAATACTTTCAGAAGTCACTTAAATGTTTCTTACTTTTGATATCACACTAAAAAGTTGGTGTCACGTCTACTATGAGTCTACGTACGCGTGAACAGAAAGGGTTTTTGAAAATTCACCCCCAAAGGCCGTTAAAAGAGGGTGCAAAGTTAGTATGAAAGTTTGCCGTTTTTGAAGTTATTCAAATGAAATTCATTATGAAGCTTCTTCATCGAAAGTCAGACACGTGTAAAATATCTTTTCGAAAATCATCCCTTAAGGGGGTCAAAGTTAGTATGACCACCTCGTAAAGTTATTAAATATTATATATCTAGATAAACACTAAATAAAATTTAATAAATCCACAAATCTGAGTAAAGGGGAATTGTAAAATGAAAACATGAATTCTAGTAGCAGGCAACTTTACAACTAAAACACATATCCCATACAAAAATTTAATTAAAAAAATCTTTACGTACATTTACAGAAAAGTAAAAGTAGAATGAATAGACTGAAAAGGGTGTAGTTTGGCAGTGGTCGTTCATTAAGAGAACAAAGCGCTCCTGGGACAGTCGGCTCTGAACGCAACACTCATTTCTCTACATTTGGTAAATAAATAAACTTATATGCACGTCCCAACGCTCCTAGTGTGAGAGTCGGTTACGCGTTATGTATTAATGTTGTAAAAATTTCAACAATTATTTATTGTATGAGGAATGAAGCGATAGTTACAGTACAAATACTTTGTATGTTTCAGTTAATATAGCGTGATCACTTTCATTGTATCTTCTGAACCGTGATAGTTAGTCAGTTGAAATTTTCACAAATGATGTATTTCTGTTGCCCCTATAACAACAAATATTAAAAACAGAATGAAAAAAAATATTTAAGGGGGGCTCCCAAACAAAAAACGTCATTTTCTTGCCGAATATTGCCGCACTTGGCCGGTTTTTGCTTTTTACAATATTGAATTTTCATTACTGTCTGGTGATAATCTGATAAACGTTAAAATGGTCTTAGTAACACGATAAAGACAATAATAATGTGCATTCAAGATGGAAACCGAGCAAAAAATATCAAATACAAAATCCTTCACAATTTAGTCCCAGCATCACGAAACCACGCCATTTTAAAGCCAATGGTCACCAGTGATAGTGATACAGACATGGTTGTCCGAGTTCAATCCTGGGTACACACCTCTAACTTTTCTGAGTTATGTGTATTGGGCTATGGTCTAACACCCTTAATCTGAGGAAGATTAATGTGATGATGAATGGTCACCAGTTGAGATCCATTTACTGGCTCAAGTCGATCGGAACTGAGATTATATACTGTCCATTCATGGATATACTTGGATTAAAATAAAAATAACTTCCCTCGAAGAAGTATCAATGTAAAATGCAAAAAAGTATCAATTTAAAAAAAAACTGCGAGCCATCTCTCAGTCTACAAATAGCTAGCTAGCCAGCTAGTCAGCGTGCATAATTCAAAGCGCGTACAGTACTGCAATGCAGACAGCAAATACACCTTTAAAACATTTCTTTAATTCGCTTACCTTCAACTTATTGACTGAGTTCTCTCATTCAATAGATGCTCGAGAAAATAATGTTGTTGTAAATAACCTATTTACTTTTACTAATTTCTAGTAAATATAAAATATAGCAGCGTCTTCGGTATTAGTCAAAATAGAGTAAGCAACACCGTTGATAAGTTTATATTCGCGGGAACCTTTTATTTTATTCCAAGACTGTATATGTCGGGGAATATAAAGGGACTAAACAATGGTAGCAATGCCCCTCCACTAGTGGGGAGAAGTAAATCAACAAAACGGAAATATGGCGCTGGCGTCCCGATTAATCGATAATCTTTTATTCGTTTGAGACTGTTAAAAATCGGTGAATATTAAAATGACGCGACGGAAATGTAGACTCTTATTAATGAAAGCTATACTGTAGTATTATAGTAACCACAAAGTGTTTCTGTATGTTGTTTAGGGGGAGAGGGGATGATGCATAAGCACGCATTTTTACGAAAGTGGAGCAGTGTCTGGGACTTGAGATCCTGGAAAATCTAAAAAACATTAACGTTGCCACCAAAAATTTAACTAACAGACAGCACGTCATACAAACAACAGTGTGAGTATTTTTAATTAGAAATATCAACAGTGTTACTAGCAGTATCAGTAAGGCATATTCTACTAGCTATTAATATCTATCTCCCAGTGTTATCTTCCAAAATAATTTCTATCTTCATATCAATTTTATTCCGTTTTGTTTTCTTTAGTTTACAGCAGTGACGCCCAAAGTGGTATATTTCCCTTTAGGGGTAGATGATGTACATGTATAATAATAAAGAGTTGGGGGCTGGTAAGATTTAAAAAGGGGAATGTAGTGCAGGTTAAATATTTAATATATGTAATCCTATTTGAATATAATATTAAAATTTGATAATTATATGAAACACAAGTTGATTCTCCCGACTACACATTGACAGGTACATAACATTTCTTTTATTAAAAATTGTATGTTAGATTTCAAGGTGCATGAATAAGTATAACTATGAATCTTTCTGGGATAAAAAGTAGCCCATGTTTTACCACAGGTTACATCTTACCTGTGCACCAAATTTTACTTAAATCCAATTAGCCGTTTTTATGTAGATGAGTAGGAAGTAAAAAGGGGGTCTACAAGCAAATCGTATAGTAATCGATCAAATGATATAGTAGCCGGCAAAAAATTTTAGGTCTTGGCAAACATAGTGGGGGAAACTTGGGCATTGTGAGCGTGCTGCGTGTCTATATTGACAGTTCCATCCGTAACGTTTACTATTTTGACGTAAGAACCAATCTCGTGTGACGCGCTGCTCTTGCCCCTAATAGTGACTTCTGCTCATTCAAGGTCAAACCTATACTTACGTGTGGTTGCTATATACAAGAATGTATTTTGCCGTTCTTTCTATTTGGGGACTTTCTTTTAACTTAGAGACCCTTTATCCCATAAGTCTACGTTATACATGTATCGTAACTTGTAAGTTATTACACGAGTGTCCATATATTAACGTTCAACGTTTTTATCCCTACTGACAAGGGTACACATTTATCATAATATCACACTGGCTGTCAAGGTAACTCTTATTAGTTTCAGACCCTCTGTTTTATGCATGAACTACTTTAATAAACGTTGTATTGATTTGTTCCAATTATTTAGCTTAGCTTTAGGATTGCTTATGCTATTTGTTAAGGTCAAAAAAAAATTTTTCATGTTGTAAAAGCTCTTACGAAACGCCAATTACAATAATCTCAAGCTTATTAATTATCGAAAAATTCACAATTTACACTCAATGAGAAGAATTAGTTTCTCAGGTTCCTTATCTTCTACTAACGCTAATTTTTCTATGTTATAATAAGTTTTATGATGTTTTATGCATATTCCACATTATTTATTAAATTTTCCTAGAATTGTATTCTATTACTTGTTCTTCTTCGTTTATGCGCGATACATCATATGCGCCGAAATTTTCACAAAACCTCAATTATTTATACACTGAAATATTTCACATAAATCCCTTCGTCCAATCGTGAAAGCTGCACGAGAATTTACTTAGTGCTTTTGAGTTTATTCGCATTAGAAATACGCGATGGAGAATATTGTTTCATAATCGGAAATGACGCTTCTTTAAAATGTTGACAGACTTTTCAAATTTTGCACAATAACTTTAAAGATAATTTAACTATTTTAATCATCGGACGTAGGTAGTGAAAAATATGTTTTATGTTCTTTCAATGAACGCCATTAACAGCCGTAAAAGGAATTAACAGAAAGGAATATATTTTCAGAAGATATATATTTATTGAGATATTAAAAGATTAAGAAATTAAAATGTAAACACCTTAAAAAGTATTGTAAAATTTTTTGAAAATCCAAATTTAGAGAAACAAGCTCAGTTTTTTCAAAAATCACTTTTGAATGAAGACACATTGATATTTTAAAATAAATTTTATTATGTAAAGTATAATAAGTTCCTCATAAATATTAATAAAATAAAATTTAACTAAACTAATTAAAAGGCAAAAAGTTCTAACATTTTTGGTATTTCAATATGCTTTTTCAATTTCGCAGAGGCTTACAAAAACAATGGGTGCATTGTAATGCAGTTTGTACGGCTCTTGTCGTATGCGGTATATGATGATAATGTTGGAAGGAAGAATCTTCATTTATATGCCGTTTTGAGCTTTATGCTATATGTAATTAGGTCTATAATTAAATGGAGGAATAATGTCCACAATGTTATGACTTAAGGTTTATCTTGTACTGAGGACTTGTAATATAGTACGTTTAAATTTCTCATATTGTGTTTACAATTAACGTCTTTTAAATAGTCTATCTTTCAAATGTTCCACCACATTTTGTAATCTACCTCATGGGTTTTTTAGGGTCTAAGATAACTCAAGAAGTTAATTAAAGGACTACAGAATTTTTTGATTAGTAAAGCAAAGTAATATATATTTATCCCCTTGAAATAATGAGTTGCAAAGTAGTATATTTAATTTATCTTCGTAACTAACTTTTCAGTTTCTTAACTTAGTTGGGCTAAATCTAATTCAGTCCAGGTCAACCCCCTGAAGACACAAGTTTGGGCGTTTAACACTAAAAAAACCCCATTCGTCATATCTCCTCTTTTCGATAACACTCCCCTTAAAGCCTCGCCAAGTATTGCAATATTGACTGGTCTGGTCTCCAAAAAAGTAGGTGTGATCAGCCGAGCCAGATAGTATTTCACACTGACAGTATTGCACCTACTGGAGCTATATAAAGCGCTGGTTTGGCCGCATATAAGTACTGTTCTCATGTCTGAGCTGGTACACCTAACTATCAGCTTGGACCCTTTGATCGCATTCAACGAAGAGCTGCTCGGATTGTCGAGGACCCGGTGTTACATTCACTGCACGGTAGAATCTTCATTGTGCGTCCTCTAACGCATATATCACGAGGAGTGTTCCGAAGAGCTTTTCCCTCTGATCCCTGATACCGAATTTCACCATCGCAGTGCTCGCCGTAGACTTAAATATCATCATTATCTCAATGTGTGGCACGCCTCAACAATGCATTTTTCTAACTTTTATTCCACGCACCATCAACTTATGAAATGATCTACCTTCGGAGGTATATCCTGAACATAACGACATGAGGACCTTCAAAACTGGCATATAAATCCACCTTTAAGGCCAGCAACGCTCTTGTAACTTCTCTTGCAGGAGTCCGTTTTTTAATCCAATTTCATAATAAAAAAAATATTTGAAAATAGTGATTTTAAGTAAAAAACATGGAAGTGATCTACGTGTTAGTTAATTTTGGAGATATCTGATCTAAATCGGCTCCTATTTAATAGTTTTTTCAAAAATATTAAACGTAATTAAAACGACATTAGGGAGTTGCTTTAATATTTTCAGCTTTTCTGTCCAAGAATATGATTCAACATATATTCTACAAATAATATCTTTAAGTAGGTAAGCTAATTATATCTATAGCGTACAGTGTACAGTAGACAACCAGCATTGATCACGAGCCACGGCCGCAATGCGGGCGACGTATTTAAAACTTGTATGCCTGAAACTGATTTATGCTAAGGTTCTCAAAATTTATTGGTTTCCCGCGCTCAGCCAATTATCACTACTATACTACCATAATGAAAAGATTAGCTGCCCCTAAGGGTTGTTAGAAATTATGTTGGATTTAGAAATGTATTTAACATTTACTATAGCGCTGTTTCTTGGTTCTTTAGGGATTTAAAGCGATAGATGAAAATTAAAAAAAATATAAACAAGCACAAGTTATACATAGACCTATGTATCATATTCTGGCTAGTAATAATATACGAAACTAATAATCAATCTCTAATCAAAATCTCTAGATTATAGATAGAAAACAGAATCCCAATTCAAATTTGTACATAAATAATTAAAATTTGGAATCTGTTCTTTTTTTACAATACGGATTCGTTGAATAATAAATCGAAAATAAATTTCAAATTTAAATATGGAATCTATTTTCAATCCGTAATCCAAAGATTACAGATTAAGATTCATTAATTATTTCGGTCGTATGAAGACCAAATTTTATGTGAGTAGCTTCAAAAACGGCAAAGTTTCATACTAATTTTTTACCCCCTTATGGGGTGAATTTTCGAAAATCCTTTTTTAGTGCTCCCCTACGTTATAAAAAGAACCCCTGTGCAAAATTTTAAGTATGTAACCCTTATAGTTTAGGCCCTGCGTTGATATGTCAGTCATTAAGTCAGCTTCTCCTTTTATATATATAGATTTTTAACTGAGGTAGGGCACAGCAGGAAATTTCCTGCTCAAATATGGAGCAGCCCGACTGGGGTAGTACCTCGACCTTACAGAAGATCACAGCTAAATAACACTACTCTAAAGCAGTGTTGTGTTCCTGTTGATGAGTAAGGTGACCAGAGCTCCTGGGGGAATTGAGGACAGGGTCGGCAACGCGCTTGCGATGCTTCTGGTGTTGCAGACGTCTATAAGCTACGGTAATCGCTTACCATCAGGTGAGCCGTACGCTTGTTTGCCGACCTAGTTACATAAAAAAAAAGCTACTAATTACAACGTAGACCAAGTCACGCGAGTTGGCTAGTCAATGTATTAGGTAGGTATTTAAAATAGATTTGATATGATAAAATACTTAACAACCAAAGGAATTAAATACAAAAAATGTAATTTGAGTAAGGAAAACTCCAGTCTATCAAGTAACACTCGAGGCAAGTCAATAACGAGGGCTGGCTAAAACAAAAACGTTACGGCAATTCAAGATTTGAAAAAAGACCGAAACTTTTTCGTTTAAGTTCGGAAACCTCCACATTTTATGCTCGCATTACCGTCAAACCTTTTCCTGGCACGATCGAGGGAAGGGACTTAAGAGTTCCCCATAAAGTATGTTTTTCATACCAATTAAATAAATAATATCGAGGCTATAATATCTCTAAATATTATTGATTTTCAAAAAACCTTTCAAAGTGCTCGTCTAAATGTCTGTTAATGGTACCAGCATGCAAATATTTAGGGTCCTACCCTGTGTAGTTTTATCTATGCCTTGATGTGCTCATAATACAGGAAAAGATACTAGGTAAAAGGAACACTGGAAGAAGAAGAATATCTTGTCTGAAATATCTGCGCCAATAGTACAAAAGAAGCGAACGTTCCCTGTTTAGAGCTGCTATGCTCTGTCGAAAGTCAAAATTGCCATGATGGTCACCAACCTTCGATAGAATATGGCACCCAAAGAAGAAGAAGTTGATGTGGTGCCAAGTCATTCAATCAGTCAAGTTATTTTTCTAGTTTCTACTCTAGACAGGACATGGAGTAGTCTGTATCTGTATCACTATCTACTACTTAGTCAAGTAGTCATTGTTAGTCAACAAGAAATATTTAAAACAAGTAATGACTTAATGAAAAGTTAATGAAATGCGCTCCTCCCTCCTCTTAACCTTAACTAAATTAAAAAGGTGACTCTCAATAAGGATTACTCTTCACTATGATATTAAACATTCACTCTATAATATTTGTGACTGCTGAGTGGTACAACTAATAAATAGCAGTTCCAATAAGTATTTCTTAATAAACCAATAATGATTACTCGCTGTTTATTATGTAAAACATAACTCAGTCAAAATAATTATGTAAGTTTTAAGCAGTTGACGCTTTGATACTATAAAGTATCTCGGAGAAGAGAGGTTATTGTATGCATGAAAAGAAGTCTACAATGAACTTAGTAAATATTTAGTTTTACCCCAGTATGTATAGAAAATCATCCTTGCAACGATTCCTTCAGTTTCTCATTCCCCCCGTATTTTTATAGGAACTATAAAATTCGCAATTTTGAGGGCGGCTGGTTTCTTTAATACGCGCTTGTTAGCTTTCAGATAATGTGTTTCTGTCATTGTAAAGTGTCAAATGTCAGCAATGAGTCAGTTAGTTACTTTAGTTAATGAGTTTAATCGTTAAACTCAAAAAACAAAGAGCTTCAAAACCTTTTATATTTATATTTTTGCCTTTTTTTGTTCACTGTATCTTTTGTGATTATTTTACATTTTATTAAATACTTATTAATTAAATTTTAATTCGCTATAAAGTTCATAGCGTATTAAACCATCTAACGCCATCTATTATCAATCGTAACACACTAATAGTGTAATGAATGGGTCAACACGCATGCGTACTAAGATCGATCCAAAGGCGCAATGTAAATAATGTATTTGACTTCAAAAATATGGATATTATTTGATATTTTTGATTAAAATTATTATAAAGCAAAATGAGTTCACTTTATTTATTTTCATATTCAAAATTAAATATATTACTTTTTAGAAAATTCGTAAAATATGAACACAAGTAATTTTTAACTTTTTTTTTCGGTCTCAATTGTTATTGTTTTTATTTCAAATACCAATAAATTATTAATAATATTTTTTTTAGTATAAGTTATCAGCGTATATCGCTTGTAAAGTTGAGTAAAAACCTGCGCAGTGAAGTTCTTAGTACTACACTTTCCCGCCAGTAGAGGCGCCACTGTCACCCAAGCTCGTCGGGCGTGTTGTCAAAATTTGGCTAAAAAATCTAATAAACCACCTCTTAATCAACAAAAACAAGCCTTAAAACGATAGTTATGTTGTGTTTTAATAAAACGTTAAATGTGTAATCAAAAATGAAGCAATCTAGTGTGTTAACCTTTATATTTATTTGTGGTGTTTGTTTTGCCAATCCAGATGCAAAAAGACTGTATGATGATCTGCTAAGTAATTATAATAGACTGATTCGACCTGTTGATAAGAATAATAATACTGTGCTAGTGAAATTAGGACTACGACTCTCTCAACTTATCGACCTGGTAAGTAATATTCAGAATAAACCTTATCTGTAGACTACATAAGGTGAAATATGTATTGCTTTTATCAGTCATTATTATATTCATAAAAATATATTGTAAAGTATGCTATAAGAAATTAAGGCATCAAGTGTTAATAAATATTTGTCATTAATTTAGTTTTTAAAGCCATTTTAAATTATTTCAATCTACTAATACAAGATTTAGTTATAATTTTTGTCTAGGGTGAGTGTATCGTGGGCCTCATCTGAATATTATTTTATATTGAAGCTATACTGGTATTAAAATTTCATAAATTTATATTCGGATAACTATTAACTACAATAATTGTAGGTTTTTCTAGGTTTAATAAAAAAGGTAAGGTTAATTCTATTCTATGAATTATTATATACAACAGCTTACCAAAATAAAGATATTTTAACCAGCACATCTTTTACAATTAAATAAACTTAAAATACATTTAATATGTCTTTGCTAAAATAGATTTATCTGATAGTTGTGTTGTTTTATCTATATTAATGTTATAAAGCTGAAGGTCGTTTGTTTGGTTGAACGCGTTTATCTAAGAAACTACTAGTGCAAATTGAAAAATTATTTTAATACTAGATAGCCCATTTAACGAGGTAGGCCATAAGCTATACAACATCACGCTACGACCCATAAGAGCAGAACATTCACGAAAAATGTTGCGAAAACGAGGAAACTTTATTCCTTTTGATAGCTTCCGCTTGAACTGCGTTAAAGGCGATAAAATAAAAAAGTTCCAGCTCCTTTAAAATTGTATTATAGGTGCCTGTGTCCTATTCTATCTGACCTTCTCACTCTAATGCATCTCTAACGTGACGCAGATAAAGTAAGTAACTCGAGTCAGTTAGTGTTAGCTGACGACGAATTTGGAGGTGGTTTGCGGACGTTAAAATAATTAAAAAAAGAAGTATTACCATGGGTATACCTGGAATAGTCGGTCTGGTAGAGATCTTGCGGTAGATTTTCAAAAAATAAATCAAAAAATATATTTTAGGAAAGTCGAATTTTATTTTATCTATCACTTTAGTAGCTATATAAGACATAAATAACAATCCCAGAATATTTTTTGAGTTTTAAAGCATGACCTTACCCCACTAAGTTACTTAATTAATATACCCAAAAAGTAAACTTAAGGCATCCTACATTTTTTTAAAGCTTTAAACCACAAACCACAATTCCATAAAACTATTTAAGATAGAAGAAAGAAGCCAACACAAGAATCAATAAATCTACTCACTTCTTCAGTGACCACATGATTTATCTAGACTAATATTATAAAGAGGAAAGATTTGTATTTTTGTATGTAACGAATAAACTTAAAAACTGGACCGATTTCAAAAATTCTTTTAACGTTAGAAAACTACATTATTCCTGAGACACGTAGGCTATATTTATTACTAGAAAAAGTTAGAGATCCTCAGAAATTTTTACTAAAACCAGCCCAAGGTGCAAAAAAATTAGCCATAAAATATCTTTTATAGCATGCGCTGCAGAAAGTATTGATGATGGAACAAAAAAATGTTCTACAATATTATAGAACGTATCAATATCTATAAAAAACTTGGCGAGACCATATGTCCAACTATTGTAGTTATGTTATTAAACTACTTTCTTACATTTTAAAAGTTGATAGATATGCCTATCAAAATCAGACCATGTTATCCATACCTTTGTATTAATTCTTATCCAAATGAATTATTTCTTATTCAAGACTATTTCAATACCTGTGGATTACTTTTTGAATTATTGAAATCGGACATTCCATTCAAAAGATATTACGAAATTAATAAAGTCGATATAAACAAAAAATTAAAGATGAAGGGCTAGTGCAGTTAGTAATAGCATATGGATAATTTATTTCTAAGTCTCATAATGGGCTTCAAAGTCATTAAGGATAGACTAATATAATAATGTCGAAGAAAAACGGTCGTCTCATAGTAATACCTACCGACACCGAGTGCGAGATTACAGATAATTACAAGTAAACGAAATAACTTTTTTAATAATTACAGAATATATTTTGTGTTAATTCAGGTAACAAAGTATCTGTAGAACAAATTTCATTGAAATTACTTCAGCCGTTTTTGTATGATTCATAAAGAAACTTTCAGTGACTTTTGTATTGATGATGCGTTGCCACCTCGAAGGTACAGTGAGGAGGGGGAATGAAGAGAAGATTGCGGTTTCAGTGGATCCCGAGTCCACTGAAACCGCAGCATTAATAGGATGGGAGATGGAGGGTAAAGGTGTGGCCTACATGCGGCTATACCAGAACGCGTAAATGATACTTAGCAGTCGGATTCGCATCGGTCGCAAGCCAGTCAGGGAACAGATCTTCTACCATCAAGGGGCTGCTGGGTTACTCGGCTCTTACGAGATGTTCTCCCAGCGGCAGAGAGGAATTGTATTCTAACCCGTCCCCTCACGGATTAAAGTTTATAAACGAATAATCTAAATTTAAGCATGTAAATAAGATAAAAGGGTCTCAGCTTTAACATTTAAATTACGTTATAAGTTGCGAGTGCGAGCGGTATGGATGCCGCGCGTAACTCCTTAACTGTTAGGTTACTCGTGGAATGTTAACTATGGGCACAGAGACACGAAATATTAGTATATTTTGAATTTTACGCTTATGTTATACATGTCGGGGTATATTTGGGGTAGGATAATAATGATGGCCGTATCGGGCTATAAGTAGAGTAGGATAATGATAAAGAAAATTAATTGTCACTTCCGTCGCGATTTTTATATTCTATGATGTATGACAGTTTCAAACGAGTAAAAGATTATCGAATAATCGGGGCGCCAGCGCCATACTTCCTTTTTGTTGATGTACTTCGGATAATAATAAAGAAAATTAATCATCACTTCCGTCGCGTCATTTTAATATTCAACGATTTTTAACAGTCTCAAACGAGTAAAAGATTATCGATTAATCGGGATGCTAGCGCCATATTTCCGTTTTGTTGATTGGGGAGAAGTCCCCACTAGTGGAGGGGCATTGCTACCATTGTCTAGTCCCTTAATATTCCCCGACTGACGCAGTACACTTTAGTCTCTCGACAAGTCTCTTTAGGTGAACTTCACCTGGAGTTGAAGTGTAACAAATAGTGTGTCGCATCGCGGATATTGAACATTTCGGATCATGTGAGTTCTTACGTTTTATTTATTATGAGTCCCTACATTGTATTTAGATGTGTTAACACAACCTTAGGTTAGCCTTAGGTTGGGTTTATGTTAGGTTAGGTTAGCCTTATGTTAACCTAACCTAAGACAAACAGTGAGGCCAGGCAGTGGAGGTGAGTGTCATAATTACATAAAGGGATTCTGTGAAAAAAAATTAAAATGGGATTAGTAGTTCCTGAGAAACCCATCAATTTACAAAATGACCAGGTTATGGCACTTAAATGACCATATCTTTTTAAATAGAATATTTATGGCAACACCACATAGCCTATTTTACCCGGAAAGGATGTAGCTTTCTATCGGTGAAAGAATTTTCAAAATCGGTTCAGTACTTTTCGAGCCTATTCGCAACAAACAAACATACAAACAATCAAATCTTTCTCTTTATATAATAGTATAGAATAGATATAGATGACACCTTTACCTACATTTTTTGGATTAAAAATATCATTCTAAAAATATTCTACGCTGATGAATAATCCTACTAATATTATAAATGTAAAAATTTGTGTTAAGATGTTTGTTACTCAATCACGTAAAAATGGCTGAACAGATTTCAATGAATTTTGATACACATACTTTGTAGCCCAGATGAATACATAAGCTCCTTTTTATACCAGTAAATTCATAGACCTTTAGTCTCTTTTAATTGCTGATTATGAATCCATCCAGCAATCTTGGAAATGTACACAAATTATTCACAGCGACACGAGCAACGTAGGATTACATTAGTAGTAACCGTTATAAAGGAAGATTGGTTCATTCAGTATGAAGTAGAATTGCTAATGACCTGGAAATGCTTAGAAATGCAACAATTAAGAGCCAAGGGATTGTGAGCGTCCATCCCGTTTCAATTACGACCCTTCACACTTGAAGTTTAGGCTATAACACCAAATGGTCAAGTTTACTTTGTGAATTTACTTATATTACTCTTGTATTTTAGATTGCGACAAGATTTTAAAACATCAAAGGTATTTATATTTACTATGTTGTTGTCAAAAATCCAGATGTATAAATCTTCTAAGTCGCATATGTATAAGCTGTTATATATATATATGTCGGAGGTGTGAGTTTGGTTAGGTTAGCCTTGTGTGAGGTTAGGTTAATGTTAGTCTAATCTTAGGATTAAACAGTGAAACTAAGCAGGGGAGGTGAGTGTCTCGATCGAATAAGCTTAAGCCTACACCTTGGTCACAAGTCCAAGGCACTGCTTGGGTTCCTGTCATAATAGTAAGAGATGGTAACGTTTAGTTATATCCTGACCGTATTGCGCCCGTAGCTTTCATGATAGGCCATCCGTTGTGCACATACGACGCTTAGTAAATGATTGTATATCCATTCAATTCTCTTAGTTTCCGACATATATATATGAATATCCTTGCTTAGATTGAAGAGGGATAAAAATGAATGTATCAATGTTTACGTAAGCACGGGGAGGAGGGGTTAGGGCTGCTTACTGCCCTAAATCTGATCACGTAATACTTTAACGGCCCCAAAATCCTTAACAATAAGGTGTAATATATATAAATTCTTTTTTTAGATAATAAACCGGATAAGGAAAGCCATTCTATAATAGTTTTATTAAAGTGCATTTTATTCGCTATTAATAACCCCTAACTTTGACTAGTAGAGACAGAAATGAATAAAAAGAACAAAAGGTGTGTGTGCGATTCACACACGATAGAAGTGAAACTTCAGTAAATCGACAAAAGAATGAGATGAATATATATAATAATATAAAATAGTATGTATATTTCTGTCTCATTCTTTCCTACACATTTTTGTATTTGTGTCTCTTACCTGTCGTTTTTTCCGTTGCATCCGGTTTGAAATCACAACGATTCTAAAGAAGTTTCACTTCAAAAATACATATTTAAGTAAAGTAAAAAAATGAATGAGTGAAAATCATATCAAATGGAAAAGAGAAGAAAAAGTGAAGAAACAGACTTAGATTCTGATCAACTAGAAACCTTCTAGTACATATTCTTGTTTAACTTCCTTTGCATAATTAGTACTTGTAACCCAACCATTCGATCTTGTAACCCAAATGCAGATTTAAATGATCCCTTCACTATTCTGATGTCTAGATGCTTCTGAAGTTATAAACGGATTATATTTCCACATGAACTATGTACGCTATCAAACTCGAACTCAAACTCAAACACAAAATCTCATCAGCTCGGAAAGCAGTTTTCTGTTGAGAAGAGCCGCCCAGAAACTCAACAGTCGCTCGCATCAAAAAGCCATGTTTACATAGTCTGTTATATAAATCATTTAGCTTGAGAGTCAACGTCACTTAGATTCCAAGCATTCTCATCATTTAAGTAATCCTGTACATTATAGTATGCTTTATATATTAATGATTTCTTGATACGAGTTTTAAATTGTTGAAGAGGCAAGTCTAATATAGGCTGTGGAATCTTATTATAAACTATTACTTACTTTTTGGAGACGAAAGTAAGGCGTTACAAGTTTATTTCTGTTTTTGGTATTAACATTATGTTTATTCTGTAAGTATTATATTTGTATTAGTACGGATACTTAAAATGGATTTTCATTCTAATCATCCTCAATCTATTTGATCGTAGTGCACCTTTAAGAAATCTAAGTTCTAAATAAATAAAATCTTTGCAGTATCTTTTACTTACGTTTTATCATTTTGATGTAGCTGGCAAATTTGTTGGCGAATTCCCAATCGCAGCCAATCGATTGCCCTAACCAGTGATATACAACAACTGTATGAACAAGTTGCTTTATCTGTCTTTACTATCACACATTTGACTGCATTAGATAAAGAAATTTAATGGTTAAAGCTAACATATTAAAAATAATTTTAAATAAGATGATGATTGTATCTGTCACCTTTTCGTTGGAGTAGCTTTTTTTAATAAATGTCGGCCATGAAACAAGGGAAGTATTATTTAAAAACATTTCGTAATAATTTTGCGATTTTTCCAATCATAATTATAATTCACGATACCGAAGTAAAGTATAAGAAAGAAAAAAGAATTTAAAATACTATTTTGGTATTATCCGGGAACAATACGTAGATCTTTAGCAAGTATGTAGTATGTAAAGTTTCTCTCTACGCTCATTTCGTTCCAGAGTGATGTTAAATTAATCACACACACACGCATATACACAAAAGAAATTAATGTAAACGAATAAGCAGATAGCATTAAGTTTCCATGAATCTCAATGTAACGGAAGAGCGAGGCCCCCTGACACGGGTATTTTCATACTTACTAGGGGGTCCCAACCATGTTAATCTATGTAATTTAATAAAACGAAATAGACATATTTTTATTAAAATAAATATGGCATTGAAATGCAACGATATATTCCATCCTTAGAAAAGAGGATGTATTTCTTTTTTTATTTTCAAGTGCCAAGATGTTTGGTATTTTTTGATAAAGCTATTCATTTATTATAAGGCTTCTGAAAAGAGAGGGTTTTAAAAAATCTCTCCAGACATTCTTTAACTTGATATAGAGAAGGAAACGGGTATGAGAAATAGGTTCCTTTTAGAACGTGATGCCATAATTTCGGATGATAACTCATAGGTTATTAAATCTCGGACATTCCAACTCAGGTTTATAATAAAGGATATAAATAATAATTTAATATTCTTTCCAGAATCTGAAAGACCAAATCCTGACAACAAACGTCTGGCTCGAACATGTAAGTATAAAGAATTAGACTTTAACCCCGCTTTAGATCGAAAAGAATATCTATAGGAAAAATATTGATGGAAACTTACTGTCATATTCATAAAGATCATGATGAAAAGCTGAGTTAGCTACTTTTGACACATTTACTTTATAACTGTCAATCTCTGGATCTATAACTTACGATCTTTTGGTTAGGATTTTGTTAGCGTCATTTTACGATTTTACTTCCTTTTACAGTAAAATCGCCGTATATACGTCACAATAAGGTAAAATATAAAAAAAAATCCTTTTTAGTAAATAACTGTGCAATGATTTAAAAATAAGGATAATCCGGATAGGGAAAGCCATACTTTTAATTTAGTCATTTGTTCTACTAATAACCAAATTAAAATTACATATATATGATCAAATCCCATACCTTTCATCCTTTACTTCCAGCCCTTAAATGCTTTTTTTCGGGATAAAAGGTAGCCTATATCATTTCCCAAACTCTAGTCTATCTCTGTATATCGAAATCATCATGATGTGACCAACCCGACCATGTTTTATATGTCGGAGGTGTGAGCTAGGTTTAGGTTAGCCTAAAGTTAAGTTAGCCTTGTGTTAGGTAAGGTTAATGTTAGTCTAATCTTAGGATTAAACCGTAAAACTAAGCAGTGGAAGCGAGTGTCGTAATTACATAAAGGAGCTCCTTAAGTCTTGGTCACAAGTCCAAGGCACTGCTTAGGTTCCTGTCATAATAGTTCCTGTCTGAATATGAAGAGATCGTAATGTTTAGTTATATCCTGACCGTATTGCGCCCGTAGCTTATATTATAGGCCATCCTTTGTGTACATACGATACTTATTGAGTGATTGTACATTCCATCCTTTTATGTTTCCGACATATATATATATAGCTGGAGTCATATATATCTAAATATTTAATTTCAGAATAGTTGTATTGCAGTGCCTATTCGCTATTAATAACCCCTAAATTTGACTGGGACAGAAATAAATAAAATAATATATATTTGTCAAGTATAAAATATAGTTACTTCTTCAGTCGAACCCGCAAAAACTAAGTAAAGCAATGAAAAAATAGTTGCCTAAAGTGACAGTGCGTCAATGGCCGTGCCTCTATCAAAATTATGATTTTAATACCAATCTATATCTAGACTAATATAATAAAGAGGAAAGATTTATATTTTTTTGTGTAACGAATAAACTTAAAAACTACTGGACCGATTTCAAAAATTCTTTTACCATTAGAAAGTTACATTATCTCTGAGAAGCATAGGTTAAATTTTATTACTAGAAAAAATTAGAGATCCTCAGAAATTTTTACTAAAACCAACCCAAGGTGTAAAAAATTTGCCATAAAATGTCTTTCATCGCATGCGCTGCGGAAAGTATTGATGATATAACAAAAAAATGTTCTACAATATTATAGAACATATCAATATCTACAAAAACCTTTGGGAGACCATATTTCCAACTATTGTAGTTATGTCACTATAACTACATTTTTACATTTTAAAAGTTGATAGAAATGCCTATCAAAATCGGACCATGTTATCCATACCTTTGTATTTATTCTTATCCAAATAAATTATTTCGTATTCAAGACTGTTTCAATACCTGTTGATTTCTTTTTGAA
Organism: Limenitis camilla; assembly: GCA_905147385.1. Classification (NCBI taxonomy): domain Eukaryota; kingdom Metazoa; phylum Arthropoda; class Insecta; order Lepidoptera; family Nymphalidae; genus Limenitis; species Limenitis camilla. Next base: position 12,181,653 of record LR990240.1, read on the forward strand.
TTATTTAAATCGGACATTCCGTTACAAAGATATTACGAAATATAAAATGTCAATATTAACAAAAAATACACTCGTGCGAAGGACGGGACCGCTAGTTAATTTATATAATTGCTAAACAATAAATATAAATAATGTAAAATACTTATGAGAAGCTTTTTTCCGATAATATGTTATCATGTTCCCTTTTACAACACTACAAGACAGTTTTAAACTTGATTTATGGACCTTTTGACCATGACCATTGTCTAGCAACGAATTAGACCATTTTCTAGAAACACTTTCTGAATAGTAGTAATATTATTTACGTCAATAGGAAACGTTTATTTAATTTTATTCTGGTAAATAAATACCATTAACGACTTCCTCGTCAAATCCTGGCTCCATTATAACTGAAAGTAAAACTTTACTATGTAATCTAGGTTTAGATGTATATTACACATTATATGGATAGGATAATAATGGTGAAAACATTACAGGAATGGGAGGACCACAAATTCAAATGGGACCCTCTAGAATACGGCGGTGTGAAGGAACTTTATGTGCCTTCCGAGCACATTTGGCTCCCGGATATCGTTCTATATAACAAGTAAGTGGATACAAAAAGCCTTTAGCATTTTACTATATTTATGTTCTTGAGGCGTTCCCAGGGATTCACGCTGTTCCCTTTTTTGTGAATTCTGATTTATGTCTCGTCTTGCTATATACGCCATTAATATGTTATACAGCCCAAAAATAATAACAAGTTTATTGTGTTTATATAATAAAGTAGTATCCACTGAGGTTAAGCTTACTAATATTATGAACTAGCTTTTACCCGCAACTTCGTTTGCGATATTAGGGTAGTTATAATAACCTACAGGAGATCGTCTGTAGACATATTTAATAACTTCATGATGTAGTCATACTAACTTTGCACTCCCATTTTACCCCCTTAAGGGATTATTTTCGTAAAAATATTTTACCCACGTTTCATGAATTCCAATGAAGAACTTTCATACTGAATTTTATTTGAATAACTTCGAAAACGGCAAAGTTTCATACTGACTTTGAACTCCCGTTTTACCCCTTTAAGGGATTACTTTCGAATAAATATTTTACCCCTGTTTCATGTCTTCCAATGAAGAACTTTCATACTGAATTTAATTTGAATAACTTCGAAAACGGCAAAGTTTCATACTAACTTTGAACTCCCGTTTTACCCCTTTAAGGGATTACTTTCGAATAAATATTTTACCTTAGTTTCATGACTTCCAATGAAGAACTGTCATACTGAATTTCATTTAAATAACTTCAAAAACGGCAAAGTTTCATACTAACTTTGCACTCCCGTTTTACCCCCTTAAGGGATTATTTTCGTAAAAATATTTTACCCACGTTTTATGAATTCCAATGAAGAACTTTCATACTGAATTTTATTTGAATAACTTCGAAAACGGCAAAGTTTCATACTGACTTTGAACTCCCGTTTTACCCCTTTAAGGGATTACTTTCGAATAAATATTTTACCCCTGTTTCATGTCTTCCAATGAAGAACTTTCATACTGAATTTAATTTGAATAACTTCGAAAACGGCAAAGTTTCATACTAACTTTGAACTCCCGTTTTACCCCTTTAAGGGATTACTTTCGAATAAATATTTTACCCCTGTTTCATGTCTTCCAATGAAGAACTTTCATACTGAATTTCATTTGAATAACTTCGAAAACGGCAAAGTTTCATACTAACTTTGAACTCCCGTTTTACCCCTTTAAGGGATTACTTTCGAATAAATATTTTACCCACGTTTCATAAATTCCAATGAAGAACTTTCATACTGAATTTAATTTGAATAACTTCAAAAACGGCAAAGTTTCATACTAACTTTGCACTCCCGTTTTGCCCCCTTAAGGGATTACTTTTGAAAATATATTTACCTCTGTTTCATGACTTCTAATGAAGAACCTTCACACTGAATGTAATTTCAATAACTTCAAAAACGGCAAAGTTTCATACTAACTTTACACTCCCGTTTTACCCCTTTAAGGGATAACTTTCGAATAAATATTTTACCTTAGTTTCATGATTTCCAATGAAAAACTGTCATACTGAATTTCATTTAAATAACTTCAAAAACGGCAAAGTTTCATACTAACTTTGCACTCCCGTTTTACCCCCTTAAGGGATTACTTTCGAAAAAATAGTTTACCTCTGTTTCATGACTTCCAATGAAGAACTGTCTTACTGAATTTTATTAGAATAACTTCAAAAACGGTAGAGTTCATACTAACTTTGCACCCCCGTTTTACCCCCTTAGGGGGTGAATTTTCAATACGTTATAAAAGGAACCCCTGTGCAAAATTTCAAGTTTCTAACTCTTATAGATTAGGCCCTGCGTTGATATGTCAGTCAGTCAGTCAGTCACTCAGCTTCTCCTTTTATATATATAGAATAGATAGAAGATGTGGAATCTCGCAAAAACGGCTAAACACATATCAATGAATTTTGACTTATAGATACTTCATAACCTGGTTTAAAACATAGGCTACTTTTTTTCCCGGAAAAAATAGTAATTCCTGCGGGATAATAATAAAATGTTTATTAAAAGTCTGAATATTTTTACATGTTAAATTGCAAACGTGCAAAGCCTGGGCGTGACGTAAAATAATGTGACGTCACGTCTTGTGTTGATATTCAAAAACGATTGCTCCACACGGCGTGACGTCAATCAGTGTTTTCGAAGTAATTTTAAATCTAGATACCTTATGTACCTAAATGATGTGTACGTAGCTAATTTATGGTGTTAAGAATTGAAAGTTAAGATGTTTTTTTGGGTTCAACAATTGATTAAGATAGAGTGGCGGCAGGTCGACTGCCAATTGCCAAAATCGGTGGTCGGGCGCGCTATACCTTTTATTAATTATTTAAACTTAGAGTCAATTATTACATATTTTATTTAGAATTAGCGACAGAAAGCTTGCGATAAAGAATGTGTTTGAAAAATATAAAATTTTACATTTTAAGTGTTCTCAGTCAAATCCTGTATTTGTCATTCCATGAACTTTAATGCAGACGTCAATATTCCTATTTCTAATTATAACAGCTGAGACTAAGTTAGTCGGTACACTGCAATTTGGTGCTAGGTAATGTTCTAATGAATGTTGGGCAACTAGTTCGGAGGGTGGCCTGTTTAATATCCATTACTACACTTGGTCATACTTCAGACATTTAAATTATAATGTAAAGGTGGTTTTAATAATTTGGTAATCAAAGGGATACTTCAAGTATGACTTTAGCATTAAAAAGGGGCAGTAGGTCCTTGCTTTGCTTATGGCAGTCTATGTATGTATGTATGTATCTATGTATGTATGTATGTATCTATGTATGTATGTATGTATGTTCCACTCTAGCGCCTAAACTACTGAACCAGTTTTCATGAGTGAGGTGTCAAAAGATTCGTAATAATGACGCGGGTGACATAGGCTATAAAAATTTTATGATTTTTTTTATTGACGGAATTTAAACCTCAGATTCTAACCTTGAAAAAAATTAAACTGAGATAATTATCGCGTGTTTGGTGTCAAAAGAAAGGTCTTGACGAGCACATTACAAATATGTATATATATCTTATTACTTAAGTCAACATATATGTTTTAAATGCGGTTGTATAGTTCGCGCGGCCTGTCAAAGGATATCTCGATCAGGAAACGGAATACTATTAAATAAATAAATAAAGTTTAAAAACTATAACCCGGCTACGTAAAAAAATTGGTTTAAAAAGGACGAAACAAGAAAATAATTCAGATAGTATACATGGGTGCGACCACGGTTCTATCTTGACCATTTTTATACCCATGCATTGCTTAGTGTAGTAGTAAATATTTTATTTTTCTCTTTTTATCAGCTTACCTAGATATCTTTAAAGTATACAATTAGTTGTCAGTACATAATATTTAATTTTTCTTTTGATAAATTAAGATTTCTCCGGATTCCACCATCAGATCCTGACTTGGTTCCAATGAGACCACCTGGGAAGTGCACTCTTTTGAATAAAAAAGAATTTCTTAAATCGGTCTAGGCGTCTTCGAGAAATTGGGGAACATACAAAAAAAAGACTCCAACGAATTGAGAACCTCCTCCTTTTTTGAAGTCGGTTAATAACTGAATTATAAATGAAACAAAAATTTGCACGCCTTTAAGGCAGAATATATGAAACATTGTAATTAATAACATCTTATGTATTAACTATATTCATGCAAATAAAGATTGATTGATTGATTGAATGTGCACAACGTACAAGTACATATGGTTAAGTAGACCATTCATCAAGCACATGAGATTTGATTAGTCACATTATCGGTTATTCCCTATACCTACTCAGTTTACAGTTTAACGCTCCGTTAGGCATCTCTCACATGGTGCTAATGGATTGCAACTAAACTTATTACCTAACAAGTCGAGCCTCCCAATATATCTATACTAATCTATACTAATATTATAAAGAGGAAAGATTTGTATTTTTGTATTTTTGTATGTAACGAATAAACATAAAAACTACTGGACCGATTTCAAAAATTCTTTCACCATTAGAAAGCTACGTTATCCCTGAGTAACATAGGCTATATTTATTACAAGAAAAAATTAGAGATCCTCAGAAATTCTCACTAAAACCAACACAAGGTGCAAAAAAATTAGCCATAAAATATCTTTCATCGCATGCGCTGCGAAAAGTATTGATGATAGAACAAAAAAATGTTTAACAATATTATAGAACGTATCTATATCTACAAAAAACTCCGCGAGACCATATGTCCAACTATTGTAGTTAAGTCACTATAACTACTTTTTTACATTTTAAAAGTTGGTAAAAATGCCTATCAAAATCAGACCATGTTTTCCATAACTTTGTATTAATTCTTATCCAAATAAATTATTTCGTAATGAAGACTGTTTCAATACCTGTCAATTACTTTTTGAATTATTGAAATCGGACATTCCAGTCAAAAGATATTACGAAATAAAAATATCAAGATAAATAAAAAATAATTCCAGACAGGCCGCCGGCGCGGTGTGGCGTGCCTCGCAGCGCAGCGAGTAACGCGGCGATAGAATGCGGGAGCCAAAATGTTAAAAAAAATTATCCACCCGTGCGAAGCCGGGACGGGCCCCTATTACATATAATAAAATAGTACAGTTACCGTGTTTGTTGCATGCATCAAGGTAAAACGACTATTTAGGATTGGATACACAGATACTTTATAAGGTGGATGAACACATATGGTGCTTTTAGTCCGTTCCGTGGTATAAAATTACATAAAATTATATTTAACAGTTTAAAGCTATTTTTCGAAGACAAAGTTAGGAGAAAAAAATATTTCTAATTGTGTACCAAATTTCATTAAAATTCGTTCAGCCGTTTTAACGTGATTACGTAACAAACATACTAACTTTTACATGACTACATAGTATAAAACAAAGTTGGTTTCTTGTATGTGGTTCCCTATGTATGTTTAGATCTATAAAACGACACAACAGATTTTGATGCGGATTTTTTTAATAGATAGAGTGATTCAAGGGGAAGGTTTCTATGTATTATATATGCATATTATAGTAGAGAAAGTAACCGTGCAAAGCTGGAGCTTGAATCGCTAGTTTATATAATATTTGTAAGATTTAACTTAACTTACAGATAAGTAAAGTAACAAGGTTAAGCAGTATAGGCGATAATTATGATCATAAAAAAAGGCTTTGTAAATATGCTTGCCTTAAGAGTACTCAAATTTTTAATATATGTGTAATATATTGTTAATTATGATGCAACACTAGTTTGTTTAGCAATTTGTTACTTATGATGCTGGCAACACTAATTTGTGCGGCAGCCTGTTAATTATGTTCAAATCAAATCAAAATTATTTATTACAATTAGACTTTTTTTTAAAGTACTTTTGAAACGTTAAAAATTGGTCAGTCAGTTAGTTTGTCTGAAGCTACCACCAGCTCGGAAGCAATTTTCTGTTAAGAAGAGCCGGCCAGAAACTCAACAGTCGCTCTTTTCAAAAAGCCATGTTTACATAGTCTGTTATACAAATCATTTAACTTGAGAGTCAACGTCACTTAGATTCCAAGCATTCTCATCATTTAAGTAATCCTGTACATTGTAGTATGCTTTATATATTTATGACTTCTTGATACGAGTTTTAAATTGTTGAAGAGGCAAGTCTAGATTTTAGAAGTTCGAACAAACTGAATATTATTTATAGACCAACAACCCCTTTTTAATTAACAATATGTTATATAATATTTATAATAATGGGAATACCTTTTTCACGATCCGATATCGTGATTTAAATCGAAAATAAAACTATAATCATTTTAGTTACATTGTATCCTATATCGTATAGTAGTGTTTTAGTATTGCTTGCACAAACACACAGATAATATTGGACAATATATACCTACATTTATGTTACTTGTAGTCGACCCTCCCCGGCAATGCGGCGGTGCAATTTAAGATATTACTTAGAATTAACATAAATACATTTAATTTTTATATATGTCGATGAATATAAAGGGTCACGACAGTGACAGTAGCAATGCCTCTCCACTGGTAGGGGGAAGTAAACCAACAAATAGGAAATATGGCGCTTGTGTTCCGATTAATCGATAATCGTTAACTCGTTTGAAATCATGAAAAATCGTTGAATATTAAAATGATAATTAATATTCTCTATTATAATCTTACTTTAACTATAGCCCGACACGGCCTTTATTATTGTACATCTCTATTGTTAATATATAAATATAATGTGTGTGTTTGTGTATGTGTATGTACGTCTGTTGTGTGTGTGTGTGTGCGTCTGCAAGTGAGTATAATAATCCAAGCTATTAAGTAGTAGTATGTTGCTATATTAAAATATTCAGGCGTTCAATTAACACTTTCTTACCATCCCTCAGGACTTATACATTTTTGCGGAATATGTTATTTGTAAATCCAGGCTATAGAGTATCTGTGTGCCAAATTTCATTGAAATGAGTTCAGCTGTTTTTGTGTGATTGAGCTTCAAATAGGTTTTATTTCTCGCATAATAAATATTTTAAATGAGCATGGAGTAGAAACGGGGTTGGAAAAAATAGCTTTTTTATTTTATAAAACAATCAGTTTAAATAGACCTATATTAATTCATTTCTAGACTAAGTATTTTTAAATTCGCCATAGTAAATTAAATATTTACAAAAATCCATCAATGGATTTAAAACATTTATTCTCTGTTTCGTGCGTACCTATCTCTAATCCGTACTAAACGCTTTATATTAATCCTGTGTGTTCTAACTAATGCACATATTTTAAAAGGGGAAACCCCAATATTTATATTATTTTATATTTAAAAAGGTCCCACCCACTAGTCCACTGAATTACTTTCTTGCGACGGCTGAGTGCTGACATATCTTTGTTTTTAAATATGTTATAAAAACACGGTTATAATTTAAACTGTTTTAAACACTGATTTGAAGATGTATTTTAAAATAACTTGTTTTAATCACGCCAACCCTGAGTAGAAATAAATCCAGAACGTATAATTGTTTCTTTATAATTCCCACCCGCCTCGACTCTTTTATTTCGTATCGGAATTCTGTGTGTTTGTTTCGCTATTCATTTTTTCGTGTAATCAATTGAATGTTTGTAAAATGTTTTCCGCTTTCATAAGAGATTTATCTATAGATTGTTAGTAACACCGTTTATAAATTAGTATTTTCGGGTAGCTCCTTTTATTTTTTTAAAGTATTCCTACGTGTAGACAAAGGTGATATCGTGGAGTTAGTATTATGGTGTCGTGGATAAGGTCGCCCTTCTTGAGGTCCACGAAAGTTGACTTTATTATACAGGTGAATATTTTGGATTTTACCACTTTTTTTGCTAACCGTACATTTTCTCAAAAATCTGTGATTGCAGTTCAGAATATCTTAAAACGTTATGGATAGTCTTCTAAGAACATTTTCCTGTAACTATAACGGTTAAGGCACCTGCTCTTACTGACCCGTCTCAAAAATCCATGTATATAGTCGAGTGGTGGAGGTGAGAGTTAATGTATTTTTCTCTTTCATAATATCTCTTTAAACCTGCTACTGGGGCTTGAGACCCAGTAGCAGGTTTAAAGAGGGATATATGTTACTACTTATAGACCCCATATTCGGAACGAATCAAAATAATATTTTTCTTGTAAACTGTGACGTCTTATTTTCATTGCATCATTGCATTTCAATTATTTTTAAATTTATTTTTGACATTCAGGGAAGTTAAATAAAATATTTGATTCATTTTGTGCAAAGTTTCCGCCTAACAATACTTAATTGGTAATAAAGACTCAATTTGTAGTTAAGATTACACATAACCACAGCTACGTGCTTTATTTATATTTTCCTTAAAACATCAAGCAACATAACGACCAATTGAATGTGAATCTGCCGAGGCTCACGTAAAAATCATCACGTAACTAACATTTTTAGGAATGTTACATTAATTTATTATCTCTTGAATTAATTAATAAAAATATACTATTTTTGAGGCTCAATTTTATGACGTTTTTATAATCGCGTCAGTTATGAGTTCTAGTATAAATTTCATTAATTTATTCGATAGTCTTATGAAAATCAATCGCTATGCAGAAGAAACACTATTTATATAGCTGTCTGTCTCATGAGCATTAAACTTAGTTAAACGCTTAACCTACCTGACAGAAAACTATGAAATAGTCCGTTCTATATTGATATATAGGTACGACAATAAAAGAATAATAGACTCGCATCTGACTGCTATTTTATCACTTCCTTAACACAGCTACAAAAATGTGACTGGCTAGTCTGGGTCTTGGGAAATAGAAAAGGTGTCTCAAAAGCCAGATACGTCACCTCGATGAAATTTATAAAAAAAAATTTCTTAAGCAGACTTATAGGCGTACTCATACAGGCAGATTTATCGTGGATTTACTTTTCAAACATCACATAGTAGGTGAAACTTAGGATTTTACGATGGATAGCAAAACTGTGGAAGTTAGGTGTGCCGTGAGATGATCAACTACCAGATTATATCTATACTAATATTATAAAGAAGTAAGATTTGTATTTTTGTATGTAACGAATAAACATAAAAACTACTGGACCGATTTCAAAAATTCTTTCACCATTAGAAAGCTACATTATCCTTGAGTAACATAGGCTATATTTATTAAAAGAAAAAATTAGAGATCCTCAGGAAATCTCACTAAAACCAACCCAAGGTGCAAAAAATTTAGCCATAAAATATCTTTCATCGCATGCGCTGCAAAAAGTATTGATGATAGAACAAAGAAATGTTCTACAATATCAATATCTACAAAAAACTCCGCGAGACCATATGTCCAACTATTATAGTTATGTCACTATAACTACTTTTTTACATTTTAAAAGTTGATAAAAATGCCAATCAAAATCAGACCATGTTTTCTATAACTTTGTATTAATCCTTATCCAAATAAATTATTTCGTATTCAAGACTGTTTCAATACCTGTAAAATACTTTTTGAATTATTAAAATCGGACATTCCAGTCGAAAGATATTACGAAATAAAAATATCAAGATAAATAAAAAATAATCCCTGACGGGTCGCGGACGCGGTGTGGAGTGCCTCGCAGCGCAGCGAGTAACGCGGCGATAGAGGGAGCGACAGAATGCGGGAGCCAAAATGTTAAAAAAAAATTATCCACCCGTGCGAAGCCGGGACGGGCCCCTAGTCTTTAATAAATTCTATATAAATATGTCGGAAGTGTAAGTTAGCCTTAGGTTAGGTTAGCCTTGTGTTAGGTTAGGTTTATACGAGTCTAACCTTAGGTTTAAACAGAGAACCTGGGCGAAGCGAGTGTTGTAATTACTTAAAGGGATCCCTTAAGCCTACACGTTGGTCACAAGTCCAAGGCAGTGCTTAGTTCCTGTCATAATAGATCTTGTCAGAATAGTAAGTGATAGTAATGTTTAGTTATATCCTGGCCGTATTACGCCTGTAGCTCATATTTATAGGTCATCCATCCCTTTTAATAGCATCCGACAAATATATTTTATAATCTACTAGGGGCCCGTCCCGGCTTCGCACGGGTGGATAATTTTTTTTTAACATTTTGGCTCCCGCATTCTGTCGCTCCCTCTATCGCCGCGTTACTCGCTGCGCTGCGAGGCACGCCACACCGCGCCGGCGGCCCGTCTGGGATTATTTTTTATTTATCTTGATATTTTTATTTCGTAATATCTTTCGACTGGATTGTCCGATTTCAATAATTCAAAAAGTAATTAACAGGTATTGAAACAGTCTTCATTACGAAATAATTTATTTGGATAAGAATTAATACAAAGTTATGGAAAACATGGTCTGATTTTGATAGGCATTTTTATCAACTTTTAAAATGTAAAAAAGTAGTTATAGTGACTTAACTACAATAGTTGGACATATGGTCTCGCGGAGTTTTTTATAGATATTGATACGTTCTATAATATTGTACAACATTTTTTTGGTCTATCATCAATACTTTTCGCAGCGCATGCGATGAAAGATATTGTATGGCTAATTTTTTTGCACCTTGTGTTGGTTTTAGTCAGAATTTCTGGGGATCTCTAATTTTTTAGAGATCCCCAGAAAGTTTTTATGTTTATTCGTTACATACAAAAATATAAATCTTTCATCTTTATAATATTAGTATAGATTACGTTGATTATCGAATGTTCTACGTCAAAACACAGTGTTAAAGGAAGTGAAGCGAAAGCTGTAACACTCAAAGTTAATTGATAGCAAATATCGACAAGAAAGCGAATGATACATCATGTTGTGTCACTACGAGGGAACGGAACTATTAATCATAGACTACGAGACGCACGTGTGCCCAATCTTATACTGTTATCACACGCTTCACTCAATTTTCAATATAGATAATAATATACAAGTTACACAATAAAATCTAGTGTTACTGGAAAAATATTTCACAATATCCATGTTAGTAATAGCAGTCATATCCTAGTGGTTAAGACTTAAACGTCTTATACGAGAGTTCCAAGTTCGATTCTGGGCATCTCTGACTTTTCTGAGTTATGTGTGTTAAGCAATTAAATATCATTTGCTATAACCGTGAAAGAAAACATCGTGAGAAAACCTGCACTCCTGAGAGTTCCCTATAGTTCTTAAAGGTATGTGAAGTCTGCCAACCCGCACTGGGCCAGCGTGGTGGATTATGACATAATCCCTTCCTCATTCTGAAAAGGATCATTCTGAGCTGGGTGCTCTGGAGTGGGCCACTAAAGGGTGATGATGATAATACGTAAATGATAATAAATTATAACATACTAGTCGACTCGCCCCGGTCTCGCACGGTTGCAATTTAACACATGAACCTACTTAGATTTAACAAAAAAACCTTTAATTATATACATTCCTTCAATAAAGATTTCATTAATATCCTGCGGGATTAAGAATTTTTCTGGGATAAAAGAAGCTTATGTGTTAGATATAAAGTATCTTTGTGATCCAAGTTTTACGGAGCTGAGACATGGCACTCATGACCATTCCAATTCTTCTTCGTATGACTGGTTTACGTTATTCGTGATGGTGGATCCGAGTACTATACAGTAACACTTAAAAAATTAATGACATGTAGCAGCTCTAAATGATATCAGACTCTATGGTCCTAAATCAAGGTTACAACTTTTTCACGCCTATACTTTCTTCCTTCCTCGTCTAACTGCCACGAATCTACCGGAACAGTGCTTATAAATTGTTGAAAATTTGTACAAAACCAGATTTGTATTTTTTTACATTTATATCATGTCAATCATTCCCAAACCTCGCTCCTCGACTTCCTTAATATACGCGTATTTCCAAATGATGGGATTTGTGAGATGAATGAGGGGCGTTCACGCTTAAGCTATGTATTCCGTCCTCCTACATAACTCTTACGTAAGAAAGGATAAACTGTGAAATAAATTTCAGCTCATTTATAAATAATGTTAACATCAAACTGTATTTTCCTTAAAGCTCTCTAAAATAGGAGATTGGTAAAAATTTTCAAGAATCGGACTTGGACAATGATAATTTCAAAAGATACATTACTCTATATATTATTTATATGCTCTTGGTTTGTTTTAAAAATGACAAGTTGAATTTTAGCAAATCATTGACCAGAGATATGGGAAGATATGTAATATAGTTAAGCGTGTGTTTGTTAAGAACCAGTAGAATCACTTAATTTACCTAGCCTTGCTCAGAGTGTCAAACACGCTTAAGGTACCCTATTCGCAGATCTTATGGTAGAAACGCATTCTAAGTATGGGATATGACAATGACAATAATTTGACTACAAAATAAGCATTTTGTATTAAAGTTAGCCTAAAAAATTCGTCTCAAAAAGTTTATAATATTTATCTGACACATAATGCAGATATTCAAACGTCATAACAATGTATAATTTATCTTCTGAATAGTTTATCATAAACTTTATCAGCATTGAAACCGGCCATTAATATTTCAAAAACGGTAGCCATTTAAAAATTGGCTTTTAAAACTCAATAATTCTTACAAGGTACCAATATCATTTTAAAATCATAAATCTCGAAAAAACTCGACTGTAATGAGCGATTGAGGGCTTTTATGTAATGTTATCCACATTATAGTACCTGAGTGACTGAACTTTGCTCGGCCTTTTAGGGTTTTGTAGCCAAATAGCAAAAATTGAACCCTTATGGATTCGTCATAGAAAAAAAACAATAAATTTTGGGGGTTCCCCATACTTAAAACTGAAACTCAAAAATTTTTTTCATCAAACCCATACGTGTGGGGTATCTGTCGATAGGTCTTCAAAAATGATATTGAGGTTTCTAATATCATTTTTTTCTAAACTGAATAGTTTGCATGAGAGACACTACCAAAGTGGTCCCCCCCTGTAACTTCTAAAATAAGAGACTGATAAAACTAAAAAAAATATATGATGTACATTACCATTTAAACTTCCACTGAAAATTGGTTTGAACGAGATCTAGTAAGTAGTTTTTTTTTTTAATACGTCATACGAGGAGGCACACAAATTGATAATATTTTTGAAAATATTTCTTATCAAACTGGAATATATATGAGCTTGTTTAGCTATCATAAGCCTATATGGCCTCGCATATAGTTAGATCTAAATCCCATCATTTAGAAACCTAATTAAAATGTTTAACTCGAAGATGGAGCGTATACGGTATTTACCTATTAGGAAAAACTAAACTGAAGGCGTCGCCGTTTTAAAATAATAAATTTCCTTATACCAAATAAGGAAAAATATCATTCTTATTTATAATCATTATTATTTCCTAATAAATAAATTGTATTACAGCGCTGACGGTGAATACGTCGTGACCACAATGACGAAAGCGGTCCTACATCACACGGGTAAAGTCCTCTGGACTCCTCCAGCCATCTTTAAGTCATCCTGTGAAATCGACGTGAGGTATTTCCCTTTCGACCAGCAAACCTGCTTCTTGAAGTTTGGCTCTTGGAGTTATGATGGTGATCAGGTAAGACTAAACTAAGATCTAAAATAAGTTTTCACAATCTGTAGTAAATATGCCACTTAAGCGATTAAAAAGCGTTTAATATACAAAGTTTACTATTCTGTAAATGGATTACTTGAATGATGATAAGGTTTGGAATCCAAGTTATAAGTTTAATCCAAATTCATAAACAATGGCGTTTGGATGCGAACCACTGTTGAGTTTCCAATTTTTCCAATCAGAAAACCACTTTCCGACTTGGTGGTAGCTTCAGATAAACTGACTGACTGATCAGTTTGGACATGTCAAATGTAAAGGCTCTTTATAAAAGGAATTCTAATTGAAATAAATTATTTTGAGTTTGAATTTTCTTTTAACTCATTTTGTCTCTCTTTTTCTTTTATTTAGGTTTTTCTCTAAATAACATTAAATTATTGAAAACTAAAAATATGAATTCGCTGTTGGGTTCATAAGCTCATGGATGTAATAAAAAATATCATTAAAAAATTCGACTAAATGTAGTTTATGTATATTAACAGTCAAATTATTTTTATTTTATATTTATTACTAGCTGAACTGTTGACAATGAATATATATGTCAAAAACAAAACAAACTATCTTTTTCGGGTTCCGTACCAATTGTTATGCCTACGCTGTCCGTCCGTACACATCATATAAAGTGCTTATTTTCCCGAGCTTTTGGTGGATTAAGACAAGTTTGTGTCTATTTCCTAAGCGATTAATATTTTTATGAACACATAACGTTTAAAACGATTTGTCCGTTTTATACAGAAGTATATAAAATCTATAACAAACGGAAGATTGTTGAAAAAGGTTATTATGTATGATGTTAAAGAATACTTGATTAGTAAATGGAAATAAAATATACCTACTACTTACGAATATCAATAAAGTACGATATTATGTGTAGTACATAGTACCGAAAAAAATACGAAAAATTCATAGGCGTGAAATGTCAAAATTATCTTCTTACATTAAACAACGTATAAATACATATAAATACTCTCCCATAATAAACAACGTATTTATACGTTGTTTATTATGGGAGAGTTCACCGTATCGACGGGATGACCATTAAATGTTTGACAGTTACGAAACCCATCAACATATATTATGGTAAAAAAAAAATTCTTTTCTTTTATTTTTTCGTCACTTTTCCTATGTTTTTGTTATAGTTATTCAGCTATTCGGGACTGAGACAAATATAACAACCATTAAGTCAGGTCCAGCCGTTCTCGAGTGTTAAGTGTTCGAACAAAACAGACTTTGTTTTATATATAAAAATATAGATTTATGCATAACTAATTTATAAATTTTATAACAATGTATATACAAAAAATGTAATCTAAAAATGCACTTTTCATCTTTATTACATTTCATATTAATTCTGCTGAAAAAAAAGTAATTTGTTAACAAATATTGTTAAAATATAAATGTACCATCCTAACTTTAATATTACAAATGCAAAAGTAACTCGTCTGTCGATCTGCCTGTCGCGCTTTGCCACCAAAACTACTGAACTGATTTAAATGAAAATATAAGCTTGAAACTTATTTTTCAGGCTTTTAATTTAATATAAATAAATATGACATTCAAAGTTCGTAAAATTTTTACCCTCAAGGGTGTAAAATAACAAAAGGGAATAGGGTACGAAAGTTTGTATGGAAATATGTTAGGTCTTTGCAGTGAAACATTGCAAATAGCTCTTTAAAGTATTTATACGTAAGTGCTACTAATTTTTTAAGATTATTTTGTTCGGTGACGAGACATTAAGCGTCAAAAATTCATACTTTTTGTTCATCCTGTCCTTCACATATCTATAGATATCTATACTCTATACTAATATTATAAAGAGGAAAGATTTGTATTTTTGTATGTAACGAATAAACATAAAAACTACTGAACCGATTTCAAAAATTCTTTCACCATTAGAAAGCTACATTATCCCTGAGTAACATAGGCTATATTTATTACAAGAAAAAATTAGAGATCCCAGAAATTCTCACTAAAACCAACACAAGGTGCAAAAAAATTAGCCATAAAATATCTTTCATCGCATGCGCTGCGAAAAGTATTGATGATAGACCAAAAAAATGTTATACAATATTATAGAACTTATCAACATCTACAAAAAACCTCCGCGAGACCATATGTCCAACTATTGTAGTTAAGTCACTATAACTACTTTTTTAAATTTTAAAAGTTGATAAAAATGCCTATCAAAATCAGACCATGTTTTCCATAACTTTGTATTAATTCTTATCCAAATAAATTATTTCGTAATGAAGACTGTTTCAATACCTTTTAATTACTTTTTGAATTATTGAAATCGGACATTCCAGTCAAAAGATATTACGAAATAAAAATATCAAGATAAATAAAAAATAATCCCAGACGGGCCGCCGGCGCGGTGTGGCGTGTCTCGCAACGCAGCGAGTAACGCGGCGATAGAGGGAGCGACAGAATGCGGGAGCCAAAATGTTAAAAAAAAATATCCACCCGTGCGAAGCCGGGACGGGCCCCTAGTTCTCTTAAATGCAGAGTATAAAGTATTACCCTAATATATTCAGTGTCACAAACACAAGATTATCAGTTTATATCGGATTATGGTGTTCGAACATCCTATTATATTTTGTTTACCATTTCTCAAAGGATAATGTATAAAACGTTTCCATTTAGTAATATTAACGCTAAGACGTTATACTACAATAAACATATATTATGACTTCGGTTAAGTGCGAGTCATACTTGAACGCCGAGAGTTCCGTGCAAACTAGATTAAGACTTCTGTTGTTGATCTGTCAACAACAGAAGTCTTAATCTACCTATGTGACCAATGGATCACAGTCAGTTTACCAACACAAAAAATATTTTCGTTATATTACTACAGTTTTCGATAGCTTTACGTATGCTATAAGATAATCGCTCCTTACTAAATTAAATGATTCTAGGTCAATAGAAAATATTCAACAGGTAATATATATTAACCTTACTTGAAAGTTCGAAGATTGAGTATTTGATATTAATTTCAACCTTATAGTTATACGGATTTCTTGGTAGAAAAGGTCTTGATAGACAGAGAGACAAAACATAGTAATTTTGTATTGATTTATTCTTTTCATTTTGAAGTATGGAACCCTAAAACACTATTACATAAACCTTCTTTTAAAAAACAAATTTTCGTTTAACATTTATTAAAATATGATATTTTTATGTTTTTATTTGTCTTTAGATCGATCTGAAGCATATAAATCAAAAGAAAGGTGATATGGTGGAAGTTGGTATAGACCTTCGAGAGTATTATCCCTCTGTAGAATGGGATATACTCGGAGTGCCAGCTGAGCGTCATGAGAGATACTACCCTTGCTGTCAAGAACCATACCCTGGTAAGTATTTAGGAAAATATAGTTTAGTCTAAAGTTTGCTGTGTATGAGTTGTAAGGCTGCGTTTCCACTAAAGATGTTACGTAGCGAGGGATGTGTTTGTCAAAAACTAATAGAATCTCTTCATTTGAAACACTGAGCGAGGCTAGGTAAGTGCAGCGATTCCATTAGTTCTCAACGAACACATCCCTTTCTACGCATCCTCGCACATCTGGAAACGCAGCCACACAAATTTCATCGAATTTTATATTGCAGTCACTGTGGCTCTGATCTTTTTGTTAGCCTTATACATAGGCTCTATTTTTCGTTTCATTCTTCAGAATGTTCGTATCTAAAAATTATTAAAAAAAATTAAGTCTTTTTTTCACGATTGCCTTAGCTATGCTTACCTATCTTGAAAGCTACTGTCAAGAGATAACTAAACATTACGATCTCGTACTATTCAGACAGGAACCCAAGCAGTGCCTTGGACTTGTAACCAAGGAGAAGTTTAAAAGAGCTCTTCAACACAATTGCAACATTCGCCTCCACTCTCCAGGTTCACTATCCAACTTTAGAGTAGGGTAAGACTTACATATACAAGGCTAACCCAACACCAGGCTCGCCTAACTTACGCTTCCGACATACAATTGAGTAATACTTTAAAATATATGTTTATATACACTATAGTTTTAACCTACTTTGATCGTGCAGTATTTAAAATTTAGCGTGGTATTACGAGAAAGGTTTCATTGGTCTCATTTTAGGCCAAGGCCAATTGTGAGTCGAAAGCATTTAGATCAATAGAGGAGATATATATTTTTCGGGATGTTAAATACAGTTTAATTCCATTTAACAACAAAATTAGATACTAGTTTTATTCTACTGTACTATTCCCATTGCTAACGAGGGGCACTGCCGACACTGTCTTGTCGCTTTATATTCCCTTACAAACTTTGGACTCACAGAGTCTCTTCGAGTGAACATCACCTGGAATGGTGCTGGAGGAAGAGTAACAATAGTCTGTTACGGATATTGGACCTCTCAGACTAAAGGATCATATGAGTTCTTATGTTATATTTATCTTATGAGTCCTAACATTGTATTTAGGTGTGCTAACAAACTTAGGTTAAGTTTATGTTAGGTTAGGTTAGACTTATATTAGCTTAACCTTAGACTCAAACAGTAAAACCAGGCAGTGTAGGTTAGTGTTCACATAATATGTGGTTGGGAGCGATCCCTTAAACCTACACCTTGGTCACAAACCCAAGGGTTCCTCTTCAAATCGGCTCTCTGTCCTGACATATATAATTTTTGTATGAAAATAAATACGAAAAATCTTTATATGTATTTTCTTTTTAATTGAATGTTTAACAGGCACCTTTTCTAGAATTATAAACTAATTAGCACAGTATGATTTCGGTTAAAATAACATTTAGGTAACGACCAATAGACGTTAAAATATTCAAATTCGGCAACGTCAATTGAAGTCGCCAGTCACTTAGAGCTTATTCGTACGAGATATAGCGATATTCTGTTTCTAATTAATTTATGAAATTACTTTAAATATATCTGTGTTTAAAAGCTTTTTAAACAAAAATAAAGAAAACTTAATACGAGAGGATAAGATACAATAATTTTTTGAAATTCTTAATTAAGTATCTTTAGAATATTTGTGTATTAATTAGCAATGAGGATTTGTTAATTAATGCATCATGATATTATTGGATTAATAAGTTGACGGCACGTTCTTTACTATTAGGTATTCAGTTAAAAGTTTTGATTCCCATTATATACCAATATATATTGTTTGATACTGTAATTTGATTAATATAGAAAGAAAGGCAAATTGAGCTAGTCGAATTGAAGAAGAAAGCTCCCACTTACTTGTTAGATTATACAACGATGCGAAGGTTGTTATCCATAGGTTCACAGACACATACACAGTTTTAGTCCTTTTTTAATTAAATTAGCACACGCCACTGCCCGGTGTTTTTCATAGACTGATACCCGCCATCTAGCGGCGTAGGGGGGCGCGGTGCGTTTGGTTTCGTGTGGAAGCGAGATATATCGATAGCTCAAAGTGATGTATTGTACATATATAATTGTATATGTCGGCGCGTAAGTTAAACTTTGGTTAGTCTAACCTTCGGTTTAAGCAGAGGACCTGGGTAGTGGAAGCGAGTGCTGCAATTGTGTTGAAGAGCTCTTTAAACCTACGCCTTGGTAAAAAGACACTGCTTAGGTTCCTGTCGTAATTGTAAGAGATCATAATGTTTACTTATTTATCGGTTCAGTAGCAGTATCTACGTTGCGTTTACCCAAATAGTCTATTTAACATAACCCCTCTTTTAGTGTTTTCAATATCTCCTTTCATTTGTCACACTTATATGTACATATATAATTAAAGATCTATATATAACAATATTTATTGTTAAATGTGCGTTATACTACATATGCATGCAGACTGTATCACAACAGTATCACTGCTTGTTGACTAGAATATTACTCCGGAGGGATATACTTTAGCCGCAGTGCTACAGTAGCAGTACTTGATTAGTCGCAACTTGCGGTATCCATCCATGTGCTATAAATATAAACCTTCAAATCACTCTATCTGTTGATGAAAATCGCTTTAAAATCTGATGCGTAGTTTAAAAAAATTAAGCGTAAAGACAGCGGGAAGCAACTTTGACGGCGAACTTCATACCACCTATCTGACAATGAATGTAGTGCAACAGATTAGCTGAACTGTTGACAACCAATATATATGTCAATCCTTTTTCATTTCATTTCATTTTCACTTATTCTACATTTTCAAATCTAAAATACGCCATTATCCGAATATTGTGGATATATCTAGTCGATTTGAAACCTTTATTTAAATACATTCTTTAATTTGAGGGCAGAGTTTACTGTATCGACAGGATGAACATTAACTGTTTAACAGTTACGAAACCCATCAACGTTTTGTATGGGAAAATTCTTTTTAAAATTTTATTTTTTGTCAATTTTCTAATGTTTTTAATAGTTTTTCTGCTACTAAGAAAGGAGACAAATACAAAAAATAAAAACCATGAAAATCAACCCAGCCGTTCTCGAGTTATAGGTGTTCGAACAAACCTACATAGATACATCTATATTAAAAGTATCAAATTAAAGCTTTAATTAAATTAAAAATTACTATGAGGAAAAATAGGTCGTGCGAATGTAGCTTTCCTCGCTACAGTAATTTGAATACGAGCCCAAACAATTAGTATAAACAATTCCTGTTTGTTGGACTTTCAAATTGAGTCTTATGAGCGAATATTGAAGACAATGACTACAAGAAACTACTAAATATACAATATTCTAGTACAAATGAAGCCAAGAATTTTTAACCACTATTTACGTCAGCATTTTACTTTAAATAATTTTAACTAATAAGAGTGAAGTCATTTTATGTTTCGTATTATTTTCAGCAAACCATTTCATTTGGTCTAGTCCTCCATCTTAGGCTGTTCATCATATTGGATTTAGAATGACGTCACTTAACCATGCATTATTGTCCAATTTAAACATCTATTCATTTCATCTCAGCATATTAACCTTCAACTGGTAACCTTTGGAACACACAGACCCATCAATATCTTTTAATTTTTCCAAAAGTACTTGAATATAAAAATATTTCAGTAGTTAATTTTTAAATACTCTTGTAAAAATAATAAAAACAGAAACCTCTGCCGTCATTTTAACACGTTTCACTTTATTTTATTTAAAGTCATAGCAATAAACATGAATGATATTAAAATTCATCGGACGCGTTGTGAAACCGCGAGACTGAACAAAAAATAATATTCTGAGCCGTTAACATGGGGATATATTAAAAATACGTCATTATGAAGTGTAATGGTCATTTACCGTACCGACTTTAATACCTATTTTATTTGTGGATTATAAACTTACTTTGAGTTTTATTTATCATCACTACATAGTATAAAACAAAATCGCTTCCCGCTGTGTCTCTCTCCCTATGTATGCTTACTTCTTTAAAACTACGCAACGGATTTTGATGCGGTTTTTTTTAATGGTAGAGTAATTCAAGAGAAAGTTTAATATGTATACATACATAGAGGTTTCTAATGTGATGTCGTAAATAAAAACATTTTTTGCGCTTACATTGCAAACGCTGGCTGAACCCTACGAGATAGATCAAAATAATGTACTACAGTATTGTATGCCTTAAAAAGGTCTACAAAAAACTCTGCGAGGGTATATGTCTATCTCTTAGGGATAACCCACAATAACCATTTTTTATCCTTCACTTTTTACGAGAAATAATGGCTTATTTACGAAGCGATTTTAAACAATACAGCATTAACCCTTATCTAATTAAGTGCCTTAAATACATTGTAAGTTTAATATAGATCAATATAGACATTTACAGCGTGAAATTTAAATGAAAATTTTCAAACATTGCACCCGGGCGAAGCCAGAACGGGTCGACAAGTTATATATGTCGGTGTGAGTTAGGTTTAGGTTAGGTTAGCCTTGTGTAAGGTTAGGTTAATGTTAGTCTAATCTTAGGATTTAACAGTGAAACTAAGCAGTGGAGGTGAGTGTCTCGATCGAATAAAGGAATTCCTTAAGCCTACACCTTGGTCACAAGTCCAAGACACTGCTCAGGTTCCTGTCAGAAAAGTGCGAGATCGTAACGATTAGTTATATCCTGACCGTGTTGCGCCCGTAGCTTATATTATAGGTCATCCATTCCTTCTTTTAACTAGTTTGTGACGAATATTATATTTAAGCTATACCTACTACAGAATACCAGGTAAAAGTTAAATTGTTATACATAATAAAGGAAGACTTGAGATCACCTTTCTTTTATTACATATAAACTCTCGCCTTAACCTCTCGTCTTCGTTAACCAAAATTTTACTAAAACGATACAAAATATTATTCGGAATGTGCTACAAGAAGAATTGATAGTTTTGTTTTTTTTCCAGATTCCGCGTATATTTTGATTACTTTTACGAAGCTTCGAGACAGCTCAAATTAAACCACACAAATGATTTATATGTTATATTTAACTCGTTTCATTTATACCATATTAATTATAGATATAATTTCCTTATATAAAATTTCGCGTTGCCCTCGCGTCACATTATGCCACTTTTAATTCCCACGCGATGATTTCATGACTCCTGGTTTTTCCTTTTGTTTTCTTAATTTCCG
This sequence comes from Limenitis camilla, assembly GCA_905147385.1. Lineage (NCBI taxonomy): Eukaryota > Metazoa > Arthropoda > Insecta > Lepidoptera > Nymphalidae > Limenitis > Limenitis camilla. Next base: position 12,203,773 of record LR990240.1, read on the forward strand.
CATCCTCTTAGGGCAATATTACAACCACAATATTGTAATTCATACGCCTTTTCTATCATGAAAACATATCTTCGATCTATCTGATGAGTGAAAAAAACCTATGTGGCGTCCGGAAGGAAGTTGGAATGATACAAAAAATCTGACATTGGAGGAGGAGGAGGATATATTATAATACCAGAAACCTAGGTTTTATACCTACTATGACATCAGTCATAGTTACCTAATATTTTCTTATACCAGTACAATTAAATGTTTGACAATTTTTTCATAGCATTTTATTTCAAACTTAGGTCTAGCTCCCATTTTGTACTTTAGGTAAGGATTTACTGAAATGTTGCCGTTGGGAAATCCATTAGCATACACAGCTGTGTACCCTAATAAAATCGTATAACATACAACATAATATGTGTAATTTATAGAAATCAAACTTCTTATTATTACAAATTAATAGTTTCAATCGTAGCAGCCCTACACCGCCATAAATGGTACTTAATCGATTCCAAGTAACGGGCAATTACAAGTGACTAAATGTAATCAATGTTTCAGAAACGCTTAGTGTTGATATTGTTACGGGTAGACTTTGATTATTTAATTTTGATACTTTAAGTAAGAATTGAGTATTGAGAATTTGATGTCATGAACTTGAAACTTTAGATGCTTTCATGACTTTTAATTTTAATATTTCAAAGATTCTAAGGATTGAAAAAAAAAACAACATCTCTTCTGTTACTGTGACGCAAAGCCATATAACAGAGGACTACTTGTCTACGTTTTTTCGATTCCTATCCCTAAAATGTTGTAAAAAAGATATATTATAAGAAGCAATTCCCATGTACGCAATATCCTTGTAAAAAACGTAACAGTGTGACGCCTAATCTCACCTCGAGGGTCGTAAATACCGCGGCACGTCGACAACGCTTATCTATGCTAAATTACTGCGTTCTACCGCTCTTAACAGGTTAAACGGTTGTTTTGTTAATGCCCGCAAAGTACAGCCGCTCTCTGAATACTGATACGAGACTGATTAATGTCGTTTTCTTTTCTTTTTACTGCTTCGAATAAATTGGATTTAATTTTCTAACAAACATTGAATTGTTACTTTATACTGTATATGATGTATATGTCAGATAATTCAAAATTTTTTACGCTCTCAAGGGCAGAAATAGTTAATATACAAAATTTTAAGTCAAATTCTTAAATGGTATGGTTCATCCCCATACAAATTTTACTACCTTTATACGTTGAGTACATATAAACGAAGTTTAAAGGTTGATAAACGAATCTTGTAGCTTCTGTAATTTTTGTTGATAAATCAGTCTAGAATAAAAATGTTTTTGAATGCACAATAATTATATAAATGTTATTTATTTTTTCCTAAATGCGAACATGGATTTAACATAATATTTTCTGCTTTTTTTTGACCATTAAATTCTTATACAAGTCAAACACTGAAGCAATATAAATATCACAAATTATAATTTATCCTTGAATTCATATAATACAATAACAATTATGATTACATACTACAAAGTTATTACATCTTATATAAATTTGTAGTATTATGACTATATATTACAAGGTTATTATTACATTGCTTACCTTTATTAATACCTCTGCGTGCTTATGTCCTCATAATTTCATTCAATAATTTAGATTCAAGAATTAGGAGGTCTAATCACAAATTAATAATAAATAATTTTAGACCTTGTCTTTTTATCTTGCCTAATATTATCAGCGTAAAGTTCGATCACTACGGTATTAATAAAAATCCTTTATTTCAGATATTTTCTTCAACATAACGTTACGCAGGAAGACACTCTTCTATACCGTCAACCTAATCGTGCCATGTGTAGGAATCTCATATTTATCTGTCCTTGTATTTTACTTACCTGCCGACTCTGGAGAGAAAATTGCTCTCAGTATCTCTATACTGCTCTCACAAACAATGTTTTTCCTTCTAATCTCGGAAATTATTCCATCAACATCTTTGGCTTTGCCGTTATTGGGAAAGTATCTGTTATTTACTATGTTGTTAGTTGGACTCTCTGTTGTCATAACGATAGTAATATTGAACGTCCACTACCGCAAACCTAGCACTCACAAAATGGCGCCATGGGTACGAAAGTTCTTTATAACTAAGCTACCTAAGCTTCTTTTGATGAGGGTGCCTAAGGACTTGTTAAGGGATTTAGCAGCGCAAAAGATTGCTGGAAGAAGTATGAAGAAAAATAAGTTTAAAGATGCTTTGGCGGCTGCTGAACGTACGAACTCTAATGCTTCTAGTCCTGATTCCTTGCGTCATCACTTGCCTGGTGGTTGTAATGGTCTACATTCTACTACAGCTACTAATAGGTAACCGTCTATATTTCTTTTTTGCAAGGGCGCTAATACTTTATTATACTTATTTCTTGTTGTTGAATCTGCCCTGTATAATATTTCCTCAGGAGATCTCGTTCTTCAATTAAAGGTTCTTAAAATAATATTTTTGCATATCGAATATAATAAATATTAGAGGAAGTTACATTAAATATTTCGAACAGAACAGTGTTTTATGTGCGTACGTGCAACAATGCGTGTGTATGATTAATTATCTAAGGAAATACCTACTTATTATTTTTTAACGTGACGGGTTTTTCCATAATTTGATTTCATTGGTTTTTAATTGTGGTTAGTGGTAGAGATTTAGTTAAAATCCGTGAGAAAAAGAAAAATCAAAAAATTAGCTGATATTAATTATTTACTATGTAACAAGATTCATTCAAGTCTATTAATTCCCAAAGTAGTCGAAACGTGTCAAAGTACTTGCAACTTTTTTTGGTCGTGACCAATCCTTAATAGACTAAAACTTCAAAGTTTTATATTTGATCTATGAGCCAATTATTTGGTCAGTTAGGGACGTCTGGTCTAGAGAAATGGAAAAAACGTCAAGCGATACCCCAATATCTCGCTCCACTAGTTCGGTATAACATAATATATTCAAACTTTTAGGTTCAGTGGACTTGTCGGCGCATTAGGGAGTTTGGGAGCGGGTTACAACGGACTACCATCAGTCATGTCCGGCCTAGACGATTCCCTGAGCGATGTAACTCCTCGAAAGAAATACCCATTCGAATTGGAAAAAGCTATTCACAATGTTATGTTTATTCAACACCATATGCAGAGGCAGGATGAATTTAATGCGGTAAGTTGAATTTTAATAACACTGTTATAATTTAAGAAGAAAATGTCTGATTTTACTGACTTTATATAACTGACCAGTGTCTGGAACTCATATAACTTAAAATATGAGCTATAATAGCTAACTCTTACCAAATTTACAGGAAGATCAAGACTGGGGATTCGTAGCCATGGTTCTTGACAGGCTGTTCCTATGGATCTTCACTATTGCTTCAATTGTTGGAACTTTTGCCATATTATGCGAAGCTCCATCTCTATACGACGATACTAAACCAATTGACATGGTATTGTCTTCAGTTGCCCAACAACAGTTCTTACCTGTTGATAGTGGTGATTCTTAAGCTAAAACCAATTTGTTTTATCACTGTTACTGATCTAGTAGTTAGTAAAATAATCATAATCAATACAGTCAAAATAAGCTTCATAGTTTAAAATTATATAAATAATAGTTTATTGTTTATGTTATTATCAATAACTCTTATCGTAGTTATTAGATCTAATAAATTTAAGTAACTAGTTTAAAAAATCTAAAAAGAGTTCCAAAATAAACCTTATAACTCCATCATCATAAAGCTCAAATGATAGTACAGTCATCAGTGGCGTAGCTAGCCTGTATATTGTGGGTTTCACCCCAAAACTCAATCAGGGATTCCCCCAAAATTTAGTTGTTCCTATCTTTGAATTTCGCACCATAACTGTCGCCAGTCAGGGTATTAGTCATGGCTATTTCTGGGGAACTCCTTGACTAGCCGACTATGTGGCACTACAGATGTTCACGGTCGAGTGTCACCCTTAAATGGGTGGTGCCCTTAGCTACACCACTGACTATCATCACATATTACATGTATAAAGTATCATTCTGACATGAATTAAATATTTTTTTCGTTGCAAGTAATTCTTAGTGTGTATTGGCGTCTATATTATGCAAGCCAAAAAATGGCTGTGATTTTTTAATATTATTCATATTATAGCTTTAAGATTATCATCTTTAATGCATCTTTTATAATATCTACTTAATTTAGGTAACATTTGAATTTCTAGCTCGGTTAACAAAATAAATGGCTGTGTGAGTGTCAAACAATAGGAGATAATTTAGTAATATTTATAAATTAAAGTTTACAATCAAGTAGTTAATCCAAGAACACTAGCACGTCAAAGCTATGTTAAGCATATCATCTGAAAATATTATGTAGGTCAAATGACGTCAAAAGTGGTGATGACCCAGTGGTTGAGACTTCACGTCTTACTCGGGAGATCCGAGTTCAATCCTGGGCACACACCTCTGACTCTGAGTTATGTGTGATTTAAGCAATTAAATCCTGCACTCCTGAGAGTTCCCTAGAAGATCTCAAAGGTGGGTGAAGACTTCCAACCATCCTCATTCTGAGGAGACCAGGCTCAGCAGTGCGCCATTGACGGGTCTTGACGATGAAGTGACGTCATAGTATAAAACCTGATTATATATGAAATAAGTCACGTCTTTCAAGACCAGAAACTTGGCCTTAACATAAGATTTTTTCAGATTTTACTCTGTAACATAAGATCTGGTTTTCCAGGACTCTCGGCAATATAAAAGACAACACATGCAAAATGAAAGCGAGACCTCAATAGTTGTCTAAGACTGCTTTTCCACTAGAGATGACCGAGGATAGGTTACGAGGGAGGTGTTTGATAAGAACTAGTATAATAGCTATAAATCCTCGCATACCTCTGGTGGAAAAGCAGCCTAAATTTTGGAAACAAAAATGCAACCTGTTGTATTCTGTGTCATAAGAGGGTTAATTAGTGACATAAGAGGGTTCTTGTATATTGTAAAAAGAATTTAATCGTCTCACGCGTTTGTTTTAGCGAAGTAAATGCAGTTTGTTTTTAATGTAATAAATTTTGAACTTGCTGTCAATGTTTAATAATATGTAATTATTAAATAAACTAGTAGAAGAAATGTATTTTGTTTTATTTACGATTTCTCTACATTCTGACGTCCTTTTTTCGTATCAAAATTTGATGTTTGAGTTTATATTTACTATTAAACATCAACAAGCACTGTCGAAGGAAGCAAGAACTACTAATTGTTTACGAACGATGTCTATATAGAACTAATGACTACCAGATTTAGTCAATAGTGAAATTTACTACGTATATTTTTTGGTTTAATTTTACATTTTAATTTTAAACTTCAACATAATTTATATATTTTTTTTTTATTAAGCAATATATTACAAAATGATTCTTACAACTAGTTAACACAAAGGCCAATAAAGTTTCCACTAATGCACAATTCATAAAAGGGAATTTACAATATTACTTATCATTATTTTATTATTATTTTTACTTTATAATTTACTAAACTATTTTAAGACTAAATATGAGTTAAAACACAAGATCGTATCGCAGTTAGAATCAGTATCTCTAAGATTACAAATGGAAATACCAAGAAAAATATTAAAATATAGATGTTTTAAAATATGAAATATGATACTTATATGATATATATCCACCACAATTGTGGTAGGTATATATCATAAAAGCATACATCACTTACAGATTTTATTTTATAGATTTTAGTGCAAGCAAGAATTTACTACTACTTTCATAATTAAATGGATCTGTTTGGTTGTATTTACTGTTATATACATTGTATGCACGGATTAAAAGTTTATTTTTACAGTAGTTCGTACTCCTGCACTGGTATTGAGTACATATTGCGATTATGAAAATTGATCTTTTTTACAGAAAATTGTATCTTACTTAAGAGATAAGGGGAATCTAATAAACTTACCAAATTTCTTTAAATATTTAATAAATTTATTCTGTATTTGTTCTATGTGATTAATATAAACACCGTACTGAGGGTTCCAGCACGTTGACGCGTATTCCAAATTTGGTCGAACAAGTGAGTTAAAGAGTAATTTTAAAGACCTGGGGTCCTCAAAATCTGTTGTTCGCCGTAAAACAAACCCTAGAATTTTAAATGCTTTGTTCTGAATTTTATTTATATGTGATTCGAAAAGCAATTTAGAATCAAGCTGAATTCCAAGATCCCTCACCTCAATCACTCTGCTTAGCTCTCTTTTATTTTATTTATATTCATATTATATGACTAATTCCCAAAGACAATTGGTCACGCGACCAAACATGAACTGTATCTCCAATTTCAACTTCTATAAGGCTTTTTTTTTCACGATTAAACTTAACCTATGTCCATTCTGAAGCTCTAGTCTCTATACCAAATTTCATCAATATCCATTCAGTGGTTTGAGCGTAACAGACAGAGTTACTTTCGTACTTATAATATTAACAAGCTGACCCGGAAAACGTTGTTTTCTCATATAAATTTTAAATAAATTGAGGTTGACCACCCTCATCACTTAGGGTTATAAAAAATTGATGTTGACTGATCCTCAGACTTACCTGACATGCACACAAAATTTCATTAAAATCAGTCGAGCCGTATCGAAGGAGTTTGGTAACAAACACCGCGAGAGAGTTTATATGTATGTATAAGATTAAAAATTGAGATTTACAACTTTAAAAAGTCTGTTACTTGTCAGGTGGAACACAAACGTACTAACGAGTGAAGCTAAATGAAAAGTAAAAATGACATGTCACGTCCCAGATAGCCTCTAGTATCTCTCAAATATATCACGTGGACAGTCTGTCACTCACAAAGGGAAAATCCAACGAATACTGTTGACGAATAAACGCCATAAAGCGGATGAATCGAAACAGTTAACGTACGCCCGAAACATTAAACTTGTCAACGTGAAAAAATATCGCCACTCGCTTCAATTCTCTACCATAAAACCCATATAAATATGGAAGTGATATATCAATGGATTTGTACAATGACAATTGTATTTTGAAAAAAATGTAAACTTCATACTAACATTAACATACTTTATTGTAACAAAAAACACAAATACAGGAAAAAATAGACAAAAATATACACAGGTACAATACTGCTTTCCTTGATGCGTTTGTGACGTTGGTGGATCTGAATAACAGAATTTCCAAATACTCATCATAATTTTTAATCATCGAATTTTATTGAATTTACAGTCGACGTTGATTAAACTAGCTGCTTACATTGATGAGTAAATCCAAGCCAACATTTTTTCATTCTATCAAAACCTGCAAAATTCTTGTGGACACTTACAGCTTGCGTCCTGGGGGACGAAGGAGACCTTAGAAGGTCTTACGAACGACGATGCTGCAGTGCTGACATTTGTTAAAAAAAAAAGGGAAGTAGTTTGTTCCAAATTGTACCGATTTTAAAATCGTTTGTACCGGGGTAAGAGCTGTAAGAGGGGAAAAATGGGAAGCTGAACTTAAGAAAATTAGTCTTTTAATTATGACTTCTAAAATGTATAAATACATATACACATTATACATACACAAATACAAAAACACACATATGTACTTACATACAATATACATAGAAGTACATACAAAAGAACAAACATTATCGATACATATTTAAAATTTACAGTGTCCCATGTTAATGTACAGTGTCCCATTACGTAGTGTCAAGCGGATGTCCAGAGGTAGAGCAGTACCTGGGTGTAGTGTATACTTTACACAAAACATATATCTATAGCACACTTTATGAGCAACCTGACGCACTAGCTCTCGTCACGCAACTCGTAGTCTAGTCCACAAGATCAAAATTTTCTAAAATAGAGAAACTACTCTTAAAATTATGTGTGATAGCTCGTTGGATCTAGAATGACGCCTAGAAAAATGTGCTAAAAGCTTGTATTAGCACATAAAAAATTTCATAATTTATAAAAAAATAAAGATTAAAAAAGAGGCTTTTCGTTTTTCACCAATATTTTATAAACTATTAATGTTTAAGAAATTTTAAAAAAAGATTCTTAAAGAAGAGGAAATTTCCAATAAAAAACTCACTACACCCGGAACTCAATCTCCATTATTTATAATGTTAATTTAACGCTGAAATTGGGTTTCTGCGAGACATTTTTAGGTTTCGCGTGTGGCGTCAAAAGCGAGTACGACATTGATTAATTTTTTAGTTTTGAATATTTTTTTTAAATTAGAAAAAAATATGGTGTATTATGAACGCCTATTCTGTCTTAAATGAGCGTCATTTAAGACAGAATAGGCGTTTAGTTCGTCAATTTCGTAAAGCTAATTATGAAATTATTAATGCAGAATTGGCAAAAATCAATTGGGAGTTGGAACTGCATGATAAAGAGATAACAGAGGCAGTAGACGTCTTCTACCGAATAATTGATCAGATTGTTCAAAATTTTATTCCATCAAAATTAATTTATGAAAGTAGTAAATATCCATGTTGGTACTCACGACCACTAATTAAACTTATTAATAAAAAACTAAAATGGCATAAAAAATGGAAAATCTATGGACATATATCCGATTATGATAAATTCTCTGAGCTACGCACTCAATCAAAGTACTTGGAAAATATTTGTTACAATGTATTTATTGAAAATGCTGAAAAAAATATTCATAATAACCCCAAGCAGTTTTGGTCTTATATAAAATCGAAAAAAAGTCATAACAGTTTACCAGAAACTATGTACTTGGACTCAGAGGTTTCTTCAGATGGTCAAAGAATAGCTAATATGTTTAATAATTTTTTTCAGTCTGTCTTTGAATCAGATCGGATTCGAGTTTTGAATGATGCCACGAGTTCTAATGTTCAAACTATAATTAATTCGGTCGAGATCACCTACAATAAGGTAAAGTGTTACTTATCTAAGCTAGATACATCTAAGGGTTGTGGTCCAGACGGTTTGCATCCAATTTTTCTAAAAGAATGCAGTAAATTGCTTTCTATTCCACTAACAATAATTTTTAACAAATCTTTACATTCTGGCCACATGCCTTTAGAATGGAAAAAATCTTTAATCACACCCATTTTTAAAAAAGGCGACAAATATGATATTAAAAATTATCGAGGTATTTCTAAATTGTCCGTCATTCCTAAAATGTTTGAGAAGATTATCTTTGATACTATGTTCCCTCTTTTAAGGCCTTTACTTATTCCTAATCAACACGGGTTTGTTAACAAACGATCAACAGAATCAAATCCTTGTGAATTCCTGGACATAGTCTTGAGGGCCATGGAGCAAGGTTATCAGGTGGACGTCGTGTACACCGATTATTCGAAAGCTTTTGATAAAATATCTCACTACCTACTGCAAAGAAAACTGGAATATATCGGTGTACATGGTGATTTGCTTAGATGGCTGGTTTCCTATCTTCAAAACAGATCTCAAGCCGTAGCTGTTAAGGGGTTCACTTCTACCTTTGCTCCAATAATGTCAGGCGTACCTCAAGGTTCCCACTTGGGCCCCTTATTATTTAATATTTTTATTAACAACATTAATTCTTGTTTTAGAAATTCAAATGTTTTACTTTATGCCGACGACACAAAAATTTTTAAAGTAATTAGAAATAACCAGGACTGTATAAAGCTACAAAATGATCTAAATAAGTTAGGGGAGTATTGTAGATTCAACGGCTTACATTTGAATTTGGAAAAGTGCTACACTATAACATTTTCAAAGAACATCATACAATATTTATATAATTACTCTCTCTGTGGCGTAAATTTAAAAAGAGTTTCAGAAGTTAGAGATCTTGGTGTATACCTTGATAACAAACTCACGTTCAATAAGCATATTGAGAAAATTACGTTAAAAGCTTACCAGATGTTGGGTTTCATATATCGACAAGGCGTGGACTTTAAGGATCCGCATACAATGATCATTCTGTATAATGCATATGTTCGTTCACACTTGGAATCTGCATCAACTGTATGGAATCCACGCTATGCTAAATATATTAACGCAATCGAAAGAATACAAAATAAATTCTTAAAGCACTTAAAATTTAAATTCAATCACAACGGTCTCACTCTTTTGTCACTCCAAACGCGAAGAGAGCAGAGGGATCAAACATTCCTTTATAAAATTATCAATAACCTGGTGGATTCACCTTATCTGTTAAGTAAAATTTCATTAAACTGTCCTCGGTTGAACGCTCGATATCATCATACTTTCGCAACCCCCGTTTGTAGAACAAATTACTGCAGCAATTGTTTTGTTATAAGAGCCTGTAATCTTAACAATATGAAGTATAACCACCTTGACTTGTTCAATAGTGGATTTAATAAGTTTGTTTCCTTACTCAGATCTAGTTCTGTATAGTTATAATTTGTTTTTTAAGTTTTACGTTTTAACTTTTGTTTGTTTCCTATCTTTAACATTTAATATCAATTTTTGTTATATAGTAAAAGTAACTTTTAACCTCCATATAATTTTTTTGTTTGTTTTTGAGTTCACTTATTGTATATAGCATTAGTGAAAACTTTGTTGGCATAAGTATTAGTTATAAATATTATTTTTATGTGTTATAAGATATGCTGTTTGTTTTCCAAAGTAATAAATAAATACTAAAAAATTTAATCCCGTTAAAAATTTGATTAATTGGAAAAAAATTTTTACTGTAAAATTACTTAAAGTTCAACAAGTTAAACGAGTTAACACTAACAAAATTTTCTCGAACTTACTTCTTCATTGTATAATATATGAAAAAAAAAATGTTTAAATAATTATCGTAAAATATTTTCGTTTTATATAAGATGTGGAAATTTTTTAAGTAAAATTTAGAACAATATTTTTTTTTAAATTAAAAAACAAAATTTCAATACCTTAAACAATTAATTCCGCCCTGCTTGCTGGGTTGGTTATAAAAGAATAGTTATTATAATCACAAGCACTACCCTGGGCTATCCGAATCACCTCTTATGTGTATATTCCGGGATTATTGAGTTTCACAGCGACATCAATTATATAGTATATTAAAGATGAAATATTTTAAGAGCTGTTATCTTATAAACTTTGAGCAGCAGACAATAATTTAATTCATTAAATATATGCAGTACTAAAGCAGTAATTCCCCAAAGTTTTCTATATCAACCCCAAGGGTTCAACAGAGGTTTGCAATGGGTGCAAGTGTCACGATAGTGATACTTTTGGTATTAGTAATCCAGATTCTACATTAATTTCTAAGTATAACAGCCTTTTTTAATGAATGCTAACTAAAAGCTTCTCCTTCTTTTTAAAATATTTAAAAGCGCTACCCCAACATACTTACACGAGCTATTCCAAGTGTCCCCACCAAGAGACAGACCTAGTCGCTCATGTGTACCAATAAAAACACTTATTGTACCTGTATTCAATACAGTGTTTTATGGTAAATCTTTTACGGTGCATGCCTCATCACTCTGGAACGCTTTACCACCGCACATTTTTGTTGACAACCCAAGCACTGAGGTGTTTAAATTCAGACTGAAGCAATATTTCTATTCACTCCTAAATATGCAAATATATTAGATAAACATTGTTTCCTCAAATAGACATAAATATATATTTATATTAGGTATATGTAGTTTATAATATTAACGTATTTTTTTAGCATATGTATTTAGTATATTTAGTATAGTTCCTATAGTCTATGTATAGTATTTTAGTATTTATACTTTTTTGTACCTACATTACATTTTAAAAATATTTCTCCTATACTCGAGGGTATCTGGTAGAGATCTCTGTTTAGAGATAAGTTATCCTGTGTGCTATAAATGTTGTGTAATAGATTGTGTAACTATATTTTTTTTGGTACATAAATAAATAAAACTACTACTTTTGAAGAGATTTATAAAACTGAAAGACTTAAAATGTAATGCTATAAATACACTTCGAAGAAATAAACAAAGAGTTGTTTACTCTTGAATAATTCATCATCTGGTGATCGTCCCTTTATCGAGTGTCTAGAGCTTCAAAATTGATAATTTAGCAAGTCAATTAGTTTTAGTTTTGCTAGTTATATCGATCGTCTATATTATGTATACATATAATAAAAATGAAACTTATCGAATGTCTGTACATAGAGGATATTTAGGAAAAGTTAATCTGAGACAATCACATACATGATTCCAAGGAGACAAATAAAAAAAATGTTGACATGATTCTTTATTTACCTGTTTTTTTACTTCTTAGTTTAGACTTATCTTCATATATTTTTTATTTTGAAGTTCCCTTATGTATGTTTAAAGAATTAAATATTCTTAGCTAAACTTTGTTGGAAACATTTTTATTTATTCCGTGGTGTTTGTTACGGCAACCTGTGCGGCCACCTGGTGTTTATTCCGCACAACTGTGCAGCCACCTGCCGAATCACGTGGTGTTTATTCCGGACACGTGTTGGCGGCCACCTGCAGACAACACGTATTGTTAATGTTAGAGACAACAGTGCCAGTGAGGGGGGAACTCTTGATAAGCAGAGCATTGGAACGGACGATTATTTCTCCCCCCGTTGGTTAGGTTAGGTTAGTCTAGAATTGTCTAATATCGGTAGCTTGAATTGTCTAATATCGGAAGTGAAAGTTAGCCTTACATTAGGTTTGTATTATATTAGATTAACGTTGGCCTAACCTTAAGTCAATTCTGAATCAAGTTTGTAAGAATATATCAAGTTTTTTTTGTTTCTACAAAAAAATCATCTAAATCTGTTGGTAAAAAAGAGTTTTAAAAATACAATTAATAAACTTTTAGATTAGTTAAGAATAAGCGCTTAAGCATATAAATATTCAGATATGAATTGTTTTTAATATAAAAAGTCAGAAACAAGTTTTTTTTTTTTTATAATAGATAAGGTGCAAACGAGCAGATGTTCCACCTGATGGTAAGTGGCAACCATCGCCCATGAACATCGGAAAAACAAGAAACACTTTCTCGTTTTGTTGATGCGTTGCATCCCCGAAGATAGAGTGGGAAGGGGGGATGAAGAAAAAAAAATGATGCGGATTCAGCAGGCCCTAGGCAAGAGCCCAGAGTCCACTAGACCCACAGCATTAATGGGATGGGGGAGAGAGGGGGTAAGTCTGGCTCACATGCGGCTCAACCGGAACGCGTCTATGACACTTGGCGATTGGATTCGCATGCTGGTGGTCGCAAGCCAGTCGGGGAAAAGATCCCCTACCAACAAGGGGTGCTGGGTTACTCGGCTCTTACGAGATGCTCTCCCAGCGGCAGAGGGGAATAGTATTCTAACCCGTCCCCTCACGGGTTAGTTTACTTAAATTATGAAATAATAATACATAACTATAATTTTATAAAAAAAACTAGCGGACCCGCGCAATTGAAGCGTCAGTAGCTGAGTGGTTCGGGCGTTGGATTCACGATCAACAAGTCGTGGGTTCAAATCCCGGACATTGGACTACTGGCGTGGCCCACTCCTGACACAAGCTATTTATTAGCTTACTAGGAGGGGTTATGTGATCCATACTGCTAGTAAACTTAAAAAAAAAATAGCCTAAGTTACTCCTTGTTACATCAGCTATCTGCCAATGAAAATCCCGTCCAGATCGGTCCAGCCATTTCAGAGAATATCAGAAACAAACAGCCAGACAAACTGACCGACAGACAGACAAAAATTGTAAAAAATGTTGTTCTGGTATATGTACCGTATACACTTCCATATACACTTAGTAAAGCGGTTATTTTAATATTACAAACAGACACTCCAATTTTCATTTCCAGAAACTGTCAGTATCTGGATCTCGTTATAATATATATCAATTTAAAAATGTATACTCTCATTGGTATCGTACAAGAACACCTAATATTTTTATGTATGTACAATTGTATATGTCGGGGTATAGTAGGGGTAGGATAATAGTGAAGGCCACTTCCGTCGCGTCATTTTAATATTCCACGATTTTTACACGCTTTTTATTAGCTTCACTTGTATGTCAGTATGTAACTCTCCGTGGGTAACTTGCGCGCCTGCGGCCTTCCTTGGTTCTGGTAGCCGTTTCTCAAGCGTGATTTTTTTTAGTTTAAAAAAAAAACTAAAAAAAAATCACGCTTTTATATATAAATCAAACTAAAAAGTAAAAAATAAATAATAGTTTAAAAAAAACTAAAAACACGCTTTTTATTATAGAAAACCAAACTAAAAAATAGAAAATAAATTTTAATAAATTTAAAATAAGAATAGTGTTAAAAATTTCAATAAATATAAATTAATAATAGTGTAAATAAAAAAAATGTACTTTATTTAAAAGAAAGCGTGGGGTGCTTTTTAAGATATTATCAAAATGATAATCACTCTACTCATATCTGTCAATAAAATATTTATAACTATTGACACCATGCACCCCACGCGTTTGGTTTTCTATAATAAAAAGCGTGTTTTTAGTTTTTTTAAACTATTATTTATTTTAATAGTCTCAAACGAGTAAAAGATTATCTATTAATCGGGACGCCAGCGCCATATTTCCGTTTTGTTGATTTACTTCTGCCCACCAGTGGAGGGGCATTGCTACTGTCACTGTCGTGTCCCTTTATATTCCCGGACTGACGCTGTTTACCTTACCTTAGATCAGGTTTATTTGAGATTAACCTTGGGTTAAATCAGAGTTTTGATCACTTAAAGGAGCTCCTTAAGCCTACACCTTGGTCACAAGTCCAGGGCACGTTCATTCAAATCGGCTCTCTCTTCTGACATATATATATTCTTTACTGAACTCCTAAACGACTTTTTATATCTGAATACATTAAAAAACATGTTGCTGTTTATACATGTTTCTCTACTCAAAGTTAGGCCATAGTCTACCACGGAACGTTAATGATACAACATTAATACCAGGCTATCACCGCAGCTTAGTTTCTATTTAAAAGCAATCGTATTATCTAGTTTACTCGTATTTCGGACACTCAATCATACGTCGCCACCAGTCTGACTATTAAAAAGCAAGTCAGTAGCGACTACTCGTATGTACATGCAACTGGCGAGACGCCAAATCGGTTGGACATTCACTGGCAGGGTTTTTGTTCAATGTACAGGAAGTTTTTATTTCAAACAACAGATGCTGTTTTTGGTGTAACTGTTGAGTAAACGGTCAATAGAAACATATAAATTTTATTTACTAGCGACCCGCTCCGGCGTTGCACGGGTTACATACCATAATATTTTGTAATAACTCAACAAAAAGGGAAGATAGCGATTTCGATGAAAGCTACAGGCGTTTTTATTATCGTATTATCAATTATACATATTATCCTTCCTCTTAAATCACTCTGTTTATTAAAATCCATTGCGTAATTTAATCAATCTACTCATTTGCTTAGTTTAATAGTATAAGCGGAAAGTGAGTTTGTTTGAGGGTTTGAAATCTTAAATATTTCAAACCCTTACAAATTATACACCTATACCTACCCTTTTTTTTGAGTTTATCGCGAACATTCAGACAGACACGGCGTATAGCTTTTTTATAATATGTACTGATTCATAAAACTTTATACAGATGTAGCTAATTTTAAAAATTTGTGATCGAATCGATAGAGTTGATCGAAGATGGTACCCTAAGCTAAGAGCAAAGTAGAGTCAGGTAGTTTCCGCATGAAAAGTTTAACTAAAATTCTAGTCAACAGTCAACTTTGCACTGCATATTATCAACATTTCCTTCTATAATTCTGCAAGTTTGGGAAGCAGCTACTGCTCGCCCCACCCACGGAATCGCAGCTGACGGTCACGAGTAATCATAATATTAATGCATTATTGCATTTTTTAATTTTTAGGTTGAGAGGAAATAATTTACCAAATTCGTACCTGTCTCCCTTACTATTACAAGAATTGAGATTATACTAGATTAAAAATGATTCAACAGACGCCATTTGTTATTATTATTAAAAGTCAAAATTGAACTAAAATGACGCAACGACAAATATTTACAACATGGTATAAATTCGTTTATCCTCAGCATGTAGTTATTAAAATAGATCAGGAAAATTATTTATATCGTTTTACTTTTTGGTTTTTCGATAATTTTAATGATATTTAAATATTTATTTAATGAATTTAATTTACGTTATATTTTAACATTTTAATATAACGTAAATTATTGTATTTTCAACCGAAAAAAAAGAGGTTAACAATTCGGATGTATTTTTTTTATGTTTGTTACCTCAGAACTCCGTCATTTATGAACCGAATTGAAAATTTTGTTTTTGTATTTGGTAGTATATGCTTACAGATTGGTCCCATTTTTTCAAAATCCTGTTCTGATGATGGCATCTTTAAGGAATTGAGAGAATTCCTCAAAAGTTATAGGCACACATATAGTAATTTTGATATTTTGAGAAAGGTTACAAGCATTTGCATTCAGAATTTATCATTTGATGAAGTGGAACTGATGAGGAAGACCACAGATAGCCATTATAAGGTTAAGAATGTAAAGCAACTATTATTATGAGGAAATTTAAAAAATACTTATCATGTTGATGTTTTTTTTTTAAAAGCACCCGCCATCACAGGGTGTTGAGTTTTGTTTTCTCCACCATAGTCGCGTGGAGAGATTTGGTTGCGATGATTTTATTTTATTTCAATTTTTACAATTTACTTATCTAGTTACACATCTTATAATTATCTTACAGTCTTACTAGCTTTTTCTTTCTTCTATGTCGACATGAAGCCTTGGTGTTTTGTGCTTATTTATTTATTCTTATGTATTAGTCTTATTATAGAAAAGCAGTGATAGCCCGGTGGTTGAGACTTCAAGTCTTACTTGGGAGGTCCAAGTTCGATCCTGGGCTCACACCTCTTACTTTGAGTTATGTGTGTTTTAAGCAATTAAATATCACTGGTGGACTATGGCCTAATACCCTCCTCATTCTGAGAGGGAGACCCGGCTCAGCAGTGAGCCATTGAAGGGTCGTGATGATGAATTATCGTGTTGATGTAACGTAGATCCTTGGACCTTCCGGCTTCATCTACTATTAGTTGATGATGATGACGTAAACTAGTCGTGTTTGGGTTTAATGGAAAGGTCTTAAAGAGTACTTTGGCTGTACTTTTTTAATGGTAATGTTTGTCTGTCTATATCGTAGCTCCCGAATAACTATACCGATTTTAAAGCGAATTTTTCTGTGTGGAAGTAGATGGGATTAAGATGCCATTGTTTTACAAGTTTGAGATGTATATGTGTATTTGTCTGTGACATCGTAGCTCCTGAAAGAATGGGATGTTTTTGATGCGAGTTTTTTGTGTGGAAGCAGATGGGATGAAGATGCCATCGTTTTATAAGTTTAACAGTGTATATGTGTGTCTTTCTGTGACAGCGTAGCTACCGAAACACTGGCCCGATTTCGATGCAGGGTTTTCTGTGTGAAACAAATGGGATCAAAATGACGTTGTTTTATTAGTTTAACAGTGTGCCTGTGTGTCTGTCTGTGACATCGTTATAACGTTATAAATAAACCCATTTTGGTGCGGTTGTTTATACTCGATTTTCAGATGATCTAGATAGTTCTTACCTATCATTTTTGAAGAGCTGAAGGCTATCTGTTGAGTGGGTGCAGTAGATGTGCAAGAAATAAAACATTTTTAACAAAAAATTGAACCGACTTCAAACTCTAAAAAATGCACTAAAAAGTAAGAATAATTAGCTTATTTATTAACCTCCCTTTATTAGGACAATAATATACAATAATTGATATTTTTGAAGTCGGTGCCAGCAATAGTACAGAAAGTAGTAGTATAATAGTACAATCGTACACACTATTTCGTTACAGGTCGTTCAATAGATATACCTATTACTATTCTCTCTCACTACACGTCTGGTCACCTGGCTGGGATGGCTGGCTATATTTACGTGCCGTTAGCTATATAAGAGTGAGTACACTTTTTGTAGACTGATATGGAAATAAATATTTTAAAAAAGTAGAGCTAATTTACCAAAACTATTTATTGTTTCATAGTGTGCAGACATAAAGTCATTCGAAACTATTTTCATATCAAGGACAACAAAATCACTGTTTAGCAGTGAATAAAATCCCTCTGTAGCTCTAAATTACAACTTATGACCCTCAGATCGTGATGGTAGTTACTGTTTTAATAGATATTCATTCATTCATTTATTTATTCTTGTACCTTAAACAATATACAGAATTGGTAGGTGTCATGTACATTGTTAACGTCATCGTAGCTTAGAAATACATTGTTTGTAAATATGTCTGTAGCTCGTGGATTTAGGAGAGTATTATTAGATAAAGCGGTAAAGTCACAACAGATAATTAAAAATAACTGCTTTATAAGTAATAATAACAATATATTATTACATACACTATACATAAAAAAATACCTACATAAAACTTACGTATATAACTGTATAACAATATACATCTCTTATATGGTGTTATAGGTGTGTTAGGTTTAGGTTAGCCTTAGGTTAGGTTAGCCTTGTGTTAGGTTAGATTTATGTTAGTCTAATCTTAGGCTTAAGCAGTGAAGCTAAGCAATGGGGACAAGTGTTGTAATTACTTAAAGGGATCCCTTAAGTCTACACCTTGGTCACAAGTCCAAGGCACTGCTTGGGTTCCTGTCATAATAGTAAGAGATCGTAACGTTTAGTTATATCCTGACCGTATTGCGCCCATATAGCTTTTGAGATAAGCCATCCATCTATATTCTTATTTTAGTTTCCGACATATATAAATTTCTCGTATCACAATATTAGTTACCATACTCCTCCGAAACGGCTTGACCGATTTTTATGAAATTTTATATGCATATTCAGTAGGTCTGAGAATCGGCTACTATCTATTTTTTATCCCCCTAAGTGATAAGGGTGGCCCACCCCAAATTTATATGGCTAAACAACGTTTGCCGGGTCAGCTAGTACACTATATTACTACTACAATATAGAAGTTAGAGAAAGGAAGTGTTTCTTCAATCTAAATTTAAAGGTAGATGTGGTGGGGTTATGTAGATATGTTACAAACAACAGAAATAACTTGAAATTTAAAATTGTAATTTAAATCGCAGTGGTGAAGATCCGCAACTTTAGATGCAGACCACGTAGCGGAGATATTACTAATGGAGTCTTTAAAATTGTTTGCACTCACTCAAATATCTAGCGCTTCATTTAATCTTTTCTTTCGAACTATCTGTTCTAGTGTTTATAATAAACGTGTGTTTGTTTGTTTATACTTCTTTTACAAGTTAAAGTAAAATAGTGGTCTATTTTATAACAATACTAGCGGCCCATCCCGGCTTCGCATGGGTGGAATATTTAGTTTAAAACATTTTGGCTCTCCCGCATTTCGGTGGCCCTCTACCTCGGCGTTACTCGCTGCACTTCGAGTATCACCGAGATAGAACTACACTGGCCCGTCGCGTCGCGTCGGCGTGTATTTTTTGTTTATATTGATATTTTTAATTTCGTAATATCTTTTGAATGGAAGGTCCGATTTTAATAATTCAAAAAGTAATTTACAGATATTGAAACAGTCTTGAATATGAAATAATTTATTTGGATAAGGATTAATACAAAGGTATGGAAAACATGGTCTGATTTTGATGGGCATTTTTATCAACTTTTAAAATATAAAAAAGTAGTTATAGTGACATAACTATAATAGTTGGACATATGGTCTCGCGGAGTTTTTTGTAGATATTGATACGTTCTTTAATATTCTAGAACATTTTTTTGTTCTATCATCAATACTTTTCGCAGCGCATGCGATGACAGATATTTTATGGCTATTTTTTTTGCACCTTGGGTTGGTTTTAGTGAGATTTTCTGGGGATCTCTAATTTTTTCTTTTAATAAATATAGCCTATGTTACTCAGAGATAATGTAGCTTTCTAATGGTGAAAGAATTTTTGAAATCGGTCCAGTAGTTTTTATGTTTATTCGTTACATACAAAAATACAAAAATACAAATCTTACTTCTTTATAATATTAGTATAGATAAAAAATTACTTTACTTATCTCCAGCTCTGGCTATACAGGAGTAGACGGATTATAAATTATTGTACAAAATATATTATAAATTATTATATATATATATATATAAGCAATTTTTATTAGTTAAGAAAAGACATAAAAAATTACATAGGCTTCTTTTCATCCTGAAAAATATCACATACGTCTCAAAATAAAAATACCTTTATCCAGAAAATGTAAATTATTAAGATACACTTTTTTTTGTGGAACAACGTCCATTACCAAATATACTAGTAGTAGTCGTTTTAAATAACTTTAAAAATTTATAAAAAGTTACTCTATTATATTTTGTTAATTAAACCCTTAAAATCTATTATGAATTTGTATACCAATGACTAGCAAATGAGCAGTCGGGTTACCTGATGTTAAGTAATCACCGCTGCCCACGGACTCCTGGGGACAACAACAATTGGGGAGTTTACAAGAGCGTTGTTGGCCTTTAAGGTAGATATATACGCGAGTTTTGAATGTCGTAATGTTTCGGATATACCACCGAAGGTAGATCATTCCATAAGTTGATTGTGCGTGGAATAAAAGTTCTAGAAAAACACACTGTTGAGACACGCCGCACATCCAGATGATGAGGGCGATATTTAACTATGTGGCATGCAGTGCATTAATATACTCTCTCTTTATTAATAGATTTCATTTCTTTGAACAAAAACAATTTAAATTGTGATTGAATAAGGGATTCTCAATATCATGATAATTTTGAAAGGGTATGGAAAAATTCGGAAAAAGGAAATTATCAGTCCTTATATTTTTTAATAACTTTTGATAAGTCTTTTATTTGTAATGTTATTCATCCTTATATCTAACACATTTTAATAAATAAAAAATGCACTTTACACTTTATATAATCCCAAATGTTCACAAAATCCTTCACATATGAGTCCCAGCATAACGACATCACACAAGATCCTTTACGGTCACCAGACGAGCTCCGTTTGACAACTGATACAAATGTAACCGGAACAGAGGTTATATATGTCGCGTAAGTTAAGATTAGGTTAACCTGAACTTAGGTTTAAACAGAGAACCTGAGCAGTAGAGGTAAGTGTTGTAATTACTTGAAGGACTTCTTTAAACCTACACCTTGGTCAAAAGTCCAAGCCATTGCTGAGGTTCTTGTCGAGTGAGATCATATACGTACCTACCATGTAGCTTTTTTCAATATACCCCCTCTTTTCATCTCCTTTCTCATCATTTTCTCCGAGTTACAAATTGGTATAATTGAAATAAAATAAAAGGAACTACTCGCGAATAACGGTGATGCTGCTGCCGAGCCGAGTCTCCTTCTCAGAGTGAGGGGGGTATTACTTAATAATATTACTACACAAATAATAGTATATAACACAGTAAGTACTCCATTATGATTGTAATGGTTGTAAAATTACTGAATCGGGAGTATATCTTGGGATAGGCGTTAACGTATAACATAAATCTAAACTAAATTAAGTCACTCGTGTATAAAAAACCCTAATAGCCTTTTGGGTTTGGGACATTGGCATCTTACTCGAGAGGTCCGAGTTCGATCCTGGGCACTCACATCTGACTTTTCTGAGTTATGTGTCTATTATGAAATGATCTACCTTCGGTGGTATATCCGGAACATTACGACATTCAAAACTCGCGTATATCTCCACCTTAAAGGCCAACAACGCTCCTGTTACTCCCCAATTGGGCAGCGGTGCTTACTTAACACCATATAACCCGACTGCTCGTTCGCCTTCCTATTTTATAAAAAAAAAATAAGAAATAAAACGGTGGACTATGACGTAACCCCTTCCTCATTCTAAGAAAGAGACCCGGCTCAGCAGTTCTTATACCCGCAGTAGTTATATAATGTCATCTAATGTTGTTGTTTCTCAAATAAGTTCAGTCTTTACGTACTAAATAACATTGTAATCTGTTAATAATTGAATTGATATTCATGTCGAAGAAGAAATTCTCTAAAAGTACTAACGAGCTAAAAATTCAACAAGCAAGATATTCATGAACCTGTCTCCATCCGCTTCGGGGATTAAGTTGAGGGGTAAACGGTATTATTTTCAGCGTAAACTAATTTAGATTTATTTTTAAATCAATGTTTATTAGGATTTGAATATTAATGATTTCTCTTTTTTTATTGTGGTGTTAACAAAAACATAAGTACCTAAAACCATTACATAAGAACTCTTAATAAGTCATATAAATAAGATAAAGAAAATGCCTCTTGTTTTATTTTATAGTTTGCAATAAATTTTAATAATTTGCACCTCATTTTGCAAAAAAAAACTACTACAATTTGGATACCTTTTTTTTTGTTTTCGCGGAGGAATGCATTTACGCATACCCTACCAGCCCTGTGGGGGCTAGTCAGGTTATGTGGGACTAAACCTCCGCGGTTATCCTCTCCATCATATTGAGACGCTACAGGAGCTTGTACGCATTCTACTGCAGACGTCTCGATGATCCGATGGACCCGCTCCGTGGCCTCCTTCAGCAAGATCACAGACTCACAGAAGGAGGCGACTACCAACCAACCTGCCTTGTTTTTGAGCATGGCCCCGTCCACACTCGGACAGGCCACAATCGTCTCCTATAGATGACACCAGGGCATGGCGTTGGGGCCCCCAGGCAGCGCACTCGGCCAAGGTATGGTGCGATGTGTCTAGGATACCTATTAATTATACTAAGAAAAAGAAAGTATTTTAAGCAAATGAAGTCCTAAAGAAAGTCAGAAGTAAACTAATACATGTTACATGCAACAAATAGGGTGACAATTAAAATGTTATAGAAACTACCATGACTCCTCCAATTAGAAGTTTTCATTTCAAATAAGAAGTGGTCGCTGCCATCTAACTTATTGACAATCAGCTAGTTCCTCCAACTTGCGGAATCTTATAACGACCAACTGACAAAAACAACCTATTCGTTTGGAAATCATGCTAATTATTGCAGATCTATTTATTGCAAAATATATATTATATATCTCTTGGTCCCAAGTTTAAGACACTGCTTGGGTTCCTGTCGTAATCATACACCTACAATGCTTATAACCGATTGTACATTCTATCACTCTATCCTAATTTCCAACCACCTTCCAACGTATAAAAAATAGGAAACCTTCAAAATGGAAAGAAGAACATTATATAGTACGTACAACGAGAATTCTAAGCAAAATTCAGTTTGAAACAACCAAAATTATCCAGGGAAATAACACAAGCTTGCCAGGTCAACACTAAACACTTTAATAAAACTGTCACGCTATAGTTTACGAGCAGTTCATAACTACAAATAAGTCGATGTTGCAAAAGCTGTAATATAACTTAGAATTAAATTCAGTTGTGACGTCACACACAGTCTCGTATTAATCTTAAACTGGTCTGCTCTTTACCACAAAGGAGTTTTGAATGAAATTCTTTTAGTCCTTTGTGCTATGATTATATTTGTAGGATAGATGATATCATATATAAATTATTTGTATTATTCGTTGAGAATATGTATATTAGATGAATGATAAATAAGAAATAATATACATAGGTATTATCAGATTTAAGATCTATGAATATTATTTAGATAAAATTCTGTTTAATTTGTAATTGATTTTACATCAATATAATAAAATTAGAAGAAATAAAAAACACAACTAAAGTCAAACACTCAAAAAAAAATGCAAGACATTAAAATGACGAATGTGAAATGGACAAAAATAGTAACAGAGAGAGAGATAGATGGCTTTAAAAAAGTGGCTGCTGGTCTAGGATGGTTGAAAAAAGTCAGTGGTAGAGAGATATAGAAGGACAAACTATAAAGCAGGTTAATAAGCAAAATAAATGCTTATTTGATTTTCATTTTTAATATTTTATTGTTTAGAAAATTGAAGTTAAAATATTCTAAGCACATTTAATTACACTTCCACAACAAAAATACCTTGTACAAATATTTGATGAAGCAATAATCTTAAGAACAATGTTTCGCATTCAGGCTACAGAGAAAATGTCTACAATGTTAGCCGCAAATATCAAACCGAATTAAACAAACAGAATCGGAGACCTCTAGTCCCCAAGCTAATAAATATTCCAATGATTCGCCATCCAATTCGGTCAACTCCAAAATCTTTCCGATGGGAGTCTCACATTAGCATATGACATAACAAAGGTCGATTTACCGCCTTATTTCCTTAGCTGATATTCTTTTTATATTTCTGTTTTTAAGTTGATTACTTTGACAGCCAAGTCCAAGGTCTACAGTCCATTAGGAATAGATGACATGATCGGCAGAGCCAATCCTCCAAAAATGTGACTTTTTAAAGGGATAAAATGTCCAGCAGTAAATGATTGTTGAAAAAAAAATCAATGAAGTTTATACACCAGATTTTTATAACTTTATGGTTTTATTTAAAATATGTTTGATTTCAACTAATGATGATTATTTACTCTTCATTTTTTGTATCCCAAAATCCGTTTCTAGTTCATTCGAATTTCATCTATAAATAAGTCAGACTTTGAAGCTTCTAGTGACATAGCTTAATTACAATATTATAATAGATAACTCGTATTCTTGAAATTGGCTCGACAATCCTTCAAAGAACCGCTTTGAATGAGACTTGAGGTCGGAAGTTTGTCTAAGTCTTCTTAATTTATGCGTTCCGTCTTTAATTTGGTTGGGGTCTGAATGAGATGAATTCGATTTAAAAATGCGAACACAATGCTTCAACTGAGAAGAACTTCTAACAAAGCCTTTATCTCAGACAGCGCATTTGCAGTTGATTAATAATTCTGTTACCCTTATTAAAGTCGTTTAGTCTCTTTAAACATTGTATTGACATGAGATAATGAACTATTGCAGACGCAAAGAGCGGACATTTTAATAAACTATTTGATAGTCCTGAAGTTGTATTAATTTCATATAAAATTAATGACTTACTATAATTTTTTTATTAGTCTTGTATTCTTATATATCTCATAAGATTTGTCATCTAAGATTAACGTCCATGGCTTTTAAATAACTCTTTTGCATACAGTTAACTTATCATCGTAATATAGTAATTATGATCTGTCATGCTATTATTATTTTTAAACTTATCCTTAACTACCAAAGTTTGCTATATATATATTTATTATACTACACTTATACATTACATTTTATCTTTGTTTGTTTTTTATTTTATTAACACACGTCTTAGTCTTATAATATTATCATAAAATATTATCCCCGTATAAATTCTAGTGTAAATTCCATAAACGGTCCTCCAAAGCCGTCCGTTTAGAACAATATTTCAAACAGAAAACGTCTTTGATGTGAACGCGCACTGAATTTTCAGAATGCCGCGAATATCTAAGCACATTATGTTAGAATAGTTCCTTCATACTATCTGCTCGTGGCTCGTGGCTTCACGACAAACGTTGGAGTTGTTAAGCATAACTAGGAACACTTATAACACTTGAAAGGAATATCACTTGCTAAACTGTAATAAAAGTAGAATTTTAAACTAACACCTACTAATAAAATGGTAAATGACGTCGTTTCGAAGAATGTCTCGAACTGAATGGTCATTGAAAATCTTTGTATTTTTATTGGACTGGGCAAGAAATTTTGATAAAAATTTAGCGATGAGTTAAAAGAAAAACCCTTCTAATATTTTATCAACAATTATTCCAGTATATGACGTCAATCTATTAGGATATTGGACATTATTAAAAAGATTATGGATAGGTTTACAAATGTTGTAATTTCTATTTGATATTTTTTATTTAGATCTTGAAAGAAGCATGAAAAGAAGCTACACAATAACGAAATGAGAATGCTACGATGGGCAGCAGGAGTAACAAGGCTCGATAAAGTGCGCAATGAGTACGTTAGAAGTTTGTTTAAAGTTGCTCCTATCATGGATAAGATGGTGGAAAGGCGTATGCGATGGTTTGGGCATGTAATGAGACGAGATGAGGAACATCCTGTAAGAAAGGCTTTAGAAATATCTGAAGGGCGGAGAGGAAGAGGGCGTCCAATTACCACGTGGTGGACAACCGTATCCAGGGACCTGGAACGCGCACACCTAGATAAAAACTGACAACCCAAGATAGAAAAACTTGGTGCCTAAAAACGAGGAGAGCCGACCCCAAATAAAGGGACAGCTAAGAAGAAGAAGAAGAAGATTTTTTATTTAGACTATCCTTGATATTTGTGTGTATCTTTGTGAGATTTTGGTTTTATTTGAGTATAAAAGTTGTTAAGTTTTTTTTCACCAAAATTTATATAAACTAATAGAGCAGTTATAATTTATTAAAACCATAGCAACACGAAGGCGGTTCAGCTACTTAATAATAAAGCTAACATTTCCGCAAAAACTGTAGCCTGGAGGCACCGACACGAGGTACCTTATCAAGGATAGTAATAAACTCAATATAAGGGAAAAATTATGTGATGGAGGTGCCGTGGAAATCGAATCAACTTTTATTTGGGGCCTAGTTAGTTAAGGAAAATATAAGGTACGAGCAAAATAAAACCTAAAACAAACAAATACTCTTACATTTGCAGTTCATTAACTGAGGAACTGTGTAAATGTTCTCTTTATTTTACCTGTCGAAAATTTCATTGATATTGTTTGTGCAAGCCAACAGAAATAAATATATATGTATAAAAAAATTATTATATTTTAGGCGGGATGTCATCGTCAGGAGGGGAAGAAAATCCGGAATATTCTAAGAATTATATTTTCTTAATTCTTTTACATATTTACTTAATATTATAATTTAAAACTAGAGAAGTGAGCTCTGCGGAAGTTGGGGGCAGAGACTGACTCAGTGAGGCGATGCTTCTGCAGTCCTTGGTGATCCATTCTCATGGAGTCAGCAAATTCCGGGACGTGTAATATGAGTTGGGTAGTTAGGTGTGCAGCGCTACCGTTAGGGTTCCGTAACAAAATTATAGATAAAATGTTGTGTTGGTATTCTGCGAAAACAATGTTCTGCGGTTTTAACGTAGGTAGGTATACTTAGATTTATCAAAAAAACATCCATTTCACATATTATTGCTAAATAAAAATATTGAGGCGCTAACGACAGGATACATATTTTATTATTCATCATCAACACCCATTAATGTCCCGCTGCTGAGATGGGACTCCGCCTCAGAATGAAGAAAGGGTTAGGCCATAGTCCACCACGCTGGCCAAGTGCGGGTTGGCAGACTTCACACACCTTTGAGAACATAGAGAACTTGATATGGGCCTATAATTGTTTGTATCAGGCAAGTCTCCTCTCTGTTTTGTTTTTTGCAACTGGCATTACAGTCGTACGTATCATCTCAACAGGCATGAAACTAAGACTCATACAAACATTATAAAAAATTGTCAGAAGTCTGGCTAAACGTGGCCCAGCTATGCAGACCAGCAATGCTTAAACCATCCTCCGGACCTCTGGTCCTCTTTTTTATTGTGTGAGAAACTTCATTTTGTAGGTGTTGGCAACACTGTTTATAAAGTAGTAGCAGCGGGTAGATCATTTTATATTGTTTCAAGTATACCGACGTGAAGACAATATATAATCTTTAGTGCGATAGATTACTCTTAGTCTCTCTGGTGTTTTCATGCAATGAACATGGAAGTTAGTGTTATAGTGTCGTGATTAAGGTTATCCTTCTCGAGGTCCACGTGAGTTTACTTTATTATTTATTGTCGTTAGCGAGTTCGAGTGGTGGAGGTGAGAGTGAATATATTATGAAAGAGCTCTTTAAACCTGCTCCTGGGTCTCAAGCCCCAGGCACTGCTCGCCTCAGTCTAAATTGCATGTGAATACGTATTGCTATACAGTAATGGGTATCATATCTTTCTCTCATGTCTATAGCATAGGTAATTCTAAATATGTCAATTCAAATACACATTACTAATATCGGGAATAAATGCCCCCCCAGTACTATTTTCGATAATATTTTAACCCGCACATAAAAATCTAAATTTTATAGTGTTTGTTCCTTTATTGAAATTGTACGGAACCCTCAGAGCGTGAGTTCCACACTCTCACTTGGCCGAATTATTTTTTATACTTATATAGCTTTAGTAGCTATATACAATCTCAGACTTACAAATAACAATCTCAGACTATATTTATATATAGTCTGAGATTGTTATAGGCTACTTTTTAACCCGGTAAAATGCGCAACTCCCATTAGCGTAGCTAGGGGGGCCGGGGGAGGGGCACTATGACACTTACAAACAATGTGGCTTTGTATTGGTGAAAGAATTTTTAAAATCGGTTCAGTAGATCCAGAGATTATCCCCAAAAACGTCACATACACAGAAACTTTTTTATTATGTAAATTTTATTAAAAATAACATGACTAGGAATAACAGCAGTTTTAATCTCCAGCCGGCCCCTCCTAAACCCCCAGAAAAAAATACAGACTACGCCCCTGGCAACTCCTGTGCGATTTAAGAGTTCATATAAAATCAGAATATGTAAATTTCTCAACACAAACAGTAACTTGATTAAACTCGAAATACTTTTCCTTTAGATCATGTGAAATCTACAATAGTAAATTTGTTGATATTGATTCTAGTTTTTGTACAATCCATAAATTAAAAAGATTATTGCGCAATACCATTAGAAATTAACCTGATTTTTGTGTCTTATATTTACTCTTGTTTTTCTACCTTATTTTCTACTTAAATGTGTCTGCTCCCTTTATTTATGCATATTGTATATTTGGAAACTTAATTGGTTTGTGTTTTATTTTACTTTAAGAACTATTGTAGATACTGTTTATTTCCCTAATAAAATAAAATAAATAAAACTAAAGGGTTTAGTGGGACGAATAGTTTTTATTCGTGCTAGAACAGCAGTAACATGAGTCGACACTTAAAATACCTTTATCTTAGAACAGAATTAGCTCTACGTAGACGAAGTCACGCGGATCGAATAGTTGTTAAAATAAACTAATAGTATCAACTGACTAATCAGCTTCTCTACTCGGGGCTTCCTGGAATATACTTTATATCAAAATGATTTTTAAAAAATCCGATTTCTGAGTTAAAAGCGCCATTAGACAAACAGATTGACGAATCTATAGAAAATAAAGTACTGAGTTTGAGTTGTGCCTTAAGGGGAGAGTGCCTGTTATAACTCGTCGAGCTTGTCGGGCCTAACAAGAAAAGTTTGCTCAAGTAACTGAACTTCAGACCGACGCGACGCGACGCGACGCCATCGGATCCAGTTAACTTTTTATTCATAATCTATTAACAATCAGAAAAATTATCCATGAAATCAATGAATTTATGCTTTATAATTAATTACATTTCATTATTTTTTTATGACTCTATGAAGCAAGCACATAAAGAGATTCAGAACCGAAACCTAGAAAGAAAAATGGGTGAAATGTGGCCCATGTGGCTTAGGTTACTCTCCTTTTTTCATTTAAATCTCCTTTAAATTCGTATTTATTGCAAATGTTTTCCACAAGTGTTCTTAGATTTCCCAATTTTAAACTGTTCAAACTTTTATTATCGACACATGAATAACACGAAAAACTTCCAAAAAGTAATGATGTAATTGTAGAAATTAAAATTTTCCTTCTAAATGGTTTTTTTTTTAAATATCGTTGAAGTAGTTTATTGAGATTATCATATCAAAATATTTTCTGTCATATAAACCTTGTCCTGACAATTACAAACTGCTTGCACTTCATGCATTCGAGTATTATTAAAGATAAAAGATTTGATAGTTTGTATTTTTGTATGTCTGTTTATTGCAAATAGGCTCAAAAATGACTGAACGAATTTTGAAAATTCTTTCACCGTTAGAAAGCTATATTCTTTGCGGGTAACATGGACTATGTGGGGTTGCCATAAATATTATAATTTAATAGATATGGCCATTTAAGTGCCATAACGTGACCATTTGATCCAGTAAAGGTTTTCTCCGGAACTACTCATCCGACTTAAATAATTCTATTATCGCTCGAAAACTACGCCAGAGTGACCGAGTATAGTGTTGCCATAGATATCATAATTAAAACGATGTTGTCAATAAAGTGCTGGCAGGAAGAGATTAAATAGCCTTTTTGCATAAAGGAAGTAATTTCAGGAACTACTGATCCGATTTTGAAATTTCTTTCACTGATAGAAACCTACACTATTCATTAGTGACGTATTATGTGATATAGTGTTGCCATGTATATTTTTTTATTTAATAGAATTTGCCCTTTTTTACCACTGATCCAATTTTAAAAATTCTTTCACTGATGGAAAACTACACTATTCTTGAGTAACATAGATAACTTATGTTACGTAGTGATGTCATTCCAGAGATGTCTATATATTCCCGTCTCTCTTCCCTTTTTATACTTTCATTTTTTCTCTTTCATTTTTGTCTTAATAAAATGGTAATGAAAAGCTACACAATATAAACAGAGTGACTATTTAAGGACATCAATTAAAATATTAGTTCAAATACCCGGAGAGAAACGAGGGTAGACCGTTATTTATATAATTATTGTAATATCACATACGTAGTACGCATAATAACAGTGTTATAAAATCATTGAAACCATACCTATCTAACATAAAACTTACCTATATAGAAAAATTAAAATAATAACCGACTCAAGAGATCATAAAAACCGGTAGAAAAGCCACGGCCGTACGATTTTTTCCCACGGCCATATGATCTTCACAAATTATAGCTAAGAACTATCTCGATTAAATCAAGCTTTCAAAGAAATAAAACCGTATCAAAATCTGTCTGTTATCTAAGGCACTACGATGCGACAAACAGAAATACATACTACAGTTCCTATCCCATCATGTTAGCATAGCATCATATACGACGAATCATGGGATGTGGACATGTGGACGTGGGAATCTTGCCTATGATAAATAATGACGTTGCAATTTATCATTTTATTGAGTAAAAAAAGTAAAGTAGAATTGAATACAAGTAAAGTTAATAGGTGTTACAGTTATTAGTGGACAGTGACGCATTGTAACCGAGGCTGGTGCCGCATTATTCAGGATAATTGAACTATTAATTCTAAACTTTTTGCAACAAGACCTATGTTGCGGATAACGTAGTGATAAATGCCCAACAAAGTTCGATTTATATTTAATATTAATCTTGCTACTTCATCCTCTTCCTCTGGACGCTCCGTAAAGTGTAGACGTCTAATGCAACGTTAAGTTTTTCCTGAATTTTTTATTTCTAATTTTTGTGACCAAAATTAATGTGCATTAATTGGAGCACGTAAAATATTGGCTACTTTAGCGGAATCTCCAACAGAGAAGCGAACCCACGATAACTCTGGTCGCAAAACTCCCACACACAACAGGCCAGAGCCTATTGTACAGAACCATAGGAGACCCCCACAACCATTCTTATTCTCTGAACCGATCCAAACTAACACCCAGTTCGCTGCACCACCACCTAATTACAATCTTCAAAGTATTTATTTAGATCACCACCCTGACATAAACCACCACAGACTCAACAACAACCTCGACCCATGAGTGGAATTCAACATTTCACCCCTAAAGCCTCACCACCTAAGAAATTAACTGGGTATGACTGGACTAAATTCGGAAATCCACAAACTATTAATTATTTTAAAACGCGTGAGACAAATATGAACGAGTGTGCTACATATGACGAATCATATAACGACAATTACAATACCTATTACGAATATCACACGGATTTAAATTACTTACCGTTGTTATGACCCAAATTATATAATTACATCAGATTATGTTCACGATATATTGTGTGTATTATAGTGTGACGAACGAAAAATTCGAAAACTTAGGCAGGCTTAAACCATACTAAGGAACAACATTTTCAGGAAAATTTGACTTCACAAAAACCAGGATAGAGATGAATCTTGAGACTCAAAGACAGTTTACAGACCTTACATTAAAATAACTAACCCCCTTTGAAATTTCTTATAGACACAGGCGCTAAACAATCTATTATTATACCGGAAGTTGTTACGACTTACTACCCCCACATCCCTTTGAATTGTGATCCTTTGGAAGTTACCAACATACACGCTACGCGACGACTCGAAATAAATACTCTATTACATTACCTTGTTTTATAGAATTCAATGACATGTTCGTATACCGTTTTCATGCTTATGTCGACGGATAAATAGGACTAGATTTATTAAGTAACTGGTTGCTCAAAGATTGCCAGTTAATAACACAAAACGCAATAAATATCATTAAGATAGCTCAATTCAATTTAATTCTATCAAAATAATCCGTATCCCTATTTCACCAACCTTTACAAATAAAATAAACCACAGTATTCGTACCACAGACGAGCTGCCTGTCTATACCCAGACCTATAGATATAGTCCGTTCACAGACAGAAAGTTCAGAAACAAATCTCAGAAATGCTAGATCAAGGAATAATTCGACCCTCACAATCGACCATCGATGACAAATACCCCATTCCTAATATCAACGATGTCTTAGATAAATTTGATAAATGTCATTATTTTAGCTAGCTCTACCAATAAATAGGTAGTGGCATACCGATAGCTTACGCGTTCAGAACTAGCTATTGTTTGAGCTTCAAATTACTTTAGACCATATCTTTTTGGAAGAAAATTGTAAATATTGACTAACACCAATGCCAACGCCCTTTCACGAGTTGAGATTCAGAATGGAAATGTTTTACCATTAATAAAAGAGACTGATTAAATTCCTTGTTAGGTAATCCCTCTGAAACAAGCAAACTCTTCGACTGAAACTTTATATAATAGCAATGAAAACCGTATACTAGAAGTTGCCATAACAGACGAACCTCTTAACAAATTTCACTGACAAATACATCATCCTTATTAAAGATCTTAAAAGGAAACCTATACTAACTAAGTCATTTGATCACACTATATAAGCATTCAATTATCAGAATCAAATTTAGAAGAAGATATTGTAAACGCTATTAAGGAATATGTCAACCCTAAAGTTAAAACTGCTCTGTTAATCAGCCCACCATTAGCAATGTATTGAATTATCCCAATCATTCAAGATAAATTTAAAAGTTCTTCCATGCATCTTATTCTTACAAAGTTATAATTAGAGAACGTTAAACAATATCTAAGACATCAAGAAGTTGGCCTTTAGCCTTATTAATTCGCAAATACTATTGGCCTAAGATAAAATATCAGATAACTAAATGCATTAATGAATGTACTATTTGCGGACAAGCTAAGTATGATAGGAATCCTAATAGACAAAAATTCAAGTAAACCCTTTGAGAGAATTCATAAGAAATTATTTACAGTACAAAGTAAAAAGTACGTTACTTTCATTGACGTTCTTACCAAATACGTTTAAGCATATCATTTACGTGACGAAACACTCATCAGCATATTACAAGCCCTTTTACAGTAGGTACTGTACTTACTCACCGTGACGTTAACACAACAAAAATTACTATTAAAACATATCATTACTTATTGTTGTGGGGACAACGGTACCGAATTCACCAACCAATTATTCATGGAATTTACCCATCTCCATAAAATAAATCACCATAGAATACTGGCTCATTACCATAATGATAACGGAAATATTGAACGATTTCACTCCACACTCTTAGAACATCTTCAAATTTTAAAATTGCAACACAAAGACGAACCAGAAAAATAGTTAATCTCACGCCTTACGCCATTACAGCATACAATAGTTATATTCATAGTTTCACTAGATGTCGACCATGTGCCTTATTAAATGAATATTATGACCCTAGAGACTGTCTTGATAATGATTTTATGCAACAATTGCTTAATACCACATTTCTTGCCGATCGCACTGCAATAATTGATAGTAGAAATAAATCCCGTGAACCTGAAATAGAATATGCTCCTGTTCAACAGGTTTTCATTACAAATCCTTTAGCTAGTCGACAAAGGACAGCCCCGCGCTATACGCAAGATACTGTCCTTGCTTACTTATCTATCCATATATACACATAAAAAAACGTGGTACTATTGCAAAACATAGACTAAAACGAGTCCCTAAAACAGTCAATTTGTTACAGAATTCTGCTGGTAACGGTCGTGCGAATGGCAACACCCCAGGAGATAAGACTTGCGAGCTTATTGAATTTTCATAAATATCCAATGAATGCAAATTATTTGAAATTCAAGTAAAACTATCTACGTAATAAGCTTGGTAAAATTCTAAATCAAATAAAGTCGTTAGATCTTAATCAAGTTAAAAGAGGTTTTATTGATGGACTAGGTTCTATAATTAAATGTATAACTGGAAATTTAGATCACACTGATTTGTCAAGGTATAATGACGCAATTGAGTCTTTAAAAAATAATCAAGACAGAATAGTAGCAGAGCTCAATAACCACGTTAGTTAGGGCAAAACGGTCTTATCACACTAATATATTAGAACAATTAGTAAGTAATCGGAATTAAATTAATTATATCATAGAACAAATATTGAATAATACTTTTAAAAAAAAACCGTTTAACTAAGTATCCCAATATTGCCCAACTTTTAGAGGTAACTAGCAAGAATGTACAGGATTTAATACAAGTATTATTTAGAATAGAAAATAATTTAGCTTTCATTCGTACAGGTACTGTAGGTATATCATTCTATAATAGACATAGAAGTACTGAGAATAATGATTAAGAATTATGAGAATACTACGATACCATCAAATGAGAAGCGTATTTTATAAATAAGATAAAAGTTTATTTTTTAAATTTGCAATACTTTCAAATGATAAGTACTTACGATTTATATAAGCTTTTGGTAGTTCCTAAGAGAAACATGCAGGCCCTGCCCTTCATTTCATTGCAACTAACGAGATGTCATTCCTGTACATGGAGACAGAATGTCCGAAGTTAAGTTCCAGTTGTCTTTATAATGAGACCATCTTACATCAGATCCGAACCAAACCTGACTGCATCCAACAACTCATCGTTAGTCAATTTATATCAGATTACTGCCATTTCATGAACATTACGTTAGTACGGGAGGCCATTGAGAAATTCGATGACCAACACTACATCCTCTCTTTTCCACATCTAATCAAAGTTCAATTAAACTGTACCTACTCGTCAAGAATACACGTCGCTACAAGGAACTATTTAACCAATGTTCCAGTAGGATATTTTTTTTTTTTTATGCAACTAGGTCGGCGAACAAGCGTACGGCTCACCTGATGGTAAGCGATTACCGTAGCTTATAGACGTCTGCAACAGGAACACAACACTGCTTTAGAGTAGTATTATTTAGCTGTGATCTTCTGTAAGGTCGAGGTACTATCCCAGTCGGGCTGCTCCATATTTGAGCGGGAAGTTTCCTGCTGTGCCCTACCTCAGTTGGTTTGAAAGAATATCAAAAAAGATTTGATATTCTTTCAAATCTGGAGAGTTCATTATTTCAAACAACAGGGATGTGTTACACCACCATAAATATTGAAGATGAACATGAAACGGTTCCGGTAACATTTTCTCTCAAGATTCTAAAATAGTCACCGTTCCGAGGGCGGAGAAATTACGCAATACTGACCTAAGATGGTTGATTAGCATTTTAGAAATTATTAGTTAATCAATAATTTGGGACAGTACTGATTTGCATATTGCATCAGCCGAGGTTTCTTCAAGTGTAATTTAGATTAATTAATTAATCTTTAGAATCACCTTTCGAGAAAATAGGCTTTTAAGATACTCATTAACTTATTTTAAAATATTTAATTTTAAATAAATAAATTAGAAAGAATTCATTTCCTTTCTCCGTCTTTGCGCCTATCGACGCACGCGCATCCCGAACAATTTTTTATTTACTCAAGGAATTATCTGAAACTATTTTAATTGCCACTCCAAGCAGCTTCTACAAACATTCTTCATTATGATATAAAATATATGTAGGTATAGATATAGAGTGCAGGATAAAACTGATAAAAAGAGAAACCTTCCCATAATAGTTGAATTATCGTCTTGCATGCAAAAAAATCAAATACTTAAATCGTATAAGACCTATACATAAATATATACCAAACATAAGCATGATAAATTATGTGCTAAACATTTATTTCATCCCGCGAGGGGACGGTTTAGAATACTATTCCCCTTTGCCGCTGGGATAGCATCTCGTAAGAGCCGAGTAACCCAGCACCCCTTGGTGGTAGGGGATCTGTTCCCCGACTGGCTTGCGACCACCACCATGCGAATCCGACCGCCAAGTGTCTTTGACGCGTTCCGGTCGAGCCGCATGTGGGCCAGATTTACCACCTCCCTCACCCATCCCAATGATGCTGCGGATCTGGTGAATTGTGGGCTCTTGCTCAGGGTTCGCTGAGACCACAGCATTCTTTTCATCACTCCCCCTCCCTACTCTATCTTGCAGGATGCAACGCATCGGCAAAACAAGAGGGTATCTCTTGTTTTGCCGATGTCCATGGGCTATAAAAAAAAAGGAAAAATATATACCTACTCCAGTATCTGATAATCTTACCACGAAATCTTCTTGAGAATAGGTCCTTCTTGTCACGGAATTTAGCATAAATCAAATCCTACAAAGTTTGCTGGGCTGCCTATGGCAAGCAGGGCCGGATTATCCATAAGGCAGATTAGGCAACTGCCTAAGGGCCTCGCACTGACTAGGGGCCCGCGGGAACCTAGTCGATGCAAGCCATGCACCACGAAAAAAAATTGTTTCATTAAAAAATTCACCGATATTATCGATAAAACGTGAGGATCAAGTAAAAAATTAATGAGTCGAATATGACTATAATTGATGTTAAAATCATATCCATATTATAATATATAATTTACAACCTTTTTATTTTTTCAAACCTTAGAAGAATACATGGCTCAGCAGTGGGTAATTAATGGGTTGTGATGATGATACAGAGATAGAAAATAACATAATCTAACCGAAAAAGACTTGAAGGGGTTGTAATACGAGACGAAAGTTTGTATGGGAGTTCATCATAAACATATCTAGCTATAAAGAAATATGTTGAAAATTAAAATTAAACATAAATACTTACACGTGATAAAATTCACCTGAGCGAAACCGGGGCGACTAGTAAATTATAATATTTAAAAAAGTAGATTGCTATTCTTATTTTCCCTTAGGATTTATTTAGGAAACTTGCAGTTTAAAATCTCTAAATACCAAAATTAATAAACTGAGGATACAGGAAACCAGATAGATTCGCTAAATGTGTGGTAAAGCCATATTTAGATATAAAATAATAATGAAACAAATTATTTTAACTATTATCCTCATGTCCTGTGGGTATTTAATGCGAAGGAAATCCAGTCGACGTGTGATAAACGTCAGGGATTGTTGTTTACTTCATTTACAATTAAAATATATATTGCTAAGAAAATTAAATAAAGGGAAATATTAATAATGTTGTTAAAGGTGGAAATATTTGTGCTTGTTGTAGTTGTGTTGACAGGTGACTCGGTATCTTTTGGTGAGTGTTTATTTCAATATTTATCTTTAGTTTTTGTTATTATTATTACGCAATTAATATATAAGAAAAGGTAAAAAAATCACAAAGTATTTAGAAATTAATTCAGTATATATTTTTAATCAAGTATTTAGTCAGAATCAACTATTACATATTTGATCCTTTGTTGCAATATATAATAGGTTTAAACAGACAACCTAGGCAGTGGAGGACACCTTGGTAGTAAGTCCAAGGCACTGCTTAGGTTCCTGTCGTAATTGTAAGAGATCATAATGTTTAGTTATTCATCGGTTCAGGAGCAGTATCTACGTTGCGTTTATCTTTATTATTTAGGATTGTAGTGTTTTTTGAAGTGAAAACTTCTTTAGCGGCGCTGTGCAGTTGTGTAATTTTTTTTTCGGGATGGGTAAAAAATGTTAAAATAGGAGCCTTACATTCATATTTATAGAACTAACTAACTTGGAATTCTGATTTCGTCTTTTTCCGGTCGGTCGGTCCAAAAAATCCAAAATTATTTGAATTTTGTTCTTTGGGTTACTTAAACCGTAGAATTATATTTTCTTTCTAAAGTCAAGAGACACGTTCTGTTCTAGCCGTATGTAAGCCAGATCTCAATAATACAGTTTGGTTTTTTTAAATTTTGTTTTCACTTCTGCCGGCACTCCCGGAGTGCAGTGATTTTCAATTTTTCTTCTCATTTTTCTCCGAGTTATGATAATTTTTAAAGATTTTATTAATGACCAAATTATAATTCAATTAATAACCCAATACTTCAACTATTTTATTTTAGGATCTAGGATTTCAAAACGTGTTAAACAATGTCAAGATGAACTAAATTCTGATTTTCACGGCAGAATAAGTGAAAGAAGTAAGTGTCTTTTTTTCATTTAAATTATGATCAGGACAAACGTTTTTCAATATATTATTTTTTTAACTTATAGATTGGTTATTAATAATATAATTTATTACAGAGTGCGATCAATATTTATGGGAAAAAAAAAAAGAAAATTGTAAGTATCTATAATAATTAGTTTCATTATTTTATTTATATAACTTACTTTTTCATTTATAGCTTTAA
The DNA here is from genome assembly GCA_905147385.1 of Limenitis camilla. Classification (NCBI taxonomy): domain Eukaryota; kingdom Metazoa; phylum Arthropoda; class Insecta; order Lepidoptera; family Nymphalidae; genus Limenitis; species Limenitis camilla. The sequence goes on from LR990240.1 coordinate 12,242,301, forward strand.
AGTTATATTTATCACACGTTTTATATACTTTTAGGTCATAATGCTTATGGCATCACTAATGGGATATCCACAAATATAACAGAATTTCCACACATGGTATGTTTAGTACTAAGAATCAATGTACATATGTTATTATGATTATTATTCGAATAGAGACAACACATTACATTAGTACTATAAGGTACTATATATTAGTACTATAGTATAAACGCTCTGCAAAAAATACACTGCAGTTATTTTAGTGAAATTGAAAATAAAAATTTCTAATTTGTAATATCGGCATAAATATAATAATTTTTATGAGTCTATATATGTATGAGTTTATGTACTTATCTATTTATTTTTGATTCTGAGTGTATGTATTTTTAAAATTATAACAAAATGTATGTATGATGTATAAGAAAACTATGATTTATTCCCTTCACTAGGCGGCAATTGGTTGGGAGTTATCGACAGGTGGGTGGGATTTCAAATGTGGTGGTTCCTTGATAAGTCATCGTTTTGTATTAACAGCAGCACATTGTACATTAAATAGTCGCTTTGGATTTCCGAAAATCGTTAGACTCGGAGCTACAATTATACGCGTAAGTACTTTGAACTATTAAACAAACTATTACTGTTCACATAATCGAGTCATTTTCATATACCTAATCTAAAATCATCATCTTGTAAGAGCCGAGTACCCTTTTGGTGGTATTCCCTGATCCCGATCTATTCCCTGACTGACTTACGACTACCAACATGCGAATCCGACTGCCAAATATGTCAGACGAGTTCCGGTCGAACTGCATGTAGAAAAGCACCATAATAGCTTAATACCTATTTTTAGGGAGACACACACAATTCTGAAGATAAACCAGTAGATATAAAAATTAAAAGAATTATCAAGCATCCAAAATACAAATCTCCGAAAAAATATTTTGACATCGCCCTACTTGAGTTGAGTGAAGTAGTGAACTTTACTGATTTCATACAACCAGCCTGTTTATGGACAAAACCTGAAATTGACCCTTCAATGCAATACTTTGTGTCAGGTTGGGGTCAGTTAGGTGAGAATTTTCATTTATATATTGTACAACGAAGCAAACAAAAAGAAGCCTGTCCTTAAGGTAAATTTTTACAATCACGATGGAAAAACACAAAAGAAGTTGATTACATATTTGAATTATTTTTGAAATTAATTTAATTAATTAATGGCAGAAAACATATATTTTTTTGTATAGTAATTTGAAGAAGTGAACACTAAAATTAGTATAATATAATCACAAGCGATATTTTTATACAAAATTTTCCATTTTTAGCCTACAATGGTCCCAGTCCAAACGACCTCCAATCAGCTGAAATAAAAATTTTTGAAAAATGTGATAAATCTGTAATTCGCTTAAAACACAGAAATTGGCATGGATTAAGTGATCATCAAATGTGTGCTGGCGGCGGGAGTGTAGACACATGCCAAGTTAGTATTATTATTTGTTTATAGTATTCATAGATAAAGATATGAATGACTAATTTTGCATTCTAAGTAGACCTCATAGACGATGCGGCAAAGATCTATTTATTTATTACCAAAAAATACGATATGTTACAACAGAACTTGGCTGAGTTCACTTTACCTCATACAAAAGAGTTCCAAAATGAAAAATGTGATTGTGACCGTCTCCATGAACATCTTTATAATGTCGAAATATATTTTAAAAACAGTTAAGTCACAGATCACTACTACTACGTTGTGATTTGTGAAATAAGTACAAGATTACTTACTGCATTTTAAAGTTATTTTATGCTAAAGTAAATTAACATTTTATTTGACCATCAAAGAAACCAGTATATGACCTACGAGTATATCCGTTTAGAATCCAAATTCTAAACAACAATATTTATTTTATCTGCGGGCTTCCCAGTTTTCTGATCAATATATGAAGGACAAGGGATTTATCTGCCGTGCTGTCTATACTGTCTACGTATTTAAATTAATTACTTTATTTATTTATTTTAATATATGCTATATATATACATACGAGTACGACAGAGTGTTTTGAATCCTCTACTCTGCGCGACACACACACACACACACACCGACGACTTTTCTGAGTTATCTGTGTTTTAAGAAGTTAAATATGACTTGCTTCAGCGGTTAGGGAAAACATGATGAGGTCCTACACTCCTAAGAGTTCACTAAAGTTCTCAAAGGTCTGTGAAGTCTGCTAACCCGCACCAGCGTGGTAGATGGCCGAACACCCTTATCATTCTGAGGTGGAGAGTGGGCCATAGACGGGTTATGATGATGATGATTCTGAATCATTTGTTACACAACGAGTAATTCTAATTCTAATTACATAAACGTTTCAGGGAGACTCAGGAGCACCATTACAGTTCCAGTTTAGCAAAACAGGTGATGAACAGGATATGGTATATCAGATAGTTGGAATCACAATGTTTGGTAAAGAATGTGGTATTATTAGCATACCAGGAATTTACACTAAAGTTTATAATTTCATTAATTGGATTGAAAAACATGTTTGGCTTCAAACAAGTAATCCCAGTGAAGATCAAACAGTGAATGATAATACAAATGGTAAGTCAATTGGGGAAAATTGGTTTGTACGTATAATACCTGTAGGTAAACAAATTCTAGATAATTATTTAAAATCACAAAGTAATGATGACGATAATTTAAACGAGGTAAACTGGCTTGTAAGGCTAAGACAAGTTCCAGTTGTAAACCAAGCTAGAGATGAAGGAGAACTGATATTAAATGACGATAAGGAAAATAATTATCCGAAAATAAATACGCAAAACCAGAAAGACGAAAACGAAGATCAGCTAATATTTCCCGATGAATTCGAATAAAAAAATACACAGCATATATACACACGTTTAATGGTAGTGTAGACACAAATACTAGTTGTATGGCATATCGTCGCATAAATAGTTATGTGTGTAGTTAGTAAATTATTATTTAATTTTATTATATTATATACTGTTTTAAATAATTTACGGGTACACATCATTTTAAATATTAATATTTTTATTTTTAAATCTTGAAACACATGTTGATGTTTTTTAATTAAGATTTTCGAACTAATTTAAATAAAACGGAAATAAAGGGCTTTTAAGATTATTTTTTTTTTATTTTTAGGGTCCATACCTAAAAAGTAAAAAAGGAACCCATATAGAATTACGTCGTTATCAGTTCGTCCTTAGAAATTAATATCAAATATTCAGTCTTTCGGATCTGTAAAAGAATCAAACTTCTAGGGCAATAAAAAGATATAGGAGAATCAAAATTCCTAGAGTTGGTCCTTAATATACGTGAAGTTATCAAGTTGAGTTACATACATATTTACATAGGTACATTTAAAAAGTTTTTCGTATCAAGACATTTGACACATTCCCTAGTAACAGGTTTTTTTTAAATATGGCTTTGAATATAGTTGAGAGTGCAACGTGAAATGTCGTAAAATGACAGGTTCTAAAGTATTTTTCAAATATATTTTCTACAACTTAAAAATTATTGTAATGTAATTATTTTCTAATTTTTAGTGACCCTTTAATTTTTTTAAATGTTATGGTAAAAATGTTGTAAGTAATTATAAATATAATAATTAATTGTAAACACAAACTGTACGTAGAAAGCCGTTTAATTACCTAGAAACACGCATTACTAATGGAAGTAAATACCCCATAATACTTATGATGATATTTTGGCGCACACGAATATTAAAATTTGATAATGTTTGTGCCTTAATTCAACTTGTACGGAACCCTCAGTAAGTGAGTACGCCACTTACACTTGACCGGTTTTTTTTTCATTTTTATATGAGAGAGTAGACAAACGATTTTTATATCAGAATATTTACCTGAAAACTTAATAGCCGATGGTTATCCTGGTTAAGGACCAAATACCATGAACCTGTGAAAGAATCCCTTCTGTCTGCCAAAATAATTGACAGATATCGTAACTAATAATATGTTCATGTTAACTCTTAAACATTATAAACCTAGACTAAGCAACCTAACGTTTCTTTGTAGATCTTTTATTATGAAATAATTCTAAAACAATTATTCCTCATTAAATAATTTATACAGTAACGTAATTTAAACTTTTAAAATTATCGCTCAAGTTCTCGGAAACTTTCTAAAACGAATTAACTTTGGGATAGAAGTTTCAAAAAATGTATGATAAAGTAGAGTTATGATAAAATTATTCAAGTATAGTAAAAACATTAGTGGACGAGGAACCACCAAAAAAATTAAACTTGTTAAAGTATCAGCTTTATCTGGGGGCACGGCAGTGTAGGATTATGCCAGATCTACAAAATTTTCGGTATATGATGTCAGTAGTGGACTCATTAAACATATAAAGTTTTAAATTCCCTATCTCTTATACTTTAGTTTTTATTGATATCTAGAAAACCCCGATTTCGTCACTGACTCACTGATGATCATCAAAATTATTACGGCCAAGCCACATATATTGGTAGGGCGTGTTGAGTTAGAAGCTTGGCTCTATATGAGATCTGATAACTTTTTGACAATGCGAGTTATATGGTTTCGTCTTGGCAACATTTTATCTGAAAATGTTGATTTTTTGCGCATGCATACTGATGCTGTAATAATAGGTTGGGGAAAAAGTCTTTTCGCATTATAGTATGTATGAACTTGTAATATTTTTAAGGTTTTGGTATCATTCAAAGTTTACATTTTAAAGAAGATAATTCAAAATTCAAATTAAGTTTTTCGTGCTGTGAAGATGACTGAATCTAATGAAGGAATTCGATACATTTTACTACAAAAAAGGTAAAAATGCAACGCAAGCCGCGAAACAAATTTGCGATGTTTATGCACCTCGCTCTGGTCGCCCTTTTACGGATAAAATGGATGCCATTTTTGAAAAAGTGGAGCTAGATCGGCATATCAGTAGTTACGACGTAGCTGAAGAACTGGGAATTGACCACAAAACAGTTTTGGCGCATTTGAAAAAAACTGGGTACACAAAAAAGCTCGAATTTGGGTACCTAACGAGCTCACTGAAAGAAACCTAATGAACGGTGTACTCATTTGTGATTCTTTATTGCGACGTAAAGAAACCGAACCATTTTTGAAGAAGCTGATAACTGGTGATGAAAAGTGGATCACGTCCGAGGTGGACAAGAACGTGCGAAAAAGGTCGTGGTCAAAGGCCAGCCAGGCTTCACAGACTGTAGCGAAACCCGGGTTAACTCGCAACGAGGTGATGCTGTGTGTGTGGTGGTGAGTGGAAGGGCATTATTCATTATGAGCTGTTACCACCAGGCAGGACCATCGATTCTGTACTCTACTGCGAACAACTGATGAGATAAAAGCAAGAAGTTGAGAGAAAGCGGCCGGAATTAATCAACAGAAGGGGTGTGGTTTTTCATCATGATAACGCTAGACCTCAATGCATCCGCCGTATAGTCCTGACCTTGCACCTTCAGATTCCCACCTGTTTCGGTCTCTTCAGAATTCTTTAGGCAGTGACAGGTTAACATCACGAGAGGACTGCCAAAACTACTTGTCGCGGTTTTTTGATCAGAAGCCCCAAAATTTCTATAGCAATGGGATCATGTCCCTACCTACAAGATGGCAAAAAGTTATCGAACAAAATGGTACCTACATACTTTAGTTAAATGTTAATAAACTACATTAAAAAATGTCAATGTAAAAAAACATCGTCACGATGTTTTTATCGTCTAACTCAATATTTTTAGTTATTTATATATACCTACGTATGTCTGTCGAGCCACGACCGTGCGCGAGTCCATTCTTTGAAGAAAACTATAGTAAAATGTATACAAAAACTATACATGAGTTTTTACCGTATAAACGGTTTATAAAATATCTACGTATAATTAGATGTGTATGCATGATTATATTATTAATTTTTCCCCATATTAATTTTAATTCACTGGGATCTATTACTGGTGCAAATGCTATCCACAAGCTGATTTAATAAATGCTAGTTGTAAAAATTAAAGTAAAAAAATTATGCGACTTTAAATTTGCGCATGAAACAATAATTTCGTTTCAGCCAATCTTCTTCATTAGCAGATATATTTTCCTCAGTCCATTCCTTATGCTGCATGATTTCGCAGTCAGGGAAGTGCGTCTCCAGGAGGAGCTGCTCTGCCTTATAAATGACATGCCAGATACTTTAAATCAAGATTGTATTCTATTTACCGATGACGCGACAATTATTGTTAAAACTAAAAATTTAGAAAAAATAGAGAATGAAACAAAGGCAGTACTGATAAAAGTTATCGACTGGCTGGAGCAAAATAACCTTCATGATAGTGTCAAAATTGAAAACGTTGATTCAACGGTATTTTCAATCAGGTATATATGCTGAAGCGTTTGAGAGATACAACCACACGACATACATCTTTTTTAGCCTACCATGGTTATGTGACATTAAATTTAAGATATGGAATCAATCAATCAAATCAATCTGTATGTTTGTAAAAAAACATCTAGATTTATTTTAAACTAACCAAGACGTAATTGGGACAAATTCGCGCAATAAGGATCAGTTATACGTGCCTTTTCAAAGAATAACTCTATATGGGAAAAATATTTATTGCATGTCAATTAAAATTTTTAAAAATATTCCTCTTGACATAAAAAATTACCATTGACGAAATTTAAGAAATAAATATTTGACATGCTAATTAATAAAATGTACAATACAGTTAAAGATTTTCTGATTGATAAAATTAACAAATAAATTAAATTTACAATTTTGAATGATGAAGAATGATGGCGAATCAGTTATTTTAATTTAAAGCACGGAGAAGAAAAGAAAAATAAAATGGATGACTACACTCTTATTTAATAAAAGATTAATATATCCACGCCATTGTAATGGCTATGCGGCCATTATTCAAACAGTAAAGACAAATGTACACCATGCATACGGAAATTAATAAATATTTCAATGAAATCTGAAAACTAATGATTTCTATCATAGCGGAGTTTTTATCTTGCTATCCCCTTCTTTTCGTATTGATGTTTATCAGTTGATAACAGATGTTAAATGTTGGACATTCAAGAAACTAACAATCAATGCTACCAACATCATAAATAACAGGATCAAATTAGTGTTGCCATCATTATAATAAACAGTATAGAATTGAATCCGTTATACGATGTTGCACCTCTGCTTCACTTATGGTACGATTCGTTGATTGAAATCATCCATCAAGCAGATATTAAGGCCGTATATTAATACTCGCAGCCATTTTTCACAGCGACCCTCTGATTGGACAGCTACGTCAAGTAACGTTATAATAATTTGATAGAATTCATTAATTTGTAATACGAAAGGCACAAAGGTCGTGCCTCGTCAAAGATTTTGTAGATAAATGAAGAAAAATGTTTATTCAACAATTCCGCGATAGCTGGAATGTCTTTTTTTTGTATTGAGAAATTATTTTATACTTAGGCTAACTAACAGGGTCTAAGCAATGGGCAAACAAAAAGGGATTTTTACATCTGATAAGAGTCCGTCTCTCCTATTAATTTATTTTTTCATATGACCCTATATTTTAAAATAGGGGCTGTTCAAGTATTGCGTAAGCAAATTTTTTGCAATTATTAAAACCCTAACGTAATCATTGATGCATTTTCTATAGAAGTTATTAATATAGACAATATTTACACTAAGCCTTAAATCAAAATAGAAAAGAAAAGAAGAAGTAAACAAGAATTTGTGTATTATTAATTTAATATAGATAAAAAATTAACAATTGTTTAAATGGCGGCCATTATTGAGTGAAGTAAAAAATCCGTCCTACGAGTATTTGCGGATTATTCTCTTAATATCAAGCCAAGCAAATAAAATCGTATGATTATTTTATATAAAACCTCGTGTCACAGTTTTTGTTATCGAACTCCTCCGAAAAGGGTTATTTTCATGATTTTTTTTATGTAATTTAGTAGGTCTGAGAATAGGTAATACACTATTTTTCATTACCCTAGATGAATAAAAGAAAAATTTAAGCCACTAATATATAATATTATGTTCATATATTACATTTGTTCTAGATGACGACGTCAGTAGTCAAAATGCGACCTTGCTTCGTGCAGGAAATGGCAAAAATGGTTAGTATAGACAAAAACATATGTTGCATATGTTGTGTTAGTGTAATATGTCATGCATGTATATTAATTGTTCTATATTTGTCTGTTCTAGGTGAGGCGGTCCCGACTAAAAACAGGATGAGTGAGTTTAGTAGTCATGCGCAGACTTCGAAGTCTCCAGCACATGAACAATATGGTTTAGTGTTAAGTTTTAGTGTAATATTTCATGTTGTAATTTACACACTACGTCACTCTTTCGTGTGAGACTATTTGAAGCTAAGAATAATTTAAATAAAACGCTATATGACAAAGGATTTGATACTTGTTTCTATTTACATTACATCTAATAATAATGTTTATACTTCATTTCTATGAGAAAATAGATAAAATATGACAAAATTTATTTGATCGCAAGTTCAATAAATATAAAGCAGAACTACATACTTAGATAAAAAAAATCGTCTAAAGTAGTAAGAAAGTATTGTCCTCGCAAAACAATGTTTTTGCTTTGTAACAGCCTAAAGTATGCTATAAAACCTTGCTTATAACCTAATTATATAAGTCTAGGTCAAAGGGCCCAATTTTTGATTGTGTAAGGTTTGATTTGACACAGCCTCAAGTTCTCCGGATGAGTATTTTAAATTAATTTCAATTAGTTACCTAAGACAAACGGAGAGAAACAAATAAGTCTAAAAGATCATTTATTAATTTATTTAGTGGTACGTAATTCTAAAAAGGTGGACTTACGCATTTTATAATAAAAGATCAGTAGGTAGAAGTAAATATCGAAAATGTTTGTACCAGCCAACACCTCCTAGCATTGTTGGACTAAAACATTTTAAAATTAATATTTTGGTTTAAATTAAACAACGATTACGTACAAATAATCAGATTTTTTTTTTTAAATTCATTATCTTGTTTTCTATTGACGTTGGAAGGACTTCTCTCGTTAAGCTTTCATATATATTTTCTTCTAGTTGTGCCTGCGACTCCGTCCCTGTATATCCAATCACGCAAAAATTATCATATTAAAGTAAACAAACAAAAAGAGTAGGCCCTCAGTAGTCAGTCCACATCCACCAGAGACTAGCAGGCCAATCATCTTCTGCGCCTGTGTGCGAAATACCTATGAGCGCCTATACTTGAAAAGCAAAAAAAAAGTTGTTCGCCAACAAGTATCTTCTTCTCTGCGCCTGCGTTGTCAACCCTGTGTACAATTATTTGCGCCGTTTTATTTTTTCATTTCGAATTATGTCATATTATATTTTCAATTTGGCGCCCCCAACAAAGGTGCCTAGCGCCGAGCTAGCTGCCTAGGGCAGAAATTCCCTGGCGCCCTCGCACATATGGACGGCCAAGTGGCTGACATACACCAGAGATGCAACTCAGCACCATCTACGACTACTAACTTCATTATCTACTTATTTATATCTATACTAATATTATATGGGAAAATGTTATTATTATTTAATTTACAGATTTTGATTATTCTTTCGCAAACCGAAAGCTTTCCGAGTAAAATACGCTATGTGGTGTTGCCATAAATATTATGTTTAATAAGATATGGCCATATTGATCTGATTTTAAACATGATTTTACAGATACGAATCTACATTATTCCCGTTCCTCTCGTTTTCTCTTTTACCCTCTCTTTTCTTAACTCTTAACTTTCTATCCCCTTAGTTCTCCGTCCCTATTCTCTCATTCTTTTTGAACACTATTATCGAGTTTTAACTATGTTTTAAATATCCAAAGCGAAGCGAGGGCAGGCGGCTCGTAAATTAATTAAAACTTCTTGGTATACAACATTAGCAGCAGAACTATCTGGGATGGTGGAACATATGCTGGGCATAGCAAAGCATAAGCTGAACGGATTTGGTGGCGTAGCATGTCAGAGACAGATAATAAATCTTATTTTAAAAATTACAATTGATTTAATTTCATATAAATTACAGCCCATTTATTGTCCCTTTGTATGATCTGCAAATAGGGTAAATAAAGCTGAGAGCTTTAACTGTATTGTACTTGATATGTTTCTCAGTACAAATTTTGAATTTATTTTAAAAATCACTCAAGATGGGTATGAAAAGTGTAGCATAATTTTCTATTATTTGGTAAAAATTTTGACAGTATCTGTAGCAAAGGCTTTGATTGATTCCGTCTGGCTGTTTAAATGTGAAGTGTCTGAGCACACCCACACATATATCGTATATAAAACTTTTATAAAATTTTCGAAGCTTTTCCGCCGAGACGTGTGCAAAATGTCATTATTATTATTATTATATTTCAACCTGTACAGTACACAATCATGATGCATATGCAAAATTTAAAATCTTTTGAATTTGATCTAAGAGGGACAGCAATACTGTGGGTATTTACTACGCCACTCGAGATAAAAACGGAATCGCTTACGTCGCAACCTGTTAAAATCTGTGCTTCTATAAGGTCAGGTTGTAATTACTTTTTGGTGGTCTTAAATTTCGAAAAAGAATAGTACTACTATAATATTATGGGTACGCCGATTTTTAAACTAATATGATATGCGACGTAAAACTAAAGGATCATTGGACGGTCCTGGTTAAATCATTTAAACATAAGTATTGTATACATTTTTCTTCAAGCTAGATCTTTACCTTTGGAGTTACGTAAATCTGTTGATAGGGAATTAAATCGTCTCGTGTCAAAGGGTACATTATACTACTCGGAGTACGATACGCCGATTGTGCCAGTGATTAAAAAAAACTGGACAAATTCGCATGTGTAGCGATTATATAATTACTATCAACCCTAAATTACTAAGGGAGCCATACCCCCTGCCACGTATCGAGGAATTATTTTCAGCATTGAGCGGCGAAGAGCAATTTTCTAAGATCGACCTCACAAACACGTAACAACAATTGTTATTAGATGATGATCTACAGACATGTACTCCACATTTAGGCACATTTGTTTATAAACGTACTCTTGGCTTAAGTTGTGTTCCGGAAAAGTTTCAAAAGTTTATGGAGGAGACTTCGAGGCCTGAAGGGCGTGGTTGTGAACTTAGACGACATAGCTGTCACAGACCGTGATAAAGCAGAGCATAATAAACAATTTTAAAAACTTTTTTGAGCGTTTTCGTGACGTCAGAATTAAGTTAGAAAAATGTTCGTTTATACAAGATCGTATTACTTATGTGGGATTTGTAATTGACAAGCACGGGTTGCACCCGGACCCGATTAAGGTCTAAGCAATGGTAGACGCAATGGGTCCAATCGATATTTCGCAATTACTTACACCTGCGGACAAATTTTGTAAAAACTTTTGAAATCTTAAGTTATCTGTTAAGTCCTCTGCTAATATACATGTGTTAGCATCCGTTTTAATTTTAACTAAATTGTTGTTATATGTTATAATTTAAATGCACACGCACTCGGTATGTTCTGCGCTTAACATATAAAGTATACAAGTGGGAGTGATCAGAAAATATAAATAAAATATGGTTGTTAATTTACCACTTCCACCCTACCATTTTATTTTGAGGGTATATAAATGTGCTTGTACCCTGTAGACGGTTCAGAAGTAGTTCAGTCGTGGACTCGGCACGACGTCTGTCAGTGCTCTGATTCGTCATATTATCAGGTAATTCTGTATTGTATTTATTGTGTGTTAATAAATAGACTAAAAATATTAATTTATAATAAAGTTCTTATTTTATTTATTTCTTCTCCCACATCAGAAGTGGGATTGGTAAACCTAAACTACGCCCATACAATTTCTGCTTTCAGGACTACATAATGTTTTGCGAAAACGAGCATTATGAACAACCGGAACCATTGCTAGACACTAGCCCTGGTGAAGCCAATCCATCTGTATCGCCAATCCTGGAAATAAGGCGTTTGCGGGGTGAGCCTAAAGAAGCGAGAGTTTTCGATCCTGTTAGTGGACAACGTCCAGCGTCATCTGACAGTGCTGATGAATCGAACCAAGGTTTCATTACGGTTCAAGCAAAGCAAGAAATGATGACCAAATTGATAGAAACTACGGCTCAAGCTTTTGGTTCAGCCAAAATAGAGCCTCACCTCGGAGTAGAAATATGGATAGTATTTACGTTCCTGCTTTCGACCCCGACGGATACCATTAAAGTGTGGTGTAGTTAATATAATAGAATTGAAAAACGAATATCAATTAACTGAAAGGGAAACACTAAACTTGGCTAGAAAACACCTACGAGGACGTGCTTCTGAGTGGGCTCGTCGAAATTACTCAACATTGACGTCTTGGCTAGAATTTAAAGAAAGGATAATCGAAACGTTTTGCTGATGAGGTACGCTATTATGATGACCTGCTGCAGTTCCTGGAATATACGAGCGATCAAGCTGCTAGTCTAGCGTGATACGCGAGTCGTAAATGGGAGTTGGCTAGAAAAGCAATTGGTGTGGAGATGACTGAAGCGCGTCTGGTGGAGGCTGTTATTACTGCATCAACTACAGTAAATTGTTTGAAAGAACTTGTATTTAATTTTGGTACACCTAAGAGAATTGTTTGTGACCAAGCAGCTTCTTATACAGGAAAAAAATTTAAAAGTTTTTGTGATAAATGGAGTATAGAATTACATTTCATAGCTAGTGGCGTTAGTCGTGGCAATGGTCAGGTCGAGCGAGTTATGAAAGTGTTGACGGATTGTTTTACTATTGTTGAAAACACGACACAAAGGGGGTGGAAGGATGCGATTGGAGAAGTGCAATTAGCAATTAATTCTACATTCAACAAAAGCACTGGTCGGACGTCTTTTCAGCTCCTAACAGGCTGTGATCAGTCACCTCCAGCCATAGCTGCATTAATGAGTGACGTAGAACGCTTAGACCTCGAAAGTAGTAGAATGGAATCAAAAAAAAAGAATAGACGAAAAAATTATACTCGTGAAAGAGAATTTTAACAAAACTATAGCAAAAGTAAAACCATTTAAAGTTGGGGATGTAGTATTGGTTAAACAAAACCCAAGAGTTATTAACAAACTAGATAGTAAGTTTAAAGGTCCATGCGTTATTACCGAGATAAATGAAAATGATAGGTATACAGATGAAAATCTACGTTATGTACCAAATATGGGATGTGAATTAATGGAGTCCTTAGAAGAAAGTTAGTTTATTTAATTTATTTATGATTGTTAGTCACTTTATTGAATTATTATTAGTCAATAATGTTCATATTGATCATTCGGCTTTGAGATATGGAGTGCCATGTGATTTGTCTGGTGGTCGTGTGATGTGACCTTTTGTTATACCAATAATTTGGTTTGATTGTAAACTTCATGAGATATGGAGTGCCATGTGATTTGGCTGGTGGTCGTGTGATGTGACCTTTTGTTATACCAATAATTTGTTTTGATTGTAAACTTCATGAGATATGAAGTGCCATGTGATTTGGCTGGTGGTTATGAGATGTGACCTTTTGTTATACTAATAATTTGGTTTGGTTGTAAACTTCATGCGATATGGAGTGATATGTGATTTGTATAAGCCTATGTTTGTAAGCCTTGGAAGGCTTAAAGTCAGAATGGCCGAGTGGGAGTGATCAGAAAATATAAATAAAATATGGTTGTTAATTTACCACTTCCACCCTACCATTTTATTTTGAGGGTATATAAATGTGCTTGTACCCTGTAGACGGTTCAGAAGTAGTTCAGTCGTGGACTCGGCACGACGTCTGTCAGTGCTCTGATTCGTCATATTATCAGGTAATTCTGTATTGTATTTATTGTGTGTTAATAAATAGACTAAAAATATTAATTTATAATAAAGTTCTTATTTTATTTATTTCTTCTCCCACATACAAATACCTCTTTATTTAGTAATCTGTGTTAGCATCCGTTTTAATTTTATATAAATGGTTGTTATATGTCCGTACAATGCTTGAATATTATCTATGGTATATGATATAAACAATTTATCATATACCTTACAGGAAATTAATTGTCTATGAGTTAGATCATATTAGTGATGAATTGTCAACATTGATACTGATTCCGTTATTTTTTTAGGCTAAGGTAGGATATAAAAAGATGATGCAAGATGACAGAGTGCAGTATTTCTTTGATTTTTGATGTAATAAGTGTTATTAAAGTGGTTATGTGTGTAAGTGTTGGTGTTTTTCTTATGAAATATCTGTGTTGATAATTCTAGAGCTAACACATGCAATGTAAATACACGAGATAGATAGATAGAATAAATGTACCTACAGATATTCGAAAAGCAATACTTTCAGTAGGTATTTGTATAGATAGAAATATTCCTATCACCAGAAAAAGGCGCAAGATAAATTGAAGCAGGCCTTTGAGTTTGAATTGGTTAAAATTCAATTATTCGACATTACTCGCCTATCCCAAGTTCGAAGCAAACTACTTTAGCGTTTCATTCACTTCGAGGGCCGGCGTGATTGGTTTTAATCTAACTTTAACACTAGCTAGGAAATAGGAATTATGTCGCTGATAGCTTTTTCTCAATGATGGAGAACTAGCAGATGGATCTTTTATTTGGGGAGGGCGTCTTAGGGACATATAACATTTTTTAGATTAAATGATAGCTAGAATAAAAGGTTAATGTGAATATATAAAGGTGAATATAACGTTTTCCTATTTTAATGTTCCAAAAAACATTTATAGTTTTACAAAAATTGTAAAAAAAATTATTAGACAGACGTCAGACATTGATTGTTAAAATGATCCGTACTTGAGTGGTGGGGGTGGCTATCTAGATGGGTAGAAAAAAAATGTATTCAAGCGCCGTCAGATATTCAGAGGAGATGTAAAGTGATACATACATATATAAAATGACATGACGTCGGAAATCAGTGTTGTGATGGTGCGACATTGTCCGCCACGCTCAAATCATCAAATTTTCAAAATACACGCTTTCTATCTAGTAATTAACCCACCCACTTTAATCAGACGTGCTGGAGTAAATCCAAAAAATTCCCTCTTGGGCTCCCCTACTATGAGTAGGAGTTTAAATATTGTACCAGTGAACGTCTTCCTGCCTAAAATTAAAAACGTGGGTTGCTTTGTAGTTGTTAAGTACAGATATTTAAAATATTTCGCTAAAGCGACCCACGCCTATTGAAGTTATCGAATACAAAAACAAATTTCTAATAAGCCCACGCTAAATTTAATAACATAAACTTCGCGTATTCGCCAAATGAGAAAATTAATTTATGGAAGTAATGAATTGATCTAATATTTATCATTCTAGGTGTATACTCTCTTTTATTACGGTGGATTGAAAAGTCAGCAAAATGACGCCCAAACCTGAGTTTTCCAACTGTAACGGTTTAGTATAAAAAGCCGAACTGAACAAATTGTTAGTATGGTAATATTTAATATATTCGAGAAAACGGAAATTGCTTATAAGATGTGTACGTACGTTAAAAAAACTCAAGCGATAGTGTAGGTCACAAGCAACATAAAGTCATAGAAGTACCTTACAATAATTAAATAGCATTAACTCAAAATTCCCCAAAAACAAAAAAGACGCCTTACGATTATATAAGTACCAAAAGATTTGGTTTTTTCTTTTTCGTTGCTGCCACTGGTGATCCAAATTTATATTAAAAAAACAACCCATTTGCAGAACTTCTTTAGTTACGGTTGGTCATTGAATTCACGTGAATTTGCTGATAAAGGACTCTCACTATACTGTATCATACCATGACCGTGTAGCCTCTGTAAAAGTAGTAAAGAAGAGTGGCAACGCGTTAATAACGATCATCATAGGCGGTTATAACGCGTGCCATGCCTGGAACGTTATATCCGCAAAATATTCTCGCCCACAATTACTAGCTCATACTTTGCAATACAAAGAATATTATTTTGTCTGACGGTCTTGGTTAAAGGACCAACTAATTTTTAAGAAAAATATAATTTTCGAGTTATTACCAATAGAAAGTATCATCAAGAAACCAACATAGATTAATATGTAATAATATGTCATACAGGCTAATCTCCCAAGCCAAACTCATGTTTACAATCCAACGATTACTGGCGTCGACATCCAGTAAACTATATAACTTGAAGCCGCAATTTACACAAAAGACTTGGAAAGTTTCACTCAAACTTCATCGGATGCAGTTGAGAATTACCACTCGTGGATCGTGGTGCAAGCCAGAGAGATGCGAAGTTAACGGGAAACAAAGTTATATTTTGAGATGACTCTACATATATTTATATATCTAATAGTAATCGAATTATAACCAAAGTTCCTTGATTAAATCTACCGTCGATAAAACGTACGTCGATAAAACGTAAGGAATACTTATTAATTTATAGCATTTTAGCTTATATTAATAACGTCACTTTTGTTAAAATTAGATAAAATAAGAGATAGAAAAACTCTGCTACTCTCTACATATTATAGTACACAGCAACTGTGGTAGGGCACAGCAGGAAATTTCCTGCTCAAATATGGAGCAGCCCGACTGGGGTAATACCTCGACCTTACAGAAGATCACAGCTAAATAACACTACTCTAAAGCAGTGTTGTGTTCCTGTTGGTGAGTAAGGTGACCAGAGCTCCAGGGGGGAATTGGGGATAGGGTCGGCAACGCGCTTGCGATGCTTCTGGTGTTGCAGACGTCTATTAGCTACGGTAATCGCTTACCATCAGGTGAGCCGTACGCTTGTTTGCCGACCTAGTTACATAAAAAAAAATAGTAAAAGTTCAACGCCGCCACTGTCTGTCTGTTCACGATAAACTCAAATGGATTTTCATGCAGTCTTCACTAATTGACAGAATAATTCATGAAAATCGTTTAAGTGTATAATTTAATAAGATTTTGTTTAGATTACTTGAAATAAGACAATAATTGTTAAAATCTTGGAAAAAGCCGAGCTGCTTGAGAGCTTTCTTTGAATACTTTATAGTATAAATAATGTAATATATAGTATAAATGTTGTAATTTAGATAAACATATATTCTTTCTTTTTTTAATTGATAAAATTACTGTAATCTAGTAATAAGACTAAGCTGTATCTTGATTTGAAATAAATAAATAAATAAAATAAATGTTGTCATATTTTGTAATTAATTTTGACTGCACTGATCTAATTTAAAAAAAAAATTATTTCTTTCTTTCCTACTCTTTTCTTTCTCGCACATTTTACTCTTTCTCTCTCCTGTGTTCTCTCTATTTTCACATTCTGTGTCCCGTTGTATTTTTCTCACTTCTGAATTAAAATGGAGTGCGGAATTCGTCCATCTATTACATGATTCCCCAGTCTATATTAGATTTGCCACTGAGGCGATTTAAAACTCAAATAAAAAAGTGTTTAGTAAATAAAGCTTACTAGTTACTACTCTTTACACGATTACACGAATGATGACAAAGCTTGAATTTAAAATGACGCTGACGCTCAGCTGAATGATTATACCTTTGTAAAACAGATTAATGTAAACAATGGCGTTTTGAAAAGGGCAACTGTTGAGTTTGTTGCCAGTTCTACACATCAGGAAATAGCTCTCCGAACTGGTGGTAGCCACAGACAAACTGATTAACTGACCAATTTTGACGTGTCAAAGCTACTTTGTAAATAGTCTATTTGAAATAAAATATTTTGAACCAGTGCCGAAGCCTTCGAAAATGGTAAAAAGTAAAATAAAATTATAGTAGGATAAAAGTCATTGGAAAAGGAAGAAAATATACCAAAAATGAGAGGAAAAATAATTTACGGGCGAGCTGAGATCGGGAAGCAGATATTTTGACACGAGATTTTTCGATTGAAAATTACACTTCTTTTTCGATATTAAGTCAAAATGAGGTAAAAAAAATTAATATTTGAAATCAAAAAAATTACAGTGTATTTGGGAGATAAAGTTTTTAACACTTAAACCCCTCTTTTCCACTTCCCAAGCTCAGATAGCCCGTAAATTATTTTTCCTTTCATTTTTGTTATATTCTCTTCCTTTTTCTTGGTGTATTTAACTAATACAATAGTACTCGTTATTTCGTTAAATACTTAAAGAATATTACTGTTCTTGTACTTGTAAAATTTAAGTATCTCATGTAAATACAATCCGCAATAAGACCGCAGATCCCTTAGTATTGTAACATAAATAAGCATTCCTGAGTGGAATTGCATACAGCCGCTGGCTGCCTGCGCCAGTTCACTTTAATAAAAACATGCTACAAAAATTAACTATGCTTATACAGATATTTTGCATTGTTATTTTTCCGTTACAATCTTTAGAAAAGTTGCATATTCTTTTTAGATATCAATAGGTTAATGCACCATATCTATCACTAATAGAAAGATACAATAAACACACCAATACGTAACACATAGAATGAGAGAGGAATGATACCCATTACTGTATAGCAATTGTGCAATGTATTTAGACGGACCCGAGCAGTGCCTGGGGCTTGGTACCTACGAGAAGGTATGAAGAGTCATAATATATTAACTCTTAACTCCACTGCTCAACCTCACTAACTACAATAAATAATAAAGTCAACTTACGTGAACTTCAAGAAAGATGACAACAACAGAGAGATTGAGTCTAATCTATAAGCATTAAAGGTTATATATTGTCTACCCGCGAATACCAATTTATAAACGGTGTTACTAACACTTATAATACGAATATATGTGTATGTTAATAAGTAAGAAGAGAAGACTATAAAAGTGAAGTTAATAATTGCTAAGTATATGGGAGCTATACTGCGCAGTAATACTCAGACGACAATATCAAGCAGTGCCTGGGGCTAGAGACCCAGGAGCAGGTTTAAAGACGTCTTTTATAACCGTTAACTCTCACCTTCACCGCTCCACCTCGCTACCAAATATTAAAATAACTTCAAACGAACTTCTTCACTAACTTCAATGCACACTGCGCGAAAACCAGAGAGACTGAGTCTAATCTATCGCATTAAACGTTATATTGTCTACACGTCGGTATACTTGACATAACATAAAATGCCCTACCCGCAGCTAATACTAGTTTATAAACAGTGTTACGATCATAATAAAAGCTTTAGTCTCAGGAAGTATTTCCTCCAAACTGACGTGGCTCTCCTTGGCAAAAGAGAACTGGCGCAACCCTATAGTGCTGCTGCTTAGCACCGCCAACCGCAGGGAGGTATGGAAGAGCAAGGAGTTATACGGACGCTACTACCGCGCCCTTTACGGGGAAGAGGTAGACTTTAAAGCGTCCGTATCTTGGCTACGGTTCGGCAACCTAATTGGGCGTTTCTTGATTGGACGGCTCGACATCGGCACCGGCCCGACACGGACAGCTACATTCTTTGCTTTGACATGAGGCATCGACTTCAAAAATAACAATTATTGTATATTATTGTCCTAACAAAGAGAGATTAATAAATTACGGAATTATTTCTTACTTTTTAGTGCATTTTTTAGTTTGAAGTCGGTAAAATTTTTTGTTAAAAATGTTTTATAGAGACAAAATTTGTCTGACTTTTCCTTATCAATTATTTGTCTTTTTCTTATCACTGAGCTTTTAATTCTGTCATTCATTTTTTGTATTTGTATACATTCTCTCTATTCCTCTTTGACATGTTCTTATTTTATTTAGACACTACGAATAATAGGCATGAATAATAATATGCCTATTATTCGTAGTTTAGACAAGATTGTTTAAGTGACCATGTTTAACATGCATAAAAGTGAAGTTAAAGAACATACGAGTAAAACAAAGAATTTTAATTTTGTTCTGTCTATGTGTCCTGTTTAAAGTACAGAAGAGATTTTAGTGCGGTTTGTAGTACAATTATAAATACCGTTTTTTTTCTACACCGTAACACACACAGTAACACGCACAAGACAATAGTATACATGTCAGAGCAATCTAAGGGAATCACTGTGTAAGCCTAACGTTAGGCTAACATAAACCTAACCTAACACAAGGCTAACCTAACCTATCGTTGTGACCTTAATTGAACATCCACTCCCTGAGAGACCTCGCGTAAGACTAACACTGCAATTCGACTCTCGAGGCAATATAAGGAGAGTCGAGACTGTCAAAACGTGACAACGGAAGTGATTATAATTTTACTCTAGCGCCATAGATGGCGATGACGAGAGATTATTTACAGTCTTGGAATAAAATAAAAAGTATTACCCGCGAATGTAAAGTTATCAACAGTGTTGCTAATTTAACTAAATTATTAATATTTAGCTCATATTATTAAAGCTTACTGTTTCTTTATATTTTCCACTCTGTTTATCTACAAAATATATGTAGTAGTCTAATAATTCAAAATCATCACATGAGTGCAAAGTCATTACATCCGCATATTCTAAACAATGTGATGTCAAGTATTATTAGTTACAGATAATCCTCTAAACGTAGACATGGACGTATTTACGAGACCGTTTAGCAATTATACGTTGTGATTCATGTACAACATTAATTGTACTTAACGCACTGACACACAATTGACAACATTTCAAAAATATTAAGTACTTAAAACCAAAATACCGTGTCTTTATTTATCTGTCCTGAGATTAAAAACATACCTTTGATTTTTTTGTTCTTTCGTTTTGGAGAAAAAAAAATACAAACTAAAACTTGTGATGACGTTACATATACGGTGGAATAAGATAATGCCAATAATCTACATCTATACTATTATATAAAGAGGAAAGATTTGATTGTTTGTATGTTTGTATATTTGTATGTTTGTATATTTGTATGTTTGTATATTTGTATGTTTGTATATTTGTATGTTTGTTTGTTTGTTGCGAATAGGCTCGAAAAGTACTGAACCGATTTTGAAAATTATTTCACCGATAGGAAGCTACATCCTTTCCGGGTAACATAGGCTATGTGGTGTTGCCATAAATACTCTAATTAAAAAAGATATGGCCATATAAGTGCCATAAGGTAACCATTTTGTAAATTGAAGGGTTTCTCAGGAACTACTAATCCGATTTTAATTTTTTTTTCACAGATAGAAAAATGCACTTTTCGTGAGTGACAAAGGTGATTTAATGTAGCCATATGCATTTTTTAATAAATAGAATATGGCCATTTTGTCGTAACTAACCCAATTTTAAAAATTCTATCGCTAATAGAAAACTATACTTTTCGTGAGTGACAAAGGTGATTCAGTGTTGCCATAAACACTTTTTTAATTAATAGAACATGGCCGTTTTGTTACTACTGATCCGATTTTAAAAATTCTTTCACTGAGGAAGTCTACAGTATTTCTGTCTCTCTTCTCGATACTATCATTCTCTCTCATCCTGTCTCTTTTTCTCTCTTTAATATTTATCTTTATCTCTGTTCAGAATGGTCAGTCTCTGTTCGGTTTCTTTTTTTCGAGAGTCTCTCTCTCTCTCCTTTATTTTTATTTTCGTACATATATTCTTAATTTAACATATACTTTAACGTAGACGAAGTCACGGTAGTCGACTAGTTATTATATAAAGAAGAAAGATTTGATTGCTATATTTGTTTGTTGCGAATAGGCTCGAAAATTACTGAACCGATTTTGAAAATTATTTAACCGATAGAAAGCTATATCCTTTCCGAGTAACATAGGCTTTGTAGTGTTGCCATAAATATTCTTATTAAAAATATATAGCCATTTAAGGGCCATAAAGTGGCGTAAATTGGAGGTTTTCTCTGGAACTACTGATCTGTTTTTATTTTTCTCTCTATTTCAATTTCATTTTTCCTCTATCTTTCTCCCTCTTTTATTATCTATCGCTCTCTCTTCTCTTTTTTTTCTATATTTTTTTCTTTTTATTAATTATTTTCACTTTTTTTTTAATTTGCCTGCTAGGGCAATAAGACATATCATGATATCGTTATTCAACTGTATATATTAGGTTGGGGAAAAAGTTCCTTCGCATTTTTTAAGAAAGATTTTGGCGCTTCTGATCAAAAAACCGCGACAAGTAGTTTTGGCAGTCCTCTCGTGATGTCAACCTGACACTGCCTAAAGAATTCTGAAGAGACCGAAACAGGTGGAAATCTGAAGGTCAGGACTATAAGGCGGATGCATTAACACTTCCCAGCCAAACTCTCTTAATTTTTGCTGAGTGGCTAAAAATGTGTGAGGTCTAGCGTTATCATGATGAATAACCACACCCCTTCTGTTGATTAATTCCGGCCGCTTTCTCTCAA
This sequence comes from Limenitis camilla, assembly GCA_905147385.1. Taxonomy (NCBI): domain Eukaryota; kingdom Metazoa; phylum Arthropoda; class Insecta; order Lepidoptera; family Nymphalidae; genus Limenitis; species Limenitis camilla. Next base: position 12,264,524 of record LR990240.1, read on the forward strand.
CTTCTTGCTTTAATCTCATCAGTTGTTCGCAGTAGAGTTGAGAATCGATGGTCCTGCCTGGTACAGCAGCTACAGTTCATAATGAATAATGCCCTTCCAATCCCACCACACACACCTTTGTCAATGGCCATGGCCTTTGACCATGACCTTTTTCGCACGTTCTTGTCGTACGTGATCCACTTTTAATCACCAGTTATCAGCTCGGTTCATTAGGTCTCTTTCAGTGAGCTCGTGAGGTACCCAAATATCGAGCTTTTTTTGTGTACCCAGTTTTTTTCAAAACTGTTTTGTGGTCAATTCCCAGTTCTTCAGCTACGTTGTAACTACTCATATGCCAATCTTGCTCCACTTTTTCAAAAATGACATCCATTTTATCCGTAATAGGGCGACCAGAGCGAGGTGTATCTTTGACATTAAAATTTTCGGATTGAAAACGCTTAAACCAAATTTGTGCTACTCTCAGCAAGACTGCACTAGGTCCATAAACATCGCAAATTTTTTTCGCGGCTTGCGTTGCATTTTAAAATGTATCGAATTCCTTCATTAGACTCACTCATCTTCACAGTACGAAAAACAAATAAAAATCACACATTTCCCTAATTTGAATTTGGAATTATCTTCTTTAAAATGTAAACTTTGAATGATACCAAAACCAGGCAGATACAAATAGTATAGCCAAAAAGATTTTATTACAAGTTCATACATACTATAATGCGAAAAGCCTTTTTCCCCAACCTATTATGACCTAATACGGCGTTTACGTCTTTTTAGAATAGATTAAATTTCAAAAAGATTTTAACCATTACCGAGCTCATATTTTGAAAAAATAAAAAATACGTGTCTATTTATTTCTCTTCTAGTTGCACACAACAAAATAATATAGATATGTTAAAATATATTAAACACACTTACTTTACATTTAAATATTAGGTAGTTAGAAAAACATGGTGTCGTGGTGTGAAGAATTATGCAAATCATAAAAACTATGCAAACACAAAAAGCTAAATACACGTGTTAAATTGCACCCGGGCGAAGCCGGGACGGGTCGACAGTTAGTTATAAATAAAAGTTTCCAAATATCAAAAGAGAATTTCGCAGATAAATTATTTTAACATTAGGACACTAAATAATGCCAAAAAAAACTTTAAACGTAGGACAAATTAATGGGCGAAAGTCAAAACCCTAAAAATTCACAAAAGGATCGATATATCGGAAGTGAAAGCGAAAAACGTTGATACATATTTGATGAGACAAGCCCTTTAAGTATTCATGTAGGGAAAGATTGAGAAATAATTCCCTTGGGTCGGAGTGAACAGGGAAAAAAATGTTAGACGTATTTGTAGACTGTTAAAAGGTGGTTTGATATCGACACCTTTGCCTCATGTCGTAAGCCAGAATGGGGTATTTTTTAAGAATTTTATTTGGAAGGTATTATATGATAATGATTACAAGGTTTTCTTACCCTACTACGGCGAAGCCAATTTTAGCGGTATATATGTATGTATTTTTGTTTGTTCCACCGTACACTAATGAACCAATTTAAATGAATGAGGTGTCAATAGATTCATAATAATAGTTATTATACAGGTTACAATCATTCACTCACACACTCATCAATGACAATGAATTGTTTTGTTATATCTCAAATAGATTAAGAGCTGGATGGAAAACCTTAATCAATTATATATCTAAACTTTCACCATGGATCACTCTCTCTATTAGTAAAAACCGCTTGATATTCCTTTCAGTAGTTTTTGAGAATATCACGAACAGAAATACACGACGTGAGACTTTGTTTTATAATACAGTAAAATATAAATAACATTAATTTATTTATTAGACATAAATACTTTTATTTAGCAATAATTAATTATGTAATATCAAAAAAAATCGAATACATATGTAGTTATAATCATATATAAGGAAATTAAAGTTAAGAATTTCTTTTTCACACTTTTCTCTCACTTGCAATATGTTAGACGATTAAAATTCGCACTAATTTACATGTGATTTTATATTTTGTTGCAAGCATTCTTATCAAATATGTTGCTAATATTAGAAGAAAAAGTTTTGTATAATTAGCAGTAGAAAGTATGGCATTATTTAACCTATATTTCTTTTTATAGAATGTCAATTTTCCAGAATTAGGATTTTTCATTCCATTATAGCCTTAAAGGAGGACAAACCGAATATACAGTCAATTATCATGTTGGCAACACTAATTTGAGTAACATACTTATTTGTGTGCAGCCTATTACTTATAATGTCAGCAGCTGTAAAGTCTTTATTTGCAGATAAAAATTAAAATTTTACACTTTTAAAATAAACTAGTTAAATTAAGTAATATCAAAAAAAAATCTATTCCAATACATAGAGGCAGTGTGCCCAAAACGCTGGCAGCATTTCCACTTTGAATAGCCAGGTTAATTTGTTGGCTGAGGTAGATGCTAGCCCTTTGGTCATCAGTGGCTTGGATGAGGCGAGATGATATTTCAGTGAAAATATCACGAGCCTCCTTGCTCCATGGCCCCATGGTTTCTATGCAGAACGGTGCAAACAAAGTTTCTTTCTATGTCTCCATATTTGCTGCAGCAGCATTGCTTTGTTTTAAGAAAAGCAAAAGTTTTTAAACAAATCAAAACTCACTTTTTAAGGGTTGAACGTATACAGAAAAGTTTTAGTTGGCATATTTCACATCAAGCTTATATAACACCTTACAAGAATAGACTTTGTCATTTTAAGATTTTAAGCCTGGAACAAAGGAGACCTATTAGACTTTTTAAATAACTAAATAATAAAATAGATTACTCACACTTACATTCAAAAATAAATTTCAGAGTACCCCATAGAATTCCGAGAAACCATATTAAACCTTTTGTACCCCCTCGCCTATGTAATCTTTTTAATAAAATAAGTAAATTAGTTGACACTAACATTGATTCCCCAACCACTTTTCGTAGATTGATAATTACTACCTTATTACTAAATTGTTTAGTTAGTAAATTTTAGTTTGTAATTTTAGATATTTGAGTATTTATTTAATAGTTTTTGTAACTACAATCGACACATATATAGATTGTGCATGCGGTGTTTGGTTTAAAATGGGTGTAGACAACACTATGTTTCTTTTAATATATAAATTGTATACAGTATTATAACATTATGTGTAGCACTCGCTAGCAAACCTAAATAAATAAATATAATAACATTAAAATGAGTAACATTTGGTTCTTGAAGTTGGTAAAAACTGAATATGATTCGGTTGTGCCAACGTAAAGATAAAAGCATGACGAAAATATTGATTGTCACATCGCGAGTATTCTAGTATGACCCCCAGAACGAGGAGGATAGTCTAGTCACGCCGTCATACTTTTGGAAGTTAAAAAAAAAAAACGAATTTTCATTTTCACCACTTTAGGAATTAAATTTCCAAAAATTCTTACTAACTTACAGTGTTAAAGAAACCTACGGTCATAACCCCAGGAATTTACATATACCATTCGAGAAAAAGCAAAAAATATTATATATAAAAATACAGACAAACCGTTTATTTGCTATTTTATTATATGTCAGTAACCAGCCGACAGTTTCTCGATCCGTTCCTACGCGTTGACTCCCAAGTGAATAAGGATATATGGTTGAAACGTGTCCTTACATTCTGAAACTGTGTTTACTTTATAAGTTATTAAAATTGTGATTTAACCATTCATAGAGTGAATATTTTTTATCGTAGTGGTAAGTCTCCCTAAGAAGATCATTGCCGATAACTTTAATTCTTAGTTTAATTAGTTGTTTGTTTGTAAGGATTATTAGGAAGCTAGTGTCCGAGATCACCTAAAGTATGTTTTGTGTATATAAACATATATCTAACTAGCCGACCCTTGCGACTTCGTCCGCGTGTAGCTCCGCTCCTATTGGTTTTAGCGTAATGATATATAGCCTATAGCCTTCCTCGATAAATGGGCTAACACTGAAAGAATTTTTCAAATCGGACCAGAAGTTCCTGAGATTAGCGCGTTCAATCAAACAAACTCTTCAGCTTTATATATTAATATAGATATAGATAAAGCATTATTAAAGTTTACTTATCTGTTGAAATTTTTGGCTGAAGGGTTCTTCAGGTTATTCTCCTAGAGATCCAGAATCACAAAAAGTCTGATGCATCAACAGTGATTTTTATTGTTAGTTGCATTTCATATTATAATATAGATATAGACTGAATCACATCTGGGTTGATCTCCACCAAGCTGTAGCTCATGCTGTTGTGACTAAGCTAGTACTTACATACTAATATGCTAAATGGGTAACGGATTACTTGATACATTTAATTTTATTGTATCAAGTAATCCGTTACCATTCAAGATTATTTGAATGATGACAAAGCTTGGATTCAAAATAACGTTGATGCTCAGCTGAATGATTATACCTTTGTGAAACAGACTGATGTAAACAATGGTATTACGAAAAGAGTGACTTCTGCTGGTGGTGTTGGTCCGAACTGGTGGTAGCTTCATACAAACTGACTGACTGACCAATTTTGACGTGTCAAATGAGAAAGTTTGGATGTTTGTTACTCAAATAGGAGAAAACAATTGAATGGATTTAAATGAAATTTGGCACGCATATACTTTATAACCTGGATTAACCTATTGGATACTTTTTATCCCCTAAAAATTCAGAATTACTGTTCGGTAATGTGTGTTTTTATGGTCAGTAAAAAAAAATATTTTTATTAAGCAACAATTTATTGAGAACTAGTCGAGCCGTCCCGGCTTCGCCCGGGTGCAATTTAACACGCGTATTACTATATAGCCGTAACCGCTATGTCCTTCCATTTTAAATCTGTAATATCTTCGAAAATATTCATTTAAATTTCATGCTGTAAAGGGCCATATTGATCTATATTAAATACACAACGTATTTAAGGTACTTACTTGGATAAGGATTAAAGCTGTATTGTTGAAAATCGCTTGGTAAATAAGCCATTATTTCTCGTAAAAAAGTAAAAGATAAAAAATGGTAATTGTGTTGTACCTAAGAGACAGACATACACCGTCGCGGACTTTTTTGTAGACTTTTTTAAGGTGTACAATACAATGGGGTTCACCCAGCGTTTGCAATGTGAGCGCAAAAAAAAATGTGTTTATTTACGACATCACATTAGAAACCTCTACAATTATCAGTGTTTCTCTACTATATAATATATGTATTGTATATATAAACCTTCCTCTTTAATCACTCTATCTATTAAAGATAACGCATCAAATTCGGTTGCTTAGTTTTAAAGATCTAAGTATACATAGGGAGAGACAGACAGCGGGAAGCGACTTTGTTTTATACTATGTAGTAATATAATATTAGTAAGGATTATATGCTTTTTGAGTTTGTGAATGTGTTTTATTATATAGATTTAATTACATTTGTACGTCTGTCAATGTAACAAGTAACAATATTTCTTTATTTTTCAGTACAATGAGGTTTTTTTCTCGGCGGGACACAAAGGGCGCGTTGATTGCGCGTCACTATTGTTCTGATAGATTCAATTGCATTTGCTACCTGTCGGCAATATTGCTGGTTTTGAAACATATCAACGACTTTTTTTCAAAAAATACAAAATGGTTTTGAATGCGTGGTTTGTGCTTGTTTAATAGATTTTGGATATTGATACTGAGAAAGATTTACAGTTACTATCTAAACTAAAATCAAAATTATTCGTGAATTTAATTTACAGTATGTATGTGTTAGTTACTCAATCACTCAAAACCGGTTGAATGGATTTAATGGAAATTTGGCACATAGATATTTTTTAACCCAGATTAACACATAGTCTACTTTATCTCAGAAAAACATAGTTCCTACGGGATAAAATTAAAATATGTTTACTGTCTACAGCGCTTGAATATTTTTGATAATAGATATTTTCACTGACAAGCATCGATCACTAATAAGAACTACTTAAATGCCACCCATTTGAACATTTGGGTAGACTTTAATTTAGTATACGGGCGTTCCAATTGTAACTTACACATTATAGTGTTCAGTGCTCATTTAAAAACCCTAAAAATTCCATATATTTGATAAATATTTTGTTAATTGTGTTATCTTTATACGCGTCAAAATATGAAAGTAAAATATTTATAGACACGTTAGCAACTTGACTCAACCAAAAAAATTTATACATTTTATGGGTTAAATTAAACACGCAGCCCAACAAACAGTATCCTGGTTTGATGACTAGAATTACTATTGAGTATTTTACTTTATGGTACCTCTACACAATCGGATCATACTGCAAGCATCTAATCATAATTGTCTGTAGTAGTTTGCCGAACGGCAAGCGTCAAGATGGACGTGGAATGTGTTGCTGCTGCATCCATTTATTTAATTGCAGTAGACAACCATTATGTCAATCAATAGTTAAAATAATTAATGAATCGATATAATTCGATGAAAATAAAAATAATAAGATGATACCTTCACTGTCCGTCTGTCATTGTGTGGACACGCAGGCGATCACAGACGATGATCGGCGAGTACAGGCAAGTATGCCCTCTACAAAATCGTGCTGCGCGTAATCGTCTGTAATCGACGATTGTGTAAAGCTAGCTTTAACTGGCACAACTGATTCAATTGTGCCAACTGTAAAATGCTTATCAAATTAATGTCTCCAACATCATAACTAACACTACTTATAGTCAACCGAAGACAGTACTGAGTGTAATTGACACAGCAGAGAGTATCCCATGTGTACAGATATTTTTTTTTATAATCTTTATTACCCAACAACAAAAGGATGTGTCTAAACTTAACACGTACTACGTGATATCTCCCAGTCAATATTAGGGGTTATGAACATTAGATATGTCCGTTAAACTATTATGAAGGAAATTTAAAAAAATACGTCTAAATTATAAATCAACTAAAACTAAATATATGACTGTTTAAATTATTATATATTATATAACAATAGATCTACGTTCTATTACATACATATGAGTATATACGTACATACAATATAAAACAAAGAATATATACACAGTACATATATATCTCGAAGATTTTAATGAAGAGAAGGAAGGAAATGGGGGGAATATTAAAGAACATTATAAGGGGTGATGATATTGAATGGACTATTGGGTTACTTAACACTATCCAGAGACTACTTCACTCCTTGAGAGACCGCACAAGACTAAGGTCAGACTGTCGAAGAGAGTCGAGACTATTAAAATGACGTAAGAGACTACTACCCTACTCCAGCGCCAAACGTAGCGATAACGATTCGGTTATTTGACAATCGTTTACTATTCTCCAACATACATATATGGACAGGATTTTATACTATGATATATTAGATATTGACACGATGAACTGACAAATTAGTAAGCAGTATTCTTGTTCGTTAGCTTATTAAAGTTAAACGAGGTTTAATATTTAATCCCAGTTTTGCAGCCGGATAGGGCGTTGCTGGCTAATGAATGCGGAGTCACGAGCAACGGGGAATAAGAATTCACCTGACAATGTCGTGTAAATGGATGTTCCATTTATTATTAGGACCTAAATGATCTTTATTTGAATGCCATTTTATATCTACAAGCTACAACATTTTTGTATGGAAATTTCAGAGAATACATTTTTAATTCAACTTTTATGAGTTACATACTCAAAAAATTATTTTTAAAAAATCACTTTTCTATGCAGGATTACTTAAATGATATGAACTCAACAATCAATTTATTTTCTGAAGCTACTTCAGTTTGGAAAGCAGTTTCTTGGTGAGAAGAACTGCCAAGAAACTCAACAGTTGCTCTTTTCAAAATGCCATTGTTTACATCAGTCTGTGTAACAAAGGTATAATCATTCAGCTGAGCATCAACGTCATTTTGAATCCAAGCTTTGTCATCATTCAAGTAATCTTGTACAGAGTAGTAAGCTTTATTTACTAAACACTTTTTTTTTGCGTTTTAAATCGCCTCAGTGGCAAATCTAATAAAGGCTGTGGAATCTTATTATAGATGCGAACACCAAGCCCCATGAAACTATTACTGACTTTGTGGAGACGTGTATGAAGTGGAGGTTTGAGTCTAAAATTCCTTGAAAGTCGAGTCAGTTATTAATATAATCATTATTTATTAAAAGCCTAAATTAATGCTTTTTAACAATAATTGCCGAAGCAAATTCCATTCATCATAACTTTAAATATGAGATATCATCACTCATCAGTAAAAATTGAAAATGAAGTCAACGAGATACCGACAACCCAAATTGATTTCTTGATATATCTTGATCTGATTCAATATCATAAAAATTACATGATGGTGTAACAGAGTATCGTTTTAGAGTATGCAAGAACTTTGAAACAACGACTTTAAAGTTAAGCACAGTATTAAAATAATCATATTCATGAAAGTTATATGCATATAGAACTTCCTGATCCCTTATCAAAATAACATTGAGCTACGACACTAGCGAGAATATGATAAGTATGAAATATATGCGTTTTACTAAGCTTAAGAGTTAATCAAAGTATTTAATGCTAAGTATATGGGAGCTATACTGCGCAGTAACACTCAAACGACAATATCAACATGTAATCTAGATGGAAGACGAGCAGTGCCTGGGGCTTAAGACCCAGGAGCAGGTTCACCGCTCGACCTCACTAACCACAATAGACATTAAACTAACGTGGACCTCACGAAAAGTGACCTAACCACGACACTGTATTACTATCTTCCATGTGCACTACGCGAAATCACCAGAGAGACTGACACTAATCAATCGAACTAAAGATTATATATTGTCTACATGTCGGAATATTTTATAAACGACTAGCGGTGCATAAATTTTTTAAAACATTTTGACCCTCCTCCATTTCGGTGTCCACTTTCTCGCCACGTTGCTCGCTGCGCTGCGTGAAACCGTCCGGCCCTTCGTCAAGTATTTTTTGTTTATATTGACATTTTTAATTTCTTAATATCTTTTGAATGTAATGTCCGGTTTCAATACTTCATAAAGTAATCTACAGGTATTGAAACAGTCTTGAATACGATATAATTTATTTGGATAAGAATTAATAAAAAGGTATGGAAAACATGGTCTGATTTTGATAGGCACTTCTACCAACTTTTAAAATGTAAAAAAGTAGTTATAGTGACATAACTACAATAGTTGGACATATGGTCTCGAAAGGTTTTTTGTAGATATTGATACGTTCTATAATATTGTAGAACATTTTTTTGTTCTATCATCAATACTTTCTGCAGCGCATGCGATAAAAGACATTTTATGGCTAATTTTTTTAAACCTTGGGTTGGTTTTAGTAAGAATTTCTGAGGATCTCTATTTTTTTCTAGTAATAAATATAGCTTATGTTACATAGTGATAATGTAGCTTTCTAAAGGCAAAAGAATTTTTGAAGTCGGTCCTGTAGTTTTTAAGTTTATTCATTTCATACATAGATGTTACTAACATTAGATAAACGTACAAAAATGTTACCAATTTATTTAAAAATTAAGATTTATTGCATTTTGGATTTCAAATGGCTTAGAGTTGCCACCTTTCTATATTATAGTATCTTACTATCTCTAATATATAGACTAGGCTTAGGTTGGCTAAACCTTAGATTGAAACTGTGAAACTAAGCAGTAGAGGCGAGTGTTGCAATTCTCTTAAAAGGTCTTGCAAGCCTGCACCTTGGTCACAAGTCCAAGGCACTGCTTAGGTTCCTGTCGTAATTGTAAGAGATCATAATGTTTGATTATTTATCGGTTCAGTAGCAGTATCTTCGTTGTGTTTACCCAATAGTCCATTCAATAAGCTTCATTCCAGGGGGTGACCCCTGGGCCCCTTCTCTTCTCGTTCTCAACATTTTCGAAGAGTTATATATATACTAATATATAAAGCTGAAGAGTTTGTTTGTTTGAACGCGCTAATCTCAGGAACTACTGGTCCGATTTGAAAAATTCTTTCATTGTTAGATAGCCCACTTATCGAGGAAGGCTATAGGCTATCATCACGCTACGACTAATAGGAGCGGAGCTACACGCGGACAAAGTCGCGCAGGTTGACTAGTATATTATATAGTCAATCCTACTAATATTATAAAATGTAAAATATTGTTATCAATAGAATTGAATTCATTCTCAAAGTATTTTTTTTTTATTACACTTTTTAAAAAAAATATTATTTAAACGTCAAAAGAAATAAAAGGTAAGTCTTATTTGAAGCTACCGTCATCTCAGCAATCTACCAATCTATAACCCGAAAATGCAAAGATCTTGTGGGATAATAACAGAAGTAAACATCATTCAATATCAAAGATACAAATAAAACAACTGTGAAGAAATCAATTTCTTTTAAAAAATAGGTTGAAATTTTTTCAAGTATTTAATAAATTACCCTCCTAACATTCTTAAAGCTATTTAAGTCGATCTTTGGGTAGTCATCAAATATTAAAGGGAAAGTTTGGCATAACGATCAACAGGTGCCAAAGAGTCTGTAAGTGTCCAACACCAGTCTGCACTCCATTATCATAAACACAGGAATAATTAAATCCAAGGATATCTTGGTGTTATCTTAGCTTTTGACTTTTTCAAGTTAAAACAAATTAATATTGAAATTTTGTTTGTGTTAATTTACCTTTGACGCAAAGACGAGGTGTGATTTAACACGAGTATTTGAGTCATAAATGAGAGAAATATGTTACCCATTCTTCTTTTCTTTTTTCTTTTTCAGCCCGTCGCCACCCAATGCTGAGTGTAGGCCTCTTCCATTGCACTCCATTTCATGCGGTCTTGAGCCTTCCGCATCCAGTCTTTCCCTGCTATTTTAACCAGGTCATCGGTCCATCGCTTTGGTTGCCTACCCACGTTTCTGAATCCAGTTCTTGGTCTCCACTCTAGCACCTCTTTGGCCCATCTGGTGTCATTCCTGCGACATATGTGGCCCGCCCATTTCCACCTCCTAAGAGCTATGACTTTTGCTATGTCTATAAGTCGTGTTCGTCTCCAGATCTCTACGTTTCTTATTCTGTCTCCGAGAGAAATACCTAACATGATCCGCTCCATAGCTCTCTGGGTGACCTGCAACTTGTTGATGACTTGCTGAGTGAGCGTCCAAGTCTCGGCTCCATATATCAGGACGGGGAGGATGCATTGCTCAAAGGCTCTGCGTTTAAGGTTTATAGGTATGTCACCTTTGAGCACGTCGGACAGTTTACCGAACGCACCCCATCCTAACCGAATGCGGCGGTCAATTTCATGGCCTTGTCCCCCATTACTGTACAGCAATACGTATGTGCAATTTATACGAAGTCAAGCAGTACCTGGGGCTTGGACCCAGACCTCGTTAACGACAATAGATAATAAAGTAAACTCACGTGGACCTCGAGAAGGGTAACCTTAATCACGATACTATAACACTAACCCCCATGTTCACTGCACGAAAACACCAAAGAGACTTAGACTAATCTGTCGCACTAAAGGTTATATATTGTCTTCACGTCGGTATACTTGAAATAATATAAAATTATCTACCCGCTACTACTCCTTTATAAACAGTGTTGCTAACAGTTATGACTATCTTGGGCCGTTCAAGTATTACGTTAGCATTTAAAGGGGGCGATGAGTCCTTGCTTTCCTTATTTTGAGGGATGTGGGGGGGTCGGCATGGAGATGTGAATATCCCTGCTCAGACTGAGGAGGGAGAAAAATGCAGGCATCAATGTTTACGTAAGCACGAGGCTTTGTTTACTTTTGCTGACATAATGAGTGGGAAGAGGGGAGTTAATAGTTGCAAAAAATCTGCTCACGTTATACTTGAACAGCCATAATAATAAAACTATTTAAATGCCATTTTTGATATTGAAAATTGATATTATTTTAATATTTTATGATCATCATTTCTGATAAACAGGATTTTACTAATTTTCACCAGTTCCTCCATCTAATTCAATTTGGTGTAAAGATATTTCGGTGGTTTTCCTAAAAATGACAACCTTTTCTTCGACGACTTAACAATAATTATTTTCAATGTTACTGTATATAATATAGTTGTTATTTTTAAAACTACGAACTTGGCCTTGTTGAGTTGGACTTACCAAGGGTATCGTACAACCCGTTCCTATCAACATTTCCCCAAATTTTACGACTTATGGCCAGATATAGATACCAGATAGACAACAACTTAATAGTTCCCGTATTAAGCTGTACGAAATTCTTTATGAATGTATCAAAATATGCATATAATATCGTATCTTTTGATTGTATTTCTTAGAAGTCTGATGTTATCATAAATCTAAGAGATTGTACTTTTAAATATTTTGTGAAAAAAGGTTTTTTTACGATAGTTAAATGACAAACGAGCAGAGGGTCCACCTGATGGAAAATGGCCACCGTCGGCCATACACATCGATGAAACTAGAGGGTATCTTATTTTGTCGATGCGTTGCCGCCTCGAAGATAGAGTGAGGAGGAGGAGCGAAGGGAAGACTGCTGCGGTTTCAATGGACCCCGGGCAAGAACCCGGTGTTCATTGGAATCGTAGCAGTAATGGGATGGGAGAGGGAGGTATAGATCTAGGAATTATATTCTAACCCGTCCCCTCACGGTAAAAACAGGTATTGAAAAAATCTTCTTTATGAAAATCTAATGCTAAAAAAAAAAGTATTTTGATATGGAGTGAGAAATTAGGATGAGAAGGTTCTGGTAGTCAAAAATATAAAGTGCCACATGTGCTCTATAGATTATTACATCACCGAAACTGGGAAACTGTTCACTCATCCACTCGTATATACAGTAACGTACGAAAGCCACACCGACACGTGCGGACCTCGTTTTTCCATTTCGCCAGCAAATTGCAAGTCTACGTGACCACGGAGCAGGCGTGACGTCGGCCTCGGCCTCGGCGTCGGTGTCGGCGTCCGCCATATTGTCTTCGACATTGTTTTACTTTTTCCAGTACGAATTTTCCTTACCTAAGATTTAGTGTTGTCGTAAACTTCATACAGCACTAGATAAGGTCTTGAAGCACGTACCGATGTATTTTATAGTGTTGTAAAGGAAAGTGAACTTCAAAGCAATCTATACTTAAGGTAAACTAATAATAAATATTTTTTTTATCAAGAATATATGAGCTATACCGTATAAGAAAAAAAGCAGTAAAGCCTAGTGGTTAAGACTTCAAATTCTTACTCAGGAGGTCTGAGTTCGATTCGACGAATTTTCTAGTAATGTGTTATTTAAGGTAATTAAAAATTACTTTGACGGTGAAAAAAAAAATCGTGAGAAAACCTGGACTCCTGAGAGTTCTCCTTAACGAGTTATGATGATAAAACTATACAGTATAGATATAAGAAGGATTGAAGATAGTAAAACCAACACATTGGCAAAGTAAGAGATACGCTCTAGTTTGGTCGATGTCCATGGGTGACGGTGGCCACTTTCAATCAGGTGGTCTGCATGTTTGTCCCTTATCTAATAGAAAAAAAACAAACAGTTTTAAATAATCCTATAGAAACAAGATCTAATTAAACGCTATTATCAGTTTAGTTTTTCAAATGCGATGTTTTTGTAATATCTCTTATTTAAATACACTTTTATTAGCTTCATATCACGAAATCTTTGAACATGATTTTGACCCCCTTCAAAACGTCGGATTATCTCGAAATTTGGCATACTTATTAAGGATCGATGACAATTCAATATTTTAAACAGTTTGATCCGTTATCCTTACTAGGATAATCAGGATTAGCGATTTTTCAGTTTTTATTTTATATGTCTGTTTATCTTGTTTTTACGAAATTTCTCATAAACGGTTCGTCTCACACATCCGTGCCGATAGTAACTATTGATCGGTACATTATCACCTATCGATTGAATATTAAATAATTAAAAATTTAAATTATAATTAAAAAACTAAAAAATACGCTTTTATAGAAAATCCAACTAAAAAATAGAAAATAAATTTTAATAAATTTGAATTAAAAATAGTGTAAGAAAAAATTATTTCATTGTAAAAAAAAGCGTGGGCTTTTCAGGATATTATCAAAATAACCCTTCTACTCCATTATATAATAACCCTTCTAAAATTATCGTCCCGGCTTCGCACGGGTGGATAATTTTTTTTTAACATTTTGGCTCCCGCATTCTGTCGCTCCCTCTATCGCCGCATTACTCGCTGCGCTGCGAGGCACGCCACACCGCGCCGGCGGCCCGCCTGGGATTATTTTTTATTTATCTTGATATTTTTATTTCGTAATATCTTTTGACTGGAATGTCCGATTTCAATAATTCAAAAAGTAATTAACAGGTATTGAAACAGTTTTCATTACGAAATAATTTATTTGGATAAGAATTAATACAAAGTTCTGGAAAACATGGTCTGATTTTGATAGGCATTTTTATCAACTTTTAAAATGTAAAAAAGTAGTTATAGTGACATAACTACAATAGTTGGACATATGGTCTTGTGGAGTTTTTTGTAGATATTGATACGTTCTATATATTGTAAAACATTTTATTGTTCTATCATCAATACTTTTCGCAGCGCATGCGATGAAAGATATTTTATGGCTAATTTTTTTGCACCTTGGGTTGGTTTTAGTGAGAATTTCTGGGGATCTCTAATTTTGCTTGTAATAAATATAGCCTATGTTACTCAGGGATAATGTAGCTTTCTAATGGTGAAAGAATTTCTGAAATCAGTCCAGTAGTTTTTATGTTTATTCGTTACATACAAAAATACAAAAATACAAATCTTACTTCTTTATAATATTAGTATAGATATAGATTTGGTAGTGACGTCGAGCGGGGAGTTTACAGTTATAAAAGGCGTCTTTAAACCTGCTCCTGGGGTTCACGCCCAATTCAATGTTGGGCTTCCATCTAGATTACATGTTAATATTGTCGTTTTAGTGTTACTGCGAAGTATAGCTCCCATACTCTTAATACTACTAACTCAGATCAGTGATCAGTTCGTAGAAGGATGTTTAATGAAACTCTTGTGTGGACCGCGAAGTTAATGACCTGAAACCAAATGCCACAAATTCGTACTCTTAAAACTAGTTGCTAATCTTGAAAAGGTATCCCAATACTATTGTAAGTAAAGAATATTTATAATCTATATATATATAGGGGATTTTAAACGATGAGAAGGGAATGGAAGGAGGAAGACGGGGAATATTGGAGAACATTAAAAAGGGGTGATGGTATTAAATGGAATATTGGGTAAACGCAACGCAGATACTCCTATTGAACCGATAAATGATCAAATATGACCTCTTACAATTACGAGAGAAACCTAAGCAGTGCCTTGGACTTGTGACCAAGGTGTAGGCTTAAGGATATCCTCTAAATGATCATAACACTCACCTCTACTGCTCAGGATCTCTGTTTAAACCTAAGATTAATCGCACATAAACCTAACCTAACACAAGACGTGGCAACTAGATTGTAAGGTACTCATGTGACTTTGATCGGACAGCACTCCCAAGCACTAACATAACACTGCACTTACTACTTCACTTCTTCAGAGTCCACGCACGACTAAGACTTCAGTCAGACTGTCGATGGCATATAAAGGGTCAAGGCTCGAGCCTGTCAAAACAACGGAAGTGACCACCACCCTACTCCAACACCATAGACACCGATAACGATTCGATTAACGATTCGATTATATAAAAGGAGAAGCTGACTGACTGACTGACATATCAACGCAGGGCCTAAACTATAAGGGTTAGAAACTTGAAATTTTGCACAGGGGTTCCTTTTATAACGTAGGGGAGCACTAAGAAAGTATTTTTGAAAATTCACCCCATAAGGGGGTAAAACGGGAGTGCAAAGTTAGTATGAAACTCTCCCGGTTTTGAAGTTATCCTAATAAAACTCAGTATGAAGGTTTGTTATTGGAAGTTATGAAACAGGAGTAAAATATTTTTTCGAAAATAATCCCTAAAGGGGGGTAAAACGGAGGTGCAAAGTTAGTCAGAAATTTTGCCGTTTTTGCAGTTATTCAAATGAAATTCAGTATGAAGGTTCTTTATTGGAAGCTATGAAACTGGGGTAAAATATTTTTTCGAAAATAATCCCTTAAGGGACTAAAAGGGGAGTGCAATGTTAGTATGACTACATCATGAAATTATTAAATATGTCTACAGACGAACTCCTTTAGGCTAATTTTACTACCTTAATATTGCAAAGGAAGTTGCGGGTAAAAGCTAGTATTATATAAAAGAAGAAGCTTATTGACTTAATGACTGATATATCAACGCAGGGCCTAAACTATAAGGGTTAGTAACTTGAAATTTTGCACAGGGGTTCCTTTTATAACATAGGCGAGCATTAAGAAAGGATTATTGAAAATTCACTCCTTAAGGAGGTAAAACAGGGGTGCAAAATTAATATGAAACTTTATCGTTTTTGAAGTTATTCAAATGAAATTCAGTATGAAGGTTCTTCATTAAAAGTCATGAAATATGTGTAAAATATTTTTTTGAAATCATCCCTTAAAAGTGGGGTGCAAAGTTAATATGATTACCTCATAAAATAATTAAATATGTTATAGACGATCTACTGTAGGTTAATATAACTACCTCAATATCGCAAACGAAGTTGCGGGTATAAGGTAGTTTTCCTATAAAGGCTCGAGACTACTGTCATGCAAATCATATTATCTAGTCCTTCCTGAACGCCCTTTGTATGAATGTCCATTTCTTTCTGTACTTTTTTTCATTTCTTCCCTTTACAAAATTTATTTTTATCTGTATCGTATAAAATCGTTGGATTGCCTTGTTAGTGTGCGCATCATGTTAAAACGACTAAACCGATTTGAATGAAATTTGGTACGCGCATACTTTAGAAGATGGATTAACACATAACGTACTTTTTATCCCGAAAAAAGCATCGTGGGATTGAAGGATAGGATGGTACGGATAAATTTTGTTAACATAATACACTTCTACGCGGACAAAGTCTCGCAGATCGACTAGTATAATATAAATGTGCGTACAAACATACAGATAAACAAAGTTTAAAAATGATTATTTTGAGTATTTAATAATTGTTTTTAAATATCTTCTTTGTAAAGACGTACAATTAGTTACGTTTTTATTGTGGTGTTCTCTAACGGCCGAAATTAATAATTAATCTCCATCCTTAATCTCTAGATTATGGTTTGAAAATAGATTAGAAATTCAAATTTGTGCCTAGAAAATCTATTATTTATGGCCGAAATCAAAAATCAATATCTTTCTAAAATCTTCAGATTGCAGTTGGAAAAGATTCAAAAAATGAAAATGAAAAATTTTAATATCCAGGATTTATTTATAATTCATATAATCCATAATCCAAAGATTGGTTATTAATTTAGGCCGATAAATGGTTTGACCAATTTTATGTTGTTTTTTCCTATCTATGGGGTATTTTAGAAGGGTGTAGTGGGTTTATCATTAATCCAAAGAAGAAGAAAACTTGCGTCAGCGGAGTGAGGGCCACTGTAGGTGCAACATTGTTTTCAGCAATATAAATCGTCAGGTTGAAATTACGTCATATTATATATTGTTACGTGGTGTTGCTAACTATATAGTAGTAAATTCTAGTCCTACAGAAATTAAATAAATAATCTATTTGCCTTTTACACTAGCTGGCAAGTTTTTTTTTTAATACATTTTTTTGTCTCCTGACGACAAAAGCATGTAAAGCGTGGGATGCTAACCACATATGACACAAACAGGTTATGAGCGACGGAAAAAGGATTAAAATTCTCTTTGGCGTCATTTGCATTTTTTTCTTGAAAGCGCATTTTGATGATCCAATTTGCATATTAAGTTTTCATCTCCATCAGATTTTATTTGATATTGTTACGCATATTTTAAGCAGGTATATCATATTTGAAAGCGAGAAAGGAGACGTTTTACGAAAGCAATTAATATCCTTTTATAATTAAGCAAATCATGAAAGATACTTGGAATACACAAGCTACGTCTTTTTCCAAAAAAACAAAGTTCCTGTAGGTTAAAAGTGAGTTTATTCACATAAAAATAGCTGTATTAAAAATTGCATACATATACTTTAAAAGCTGAAAAAATCCCTAGGATACTCTTTATCCTGTAAAGAAACATAGTCTCTGATTTATAAAATGTTTTTTCGATGTAAACAGGATATGATCAAAATGTATAGAGTACTTTCCATTGACTTAGAAACATATACAAAGAAACAAAGCAAGAAAAATTTGGAATTAGCAAACTCACCGTCAGTATATACGGACAACAGTTTTAACTAGTTTGTTCATATTTGGTGTAAGACTGATAAAGAATCAACACAAGCAGTATGTGGAGCCCACAATAGGGCTTCATACGGAATCTTAAAAGTGTGACAAGATAAAAAGAAAAGCACGCAAATCCAGTACATCGCTCCACGCTCCGCACAGTAATTGCTATAAGCGAGTGCGTCTCGAAGCGAATGGGCGGGATCCAGCCTGATCCCTGCTTGGGAGATCTAGCTATCCGTCTACTAGACAAATCGCTCCCTCAAATGGAAGATTACTGTAAAGCTGGCTGCGTCTCACATAGTCACGTTAACAAGCTTTTCTTATTCTATAACAAAACTAAAATATTAAACCTAAAATTATTTTAAGTAGAAATAAACGGTCACCCAGCTCTTGAGTTAAGAATGAGCTCATAGTTTTCAAAACGCTGAACAGATTTTCAAAAAGTATAGGTTATAGCCAGCTTGATTAAATCAGCTCTCGAAAAAATAAAACTGCATCAAAATCGGTTGACGTTAAACCTATAACAACCGTCGTTTTAGCGTCGGGGGTTAAAAACTAACCTTCTATGAGTTGAAACTACTTTAAATAAGATTAAGGAAAACCACAATAGGGAAAAGGGTATTGCTATCATATTTATATAAAGATATTGTTAATGACCAACCTTTTTTATTTAATGATTATAGAAGGTTAAGGTTAAAAACTTCATAAACTTAGGATATGTTTAATCTTTTTCCTTAATTTAATTCAAATATACACTTAAGTTTTATATCTATACTAATATATAAAGCTGAAAAGGTTGTTTGTTTGCTTGAACGCTATAATTTCAGGAACCACTGGTCCGATTTGAAAAATTCTTTCAGTGTTAGATAGCCCATTTATCGAGGAAGGCTATAGGCTATATATCATCACGCTAAGACCAATAGGAGTTGAGCTACACGTGAACAAAGTCGCGTGGATCGACTAGTAATAAATTATATAGACAACGCTTTTTAGTACAACTATCATTTCATCATAGTGAATATCATAGAATGTATGGATGTTTGTTACTCGTTCACGCAGAAACTACTGGATGGATTTGGATGAAACTTTACAATAGTATAACTTACACATCAGAATAACACATAGGCTATAGTTTATAATGATATAGTGTGAACTGTCTAAAATATAGCGGGTGAGACCGCGGGGCGCAGCTAGTAGATATATAAATACCTTAATAATATATATGTTGTATATATCTGTGACTGGTCTGATAATGGAGCTGGGAGATAGGGACTCTCTGATGAGTTGACGACACATTATATTTTCCTACCATGTCACTATCCCACTTCTGACTTTAGCCTGATCATGTTAACTATTTCTATAGTTTTTCTGTTTTATGAATAATTCAAAATATATTAAACGAAGTGTTTAGTAGTTTTCTTAGACGGTGTAAATGAAGTCGCGTTAAGCCTACGTCCTCTGGATATCCGCTTGCGAAGGCAAAGGCTTGTTTTATTGTTTGTAGTTTTCATTTTACGACACGTTCGTGAGCGAACTACTGTTTTGGTCGGTAAGAGCTTGCATTACTCACATAGTACAGTAAACATACGTTAGAATGCATTATGGCAACACTAGATTATTATTAATTTTAAATTAGTTTTCTTCAGATTACAGACCCCTTGTGTTACTGAGTGATGTAAAACTATTCAGAACATTTTATATAGATTTTATTCTCATTCAGTAACGATATTTGATTATTATCCCGCAGGTACTATGAATTTTTTTGTGATAAAAAGTAACTGATTTGTTAATCCAGATTATAACTTATCTGTGTGCCAAATTTAATTGAAATTCGTTCAGCCGTTTTTGTGTGATTGGGTAACAAACAACAAATTATAAAAACTTTTTACTTTCTACATATCTGGTAGAACCTTGACCATTTTTATACTTATGCATTTCTGTGTTTCCATCTGAATTATTTTCTTGTTTCATCCTTTTTAGACCACTTTTTTACGTAGTCGGGTCATAGTATTTTAAACTTTATTTTTTATTTAATAGTTTTCCGTTTCTCGATCGAGATTACCATTATAATCTTATATTGTAACGTAATGTTAGTTTTTATTTGCTTAATCGAGTGAATAACTGCAACGACAGGACCGCGCGAACTGTACGACCGCATTTTAGACATATATGTTGACATAAATAATAACATATATATACATATTTGTAATGTCTTCGCCAGGACCTTTCTTTTAATACCA
Source organism: Limenitis camilla (assembly GCA_905147385.1). Lineage (NCBI taxonomy): Eukaryota > Metazoa > Arthropoda > Insecta > Lepidoptera > Nymphalidae > Limenitis > Limenitis camilla. Next base: position 12,285,025 of record LR990240.1, read on the forward strand.
AACACGCGATAATTAGCTCAGTTTAATTTTTTTCGAAGTTAGAATCTGAGGTATAATTTTAAAAAATCATAAAATTTTTATAGCCTATGTCACCCGCGCCATTACTGCGAATCTATTGACACCTCATTCATGAAAATTGGTTCATTAGTTTAGGCGCTAGAGTGGAACATACAAACACATTTACATACATAGACTGCCAAAATCATAACCCTTCCTTTTGGCTTCGCCGTAGTCGGGTAAGAAGGATGATTTTTACGCGAGAAGGTTTAGTTATTCTCGGAGCTCGCGTGACTTCAAAGTGCCATGAATTTAGAGATATTTTGCTGAATATTTAAATAACTAGTGTAGTTGCTGTTTTGCTGAAGAAGTGGTAAATGTTAGGGTTAAGAGGTCGAGCGGTAAAGGAGAGTGTTTAGTGGTAGTAGAGAGCCTTAATCCTGCACCTGAATAGCACGCCCGAAGCAGTGCTTGGTCCCATCTATATTATATATTATTGTAGTCTATTGAGTGTTATCGTATAGCTAATATGGTATAATTAGTAAGTTCTATATGGCGATGTATGATATATTGGTTTCACACGCTATATTTTGGATAATTCACACTATATCATTATAAATTATAGCCTATGTGTTATTCTGATGTGTAAGCTATATTATTGTAAAGTTTCATCAAAATCCATTCAGTAGTTTTTGCGTGAAAGAGTAACAAACATCCATATATTCTTACAAACTTTCGCGTTTATAATATTAGTAGGATTGACACAACTCTTCAATATCTTTTGCTATATAGTTTAGGTAGCGTCCAATAGATGGCGCTGTATCAAGATTTCAAATTAAACTAATTACAAATTAATTGCTAGTTTTTGCCACTACTTTTCAGTTACAGAAGTTTTATTCCAAACATTTAGTTCTATCCAATCTATAAAACTAGCAACTCTCGTGTATATTCCTGGCGTATTACTGCGACCACAACCATAACCAAAAGACGTTATTCCAATTAAATAGTGCATTGGATATATTCGTGTTAAGTTTATCTTATACTGAAGAGGTCCTCCAGAATCACCCTGTAAAAAAATTAAATAAAAAAAATACTTATATTATTCTATGGGAAATCGTTCATACATTTTATTACGGAACTCCCGCTTATTAAGTTTTCTTTAACTAAGTTTTTAATTAAAAAGTAACTAACCTGACAAGTATCAATACCACCAGCCATATGACCAGCACAAAGCTGATGTTCGGCGACTCCATTCCAATTCCTACTAAATTTAGTTTGCATCAGTTCGTCACATTTCGCACTCTCTAACAGCTTAATCTCTGCTACTTGCAGCTTTGATGTTGTTGTGTATGTGGCTGGAAAAAGGGATGTTGTATTTAAAACCGTATATTGAGATCTGAATTTACAATCTTTTGTCGAGGAGAGAGATGAGAAATCTTCTGTCTGAATGTCAGTGTTTGCAGTCACTGTATTAAATATAAGTATTTATTAAATAGGAGTATGTCGGCGGATAGGTTAGGTTAGCCTTATGTAAGCCTAACCCTAAGCTTAGAGAGAGGACCTATCCAGTAAGGGGAGTATTCACATATGTGGCAAGGACGTCCTTAAACCTACACTTTACGTTACGTTGCGTTTTTCAATATACCCCCTCACCTTTTCATTTTTCTCCGAGTTATATAATTAAAAAAAATTATTATTTTATAAATATTTTTTTTTATTTCAATTTATATATGTATTCATTAATCATTATAATTATTTCTCTCTACTCTTTGTGCACGCCTACCATTATCTATTTTGCACAATTCTGGGTTGGCAGGTAGAAAATGCTGTAATATCGTTAAGTTCGCCCTTGTAGATATTTTTTTTATTTTATGGATAAAATATAATAAAAATAATAACAATCTCGTAGTATAATAGTAAAAAAGTAGTGATGGCCCAGTGGTTGAGACTTCCAAGTCTTACTCGGGAGGTCCGAATTCGATCCTCCACACAGGCACACACCTCTGAGTCTGAGTTATGTGTGTTTTAAGCAATTAAATATCACTTGCTTTAACGGTGAAGGAAAACATCGTGAGGAAACCTGCACTCCTGAGAGCTCCCAAAAAAGTTCTCAAAAGTGTGTGAAGTCTGCCAACCCGCACTGGGCCAGCGTGGTGGACTATAGCCTAATACCCTCCTCATTCTGAGGAGGAGACCCGGCTCAGCAGTGGGCCATTGAAGGATCGTGATGATGAGTATAATAGTAGTAATATACTCGATTAAAATAATCACAGTTCAGATTTTATCGCACACAAACAAGAGGGCAGAAGCTATTGCTCTTGCAGAACCAAACTATATATAATATACACTATATACTATATAATTCTACGCACGACTATATCCTAAGCTATTTTATAAATAAAGGCATTATTTTCTTGTTTACCTAAATCATCAATTCCACATCCTGTAACAGACACAGAAGAAAATGGGGTTGTGTCACAGCTACTCCATAGACAAGCTGGACGTATTCGTCCGTCGAAGGATACATCCCTTTTAAGTTCTATAAGGGCTATATCGTAATATTGACGAGGTGGACGATATTTCTCGTGGACTATAAATCTTTCAATTGGCACATCTCTATTATGGCTCTGCAAACGAATTCGTATAAATCTTCATAAGTTATCTCAAACTGTCGGGCTCAGATTCTTCTTATATATATGAACACGTGAATTTAGAAAATTGTCAAATATTCATATGATATACAAAAATCTCGTGTCACAGTGTTAGTTATCGAACTCTTACATAACGAGATTTTTGTGTATATTTGGTGGGTTTATGTATGTTTGCCGTGAGAGGTAGTTTTCTAAAAAAAATATATATAATTCATATGTTAACATTAGTTTTTATACCTATACCCTATCTCAGGTGTTAAGTTGAAAATAGTTGACCATCATTGGAAGTTTACCATATTGGGTCAAGAATTATATCACTTATAATAGTGACTCAAAGTATATGCAATGTTTCAACTGAATGGGTTGAGGATAACTGATTTAGAATTCAATTATAAGAATAATTATCTTAAGAGGCACACTCATATTATTCATTAATGATTTCATTAGCTCGCAATCTTTGGATTTTGAATAAAATAAAATTCATATATCTTTAGTGAAAATTCTTATGTTCTCTAAATTTCTTATGTCTCTAATAAAAGTATGTAATTACCAATAAAAATAAGTATAAATCCGACGAACCAGGATCATTCTGAAACAGAAAATATTTAATAATATAAATAATATCTTACTATACTTAGAAGTTAGATTTTAGAAGGCGTACTTGTCCTAGTATATTTTCATCACCAAGTCGTATAATGGAAGGTTCCTGTTTAGCAACAGTTCTGTCTGTTCTTGGTACCCGTGAGCAATGCGCTGCTGATAACATGAACCTCTTACTTATAAGAGAGGCTCCACACTTGAACACCCAAAAGTTCGGATTTTCAGATGAAATCCATCCCACTCCACCCTGTAAAATAAGAATAATTGTCATATAGATTAATTTTTTTTTTGATTAACCAAAAAGACCATGAAAATACTTTACCATATGTGCATACTCAGAAATAGGTATTGGTTTTCCTCCAGTTACCAGAGGTTTGTTTTTATTATTTTCTGAAATATATAAGATTGTAGTTAGGAGCAAAGGAGGAGTCTAAGGATCATACTAAAGATAAAAGATTATTTTTTTTAAATATGTTTAACTTACGACAATCCAACTTCCTTGTTTTGTTTTCGATAAGAAATTTTGCTTCCCAGAGATACTCTAGACATTCTGGAAAAAAAATTACAAATGCCTCTAAGAAATATTTGAGTAAAGTTTTAGGACAAATAAAATGTTAGTTGTAGTTACTTACTGACTTCACTGATTCTCCGATGCTGGCTTTGAAAATCTGGTACTTTATACTGTGCTCGACTACAATATCCATCTCTCCATATCTCTGATGGCTTAAAGCTAACTTTTAAGTCGTTAATTAATTCTCCCTTCTGAAAAAACGTATACCAGATAATAAGCAGACAATCTACTTATTATTTTTATCAAAAAAGATGATTCGTTCCACCATTCTTAAATTCGAACAATTCGGTTCATTTTTACTAATAAAAAGAAGAGTATGGGAGCTATACTGCGCAATATTCTAGATAGAAACCGAGCAGTGTCTGGGGCTTGAGACTAAGGAGCAAGTGTAAAGATGTCTTCTTCAACCGTAACTCTCTCCTTAACCGCTCTACTTCGCTACCAAATATAAAATAATAAAGTACATTACTTATGTACTCCTCGATACCGGAGGGCTAGCATCACGCCACCAAACAACACTACTTTAATATGTTATATCAATTGACAGACAACTCAATTTATCGGAAATGAAAGTTATACATTATCTACTCGAAGTAAGATAAAAAAACCACCCGCAAAAACTAATTTATAAACGTTATTGCTACTAGAACTATATTTTACTAAAATTTTCTAAAATTCTGAATTAAAGTAGAGTTCTTAAGTAATGATCTTTCATACATACATACGTGGCAATAGATTTTTACTTATTTCATCAACTATACTTGAGTTCAGAAATAACATCTTGACTTAAAACAGAACAATGAAAAAAAATCATTTAGACTTACATGATTTTCCAAATTTTTGCAAACACTTTCTTCATTGTTTTCATTTTGTTGAAGAGTTAGAGGACAAAAAAGTAATAGTGAAACTGAAATATATAAATTATAAGGTTACACTTTTTTCTATTTATTGTAAAAAACACTGAAAAATATCACACACTACTATACAAATCAAAATTGAAAAGACTACTTACAGATAATTTTTGCAAACATTTTTACACTAAACGTCCACTGTAATTCCATATAATAAATATCTAAGAACATATAATAGATTAAAATATCTACGATAAATAAATAATACATTTCCTATAGTATAGCAGAAATTAATTTGTTTGTATATCTGCATGTTGTCTTTAATAAAACTGCTTGATCAAACATTGATACAACAACATAAGGATAGTCGCCTCAGACGGATATATGCCGTGATTTTAAATACGTTATATATGTTGGTGGTCTTAGCACTTGATTACAAATGGAAGTGCTCCTCCTCAGGTTGAAGTAAGTCATTAGAATACGCCTACTCATTTTGTCCGTGTAAGCAAAAATCCCAAGGGTTGAGACTTGAATGTCTTACTCGGAAGGTCCAAGTCCAATCCCTCCCATAGGCACACACCTCTGACTTTTCTGAGCTATGTGTGTTTTAAGAAATTAAATATCACTTGATTTAACGGTGCAAGAAAACATCGTGGAGAAACCTGCACTCCTGAGAGTTCCTTAAAGTTCTCAAAGGTGTGTGAAGTCTGCCAAAGTGCGCAGGGCTAGCGAGGTGGACTACGAAACCCTCCGCATTCTGAGGAGGAACCAGGCTCAGCACTGGGCCAATGACGACTCGCAAAAATCTTCCGAGGCGAAACTTTGACGGTCGTTGAAATTATTATTATACGATTAAGTGTATGCATTAGAGTTTAAGTTACACTTTATTATGTTATATTGTTGAACAGTTTCTATTTTTTTACAATAAAAAAGGAAAGTAAGTAAAGTAAGACCTGTCATTTTTGTATTATTCTTAATAAGTGCACATTTTTAAACCACAGAACTTTTTTGAAAAGTGGGGCAACTATCCGGCTTTTATCCTATATCTACCACTTAGGGCACCAGCAACGCCCTTTAAGGCATCGAAGTCATAAAACTTAGTACAAAAACACAAACAAGAAAACACCAGGGATTTAAGTTTACTTTGATTATCAAACGACCTTTTAAGTGTTTATATATTGTCGTTCAAGGAAAACACTCGTATTTATTAGACACGTTATCGGGTCTCCCCCGCACAAATCTTAATAATATAAATCACATTACGAGGCCCTCGCCTCCTTTAACAATTAACTCATCAAAACCACATAATGCTGGCCACATGAACTCTTTATAATATTTAAAAGAATGATTTTTTTAAGAGTAAAAATCATTTTTAACATGTCTTGTCTTTTACGTACTATCTTAAATTTATTTTTTATTATAATTATATTTCTATCAGATTTGAGCATTTCACTTTTAGATTGGCATAATAGATAGCTTATCGGAAGTGCCAACGTAAAGGTAAGAGTTAACGAAATAAATACACCGACATGACATTCTTTCATTGATAAAAGCCACATTATTCCTGAGAGACATAGGTAACATAGTGTTGACATATATATTTTTTAATTAATAGAATATGTCCATTTTGTTGCGATTTTATAAATTCTTTTACTAAAAGTAATCTATAGTATTATGGCCTCTCTTCCTTTTTTATACTTTCATTCTCTCTCGTTCTCTCTCTCTCTTTTGATTCTATATTTCTCCCTTCTCCCCCCTTTATTTTAAATAATGGAAAGCTACACTACTACGGTGTGAAAATTCAAGGACATCAATTATAATACTTCAGGAGCCGGAGCGAAGGGAGGACAGGTCGCTCGTTAATAATAATTCAATAAAATGTATAATATTATATTTAGTTGCTGACCCAGCAAACGCTATTTTGCCATCGTGGGCCACCCTTATCACTTAGGGATATAAAAAATAGATGTTGACCGATTCTCAGACCTACTGAATATGCATATAAAATTTCATAAAAATCGGTCGAGCCGTTTCATAGGAGTATGGTAACTAACATTGTGACACGAGAATATTATATATAAGATAATGATAATAATAAATTTATATCATGATACATCTATTAAAAAATATTTTTTTTCATAAGGTATCACCATTTAGATGCCTAGGATCCCCATACAGTTTGTTCAATCCAGTTAATAAAACTAAAGACCCTCGTGTATACTCCTGGCTTGTTGGTACGACCACAACCAGATCCAAAAGACGTAACTCCGATTATATTGCGTTGAATATGATTTAGTGATATTTATCTCATATTGAAGAGGTCTTCCAGAATCGCCCCGTTGAAAAATAAACTTAAATAATAAATAAGTAGAACTTGGAGAACTAAACAAGTGTTTTAAACTTTTAACATTTAATATCTTCCTAGTAATTTTAACTTTATACATGAGACTATAGATGAGCCAAATCGAAGAGGGAATAACGAATAATAAATATAAATAATGAACACCAAAACGTGAGGGTTGTTTTTGTGTTTTGTAGATCTATACTAACATTTTATTCCTCCTTTTGTGATGTCTCTCAAATGGAAAGTCAAGCAAGCAATAATCTAGTACAACCGGCCAACTTCCTTTGTGTTTTACTCAATATACGTGACATTGGCGGAGTACTTTGTGAACGTGAAAGCTATATTTGAAGAAGAAGAAAAAGTATCTCGTCTCATCTTAATTTTCATCTCTAAACATATGACATTTACACTTACACAAACTTGAAAAACTTCTTACCTACTATCAACTCTCGTTTAACATTTTGAGAACGTGATAAAAGTAACAATTGCGGTAAAAAAACTAAAGTTTTGTTTAATTAGATGTTTAATAATACTAAAAAACATGCATACAGATATAAATTATGTATTCTCAATTTTTTTTTAAATTAAAGAAATATATAGTATACTAAATTCCAATTAAATTTTCATACAGCTAGAACAGTGAGATAAGATAATGTTTATGTAAAGATTTTAATATTTTGATGAAAAGCTTACCGGGCACGTCTACCACCAGCCAAATGACCAGCGCAAAACTGATGATCCTCGACACCCTTCCATTTCCTATTCCATTAGATTTGCAGCATTTCGTTACATGTCGTCGTTTCTAGCATCTTTATCTGTGCTACTTGCAACATTGACGTAGCGTATATACGTAGCTGGTGACTGAGTTAATATAGATGAGTCTTAAGAGATTTTAGCATTTAAAAATCCAGCTACATATATGATAAACAGCGCAATATATATATGTCGGAGAATAGTAAAAGACTATATTATTACTATATCGATTATTCAATCGAATCGTTATCGGTGTCTATGGCGTTGGAGTAGGGTAGTAGTCACTTCCGTTGTTTTGACAGTCTCCACCCTCGACTCTTTATATGCCATCGACAGTCTGACTGACGTCTTAGTCGTTCCCCAATATTCCCCGCCTTCCTCCTTCCATTTCCTTTCACATCGTTTTAAAATCCCCGACATACATACATATATATATAGCTAATTTCAACCATCACATATCTGAAATATTATATTATAGCCGTGATAGCCTAGTGGTTTAGACGTAGATGTTTACTCAGGAGGTTCGAGTTTGATCCCCCACACACGCACACACCTCTGACTTTTGTGAGTTATGTGTGTTTTAAGCAATTAAATATCACTTGCTTTAACGGTGAAGGAAAACATCGTGAGGAAACCTGCACTCCTGAGAGTTCTCCATGTTCTCAATGATGTGTGAAGTATAACAATCCGCACTAGGGCAGCAGCGTGGAATATGGCCTAATCCCTCCTCATTCTGAGGAGGAGACCAGACACAGCAGTGGGCCATTAAAGGGTGACTATAATGATTTGAAATATTTGCTTGAAACAAACGTAGAACAAGACCAGGGCTACTAGAATTTTCAATCCTAATAGAAATAAGCCAACTCTTACAATTAAGTGTGTACTGTAATTGTGATCTAATATAAAAGAGTGATACGGGGGGTGATAATTGCAAAAAATATGCTTGAAAGGTCCCTCCCTAGGAGCCTGAATTTTCGATCATCTAAATGTTTACGATATATTTTTTTTATTTTATTGTGACAAAAATTTGATATTTATTTAGTGATAAAATTAATACATCAACTAACAATCCTTAGTAATACACTTGTATTTGTATTGTTTATAACAAATAACTGTTAGACATGTTTGTCCTTCGTCTAAACTTATTGATTTTAAATTAGAAGTTAAAACAAGTTATTAAAGAAACACGTAAAGAAATAAGCATAACCATAGGATAGTCGTCAAGTTTTTTTTTAATTTGAGTTATAATTCAGAAGACTTTATATTTTACTTTAAAAACTTTTTAGAGTTCACTTCGTCAGTATAAATACTCTCAATTATGATTGAGAAACACAGGAATACACACATAAACACAGGAATACACACATAACATGAACTTTAGGTATGAGGCCGGGCACACCTGGGGCTTCCGACCCAAGAGTAGGGTTAAAGAATTTTTATGTGCATACAACACTCTATAACAATTTTGAGGAGTTTAACATTTAACTGTGTGATGTTAAATGAATTTATTGGGCTTGCGGCTATTATATATTAGTCGACCTGGCTTCGCTCGCTGTTTATAGTCTTCTTAGATTTAACTAAAAACATTTAGTTTTTAACAAAAAAATACCTAATTTTTATCCCACAGGAACTATGATTTTTTCCGGAATGAACTGTTTGTGCGTGATTGAGTAACACACATCCAAATATCCAAATTTAAATTGTTTAATGATTATATTATATTAATAGTATATACCGCAATATTTTATGATTAAAGGTAAACTTATATGCAAAAAAGAAAAAACAAAAAACAGGGTAACAGACCTAAACTTTATTTATATAAATCAAATTAAAAAAAAAATGATCTTAGTCCACACACCATCAATTTTCCATCAGGAGTTAAAAGACACTCAGTTTAAGTAAATTACTATATTGAAACTAGCTGACCCGGCAAACTTTTTGCCATAGAATTATGAAAGAGTGATGAAAAATAGATAGTAGCCGATTCTCAGACCTACTGAATATGCATACAAAATTTCATAAAAATCGGTCGAGCCGTTTCGGAGGAGTATGGTAACTAACATTGTGACACGAGACTTTTATATATAAAATGTTTATTTAAAATTATAACGTATTGTTATGTGTTGGCCAAACAGTGTCTTCAATCCAATCTATAAAGCTGGATACACGGGAATAAATCCCAGGTCGATTTTTCTGTCCGCATTTCACGCCGAAGGATGTGACACCTATGATCCAGTACATCTTACCCTCGGTTTTTAAAGGCATCTTGATTTGTAATGGGCCTCCTGAATCTCCCTGTTAAACATTCAAAACCAGTGTTATAATAGCTCATCCTATTATGCATAGTTTTAAAATATAATTATGAAGGAAAGTTTCTTGCTCTCTTGCTCATAATATTTTAAGAAGAAAATGACTTATTAATTTGCTGAAAAAAATGATATGATATATTGGTATAAAAATGTATACTCCTACAGTTTCTGTTTCGTCTCCATACGGAATACTATTGAATAACATATTAGTATTACCCTAAGGCAGCCTTAAGTATCCACCAGAGATATATGAGGATGTGTAGCGTGGAATGTGTTTCAGAACCGATAGTAAGACTTCACTTGACACGTGTTTGACACACTGAAGGGATCAAGGAATATGTGCGAGCAAATAATTTTGAATTTGAATTGAAGTTTGAGCTTGAATTTTTTTTCATTCCACCAGTGCTAAGTCGCACGTCAGACTTTGCGAGGGATAGACGCAAGGTCATATCCTCGCACCACGAAGCTACCTCGCACGTCTCTGGTGGAAACGCAGCCTAATACTAGAACTGTCTATTCGCAAGTAAAACAGACACTTTATACAAGATCTTTTAATAAGACAGTAAGTGATCAATTTTTTTTTAATTTTTAACTTACCTGGCAAGTATCAACTCCACCAGCTAATTTACCGGCGCAAATTTGGTTATCCTTGAAACCTTTCCAATTCCTATTGCGGAAATTGGATAGAATATTTTCACATTGTGAGTTATCTATGAAGTTCACCACAGCTGCTTGTAACTGTTCTGCTGGAGCACCTGGAAAGAAATCAAATTATCAAACAGACGTGGAGCTAATTGTTTGTCTAACAGAAAACCACAAAGAAATTTTAAACTTACAACATAGGTATAAGTCAGTTATACATGACACCTAATAAAATTAACTAACAATAATAATCTTTCTTTATTTTGCAAAAAGAAAACATTGATTACATACATTTTAATCAAATCTGGCGCATGCTGTTTTGGACTCTAAGTTCAGTACATGGTTGAACCCTAACTCCTAACTAGGTTTCCCTGTGTTTAGGATATCAGTTTTCTTAACTGTATGATGTCGTGAAACAGACCCTGATTAGGAAATTACAACCAACTGAAGACCTGAAGACCTACCTTTTTCTGTATACCCCCATCCAGTAAGAGTACCTTCTTTGCCGAGTCTGCTGTAACTGTCATGTGGCCACAAACAAGCTGGTTGAATATTACTCTCAAATTTTATTTCCTTTTCTAGCTCTATAAGGGCAATGTCGTTGTATTTCTTTGGTGCAGCATATAATGGGTGTTTTATGAAATTTTTAATCTTTACATCTAAAATATCACCATTTATGTTAAACTGAAAATAAAAAAAAATTAATGAGTACCTCTGTCGCAGGGAGAGACGTTTCATCGTTTCATTCCCAGCACCACTTTGGTGGTAGGGGATATGTCGCCCGACTGGCTTACGACCAGTATGCGAATTCGGCCGCAAAGTGCCTTTAATGCACTCCGGTCCAGCCACACCTACCCCCTCCCTCTCCCATCAGGGTCCACTGAAACCGTAGCATGCTTCTCTGTATTCCTCCTTTACTCTTTATTTTCAAAGGGAACAACGCATCAGCAATAGAGAAACTCTTGTATTGTCGATGTCCATGAGCGATGGTGGCCATTTACTATCAGGGGGATCGTCTGCCCGCTTAACCGTCATAAAAAAAAATGATTTCATCACAATATAATCTTGTGATAGAAACCATTAATATACAAATATTATGGATTTTCAAAATAGCGAAATATACCTCGTTATCAGCTATATTTTCTACACCAAGGCGAACCACCTCAGCATTTCTATTGGCAACATCAGGATTCCTTTTTAAAGACAATTTTGAACAATGTGCTGCAGTTAGAACAAAGTTTTTACTAATCAAAGTACCACCACACTTAAATAGCCATTTCTCGATGGGACCTTTTGCTCTCCATCCGATTGCGCCCTGGAATTATTTTAAAAAGTTATCTATTAACACTTTGTACACCTCACACACGAAGGAAATTTAATTATAATAGATTTTTCATTTTTATTAAAGTTTTTGTGCTACTTCAGAAATATAAGTGAATATTGTTTTTAACCTTTTTTAAAGGATGAAAATAAACATAAATCTTACCATATGTGGGAATTCTTCCGGTTCTGCCGGTCTTCCACCAAATATTACGGGAGAATTGATAATAAAAAGAAATTCTGGAATTATGCCCTTTTTAATCTGCGTTATAAGATACATTCGACCTGAAAAATATGTATTTTAGTTATATGTTGATTAGGAAAGCCTCCCTCGCTCTGCTTTAGTATTAATAGTATGTCAGAGATTATTGAGTAATCGAATCGTCATCGCTATCTATGGCGCTGAAGTAATGTAGTAGTCACTTCCGCCGTTTTGACAGTCTCAACCCTTTATATGTCATCGACAGTCTGACTAAGGTCTTAGTCGTGCGCGGTCTCTTAGGAAGTGAGGTAGTCCTTGGATAGTGTTAGTGTTGGGAGTGCTGTCCAATTAGGGTCACGTGAGTAGGTACTTTACAATGTAATTGCCACGTCTTGTGTTATGTTAGGTTTATGTGAGTTTAACCTTGGGTTTAAACAGAGAGCCTGAGCAGTGGAAGCGAGTGTTGTGATCACTAAAGGGACGTCCTTAAACCTACACCTTGATCACAAGTCCAAGGCACTGCTTAGGTTTCTCTCGTAATTGTTAGAGATTATTTGATTATTTATCGGTTCAGTAGAAGTATCTACGTTGCGTTTACCCGATAGTCCATTCAATATCATCACCCCTTTTAGTATTCTCCAATATTTCCCTCTCCTCCTTCCATATCATCATTAAAATTCTCGACAAGTATAAGAATTACATACAAAAAATATATAAAGTACAAGAATTAATATTATTAGTATTACTTACAAATGGCACCCCACTCAGTTTCATTTTCACGGTTTTCCATCTCCCATATATATTCCATGCATTCTGCAAATGATACATTATTATGAATATTTTGAAATATATACAAAATTACAAAGATTTTATCCTTGTCTCATATAAGTTATAAAAAACTTACTTGTATCACTTCTGCGACGACCCAAAGCCGCGAAATCCGGTTTTGTTGGTACATACGGTGCACACGGTTGTCCTCCATAATTATCAAAATCAAAATCTATTGTTTCATTACTCTAAAATGAATACAACATTAAAGTATAGTTTATAATAACACTGTAACTTATATTTATTAATGTTTATTTAGAAACTAATGTTACTTAAACTATGATAAATTTTTCCTTTATTACCTACTAGCAGCGTCCCGCGGTTTCACCCGCTATATTTTGGATAATTCACACTATATCATTATAAATTATAGCCTATGTCTTATTGTGATGTATAACCTATATTATTGTTAAGTTTCATCATAATCCATTCAGTAGTTTTTGCGTGAAAGAGTAACAAATATACATCCTTTCGCGTTTATAATATTAGTAGGACTAGTCGACCCGCCCCACATAAACTTTCATTCCCTATTTCAATCCCTTGAAACCTTTTTTGGCAATCAAAGGGAGCTTTTGACGTTTTACAAATTATAGTGTATGTCTGTACCAAATTTCATCAAAATCAGTCCAGCCGTTGTTGAGTAACAAACACGACTTTGTTTTATATAAGTATATAGTTATATATAAGAAACTTAATGTTATTGGTTTTTATGACACCATTGGAAGCTAAAGTCATTATTTTTTAGATATTTGTTTGTCTGTCTATATGTTTGTACGGACATCAAGCAAAAACTACTGCAAAAATTGGATGCAGTTTTCACAGTTTTATTCGTAACTAGCTGTGCCCGCGACTTCGTCCGCGTGGAATAGCGATACTTCCATATAACTTTTTATTCCCTCTCCTCTTCTTTTTAGGCTCTAGATTATCTGTATACCAAATTTTATTTAAATCGATTTAGTAGTTTTGGCGTAAAAGCGTGACCCCCTCATCCCCTATTCCCTATTGGTTTTCTACACCCTTCAGGGGATCACTTTTACAAACGTTGAATGTCAAATTTATTTATATCAAATCAACAAAAAATAAGTTTCAAGTTTCTAGCTCCAAAAATGACGATACTTCTATACAACTTTCATCCCCCTTCTTTTCCTTCCTTTTAACCCTTTAAGTCCCTTTTTTTGCAATAAAAAGTAGCGTATGTCCTTTCTCAGGCTCTAGACTATCTGTATACCAAATTTCATTTAAATCCGTTCAGAAATTTTTGCGTGAAAGCGCGACAGAGAGACAGACAGGCATAGTTACTTTCGCATTTATAAAATTAGTTAGGATTCGGATGTATGTCACAGATTGTCTAAATTGTACTTTTATAATATAACTACAACTAATTTAAAAATGAAAGCTCTTACTTGTAAAGCTTTCATTAAAAATTCTTCAATTTCATCTGTAGAATAACGGAAACTTTCTACATCCATCCATACCGCTGTGAAAAAGAAAATAAGTTGAATATTTTTGATATTAATTAGTAAAAAAAATAGAACAACGAATATTAAAAATCGCTTATAGTTGAATATCCGTCAGTTATTTGTTTTGTTTACAAAACCACTGCTGAGCCGGGTCTCCTCCTCGGAATGAGGAGGGTATCAGACCATAGTCCACCACGCTGGCCCAGTGCGGGTTGGCAGACTTCACACACCTTTGAGAACTTTAGAGAACTCTCAGGAGTGCAGGTTTCCTCACGATGTTTTCCTTCACCGTTAAAGCAAGTGATATTTAATTGCTTAAAACACACATAACCCAGAAAGGTCAGAGGTGTGTGCCTGTGTGGGGGATCGAACCCGGACTTCCGAGTAAGACATTAAAGTCTCAACCACTGGGCCGTCACTGCTTGTCATACTATAATAATAATCAATTTGTGTTAAGTGGAATTGTAATTGTAACATACATTGGATAGGATTCTTATTAAACGAATATAAAAAATATAACAAACCCATAAAACATGTTGCAAATACTACTGCAGACCACATTTTTTACACAATTTTAACAAAATACGCGTGCGCTTTAGTTACATACAAAGACTATAAAGAAGTAAACACCATAAAATATTAATATGAGTGAATAACATTGACCTTTATAATATGAGTTAGATTTATAAACAAGTTTTGCAATTGCTGGCGCGGAATTTGAAATATTTATACTCCTACAAGCTACTTATTTAATCTACAGGCAAAATTGTCTTTGTTCTTCCTTATATAATAATTCTACATCCAATAATAGTGGTTTATCCTTATTTGTACTTGGCATAGTGGCACACTGTCATACATGTCTCAAATACATATATAACTTTGGTACATGGACTTTACAGGAGGAAAGAAACCAAGCAACTCCTGGAGCTTTCAACATTTCATCCACTCGACCTGACTGCCTAACACGAACTCGATTACTTATAATACTTGTCAAACTGGTTACAACATGGAAGTTGATAAGTTAAGGTGTTAGGGGTAGTCAGACATGAATTATGGCCGATTAATATTAAATTAATCTTTTTACCTATTTTCATTAATAATTATATGAAATAGAATGATTTATTGGCAAAAAAAATACTAAAAATTCTCATTTTTTCATTTCTCTGACTACCCTTTAACTCTTTAAGCCAGTGAGGATATTGTTAAAAAAAAACATATAAAATATAGCTGACGCCACGTAAGTATAGGTTTGATAGCAGCAGCGCGTTACAAGTAATTGGTTCTTATGCGACGTTTCAGTTCCCGCGCGTCTGCTACGTCACGGATGGAACACTGCACGCAAGCAATGCGCTACTTTCCCCCACTATTTTTTCTCAGACCTAAAGTTAGCTGCCGGTTCCTATAGTAACCAATCAAATTTATTGATTCCTCATTGAAGTGAGGGCAATAGAGTTAAGAAATGTTTTTGTATTTTTGTCCTCTTTAATTATTAAACATCTATACTAATATTATAAAGAAGAAAGATTTGTATTTTTGTATGTAACGAATAAACATAAAAACTATTGGACCGATTTCAAAAATTCTTCCACCATTAGAAAGCTACATTATCCCTGAGTAACATAGGCTATATTTATTACAAGAAAAAATTAGAGATCCCCAGAAATTCTCACTAAAACCAACACAAGGTGCAAAAAAATTAGCCATAAAATATCTTTCATCGCATGCGCTGCGAAAAGTATTGATGATAGAACAAAAAAATGTTATACAATATTATAGAACGTATCAATATCTACAAAAAACTCCGCGAGACCATATGTCCAACTATTGTAGTTAAGTCACTATAACTACTTTTTTACATTTTAAAAGTTGATAAAAATGCCTATCAAAACCAGACCATGTTTTCCATAACTTTGTATTAATTCTTATCCAAATAAATTATTTCGTAATGAAGACTGTTTCAATACCTGTTAATTACTTTTTGAATTATTAAAATCGGACATTCCAGTCAAAAGATATTACGAAATAAAAATATCAAGATAAATAAAAAATAATCCCAGACGGGCCGCCGGCGCGGTGTGGGGCTCCCTCTATCGCAGCGCAGCGAGTAACGCGGCGATAGAGGAGCGACAGAATGCGGGAGCCAAAATGTTAAAAAAATAATTATCCACCCGTGCGAAGCCGGGACGGGCCCCTAGTTAATAATAAAGGTGAAAGCAGTGACGGCCCAGTGGTTGAGACTTCAAGTCTTACTCGGGAGGTCAGAATTCGATCCCCCACACAGGCACACAACTCTGACTTTTGTGAGTTATGTGTGTTTTAAGCAATTACATATCACTTGCTTTAACGGTGAAGGAAACCTGCACTCCTGAGAGTTCCCTAAAGTTCTCAAAGGTGTGTGAAGTCTGCCAACCCGCATTGGGCCAGCGTGGTGGACTATAGCCTATTACCCTCCTCATTCTGAGTAGGAGACCCGGCTCAGCAGTGGGCCATTGACGGGTCGTGATGATAATGAATAAAGGTCAATACTGCCCTCAGAAATCAATGTGAGGTAACATTTTAAGACTTTTCAAGTAAATAACTTCATGTAACATGTTATAGTATCGTGGTCATCTGATGCAGAATGTCTTTGCTGGAAGATGATATAAATAAGACAATGGTGATTGGTTTTGAGTTATGTACAATTGCTCTAAGAGGGCAGAAGGATACTAACTTTATAATTAAATTAGTCTTAAACAACAGTTTCGCTTTTTCCTCGTTACTCATGCTTTAATTAAAACTAAATAACATAATTTTATATATTATGAAAGACCTCTTTAAACCTTAACTTCGAAACCTAAGACCCTTCTTTATAGATTCCAAACCTAAAAGTAATTATTATGGTGTAAAATTTAACTTATTTAAATTGTTCAGATTGTCCTTCTAATTAGATAATAGGACAAGTGAAATGAAATCCAAGCGATTGGAAATTGGAGTATCCGGATTACAAGAGATTATCCGCGTGGAGTGATGACGAGAAACGAACCGTTCAGATGGAATAACATTTGATGACCATTCGATTAAATTGCTCTTCACCCTCCTATTCAAACAAGTTTTTAATTTATCAACTAGCCAGATCTTGCTTCCCTTATATTATAATTTAATTTTGTTTTTTTATTAAACGGTGACGAGAGAAAAAAGGTCTCACTCTACAATAGAAAGGGGGCTTCCAAATATTTATATATGTCTGAGAATAGTAAAGGATAATCGAATAATTGAATCACCATCCCCATCTATGGCGCTCGAGTAGGTTAGTACACGACAGTCTGACTGTAGTCTTAGTTTTGCGTGGTCTCTCAAGGAGTGAAATAGTCTCTAGATAGTATTAGTGAGTGTTAAGTGCAGTGCAATGTTGTTAGTGCTTGATTAAGGCAATGTAATTACCACAACGTTAGGTTAGGCTTGTGTAAGGTTTGGTTTATGTTAGCCTAACCTAACTTAGATGGTCCTAGAGTACAAAATAACAATATATTTTTGAAATTTTTATGGGGAGATGTAAGGGGTATAAGGGAAGGTATTAGGAGACCGTAAAAAACTCATTTATAATTAGTAGGTCTTACGATATTGCCAAATATTATTTACTAATAAAATAGTATTATATACCATCTTATTCATCTTCATACATATTGTGTGTATTTCATTTAGGTAGAACTAAATTCTAACTGAAAGTCTAAGTGTTGTGCGCGATAACTCGCAACTATTTCTTGCTTCAAATGATATTAATATCTCGCTCTTAGAAGTACGATGTTGAGAAGGTGGTAAATCTATATAAGTTAGTATATTCTACAATCTATATACGATATGGCGCAAATTTCTGGGTTGGAAAAAAAAATTACTCAAACTCTACTTTAAAAATTAAAGCTTCATCATCACGATCCGTCAATGGCCCACTACTGAGCCGGGTATCCTATTCAGAATGAGGAGGGAAATAGGCCATAGTCCACCACGCTCCGCTCGCACCTTTGAGAAAATGGAGATCTCTCAGGAGTGCAGGTTTCCTCACGATGTTTTCCCTCACCGTTAAAGCAAGTGATATTTAATTGCTTAAAACACACAAAACTCAGAAAAGTCAGACGTGTGTGCCTGTATGGGGGATCGAACTCGGACCTCCCAAGTAAGACATTGAAGTCTCAACCACTGGGCCATCACTGCTTTTTAACATCTCGCTCCGATAGCAACTGACTATATGACGTAAGTAAACACTAGTCGACTATTTAGGATTATTTTAACATTTTAATCGCTATATTCACTATTGTGGCAATAATGGCTTACACATAAAAGACAGATATTTGGTGTTTTGGGTTATGTGGTGTTATTGTAGGAGTATTTAAGATAAACATTTCCATCATAATATATTATATTGTACACAGCAGCGCACGCTAGAATAGCGCGCGAGCCTACTTACTTCAGACTTATCGTTATATTTCGAACAATTCACACCGTATCTTTAAAAATTATACACTATGTGTTATTCTGATGCATAAGCTATATTATCGTAAACCTTCACTAAAATCCATTAAGTAGTTTGTGCGTAAAATAGAAACAAACATCCATAAATTTCCATACTCACAAGCTTTCCCGTTTATAATATAATATTATTAGCAAGGATTTCAGGATTATCAAAAAGCGAATCTTTTTTCTAAAAAAATTTCGATAGAATACCAAACTGTAAAAATATGAATAACACCCAGGTCTGAGATTTCTTGTAACAATGGAAGGGACATCCAAAATATAACGTTTCGTTGCTCCACGTCTACCATAGGTAGAGTTTAGGATATTATATCATAATGACGAAATTCTTGGCAGCAATTATGGTATAAATGTAGTATCGTAGTTTGTTCAACTACTAATTTATTACTATTTGTCACATGCTAAAATCATTTTTTGGCAATACAATTGCTTGTCCGCGATAAACTCCGAAACTCAACCGACCTTTATCACAATATTTTTATTGCAAGTTCAATATTCAATATCTTTTGTTATTTAGATTGGGTAAGCATCCAATAGCTGGTTATATCACTATATATTATATTTTAATTTTCAACATCAACATAATTTATATGACTAATTCCGAAAAACAAATGATCACACAGATCAACATCATTTCATCCCCTATAAACTTTTTTTTCTCTTAATAAAACAAATTACGATGTTTTTGATCCGAAATTGTAAAGACAGACACCTTGAAGGGCCGCTTAATTGATTTTACCGCAAATATTCGATGGTTCAGGCTGTAATTGCATTTAAATTCGCCTTATTCAAAGTAATTTGCTGCCGTACAACCTGTCATTATATTTAAGGTGTATATAGGTTTCCTTTTTATACGTGGAAGTGACTTTTATATTGTCGGAAATACAAACAGACATAACCTATTAACTTGAACTTAAATCTTCATACATACCGAAACTAATTTTTACGAATAAGATAAATGTAACTTATTGAATATCCGTAAGGAGGAAAAATGTTAGTGGTGTTTTAACACTAATAACTAATGATACAATCATTGTTTCTATGTTTGTTGTCTGTCTGCTTTGTTTGTGCGCGTATCACACTAAAACTGATGAACGAAATTGAATACGGCTTTCACGTTGTATTGATGCAGGTCTATCTTAGAGTTTGTTATCATTTAATCATGTTTTAGGTTAGCGAAGCTAGGGGGAATCGACTTGTAAAATAGGACACAATTATTTATATTAATTTATTCCTAGACTAACGCAGTACACTTTAGTCTCTCGACAAGTCTCTTTGAGTGAACATCACCTGGAGTTGAAGTGTAACAAATAGTGTGTCGTTATATCACGGATATTGGACCTCTCGGACTAAGGATCATGTGAGTATTTTAGATGTGTTAACACAACCTTAGATTAGGTTTATGTTAGATTAAGTTAGCCTTATGTTAACCTAACATAAGACAAAAGTGAGACCGGGCAGTGGAGGCGAGTGTCGTAATTACATAAAGAGATCCCTTAAGCCTACGCCTTGGCCACAAGTCCAAGGCACTAGACACTGTTCAAAAAAAATACGGAATCGAAAGATTCGATTATTCATTCATTCAATTCGGGTCTCTATTCTAACATATATATTAAAAAAACATTTAAATTTCAATATATTTTTGCTGAATAAAAATATTTAGGCGCTTACGACTCTAAACATAATTTATTTATCCCGCAGGCACTCTAAATTTTTTCGGGATAAAAAGTAGCCTTTCTGTTAATCCAGGTTATAAATTGTCTGTGTGCCAAATTTCATTGAAATCCGTTCAGCCGTTTTTGCGTGATTGAGTAACAAAGATCCAAACATACATCTTTCACGTTTATAATATTAAAATACTAGCTGTGTCCCGCGGTTTCACCCGCTATATTTTGGATAATTAACAGTATATCATTATAAATTATAGTTATATTATATATATACATATATAATTATATTTATAATATTAGTAGGGTTTATAAATGCACCCTTAATATTATATGTAATATAACATACATTCTCTATGTTAGATCAAAATATTTTATAACTATGATGATTACCTAATTAGTAGAAATTAAAAATGTGACGTCGCTTCGCTGCTGCTCTCATATAAAAGAAAATTTGAGTTCGCTAAATTCTGCACACGTTTTCTATTTTATCATAATTAGGCCATCAGATATGAAATGAGTATTTTTAATGAGTTATCTGCAAATTCGCTTCCATATAAATCTAACGAACATATTTACGACAAGGGTCTATGACATCATGGTCATCAACTTGTGTTTATAACTTTCTTTCTCCAAATATGTCGTCGTCTCGGCTCGTCACCGAAAAAAAAATACGTATCTTCTTCCAAGACTTTGAATTACTTTAAACTTTGACCTTAAGACACGCTTAGATATGAATTTGTGTTTCACTCAGTGGTTGATGAGTCAAGAAGAACGTCAAAGGTGCCTTATCAAAAACGATGACGTTAATACAAATGTTTGTTATTTAACTACATATTTGATAAATTCGATTTTCCTCCTTAAAGTTTCAATTTAATCCTATCCTCAAGAGTAGTGACGTATATCGTCATATATACTAATTATGCTTAAAAGTGATGTAGAAGAAACCAAACTTCTTCTCATAAGCTTTTTCATGATTACAATAATCACGGTCTACTATCCGACTACTAGATTAAATACATACTTTACCCTAAATGCCAAGCACTAGTTACACTGCACCAAACGAAATAGTGTTGCAAATAATTGGGAAGAAGGTTGAGGTTCTTAAGGCTTTTAAGAAACGAAAGCTAGAGTACCTGGGCATATAATGCGCAGTCCCAAATATGAACGTTACAGCTCATAATCCAGGGAAAAAGGAACCCAGGCAGAAGAAAAACATCTTGGCCAAAAAATCTGCGCCAACGGTACAAAAAGAGCACACGCTCTCTGCTGTATCGACGGTCCAAATTGCCATGATGGTCGCTAACCTTCTATAGAAGATTCCACCCAAAGAAAGAAACTTTATTGTTGAAAGAAAGACACTTAACTGTTTATTAAATTTTTAAAGATTTCTTTTCAGAGATAACTAAACTGATAATACAACCTATTCATTATATTTAAGCCAAAGACAAAAGCTCGAACTAGTATAACAGAACCCCATATCTAAATCTCAAGGCAGGAATGCGGACGCGTCTCCATGACAGTTTAGTAATTAGGCGTCCAAAATGGCGCAGAATTTGCGCGACAATGATTTAGCTTGGTGACTTGCTGTTCAAACTTTTGGGTTAGGACCACTTTATAAATACTAAGGAACTCATTTACTGTTATACAGGGTTTAATAGCTAATATCGCTTCTAGTTGAAGGTCGTCTAATAGATTGTTTAGGATGTAACTCTTCTTTGCAGTTATTAAGCATGAATTAAGCCAGTTCTACTCCCTTTCCCTCCTTTTTTTGAAGTCATTATTTCTTCGAAAATTACCATCGTTGAAGTTATTATGATGGGATCATCAAAAATAGCGATCATTCCAATCGAAATCATCAGCTCGGTTTGTAGTCTACCCTTATTGTGGAGTAGCGTTATCTAGCTACCACTGCTGCTAAATTAGAGATTTATAATTAATGTTTATGACGAGCACAGTAGTAGTCTAATGGCTATGTAAGTTTTCAAATTAAAAGGTTATATTGTTGTGAAAGTCTTTATTTCCTGGCTAAAATGATGAGGAAGATTTCGAATTTATTTGTTATTTAAACTTTTTCTTTGTGTATCCTAATAATAATTTTAAAAATTCCACATATCCAATAAAAGCAAATATATCCTGAATCGAGGAGTGTAAAAACAATAAAATATTTCATTCCTTGTAAGATGTTCCACCGCTTTCCCGACGATCCGACACCGAGCACGTAATAGCTCCAAAGTGTTAGTAAATATATTGAGCTTTTAACGCATTTGAATAACATTTTACATCTCACATGTATCCTTGTGACCTTTACTCATGAAACAATAAGAGTACAACGTATTTTACAACTTGTGTAAACGCAATAAAGACCATAATCGAGTGTGTGTTGGGCTAAGCGCTCAGTGTTTCTGTCTGTATACGAAATAGAGGCGACCTCTTCAGATGGGAAGATGGGATTTCTCTGATGCTCTTGTAACGATTCCGAAGCTATCTCATTTATTATAATGTGTGGATTTTCTAAGATATTGAACCTATTTCTTTGAAATCCCTAGTTTTTAAAGTACACAAACAACAAATCAGAATTGCTATATCTTTGGATCACAAACCTTCTGACTAGATTTGCATGCTTTGGGTATATTGGGCGACATCAAAATTTCTTCAAACTAACTAAAAAGGCTTCTAGATATTATTTCAATCTAATCAGTACAATATTATTGATGCATTCGATGCATTAGTAATGTAGCGGTAGAATCAAATAGCCCCTACGTATTATACAGCTTAATCTCCAAATACCACATTGGATTATCTGTAACCTTCTGTAGGTAAATCGATGTCTATATATTCTATATTTTGATTTGTTGTATTTGTCTCATCCTGTCGATACGGTAAACACTCCCCTCTAATTAAAGAAACGCATTTAATTAAAGGTTTTGAATCGACAAGATATATCCACAATATTCGGATAGTGGCGTATTTTAGATTTTTAAAATGTAGAATAATGTGAATAATGAGAATGAGCAACAGTTCAGCTAATTTGTAACACGACATTAATTGACGGTTAGGTGGTACGAACATTTGTCGGGTCAGCTAGTAGATAACTCTACTACTCTCTACATGAAGAAAAATAGTAATTGTTAGAAACTAAAGCTTTTCTTGCTAATAAATATTTTTTAATGGATATACAAAATAAAATTTCAGTGCTCATTATCTGTATGTATGTACATATATGTCGGGGATTTTAATGATGATGAGAAGGAAGGAGGTGAGAGGGGAATATTGGAAAACACTACTAGGGGGGATGATATTGAACGGACTTTTGGGTAAACGCAACGTAGATACTTCTTTGATTGATGATTGATGATGATGATTGAACCGATAAATGATCAAATATGATTTCTAACAATTACGAGAGAAACCTAAGCAGTGCCTTGGACTTGTGACCAAGGCTTAAGGAATTCCTTTATTCGATCGAGACACTCGCCTACCCTGCTAGGCTCTCTGTTTAAACCTAAGGTTAAACGCACATAAACCTAACCTAACACGAGATGTGGAAACTAGATTTTAAGGTATTTACGTGGCCAGAAGATCGGACAGAACTAGCACTAACACTGCTCTGCACTGCACAACACTATTCAGAGACTACTTCACTTCTTAAGAGACCGCGCACTACTAAGACTTCAGTCAGACTGTCGATGGCATATAAAGGGTCGAGGGTCGAGACTGTCAAAACAACGGAAGTGACTACTACCCTACTCCATCACCATAGATAGCGATGACTATTCGATTACTCGATAATCTTTTACTATTCTCCGACATATATAATACTTTCATATATAGATGGAAATATTAATCAATTAGGCAGCTGTGGCTTCGCTTCTAATTTAATTTAAATCAAAATAGTTTGATTAAAAATCTTAGCATTTTGTCGATATTACAATTATTCTCCTTATAAGAACGAAAATCACTTAAGAGTATTTAAATGAATGAAACGAATCTGTGATTGTTTTCCGAGAGGCCCTCAAGACATCTTGAAGTTGAAAGCAGCGATAATATTTAATTTTTCTTTATCTGCTTTAGAAATTACTTTGAAAATATATTTTATGCCTCTTATTTTACTAAAATTATAAATGTGAAAGTTTGGATCTTTGAATGTTTGTTGCTCAATCACACAAAACACGTAACAACTTTTTATCCCAGAAAAGTTCATAGTTTTAGTGGGATAATATTGAAATGTTTATTGAAAGCCTAAATATTTTAATAGCAATATATTGAAAATTATTTTTTTTGTTAAATCTAAGTAAGTACACGATTAAAATTGCATCCATGCAAAGCCGGGGCGAATCAATATTTACGTATAGTTATTTTGTTAGTCTTTCCGCCCGTCTTCACACGAGTGCAATTTATCACATGTACATTTTCAAATTACAAATTTATAATATTATATAATAAGATTAACAGCAAATAACCTTCTGATCTTTAAATTCAGTTACAGTTTTACTATCTTATACTAATTTAATAGAAGTTGCAAAGTAAGCAGAATGAAAAAGCCACACCTTACTTACTACTCACCCTCTTTCAGTGTACTTTTTACATAAGAGGAACAAGTATAGGAATAACACCATTCTTTTAATCAATTTTGTAACATACAATACATATAGCTAGACTTCAGAATTAAGTCAAAGTCAAAGTCAAAATTTTTTATTCATTATTGGAATTTATATTCTCTTATTGAACGTCGGAATCTACCACCCTTTCGGAAACGACCTAAAGAACAAAAAGCCTAGAGCGAACGCATCATTCCCAAGGCGTGACATCTTCCAAAAAATCTTTAATGTTATAATAGCCTTTGTCACACAAACGTTTTTTAACTAACTTTTTAAATTTTCCTATAGAATAATTTTGAACGTTTTCTGGGATCCTATTGTAAAAGCAACACAACACATCGCCCAACAAAAGATTTACTAATTCTACTCAATCGAGTAGTAGAAATAAGAAGTTTGTGTTTGTTCCTAGTATCATTAATATTTTTACGTACATACATAACCTTTTCAAAAATGTATTGTGAAGCAACAGTCAATATATTAATTTCTTTGAATTTATCTC
Organism: Limenitis camilla; assembly: GCA_905147385.1. Taxonomy (NCBI): domain Eukaryota; kingdom Metazoa; phylum Arthropoda; class Insecta; order Lepidoptera; family Nymphalidae; genus Limenitis; species Limenitis camilla. The sequence continues at coordinate 12,310,826 of LR990240.1, forward strand.
TTAAATTTTAGGGCCGAGACCATAGATTGCACGAATAGTCCTCTTCTGCAGTACAAAAATCGTGTTTAATTGTGATTTAGCTACAGAAAATAGCTACAGAAGCTACCTTAAATTATGTAATAAAAAATCATTTGGGAGTATGTCAAATATTTAAGAAAAATGTACTTGTTTTTCGGTCTAAATAAATGTTTCTTTATTTATCTTCTTTCTTGGTTGCCAAAGTCTCCTGTCAGAGTCACTCCTTTGTCCTTCAAAGAACAAACATACATATTTGTTAATCCAATACTGTAAAGTTTTCTAGTAATAAGCAATACAATGTAAATCCGATACGCATTACTGGAATTGAAATGAAATCGCTCCAATTTGCATGAAGCGACGCGACGCGATAGCTTTAAGCTTTTAAGGGATTGAACACTTTGTTATGAAAATTGAATTGTCATAACCAATTAAGTGCCCTACAGCTAGATTGCCGTTTTCCATTAACATTATACCAATAAGTGCCACGTATTGATTATTTATATCACTTTATTATTATCGACAAATAGAATGATAAGACTTTAAAACTTTTGCATCTATTTTTAGTCGAGTAGTTTATTCATCGGGTTTATTAAGAAGACTGCTAATACTATTGAGTTATCAATACACTATTAATAACGTATTACTTGCAAGTAGTTTTTAAAGAGCTTGGTCGCTATTGCGACCATTTCCTCTAGCTATATTTACACTAGCCTCAACCAATGAGATTTTAATAATGAGAAAGGAGGAAGAGACTATTGGGTGAAATTGAATGGACTATTGGGTAAACGCAATGTAGATACTGCTACTGAACCGATAAATAATCAAATATAATCTCTTACAAATACGAGAGAAACCTAAGGCATAAAGAGCTCGTTTGACAGTATCTAGAGACTACTTCACTCCCTGAGAGACCGTGCAAGACAAAGACTACATACAGATTGTCGTTGGCATATAAAGAGTCGAGACTGTCAAAATGACAGAAGTGACTACTATGGCTTTACTCCAGCGCCATAGATGGCGATGACTATTCAATTATTCGATAATCCTTTATTATTCTCCGACACGATCGTTGTTAAACTGTGACAGCTTTCAGCATTATTTTCCACTTGACGAGAATTTCAATCATTGACACACACAGAAACAAAGAGCTCTCAAGACTTGTTACAGAAATTATCTTTACATCATGGCAAAGCATAACAGCTTTCAGTTCCAACCTCACAGCGGCTTACAACACCGCCTTACAACGGCTCAATAACGACAAAGCGACAACGCTTCCAGTGCATCTTTCCGACAAAGCGGAAAAGCTCTCTGTCCACTAATAAAACGTTAATATGATCAGAAATTTCCAACCACAATGTGTAAAAACTGTCAACACCAAAATCTAGGCAGTGGAGACGAGTGTTGGAATTATGTTAAAAGACTTATTCAAGCCTACACCTTGGTCACAAGCCCAAGGCACTACTCGTCTTTCGTCTAGATTATCTATTAATACTTGCAATGTTTATTTATTGCAGATGAGTATCTAAATATATAATAATCTTTATAAATATAACTAAGTCACTAATAGACCAAAGTAACAGATTTAAGGGTTGATGACCAGTATTTTTCTTGCAGACGTTCGGACGCCTTCTCTTAAGGGAGGAGTATAATTTCATCAGTGTGAACACGACACGCGTATAATAATTATAAGGAAGCTGTTCTAATACCAGCGAGAAAATATTTAAAGGCTGAGTTTCCGGAGCATCAGAGATGTGCGAGGATGTGTACCGAGGGATGAGCGATTTAAATTAATGGATTCTCTATCTATAGTACAATCCACCACTTCGCGGTTATTATATTGGTATCACGTTGATAATATTATTAACTTTAACTCTTCTGAATTTTGTGGATAAGAATTATATAATACTTGCGACATTTTGAGTGCAAAATTATTTTGATTTTTAGAGGAAACATACGTAAACGTGTAAAGACTCCAAAAAGGTCCAAAATTAATTACTTTTTCCACTCCTAATTTTCCATATCCAAAGGGTTTAAATTTTCCAACCCTTTTTCACAAAAAGCAGTGATGGCCCAGTGGTTGAGACTTCAAGTCTACTTCGGGATGTCCGAGTTCGAACCCCCACACAGGCCCACACCTCTGACTCTGAGTTACGTGTGTTTTAAGCAATTAAATATCACTTGCTTTAACGATGAAGGAAAACATCGTGATGAAAGCACTCCTTAGAGTTTCCTAAAAGTTCTCAAAGGTTTGTTAAGTCTGCCAACCCGCACTGGGCCAGCGTGGTGGACTATGGCCTAATACCCTCCTTGTTCTGAGGAGGAGACCCGGCTCAGTAATGGGCCATCGAAGGATCGTGATGATGATTATCGTCACTATGATTTGCCTGTTAAATATACCCGAGAAGAAATTGTTCTGTTCATTTTGATATTTTTTTCACCCGTGGTTGTATGAATGCCTTCCATCCCGTTGTCCGTATCCCGTTTTGAGTGAAATATAAAATAATAATATTATAGCGTCACAATACAACTGTATCTTAAGGTCCTAGTGCGTGATCAGAAAGGTTACCCGTATTCCCTCATTCACTACAATGGTAACGCCTGGTATTAGCCACTTACCGAAATATTGGATCAAAGCTCCTTCGCCTTTGTGGTGTGATATAACTTTATTTCTTTGGGTGAGAATTTAAGCAGAAATCAGAAGCTGAATAACCTATTGAACCTTTTCATATTTTAACAATCAATTCACGCTTCATTTAGGTTTTTATCCTTATCTACACTATTAATAAGTTTAATCTCTGGAAATATACATTCGTTTTTGACCACTCTTTTACTATTAGCTACCATATATTTTATGTTATCTATACATATAAGTAAACCTGATAAAAATGTAATTTATAGACTTTCTATTCATAGAAGATCTTCATAATACCTGTACAATAATACAACCAAAATAATAATATTAATTTTTTTTGCACATAATTATATCTAAATGAGAATATCCATTTCTGGCTCTTTTTGTGCAGAAACCCCACCTAATAATAAATGATTAGTTTGAATAAATAACTCCTCTAGTCGACAGAAATAAAAGATTTAATTAATGAGTATGTCAATTAATTTTTTTTCTTGTAATTGACATTTTGAAAATGATTTCTTATCAACATTAGGTTAAAAAGATAAAGAAGTATAATACTATTCGATCATCCTAAAATCGAATAAAAAAACATTCGTAAATAAAAAATTATTTATTTATTAAATGGAAAAAAATATATACTAATAATAAACATTATTTTAAATAAATTTAGTTATTATTCGATATTTGGAGGCAGATTTCTGTTTAAAAACATATCTAGCTGTCTAAGAATTTTTTTCTAAATTCCCCTCTGCCGCTGGGAGAGCATCTCGTAAGAGCAGAGTTACCCAGATAGGAGATATGTTCCCCGACTTCGAATACGACCGAATTTCGATTTCATTCTAAACTGGCTGTGTAGGCCCAAGAGGCCTCAGATTTTTGGACTATTTTAGAAATGAGCTCCTAAATAATAAAAGTCCAAACGAAACTTAAGTCGTTAGGACGACATCGTACAGCTAACACACTGCTTGATAAATTATTTGAGTCACATAGTAGCAAGTAGCGAGTACCGAGGAAGTCATTAGTAGCAAAGATTTTACGTAATGACCGACTACATTTTCACTCAATTAAACCCTGCGCGTTAGTCTAGTCAGACTCTTTCATAATTAAAAGCGCGTTTCAACTCACATAGGAGGGTATTCTAAACTTTAAGGATGTAATTTTGTTGCGTATACATTTTCCTACTCTCTATGTATGTTTAATGAATTATTTATAACCCAGGGTGTTTTTGGCTTCCTGTGTAAAATTCAAACAGTATTTTCTACTGGAGGGATGTCAAATTTTTCTTTTGGAATTTAATAATAACTTGTCATTCTAAATTTGCTTCGGTTAAGTATTAAAATTATGCCTGGAGAGGACCCTGGAATGATCACCTTACTTTCCTTATTTTCGATGACATGGGGGCCATCCCACATCCGCGTATTGATACGTGAATATCCTTGCTCAGATTGAGAAGGGAGAAAAATGCATTCACCAATGTTTACGTAAACACTGGGGGAGGTGTTAAGGATTTGCTTACTTTTGCTGACATGGTGGGCAGGGGGTTGATAATTACAAAAAGTCTGATTACGTAACACTTGAACGACCCAAAAAATTTGAATAAGAAGCTGACTTAATGACTGACATATCAACGCAGGGCCTGAACTATAAGGGTTAGAAACTTGAAATTTTGCACAGGGGTTCCTTTTATAACGTAGGGGAGCACTAAGAAAGGATTTTCGAAAATTCACCCTATAGGGGGGTAAAACGGGGGTGCAAATTTAGTATGACTACCTCATAAAATTATTAAATATGTCTACAGATGATCTACTGTAGGCTAATATCGCAACAAATCTAAGAATCAATATTTTGATTCTAAAGAATTGGAATTTTCATGTCGAATAATCCAATATAATTAAAAAACGTAAAGTAGTATGATAAAGTAAGCTTGAAGCTTGAAACTGGCCCTCAGAAATATTTACTCGTAACATTTAATCAAATCTAAGTTTAGCGATATTTACGTTTCTAAGTCAAGAGGCAACTCTGAGCGTCAAACGACTCGTGGCTCAGTTTGCTTACTGCATAATTAGCTATTCGATTGACTTAGATGTTTACTTTAATTAATTGCTTATGGACTGACATTAGATTACTACTTATATTGCTTGCCTTATAGTTAGCAACACCGTTGATAACTTTATATTCGAGGTCAGTACCTTTTGTTTAATTCCAAGCCTGTGTATAACTCAAACTCAAAATATTTTATTTCAATTAGACTTTTGTATAAAAGCACTTTTGATACGTCAAAAATTGGTCGGTCAGTCAGTTTGTCTGAAGCTACCACCAGCTCGGAAAGCAGTTTTCTATTGAGAAGAGCAAGCTCTTTTCAAAAAGCCATGTTTACATAAATTATTGATATACAAATCATTTAACTTGAGAGTCAACGTCACTTAGATTCCAAGCATTCTCATCATTTAAGTAATCCTGTACATTATAGTACGCTTTATATATTAATGACTTCTTGATACGAGTTTTAAATTGTTGAAGTGACAAGTCTAATATAGGCTGTGGAATCTTATTGTAGATGCGAACACCAAGCCCCATGAAGCTATTACTGATTTTGTGGTGACGATAGTAAGGCGTTACAAGTTTATTTCTGTTTCTAGTATTAACATTATGTTTGTCACTGTTTTGAATACGAATCTATATTCTGGTAAATGTACAAAATATTACAATATATGTATTGTGATGGGACTGTAAGGATGTCTATTTTTTTATAAACATCTTTAAGTGAATCTCGTGCTCTAAGATTATAAATTGCCCGAACAGCTCTCTTTTGAAGTACAAAAATGGATTCAATATCCGCGGCCCTACCACACAGCAAAATGCCATAAGACTTAATACTGTGAAAGTAACTGAAGTAAACTAGCCTAGCTATTGATATCAGTCATTTGTCTGACTTTCCTCGCAGCGTAGGCAGCTGAGCTGAGTCTGCCCGCTAGAGATAATAAATGGGGGTTCCACTGGAGTTTTGACCTCTTTAGTTTTAACCTCTGTTCCGATGGACTTGAGCCAGTTGTCAAACGGAGTTCGCCTGGTGACTATTATAGCTGTGCAGTAGTGTGGTGTCGTGTTGCTGGGATTATATTACGAAGATTTGGAGTAAGTGTAATATTAGTTACTCGGTGTTTCGTTGTTACCCGATATCGGTCCCATGTAGATAACATATTTTCTCAATGCAGATTGGAATATTTGTGGGGAAGGAAATTACTATAGTCTTAATTAATTTTTTTACTATTTTACTCAAGATGAAATAAATGACACTACAACATTGATGATATCTTAGATTTAAATGGAGTTTGGTTTAGAGGAAATTATAATTATTATTTCTAAAAATGTGAATGAAATCCTGGAGTATCCGTCAGTTACTGAAAATTGATTCTCCTCCTCTAAAATTGAACTCCTGTTACCGTACTTAAACTCAAGTTCGGTGCATTATGCATGCAGGGGTGACTGCCTATAAGAGGCAGCCCAGCTCATTCCGGAAGCGCAGAAGTTTCCTGGGAACTTCACAGGCTTCTTGGAGCGTCCTTGAAGGTTTGTGCCCGTGGTGTGGCGATTCTTAACAATAAAAATAAATAAATAATTTTCGTTATGATGCGATTTTTATTCGATTCGTAAGGCAGTTTGAACATTGTCCTTTGCAGGCTATATCATTTTATTTAAATCATGTCATGTCTTAACGTCTATGATGCTTAAACATCATTTCACGTCAAATCGACCAATAGTTAGAATCGACCTCTTTTGATTACGACAAATTTTGGTCAGACGTATGACGAAGAAATGTTTTTTAACATATTTCAAAAATTCATATTTTTGAAATAAACAAATAATTCTTTTAAGATTGGTACAAGGTAGTATACAAAAAAATTTTGAGCCTAAAATTTATAATTGAAGATTTTTCAAAATATTTTTTCGGAATTTTTTTTATAGCCCCAAGTATATCCCCTTTGATACTTGCCCTAAGCTTATTTTCTTGTTCCGTCCTTTTAAAACCACTTTTTTACTTAGTCGGGTTATAGTTTAAACCTTATTTTTTTAGGAAAGTCTGGCCTCAATGCGGCACGAATAGAATCGAGACCTCTTACAAGATGCTTTCACTAATTTAAAAAAACAGATACATCATTACGGATACTCTTATTAGAGATAGGCGTTTACCCAAAAGCCTTGATTAGAATACACATCTGCAGCGTGCAACGGGACGAGGGAAGCGGGATGCGGGACACGGGATGAAGGATGGAGGATGCGGGAAGCGGGACGCGCGGGTTGTGTTCCGTCAGTTCATTAACTAATTCTAGAGACACCCGCCACTGGAGTTGACTACAAGAAACAAAACTAATGACGTCGGCAACCCGAGAAGTTAAAGACGATGCTGCAAGTTAAATGCTTAAGCGGAAATTGCTTGGGATACTTTATAATTACCTGTTATTATGCTTACTATTAGTGCTAATACAATCTTTATTACTTACAGAAATGTACGCAAGGGCGAAGAGGCCACCCTTCCCAAAGCGTCAGAGACGTCACAGAAGTCCTTAAGACAGTATTTTGACCTTTATATTTTTAGACTATTTTCATTAAGCCCCCTGTAATAGTTTAGTAACTCTATATAAATTTTCAGAGTTTCACTTTAATAGATTTTATTGATATTATTTATCTTATGATATTATTTTATGTCACAATTGTTGAAGTGCATTTATTTTATTTGACTGACAGTTGTGTTTCATTCCTAACACAGAACAGCTTACTGTAAGACAGACCAATTAGGGACTGCCTTCAGACAGTGTCTTACAGTTCAAAATCTATCGACATTTCACAATATCGTGAGATAGATTGTAATTTAAAGGTTTTGACAATTTCACGGTGATATATATACGTTTTTAATTTCCGTTACTAAACCAAATTTAGACAAAATTGGTCAAGCAGTTTTGGTGTGAAATCCCCTTTAGAATTAAACTGACCGAACTCAAAATTCTTGTTCATTTTAATTATAACAATTTACTAAACCTTTAAAGATTTTTTTGCACATATTACTATTTTGACTTAAGTCACTTTAATTCTAGGCATGCTATTATTTTTGCCATTCTGTAGGTTAAGGTTTGAATATTTTATAATATTAGCCTAAAATTTCAGACCATAGTTTTAATAATAATCAGCTTGTAGAGAATTTATCTATCGCTGTGCTGCAATTACTTAGCACGTAATATAATTTATGGTTGGAGGCTAGGACGGAGACGCAGCAATTAGCCGCCTTAACGAACGCTCCAAATAAATATCATTCGTGATTAATATACCCTGATAAATACGCTGATATTATTTATACAGGACGTCTCGTGCTCGCCGCTTACCGCTCACCACCCACCACCCATCAGCCACCAGCTAACAAGCTGCAATATTAACTACCTACTTTATCTTATACTAGACCACAGGCACTCATTTATTCATTCATAATCTACCACCAGCAACAATGATAATGCTATTTCCTTATTATGTCACTGATTTGCAGTGGACACCACCACTGACTGTCTTATGTCTCACTCACTTTCTCTTTTATACAAACCTTGTCCTAACAATAACTAATAAAAAAGAATTATCCGATTTGCTGCAGTCATTTGAAGTAATGCGATTACGCATATATTATATGCGACACCTCACATGTCGTAAGAGCCGAGTAAACCAGCATCTCTTTGGTGGTAGGGGATCTCTTCCCCGACTGACTGACTCTTCTCCTCCCTTTCCCATCCCATTGGATGCTGCGGATCTAGTGGGCTCTTACTCAAGATTCACTGAAACCGCCGTATTTATTCTTCACTCGCCTTCCCCACTCTTCGAGGATGCAACGCATCGACAAAACAAGAGAGTTCTCTTGTTTTGCCAATGTCCATGGGCCATGGTGGCCACTTACCATCAGGTGGACCATCTGCTCGTTTGCGCCTTATGCACCATAAAAAAATAAATTATATGATTTGATGCAGTGCGCTTACGCATATAGAGGATAGGAGGATATAGAGGAGAGAGATTTCCACACAAAATGTCAAGGACATCGATCGTCGAAAATCACATAAATTCCACTATTCATGTTGCAATGTTCTGTCCTCCCGGCCCCCCAAGACAATCGGCTAGCCTCGGCCGATAATGCTCTTGGATATAAATTATTCCCCGCTGTTTAGGATGTCCAGCACCCACACAGCCAATTTGAAAGATTCCTAAAAAGGGAAAAGTACAAATAGTTGAGTAGGTCCACAATCTTCAAGTCCATGAAGATTTTTTACATAATGTGTCCATTACGTACCTAAATAATATGCAGGGATAGTCTAGTGGTTAAGACTTGGATGTCTCACTCGAAGACTCGCCGAGTTTGATCTGGGGACGAAACAACGTTTTCTCTCAGTTATGTGTGTTTTAAGCAATCAAATATCACTTGCTTTAACAGTAAAGGAAAACATTGTAAGAAACCCTCCACTCCTGACACACTTGAACGGAACAGTCACATTATTAAGCTGTCCTTTTAAGGAAGGTTAGATGAAACCTTTTTTTCGCCAAATGAAGTAGATGCTGTTTTGTTTGATATTGATTTGTGATGTTGTCTTTTCAATTGTGAACATCGCATGATTTTTTTATGGCAGTTAAGGGGCAAACGAACTGACGGCCCACCTCATGGTAAGTGGCCACCGTCGCTAACTTCAGCAATACAAGAGAGTGACTCTTATTTGCCGCTGCGTTGCCACCTTGAAGATTAAAATGAAAGAATGTGAAAGAAGAGGAGAATGCTACGGTTTCAGTGGACCCTGAAAGAGAAGCCAGAATTCACTAGAACTAACTAACTAGAATTAAAGATATGGAAGGGCAATGGGGTAAGTCTGGCCCGGATGCGACCGGTCGGAGTCGGAATATTCGCATCATGGTGGTCGCAATCCAGTTGGGGAACAGCTCCCCTACCACCAAGGGGTGCTGGGTTACTACTTATAAGATGGTATCAAAAATAAAATGGTCATTTTAAGGATACTATTACTATATCCTTATTTCAATTGTGGCAGTCTTCAAATATTCTCTCATTTTTAATATCTTTAGTTATTTAAAAACTGTTTGTTTAATATCAAAGCTGCCAATCTTCTTCTTGCTCTTTTATTTTAGTTTTTAAGCAAACTTCCATACTACATAATTGAATAATACTTTTATTTTTTTGAAGCAATAAATATCATGAACGAATGAAATTTATATACTAAGAGATATAATTATGAAAATATGCATATAATAGTCTACCTGACCCGGCTTCGCCTGGGTGCAATTTAAGTGCATGTGTATTTAGGTTTAATATTACATTTTAATTTATATATAACTAATTCCCAAACACATAACGGCTACACAGCTCGACAAGCACTTCATCCCCACGTCGATAGATGGCGTACGAGCACACTCATTCTTGAGTTTGTAATCTTAAGTATTTTTTGCGATAAAACATAGCCTATGTCCTTCCTCAAGCTATATATATGTCGGGGATTTTAAATGATGTGAAAGGAAATGGCAGGAGGAAGATGGAGAATATCGGGGAACACTAAAAGGGGGGATGATATTTAATGGAATATTGGGTAAACGCAAAGTAGACACTCCCACTGAACCGATAAATAATCAAATATGATCACTAACAATTACGAGAGAAACCAAAGCAGTGCCTTGGACTTGTGGCGAAGGTGTAGGCTTAAGGACGTCCTTTAAATGATCATAACACTCGCCTCCACTGCTCAGGCTCTCTGTTTAAACCCAAGGTTAAACGTACATAAACCGAATCTAACAGAAGGCTAACCTAACCTAAGGCTAACCTAACCTAACATTGTGTTTACTTAACCACGTGGCAATTACATTGTAAGGACTTACGTGACCTTAGTTGGACAGCACTTCCACACTACACTGCACTTGACACTATCACTAGCACTACTTAGATGATGTTCACTTCTTGATAGACCGCACACGACTAAGACTTCAGTTAGACTGTCGATCGCATATAAAGGGTCGAGGGTAAAGACTGTCAAAACAACGGAAGTGACTACTACCCCACTCCAACGCCATAGACAACGATAACGATTCGATTAATCGATAATCTTTTACTATGCTCCGACATATAGCTATACTTTATCTCTGTATTTCATCAAAATCGGTTCAGAAATTTAAAACTGATTATTGAACAGACAGGTAGACGCCATCTATCCATCAATAGAGCAGTATATTAAATGCCACTTTCGTTTGTTTAGTTTGTATTCTTATTACTTACGTTTTTTTAAGAATTACTTTAATAAATTATTTATTGATCTAGATGGATGGATTTATCTTGTCCCTAATGAGAGTGCATCTCAGTATAAAGAGTAGTAAGTAAATATTTATTATGCCGCAAATGCAGCAGCGTTTACAGTAAAGCTGTCTCAATTCAAAGTCAAAGAGGTAATCTTGATTTCTCGTATTTTGGCATTTTTCCAACTAAATCTTGAGCTCAGGCCACATCACTACTTTGTCATATACGAGTATACACGTTGATATAAATTGTACCGATAAATATTGTATAAAAATGGATAGATCTGTCCTACCAAACACCAAAATTAATGAGATTAAGATCTCGTTAATTATAAGTGTAAGCTGAGACAGACACCAAGTTTAATTATTTATTACTAGCGGCCCATCCCGGCTTCACGCGGGTGGAATATTATTTTGAAAAATATATTGGCCCTCCCGCATTTCGGTGCCCCCTCTCTTGCCGCTTTACTCGCTGCGCTGCGTCGCTACACTGGCCCGTCGCGTCGTCGTGTATTTTTTGTTCATATTGATATTTTTAATTTCGTAATATCTTTTGAATGGAAAGTCCGATTTTAATAATTCAAAAAGTAATTTACAGGTATTGAAATAGTCTTGAATACGAATTTAATTTATTTGGATAAGGATTAATACAAAGTTATAGAAAACATGGTCTCATTTTGATAGGCATTTTTATCAAATTTTAAAATGTAAAAAAGTAGTTATAGTGACGTAACTATAATAGTTGGACATATGGACTCGCGGACTTTTTTGTAGATATTGATACGTTCTATAATATTGTAAATCATTTTTTTGTTCTATCATCAATACTTTTTGCAGCGCATGCGATGAAAGATATTTTATGGCAAATTTTTTGGCACCTTGGGTTGGTTTTCGTAAGATTTCCTAAGGATCTCTAATTTTTTCTTGTAATAAATATGTTACTCAAGGATAATGTAGCTTCCTAATGGTGAAAGAATTTTTGAAATCGGTCCAGTAGTTTTTATGTTTATTCGTTACATACAAAAATACAAATCTTACTTCTTTATAATATTAGTATAGATATAGATTTGTTTTAAAAAAAGGAAGCAAACGTAGCATGCAATAATACGTAAAACTAATTTTCGCATTTACTTTATCTAAATATTCACATTTTATACCTCCACTTATTAACATGCAAATAGTATAAAAAATTAAAAAAAAACAAGGTAAACACGCAGAAGTTTTAGGGTCATCTGGAAATGGGTTAGGTTTTGTAGAAGTCAGTTACATAAATGCCTGTTTTTAAACGTTAATATATCAATAACTAGCTACGCCCCGCGGTTTTACCCGCATATATAAATTATAGCCTATGTGTTATTCTGATATGTAAGCTATATTATTGTTAAGTTTCATCAAAATCCATTCAGTAGTTTTTGCGTGAAAGAGTAACAAACACATCCATATATTCTTACAAACTTTCGCGTTTATAATATTAGTAGGAAGTAGGATAGTTTGAGCTACATGAATGAATTTTTGAATTCTAGATAAACTAAAGGACTTTTTTAAATATGCCAAATTTAATGTATGTAGGTTAATAGGGGTCAAAAGTAGCTCGTAATCGCTTCACTTGGTTTTGACACGCTGCCGACGTGTCTTTATTCATTTCATTTACCATCTTCTCCATTAAATTATAATTTCCTTTAAATACGGTTTATGTTATTACTTAGAATGAATCTACTAATTTAATCTTTTACGCTACTCTTTTATAACTAACTTTACATGACTGAAAAATCCGGCTAAGTACTAGTCGGACTCGCACAAAGGGTTTCGTACCAATATTTGCCAAAAAAATCACATTCATTGTATGGGAGCCCCCCCTTAAATATTCACTTTATTCTGTTTTTAGTATTTGGTGTTATAGGGGAAACAGAAATACATAATATGTGAAAATTTCAACTGTCTAGCTATCACAGTTCATGATATACAGCCTGGTGAGAGTCAGACGGACGGACGGATAGTAGAGTCTTAGTTTCCCGGTTTTACGCTTTGGATTCGGAACCCTAAAAATCAACAACTCTTAAAAAAAAAGGTGTGTGCGATTCACACACGATAGAAGTGAAACTTCAGTAAATCGACAAAAGAATGAGATGAATATATATAATAATATAAAATAGTATGTATATTTCTGTCTCATTCTTTGCTGGCTTCATCCTACACATTTTTGTATTTGTGTCTCTTACCTGTCGTTTTTTCCGTTGCATCCGGTTTGAAATCATAACGATTCTAAAGAAGTTTTACTCCAAAAAATTGTGTGTATCTAGCTTAAAACCCAGTAGGTACAATTATGTTTAAGTTGTTAAGTAGTCGACCTTTAGGAACCAAAATTGAGCCAAATACTGCAACCTGCACTTGACGAGTCTGTCGCGTGTAACGGCAGAGGGCGTGGGGGAGGCGGTCCAACTGACGAACTGAATTACCTAAATATATGTGGAGAATATTTTTTGGCATATTTTCAGCAACACACCGCCACTCTCGTAAGATCACTCAGTGTCCACTTGTCTACCTTTTTCAGTTCTCGTAATTGTGTTACAACTGAAATTTTACTTTTATATGAAAACTAAGTAATATATAACTCGGAGAACATAGAAGGAGGAGGGGATGATATTAAGTTGACTATTAGGTAAACGCAACGTAGATACTGTTAGTGAACCGATAAATAATCAAATATGATCTCTTACAATTACGAGAGAAACCTAAGCAGTACCTTGGTGTAGGCTTAAAGACGTCCTTTATTCGATTGTCACACTCACCTTCACTGTTCAGGTTTTCTGTCTAACCTTAAGGTTAGATTTACATAAGGCTAACCTAACCTACGCGCCATAATATATGTATAAATAAAAAATCGGCAAAGTGCGAGTGTGGGACTCGCGCACTGAAGGTTCCGTACAATTTTAATAAACACTATCAAATTATGATTTTCTTGTGATGGGTCAAAATATCATCAAAAATACAAAGTATTGGGAGGCGTTTAATCGTTTAATAGGCGTATAAGAAAACATGATAAAACAATTTTAACAAAAAGAAATTAACCGACTTCTAACTCTGAAAAATGCAATAAAAAGTAAGAATTATTACACTCAATTTATATAATAAATACATATTGCCAAATATAGAACCTCCCTTTTTATTGGAGTCGCTTAAAATATTTAACAAGTTGTCATTTAGCAACATGATATGTCGTCAACAGTCGTTGCTAAGATATAGCTTTATATTCATTTCACACGATGCGACGACAAAAACGTCGATGTTTGCTACTTTACTAACATTCGAATATGTTGTACATGTACAAGTCTTTGGTACAGATTTAAGCCCTGATTAACGACAAGCTAAAGGATTTTGAAAAATTGAGAATCTGGAAGCCTAAATTTAAAACGTTATTGACCCTTCTAAAAATTAAAAATTTCATAAATTAATTAATGGAATTTATATTTTACTAAATATTTTTTTTTATTAATCTTTACAATAAATTATCTCTTTGTTACTAAAATTGCAAACGTCTACTTTTTTAGTGGAATGCCCTATAGAAAAACTACTTGTTATGACTTCAGTATAAATGGCCACGTTTATTGATTCCTTGCACTTAGAAGTTTCATTTTTCACAGCTGCAAGATACCATAGACTTACATGTTTAATATTAATTTCAACTTGATAACTTCACGTAATCTTCAAATAATGGATCAAAACCTAAATATATAAAAGAACATTTTTTTGTGATTTAACAACGAATTGCCACTTTTCCCCACACCAGTGTTCCTCTTCCTGTTCCTTCCAAAAATCATGTTCCTAGGTCAAACGACAAAGTCTGGGAATACATGAAATAAAAGCGACTGTATCTTTTCATCTTTCATAAAAGCAGTGATGGCCCAGTGGTTGAGACTTCAAGTCTTACTCGGGAGGTCCGAGGTTCGATCCCCCACACAGGCACACACCTCTGACTCTGAGTTATGTGTGTGTTTAAGCAATTAAATATCACTTGCTTTAACGGTGAATGAAAACATCGTGAGGAAACCTGCACGAGTGAGAGTTCCCAAAAATTTCTCAAAGGTGTGTGAAGTCTGCCAACCCGCACTGGGCCAGCGTGGTGGACTGTGGCCTAATACCCTCCTTATTCTGAGGAGGAGACCCGTCTCAGCAGTGGGCCATTGAAGAGTCGTGATGATGATGTATCTTTTCATTAAATTGAAGTTTGACCTTTTTTATATTTGAGAAACTAGAGATCGGAATTTGTAAATGTATCAACTTGGTATTTTTACGTTTTTTTGAGAAAAAGGGTATTGCGTGTCAGTCAAAAAAAAAGTTAGTGATGAGAAAAAAAAATTCTAATTTTATCCTGTACTATGAGACCTTGTTTCATGCTACATATGACATTAACGATCAAATCTTTTCAATGCGTAGACTTAGATTTATTGACAGCCGCAAGGGACCTCAGGCTCTCAGGGTATTTGATATTAATTTCAACTTCCTACCTCCACGCAATCCTGAGAAAAAGGTTCAGAAGGACAGACAGATGTTAGTGATCCTATCCTTTTTTCCTTTTAAGGTGCCGAACCCTAAAAAGAATATTTATAGAGGTGCTAATCTAGTTTTAATCGAAAATCTTAGGAATATGAATTGAAATTTGATTATTTTGAATTTTGTAAATACAAATTTTAATTTAGAAGGACTGTAGGACAACCAAATGATCCTAGAAGGATTTCTTTAGACGATTGGAACCTTAAAACATCATCAAAATTGAATGATATTATGTTTGATTTTCTATAAAGCTGCGTTTTCACGAAAGTTGTGCGAGAATGTATAGGCAGGAATGTGTAAATTAAATCCAATAGAATCTCTTTATTTGACACACTCTGAGCGAGGCTAGATCGACAAAGCGATTTTATTGGTTCTTAACAAACACATCCCTCAATCTTTTTAAATTTATGTGACAAAACGTTTGCCGGGTCAATTAGTAATCATAAAGAGATTCAGATAGACGCCCTCGCTTCGCTGTGAGATCAATTTGGATCCTATAATATCATACGTTTCTTTTAATTAATTCTAATAAACACTTAGTATGAAGATTCTTCCTTAAATAAAACAACATTCCGCATTGTAAAATGTTTTTATTTATTTCATCTATCCGTCCGTAGTTAACAATGTGGTAACCTATATTACTAGTTTCATCTAGAATTGCTCGTCCATTCTATTTACCTCCAAATATATAAACAAAATCACATATAAAAAAAGAAAAGTTAAATTTATTGTTTTTGTGCTAAAATATAAAATATATAAGTAAAATCACCTTAAATAGACTTCATTCAGTTTTTCTTGATATTTCTTTAGGAAAATTAATTATTTAAAATACAGTACTACCAATATTATAAGTCAATACTTATATAAGAATTATTCGTTTGTAGGGCTAATATGTCACGTAAGGACAAACTGTTTTATTGTTGTATGTCATAAACAAATCTCACGTAGGCTGCGTCTTCACCAGAGATGTGCAAGGATGTGTAGCGAGGAACTTGTTTATTTAGAATCCGTAGAATCGCTTCATTTGACACACTCGCATTATGGCCGCAATTATAAATTGAAAATAGAATTCAAATTCTAAATATTGCGTATAAAATTCAAATTTAGAATCTAAATCTTTGGATAAAAGATCGAAAATAGATTTCAATTTGAATTTATCTAAACACAAATTTAAATTAGGAATTCATTTCTATACATCGATTTATAGAAGAATCGATTTCAAGGACCAAAATGATAGAATCGATATATCGCCCTCGGAAATCGTAATTTTTTGATCTTTTTTTCTTTTCACCTAAAAGGATATGTACATTGAAAATGCAGACTCAGCAATAAGATCGATTATTTTGGGATCGATCTTTTTTGATCTCGGTTTTTTATGAACCGACAGTTTGGGATTCGAAACGCTTTAAAAATCGATATTTTTCGAAGAGAATCGCCATCCCTATTCTTAATGATTTCGATTTTAGATTTGTAATTAATTTTGCCCTTTATCCGAACAACAAAAAAATAAAGAAAGGAAGACAAAAATAATGACAAGAAAAACTTAACCATTAATATTTCGTATCAAAAACGGAAGCCCTGTAGAGTTTGTTTGTTTAAACGCGCTAATCTCAGGAACTACTAGTCCGACTTGAAAAATCCTTTAGTGTTAGATAGCCCATTTATCGAGGAAGGCTATAGGCTATATATCATCACGCTAAGACCAATAGGATCGGAGCTACACGCGGACGAAGTCGCAAGGGTCGGCTGGTTTTTATAAAACTTATAAAAATGGTAGAACTGCAATATATTCTATCAGTTTTAGTTTATGGCGAGATGTATTTAAGTATAATTAAAATCTATACAATAAATTTAATTAGACATCATAACTATAGTATTAAACCATTTAACTGTACACTATAAGCTTACACAAGCGATAGTATAAATTCATACACACAATATCATACAATTTTACATTTAAATAATTACACTTAACAAAAACTGATAATAATGTAAAGACATGCATAGACAGAAGCAGTGTTCGATCCCCCCCCCCCTCACACACGCATTCTCACACCTCTGGCTTTTTTGAAGTGAGGGAAAACATCGTGAGGAAACCTGCACTCCTAAGAGTTCTCCATGTTTTCAAAAGTGTGTGAAGACTGACCACAGTGGTAGACTATGGCCTCACACCCACGTGGGGTGAAGACCCGGCTGAGCAGGCCATTAACTTCACATTTAATGGCGTTAAATGGAGGGTATACAAAATTAGGTATAAAACATTTGACGCTTTAGGGAGTGTATCGTTAAATGGAGTGACGTTTGTTAAATAGTTGGTTTTGCTAAAAAAAATCTCTTAAAAACAATTTTTCATACTCTGCACTAACAAACAAACTGCTTGTCTTTCAAGATTTTTTATATATGACGACTTGTTCGTATTGACCTGAAAAAGACCTTATTTACGCATAACATAAAGTGACATATAATCCAAAGTAACTATATTAAATATTCAGTCATTCATTACTTACAAGTATATTTTTATTTACTTTATCGTTAAGATTTAATAGAATATAGAAAAGACATAGTTCGCGCCTCAAGTGCAAACGCAGCCTTAAAGAGGAAAAGCATTTTACACAATATAATCAAATGTTTTGATTATATTGAGATATTTGTCTCTCAATATAATCTAAAAACATGACTCATTCGTATAGAAATTTCAGAAAAATCTTAACGTATATTTAGGTATGTTTTAATTAATATTTAGTGCATATTTCCTAGGCCTATATAGTATTTTGTAAATGACATAAAATTGAAATACAAATCAAGATGTTAAAGCAAAAATATTCGGATTGACATATTGATGAATGATAACCTTGACAGAAGAAAATAACTTCCATGATAGTAATAGAAACTTGAAACTATATCATATTATATTGTAAAGATAAATAATAATTATTATTTTAACCCGATTACGTAAAATGATTATTTATATGATTAGAGGAACATCTCCATTAAACAGACATGGTAGGTATACATGGGTGCGACCCCGGTTCTAACTTGACCATTTCTATACCGATGCATTTCTCGGTTTCTGTCTGAATTATTTTCTTGTTTCATCCTTTTTAGACCACTTTTCTACGTAGTCGGGTTATAGTTTTTAAACTTTATTTTTTTATTTAATAGTTTTCCGTTTCCTGATCGATCGAAATAACCTTTATATTCTCATATTGAACCGTAATGTTGGTATTTATTCGCTTAAACGAGTGAATAACTGCAACGACAGGACCGCGCGGACTATACGACCGCATTTTGAACATATATGTTGACTTAATCAATATGATATATAAATATTTGTAATGTGCTCGCCAAGACCTTTCTTTTGATACCAAACACGTGATAACCACCTCCATACATAGTTGATCTACGACCTATTTGTTTAAACAATGTTTTAGATTTACGAACATATTTTAAAAAGTATTATTTATAATTTCATCTAAAGGCAAAGACTAATAATACCCCCCATTGTACTCGAGACATACACACGTCTACGTTGAATACTGTCCTTTCTATGAAAAGTCCTGTCCTTGAATTTTTCGTAATTACTAATCTTAAAAATTAGTCAATTTTGAATAGATTTTAAGAAACGTAATTTCGTGATCTATAATTAAGTATACTTTTAAAAAATCATGTTTCAGTATTTCGGCCATATCGTAACAGAAGATATGTATGACATTAAAGATATTGAGAGGGATAATAATGGCTTCAGAATGCTGTTGGGTTTGCCTCGCTTTTGCAGTGTGTCACAGATGTTTGCGGAGACTCCCACCGACGACTTTTGCGGGATTACGAGAAAGAGGGCAGCATCTGTGATGAGCAGAATGCACGGCAGTTCCAATAGCACTCTAAATAGCCTCTCTGTGAAATGGGAAAACCCGTATTTGATGCACTGGATGAGTCTGCACACCCGGTGCTCCGGTAGAAGAGTTTGAATTTTATTTATTTATTAATATACTAACGTAGTTCATAAGTTTATTGTTTTACTAACACAATATGGATAATCTTGTCTGAATTTAATAAATGAATTGAAATTGAATTAAAACACTAAAGTTTCCTTTATCAGTAAACACAAATCCAAGTACAGTTTTTCACAATCTCCCCCTCCCTAAACAATGAAACTAAATACCGTTAGATCATAATTTATCTCGTGAAATTGTGAACCATGGAAAGATCGTAAACCGTAACAAATAGGAGTGGAGGCGAGTGTTTTATTTGAATAAGCCTTGGTCACAAGTCAAAGGCAAAGCTTAGGTTTTCTTAGCTAATAATAAGAGATCATAATGTTTGATTATTTATCGTTTCAGTAGCAGGATCTACGTTGTCTTTACCCACTAATCGATTCAATATCACACCCCCCTTTAGTCTAATCGACAAGTCGAAAATTGTTTAAAGTTGAGATACTGCTCTTAAAATTGTGTGATAGCTCATTAGATCCGGAAAACATTGTACATAAAAAGTTGCAAAAGTTAAAAACAATTAAAGATGTAGAAAAAAATATTTTTTGTTTTTCGCAAATATTTCATAGACTATTATTAGATCATTATTACAGTCCAGTAAAGGTCAGAAATTAGATCTAAAAATTTTCATGTGCAGCCTTCGGACACTTTTTTGTGATATTTGTTTAAAGACCTCGTGTCCATATTATTACAGGTTCAATTTCATTAAAAAAAAAAAATTTTGAAATTTCAGAAAAAGATTCTTAAAGAGAAGGAAATTTCCAATAAAAAAACTTAGCAAGTGACGCTTGTAAAGTCAACGCCTCCTGAAGATGCTTCGGTTACGGAGCGAAACGTACGTCGATTGTCGATCGCGATCTGCTTGTGTGGTGTATACTGGTTCCGATTCGCGCGTTACACTTTTCTGTGAACGTTGTGCTCTTCCGGATCTTGCCGTACGAGTCTGGTTGTTAGATCGTCGAGCTATCTACTTGTGTGGTGTGTCTTGGTTCGGGTTCGCGCGTCTCACTTTTATGTGGGCAGGGTGCTCTTCTGGGTTGTGCCATACGAGTCTGGTTGTTCAGATTGCCGCGGATTATCGCAAGGTAACCTTTTGATTCCTTTTCAATTAAAAAACTACCTACTCCCGGAACTGAACCACCATTATTAATAATGTTTATTTAACGCTGAAAATGGGTCTCTGCGTCCTTCACTTTTTCATCATTAATTTCCGATATAATATTACATGTAATTTATGTCAATCCGAATATTGATATCCATATCTATAACTTCACAGTATTATGTTATTAGTTACCAAATATCGATACTGCTATTTTCTAAATGTTTTAATATGGTAGACAATAATATAATGCCACATAGTCTGCTTAGTTTAAAGCTATTGTTAGGATAAGTTTATCACATATTGTATATAAAGACGTATGAGTTTATATTGAAAGAAATCAGAAAGTGTGTAGTGGTATAGCTGTCGGCACGTAAGTATAGGTTTGACCTTGAATGCGCAGAAGTCACTATTAAGGGCGAGAGCAGCGTGTCACACGCGTCTGCTACGTCACGGATGGAACGCAGCACGTTCACAATTCTCAACTTTCCCCCACTATTTTTTCTCAGACCTAAAGTTAGCTGCCGGCTGCTATACTTAAGAGTTGGATAGAATCTAATAATTTAAGTTGTAACACCAAAAAAATGCATACAAATGTATGACTTACTAAAAAAATCTAAGTCAATTTTATTGAAATGTGTTGCCCTCGATAAAATAAAGATGTTATATAATTTCTTTTTAAATGATGATGGCTTTTTTTTCAAAATCTGGCAACCTATCTCACATATTAAATCTACATAAAAGCCTTTTTAGTGATAGCAGATATCTCGGGCAACACAAAATTAAGTTTGTCTAAGTAAAAATATTCCGTTAGTTTTATACATGTATGTATGTATGTGTAATATTTAAAGCGGTATGTATTCTCTGATTTGTTGTAACGTTTCCTTGTCTGTGGACTGGAGAAGCCGCTCGAATGTCTCTGGTCCAACCTGACTCTTTAGTGTTTCTAGCTGGAAATTTAAAGTTTAATTTAAATAATATTATTAGCAGTTTTTAAATTATATATACATTAGTACCAAGTTTAATTAATGGTCTACGCTTTTTAGCGAAATTGTATGCAAAAAGTGGTATTTATATTTTATCATCAAATCTCTATTCCAAGAAGGCTGTACGACCCAAAGTGAGTCTTGGCCTCCGCCAATGGTCCCGGTTTTTCACCGTCTCCGGCCATTCGTTGGCCTTAAGATCGGCCAGATCTGCTTCAACGGTGTTGATATCGCCAGAGATTCCTAGGTCGACCAACGGGTCATCCCCCATTAAGGCGTCCCAAATATAAGGAATAAATAAATTAAGAAATTTTATCGTACTGCAATCCTGCATTTCTTAACACTGTACATTTACTTTTGTAGATGTTTAGTACGAGTATGAAAGCCCAAAAATTAAACAGATTTACGTTAAAGTATAAAATATGAAAAAACCCTCCGTAAGACCATTGATATACCAACTTATATATTGATGTCAACTTAAAACCTGATTTTTTGGGTTAATTGATGTCAACTTAAAACCTGATTTTTCCCGATAAACTCAGAAAATGCTTAAAACTTTACATCAACTTAATTCTGATCTGTCTAGGGCTCTCGTACTATCCCTTACGACGTAATTACGTCAAACCATGGCAACGTGAAAGCATGAAATATGGAACATGAAACCAACTTACTCATTTTTGCATTTATAATTGTTAGAATAGATGTTTTGTTTATATGTTATATTTTAGTAAGCTTTCGATGCTCTACCTGATGGTGAGTGACGGCGCGAAGATCAAGCGATCTAGCAGGATGCGACGCCGCGAAGTGACGGCGCCGTGCCTCGTGCGCGGTCAGGGCGACCTCCTCCCCTGCCACGCCGCTGCCGCCCCCGGAGCCACCTCCCCAGCGCGCTGCTCCTCCGAGGCCCTCTAGGGGAGACGCGGGACGCGACCCGGGAGGCGACACTAGCGCACTGAGAATATATAGAAGCATTTATATTTTGTAGTATAGTCTTATGTCAGTATACATATAATATGATTCCACAAGCATACAAAAAAAACGCTTTTTCTTACTAGAGGGAGGAAACTAGTTTCGAAGTGAGATAAAAAATAGAAGGAGCAAAAAAGAGAAATGTAAGACAGCCAAAGAAAGTGTAAACAGAGTGAACGAAGGAGAAAGAGAAAAATGAAAGCAAAAAAAGAGAGAAATGAAGGGTGAGAGAAAACAACGGCAATTTAGTAGATTTGTATCAATGAAAAATTTTTTTAAACTAGATCAGTACAAACAAATGTAATGCTACATTTTATTCAAGGCAGACAAGATTACTTAATTGATAAGAACCCTTGGAATCTAAATTATTTTTACTCTGAAAATCGGAAACGCCATCTTTTGAGTTTGAACAGTTGAGTTTTTTGCCAGCTCTTTTCGACAGATAAATGTTGGTGATTTGTTTAATCAAATTACTTACCAACCAAATTTTAAAAAATCCTAATTAAAATAAAAAACAATAATTTGAATAGCATGTTTGAAATGAGCTAAGAGTGTATAAAATACGTTTACTGACAGATTTCATCCAAATCAGTCCACATAAAGCTAAACTATCATTTCTCATTGATTAATTTGTCAAAACCAAATATAAATCTAATTGATACATTGTAAGACGAGTACGTTCAAACCAATAAACCCTTTACTTTCATTCTATTTGTATGTATGTGTAACAATAAGAGTTACTCGTGTAATAACCCAGATTCTTAATCTCTAAGAATCCTAGTTTGTTGTTTGTATATATACAATACTCACTCAACATAGTTTCCAGATTCTTCCATTTTCATAACATCATTAAGAACTTCAGTTAAATTCAACAATATTGCGGGAAAGCGCTCTAGCACTGTCGCATTTTGCGTGGTCAAGAGCGCAGCTAAACCCAAACCTACAAGAAAATAATACTCAATTATGTTTGTTTGTCACAGAAGAAACAAATCAAGAATCAATCAAGATAAATGTGCTCACCTACAACTTTCCACCTCTCGACCTGTGTAACCAGGTTCATCTTTTCAGTCCAGACATGCAGCACTGCGCTCAGAACCTTTGCAGGCTCATCATATTCCGCGAGCCCCGCTGAAGCCTCTCCCACTGCCTTGTAGAACAGATCAGGAGAGAGGAGGATCACGCGGGATAAAAGACACAATTGTACTGAGAGAACCATTGGTAAGTCTTCGCTTTCTAAGAGACAACTGTAAACGGGGTGTATAGTTAATAGGAAGTAACAAAAAAAAATCTGTCAAGATATAATTTACAATAAATAAGATACTTACTGAATAACTCTTATAATTGTGGGCCAAATAACTTTAACACCCAGAAAGGCATTTCTCTCAGGGAAACTGACACTTATGCAAATCTCCGCCATCTTTAACACAGTGATAACCCCTTCAGTTCGCATATCGCTGAGCATGTCGTCTAGTAACGCCATACATTTAGCTCCCGCGCCAGTGAAAAATTCTTCAGGACATAATAGGGCGTAAGCTTGCATTATGTACACGACTATTCGAATATTTTCGGTGGATTGTTCTGGAATAAAAAACAATAAGTCTTTAATCTGGATATTTAGTAAGCTATAACAAATAGTGAAATTTTATATAAGATGGCGAACTCACCCAATATAGGATACAGATTAGCTGCTAACTGTAGCAAAGCAGGGTCAGCAGCGGGGGAGGTCTCGAGCACTGCTAGCCACAGTTCGAGAGCGTCTTCCAATAGGTACACGTGAGCAGGAGAGCTTAATTTTGTAGATTCATCAATCACGTTAAGAACCCATGGTCGGACGTTCGGTGCACATTCTCCTAGAGCCTGATGAAGACATTAAGGATGTGAATATATTTTTTAACTACAAACTCTATACGTAGTTGGTAAAGTAATCGTAATTTTTGTACAATTAATTTATTGGCTAAACTTTTATATGGTGGTATGGTATGGTATGATGGTAGTGGTAATGACTAAACGCGAACTGTTATGGTCTGATTGTCGATTTATAGTGTATATTAAACACTAAACGCGTAGCAGTGTTAACGCTGAGAATGCGCAAGGTGATGTACGATAAATTGACTTAATATTACTTTTAAAGTAAATTACCAAGTAGATTAGATGTTAATTGGTTCTATGAAAAATATGATATATATATATATATATTTCACAATTCAGAATATGCACAGTTTGCTCACCTTAACAAGATGCACAAGGGCAGCTAGAGCGGCGGCGCGCAGCATGTGGTGGTGCTGCGCATGCGTGCAGAGAGCGGGCAGCACAGCGAACAGCGCGCTGGCCCCTGCGCCCCCGTTGCGCGCAACCACATACCCACACCGCTCTGTCACGTAAGAAATCACGTGGAGAACGTGCATCTTCGTCTCACACTCTTCACACTCCACCTACAACATTTCTAATGTTAAACCATCTCACTCACTAAAAAGTTTATTTGGTCGAGACTTCATTGAGAAATTTGGAATAAATATACTAAATTAAGTTCATATTAACTCTGTCGAAAACAATACATTAGAAAAATAATTATTAGATCATTCTGAAATGTTTAAATGTGAATTAAATGTTATTTAAAGGAGAAGTTAGAGTTAAACAGTGAACAGATTAAGCCTATTCTTCAAAAACCACATCCTATTCTTTAAGATAAAGTTGATTTAGAGTTAGAAAAATTTGTTAGAAAAGATAGAATTGACAATTACACTTTTAGGGTTGCCAGACAACCTCTAATAAGTAAGCCTGTAATTGTCCCAAAGCATAAATCGAATGCAAGACATTGAATATTGTGGCAAACCAGTCGTCAATAAATAGACAGATAGAAATAGAAATTACAGTTTGTTCGAGTATATTCCAGCACTTTTTAAAGATTTTGCCACTATAAAAATTTTCTCTAACTAGACGTTACAACTGAGATAAATTTTAAATCCGTTAGTTGGTTATTCTTTTTTTTTTCTTCAAGTAGATTAAGTAATTCTTAAGTTTACTATAAGCAATGCATGACTTATTAAGAGTTTTTTTTTTCAGAATATCGTAATATCTAAGCACCTACCAAAAGATCATAAAGAGCAGAGAGTGCGTGAGGTGCGAACGGCGCGAATTGTTCTACGTCGAAGTTGAAGTCATCTATTGTGCCTCGTAAAGCTTCAGCTGCTGCTAACTTTACTGCAGGATCTTCACCTGACCGCGTTAGGGGTTCCAGCAAGGCAGTGTACATTGCTGGCCGAAGAGATTGTGACGCTCGGACTCCGCACCACTGACCTGAAATAGATTGTAAACATTTGAGTATATCTAGCGATTAAACCTGGCTAGATCCCACAAGTATTTTTCAAACTCAGTACACACCAATAAGTTGACACACTCGTCTTCTGATAATCCTGTAGTTATTTTCCGTTACTTTAAGTTCTTGACTTAATACATTCGTAAACCACTCATCGAAATCAACCTGCAAAATAATAAAGAGTAATAAATATATATATATCTACTACATAGTATATGACAAAGTCGCATCCCGCTGTCTGTCTATATGTCCCTATGTATGCTTAGATCTTTAAAACTAAGCAACGGATTTTGATGCGGTTTTTATTTAATAGATAGAGTGATTCAAGAGGAAGGTTTATATGTATAATACATACATAATATAGTAGAGAAACGCTAATAATTTTAGAGGTTTCTAATGTGAAGTCGTAAATAAACACATTTTTTGCAATTACATTACAAACGCTGGCTGAACCCTACGAAATAGATCAAAATAATGTACTACAGTATTGTACACCTTAAAAAGGTCTACAAAAAAGCGATGGCATATGTCTATCTCTCTTACTTTTTACGAGAAATTATGGCTTATTTACGAAGCGATTTTAAACAGTACAGCATTAATCCTTATCCACCTTAAACACATTGGGCATTTAATATAGATCAATATGGCCCTTTACAGCATGTAATTTATATGAACATTTTCGAAGATATTACAGATTTAAAATGCAGGGACATAACGGTTACGCGGCGTGTACCTATGAAAACATGTTTGTATTGTCTAATGACAAAAAGTTGTGAACGTTGTATATAAAGACATTCTGTAGTATATTTAGTATCAGCATTGCACCCGTGCGAAGCCGGGGCGGGTCGCTAGTATCTCTACTAAGATATTAAAATATTTTCGCAATAACGATTAACAAAGTTTCCTTAAGTTACAAAACTTACATCGTCATATAAATCAAAGGCGGCTAGTCCTACGGCATTATAAATAGCGTCTTTCTTCAATATAGCGGGCAAGTCGTTAGGCGACACTTGAGTTTCTTGTAATGACGCGAGTAGACGAACTAGTTCCGGAGCTAAAACCGAACGGAACTCGTGGAACAGCTCCATAAATACTGCTTCTGTACATGGCTGGAATAAAAAAAATATTTTCATCAAACACTTTTAAAATCGCTACTCTCAAATGTGATGGCATCCACTATAGTTGTTACATACCCTTAAACTATACTTCCATGACTCGCCCGCCTCATCAGTGGCGAAGCTCTCAGGTTCGGCGTCCCACAGCGCCAAGTCATCAGCGCTGAGCTCGAAGTAGTGAGTCACAAGATGGCGGCACATGTGACAAGCTGTGTTACCGTCTAACACTTTGGTTTTAAGACGATGGGCTTCCAAGGTCACTGGTAAATTATATGATATATTAAAGTCGACAATATTGTCAAAAATGTAGTAATGTATTTCATGTAACTTCAATTATGTGGTTTCAGAAAACTATAATAATAGCTATTCAAAATACTCACGTGGCTCCTTAACCGGGTCATTTGTTTTGGGTAACTTGTACTCCACACACTGTAGAATACCTTTCACAATATTCAAGCACTGTATAGTAAATCTTTCATATGTCAACCCCATACCCTGTTCCGTAAAACAATAATAAATGGCAAATTCTAAAGATGGCCTAATTAATGGTACATATGAAAAGGGGTGGAAAGATAACACCCCTAATGCCACTTTAGTGAGATGGATAATAAATTTCTCGCATAATTCCAAAGGATAGATTCCACGGCCTTTTAGAAGTTTTCCTATAAAAAACATAAATCATTATAACCAATGTTTACAGTACAAATACAATCAAAATGGCCATAAACCATGAAAGATAAGAAGTCAAAACCTTCAGTTTTAAAATAATAACATCAGTTTGGAGCTATACTTACTACATTCCAAGCTGGTCTTGGCCTTATCAAACACGACATTCAAGAAGGCAAGTACATCCTGAGTCTCGTGAGGCTTCTTGAACCCAAACACGGTCAATTTCCTTAATATCCTGAGACACAAGAGAGCTTTCTCCAAATGCTCAGTGATCATTTCGGTAACGGCGCCTTCTTGGATATGACGTATGAAGAGTTCTGTGTTCTCATGCCACAGATTTAGGATGAAAGGATATACTGACATAGTTAGCTCCTGAAAAATAATTATTATATCTGAATGCATTTTGATCATCATCACTCCAAAACACACGCATTTAGAATACTTGGCCTCTCCAAGTTTAATATAAAGAATACTAATTGTGTGATTCATACTTCAATTTTTTTTATCATGTCCTATAATGGCTGGAAGTAAGCTTGTTGTAACAATTATATAATGTGCTAGCAATCCACCCTCCCTTTGATACAGAATTAATATTATTATGCCCAAAACAATCTGATATTCAGGAATTATGTAACTTCCTATTAATGAAAGAATTATCAAAATCTCCATTAATTTTATGTACCATCGACTAAACTATAGACTAAACTATATCCTAAAACGCTATCTAAGATGTCGTCATATGTCAATTATGTTAGTTAGTATATGATAATAAGTTATAAATAAAATAAGCAATTCCTACCTGGAAAGTTCTTCTATCATCAATGAGCCTTTTAGAAGCAAGAGCCTTGATGACATGGTGAAAGATCAGTAAAGACCGGTGCTGGATTAGTGGCTGTGGTGCTTTTAATGCACCTATCAAGTCTGGCAAGAGGCTGGGCCATTGTGTAGGGCAGTCAAGTCTGTTGACAAAGATCCGTTTATTAATAGGTGACACATGAAGCAACAGTAGTTGAATTATAAGATCATTTAATTCAGGATGAATAGGCTATAAATGTAAACTCTAATTCTAATTTAATCCCAAAATATTTTAATTCAATTACAAACCCTCTTACAAAAGTATTATTGTTGTCTGAAGATAGCTGTTTAGAGCTGTTACAATCTTCACTCATTGCATTACGACACAAGTCGACTCATTTACTTAGGTTAAGTTGGAGGTCTAATAGCTAATAATAATTGCAAGCCAAATTCATCTGACTCAAACATCTACAGCATTGTTACTGAAACGTTTTTTATAAGGGTCACAACCACATCTTAGACTTGGTAAATTACACTTGATACTAAAAATATAAATTTTTAATACTTTAATAAGAGCCGAACTCTTATAGTAATCTGCCTGAATACAATAATTAATAATGATACATCTCATGTGTCTGCCACAATAGATACAATTGAGTTAGGTAGACAAGACAGACAACATACCTTGCAATTTTAGCAATCAAAACAGCTTGTTGCGTAGCAATTTGTGCGACAGGCTCACTCAATATTGTAGTTGTAAGGAGACCTTGTCTTAATTTTTGCTTCTCATCGTCTGCTATGGCATTAGGTGCATTTCTACGCCAATAGCGGTCCACCCCATTCTTGAAGCACATGACCGCCAGCCATCTGACATTCACGTCGATTGAATGATTCGTTAAAACATTCTAGAATAATAATTTGTCATAAGTAAATTCAAAAGTTTACTCTCAAAGTAAAGATATATCCTTAGGTTAGGTTAGCCTTGTGTTAGGTTAGGTTTATGTGAGTTTAACCATAGGCTTAAACAAAGAACCTGGGCAGTGTAGGCGAGTGTTGTAATTACTTAAAAAACGTGTTGTAATAGTTAAGGTACTGCTTGGGTTCCTATCATAATAGTTCCTGTCAGAATATTGCAAGATCATAACTTTTAGTTATATCCTGAGCGTATTGCGCCCCTAGCTTTCATGGTAGGCCATCCATTGTGCACATACAATGGTTATAATTGATTGTATATTCTAGTTTCCGATATATATTTAATTACAATTTTTTTTTAGTAGAATAATCCATATTATATTGTTATATTTAATACTAATTCTAGATTATCTATCTGCTGTTCATATATTTTTGTAGGCCTAATAGAGATTTTTAATTTTTTACATTTAAATTACCAGTAAAACAGAATAGAATCCTGGTTCTATTTCCCATTCTTGGAGTTTCTTCTCAGCGGGCTTTAATACTTCAGTGTTTTGGCTTGTGGCTCTGTTCAGTGTGTCCAACACTAGAGCATAGATGTTAGGGTCCATAGCTAACCTAAAAAAATGTAAAAACTTAAATTAAAATATATAAACATACATGGAGAACAAAAAGAAGAAAATGCCTTTAAAAATTTGTCATGTAATACATATAAGAATAATGTGTATACATTGCCATCCAATAGATGGATAATCTTTCGGTTTTGTATATAATTCATCCTTTCTTAGCTGAGGTAGGTATGTAAAAATCATACACTTGCTTATTCCTCACATACTCATTGATCATCATACAAATTCCCTTATTGATTTGTAAAGTAAGATAATGAATGAATTATTCATAATCTTATTTTACAATCTAAATTTTTATTTTATAATGCATACAATGTCACAATTATGATCACAATTTGAATTAGACTCTATTATCTCACCACCTGTCTTCTGTCTCACTAACTAACTTTTTAAATAAAGAGATTTTAAACATTCTTCTATACAAATTTTTAAAAAATCTGTTTACAAACCTTGTTTAAACATTAAAAGAATTATCTATAATTTGATTCAGTCATTCTGTAGTTATGATTGTATTATATATCATATATATCATAGATTCATTTTTTAAAATTGTTCTAAATAGCCAACCCTTGCGACTTCATGCCCATGATCATCCGTTCCTATTGGTCATAGCGTGATGATATATATCCTATAGCCTTCCCTGATAAATGGGCTATATATCTAACACTGACAGAATTTTTTAAAATCGGACCAGAAGCTCCTGAGATTAGAGGGTTCAAACAAACAAACTCTTCACCTTTATATAATAGTTTAGATATTATCTCCAAAAGTCATATTACATTACAAAGATTGTAGACAATTACATAGATCTAAAGACAAAAACAGACATTAAATTTAAAATCTATGAATAGGTAAAAACATTTTCTACTAAAGAAAAACAAATAATTTTTGGTTAGGTTAATTATATTTAGCAAACCATTACATAATCTATAACACTAAAAGAAATTCCTCTGTTCCGTGTGAATAAAACTCTTTCATAAGTGTAATAATGTAATAATATTTGTATTTACAATTATTGTAGTCTATACTCATTGAAACAGTGCTTATAAATCGAAACATGACCTATCTACTATTGTTATATTGCAGAATTCTTGTCATAAATTAATCAGACTTATAAATAATTAATAGGAACATTTTATCAGGTAAGTAATAAACTGACAATTTTCATACACCTTAACCTTCTTAATCACATCAGCTTGTAAATAGAAACAAAACATCAAAATCTGTCCATTCGGCCGGTGATGAAACTTACCCCATGTTTGTGTTGGGGAATAAAAATAGATATGCTCTGACATTGCAATAATCCTAGCAGTGTTAAGACTATATATGATTATTATTATCTTATATATAACACAGAATTGATGTTTGTTAGTCTGACTAAAACTCGAAAACAGCTAGACTGATTTTGCTCAATTTGATTTTAAAATATTTAGAATTTATTAGTAGTCCAAAAAAAGTTTAAAGGTGAGAAACGCTTCAACGATTTTGACTAAACTTTTACTAGTAGTCTAATACACCTGAGCGAAGCGAATACAGCTAGTTTCTGTTACTATTACAAAATATGTAATTGAAAATTTCCTTTCCTTTATTTCCTTACTATTATTACACATACATATTAAATATACTATACTTATTCATAAGTTGTGTAACCTTTATTTTTGGAATAAACAGAAAGTATCTTACATCTTGGCTGCGTTATATTATTTAAACTCTGCACAAAATGTTTATGAAAAAAGTCAAAAAATATATTATACTTACTTTTGACGGCCAAGGTACAGAGGACACTATAACCTAAATAAAACGTACAGTAATCATTACGTACTATTTACGGTGATTTACTGTGAAGAAAAGTTTAACTAAAACGCTATTTTTTATATGGAATTATAATAATACACCATATATTAATATTTACATTAAATAATCAATGTATGGCGAAAAAAAACAATTTACAAATTCGAATAATTTATACGGAACGATGACAGTGACAGATGACAGTCAATTTATTTTCCTGTTTTATTCCAAAATGGAAAAAGGCAAAGGTATTACACCGTACAGCCTTGTCTATAGTAGGTTAATTTCTTATTCAATTTATAGTAAGACCAAAGCCATATCTTCCGTTATAATTATCTAAACTATTGTAGTAAAATTCCTTGCGGTAGAAGATGTCCTTGTACTCATAAATCAAAGAAAAAGCGCGGGTATCTCCGATCAAGGCGGGCCTTCCAAAAACGTCTCCCGACGACATGACCTGTCGCTTTTCATCTTCTTTCAAAATAAGTCATGTATAAAAAATAGTACATAGATATGCTATCAAATTATAATAAAGGTAGTAGAAGTGTTGGAATCATGTTACATCGGACAATTGTCGAGTGATCGATTGTAGTTACTCATGTAACATTATTGCGTATTATTGTTATATTATACGAATCTTTGTATTCTTTGTCACAATGTGAAAATATTAAATGTGAAAAAGTCGTATATTTAAGGTAAGATCTATACCTTAGAATAGTATAAACTATAATCGCACTTCTAGTAACACTGAAGGCATCATGATAAAGTAAGCGTACTAGGCCTGTTGATATTTTTCAATATATCAATATTGGAGTTTTATATATCGAAAAAAAAAATTATTTAATCATAATACATTGATAATGATTTACTCCACTTATAATCCAATATATTTATTTAACAAATTATATTATAAATGAACCTACCTAACAAATGAGGTGCATATATTTCTTTTTCTGTTTTTAGTCCATAATAGAAAAGGAAAAGGTATTTTACCGTACAGCCTTGTAGACAAATAACAACTATTTTAAGAAAAATAAACAGTAAACGAAATAGGTTAAGCTTTTAATAATTTAGTAGATTTTCAGCAGTAAAAAAATGAAAATTCACTAAAAAATATATCGAACATCGATATCTTCATTTCAATATCGAGGTTTCTAAACAATAATATCGATATTCCGATACATCGATATTTTATCAATTGTCCTAAAGTGTACTGAGTGCGTATATATATATATATATATATATAAATTTATATATACGTATATAATATATTAAGAATTAATTTACAGAAATAAAAATTAAATTAATAATTTAATAAATATTTTATTTAACAATATTAAAATATAAACAACTGCTGTAGTTTATTAAAACCTTTCGTGATTTAAAAGAACCGTAGAAATTGTTACTGGTATATCAGAGTACAATGGAAAATGAAACCGGAAATTCACTTTGACCTGAAAAAGAAAACAATTATTAATTGTAGGTATACTATACTCTGTCTAAAATAGCTTGATACGGATGACACATGTCATTTAGTCATAATCAGTGACGGAACTAGTTTAATCGATAACAAAATAATTATAGTTATAACAATAATAATTGATAGTGCTAGTTATACAAAAATTTTAAATTATTGGTTACTTATTTATAACCTTCCTCTATTTTACTAATTATAATATTCACTATAAAGTTTTTGGAACGAAGTTCTTTATGGGCGTTGCGGAGGGGTACCCTAGCCAGCAAACGTTAAAAAAAGCGTAAGATTTTTATTGCAGCAGATATCTTCAACTAATTGAACTGAAATTTTGTATACAAGTTCAATTTGGA
The DNA here is from genome assembly GCA_905147385.1 of Limenitis camilla. Classification (NCBI taxonomy): domain Eukaryota; kingdom Metazoa; phylum Arthropoda; class Insecta; order Lepidoptera; family Nymphalidae; genus Limenitis; species Limenitis camilla. Next base: position 12,344,443 of record LR990240.1, read on the forward strand.
TGACAATGCATACTTAATTTTGAGACGTCATTCCAAATCCAACATGGCGGCATATCCAAGATTCGGACCAGTTATTTTTAATGAACTTCTACAATATAGGTATCAATTAAAAGGGCTTGCTAAGAATAATTCGAAAAATAGTCGAGTGATTTCAAGTCAAAAGTAGTGCAAGACTTTGTCTAAAGTAGTGCAAGAGTGTAATGTAGGTCTTCCTTATTAAGGAACACGTTAAGTTTAATTTAACGTCATAAGCCCCTAATCTGACAAGTGATTTCACAGAGCGAACATTGTGAAATGTAAGTCTTCCTTATTATAATAAGGAACTTCGTTCAAATCTGATGTCCCACGACACCAATTAATTTTTTATTTTCAGTTTAGTAAAAAGTAAAATGAGAATTTTGTCAAGTTAGTAATGTCCTAAAGGTATCATTCCGATTGTTCTATTATCATTCATCGAATATTCATCATTATCTGGGGCAAATCACTAAGGGGGCGTCCACTACTCGTCCTTGAAGTTCAATATTATTCATATGAAATTTTATAATGTAAGTAATACGAAACTTTATAGACGTGAGCTCTCAAAATTATATTAATAAAATGGACAGAGTATAAAATTATAATCGTTATAAAAATAAAAAAATTAAACATACTTTTAAATAATACGTAACAGTAACCAAAGGATCAGTAACGTTGATTGTCGATGGCATAACTTCAGGTATTTCCATGTGAAAATAACAACTTTGTTCAGTTACGTTTAACACATCAGTAAAATATGATCTACATATATTTTTTTCAACAGTATAAAATCCAGAAGTAATGTTGTAGTCTATCTTCTGAAAAAAAAAATATTGCAACAAATTACAATTTTATTCGAGTTCCAGTTTTACATTATGTTTTACAATGGAATTATTATAAAACTTAAAAAAATTCCCCACGAGTAGTATTAACTAACTAATAGAAATATTTAGTTGAGCACTTACTTGTACCAAAGTAACCTTAATTTTTCTTACTCTAATCTTATTTTCATTTGTTATTATAGCCTCGAATGGTATTAGTTGATTTACTGCAAATCCTCTATAAGTTTTAAAGTGCATTAAAAAACTTCCTAATTTTCCGAAACTCTTCGTTAATCCGAAAATCATTGGTATCTAGATAAAAAAGATAGCTAGACTAAAAAAATATTATTTCTCATAAACCTATTTATTATAAATCTAATTCTACAATAACTTGTACATTAATAATAGGTATGGCGATTCTTTGCGAAAAAGATCGATTTTTAAATCGATTAAAATCGCAACCCTATGAATCGATTCACAAAAAAATCGATCATTTTGTCGAGTTTGCATTTTTTTGAATGTAAATATTATGCCTCCTAATTTGAAAAACAAAAAAAATATTAATATTTTTTCTAAAAAGCAAGATTATTTTTTGCACCAGATGAGGTGAAGAGTAATAAAAAAAAAATCATTGTCGCCAAAACTCATTTCATAAAACCGAATGTTCGGTTTTCTAGGGTGACATGTCGATTCATTGGATCGATTCAGTGCCATATATCGATTTGAAAGATGTATTTTTGGCCGGAAAAATCGATTTTCCGATTAATCGATCTCGGACCGCCATCTCTAATTAATAAATCATTATTTTACCTTATATTCATCTAATTGACCTAAGTTCACGTGACTCATAATAGTAAAAGGAATCTCTTTTTTCTTTGGTAGCTTATAATGACCTTTAGTTTTGATAACTATTTTATAACACACTTCCGCAACAGAATCTTTGTGACTCGATGGCAAATCGGGAGGTAAGATAAAATGAAATTGACGGCTAATTAATCCGGGTTGTACGGTTGTGCCTAAAAAAAATTAAAAAATTGTAACATTGTGCACGACAATATTATATTAGAATTTGTTTCGCTGCTTTGAAGGAACTAACAATCGGACTATAAATATTTATGTAATACGAACATACGGAAGAGGAACTTATTTTAAATTTCTACTATCATTCTATGTCACGTATAATGGAAAAAAAACACGGAGGAGAATGCGCGGTAAAAGGACATATGGATATATAAAACGTTATATACGAAAACTACATTTTTTACAATTTTTGTCAGTCTGTCTGTTTGTTCCGGCAAATCTCTGAAATGGCTGGACCGATTTTAACGTGATTTTCACTGACAGAGCTGATGTAACAAGGAGTAAGTTAGGCTATTTAGCATCTCGCTACGACCTGTAAGAACGGAGCAACACGCGAACAAATAAAAAGTGTTGCCAATATATTTCACTATATATTACACGCTCGACGCGAATTGTAATTCAAATACTTTCTGATTGTAAGTAACATATAAATAAGACATTGTAGTACTGGACATGTGATATAGTATTACGAAAAATTAATAAAATTTCAATAATTACTTACCTTTTAAATCTCTAAACACATCGATAAGAACATAAAAAATATCTGCCTTTTCGGAGTAAATTTTTATATAAGGCATTGTTGGTGAAGGTCTTGACCACATCGCCTTACTGGTGCCTATTACTTTAATATCGATGTCTAAAAAAATATTATTGCAAAATTAATATTTAACCAAATACTCTAATAATGGCAACATCACATCGAGTATGAAGTAAACGAAGCTCAAAAAAAAGCGTAAAACTATCTTGTTTAACGCTTTTTTTTGAAAAAAAAATCAAATATACGAATACCTCGTAGTGCGATTTTATACAAATCGTAAATAATAAACATCATTGAACAACACTATTCATAGAATAAGACATCGTTGTTTGAAACCTACTAGAACTAATATTATGATAACTTACGTTGTAATTTGCATTCTTGTTTTATGTTAAGATTGACTGTTCCTGTAACGACATTGTTGGTATAAAATATCCCGTTAGAATCACCATGTAAAACAACATTACACGTATCCCAAACCATTTTTACTTATCAGAGAATATTTTGATATTTTTTTGTTAAAGATAAGATTAAGATTTGAGATTGCTAATTGTTTCTTGACTGAGATTTTTTAAATGTAATATCAGATTTTATCTGTTAGATTTTTTCATGATTTTATTTAATAAACACTTATATTATCTCTATACAATTTTTTCTAAATTAAATAAAATAAGATCTATTTATTTGTAAAAATTACTATCTATATAAACGTGTTAAAAGTTTAGTGGAAAATTACCATCAAACATTATCGTATGGCAACATTGTAATGTTTCGCCATCTTGCGTTAAAAAATATAAACTTTTGAATGTTGAGTAATTTTATAAGCTTTTTATTAATACTTTATAATATAGATGTCTTTATGTAAAATAATATAACAAATTATATTGTTTTCGAATGCTTATTTATATTTTTATCAAAAAAAATTAATTAGATACATAGTTAATTTATAAAGTATGTAATTTGACCGTTTCCTCCTTCCATGACTTTTGAGAAAGCGGATGTGGTTGGTCCGCCATAATCATTCGTGTGGGTCTGTGCTTGTGTGGTTTGGGTGTCTTACCGGTGCCAACCATTATTTTTAATTAGTAATAAGTTATGCGTATGAATCCTGACATGGACGATGACGAGAAGGGGTAAGCATATTTTCAAGTAATTTTGGTGAACGTCAGGGTTATCGTACGTATGGTAACTATAATAGGTCAAACTGCCTGTCCGCTTGGTGTGTCGCATTTCACGATTAGCCAGCAAGGCTGTTTCGGTAGTGTTTCAGTAAGTTTACACTTTTTGATGAATTTTGTGTTTTATGGTGTTTTTAGGATGATCTGTTAATATAGGATGATAGACATGGTAACAGAACGCCTAATTAGCCTTTTACCGGCGAGCGGCCACCGACCCCAAGCCTCGCCGTGCGACTTGCGTGTACCGATCATGGCAGCTATACTTTCCCATTGTACCATTTGCCATATTTCAGCATTTCATCATTTTAACCTACAAATGTTTGCTTCTTTTAATTGTTTATATAATAGTTTTTCAAAAATCCAGGTATGCGGAAACGATGCAGTATGTAATAATAACCTTTCTGTGACTAATTTTGGCTTTCTCTTATCAGCAGTAAATGGTAACGTTTCGTTAGGGTTAAATTAACACAGTTAAATTTCAAGTTAATCGTATTAATTACAATTTTTGAATCTGTTATTGAGGTTAATGGAACGGCGTTGGAAATGCCGCGTAGCTCAATCTTGTTAGCGAATTCTAAAACATGCTGATTCATTTGCATACGGTTACTTTTGCTGATGCCAATATCTTTCTGATTTAGTTTACGTCTTCATAGTTCGGATCATGTTTACTTCGGTCTTCGCTAAACATTCTTGTGTTCGCGAGATGGTTTATCAGTCGTCAATGACGCGTCGGCTACTCGGCGCCCTACAATTGACGCAATCGTGGCATACAACTTTCCGAAATTTACTCACTCTTACATTATATGATCAATTGTTTTATGTTATAGTTAATCTTAACTGTTAAATGAAATAAAAACATAGAAACAAAACAGTATACAATAAAATGGTTTTTTAGGTTATAATAATTTGTAAATGAATTTACAGTAATGTGCACATTTTGGCAATCACCTTATATTGAAGTGAATGGCACTTTCACCAATCACTACTGTTTATTAAGTTTCTCTAAAATGGGTTCACTTGAAAGTAAAACTCATTCAAAGTAAATCTTGCATGTTACAACCTTATCTCTTCATACCTATTGTATATACTGTTAAGAGATAACTGATGATTTAAATATATTTGGGTCAATTGAACTAAAATATTCATACTAGTAAATTTATTTTTCTTCAGTATTATAGTTAAAACTTATCTCCTTCATTTTATTATGAATATGATTGGCCAATATAGGCCTAGTTTTATTTTAATTAATTCTGCATTATTTAAGAGAAACTTCCTAAATATTATTTTTAATTTAATCTAGGAAAAAAACCTAAGATTTTGGGATAAATAATACTCATAAAATATTTGGTACTAGAAAATTTTATGATTAGCAGTAGATACTTCAGTAACTTACTTATTTGAGAAAAATCTTCATTTTATTTAGTAAAACTTGGTAACATATTATTTTCAACTTACACGATGTAAGAAGTTATTGTTCCTCTCACATCAGGCTAGGTTAAAAATTATCTGTTTTGTATATTTATTTCTAAATATTTTTCTATAATAATTTTCCTACTCATTGTGGTAATACAAGGATATAATAATAATGAGACCATTTACCCCAAAACTTGCTGTTGCAAGCTCTAAACAACAAAATAATCAAAACATGCATATTCCTAATATTTTCATCATCATTTTAACCCATTAACAGTTTAGTGTTGAGCATGGGGGTCCTCCATCTCAGATTTAGTCCAGATTAGTCTGCCCTCTAGACATGTGCAGGTTTGGTAAACTTCACACACCGGTAGGAGATAGTATGGTGAACTTTCAGCTCCACCACATATTTGATTACACTCTGTCTACTAATGTACTTTCTCTATACAGTTTTTATTGCCAAGTGTTAGTTTATCTATCTGTATATATAAAAGGAGAAGCTGACTGATATATCAATGCAGGGCCTAAACTATAAGGGTTAGAAACTTGAAATTTTGCACAGTGGTCTCTTTTATAACGTAGGGGAGCACTAAGAAAATTCACTCCCTAAAGGGGTAAAATGGGAGTGCAAAGTTAGTATGAAACATAACTATATAACTACATACCTCAATATCGCATAGGAAGTTGTGGGTAAAAGCTAGTGTTATATATAAGCAAATCATTTGTTGAGATAAAAAAAACTAGCTTTTATTATTAGCCTTATGCTAGCTCCTTCCACGGGTGTGGATACCACTTTATTAGATTTGATTTTATTATTTGTTTTATTTGGAGTTTGTAAATTCAGTAGTTTTATTTTTAAGCTTATATAAAAAGATTATTCATGATCGTAAAAACTGTGAGTCATTAATCTCTTGGTATTCAATTGTAAACAACTTTTGATAAGTCATAAAATTCATGGAATCAACATGTTATTTTCATTGTCCCAATATAATTGATTTTATAATTTATTCAAAGTTGTTGTTGCTATGCTGTTCACTTAGACCCTTCTACAACTTGAAAGACAATAGAGAAGACAGATTTGTTTACACTCAGACATTTCCTAACTTGTAGTTGCCATGTTGTTCACTTAGACCCTTTGACAACTTGAAAGACAATAGAGAAGACAGATTTGTTTACACTCAGACGTTTCCTAACTTGTAGTTGCTATGTTGTTCACTTAGACCCTTCTACAACTTGAAAGACAATAGAGAAGACAGATTTGTATACACTCAGACGTTTCCTAACTTGTAGTTGCTATGTTGTTCACTTAGACCCTTCTACAACTTGAAAGACAATAGAGAAGACAGATTTGTTTACACTCAGACGTTTCCTAACTTGTAGTTGCTATGTTGTTCACTTAGACCCTTCTACAACTTGAAAGACAATAGAGAAGACAGATTTGTTTACACTCAGACGTTTCCAACTTGTAGTTGCTGTGTTGTTCACTTAGACCCTTAAACAACTTGAAAGACAATAGAGAAGACAGATTTGTTTACACTCAGACATTTCCTAACTTGTAGTTGCTATGTTGTTCACTTAGACCCTTCTACAACTTGAAAGACAATAGAGAAGACAAATTTGTTTACACTCAGACGTTTCCTAACTTGTAGTTGCTATGTTGTTCACTTAGACCGTTCTACAACTTGAAAGACAATAGGGAAGACAGATTTGTTTACACTCAGACGTTTCCTAACTTGTAGTTGCTATGTTGTTCACTTAGACCCTTCTACAACTTGAAAGACAATAGAGAAGACAGATTTGTTTACACTCAGACGTTTTCTAACTTGTAGTTAGTATGTATATAGACCCTTCTACAACTTCAAAGATAATAGAAAAGAAAGTAGTATGTTTACATCTCAGACGTCTCCTAACTTGTTCTTGATATGTTGTTCACTTAAACCCTTTTGCAACTTGAAAGACAATAGAAAAGAAAGTTATTTGTTTACATCTTAGACATTTCCAAACTTGTTGTTGTTATATTGTTCACTTACACCCTTCTACAACTTCAAAGACAATAGAAAAGAAAGTTATTTGTTTACATCTTAGACATTTCCAAACTTTTTGTTGTTATATTGTTCACTTACACCCTTCTACAACTTTAAAGACAATAGAAACGAAAGTTATTTGTTTACATCTTAGACATTTCCAAACTTTTTGTTGTTATATTGTTCACTTACACCCTTCTACAACTTTAAAGACAATAGAAACGAAAGTTATTTGTTTACATCTTAGACATTTCCAAACTTTTTGTTGTTATATTGTTCACTTACACCCTTCTACAACTTTAAAGACAATAGAAACGAAAGTTATTTGTTTACATCTTAGACATTTCCAAACTTGTTGTTGCTATGTTGTTCACTTACACCCTTCTACAACTTCAAAGTCAATAGAAAAGAAACTTATTTGTTTACATCTTAGACACCTGTTTTATATTAAGATCTTGTGGAACCTTAAGGGTTTAAGGGGTATTAGGAGGTACTAGAATAAAAACCTTATTTTAATACTTTTTTTTTAAATATGTTATGTGGTTTTGCACAGAAAACTGTTTGTTGGTGGTCTATCATGGGAGACATCTCAAGAGAACTTGCAGCGGTATTTCTCCCGCTACGGAGACGTGATCGACTGCGTTGTGATGAAGAACAGCGAGTCGGGCCGCTCCAGGGGCTTCGGATTCGTTACCTTTGCTGAACCCTCACTAGTGGGCGTGGTTCTGCAGAATGGACCCCATCAACTTGATGGCAGGTATGTTAATAAATTTTTATTTTTATTTTTTTAATATGTATTTTTCCGGGATAAAAAGTGATATAAGCGGGATAATTTTAATTGTGCTATTTGCACTAATTTCATAATGGTCAAATGAATTACATTGAAACTTTCTCTTTTTGGTACTTAGTATTTTGTCATTAACAATATTGTTCCATAAATCTTTGAAAGTCGCTTTTAATATATGTATGTGATAATTCATTATATTATCTATTAATTTTTATAAACAATGTATACTGGTTGATAGCCATTAGTGTCCCGTACCCAAATGGTAAAAACGGGACGTCATTGTGCGCCTATTTTGCGTGAAAGGTGGATGGCTAATCCCGCCATCCCAGCTCCTCTAAGAAGTTAATCAAACCTCTGGTGTCACCAATAACCTCGGGAAGAGTCCTCGGAGACCCCGAGTGTTTGGCCCGGTAGTCGTCGGTAGCCTCCAAACAGGCTCTGCAGAGGGGGCTGTCAGTAACACCTAGATTAAACACGGGACCCTATTATACTAAGACTCCGCTGTCTGTCCGATGGATGGATATCTCGTGAACCGTGATAGCTAGACAGTTGAAATGCTCACAAATGATGTATTTCTGTCGCCCCTATAACAACAAATACTAATAACAGAATAAAATAAATATTTAAGGGGGGCTCCCATACAACAAACGTGACGAAGACGTGTTTAAAAATCCATACTCTGACCCCTCTCTATTTAAATTTTATGTTTTCTGTATATTGTGTGACGTATTATATTAGTGAAGGGCTTGTTTAAATATAGATTATCTTAATCCCTACAATACGTACATACCTTTGATGCAAGCCAGCCGTGGACGCGACTCGTGCGTACATGTGACCCGGTTCGATACGATTCACGCTCGTTCGCACTTCGCGGAAAATTGTGCTAAAAACATACGTGTGTAAACATTGCCGCATATTTTTTTGAAGAGCTTTCTGTTGCTTGAATGAGATAAATATTCAATAAGGATTAATACTTTCGATTTGGCCGACTACTGAGCCGGGTCTCATCAGAATGATTAGGCCATAGTTCACCACGCTGGCCAAATGCGGGTTGGCAGACTTCATACAGCTTTCAGGAGTGCAGGTTTCCTCACGATGTTTTCCTTCACCGTTAAAACAAGTGATATTTAATTCCCTAAAACACACATAACTCAGAAAAGTCAGAGGTGTGTGCCTGTGTGGGGGATCGAACTTGGACCTATCAGTGCTAATCAATACGACATATATTTTTTATTATACTTAATCTATTACTAATACCTAAAGCTTTTCAGTATTACATTAGAGTTATCTTCGCAATGTTCACATTTTTGTATATCATTAGGTACAACTACTATGATATGGAGTGTCTGGAGAAATCGACTTTAAAAAGAACCTGTGAAATTAAATCTCGTACAATAGTTAGTACTATAGTGCTATTTCGCTGGAGTGATAGAATTAGAAAGAACTTCGTGTGAGCGTGTTTATTTAGAAAGATTTTTCATGATATAGTTTTGTAGCTTCAAAACAGTAAAAGAAATTTCTAAATTAAATCAATAGTTTTAGACATTCCAAACTTAACAAACGTCTTTAATCTATACATATACGTGGTTGAGCAGCAGTAATGGCCCAGTGGTTGAGACTTCAAGTCTCCTCTGACTCTGAGTCAAGTGTGTTTTAAGCAATTAAATATTACTTGCTTTAGCGGTGAAGGAAAACATCGTGAGGAAAACCTGCACGAGTGAGAGTTCCCAAAAAGTCCTCAAAGGTGTGTGAAGTCTTCCAACCCGCACTGGGCCAGCGTGGTGGACTATGGCCTAATACCCTCCTCAATCATTCTGAGGAGGAGACCCGGCTCAGCAGTGGGCCATAGATGGGTCGTGATGATGAATCTATACATATAAAAAAAATCACCGTTACAGTGAGATAGAATAAGTAGGGTAGTACGAAAATTTTGTACGCATAATAATTTTCAATTATATTTAAATTGCGACCCGTCAGTCTCCCACGGTTTCTCTACTATAATATACTAGACCCGCGCGACTTCATCCGCGTGATGCTCTGCTCCTATGGGTCGTAGTGTGATGAAGTATAGCCTATAGCCTTCCTCGATAAATGGGCAATTTAACACTGAAAGAATTTGTGCAAACCGCATTAATTCAGTTGCGTAGTTTTAAAGATCTAAGCATACATAGGGACAGACAGACGGGAAGCGACTTCAATTCATACTATGTAAAGATTTAACATACGGGTCGACTCGTAAAATAATATAGATAATAATCATATCTTATCATATTTTTTAATATAATCACGTAACGCCACGCCACGCTACGCCACACGTCCAGGCAGTGTCTTCAACTAAGTTGTTTTAGACACGTTCAGATGTTTGTGGTAAATAAAGCGCAAACTAAGCATATACTTGTTGCTTTCATAAGCAATGTAGTCTACAAAGTTTGCTACAAGTTCTCGATGTTCTCACTTCGCGGAACAATAGCTTTTCATATTAATTCTGTTGCTCTAAAACATTTAAACTAATTATTATAGAGCAAAAGTTATCAAACTTATTTGACCCACAACACCACTTAGCATATTATTCGCTTGTAGACAATATATTCGCCTCTCAAATTTCTCTTTACCAAATCCATACAAATAAATAAAATTGTTTTTTTTTTTTTTTTTACAATTTTTGTCTTGTCTGTTTGATCAGGCTAATCTCTGAAATGGCTAGACCGATTTAGACAGGACTTTCACTAGCATATAGCTGATGTAACAAGGAGTAACTTAGGCTATTTAACACCTCGCTACGACCCATAGGAGCGGAGCAACACGCCAACGAAGTCGCGCTAGTCGGCTAGTCATATACGTATAATCAATATTTTATACATATTTATTGTCTTTATATCATTTGAGACGTTTGACGGTACACGAAGACGATAAAAAATAAATATACTTAAGACCCTTTTTTTACATTTTATCGACGACGCCCTTGCTTTCGTTTACGTCGTCGTGTAATTGTCGAGATGACGAGACCCCAAAGGTCGATATAAGCTATTTTGGGAATCACTGCTACAGAGTTACTCTTTATCATTCTATTTGAAGATATTTTTGTATACTTAATAATTATCCTTGTACGTCTGTCTGTCTCTGTCGCGCTTTCACGCCAAAACTGCTTAACAGATTTAAATGAAATTTGGTATACAGATAGTCTAGAGCTTGAGGCTACTTTTTAATGCAAAAAAAGGGTTGTAAGGGGTCGAAAGGTGGGGATGAAAAGTTATATGGAAATATCGTAAATGAAGGATGAATGTTTTTTTCTAATATTTTTAAATGAGTGCTTGATTTCTTGCTCGTTATGATGAATACCTAAAAAAAACTCTCTTAGCAACGCTTTGAAATAGATATTGTAAAACTAGTAGTTGCATTCCACTAGTAGTTATATATAACAGACATGTTGTTGGAGAAAGATTAGATCAGTGAAAGTTTCATTCCAACTGGAAAGTTGTCTCTCTTCTTTAGCTCCTATAGAATGTCTATGACCTAGGTCCTAGGTGATAGGCGAAATAGTCATTGTCAATATTACTTTGCTCTACTCTTGTAACTGTAGTTAATAAGGTTTGTAACCTATTTGTGTAGGTTTATGACGTGTTTTCAATCAATTTTCCCTAAAACGTCGCAGTAAAGTACTTTATATCGACTTCATATTGTTCACATGTAAGTACGTTTTAGTTGTATAACTTTATGACGTCAATAGCTTTAGGTTAACGTATTAATATCGTTTTTTTTTTAATTTTTATCTTACTGCGCATTGAGTAAAGCTATAAAATATTTATTTGGTCTCTATACTATTACGATAAGACTGTCTCGCAAGGTAACGGTAACCTTTGAACATTTTCTTATCCATATAAATAAATAAAATTGGAGTGTCTGTTTGTTCTGGCTAATCTCTAAAATGGTTGGGCCGATTTTGACGGGATTTCACTGGCAGATGGCTACTGTAACAAGGAGTAACTTACTTAACATCTCGCTACGACTCATAAGAGCGGAGCAACACCCGAACAAAGTCGCGCGGGTCGGCTAGTTATAATACATATTTTATATCAACACATTTTTCTATATTAAGAAATGTGTTCGTATATTTCAAGGTTATAAATATATTGATTTATTAAAACAAACATGTTGTATGTTGTGTAGGAGACTACGAGTATTATATATCATGGATGGATATTTCATAAATGAAATTACTGAATTTTGTTGATTCAGCGGTTATTGTTTTAATCAGTCGTAGGACATCTTGAATACAATCCATACATTATAACTAATATCATATTTTTGAAAGTAATTTATTGTATACAAACTAAACAAATAAATGTGCGGTTAATACTTACGCTATCTATCGACGGATATATAGTCTGTCTATTACGCTTTCACGCTTAAATCACAGAACCGAACAAGCAATTTCCATAAAAATTGGTACAGAGATAGACCTGAGCTAGAAGAAGGATATAGGCTTATGTTTTGCGCGTAAAAAAGTCTTGGGTTGAAAAAGGCAGGGACGGCGCCGTCCATATGTGCAAGGTCCATTCGGTCAAGGCGGCGTACGATGGCGCCCAGGGAAGAAAAAGCGCTAGGGTTTTTATTCGGGAATTTTAGGAATGCCCCCTTCCTTTTTGTTTTGTTAAAGTATAGGGCTCATGAGAATTTCTTTTATTTTTTTTGCTCTTCAAGTATAGACGCTCATTAGAATTCCCTTATTTTTTTGCTCTTCAAGTATAGGCGCTCATTAGAATTCCCTTATTTTTTTACTCTTCAAGTATAGGCGCTCATTAGAATTCCCTTATTTTTTTACTCTTCAAGTATAGGCGCTCATTAAAATTCCCTTATTTTTTTGCTCTTCAAGTATAGGCGCTCATTAGAATTCCCTTATTTTTTTGCTCTTCAAGTATAGGCGCTCATTAGAATTCCCTTATTTTTTTGCTCTTCAATTATAGGCGCTCATTAGAATTCCCTTATTTTTTTGCTCTTCAAGTATAGGCGTTCATTAGAATTCCCTTATTTTTTGCTCTTCAAGTATAGGCGCTCATTAGAATTCCCTTATTTTTTGCTCTTCAAGTATAGGCGCTCATTAGAATTCCCTTATTTTTTGCTCTTCAAGTATAGGCGCTCATTAGAATTCCCTTATTTTTTGCTCTTCAAGTATAGGCGCTCATTAGAATTCCCTTATTTTTTTGCTCATAAGCATTTGGCACGCCGAAGCAGATGTTTGGCGGGAATAGGGGATGAAATGCATGTTGAGGTGTGTATTAATTGTCTTTGGGAATTAGTTATAAAATTACGTTGGCGTTGAAAATTAGAATGTCAAGTAATTAAACAATAAGCATTTTATTTGAAGGCAATTAAAACAAACCAGTTAATAATTTAAAATATGACATTATTATTAAATATATTTTTGTGCCAGACTTCATTTAGAATAATCAAGGCCGATTCTAACACATGCATTCAGACTTTAATAATTACACAAACCTGTTATAATTTCTCTATTTAATACCATTACAATTTATGATTGGATTACGGATTAAAAGTAGATTCCATATTTAAATTTGTGTATAGAAAAATCAAATTTGGAATGTATTTCAATCAGTAATTTGGAGATTTTGGATTGAGATTGTTTATTACGGCCGTAAATTGGAAAATATTTAGAAACACTTAAGGGCTATTCAAATTAATACCTAAAGTTAACTTGATCGTATTTTTAAGTATTTCCATTTCAATTAATGTTAAAGGTCAAAAGATCAGTTCCTTGTACTACATGAGACGCGGACTGAAATGTAATATGTAAAATACAAGCGACCCGCCCCGGCTTCGCACGGTTGCAAGTATTAAACATATAAACCTTCCTCTGGAATCACTCGATCTATTAAAGAAAACCGCATCAAAATCTTTGATAAATTAGGCAACTAGCATTATATTGAACTAGCTGACGAATCCTACCCGCTAATTAAGTAACATCGTTCCAGAACAATCGATCCGAAGCCGTGCAACCCACGCACGCTTCAGAAGCCTAAGCGCGGGGGTGGTTACCCCAAGGTGTTCCTCGGGGGTCTGCCCTCTAACATTACTGAGACCGATCTGCGCGTATTCTTCGGCCGCTATGGCAAAGTCATGGAGGTCGTGATTATGTACGATCAGGAGAAAAAGAAGTCTAGAGGTTTGTATATCTCCGTTTTATTATCATTTAACATTTTCCACATCCAGGCAGTGCCTTCAACCTACAATGTTGGTGGTACGTTCAGATGTTTGTGGGATAGAAAATGCAAACCAGCATATACTTGCCGCTTCTTTAAGCGGGATGTCTACAAAGTTTGCTACAATTTATAATTATACAGTAAAATGTAAAATTCATCCTCTTAGGGATGAAAAAGGTTTTTTTAAGTAGAACCTCTTATAGGTCAAACATCAAGGGGGACGCCAAAAAATCGAGTTGTAGAGTTTTCGACTTAGGCGGGTTTTGATTCTACATAAAGAGGTTGAAATTCATTCCTATAAATTTTGAGTTAGAGGGGGGAAGTAAATTAAAATTCAAGATGTAGAGGTGACACATATTTTTCATTGTATAGTCTTAAATAATTGAGTTGTTAAAGGTTGTAAAATTAAACATTGATATGTTCGAGATAAAGAGGGAAAATTTAATTTTTCGAGTTATGGAGGGAAAATATGTACCAAAATGGCTTGGAGGGACTCACTGATTATTTCGACAAATAGAGGGTTGAGATTTCGAGCTTATCGAGATTCGACTTAACGAGGTTCTACTGTATCTTATAATTAATATTAGGGTAGACTTTTTCTAAATATATGATCAAAAACAATATGTTATGTATTCTGTTAAAAATTTTAAAATGGCGTTTATAAGCGTCACTAATAAATGATAATTGAATTCATTTCCTGTACCTGTAACTGTTGCTTAACATAAGGATATAATGGAGGTTACAAACAAGAACAAGAATGGATTTATATAATACCTGTGACGTTCTGATAGTAAATTTGTTCACAGGCTTCGGTTTCCTGTCATTTGAAGATGAGATCTCCGTTGAAAGAGTGACCCAGGAACACTTTATCAATTTGAACGGAAAACAAGTAAATATAATAATTATATAAATGTGTCCACATTCCAGGCAGTGCCTACGAAGTATTTTTTTCTTGGCACGTTCACATGTTTGTGGAAGAGCAAAATGCAAATAAGCATATACTTGTTGATCTTGTGAACAAGAAGTATATGCTCAAGAAATTTGCAACATTTTACTCTAAAATTTTTAAAGTATTAATTTTAAATTAGAAAAATAAATAATTTAATACATATAATAACAAAAACAATATCACAACTTTTGAGTTTTTTTTATTGAGATATTTATGTGTAGTGAGTAATTTGTAGATTTCTTCTTTATAAGGACAATATTAGATGTAATAAATGTGATCAGGTGGAGATCAAAAGAGCAGAGCCACGTGACGGTTCCGGCAAGCTGGGCTCTGGTGGCGGCGGCATGGGTGGCGGAGGCATGGGCGGAGCACCCGGTGACGCGCCTGCTGCGGGTCAGTGGGGACCTCCACAAGCTGCCCCTATGAACATTATTCAGGGGCATAATGGACAGATGGGTGGACCCCCCATCAATATGCCTATGGCTGGGCCTAATATTATGCAGGGGTGAGATGTCACTATGATAAATATATTTGTATATATGTTTAGAAGAACATATTGACTTAAATGGATCAAAAAGTTTTGACAGGTTTATAAAATAGCATTGTGTGTAGGTATCAAGGCTGGGGCACATCAGCCGGGCAGACATCGTACGCTGGGTACGGAGCCGCGGGTGGTGCGGGCGGCCCCGGCAACTATCAAGGCTGGGGCGCGCCCCCCGCCCCGCAGGCGCCTCCGCATGCGCCCGCCTGGCCTGCCACTAACAACTACACGCAGCACGCCCAGCCACCTGCACAGGGATACGGAAGCTATGGTCAGTTTGAAGTCACACATTTTTTTGATTTATATAACTAATAAAATTGGAGACATAAAAATGAAAAAAAAAAAAAAAAATTAAACAAAGCAAGGGTAGCTCAACTAATTTTAAATGTAATAAAATGCTTAAAATATCTAAAATGTAAATTGAATTTAGTGTATAAAATCTTATTTTCTTTATACAAAATCTTACTTTCCTCTTCCATCTTGATTTCATTACTTTTACTTAATGATACAGTTTCGTTTCACACATACTAATATATTCACCTAACACAATGAGACACACACACAAAGATGCAATAAAATTGTATTGAGGTCATAGAGTAGTGGACAGACATAACCCTCATCTAAAGGTAATAAATACAATTTCCGCGATCAATATCCGAATCCAATGTTCATTCGAGTTGAGAAAGCTGACTAATATCATCAATATAAAGACAATGCATATTATTTATTGTTTACAAAAATGATGATGATTAACGATAAGATTGAATGAATAATATGTTATTCACATATATAATATATTCAAATAGATTTTAAAGGGTGACAATAAATAAAGTCACAATTTTAACATTATATGTTATAAATAACGCAGTATTATTAGCTTGTTGTCGTTTGGTTTCTGAGAGGAATCAAATGTAAACTGTTTGAGATAGTGAGCCAGTCAGTATCAGTATAGTTGGAGTCATAGTGTTGGAGTGTAATCTTGACGCGAATGAACTATATAATACAATGTAGTAATGTAAACAAATCGTGTTAACAGCTAACTACAGCTCGGCCCCCGCGGGCGCTTCGGCCGGCGGCAGCTGGACCAACTGGAGCATGCCGCAGAACTCCAATTCCACTGGCTCTGGTAATTGCGATATTCATTTTTATTGCACCTTCCACACTTCACGATACACAATAAACACAAAACCTCACTAATCTTTAGGTTTCATGTACTCTTTTAAATGTTTACACTAAATATTATTATTTATTACTTTTCTGTGTTTGTTTTGACTGAGGAAATATTTACTTCTTCTAGTCTTAATCTCTAATCTTCACCTTTCTTCTTCTCATATGGACCATTTGATTCAAGTGTTTACAAATACTTTACCCTCTAATGTTAACGTATCAATGTGTTATTGAGAATATATTATTATCCCTTTCCCTTTATATACTTGGTAATGTAATAGAGGCTTGTTGGGATTGCAGAGTTTAAAATATTACTTTCAAAAATGTAAAGCCATTAATATAAGAAGAGCCATCCTCTTTGATGTTAATGTCTATGTGAAGTAGTCGACAAGTTGACAATTTACTGTAAAGTAAATTGTGTTTTACCTTTTTTACTTCCACTTTTGTATCACTTATACCCAGATATGTTAGACGTACCAATATCTTGTACAAACCAAGTATTGTCCTGGTATGCAAAATACCAATTTTTTGACATCGACCATGAATGATTTTTTTTTTCAATTTCTAAGAATATTATTTCAGGCATTGTTTAATTAGTAATATTTATTGCTAATACTAATAGTTAGTTGTCGGCACTTTAGTTATGCAATTAAATTTGAAAACTTGACCAGAATTTAGAGAGAAAATATCGATTTTTTATCAGCAGTCCTATCGTAAACATACACTATTGTATGAGTGTAACAAGTGATTTTTTTTAATAATAAACAGGAGGTTTGTATCCTGTACGGTATATAGGCTTTAAATGAAAACATTGTATGGGTTTCCAGGGTCGTACGTGCCTCTATCAGAGAGTGGTGAAATGTACGGTCGCGGTGGAAGCGCGGGTGGGGGCGCTGCGCCCCTAGCCGGCGCCCTCTCCTCCGCTGCGCTCTCCAAGTCCTCTTCTGCTGACTACTCTACATACCAGCAGTACCCGCCTGCATACCAGCAGGATCAGGTATATTGATGCACACACTTGCACACAAACAGTATCTATGTACATTTAAAGAATGTGACGTGTTAAACTACTTTATCAAAGTTACGATTTATCTCGTGAATAATTTCATTTATTCCATTCTTTATTTGTACAGGAATAATTCCTTAACATGTAAGAGTGTTGATTTGCTAACTTCATACTATTGTAAAAACATTTTATTCGTCAGATAAGCAAAAAAAAGATAAGCATTTTATGAAAAAAATATGGAATTTTAGTTAATCAACACTAGAGATGATATTAAATGATTAAATATAGTCATGCTTGTCACTGAACAAGCAAAATATTTTTTACAAACAAAACAATCATATCTGCATTAAATTAAGCAATCAGCTCAAAGTTACTGCAATCCAAATTTAATTTAATGAAGTTTTGTTATATACAGTATGACATAAATGCTATCGAAAATAAAAAATAAAAATTACATAAATTTTGAGTTGATGGCTTAAAAAATCATCCACACAACTTCATATACTTAATTTTTTTTGCTTCATTTTCTTGTTTTCTTATCATATGTCATAAGCAAAAATGATGCTAGTATATGTGGTAGTGTGGACGAGTGACAAATGTGACGTCACACAGCACTGTTACTACAGTAGTATCTAGTTATATAATGCTTTGCTAGTCATTGCGGAATAGGCTCAGTTCATTAAAAATCATTTTTCTTTAAATACCTTTGCAACTGTTTGTAATGTAGTGAGCCTGGCATGAACCATTGTTACCCTTTAGCCATTTTTCAACCATCATTCAAATGGTTTTTGCTAGGTGCTTGGGTATATGTATTATTCTGGATTGCTTTTATAATTTTTGTATATATTATGAAATTTTTAGTAGCATATCTCTCATGCTTTACATTAAGCTTGTCCCAACAGTACTCATACTTTTTAACAATAATGACGTTACAATTTATTTGGTTTGGGGTTAAGAAGTAACGTGTATTTTAGTTAAATGTATTACAAGAGAGTACAGTTGGAAACAAGTTCATCCATACATTGCACTGCACTGAACTGTCTTTAAGTCATATTAATAGTAAAGATGTGAATACAATAATTGTTATATTTTGAATACAGTTCATGTGAGTGGATTGTGATGCTGCTTGCAGTACATATTGCTTGCTATTTCAAGGATATTTCATTTTACTTGGTCTGATTTCGTTTGTTTAAATTTAGTGGTTCCAAATTTATGATATTTTCTTTTTGGTATTTGAAATCGCAAAGGAGTAATTATTATCAAATATCCTAGTCATAGTACAAGTATTACAAGAAATCAGCTATCCAATTTGATGTATTGAATAGTCTAGTATTATTTGCTTTAACCCTCGGGGCTTGCCTCCCGTCTGCTATCCGTTCGAATCCTGCTTTAGTTTATCAGTCCCAGCATCCGTTTCCGAACTCGTTTGACGTGATTTTGAATGAACCGGTGATTGATTGCATGAATGATTGTTTAGTGACCTGAGCGAATGTAGAGTAGTAGGGTAATGGAGTGACACACTGATTTGGTGAACGAGCGAATTTCAGCGAAAACATTGTTCGTAGTTTGAATGCAAACAGACTCAGAATCGCAGCATGAGTGAGGTTCCCATGTCCGTGTGTGTACACTGTCACTGTCGCGCTTGCCGCACCGGTCCGGCCGACGCCGCGCACGCGCATGCCCTGCTCGCGGCGGACGGACCGTGCGATGTCTTTTCGATCTATTCCGATGTCGCACCGCTATCCATAGTGAAAAATCGCAGTGTCGCGTCCAGGGTGGGTCAGGCGGGGGGTGCAGGTTCGAACGGTTTCGCTGAAGGTCTCTCTCACCACTCCCTTCCCTTCATCGCCTCGCGCGCGCCCTGGGGGGTCGCTCTCACGCTTTCGGTCCATGTTCACGCTCCGCTACTCACAAACGCTACGACTACTACGATTGCGGCGAGTGGTTTATGTGTTCTTCTTTTGCAGTTGGTCGATCAGGGCCCACAAGAGTGGCTCCTCCACAAAGACAATTAGGTAGGGGCTCGGGGACTAGGGGTCGCGAAACTTGGGGGATTTCTCACTATGGACGGTACATGCGCGGCTCTCCTTAAAGGCATCGCACCGCACTAGACTAAGCTTACCTTTAGTTCCGTTCCGATCGTTCATATCGCATTCTGTATGTACCTAGAGCGAGATGACTAGCTTTGTTTCATCTCAACTTGTAAATTGGCATTTAAAGTACAAATTAGTAAAATTTCGATTTTCTCATATTGTTACAGGTTCATTAATAGATAATTATAATGATAATATTAAGAGCTGTACTTTAAGTGTTCAGAGATGAAATTTGAATCTGTTAAATGTAACCAGAGCATATGCAATCTGTGCCCGACATCGCGCCGGGGTTTCGCTTGGCTCTCGACTATATTATATATTACATGACACTAAACATAGGTACAGCTATCACCACTACTGAGCCACCGACTACCACAGAGCTGAACCCCGCCGCGGTGTCACGCGATGCGTCAACTCCGAAGCTGTCATTTAATTCCGAAATATTTATATTTTTATACTCATTGCATAAACCGGAAACTAAATTAATATTGTGGCGTGTTCGCGAGCTTCGGTGTGACGCTTCGAGCGCACCATCAATGATTTGTCGTCCCACTACTCGCTCTACAACTCTTGACTAATCTAATCTTAACGGTTCCCCTTTTGGGAAAATTTTAATCTCACTTATTTTAGACAAAAGCGATTAGTTTGACGATAAATCTGAAATTACATTAGATTGTCGACGCAAGTGGCCTAATTCAACATGTAATCTAAATTCTATTCAAACAGTTATATAAGTAGTGACCGCTTAGAACTCATATTTTAAGGCCACTTAGCGTTCCGGTAAAGAATAGGCCCCTTTGCGCTAACGGTCCTACATAATAATAATAACAGTTTCAGTCGAACGAAAGATTCGACAGACCTGCCTTGTATACTTCGTCTAGTATCTCGGCAGTTAATTTATTAATTTAGTTGACGTGGGTACCTCGGTAGTGTCGCGCGAGTGGGACTGTACAGGGTCGCCAACCTAATCGTGTCTTTGTAAAGTCGTAAAGAGGTTTGGCGAGCCTACGGATACTAGACGGGGTGATACGGTATGTAACCTGTAACGTGTAACGTGTGCGGGAACTAGGGGTCGACGTACGGCGGCGGCGGGTCGCGCTACGCCGGCGGCGAGTACCACTCCGGCGCGCAGCCAGGTGTGCATCACCCGCACCACGCGCCCAAACACTTCAACAACGAGTTTAACAAGGAGTGGCCCGCCGCCTAGACACGCCCCTCACATCCCACGCCCCACACCCCACACCCACCCACACGCACCCCCACACATCACACACCCCACACCCCTACGCGTGTCCCACTAAACGACACTGTATCGGATTACGGACAGATTTTTTATGACTTGAGATATTCGTATTAGTATACCTCGAAGCTTAGCACCTTTTGACATTAATAATAATTATATAATGTAGTTGGAATGTTTACATGTTGGTTAGTTACGGAATTCGATTGAATTTAAAATTTTATAACAATGCAATGCTATTAACGACAATTATTATTAAATTTACTGACTTGTTGAAATTACAATATTTAAGAAGTTATTTAAAATTACGCCATGGACTGCATTGACACAAACCCACACGTGTACGTTAATTTAGTCGTATACTAACTAATCATAATTAAAATAAATTTAGATAACGATAATAAAATAAATGTGTATCAGAAAGTGTTTCAAGCGTGAGGTGTCCGGTCTTCGTTTCGTTCCCCGGTCCCGACAGCCCGGTGTCGCGGCTCTGACACTCGTGTACGTATATACTCTGTACACGAGAGGTTTCTTTATCTTTTTATTATTCATTTTGGATGAGGGTTTTCCTTTTAACTTCGATTATGTCCGATTTTTATTGCGTTTATAAAATGATTTCTTTTAATAACATCCGTGTATGCGGCGACGCAGCGCTGCGTCACATTTGACAGACATAATGATAAATCAAGGCCAATTTAGGGAAAATTACCTAAACAACTTAACTTAAGCTAATGACTTGTATAAATATTTGGTATATATCTATATGTATGGTTAATCTTAGAATTTTGGTTATTTACCACCCACTAGAGTTAGGAAAACGGTAGAGATGTAATGAAATAATTATGTGTTAATATTAAACAAAAGGAACGTATTTCCCGTCGTTTTATATAATGGGGAGCAATTCTGTATAAATAAATGATCGTAATTTTAATTATTTTTCTTATATGAATTTTAAGTTTTTTAATGCAATTTTAAGTTTATATGGAATTATATTTTAATGAATTTTACCTGCCAAATTGTTAACGAGCAAACGATAATGTTGTTTGTATGTATTAAGTAACTTC
The DNA here is from genome assembly GCA_905147385.1 of Limenitis camilla. Lineage (NCBI taxonomy): Eukaryota > Metazoa > Arthropoda > Insecta > Lepidoptera > Nymphalidae > Limenitis > Limenitis camilla. Next base: position 12,366,574 of record LR990240.1, read on the forward strand.
GCTCAAGCATTTAGGATATAGAGCGCTCCGCACCCTTTGCGCGGACCCTTGTACATACTACATATATACTTACTCGTGTGTAAAGCATAATTTTAATCGATTCTCTCGTCACATAGTTTTAAATTGTTAATTTATGTGATCGCCAAATATTTTTAAAAGCTGTATAGAGGTATCGGCGGTGGCGGCCTCCCCTCGCCTGCGCTCGCCCGCTCCTCACAAAGTGAGTTATAATTTAAAGTAACATTTTTAGATTAAATTTAATGTTAGTCCTTTACTGTATTATATCGCTCAATCATTTGACCGATCGACTGATTAAAATTTTAGTGATAAGCTAAGTAACGTAATCGCGGAGCGCGGCGGCCCCGGCGCGCCACCGCCCGCGCGGCCTCGTGAGCGCGCGCGCGTGTGTGTGCGCGCCCGTGCGGCCGCGCGTGGCGGGACCTGTTCCTTTATTCGTAACATAGGCGCGCGACCGCGTTTGTTATAAATGTTTTACTAGGGAAATTGTTGATTACATTGAATGCATAATTTGATCGTATATAGTATAGGGTTATTTAAGATCGCACCGTAAGTAAACTATAATTTATCTATGAGGAGTAATGTGAGACGTAAGCGGTTATAAGCGACGTGGTCCGGCGAATGGTGCGGAGTAACAAATTAATGCTAAAACATAGAGAAAACGCCTTACATTGTGATGTTCATAGTTAACGCGCATAATATTGGTACGTTCTTATAGCTCTATTGTACACACGACTGAAACACATCATTATGTAGGAAGATGAAACTTGTACCTTAAAATGATATATTGAAATATAATTAATGAGTAAATGACGTCGGTGCATATTCGCCCGTTGCTAGGTTACGTGTAGTTGTGCCCATTTCTTCTGACCTGATCGTTCCTATGTAAGTTAGGTTTAATTTGTCTCGATTCATTCCTTCGTTCCTCCGCGACGACGCATCCAGCACACCCACTACTCCCACTACACCCACTACTACCCTCGACGCCTCCGACGGGGGGGCGCCCTCTGTAGGTTAATGTACGACCACCGATGAATCACGTCAGGTTTAATGTTAGGAAACGATCGATGCCTTACAAAAAGTTAAGTGAATATAGAGATGATTTATATTATGTTATGTTCAGTGATATTAAATTAGCACTAAGGTGTTTTACACAAACCTTCGGAACAATTTGTAACAAGTTAGTTTGTAATGAAGCATCGTGGCAATCTTCTAAGTAATAACATAAAGAGTATAATTTATTTAAATAAAGTATAATATGTATTTAGAAATTTTAGATTTACTCAACATTAAAGTTAGTGCAAATTATTGTGAGAATCAATTGAGACTATTTATATGGGTTTTTATTATTATATAGGAGAAGAGCATTAAATATTGGATGAATTTATTAATTAAAATAGTTAGCAAAATACAATACGATAAGACTCGTTAGAGGCTCGTCTGTCAAGTGTGCGCACACGCAGCGCAGCGCCGCGCGTCACCTTAGTCTGTAGCACTAGTGCCGAATACCGATACCTGTTAGCGGTAGGTAGTTGACCCTTCGACTCTTGTTTGTATTACTTTATATTATGATATAATAGTGTACGCGGTTTTTATATGTGTATGTTTATTCAAGTAGTAACATGTTTGTGTAAAAGTGTATTTTGGTATATAAGAGATATCTCTTGCATAAATAATAAACTTATGATCGTAATTGACTAATTATATTATATTATACGAGACCCCTAGTGTTAACGTTAGCATTATATTATTAGCAGGACTCTTTTTAAGTTTATTCTATACTCGTCTAAAGGATTGCATTTAGACGTCGACGTCGCGCGTTATTCGTTACTATAGTCGGTTCTAAAGTTATTTTAAATCAATGCAGGTATTATTAATGTAAAATCTTCGTATTTATACTAGATTATATGATATAATGTAATTATTGAGAGCATATTATCGTAAATGAATCGCACGGGCTTTACAGTTAATTGTAACATTAATTATAAAACTTAGGGCAAGTCGTTATTTATTTCTGTTTAATTAAAATTTTGATGTTAATTATTTTTTAAACGTATATTTTTGTTTATAGTGAATAAAGTACATAATTCTCGATCGATTAGATTACAAAATTGTTAGGTGAACTATCGACTGATGTACAATATAAATGATATGGTTACTTACGGCAATATATAAGTTTTACTTTACGGCCACTCGGGCGCTATGTTTATATATAATTTGGTATAGTCGCGCCTCGCGCCGCACTCCGCGGAGGGCGCGCACCTCGATCGATTGTAAGACTACTCTAGATATGTTTGTTGTAACTGATTACTGATAATATAATGTACTACATACTTAGGTAGCGTTAGGCGCCGGGCGGGGGGGGCGCGCGCGCGGCGCCGGTGCCACGCGGCTGCGCGTGCGCGTCCTCGCCCGTCCGCGGTTTATATAAAAAGGAAAATTATGATAGACTTACATGTGCGTCCTTGTTGTTTCTTTCTAATCATACCTAATGATAATTAGTTAATTACGGTTCGAAGGATTACTTACTAAAGCACTAAATATTAAGACGAGAAGCTTTTATGCGATTTGTTCGATGTAATTCAAACATACGAAGTGCTACCGTCAAATGAAAACCGTTTTCGAAGTAGAAACTATGATTATGCATTATTCTTATTAGGTATTTTGGGTATATATTAGAGTTAGTTTTAACTGGTAATATAAGTAATTTGTAGTGTGTAATGTATTGGAGAATAAACAGTTTGTAGTAGTTTCCTATTATTAAGCTTCTTCTATCTTAATGGTTTAAGTAACTGGTTAAATAAATAATTAAAATATTAATATTACCATTGCAAATATTTGAGATATCTTATGATAAAATATATATCTACTTTAAGGACATTATAAAACGTAGATAATTAAAAGAAATCAAACATTTCAAAATATATCTGGCATTTTTAATGGTTGCCCCCTATTCCCATAGAGTAGTCACACAAACCGAGGTTTGGGTGTCTTAAGTTATCATAATTTTTGTTTTTATATAGTTTTTAACCCGAAACCAGTCCCATATTAGTCTTACACTACTAATCACACAATATATTTGCATATACTAACACCCGGTAAAGTATTGAATTGATATATTACTAACAATTTCTATATTATCTAAATGAATATAATTAATTAAAATTTGAATAATGCATTTAAAAATAAATACATTAAAGTCATAGTTAATACAAACAATAGAGTCGAGTTAATTCAAAACTTAAAAGTAAACCCGTACTACTAACAATCTCCAGAGGGCGATGGTGTGGGCAGCATCACGGGGAGCCCCAAGTTCGCCGGAGTGCCCCTCATGAATGACGCGATCGGAACACCGCAACAGGTTCAATATTTCATATCGATACAACTAAATTACACTTCAACCCCAAAAAGTAATTCCCATCAAATGCGTTACTGTTAGTAAAAGATAATGACGTGATATGATAAAATGCAGGTGCCCATGATGTTCTGCCCCGGTATGGTGTCGCCACAGCCCTCGTACTGTAATATATCGGACATATCCGCTACAGCGTCAGGTTAAAGTTTCAGTTATTCGTATAAATCGTTGGATTGAAACGTTTGGTATTATATTGGTCAATTTCAAGTGTCATTTTATATGTCGTCCTCTCACATCTGTCATTTAAATATATATTTATTGCGGTGATTCATGTTTAACAAGAAATCGCAACGATTACTTTGCTATAATCCGCGGAGAACACGTGAATTTGTATAGTGTGACTTGGGCCCCAGGTGCCAACTAAAAGCTAGAAGCCAGGACTAAAGAACACCCTACAAATTCACATCACAATACTCGACGTACGTTTCGCTCGACACCGGAGCACCCTCAGGAGATGTAGACTACAACAGTCAGTGGTAAAGACTTTACCTCGAGTCCAAGGATTATAGCAAAGTAATCGTGATTTCTTAATATATATTTATGAGTTGACTGAGTTTGGATTCTTTTAGGACCACTCTATCTATTAAAAAAACCGCATCAAAATCCCGTTGCTTAGTTTTGAAGATTTAATAATACATAGGGACGAGACAGAAGCTTTTTTATCTGGTTTCTATTTTGTCTAATTGCCGAATAGATAGCTCTATTTAGACAATAAAATGGCGAATGAAATAGATCGATTTCAATACCAAATGTTTCAAGTAGGTACAGTAGGTTTAGCTCCATAGTAGAATCCAATCCCATACAAGTTTTCCAGTAAGTCATAAGAATAACACATCCTTAAAGTTGGTGAATTATGCTTTGTGCTATAGTCTTGAGAGTAATATGCAGTTTATAGACTTAGATATTTTTTTACATTTTAGTTTTGAGTAGTGATGTAGTTGGATTACAGATAAAGTTAGATCTCGAAGTATAATTTGCCAAGTCTTGTCTAAATTCGTTGGGTGAGTGGAGAGCGGTGCGTGGTGCGGTAAGTTTTTTTTTTACTTATTAATTACTGAAAAGTATAAAATCATTTGAAATGCTTATTGGAATGTTTGAATATCATGTAAGACAAATTTTAGGGGTGGGAGATTTGTAATAAAATTTGAATAGGGCTCAAAAAACGTTCCGGAGAGTACAGCGACTAGTAGTCTCTTTCTACTAGTATGACCATGCTTCAAGAAATAGAGAAAAATTAAATATTGTGTTACTAATAACATGAACTTCTGTCTATTTAACTGCTTTTCATAATTTTTTGTATGGCACATTGTCACAAACACTGTAAGAAAGATTGAATTGAATCAGCCGTTACTTTGTGGAAATTCATGATTTAAAAGAAATCAAAAGGTTACCTTGCTATAATCCGCGGCAATCTGAACAACCAAACTCGTATGGCACAACCCAGAAGAGCACCCTGCCCACATAAAAGTGAGACTCGCGAACCCGAAACAGGACAACAACACCACACAAGTATTAAGATTGTCGATCGCAATCTACTTGTGTGGTGTGTCCTGTTTCGGATTCGCGCGTCTCACTTTTCTGTGAACGGTGTGCTCTTCTGGATTGTGCTGTACGAGACTGGTTGTTCAGATTGCCGCGAATGTAACCTTTTGATTCCTTTTAAACCGTAAGAAGGAGACAAAATCCCCTTTAGTCCGGTTCTGCTCTGAACGATTTTTGCTCTTTACGTGTTGGAAGCAAATGTCAACCTTATGTCAGTTACTTCAAGGTGAATATTTGAATATACAATATTTTTAAGTGAGCGTTCCAGTTACGATATACCTTGGATTCAATATCAGAGAATCAGTATCGAAGATTGTCTATTTCTTATGTCGTTGTCTATTTTAAAATATTAATACTTTCAAAAACTACTATTTATTTAAATGATAGCAATGGAATCTATGACCTTGTCATGTCTAGTCATGAATCAAATCTACTTATAACAGATTCAATATTATTTTAAATATAATTTTGGGAAATTGTCTATGTAATATTCAAACAATCCTTATGGTGTGCAAAACATTAAATACGTTTGCGTTGAGGATATCCGCAATATTGTCATGAGTTGATCAATCTTATGGGATATGATTGACCGATCTGAGGCTGACGCTTTCAACGCGCACTTATTTAATGTTTTGTGCATCCATTGCTGTTTCTAGTAATAAAACTTTTCTATAACATTAACATAGAAGATAACAAATCAGGTGACGATTACGAGTACACGGGGGGTTCGGGCGACGGGTACCAGAAGTCTTCGAAGCGCCACCACGGCACGTCCAGCAGCAGCGCCTCCGCGTCCTCCTACCATCCGTACCGGCGTCAATGAGTTTGTTATAACTCGTTTATCTGTACCTGTTCTTTACACGAAACTCTGCTTACATTTCTGTGGTATCACATTATTCGCTAAATCACTATCGAAATTACTATGTTGATTGTGAAATGACGTCACATAAAATAGGAACTGGGTTTATGAAGATTTCACTAAACTATAGGACTTCTAAATGCTATATTTGGATATTATTTAAATAATACAAAGATAAGTAAATGTTTTGGTATATACTTTCTGAATCATGAGAAAAATTTGCCGCCATTTTGTTTTAAAGTACCTACCCATTGCTTACCACTATCAACAGAAGTTAGAACAGGACTTACTGGGTAATTAATCTAAATCACATGCGCTCAGTTCTTATATTATAATAAAGCATATTTTTATAAGAACTAGGCAAAGACTAAGCAGAAGTTTACTTCAATATTTCCATCCCATATGGGATTCATTTTAATATACTTGTAGAATATGTATTATTCCTATGAACACAATCGAATTTGTAAAACATTTAAGGGAATCGATACATTGATTATAGAGTCAAACCATGAAGTTATAGGTAAAGATGGAGACCACACTTCGAATACTTGAAGCTAACCTATGTCACTATCTCGTTCTCAGTGGGAAGCCCTCTCTTTCTAAATAGTAACCTTTATTTATTTTTTTCCAGGACATTTCTTTAAGTAATTGCTTTTTAGTGGTTTATTTATCTACATCTCTGTATTCTGATTTGTTCGAGATTTCTGGATTAGTCAGTGAGATCTTTTTATCCAGTTCGCAATGTTTAATATTATCTATACTAATATTATATAGGACTATATTTTTTTTATATTACGCAAGGGTAACTACACTAAAAAGAGAGGTTTGCCCACAGAGAGTGAGATAGAGATACGTAGGTATTTGACTCAAGCTGTTGTTCCAAGTGTGCCCTTCATCTTTACCTATAACTTCATGAGTCAAACCGATTAATTAGTTTGACTTGTTGACGTAATAGATTCGAAATTTGATGTTTTTTTAAAGTATATCGCAAACTTAGTGTTTTGACTAAATAAGGCTTTCTTGGCCATAATGACAAATAGATCAAAATACTAAATTGATTAGTTTTCCTATATATTGGATATATATTTTTAAAACCATATCCATGGTTACAAATACATAGTAAGACACTATTTTTCAAAGTTTATAGATTATAAGAAATCTTAAATTACGTCCGAATATATTTTTTTATCAAAATCTCTCGAATAAGTCAATTATCTTTTTGTTTTTTAAATTATGAGTGTATGCTGAATCGGTTTTAATTTTGTTGTTAGTAGACTCCTTGTTTTTGCAATTTAGTTATTTTTACTTTGGCAACACTTACTACAGTTTTAACTTTCTCTTATTTTAGAATTTCTTTAATATAAGTTTGGAAGTTTGCATTTATCGACTTGTAAGACATATAGTGTAATAGTGTAGTTAAGGCGTGGCTTGTTTGCATTTCTAAATCTACGGGTCATAAGTATGTGTAAAACTCGCATAAGGGGTCATCCATGACCCCAAATATCGAGGATATGATTGACTATACTATTTTTAGTAAATTATCAGTACGTTTTTAAATTAAGGATAAGCCACGACTGTTTTTATCGCTCGTTTTTATGAATGCGCGTTTGGTCACTGTTCGGATACTCTGTACAGAATATTTTTAAGAGAAACATCGACGAAATCACACGTTCCTTATATTTGTATGTTCTACATTCTTCCATTCAAACATGTCTCATCCAGTTGATACTTGTATGTTTTACTTTAAATAAAAATACTAATAATTTTAAGTTTTATTTTTAAATTCACGTACAAGACTGGCTTTAAGCATTCCCGCGCATACCAAATATAATTTACATATTTCGCTATAGTTAATGTACAATAGATATGTTTTTATATTAAGAATATTTATATTTTTGAGATATTTTAAAGTACTTGATTGACGTTCGTAAGTACAATCAAAAATAGATAAATCATGTATTAATATAATTTACATAGCGATGTAATTAAAATAGCTTAGTATGTACATTGTATTATAATTATAAAGGAAATAGGACGAAACAAACTATTCTAGATCATTATGTTATGTAGGCTCATAATATTAGAGATTTAAAATTAAGCGCCTTATTTAGCATATTAAAAAAGGAACCATGTAAAGACGTTAACTATACATTTTGAAAAGTAATATTTACAATATTGAATTAATCTTTAAATGGCTCCTTAGTAAGTCAGATCTAACTACAATACTTCCGTCATAGTCAACCGATCCGTTATACTTTAACACTTTAGTTTATTCTACTTATAGATTTTGCTACTTTATACTGTTTTCGGAATAATTAGCATATATGAAAAATCTTTGTATTTTAATAAATTGTGTAAAGTCAAATTTTACATTATTTCTAAAATAAGGCTTACTCTAGTTAATACATCTCTAAGTATATATAATTTGACACGAATAATTAATATGACACTGGGTCTGTGATCAAAACACCATGACTAAGATATAAATAAATATTTAAAGACAATATATATGGTTTACAAAATGTCTTAATGAGTAAAATGAAAAATAATAGCAGACGTGGATGCAGATAAGTTCTGCCTTCTGCTTCGTCCGCTACCTACCAGGAAATGTATATGTGATACATATTTTTCAGTTAATAAAAAATGTTTCTTAAGTTTAGTAGGATTTTCAGGTAAGGCACTAGGAAAATAAATAAGATAAAAAACGATAAATCGAATTTTAGTTGATTTAGAAAGCTATGAAAATAAAAATTAATTGTTGCATACAAAGTAACATATATAGATTATATGCTACTGCCTTGTATGTTATGACAATTCTTAGTGTTGGTACGAGTATCCGATTTATATCATTCAGTAAAAGGCAATTGATTTATATTATTGAAAGTGCTATAAATCTGCGTAAAATATATTGATGTAATATAAACACTACTTGGTGAATATTAGACTTATATTATCTGTGATACTTTGAAAACTACGATTAGAAAATGCCATTCGGTTATTGGAATATTAATTTAGTCCCGCTTCAAAGGGGTTTGCGGGATTTATTAACAAAGACAGATGCAGAGGGGATCGGCCGCTGCTCTGCGTCGGGTCATGGCTGTATGGAGTGTCTGCGCGCGCTGCAGTTGGCGCACTCGCACACGCGGGGACTCTCCGAGGGTAGTTGTGCCTGAGATGCTCTGTAGCACAGTTCGCGGTAACGCGCACAGCCTGCAAAATACATTAGCCTTAACTCTTTAATTCTCATGTCCAAGTTTCTAAAGATTTCTGCAAATAAATTAAATTTAGATTCATTTCAACACAAAAAATAACAATTATATAAATTACCCTCAATTTTATGGGGGAGTCTTACAAAGGTATAAGTGGGTATTAAGTATTAAGTCTGAAAGACAAACGAGTGTTATTTTACTTTAATGAATTTTACAAATAGCGTTTGGTTAATGTTGCCAGAAAAAAATATTAAATAGTGTTACTATTTATCCTTGCAACATATATAGTAGTTAAACAATAATGTAGAACGTGGTAGAAATAAAATTTAACTTCTGTCACCTGGTGATACTGAGTTAATGAGTTAATTCCACTATCATTCATTAGTACGCCATGTTGGATTTAGTATGACGTCACTATCTATACGTGTAGTATACAATATTTTATATCAATCGATTAAGGCGAGCTGCTATAAAATTCAGTTCTAAGATTTGTGACGAAAAAATGTTATGAGAACTAATATTCAGAAATTAATTTTTTTTAAATTAAAAAATATATACATATAGGTATATAGAACACATTTCCTCTACTCAAGATTCTATCAATTTTTATTTTTTTTTTATTTGACAAAAGTTGTCAATACATACCAGTAGGTGGCAGTGCTAGCCGCGTGTCCGCCGCAAAGCCGCGCTGCGCAAGTCTGTCTAGAAGAGTGCTTGCTGACCATCACCTTTCGCTATCCCCTTCGTTATAAAAAAAGCTTAAGTATTATATATCTATATATAAAATTGTAATTTAAAGATATTTAAGAATACCATGTGTGTCAATTATTTTTTAAATTTTTGTCTGTGTCCGTATTTTTGTACGAACATCACGAAAATTTACAGCACCAAGCTTTCCTAATGAAGTAATTAATAATTAGGTATTATTTATTTTTCAAAAATTTCTATGATATCCTCTATTTGTATGGAGAGAAATATCATTAAGTATTCGATTCATAAATACCTTTACGATGACAAAGACTTCTGCTTCTAACAGCATTTCTCGAATATCGATTAAGTAGTGCAGTTCTAAATGTAATTCAACAATATCCAAACTTTTTCTTTGTATGGCCCATAAACACGTTTGAGACGTGGTGCGTACGGCCAAAGGGCCGTATCGTATATTCTGATCAAGATTTTATTCTAGTCTAGGGACCCTTGCATCCTACTAAGTCCTTGTTTAGATATTGCACTTCCATATTACGTGAATCATTAATATAAAAACAACTAAAATATTAGCCCACGTTTAGGTCTTCTAGAAATAGCTCTCAGCCATCTAGGCCCTCGTTATAAATCTCAAAAAAAAAAAGTTTTTAAGAAAACAGCGTAAAATACGTACATAATGAATTATAAAAGTAATGAGAATTACCTTCATTAGGGGCGGGAGAGTGTCCGCGAGACTTGTCGTTGCGAGGGGTCGTTGACCCGTCCGAGTGCTCCTGAAATATTGTAATAGTTTTTTAATATTTTAACAGATGAAAATGATACATCTATAGTCAAGGGTAAAGAAATTTAGATTAGTTGAATTGTTGTTTAACAGCCATCGTCATAGCTCGCAATACTCGTATTTCGTTTGAGCTCCCTGTAAGGTTTCGTTTTTATTTGCTCTTCAATATTTAGCAGAGTTCAGAAATCGATCTTTTCCGAAAAGAATCCGCTATCCCTTGGCAGTGGCGCCCGTGTGTAGCCGCCCCTATATACTACAGTGTAAAATCGATTGAATATAGGAGCTTAATCCATTCGTTTTAAAACTTGATATTTTTATTTAATAATTTGGTAGCATTGGTTTGGATAACATGAACATCGACGGAGATGCGTTCGAATAATCAAAACTTTCTTTGTAACACGACTGACTTAATATGTGGTAGAGTTTTGGGTGTAAAATTAAAGTGACTTAACAATACTTTATTGTTATTCCCCTGTATATATCTATAGGCTGTACTTTATATATACGTACAAAGCGCTTCAAATCATCTTTTTTAATGCGCACGGCCAAGGAATGGAATTCCCTGCCGGCGTCTGTATTTCCGAGAAAATATATCCCGAATGTTTTTAAAGCGCGAGTGAATAGGCTTCTTCTGGGCGAGCTCGTTCCATCTTCGACCTCGTCTCTGCTCTAGAGCTAGACTAGGGTCAAGAGTAAGCCCATTATATAATTTAAAAAAAAAGGCTAACTAAAACTGCGAGTCATGCTATTAATTATTAAATCTTGAGAGTAAAGATGTCTAGAGAGGCTGATAATTTAATAATTCACCTCTTAGTAAAATAGGTCAAAAGCAGTTCTGAGTTGAGAAGCGTCTAACTAGCCCGACCGTTATTTATTGAATTTATCCTCGACTCCCAAGTCGGAGTCACGCCGAGCGGCGGCCTGCGGGTTACTGAGTAACAAATGCAATAAAGTCGAAGCTTCCGCAAACCGGAAATTGATATTGATGACAGGATATAGGCGCTATGAACACGTGTAATACCCACACAATATATCACCACCTTCAGAAAAAATATGGTAAAGTTTAGAGGGTATCAAAAAAGTAGTGTTGAGTAAATATAAATGCATATTCTTTGGAAACTATTGACGGACTATTCAGGTTTGGTTTTTATCATAGCATTTAAATGAGTTTAAAATTATTGACGACGACAACATGGTTTAGAAGTTCTTAGAGTTTTTAAGGTTACTTTATAGCAAACTAGTCGACCCTTGCGACTTCGTCCGCGTATAGCTTCGCTCCTATTGGTCTTAGCGTGATGATATACAGCCTATAGCCTTCTTCGATAAATGGGCTATCTGACACTGAAAGAATTTTTCAATTCGGACTATTAGTCCATGAGAGAATCAAAGATTTCTGTCAGAATGTGAAGTTCTACAGAATCTTGTGATTTAGTACATATAAAGAAAAAGATGCAGCAGTGATGGCCCAGTGATTGAGATGTTGATGTCTACTCGGGAATTTGACTTGACTTGCTAAAACGGTGAAAGAAAACATCATGAAGAAACTTGCACTCCTGAAAGTTTCATATGTTCTCAAAGATGTGTGAAGTCTCCCAACCCGCACTTGGTCAGCGTGGTAGACAGCAGCAGTGTGCCATTAAAGGGTGATGATGCTGATGAAAGAAAAAGAAATTGAGCAGTTGTGTTAATGGAATCATGACATTATAACTTATGTTTTTAAGTGTATTTAGTACCTATAGTTATGTAATACTAATAATTCTTAATCGGAGTATGCAAACACATGAATATAGACAGTACAGACAGAGTAAACACTGGACACATTTAGTCAATCACGTCGCCAAACATCAACTCCTCACCCTTTATTTGCATTGGACGGACATAGAGCATAATCGAATTCGGGGTAGGGATAAAAAAATGGAGCTTTTTAAAGTATATAAGTTTCTAACTATCTGAATAGCAAAAAAGGTATGTATTTTGCTTTTATTTAACTTGCAATTTACATATGTATGTATGTATGTAACAAATCATGCAACTCAATTTTGAAGCAGATATCTTCAATCAATTGAGCTGAAATTTTGTATACAACTTCGATTTGGATGACAAGGGGCAATTCATTAATTACGTAAGACTATTTAGGAGGGTTGACCACGTCTTATTTTTTCTTACAAGGGGGTGGGAGGAAGTCTCGATAGTTCTGACGTAAGATTACAAAAATGCTCAATGTTAGAATTATACTTTGAAAAGCGCGGGCAACATTCATTTTTCTCTTTAGATTCTTACGTAATAATTATTAAACAGGGGGGGAGGGGATCGGCCTATTCTGATTTTTTCTTATAGTAGGGGCCGAAGGGGTCAAAAGCTAGCGAAAATAGTCTTCCTAATAACTAAGAATAATACTAATATTAAAGTGATGTCATTTTAAATCCAACATGGCGGCATTTTTAATGCACTTCTACAATATGGGTATCAAATGAAAAGGCTTGCTGAGAATAATTCGAAAAATAAAGTAATGTCTGGCTAAATCCAATATGGCGGACTAACTATTTAAACAAACATTAAGTTAAACAAACATACCGTTCACCTAATTGATGATTTAGTGGTGACCGTCCATCATGAATATAATACTTTTTTGGACTTTGAAGATATAATCTTGGTGATGTAAATTATGAGCTGGCGAAATTCGCAATTAAAACAACTTATCCAAATTACTGCAAATACCAAAACGAAACATAAACAATACAACACCTATAATTATTCAAAAGATTACAATACAATCAAAAAATAATAAACAGGAGAAAAACGTGAACGTTATTTAACAACAATGAACGACAAAAGTACTAAAAAAGCAAACATAATATAATATTAAATACGAAAGTTTCTTACAATCCTAAGCAAGCAATCCTTGAAATCCGCAAGAGCCCGAGGGGGTGGAAAATGGCCGGGAGAGTCAATTCGAACTAAAAGGTACTTAATGGGGAAGTTGTAAGTTAATAAAATAGTATATTGAGGTAGTTTCTCTTAATAAAATAACACTTGTTGGATAATGGTTGGATATGTGCTGTTTACCGTCACCTGTCTCACTTCTACCTAAAATCCACTCCACAGATCCATAAATCGTTTCTTTAACCTTTCAGGCCCCATAACCTCAAAATAATGTCAAACTTCCTTCGCTTACTTCACTAAATATTACAAAACAAAGTCGTTTCTATGTATCCTTAGATCTTTAAAACTACGGAACGGATTTTGATTTGGTTTTCTTTAATAGATAGAGTGATACAAGAGAAAGGTTTATACGTATAATACATGCATAATGTAGTAGAGTATGTAACCGTGCGAATGAGTGAGTGAGACAGAAGACAGTGAGTGAGATGGTGGTGTCAACTCCCAATCACTGAAATACTACGCATTATAGAATAGATTTTCAACGGCAATAAGTGCGTCTGTCTGGCAGATTATGAACTAATAAATGAGTGAGTAAACGATTTAAATACACCTCAGCGAAGCGAAGGCGGGTCGGCTAGTTTATAATAAAAAATTCTTCAACGTCTTACTTCATGTAAATCGTTAAATATTGGGCAATATGAGATATTTTAAAAAAGATAAAATATCAAAAGTAATTCTAATGTCGGTTTGTCCATCTTTTACACTCTAACAAAGCAACGATTGTCATCATTTTTTTGTATAGATACAGCTTATAGGTCTGAAAGTAACTTAGACTACTGTTTATCCCGGAATAAATTAGGGTTCTGTTAGCAACGCTGTTTATAAAGTAGTAGTAGTGGGTAGGTCACTATACTATGCCAAGTATACCGAGGTGTAGACAATAAATAACCTTTAGCGCGTTGATTAGTCTCAGTCTCTCTGGTGTTGTCATGCAGTGTAGATGGAAGTTAATGTTATAGTGTCGTGGTTAAGGTCACCCTTCGTAAATTTATTATCTAGTGAGAGTTAATATAAGTATTATGAAAGAGCTCTTTTAACTTGCTCCTGGGTCTCAAGCTCCAAGCACTGCTGCATTCTATGACAGTTCCTGGATAATTGTAATATATGAAAAAGAAATAAATAAATAAAAACTATTATGTTACAATAAAGTACATGTTTTTTGTTAATCCTAAACATACGTTGTATAAATGTATAGAAATGATATTCCCTTTCTTAGGGTCCTTAAACTGTGACAAACATCTGTCCATTTTTTCAGCCAATAATTCAAAATTTGTATACCAGAAAAGTTATACGTGATATAATGGGCGCCAATTTAAACATGCCAAACGATAACAAAACTTGTTATTTAAATATTCTGAAATCAGGGCAGACGGGTCGGTCAATGGGTATTGTGCAATATTTTCATCCATTCCATTTTCCATTGAACGCAATTAATTGGACAGGTTAATTAACGAGCTTATTAAACGTGATTTATTATAAACAATCCCTTATAGGATTTAAAATATTTATATTTACTTTAATTAGGTGTTATTTTACGTTTCCTGACGCGAGTTTTTACCCAAAAATGCACAACGCCACTAAAGAAGTTTTCTGTTTTGATCCATGGGACTTTCGGTATCGCGTTTTTTTTTTTTTTTTTTTTTTTTTTTTTTATGTGATTAGGTCGGCAAACAAGCGTACGGCTCACCTGATGGTAAGCGATTACCGTAGCTTATAGACGTCTGCAACACCTGAAGCATCGCAAGCGCGTTGCCGACCCTGTCCTCAATTCCCTCCAGGAGCTCTGGTCACCTTACTCACCAACAGGAACACAACACTGCTTTAGAGTAGAGTTATTTAGCTGTGATCTTCTGTAAGGTCGAGGTACTACCCCAGTCGGGCTGCTCCATATTTGAGCAGGAAATTTCCTGCTGTGCCCTACCTCAGTTTGCGTGGAATTGAGTCCCTACTTCACTCCTCTGCTCAGGCAGCATGGCTTGACTTTTTCCGACAATTATCGTCATATCTGAGTCAATGTATTCAAAACCCTAACAAATTTTACACCTAAATTTTCCTCATGAATTATTCTGTCTATACTAAAAACCGCATGAAAATCCGTTTATTAGTTTTTGAGTTTATCACTAACTATATGTTAGCATTTCAGTAGTAGTATATGTTAACTCTTACTTACTGACTACTTTTCCTTTACCTAAATAAAGATATTTCTAAAAATACAAACATACTTGTCGTTGATCAAGATTCGCAGTGGCTGTCAGTAAATCCAGTATAGCTGAGAAGGATCCTCGAGCTGCTCTACGGAACCCTTCTGGAGGGGATTCTGCAGCGCCACCAGCTACGCTTAGCGGGGATTGCGACCACTGCGGAATTAAACAATTTATTTTAAAATTTACATTAATATTCGACTGGTATATTTTGCCATAATCATATAGCATAGATAATCTTACCACAATGATATCTGTCATATCAGTATAAGAACGAGTATATCCAACAAGAACTCAGAAACAAGACAGACTTTCTGTCTGTATTGTCTAACTAACAATTACAGTATAATCTAACAATTTTTTTATAGTAGATAATGTGCAAGTGAGCAAATGATCCACCTGATGGTAACTGGCCACCATCGGCCATGTACATCGGCAAAACCAGAGATACCATATAACAGAGTTTAGTCGATGCGTTGCATCCTCGAAGATAGAGTGTGGAGGAGTGAAGACAAAAAATGCTGCGGTTTCAGCGGACCCTGAGCAAAAGCTAGAGTCCACTCTAGTGGACTCTGGGTCTACCCACAGCATGAACCGTCAAAGCGTCTGTAGCTTAGTGGTTCGGGCGTTGGATTCACGATGGACAAGTCGGGGGTTCAAATCCCGGACATTGGTCTACTGGCGTGGCCCACTCCTGACACAAGCATTTTAGCATACTAGGAGGGGTAAAGGGAATACTAGTAGTATGTGATCCATACTGCTAGTAATATTAAAAAAAAATATTAATAGGGTGAGAGAGGAAGGGGCTAAGTCTGGCCCACATGCGGTTCGACCGGAACGCGTCTGTGACACTTGGCGGTCAGATTTGCATGCTGGTGGTTGCAAGCCAGTCGGGGAACAGATCCCTTACCACCAAGGACCCTGCTGGGTTACTCTGCTCTTACGAGATGCTCTCCTAGCGGCAGAGGGGAAAAGTATTCTAACCCGTTCCCTCACGGTTTAATATAAACATTAAACAACATCACTTGCAACTTGTTTTATATAAACAACAAGGTACATGTAACCTGTATTAACTTTCAGAAAGCAACATATAATTTTCCTCATAAAACACGATATCGACAGCCGATGGTTCTGTTTAAAAGAGTTGTATAAAGAAGTTCCTATGTATCTATATTGTTTTTCATCCCCGTAATTTATTACTTCAGAGGATTTTATGGTCTAAATAAGACAGACTGACACACTGTGCACTGCGTGAGCTCCGTAATGAACGAGATGCGCTATACTATACGGAATATTAAATATTAGTATTGTCCAACCAAAAGTGAGGTGACGGTTTCGGTCGACTTTTTCCAAAAAAAAACGGGATTCGATACAGTTTCAGTTTCGGCAGCAAATCTGCCGAATTTGATTATTACCGAAATCGAAACTGTATTTGGGAGTTCTTTAAAGATACCATAAATATATCACTTTTGTATGTGATGTCTGATAATAATAACGTTTTCTTTATTTTCCCTTATAACATGATCTCTGTAAGGAAGTTTCAGTTTCGGCCTAAACTAGGACTGTTACCGAGATTCGGTTACGACATCGATCGTAAAAACCAGTTTGGCCTACTGCTGGACAGGACCAGAGATTTCCTGCGACCTGTAGCCAGCAGCTCCCTGCCACCTTGATTAGGTCTTCTGTCCATCTTGTGGGAGGCCTTACAACGTTTCGCAACCAGTCCGTGGTCTCCTCTCGAGAACTTCAAATTAATAATGTGACTCTGGTTCTTCTACTGATCTCCCCATTTCTGATTTGATCACACCCTACATAGCCCTCTCCATAGCATGTTGAGCGACGCGGAGCCGGCGCACAAGGCCTTGAGAGAGAGACCACGTCTCGTATTATAAATTAAAATATTCGATCACTAATGGGAAGGTAAATCTCATAAACTTTGCCCACAGTAAGTCAGTAACTACTACCACACTTAAATGTTTTCTTGTTTAGTATTATACGCCAGTTTAACTCTGCTTTGAGTTACTTCCTCCAACTTTGCAAAGCTCTCACGTTTCACATAGTTAGCATTAAATTCTTTCAACACAAAATGCGGTACTTTAGAAGTTAGAAACGTTTTGCGTTTGATGTTTTATAATTTGTTTAGGTTTTAAGTTAGAGTAATTAATATTTTACGAAAAAAATATCAAAAGCATTGACTAATATATTAGGGACATAAGGACCCGAATAATGAACGAAAAAATTGTATCCAATAAATGGGTCCTAAAATAATGTATGGATGTATGGACGTTTGTCACTCTTTCACGCAAAAACTACTGAATGGATTTTCATGAAACTTTACAATAATATAGCTTACACATCAGAATAACACAAAGGCTATAATTTATAATGATATATTGTGAATTATCCAAAATATAGCGGATGAAACCGCGGGACACAGCTAATTTGTCAGTCAAGTCTAGAGTACTAATTCTTGATCTCATCAAAGTAATTATTAATTCCTGAGTAAGTACACAAAGGTGCTATTACTTGTATTATGCAGGGGATGTCAAGTTACCAGGCGAGTAGAGCGGCGCGGGAGCTTTCAATAATTCAGAGGCAGGCGGCGGTGAAGGCTGACTGGTGTCTCGACGGATTATTCCCGGATCCATTTTTTCTTCAACCTCTTGCTTCGTTTGTTTGTTACGAATATTATATATTAATTCTGGTCCTTGTAAATAGTAATTTACAAATTTAATGTTTCTACACTATATATAACAGATTAACTAGTAACTACTTTAATTTCATTATTCGCATAATCCGTCATTTAGATTTTGTTATACTTTATATTGAAACTAGCTTTTACCCGCAACTTCGTTTGCGATATTAGGATAATTAGCCTACGGAGATCGTCTCTAGACATATTTAATAATTTCATGATGTAGTCATACTAACTTTTCACTTCCGTTTTACCCCCTTAAGGGATTACTTTCGAAAAAATATTTTACCCTTGTTTCATTACTTCCAATGAAGAACTTTCATACCGAATTTCATTTGAATAACTTCAAAAACGGCAAAGTTTCATACTAAATTTGCACCCCTGTTTTACCCCCTTAGGAGGTGAATTTTCAAAAATCCTTTCTTAGTGCTCCCCTACGTTATAAAAGGAATCCCTGTGCAAAATTTGAAGTTTCTAACCTTTATAGTTTAAGCCCTGCATTGATATGTCAGTCAGTCAGTCAGCTTCTCCTTTTATATATATAGAAGATAGACGTCGGACGCAGTTGTGAAGAAAAGATTTTTGAGGTTAAAAGATATTAATAACTGAAACCTTGCGACTTCTTCCGCGTGTAGCTCCGCTCCTATTGGTCGTAGCGCGATAATATATAGCCTATAGCCTTCCTTAATAAATGGCCTATCTAACACTGAAAGAATTATTCAAATCGGACCAGTAGTTCCTGAGATTAGCGCGCTTAAACAAACAAACAAATCTTCAGCTTTATATATTAGTATAGATAACTGTCCTAAGACAGCAATACAAATAATAAACACGAGCGGCCCGCCCTCGCTTCGCTCCGGGTATTTAAAGCAATATTATAATTGATGTCCTTAAATTGTCACTCTGTATTTGTGTAGTTATTCATTATTTGAAAAAATAGAGAGATATGTAATATAGAATAATACAATAATATAGATATAGAATAATAAAAGAGGGAAGGCAGAGCAAAAATAAAATTGAATAGGTAAAGGTAAGAGAGAGAGAGATAATCGAAAAAATGAAAGTGAAAGATAGATAAAGGTAAAGATAAAAACTAAAGAGAGAAAAAAGAGAGAGGATGAGAGAGAATGATAGTATATAGACTATTATACAGTTTAAGAAATTTTAAAATCCGATTAGTAACAACAAAATGGCCATAATCAATTAATTAAAAAATGTATATGGCAACACTAAATCACCTTTGTCACTCACGAAAAGTGTTGTTTTCTCTCAGTGAAAGAATTTTTAAAAATCCAATTAGTAACAACATAATGGCCATATTCATTTAATTAAAAAATGTATATGGCAACACTAAATCACCTTTGTCACTCACGAAAAGTGTTGTTTTCTCTCAGTGAAAGAATTTTTAAAAATCCAATTAGTAACAACATAATGGCCATATTCATTTAATTAAAAAATGTATATGGCAACACTAAATCACCTTTGTCACTCACGAAATGTGTTGTTTTCTATCTGTGAAAAAAAATTTAAAATCGGATCAGTAGTTCCTGAGAAACCCTTCAATTTACAAAATGACCAGGTTATGGCACTTAATTGGCCATATCTTTTTAATTAGAATATTTATGGCAATACCACATAGCCTATGTTACTCGGAAAGAATGTAGCTTTCTATCGGTGAAAGAATTTTCAAAATCGGTTTAGTACTTTTTGAGCCTATTCGCAACAAACAAACAATCAAATCTTTCTTCTTTATATAATAGTGTAGATACACAAAACATGTCTTATAGTTAAATTATGTGAAATTATTTAAACCTTTTATTTCAGAGTTGGTTACGGTTTTCAGACAGATTTTTATTTAAGGTATCGTCTAGTTTCGGTTACTGTTTACGAAGCTCTATATCAGCTCTGTTTACTCATTGTAATTACCCGATTAATCAAATGAAACAAAGGTAAAGTCTATATGAAAATACAATCTGCCAACGACGTATTTACCGTTCATTTAATTACCGGTTCAATTTATTTGTGTCCCAATTTTCGAGGGGTGAAATTGAATTTGCGTAAAAACATCAATTTATCATCATGATTCGAAATAGACATTTTCTGTGTGTAGCTTAAAAGTTAATAAAGATGTTTTTGCTGTCTTTGTTTATACATTCATAATAAATTCTCAGTTACAAAAAAGGCGTGTGTGCGATTCACACACGATAGAAGTGAAACTTCAGTAAATCGACAAAAGAATGAGATGAATATATATAATAATATAAAATAGTATGTATATTTCTGTCTCATTCTTTCCTACACATTTTTGCATTTGTGTCTCTTACCTGTCGTTTTGTATATTTCTGTCTCATTCTTTCCTACACATTTTTGTATTTGTGTCTCTTACCTGTCGTTTTGTATATTTCTGTCTCATTCTTTCCTACACATTTTTGTATTTGTGTCTCTTACCTGTCGTTTTGTATATTTCTGTCTCATTCTTTCCTACACATTTTTGTATTTGTGTCTCTTACCTGTCGTTTTTTCCGTTGCATCCGGTTTGAAATCACAACGATCCTAAAGAAGTTTCACTTCAACAATTTTAAGATTTTTTCAACGATTAAAAGTAATTAAAAGTAATTTTTAAGAATTACCAATAGCTTGGTACATTATCGGCAATGTTTGCGGATGCTCATATAGATGATTTCTATGCGATCACCCGCAGACGTGTCGCGTCCATGATGAGCAGACTCATGAAGAGCACTAACACACTTCTCAGCACATTGGCGGTTAAGTGGGATAGCCCACTCTGGAAGAGTTGGAATGATGTACACAAGAACAATAGGAGGTAGTATTTATTAAGTTGCTAGATTGTATAAGTTACTAACATAGGATAAGCCATTTTAACATAACTAGATATATATATACGCTATGGATTTTTTATATCTGAAATAAAAATTTATTATTATTATTTTAAAAGCTCACTAAAATGTAATTTTTATGCATCTATAATAATAGATGAATATTATACTTTTTTATAATCTATATATTTCCGCGCGACTTCATTTGCGTGTAGCTCTCCTCCTATGGGTCGTAACGAGATGTTAAATAGCCTAAATTATTCCTTGTTTCATCAGCTATCTGCCAGTGAAATTCCCGTCAAAATCGGTCCAGCCATTTCAGAGATTAGCCGGTTCAAACAGACAGACAAAAATTTTGGATGGATTTATTTATTTTAACATCCAATTAGTATGGCGGAGCTATTTACACTAAAATTGTGTTACTATTTAAATATTTAATAACACTGCAATATTCTTCAAATACCTTATAAAATCATGCACCAGATCTATCCCGTCATGGAATGGAGTCCATTTTGTGTTAACAGTTAAGACGTGACGTCATTCACGTCATGGATCGCGGTATGGGTAACATGGTTCTTGCAACTATGCGACAATATTAAATTTATCTCAGACGAAGGTTATTTAAGTGTTGGTATGTATACTGCAAAGTTGATCATGGATATCTGGAGCATCCACATGTCCCCGCATAATTCGGCACATAACTTTTAGTTGGTCCCAGGTCCGCCTAACCTCCAGAGAGTTGTAACCAAAGCAACCCAATATATGTCTGGTTGGGTGTAGGAAAGGGTAATAGCCATAGCTATGTGAGTAGGACTTAAAATAATACAATAGGGATGTTATAATAGATTGGCCGTCAGTTTGATCAAAATATTGAGCTGACATGACAGGCGTGACAGTTTACGAATCCAATTCAATTTACAATTAATCCCATGATATTTATATTTCTTACAAATTGTAATCGAATATGTTTTCTACATTTTTTTCTGTATTTTACTAGTCAACCTTCGACTTCGTCCGCGTGTAGCTCCGCTCCTATTGGTTGTAGCGTGATGATGTACAGCCTATAGCCTTCCTTAATAAATGGGCTATTTAACACTTAAAGAATTTTTCAGCTCGGACCAGTAGTTACTGAGATTAGCGTGTTCAAACAAACAAACTCTTCAGCTTTATATATTAAAAGTATAGATAATTCTTAATATTTTTATTAAGGAGAATTGAAAAGAGGTGCGATATAATTGCCTAAATCTTAAAGTTATCTTAGTACCATTATAATAGATAACGTGAAATTAATTTATAAAATTCATTAACTTACCTGTCCGAGGATTTCAAGTGTCAACATCGAGTTGGATAAGGGTTAAAACGTCATATTTGATTAGTGAAAAGGATATTTAAACGTAATTATGAGAATACCTGTAAAACTAAAATGATTACATGATTTTTGTTTAATTAATCGAACCTAGGACCTCTACTACAATCTTTTTCCGACACCAAAGATTACAAATTTAGATAACTAAAATTCAAAGCTTATCGTTAAACGATTCGTTAACATGAACAACATTAAAATCTAACACCACACATCAAATTAGAACACCTAAATTAGTCCTCAAGTCACAAGTCAGACTATTAGGGAACGTGAAATTAAAAAGTTTAGATTAGATTCCGAATTGCATTTGGGATTTAGTTTGGTTTATTTTATACTAGCCGACCCGCGCGACTTGTTTCGTGTTGCTCCGCTTCTAGGAGTCGTAGCGAGATGTTAAATAGCCTAAGTTACTCCTTGTTACACCACAAATAATAATTGGTAATGAATTCGTTGAAGTTGAAAGATAAAACTACGTTTTAAAGATCTAAGCATACATAAGGACAAAAAGACAGCGATTTTGTTTTATACTATGTAGGACACGGTACGGTACGGTGGACATTTAATATACCGGCGCGTCGGCGTGTATTTTATGATTGTATTGACATTTTTAATTTCGTAATATCTTTTGAATGGATTATCCGATTTCAATAATCCAAAAAGTAATCAACAGGCATTGAAACAGTCTTAAATATGAAATAATTTATTTGGATAAGAATTAATAAAAAGGTATGGATAACATGGCCTGAATTTTATAGGCATTTCTATCAACTTTTAAAATGTCAAAAAGTAGTTATAGTGAGATAATTACAATAGTTGGACATATGGTCTTGCGAAGATTTTTGTAGATATTGATACGTTCTATAATATTATAGAACATTTTTTTGTTCTATCATCAATACTTTCCGCAGCGCATTCGATTAAAGACATTTTATGGCTAATTTTTTTACACCTTTGGTTGGTTTTAGTAAGAATTTCTGAGGATCTCTAATTTCTTCTAGTAATAAATATAACCTATATTACTCAGGGGTAATGTAGCTTTCTAATGGTGAAAGAATTTTTGAAATCGGTCCAGTAGTTTTTAAGTGTATTCGTTACATACAAAAATACAAATCTTTCCTCTTTATAATATTAGTATAGATATAGATAAAGGGTTTCTGATTCTGATTCTTTATTGTGCATACAGCAAGAACAGTTACTTTGTTCTACATAGTAAATTAGAGAATAAAACGTAATAATATGTAAAGTATGTAAATTATATATAGACAGTGATTGTTTAGATTTTAGTTTATATAATAACAGCTTTGATCTGACGTGGGATGCGGAGGCTTCATGACTCACACTGATTGTACAGTGAGCTTCTTTCGTGATACTACTCGTGTGGGGATATAGCTCAGTGGTAGAGCATTCGACTGCAGATCGAGAGGTCCCCGGTTCAAACCCGGGTGTCCCCTGTCTTTCATTATATTTTTTTTTGTTTTTAATGAAGTTTTGTGAAATTAGTTACAATTTATGATATAGCCCAAAAAAATACTCCGCCATGATAGAAATCAATAATATTGCATCGCGAGTAATCAAGTCGCAATGTCTAAAAATATTCTAGTACTAATATATAAAGCTGAAGAGTTTGTTTGTTTGAACGCGCTAATCTCAGGAATTACTGGTTCGATTTGAAAAATTCTTTCAGTGTTAGATAGCCCATTTATCGAGGAAGGCTATAGGCTATATATATCACGCTAAGACTAATAGGAGCGAAGCTACACGCGAACAAAGTCGCACCGGTCGACTAGTATAACATTTCAAAAACATTAGTCACACAATTTTATAACAATAATTTTAAAAGATTTCATTAAAATAGTAAATCATCAGAAATTTCTTGTGTTACGAGTACCATATGCTGTACTAGCTGCGCCCCGCGGTTTCACCCGCTATATTTTAGATAATTCACACTATATCATTATAAATTATAGCCTATGTGTTATTCTGATGTATAAGCTATATTATTGTAAAGTTTCATCCAAATCCATTCAATAGTTTTTGCGTGAAAGAGTAACAAATATCTATACATCCAGACATCCATACATTCTTACAAACTTTCGCGTTTATAATATTAGTAGGATAGTGGTCGTATTAATGCATTCGTGTAGTATTTAACCTAACCTAACCTAAGCATATTAGCTTTAGATTAGAGAGCTTTCAGACATAGAAATGTCTATCTGGGAAAACATTTAAATAGCGTTAATTTCACATGCCCAAATAAGTATAAAAGCATTATTACATCTGATGAAGGTTAAAATTATAAATGCTATAAATTACTACGTCGCGTCGCTTCGTTATAAAAGTATTAAAATGGATAACGAGCACTTATCAGGCAATATAGGTGGCAGCACTAAATCGAAAAAAGTGACACTATGAAGACTGAAAAGGTATCAGTATCAGTAATGTAAACTAAATTTCCTTCAGTTATATTATTTTTGTTTGTCAGGGTAGCCAAAATATGTCAAAAGGTCTTCGAGAAGGGATATGTAGTGAGAGTTAAAGAAAAAATAAATAAAGATAATGAGGCTATGTATAATTTTTGATAGAAAAAAATATATAATAAATAGTAGGATGAAACCCATTGGAAAAGGAAGAGAATATAACTGAGAGTATATTTTTTATACCTTACTTTGAAATAGCAGATGAATGAAAAAATAAATATTTTAATTAAAAAATTAGTGTCTTTGGGACATAAAATGGTAAGCTTTCACCAAGTTTCGAGAAAAATTAAAAAAAGTAAAATTAAAATACCAAAAACTTGGCTATTAGAATTTTTCACATATATTTTCAGTTTTTCCATAGAACTTGTAGTTTTGTCGGATATCGAGATAAACCGGTTTTTACCCTTAAAAACTCACCCCTTTCCGTTTCCCGACCTCAGATCGCCCGTAAATTATTTTTCCTTTAATTTCTGTTTTATTTTGTTTCTTTTCCATTGATTTATATCCTAGTTTTTTTTTTACTTTTAACCATTTTCAAAGGTTTACTATAATATAAATTTTAATCTAATATGTTTCTTCACTTATTTTTAACGTTATTTAAAAGTAATAAAATCTTACCCCATTTCATTTATTTTTATTTCTTGGTACGAGTACAACCACAAATACAACACATTAGATAAGTTTCTATAGTAAAAATTATTCTGCTTACTTATTAATAGGTCATTGTAAATATTGATAAAGTACAAGACACGTATTGGCGCCGCCGATAGGCGTCTTCGTTGTGCGCGCTCCCTATAGTATAGCGAGTATCAATTTAATATGAACAAGGTTTGCGACTCACACAAGCAAGTGAAGCGTTTGATTGGTCACGACACAACAACAACATAGTGTACAACACTTATGCTCGCCTGGTACGTGGGGGCACTAAGCGTTACGTAAGTGAAGAGTTTATACAATCTAGTAGTAAACACAGTTGTTGTGGAGACAATTTAATAATTATTTAAATATTTTTGACTATGATACTTGGAAGCATGTTTTATGAACGTGAGAAGTAAAAATTATTATCTTCTTTCTTCTTATATATAAAATTCTCGTATCACAATGTTAGTTACCAAACTCCTTCAAAATGGCTCGACTGATATTTATGAAATTTTGTGTACATATCGGGTAGGTCTGAGAATCGGTTAACATCTATTTTTTATACCCCTAAGTGATAAGGGTGGCCCACACCAAATTTTTAAAATTTATAGTCGGAATTTCGTAAGCAATTTATCCAGTAGGATATTTGTTTAGCTTTCGTGTTTGTTTCTAATATTATAAAATACCTACTAGCTTTTACCCGCAACTTCGTTTGCGATATTGAGGTGGTTATATCAGCCTACAGTAGATCGTCTGTAGACATATTTAATAATTTTATGAGCTAGTCATGAATACTGAATTTCATTCGAATAACTTCAAAAACCGCAAAGTTTCATACTAACTTTGCACCCCCGTTTTATCCCCTTAGGGGAGGAATTTTGAAAAATCCTTGTGTAGTACTCCCCTACGTTATAAAAGAAACCCCTGTGCAAAATTTCAAGTTACTAACCCTTATAGTTTAGTCCCTGCGTTGATATGTCAGTCATTAAGTCAGCTTCTCCTTTTATATACATACATAGACAAAGACTCGCAGTTACAAAGTAATACAGATATATTGATGTGAACTTGCTTACTATTGTCTTAGTTCCAACTACTTCATGTTTACCTGGTCAGTGAGGGCTGGATCGGCGCCGTGCGCCAACAACAGCTCGACGATGTCGGTGGCGTCAGCAGCACACGCCGCGTGTAGTGCTGATGAACCTACCTGTATAAACATTTAGTGCGTCATTGGTGATAATCAAAGAAATTTTTTGGGTTTTTTTTGGATGAGTAAAAAATGTTAAACTCGCGTCAGGACACGTGATCGAAAATTCGTAAGCATCAGATCTCAATAATACAATTCGGTTTTTTGTAATTTTGTTCTTTGAGTTACCTAAACCTTGCGAATATAGGCCATATAAATATTTAAATTAAAAAAATAATTATGGGGATTTCAGTAACATAACATAGACATAAAAAATTCTTTCACTGATATTGTCACGTGACATTGATAATGTTTTTCAATTTATAAGACATTTTGTTTGTACCAAAATAAGAAAAGCAACGTTGCATTTAGTGTGAACGACATTTGATCTACCTACCTTCAGAAAATAAAAATGTATTTTAATTTACTTGTATTATAATTAATGAAATAATTTACATAAGAGTACTTTACATTATTCTGCAAATGCACGTCAGCATCAAAAGCCAGCAAGTGCTCGACGATCCCGCGGCACCCTTGAGCGCAGGCCATTTGCAGGGCGGTGACGCCGTTCTGTCAACAAGAAGCAAAAAAGTTATGACGACATGAATATAATTAGATTTAAATCAATTTACAATTTTTTCCAAAAAGACATCGGTGTCTTACTCTGAAGGTCCTGAGTGCTGTGTTTTAAGCAATTAAATATCACTTGCCTAACGGTGAAGGAAAACATCGTGAGGAAACCTGCACTCCTGAGAGTTCTCTAAAAGTTCTCAAAAGGTGTGTGAAGTCTCCTAACCTCTGGCCCAGCGTAGTGGTCTATGGCATAACCCCCTCCTTTTTCTGAGGAGGTTCCCAGCTCAGCAGTGGGTTATTAATGGGTTCACTTCAAAACATTCAAAACATCGGAATTTCAGTTAGCAACACCGTTTTTAACTATGTATTCGCGAGTATAGCTGCCGGCACGTAAGTATAGGTTTGACCTTGAATGCGTAGAAATCACTATTAGGCCCTTTTTAGCGGGGAGTGCTGGGCGAGAGAGATTGGTTACGTCTCTACGTCTGCTAATACAGGCTCGCAGCACGCTCACAATGCGCAACTTTCCCCCACTATTTTTTCTCATACCTAAAGTTAGCTGTCGGCTACTATAGTTCTTTTTATATTATTTCAGTTATACCCACGTAACAATTTATAACGAGACGAGTAATAGCTAACTAATTTACTAATTGCAATAGGAGCAGGTTACTATGCACAAACTCTCACCTCCACCGCGCGACCTTACTACCGTGTATTAAAATAATAAAGTACATTACTTACGTGCCCTCGATAACGGAGGCCTAACACCACGCCACCAAATAACACTACATTAATAGTATTAAGACTATCTAAACTAAACTTTAATATGTACTGCGCGACACCACTTGATAAACTGGCTCAATCTTTATGTCTACTTGAAATAAAATAAAATGAACTACCCGCTATTATCCTTACAAATAAATAAAATTTGAGTGTCTGTTTGTAATATTAAAATAACCGCTTTATACTAAGTGCATATGGATGTATACACGCAAACAAAAAAAAATTTTTTTTTTTTTTTTTTTTACAATTTTTGTCTGTCTGTCTGTTTGTTCCAGCTAATCACTGAAACGGCTGGACCGATTTTAACGGGATTTTTACTGGCAGATAGCTGATGTAACAAGGAGTAACTTAGGCTATTTAACACCTCACTACGACCCATAGGAGCGGAGCAACACGCGAAAGAAGTCGCGAATTATTTATATAGAATATTGAACTTGCAACATATTTTAAACAAAAATCCCTTTTAAATGTAGAACAGATACGATGACTAACCTGAGCAAAGTTTCGTTTATCCTGTTCCTTATCTTAACTAATAACTCAGACAACTGTCTGTCTGTCTGTCGCGCTTTCACGCCAAAACTATTGAACCGATTTAAATGAAATTTGGTATACAGATAGTCTAGAGCCTGATAAAGGATATAAACTACTTTTTAATGCGAAAAAATGGTTGCATGGGATTGAAAGGAGGGATGAAAAGTTGTATGGAAGTATCGTCATTTTTAGAGCTTGAAACTTATTGTGTAGGCTGTTGATTCGATATAAATAAATATGACATTTAACCCTTAAGAGTGTAAAAATATATCAATAGGGAAAGACAGTATTTTATATATATTCGAATGATATGTTTAACTCACGTTATCAGTAGCATTGACATTGCACCCAGTTTCAAGTAGCACCAGTACAAGTTCAGTGTGGCGATGAACAGCCGCTTGGTGTAGTGGCGTGCGGCCGGAGTTGTCCCGCGCCTCACGCGACGCGCCTTTCGATACCAGGAGCGCAGCGGAGGGAGAGTGCCCCCCTTCACACGCCATGTGTAGTGCTGTTCGCCCTGCCTGTTACAAAACAATTTTATTTATTTAACCGCGGCTCATCCATCGTGCTTCACATCGAAAATCTATACTAATATATAAAACTGAAGAGTTTGTTTGTTTGATTGATTGAAGGCGCTAATCTCAGAAACTACTTGTCCGATTTGAAAAATTCTTTCAGTGTTAGATAGCTCATCTAACGAGGAAGGATATAGACTATATATCATCACGCTACGACCAATAGGAGCGGAGTTACACGTGAACAAAGTCGCGCGGGTCAATTTTCAATGTACAACAATAAAGCAACTGTTAACACAAATACTATTAAATATTTCTGAAAATATATTATTTTGCTATTGAAATTAAACATTATGTGTAGGCATTAAATTCTAATGATTTCAATTTAAGTTTTGTAATTGAATCAAACGGTTTAAAGTAAATATCGCCTCTCAATAAATATTTAAAATCACATTGAATAAGGTCTCGACTCTCGAACGATGTTCTGGTAACGACAAAGTGCATTGAAAGCCCCACTCCATCGTTTATTGGAAAACTCTCACAGCCACCGAACATTTTACATTTTTAATCGGCCTACTTTGCGTCGATTTAACTTGTGAAATAGAAATTTGTTTGCCTCGATCATGCCCTGATGGACAATCTCTATAACGTTGCGTAATTAAAAACTCGTTGTATTTTGACAACGTTTCAATTGAATAAACGGTTTATTTTCACATTTTAATTGACATGTCAATACTGGTCAGTAAATCAGTTTTGCTAAAGCTGAAGCCAGTTCGGAAACCAGTTTTCTGAACAGAAGGAGTGACAAGAAGAAGACTTACATATACCTAAACTGCGCTCTAACGCGCAGCAGGATCCTCCTTGACACTTATCGTTATATTTTAAACAATTCCCACAATATCTTTATAAATAATAGCCTACGTGTTATTCTGATGTATAAGCTATATTATTGTAAAGTTTCATTAAAATCCATTCCGTAGTTTTTGCGTGAATGATTAACAAACATCCATACATACTCCACATTTTTTCGTTTATAATACTAGTAAGGATATTTATTATAAACAAACAAATATTGATAAGGAAAAGTAAAGTTGTAGAAATAGTAGGTATCATCGGGATCGTAAAGAATAAAAACTTATGTCGATAAAAAATCTCTCATGTGAGGTTCGTCTTATCTCCATGTTTGTTTTATCCAACTGCACAATAACTTATGCTTCCCTGGTACAAATAGTTTTTGTTTTCTAGTTTCGCAGCTGTTAATAGTTTGTTTTTCTTATTTCTTTCTTTTCCGCACACACACACACAGATACAGTAGTAGTCCTTGAATAAAAAAAACTTAGAAAAAAATTTTAATGCCTATATTAAAAATAGTTTTAATAATCGTAATAAATATACAGTATAATACAGTAGTAAATTTAATTCTTATATTGATTAGTATCAAAAACGGTTTAATATTTTTCTTATATTATCTATTATTAATTCTTTAAATCACTATTACCCTTAATAAAGTAAAAACTTCATCGCAATTTGATAATTGGTTTTAGAATTAAATTTATAGAGTAAACAATAATAGAAGAATAACATTGAAAATCTGAATGAAGTATTCAGAATCAGTATTCAACCCAAATTGCGACCTAGTTGTGCGATTGTAAGAAAAACATCTAAGTTAGTAACTCTTCTCATAACAATACGTTATTTTTCTTTCCTTACGACTGTATTTTTGATTTAATTCTTTATATAAAACTGATATAGGAATAATAATAGTGGACCTGAAGGATGAAATTTTTAAATATAAAATTCTCGAGTCGCGGTGTTTGTTGTTGTTTTTATGAAATTTTGTGTGCATATCGGGTAGGTCTGACTATCGGTCAACATCCATTTTTCCCCTAAGTGGTAAGGGTGGCCCACCACAAATTTTTATATGGCAAAACAACGTTTGCCGAGTCAACTAGTCTCATAATATCTATCAGAAAATTCAATTCACCTTTTTTTGTAAATTTTAAATGATATAAGTATCTTTATTATAGAAGATTTTTTAGTTAGATTATTTGATATATTTTTGTCTATATTTCTTTGTACCTCTATGGAAGAAAGGACGTATACATACCTCTAGTATACGATAATAAAATAATATAGAAGTCGGTAGCGTGTCGCCTCAGGCTTTGTTATTTTATTTGGTTCAAGATATCTGAGTAGCCTTGGTCTCGTAACAAAGCCCAATTAATATTCTGTTCCGTATTTAATATTTATGGCCAAAAACAGATGTCTGACATTGATGTTTTGCTTAAATTATAAAATTATTTTTCCTTTAGAATTTTTAAGGGGAAATCTTTTTTTAATGGATTGTAATGGTATTTTATTATGTTCTCTATATTTTTACATCTTTTAAATTTAGGTATCTGTTGTACTCGAGAGATATAAAAAATTAATTCAATAATGTTGGCAAAATACTGGTATTTTTCATTAGCAGCTCATTTTCCAAATCATCATTTTCCTCTTATAAAAAAATATTAATAAAATGAAAACAATTTATATGTTGGTCAAGTAACTTCGAACTAGTTCATTTGCACTATATTATAGTTAGGCATTCTATATTTAGCCTGGCATCGCAATCTGAGACTAAATGGATGTAATTAACAATACAGGAACTAAGTGCTAGTGATGATTATCTTACACCCAATTTCCTAATTGCTTCCCACGGGATGAACATATAGATAAAATAAAAACCTTTTTCCTCCACTATGCTTATGAATTTTTACATAATTGTTACGATGTAATAGTAATTTAGTTTCATAAACTTTAAAACTTTATGAAAAGATGAAGATTTTTCAAGAAGCAATCAAAAACTGATTCTGAAGTAATTAAGTTTTAAGGGACTTGTTTTAGCTGAAGTTTGAGTTTTAAATGACTAACATGTAGAAAAATCCTTAAGTATTATTTATTAATAAAGGGAATTTTAACAATACAACATTCTTTCATCTTTTGAGGCACTTTTAGAACCAACTTATTCAATGGGATTTTTTTCACTTCCGAAATAAATTTAGCAATCAATTTTTTGATTCTATCGATTTAGAATAATATTTAAATGTTTAATTTAATATTACTACAGGAGGAATCGGCGCATAAGTACCAAAAACTGTTCCACCTCCATTTTTTTATGCCATCCTCTTCAAATTGCCCTACTGATGATATAAATGCATGTTGCCACGGGGCAACGCCGTGCCATACTGTTTAAACTAATTGTTTAAACAATTGCAAGGAATTGTTAGTTTTTAACTGGACAATTTTTTTGTATTCTTTATTAAAATACAAATAAAAAAGGTCTTATGACTATCCACGATAAAGTTAATATTTTTAGAGATATGAATTATTAAAGGTTCAAAAAAATCTCAAATTTGTACTTTTGACTCATGAAAAATATATTAAAAAAGAAAAAAAATTTAAAAAAAAAATCTTTATACAATAGTTAATAATATTCTTAATTGAGATTTTAAAAAATTTCATTGTTTATACCTGTTTTTTAATTATTAATTTCGTACTCATTACATCTAAAACCTTCGTTCGAAGAAGTTAGTCAATGTAAGTACTTTCTGTTTCAATAAAAAAATAATAATATGGCACAGGGTTGCCCCGTATAGTTTTTGGTACTCATGCGCCGATACCTCCTGTACTATATAAGGTTTCTCGTCTCTTGTCTACTATGTCTCTTCCACCGCCATTACTGTTACCATCGCCATTGACGATTATTATAACAATGTTCTTGAGAACTCCTATCACTATAAGGCCCCTAACACTTTTAAATTATTAAAAATCCTAACTAATATTATATTTCGAAAGTAACTCTTAAACGAAAGCGCGATTTAATATACTGCTTACGCCATCTATTGACGGATAGTTGATCTGTCTGTATGTTATGCAATCACGCTTAAGTTACTAAATTGGTTTAGAATAAATTTGTAACAGAGATAGATCAGAGCTTGCTGAAGGACGTAGACTATGTTTTATTGCTAAAAAATACTTAAGACCACAAGTGCGCCATCTATCGACCGAGTGCATGTCGAGTTGTCTTTTAGAGTTAATCATATATAAATTACTTTGGTATTGATAATTAAAATTTAAAAACCTAAATATAGGTGGTAAATTGTAACCGGACGAAGCCATGACGGGTTGACTAGTGCATTAATATGTAAACACAAAATTCAGTCGCCATTATGAGGCGGTTAGCGTATCTCGATCAATAATCGATTTCGGTATTCATTTACATATTATTTCCGATACTCGATGCATCTGCCATCGCAAAAACTGCAAACTGGGTCACATAAAAAGTATTTTTAGGTCTACTACGATGTTGAATTGAATCGTGATGCATATTTCAAAGGTTCCTTTATGCCATTAAGAATCCAAGGTTACGCTGATGCAGATGTTTTGCAGCATGACGGTAACGTTTTTTCTATACAAAACTTATTTTAATTGCTTTGCGTCAAACACGATTAAAGTTGATTTTACTTCTAAATGCTAAACAATGATGAAACAGATAACCTTGTAACAATTGGCATATAAATATATTAGTCATAACTTAATTAATTAATCCCTACTAAAATTATAAATGTAGTAAGTTTGTTTGTTACGCTTTACACATATTTTTGAGGGTATTAGATAGAATTTTATGAAAAAAAAATTTTTTTTTTTAAAAGCTAGTTATTAAATAAATAAAGAAATAAATATGAGCATTGATTGTATATATATATATATATATATATATATATATATATATACAGTCAGTAGTAATTTACAAATTGAATAAATAACAGAGACGAATAAATAGTATTCTACAGAGAATTTTGTGTCCCGATGATATTGCATCAATAATGTCATACTTTACAGTTGTATTTGTTTATTGTTAATTAAAAATGGAGTTGTAATAATGATGTACTGTTTGCGCCAACTTCTAAAATCATAATAATATATTTTTTCCTTTCAACACCCACTTACATACCTAGCTGCCCCGGCAAACCGCTTGATCGATTCTCAGATAGTTTACTATACAATCATTAATATAAGTATTAGTTCATAAAGACTGTGTTAAAATATTCCTAATGGATATTTTTTTTAAACATTTTGGTTCGAGAACCAAACACATCCGTATTTCAATGCTCCCATTCTCGCCGCGTTGCTCGCTGCGCTGCGAGGGTCCACACCGGCCCGACGGCGTCTATTTTTTGTTGATATTGACATTTTTAATTCCGGTCCAATTTTAATAATTTAAAAAGTAATCAACAGGTACTGAATACGAAATAATTTATTTAGATAACAATTAATACAAAGATATGGATAACATGGTCTGATTTTGATAGGCATTTCTATCAACTATTAAAATTTAAAAAAGTAGTTATAGTGACATAACTACAATAGGTGGACATATGGTCTCGAGAAGTTTTTAGTAGATATTGATACGTTCTATAATATTGTAGAACATTTTTTGTTCTATCATCAATACTTTTTGCAGCTCATGCGATGAAAGACATTTTATAGACAATTTTTTTACACCTTGGTTTGGTTTTAGTAAGAATTTCTGAGGATCTCTAATTTTTTCTAGTAATAAATATAGTCTATGTTATTCAGTAATAATGTAGCTTTCTAACGGCAAAAGAATTTTAAAAATCACTCCAGTAGTTTTTAAGTTTATTCGTTACATACAAAAATACAAATCTTTCCTCTTCATAATATTAGTATAGAGTATAGATAAAATTCCTGCGAGCATGTATTAATTTTCCATAATGTATGTTTTTCACATTTACCTTCAAGAACATAAGCCCCAAGCTAGTCAATTACCATCTCTTTACATCTGGATTTCTTGATAATAAACATTCTGAGATGAAATTATTTTCTTGTCTCCGACTTTAATGTCACTATAACTAGTAACAAGCATAATGTATTTGGCTCGCAGGCATTAGATCGTACTCTATTATTTTCGAATTAAGCCCGCGGCTGCTTGAGTTACAATTGTTAATATTCAGCAAAAACAATAGCATAAGTCTCTCTATAATTGTTTTTGCAAGATATAGAGACATAAGTCAGTAAGGTTTGCAATCTCTACGTGTAAGATGTTGAAATGTGATTTTTACTATAGGTTGTAAAAAAAGACGTAGAAAACACATCTTTGTTGTCAGAGTAAGTCCTAACTAAAGCTGTAATACGAAGGAGCTCGTAAAGACGAGACGTCTCGTCGCCATCTTAGTACTATGCACCTCATTTAAATCTTTATTTAAATATAAATTTTAAAAGAAAATACATTTGTCGGAGCAAAATAAGGGAATCACTGTAAGCCCAAGGTTAGGCTAACCTAACTGAACGTTGTGGCAATTAGTTACCACGTTGCAATAACATTGTAAGGTAATCACGTGACCTTAATCAGACAGCACACCCAGAACTAACACTATTCAGAGACTACTTCACTCCTTGAGAGACCGCGCAAAACTAAGACTGTCGAAGGTATATAAAGAGTCGAAACTGTAAAAATGATGGAAGTGACTACTACCCTACTCCAGCGCCGTTGATGGCGATGACGATTCGATTATTCGATAATCGTTTACTATTCCGACATATTTTTTCATATGTTCGATAAAAAATATATCTAATTTACTAACCTTATTAACAGCATCAATGTAAGCTCCTTTCTCCAATAATAGCTCAATGACAGATGTATGTCCAGCACGTGCAGCTAGTGCAAGAGGAGCATCCCCCGCCGTGTCACATCCTTGCACGTTGGCGCCGAGGGACAGAGCGTAAACCGCGACCTCCTTGGAACCTCGAGTACACGCGCATTGTAGAATATCGTTGTTTTTCTGTTGAAGTATAGTATTGTAAGTAATAAATATGATAATTACAATTTTTTTTTCATTATATACTACTGTGTTTCGGAAAAATAATTTATTTATTTATTTATATTTATTTGGGAAACATATAATTTATAAAACTTAAAGCTAAAATACATAAGTAATAAATCAAAAATCAGTGAAGAACTTAAAAAAAAATGACACATATTCCTCCAAGTAAAATAACTACTACTGCTAGTTAGACAAAACCAATCAACACAAAATTAACACATTAAAAGTATCAAATCAGTAAATGATTTTAGAAGATTTTTTTTGAAGGTTTCAACGTTATTACAAAAAATATCAAGTTGACTGCTGTGGTGTCAACATTTTTTATAATTATAATGGTGGTAATTTAATTTATTTGAATAACAACACTGCAATGTTACAGATTAATAGAAGGTAAAGTGCATCTGTGTTTGATTGTCGACGGTACAATTTAGATTTAATTGACAGACTGCATCGTATAAGTCAGTTCAGTCGATATAAATCACTTTTATCTCGGCCGGCGGAGGAGCTAGACGTGCGTACTGCCAGACAAATACCGGCAACACGGCGGACACAGAAAAGCACATGAAATCAAATCCATATGAATCTCCGAACTTGTATACGTACTACAGGTAGGGGTGCCAGTTGGCCGGGATATCCGGGGTTAACCCGGAATTTTAGGTATTGTTATGTCATTGTAATCAGAATTTATTGTCCGGGATTCAGAAAATCTAGTTGCATTTATTTTTATATACAACGCTAGACTAGCCAGCAATAGGCCATAAAAGCTCATTGCTCTTTATTACTAGAATAGCTTTTTTTCCTCGTCAATATGTCGACAACAGTTTATCAACGGCAAAATTAACTTTGTCCCTCAATTCAAACTCGGAACCCTTAGTGTATGAGTTCGGCTTAAACTTGGCCGGTTCCCGGATTATATAGTCCTTCTATTGTCACGGACATGATAAGTTTCCATCTGGCAACCCTAACCTCAGATGATTGTTCTTCTACTGGTTATTAAAATTGTTAACAATAAATCAGTTACTTCAATTAAAGTATAAATAATCCATAAAGAACCAGCATTACATCATTATGTTAAGGAACGTAATATTACATGTAAAATATATGGGGCAAGCATAATGTGGCGTTACGAAATCATTTCCATGAATATTAATAACCAAGTCTCGAGTGTACGAAGTCTTTTCTTCGTTTTTCATTTTCTTCTTATAACGAATACAGAATTGACTACGTGATAAAAGGAAATTAAAGTTTTTTGCTAAAGCTTCTGTTTGACACAGAATATTCTGCATATTAATGCATTTATAGTTTAACATTTGTCTGAACTGAGAAAATTGTTGTTAAAAAAAGATCCTTTACTTGAGATATTAAAAACAATTGTAAAAACTAACCATAATAAGTTTGTATTAAACAAATAATGATATAAATATACAATTAATACAAAACCCTTAACGCATTCGGTTAGAATAATGTCAAATACCATCTCCCCTCATAGTTTACGCGCTCACGGTGCTTCATGGGGTATTGATCCAACCCATGGGATATCGGAACAAAGGTACCAGGATAACATACGTCCTTAGTAGTTACGAACAGGTGTTCCATGGCGTTGCACTAGTAAAACGGAATTAAACGGAATTGAACCGGCATTGAACGGAATTGAAATCTATAAGCGCATTACCTATTTATTATAACCACTTAAGGGGTTAGGGATAGTCAGAGACATGAAAAAAATGAGAATTTTCAGTAATTTTTTCTTGTCATTGAAACATTTTATTTTATAAAATTAATAACATGGAATCATTACACAATGTTTTGGCTTGAAGTCACGAAAATTTGAAAAAAAAATATTTATAGTTTCAAAAGTTATAGATGTTTGTGTTGACCCAGTTCCAACAACCTTGCGGTGACCATCATAAGTCCTTGGAGATTTATTTAAAATCAATCCGACAAAAAATAGTTTTATAAATAGATAATCTTGTTCCTGATCGAAAGATTTTTTAAATTTCAATTTTTAATAAATCTATTCCCGACAATCTAGAAGAAAAAATTTTTGAGGTTTTGACATTTTGTTAATTTTTGAAGAAAAAATTCTTGCGTGCTTATTATGGTAATTTATTTCATAATTTTTTTGATACACGTTCCCTGCTTATGGGGATTTGTAACAAAGGTACCAGGAGAGCATACCTTGTTGGTAGCTGCGAGGCAAGCTCCCGCTTGCACTAGGGTTTGAACTGCAGCGAGGTGCCCGTGCCATGCTGCCATTAGAAGAGGTCTCATGCCAAACTGTTGACAATTAATTAACAATTATTGCATTGTTTAATCAATTGAATGTAAATTTAATATTTTCCGAAAGATAGACTTTAAAAGTAGGAATGATGGAGGGACGAAAAACGTAAGTAAAATTGAAAAAGAACCAAATCTTTGAGTAAAGTGTGTAGTGCGTACCTTGTCCACAGCCTCGATATCGCAGTTAGCTTGAATGAGTAAATTGATTATCTCGACATTGCCTCTGCTCGCCGCCCAGTGGATCGGAGCTCGACCGTACTGCGACAAATTGAGTTACACAGATTAAATCACTATGCTTTCCTATTACTACCTAATATTCATATTGAGCGGGAGAGTCCTGGTGACCTGTAATACAGGTTTTTATAAAGCCCACCACAGGCACCAGTCTAGCAAACATAGTATATATGTCAGCATCTAAGTATAACCCTAATTGAGTGTAAAAAATATGTTTGTTATGAGAAATAAATTGATTATTATTACTTTCTAAAATTTTATTAAATATGACCTAAAAAATAAGCCATTGATAATTATTGTCGCCTATTTTTTTCAACTCCATAGTACAGAAAAGGCAGACAATATTTTATTTTAATACTAGTCGACCCGTCCCGACTTCGATGTAATTTACCACATTATAATCACTATATTTATTATTTTGGCGATTACAGCTTACACATAAAAGATATATGTTGCGAGATGTGTGGTGTTTTGTAGGACTATTTGAGGTAGACATTTCCATCATACACCCACCCACACAGCAGCGCACGCCAGAATAGCTCGCTCGTCAACTTACTTGACATTTATCGTTATATTTTGAACAATTCACACAATTATCTTTCTAAATTATACTCTATGTGTTATTCTAATGTATAAGCTATATTATTGTAAAGTTTCATTAAAATTCATTCAATAATTTTTGTATGAAATAGTAACAAACATCCATACATCAATACTTACAAACTTTCGCATTTATAATATTAGTATTTAGGCTAAAATCGAAACAATTTTCTTATCTTATGCGGACATTGTAACTTTAATAACTTACTGAGCAATATTTTCACATTAAGTTAGAGTTAATATATATCGTTTAAGAGATCACAATAACTCCTTCGAGGCAGAAGACATGCCGCAAGAAACATTACTAAAGATGTCTCTTTAATATCAATAAATCTTGACTGTAAAGGGAGTCGTCTACTAAAGTGCTTTAGCTATAATAATACAATTTGATATTTTGACAACAATTTTATATATAAAACTGAATTGCTGTTCGTTAGTCCCACTAAAACTTGAAAATGGCTAGATCGATTTGGCTAATTTTTGGTTTGTAATATTTATGGGAGTCCAGAAAATTGAAACTTAAACTAAACAGATCAGCTAGTAAAAAATATATTGTAATATATTATTATTGATACAACTAAATAGCTTATGTAATGAAACGCTTGTTTGTACTTTGTCAAAAATATTTGACAATTTTTTTATTACACTTAATAAAATATCTCAGAAAGTAAATTAAGGTTTTCATTAGAGATCCCACGAATATTCGGCAATTATTCGGTATTCGGCCTATTCCGTCATTTTTTTCACTATTCGGTATTCGTCCGAATATTGGGGACTATAGTTAGGGCCGAATACTGAATAGTTAATCTCATTAAAAAAGAATGCATAATATTACTCACAAATATTTTTATTTTATCATTTTAATTTAAATAATACTTAAATTCTACCAGTAGTAAGTTATCATGAATGAAAACAATGTATTTAGAATTTGTTGATAGCAAACGTTTCACCACATTTCTTAAAAAAAAAAAAATTGTAGAAGATAAAAATAAAAAACCAATAACTTGATTATTTGATTTTTTGCACATAAATTTTGAGATTATGTGAAAGAAGTGTAAAAAAAAGTTGTAGATCTTATTATTATCTACTTTGCCATTTAATTTTCCGTAGGACTTGTCGTTTTCCGAAGTTTTGTCGGAAATCGAAATAAACCGTTTTTATACGCTTAGGGAGAGGGGGACGGGGGACTGAGGGACTCACCGAATTATACGGTATTCAGCCAAATCACTATTCGTGGAATATCTAGTTTTCATTCAGTGTAAAACTAATAGCTATTTTTCGCTTTTCGTGGACTAAAATCTTAAAGAGAGATGGGTTAATAAAAATTCTATCTTGAAATACGTTGGATCCGGATCATTGAGGATTCACTGACCCGAATACTTTAACTTTAAAAAAATGTTTTTTTAAGAGAAAAAAGATATAATTTTCCAATACAATTTGTAGTAACATTCTATATCTATACTATTATATAAAGAGGAAAGATTTGATTGTTTGTACGTTTGTATATTTGTTTGTTTGAAAATTCTTTCACCGATAGGAAGCTACACTTTTCGTGAGTGACAATGGTGATTTAGTGTTGCCATATAAATTTTTTAATTAATAGAATATGGCCATTTAGTTGTTACTAATCCGATTTTAAAAATTCTTTCACTGAGAGAAGTCTATAGTATTTCCGTCTCTCTTCCTCTTATAAGACTAACATTCTCTTTTTTCTCTCTTTACTTTTTATATTTATCTGTTTAGAATGATCAGTCTCCTTTTACTTTCTTTCAATTATCTCTCTCTCTCCCCTTTTTTTTCTCTCTTTCGCTCTCTCTCCTTTACCTATTTAGTATTATTTTTGCTCTGTCCTCCCTCTTTTATTATCTGTTACTTTTCTTTTTCTTTCTATTATTTTTGAAGTGAAACTTCTTTAGAATCGTTGTGATTTCAAACCGGATGCAACGGAAAAAACGACAGGTAAGGGACACAAATACAAAAATGTGTAGGAAAGAATGAGACAGAAATATACAAAACGACAGGTAAGAGACACAAATACAAAAATGTGTAGGAAAGAATGAGACAGAAATATACATACTATTTTATATTATTATATATATTCATCTCATTCTTTTGTCGATTTACTGAAGTTTCACTTCTATCGTGTGTGAATCGCACACACACCTTTTTTTTTTTTTATAACTTATTCTCTCTCTCTCTTTTTTTAAATAATGAAGAACTACACAATTACAGAGTGACAATTTAAGGACATCAATTATAATATTGCTTTAAATACCCGGAGCGAAGCGAGGGCAGGCAGCTAGTTGAATATAAATTAGGAACGACTACGAGATAAGGGAGTATTTAATTCAATAAAAGTCACACTGCATGTTGTGTGTAAACATTGTTATATTATACTAATAACTATTCGATCCTCTCCCCCCCCCCATTTTTTCTGGATAAAAAGTAGCCTAGGTGCTAATCCAGGTAATAAAGTATCAGTGTGCCAAATTGCAATAAAATCAGTTCAGCCGTTTTTGTGTGATCGAATTTATAATATTAGTAAGAAGTAAGATTCAGAATCACTCCATCAGGCTAGATAAGCCTGATGGATGGCATTTATCTATCTACTGTATATGTTTTACAAGAATTGTTAATAACTTACATTGTTCCTACAATTGACATCAGTAGGGCGTTTTAACGCCTCTCGCACTGCGTCTGGCTCATTTTTGATAACGGCTTCGTGTAAGAGGAGATCGTTCTGCTGCACACGAGATCTAGCTTCTGTCATCTGTAACAATCACTATGGTTAAATTAGTAAGTTTATCTTAGGGACTAGTATAGCTACCAGCACGTAAGTATAGGTTTGACTTTGAATGCGCAGAACTAAAGTTAGCTGCCGTCTATTATAAAATCATTGTGGTTTGAAAATGTTAAAAAATGATTGATGATCATGATTTTTCTGAGAATATTCCTAATTAATTTTGCCATAATAAATATTTACTACATTACTAAAATGGTATGACTAAAGTACATTCTAAACTAGCAACAAACCCTGGCTTCGCACGATTTATCTACTATAACATGCATGTATTATACATATAAACCTTCCTCTTGAATCACTCTATATATTGGTGAAAACCGCATTAAAATCTGTTATGTATTTTAAAAGATCTAAGCGTACAAACAGCGTAAAGCGACCCGCCCCGGCTTCGCACGGGTGCAATGCTATATAGGCCGAAGCGCGGCCTTCGACGCGCTATTATGTCTCTGCATTTTAAATCTGTAATATCTTCGAATATATTCATTTAAATTTCATGCTGTAAAGGGCCATATTGATCTATATTAAATGCACTATGTGTTTAAGGTACCTAATTGGATAAGGATTAATGCTGTATTGCTTTAAATCGCTTCGTAAATAGGCCATTATTTCTCGTAAAAAGTAAAGGATAGAAACGGGTTATTGTGGGTTATCCCTAAGAAATAGACATATACCATCGCTGAATTTTTTGTAGACCTTTTTAAGGTGTACAAAACTGTAGTACATTAGTTTGATCTATCTCTAAGGGTTCAGCCAACGTCATTCACATTAGAAACCTCTAAAATTATCAGTGTTTCTCTACTATATTATACATGTGCTATACATATAAACCTTCCTCATGAATCATTCTCTCTATTAAATAAAACCGCATCAAAATCCGTTGCGTAGTTTTAAAGATATAAGCATACATAAGGACAGGAGGACAGCGGGAAGCGACTTTGTTTTATACTATGTAGTGATAAAGTTGTAAAAGTCGGGGAATCGTTTTCAATCCAAAAATATCAGTATTATAGTAAAATCCCGTTGTAATTCCAATGCAGTAGTACTCATATCAAAGAGAGCACGAAAGCCAAACAGCCGCGCGCCATTGAACG
Source organism: Limenitis camilla (assembly GCA_905147385.1). Classification (NCBI taxonomy): domain Eukaryota; kingdom Metazoa; phylum Arthropoda; class Insecta; order Lepidoptera; family Nymphalidae; genus Limenitis; species Limenitis camilla. The sequence goes on from LR990240.1 coordinate 12,409,738, forward strand.
GCTCTTTGAATAATACATTTATTTACCGAAACCTCCAGCTCCAGCTCCAGCGGTGTTTGCGAACAAACAAGTGAATTTTGTAACACAAATATCAAAGCCTGACTTTACGCATATTATTATACTAGTTTGGTCGTGAAATTGAGCACTCTCCATTTACAATAGCACAATCAAAATATTATCTACAAAATTATTTGTTTTATGATGAGAGAAAGTATCTTGAAATCTGCTTTATATGAAAGTTAACACGTAAAAGACAATAATAATATGCACTTTAAAGATGCAGAATCCTTCACAATGGAGTCCCAGCATAACGAAACGACACAGTTTCACAGTTCAAAATATCATCATCATCCGACCCTTCGATGGGCCACTGCTGAGCCGGGTCTCCTCCTCAGAATGAGGAGGGTGTGAGGTCATAGTCCACCACGCTGGCCCAGTGCGGGTTGGCAGACTTCACACACCTTTGAGAACTTTTAGGGAGCTCTCAGGAGTGCAGGTTTCCTCACGATGTTTTCCTTCACCGTTAAAGCAAGTGATATTTAATTGCTTAAAACACACTTAACTCAGAGTCAGAGGAGACTTGAAGTCTCAACCACAGGGCCATCCCTGCTTTTAATACGAAAGTATAGTTCAAGATAATAAAAAAAATCTGGTAAAGTTTAAGCTCTTAATATCAATATTTAGTTCATCGTCACTTTTGATTTCCCATACAAATTACATAAGGCGACTTGTTTCATAGTTATTCAAAGGTTAAAGTTCAACTGCAAATAGTATATGATGATTTTATTTACATCGTTATTTTATGTTTTACCAAAAAACATGAAGAGAGAATTATTGAATACTGGCGACCCATCCCGGTTTGGAACGAGTGGACAATTTTTTTAAGACATTTTGGCTTTCCCGCATTTCGGTGCATTTGTTGGTTATATTGATATTTTAATTTCGCAATGCCTTTTGAATTGATTAACCGATTTCAATAATTCAAAAAGTAATCAACAGGTATTAAAACAGTCTAGAATATGAAATAATTTATTTGGATAAGAATTAAAACAAAGGTATGGATCACATGGTCTGAACTTTATAGGCATTTCTATCAACTTTTTAAATGTCAAAAAGTAGTTATAGTGACATAACTACAATAGTTGGACATATGGTCTCGCGCATATTTTTGTAGATATTGATACGTTCTATAATATTATGGAACATTTTTTTGTTCTATCATCAATAGTTTCCGCAGCGCATGCGATGAAACACATTTTATGGCTAATTTTCGTACACCTTGGGTTGGTTTTAGTAGGAATTTCTGAGGATATCAATTTTTTCTAGTAATAAATATAGCCTATGTTACTCAGGGATAATATAGCTTTCTAATGGTGAAAGAATTTTTGAAATCGGTCCAGTAGTCTTTATGTTTATTCGTTACATACAAAAAATACAAATCTTTTCTCTTTATAATATTAGTATTGATATGTATATGATATATATAATAATTCTCTGAGAGACGGAATAATTTTTTCCTATTCAGCATCGACTTAAAATCTTAAAATTTTAGAATGAATATTTATTTTATTAAAAATTCTAATTTAACTCAGCAAGCGAGAAACAATTAGTTATATAGAGAATAATACTAAAGAGCAGTAGGGATTTCTGCTACTATTGTTTCAATGTTTTTCCCAAAGGAAAACGATGCTTTATCCTCCATTATCTGACCTTTAATGGACTCTATAGAAATGTTTAAGCTTACATAAATAGTTTCTAACTCTATCACAATACATAGTAACCACAAGTTCACGTAGCCTCTACAAAAGCAAACTTTCAAAGCGTTTGAAGTGCAATACAAGAATAGATGTGAAACTCTATACAATATACATGTTTCCAACTTATACAACTTTCAGCCGCAAAAACTTTTATTTATATTGGAGAGGATGTCATTTTATTAGTGATGAGTGAAATTGGTCTTGGTCTTGCAGTCTAGATCTTGCGGAAAAGCAAACCCAGAACTAAGACCAAGAGCAGAAGTATTTAAAGAAGATCAAGACCGAAAGCAAGACATATGGTGCAAGACCAAATGTGTTAGTAGTTTGGATAAAATATGGCTACTATATACAGTCAATCAATTATCATATCAAATGAGTAAAACCAGGTACGAACGAGGAAGACAAAGATGGTTTTAGTCTTGGTCTCGTGCTGGATTTGCTCATCACTACAATTTATTTAATTTAAGTAATTCTAGTGACTGTGTATTTGCCTAAAGTTAGATATATTTCCTAACATTTTTACGCCGTTAAAAGCTTGATCTATATATCATTTAAATGTTGGCAGATATATTTAGAGCGCTTTATATTATAAAAAAATTATAAACTTAATGTACAAAATCTGAAAGAAATTCATTATCTATGCTACTGTTGACTCATTGACTGAAAGTAAATAGGATTTTTTTACATTTTACTTTAACCTAGCTCTGGTTCGGAAGTTCCATTAACATAAATTAGCTTAAAAAATTGTTAGGCCTAATTTACTAAGTTTTAAACATAAAAATCGGTATTCAGAAACAGGAATTACACTTTGGGGGATGTCTCAGTAAACTATCAAAACATTCAAAGTAAAATTTTGATGTAAATTTCAGTCTTAGTCTAGTTAAAAGCAAATTCAAATATTTAACAGTAATACAAGATTACATCTTACGCTTAAATCCTCACCACAGATCTTAACGTACCGGATTTGCTACTGCGAAATTTCTTGGAACTTATGTAAGCTTATCGCCGTAACTATATATATGAGAAACGATGATATATTCTGTATTATGTGTATATTTTTTATGACAGATAAGGGACAAACGAGCAGACAACCCATGGACATCGACAAAACTAGAAAAGAATACCTCTTGTTTTGTCAATGCGTTGCCGAAGATAGAGTGAGGAGGGGGAGCGAAGAGAAGGCTGCTGCGGTTTCAATGGATCCCGCTAGCTGGAACGCGTTAGAGACACTTGGCGGTTGGATTCGTATGCTGGTCGGGGAACAGATCCCCTACCACAAAAGGCTTGCTGGATTAGTCGGCTCTTACGAGATGCTCTCCCAGCGGCAAAGGGAAATTGTATTCTAATCCTTCCCGTTACGGGAATATTTTATATTTTTACCTTTTATTGATAAATATTAAAAATTTAATTCATAAACTAAACTATACAAAGGGTTTTTGTGCCATGAGAAAAAAAATAAGAGGGATAATTTTTTAGAGGGGTGAAGCAAGGTGGAGATAGCAAGATTATTAACTATCCCTAGTAGATATAAGAATATACTTTTTTGCACATTTAATAAATGCAAACTACGATGTAATAATTGCGTAATTTTCTGTAGCCAGAACTTAATTTCGTGGAGAACTTGAGTGTTCCAGCGGTTCATAATTCTAGAACGGAAATTAAAAATTATGTTAAAGGACGCAGAGCTTGATTCCTTTTTTATACCCCTAGAGAGCTGTTTCAAAATTTAGATTTATATTTATTAAACGTTAAACGAGGACGAGTTACTAAATTATGTTCATAAATCAAGTTTGTTCCTACAAAATCTTTTGAAACTCTATCGTGCTGTTATAATAGTAGCTTTATCACTTGACCTATTTGCAATATCAGGTCGCGAAGAATCCTTTGTGATAAAACTAAGTAGAAAACAAAATAAATTATATTTTATACAAGTCGTCTCGCCTGACTTTGTCAACGTAGTAAGTATGTTCTAAAATTTCTTTTTAAAAATCTGTTTAGCTGTTCTTGTAAGAACAATAACCCTTATCCCACAGGAACACAGATTTTTCCGAAATTAAAAATTTCTTTTTCGATTCAAGTTACAATCTGTTTAGCTGTTTTTGCACGAATAGTGACTATTCATTCCACAGGAAATATAGTTTAGGATAAAAGTGTTCTATATGTTAATTAAGCTACATTCATTTACTAATTGTGTACAAAAAATGATTACAACCTACATGTATATTTCTTTATGTGTTGTTGGTTGAACAATATACTTAAATCCCGCAGGACCTGCCCATTATTCCGGGATGGAAAGTACATCCAGTTAATGCCGCTTATAAACTATATGTGTACGAAATTTCAATCAACTAAGCCCAGCCGTTTTAACGTGATGTTCCGGGATAAAAAGTACCATATTTGTTAATCCAGTTTATAAACCACCTGTGTACCAAATTTCAATCAATTCGGCCCAGCCATTTTAACGTGATGTTCCGGGATAAAAAGTACCATATTTGTTAATCCAGTTTATAAACCACCTGTGTACCAAATATCAATCAATTCGGCCCAGCTATTTTAACGTGATGTTCCGGGATAAAAAGTACCATATTTGTTAATCCAGTTTATAAACCACCTGTGTACCAAATTTCAATCAATTCGGCCCAGCCATTTTAACGTGATGTTCCGGGATAAAAAGTACCATATTTGTTAATCCAGTTTATAAACCACCTGTGTACCAAATATCAATCAATTCGGCCCAGCTATTTTAACGTGATGTTCCGGGATAAAAAGTACCATATTTGTTAATCCAGTTTATAAACCATCTGTGTACCAAATTTCAATCAATTCGGCCCAGCCGTTTTAACGTGATGTTCCGGGATAAAAAGTACCATATTTGTTAATCCAGTCTATAAACCATCTGTGTACCAAATTTCAATCAATTCGGCCCAGCCATTTTAACGTGATGTTCCGGGATAAAAAGTACCATATTTGTTAATCCAGTTTATAAACCATCTGTGTACCAAATTTCAATCAATTCGGCCCAGCCATTTTAACGTGATGTTCCGGGATAAAAAGTACCATATTTGTTAATCCAGCTTTTAAACGATATGTGTACGAAATTTCAATCAACTCGGCCCAGCCAATTTAACGAGATGCGTTCACAAACAAACAGTCAATTAGACAAACACAGAAACAGATAAAACATTTAAAAACTGTTTATATATTCTTGAACTTTTACGAGCGTCTTTCGCTACTTTTTTTTAAAATCTCTAATGTACAGTCACGGTATGTCTACCATTTTATTATAATTAATAGATAGAGAGTATAGATTTTTATTCATAATAAGGTTGAATTTCCTTATCTTTAACCAGTTACTGATTAATAAAAAATTGAATACAATTCAACAAAGATGACACAAGAAAAATATAGATACAGAAATGCGGAGAATAATAAGTACTTATAGACTTTAAATCAATATAAACAAGCGCACAGCTTCTACGATGCATCAGGTAGAAAATAAAACAATATTTTTATTGGAAACTGAACGCATCGGCATCGAGGCCAAGTATGATTGATCTTTCAATAAATATTTTATCCCAGCTTTATTGAAATATTATTTTGCATGATTAAAATAATATCAACTCTACATACGGAGAGGAATCCGTCAAGAGGAAAGTTTTTTGTTGAAAAGTCAGCCCTTCGTCAAATATGGTCTTTAATAAACTATTGTTGTGCTTTCATATTATTGACCCGTGAGGGGACGATCTGTTCCCCAACTGACTTGCGACCACCAGCATGCGAATAATTCACGCGTTCCAATCGAGTTGCATGTGGGTCAGACTGACCTCGTCCCCCTCCCATTCCGTTAAATGCCGCGGTTCTAGTAAACGCTGGGTCCCCGGTCCACTGAATCCGTAGCTTCTCTTCATTCCCCTTCCTCACTCTATCTCTTCGAGGTGGCAACGCAGCGGCAAAATGAGAGTCACTCTCTTGTATCGTCGATATCCATGGGCCACTTACCATCAGGTGGGCCGTTTGTACGTTTGCCCCTTAACTGCCGTAAAGAAAATAACAAACAATAATCTAAGTAGTAGTTAGTTATGATGTTGGTAGCATTTTGACTTCTACCTTGACAAATTGCTCCAACCCAGTGATACCCCGATAGGTAACCGAATAAATAAGCCGCTGTAACGGAATTCATTATAATTATTACACCACGAGTAATCAAGTAGTTATTCTGGATCTCTGAATTTAAATTTTAAGCCACGGGAGTAATTTTCTTGTCAACAAGCTATTCAATAGATCATAGTTGATTTAAAAGTAATTATTTTATAGAGATTTTTATTATTATAGTGATTGCAAAAGGAAAATTTTGACTAGTTCTGTACTTCATATTATAAACTAGTCGCCCCACCCCAGATTCGCATGGGTGCAATTTACCATGTATAAAAACATTTCATTAGGTGTTGCTAAATAAAAATCTTTTACTTTATCACTTACGTCATTAAACATATTCAATCAAGATTCAGAAACTGATTTTTTCTGGGATAAAATATCATTCAGTGATATCAAAACATACAAACTTTCACATTTATAATATTAAGTAAGAAGAAGGATATTAGTAAGATTAGTATTCTTTTGTCTAGAATCATGTTATGTGCTATATAAATAGTGTTTGATAATTTTAAGGTCACTTGTATGACACATTAATAAGTATCTTTCTTGTACTTTTTATCTAATCAATAGGAATCAAATCTTCAATCACAAGTCCAAAAGCCAACTCTAAGTGATCTAGTCAACAAAGCAGCGAAATACATAGCAATTAAGCTTATGCTCTGCCTATATAATTAATTCAAATGCTCTGTTATGGGTAATTGCTCGACCATTGTATTCCTGTACTAATAGCTTCATTACGAGTCCAGTATAGTTTCAATTAATTATGCAAATAATTCCCGAAGGAATACAGATGAATCTCTTGGGAGTTCTTGACTAAATTCTGAGATAGATTTAAGATCTGAGGATTGTAAAATAGGAGAGTCTTATTGCGTTGCTTAATTTTCTAAATTCTTCTAGAAAACATAATAAAGCGAAGATTGATGAAGTTGAATCGGTTCCTGACAAATCAATCTCAGTGTTTAGATCAATGATTCTCAAAGAGGTCTATTCGACGATGAATTTCAGGGGCTCCATATAAAAAAAGTTGGGAAACGAGTAGATTTAAGCAGGTCTTAACTATGATTTTGGATTCTCATTTATTGAACAAGAGGGTTTTGGTTTCAGTTTCATAATAATAATAACACTTTATTTGCCACGTTCTATATGTTATGGTATAGTAATAAAAGCTGAAGAGTTTGTTTGCTTGAACGCGCTAATCTCAGGAAGTACTAGTCCGATTTGAATAATTATTTTTATTTTAGATAGCCCATTTATCGAGGAAGACTATAGGCTATATATCATTACGCTAAGACCAATAGGAGCGGAGCTACACGCGGACGAAACCGCACGGGTCGACTAGTTTATAATATGAAGTACAGAACTAATCAAAATTTTAAGGTGAGATAATATTTCTATTTACAATTAACATTAAAGAGAAAAGCCTGAAAAGCGGTCTCCAGATCAATTATGTGTGGGACCACTGGATTAGATGAAATAGGAACATGTTCGTTTGTATCAAACGTTTCAAAGAGAGTTATATAGTTCGCAACATGCAACATGAACTGATGTATTTGAAAGCTATCCTAGCATAATATCAGAGTAATTTTGCTCTCTAGTTTGGAGGGAATTAAACAGTTCTAGTGTTCATATCGTAACTTTGCTGCTTTTCTATATTTTAGTGGTTATTTTGAAGTTACTTGTTAGTATTAATAACATTTTTGATTGCCTTTGTGCTAAGTATATGGGAGCTATACTGCGCAGTATAACTCAACAACAACATTAACATATAATCTAGTGTATACTTAGGGCTTGAGGACCCAGGAGCACTTATAACTATTGATAACAAGCACCCTACAATAAAATCATCATCCTTACACTATTTTTTATTCAAATTTATTAAAATTTATTTTCTATTTTTTAGTTGAATTTTCTATAAAACTAAATATTAATTTAAATAATAATTTTTAAATAATTAAAATTTGATAAATTATATTTAACAATATGCAGGGGGATGTTTTGAGACGATATAAAAAATTTGACAACAAAAACGAGACGGACACTAAGTTAAATGTTGAAATGTTGTATATGTTTATTATAAGATATCGAACCTATAAGGTAGGCTCGGTCGGCTCGGTGTGGAGAATATCAATGAATTATTTAATTTTTCGTTCGTACTGAAAGATATCTTAATAAGAGTAGTGTCGTTAAATAGGTGATAAAAAACGCTATTCAACGATATATAAACGAGCGAAATCGGATAAACTAATATTACTATTGTCTACTAAAAACTTGATTTTTGAACCAAATTTTGTTAAAATTTAACAATTTAACTGAAAATTTCGATAAATTTTACTATAAAACGGGGGTGAAAACTACTTAAAAATATAGGGGGATGATGTACGTATAAGACAGAGAAAGTATAAAACATAAATATAAAGTGTCTTGACGCAGACACTCCGGGTCTCAGGAAAATAAAAAATCGCTAATCCTGATTATCCTAGTAAGGATAACGGATCAAACTGTTTAAAATATTGAATTGTCATCGATCCTTAATAAGTATGCCAAATTTCGAGATATTCCGACGTTTTGAAGGGGGTCAAAATCATGTTCAAAGATTCCGTTACATACATACTAACATAAGTATGAAGCTAATACTAATCTATCGCCCTAAAGGGTATATATTGTCTACACGTCCTACCTCCTATGACCTACCAGCTAATACTACTTCATAAACGGTGTTGCTAACATTTGATTGGCTAAAAGATCGTTTTAAGAATACTTCTACAGATTCAACAATATCTGATTGTTGTCCGCATTTTCCGATCAATTTGGGGAAGTCTGACAAGTAATTCCTTTACTTAATGAAGTGATTCAGTAACTATTTACTTAGATTTTCGGCAACAAGGTTTAGAACAGGAATGAGTGTTTTGTAAATGTGCACCTGGGTCACTGGATCTCTGCTTAGTTTCCTATCTCATCAAAAAAGTACTTTTGGAACGTCAAAATTAGTCGGTCACTTGGTTTGTCTGAAGCTACCACCAGTTCGGAAAGCAGTTTTCTGTTGAGAAGAGCCGGCCAGAAACTCAACAGTCGCGCTTTTCAAAAAGCCATGTTTACATAGTCTGTTATACAAATCATTTAACTTGAGAGTCAACGTCACTTAGATTCCAAGCATTCTCATCATTTAAGTAATCCTGTACATTGTAGTATGCTTTATATATTAATGACTTCTTGATCCGAGTTTTAAATTATTGATAATAATTTAATAAATATACAGTGTATGTTATTATTTGGTACATTAAAAATATAATTGATAGTTAAATAGTTTAAATGGCGAGTACTGAGCATAAAGCAGCAAAATGTATCATAAATTAATTACTATCGTTAATTATACTTATTACTGTGTAATTTTATAAAGCATTAATATTACTGTAATAACAGAAATATGCTTTACATAGTTATTATAGAGAACATACTCGCTTCAGAATTGTAGTAAATGGAATGGGAGCTAATGCTTTTAAGATGAAATCTTTGTGGTATGTATCTGCTGTAGTGTGTGTTAATCTATTTTGTACTACCTGCGCCCCACGGTTTCACCCGCTATATTTTGGATAATTGACACTATATTATTATAAATTATAGCGTGTATAAATTATATGTAGCCACCATCGCCCATGGACATCGGAAAAACAAGTGATACCCTCTTATTTTGTCGATGCGTTGTATCCTCGAAGATAGCATGGGGAGGGGGAGTAAAAGAAAAATTCTGCGGTCTCAATGGATCCTGAGCAAGAGACTACAGTCTACTTACTCCTTGATAGATGGAATGGGAGAGGGAGGGGGTAAGCCTGGCCCACGAGCGGCTCGACCGGAATGCATGTATGACACTTGGCGGTCGGATTCGCATGCACCAAGGGGTAACCTATGGCCCATTGCCGGTTTAAATGGACCCTAAGTTAGAACTCAGAGCACTTGAACCATAGCATTATTGAGATGGGAGAGGGTAAGGGTAAGTCTGGCCCACATGCGAGTTACAGATCCTCTACCATTAAGGGGTGTTTGTGTTACTTGTCTCTTACAAGATGTTCTCCCAGCGACGGAGGGTACTTGTTTTCTAATCCGTCCCCTCATGGGCAAGAATATACATATAATAAGTATATTAATGTATATTCTTGCCCATGAGGACTATGGCCTAATACCCTCCTCATTCTGTGGAGGAGACCCGGCTCAGCTATGGGCCATTGACGGGTCGTGGTGACGACGAAATATATTAAAGTTGAAATCCGTAAAATATAATTACAGGTTCGTAGTAAAATTAAAAAATATAAAAGTAAGGAAAGCGCGGTGCTTACTAATGAACATGTCCGAGTTTGTGTTTAATTCACTTTCGCATGAAGTCTCACGCTTTGAATATTAATTTCATACCGAAGTTACTTTATCCTAATATTTTAAACATTGTCTATTACTTATAGAAAAAAATATTTGATAGATGTGTTAGTAACACCCTTTTACATTACTTCAAACCTTTAGTGCGATAGATCAGAGTCAGTCTCTTTGGTGTTATCGTGAAGTGTACATAGAAGGTCACTCTTCTTGAGGTCCATATAACTTTATTATCGATTGTAGTTGACGAGGTAAGTGGAGGAGATGAGCGTTATATATTATGAAAGAGCCTGCTCCCGAGTCTCAAGCCCTAGGCAGTAATAGGTATCATTCCTTCCTCGTTCTATGACTGATGCATTTACTTTAGGCACTGCAATTACTTTACGATTATAAGTATATTATGTTCACAAACTGTTTTTTTTAAGTAGGCAACCTTATTTATGATGTTGGTAGGATTGATATGGGTAGCGTTAGACAACTGATAGACATCAATCAAAGAAGCAGGGATTGCAAAATAAATTCTAGCAACTCATGCTAATGTAACCCCCAGGAGGACATGCTAGTCCTTTAACATTAATTATATATTATGGAATACTACTACACTACACTAAGACATGGAAACGCTTCGTAAATATCTTAGTGATAAGAACTTCAAGTTGCTTTTCATTACGTACGTATACTGTTTAATTCACAAACATATTTCTCGACGTTAGAGTTAATTTTATTTGAATATTAACGTAATTTCGTATACGTGAGAGTATATTAGATCTTGATATGTTTAATATTATTATAAAGACATCGCCCGTTTAGAGCAAAATTACTCTCACTAAATTACCTTTTTTGGTAGCAAATTACAGCTGTAACTTTTGATAAAAATAATTCTTTATCTATTAAAAAATATTTCACTATGTAATCTACACTAATATATAAAGATTTGATTGTTTGTATATTTATATGTTTGTTGCGAATAGGCTCGAAAACTACTGAACCGATTTTGAAAATTCTTTCACCGATAGAAAGGGAATACATCCTTTCCGGGTAACATAGTCTATGTATTGTTGCCATAAATATTATAATTAAAAATATATGGCCATTTAAGTGCTATAACGTGGCCATTTTGTAAATAGAAGAGTTTCTCAGGAACTACTAATCCGATTTTAAAAATTCTTTTTTTGAGATATAACTACACTATTTGTGAGTGTCAAAGCAGATTTAGTGTTGCCATATACATTTTTTAATTAATAGAATATGGCCGTTTTGTTGCTACTGATCCGATTGATGTATAGATAAAAAAAATATTAAAAATCTATCATTCAAATAAAGTATTGCATTTTCAAAATCTGAAGCTATGTGAGGTTACGTCATCTGAAAGAGCCCTTTTAGTATGACAATACTTTATTTTTACTCTACGAATTTGTCGATAACAGTAGAGTTAACACGGCGTGACGTCACATTGTCACACATATAACTTTCCATTATAACATACCATCAAATTTATTTTCTAATGATATTTAAATATTAATACAAGAATAAATCTCACATTTAGCTAAATTATAATTTTAACGTTTTTATATAAGTATCTGTTTACAAACATGGTAAAGGGCACAAAGGGATCATGTTTGGACATCACTGGAAAATAGGATAGCAGGACAATGAAGGCATTATGGGTTGTTCAAAGGGAGATACAATTTAGTTTTATTTCGGTATTGTTCGGTTGCTATGGCAACTGCTATTCTGACAGTTATGTAGAATTTGACATTTGATATTATTTAGCTTAGTGTTGAGAATAATACTTATTTACTCAGATGTATAATGGCCAAAATAATTTAAATGAACATGGTATAGTAAAAAGTTATAGATAGAAATATTGAAATTCTGAAAAACATTTTTACATTTTAATTTAAAATTTTCATAAGAAAGAAGTTATTGTTAATTATGAATAAATCAATCTTGAATTTTTATATTAATGTTGAAAAATATATTAGGATGCATATTTTTTCCTCTCTTTTTACGCACCTTCAAACAAATGGATTTCTATGAATGTTGTTCTGTTTCTGATTGTGTAAACTGTTCACTCACTTATTCATTTATTCATTTAGACTCGACCCGCAACTATAAATCATAATATATCTCTCATCGTCAAGGCAGCGTTCGTTAGAAAAGTTTTCGTTTCACTGTTTTTTTTTCGACTTACTTTGCAAATCCGACTACTACGAAAAATTCTTTGTATTTTTCAGGTTAAAATATATCTTATGACACTCGCAAATAATGTGGCTTTCTATTGGTAAAAGAGTTTTCAAAATCGATTTAGTAGATTACCCCCTACAACCTTACAAACTTTACTTCTTTATAATATTAGTATAGATTAGCCGTTAGGTACGTGTGAATAAACTGTAAGGGTCGGAAACGAGACGTCCAACCGAGACCCGTATCGTTTATACTTGTTGACTTAACCTCAAGGACCTATTGACGAAGTAGCCGGGGATAATGGCTTTCAAACTGAAATTTAATGTATACTAGCTGACCCGACAGACGTTGTCCTATCTTGACTATGAATATTGAATCCGAATTGGCTGTCAAAGCTTACATTAGAATAGTTAATATGGTCGTTACATTTTTTTTAATTTTCTAATTATCCGCGCAACTTTTTTAATTTTTACTTCTATAAGACCCTTCTCCTAAAAATAACCAATACAACAAAAAAAGAATTAGCGAAATCGGTCCAACCGTTTACGCGTGATGCCGTGACCAAGGGAAATAGGGATTCATTTTTATATATAAGAAGACTAGCTGACCCGACAGACGTTGTCCTGTCTTAACTATGAACAATGAAATCGAATTAGCTGTCAAAAGCGTACATTAGAAAAGTTAATATGGTCGTTAAGTTTTCTTAAATTTTCTAATTTTCTTTTTATAACAACCTTCTCCTGACAATAACAAACACAACAAAAAAAGAATTAGCAAAATCGGTCCAGCCGTTTACGCGTGATGCCGTGACCAAGGGAAATAGGGATTCATTTTTTATATATAAGACTTATCGCACTTAATATCTAATAGTATGGATTTTTTTTATTTTCTGCATAAAGTAGGATGTACAATTTTAAAATATTCTGCAATTGTTGTACGTTTTGGAACGCATGGTTCCTATTTTTTTACTGCGAATATATGTATTGAAATAATATTTAGTTATTTTGTCTACAGTAAGAAAACTAAATTCTAAATCAAAACCTTTGGATTTTGGTACTTATACAGAAATAAACCTCAATCCATAGAATAGTTGAAAGAGAATACTAAACATGATATTGCGTGCTAAATTGGAAAGGAAATTCTATCAACAATATAAGGCACCGTTATCACGCGTGTATGTGTGTCTGTATGTAACAAATCTTGCATCTCAATTTTGAAACAGATATCTCTGTCCAATACCTTTAATTTTGTATACAAGTTCAATTTGGATGACAATGCATTGTTAACTTTGTGAGGTCATTCTAAATCCAACATGGTGGCATATTCAAGATGGCGGCCAATTTTTTAATACACTTCAACAATATGGGTATCAAATGAAAGAGCTTGCTAAGCATAAAGCGATAAAGTCAAAAATAAATTAAAAGTAAAAAACCTTTTTAAAAAACAAGCTTTTTTTGAATGCGCTAAAATGAAAAAATAAATTTTTACTTAAAAACTGTATGTAGCTAACTTAAATACCTTAGTGACATTTTATTTAAACTAATTACCAGACTTACATAACCGCAATTTCATTTATCAACATACACGACCGCAGACGACCCTCGTATGACTTAAGAGCATGTCAAGGCTTGGCAAACTATACTTAATTAATTAACTACTTTGCTTCATTTTAAGCTTTTCATTTCTTTACTTTTGCCTCAGGCTATTACCAATTTCTGTATTAATATAAATACATATGTTTTATAAATGTATCTGGGAACAATTGTGGATGGACTCGTATATTCAAATTTTGGCAGTTTGTATAGTAGCGGGCAATTAACTTTAGGTCTGAGAAAAAAAAGTAGGGGAGCGTGCTGCGTGCTTGTATTGTCAGTTCCATCTGTGATGTTTACTATTTTGACATACAACAGACGCCTAGGAACTAAAACGTCGAATAAGAACCAATCGCGTGTAACGCACTGTCCTCGCCCCCCGCTCCCCGCTAAAAAGGCCCTAGAAGGGACTTCTGCGCGTTCAAAGTCAAACCTATACTTAGGTGCCGCTAGCTACATCAATAGGAAACAAAAAATATAATTATTAAATATTTTCTTCAAAAACATAAAACTGTTTACATTAGCAACAAAAGCTTCGTTTGCGATATTGAGGTTATATTAGCCTACACTAATACTAACTTTGCAACCCTTTTTACCCCCTTAAAGGATGATTTTCAATAAAATATTTTACACATGTTTCATGACTCAATGAATAACCTTCATACTGAATTCATTTGAATAACTTCAAACACGGCAAAGTTTCATACCAATTTTGCACCCCCGTTTTACCCCCTTATGGGGTGAATTTTCAAAAATCCTTTCTTAGTGCTCCCCTACGTTATAAAAAGAACCCCTCTGCAATATTTCAAGTTTCTAACCCTTATAGTTTAGGCCCTGCGTTGATATGTCTGTCATTAAGTCAGCTTCTCATTTTATATATATAGATATGCCTTACATTTTCCATCTCCTTTTACCTATAAACACGGTTTTCATCTCTGTCTATCACAACGCTTACGCTTGTAAATTCTTGTTACCTCGGACTTCGAAGCAATATTCCACCTCGAAGAATTTTAATATTCTTTTTACAATGTTTTATAAGTTAGCAATTTTGACGCGTGAAGAGAGCTCTTCATAAATGTTTCAAAGTTACTCTGGAGATTAGTTATTATGTTTTAAACTTTGCTGTGAGCTCGTTTATCATCGTCATACATAAAAGATTTGTCCTGGCATGACCCATATCTTGGATGACGGGCACTGTAGCGTTTCGCTATTTTGTATTAAAATAGACGATTTTAGGGTATACCCTTAGGCGCTTATTGATGCCCAAAACTTTTGCTACCTTCCGACAAACGGGAACTTCCGTGACAATCATCATCAAGTAAAACGGATCGCGACGTAAACCGTAATTGCGGAGTTACATTAATTCCATGTTTCAAACGAGTTATTTAGTTTAGTTGGACTTGAGTAATTTGTCAGAGACCATTATGGCTGAATATGATCTCTAACAATTACAAGAGAAACCTAACCAGTGCCTTGGACTAGTGACCAAGGTCTCACCTCCAATGCTCAAGCAGCTCACATAAACCTAACTTAACACAAGATGTGGCAACTAAATTATTAGGTACTCACGTGACCTTAATCGGGCAGCACTTCCAGCACTAACACTATCCAGAGACTACTTCACTCCTTGAGAGACCGCGCACGACTATGACTTTAGTTAGACTGTCGATGGCATATGAAGAGTCGAGACTGTCAAAACGGCGGAAGTGACTACTACCCTACTCCAACGCTATAGATAGCGATGACGATTCGATTACTCGATAATCTTTTACTATTCTCCTACATGCTTTTGACTGGATAATGTTTACTTGTATAGCTAAGATTACTCGTTATACTTAAACATTTTCATCATAATTAAAATCGTTTCCGGATGATGACAACAATATAAATAAATTAAGCCATTAAAACATTTAATTATTTTTCCTGAAACTGATTAGAGGATTGATTACATAAGATTTATCACGTATGTTATGGTTTTTGGTAAAACTCGAGGAAAATGGATTTTAAACAGTTTGTTTGATAATCATCGTTATGATAATATAAACTATTTTCCTGTAAAATTTCATCAAATTCCGTTCAGTATTTATTGCATAAAAGACTAACAAATCAAGCTATCCATAAATGCCTTTGTTTTATTTTGTTTGCGAAGTTTCCTTAAATATTTCAAAAATTGGGTTACAGACGACTCTTTTGTACTATTATCAATATGTTTCTCAATTGTATTAAAGACAATATTTATTGTTCGAGTAATAAATAGGCTATAAAAACTGTCATAACATCGACGTTTAAGCCCCGATGTCTCAATGACAATAAAATCATATTAATGACATATTCATAGATGTACTACACAATAAAGACGATGTCGTTTGTAAGTTTTCAATCAAGATCAATTTAAATAACTATATAATATTATTTTAATTCTCGCATAGCTGTCACAACCGTACGTACGTTTACTGGTGCGTTCCACTTATTGTTCAAAACGCACAAATACTCTTATAGCCGTTCCACATGACGTCTAAGGTCGTTGTGGTCGCGGCGAAAACGTCATTAATGACATCATGACTTATTCTCAAGCGAAGCTCACGACTCACCTTAAAAAGTTGGTCGTCGCGAGCGTTGTAAAATTGGCGGTATTTCTAAAACAACAAAAATGGAGACGATGTAAATAGATTTATTTGATACGAATAGAGATTTATTAGTGGTGTGATTTATAAGTGTATGGTTCTGCAGCGCATATTTATATAATATTAATTTTAGTTTCAATTTAATTATAAATATGAAAAAAAATCAATGAATAAAAATATGAATATAAATTAATTCAAGTAATACTTACTTAAGTTTATTATTAAGACTTAAAAATTTTAACCTTTTTAAAAGTATTGCTTTTAACGAAAATAAATTATAATGCTCAAAACGCTGAATAATCCATTCACTTCAACACCAGGGTTAACGATCGTAACGCTCGCAAATAAGTGGAACGGTAAAAACCGTGGTCGTGAGTGTGGTCGTTTTGAGTGCTTACTGGACCGCACCCAATACGAGTCTCTTTTTAAAATCGGCGTTGTGACGTCAAGTACATGCTGAGAAGGGGACCAATTTTTGATATCACAATTTTTTTTCTTAAAATTTTATTTTTTAGTATAAAAATGTTAAAACTTTTAAGAATCAGTTCATAAGGCAGCGGCGAATTTTTTTTTTGTGGTAGATAAGGTGCAAACGAGTAGATGGTCCACCTGATGGTAAGTGGCAACCATCGCCCGTGGACATCGTCAAACCAAGAGATCTCTTGTTTTGCCGATGCGCTGCATCCTCGAAGATAGAGTGGGGAGAGAGAGTGAAGAAAACAATGCTGCGGTTTTAGCGGACCCTGAGCAAGAGCCCAGAGTTTACTAGATCCGAAGCATTAATAGGATGGGAGAGGGAGGAGGTAAGTCTGGCCCACATGCGGCTCGACCGGAACGCGTCTATGACACTTGGAGGTAGGATTCGCATGCTGGTGGTCGCAAGCCATTCGAGGAACAGATCCCCTACCACCAAGGGGGTGCTGGGTTACTCGGCTCTTACGAGATGCTCTCCCAGCGGCAGAGGGGAATAGTATTCTAACCAGTCCCCTTACGGGGAAAAAATATACATTCCACTATTATTTTATTATCTTTCTTTCTTACAGTTAATTTTTACTACTAGTTAAAATCCATTAATGACTGTTATACTAATAACGTCGTGCTTCTTTTCAGTGAAAAAGAATATAATAAAGGTCTTGGATTAAAAAATATTCCCAAAATAGAATTTCAATTAACCCTGGTAACACAAGAGATAGGAGAGAAGGATATTACATTTAGAATTGGGTTAGAGGTGTCTAATTAAAGCCTGTAACTCAGCGAGCCAATGAAGCGCCTCCAAGGTATTATTAGAGCTTTGTGCAACGACGAAGATCGGTTTATAATGAGATATTGCATAAATTTACTGCTGGAAACAATTCTTTGAAGCAGCATAATAAAGAGGAAAAGCTTTTGTGCCATGTAATAAAAAAATAATTAGAAAATATAATTGACAACATTTCATATTTTTAAACTAGAAGAAAAATAAATGGACATGTATTTTATATTTCTTCAAAATATGAGCCAGTTAGAGAGCCAGCCAGCCAAAAGTGGGCCATCAATTTATTTTTTTATTTTATTTTTTTTCCGAAAACAGTAAATGATAAAATCAAAGGTATTTTTTAAACTCACAGCAGATAAATGAAGAAACGGTATTTTTGTTTAAAGTGCTAATATTTCTAAAGTCAATGGTCTAGTAAATATTAATACTTTGAAATAATATTAGCTATCCTAATTGATGGAGAAAAAACTAGGACGTCCTAAATTCTCAATTCTTGTCCTAAATATAGGTTTTATTGGATAAATTATTTTTATACGTAGAGTGACATTGTTGATCATCAATACAAAATGCTGAAGAATAGTAAAGATTTTCAAAAGTTTTTTTTGTTCAGTCTTCGAAAAATATTAGTAACGTGAAAATCTCTTTATAAAAAATATATCCTAAAATTAAGTTTATAAAAGTAATATAATATTTATTGATTAAGTAATAATTACATTTTCATAAAACAAACTATAGGATCATGGACATCTTTTACATTTTTCTAATACTAGCTGTCCCGTTCTTGGTATATTAGGTAAAGGTAAGTGTAAGTGTTTACTACTTTTAAACCTTCCTTGGAATTCCACAAATATTTCAAAACTGAATCGTCCTGAAATTTATTTATTTATTTTCTTTATTCCATAACCAATTGATACTTTTACATTTTTTTATTTCCGAAACAGAACTGTTTTGTATTTCAACAAAACAGACCAAAGAGATCTCATACTACAGCTATGAAACAGATAATTTTCCGTATAAATATTTAACCACCAAGTGACATTTTTTAACTATAAAAAGAAAAGAAATCAAACGTTTCTTAGCTAGGAACAGTTTGTATTGGAAAATTAAATTAGCGTTTTTAGTTTTTTTGTTACTTATTATTTGTGTTCCTAATCGTTTAAATCTTCCCCGAACTTCACCAAATATTTCAAGATCAAAATTAGCCAAATCCATTTTCGAATTTTAGCATTTATGGGGTTTCGTACCCAATGGGTAAAAACAGGACCGTATTACTAAAACTCCGCTGTCCGTCCGTCCGTCTGTCTATCACCAGGCTGTATCTCGTGAACCGTGCTAGCTATACAGTTGAAATTTTCACAAATGATGTATTTCTGTTGCCGCTACAACGACAATTACTAAAAACAGAACAAAATAAATATTTAAGGGGGGCTCCAATACAAAAAACTTTATTTTTTTGCCAAATACTGGTACGGAACCCTTCGTGAGTGAATTCGACTCGCACTTGACCGGTTTTTTATACATATAGATGATCTTAATGTATAGAAAAAAGAATATGCAGCAAGAGAAAACATCAAACTTAAGTCACAATAAAGATATATAAAACAATGTGTCAATGTCGTCGTTATGATTTCTTTTTGTGAAAAGAATCTCACAAAGGAAGAAAATGTCATATCGTGAATTCCCAAGACACTCTTATTTGAAGAAAACTTTATTGTAGTCTACCTACGTATGTCTTATGACCTCTGTTTAGTTGCATTCTTCGAATTATTACATGTTTAGGGGTCTGTTAATATTATGCCATTATATATTTGGTTGTGTGTTACCTACACAATTTATAAATTAGTATTCGCGGGTAGTTAGATAGTCTCATCTTATTTCGAGTAGACAATATATAAACTTTATTCCAGTAGTATGGAGCCAGTCCGTTAAGTGGTGTCGCGCAGTACCTATACCTACATATTGAGACTAATATTCGGTAGAGAGTTCAAGCGGGGGTGATGAAAGTTTTTGCATAGTATAAGGCGTCTTTAAACCTGCTCTTGGATATCAAGCCGCAGGCACTGCTCGGCTTCTATCTAGGTTACATGTTAATATTGACATTTCATTACGAATAGTATTTCTATGCGCAAACTTTAATTAAGCTATAATTCAAACAAACGAGCTAGTCTGGCATTGTGTGTTTATAATTTATATAGTAATTGGTATATAAATATATAAACGCATATGTGATTGCATTACATAGATATGAGTAACATATACTAAGGCTACTGCTACACATGCTCTAAAATCGCATGCTAAAATGTTGTAAGTATGCTTATGAACTGTTTACATTTGCTAGCAATAAGCATGCTCAAAGCAAACACTCCAATACACATGACATTTAATAGCATGTTCTCTGCCAATTCAAACAAAACTATGGAACGGTCGGCTGACCATGCAATGCATCCAAAATCTTCTCTCAGCTAGGAAGAGGAAAAAAAGGAATAGGAAGCGCGTGCACCTTGCAAGCAAGATCGATACTAGCACCGCACAACCTTCCACCGCATCAACTAGCATGCCTAAAGATAGCACGGCGTGCTATTATCCAGCATGGCACTAAATAGCATGTTCAATAGTAGCATGTCCTGTACACACACGCTAGTAAGTAGCATTTGCTCAATAATAGCACGCTTTCGTGCTAGCAATTAGCATGTGTAGCAGTAGCCTAATACAATAAAGATGAAGAGTTTGTTTGAATGCACTAATCTCAGGAACCTCTGGACCGATTTGAAAAATTCTTTCAGTGTCAGATAGCCCATTTATCGAGGAAGGCTATAGGCTATATATCATCACACTACGACCAATAGGAGCGGAGCATCACGCAGATGAAGACGCGCTGGTCGACTATTAGAATATAAAATACATAGATACGTTTATAGTTAAATCATAGTATGTAGTATGGGTCTCCAAGATAATAATAATGTTAGATTTGTTGAAGTGAAAGTTCTCAGAGCGGGATTATCTTCGAATCAGCGCGATGACCCGAACGCAGAGTTACTCGTATAGTTTGTCGATTTCTTGAATATAATTCAAAAGATATTGAATAAGTTTTGACAGATTTGTCATATTTATCTTTCTGGGCACTGTTAGTACTTATAATACATACATGGAATTTGTAAAAATATCAGTAGATAAGTATATAAAAAAATATTGCGAATTTTCGTTTTAAAACTACTTTTGCTGAATCTCGTTCGAACTACATTTTTTTAAGAATACGACACTATTCTGAAGTGTTTATTTAACAATGTATTGAAGTGCTGAGCAATATTAATATTGAGGGTTATGAGAAAACAATTTTATTGTACGCGCATCACGAAGTGACTTATTTTGTTGAGTTTTTAAATTTAATATAAAATTAATTTGACCGCTACGATTCTTTTTGGAAGTTAAATCTTTAAATTGATTATTTGATCTTAAAATTAGATTTAAATAAAATAAATTGAACTACAATTGGTTGATTTTAAGATATATCCAAGAATAAAATTTATCAAAATAAAGTTTGACTTACCTTTAAAGTTTAAGCGAACACTTTGAAAGATGGCTAATTGCACAGATTGTTTACTATTAAATAAAAGTTGTGTATGTCGTTGCGCGGTGGACGCCTCGTAGCAACACGCGCGCTACGGCGTAGCTCGAGCCCGACTGAGACCTGTAGCTGCGGCTACGGATGAATCATTCAAACATATATTATTTAGATACATTAAGATACCTTTATACGGTATACAAGAGGACCCCAAACATATTTGACTCGAAGACCACTTAGCTGGAGTTTTACTTAATATCGCTTGCAGATAGATCCTCATTTTATTAATTTTTTGACAATGAAATTAAAAAATTATCCAATTACAAACATAAAATGCTCTACTTACATCCGCCTACACTGGCTGTAGACCCCTTTTTCCTATGAATATAAAAAAAACTTTACTAACGAAAATTTCAATAAAATAATATCTGAAGATCTTCATCATCAACATCATCTTAATACAGCTTTAACGATTTACTGCTGGTCCGATACAGAATTAGAAAGGTTTTATATCAGTCCATTGTAAGAATACAAAGGGTTTTTATTACAAGAAATTTAAATCTGAGTCTATTTAATGCAAAATTAGTAGCTAAAGGAATGACATGAGAAGGGTTTCGGCTATAATGTACCTATATACTTACCTACTTAGGCTAAATGCGTATCAGTAGATTTCATTTAAGGATATTGTGCAAAATTTCTGACGATATTTAATTTAAGCGGTGATGCAATAATTCTGAATGGCTTCTCTAGACTACTCACGAAGTTCCTCGCCGAACTACTCTAGGAACTTTGGCTAAAGTCCGAAGTGCGACACTACACACTCGTTCAACTTCGCGATGAGTTCATTCGTTCTGTGGCCTGCGCGCGTTTGTAATGGACGTGTGACATTGTGGTCCCAAATAATTATCTCTGTTTGCAGTTTCCAGGAACAATATAATCGTGTCACGCGCACTAATTATGACCTAAATCACCCACCTGTCTGGATAAATACTTAAAACGACCGAGTAGTGTAGAGAGGTACTTCGTGAACGCACATCGTACAACTTCGAGCCCTTCGGGTACAAAAACCGACAACAAATGGAAGTCGGCCGAGGCGAGGTAAAGTTTGACAAGGTAAGCCGAAGTGCCTCTCTACACTATCGTATTCGTCTAACATCGTTCAACTTCGCGAATAGTGTAGAAGAGGCTTGAAAAGTCAAAGTTGCTTGCCTAGGATCCAACTCTGTAGTAAATTGTTGGTTTATGATGCTGTTTAAAATAGCTGGCCACTGTTCTTTAAAAAAATTGTTACGCCTTGACCGCTGAATCAATATTAGTGTATAAATAAATAAAATAATACTGAAAATATAACATGAAGCAGCAGCTCTTAGTGGTCACTTTTATCTATAGAATAAATCAAAGCGGATCGCTAAAAATATTATACTTATACTATTTTTAACCAGAGTGTAGGCGTACATCATTTGAATAGTAGGTCACCGAAATATTAGAAGTTTTAATAGCCATCACTAAAAACGTATTTTTATCTTCAATCAACCATTAACGGTGTTTGTATTTTACGTCATCAAAATGTAATAGATAGGGTTGAAAATGTTTTGATCTTGACCTGCCTATATTTAATTATGTTATATAACACGATCGACACAACGATCCATACAAATAAATAAAATTTGAGTGTCTGTTTGTAATATTAAAATAATCGCATTTTACTATGTGCTCGGTACAAATACCAACAACAACATTTTTCACAATTTTTGTCTGTCTTTTTGTTCCAGTTTATCTCTGAAATGGCTAGACCGATTATGGCGGGACTTTCACTGGCAGATAGCTGATGTAACAAGGAGTAACTTAGGCTATTTATTATCTCGCTACGACCCATAGGAGCGGACCAACACGCAAACAAAGTTGCGCGGGTCGGCTAGTTAACAATAAAATAAGTAATTGTACATAACCTTTACCGATGAATTTTTACCAAAAACGTACTAATTTTTTTTTAATTTTTATTACTATTATATGACCATCAAATACAGAAGCTGATAAAAATCTAGCCAGTGGTAAAAGTCTGACTGAGTTCGTAAACTACCCGCTGGAACAAACCGCATGATCGTGGCTGTGCAGCATCTGTATGCGACATGTAAATATTCACTAACTAAAATTGCTTTCCGACTTGCTTATAAATTATCTGTGTTATTACCTTTATTTTATTTAAAAAATATATACAAATTTACTGAAGCCTTATACGTTAGCAACACCGTTTATAAACAAGTATTCGCGGGTAGATAATTTTATCTTATTTCGTGTAGACAACATTTTACTTTCTTTCCGACAGGATTGAAACAGTTTATTAAGTGGCGTCGCCCAATATATATTAAAGTATTGAGACTAGTAGTGTAGTGTTGTTTAGTGGCGTGGTACTAGGCCTCCGTTATTGAGGCGCACGTGACTAATGTACTTTATTATTTTAATATTCGGTTGCGAGGTCGAGTGGAGGTGAGAGTCTATGCATAGTAGAATGAAGATGTCATTAAGCCTGCTCCTGGGTCTCAAGCCCTAGGCTTTCATCTATATTACAGGTTAATATTGACGTTTGAGTAATACTGCGAATTAAGCTCAGATATTGTAGATACTAAAAACATTCTAAAAGTTTCTGTTCTTTAATTTGTTTTAGAGAAATTGTAAAAATAAAAGGTTAATGAATTGTAAAAATAGTTGTAATATCAAAAAATCATGATTAGGAAGATAATAATATGGTTATCGCTAAATATTTTTTTTAAATGTGCAATCCATATACTATTATTTTAATATTGATTTCCTCAAGGATTATTAAGAAGTATTAATAATAATCAATATTCCGTAAAACATTTCAACATTTTACTATAAACATCAACTAGTACTACAACAAAGGACAACAAAATATTTATGACCTAAGAATTGGATGCACCGGTTTACTGTTGAATTTATTCTACATTTTATATCTCATAAATTCTTAAACATATGTTGTCTGTAGTCGTAAACTTAGTAACCAGGTTTATTCAATTGAGATAGTTTAGCTGATGAGAATCCTGACATAAAACAATGTAGATAACATAAAATTCATTTCTATAAACAATAAATTATATTATATTTATTCGCAAATAAAAATCTGAAATTCAGCAAATAAGTATGATATGGTAAAATGAAAGCAATTTGAAATCATCCTTATGTTTGAATATATTAACGTGGTTTCATTTAATCCCAATTACATACACGCTGTATTCTATATGTATCTGACTGCAATGGAGTAAACAAGATAAGTATAATTAATATTGACTCACAGAAGTCAACTGAAGCAAGCAAATTACTACTAAATACTCAATTAATCTCTATTTATTAAATCTATGTATGGTTATTATATTAGTTTATTATAACTGTATATATACATAGTATTATTTACTATTATTTAGGTTGTTTATGTATTCGGTTGTATCTTATTAGTATTAGTATATTGTAACTACACCACCTACTGTATTTTAACCTCCGCTCCTTCCAAGACTGGGTTGTCTGGAAGAGATGGCTAATTAGCCATAAGTCCGTCCGCTGTACTTCAGATTAGTTTAATTTAGTTTTAGCTTAATTTTACTGCATCCTTATCCTTTTGTGGTGTACAATAAAGTTATAAATAAATAAATACACAAATAAGCTGTACGTTTAAGGTAAATAATATTGACCCTTCTACGATTATATAAACCATCACATAATAGTCGAGTAATTCACCACCTCTATTGGTGGTAGAGGATTTGCAGAACAAGAGATACTCTCTAGGTTTGTCGACGTCCATGGGCGACGATGGCCACTTTCCGCTCCTTTGTCCCTTATATCTTCTTCTTTGCCCTCGCCTCTTCCCGTTACGCGGGGTCGGCTTTCTTAATCATCCGGCGCCATTCAGTTCGCTGGTGAGCATCGTCATCTCTCCTTTGTCCCTTATATGTCATTAAAAAAAAAAGTAAACAAACTTACCGTCATCTGTTAGAAACCGAGTTCTTTAGTAGTGTTAATTAATAAGTGAAGAGAGAAGAGTTGTAGTAGTCTATACACAGACTAACATTATGACGGCTTGACTATAATATAAAATCCTTCTGGGGTTTTACTTTAGACTCAGAGCTTCAGCGTTACTCCTAGAATACTCGAGATGTAATCCATGATTATTCTGTCGTGATGGCGTATTTATTTTGCAATCCCCACTTCCTTGGTTTGTGTTTATCAGTTGGCCAACACTCAAGTAACAGGATGCTACTCATATCAGTCGTACCAACATTAAGATCAAGTATCAGGATGCTACTCAAATTATAAGTGTTGCCAACATCATAATTAGCAGTACTTTCAGAGTTAATTGCTAAAAAACTGATCCTGGATTTGAATTTATTAGTGTTTATTATCATATTGGCAACACTTATAATTTGTAGCATCCTGTTATTTGAGGTTGGGAGGGCTGATATGAGCAGTTTTTTCTGATGTTGGTAGCATATTTAATTTCTTGAATGGCGACCAACTGATAAACACAAATCTTGAGTGTAAAGTATAACCCCCAGGAGGATATTCTAGTCAAGCCGTCATACTATGTTAGTCTGCCTATAGACTACAATTTTGTTCACTTAAGAAATCTTATTAAGTTTTGAGCTTTCAACAACATTAAAAGCCAGAACAAGTGTTTTTAAAAAATGTTGGTTTGGAGTAGCGAGAATTAGCTAGTTTTGCTATAAAAAATAAAATAAAAACACTGAAAAAATAAAAGAGAATATCCAGTTCAGAGCGACGTACAGCAAAATAAATATTGCATGAAAATTCATGTTAATGAACTTTGGGTTCGAAAAGAAAAATATTCTAAAATAATATGTTTATATTTTTTCCTCTCTTTGATCGTAAATTCATTACGCTATGTCCATTATCCAGAGGATTCAAAATATTTGAGTTACAGAGCACTTTTTCGGTGGAAATTATAAATATTTTATAAATACACCAAGAGAGTTTTTATGACAGAAATACTCACGTTTACAAAATATACAAAAAAAGGAAATTAAGAAAAGATGAATCCTTCATTGTTTCTAAGCAAATCCCTAAAATCCTCTAAAACTGTTTCATTTGATAAAAACTATTTTGTAGAATGAAAGGAAAGGTTCTGGTTTGCATGCAGGACCTATGTTATAAGTTCCAGCTTCAGAGAATAAAAGTGCTCTTGTTAAATTAAATTTTAATGACAATAATTTGTTTTTATATTAAAAAAAATATGTACAATAAATAGAAGATTTAGAATTCGGTATTAGTAATGTAATGTTATTAAACTAATTGCTAAACGTTGTCTAATTAACTTAAAAGTAGTAAACATTTTAGTATTTTAAGTCACGGGATATAAATTGAGATACTAAAACTCCAGAAGACCTGAGGGGTTCTGTAGAAGCTATAAACAAGCTCATCACACTTGACCGTTTTGAACTGATAACTTCTTATGGGGGGTAAACTGCTTCGTAACGTAACGCGTTACGGCGCCACCATGTCTGGGTTCCCTTTCTCTCACGCATACGGCAGCAGTAGGCAGGCTGTTCCTCTCTCACTCTCTCCCACAGCGCTAGCCGTATTTCGGACAGACGCTTCCCCTCTCTCTCTACTCACTATCATATTAATGTACATAAAATTTAAGTAATAAACTAAGCTTTTCTCAAGTTTTACAATTTCAATATTTATTATTTGACTGGTTGTTTTGCCATATAAATTTGGGGTGAGTCACCCTTATCACTTAGGGGGATGAATAATAGATAGTAGCCGATTCTCAGACCTACTGAATATGTATATAAAATTTCATAAAAATCTGTCGAGCCGTTTCGGAGGAGTATGGTAACTAAAATTGTGACAAGAGAATTTTATATATAAGATATTTTGTGGTAATTTTAAAACTATTTTTAATAGCGTGGATTCTTTAGTACCCTATTGTATATGCAAGAACACGCCATACCGCTAATTGATTACATTACACAACAAAGTATTTGATTTAAAATCCACAAATATATACTTAAGTTAGATACAATAAGAACCATTTTTCCTTAAATTGATTACGAACTTGTTAAGTGTAGCTTTCAACAAATTGTATCATAACTTTGCAACATCACGAACGGATCGTATTGAACACCATTTTCAAAGACCTTCGTTAAAATAATTGAAAATAATTGTTTATATCAAAGCGATAAGATCCATCTTTGTTAAAATAGAGTTCAAGTTATGTTGGCAACTCCATGGAGAAGCTAATGGGGTAATAAAGACGTGAACGTACTTTGCCATGTTTTTACTTTTTAGGAAGTGAACCATGACCTACATTTATTAAACAATTTTATTATACTTCTAGTTTGAAGTTATTGCAGGACTACTGCTGTAGTTTTTTTTAACATACATACATCTTGAAAGTGTTTGTACTTGTCAAACGGAGCTCACCTGGTGGCCGTTATGGCTCTGCAATGGTATGGTCTCGTGATGCTGGGTCTGCATCACTAAGGTTTGAAATGTTCAATATTGGCTACTCGGTTTCCGAGTTAATTCATGCTAGTTACTAGATATATATCTCGGAGATTTTATGATGAAAAGAAGGAGGAGGAGGATGATGATATTGAAGTACACTACAAGGGGTGATGATATTGAATGGGCTATTGGGTAAACGCAAGACACTGTTGCTGAACCGATAAGTATTCAAATATGATCTCTTGCAATTATGAGAAAAACCTAAGCAGTATCTTGGACTTGTGAACAAGGCTTGAGGATGTCCTTTAACAGAATTTCAACACTCTCTTCCACTGCTCAGGTTTAAACCCAAGGTCAAACTCGCATAACCCTAACCTAACACAAGACGTGACAACTAGATTGTATTGTACTAAAGTGACTTTATTCGGAGAGCACTCCCAGCACTCACAACACTGCATTTAACACTGTCCAGAGACTACTTCACTCCTTGAGAGACCGCGCAAGACTAAGGCTGCAGTGAGACTGTTGAGAGCATATAAAGAGTCGAGACTGTCAAAACACCGGAAATGACCTTTACTATTCTCCGATATATATATGTCGGGGATTTTAAAACGATGTGAAGGGAAATGGAAGAAGGAAGGTGGGGAATATTGGAGAACACCACAAGGGGGTGATGGTATTGAATGGAATATTGGATAAACGCAACGTAGATACTTCTACTGAACCGATAAATGATCAAATATGCTCTCTAACAATTACGAGAGAAACCTAAGCAGTGCCTTGGACTTGTGACTTGGACTTGTAATTACAACACTCGCCTCGCTCGCTCTCTATTTAAACCCAAGGTCAAACGCACATAAACCGTATCTAACACAAGGCTAACCTAACCTAACATTGTGTTTACTTAACCACGTGGCAATTACATTGTAAGGACTTACGTGACCTTAGTTGGACAGCACTTCCACACTACACTGCACTTGACACTATCACTAGCACTACTTAGATGATGTTCACTTCTTGAGAGACCGCGCACGACTAAGACTTCAGTTAGACTGTCGATCGCATATAAAGGGTCGAGGGTAGAGACTGGCAAAACAACGGAAGTGACTACTACCCCACTCCAACGCCATAGACAACGATAACGATTCGATTAATCGATAATCTTTTACTATGCTCCGACATATATAATATATGCTTTTTTATAATAGATAAGGTGCAAACGAGCAGATGGTCCACCTGATGGTAAGTGGCCACCATCGCCCATGGACATCGGAAAAACAAGAAACACTCTCTCGTTTTGTCGATGCGTTGCATCCCCGAAGATAGAGTGGGAAGGGGGAATGAAGAAGAAAAATGATGCGGATTCAGCGGACCCTAGGCAAGAGCCCAGAGTCCACTAGACCCACAGCATTCATGGGATGGGAGAGGGAGGGGGTAAGTCTGGCCCACATGCGGCTCAACCGGAACGCGTCTATGACACTTGGCGATCGGATTCGCATGCTGGTGGTCGCAAGCCAGTCGGAGAACAGATCCCCTACCACCAAGGGGGTGCTGGGTTACTCGGCTCTTACGAGATGCTCTCGACAGACCTTTAAGTTAATATCTTTGTGTTGTTAGTAAGTAGGTAAATAAAAAGGCCATTACTTTTTATTCAAATAATTTATTCATCTGTTACAAAACACTGTAATTAAAAACCCTAGACACCTATTATATTATTAAATTGGTAACATGTATGTTAATCACTTTTATATCACAGTTATTTCCTTTAAAAATATGTTATTTTATACAAAAATCCAAAAAATAAGACAGCATATGAAGGTATAAGAAGTTTATATAAAATTACGTTTGTTATATTATTTTTGCTGGTTTAGAAGAAGTTAATGTTAATATATTCTATGTTTAGGAACTTTTTAATAACCTGTAGTACTATTCTAATAAAATAAAAGGTAAAGTCAGAAAAATCACTGAAAAATGCATAATTGTCGCGTAATTTTTGAAAATATAGGATGACACTGAAAACCTTAAATATTGTCTAAACCTTGCAACGACAATTTGATTATTACGTTAAAAAAATAGTAAATTAAATTGTAACCAATTTATCCAAAATCCAAATGTTCCGTACCAAAAATATTATATTATTTTTATTAAAGTACTTAATTTTATTATTCCTTAACAATATAACCTAAATCCTTCATCTCTTTGTCAAATTCCTCGTCCCGATATTTTTTGACCCTTTGCAGCCACCGCCCTATGGACACGTGGTTTCTGCAAGTACCCCCATACCTGGCAGGAAGACACTCAGGGGGTATATGCTGATGAAGGCTCTTCAGATCACTACCATGGAAGAAGATTCTGTCCCAGGCTTGCTGAGGTATGAACTTCTTGAAGATGTAGAAGAACGTGTTAAGGATCCAGGAGTAGTTGATTATGTGACAGGTTCGAAGACGAGCTGGGTAAGATACCTGGTAAAAAAAATAA
The DNA here is from genome assembly GCA_905147385.1 of Limenitis camilla. NCBI lineage: Eukaryota > Metazoa > Arthropoda > Insecta > Lepidoptera > Nymphalidae > Limenitis > Limenitis camilla. The sequence goes on from LR990240.1 coordinate 12,440,190, forward strand.
TTAACATAACAATCAACAAGTTTTGCCTATCCTTCCCAAACTTAATTGATCAGACAAACAATTGCCTATTCCTTCCCAAACTTAATTGATCAGACTAACAATTGCCTATTCCTTTCCAAACTTAATTGATCAGACAAACAATTGCCTATTCCTTCCCAAACTTAATTGATCAGACTAACAATTGCCTATTCCTTTCCAAACTTAATTGATCAGACAAACAATTGCCTATTCCTTCCCAAACTTAATTGATCAGACTAACAATTGCCTATTCCTTCCCAAACTTAATTGATCAGATAAACAATTGCCTATTCCTTCCCAAACTTAATTGATCAGACAAACAATTGCCTATTCCTTCCCAAACTTAATTGATCAGACTAACAATTGCCTATTCCTTTCCAAACTTAATTGATCAGATAAACAATTGCCTATTCCTTCCCAAACTTAATTGATCAGACAAAAAATTGCCTATTCCTTCCCAAACTTAATTGATCAGACAAACAATTGCCTATTCCTTCCCAAACTTAATTGATCAGACTAACAATTGCCTATTCCTTCCCAAACTTAATTGATCAGATAAACAATTGCCTATTCCTTCCCAAACTTAATTGATCAGACAAACAATTGCCTATTCCTTCCCAAACTTAATTGATCAGACTAACAATTGCCTATTCCTTTCCAAACTTAATTGATCAGATAAACAATTGCCTATTCCTTCCCAAACTTAATTGATCAGACAAACAATTGCCTATTCCTTCCCAAACTTAATTGATCAGACAAACAATTGCCTATTCCTTCCCAAACTTAATTGATCAGACTAACAATTGCATATTCCTTCCCAAACTTAATTGATCAGACCATTTTTTCCACTGTTAGTTTGTGGACTTCAATAAACAAAAATAGATTGAAACCAAAATGGAAACTCAGGAATGTCTCTCTATGGATCTCACAGCCTTCTAATCTTTTTTTTCTTACGTGTATCCCTTGAATCACATCATCGTCATATAAAATCACTGCTCTAGAATATGATGTTTTTAGTCAAAGGATACACAATTACAACTATGTGAGCCATGGGAAAATAAATTTCTTATCCAGGTCTTAAATAATTTGTAAAAATACAACATACCCCCATCAAGTTAACAATCTGATAAGCAATAGTTGGTGTTAACGTCGACACTTGTCTCAACGTCAATCCCTGCATATCCACTATCACTGTGCCTCCTAGAACCTGGATCTTTGGTTGTCTTACACCAATCTCTGTTATGGCCATACCAGTTCGTACCAGATCTTCAACAGGAAACTCGTTGGGGTCCCAGGATCCTGAAAAAGTTATGTTCATTGTTAAAGGAAAATACATAAAAACCAACGAGTATTCTGGTATTATTTTTTAGATTAATAATTTAAGATTTAATTAACTTTTCTTATACTGATTTTAAAAAGTTTTTACTACCCACAATTTTTATTTAAATTATTCTTTATGCTGGAAGAGATTCCATATAGGTTGTTTCTTTAACTGTATTTTTTTTTGTGTACACAATAATAAATAAACTGAATTCATAAATCTCTCAAAGTCTTCAGTCAATAAACAATAAATATATTGGCTCTCAAAATATCATTCGAAAAATATTACATAACAAAACAATATTATAATAAGAGTTGATAGTAGCTAAGCAGACAGACTGACCTATTTCAACTGAACAATTTCATCAGTTTCAAATAACTTTAAGAACAATTGTAATTGAAAGAAACTTGAACGTCTACAATTATTCTATTGTTGTCATATTTACATTACAACAAATTTTACAAACGCAACGCAAATAAGCATGACACATTATTTTTCAAACAAAATATATAACATTGCAGTTAAAAGGAAAAACGTTCATTATTTTTATGGTTCCTGGGCACTTTATAGGGGAACTTGGACCCTTTTATCGTAATGTTTTCGCAAATAATACTTACACCTTTTTTAAGTATATATTTGGGGTATGTTTTGTACTATTTTTGTTTGGTTATCGTCACTTAAAAATATATTAGCTTTTACAAAATTGCTATAAAATTATGACTCTGATTTTTAAGTATTAATTAATTTAAAATAATGTAGAAATTGTATTAGACGCCATTTTTTGACCTTAAAATTTTTGGCATAGCCAGTAATATATACAGATATACACTCTATATAGTGCAATACACGTAGTATTGTCATTTTGTTATATCATAAATAATCAAAATAAAACCTTCGATGAGGCACAAGATCATCTATTTATAAAACTATTTTTTTTTGTCCGATTGATTTATACCTCCAAGGACTGATGATGGTCACCGCAAGGACCCTGTTGGAACTGGATCAACACAAACAGCTATAACTTTTGAAATTATAAATTGTTTTTGTCAAATTTTCGTAACTTCAAGTCAAAACATTAGTGTTATGATGCCATGTTATTAATTTTATAAAATAAAATGATTTAATGGCTAAAAATAATTACTGAAAAATCTCATTTTTTCTCTCACTACCCCTAACCTAAAGATATATTTAAAAAGACTACTATTAGTACGGATTGCATACTACTAGTATTCTTAATCCCTCCAAGTAAACTGCTTGTGTTAGGAGTGGGCCTCGTCAGTAGAGAAATGACTGGGATTTGATTGAACTTGAAAACAAAGATTTATGTTGGCTTCTTTAAACATAAAAATCAAAATTTTAAATCATAGATTTATAAAACTAATAGATATATATCTTTATTTTTTCTACATGGGTTTGTGAGTTTTCATGCATATTTTCAATATAAGCGCATTAAAGTATACTAGCGGCCCATCCCTGTTTCGCACGATGGACATTTAACACACCGGCGAGTCGGCGAGTTTTTTTTGGTTAAATTGACATTTTTAATTTCGTAACTTCTTTTGAACGGATGCTCCGATTTCAATAATTCAAAAAGCAATCACAACTGTCTTGAATACGAAATCATGTAATTGGATAAGAATTAATACAAAGGTATCGGTAACATGGTCTGATTTTGATAGGCATTTCCATCAACTTTTAAAATGTAAAAAAGTACTAGTGACATAACTACAATAGTTGGACATATGGTCTCGCGAAGTTTTTTGTAGATATTGATACGTTCTATAATATTGTAGAACATTTTTTTGTTCTATCATCAATACTTTCCGCAGCGCATGCGATGAAACAAATTTTATGGCTATTTTTTTTTACACCTTGGGTTAGTTTTAGTAAGAATTTCTGAGGATCTCTAATGGTTTTCTAATAATAAATATATCCTATGTTACTCAGTGATAATGTAGCTTTCTAACGGCAAAAGAATTTTTGAAATCGGTCCAGTAGTTTTTAAGTTTATTCGTTACATACAATAATACAAATCTTTCCTCTTTATAATATTAGTGTAGATTAGTGATTTTAATAGCATATTAACAAGGTTTTATAAAGAGGAAGATGGGATATTGGAAACGAGAAGGTACGACTAGTAATATCCCGTGCTGGAAGTTCGGCGTATTGTTTCCGACTTGCTCGCTACGAGCTAGTGAACTTCAGATTGATTGGGCACTTCCTGATCTTACGAAATGCATTACTGAGAATGCTTAAATGTAACTTGTTATTATTTATACACATTAAATGTAAGAGGTATTAAATACTCTCAGTACAGTCTGTACGCTCATCATGCAAAAACTACTGCACGAAAAACTTGGTTATGTTTCAATTAAATCTGATGGCAGGATAAAAGCTATTGGAATTTAAAAATATTTTTCTAAGGTCGACTACTATTAAATTGCTTTAGGTTTTTGTACCTTACAATAATACAATAATAAATAGCTATATTTTCTATAAAAAATTCAATTGCAATTTATCGATCGAAGACACAATCTTACCACTGAAAATTTAGAAAAATATTTAGTCTTGATTGCTTACGTTTACAAAAATTTTAAATAATTTTAATGTCATGTAATGTTGCTGTATTGTATGCTGATTTTGAAATAAAAAATGAAAACTTACTTTTGTAATTTTTTTGTTGGTTCCTAAAACTTATCATTTAATTTCGCATATTCTCCCAATTTTTATATTTCAAGTACATTTGAACAGCAAAACCTTATCTTATTTATTGAGTGATTCGACAAAATGTCGTAGTTTTTAGATTTTATTGAAAAGTCTATACATTCAAAATAGCTATTCACAATTTTATAGAAAAAGCTTTTTTAGTGCAACAACATAAAAATATTATCGACTAGTCAACCCGTTCCGGCTTCGCTCGGGTGCAATTTAACACAAGAATTTAGCCGTAACCGCATTTTAAATCTGTAATATCTTCCAAAATTCATTTAAATTTCATGCTGTAAAGGGCCATATTGATCTATATTAAACGTACAATGTATTTAAGGTACCTAATTGGATAAGGATTAATGCTGTATTGCTTAAAATCGCTTCGTGAATAAGCCATTATTTCTCGTAAGAAATAAAGTATAGAAAATGGTTATTGTGGGTTATCCCTAAGAGATAGACATATATTATAGTAGACTTTTTTGTAGACCTTTTTAAGGTGTACAATACTGTAGTACATTATTTTGATCTATCTCGTGGGGTTTGCAATGTAAGCCTGAAAATGGCAAAAAAACTACGATATGCTTGTATTATACATATAAACCTTCCTCTTAAATCACTCTATCTATTAAAAGAAACCACATCAAAATCCGACTATGTGTGATATATGTAATCAAGACAATGATTTGACACTTGTCAGCATCTATGCAACGATTGATTTTTGTTTACGGGATGTTTCAGTATCAATTATAAGTCCTCAATTGAGTGTCCCTGAGTGCAGTAGTAAGATTTGATTGTTTGTATGTTTGTTTGTTGCGAATAGGCTCGAAAAGTACTGAAACGATTTTGAAAATTCTTTCACCGATAAGAAGCTACATCCTTTCCGGGTAACATAGGCTATGTGGTGTTGCCATAAATACTGTAATTAAAAAGATATGGCCATTTAAGTGCAATAAAGTGGTCATTTTGTAAATTGAAGAGTTTCGCAGGAACTACAAATCCGATTTTAAAAAAATTTCACTGATAGAAAACTACACTATTCGTGAGTTACAAAAGTAATTTAGTGTTGCCATATACATTTTTTAATTAATAAAATATGGCCATTTTGTTTTGATTTTTGATTTTTAAAATTCTTTCACTGAGAGAAGTCTATAGTATTTCCGTGTCTCTCTTTAATTTATATTTTTATCTGTTCAGAATTATCAGTTTGTTTTCACTTTCTTTCTTTCGATTCTCTCTTTCTCTCTCCTTTACCTATTCAATTTTAGTTTTGCTCTGTCCTCCCTCTTTTATCATCTGTCGCTTTTCTTTTATTTTTGTTTCTATTATTTTTCTTTTTATAACTTACTAACTACAAAATTACAGTGACAATTTAAGAATATTAATTATAATATTGTTTTAAATACCCGGAGCGAAGCGAGGGCAGGCCGCTAGTATTTAATAATTTTAAGAACGTCGAATAATCGCACAGTCACGAATAAATCTTTTTACAATGTTGATATCGAAAACTATATTCGTTTCGGCATAGCCTTTGTGTTTAAGTTAGTTATTCAATTTGCGTCATGAGTATTTGATGATCACTTAGTATATAACTGGTTTGCATTTTAATATTTTTTTTCCTGTTAAAGATACCACACACTTCGAGAACTTGTTTTAAATTATTTTTAAGTCTTTGTATAAATTATTATTTCTGTGATATGTTTAGACGTTAGTGTAGGAAAAAAATAAGATTATCGTCACTAATAAAAAATTGTACCACGATACCTTTTTTTTTTTAAATTGGTTTGAATCGTTTAGACCATCAGAATAAGCATAGGAAAATAACAATTCTATTCAACCAGGTATTAAAACAATTTGTCACCTACTCTTTTAGTATAAAAGATCAAAGTTTCCATTTGCTTTCAGAAGAATAATGGAAAGAAAGCTAATCAAATACTTACTGAATATGTATTATATATGAAAGTGTTTTATTTTTTTAGATTTAATAAATAGGTACTAAATGGCGATCGTTCAACATTAGGCTTCAGTAAAATAAATAAATTATTTAGTTCTACTTTATACATTCATCTTTCTAGTCTATTTGTTCTGACTCTAACCTCAATATGAAGCAATTAAAGCTAGTAAGTTAATATATATTTATACAAGTCGGTTCGCAATACTTACTAGGTTTAATTTCACATTTTAATCGCTTTATCATTATAGCTTGCATTTTAATTTATATATGACTAATACCCAAACACACAACGGCCACACAACTCGACATGCACTTCATCCCCACGTCGATAGATGGCGTACGAGCACACTCATTTGTGTAGTTTGTATTCTTAAGTATTTTTTCGTGATAAAACATAGCGTCTAATCGTCAAGCCCTACTTTATCTCTGTATCATATTTCATCAAAATCGGTTGATTGAATTAAGCCTGATTGTGTATCAGGCAGATAAGACGCCATCTATCCGTCAAAAGATGGCGTAAGTAGAAGATTAAATAGCACTTGCGTTTGTTTAGTTTGCATTTCTTAATTGTAACTTTTGAAATTATAATATTATTTAAGATATACAGTAGAATCCCGATTATCCGGATCAATTAAAACCAGATGAACTCCGTGTAATCGAAAATCCGGATCATCGATTTCAAAGTTAAATTACGCAATATTTCAATTTCAATGATTTTTACTGACTAATGGGGTTGTCATACTTTGTTTAGAAAATATGATATAAAATAACAAAAATTAAGATAACCGCAGACTCAAAAAATCATTAAATCCGGTCGTAAGGTCGTACGATTTTTTTCAAAAAGATACAAGGTGTCACGCAACTCTCAAGTTAGAAATAAGCTTACAAATTAGAGCTATGTCATGTCGATTAAATAAGCTTTCATACATATCAATCCGCATCAAAATAGGTCTGTTATCATGAGCGCTACGACCACAGATATACACACTAACTTTGTAATTCCCCGACGTTATATCGTTGGGGGTTAAAAATGATAGGCTATAAGGGTGTTGAATAGTATAATACCAATGTAAATTAAACTTTTGATTGGGAATAATTGATGTAATGAACCTCATCTTGTCATTGCGGTAAAGTCTCTGATGCGCTTTAATTGTATGAGGTTCGTCATAACATATTTCGTTGCATCATCAAAACACGAAGGAGTCCGGATAACCGAACATCCGCATAATCGAGGTTCGGACATTCTGGGTTCTACTGCATATAGCTGCTCTAGAACTAAATGTAGTTTATTTAAATATACTATATATATAATAAATAAAACACCATAAAAATGATCTCCTTCTAGTTTCCAATTTGTTCTAGTTAGTAGACATGTTTATATTGGTCATTATCGATCCTTCTTTTTTCTACTACTTAACTTACACATGATTTTGTTCGGCAATATGAAATGCTTTTTCTTAATATATTTGCATCTTAAACCCAATTTGCTAAGAAATTTTTAAATGACAATAACTTTAGACCTGCAGCAAAACTGCTTTGTTTTGCTCAATGCTGGTACAAACAGACAGATAAAAATTCGAAAAATGATTGTTTTACGTCTTTCTATTAGAGTTAAAAAGACATTAAGTTTTCATAAATATTATATGCTCTATAGACATCGATGAGTTACGATTATATTATTCTCATTTGTACTTACCAAATCTAAATATAGACAGTCTGCCAACATCAGGCCGATCCAACATGGAGCCCTCGTACGCATCTTTTACTTTTATGAGACTCCAGAGATCAACCCCTTTGTATAATTGTGGATACTCCTCCCGAAAAGCGTAGTATCGGACTAACTGAAAAAAATATTTATGTCCTATCAATAACTTAATATTTTTGGTATTTTTGGGTTATTGCAATTATATACGTACATGGCTATCTGTCATGTCTAGTCAAGCCGTTTCATTACTAGTCGACCCGCACGACTTCGTCCACGTGTAGCTCTGCTCCTATTGGTCTTAACGTGATAATATATAGCCTATAGCCTTCCTCAATAAATGGACTATCTAACACTGAAAGAATTTTTCAAATCGGACCAGTAATTCCTGAGATTAGCGCGTTCACGCTAACAAACACTCTTCATATATATTAGTATAAGATTATCCCGCAGAAACTATGAATTTTTCCGGGATAAAAAGTAACCTGTGTGTTAACATAGGTAATATAGTAAAGATTGGTAATATATACGCCCTTTGAATGTAGTATTTATATTATGAATTCTCATTGGTATATTAAAAAGGTCAACGAATCAAAATCATGATGATAATGTCAATGTCGCAATTATACTTTCGTAATATTTTAAACTTTAAATCACTTCTCAATTATTTAAGGGCTTTGGCTCAATTTTTATGCCTGTATTAAATATCCCTAAAATGTTTATTTTTCAAAATAATTCCACTAACAAATGTGTGCCAATAATATATTAAAATCAGTTTCAATTATTTAACATTTTTATTTAAACCAAATGTTATGTATAGCGACATCTATTTTAACTCTAAGATAACATTTGCTCCCTTGCTCCCTAATGGAATGTGAACATGCTCTTTACGTTGTATGTTAGCCTGGTACATAAAATCGGGATTGAAATGCCGCTCCAACAAAGTCGGATCTTATCGGGCAAGTTGTTGCTCTCTGAGTCCATTCAACTCGTTGGTTGTTTATAAATAAACTATTACATTGAAGATGTGAAGTATAATTTTAAAAATAATATTCAAAGTAGTACTTTTGTGTATTTTTTTTAATATTTTGAGTTGGCAGATGACTCTACTCCACCTGATGGTAAGTGGCAGTAGAGTCCAAACACGAGGGCGGCCTATAGAGTTGCAGAATGCAAACTGCACTAGCCGCCACCGCCCTTCCTACCCGCAAGATGTCTCTTCACGCCTCGTTTGAAGGACCCCAGGTTATAAGGAGGGAACACGTGTGCCGGAAGTGAATTCCACTTTTTCGCTGTGCGACAAAGAAAAGAGTTCGCAAACTTTTTAGTTCGCGATGGAATCGATGCCACAGTTAGTCGGTATATATACCAAAACATTTTTAACAATTTTTGTGTCTCTTTGTTCCGGCTATTCTCTAAAATGGCTTGACCGATTTTGACGGGACTTTCACTAGCAGATAGCTGATGTAACAAGGAGTAACTTAGGCTATTTAACATTTCGCTACGACCCATAAGAGCGGAGTAACACGAGAACGAAGTCGCGTAGGTCAGCTAGTTTTTAATATAATTGAAAACTAAATGTTATTATTAAATATGTAGATAGCGTTAAAGCAAGATGTAAACAGTAAGTGTTATTCCAATTAATGTTGCTGTTAGTGTTATGAACTTTAGTGAACGGTATTTACAACGGTATGTATTCTCTACATCAGTTATGAGTGCCTGGTAATCATCGCACCTTAACTCGCAGCCAATGAACCAGCGCCATCTATCACGCGTGATCGTAACTTTAAGCTGTGTATTGTCCTAACTGATTTAAGACAGACAAATTAATTAAAATATTATTTTTCACTAATTCAATACTCAGTACCCAAATGATATTTAAGCGACTTTTAAGTATATGTATGTAGCTTTTAAAAATTGAATAAAATGATGAAAGGTCGGTACCTACACATGAAGTCAAATAAACTCATTGCCAACTCTATTATCTTATATGTTAGTCATATTAACATAATTATATTATTTCACACAACGCTTGATGCTTAGATTAAACATTGTATTTATTTACTAATGATTTTATTCAAACAACATATGAATATTTAGTCTTATCACAATATAGTTTCTGTCGAATGAAATATGTAAATGTATTTATTAAACACTATCGAATCGCCCCGGCTTCGCACGGGTGCAATGCTGATACTAAATATTATACAGAATGTATAATATATACAACGTTCATAGATTTTTTTTCATAAGACAATACAAACATGTATTCATAGGCACGCACCGCGCGACCTCTATTTCCCTGCATTTTAAATCTGTAATATCTCCGAAAATATTTATTTAAATTTCATGCTGTAAAGGGGCCGTATTGTTCTATATTAAATGCACAATGTGTTTTAAGGTACCTAATTGGATAAAGATTAATGCTGTATTGTCTAAAATCGCTCCGTGAATAAGCCATTATTTCTCGTAAAAAGTAAAGGATAAAAAATGGTTATTGGGTGGGTTATCCCTAAGAGATATACTATCGCGGACTTTTTTGTAGACCTTTTTAAGGTGTACAATACTGTAGTACATTATTTTGATCTATCTCGTAGGGTTCAGTCAGCGTTTGCAATGTAAGCGAAAAATATGTGTTTATTTACGACATCTTATTAGGAACCTCTAAAATTATCATTGTTTCTCTACTATATTATGTATGTATTATACATATAAACATTCCTATTGAATCACTCTATATATTAAAATAAACCGCATCAAAATCCGTTGCTTAGTTTTAAAAATCTAAGTATACATAGGGACATACAGACAGGAAGCGGGAAGCGACTTTGTTTTATACTATGTAGTAATGGTATAGGAAAATCCTCCTAAATATAATTTCAAAAATTATATCCTATTAAATATAATTTTTATAATCAAAACGAAGCGAGAATTGGTAAAATAACTTACAAGTTTATGTGCACGTGGAACTACAAAGTGTCTGGCTCGAAGATATCTCAAGAGGAACGCATCGTCAGTTCTGTGTGGCTTACACTCTCCTCGGTCTGAAATTTAATATAATGTTTCTACTAATGGCGTATAAGGATAATGAATGTACGAGACAGATAATATACTAACCGAATATCATCTTCCTCAACTCAGCGATACACGCGGCCCTTGAGGCAGCATTCTCGTTACAATGTTCCGGTGCTATAGCAAGTAGTTCGGGGTCCTCCTTAGTACTCAATTCAGCCTCGAACGCGATCTCAAGGAAACACTCGTACATTATGAATGTATGTTCAGCACCTGTTGTAAAAATATATTTAAACACGTTATATATTTAATTTATATTCTCTCTCTCGCCGTGTTGTTTGCTGAGCTGCGTGGAACCACGCCGGCGCATCGGCATGTATATTTACTTTTATTAATATTTTTAATTTCGTAATATCTTTTGAATGGTATGTCCGATTTTAATAATTTAAAAAGTAATCAACAGGTATTGAAACAGTCTTGAATGCGAAATAATTTATTTGGATAAGAATTGATACAAAGGTATGGATAACATGGTCTAATTTTGGTAGGCATTTCTATCAACTTTTATAATGTAAAAAAGTAGTTAGTGACTCGTCTTGTGAAGTTATTTCTAGATATTGATACGTTCTATAATATTGTAGAATAGTTTTTTGTTCTAACATCAATACTTTTCACAGCGCATGCGATGAAAGACATTTTATGGCAATTTTTTTACACCTTGGGTTGGTTTTAGTTAGAATTTCTGAGGATCTCTAATTTCTTCTAGTAATTAATATAGCCTATGTTACTCAGTGATAATGTAGTTTTCTAACGGCAAAAGAATTTTAGTAATCGGTCCATTAGTTTTTAAGTTTATTCGTTACGTACAAAAATACAAATCTTTCCTCTTTATAATAATTTATATTATATTTAAGAATGGCACAGGGTCACTGATATGTCAAAACATACTTTTACCTATTTCACTACCCTTGAATCAATAAAAGGTTTATACTTATTCATAAAGAAAGCTCATCCGTATCAGGGATGTGTAAGTATTTCAATTTATCTTTCATCTACCAATTATTTGAGCTGTTTGAAGAGAGGAGGTACTCTGGTCCAATAGATAATTAGGTTACTCAACAATTATGAAATACAAATGATTCAATTAGAGAAATCGTCTACTATTTCACTTACTACAATAATAATATAATCCCAACTTATACATTATTTATAATTATTATAAATGCGATAGTGTGAAAGTAACTCTTTCTGTCTGTTCCGCCTATACGGTACAAATATAGACAGAGCTTAGAAAAGGACGTTGACTACCTTTTATCTCGAAAAAAGTATTGAAGGGGCTGAAATAAGGGATGGAGTGTATGTTGAGCTGTGTGACCGTTTGCGTCTTTTGAAGAAATACGATAGAATATAAAGAGATGTAGTGAAAATCCATACAAATTAATAAAATTGGAGTGTCTGTTTGTAATATTAATATAACCGCGTTTTAGGTACTAAGTGCATATGGATGTATACACGCACACGGTACATATACTGTTTTGTCTGTTGATAAGTTTTGTTAGGTACCTATTTTGACGGGACTTTCACTAGCAGATAGCTGATGTAACAAGGAGTAACTTAGGCTATTTAACATCTCGCTACGACCCATAGGACCGGAGCAACACGCGAACGAACTCGCGCGGAACATGTACCAAAACTTTTGATCTTCATGCTTAAAGTTGAAAACTTTCAAATCTAATTCAAATGCATATAAAACTATTTCACATTGGATTTCCTTTCACTCAAATTGAGTTGTGACGAGTGAAAAATCTAATAAGTGGCACGGGGTCGATAGTTTGGAAGTGTGAATGAACTATTCCTATAACCTTGATACCTTCAGTTTTAAGATTTCCTATTTGACACCTTGTTAAAATAATAATTCAAGGCAAAACGTAAATCAACTTTAATTACGAGAGAAAAAATACTAGAGCCATATTTAAAATATTTTCCTAATATCTAAATATTTTTCTAAGTCTAATTGCTTTGGTTTATTATAGTATAAGAAATATTTAAAAATTAACGTTCCAACCGGTTGCGTTGAACCTTGAAAAGATGAGCAGGCAAGTCCATGAAAATCTTATGAACAATTGTGCGTAAACATGCTGTTTATCGTATAGTTTACTTTTGCACGCAAAAAAATCAGACAAATGTACCTAATTTATCAGCGGATTTTTGATCTTATTTCATGAAAAGGCATGTCCAATATTATTCTATAACTTATTTATTTCACAAGTATTATTTGGAATAATAATCAAATGAAAAACTTACGTAAACAAAAAATAAATCCAGTTCAAACAGTGCTCCAAAAAAACAAACTCCAATCACAATTTCACTTCACACAACACTAAATTAACAATAAATTGCCTGACAAAATAATTTAAATTTTAAAAGCAAAACTAAAGTAAATAAGTAAACACAAAGGATTTTACTACATTCCGTGTGAAATCCGAATAAAAACTATTTAATTTTTTGGATGCGTAAAAAATGTGACCGCATTTCACGATCGTGAGCAGAACACTGTCGTATACTATGATCTTTTGGTACCACGAATCACGATGACATCATGGCTATAGGCTACGTAACAAATAAATGATTGTATTAAATGGCGCTTGCACATTACTGTTGAAAGTAAGACCAATCAATTTTTAATCGGGGATACTCAAGGTTTAATGCTACCGAGATGTATCTTCTTTAAAAAGGAGGTCGGTCTTAATCTATAGCTTTTAACTCCATACCTCAAATTGCAAAAATTCAAACCCTTAAGGGTACATTTTTGCTATTCATATAATATGTCTGACTATCACGAAACCGTAGAATTGTAGTTACATCACAAAACAAACAATTTTTGACATTTGGCAAACGGTTGAACAACAGTTCTTTAATGGAAATTTTTTTGTGACTCAATCTTGTATATACGGAATCTGTTTTTAGTTTTAAGACTCCGTTGTTCGTCCGTCCGTAATAGTTAGACAGTTGAATAAAAAAAGAAGTTATAATACAAATTGCATTAAAAATAGTGCATATTATGTAGTCGTCTTGTGATAAATAATTACTAAATTAAATAACAACAAGGAAAATATAACGTTTAATTCAACTTTAAAATAAACCCAGATATAATTTAATAACGAAAGAAGTATTACTTATTGCATTTAGAAGGTTTTGTCTATGACTTGATACATAATTCATACTAGCGACGTACTCGTATCGTCTCTTCTAAGGATGTTGCGGATCCACTGTTTTCCATATCCGCGGATGCGGATGCTGATTTTAAGAGGCTCACATCTGCGGATGCGTATGCGGATGCGGATCTGTATAAAAACTTAAGTATTGGGTTGGTAGGGTAAAAAAACACAGTATTATTTAGCTTTTTTTATTTAATAATAAAGTAGTGTGTATTATTTTAGTAAATAAATTTAAATATTAGAACATTATATTTAAAGAAAAGTAAAATGGCCGCCTTTTCGGGCTCCAGTCTGTTGCACAAGGGTTCGTATATTTATCCGCATCAGCACATTTATACGGATGCGGATAAGGATGTCAAAATCGATGCAGATGTTCCGCATGTGCGAATGCGGATGCGAATATTCGTTACATCCCTAGTCTCTTCTCTCTTAAATAATTCTAGACATAAGCCTTAATTCAACTGTTCTACCAATTCACCATTTCCCCACATCTACTAAAGCTAGTCTCACATCTTGGATGATCCGCCATATTGGATTTGGAATACAGTTAACTTTTCATCTGATAGCCTAGTACACCATTTTGGGCCGTCCGCCACATTGAATTTTAAATGATATTTAGCCAACCAAGTGTTGCCAATTTTAAAATGTATGCATAATTTCATCTTAATCGGTTAAGGATAACTGAACATCGAGTAAGTATATACAATATATATACATGATACAAACATTGTATTAAGAGTATGGGAGTTATCACGGATATCAATGTAGTTGTACTGCGCAGTAACACTCATAATATGATAATAACATGCAATTTAGATGGACCCAAAACCTGGGGCTTGAAACTCAGGAGCTGATTTAAAGACCTCGTTCACAATATATTAACTCTCATCTCCACCATTCCAGATAGATAATAAAGTACATTACTCACATGCTTCTCGATAAATAGGGCCTAACACCACGCTACCAAAGATCCTCTACCACCAAGGGGGTGCTGGGTTACTCGGCTCTTACGAGATGCTCTCCCATCGGCAGAGGGGAATAGTATTCTAACCCGTCCTCTCACGGGACTTCGGTTTATAAACAGTGTTGCTAACAATTGCAAGTTTAAAATTAGATGAGGATTACATAAGAAGTACCAGAAAAAGTAACTACATGGACTTGTATCTTTTTGCAAGCGGATGATTAATATAATAAAAACGCATATTGAAAGAACAAAGAAATACTCATTGTTTTATACGTACGCATATTGTAATGCACCCGAAGATATTTATACCGTCACAGAGCTGTGGCTAATGTATGCACATTGTGTAACATAGCAACATACAAGGCCTCCAAGACGCCTTGACTTGAACCTTTACTTGGTGATTTTATGATCACTAACCATTACATTATAATAAATATTTTATACTAGTCGACCCGTCTCAGTTTCGCCGTGTATTTAGCCGTAACCGCTATGTCTCTGCATTTTAAATCTGTAATATCTTCAAAAATATTCATTTCAATTTCATGCTGTAAAGGGCCATATTGATCTATATTAAATGCTCAATGTAGTTAGGGTACTTAATTGTATAAGGATTAATGCTGTATTGTTTAAAAACGCTTCGTAAATAAGCCATTATTTCTCGTAAAAGATAAAGGATTAAAATTGGTTATTGTGGGTTATCCCTAAGAGATCTACATAAACCATCGTGGACTTTTTTGTAGACCTTTTTAAGGTGTACAATACTGTAGTACATTATTTTGATGTATCTCGTAGGGTTCAGACAGCGATTATATTTATATATTTACGACATTACAATAGGAACCTCTAAAATTATCAGTGTTTCTCTACTATATTATGTATGTATTATACATATAAACCTTTCTCTTGAATCTCTTCTCTATCTATTAAAAAAGCAGCATCAAAATCCGTTGCGTTGTTTTAAAGATCTAAGCATACATAGGAAGTGACTTTGTTTTATACTATGTACCTAGTGATAAATAAAAAATCTATAAATAAAATCGATAAATAAATTTTAATTAGGAGATAGGATAGTTTATATCTCGTTAGTGCCCCCTATTTATTTAAAATTAAATTTTAGAAAGGCATGTAATTACTTGTAAGTTAGTTTCTTATTATTAACTTACTCTTCGACAATCAATATGACACCTTTTTAAAGTTCACCCGTCCGTTTGTTTATTTTATAATCTTAAAGCTATATAACATCAGTTTCTATGTTTCATTCGTGACATTCCCCATTATTAACATTCAATAATATTACTATAGAAAAAAACATTTTAATTACTGTAAAAAGTAAGCAGGAGTCGATCTGATCGACTCGACTTTTATAATAGAAAAAAATATTTTAAAATGTAAGAAAGGGGTAGAGGAAAAAAAATGAAAGGGGCCCCGAGAATTGTATTGCCTAATCCGGCTCTGTATAACATAAATAATATATTGCCCCTAATGTTCCGTTTCATTATGAATCTATTCTTAGATACGTTAACCTTGTAGTAATTACATAAATACTTCCTAGTTGCTATTTACTTCGCTGACTTAGCTTATTTAGTATTATTAACTATGATTTACATTTCTTACAACATTTATTAAAAAACGTATACTAACTACAATGTTAAATAATAATTTATTATCTGTCTATTATTTAACTAATCCATATATTATATTTTCTATTTTTTTCTTATTAGTACCTCAAACAAGTAATACATATTTGTTTGATAGAGTACGTTTAATAATATGATTATTTTAGAAACATATTATGATGAATAATAAAGAGTGTTAACGCCAAAATAATTATTAAATTTTATATTGTGTTAAACAGTGTTGCCAACTGATCCATTATCTTTGTAGCTAGATCAGTTGCAAAAAGTAGCTAGAAATGAGTAAAATGAAAGTAAAAGTAACTAGATTTATGTTGAACGTATTTAATTAAAAATAATTGGTAATAAAATTATTTTTATTATACTTAAAATAATGTTGACACAACAAAAAAAAGTAGTTATAGGGTAAAATTAAGTAAAACCCTAAAAATATGTTAAATTGAAAAGTTGCTAGAAAAGGTGGGTAAATAATCTAGCCACCATTTCTTTTGGTTTGTAGCTCATTGATTTGTAAAAATCGCCAGAATTAGCTACAAAGTTGCTAAGTTGGCAACACTGGTGTTAAAATGAATACAAATAATGAAATTTATTCTCGATTTATCAGACATCGGAATACATTTAAGATGTTTAATTTGGAATTTTTCTTCCACTTGCATCATAGAAGTAAATAAAGCAGAATTCTCACAATTATAAAATATCTCTTATATAAAAAGGAAAGTTAAATTTTTTATTAATTTGAAGAATACTAAACGTTTTAGACACGCACAATCTTACGTTTATTTATTTTATTTTTAAAGTTTCAATTACAACAAACATATTTTAACATTTAACAATTTAAATAAAAGTCGCGAAAACCCATTCGGTTTATGTGCGACTAGTGAGTTCGTGCTTTATTAGTTTACAATAAGTTATATCTAATAATAGTAATTAATTATAGATTATAATATATAGTTGGAGTGTATTGGTTGTGTTAAGTAGAATTTTTTTACCTGATAAGTATTTCTAATACTGGATAAGTATTTATCCTGTATGTCCAATGGCAGTTCATTAATAATTTTAGGTAGGTAATATATAATCAACAATTCTCATTCCGTAGTTGTTGTTATACCTTGGTATAATAGTAAAATGTAAGTTTGTGTATCCTTTAAATGTCTTAAATTGTTAATACGATGTTTTTTTTGGATATATTGAATTTTATTATATTCGTCCTTTAAGATAGATATTCTAATTTTATTTTGTACTGGTAATATTTAAATAATAGAGAATAATTTTTAAATTTAATTTTAATTTTATTAGGCACAATGTAGATGTTAATTGAGTTTTGAATGTCCGACCATAACTGCTGAGCCCATAATTAATTATAGAATCAGCTGTAGCTAGATATAGCAAGCGGAGAATATCGTATGGTAGTTTAAACTTTAAAACAAACATTCTACCCAGGATGGATCTAAGTCTTTTACATATGTTAGATATGTGAGAGGACCAATCAAACCTGTGATCTATTATCAATCCGACATACTTGTGCTCCTTTACAATTTCTATAGTATTACAGTTGCAATTGTGGTTATTATTGGAATGTAGACAAGAGACTGACTGTGAGATATTATATTTGGTTTGTGATTAACTTTATTGTGCGCTGAATGTATATGGATAGCTTTCGTCTTGTATATATTTATGATAAGACCGTTGTCATGCGACCATTTACAAAGAGAATCGAAATTTTTCTTAAGTGTGCATTCCCTATCTGCCACCACAAGGCAAGTACGTAAATAGATATAAATAATTGCGCATGATGGGTACATTAATTTGTAAACTTTGAATGTATAGTTGACATAACTATCATATAAAGCGTAAAGTCAGTCATTATATAGATGCAAGAATAGCACCATAATGAGGTTCACATGTTACGCAAAGTGCCTACTCATACATCTATTATGGACACATTGGGCCATTTATATGAGGCGCTATTCATGGGATATAGGTTAGTATGTACTTTCCTATATGGTCGAGTCAAATAACATATGCATAGAAATCTGCTCTTTTTTTAAATAGGCCTACGTTGATGCACGTTTGCCTAGAAGGTACCTATTTACTCTGGATTTCAAGACAGTGACGTTGTACCTCTAATAGGGAACACAGACTCCGGCAGATTGTTCCAAAATTTTGCTGTACGAATAAAAAAAAAAGGATTCGAAACGTTTGGTACAAATTCGGGGAATATCCATCATCATATTGGCGCTAAAGTCGTGTTAGCCTGGAGTTGAAATACTAGAAATAAAAATAAACTTGTAACGCCATACTATCGTCTTCACAAAGTTAGTAATAGTTTCATGGGGCTTGGTGTTCGCATCTATAATAAGATTCCACAGCCTATATTAGACTTGCCACTGAGGCGATTTAAAACGCAAATAAAAAAGTGTTTAGTAAATAAAGCTTACTACTCTGTACAAGATTACTTGAACGATGACAAAGCTTGGATTCAAAATGACGTTGATGCTCAGCTGAATGATTATACCTTTGTAACAGAACACACATAGACTGATGTAAACAATGGCATTTTGAAAAGAGCAACTGTTGAGTTTGTTACCAGTTCTTCTCACCAGGAAACTGCTTTCCGAACTAGTGGTAGCTTCAGACAAACTGACTGACTGACTAATATTTGACATGTCAAAAGTACTTTGTAAAAAGTCTATTTGAATAAAATATTTTGAGTTTGTGTTGGTACTTGGCAGAGGCGGCTAACTGAGCTTTCCACTCGATATTAGAGCCGAAGTTCAAAGTCGAGGTAAGAGTAACACCTAGAAGCTCCCACCTCGGACGACCTGAAGGTCTTAGAATCACCATGGGCTTGATGTAGAATATGTAACTCAGAAGATTAATGGCATTTATTATCCTACTAATATTATAAACGCGAAAGTTTGTAAGACTGTATGGATGTATGAATGTATGTTACTCATTCACGCAAAAACTACTGAATGGATTTTGATGAAACTTTACAATAATATAGCTTACACATCAGTATAACACATAGGCTATAATTTATAATGATATAGTGTGAATTATCCAAAATATAGCGGGTGAAACCGCGGGACATAGCTATTTTTAAAATATTATACAAACCCTTATATACAATTTGAAAATTGTTATTTATTGTGGTAAGCTGTTAAAGAATTACTGACCTTTATGTAAAGTACGAGTAATTACCACAAATGCTTATTTAATCAAACCGCTTCTATAGCCTTTTATAACCAATTAGAACGGTTCAAGAACAACTACATTTTTATATAATTCTACATTTTAGTCTATGATTTTCTAGATTGAATGTTTTATAAAACTTGAATGATTTGATATTTCATTTTGAATTTATATTTTTTATTCCGAGGGCACAGGAATGATATTTAAATATTAATGAATATTTAAGTACGATACGAAAGATAATATTTGCCCTGTATATTTATAATTTTCGTATATTGTTGTCAAAATGTGTGCCAGATATATTCCCTACTTTTTATTGAGTCGAGGAAAATATTAAATTAGTATACAGTTCTCGACTTAATAAAAGTTTATTGCTTTCCTCATCACGGAACAATAGAGATACATTTAGATTGACACACATTTTATTTTGTATATAATAAAAAAACTTACTATTAGTTTATAAACGTAAAACGTTCGTAAATAAACACATTTTATTGCGCTTACTTTGCAAACGCAGGCTGAACCCTACGAGATAGATCAAAATAATGTACTACAGTATTGTACACCTTAAAAAGGTTTACAAAACATTCTACAATAATATATGTCTATCTCTTAGGGATAACCCACAATATCAATTTTCTATCCATTATTTATTACGAGAAATAATGGCTTATTTACGAAGCGATTTTAAGCAATACAGCATTAATTCTTATCCAATTAGGTACCTTAAATACATTGTGCATTTAATATAGATCAATATGGCCCTTTACAGCATGAAATTTAAATGAATATTTCCGAAGATTTAAAATGGACAAATACTTAAGTACGATTAAAATATTTAATTTCCTTATTAATTGTTTAAATGAATTTTTGCCATATAATTTTATCAGGCGTCTATTGCTAACATTATTTAAATATTTATATATTTTCCCTGTGACAAACAAATCACATTTCGCAGAGCCACAAATACACAAAATTTTCGTCAAAACCAATTCACATTTTTAGAAGAAGTATAAAACTATAATAAAGAAATATGTTTATAAATTACAGGGATACTACATGACATCATTATCGAAAATAACCAAAAGTAAAATGGAGGTAAGAACTGTTTGTATATACTTATTTAGAAAATATTAAATATTTTTTGTGTCAATAAAGGCAAAGAAATAATCTCGTGTATTGATTTATTTATCTGTAGACACTAACAGTAGGTTCACGATGTTATCTATACTTCTATACTATAATATTATAAAGAGGAAAGATTTGTATTTTTGTATGTAACGAATAAACATAAAAACTACTGGACCGATTTCAAAAATTCTTTCACCATTAGAAAGCTACATTATCCCTGAGTAACATAGGCTATATTTATTACAAGAAACAATTAGAGATCCTTAAGAAATCTCACGAAAACCAACCCAAGATGCCAAAAAATTAGCCATTAAATATCTTTCATCGCATGCGCTGCAAAAAGTATTGATGATAGAACAAAAAAATGTTCTACAATATTATAGAACGTATCAATATCTACAAAAAAGTCCGCGAGACCATATGTTCAACTATTATAGTTACGTCACTATAACTACTTTTTTACATTTTAAAAGTTGATAAATATGCCTATCAAAATCAGACCATGTTTTCTATAACTTTGTATTAATCCTTATCCAAATAAATTAATTCGTATTCAAGACTATTTCAATACCTGTAAATTACTTTTTGAATTATTAAAATCGGACTTTCCATTCAAAAGATATTACGAAATTAAAAATATCAATATAAACAAAAAATACACGACGACGCGACGGGCCAGTATAGCGACGCAGCGCAGCGAGTAACGCGGCAAGAGAGGGGGCACCGAAATGCGGGAGGGCCAATATATTTTTAAAAATAATATTCCACCCGCGCGAAGCCGGGATGGGCCGCTAGTTAGATATATATTGCCTCTTAAAGCTTTTATAAACGCCCTAAACGCCCTCGCTTCGCTATGTAGCTTTTTTGCAAACTGTACATAACATCTGTACTGTTGTAGCTTTCTTCCTTTGTTATTGTTGTTATAATGAAAAGACGTTCAACTATTATATAAACGCGAAAGACTGTATGAATATATGGATGTGTTTGTTACTCTTTCACGCAAAAACTACTGAATGGATTTTGATGAAAGTTTACAATAATATAGCCTACACATCAGAATAACATATAAGCTATAATTTATAATGATATAGTGTGAATTATCCAAAATACAGCGGGTACAACCGCGGGGTGTAAATAGTAAGTGTATAAAGCAGATTTTTTAAATAAATAAAAACATAATTAACCAATCAAGTTCCAAGCATTAATTATCATTATCATTAAAGCGTATCTTTATAAATATTAATGTTATTCCAGATATTTTCCGTGCGTGCTATCTTTGCTCTCCACAACTAATTTACTCTGTGTCTGAACTAAAAACGATGCGAACGCGTCATTAATAATTAAATTTTAATATTTAAAATGGTTCGTTAATAGATAAAACGTGTGTTATTAAGTTTTATGAGTTTAAATTAAATTATCAAGGTAATTATTTTAAATATACTAATCGACCTATATTTTATATTAAGTTTTTGTGATAAATTTTCATTGTCATTCTTTCATCCCTTCTCCATAGCTTAAGAATACCTAAAGTTTATAAGTTAATCATATATAGATTAATTAATTAATATTCTCCATATTTTGTTTCTATTATAAATGTTTTGGATATAAAAATTAAAAACTAACCTTATTGATATCATTGGCCTGTGGCCTCTATATTATTTATCTTTAGTATGTTATAATTAGGAATCATTGAAATATGGAAATGTCCGAGTTGATAAGTAAAAATAATACTGATAACACTGTATTTAAAAACATGATATTGTTTTGATAAGTAAACATTCAGAATATGTATTTAATCCAAACTCAGAATGTTTTGAATTTTTGTAAATTGTTGTATCTTTAAAAGAGCTTACAAAATTACAAAAATTCTAAAAATTACCACAATATACTTAGATGTTTACCTAATCTGAATGAATTTAGAACTTATGGTTCTTAGCTAAGATCTATTTAATTTAAAAAATATTGTTGCTAACCTTTTCATACTTAAATTAACCATAAAAACGACTGGACCGCATTCCGTCCGGTCAAGCACAGTTTCGATTGTAAACCAAAAAAATCATCGTCATAACCTTGTTTATAAAATATTCATAACATATCAATATATTTATTTTTGTTTATTTTAGTACCAAATATAAGAACGATTTTCGCTTCCTTAATCTCTATAAATTGCAGATTTAATTTATTATTTTACTTCATATTCTATATAATTAAAATATGACTAAAATTCGATGGTTTTTAGATGTGAAGTTTGTAATTTAATTGTAATATTAAGCTTAAAGTGCATTCTACGAGTACATACATAATTATTAATTTCCTTAATTTAAAGGTAGCGAGGGCAGGCATGACTTTGTGACCATACCTTGTCAGGCTAGATACCCTACTTTAACCATAGGTTCTGCTTTTATACGTAATCTTAGTCTTATTTTATCACTTTCCGATCTGTCTTACATTTGCTGATACTAGTGTCTATTTACTGTCTACTTACAGACATTCGACACGTCACATTTATACTATACTAGCGGGCTGCCCTCGCTTCGCTCCGGGTATTTAAAGCAGTTGTAGTTAATTTTGTAGTTTTTCATCAAAAGTTATAAAAAGAAAAATAATAGAAACAAATATAAAATAAAAGCGACAGATGATAAAAGAGGGAGGACAGAGCAAAAATAAAATTGAATAGGTACAGGAGAGAGAGAAAGAGAGAGAGAGAAATAATCGAAAGAAAGTAATCATTCTGAACAGATAAAAATAAAAATTAAAGAGTGAAGAGACAATAATAGTATTATAAGAGGAAGAGAGACGGAAATACTATAGACTTCTCTCAATGAAAGAATTTTTAAAATTGGATCAGTAGCAATAAAATGGCCATATTCTATTAATTAAAAAACGTATATGGCAACACTAAATAACTTTTGGTCCTCACGAATTGTGTAGTTTTCTAACAGTGAAAAAAATTTTAAAATCGGATCAGTAGTTCTTGAGAAACTCTTCAATTTACAAAATGGCCACGTTATGGCACTTAAATGGCCATATCTTTTTAATCAGAATATTTATGGCAACACCACACAGCCTATGTTACCCAGAAAGGATGTAGCTTTCTATCGGTGAAAGAATTTTCAAAATCGGTTCAGTACTTATCGAGCCTGTTTGCAACAAACAATCAATCTTTTCTTTTTATATAATAGTGTATATAGATGAATTTTTACGTTATGATAAGTTATTTTGTTCAATGAATACTTCAAATCTTTGACCTTGCATAATATACATATTAAGCAGAATATAATAAAGTACCATTTTGTCCGTGTGTGCGGAAATCTTAATTAATGGACGTCATGTATTTAAAATGTTCTTATTTTATGTTAAGATATCTGAATTTAGTGTTGCAACAGACTTGCAGCGAAGCTCTTCTACTAAATGTTGTTATTATGATAATAATAAGTAATGTATACGTGTGACTTTATAAGTAGATATTATACATAACTAATTAGGCATATCTCACTATAGTTGTCTTGATAAAGAGCTTACTCGTCGTATTGTTTGTTAAATTGTTTTAAGTGGTATTTAATAATATTCTGGATTGACAAAGAGAGGTTAGTATCTAGAATTATTCATCATTTGTATTTAATTTATTTTGTATTTTTTTTACTTATAAAAGTATTTTTCTCTTTCTTTCTTTATTAATTAGACATTGATAACAATGGAGGCGTATGTGTTTAATAATACTTTAAATAAATGAACGAGAAAAAATGATGTAGGTACGTTTTTTCCATTATGTAACGAAATATTAAGACGAAGTAAAGTAAATAATTGTTCTTAGAAAAAGAATATAAATTTTACGTAAATTGATCTTAATTATACTTATAGTATGAGCAGTATAATATCCTCGCTTCTCTATTTTTAAGCTGCTCAACAAGTTCAGCAAGTGTGTGGTTAATGTTTATAGTGGCTAAGGTATAGAATCCAATGCCTAAGCAACGATAACAATCATCATAATGGTTATAATGGTGTATATTAATTAATTAATACTGTAGCCATTTACCATTTAAAAGTTTTGTCGGAAATATTTCCAAGATCCTTAAAGTTTTAATTATTTAGAACTTCCAAATAAAGATTGAGATGCCTTGGAGGGGTTCTGTATCAAAATTCATTGAAGGACGTCGATTATTGCGGGATTTAAGTCATTCTTAAGGGGTGAGAGACATGAAAAAATAAGATTTTTCAGTAATTTTTTTGCCATAAAATTGTTTTATTTTATAAAATCCTACTAATATTATAAACGCGAAAGTTTGTAATAAAGTGTGGATGTATGGATGTAATAATTTGTTACTCTTTCACGCAAAAACTACTGAATGGATTTTGATGAAACTTTACAATAATATAGCTTACATATATATCATAATAACACATAGGCTATAGTTTATAATGATATAGTGTGAATTATCCAAAGTACAGCGGGTGAAACCGCGGGGCGCAGCTAGTTAATAATAATGCATCATTACATAATATTTTGCCTTGAAGTCACGAAAATTTAAAAAATACTGAAAATTCTCATTTTTTCATGTCTCTGACTAACTATCTGTCCCGCAATAACAGATGTAGAATGTTGCCAGCTATTGGACGCACGCTTAAGCCGGGACAAAAAGAAATTGCTTTTTTGTCTTTTGTCATTTCTGAAACTTAGAGTTTTCTATAGGCATGTATGAGAGTATTTTTATATTTTTTTTTCCCGGGAGGCTGTTATAGACAATGTTACTTAATCTCGTTAAGTGACATTATTAATAACATTTTACTAATTTTTGCTTACATTGATGCGGTTGATGCGGCGGAAGCTACGCCTCTGATACTACTTCTATTAATCCGTCGTTATTTAATGTCCATTTTCAATAGTATGCCATTCCAAAACATCGCATTTGCGGCGGAACTCGACAGGCACGTCGATCCGGAGTGCGAGGACCAGGCGCGCATACTCTGTGGAGAGGACCCCGAAACGCGAAAACGCATGATAGAAGACCTGAGGAATATGATTTATGGTAAGACGAGTCGACGATGCAATCATTTTTAATCTTTCATCTCTTTTTATTTGTGAGTGTATCTAAAAATACTTGAAAACAATCAAACATTGGTACCTGATGTACGACTATCAATGTCTCAATTGGAAATTTTATTATAGTACTAGCGGCCCGTCCCGGCTTCGCACGGATGGACATTTAACACACCAACGCGTCGGCGTGTATTTTTTGTTTATATTGACATTATTAATTTCGTAATATCTTTTAAATGGATTATCCGATTTCAATAATTCAAAAGTAATCAACCGGAATTGAAACAGTCTTGAATACGAAATAATTTATTTGGATAAGAATTAATACAAAGGTATGGATAACATGGTCTGATTTTGATAGGCATTTCTATCAACTTTTAAAATGTAAAAAAGTAGTTATAGCGACATAACTACAATAGTTGAACATATGGTCTCGCGGAGTTTTTTGTAGATATTAATACGTTCTATAATATTGTAGAACATTTTTTTGGTCTATCATCAATACTTTCCGCAGCGCATGCGATGAAAGACATTTTATGTCTAATTTTTTTACACCTTGGCTTGATTTTAGTAAGAATTTCTGAGAATCTCTAATTTTTTGTTGTAACAAATATAGCCAATGTTACTCAGGGATCGGTCCAGTAGTTTTTAAGTGTATTCGTTAAGGTTAAAATAACAGTAAACTTTACATATTAATAGTAAATTAGTCATTAAAAAATGTAGAACGTATATTTTAATTTAAAACCAGAATTTAATTGAATTTATTTCACGAATAAAATACGTAATAATGACTTAAATACCAATAACAATTTAAGATAGTGATTATTCTTGTATATATATTAAATATACAATTATTAGCTACATATAAAATTGTATAGCAGTTCAGCATAAGGCTGCGTTTCAACCAGACCTGAACTAGGGATGCGTTTATTAAGAACCGATAGAAACGCTTTATTTAACCTAGCCTCGCCACAAAATGTCAAATCAAGCGTTTCTTGCTCACCTTGATGGAAACGCAGCCTAAGATTGATATTTTAAGCTATTGCAGTCATTAACTACTACGCTATTAAGTGTGTTTTATTACCTACAGGTAAATAATCGATTATTTCCAGAGAGAGGTGAATGCCACCCCCCACGAATGGATGATGCATTCTTAATCCGCTTCTTACGAGCGCGTCGCTTCATACCGGCGCGCGCGCACCGTCTGGTACGTTCTGATACACTGGTACCTGTGACTCACTTGGTTAATCTCACACTATACTTTTTTTTAATAAACTTTAAGCTGCTTCAGTAGTAATGTATATAAAACAAAGTCGGGTTTGTTCGAATACTTATATATATTACTTATACTCGGGAACGGCTGGACTGATTTTCATGGTTCTTGAATAGTAGAATAACCATTATAAAAAGTGGAAAACTTTATTTATTTATCTTAAAAATAAAACCTAATCCAATACATAAACCAATCAAGTTTCCAAATATAGGTAAATTATTAGAGGTCCCACGAATATTCGGTAACATAATAATAAATAATAGTATCTACTTGACTCCTGTAAATGAAGATGACATTTACAAAATCATAATGAATTCTAAAAACACAAATTCAACCGGAAATGATGATTTATCAATTAGAATATTAAAAATGTGTGCTAAATTGTTGTGTAAACCATTGTGCCATACAATAAATCTATCATTAATACAGGGCATTTTTCCAAAACAGCTTAAGATCTCTATTGTGAAACCGCTTTACAAAAAAGGAAATCCTAACGAATTAACTAATTACCGGCCGATTACCTTGATACCTATCCTATCAAAAATATTTGAACGGGTTATGTATGATAAGCTATACATTTTTTTTACAACATTTAACATTTTTAAATCAGAACAGTATGGTTTTAGAAAAAATAGTTCGACAACTTTAGCATGTTTCACCTTATTTAAGGCAATAACAGAAAATCTAGACAAGCAAATTCCCACTGTTGCAGTTTTCTTAGATATGTCTAAGACTTTTGACTGCGTTTGTCACGAAAAGATGTTGGATAAATTATTCAACTATGGCATTAGAGGCCCTGCTTATAATTGGATTAAAAGTGGACAGGCAGCAATGTGTCGAAATGTACAAAAGAACGGGTAAATATGATCGTTCCTATCGGTCTCAATATAGAATCGTAAATAATGGCGTACCACAAGGGTCAATTCTTGGACCTTTGTTATTCCTTGTTTACATAAATGATCTTCCGAATTGTATTTCTCAGAAATGTATATTGTTTGCGGACGATACTACACTATTAGTGGAAGGCAAAAATAAAAACGATGCGGAATTTTCAAAGGAAATAAATGAAACTCTACTTAAGGTTATACATTGGTTAAATAACAATAACCTTTACATTAACATTGAAAAAACAAAAATACTTCAATTTGTCACCGTCAAAAATAAAACTAAGGAACTCAAAATATTTTATGAAAATAAAAAAATTGAAGAAGAAATAACAACAAAGTTTTTAGGAATAATTATTGATAATCAATGCAAGTGGAAAGAACACATATCGAATCTGTGCAATAGAATAGAAAAATTTATTTATCTGTTGAACCGGATTAAGAAAACTGTTTCAATAGAAGCTGCATTAATAGCATATCATGGTTTTGTCTCATCCAATTTGCGATATGGTATAATTATTTGGGGAAATTCGACAGACTTTTATAAGGCTTTTATAACCCAAAAGAAATGTATACGAATCATAAACAGCGCAAAATATACAAGTAGCAGCAAGCCATTGTTCAAGCAAAATAAAATTCTCCCCTTACCGTGTCTATATATTTACGAAATGAGCTTATTCGTTCGTAAGCATATTTCATTGTTTGAAAATTTTTGTCCAATGAAATTTAAAAGTCAAAGACATAAAGATAAATTGAAGGCACCAATACAAAAATTATTAATTGTAAGCAACAACTGCTATTGTATGGCGATCAAAATTTATAATAAGATACCAACTGACATCAAAAATTGTGATTCAAATATATTTAAAAAGAAAATGTTTGACTTTTTAATGGCGAAATGTTACTATACTGTTAAAGAATATTTAGATGAGTAATAACATTGACATTGTATTCATATTGACATGACTTAATTATCTATCACCTGACATTTGTATCAATTAATTTTAATATTCATCAATTTTATTTTTCTTAACATGATTCTAAATACATAAATACAAATATAATATAAATACTAATATTTGCACGCCTAAAGGGCAGAATATTTTAGAACTCAATTGTTATCTACTA
This sequence comes from Limenitis camilla, assembly GCA_905147385.1. NCBI lineage: Eukaryota > Metazoa > Arthropoda > Insecta > Lepidoptera > Nymphalidae > Limenitis > Limenitis camilla. The sequence goes on from LR990240.1 coordinate 12,469,368, forward strand.
ACACCAATTATTGTACTATATTCTAGCAAATAAATGAATAAATAAATAAATAAATAAATAAATAAATAAATAAAACTATTCGGTATTCGGCCGAATATTGGGGACGGCCCTAAGGCCGAATACCGAATAGTTAATCTTAATAAAAAAGAATGCATAATATTACTCACAAATATTTTTAGTTTATCATATTAATTTAAATAATACTTAAAATTTATTTAGAATTTGTTGATCAACACACACATTTCTTGAAAAAAATATTTTTAGAAGATAAATATAAAAAACCAAATACTTGGTTATTTAATTTTTTTCACATACATTTTGAGGTTATGTGATAAAAGTGTAAATAAAAAAGTTGTAGATCTTTTTATTACCTACACTTTTGCCATTTAAATTTTCTCCATAGGACTTGTAGTATTGCCTTAAGGGGAACCCCTTTTCCATTTTCCTATTTTGTTATATTATTCTCTTCCTTTTCCAGGATCGATAATTTTTGGTTTCACAAATTATTGGTATCAAAAATTATTGACACAGGTCTATTAGTAAAACACACGAAAAATTCTAATTATGCATTAATAAAGGGAGCAGACACATTTATATACAAAATAAGGTAGAAAAACAAAAGTAAATATAACACGAGAATTGTGTCAATAGTGTGTTAGGCGGTACGAAGGAGCTTGATCAGCTAGTTTTAGATATAAAAACTAATTTACTCATTACTACATATACATAATCAAATAATAAACTTTAAAAAAAGTATATTTCTTGTTTTCAGATGGTGCGATATTGTAAATTCCGGGAACAAAATCCTCATTTATGGCGCGATGTATACTGGTTTGGACTAGAAAGACTTGGAAATGTTATAGAAGGAGTACTATTCGATAGGCCGGATGTCGGTCGACTTATCATTTGCAGATTAGGTAGAAATACGTATTCTGATAAGATAAATAACAGACAAAGATGAAGGTCTAGCTTATGCCAATACTATGTTTGATGTAGGTGAATGGGATCCAAATATATCTCCAATAGACGACATTTTGCGTGGATGTACTCTTCTCATAGAGATTGGTCTCTTGCAACCCAAGCTGCAGGTATTGGGTGGTACCTCAATTTTTGATTGTGAAGGAATTGGTATGAAACACATCAGACAACTTACGCCATCTTCAGCTATGCAAATTATGGATGTAATGGGAGTATGTGGTTTGTACAGTAAATTAAAAACTCTTTTCTTAATACCAACAGAATAAAAATTCAATAAAATAACTTTCTTTCAGCTCGCATTCCCATTTCATCAGCGTGCGGTACATATAATCAACTGCTCTAGAATTTTCAAAAGTCTAATATATGTTTTTAAAAGATTAGTCCCAGCTGAAATATGGGAGAGGGTCTACTTTCACGGATACGATCTAAGTTCCTTACATAGGTAAAGTAGCACATTTTATAACTATTTTAGGTAACAAAGCTATAATATTTTTACTGGTCAAGTAAAGTCGAAAAGTACCTTTCGAGTGCTATTTTTTTAATGAATATTAAAAGTCATGTTCACAATATTTAATTTCCTTAAAAAAATATTTAATGTTTATATAAAAAAAATTGACATTTTCAATAAATGAAGTGAAAGGTAATACTTTCGGTGGTTTTGCCTTTATTGCTTTTCCGTTACACTGTATACCTACGTATTCGTATGTTAATACGTGTGGGCAAAGTTGGATTATATTATAAAAGTTGTATTTCAAGGATTAAATATCATATATAATTGTCTTTTTTAGGTATATAGACCCAGCATGTCTCCCAACGCGTTACGGCGGAACCCACCAGGCAGTACCTATGAAAGAATGGTTAAACAAAATCAAGCAGTACAAAAACAAGGAGTTTGATGAGGACATGAGAAATTTAGGATATGCCGTTGATGAATAAAGTTATTAAAGCTAAATTGTGTCATTACCATTTTGTCATTTACTAACGATTAATATAATTTATACAGATATTACTTAAATAGCTACAAACGTAAACATTATACATGATATATTAATTATAACGGGATATTGACTATATTTTGGATCGATAAATTGCTAAATCGAATAAATGTGTAGACAAAATCAATTTACATTTAACTTAATTGACAAGGAGTGTTCAAAATAGACGAGAAAAGGATAGAGATAGTTTAACAAAATCAATCACAAAAATATTTTCAGATATCTACAATACACGCGGAAGAATCGAATAAAATAAAAGTAAAATAAACTCTAAAAATTATTTACTGTCTATATTGTAATGTTAAGAAACTGAAGCCATAACTCTTTTAACTTTAGGCGCAGGTACCAAAAACTCGTTTCGGTTATTTGCACAGTGTAAGGTGAAAACAGAGAAAAATTAAATAAGTTGGTAACCTTACGATTTATTTATAACTAGCCACCCGTTCCGACTTCGCACGGTTTTTTTCTCTACTATAATATGCATGTATTTTACATATAACCTTCCTCTTGAATTTCTGTATCTTTTGGTGAAAACCGCATTAAAATACGTTGGGAAATTTAAGACATAAGCGAACTGACAGCAAAAGCGACTTCGTTTTCCCCGTGAGGGGACGGGATAGAATACTATTCCCCTCTGCCGCTGGGAGAGCATCTAGTAAGAGCCGAGTAACCCAGCATCCCCTTGGTGGTAGGGGATCTGTTACCCGACTGGCTCGCGACCACCAGCATGCGAATCCAACCGCCAAGTGTCATAGACGCGTTCCGGTCGAGCCGCATGTGGGCCAGACTTACCCCCTCCCGGGGCCCGGGCCCGGTTTCAGCTTCTTTAAAATTAAGGGTTATCTATTGTCAGTTAGGTGATAAAGACACAGTACTCACAAGTTCTTGATGATTTCTTATCTTCTTTCTAATCTTCTTTGATCATGCCCATTACACGTTTCACACAATAACACAAAATAGTTCTAAATAGTTCACACTTCACCACCAGTCGGTTTTCGTCAGGGAAGGGTCAATTAACTAGCGTTTAGGAGATATAGCACACACAGGACTCGGGATACTATTAATCAATAAAGGGGTCAAAGGGGGGGGGGGGGGGGGTTGCACACCGCGCCTCTCTCAATGTCTGCCTCCTCCTACATCACGACCGCCCCCGCCGGCGTCTTAGCTAACACCCCGCCGCCCGCGCAAGCAACACCCCTCACCGCGCGCGCGGCCTTAAATATATTAAACACGTAATAAATATTGAACAGGGGGGGGGGGGGGGGGCTGCGCGCGTTAATTATTTAATTACCTTTACTATCGTTAGACAATTATATTAATTATGATTCAACCTAGTGTTCGAAGTACGTCGTTTATTGACTTAAATCGTGATATTCTGCATAATTTATCAATAGATAGTCTAATGCATGAACTCTCTATAATAACTATACTCTACGTCTATCGTGCGCTCTCATACCTCAGCTACCAACCCATTTTTAAAAAATTTAAACGTTAATTGATCTTTCGGCGGTCTACTCGCGTATACCTGCGTATACCAAATATTTTTGTTTACCAATAAAAAAATAATATTGTAACATTTACATAAATATGGAGAATATGGAACTGGATTGCTTTGTTTTAAAGTGAAAAAAAATTATGAAGTGTTTTAATCTGTTGTTGTGGACTTTTAACATTGTAATATACACACTTTTCAAAGAAGAAAGCATTAAAAATGTAAGTAAACATTACTACCATTTTGATATTTTTTGTAGAAATAACTACAAAAACTTGTTTACTACTGATGAATCCTACTAATATTATAAACGCGAAAGTTTGTAAGAATATATTAATGTATGTTTGTTACTCTTTCACGCAAAAACTACTGAATGGATTTAATGAAACTTTACAATAATATAGCTTACACATCAGAATAACACATAGGCTATAATTTATAATGATATAGCGTGAATTATCCATACAAATAAATAAAATTGTAGTGTCTGTTTGTAATATTAAAATAACCGCTTTTCACTAAGTGTATATGGATGTATGTACACACGGTAGGTAAAAATACCAAAACAACATTTTTTACTATTTTTGTCTGTCTGTCTGTTTGTTCAGGCTAATCTCTGAAATGGCTGTATTAATTTTGACGGGACTTTCACTGGTAGATAGCTGGTGTAACAAGGAGTAACTTAGGCTATTTAACATCTCGCTATGACCCATAGGAGTCTCATACTAGTCCAAAATATATAGCAGGTGAAACCGCGGGAAGCAGCTAGTAATTTATAAGGTTGTATTTACCCTTTGATGCATGATAAATATTTAATATTAAAAAAAGTTGTTTATTTCTAAGCAGTCTTCACAACTTCCCCTCCCCTTCTCCCTCTTTTTAATAATATATTTTAACCCTCTTTTTAAGAGGAAGCTATGGAGCTTTTGATTGTATATATTCTACTTATTTTGAGGCCAGGGCTGAAAAATGCAAAAAAATACTAGACATTAGGCAAGGTAAGGCAATAGTTTACACCAAAAAAGCTTCTAACCTTCAAAACTGTTGCTGTTGGAGTATATAAAACAATAAAAAAAATGTGAATATTTACTATGTGCATACATAAACTACCAAAGTACTACTGAGTGTATAACTGTTGTGGTTCTCATTTGTGTCTGTCCTCTATAATTTAGAGAGTTTCGGTCATGATCAACGTGAAAGTAACATTACCAAAATAAATAGTACCGCAATATCTCTACTCGCCTTACTTTTATTTAGCTAGTCGATCCGCCTTCATTTTTCCATTTGATAATGACCTCTACCAACCAAACAACAACATCTCAGTGTTGCCAACTGATATTTGTAGCTAGATCTGTTGCAAAAAGTTGCTAGAAATTACTAGAATGAAAATTAAAATTGCTAAAAAATAATTGTATAATAATTTAATTAATATTGATATAATTGAACAAATAATGAAGATACTAAAAGATGTTAGGTTCAAAAGTTGCTAAAAAACGTGGCTGAAAACTTAGTCTGACAACCATTTTTTTTGAGCTCATGGATGTGAAAATAGTCAGATCTAGCTACAAAGTAACTATAGCTGGCAACACTGCAACAACAACTTTATACACTAAGCTTGTGATTTATTTTCTGTAGGCCTCCCCATATAACGTTCCCGATTCATCTCAGAAAATTTCTGATTTACTCAACAATGTTTCTAGTTAACTCTAGAATGTTCCTTGTCTTATGAGAACATTAGAGTTTTCCTTTCTTTACTGTTAGCATCTGGTGAAAATAATTTAATTTCAACATACTTAACAGATTGAAATCATAAATTGTTTTTAATATCATTGTGATCATAGGCAAAAGATTTTTCGTATTCGTATTTTTGAATAACACCATTAGGTTTCTTAATTGGATGACGATTCATTTAGTATTTGAGAAAAATAATAATTTATGGCAGTGGCGGATTAACCAAGCGTGGGCCCCCAGGTAAGGAGCAAAAAAAATCTAAAATATCTGTTTACTATATATTTTTATTTGAATGCGGCGCGGGCGACGGGGGAGTGTTAGTTGTGCAGCCAGCAGGGGCAATCATGTGAGTCGTAATATAGGCATTGAACCAGGCGCACACGCTCGGTGTCCCCTCCTCCCCTGTGTCCCGAGTCCTGTGTGTGCTATATCTCCTAAACGCTAGTTGATTGACTTTTCCCTGACGAGAACTGACTGATGGTGAAGTGCGAACCATTTGGAACTATTTGTGTTATTGTGTGAAATGTGTAATGGGCATGCCCAAAAGAAGATTAGAAAGAAGATTCAACATCATCAAGAACTTGTGAGTACTGTGTCTTTATCGCCTAACTGACAATAGATAACCCTTGATTCTAAAGAAGCTGAAAGGGCCCATCCAGCTTCCACGTGTATGGGATTTGTTCGCCCCAATATCTATTATATTTTTACCAAAATATCAATTTTTGGGCCAATTTGAAACATCTTTGGAACTCGTCCTATGTGAAATCCGCGAAAAAAAACCTAACCGTCTCGACTCTGAAAGTCTCAAGCCAAAACTACAACTACTTGTGCTTATTTTTGAGCTTTCGCGTATATAATTTATTTATTCATTTATTTGCTAGAATATAGTACAATAATTGGTGTTAGTAGATAACGTTTGAGTTCTAAAATATTCTGCCCTTTAGGCGTGCAAATATTAGTATTTAATAGGAGTTGGTGTCTGCTGCCCCAATGCGACGCCCAAAAAAGAAAGGTCTACCTCACTGAACTTGATTGTTACTACTTTTGCGTTGCATCTGCTTCACAGTTAATCCACCACTAATTTATGGCTATCAAGGTACATAAGGTTCCGAATATTGTTTGTATTATAGCGAATCCTATTGACTCAAACAATATATAAGTAGTGTTCGAATAACCTTGGATAACTGGAATACACAATTTAAAAAAAATATTCTGAGTTTGTGTGGTTTATGCGGTTAAATTGGACATGCTGATTACAAAAAAGTGACACAACCTTCGCTTTATTATTATTGAACCGAATAGACTTAATACCGCTATGAAAATGACGTAAATTTACCTGATGTTGATTTTACCTATCTTTTTTTGTGTATACTTATTACGTCTGAAAATAGGTCGTAGGCTATTATACCCCTAGGTGATAAGGGTGGCCCTCTCCAAAAATCAATTTATATGGAAAAACAACGTTTGCAAGGTCAGCTTGCGCTGATATAATTTTCATCCCAGTCTTATTCATAAATTCACTGAATATGAGCAACTAATTTTGAAGCACCAATCTATAATAACTAAGCATAATAATAGAGTCACAAGAGGAAATAATTATTTAGTGACAAAATTTTATAATTTTTTCTTTTCAAAGTCATTTGTCATAGCCATAAGGGTAAAGATCAAGGACTAGTTGATGTATAATGAAGTGGAGTGCCTTGATCAGATTTTGTGACTAAACTTAGCATAAAATAATCGTTTGTTATTTAATAACTAGTCGACACGCAGGTTTCGGGATTAAAACTTGCTTATGTATAAATACGACTATAGAGTCTCTGTGTGCCAAACTTTATAGAAATCCTTTCATCCGTTTTTACGAGATTTAGAAAAGAAAAAAAGAAAAGAAAAATACAAACTTTTTACATGTTAAAAATAAATTGGCGCTAGTGACTTCGCCAAATAAAATAGATTATATTTATCTGTTTAACGAAATTTATCAAAATAGGTTCAGTGGCCTATAAGTGAAAATGTACTAGAGTTAAAGATTATTTGGGTTATTTTCGTTAACGATAGGGGCATTCCACGTTTCCGTCAAGTGATTTTAATCGACGGACAATTTCACTAAACTCATATCAAATGGTGGGCATCAGGCGCGGCGCAGAACACCACCCTTCGGCAGTAATTTCAGTCTAGCTCCTAATCCACTTCTATGTCCATTATAAAATTTGGCAAGAATGTTCTATACAATGTTAGCTATTTAAATAAAAAAATGGAAATGGTCTAACTTTGTGAAAAACATGGAAAAAAAATTAATTCGCATTTTTTTTCATCATCACGACCCGTCAGTGGCCTACTGCTGATCCGGGTCTCCTCCTCAGAATGAGGGTATTAGGCTATAGTCCACCACGTTGGCCAGTGCGGGTTGGCAGAATTCACACTACTCTAAGAACTTTAGGGAACTCTTAGGAGTGCAGGTTTCCTCACGATGTTTTCCATCACCGTTAAAGCAAGTGATTTAATTTCTTAAAACACACATAACTCGGAAAAGTCAGAGGTATATCCCTCCCGAATAAGACATTGAAGTCTCACCTACTGGGCCATCACTGCTTAGTAATAAATGCTGCTTATGAAGTAATAAATCCATTGGTTTCATTATTTTATATAACTTTATGACATTATTAAAGAGCTTGAAGTACTGCATGCCAACCAGTTGTCGAAAATTTTAAAGTCCCATAACTCTTGAACTAGTCATTATATTACAAAAATATTTGGTACACGTATCAATGAAATATACTTATATATTTAATAGAACATACTCAAATATTACTAAAATCGGAAACATCGAGTTTTTCCTCCTATCCTAAAGGAAAACCAGAAAGCAATTGTCCATCTAATGTTACTCATCATAGCCTATAAACATCAGAAAATTGCGTAACTGGGTAAGAGTATTACTGGCCATCATACGGAAAATACCTGAACGTGTCATTAGGATTCTGGTATAGAACTATATTTTTAAAATTGAATACTAGTACTAATTTTATAACCCTATAAACATCTGTTTTTATAATTGTAAGCAAAATAAAATGAATTTAAATAATTATAAATATTTATGTTCCAGATATAATCACTGCACCAAGAAGATATAGAAGGGATCTCTACATGATGAAGTGCTGCTTATACTATAACCTGAGATTTGGATAGTAAAATGTAACTTAAAATCTAAACCTTTAAGCTGTAGAGTGGTTCCAAAAAGTTTAGAAAGGGCTCGATATTAAACAAAACAAGTAGTGAGCTAAATATGTGCAACTAAAACGTGAGTGTTTCGTGTAATTGGAGCAAAAGTAAGGTAACTAATAATTTAATTTGTTTTAAATTTGCTTTGAGGTCTTGTAATATTAATTTATTCTAGTGCGAATGTTTTTAATATTTTGAAACATAAGGTGCGAGTAATTATTAACACATTACCCAAAAGTTGTAAGCCTAAGTGTAGTAACAGTTGTAATCGAGGTTAAAATGCCTATGATCGTTACGAAACGATATTAAGTACACATAGATTGTGTAAAATAGTTTATCAAAATATTAACGAAACAACGCGATTATAACAGTTTGTTTAGCTGACATCAGATACTTAAGTTTTAAGGTTTTTCTTTAGGTTCAGGTACTTTAATCTTAGGCTTTTTATCATTATTATTTCGGATAGGTGACCTGCAAACAAATGTTTGTTTTGTATTAAAATATCAATATTTTTAATAGGTACCAAAAAGAATTTTAATCTTAGTTTTATTTCAAAACAAATTAAAGTTAACAATAAATATAATGACCTTTATTCTTAACCAATCTGGTTTCGCTTTAAGCCTTACAGATTTTTAGAGCAATCTCTCGAAAAATGTAAGTTTTAAATGTTACGTAGGAGAGAAGGAGTTACTATTAAAGAGTTCTCTCCTTTTTTATTCTCTAATAGATTTATTGTCTACTAGTCGACCCGTCCCGGCTTCGCCCGGGTGCAATTTAACACGAGTATTTAACCGTAACCGCAATGTCTGCATTTTAAATCTGTAATATCTTCGAAAATATACAATTAAATTTCATGCTGTAAAGGGCCATATTGATCTATATTAAATGCACAATGTGTTGAAGGTACCTAATTGGAAAAGGATTAATGCTGTATTGCTTTAAATCGCTTCGTAAATAGGCCATTATTTCTCGTAAAAAGTAAAGGATAAAAAATGGTTATTGTGGGTTATCCCAAAGAGATAGACATATACCATCGAGGACTTTTTTGTAGACCTTTTTAAGGTGTATAATACTGTAGTACATTATTTTGATCTATCTCGTAGGGTTCAGCCAGCAATTGCAATGTAAGTCGAGAACTCGCCTCCAGACACTAAGATAGTTTGAAATTAATGAATGCTTGAAAATTATTCATTTATCAATGCAAGAAAATCATGAAATCTATTGTCACTGTAAAATAGTGACGACTTACTGACACCATAATATAATTAATTTTTAGTTTTATTTAATATGTACTTTCGTTTTGAATTAATTCTATTTACTTACCTTCTCCTACAGTATGTTGTCATTCCAAGAAATAGCATTCCAAGCGGAACTCGACAGGCATGTCGATCCGGAGTGCGAGCACCAGGCGCGCATACTGTGTGGAGAGGACCCCGAAACACGAAAAAGTCTGGTGGAGAACCTGAGGAATATGATTTACGGTAAGATAAATCGAAACGATCATTATTGACTATTGACAAACTAGTTGATTAGAAGTCAGGTCGTTCCGAAATCTCCCTTACCTCATTAATTAGTTATCTGACACTTGTTTAGCGAATTTAACAAAACAACGAGAGGATGATGAGTGACCCAACAAACGATGTTTTGCCATATAAATTTAAAAAATTTGGGGTGGGCCACCCTTATCACTTAGAGGCATAAAAAATAGATGTTGACCGATTCTCAGACCTACTGAATATGCATAAAAAATTTCATAAAAATCGGTCGAGCCGTTTCGGAGGAGTATGGTAACTAACATTGTGACACGAGAATTTTATATTTATTCATCAAACGAATCTCGTTAAAATTAAAAACAGCGCGGCTGACTTTTTCGGGTGATAAACGAAATGGACGCAGACTGTTCCATTTCGACTTTAAATACTAGGAGTGCATGTGCGCCGTAGAGGTAAAGTAGGTAATGCGTATGGAGGGCATATTTCCAAACGAAGTTGGCACATTATACGCTAGATGGCGCTATTTTAAAAAAAAATTATCCAATCATATATTTTCAAAACGCTGTATTTAATACTAATAAACAATAATCTACATCTATGTATAGCTAGTTAATAGTAGTACTAAATTTATATATATTTTGTATATGCAATAAACTACTATTCTTTATATAAGAACATAGTTCACAATAGCATGTAAAGATGGCGCTTGTTAGTAAAATTCGAAATGGCGATGGCGTCCGTCCGGTTCTTTCTAATCGGAGATGTATGACGACATCGGAATTGTCTACGGACGTATACTGGCGGTGCGATTACCAGGCGATCATAATCCACACAGATGTTCGTAGTTGTACACTCACTACACAATGATCACGTCATAATCAGAGAATGGTTGTTTTCTTTGTGATAGTAAAAATGCTTCTGTTTGTAAATAACATTTATAGACTGTTTTATTATTTATCAAATCGATTACACTGTGCCGGAACTTTTTGTTATCAATTTAGAGATACATATGATTCTGAAATACTAATGATAATTCGTGTTTTGGATATTATTTTAAAATACTTTGCTGAGGTATTAAATAATAAGTACTTTGGCTATATTTTTTGACTGCTAACAATCGCTTGTTAATATTAATAATTTTTCAGGAGTAATTGTTACAAAGTACCTATATAAATTATTCATGCGATTCTTCAGTTAATTGTTTGACAATGTTTGCTAAATATCTGGTAAATTTTGACAATAACATCGACGAAGGAATATATGTATAATGACAGCCTTCTGTTAGGGCTGAAAAAGAGACTTTCTGCGCCAAAAATACTATAGAAAGTTTCATACAAAATCGTTTTTCCAACTGCTATTGATATATGTCTGTTTTTATGATTTTCTTAAAACATTTAGGGCATTATAATAAAGTTTCCATTGCCGTAAAATCAGTGTTGCCTTGTGTTGTCTATATGTCGGTCGAACGCATCGTTCTAATCTAATAATAATTGACTTTTCCCCCCTTCGCTTAGTCTCTCTCTGAAAACCATGGCAACTCGAGTTGCACGGATGTACGGTGCGAGTACCAGGCGATCATAACAAATAAAGTGGTTTTAACACACATCCGAGGAAGGGAATGATTTTTGGTGAATGGCAATATATTTAATTTGAATGTACAAATATACAGCAGCAGAATCAGCATTCACCATACGAGTAACAGAGTTGTGAATCATTTCAACGCACTAAAATTATTATTATGGACAATATAAAAAATATTATTTTAAAATTAAAAATTAGATCATTAGAGACTTCACTTTTATTTATTACTAACTACACTGTAACTCTGGCATAGCTTTCCTGTATCTGTAGCTGTAGCTTTCCTTTCCCTTCCCTCACTGTTCAAAATGGCAACGTTATGGGATTTAAATGACCATATCTTTTTAATTAGAAAATTTATGGCAACACCAAATAGCCTATGTTACCCGGAAAGGATATAGCTTTCTATCGGTGAAAGAATTTTCAAATTCGGTTCTGAAGTTTTAAACAAACATACATATACTATATGTTAGGCGAAAACGTGTTCCACCCGGGCGGCTTGGTACAGTCATGTTACCAATCTATTGTGAACCTAGTTAATTAAAACTTTAATTAATTTAAATAATAGTTAAAACTAATGTTATTGGTAGACTATGTGTACAAGTAGATTTTGTATCATAAAGATATCTCTCGTAATCGAGCACTTTAAATATGGCGGATGCGAGATGTCCTTATCATGTTTTGCGAAAAATTTTGTAAGTTTTTGGGTGACTATTTCTTTTATTTTTATTACACATTAATAAATCGTGGTCATTTATTTAAAAGTACATTTTAAATACTTAAAAAATATAGAAAGAGAATAAGTTAAAGTTGCAAAGATTTTAATATAAGTAAATATATTGATTCTGTGACTTCAATGTGTCTGGGGATACTTGGCACATTTTTGTATTGGATACTTGACCCGAGCTTAAATCTCCCAAATAGGTGACATATTTTGAAAAAACTTCCTAACCTATTAGTAAAGTCATCTTCAAAGAGTAATAATCAATCATCTTATAAGTATTATAATTATTTTTGATCGTTACGAGGAATTAATTTTGACTAGACACTTTTTGTACTTAACAAGACTGCTTTTCTCTTCATCTAATATTTAACCATTTAAGAAAAAGTAATTTAGATATACTTAGGTTTAAATTAGAAACAAAGATTTAAAATAGTTTGTTATAAATAGGCAACATTATATAAGTAATGATAGCCCAGTAGTTTAGAGGTTGATGTCTACTCAGGAGGTCCGAGTTCGATCAACACAGGCACACACCTCTGATTTTTCTGAGCTATGTGAATTTTAAGCAACTAAATATCATTTGCTTTAACGATGAAGGAAAACATCATAAGGAAACCCACACTCCTATGATTTCCAAGTTCTCAAAGGTGTGTGAAGAACTATGGCCTAATCCTTTCTCATTCTGTGGAGGAGACCCAGCTCAGCAGTGGGCCGTTAAAGGGTGACGATAATGATATAAATAGAGATTGAAGAGTACAAAATATCTACTAAATAAACTGGCAACATTGTGGCTGGTGGTCCATTTGTTAATTGTTAATTGTTCTAGATAAATTCTACATAAAACACAAAAAAAAATCTGGAAAACTCTTTCAGTACTTTGATTGAACGAAAAAACCAAAGGGGAGGATCAAGTGGGGTACTTGATCCTTTCTCATATAGAGATAATCTAATCCATAATATAAATTACAATTATTTTCAGATCGTGGCGAATGTCGTCCCCCACGTATGGACGACGCTTTCCTGATTCGATTCCTGAGAGCGCGCCATTTCATACCGGCGCGCGCGCACCGTCTGGTAAGATCTTTTACCCTAGTAGTGTGACTCAGTTGATTAATCTTATGCCATATCAGATTTCCCCAGATTCCTCCTTCACACTAATTTGACACAAACATACAAAACTTGGCTAGAATTATCATGGATTTGATGAAAATAATTTTACAAATTCCGTACCTAACGGACAAAAAAAGTGGTTAAAAAAAATTATTGAAATTGTTTTATGTGCCAGTTACCAAAAAATGAAACATATAAATAAAGAGTTATGTGCAATATTATTTCAGATGGTGCGATATTGTAACTTTAGGGAACAAAATCCACATTTATGGCGCGAAGTTTACTGGTATGGACTGGAAAGATTAGGAAATATCTGCGAAGGAGTTTTATTTGATAGACCGGATGTTGGTCGTATTATTATTTGCAGATTTGGTAAGAAACAAATTAGATTAAGGTATATTATGTAAAACGATACACATGAACACAATCTTAAATTCACAAGATAAATACCTCATATTAATGTATAAAGCTGAAGAGTTTGTTTGCTTGAACGCGCTTATCTCAGGATCTACTGGTCCGATTTGAAAAATTCTTTTATTGTTAGATAGCCGATATATCAAGGAAGGATATAGAATATATATCATCACGCTATGATCAATAGGAGTGGAGCTACACGCGTACGAAGTCGCGCAGGTCGATTAGTAACTACATAAAAGTAGCAGCAGTATTTGTTGTTCTAGGTGAATGGAATCCAGACGTATATCCAGTGGAAGATGTCTTGAGAGGGTGTCTTCTTCTTCTTGAGATAGGTATCATGCAACCCAAACTGCAAATTCTTGGTGGCACATTAATCGTAGACTGCGCAGATATTAGCATGAAACATATGAGACAGCTGTCGCCATCTATCGTTATGCAGGCTATGGATGTTATGGGCGTAAGTTAATTGTATACTAAAACATCATTACTAAGTAAATAAACGCAAATTTTTAAGTATTTTTTGGTTTACAATCTTTGCTTCTTTAATAAGAATATTCTACGGTTTCTTCCAACTACTGTAATCGGTATTTTTTAACAATTTTTTTTACAGGTTGCCTTCCCATTACATCAACGCGGTATCCACATAATCAATTGCTCTAAAATTTTTGAAAAGCTGTTTTATATGTTTAGAAGAATAGTTCCAGCTGAAATGTGGGAAAGAGTATACTTTCATGGATATGACTTAAGCTCCTTACATAGGTAGAGAAATAAATGCATTTTTTTCTATTAATAATACTACGTATTTAAAGACAAGAATGCTGGATTGAATTTGGGCAAAAATTAAGGTTGATATATAGAGGGAATTTAGCATCTTCAACATCTCATCTAAAAACTATGATGCCTTAGTTTATAGTTTTAGTTATAACAGAGAGTTCAAAAATTAAAGAAAGTCGCAATTTATGAAGTTCATGAAAATTTTGGCAGATATTGCTGTTTTGTCTTTTTCTTTTGAAAATATATAAATATGTACCAGAAATTAATATTTTAAATAAATTAATTTTTGTAAAATTTTCGAGCACAGTTCTAAAATAATTTCAAATTCTTTAGATACTCGAGTCATCGTTTGATACATGTATATTTTGTGATATCTTTAGGTACATGGATCCAGCTGTCCTTCCAATACGTTATGGTGGTCAACGTCACCCAGTCTCTCTAAGACAATGGTTAAATAAAATCAAGCAATATAAAAATAAACAATTTGATGAAGATATGAGAGCTTTAGGTTACGCTGTTGATGAATAAACTTACAAAACCTAATTTTTAATTATTTTCCTAATTTCTAAAGAGAAAAATGATGTTTTATATAGCCGACCCGCCCTCGCTTACCTGTGGTATATTGTAATTGTTCACTCTGTTTCTCAGAAGATCATTTTGTTACACCGTTAGTACTGAGTATCGCAAACGGATGTCATTACATGTTTTTATTAATGGGTTTTCAGTTATTTTTTTTGCCATTAAATTATTTTATTTTATAAAATTAATAATATGGCATCATTACACAATGTTTTCACTTGAAGTCACAAAAATTTGAAATTAAAAAAAATATAATTTCAAAAGTTATAGCTGTTTGTGTTGACCCAGTTCCAATCTTGCGGTTACTATCATAAGTCCTTGGAGATTCATCTAAAATCAATCGAACAGAAGCTTTTTTTTTTCAAAAATTACCAAAATATCAGCCAGCAGCAATTTTTTTCCAAAATTTTCGGGGAAACAGTCAATTGTTTATTTTAATAATTTATTGATTTTAAATGAATCTTCAAGGACTTATAATGGTCATAGCAAGGTTGAATCTGGATCGTGACTTCAAGTAAAAACATTGTGTAGGTAATGATGCCATATTATTAATTTTATAAAATAAAATGTTTTATTTCCAAAAAAAAATACTCAAAATCCTCTTTTTTTCATGTCTCTGACTACCCCTAACCCCTTAAGTTTGTATAATAACTTTTACATCATTAGGTATACTTAGAATTTATAAAGATTATGGAACAGGTATTTTCATAACTCTAAATTAAAAAATTACTTCCATATAAGCTTTCCGGCCTCTTTTCACTACATTTGGGGATGAATTTCCAAAAAAACCTTCAGTATTAAAGAAACCAGCATACAGTGCGTTGATACGTCAGTCAGTCAGGTTCATATTAGTAGAGACAACCGTTCGTTTATCTTTGATAAAACTACGAACTTTTCTAGATATATTCTATCTATTTAACTTAAAGACATCACAAATTAAGATAATTTACAATAGTAAGTAGGAAACTAGAATATAAGGTACTAGACCACTGGTAGGCAACACATTTGACCTATTCATCTTATCAAAAGCATTGCATCATAAGTGCACAACCGGTTCCTCTAAGCAGGTTGCGTAAACGGTACTATTATCCAAATCAGGTTACTTATAATAGAATTATGTAAATTACTACCTTAAGTAAACATAAATAATATAAAAATTAATTTTTAATAGAAATGGGACGAGAAGTGAGAAGACCTTTAAAAATATTTTTTCTGTAATAAGAAATTTTTACATATAGCCTCTTGTCTTCAAAACTATCGAGAGTTTCAAATATTATGAAAACAATCTTTTTACAGGTTACAGAAAGATGAAAAATTTGATATATAGAGAGTATCCTAAAACTTTTGAAAATCAAAAAAAATATTAGCACAATGCATGCTTAGTCAGATCAACATCTCAACATCAACATAAACTTGTTTAGGTTACCTACTGGATATCTGAAGTAAATATAAAATCAAATTAAATAAATTTTATTTAATTTAATCATATAAATTTAATTTATAAGTAAATAAAATTATTAAGTTAAAAATTCAGATGATTTTAACACAGACAGTTTTATATTACTAATATTATAAACGCGAAAGTTAATAAGAATGTATGGATGTATGTTTGTTACTCTTTCACGCAAAAAGTACTGAATGGATTTTGATGAAACTTTGCAATAATATAGCTTATACATCAGAATAACACATAGGCTATAATTTATAATGATATAGTTTAAATTATCCAAAATGCAGCGGGTAATACCGCAGGGCGCAGCTAGTCTTGAGATAAAAACAGGGTAATTATTTTAAATTATCATTATAAATTATAGCCTATGTGTTATTCTGATGTGTGAGCTATATTATTGTAAAGTTACATCAAAATCAAATCAGCAGTTTTTTCGTGAAAGAGTAACAAACAACATCCATACATCCTCACAAACTTTCCCGTTAAAATATGAGTGCTATATGTTTATCTTTACCTATATATATAAATGAATTGACTTTTGTTAGTCTCGCTTAAACTCGAGAACAACTGAACCAATCTGGCTAATTTTGGTTTTGAATTATTTGTGGGAATTCAGGGAAATATTTATAATAATAGGGCAACATTTTCTAATAATATGTTATTGTAAAAGGTAGATTCTTTTACCAATATGAGTTGATAAAAATAAATACTCTATATTAGTTACAACTTTAAATTTCTTGTAAATTTTAATTTTGTTAATAAAAGAATGAACATTAATCATTAACATATCTGGCGTTTTCACCAACAGATCTTGAATTATCATTAAAAAATCATAAACATTATTTATTTGTATTTTATTTAATATTTAATAGTTAATCGGCGCTAATTAATTGCGGATACCAATTTCAAGTGCTTTTTATATTTAAACAGGTTAATGATTATACAGTTCATAATATATTGAGCCATGTAGTATGATTTTGAGTTAAAATATCACTACATAGTATAAAACAAAGTCGCTTCCCGCTGTCTGTCTGTCTGTATGTCCCTATGTATGCTTAGATCTTTAAAGCAGTTTTTTTAATAGATAGAGTAAATCAAGAGGAAGGTTTATATAACTTTAGAGGTTTGTAATGTGATATCGTACGAGATAGATCAAAATAATGTACTACAGTATTGTACACCTTAAAAAGGTTTACAAAAAAGTTCGGGATGGTATATGTCTATCTCTTAGGGATAACCCACAATAACCTTTTTTTATCCTTTACTTTTTACGAGAAATAATGGTTTATTTGTGAAGCGATTTTAAGCAATATAGCAATAATCCTTATCCAATTAGGTACCTTAAATACATTATGCATTTAATATAGCTCAATATGGCCCTTTACAGCATGATATTTAAATTAATATTTTCGAAGATATTACAGATTTAAAATGCAGGGACATAGCGGTTACGGCTAAATACTCGTGTTAAATAACACCCGGGCGAAGCCAGGACGGGTCCACTAGTATATAAAAACAAAATACAACGTTAAAGCATACCACAGCTGTATTCAATATTATTTTTAAAACAGGCTTCTTGAGTCAGACGGTTGAAACATCTTCGTATCTTTGAATCCAGTTTAACCTTGAAGGGGCAAGTGCAGCAAACATTAATATGTTTGCAAGGACTTTAATAATATAGCATAGTTACAAAAGTTTTTAATGAACGGTACAGACAAATGTAGGTTTCTCTATGTAACTATCTATACAAGTCGTGCGCTCTCAGTTACTTACCCATATTTAATTTAAACGCTTATCAACCTCTCGTTAAAATCAAATTGATCAGTTATTTTCAAAAATATTTTTTTTAATATAGTGTGGTTTTACTACTTAAATATCTTTAAATATGGAAGTGAATTTTAACAACTATTTCATAGTGATTTTTTGTTATCTATTATCACAATGACCAAAGGACAGTGAATCGTTAATTGTTATTAGTTGAACTCATATCAGAGAAATTTATAGAGAACGTAAGTAAATAAATACTCTTTATAAATAAAAAAATGTTTAACTATGTTTACCATTTGAAGTGTAAATGACAGTAATGTGTAAACCCTTATTTATTTTCTATAATAGTCCAGCGGGAGTGAAAATAACAAATCATTTGAGAGAGCCTCAAACAATTATTATTAAATGATTTATTTGCGTAAAATCGTATTTAAATAAATACATGCTTATTTAGTAGAATCGTGCGAAATAATTGTTTTTAAATTGTATAAACAAATTTATATATGTATCCAAACATAAGTCAGTGTTATCATTTTAATGATATGCTTATCTATACATAGAAAATGAAGAATTTGTTTGTTTGAACGCGCTAATCTCGGGAGCTACTGGTCCGATTTGAAAAATTCTTTCAGTGTTAGATAGCCCATTTATCGAGGAAGGCTATAGGCTATGTATCATCACGCTAAGACTAATAGAAACGGAGCTACACGCGGATGAAGTCGCAAGGGTCGACTAGTTTTCATATAAACCTTTTTTCTGACCATGAGAATAATGAAAGAGAATTAATGTATTTTGTGGATAAGAGTTTATTGTCAATTTTTGCCAATAGCTTAAATGCACATACTGACATTCTGCAAAAAGGTATAGTGCGGGATTTTTTAACAATAAAATTCATTATAAGTAAATTCAAATTCATTATGAATTCTCAAGGATGCTAGCACTTAGAAAAAGGCCTATATATTCGGATTTCAGTGCTTTCTGACTTCCCAGCAAACTGTATCTGAGCATATAAGATGTAACATATCTTTTCGATGATATAATTATATAAAAACTAAGGAAACTGCACATTCAAAACAAATTAAAACTAGAATAGTTTTGGTACTCAAAACTACAAACAACAGCATTAAGCACTGAACCTTACATTTTTAATAATCTATTAGAAAATATATACAAATAGACATGGTACATAAGCTATAATAACACCATACGAACTAAATATCAGTTGCACAACTAGGAAGTACTTACTCGTAATTACATCCACAGCACTATCGCTGTTTACTTTTACCATGCTTAGACCACCATATTAAAAGAACCACCAAGCGAAACAAGGTAAAATCATAATGCTGGACTTTTTATAATATGTGTTATATAACTTCATTATATAGCAACATAGGTAAGATAAGACATTAATGTATGCCTTATCTTACCGACTTCACGCGTCGCAGGAATAGTAAAATCTATTTTTAGCAAGCTATTTATTCTACCAGTGAGGGGACGGGTTAGAATACAATTCCCCTATGCCGCTGGGAGAGCATCTCGTAAGAGCCGAGTAACCCAGCACTCCCTTGGTGGTAGGGGATCTGTTCTCCGACTGGCTTTCGACCACCAGCATGGGAATCCGACCGCCAAGTGTCAGTGAAGTGAACACCGGGTTCTTGCTCGGAGTCCAATGAAACTGCAGCAGTCTTCTCTTCGCTCCCCCTACTCACTCTATTTTATACCCTTTAGTTTTGTCGATGTCCATGGGCGACGGTGGCCACTTTCCATCAGGTGGAGCATCTGCTCGTTTGTCCCTTGTCTATCATAAAAAAAGCTAATAAATATTGTAAATAAGAAAATGTGTTTGTTGTCCTTTTTTACACTACAATAGAGCGAAGGGTTGATGTGAGTTTTTGGATACAGCTAGATATAAGTAGACCCAAAATAACATAGTTTTTTACTCGTTAGACTCATGCTCCCCCAACCCAAGCGGAATAATAAAATAAATAAGTATATTTATCGAGTCAGAAGCGCCTTACTGGTTTTACATAGCAATATATTGAAAGTAAAAAAAATTAAATTTTTTTTCTTACATATTATGTTGTCTTGTTATATCATCACCACGACCAGTCAATGGCCCACTGCTGAGCCGGGTCTCCTCCTCACAATGAGTAAGGTTTTAGGCCATAGTCCACCACGCTGGCCCAGTACGGGTTGGCAGACTTCACACACCTTTGAGAACTTTAGGGAACTCTCAGGAGTGCAGGTTTCCTCACGATGTTTTCCTTCACCGTTAAAGCAAGTGATATTTAATTGCTTAAAACACACATAAGCTTAAGTTATTAGATGAGTGGTTTAAACTAATTTATATAGATTAAATATACATTACGTAAACTAGAGACTCGATAGAAAACTAATCATAATATATGACAAGACACATTAGCTATAACAACGCATGAAGGAAGTAATTACATTTACAACTTAGTGTTGTTAATGTTCACCTTAAGTATATATTTTCTTTTTCATTTCATTCCTTAGATAAGTATGTTTAAATATAAAGCTGTAACACTTTCGCGAAAAGGTTTTGGTACTTTAAAGTAGGTAATAGCATCATAAAATATATTTCTTCTTCTTGTGGTACTTTGCTAATGTCACGTTTTAAGGACAAAACACCGTTGAGACTGAATTTTTAATTTATGAAACTTCCTTTATAATACGAGGTATCCGCCATATTAAGATCGATCTACAACAACACAATATTAGTTAGTACCAACATTAAAAACATGCTTACATTCTAATAATATTATATACAGTTAGTATACTATTTACAGTTTAATGTTGTTAGACTTAATAAATTTACACACAAATTTTACATGATGCGGACAAAACACTAATTGAAGGAAATATTTAACTTCAATAAGACGAGGAATGGAAGGAGGGAGAGCATCATAGAGTTTACAAAAGGGTTTTGGGCAGTTTGTGAAGGTGTGACACACATGAATGATCAATTCTACTGATTGTAGAAATGACCCAACGAACCTTATTTTGATGATAAAAAAAACTAAGGTATTTGTGGAATATTTTGTTGGATAGCTGCATAAAACTCTATTAACTAAAGAAACTAAAACTAGAGCCTTGACCTTTTGTTATTTATAGAATAAAAGCAATCAAATCGATACAAAAAGCGATAGTACGTTAAAACAGAAGAAACCTTTTAACTCGTATTGAATTCGACAAAATCCTTGTAACCTTTTTAAAATATCAAAATTACTATATGTATGCCTATAACTTTTGAGGAGTTCTCTCAATTCCTCAAAGATGCCATCATCAGAACTGGATTTTGAAAAAAATGGGACCAATCTGTAAGCATATACTACCAAATACAAAAACAAATTTTCAATTCGGTTCATAAATGACGGAGTTCTGAGGTAACAAACATAAAAAAAAAATACAACTGTTAGCAATGTTTATAAAGTAGTAGTAGCGGGTAGATCATTTTATATTATTTCAAGTATACCGACGTGAAGACAATATATAACCTTTAGTACGATAGATTGGTCTCAGTCTCTCTGGTGTTTTCGTGCAGTGAACATGGAAGTTAGAGTTATAGTGTCGTGATTAAGGTTACCATTCTCGAGGTCCACGTAAGTTTACTTTATTATCTATTGTCGTTAGCGAGGTCGAGTGGTGGAAGTGAGAGTTAATATATTATGAAAGTGCTCTTCAAACCTGCTCCTGGATCTCAAGCTCCAGGCACCGCTCGCCTCAGTCTAAATTACATGTGTATACGTATTGCTGTACAGTAATGGGTATCATATTTCTCTCCATGTTTATAGCACAACCGAATTGATAAACTCTTTTTTTTTTAAAAAGTTCTAACTACTAGTAATCCAAAAGTTAGCAAAACAGTTGTTAAGTTAGTATTTGCGGGTAGTTTCTTTTATATTATTTATAGTACCGACGTGTAGACATTATATTGTGTGAAATAGATTATAGTTAGTTTCTTTGGTGTCTTCGCGCATTTAGGTTCCCCCTTCTTGAGGTCCACGTAAGTTAGCTTTATTATCTACTGTAGTTAATGTAACTTAACCTTAACCCTACACCTTGGTCGCAAGTCCATGGGTATCCTTTCTCATTCTAAGACATAAATTTTATGAGTAATCTTAGACTAAGAGTTTCATATTTCAGTAAGTGAATGGTATTTGACGAGTTCATAATATGAAAAATCAAATAAACTTAACTCAAGAAAGTGCATAATATTACTGTTCTGTTTGTGTGTTCATACATTTTATGTACTTGTTTATGGCTAACAGAATCCACTTGTAAAATATGAGGTTGGGGAAAAAGTTTCTTCGCATTTTTTAAAATAGGTTAAAACATTTTTTAGTATAGTTTATTTACATTTAACTAAAGTATGTAGGTACCATTTTGTTCGATAACTTTTTGCCATCTTGTAGGTAGGGACATGATCCCATTGCTATAGAAATTTTGGAGCTTCTGATCAAAAAACCGCGACAAGTAGTTTTGGCAGTCCTCTCGTGATGTTAACCTGACACTGCCTAAAGAATTCTGAAGAGACCGAAACAGGTGGAAATCTGAAGGTGCAAGGTCAGGACTATACCGCGGATGCATTAACACCTCCCAGCCAAACTCTCTTAATTTTTGCTGAGTGGCTAAAGATGAGTGAGGTCTAGCGTTATCATGATGAAAAACCACACCCCTTCTGTTGATTATATTCCGGCCACTTTCTCTCAACTTCTTGCTTTAATCTCATCAGTTGTTCGCAGTTTAGTTCAGAATTGATGGTCCTGCCTGGTGGTAACAGCTCATAATGAATAATGCCCTTCCAATCCCACCACACACACAGCATCACCTTGATGCGAGTTAACCCGGGTTTCACTACAGTTTTTAAAGGCTGACTGGCCTTTGACGTTCTTGTCGTACGTGATCCACTTTTCATCACCAGTTATCAGCTTCTTCAAAAATGGTTCGGTTTTATTACGTCGTAATGAAGAATCACAAATGAGTACAAGGTTCATTAGGTTTCTTTCAATGAGCTCGTGAGGTACCTAAATATCGAGCTTTTTTGTGTACCCAGTATTTTTCAACTGCGCCAGAACTATTTTGTAGTCAATTCCCAGTTCTTCAGCTACGTCATAACTACTGATATGCCGATCTTGCTCCACTATTTCAAAGATGGCATCCATTTTATCCGTACTAGGGCGACCAGAGCGAGCTGCATCTTTGACATCAAAATTTCCGGTCTGAAAACGCTTAAACCAAATTTGTGCTACTCTCACAGACACTGCACTATGTCCGTAAACATCGCAAATTTTTTTCGCGGCTTGCGTCGCATTTTTACCTTTTTTGTAGTAAAATTTTAAAATGTATCGAATTTCTTCATTAGATTAACTCATCTACACAGTACGAAAACAAATAAAAATCACACATTTCCCTAATTTGAATTTGGAATTATCTTCTTTAAAATATAAACTTTGAATGATACCAAAACCAGGCAGATACAAATAGTATAGCCAAAGAGATTTTATTACAAGTTCATACATACTATAGTGCGAATAGACTTTTTCCCCAACCTATTATTTAATTTTAAGCTAACATTAAATTCTGTGTCATATTTCTCACTTATGAAAATCAATACTATTTATCAGTTTTAATAAAATTTTGCACTCTGCTAAACTTGAACCTCAATTTAAATACATTTTTTCTTTTAATTAAAGGGTAGTAAATGTTTCTAGTATGGCGTTGTAAGTTTTTCGACACAACGCTTCAAGTTAGGTAAGCATCCAATAGATGGCGCCTTGTTAAGATTTCAAATGTTCAATAATATGTCGGAGAATAATAAAGGATTATCGAATAAATGAATCGTCATCGATATCTATGGCGTTGGAGTAAGGTAGTAGTCACTTCCGTCGTTTTGGCAGTCTCGTCCCTTTATATGCTTCGAAAATCTGACTGTAGTCTTAGTCGTGCGCGGTCTCTCAAGGAGTGAAGTAGTCCTTGGATAGTGTTAGTGAAGTGCAGTGTTAGTGCTGTAAAATCAATACTATTTATCAATTTAAATAAAATTTTGCACACTGCTAAACTTGAACCTCAATTTAAATACATTTTTTTAATTAAAGGGTTGTAAATGTTTCTAGTAGATGGCGCCTTGTTAAGATTTCAAATGTTATTAATATTGTTATTAGGTTTGCTGTTACGTGTATACCAAAGTATATTGTATTGTGGAAATAATTTATTATGTACTACTAGGGTACATAACATCTACTCTCAGTATAAAGTATAGAACAAGTTTACGTAATTTTATAAATTACCTGCTTTTATCAGGAAACTGAGGGCAACAGGTCACTTTCATTTAAGTTCACAAGATTATATAGCATTACTTTCTCCAGTACTTGTACTAAATCTTTTTTGTCATTACGCAGTAAATAACTAATCTTACCTTTTTTAGAGTTCATTGTTATTAAGGTTTGCTTTGCTATCGAGCAACGTTTTTATTTTTCCATTATTATACTGTTACTTAAGAATTTGAAGTCTGTTTGACTAATTAGAATGAACAAAAAAATTAACTCACGAGAAACACCTATTAATAAACCCATTTGTACCTCCCAAATAGAGGTACATTATAATTGTTATTTTACAATTAGTTTTT
This sequence comes from Limenitis camilla, assembly GCA_905147385.1. NCBI lineage: Eukaryota > Metazoa > Arthropoda > Insecta > Lepidoptera > Nymphalidae > Limenitis > Limenitis camilla. Next base: position 12,494,321 of record LR990240.1, read on the forward strand.
TGCTATTGTGGTTCGCAACGTGTAAGTAGGTTGTTTAAAAATTAATGTTAAATTCATATTTCATTACTAAGCAGCTGTGGAAATGCAACATATTTCAATAAGAAAGTTTTACTTGCCTTCAACAGCTGGGTTTACTTACATTTACAAACAATACATCATGTATGCGTGAAAGCATGTAATGTCGGTAAAAGCTCATTACTGCCATTGAGGCAACTTTTCATATAAGAAACTTTAATATCGATGGGAGTGCAATTACTTGAATTATTTACAAGTAACAGTACCTACGAGTTTATCGATTGTATTGTAATAATATATATTACAGCCTTTGAGCCTCTTGTGTACATCAGCATGCTTGTATGTATGGCTTACGAGTGGTTTAATTTTTTTTTTAATTTTAGGTGAAAATGGCATTCATGAACATCGCGTTCCAAGCTGAGATCAGCAGATTTGAAGACTCGGAGTTCGAGGACAGCGCACGACGTATCTGCAATGAACATCCAGACACCAGAAACAAAGTTATTGAGGAGTTTAGGACGATGATATATCGTATGTGAGAGAATGTCTTATATAATAGTTCCAAATGGTATTGTAGAATTTATAAATCTTAAGTTATATTGCATTAATGGTAAAATTAAAGTAATATTCTCGTAAATATTACAGCAAAATATAAATACCTAATGGAATACAATACTTAATTACAGAGAGAGGTGAATGCCATCCGAGACGGACAGACGATGCTTATCTTCTTCGGTTTTTGAGATGTAGGAGATTTATACCGGCTTTGGCACATAAACTGGTAAATTTAATATTTACTTCTACTTAATTTAAAAAGGTAAAGGATGATAATTTTGATGTATAGTAGATAATTATTCAACAAATGAACACGTATTTAGCAACGATCATCTTTTTTTCTGTGATCGTTGGTATTTAGCCGTAACCGCTATCTCCTTGCATTGTAAATCTGTAATATCTTCGAAAATATTCATTTAAATTTCAGGGTGAAGGGTGAATTTCAGGGTGAAAAGCCATATTGATCTATATAAAATGCACAATGTATTTAAGGTATTTACTTGGATAAGGATTAATACTGTGTTGTTCAAAATCGCTTCGTAAATAAGCCATTATTTCTCGTATAAAGTAAAGGATAAAAATGGTTATTGTGGGTTATACCTAAGAGATAGACATATACCATGGCGGACTTTTTTGTAGACCTTTTTAAGGTGTACAATACTGTAGTACATTATTTTGATTTATCTCGTAGGGTTCAGCCAGCGTTTGCAATGTAAGCGAAAAATATGTGTTTATTTACGACATCACATTAGAAACCTCTATAATTATCAGTGTTTCTCCAGTATTTTATGCAAGTATTATACATAGAAACCTTCCTCTTGAATCACTCTATCTAATAAAAAAACTGCATCAAAATCTGTTGCTTAGTTTTAAAGCTCTAAGCATACATATGGACAGACAGACAGGCAGCGGAAAGCGACTGTTTTATACTACGTGTGAGTATGTAGGGATAGTGACTATACCAGAGAGGATGTACAGCAATTTTTAGGTATATACATATATAAATGTATGTACGTGTATGACATAATATTTATACAGCAGAATACTATAATACTTTATTCTTTTCGTTAACAATCTAACTACATATTACATACTAACTTTCTTTTATGACCATAATAAAATATATAATGTGGTAATAATTTACTATTATTAAAAACATGTAACAACATAAAAGATGTGCAAAATATACATACTTATACTTTTAAAAAAACATTGTCACCATATATTAGTATTCGCATATAAGTATTTCACAACATAACGATCACTTCCACTCACATTTATTACAAATCCTTGACTTGAAATCCAGACATTATCTGGATTTATACCTCTCGAATCTTGCCACCACTATTATGGTAATTTTCTCACTACACTTATTGAGAAAATATGTAAAATACTTCGAACATGTCAATGTACTGACATACATAAGAAGCAAACATTTGCATTGACAATTTTAAACATACTAGGAACTTTTATGGACAAATATCGTTGACATTGCTTCGGAATTGGTTAAAACACTGGCTCATATTAGCAACACTGTTGAAAACCATTGGCTAATAGTTTTCATTGATTTATTTTAGAATACCCTCACTCGCTTGACGATTTAATCTCTATCGTTATATATCAGCGGTAGTTTGACGAGATTAGGAACTTTTTTTAGGTGGTTAATTATGATGTTGGCAACATTAATCTGAGTAATATTTAATAAATACGCCGCCATGATGGCATTGAGTCTACTAAATAAAACTGCATAACTAAACTCTGAGTCTAAAGTATAACCCCACTGTCATATTGTTGCTCTTCGTATAGTCTATACGCCTCCCCATGTATATAACCCCTATTTTAATTACCATTATATATTCACACAAGCCCCAGACACAGCTCAGCTTCCTGTCTAAATATCAATGTATCCTTAGGTACATATCACTGTGATATATAGGGTTATTGGATACATTTATAATTTTACATATTATTTAATAATTTATCTCATGTAATAAAGTTTTATTCAGATAATTGAATCTTGAATTTCTGTTTAAAAATGTCTGGTGACCTATGCCCTCTTGACTTTATATAATGGAAACCTTTGTATAGTAAACTCATGTAAAATAATTGCATTTCAAGTATTTAAATAATACATATTCATTAGTTTAACTATATTTGTTTTACGATGGATTTTATTTTAAATAATTTTTCCACTTCTTCCTTCTTTTTTATGACGTGATTTTGAGGTCCTAAAATAATAGTTTATTCTTTATTATTTATATTTATTTACAGATGGTGCGGTATGAAGATTTTCGTCGTAATAATTCATATTTATACAGTTGTAACGCATTCAATTTAGACAAAGTTAAAGATGTTTATGCAGGAACTTTTCCCGAAAGTCCTGTTAATGGAAGGATTACACTTATGAGATTTGGTAAGTTTAAAAGAACTTTTGTTTCCTATGTTCATACGTTAAGAAAAAATCAGAAAGTTTTATCATTACTAATATAATAAACGTGAAAGTTTCTATGTTTAAATGTTTGGTGCTCAATCACGCAACAACGGTCGCATGAATTTCAACGAAATTTTTATACAAATATTTTATAATCTGAAGTAATATCTTTACCTACTTTTTATCCCGAAAAAAAATTTGATTTTACCCAAAAATAATTTTTGATTTTGATTGATTTTTTTAAATCTAAGTAAATGTAGTAAATTGTAGGAATGCGAAACCAGGGCAGGGAGACTAGTAGCTATATAGCTCTACAATTAATAGAGGATTTTTTTGTGGGCCAGATCAATCCCTACCTCTCCCAACCCATTACTGCTGCGGTCAGTGTTGCCAGCTCGGTATTTGCAAAAGTTACCTGAAATATTTACAAAAGTAACCTTTTAGTGTAAAAAATAACCTTTCGATTTTTTTACGTACGTACATACTTATCTGAATATTTTATACTTATTTATTATACATATAATATTGATACATACTAAATTTGCATTTCAATTCATTTATCAATTTTATTCTCTAATGAGTTGGCTACAACTGCAAAACCCATGGGATTGTTATTAGTCCTCATTATAGAAAAGGTACAAAGTCAGGCACACACATGCGTAGTAAGTACTAAGTAGACGTACACTAATAGGTAGGAAATTATGTTTTCTCTGATACAATACAATACCACCAAAACAGTGAACACAAATTAACGAAATGATACGACGAGCAACGGCGACAAACGAAAGAATTTATCCGAATTCGATTTGATCGAGTGAGTAAGAAAGATACAAGACGTGTTGGTTTAGTAAACGAGTACGACGTATTGTTCTCGTAAATCGTATCTACCGCTTTTTTTTTAATTTGATTTTTTAACGACTCTATTTTTTAACGACTCTCTTTTAATTGTGAGCATACGCAAAGGAAGCTTGCCAACATAAAAATTTAATGTAGCTTTCCCTTTCACGTTTTATATGTGAGAATTTATTAAAACAATTATTCTACAAATTCCGAAATATCACCTTAAAGTAACCATTTCACTAGTGTAACCTAAAAGTAACCAACGGAGTAAAAAAATCACCTAAAAGGTTACAAAAGTAACCTTCTGGTAACACAGGCTGCGGTTCCAATGAACACCGGGTTCTTGCTCGGGGTCCATCGAAACCGCAGTATTCTTCTCTTCGCTCCCTCTCCTCACTCTATCTTCGAGGCGGCAACGCATCGACAAAACAAGAGAGACCGTATGCTCGTTTGTCCCTTACCTATCATTAAAAAAATAGATAGATATAATCAGAATTGTTTAGTATATATATCTGTATTACGACTGCAACTCTATTTATAATATTCACATTTATATATTTTATTGTTAACGCAACTGTCCTTTCGTTAGTTTCGTTTATCGTCCATCGTGTCTTGCAAAATCTATTGAAAATTGAGAAACACTGTACTGTAAAACTAAAATACTCCATAAACGAATGTGCACCAGAATAGAGTTATTACGGTACTTATGAGGCAACCAGTGCAATCACTTCTTACGAAATATAATATAAATTGAGCGAACTGAACAAAAAATCTACCACAACCAAAGCCATTTCAGACCATTCTTCAAATATAATTGCGATGCTTTTGAAAGTTTTACTTTCGGATTCGCCGAGATAAAACACTTACGAGGTACTTTTATACTACTTATGTAAGATGTGTTAGAACACTTATAGGCATGTAACGACGGATTTGCTTATTTTATAATATTACGTATAGACCTTATAAGCCAATTTAATTTCAGAGTAAATATTTAAAATAGTTCTCTATTTATTATTTCTGCTTATAAAAGTAAGAGTAAACGACGTCCGCAGAAAAGAGATATTTGGAGATATTTTACTTCAAGGGCTCTACTCTTTGTAAAAATTATCCCACGAAGAACATAAATGTAAAAAAGGAGAGCCAAGTCAATACAAAAATTATGCTTGACAGTGGGCTTCGCCGCCGAAGACACACCGTTGGCCGGTTGTATAGCAATATATACAAGTTTTTTGTACACAATTACCGAGCTGGATTCCAAAATTCATCCTTCTAAGTCATCTGGAAGTAGTTAAGATTTAGGTACTATATGTCAGTCAGTCTGTGCTAAAATTTACGACTTTTTGACCTTCATATCTTTATAACCGTTTGAGCTAGCTCCATGAAACTCTTCTTCGGCTTCTAGATGTCCTTATGGATATCATTAAACACACGAATTTTTATGTGTTTACGTTAAAGAGGTTTTGAGTTATAGAAGGGTCAAAAGTGGGACCAAATGGTTCGTGTATTATTACACTCGGCGTATAAGACACGTAATAGTATTTGTGCAGTTGTATTGTTGCAGGTCAAGCTGTAAATCTTTTTAAACCATTAATATGGAGTTTTTTTGCCTTTCTAGGTCGATGGGACACAGAAACAGTATCAATAGCAGATGTAGTACGATGCGCTCTGCTAATGGATGAAGTAGCCTCAATGCAACCCAAGCTACAGATCCTGGGCGTCACCATTATTGTTGATTTGGAAGGACTCAGCATACGACATGTACGGCAATTAACGCCGACTATTGCTCATCAGATTGTTAGCCTAATGGGGGTAAGAGTCATTCATATAAAGAGGCAAGGAAACTTCCTTATATTTTTACAGAAGCATAACAATAAGTTTCGCTGTACCTTTAATTGCATACACAAAGTATTTAATATCCTACGAGTTTTCTGCGGTCTTCCACATTAATAAAAAATATTAACTGCACGTAAAAACATGGTTATGTGACTTCTCACACTGATTTATTATTTATTCTACAATTCTCTTCACTCTTGTGGGAAAACTTTCATTCAATCACACAATTTCGCTCATTTTATTATTTATCTTTTACAGATATCATTCCCGATACTAATCCACAGTCTCCACATCATCAGATACAACTGGATCCTCAACACGTTCTTTTACCTCTTCAAGCAATTTATTCCAGCAGCAGCTTGGGACCGTCTCCACTTACACGGATATGACATGACGTCTTTACACAAACATATAGATCCTATATATTTGCCTCCAGAATACGGGGGGAGTTGTCGACATGTTATTTCCTTTGAGGAATGGGTTAGAAAAGTCGATAAATATAAGGACGATTTTATGGTGCAAGAACTTAGGGCGCTTGGGTTTACTGTAAATATTAAACACTAACCTACCCTCTCTCACTTCGCGGAGGTGTATTCAAACTGTTCACTCACTCGCACAACTATAAATTATATATATCTCAGTAACAAACGTTTTCGTTCGAAAGTTTTCTCTCCGACTACCACGACAAAGTGTTTTCATTTTTCGGGTTAATATATATAACACTCACAAATAATGTAGCCTTCTTGTAATTTTCAAAATCGGTTCAGTAGATCCAGAGATTAACCCCTACAACCTCACACCCTTTACCTCTTTATAATATTAGTATAGATTAGCATTTGTTCCTTAAAATTTCGTTAATCAAATATACTATTTAATATTTATGGTACAGGACCCAGATTCAAATTAGGTCAATCATTTCTTCTCGAGTGAAAATTCGTAAACTGCATAAGGAATATATATTATGATTACTCGTGACCGTCAGCTACGATTCCGTGGGTGGGGCGAGCAGTGGCAGCCTTCCAAACATGTCGAAAAAACTTTTTTCAGTCATTTCCTCCCGTTTGAAAATTTTCTAGATTATAGTTTACCTAGTATCTTGAAGGAAAAATAAAGTCAGCTGACCATAACGTGGTGGAATATACGTCAGCTGGCTGTTTGACCATGTAACATTTTGATTTTTTATAGCAAAATCACAGTTACCATTTAAGTAGCTTTTTACAAACAGGAGTCACGAAACTCCTGGCTGAAGGCTGCCACTGCTCGCCCCACCCACGGAATCTCAGCTGACGGTCACGAGTAATCATAATATTAATCCCTTATGCATTTCACGAATTCTCGCTCGGGAGGGACTTGGTCATGAAAATCTGTCACTAGTCTCATACCTCCTTTAGTGCTCTATATACCTAGTAAGCATTATATATAAACGAGTAAGTTTTTTATTACTGTATTTCAATTGAATAGACCAAGGTTTGGAAAATTTGCTCTCATGTGATTAGTATGTAAGTCCTTTTTTGCTCATTACTTCGATATTGTGATATTAAATAATAATAATAAATAATAATTTTTTTTTAATTAGTTATTTTATTTACCTAATTTATTTTTATCATGGAATCAAAAACCTTTTTAAGTTTTTAATCAATAAATATTGCTTAAATCACAACATATGAATTATTAATTATATAAAATTAATTAATTAAATAAATAAATGAATATATAAGAAAAAAAAATAAAAGATTAACTAAGAAAACAGATCGGAATAAGAGGTTTACAACTTAACGTACTGTCACCTTGTATTACATACAAACTAGGCCATGGAGTGACGTGGTGTAGTGATTTGTCAAACACCAACTTTTCCATATCGTGTATCAAACTTCTTTACGGCCATGTAGTCTTAGTACAATGAGGAAACATATTCGTATGTTCGTTCCACTGTATATTCTATGTTGTTACCATAACAGCCGTTATTATTGTGGTGTTAAATGAAATCACAGATTTATTCTTACTGTTTATCTCTAAGGGAGCATTCAAGTATTACGTAACGCAATTTGTGTGTAGGGGAGGGTTTTGTAAAACGTTACGGTGCGTTACAAGGGCGGGAGGGGATTATTGAAACGTGTCACGTAACATATTTTTTTATTTAAAAAAATATTAATGAATTAGAACTGTTATGAATTAGAGTTGGTAACCCTTTCGTTTATGTTTCGGGGAATCCCTCGACTGTGTACGTGATTTTTATTTTATTACGGATGTTATACAGAAGCACATTGCTGTTGTCTGTGAATTTGATTTATGGAGAAATAAAAACATAATTGAAAAATCTCTTCTTTTGTTATATTAATTAATACAATAACAAAAATATTATACTTTGTTCAACATCATTGTGACTTTAATGGTCGCTTAAATGTTACGTAACGTTTAAGGATGGGGAGTGGGGGTGTACAGAAATAATATCTTCAAAAATTGCGTTACGTAATACTTGAACGCTCCCTAAAGTTAACCTCTTCGTTTTTGTTACCTCCCTAAAAAATATTTTTTGAAGTAGGAAAAGATGTGATCATTAAATAATAAGTAATCAATGTATTTATAATAAACTAGTCGACCCTTGCGACTTCATCCGTGTGTAGCTCCGCTCCTATTGGTCTTAGCGTGATGCTATATCGCCTATTGTCTTCCTTGATAAATGGGCTATTTAACACTGAAAGGATTTTTTTTAAATCGAATCAGTAGTTACTGAGATTAACGCGTTTCAAACAAACAAACTCTTCATATTAAAGTATAGATTATATAATCAGAGATGGCGCCACTTTATTATTAAGTTCCATTTACAGAATCGACAAATCTTCACCATTTTTTATAGATTTTACTTTAGGGAACTTATCGATACTACGTGACCCGTTCTGAGGGGGGAAAGGGGTCTTCATACTACACCTGGTCGCAGAGATGGAGGTGTCTTAGGTTTTCATCTCGTGGTCAATATTTTTTAGGGAATGTTATGTTTTTTCTGTTGGCAAGAAAAGATTTAAAAGCATATTTATAAGTTACGTGAAAACTAGAGGGGGAGGGGATTCTTGTAATGTACTACTGCTGTCATATACTGTTGGTCACCGAGTGGGAGCGGTATAAAGAATTGAAAAAAATGGGTCACGTAATATGAGTATGTTCCCTTATATATTTAAATACATCTATTATATGTCCTAATACATGACCTAATGACACAGTATATCTATTAACATATTTAACGTATTGAAATAAAATACAATTCTATTTATGGACAAGTCCATGTTTCGTATTATGATGTTTCCTTAACAACTCCTTTTCCATTTCAAATACATCCATTTCATTAAGTATATCTTCCGTACTATGTTTTCCTGGTAGTATCGGGACATAGTCGTACGGCTCGTTATCGTAAGTGTACTCGAATGTGTTGTCGTCATATGGTCGATGTCGTAGTTTGTCCATGTGAGAAGGTTTTTCTGTTGTGCCATGAATGATAAGAGTAATTGGACCGATTACGCCAGTGTTTGGTTCATTAGACTAAAAAAAAATTTTTACTCAAAATTAAATATTATAATTAAATCGTATAAAGAGAAACTTCAAAACATGAATAAGACCTCAAAAGTCTGTCTGTCTGTGGCGCTTTCACGCCAAAACGACTGAACCGATTTAAATGAAATTCTGTATACAGATAGTCTAGAGCTTGAGAAAGGACATAGGCTACTTTTTAATGCGAAAAAAGGGTTGTGAGGGGTTGAAAGGGGGGATGAAAAGTTGTATCGTCATTTTTAGAGCTAGAATCTTGAAAAATGTTTCGATATAAATAAATATGAAAGTCCCGGGCACAGCTAGTAAACAATAAAAGTAAATTACCGCATCCTCTACAATGACCTTCCACACACCCTTAGCTCTTTCACCCCATGTTCCAACAGATGTCAATGGCCAATTAATAAAACCAGCGTTTGATGTATCACGTGGTCGCGCACTTAAGATTTGTACTTTTGTGCCTGAAACAATATTATTTAAAGTTTTTCTGCCCTGCTCGTATAATAAATTACTTGTAGAATAGAATTAAGTATGCAGTATATTCTCACCATGTGGCGAAATCAAATAGATTTCCAAAGCACCGCGCCGAGTGTACTGTATGTTGACAATCAGTTCAACATGCTCGATATAATTAACTACACAATCGTCCACGTTTATTGTAATTTCTATAGACTCTCTTGAAGTTATTGGTATGTTATTGGAACTGAAACAAAACAAATATTAAATAATATATCCACATCAATAGAAAATAATCTCGTTTAATTGTAAAACTACGAATCAATAATTTAAAACAAACAAAGGTTTTCGATAACTAAATAGTCGATTATCATTACATAGTACATATAAAACAAAGTCGCATCCCGCTGACTGTCTGTCTGTCTCCATGTATGCTTAGTTCTTTAAAACTAATAGATAGAGTGTTTTTTTTAATAGATAGAGTGATTCAGGACGAAGGTTTATATGTATAATACATTCATAATATAGTAGAGAAACGCTAATGTGATGTCGTAAATAAACACATGTTTTGCCCTTACATTGCAAACGCTGGCAACCCTGCGAGATAGATCTAAATAATGTACTACAGTATTGTACACCTTAAAAAGGTTTATAAAAAAGTCCGCGATGGTATATGTCTATCTCTTAGGGATAACCCACAATAACCATTTTTTATCCTATACTTTTTACGAGAAATAATGACTCATTTACGAAGCGATTTTAAGTAATACAGCATTAATCCTTATCCAATTAAGTACCCTAAATACAATTAGCATTTAATATACATCAATATGACCCTTTACAGCATGTAATTTAAATGAATATTTACGAAGATATTACAGATTTAAAATGCAGGGACATAGCGGTTACGGCTAAATACACGTGTTAAATATTGCAACTGGGCGAAGCCAGGACGGGTCGTGTAGGTAAGCAAAAATTTTTTGTGAAATCACAAATATAGTGATTCTAAAACTTGATAAGAAATTAAGAATCGAATTCTGTTTGAATTCCTTTTCCTTACTAACATCAAACCAAACAACAACTGTCTGTCGCTGGCAATGGTTTGAGACGCCGTGCCGACACAGCGCCAGCAGTTGGCTTCGCAAAACAGAAACCACGAAAGCGTCCCACTATACCAAGAAGTCATAACGCCAATATAGCTATTTCATCTCTTACATCTCTTTCCTGCACACATATTCCATATATACCCATTTCGGTCCAACACAACTTAGTTGATCGACTGTGAGTGAGAAACGCGTTGCACGATTAAATTCAGTGACCTTCGTTTAACCAACCATTTCAATGAACTAACATTGTCTATCGACATATATGTAGATGAGGGTCATTTAAAATGGCCATCGGTTAATTCGCGATTGAACATTGCGAAATCCGAAGTCCGTCAGCCGAAACTTAACGAATCTTTGACTAGGAGTACATGAGTAGTCGGGAGTTAGTTACAATGACGCGTTCCCGCTTTGTTAGTGTTGAGCGAGCGAGCGAGCGAGCGAGGTTGGTTAGTAGTGTCACTCTTCTAAATATTCAACTATAAATTATTCACGAGTAAATAAATTACTTCGATCATTCAAAATAACTTTGATCATTCAAATTTAAATAGCTTAAATTAGAGACGGCTCTCGATATATATTTTGTCATAGAAGTTTGTGCTGAAATTATGTATAAGTTTTTCAATAGGTTCCAAATTTTCCATTCGTTTTCGTAATACTTTGTAGGCAAACCCTAAATCTGGCAACTCTTTAGCTTCATAAAAATTGTGAAAAGATTATCTATTGGTGTGTTCGATGCATTTAAAAACAAATATTCCTTGTAATGGACATATTCGCTTTTAATGTTGAACAAGTCCTTAAAACCTTAGAATAAAAAAAAACGGAAACAACTTTCTTTATTTTTATAAATAAATATTATGGAAAAAAACTTGGCTACTTTATCAATCCAAATAAATCCTCTCTCATAAATCCATCCATCTAATCTGTCCGTCCTTGCTTCGGTATTGAAACGTCTCGATAGAAATGAACCACGCTAATCAGGACAACATATTTACAGAGAAGCTTTACATTGTAAAAGCATTGATGATCTGTTTATAAATAATATTATGTAATTAAGTCTGTCTTATATAATAAACAAATAAATTAACACAAGAAAACTATATTAAAAAAATATAATAAGGATAAAGATATTAACGTGAAATAGCTCAATTTTTATAAAACCTCTTTCTCGTCGCGTTACTTTTTCACTAAATATTATTATTAAAAGATATATTAAAAAAAATACATTTAAAAATATAAAAAATAGAGGCCAACCGGCAGTGGGACACGGTCCAAGCTACCGGCGGTTAGGGCTCCAGAGAGAGGAACCTCCGCACGATACATGCCATGTCCAGTAGTACCGCTCTCTACATCAGACCCTTGACCCAGCCATCTAACGCGAGCCTCTTAAGGTCTTGTTCGAGGCTCTTGGCCATTAGGCCATTGGCCGTTACGACAATCGGCACAATAATTGCTGAGTCCACATCCCACATGTCGACAATCTCATGAGCTAAGTCAAGATATTGTATTTGTTTATCTTTCTCAGCTTTCATAAGATTATTATTATGAGTCTTCGTTACTTGCAATAAATGTATAAATAAAATAAAAGTACTATGTTAACAAATTTTTAATAAGTTTAGCTATACTTTTGTTATATTATATAAGTAAAACATAGCGACATCTATGTTATCTATGTGATACTATCTCCAGCATTAGATATGGAAGGTTCTCTTTACATTTTATGTTGACTTGGTATATCAAATCGGAATTCAAATGCTGGTCAATCCAACAGAACAAAAATCGGGTTGTTGTCGTCATTAGAGGACAGAGAGAAAAAAACTTCTACGATCGTTTTTTTTAGGGTTGTTTATAATTTCAAAATTTAAGCACTTCCTTCAGAATTATTTATAAATACCCGTGAGGGGACGGGTTAGAATACAATTCCTCTCTGCCGCTGGGAGAGCATCTCGTAAGAGCCGAGTAACCCAGCACCCCCTTGGTGGTAGGGGATCTGTTCCCCGACTGGCTTGCAACCACCAACATGCGAATCCGACCGCTAAGTGTCATAGACGCGTTCCGGTCGAGCCGTACGTGGGCCTGACTTACCTCCTCCCTCTCCCATCCCATTAATGCTGCGGATCTTATGGACTCTGGACTCTTGCTCAGGGTCCGCGGAATCCGCATCATTTTTTCTTCACTCCCCTGTATCTCCCTCTATCTTCGGGGATGCAACGCATCGACAAAACGAGAGTGTTTCTTGTTTTGCCGATGTCCATGGGCGATGGTTGCCACTTACCATCAGGTGGACCATCTGCTCGTTTGCACCATCTTTTTTTTTTTTTTTTTTTTATGTAACTAGGTCGGCAAACAAGCGTACGGTCACCTGATGATAAGCGATTACCGTAGCTTTAGACGTCTGCAACACCAGAAGCATCGCAAGCGCGTTGCCGACCCTATCCCCAATTCCCCCCAGGAGCTCTGGTCACCTTACTCACCAACAGGAACACAACACTGCTTTAGAGTAGTGTTATTTAGCTGTGATCTTCTGTAAGGTCGAGGTACTACCCCAGTCGGGCTGCTCCATATTTGAGCAGGAAGACTATTATTATAAAAAAAAAAAATTAATTAATTTAATATTTTTCATAGCAAACAGAAAAAAATTCAGTTTGATCTAGAGAGTACCTACCTAACATTTTAGTTGTTTCCTCCATTCATGGCTTCGGAATGTTAAATTATTCCTCTATTTACCTCATGTTCGCCTAGTAACCACACGGTAAGTCGGTGCAACTAGTTACCAAATTTTTTTATTTATAAAAAAAATGAATTTATCCATTTCATTGATGCCGATGGCAATATGGTGCGTGGGCAGTAAAGATTCCTTGGGTGTTCAACTCTAACCGTGAACGTTTTTTTAGGCAGAGGCAACGAACTATCCACCTCGATACAAAATGAACTACGCTAATACCAGGACATCATACTTACATTGAAGCTTCGATTTTACAAACAAGTTTATCCGGTACCGTTGTCCAATTTAATGCGGCGCTGACTAGAGCGCCGGCGTTAAGTAATCCAAACCCAAATCGTACATCAAAATGTAAGCCAGCTCTGAAAAAATACATAATAATAATCAAACTTTTTCCTCTATGTTTCATTTTCACTCACAGTTCCACCTCAAGGTCGCGTGTGGAGATTTTATCCATCAACAAAAAGTTTTAAACCCCCCCGACGCGACGCTACGACGACGGAGATCTTTCAAAAGTTGGTGTGATATTTGGTGGTACTTCTAGGGCATGGTAACCTTAAGATAATACAGCAGCATCAAGTAGTCTTATGTGTATAGTGTGCCCAACACTGCAGCATGCAGTAGTCTTAGGGGCCATTCATTATTTACGTAAGACGATTTAGGGGAGAGGGGGTCGACCATGTCTTATTTTTTCTTACAAGGGGGTGGGAGGGAGTATCAATAGCTCTTACGTAAGATTACAAAAATGCGCAAAATTATACTTTGAATAAACGCTGGCAACCTCGCGAGTGCCGAGATCCGCTCGGATATGTAAACGATTTTCTTTTCCATGGCATCGGACCCGCGCCACCCGGGAACTCCCCGCTTGTGGACTAGTCGTCATTTATTTTAATCGATGATCGAGTAAGTTCTATTGTACCTTATAGTTATATTTAAATTACTTACTACCAAAATTTTAACGATACAAAAGATGTTCCAGTGGCAAATTCACTTTTCCAGTGGGTTTTGAGCCCCTGGACTGAAGAGTGTCAGAGTATTCTTATTTTTTCTTATTATAGGGGAGGAGGGGGTTAAAAACTAACTAGCGAAAATAGTCTTACGTAATAAATGACCTCTTAGATGTTCCAGTGGCAAATTCACTTTCCGAGTGGGTTTTGAGCCCCTGGACTGAAGAGTGTCAGAGTATTCTTATTTTTTCTTATTATAGGGGAGGAGGGGGTCAAAAACTAGCGAAAATAGTCTTACGTAATAAATGACCTCTTAGATGTTCCAGTGGCAAATTCACTTTCCGAGTGGGTTTTGAGCCCCTGGACTGAAGAGTGTCAAGAGTATTCTTATTTTTTCTTATTATATGGGAGGAGGGGGTCAAAAACTAGCGAAAATAGTCTTACGTAATAAATGACCTCTTAGATGTTCCAGTGGCAAATTCACTTTTCGAGTGGGTTTTGAGCCCCTGGACTGAAGAGTGTCAGAGTATTCTTATTTTTTCTTATTATAGGGGAGAAGGGGGTCAAAAACTAGCGAAAATAGTCTTACGTAATAAATGACCTCTTAGATGTTCCAGTGGCAAATTCACTTTTCGAGTGGGTTTTGAGCCCCTGGACTGAAGAGTGTCAGAGTATTCTTATTTTTTCTTATTATAGGGGAGAAGGGGGTCAAAAACTAGCGACAATAGTCTTACGTAATAAATGACCCCTTATGTGTATTACAGCAGATATTTCGTGTCTAGAATAATTAGAATATTTTCTAAATTATTTTGTTATCTCTTACCCATTTATTTGCCATCCAGGATTTGCAGAAAGTGGCGTATTTTGAGATGTCCACACGATTAAATGTTGCACATCACGCCATGTTAAATTTGGACTAGAAAAACCAAATAAATTAGATACAAAACTTTAATGGTTTAATGTACAAATTACAATTTATACTCACTTGGCATGTAACGCCAACGCAATAATACCAGCAGCCAATGGTGCAGCGGCAGAAGTGCCAGTGTGTCCAAGAGTGCAAGAATCTTTCGTATCTGTCGTAGCCTGCACAACATATTCACCATCTTTATTTAATAATAAAATTATTAGCACACATATACCTACATTTAAATAAAAATTAATCAATTACTTACAATTTTCTGATCTTTATATGCACCAGAGGAATATGCTGTAGCTAAAGTAGAAGAACAGATTTCTCCATACCAAGGAAACAGGCCTTGTTGGGAGGCGCTGCCGATTGATACAGTGTATATACTCGATGAGTACCTTTAAAATATTCATACACAAGTACAATTGTAGGTACAACTCTTCATAGACAAACAAAAAAATTCCAAAAATTGATATAAATTGTTTCATAGTTTCTTTATAAATTTATTAATGATAGTAGTTTGTAGAAAAGTAGTAAAACTAACATTATATATACTACAGAGATAATTGAGATAATATACCACCATAAACTATCGTACCAAACTTGTTAGATAACTAAAATCTCGGGCTCTCAAATTAAATGGGGTAAATATAAAATAATAAAAACTAGTGTAGAGGCAAAAGTAAATGGATTTTTTGTTGAGTTGGGGTACCTATTTGATTAATTATAAAAAATATTCTTACCCATCACAGTTACAGTTGTCATTATGCCCACCACCGTTACCATTAGCCCAGACAAAAATTGTTCCCTTTCCGCCACGGCCCTATAAATTAAAAAAGTAAGAAAGTCACAGAATAAATAGACAAAAATATTTTTATATTCGCTAGGGGGCTCGCTTTTTATATAACTCAATAATGGCTTGACCGATTTTGATGAAATGTGGTACAGAAATGTACTAGTGCTTGGGAGAAGACATAGGTTAACTTTCATCCCGAAAAAAAGGGCCGACGGCGAGTTGAGTAGTTAATTAATAAACAATATAAAATAAGTATCCATCAGGTATCGTAAAATTTACCTTTTCAATTCCTCTTTTAAAAGCATCAATGGCAAGTCTTCCAGGCCCTTCGACGGTCTTTCCATCGTCACTTGGACCCCATGAAGCACTATAGATATCTACCTTGTCCCATGCATAGCCTATAAAAATTAAATTCAGTGTATTATCAATACTTTCCATTTAATAGTAGCACAAATTAAGAACTGAGGTAGGGCACATCAGGAAACTTCCTACTCAAATATGGAGCAGCCCGACTGGGGTAGTACCTCGACCTTACAGAAGATCACAGCTAAATAACACTACTCTAAAGCAGTGTTGTGTTCCTGTTGATGAGTAAGGTGACTATAGCTCCTGGGGGAATCGGGGATAAGGTCGGCAACGCGTTTGCGTTACCTACGCAAAATAAAAACATAAAATAAAATTAAAAAAAAATTTTATACGTAATAATTTAATTTGTTGATTAAAAATATCTTTAAATTAGCGTTGCAACACTAACATAGATACCTACTGCTGTATGCAACTAGCAACACCAACAGCAAGGGCAGCGCGACGAAGTATTTGAAAGAGGAAGTATTTTACAATGTCTCATCGAACTATTTTTAACTTGTGCTTCCCTGGTACTACGAGGAATGTAAAAACCAATCTGATTCTCTCTCTCCGTGCTTACGATACTGTGATGTCGTCACATTTGTTTTTTAGCTTCGACCACGTTTTGATGTTACGTCACTTTTTAGTCTTGTTACCAGGAAAACATGGGTACTTAGGAGAGTACTATAGTGGTTAATATGATGTTAAGTTGGTCAACCATGATCAATGTTTTATTTTTCTTATAAGCGGTACTGTTTTGAAATAAATAATTATTATTAGAGATGCCACGAATAGTGATTTGGCCGAATACCCGGACCCGGTGGACCAGGGTCGATTTTGAAACCTGGAAAAGGAAGAGAATATAACAAAATAGGGAAGTAGAAATGGGAGTTCCCCTCTTAAGGGTAAAAAATCTTAATTTCCGGCAAAACTTCATGTTCTATGGAAAAAATTTAAGATCTACAAATTTTTTATTTACATTTCTTCACATAACCTCAAAAGTTTTCGGTTTTTTAATTTTTATCTTCTACAAAATATTTTTTTTTTCAAGATTTGTGGTGAAATGTTTGCTATCAACAAATTCTAAATAAATTGTTTTAGATTTTAAGTATTATTTAAATTAATATGATAAAATAAAAATTGTGAGTAATATTATGCATTCTTTTTTATCGAGATTAACTATTCGGTATACCGATTAGTGAAAAAAATGGCCGAATATTCGTGGCATCTATAATTATTATCATGCAGTTAAATAACTATCACCATACTCTTACTCATGATGAGTATTATTGGTTAAATTTACTTATTCTGTGAACTTGCCTAAAGATTATTTTACATACAGTATTTAATTTTTTAAGTAAAAAAAGCCCAAAAAATCTTGGTCAATAAGAAGTCACACTAGCAACAAGAGAATGGATGAGACAAACGCGGGCAACGAATTCCCAAGATACGACATTTTGAGCTCAACATGGCGATCAAATGTACCAGGACATCATAACACTCGAGAAACTAAGCAGTTCTCACCGATAGCCTCTCCCTCTATCCGATCCGTGATTCGTCCGTCGAGCATTCGAACTCCACCCACTCGAGCACCGTAGGCCACTCCCACCCCACACTTCCTGTTATTCGCTGTCATTGCTATCTAAATGATAAGATTTTTTTAATTATTAATTTTATAATTTTTGTTAGTTAAAAAACTATATTGTCTTAATACAAGAATAAAATTGTGTGTAACTCACTTCTCCAGCACATCTAGTTCCATGTGAATTACTGTTTTTAGAATCATATCTTGGAAAAGGGTCTGGATCTCCATCGTTACAGTCCCAGCTTATTTCAGGATCCTAAAAATGATAGTATTTTTAATTCAAGCAAGCTATAATTAAATAAAATAGTTTCGGAAGTTGAAACTAGATGGCGCTAGCGTTCGCAGACATGTTACGTGCGAGTTAGGGCCGCGAAGTTACCAGGATTTCAGAGCGCTTTAGAAGGTTCGTCTGCGATATGGTACTTCGAGCGTTTGATTGGTTCGTTACTTTACACATTCCCGCAGTGAGCCACGCGGGGAGGGGAGTACGGCCGGGGGGGTGTACACCGCCTTCGCGCCTCTTGTCCCTCCCGCTAATACGCAATATTTTATACGGCTTAGAGACGCGCGTAGTTCAAAACGGCTTTAAAGTTTAGACCTATAAAATTTTGTAAAAATTTTACTTTACAATGAAAGTCTATAAATAAGATATAGGGTTGTACTACAAAATTGATTGATATTATTATAAACAATATAAAAATTTCATAACACTAAACTGACCAAGTAAAAATGAGTGTTTAAACATAGGGTAAAAAACCTAGGGATCAATGCGCTGGAGGGCTACCTAAATAATACCTAACTTACTGAATAAAGTAATTGAAAATCAACATTACATAAATGGTAGTATTTTTTAATCAAGCAAGCTATAATTAAATAAAATAGTTTCGGAATTTGAAACTAGATGGCGCTAGCGTTCGCAGAAATGTTACGTGCGAGTTAGGGCCGCGAAGTTACCAGGATTTCAGAGCGCTTTAGAAGGTTCGTTTGTGATATGGTACTTCGAGCGTTTGATTGGTTCTTTACTCTACAGTCTACACAGTCCCGCAATGAGCCACGCGGGGAGGGGAGTACGGCCGCGGGGGTGTACACCGCCTCCGCGCCTCTTGTCCGTCCCGCTATAGCTGATACGCAATATCTTATAAATTAGTAAGAATTTTACGTTACAATTAAAGTCGATAAACAAGTACGTTTGTACTACGAAATTGATTGATATTATTATAAGCAATATAAAAATTTCATAACACTAAACTGACCAAGTAAAAACGAGTGTTTAAACCTAGGGATTGATGCGCTGAAGGGATACTTAAATACCTAACTTACTGAATAAAGTAATTGAAAATCAACATTACATAAATTGTAGTATTTTTAATTCAAGCAAGCTATAATTAAATGAAATAGTTTCGGAATTTGAAACTAGATGGCGCTAGCGTTCACAGAAATGTTACGTGCGAGTTAGGGCCGCAAAGTTACCAGGATATCAGAGCGCTTTAGAAGGTTCGTTTGTGATATGGTACTTCGAGCGTTTGGTTGGTTCGTTACTCTACAGTCTACACAGTACCGCAATGAGCCACGCGGGGAGGGGAGTGCGGCCGCGGGGGTGTGCACCGCCTCCGCGCCACTTGTCCCTCCCGCTAATACGCAATATTTTACACGCGCGTAGTTTAAAACGGTTTTAAAGTTTAGAACTATAAAATTTAGTAAAAATTTTACTTTACAATGAAAGTCGATAAATAAGATATACGGTTGTACTACAAAATTGATTGATATTATTATAAATAATATAAAAATTTCATAACACTAAACTGACCAAGTAAAAACGAGTGTTTAAACCTAGGGTAAAAAATCTAGGGATCAAAGGCTGGAGGGATACCTAAATATAATACCTAACCTAACTTACTGAATTAAGTAATCGAAAATCGACATTACATCAAATTTTAAAGTCAATGTCAAAAGAAACTTCTTAAGAAATGGAGCTGATATCTCTCATCTTCAAATGCTTGAACATACCTACTCTAAAAAAATCTTATACTTTGTCCCGTCGATTCCGTCGTCGTCGAAAAATTGGATAAATAAAGTTTATTTAACCAAAATAAAAGACTTCTTTGTCATACAAAGTAAATTAAATAATTTTCTTGTATTCCGTTCTTCAGAAATCCCCCCAGACTTTTTTCTTGTTAATAGGATCGCATAAATCGTTTGTATGTTTCTTCGATACGTGGTGTGATTGAGACTAAATCAATGGGACTCCAAAGTCATTATTTAAAAAATAGCTATTTTCTATCAATTATTTTAGAATAATTATTATTTCTAAAAGAACAAAACCCTTACATAGTTGTCTCGCAAATCTGTGTGGTTGTGTTCTACGCCATCATCTAATATAGAGACACGAACACCATGACCTGTGTAACCCATGGAGTAAACAGATAGCACGTTGAGGTCTAACCTGGGTAGGTTTGAATCTGTTCTAGTGTCTTGCTGTAAATAAAAATGTTTATAATTAAATAGTCTGTTTAACACTATAATAATTAAACCATTTTTTTATAAATCTAAACCTTCGACCACTGTAATGTGTCATATAAAAACATGTTTTTTATATATGAACATTTATTTGTACGGAAAAATACTCTTATCTGCCATAAATTAAAAACAAGAATAAACTAGATATTTTAAGTAGCTTATGTTTATCTAGATTCAACGTATAAATATCTATAAAAATAATATGTGTTCATTTAGAAGGTATTTGATGTAGATTGTACAACGTTGTTTTGTCATATAAATTTTAAAAAATTGTGGTGGGTCTCCCTTATCACTTATGGCTATAAAAAATACATGTTAACTGATTCTTAGACCTACCCGATATGCACAAAATATTTCATAAAAATTGGTCAAGCCGTTTCGGAGTAGTTTGGTAGCAAACACCGCGACACAAGTTTAAGAAAATACCTGCTTGTAATTATAGTGACCTACCAAATACCACTCGTAACTCCACAATTCATCGTTAAAGATACGATTCTCTCTGTTCAAGCTTCCCTTATCATCTGGGCTCTTGGTATTCTCATCTATTCTTTTTACCCGATGTAACTTCTTGTCCACATCGGGAAACGGATAACGTTTAACGCGACTTTTCACGAAAACTTGTTCGGCCCACCGAATCTAGGAAATAAAATAAATTATTTTTTTGATCTTTTTAATTCTTATTTTGTCTAAATAACTGAGAGTTAAGTTTCTTTCTTAAATCATAATAAATACAAAATATTCATGTCAAATTGAAAAGAAGACACAAGGAACTTCGCTCCTTAAGGTGTTTCCATCCGCAATTCAAGCTTGATTAGTTCTAAAATTGCACAACACACGTGTTCTCATAATGTCTATGCGTCATACATGAGATTAAACGGCGATGTCAATGAACTCTATTGTGTTTCATTCTAGGCCAAGGGCACTCGCTCCCAAATTTCGCGTCGTACGCCGCACACACCACGTGTATCGCAGCTCTGCAGCACCAGGGATACATGACAGCAGAGGACTTACCCTGACGTCCTTGTGTAGTGTCGACGTGTGAGGGGTGCGGCGCTGCTTGCGGCCAAACGTGCGGAAAGCGTACATGTCTGGAAAGCCCGGTATCTGTAGATAAAACTTAAACTATTTAGGATTTATAACTTGTAACTTGATTTTAAGAATTTAATAACTTTGTTATTTTAAGCAATAATACATTTTTCGTAGCTTTTATCTTGCCTCAATTCGCGTAGCGATACGTTTTGGGTTCAAATCCCAGTTATTGGACTACTGACGTGGCTCACTCCTTAGTTGGAGGGGTTAAGGAATACTATTACTAGTAGTATGTAGTTTATACTGCTAGTATTTATATAAAAATAATCTATAATCGAAAATTTTCGAGTTATTATGCTAATAAATGACATCAATTCATCAAGTTGCGTCGCGTCGTTTAAGAACCAACAAATAGTAATACCTACTACAAGAACTAACCTAGGACAACATAGCCCTATGTAAAGAATGATGTCCCTTGCTAATTTCTAAAGATATACTCAGTGATTTGGTACTGGCATTAAAACGAAAAATGTTAATAAACTATACTAAGGTAGTATGAGATACGTATTAGTTTATTTTTTTTTAAATCCGTACTACAAAATTAATCTAATTGTAATTTTTTTACATGTAATGTTCACATCTAGAAGAAATTCATTTGTAATAAATTTGTAATGCACATACGTTACTATTACACTAAGTTTTTTAATTGATAAGGTATTTTTTTATAGGTAAAAATGTTCGTGACAAACCTCAGTTAACGTGTACTATTCCACGTTAATTGGCGTATACGTTGACGGTAAGAAAATGTTATGAGTTCAGCGAATTACGTGTAATCTATTGTTCAGTTTTAACAAATTGCTCCTCATTTTAGATACGGCGCTCAAAGAACTGTTTGTTTTGAGATAACATCCCACCTTTTTAAAGCTTTAAAAACTTTATTAAAAAATCGATTTCTTCTCTTAAACCGTAAAAGAATGGCAAACCAACAAACACATTTTGGAATAACTATATTTAGTTAAAACTGTTACTGAATAGTTTTAGTTTTAAGTCTAAATATAGAGAAAATATTAAATTTGTTATACAGTAGGCATGTATCAAGCAAGGATAATTCTACCCCTGTTGTTCCATAATACTTCTACATGTTCCTTAAGTCCTGGTATGAGATGCAGAGAACAATAGCATGTAGGCGGCGCCCTGGGCAAGCACAGTTAGCTCGGATTGTTAGTAGGGTTGTTTTATCCAAAGTGACTTTTACTTAATTTTGGTTGATAAGTGTGACGAATTTAATATGAAAAAATTATTCAAAAAATTTTCAAATAAATAAATTTTAAGGTTTTTTTTTTTAATTTAAAAATAATTAATTAAAACTCCCCACTTTTAAATGAAATATTCAACCAATAAAACGTGTTACAGACATACAAATTAATAAAATTGGGGTGTCTGTTTGTAATATTAAAATAACCGATACCAAAACAATATTTTTTTTACTATTTTTGTCTCTCTGTCTGTTTGTTCCGGCTAATCTCTGAAATGATTGGACCGATTTTGACTGGACTTTCACAGGTAGATAGCTGGTGTAACAAGGAGTAACTTAGGCTATTTAACATCTCGCTACGAGCCATAGGAGCGGAGCAACACACGAACGAAGTCGCGCAGGTCAAAGTATCGCAAAAAGTTCGTAAACAGTATTTTTTTATCACTAGCGGAACGTAACGTAAACGTCGATGTCACTTGTCCGTTATGAAAATGCATGTCGTCATATGATGTCCCCGACACACGTTAGTACTAGGAGCACATGAGCTGCGAATAGGTCGGCTACATATGCCGACACTCGACATGTGGGCGTTACACACATACACGTGATACTCATGTTTGATAACATGTGCGTGCGTATCTTTGTTGTTTGTTGGCTCATCGTAGCTGTGTTTACACAGCTCTTACTTGTGTGTGTTTGTTTAATTATCGCATTTTCTGGGATAATAAGCGGTTACAAGTCCAGTCCATAAACAGTCAGAACATAGTTCCGTTGCTGCGGAAAAGATTTTTTTCTGATGATAAAAGCTAAAATAACTCTGTTTGTCTGTCCCGCTTTCACGCCAAAACTACTAAACCGAGTTTAATGAAATTTGGTATACAGATAGTCTAGAGCCTCAGAAAGGACATAGGCTACTTTTTAATGCGAAAAAAAGATAGTAAGGGGTTGAAGAAAGGGGATGAAAAGTTGTATGGAAGTATCGTCATTTTTTGCGCTAGAAGCTTGAAACTTATTTTTTTTATATACATTTCAATATTCATGATGAATAAGTAAAATAACAATAGGAAATAGGGGATGAAAGTTTTTTGGAAATATATAAGGTTTATGTAAATGTTTTATAAGTTTGCGACAAGAGACAAAATGCTACCCAAAGACACTATTCCACGCGGACGAAGTCGTGGGCACAGCTAGTAGTTAATAATTCTGTATGTATGTAAAACACACACGCAAGTATACGAAACGAATACAATACTTATTATAACATATTCCCTTCAAACTAGATCGCGAAACCACTCTCTCTACAATACCATGTGTGTACCACATGGCCACACGTGTGAATGTGTCACGTCCGTAGGAGTCATGTGAGTTCGTTCAGTCACGTATGTACCAGGATAACAGGAACATGAAGGAGCTATCCCGCACATATGGACGCACACATACGCAACAGGGTGTCACAGGGTTGGGGAGCGAACGGTCGATATACAATTATGTTGTTTAATCCACAGCCAACGGAATTTGAATTGAATTTTCTAGTATATTGAGTCCAAAATCTAACTTTCTATTCAAATCCATAGATGATGTAAAAAAGTCTCTCCTTCTCTCTCTTCCTAGCCACATGTCTTATATGGTGATGGGGTTAACTTTTTTTATATTACTCCTCGACTTCGCTCTGTAGTAAGATGTAGTAGGTAAGCTAAAATAAAATAAGCTAAAAGAAAAGAATAGTGGAAGCACTATTTTTATTGCCCTGTTTTTATAAAAAAAAATTATCTAAAGCTAGTATCAAAAATATCAATAAATAAACAACTACATCAATAATGTAAATAATGAATTTACTTTGAATTTTTATATTATACAAAAGTGAATACTTTGAGGTATTCTAGCATTGAATTCTTCTTACTTTCTCTCAAAGTTTTAATATTTTTGATTCCCAGAGAAGACTCATAAATTACGGATTAGCCATCGTAATATGTATTATCTACCTACACCTATATACTCTTAAAATTCAAAGACATTTTGGTAAATTGAAATAATCTTACATTTGGTATTATGACAATTCGATCTAGATTTTAAATTTGCTATCCCAAGTAGAGCTTTTATTCTCAGCTGTAAATATAGCTAGCTGAATAATTTTTAAAGAAGTTATAATTAGGTAGATAAGATAGATAATCTTATTGTTATATACTTATTATCTTTTGATTAAGTGTGACTATCGTTGTACTATAAAATTATAATAATATTAGCTGACCCGGCAAACGTTGTTTTGCCATAAAAATTTGGGGTGGGCCACCCTTATCATGATGAAAAATAGATAGTAGCCGATTCTTAGACCTACTGAATATGCATATAAAATTTCACAAAAATCGGTCGAGCCGTTTCGGAGGAGTATGGTAACTAACATTGTGACACGAGAATTTTATATAAAAGATATCATGCATTTTCATCATATTTATTTAAGTATTTAAAATCTTATAATTTTAAATAAGTAATTTACATTTTAAAACGAATACCCAAATAATTAATTTCCAAATACTTAATTCAAAAATCCTTATCAAAAACCATTATAAATGCAAACATACTGATAATACCGATAAGGACTGAAAATGATTAGCATGATTCCATAAATATCAGATTTTCTTAACCTAAAGTTCATCTGTACTTATGATGGCCTGTTACTGGATGAAATTTTTCTTGGATTTATGTAAACGAGGAACGTTTACTGTTGGCCTGGTAATTTTTACATTGTAAACAGAAAGTGAATGAGATTTATGGTGTTTGGTAGATATATGTAACCGAATATTTTCTTCACGTTATTTTTCAGATAATAAATATTTTTAGTAGAAAAATATTTTTGAAGCTTGTGTGTAATATTTCTTTTTTTGCCATATAAATTTGGGGTGGGCCACCCTTATTACTTAAGGGTATAAAAATAATTAGTAGCTAATTTTCAGACCTACTGAATATGCATATAAAATTTCATAAAAATCGGTCGAGCCGTTTCTGAGGAGTATGGTAAGTAACATTGTGACAAAATGAGAATTTTATATATTAGATATTAGGTGCATATTAATAGTATGTAATAATATAGTTGTATGTATAATTTTTTTATATCTTATACTAATATATAAAGCTGAAGAGTTTGTTTGTTTGAACGCGCTAATCTCAGGAACTACTGGCCCGATTTGAAAAATTATTTCAGTGTTAGATAGCCTATTTATCGAGGAAGGCTGTAGGCTATATATTATCACGCTACGACCCATAGGAGCGGAGTATCACGCAGACGAAGTCGCGCAGGTCGACTACTTAGTTATTAATATTTTCTAGTTTTGAAAGTAGCATTAGCATTACTCACATTTTAATTATAAATTAATTGCAATACGTTTAAATTCGTTAAATAATAATGATTGGTTAAACAGAAATATATTTTTTTAAATATCCGTCTCATCAAACAAAATATTCACCAAATGTGGCAGTTACAAGGTTTTTTGTGAATGAACCGATACGTTATTGTGGGAGCTGTGACGAAAATAAACAAGCTCCGCCCTTTTCATAAATAGAACTGTAACTGAAAATGTTCTCCTCCATCAGTCTGCGAGCCTAGTACAGGCGTCGCTGAATCTACGAATAGCGCCGTCTGAAATTCAGTTTTCATGGAAAACGGAGTTTCATGAGTGACGTAACATATGATTGATATGAACGCCATCTAGTTTGCATTGTTTAAACTATACAGTGTCGAGGAGACTGTACGTAAACTTTGCTGTAGCAAATGCGCAAGATACATTTTAAATATACTTATTTATTTTATATACTACATTTTAATTATTAACATAATACATAGATTAGCAAAAAAAATAAATAAAACTTTAGGGTCTGTTTGTAATATTAAAATAACACGGTACACACGGTAGGTACATATACCAAAATAACATTTTTTTACAATTTATCTTTGTCTGTCTATCGGTCTGTTTGTTCCGGCTAATCTCTGAAATGGCTGGACCCATGTTGACGGAACTTTCACTGGCATATAGCTGATGTAACAAGGAGTAACTTAAGCTATTTAACATCTCGCTACGACCCATAGAAGCGGAGCAATAGGTCGGCTAGTATGTAAAACTCTCGTGTCGCGGTGTTTGTTACCAAATTCCTCTGAAACGGCTCAATCGATTTTTATGAAATTTTGTGTGCATATCGGGTAAGTCTGAGAATCGGTTTCTTATCCCCCTGAGTGATAAGGGTGGCCCACACCAAATAATTTAAACATGCAAATATCCTTGATAGTAGGGGATCTTCCCCGCCTGCCTTGCGACCACCAGCATGCGAATCCGGTCGAGCCGCATGTGGGTCAGGGCCAGATCTACCCTTCCCTGTCCCATCCCATTTCTGCTGCGATTCCAATAAACACCGGGTTCTTGCTCGGGGTCCATTCTTCTCTTCACTCCCCCTCCTCACCCTACCTTCGAGGCGGCAACGCCTCCATGGGCTACGGTAGCCACTTTCCATCAGGTGGACAGTCTGCTCGTTTGTTCCTTGTCTATCATAAAAAAAAACATCGTTTGCCGGGTCAGTTAGTTATAAATAAACATTTTCTCTACGTCAAAGATGTCAATGGTTGCCATTCAACTTTTACGTAAATCTAATTAAGCGTTAAAAATATCTTGTACTATTTTTATTAGACAGCAAGTGGGCGTAACGTCGAGTTAGGTTTAAGTTGGTTTAAACAATTATAAGAAACTGTATGTGACTTTTATGTAATTATATTACCAAGTTAACTCACTTTATTTTTAAAGCTAGAGCTGTGCTACCTTTTTGTATCAGCTAAAATAATATTTTATTCTTTATAGCGTTTTCAAGATTATAATACTAGTCTATTTATGTAATAAATGAATACAAAAAAAATAATCAAAATTTACTTAAATATATATCTCATCATTCTGATAATATTATTTAAAGATTTTGATGTAGAAATTGGAGTCGGAAAATTTGATTATCACTAGTGTTATCAACGTTCAGCTTGAGCCACTAACAACTATCGGATTCACAGTTCACTCTCTGACGATGATACAATAAAGACAAAACTATCCATAAAAGTATCCCTAATAAATATTTAGTATTTAATTAATTCTATGGAATAGTTCGGTGACAAATTGCATCTTATACTAATATAGGGGAGAAGTGGCATGAAGGAGCCAGATTTTGAAGGAACCACTTATTTCCGTAGTTTACCGACGGATTTGGTTAGTATATTTATTTTTAAGTGGCAACACTGATTTTCCGTCACCCACAAACATTTGACAGTTAGCCGATACCATCGGACGCCGGTACATCGAATTAAACTTCGCTTAAGTTATTTTTTGGTATTTTACTGTAAACAAATACATGTACAGGGATTATAGACTGAGTTTGTACATATATTTAATATTGCAGCTGCGTAAAAATTGAGCCGCCAAAGTTTTGATATTATGGTTATTTTTAAGGTTATATTTTTTTTAAGAATAAGTTATGAAAGAGCCGGGTGAATGGGGCGTAAAAGACCTGGCTCTTTCATAACCAATTCCTTCATAACCCAGCATTTGAATTTTGTAAATAAAAAATACTAATAATGAATATACATTTTTTTCATATATTATTAAATTATTTACTTTAGATATTGCATTTGGAGAAGCCTGGTCTAAAAAAAATGAAAAAGACCCGAAAAATTGGTAATTGAAGAAGCAGTCAATGAAGTTTTGGAAAAGGGTCACTCCATAAACAAAAATGCACTTGCCTTAAATATATCGAGGGCTTACTTAGTTAAAATAGTTAAAAAAGTAAAGGCTTCTGGTGAATTATCGTATAAACACTGTCGTAATATAGGAAATAAGCCTATTTTTACAACATACCAGGATAATATGCTTGCAGATTATTTAAAGGCTGCTTCTAAAATGTGCAATGGCCTAACAAGAAATCAAACTAAGAAGCTGGCATTTGATTACGCCATTGCCAATGATATCTGCCTAGATAAATATAAGGAATTTAAAACTGCAAGTAATGATTGGCTTAAAGGATTTATGAGCAGACACAACGATTTAGCTGTGAGAAAACCTGAAAGTACTTCTCTAGCCCTTGAAATTACTTAAAATGACTGATAGAGTTAAAAATTTCTTAAAAAACTAATTATTTTATTAAAAGGATTTATTAGAATTGTCTTTTTGTTTTTTTTTATAGGGTAATAATTATTATTTTGCATAATTTTCACAATTACACTTTATAAAACAGACTGGCTCATTCATAACTTTTAGTTTCTCTTTCAATACCGAAAAGTTATGAAACAGCCAAAAGACACATTTTTTTAAAATGAATATTTTACAAATTTTTGTAATGTCTTTAAGGTTTTTTCATATGAAATTACCTACTTTAATAAATAAATAATAGTTTGATAAAAAATAATCATCATTTCTTTCATTAAAAGTATATTTCTTTGCTCCGTTTAGTAAACTGGCTCTTTCATGCCACTTCTCCTCTATAAAGCTGAAGAGTTTGTTTGTTTGAACGCGCTAATCTCACGATCTACTGATCCGATATGAAAATTTCTTTCAGAGTTAGATATCCCATTTATTAAGGAAGGCTATATGCTATATATCATTACGCTACGACTCATAGGAGCGGAGCTACACGCGGACAAAGTCGCGGGGGTCGACTAGTATTGTATTATTGGTTTCGTCATCACGTTCTTCCAAAGAATCCGGTTCTAAGGGCGCATAATTAAAAAAATGAAAAATAAAAACGTACTACAGCTTTTAAACTTTCTCGTTTTAAATCGCTACTATTTGCCCCTAACACAACGCAAATCATCAAAACCTGTATCGCAGTCATGAAATCCTGGTACATCGGTAGCTGGGAAAAAATCATTCGGATCCGGTGTGGTTTGCGGTTTAGCCGCCCGCCCTCTCCCCGTACGAGTTAGCACTTAGCACATACGTTGTATAATTGTGACGTGATGTGGAATAATTTTGGTAAAATTGCTTGTTTTCCAATACATTTTAATATACTATTTTCGCATTAATTTAGTTTAAGTAAAACATAATTGCTTTATCCGGACTCCGACCGAACGCTTGCATACAAATAAGGTCATACCTGATTGGCAGATCGAATTGAAACAAATCGTCCGTCTAACAGAACATTTGTCACAATTACCACGTTTGTCGACTATACATAATTATTAAAGGACGTGAGAAGGCCTTTATGTTATTATTTATGCCTAAAATTATTAATATTAAAATTATCATCCTACTAATATTATAAACGAGAAAGTTTGTAAAAATGTATGTAAAAATGTATGTGTAGATGTATGGTATATTTGTTACTCTTTCACGCAAAAACTACTGAATGGATTTTGATGAAACTTTACAATAATATAGCTTACACATCAGAATAACATATAGGCTATAATTTATAATGATATAGTGTGAATTATCCAAAATATAGTGGGTGAAACCGCAGGGTGCAGCTAGTTTTAATATAAACCTGAACTCGTAAATTCTGTTTCTAAACATCGGAAATAACCAGGATATTCGTTTTTGAATCATAAACTTTGCTTTTGTCTGTTTTTTGTTGATAATTAAGGAAATCCTTACTGGATAATAAAACAATAATAAATTAATTTAAAATCGAAATGGCGGCTATGTCTACCAACTGTTTTTGTTATCACTGAGTCGTAAAATAACGTCCAGACTTTACTTATTAATTTACAATGAAATTTTCCAAGAAAACGAATTTTCTATAAAAGCAAATTTTACAAAAATACCATTTTACCTTTTATTAGTAACCTGTATACAAATAATGAAGATGAATTTTCATTAATGATTGACAAAGTTTCATCCCTTACGGATAAGTATAGATATGTGGTGGGTTGGAATGGATAAAGAGATTGAGAGAATTGTTTCCGAGTGTCACCAATGCCAAGCTGTTAGAAATAACCCACCAAGAGACCCACAGACATGGATAATATCTGAAAAACTTTTGCTAGTCCATTTCAGGGAAAAACATTCAAGGGCTTCCAGAGATTTTGGTGTCCGATAATGGCAGAACGTTTAGTTCTAATGAATTTAATTTGTTTTTGAAGAAGAATTGTATTAAACATCTATATTCACAACCACACCATCCAGCGTCTAACGGCCAAATTGGGAGAGCCATGTCTTGTATAATTTTCTTTTTTTTTTTTTAAAGATTACTAGCAGTATGGATCACATACTACTAGTAATCCCTGTACCCCTCCTAGTAAGCTTGCATGCTTGGGCGAGGAGTAGACCACGCTAGTAGTCCAATTTCTGGAATTTGTACCCACGACTTGTCGATCGTGAACCCAACGTCTGAACCACTAAGCTGCTGATGCTTTACATGCGCACTGTTCCATGTTCCACTACAAATAAAAGTCCTGCTGAAGTACTAAATGGCGGTAAGTACAAAAATAGTGTTAAATATTGCGAATATCGTATTTCCGGGACAATTTAACCCTAAGACGGAAAAATGGTGTGATTATAAAGTATTTCTATTATTGGATAATCCCATCATTCACGCGGTTTTTAATAAATTGTAAACAACAACTTGTTATACAATATGATAAAATATAAGTGATGGTTGAAGAGTATAGTAGAATCAATTAATTTATGACGAAAACCCGGGCTTGTGTGCATTTAGATATGACAAGGACGCAATATCGTTCTCGAGGACCACTCGAGATATCACCGGCGTCATCACTTTGATTTCATTATCATACTTTATTTAGCCAGTCGATATTTTGACCACTTTCCTATCATTTGATAAACTCAAAAAGACAGTCTATAACAAACCTTTAAACAGACTAAAAGCTACACGGTAACTTTACTGCACAAGTACACTCAAAAGACTATGATAATACACAATCCAGAGGAAGCCGAGCAGTTCCTGGGGCTTGCCTTTAAATACTCTCTTTCACCGAATGACCTCCTGACTCTAACGATAACACTTTTTCAGCAAAATACAATAATTATTTAAATATTCAACAAACTATCTTTAAATACACAATACTAAAGTCACACGAGTTCCGAGAGCAACAACTTTATTGCGTAAAAGTCATCACATACATAGTATAAAACAAAGTCGATTCCCGCTGTCTGTCCCTATGTATGCTTAGATCTTTAAAATTAAGCAACGGATTTTGATGCGAGTTTTTTTAATAGATAGAGTGATTCAAGAGAAAGGTTTACATGCATAAAACATGCATATTATAGAGAAACACTCATAATTTTAGAGGTCTTTAAAAACGCTCAAACGCTGGCGGAAACCTACGAGATAGATCAAAATAATGTACTACAGTATTGTACACCTTAAAAAGGTCTACAAAAAAGTCCGCGATGGTATATGTCTATCTCTTACGGATAACCCACAATAACCATTTTTATCCTTTACTGTTGATGAGAAATAATGGCTTATTTACGAAGCGATTTTAAAGAACAGCATTAATCCTTATCCAATTAAGTACCCTAAATACATTGAGCATTTAATATAGATCAATATGGCCCTTTACAGCATGAAAATTAAATGAATATTTTCGAAGATATTACAGATTTAAAATGCAGAGACATAGCGGTTACGGCTAAAATGCAACCGGGCGAAGTCGGGACGCGTCGACTAGTCCCTTTTATACCTTATTATTTTAGACCGCAACTTATCAAATCTCTCTTTATATATATCTAATATATATAAAGAGGGATTTGATAAGTTACATTTTAAGGTATTATATGTATAGAGAAAACAATAGAAATGATTACCTTAATATTCACAAAATATAATTCAGTTTGAAGCTAATTATTTTACAAACCATTCGAAAAACAAAATCTCTTAATATCTCAATCAAGGCGTTTTAATTAGAAGCCCGAACATCATGTAATTTATTTCAATCTATTTTGCCTGCTCAGTGCTCTGCACTTGATTTAATTAGCGTACCCGGTAGATTATAAGAAAATAATAAAATTGAACTTGTTTCAACAATTATATAATGGCTGAAATACTTGTTTTTAAAATGGAAAAGTATGGGCTTACGATTTTATGTTAGGTTAGACTTATGTAAAGAACTCATCCAATGGAGGTGAGTGCTTACACATGTGGCAAGGAGCTCTTTAAACCTACACCTTGGTGACAAGTCCATGACACTGCTTAGGTTCCTCTTGTAATTGTAAGAGATCATAATGTTTGGTTATTTATCGGTTCAGTAGCAGTAGTTTCTATTTCTCAGAATTATATAATATTAGGCATCTAAAAGATATACATTATAATTGAAAAGAGAAATTACAAAAGAGCTAAAAATAGCTTTCATTTTCAGACGTTACTGGTATAATTGCGGCATTACTGAGTTTTTATGATTCGTAATAGCCAGTATTAATTTGGGACTTTGAAAATGTTAGCACTCTTACAAACGGAAAATGTTTATTTTAATATAGTAATATATTAGAATTTTGACCCGCAAGGTTGGAGCTATTTTATATAACATACTAGCTGACCCAGCAAACGTTGTTTTGCCATATAAATTTTAAAAAATGAGGTGGGCCACCCTTATCATTTAGGAGTATAAAAAATAGATGTTGACCTATTCTCAGACCTACCCGATATGCACAAAAAATTTCATAAAAATCGGTCGAGCCGTTTCGGAGGAGTATGGTAACTAACATTGTGACACGAGAATATTATATATAAGATTATATCTGTCAGTATGACAGTATTGTTGTAGTTCCGTAAATGAACTCCTGAAGCCGCAAGGTTGAATTGCTTTTATTATAAACAAACTTACCACAATATTATAATAAAGTAGTACTAAATACAGGTATACACTAGACGACTCGCTCCGGCTTCGCTCGGGTGCAATTCACCACGTGTACTTAGGTTTTACAAAAAACCATTTAAATTTTCAATATATTGCTATTAAATTATTTAGGCGTTCAATAATAAAATTTTATTGATATCCCACAGGAACTATTAATTCTTCCAGGATAAAAAATACCATAAATTTATTTTTTTAAAGATTAAGTAAAAAACATACAAACTTTCATTTATAATATAGATAGCTTTTACCCGCGGCTTCGCTCACATTGAAGTCATTAAATAAGTATCAGTGATCATTACAATAGAAATGAATCGTAAAAAATTTTTTTTTTTCATAAAATGTATCCTATGTTACTTCTAATACCCTCAAGAATATGTGTACAAAGTTTCATGTTGATCGGTTAAGTAGTTTTTGCGTGAAAGCGTAACAAACAAACATACATTCAGATTTATAATATTACTAGGGAAGTAAGATAGTAAGATTACCTAAGTGAAATTGCATATGGATTGGTATGGAGGTAATTAGAACTATAGTAGATACACAACAATACAACCTCATTCATACAACCTTTCCGACTTTGATGTTCATCATCATCACGACCCGTCAATGGCCCACTGCTGAGCCGGGTCTCCTCCTCAGAATGAGGAAGGTATTAAGCAAGTCCACCACGCTGGCCCAGAGCGGGTTGGCAGACTTCACACACCTTTGAGAACTTTAGGGAACTCTCAGGAGTGCAGGTTTCCTCACGATGTTTTCCTTCACCGTTAAAGCAAGTGGTATTTAATTGCTTAAAACACACAAATCCCAGAAAAGCCAGAGACGTGTGCGTGTGTCGAGGATCAAACTCGGACCTCCTGAGTAAGACATTGAAGTCAACCACTGGGCAACCACTGCTTCATCATTCTCTTCATAATTTATCTGACCTTCGACATTAATTTTTTTTCACAAAAATATGTTGCTCTTACTTTTTAATACATAATAATTAAATTCTATTTATTTATTATGTATTAAAAAGTAAGAGCAATGGACGCCTTACTCTGCCTGTTAATAACGCAAAAAATCCTTACCCTCCTGATTACTTATATAAGGAGTATATACAAGTTTTAAATTACATAAATAAATAAGAACGAAAACATCGAGAGGAAACCTGCACTCCTGAGAGTTCTCCATGTTCTCAAAGGTGTGTGAAGTCGGCGAACCCGCTCTGGCCCAGCATGGTGTACTATGGCCTAAACCCCTCCTCTTTCTGAGGAGAATACCAGGCTCAGCAAGTTGTGATGATGATGATGAAATAAATAAGATTAAATTATTATAAGTGGAGAAGATAAGACAACTTTCAATTACAAGTAGCAAACTGAAATTGTGTTATTTCCTCTTTTAACTTGCATTTGTACTAATTATATATTTTATTGAATATTTTGGAGCTTCCGTATGTGACCTAATAAAGATTTAATATAAGGTATTGATACATTGCATTGTGGTAAAGGCAAGCTTACCCAATAATTCCCTTTGAAATTCATCAAGCACGTTTCGTTACCACCTGTAAATACTGTCGCACTTTATAACCGTATAGATATCAACTAGTTTTGAATCGAATCATTGATAAAATATCATATTCCCTAAATATAGAGGGTACGGATTATATTATCCCTACATAGTATAAAACAAAGTCGCTTCCCGTCGGTATGTATGCTTAGATCTTTAAAACTACGCAACGGATTTGATGCGGTTTTTTTAATAGATAGAGTGATTCAAGAGGAAGGTTTATATGTAAGAAACCGTGCGAAGTCGGAAGCGGGTCGCTAGTCATATATAAAAATCTCATGTCACAGTGTTTGTTATCGAATTACTACGAAACGGCTTGGTGGTAAGGGATCTGTTCCCCGACTGGCTTGCGACCACCAGCATGCAAATCCGACCGCCAAGTGTCATAGACGTGTTCCGGTCGCATGTGAGCCAGACTTAGCCCTTTCCTCTCCCATCCCATTAAGGCTGCGGATCTAGTGAACTCTGGGCTCTTGCTCAGGGTCCGCTGAAACCGCAGCATTGTATTCTTCATTCTCCCTCCCCATTCAATCTTCGAGGATGCAGCGCAAAACAAGAGGGTTTCTCTTGTTTTGCCGATGTCCATGGGTGATGGTGGCCACTTACCATCAGGTGGACCATATGCTCGTTTACACCTTATCTACCATAAACAAAAAACAGATTTTTATGTAATTTATAGTGTATATTTGGTATGGCTTTATATATTAGGGTGGGCCAAAAAAACTTTTAATTTTTTTTCCTTAGGTAGTTACCATGAAAATATGGTCTAAGATGACAATAAAAATTCTAGTTAATTTTGAGCCATTAATATTAATGTTATGAGGTGCCTCATCGTACTTTTTTATTTCCCATTTAAATAGGATTTTTTACATAGGAATTTTATTTTTTTTGTTTGGATTTTTAATGCACTTGAACGAATGAATGTCTCGTAAAAATCAAAATATATTCTTGTAGGAAATTTAATGATCTACAAAATTGGTCTGAGATGATTTTTCGCTATGTTGACTCGTTTAGAAGTTATTCGAGGTTAAAGTCCAACCTTAAATCGTAAAGGATAACTTTGACTATTTCTTATTATGTGTCTGTATGTATATTTGTACTTGTGTCACGTAAAAACTACTGCACGAAATTGGATTGCCGTATCTACAGATTTTTTTCAGATCCTATTACTTTATTGGTCGGGAACAATAAATAAAGATTAAGATAGATTAATTTATTTCTTCTTTCCTTTTATGTAGTTATTTCTTTTAATGTATAATTAAGTCTTAGTGCGAAAACTTGTAAGATAGACTGCAGAAAATCGACCTATAAATTTTAGCTGCTATTTTTATACAATAATAAATAAAATATTTAAAAAGAATTCTCAACTCACCGGTCCCCCATATTCGTATCCTAGATCCAAAGCCACCAGCTCAGCAACTTCTTCACCACCTTCCACCTCTACAGTCCAATCATCGATGAAGAACTTCGAGTTTTCCCTACCCGTATGCCAAGTATGGTATCCCGAATATGCTTTTATAATTACAGATAATAACACTAACAAAAAAACAATTATAAGAAAATTATTGAACATAACTAACTTAAATTTAACTAAGTTTAATATGTAAATAATAGATTATTATAATCCTGGTATTTTCAGGATATAAGAATAAAAGAGTGAAGACAAGAATTGTCGGCAGTTTGTTCAATGGACACGATACGACGCGGTCAAGTGAAGCGTATAAATGAACGTTTTCGTAAACAACAAGGACTAAGTAAACATTTATTTTTATTGTTTAATGAGTATATATAGTAATGAGTAATTAATGATTACTGTACAATAATAGATTGAGTTTTGATACCTAATCGAAAAAAGGATTAGATTTTTATAAGTATCACTACAAAGTAAGAATAAAATAAAGTCACTTCCCGTCGTTTGTCTATCTGACCTTATGTATGCTTAAATCTTTAAAACTACGCAACAGATTTTGATGCGGTTTTTTTTAATAGATAGAGTGATTCAAGAGGAAGGTTTATATGTATAATACATACATAATATAGTAGAGAAACAGTGATAAGTTTAGAGGTGTCTAATGTGATGTCGTAAATAAACACATTTTTTGCGCTTACATTGCAAACGCTGGCTGAACCCTACGACATAGATCAAAATAATATACTACAGTATTGTACACCTTAAAAAGGTCTACAAAAAATTCCACGATGGTATATGTCTATCTCTTAGGGATAACCCACAATAACCATTTCTTATCCTTCACTTTTTACGAGAAATAATGACTTTTTTACGAAGCGATTTTAAGCAATACAGCATTAATCCTTATCCAATTAAGTACCTTAAATAGATTGTGCATTTAATATAGATCAATGGCCCTTTACGGCATAAAATTAAATGAATATTTTCGAAGATATTACAGATTTAAAACGCAGGGACATAGCGTTTACGGATAAATACACGTGTTAAAGGAATGAAAATATGAAAGGAGAACCATGAGAGTTTTAGTTAATCAAATTCTAAATGTCCTTAATAAACGCAATAAAATAATTTAGGGAATATCTATATAATAGGAGGAGGAACATAATAGGGGATTTTCTATTACTTGTATTATATCTTACCATAATATAAAATTATTATAAAAATATAATTTAGAATGGAGTTAAATCTTTCATTTAGTTATTTTATTGGGGCACTCTTGATAGGTGTTTTATTCATAACTAAGTCATCACCATAATATTTGTTTATATAATAAATATGTCAGCGCGTAAGTTAGGCTTAGATTAACCTAATCTTAGGTTTAAAAAGGGAACCTGGGCAGTGGAGGCGAGCCTACACCTTGGTCAGAAGTCCAAAGGACTGCTTAGGTTTCTCTCGTAATTGCAAGAGTTCATATTTGATTAATTATTTATCGGTTCAGTAGAAGTATCTACATTGTATTCCAATATTCCCCCTCTCCTCCTTCTTCTCTTTCTATTCTTATATGTTTATTTTTTTATGCTAACAATTATATCCAGGTAGAAAAAAAAACTATAATTCCTGAGTGAAGTGTAGGCGAAAATCTAGTATAATATTAAATTAACGCCCTCTAGTTGAATTTATTGAAACTGTTTAACGTTTAAGCTACACGTTATAGTGTAACTAAAATGAACTAGAGGGCAGGGATTTTGTAAATTCCTAAATTCATCGATTCTAACTTAAGATAGCTAAAAATAAATTTTATTAGTTACGTATTACACAAATTATGTGTTAGATTCCCGAGGCCTACTTATACAGAAATATCAAGTTGGTAGTCTGTACTCTATACAAAGAGAGTCCTTAAATAATGGTATCTTTATTTCACAAGCCACATGTGCGTATATTCTAATCCATTACAATTTAATATTAGTCTTGGGCCTCGTCGGTCACCAATGAGAGCGCTCTTTTTAGTTCGCAATCCAATGGCGAACTAGTTCGCTCTTTTAGTTCGTTATTTAATTATTTAAATTATCATCATCATCACGACCCGTCAATGGCCCACTGCTGAGCTGGGTCTCCTCAGAAGAGGAGGGTTTTAGGCTATAGTCCACCACCGGCCTAATGCGAGTTGGCAGACTTCACACACCTTTGGAAACATGGAGAACTCTCAGGAGTTCAGGTTTCCTCACGATGTTTTCCTTCACCGTTAAAGCAAGTGATATTTAATTTCTTAAAATACACATAACTCAGAAAATGCAGAGGTGTGTGCCTGTGTGGGGGATCGAACTCCGACCTCCCGAGCAAGACATTGAAGTCTCAACCACTGGTCCATCACTACTTGATATTTACAAATAGACTTTTTACTTGATATTTTTAAATAATTTAGTAAAAATAATTAATAAAGGAAAAAACATGGATATTTTCAAAAATAAAACCTCGATGTTTATGAACAATATATTGATATTTTTATTATCATTTAAATATATAATTATATATCATTTTTTTATAAGAAACAAACTACCTACTATTTTTATTTATTACACCAAATTTTTTAATTACATATTTTTTACACATTTATTTAGAAAACAAGTTGTCAAGTATGGATGAAACATAAGCGTCCCCAGAAGTAAATAATTCGATTAAAAAATATAAGAACTAAAAAGAACTAAGAGCGAGATCATCGATGAATTAGTTTGTATAGTTCACCTAATGGAGCGCTCTTTTTAACTAGGTCGTTCGCGAATTACCCAAGACTGTTTAATATCATTTAATTAGTACACGCTAAAAGCACCGACATTTAAATTTTAGTACACTTATGCACATAATGAATGAGCTATAATTATATTTTAATACCTAAAAAGTAAAAACCACCTGCCGTGACAAACTCACGCATGTTATGTTTTTTTTAAAGTATATTAGTATTCCCAGTCCACGAGAGTAGGTACTACAATGCAATTATTGCATTCACACCCACGACTCAATGGATTAAACCCGCGACTTCTAGATCGTTAAATCAACGCCCTAATCACTGATCCCCTGTCGCTTGCACTATCGTAACACGTGAAAGACAATAATAATATCCCAGCATTATGACACTACACAATATCTACAACCACAGAGGTTATTTATTGCCTTGTTATTAATTGTTACGTAGGTATAATGGAAATAAAATAAAGTTAACAACTCGAGAATACAAAGTTATGGACGGTGTTGCCAATGCAAGAATCATGGCAAGTTTCATACATTGATTTGTACGGAAAATTTTGACAGCTATTAATTATTTCCAGTGCTTTGATTATACTCTAGTGATCCTGGTAATATGAATAATATATTTTTATCAGGCGGCAAACATAAAATATTCTAAGGTAAAAATAATGGACTTCTGACATTTTCTCTTGCCATATTTAGTATTTAAAAAAATAAAAACGTCAACTGTCAAACTGACACTTGCATATGTCAATACTCAAACTGTTAATTGACAAGTTTTATTTATCATCTTTGAGTTTTATATCTTTGATTTTGTAAAAAATAAATAATAAGGACATAAAAGCTTTACGAAATATAGGTAAATGTAAGACAAATATTAATAATAAAATAAAATTATCGTACAGCAATATAAATTATCGTATTAATCCATTTATTATCGTAAAATTAAGCTCTGACAGTTTATTAAAACACATATAATGACAAATGACATTTATAGCAATCTGTTTCGTTCAGGAATAGTCAATAGTTTTAAAATTTTCACTTTTATTGATTCCCATGTCCTAAAAATATTCTGTGTGTTAGAACCTATTATTTAGGCCTCAAAAAGCAGTTCTAAAGTTATTTCAATTTCTCATATTTTTTAGTACAAATTCTGCCATGATTCTTTGTGATTATTAAGTAAATAAAAATAACTAAATTTTATTTGAAAAGAAAAGGTATTCAATAATGTAGAAAATTTAAAAATCTGCCTAACTGAGTCATATCAAAGTTAGAGATCTTTTATTTGATAGAAATAATATTAAAATAAAAACAATCTCTGTTTGGGTTTAATAATTTTTTTAAATAAAAATCCGATTCGACGTGTCAATCGTTGTTCCGTTACAGCTTCAGCATGAAAGACGTATCGAACAAAGAGTATCGTTATGCTATTCCAATCAGGGGTCAACAGTGACCCGGACCTTTGGAAGGCGTGCACGGAGCCGTAGCCAACGCGTAGAGGCCCTTTAGACAATTTAATTTAATATTCGATGACACACAAACCGACGATGATCCCTGTATGCACTATGAGAATGCACCCAAGGACAATCCCCGGCTTGTGTAGGACTATGCCAATATATGGAAACTAATAATGCTGGGCTATGGGTTGGGATGTGCTAGTGCTATGGATGACCTATGGCGTCTACCCAACAATGTTTTATACATTGAAAAATGGGTACACGGAGACTCGCCAACTCATCATCATGCAACTAGAGGGCAACATTCCTCCCGAGGGGAACCTCACGTGTCAACTAAACAGTATTTTTTATTTTAAATATATTTAAATACGTATAAGCTTATTATATTATTGTAAATTTAGGTAATACCTTCAGCTCACATCGCGCCTCGCGCAGCGTAGGAAGGAAATCACTGAAAATCAGTTGGGGGATGCACTCCTCCCTACAATACTAAGTGGTTATCCCATTCACAGACGCCGATATATATTTTAATTTAATACTTATAATATATTGTATTAAAAAAACAGAAACTGAATTCAATAACTCGAGATAGGTAAACATTTTTAACGTAATGTAAATCTTAAGAGTTTTCGAACTCAGACTTGTGGCTTCAGAATTTAACCTATTCCAAACAAACAGAAATAGGTAAAACATTTACATTCAATTAAGCGTTAACATAAATACACGAGAAGATAAATAAGCTGTATATTTAGAATGATTCAAGAAGTAGGAAGAAGGTTTTTATGAGATCATTGCAGCACTCAGTAT
The DNA here is from genome assembly GCA_905147385.1 of Limenitis camilla. Lineage (NCBI taxonomy): Eukaryota > Metazoa > Arthropoda > Insecta > Lepidoptera > Nymphalidae > Limenitis > Limenitis camilla. The sequence continues at coordinate 12,535,999 of LR990240.1, forward strand.
GTCAGTGGAGCGAAGAGTGGCCGTGAGCGTGAGCGCGCATCGATCAAGTGTAAACAAACTATCTTATACAATCTGGTGACCATGAAACTATTTTTTCTTAGGAAGACATAAATAGTGTTAAGCAATGTAGTACAGAACCTATGAGTCACACTAATACTCTGCTAGAGCCGAAGTACTGCACCGAAATGGGCACACAAGTATATTTGCAGCTGAAAATTTTAAACATAAATAGGAAGCAGAGGTGGATTTACTATTTATTCTATTACTATTGTACTAGTAGGATTTAATATCATTATTAATATTAGTTTAATTTAGTAATCTGTGACACAGTTTCTAAATATTTTAACATGTTTCTAATAAATAAAATTTAATCGATCGATTATCGAATAATGGAGTCGTTATCGCCATCTATGGTCAGGGTCGGGCTGCCTCCTTCTGAGGCAATTTTGGACATTCTCCTTCAGAGACAGTAACACCATCCCCGTATAACCTTTCCCAAGTCCCCGCTTAGGAAGGTATCTGTTGAACAGATTCCTCCGGGTCGACAAAAAAAAAGGGTAGCAGTCACTTCCGTCGTTTTGACAGTCTCGACCCTTTATATGTCTTCGACAGTCTGTCTGTAGTCTTAGTCGTGCGCGGTCTCTCAAGGAGTCAAGTAGCCTCTGGATAGTGCTAGTGAAGTGTTAAGTGCAATGTTGTCCAACTAAGGTCACCTAAGTCCTTATAATGTAATTGCCACGTGGTTAAGTAAACACAATGTAAGGTTAGGTTTGTGTTAGTCTAATCTTAGGTTGAGATAGTGAAACTAAGCAGTGGAGGTGAGTGTCTCGATCGAATAAAGGATATCTTTAAGCCTACACCTTGGTCACAAGTCCAAGGCACTGCTTGGGTTCCTGACATAATAGTTCTTGTCGGAATAGTACGTGATCGTAATGTTTAGTTATATCCTGACCGTATTGCGCCCGTAGCCTTTGATGTAGGCCATTCCTTTTTTATGTTTCGGACATACATATATTGTTACCTTACAGCGACGAGCAAAAAAAAAACCAACAAATTAATATGATTCAGTGTTGTGTGTTCGCCGAGCGGCCACCGCGAGCGCGTCCACTGGCTGAAGAAGATCGCCCAATGCGATCGAAACTGTAGTACCAATCTACCACAATAATACGTGAGTGTTACCGTTTTGCATAGTTTTAAAAATATGATTCAGTGTGGGTGACCCACTTTAGACGAATTTTTCATCCTAAAAAAAAGGGCGGACTGCCTTTAGATAGTCTGCGAGGACAATTTCCACAGCTTCATAATTAATTATTAATGCCAACAGAGGTTGAAAAATTGTAATTAGAAGATTTACAGATATCTATACTAATATTATAAAGAAGTAAGATTTGTATTTTTGTATTTTTGTATGTAACGAATAAACATAAAAACTACTGGACCGATTTCAAAAATTCTTTCACCATTAGAAAGCTACATTATCCCTGAGTAACATAGGCTATATTTATTACAAGAAAAAATTAGACATCCTCAGGAAATCTAACTAAAACCAACCCAAGGTGCAAAAAAATTAGCCATAAAATATCTTTCATCGCATGCGCTGCAAAAAGTATTGATGATAGAACAAAAAAATGTTCTACAATATTATAGAACGTATCAATATCTACAAAAAACTCCGCGAGACCATATGTCCAACTATTATAGTTATGTCACTATAACTACTTTTTTACATTTTAAAAGTTGATAAAAATGCCTATCAAAATCAGACCATGTTTTCTATAACTTTGTATTAATCCTTATCCAAATAAATTATTTCGTATTCAAGACTGTTTCAATACCTGTAAAATACTTTTTGAATTATTAAAATCGGACATTCCAGTCAAAAGATATTACGAAATAAAAATATCAAGATAAATAAAAAATAATCCCAGACGGACGCGGTGTGGCGTGCCTCGCAGCGCAGCGAGTAACGCGGCGATAGAGGGAGCGACAGAATGCGGGAGCCAAAATGTTAAAAAAAAATTATCCACCCGTGCGAAGCCGGGACGGGCCCCTAGTATGTTATATAATGAAAGTGGAATGATACCCATTACTATACATTAAGCTAGGTAACTTAGCTACGTGGACATCAAGAAGGGTGACCATAACCACGACACTATAATACTAACTTGAAAACTTCCATGTACACGACAACACCAGAGAGACCAACACTAATCTATCGCACTAAGGATATACATTACCTACACGTCAGTGTATTTGAAATAATATAAAAGAAACTACCCGCGAAAACTAATTCATAAATAGTGTTACAAACAGATCTAAAATTTATGGAAGAGAAAACAAATAAAACCAATTCACTAACTTATGTTAAGTCATATTAATGTTCAAATAGATAACTGTATTAATTCTAATTATGTATATTAAAGCTTGTTTCTTTCTCTCTATTTTTCGACCGTGTGGACGTGTAACGATGGTTTCAAAATTCATTTAAATTCACTGCAAAGAAAATAATATATTTGTAATCCTAATCTAAAATAAAAATAGTTTTGTTTTAGTCTCCTGTAAACCTGTGAAATAAGACATTAGATCTTACGCTTTTCAGGTCTAGATTTATTATTATTCAGGATGAAATTTATTTCATGTGACACAAAACTTTGAAACCATCTCATTATTTAAATATTAAAATTCTACATATATATAAATAAAGCTAAAGAGTTTGTTTGTTTGCTTGAACGCGCTAATCTCAGTTCCACTGGTCCGATTTGAAAAATTCTTTCAGTGTTAGATAGCCCATTTATCGAGGAAAGCTATAGGCTATATATCATCACGCTAAGACCAATAGGAGCGGAGCTACACGCGGACAAAGTCGCGCGGGTCAACTATAAATGATAAATGTCAATGTCAAAATGTCGGTTTCTCCAGTCTCCTTTTTGTCCTCTCGTAATTTATGGCTCTACTAAAAAATATACACAAAATCGTCCCTGGGCAACAGCGCTACGCACGCACTGGAGTTTATTTCGGGACCAGTGCTAGGCGAATACTAAGGTTCCCAAACTTTTGAATAGATATAAATATTTACAAATACTAGACGACCCGTCCTAGCTTCTTGTTACCGAAAAACAAACTTTCTCGTTTGAAAATTTGATTAATGCAGTTTTAGGTTCTTTACAAGATAATTTTATATAAATTGATATTTGTTAATATTTCTCGGTGTCCTGGTTTAAAAATGGTGCTGGCCGGTAACTCTAGCACCACGACATCGTGAAGATCATGTCATCCGTAATGTAGTGATTTAAATATTTTAATTTTAGTGTAATAAAATTATCACTTGTTTTGCCGATTCGTTGCCGCCTCGAAAGTTAAGTTAGGAGGGGGAGCAAAGAGAAGAATGCTGTGGTTTCAGTGGACCCTGAGTAACCTAGTTCACTGTAACAGCAGCATTAATGGGATGGGAGTGGGAGGGAGATCTAGCCCACATGCGGCGCAACTGAAACGCGTCATTGACACTTGGCGGTCGAAATCACATGCTTGTCATTTGCCTTTACGAGATGCTCTCCCAGTGGCTGAGGGGAATTGTATTCTAACCCGTCCCCGCACGGAGGATTGTTTAATGATTAATATAATATTTGAGTGAGTGAAAAGGAACTAAAAATATCTTTTATTTTATTTACTAGACTTACACGCAATAGGAAGTATATGTATCGTTGCTAATCATTTTCTCAAAATGAGGCTTATATTTTAAAGAAGAAAATTTTGTAAGTTAGAACAATGAAGCAGTTTTTGGGTCAGACGCATTAAAACTGAAAGACAAGCAATAAAACGAAAATTCTAAAATAAATATTTTCCTTCCTACGGTCTTATAAAGTCTCCTCTGTTTGATTTGTACAGATTTATTATAGTGAATTCGTTTGAGATTTTATAAACAAATTAACCTATAGACGTACATACTAACAGCTTGTTTTATCTGTTTATCACTAACAAGGATGCTGTTTTAACTTTTAAACGATGCTGCAAGACGCATGTATGTAATTTAAATGAAAATTCGAGTTACGAGAGTGGCACAATGACTTCATTTATAATGCTAATGTAAAGTAATCTGCAACGCATAGGCTCGACAGAACATTTATTATGATCCATCGTAAAGAACAACATTATAATTCTTACCACATTCTCAAATTAATTTTATTTAAATTGAAATTAACCTCATTCAGTTAATATAAAATAAAGAATATCTTGGTAGGAATTCAAAAAAAAATTGTTTCATAAATGTCACATTAATCCTAAAAATCCTAAAAAAAAATTATAAATGCGAAAGTAACTCTGTCTGTCGCGCTTTCACGCTAAAACTACTGAACCGACTTAAATGAAATTTGGTATGCAGGTAGTCTAGAGCCAGAGAAAGGATGTAGGTTGCTTTTTAATGCGAAAAAAGGGTTGTAAGGGGTTGAAAGGGGAAATGAAAAGTTGTATGGAAATATCGTCATTTCTATGGCTAGAAGCTTGAAACTTATTTTTTAGTTTGTTGATTCGATATAAATCGATTCGGAAATAGGTGTTGAAACGCGGATGAAGTCGCGGGCACAGCTAGCAAAATATATACGAGTACTTTGAATGCGTATAAATTAATTATTACAAAGTATGTTACTACGAGTGCATAACTGAATGGCTTTATCTCAAAGAGAGCATCCGATAAACCCACTCACAAAATGCATTCATTTTTCAGTTAGGGGCCATTCATTAATTACGTATGACGATTTAGGGGGTGTAGGGGCCTCGACCATGTCTTATTTTTTCTTACAAGGGTGTTGTAGGGAGTCTTGATTAAAGTTAAAATTATACTTTGAAAAAGCGCGGGTAACATTCATTTTTTCCTTTGGATTCTTACGTAATAAATATTAAACAGGGGGGAGGAGGTCTTATTTTTTCTTATGATAGGGGGGGAGGGGGTCTGTGGCCCCTTACAAGTACATCTATAGATCGACAAACCCATATTATCTTTATTTATAACCTTATACTATGTATATAATTATGTATGTGTGTATCTTCTAACAAAAGATCAACATTTATCCTTCTTTGACTATCTGCGAAAGGACATACATAACTTTCGCATTAATTATATCAGGAAGGACAACAGTTTGGGCGCCTGTGGCTAAACGCATACCCGTACCGCAGTCACGATGCGCATGTCGCTCGGTACGGCCTGTGCACTCCTGCTTGCCCCTGTCTCCCTAGTACTCTGCCAGGGTACGGGGTACTATGCTGAAGATGGTTACCGTGACGACGCCATTGACGTGTGAGTTTTTGCTGATAGTGTTGTTTGTGCATTTAGTGAGGAAGTGTTAATCGTAAAGTTGTGAAACAGTGGGTATTTTTAGTTTTAATTAACGGATATTCCAACATTGATAATTGTGACATGTTTTGTAAGTAGTAAATAAATTAAAAAACAAATATTCCTTAAATTAACAGAACTTTGCACTCATTAAGGCAATTTAGTTAAAGCTAACAAATTTATTGATCCAATCTGTTAGATAATTTTTCTAATTCTTCGCAAATGTATACAAAAAAAATAAAGCATAAAATTGTGGATAAAATTACTAGTTGATTAATTAAATATTTTATTAATGCCAGATTAAAAAATTATGAAAACTAGACAAACCTTTCTCAAAATATCAAAATTACTATATGTGTGCCTATAACTTTTGAGGAGTTCTCTCAATTCCTCAAAGATACCATCATCAGAACTAGATTTTGAAAAAAATGGGATCAATCTGTAAGCATATCTTATCAAATACAAAAAGAAATTTTCAATTCGGTTCATAAATAAAAAAAAATACAACTGAATTGATAACCTCTTTCTTTTTCAAGTCGGTTGAAAATGTAATGTAATGTTATAGTTTCTACCAAAGTTATCATTTTCTTCATTTAATATCTTATATATAAAATTCTCTTGTCACGATGTTAGTTACCATACTCCTCCGAAACGGCTCAACCGATTTTTATGAAATTTTATATGCATATTCAGTAGGTCTGAGAATCGGCTACTATCTATTTTTCATACCCCCAAGTGACTAGGGTGGCCCACCCCAAATATTTTAAATTTATATGGCAAAACAACGTTTGCTGGGTCAGCTAGTAGCATATAAAAAAAATCATATTTTATATACAAATATGTACATAAATGTCCTAATTAATTTATGTATTGAAGTGAATGTTTATTTGTATTTAGGTTGCATTTCCCATAGATAAGTGACGCTAACAAATGTGTCACATTGTCTCTGCGTTAATGAAAATTGATTGAGTTGTTTCATTGATTGTGTAATGAATTGAAGCAAATGAATTACTTAATAAACTTGCTAGACTCGTCTTTGCTTTGAAATCTAGTAACGGCTTGTAGACTATGAGTACAATTGAAGATGAACTATCTAAGAAAGAGATAACAGAAAATCTCATCTATTCTTTGATTCTTTGCTGTAAAGGACTAAGAAATACACTTCAGCATTTACAATGACCCAAACGCAGACATTTTATATCAGTTGGGGTTTCCAAGAATACCACTAGTACGAGTATAATTAATAACGTAGGAACAAGGGCCCACATAGTCGAGTAATTGAGTTGCAGCTGAGTGATCGTTGAGTCGCCGACGAACGTTGACCCCTTGCATTTTTAACGCGAACTCAGAGATCTGTTGACCCTTATCAGTTTATTGAATTCGTATATTTATGTTATTCAGAACATTTTATTGTAGTTTCAAAGACATCGATGCGATAACTGTATGGATACTTTGTCAGTATCCCTTTTTTTAATTAACATAAAATCCAAGATAAAAAAATCTCTAAAATTTCCCTGATTATCAGGAAATCTATCAGAATAATTTATGAGTACGGAGACATTGTAACTTTATGCTATTGTTTGCTCTTAAAATAATAAAAAAAATCTTTAAAAATACTCGAAAATTAAAGAGCCTTTGGTTCTCGTGTTACTCTCCTATTATATTATAATCGTCTATTGAACTTGAACAGCCCTACTTTATCTAAGATTTCAAATAAACTATTCAAACAAACTGTCGTCCTGGTAACAAAATTTAATGAATGACATCATACGTCCCTGGTACATAGTGCAAAATGACGTTAAGATTATTTAAAGTATTTCCACATCGCGACGTAATAATTCTATCTCTGATTCATCCAAATTACATACTCATTAATTTTAGTAATACTTTGTTGCCGTTTCACTGCTGCTTTCTAAACGCTTGACTATCCTAATTGATGATGATTCGGAAACATGTTGAAAAATAAAAAAAAAATCAAAGGCACTTTTATTAATTATTATATTATAAGTACTAAGTGACCAGACAGACGTTATTTCAAACGCCATAAACGTTTCATTAGATTAGTTAACGACCATATCGTTTAGTTTTATTAAATTAATAATATTTAATGAAGCTTTTATTAATATTTAAAGGAATTTTCTCATTCTTTTCTTACGTAAGAACCTCCTGACAATAACAAACACATCAAATCTTTCCAAAGTATCTGTTATTGCATACTCTATTACTTTTAGAAACTAAAATAGCAACAGAGAAAAAAAGAGCATCATTTAATTTAGTAAAGAGTTTCCTATAACTAATCATTTCTAGGAAAAGTGGGGATAATAAAAGATAAATTAAAAACTATTTATAAATAAAAAGATGGCAATATAAATGAATTGAATGAATGAATGAACCGAATGTAATGATACCGTAGTTTCTGAACAGGAACCACCGTATCATTACATTCGGTTCACAAGGACTTGTGACCAAGTGTAGACCTAAGGACCTGTGTAGACTTAAGGATATCCTTTTAGTGATCACGACACATTAGACTGCCTGGTCTAACCGATTGTCTAAGACAAACCTAGGCTAACTTAACATAAACCTAACCTAAGGTTGTGTTAACATCTAAATACAATGTAGGGACTCATAATAAATAAGACGTAAGAACTCACATGATCCTTAGTCCGAGAGGTCCAATATCCATGATATAACGACACAATATTTATTACACTTTCAACTCCAGGTGATGTTCACTCAAAGAGACTTGTTGAGAGACTAAAGTGTACTGCGTCAGTCGGGGACTATAAAGGGACTAGACAATGGTAGCAATGCCTCTCCACTAGTCGGGAGAAGTAAATCAACAAAAAGGTATATTAATCGATAATCGATTTCTCGTTTGAAGCTTAGATGGCGCTCGTATTCCGATTATTCGATAATCGTTTACTCGATATCTAAAATCGTCGAATATTAAAATGCCCCAACTATACCCCGACATATATTATGTAGAGACGATGAGACGTGTAATTTAATATCTGTTTGTCTGATCGTGTTTCATGTGAAAAAGGTTCCATGATAAGATGTTTACTGTTTACGCTCACGTCTGGCTTCTAGGTACTATTGTTTATCTAATTTTGACGAATTGCTAATTGAATGTCAAAGAGGCCGAAGTTATATGGTTCTAAACTAGAACATGAATATTAAAAAAAATGTATTTTACACTCGCACCTATTTTATTATTGACTGGGCTTCTTCTAGCTTCGATGGGTTTAACATTATTTCAACACACTTGCTCGCAAAGTGGAGTTTACTTCACTGTTCTTGTAAACGTAAACTCAAACTGGTGCGGTAATTGATTTATATAAACTATCCGCGTGTCTTTGTCTGCGTTTTGTTTTTCAATAGCCCCCTCTCCCTTTCTCCGCGTTGTACGTGTATGTTTGTATGAATGTATGTTTGTAAGTTTTCGTGCGATTTGGTATGTTTTATTATGTTTGTGTATGGTCTCGTATATAGTAGTGTTTTTTCGTATGTTTCCTCAAGTTTTCGTGTGGTTTCGCTCGGTTTCTTATGTTTTAGTGTGTTCTCGTATTCTTCTCCAAGTTTCGTACTCGTTCCGTACTTTCGATTCGTTTCGTTTCTGGATACGGATAAATAGACAAATAATTTAATGATTGTTTTGGCTCTACTGGCGTTTCTCAAATATTCTCCATACAAAGACATTTGATATTTTTTTATAATATTATTTATGTGTGTACGGGCTTTGAAGATATAAGTACTAACTGATGATTCCAGTGCCGATGGCCACCACATGTGTCCTACAGACAGACTGCTGCGGTCGAGGGAAACCTGTCGAGTGGACGGCGTGGACGTGCAGTGCATCAGGCTGAACTGCTGTGAAGAATACACTTATATTGCAGGGCGGTTCGTGTTTATTCGACTTATCTCCTAAAACATATAATTGCAATTAATTCACTCTACATTTTGCGCCAAATTATTTGTGAACAGATTTAAAAAGTACGTCATAATTAGGTAAAAGACAGTTCTAGGGCTAACGTAATTTCTGATGTATCTTTATTTATTATTTGTCTATTAATTTCAGCTGCATACAAAAATCCATTGACCCATGTAGTCTACGACTATGTGAGCAAGCTTGCGAAGTGCGAGATCAACGTGTGTGGTGTTCATGCCATCCTGGATTCAGGTTTGATGAGGACAGCTATAGAAAAAAAACGCAGCCTTATTGTTACGGTAAGAAGATGATATAATTAAAGTCTTCTGTGCCGTTGTTTGTACTGATTTTTAAGAAGACCAAAAAAATGTAATTACTATCGTAGTTTTTGGCGCCCCTGTCTAGAATTACTTTATGTCACAGATATATAATGAGGTGAGAGTAAAAAAAACGGAGATAGTCTTTAAATTGTTGAACAATGACTCTCCTTCTCTCGACTCGCATTTTGGACTAACATTTTTTAATTCGAATCATAATTAATAGAATATTTTATTTTCATTTTGGCCCCCCTCCAAAAAAAGTTAAGGCTATGGCACCGTCATATGCCGCGCTACCTAAGTACGCGACCTAATCTTTTAAGAGATTTGTACAAATGTGTCAAATAATAAATAGGCTACATAATCAGACAATTTGTTGTACAGTGTAACACTACAAAAATTGCAATAACCTTTACTATTAGATATAGTCTGATGTCGTCGATATCATTCATTTTCGTGCCACCATGTAATGGAGCATCGAAATAGTTTTAATTGGTATATTAATTGGATATACTGTGATCAAAAAGTAAGGTGAAATTGTCATCTAAAATTCCCGCAATTCCGTCAATCGGATGAATAAATTTAATTTATTTATCCAGTAACCGTATCAATTAAATATTTTAATTCGTCCGGAAATTAATAATTAATTAAAAATAATCTTAAGATAATTGAAGTTAAAAATTGTTGATTGATACTCGATATTAAAAAGTCTACGTCGCCTCCTCCTTCTGGGTGGATTAACCTATCCTAATTAACATCAATTCCCCCCCAATTTTATTTTTGCTTGAGACTCATCCCTGACCTACAAATCGGCAACACTATTAAATATTTCCACTGTGGAATAAATCACAAAGATCACAAGTAACATTTGGCAATTGTAAACCTGATATACGGATAAATAATAATATATTATACATCCGTATATCCGTATCAATAGCCATTGTAAATAATCAAAAATGAATTTTTCGTTTTTTACAATACTTCGATTTTGACTTTTTTGCCAAAAACTCGATTCATATCGTTCTGCAACCACAGTATTCGCCTGATTTGGCTCCATGCGACTTCTGGATATTCAGCAAACTCAAAAGGCCAATGCGGGGACGCCGTTACGACACGTTTGAGGAGATAGAAACCGAATCAAAGATGGTCTTGAAGGCTATGCTGGAAAAAGACTATTCTGTTTCGAGGACTGGAAAAATCGTTGGCAAAAGTGCGTTTTATCGGACTGGGATTAAATAGATTTGGAAGAATAGAAAAAAAAAGAATTTACATTTTATAAACAGATTCAGCTTACTTTTTAATAACAGTTTTATATATTGTAACCTATACGCAGACTAACAATATGACGACTTGACTAGATTATCCTCCTGGGGGGTTATACTTTAGACTCATACCTTCAGCGTTATTGCTAGAATACTCGCGATATAAGCAAGTAAAAAATGCTACTCATATCAATCCTACCAACATCAAAAAACAGAATGCTATTCAAATTTTAAGTGCCAATATCATAATTGACAATATCTTAAAACAAATGTTATTAGATGTGGACGAATGTGCAACTAACAATGGTGGATGTGACCAGCTGTGCATAAACGATCCTGGTGGGTTCCACTGCGAGTGTGCACCACCACTCCTCCTAGCTAACGATGGGAGACGATGTGTACGAGCTATTGGTATTCCGATACAGGTAACAAACAAATAATAATATATCTTGCTCGGTTTTCTTGAAAATACGAAGTGAGAATAAAGACAAACTTTGACTTGATCTCATGTATGTCAAATTACCATGATATAAAAAAGAGATAAGACGCTGGATGCGATTTGTTTTATATAATTTTCTTTCAGGAACCCCTCCCATTAGTTCGAGCATCTTCACGATGCTACGCACCATGCGATACTGTGTCGTGGTTATCGAGAAAAGTGAAACATTTAAGCGATCAGTTGCATGCAACGCAGGCAGCACTGAAAAAGTTGTTAGAAAATCCAGTATTAAAAGATGGTATGAAAATAGCTATATTTCAATATAAAAAAAATTGTAAACGAGGCTTTAAATATTATTTTATAACTGGTAACACAGATGGTGAACGTTTCGCAGAAGGAACATACGCAAACAGAGTGCTTGACGCTACAGCGCCGCTAGAGGGGGGGTACTGTCGGTGTGAAAGAGGACCGAGGGTAACTTACAATATTTATTTAATAATAAAAAAAGATGAGACTTCAGTTATTATGATTGCCTATCTATTATTTCAGGGTCCTGCAGGTCCACCAGGCATGGAAGGGCCAAAAGGGGATACCGGAGCGCGTGGACCACGCGGTGCTCGAGGTCCGAAGGGCTCACTAGATCTGATGCTACTCCTGCTAGCTGATATTAGACATGATATTCATAATCTAGAGGAGAAAGTGTTCAAGGATGGAGAAAAGTGAGACTTATTGTAATATTTGTGTTTTTTTTTTTAATAAACATATTATTGAAATTAATAAATGTATGTAGGCCAGAACGTTTCAATTTACAAAAAGCGTGGCGTCGCCAACACAAACAAGACCAGCTAGAGAAGGAAAGCCGGATGGAGCACGAGCTGGAGGCGTACACAGCACCACCTGTCATTGATCCTGTTGAGATATTACCTCGTGGTATGGAATACAGCCTTTGATTTTTATTTTATAGTAGATAAGGTGCAAACGAGCGGATGGTCCACCTGATGGTAAGTGGCCACCATCGCCCATGGCCATCGGCAAAAGAAGATACCTTCATGTTTTGTTGATGCGTTGCATCTTTGAAAATAGAGTGAGGAGGAGTGAAGAAAAAAATGCTGCGGTTTCAGCGAATTCGAGCAAGAGCCCACTAGATCCGCAGCATTGATGGCATGGGAGAGGGAGGGGGTAAGTCATCTATGACACTTGGTGGTCGGATTCGCATGCTGGTGGTAGCTAGCCAGTCGGGGAACAGTTCCCCTACCACCAAGGGGGTGCTGGGTTACTCAGCTCTTACGAGATGCTCTCTCAGCGGCAGAGGGTTTAGTATTCTAACACGTCCGCTCCACGGGTAGATAATAATTATTAAGTATTCGTCAATAATTAGTATAAAACGAAATTGTTGTCTTCTATAAAAATCTAAGTTCTTTCTATTTCTATTCTAAGTCAAAATTTAGAGATTTTTTATGTGTATTATCGTAGAAATTATTTGCAAGGAAGTCTAGACAAAAACATTAGATATAATGTATCTGTTAAAACTATTTCTTAAAAAAAAAAGGCAAGGCAAAGGCATAAAAGCTATTAACATTTTGTACTGCACTAGAAGAGACATTCGACAGCAAGGTTTGTTTTGGTTTCCAGGTCTTACCGGTGACATAACCCACAGTCCAGAAACAACAACAGACTGGACGCTTAGCAAAGGGGATAACTATGACAGTGACTCAGACTTCGAGGACATGGACGAGAAGCTCCGGCAACTCCGACTCCTCGCCAACGCCACTGGCTCAGGGGATGAGGATGATGTCGACACCGATTATGATTATAGCTTCTATTAGAATAAAAATATTTATAAGGATTGCAGTTTCTTTTAATTATAATTAAAAGAATGCAAGAAATGCTGAAGATTTTGTTTTTCAATGATTTCCACAAAGTAATACATTTTTTTATTAATTATGCATATAATTCCAATGTAACTTTTGAATGTTTGTACTCACATCACGCAAAATCGACTGAATAGATTTAAATGAAATTTGGCACACAGATATCATAAATAGCATACTTTTATTTCGGAATAAAGCACTATTTCTAAAAGTGAATTGCTAACAGAAAACAATTATTAATGAAACATGTTTTGAATAAAAATGGGAATAAAGAAGATTAAGAGATTTGATGTATGTTCGAGTTGATCGAGTGTCATGTAAAAGTTATAAAAAAATTTAGGTAAATAAAACTTAAATCCACCAGAACAAGTCGGCTAGTACTTATGAATAACCTGAATTAAAAAAAAACTACAACATAGTTTGCAAAAAAAAAAGAGCATTTTATGTGTATAGGTTAGATATATTTAATTTAAAGTTAAAACAGAATATTGCATAGATAATCTAGCTGGCGACAGACGGCTGGTACTGCGCGGCGAGGCGCTTGAACTCGTTGGTCTTCGCGTTGTACTCCTTGGTGAAGGGGTGGTCTGCGTGTGAGTCCAGTAGTTGCGCTAAGTATCGGGATGAGACCTAGAAAAGAAATTGTCGTTTGTAAATATTATTAATTCCTTCCCTTTTCCTTAAAGATAGAGTTAGAATCAAATCGTAAAATTATCTTTGGCAGCATAGCTTCATACTGTAAAAAAATATAAAAGCTATCTATATAAATAAAAATGTATCGCCTCTATACTCTGCGCACATAACTTCAGAACGACTGCACTAAATTGGGTAATTTTTGTTTGTTGTGAGGACAAGGTTTGTAAGAATAATTGAGGCAAATTGAGGCATAATCATACAACGCATTATAGAACAGAAATTCAATGAAAAATAGTGGAAAAATAGCATTTTCATAGTTGCAAGGAAAGTATGAATTAATTAACAAGGGAGTGTGAATGAGTGAACAATTTGAATACACATCAACAAATTGAGTGTGAGTAAGAATGAAAAAATGTATTAATTTGCCATACCTCTGGTGGTTTCCCACTATGAGCAGCAGTAACAGCAAGTCCCAGAAGAAGTTCCGGTTGTTGGGGAGCACGAGTTTGCGCCTCTGTTAACATCTGCTCTGCTTCTTCCCACATACCTAAAAAATAATATTTCCACTTATCACAACTTGCAAATATTCAAACAAAGAGCAAATCTCCTTACTACGTTATAACTCAGCCTGCATGGCTAATATTATTAATATAAGAGTTACACAAACTAGAAATAATCAAAATAACACGTAAGTTTTAATACCTCTAGAAGCTGCTGCAGCAGCCCCTACAGCAGACGGCCCAGCTCCCAGCGCTCCAAGTTTATCAGCCAATTCCATTATACTGTAATGTGCATCTTGTACTCCTGGCCCTCCCTGTAGTATATAGAAAATCCTTTATTTCTTATTACCCACATTATACCTACAATACAACCTATGTGACTACTAGTAGTATATGCCAAAACCCCCCTTCCCCATCTAGTTTTCACATAGTAATTTTAAATTATTAAATACATTTGCCTCATGTACAGCCGATCGTACAACAACTTTATAATATCGGAACAAACTCTAGTCAAATTGCTTGACAACAGCACTACACTACAAACTGGTTAGTTCTCAATCAGCTACCGTCCCGGCGTATGTACGTCAGTGTTGCCACATTTAATAATAGTACACGATTTCCCTAGAAGATATTGACTATGTGATGAAAACCTAGAACCCACCCCAAGTGTAGTATTTTGAAGACCCCTCCTCCCTCAGAAAAGGTCACATAGTATGTTCCCTAAATATACTTCCAGCTCTAATCTTAATATCAAATATCTTAAACCCTAATGCTATTTAATATTAAAAAAATGCTAAACGTTTATAATTAAGTTCTGCATTCAATGTTTCTATATAAACTTATAACTAACTATAAGATATGACTGTTTTAATTAAACAGTAAATTTTGCTTCAAAATAATTACACAAGTACAAATAATAATAATAATACTAATTTATTAAGGGTCTTATTTTTTTGGAAACCTCTGTATTATAAAAGGGTTTATCATTCTATATGTTCCATAAATAATCACTAAATTTATTTTATAAAAATGAGCTATAATAAGTACCTGGGCCAAATTAAGCCAAGCTTGGGCTAACTGTGTCAAAGTACCATCATCTTCAATATCCTGTAAATCTTTCAGTTGCTTACGAGCCAGATCTGGCCTGTTCATAGCTAGCAAGCATTGCAGTGTGAATGCTCGCAGTTCTAGTGTCTCAGCTCCATGAAGGATTCTGCAAAATTAAAATAGGAAATTACATATTTTGAAATGTTTGCTTAAATTAAATCTAAACAAAGATATCTTACTTTAAAGCGGCTTCATAATTATCCTCATGGTAATAAATAGTAGCGGCAACTATCAGAAATATTTCATTTACAAGCTCACTTCCTTTGGCAACCTGTAATACATAAAAACAATAATTTTATGAAGAAATATTGTAACTATTGCATCAGACAACAGAGTGCTTTTAATAATGCTTTTAATCTCTGATTTTCAAAAAAGAGAAAAAAGGAATTGGAGATCTGTGTGAAGTTTTCTACTATCCAGGTCATATATAGTACATTAGCTATCCTATTGACTTTGAAATTGTATAACTTATTTGCTAAGGGAACGTACGTAACGTTTCGTTTTTTTATACACGGACATGCAGTTTTTGTGAGTGATTTATGGATGGTTGACAAAAATGGGTTTGTACAATGATATATTAATTAAAGAAATAAGGAGGAATCAGCAAGAAATTACTACAATAGTCTATGAGTTGATTAAATTTAAAAATTTAAGTTTTAAAAATTATAATAATGGAATGAACTTGGATTTGGAAGTTATATAGAAATGTCATAAAAACTTACTTTAGCATCAATGTCAGCTACAATAGCTGGTTTATTTGCTCCAGGAGATAGATAGTCTATCAATGTCTTTAGTGGCTGTAACATAGGATCGGCAGTCTTGAGTTCTTGCAAAACAATTCTGTAGTTTCCCTGTGCAATGTATGAGCGGTAGAGGAATGCATCTCGCTGGAGTGTTGTCAGAGGTGAAGTAGGCTGAAATCGTATTAATATAATAAATGACAGTGTATTTATATTTTATTACTTTCATACCTTTAATTGAGTGACAAATCATACAACACTATTTTATTTCATTGATAGCTGATGAGACTGAAAGTAACATGAGTAAAAAAATGTAGTAGTAAAATACTAAACGTGAGAACTACTATTTCAATGCAGCGAAATTGTTATTTAAATCCTATAATATAATAAGAATCAAATAACATTAAATTCATTTTAAGTAATTTTGTTATCAAACTAAACGTCAACACGTCATCGCCGGAACATCTTCACATTCTCAGAGTACTAACGCAGTCGATACACTTTTAATATACAAAATATGTAACTTACATTTACGTTCTGTGCTTCATTAATAGCTTGTTGATAATTTCCAATATAAAATGCATTTTTAACATCAAAAAGTTCATCAACGTCCTGCTGCTGACGTGCCATCTTGACAACGAATGACAGCTGTCAACTGTTTGTCTTTGACAGTTCTACTAGTCGTTCAGAAATTAAATTAATAACTAAGTATTATAAAATATAATATAATAATTAAAACATGTATAAAAATTTATTTAGATCATATTAAAACCATTAAAAATATTTAAGTAAAATATTTTATTGCTCAGCGTCATCTATTGACAAATAACAACAAAGTGGATAGCATAATATTTTTCTAGATAAAATATCCAGAAAATTTTCAGGTTAAAATATAAAATAAACGGTGTTAAAGTTTATTTATTTTATATAAGAATAAAAATGTATATGATAACTTTTGACTATATCTTTACAAAATAAGTTGTAATCTAATGTTTGATACAATTTTTGTTTCATAAGAAATGATTAATGTTGAAAAAGAATTACAGTACAACATATCCTACTAATATTATAAACGCGAAAGTTTGTAAGAATGTATGGATGTTTGTTACTCTTTCACGCAAAAACTACTGAATGGATTTTGATGAAACTTTACAATAATATAGCTTACACATCAGTATAACACATAGGCTATAATTTATAATGATATAGTGTGAATTATTCAAAATATAGCGGGTGAAACCGCGGGGCCCTAGTCTATTATAAATTAATATCACTCCAGGATAGAATTTAAACAATTGTCCATAAATGAAAACATTATTTTTTATAGGTACTTACTTTTTCAACTATTGGACAAAAAAGACGGTTGTGGTTAAAAACTGACTTAGTTTTTTAATCCAAATTTTTTAAGGATCTTTACAACGAACTTGCTTTACAATTTTACCTATTCCATGGCTGAGTGAATGTTTTGTAATATCAGTAAATCCAAATTAGTTTCACGTAATAATAATAAAGCAGGTAAGGTGCGATTAAAATACAAATGCTTTGTGTTTTTATTTTGTTCTTTAGACGTTTCCCTTATCTTTGTATTGAATGAACAATATGGTGCTTTTCAATGATGTCGTCTCGTCTTAAAGGAGATAAGACCCAATTTTTTTCCTGGTACTTTACCAGGTATATTTTATTTTGGTGTACGCAATTGCATCTGCTGATTTCAGAATAATAGTGTTCACAAACTCGTGTATTTGTTAAGCAAACTATTTCTATTTCTTATACTGACATATACCTAGCTATACAACAAAGTAATATATTCAATTAGATTAATAAAAAACCGGTCAAGTGTGAGACGGACTCACGCACGAAGAGTTCCTTACCAATATTTGGGAAAATAATCACGTTTGTTGTTTAGGAGCCCCCCTTAAATATTTATTTTATTCTGTTTTTAGGATTTGTTGTTATAGGGTCAGAAATATATCATTTGTGAACATTTCAACTGTCTAGCTATCATGGTTCATGAGATACAGCCTGGAGAGAGGCAGACGGACGGACAAAATTTCAAATGTACCTAAAGCTATAAAGTTATTTAGGATTTTATGACAATTATTTTATTTTAATTAAATATTATATTAGCCAACCTGCGTGACTTCGTTCGCGTGTTGCTCCGCTCCTATGGGTCGTAGCGACATGTTAAATAGCCTAAGTTACTCCTTGTTACATCAGCTATCTGTCTATCAAAGTCCCGTAAAGATCGGTCCAGCCATTTCAGAGATTAGCCGGAACAAACAGACAGAAAAAAATTGTAAAAAATATTGTTTTGTTGTATGTACCGTGTGCGTGTATACATCCATATGCACTTAGTAAAAAGCGATTATTTTAATATTACACACAGACACTCCAATTTTATTTATTTGTATGGATTATATTTATGGCTAGTTTAGTTAAAAATAAGCTTCATTAACCATGAAAAGTAAAAATAACAACAAAACATGATGTCTCTGGCGCCAGGAGTTGTGGGTTCAAGTTACGTACGTGACGAGTAATCGGTTCAACTGATTTCCTGCTTAACTTTTTATTTTATTTTCATTATTAATAAGAATACTAAACAACCTTTTAAGTAGAAAAATAAATCAGCACGAACTGTTGTAAAGTTAACGTTTGTGTCTTTTGTAAAAATTATCAAAAATCTTATCGTCAAAGTTGTAAAATTTGCACCTTCAGTATTAATAGAAAAAGAAAACAAAAGTATCTTATCTCTAGCGTAGTAAGTAGATTTAAAAAACAATAAGATTATCAATGAAGACTGTGAGTATAATCAAAGGATTTTATCTAAATCTGTTTATTAGTTTATTGTTTCACTTAATACCTAGTTGTAACTTATTATTATTTGTAAATTATATTTTGTATTGAAAATGATGTCTAAGTTAAGCTGCTATTAGAAATAAGTATACCTTTTATTTATATTCAATAGAATTAAAATATCTACACAAATATATTTTTTAATTTGGGTAAATTAAAAAAAGTGTTGATAATCAGATAAATTCTGTCTCTTGTGACTTTATAATAACCGCGCGACTTCGTCCGCGTGATGCTCCGCTTCTATTGGTCTTAGCGTGGTGATATATAGCTTATAGCCTTCCTCGATAAATGGGCTATCTAACACTGAAAGAATTTTTCAAATCGGACTAGTAGTTCTTGAGATTAGCTCGTTCAAGCAAACAAACAAAAGCTTTATATATTAGTATAAGATAATCTTATATATAAAATTGTCGTGTCATAATGTTAGTTACCATACTCCTCCGAAACGGCTCGACCGATTTTTATGAAATTTTGTGTACCTACATGTCGGGTAGGTCTGAGAATCGGTTAACATCTATTTTTTATACCCCTCAGTGATAACGGTAGCCCGCGGTGGCAAAACAACGTTTGTAATCAAGCTAAATCTTTCCAAATCTCACTTAGAGAAGGAGGGGGTTCTTAGCAAATATCACGTAGTTTTTTTTCTAGCAGAAAACAGTGTAAAATTGCGTGAAAAATTATTTCTAGAATAAAATTTGGACAAATCTTTAGATTAGAATAAACTTTTTCTAAATTTTTATTTGATATTTAATTTTAAGATTGCGGTTTAAAATGAAGGTAACATTCAGAAGAAGAGGGTGGAGGGAGTTGAGGAAAATCGTACGAAATCTCGAGAGGGGGGGATCGTAAAATTCTCAAAAATGCACCACGTAATTAGTAAACATCCACTAAGAATATGTTAGTCAAACAAATTCGTTTCATCTGTAAGGATGATTCATAACCGCTGAGAAGTCATGGCCAGGTAATGTATTTTTTTTAATCACTTGTCATAGACCTTATAAATTGAGTAAACTTTCGTCACACTACATATCATAAATATAAAGGTAGAAGCCAAGCCATTCAGTTTATACAAACTTACTACAAAAAATATCTAAAGCAAATAACAAATCATTCAAGGTATAAAAAAATGTATGATTCAGACGTATACCATTGAAGTTGCCATAACAACAAGAAAAAAAGTCAGCTGTCCGAACTTAATTTCGTTCTCCTTCTGTTGATTTATTTTCACATCCTTACATATGAAAATATCGGCATGTAATACAATTGTAAGCACGAAAGCATGCTATTATTGAGCAAATGCTACCTACTCGCGTGTGTACAGGACATGCTACTATTGAACATGCTTTTTAGTAGTATGCTGGATAATAGCACGCCGTGCTATCTTTAAGCATGCTAGTTGATGCCGTGGAAGGGGAGCTGAGAGAAGTTTTTGGATGCATTGCATGGTCAGCAAAAGTATATTTTATTCAGCTCCACGCAGATTGCTGTTTGATTTTCCATAGTTTTGTTTGAATCGGCAGAGAGCATGCTATCATTAGAAGCGTCAGTAGCTCAATGGTTCGGGCTCTGGATTCACGATCAACAAGTCGTAGGTTCAAATCCCGGACATTGGACTACTGGCGTGGCCCACTCCTGACACAAGCTATTTATTAGCTTACTAGGAAGGGTAACGGGAATACTAGTAGTATGTGATCCATACTGCTAGTAATGTTTAAAAAAAAAAAAAAAAGGCATGTGTATTGGAGTGTTTGCTTTGATCATGCTTATTGCTTGCAAATGTAAACAGCTCACAAGCATGCTCATAATAAGCATACTTATAGCATAGCATGTGTTATAGTAGCCTTCTGCCTGATGTCTGTACAAATGAGGTATTCAAGAAAAACTAAAAAAAGCTGCGGCGCCCCACGGTATCACCAGCTATATTTTAGATCACTCACACTATATCATTGTAAATCATAGCCTATGTGTTATTCCGATGTATAAGCTATATTATTCTAAAGTTTCATTAAACTCCGTTCAGTAGGTTTTGCGTGAAAGAGTAACAAACATAGGTACATCCATATATTCTTCCAAACTTTCACGTTGATAATATTCAATTAAACAACTTTTTACCTCAGCGCAGCGAGAAATAATTAAATAAAATTGATATCTAAATTATAAACACCTAATTATAAACATTGTAAAAGTTGTTGGAAGAAAGTCTAGCTTACATACAGCGCGATTAAAATAAAGTAACTTATTATTATTTATTGCTTAGATTTCTCTTTACGAGATATATAAAAAAATGTACAGGAAAACTATCGTCTCAGTTCGTCAATTCTCTGAGGATTAATTAATTACTAGAAACAGAACAATGCTTCGCATCGCAAATTATTGTTATTAATTGCTTTTTTAAAAAGCCAGGCGCCTCTTACTTAAATATATTTATTGCAGATTAAGTATACATTTATGAAAAACAACCCAGATCCGTGACTCCGTTTAAGTGGGAAAGAAGGATTAACTAACAAACACTTTTAATATTATGTACGAACGTTATAACTTTATCATTTATAAAATAAAAAAAATCGTAAGAATTAACATATAGTGTCCGCGAACAACTTCGTCCGCGTTTCATCCCCTATTCTCTATTATTGTTTTACACCCTTAAGAGTAAAACTTTTACAAACTTTGAATGTCACATTTATTTATATCGAATCAACAGACTACAAAATAAGTTTTAAAATGACTATATTTACATACAACTTTTCATCCCCACCATTCAACCCCTTTGATTCCTTTTTTCGCATTAAAAAGTTAGCTATGACCTTTCTCAGGCTCTAAACTATCTGTATACCAAATTTCATTTAAATCGGTTCAGTACTTTTGGCGTGAAAGGGCGACAGACAGACAGAGTTATTTTCGCATTTATAATATCAGTAAGGATTGTGTGTAATGTGGTTTAATAGCTGACTATTATACTTATTGAGAAAGTAAAGTGTTCTCTACAGCAGAGATGTTTCAAACTTGGAAAAAAACTATTTTGATATCTTATAGATACCTAGTTCAATTCACAAGACTGCAGGCAGTCGCAGGTCAGGTTAGCAACCACTCGTCATAGATTGAACTATCTATAACAGAATTCCTTAAACGAAAATGATATATACAAAACATACTATACTTATACAAGATAACTTTAATGATAACAATGCGGCCTGCGGCGTCTTACGGCCGAAATTAATAACCAATCTGAATCCGAAACCTTTGAATTTATCATCATCATCACAAAGCAGTAATGAACCACTGCTGAGCTGAGTCTCATCCCCAGAATGAGGAGGGGGGTTAGGCATAGTCCACCACGCTGGCCTAGTGCTATATTCAATCTATAATCTAAAAATTTTGAAACTAATTTGATTAATCATTAATTTCTCAAACCTTAAAACGGTGAGAAATGCTATAACAATTTTGATTAAAAAAAAATACACAGTCAGCTAGTATATAAGAAATACGCAATATTATAGAACATTATATTTATATAATGATATATCTATATTTTAAATAATAAGTTATTAGGATTGTAATATATAAACGAGGGAGTCAAAAGCGAAACAATTTGAGACATTAAACAAAGACAGGTACTTAGACTTGTCCGATACAATTTAAGGGGGCAGCAAGTAATTTATAACGTCACAACGAAGTTTAACCGTCAAGAAGTAAAGAAAATTATAACCGACGTGAATGCAGGGCTGGCAGGGCAGACAGGGCAGACAGGGCCCGGTGCACGGTGCAGCGAGGAGCAGCGACAGATGTTCGGCCCCTGAGAAAGGTCTCACAAAGGTTCTTAGTACCTTAGGGTCATTGGCTTGAATGAATTTTTGCAACGCGAATCTTATCGGTACCTATTGGGGTGATTTATTCGGTGGGAACGAATTTTGATTTAATTTTGTTTGTTAATGAGGATTTAGTCGGCGTTTTTAAACGGATTTGCTCGCGATTTCTTTATCTACGAGGATAAGGAAATCTTGTTAAGATTTTTAATTTAAATTCTTGGAGGATTTGTTAAAAAATTACAATTGAATTTTAATAATTTTTGACGTCTTCCTCCATATTGGGTTAAATATGAATTGTGTATTAAGACAATAATAACATCTAATCTAGATGTAATGTATAATAATTTATAAACGGCGTTAAGTGCCCGTGTATTTAGCCGTAACCGCTATGTCCCTGCATTTTAAATCTGTAATATCTTTGTAAATATTCATTTAAATTCCATACTGTAAAGGGCCATATTGATCTATATTAAATGCATAATGTATTTAAGGTACCTAATTGGATAAGGATTAATGCTGTATTGTTTAAAATCACTTCATAAATAAGCTATTATTTCTCGTAAAAAGTAACGGATAAAAAATTTTGTTGTGGGTTATCCCTAAGAGATAGACATATACCATCGCGGACTTTTTTATAAACCTTTTTAAGGTGTACAATACTGTAGTACATTATTTTGATCTATCTCGTAGGGTTCAAACAGAGTTTGCAATGTAAGCGCATAAAAATGTGTTTATTTACGACATCACATTAGAAACCTCTAAAATTATCAGTGTTTCTCTACTATATTATGTATGTATTATACATATAAACCTTCCTCTTGAATCACTCTATCTATTAAAAAAAACTGTATCAAAATCCGTTGCTTAGTTTTAAAGATCTAAGCATACATAGGAACAGACAGACAGATAGCGGGAAGCGACTTTGTATTATACTATGTAGTGATAGTGATGATGGAGTTTGGAATGTCAAAAATTATAACAGTAAATCGAGAAGGTTCCCTAGTTTCTAATATTAACAATAACAATAAATGAAAATTGATATTACCTAAATTTTATTACACACCCAAACAATAGCCCGAGCTCCGAAGTAGTGCAAAGTTCAACGCACCCTTCTTGGTGACCCTTTTTCAACCCTTATGACAGGCTCCACTCGAAAACGAAGAACTTCAAGAGAAATGGTATTGTTATCTCTTTCTAGCTCAGTGAACTTATATTTTCCATCTCTATTTGAGTAAAACGATCGACTTATGTAAAATCAGGTCTATTTATCAAAATATCTAAAGTCTTAATAATGATCGATTAAGGATGATGAAGTTTTGGTTTGAAGAGTTTTTTTGTTTATTTGCTTGAACGCACTAATCTCAGGAACTACTCGTCCGATTTGAAAAAATATAGGAGGAGGAGGAGGCTAATAGGCTATATATCATCACGCTAAGACCAATAAAAGCGGAGCATCACGCGGACGAAGTCGCGCGGTTGGGCTAGTTTAAAAATATATTTGTTTAGCCGGGTTTCTATGGGATATCTGCCCTTGGGCCCGTTTCTACTCGTACTTAGGAGTTCATTTCGGTTATGAATAAAAATAATTCTGACAAATTTTCTCTTATTTATTATCAAATAGTTTTTCAGTTTTTCAAAAAAAAATTCGAGGTAATTTTTTTTCTCACATTAAAAGATTTAAAAAATATAGTTATGATTCTTTAAGAAAAACGCGATTTTTGGCGGAAGAAATAAAATTTTAAGTGTCACCGAATTTTGTCAAAAAACGTCTTTCATTCTCTTTCATACTGAGGATATTTTTTTGAATTTTTTGTATTGGTGGAACAATATAAAAAAATAAAAAGTAATTTTTCATCCAAAAATTATATAATTACTAAAGCGAGTGATCTAATTCTAGGCTAGATTAAGTACACCTACAGATTATTATATAATATTCCCTTAATACTTAATTGGGAATAGTTTTTCTTCACTTTTGATACAATACAAACAGTTGCAATACACAATTTGTAATAAACAGAAATAAATCTTAAACCTAAGTATAAAAATAATCAAAATACAAATTCAAATTTCAAACATAATTCAACCCGAATCGTAAAAGATTTGCTCCAGTTTTTCTCTTTTGCAAAAGCCCGTTGTTTTTAAATTAAAGTCTTTGATCCTTAGTAGGCGTTTGTTAGCAATCTTTAGCCGCTTAGAGCGATTAAAAGATTATGTTTCAGTTGTTTTGTTTGAAACTTGAAGCAAATTAATGACCCGAGCGATTTGCCGCGGAACTTTCCCGCGTAATCATAGACAAAAACTCTATTGTAGTAATGTTGCCAAAAACAAAATCTACTAAGGTTTTTTGAACACCACTCCACTCCACCCATGAGGGGACGGGTTAGAATACTATTCCCCTCTGCCGCTGGGAGAGCTCGTAAGAACAGAGTAACGCAATACCCCCTTGGTGGTAAGGGATCTTCCCCGGCTGGCTTGCCTGAAACCGCAGCATTTTTTCTTCAATCCCCCTCCCCAATCTATCTTCGAAGATGCAACGCATCGACAAAACAAGAGGTACCTCTTGTTTTGTCGATGTCCATGGACGATAGTGGCCACTTACCAGGTGGACCATCTGCTCGTTTGCACCTTATCTACCATAAAAAAAACACAGCTTCAGACGCGTTGAAATTGAAGTAAAATTTATTTTTAACACTGTTTTTCAATCGTATTCAATAAAGGAGAAGGTTCTCATTTGTATATTATGTTTTCTGATATGTTGGGGAGTAATTTCTCAGTTTTTAAGCTGTTTTAATTGATTCTTGTTTGAATAGGACAGTAGGATACACACTTAAAAACAAATAGAAAGTGTGTAGTGTTTTAGATATTGGAGAAAAAAATAATAATAGTCTTCTAAGAAAAAAGTTTAAATCACAACAGAGTTACGGGAAATCAATCAATATGTTATATTTCTACCGGAACCGCGCATCCGATCAAAAAATTATGAAAAAAACTAAAGAAACTACGGAAACTTTGCACCAAAATTGATTCTCCATACAAAACTTGTCTGAACATCCGCCGTAGTCGACGGCAAAAAAAGTAGCCAGCCACAATAGGCCGCCTCGCATCTGCTATCCGGCATTTTATACGCAGATGTTCTTAAAGGGGCCACGAAAAAAATCTGTACCTGCGTACTTTTGTATTACGCATTGTACGAGTACGTACAGACGTATACACGGACTCCTTAGACTTGAGTTCGACGAGGGTGACAAAGTCGGAGCTGGATATTCTCACGCGTCTATTGTTGACGGAAGTCATTATACGGATATTGTATAATTTGGCTATGGTTGCAAGAGACAATTTGGTTATACTAAAGGGTAGTTCTGTTACTAGGCAAAATGTCTTCTAATTCAAATCCCGTGTGACATAACTGTCACATTACTTCAATAAAAGGTATGCAAATCGACGACTACCGTTAATATTTTGGCAAATTCATTTAAAGGTCAGCTAGCCAGACTTTAGGTATACAATCCTTATCCTATCGTAGATACTATATCCTTAATCTGTCTTATCCATTACTAAACTTAATAAAATATCCGTATTTCTGATTTTACAAATATTCCGAAACCTTGAGCAATCCAGAGGCTAGTCTATTCCAATTTACTATAACTTGGACACCCCATTACACCGACTTTGAAATAAAATATATACAAAAAAGTATTCCAGATCTCTTGTACTCCACAATTGTAATTGTGTTACTTGTTCCTATGACGTCTATGTACGTTACCATCTTATTGTCGTTTTAAATAAACATTGTAAACGCCTTTGAGAAACTTTTGAAGCGTCACCTTGTCTACCTTTTATCACCATCCTACACCTGGCTTAGTAAAAAATAAATAAAAAGCCTTTATTATTATAATATATTATGAGAAATCAAAGTTTCTTGATTAGTGAGTAATTGAGGGACTTCGCAAGATGCAATAAATAACTCTAAACAGCAATAGTTTCCAAGCCACTTTTCATTTAAATATTAAACTGTATTTGTATTAAATAGTAAAGTAATTCAAACAGTCTGTGTAGTTCAATTGAATAATAGTAAAACTATATCACGAGTGAAATCTCAACAAGTAAACACTTGAACAGCACTTTAATTGTGACAGAACTGTCACTAATAGAACCCAATCTGGAGAGAGACCTGTGTCCAGCTGTGGACATCAATTGGGCAAGAAACTTAAGTACTTGTTATTGTTTCTTCTGAATATATTGGTATTTTGTTTCTTTATTGGAAAAGAGATACATGTAATAATTAATTAACCAACACTCTCAAGTTTCGTTAAAATTTATTCAGTAGATTTTGCGTGCATTTAATTGGCATTAACAGTGTGCCTTATCTGTCCAAACTACTGAAGAAAGCTGTACTAGTGGATTTGAAATAAAAATTAAAAATATTAGGGCGGCCACCCATGTCACTTAGGGGTATAAAAAATAGTCTACGATCAGACCTACCAAATATTCACAAAAGAATTCATAAAAATCGGTCAAGCCGTTTCGAAGGAGTTCTACAAACACTGTGACATGAGATTTTTTATATATAAGATAAAGACTGTCTAAAAGCTGACGAAAATTCTAATTGAATCAAAGAAGAAAAAATCAAACTGAACAAATATTATATTACTGATTTTGAATATTTTTCGATTTATTTTATGATAGACTAGCCGACCCGCGCAACTTCGTTCACGTGTTGCTCCGCTCCTATGGGTCGTAGCGAGATGTTAAATAGCCTAAATTACTCTTTGTTACATCAGCTATCTGCCAGTGAAAGTCCCGTCAAAATCGGTACAGCCATTTCAGAGATTAGCCGGAACAAACAGACAGACAAAAATTGTAAAACAAAAAAAAAACAATTTTATTTATTTGTATGGATAAATGGACGGTAGTTATAAAATTATAGACGATGTTTTATCAAAAAAATGAGTATTTATCTAGTAAACGTCGTGTTGTAACTTGTAATTAATCTTTTTGTGTAGGTTAATTTAAATAAAAGGTTAATCAATTATTACGTTAACATACATTAAAAATGTTAAATTCAAATGAGATATGAATCAAAATAATCCGTTACTCGTACCAGCTGAAGTACCTTTATACCTTTATATTAGCACGTATAAATGAATACGTTAGTCTTTTTGTGTTATAGTTGCTATGAGCTCCCTAGTCACAATAATGTCTAAGCAATGACTATTATAAATATTTATATAAAAGACGTTTGAAATAAGGTCTATATAAAGACGAAAAGAAAACATAGAATATATTTTAGTTCTGCTCCTACATTAGGTTTTTGTTTAGCTTTAGCAACTTTGACTTTCAAATTCGTTTGTCTTCAATAACTTCCTATACATATAACCTTATTATAACAGTTCTAAGTGCATCTATATCTATATTAATATTATAAAGAGGAAAGATTTGTATTTTTGTATGTAACGAATACACTTAAAAACTACTGGATCCTCAGAAATTCTTACTGTCTTTCAACGCATGCGCTGCGATAAGTATTGATGATAGAACAATAAAATGTTCTACAATATTATAGAACGTATCAATATCTACAAAAAACTTCGCGAGACCATATGTCCAACTATTGTAGTTAAGTCACTATAACTACTTTTTTACATTATAAAAGTTGATAGAAATGCCAAAATTAGACCATGTTATCCATACCTTTCCATTACTTTTTAATTTATTGAAATTGGACATTCTATTCAAACGATATTACGAAATTAAAAATGTCAATACAAACAAAAAATACGCGCCGGTGTGACTCCACGCAGCGCAGCGAGAGAGGGAGGGACCCGTGCGAAGCCAGGCCGCTAGTTGTACATATTTATGTCAGGCTAAATTTTAGCGCAAAAATATTCCTTTCATTGATCAGTGAAGCGAGGGCAGATTACATAAGAATAAGTGTAAGTTGAGGTAATATTCAAATCAAAAATATCATCCTTTATACGATGGAAAGCTTTGTGTTTTGTTTGTTCTCAAAGTTTCTAGAAAAAAAGCGATCTTTGCATCTGAAGAACTGTCAGCGTCAATTAGCTTATCTGTCTGTTCATTAAATCTAAGCAGTAGTTAATAATAACAAAATTATAAACAAACAAATTGTACCGCGGGTCTCACTCGTTAGTTGCTACCCGAGTAGGGTCAGGTATATTTAAAATTCTCCAAATAAAATCGCTGTTTCGCTTGTTTGTTAAAGTGCCTGTTCAGACCCGGTCTAATTATAATATGTTGTAAAGAACCCTTTTCTTCTCGAAAGTACAGTTAATAATAAATCTTCATGCGGAAAATGGATTTCAATGCGGTATTTTGTATCGCAGAGCAAAAACCTTAAGTTTTTACATTTAGGTATATACTTTGATTTTGTTTTAATAATTACTGCATGAAGAAAAATTAATCTAATAAATTATTGATTCTATACCATGGATTTATTTATTTATTTTATTCTATTTGAAGCCAAAAACATAAGGCTGGATAAAATATAATAATAACATGTATTTAATTTATGATTTACATGCAGCTTGCAAATTAAATCTATACTAATATATAAATCTGAAGAGTTTGTTTGTTTGAACGCGCTAATCTCAGGCACTACTGATCCGATTAGAAAAATTCATTCAGTGTTAGATAGCTCATTTACCGAGGAAGGCTGTAGGCCATATATCATCACGCTACGACCCATAGGAGCAGAGCATCACACGGACGAAATCAAGTCCGTATTAAAAACGGGACCCTATTACTAAGACTCCGCTGATATCCGTCCGATTCCCATGTGCTGTGCCTGTATCTCATGAACCATGATAGCTAGACAATTGAAATTTTCAAAAATGATGTATTTCTGTTGCCCCTATAACACCAAATAACAAAAACAGATTGAAAACAAATATTTAAGGATGGCTCCCATACAACAAACGTGATTTTTTGCAAAATATTGGTATTGATATATGTATTAGTATGAAATTCAAAATCCAAAGCGAAACTAGATCTGTCTTACACACTTTACTTTTACATATTTCAAATAAGACAATCCTATTTAAATTAAATTTAAACATTTTTGTAATAAACATTAACGTTACGGTTCTGGGTTCCTATACAATTAACATATTGCTTTATCTTGTTAGTTCAGCGGTCGTTTGCGCTTACTGTACGTTGTACAGTGTACATAAACACTGCCACTCTCTACACTAGCTTTAATGAAAACTAAGATCTTCACCATCATACCATAAATTTTTACTATAAGTCATAATAATTTATCTAAATGTAGAAAAAACTAGAATTATGTAGTTGAACATAGAAACAGAGCATAATGTGAATTGGCAAGGGGTGTCTACACTCGATCAAGTTTGAAGCGTTTGGCGTTCTTCCATAAGGCTGCGGCTACACTGGTCAGCGATTTTTGTAACAAATTCCTGGAAAAAAAAATGGTCAAAATTCGAAGACTATTAATTAATAGTAAATTCAACTGCACTGAAAGCAGTGATAGCCCAATGGTTAAGACATCGGTATCTTACTCGGGAGGTCCAAGTTCAATCCCCACACAGGCACACACCTCTGACTTTTCTGAGTGATGTGTGTTTTAAGCAATTAAATATCACATGCTTTAACGGTGAAGGAAAACATCATGAGGAAACCAGCACTCCTGAGAGTTCTTCATGTTCTCAAAGGTGTGTGAAGTCTGCCAACTCGTTCTGGGCCAGCGTGGTGGACTATGGCCTAACCCCCCTCCTCTTTCCGAGGAAAAGACCCGCTTAGCAGTGTGCCATTAATGGGTGGTGATGATGATGATGATATTCAACTGACAGAGGATATTATTATAAAAATTCTTTAGCAACAAACTTAACTCTGTGTAACTCTTTCCCTATATAAGCTTTAACTATGCTAAATCCCAGACTTCTTCATGAGTTCTTCATGAGTATTCGCGGGTAATTCATTTTATCTGATTTTGAGACAATATATAACTTTCGTTCCAATACTATTGAGTTAGTCTGTGGAGTGATATTGCGCAGTACGTATTAAAGTAGTGCGACTAATAGTGTAGTATTATTTGGTGGCATGGTGGTAGGACTCCGTTGATGAGGAGAACGTGAGTAATGTACTTCATTATTTTAATATTTGGTAGCATCACCCCCTTTTAGTGTTCCCAAATATTCCCCATCTTCCTCCTTCCATTTCCTTTTCACACCATTTAAAATCCCCGACATATATATATGAGTATGGGAGCTTAATACTGCATAAAGTTGAAAAGTTTGTTAGTTTGCTTGAACGCACTAATCTCAGGAACCACTGGTCCGATTTGAGAAATTCTTTCAGTGTTAGATATATCATTTATCGAGGAAGGCTATAGGCTATATATCATCATGCTCAGACCAATAGGAGCGGATGATCACGGACACGAGTCGAAAGGGTCGGCTAGTACAGAATATACTGTAATTAAAACGACAACATTTGTGTCATTTAAAACAAATATTATTTTGGTGATTTTAGATACAGTTTATAGCTTGGCCATCGCCATTTTATCGCATTAATAGTACGACTTGAGTCTTACATACCATGAAATGATTGGGGCACAGGCACAACCGATGTCAGAAGCACGATCTAGTCTCGTAGTACTCTTTTGAATTACTGACTTGGATCTAATCATGTCATTTTTTGTGAGGAAATAGTAAAGTGTAAGTTGGACGGTAAAATGTTAGGGTTCTCTAACCATACCATTAATAATATTTCGCTAGAAGTAGATCGGTTGCTGTAGCCTAACCGATAGTGTTATGGCTAGACGGTTGGACTTGAGTTTGTTTTCTACTCGAGATCGTTTAGCTGTTAATACCTATCAGTTATTACTCTAAATCTTCAGTTTATGGATCTACAAGTATATCTACATCCTAGCATCATAATCTGCATTACACTTCATTAAATTTTATAAGTTATTAAATCATAATTAAGTTCTTAAAATAAGTAATACCGGTCTACTATGTTATAAAAATTGATTGGTATAGTTTGCCTAAGGAATCCGAAAGCATAAAAATCTACAGATATAGATTTTTTCATATTTTTTATTCGGAAGTGCATTGACACATTTTTGCTCGCAAGTCTCACACAGAAGTTATACCAATATTGCTCTGGTTTTTTTTACTGGT
Organism: Limenitis camilla; assembly: GCA_905147385.1. Taxonomy (NCBI): domain Eukaryota; kingdom Metazoa; phylum Arthropoda; class Insecta; order Lepidoptera; family Nymphalidae; genus Limenitis; species Limenitis camilla. The sequence goes on from LR990240.1 coordinate 12,567,945, forward strand.
AACTTGTTCTTCCGTATTTATAGGCAGAAAGTTAATAAAATCTTAGTTTTTATGAAGTTAGCAACATCGTTGATAAAACTATATTCAGGAGTACTATTTATGTTATTCTAACCACTGTTCCGATAGGCTTAAATCAGCTGACAAACGGAGTTCTCCTGGTGAAGATTATGGCTTTTGTTACTGTGCGATATGAGTTACATATAGATGACATTAAAAGTGGGATAAAGAACTCGCCCCACAAGCCCACAAGTCACGTTAAAGATTCTTTGCGTATAATCATTCTGACAGTAAAAGTATAGAAGCATCCGATGCTGAGCTAGGAATACCTGTGGTTCTGCTAATGAAGGTAGTTTAATATCGTTTTAAATATATTTTGAAGTAAGTAGTAGATATCCGGAGTAAACACTACTGTGTAGGTAATATGGCGATACATGTTAAGAGTTGGCCTCAGGCATCTTTTTTCAAAACCATGATATAAACTTACCGTACATGTACACTATCACATCTTGGTTCCTTTATGCCATTCGGGACGAATGGGTCCACAGGATGGCCAATCAACACCGTTGATAAATCTATATTCGGGGGTAGTACTATTTATGTTATTTTAAGACTGTATATAATCACTGACTTAAGTCAGTTGTCAAACGGAGCTCGCCTGGTGAAGATCATGTCTATTACTGTGCGATATGGATGATCAAGTAGATAAGACATCTCAAATTATGAAAAATATATTTTTTTATTACATTCTTAATAGAAGAATAAATTGGTGTCGCGGAAGTCGGGAAAAGGTCTACTTACCTATGTACTTAGGGTAATTGCCAATTACGTGTTGATTATTTCTGAGGAAAAGATTTGTAAGGGAAGTAGGGCTATTTATAACATAAAACGTCTCTAAGCAGCCGTTTTCCCTAATATTCGTAATAAAATTTTTTTTTTCAAAGAGGATCAAGTATGTAGGAGGAAAAATGATCTGATTGCACAAAATCAAAGCTGTCTATTTTTAGATAAATAAAGCTAAAATAATTCTTATACCTTTTCTGCTATGACTATTCTCATCATTTTTCTAAACGAAACAACTAATTCAAGTCTCGCATTTTTTGTATATACTTAACAACATTAACATGTCTTTTCTCATCTAAATATATAGCAGTTGAAGGTAAGATTCTAACATAGAAGACGTCTCGTTAATAATTTGGAGGTCGATAGCGGAAAAATTTAACACAAAACATGCAGTTTCATCTGAATACGTTGCAGCCTCACTGAAAAAGTGAGTACAACGCCTTGACCTTTGCCTGTTACGAATGAATACGTAATACGGATCGTGCTTGGCTCAATAAGTTAACAGTAACGTTGTATCTACGTACATTTATTTGTTTTTGAATATCTAAATGTAGTTTTTGTACCCTAACTAGTCTTATCCCTGACTGAGCTCGTACATGGATATAGAATTTTTCCAAAATTCAACCCTACGTCCAGGTACTGGCACGTAAGTATAGGTTTGAAGTTGAATACGCAGAAGTCACTATTCGGGGCGAAGACCTTACCGTTAACTTTAATTAACGGTTTACGTGATCAATAAAGGTTACATCTCATTATGATAGTCAATATTGATTCAACGAAATTACTCGTCAAACTGCCTACAAATATATCCATACATATAAATAAAATTAGAGTGTCTGTTCGTAATATTAAAATAAAGTGCATGTGTAACAAAAACAACTATTTTGTCCGTCTGTTTGTTCCAGCTAATCTCTGAAATGGCTGGACCGATTTTGACGGGACTTTGACTGGCAGATTACTGATGTAACAAGGAGTAACAAGGCTATTTAGCATCTCGCTACGACCCATAGGAGCGGAGCAACACGCGAACGAAGTCGCACGGGTCGGCTAGTTTGTTATAAGTTTTGAGGCAGTGTTGCTACCAGAATTTTCATTAAACTTTCACGTAAATATTACTTAAAGTATTTTTATAATAATAGCAGCTTTTACAATTATTTTTTGCAAAATAAGACAAATTATTAGTTAGTTAAAATGAAAACCTATGTTATTTTGATGTATTTAAGATACTGACTCAAGACTTAAATCAACGAAGCGAGTACACATACAACAGTTAATCAACAAAAATCGTCATCTAAAAAAAGTGTAAAAATGATATTTTATGAAGAAGATAAAGGTAATGACAGTAATGCACAATCCTAGAGAAAGAATCAGAATAATTTTGAACCTTATCTTATCGTAATAAACAGTATAATAAAACTGACAATGTTGTGTCTGTTGTTTCAGTGTTTAATAATGTAATGTATAAATCGTATATTTGTAAAGACAATTTCTTTCATGATTTAGACTGGACTTGCGATCAAGGTATAGGGTTAAAGGGCTTTTAAATATAATAATAACTCTCCCTTCCGCTGTCCGAACACTAACTACAATAGATAATAAACTAACTACAGAGAGACTGACTCTAATCTATCGCACTAAATACTATATAATGTACATAACTAACAAGTGAGGAAAATTACTATGTCTGGCTTATATGTGGCATAATCAATAGGAATCAAAGACACCTAAGTACCAAGCTTTAACTTATTATCTACTAGCTGACCCGACAGACGTTGTCCTGTCTTAACTATGAATATTGAATTCGAATTAACTGCCATAAGCTTACATTAGAAAAGTTAATAAGGCCGTTAAATTTTCTTAAATTTTCTCCTGACAATAACAAACACAACAAAAAAAGAATTAGCAAAATCGGTCCAGCCGTTTACGCGTGATGCCGTGACCAAGGGAAATAGGGTTTAATTTTTATATATAAGATTACATAACGGTCGACATACATGGAAACAGTCCTACGCTTAAAACGTGTCTTTATTTAACCAAGCACAAATATAAATGTAGCAATAAAGTATTTTTCCATAAGCACATTGAAATAGAGATAATTTGCTAACGGAAAATCAGATAACTGCCCAATTTATCGTCTTTATGAGATACGAATTCGTAAATATCGTTGCCATGGTTACGGATACACCTACCTCATTTGTCCTATAGACTGGAAATGTCGAATTATTTTCAGACGTTATTATGTCTTAGTTACATGGAAAATATTTCTATGTTTTGCGATTTTCTTATCAGTGTGATTGTAGATGAGTCAAGTTTGTTACCTGATAAGATACCACCCTTTTTACTACTATTTTTTTTATCCGACCAAATCGGACCAATGTTAGGCGACGAACTAAAACACTAATCCAGTTAAACTCAATTTTTTATCAAACAAAAGCTTTTTATTGAAATTGATTTAACTTACTTACTAACGCCATCTATTGGCAAACATACGAGTTAAACCAAACAAATTTATTATGAAGCAGCTGACCTGTACTCGCTTCGCTGAGGTTATTAAACTACCGGTAAAATCAAAATCGTTTTAGCATTTTTCACTGTTTAACCTTTCCTGGACTCCCACAAGTATTTCAAAACCGAAATTAGCCAAATAGATTCAGCCGTTCTCAAGTTTTAGTGAGACTAACAAACAGCAGTTTATTTATAACTAGCTGACCTGTCCTCGCTTCGCTGAGGTTATTAAACTATAGGTCAAAATCATTTATCACTTCTCACCGTTTAAACCTTTCTGGGACTCCTGCAAAAAACTAATATTAGCCAAATCGGTTCAGTCGTTCTCAAGTTATGTGAGACAAACGAACAGCATTTTTTTTATACATGAGAAGAAAGAAGAAGATATATGTACAGTTGTTAAGCTTTCATTAGCCTTCCCTTTAAACAGTCACCTAGGTCGCAAGTACCAGGATCTATTCAATATTCAGTCTAACCATAACAGACTTGCATCTTAAGTCGACTAATACTTTAATTAGATATTGGTAAGTTAATGGCATTCAAATTGAGTTGTTGTTTTTGAAAAATTGTCTCGTATTTACAATCTAAAAAAGTAAAAATAAAGCTAGTCGTACACTATTTAAGCACTAGGTATATGGCACTTGTTCACGCATTCATGAGTCTCGTCTCAACGAGTCTGCGAATGTAGTCTGTAGTCTGGACCGAAACTTTAACTACTTGCTTTTATACACACTAAAATACCTGAATTTAGAATTATGTTGTCGTTATGTAAATACATACTAATAAAACATAAACTGTAAAAGAAATACTCTCGCAAAAAGTCGTGTAAAAAAATAAGTTATTTTAATCAGTATCCAAGGAAGCACCTATTATAAATGTTTTCTTCAGGCTTAAAAAGTGTGTAGGAGTGAAGTGGGTTGGGAGGAGGTAGAATGGGTCAAGACTTTCCCTCCTCACTCCCCAATCGGTATGTTTTTATAGGAGGTAATTCATTAATTATCGTCTAAGTCTTTAAATAAATTTATTACATACATATTTATTACTATAATATAATAATTTGAATAAGACGCTGTTTAGAATTACTTAGCAAGCGGTTAAATAAATTTATAGGACATAAATATTTAATAATTTTTAAAAACATAGGGTTTCTGATCATCATTTTAATTAGTCAATAATGAAGTTACTGCAGAGGGTCAAGAATGCCGCAAATTGCTTTGAGGAAAGGATGTTACTGTATGTGCTTTGCTTCTTTGCTCGACTGGGCGGGGATACTGTCGTGCCCCCAGCTGTAAGATTCTACACAAATATATAATCTATTTGAAGAGTATGGTGATAGGAGATTCTTATGTATTTTTCATATAAATTCTTACGAGTTCCGACATCCTTATCTTCGTTATGCTTACGTACAATAGTACTTTCTATAAGGCTGGAGAAGAATTCCGTTTTCTGGATACTTCTAAGCTATACTTATAATCGACGCTAATATATCGATAATAGTTTAAAAAACTAAAAAAATTGGATTTTCTATAAAAGCGTATTTTTTTAGTTTTTTTTTAACTATTATTTATTTTTAAAGTGAGTTTGATTTTCATTACATCAATTTACTACTAAAGTGAGTTTAAGTATATATTGGCTGCTTTTAAAATATATACTCGATATAGCGAGTAGAAGAACTATACACAATATTTTCGATATCCTACTATCAAAATCAATTTTATTGAAAACAAATTTTCAATAAATTTGAGCCATCGATGATTATTTTAAGTCGGTAACTTATCCGCGAAATGAGGAATTCAGGCGCCTGCTGCCTCTCTCGGATGAAGTAGCCTGCGGTTCTCAGGTTCCCTCTCCGAAAATTTCATCTGAATCAGTCGGTAACTTATCCGAGAAATAGGTGGTCGGCGCACCTGGTAGTTTTCCTTGCTTCTTGGACTTGACGCAGACTCTCCGGGTCTCAGGAAAACAAAAAATCACTAATTCTGATTATCCTAGTAAGGATAATGGAACAAACTGTTTAAAATATTGAATTGTCATCGATCCTTAATAAGTATGCCAAATTTCGAGATACTCCGACGTTTTGAAGGGGGTCAAAATCATGTTCAAAGATTCCGTTACATACATACTAAGATACGTATGAAGCTAATAAAAGCGTATTAAAAATGGTCTGTTATGGCCACTCGATTAATATGATCCATGTTGACAAGCAGGTCAGTTTTATAATAAGACAATAATGGAATGAGCGAAATATAGCGTGGGTGGCCTCAGGCTCGCAGTATACCGTACAGACTCGATGCCCCTGAAAATATTGAATTTCGTTAGTTACTTATAGCTAACTTGATTTCACTAAATATTGGAGAATTGTTGCGATAGATTGCTTAATTTCTCCGTTATTTATTATAGACTAGCTTCGCTAGGCTAAAACATGTTTAAATGGTAATAACTGTGTTTAATGACAACCACTTTAAAAGAAACAAAGCCTATTGTTGATTATGATGGTGGCAGTACTGGTTTGTGTAGTAGTCTGTTAGTTATGATGTCGTTAGTTATGAAAAAACTGAATATTATTCATAAATACAGTAACGCTAAAACTCTGAGTCTAAAGTATAACCCCCAGGAGGATATTCTAGTCAAGCCATACTGTTGGTCTGCGTATAGACTAATACTCCTTTTTTTAATTAACACTATTTTTTAAGTAAGAAGCAAATTACTGTGTGACATTTAAAACAATTTCTATTTTACAATAGTTAACCTCATTAGCCATTCGGTAAGTCTTTTTGTGCATTTATAGCAGCTAAGGCAAGTAACGTTGAGAATTTAATTTACATCTTTGACCGTCCAGCCATGCCAAACCTTCCAGTGGAACGTTTATCAGTCTTTTGCTAGTGAACATCAGCGGCGAGACCATGACACTGTAAAATTAGATTTAGGATATAAAATTGCCTGATGGTAAGTACTGAAGATTCTTTGTACAAGTGTGTATGTGAAGGATTTTTCATTTATTAACTTATATCATTTTTGCTCGTTCCACGCTAATCATGATTGACAAGGACGACTCACCCCAAGCACTGAATCCTTAGCTAAGTATTGATTAAACCAGGGCGTGCTAAGTTATTTTCAAAACATTTTTATCAGTTGTAGAGTTAATTTTTAATGAGAAAGTAGACAACCAAAATCTTTTAACTAATTGGGCAATATCACGTTTCTAGAATAGCAACCTTTATGTATTTAATTTCAGTATCATGGGCAATTTGGGGATAGTTACGTGGATTATGACTAAAAAAGGATTCATTGGTTGATTTACTTCTCTAGCAGAGAAGGTACTGAATTCATTTTCTGTATTTATACATGCAAACGTGCATAAGATACAATTTTAATATTTTTTATCATTAGTTTGCAAAGATCCCTGGTATAGAGAAGGAACGGGGTGGAGCCAAGCACGCTCCCTTGTGGTACACCATATTCTATTTATTATTAATAAATTAGCACAATTGTAAGTTCTTAAAAGTTACTTATATAAACACGTAAAGACTACAGATTTGACTGCTGTTTAAAAATCATTTATCAGAAAAAAACATTAGTCATCAATATTTGTATATAGTGGAAAAACCTTATGACGGTTATTACACATTGTTTAACGAGTTAGAGAACTTGTCTACCCAAAAAAGAAATTTTATGATATTAATGTTTCTGTTTAGAATAAAATTACAATTAATTTTTGCAGTTAGCAGATCGTTCCTAGTTTTATATCTTACATCAAATACCCTTCTGTTTCCTCTGATTCACGTATACGGTTTAATATTCTTAACGAAGTCAGTAGCTCAATTTTTCAGGCGTTGGATTTATGGTCGATACACAAGCATTTAGCTTAGTTGGAGAGGTTAAGGAATACTAGTAGTATGTGATCCTTAATCTTGAAATAAAACAATATTTATAATTCAAAAAAGGTGAGATTTGCAGTAGGGTGACAAACTAGACTATATGCTTCTGATATCCAGAAACTAAACTCATGTTTATATTCCTCTACGCATATAAATCAACGAGTCCCTATAAAACTTACCATTATAATGGTATTTCTGTTTAAAGTCGTCCAAGTAGTGAGACTTGTAATTTATTAATGATACACTCGGTATATTTTATGAGCTCGTTAAGATAGATTTTATATTTCATAGAAATTTTTAACTTATCAACAGAAATGGCAAGCTCAAAGGGTAAAGAACCCACGACCTTGTAACTCAACGCAGTGTTGAAACATCAAGCCATTTTATGTGTTATTTTGTAAAATAAGTCATTCACACGATTGCTCCTACAGCGTAATATGTTTTAAAAGACCATTTAGAAGATAATTCAATTTACTAATACAGATCTATGTAACCGCCCACCCCTCGCTGAGAGATTAATAGATTTTTCAACCTCAAATCCAAACACTATATCTATACTTATCTCAATTAGCGTTAACAGAAAAAAAAATTATTCATACGTCGTTTTAACATTTAAAGTGTGTCCATTCAAAGTTGCAAGTGATTTTTAATCGTCAGTTAACAAGTCGGTTAAGTTCACAAGATCATAAAATTAGAAAACTAATGACGTGAAGTCTTACCAACTCGCTTTTTAAAGCTAATAATAATTTAAAGGTAATGAATCTAACTTAGATGTTTATAACATTGTAAAATGGCGGCATCTGTTTGTTTATTATTACTAAGTTACGATGTATTCTTAACTATCCTATCCAATTTCTTACTACTATATACGGTATAAAATATTTCTCAATAAACATATTGTTACCAAATAAGTATATTAAAATTATCATCTATTTAAATTAATATTTGATTTTTTTTAAATTTTTATTTAAGGAACTTGGTCCTCAACTAAAGTTTTTCTTTACGTTTATCTAATTTTTCCTATTTCAAAGACCACTTTTTACATAATATTTATAAGCTATATATATAGCTTGTAGCTTCACAATTAACCACATAATGAGGAGAATCAGAGAATGGCGTCATGTGGTAACCCTAGCCTTACCTACAGAAGGTATCTTTAACCTTTGTATAGATTGTGTCGTAGCCTAACTTCTGCTATTGCAAAGTTGGCATGTATCTCAAAAACATACCTTTTAATTTTAATCCAAACCTACACATTACTTTCATTGGAATGACTTTTTTATGTAACTCGTTTTAAAAAATATATAACCTTAAGACAACCAAGCAACATAATTATCTTATAATATAAATAAGTATAGAAATTTCCAAATACTTTGTTTTCAATTAAGCCTTATACAGTCAAGAAATCGCTCGTTTCAGTTTCATACAATATTTGTTTAGTTGTTGGAATCGAGTACCCCACCTACACGGTTTCCTGCCCATCGATTTGTAGGTATCGACAGGAATATTGACTTATATTAATATTTTATGATTGGCTGGCTATAATCTCATATTTTTGTATTATAATCTCGTCTACCCACGGACATTAATTAATACTACTTATAAATTATTTAGAAACTGTATATTTATCAATTATTATTAACTTTACCGTCTTTTATTATTTAGTAATAGGTAGTTACATTAGGACAAATTTTTTAATAACTAATTTTTATAAGTTTATGACAGTTAAGTAGTCATTCAATCTTTCTCATTAATTGATAAGTGTGTACTTGAAAAGTTAAACCTAATCAATGAGCTGGACTTGTAGTTATCAGTTAGTGTAGTGCTAGTGTATAGGGATAATTACCTGGCGAGTGGCGAGTGGCGTGAAGCGGCGAACGCGAACCGCGGCGGCGGCAGGGCGGGCGGAAGCTGCGTCGCATCCCGCCCGCGGCCGCGGCCCGGTGCACCGGCACCGCCACCCTCGCCGCCGCCCCCCGCGCTCCCCACCAGCCACCCGTCGCGCCCCGCGCTAGGCGCGTGCGCCCGCCGGCCGGCAACTCAGTTCAACGCCGCGCCGCGACCGTACTGCACGTGTGTTGTGTTACTAACACGCGGCGCTCGAGATCGCTACACTTTTTGACCAGTGATTCGAGAGGGTAACCTCTCCTAGCCGTCAAGATTGCGTCCCAAGTGGAGATGCCGTCGAACCTGTTCGGGGAGCTGGGCGGAGGCAGCCTGCTCGAAGACCGGCGCGCCCTGCACCTCGCTCTGGAGCTGAGCATGCTCAACTTTGAGAGTCTGCCGGCAACGAACCCTCTGTCGAGTCCGCTCGGCTTCGCGCCGCCGCCCGACGACCGCGCCAAGAAATCCCAAAACATGACCGAATGCGTGCCCGTGCCGTCTTCCGAGCACGTCGCGGAGATCGTGGGCAGACAAGGTAGGCCTAAGAGTTGGGAGGTTATATCGTGCCGGATTTTCGCAGGCTGCGCCACCCTTATATAAGGGCGCACGTGTCGTCTCCGCGCCGGTTCGGTTTAAGGTTATGTTCGATTACCGACGTCGCTGACGAAATTCCGACACGATTGATGTTATTGTTTGTTTACCCGCAACTCGCTATGTTGCTGCGGCAGAGATGCAAGCCGCAGCCACATGCCGTAGCCGTAGATTTAGCGTAGATCGTAGCTTTATAACGTAGACTCGTACCTATAAATCAAACAGACCGTGTATAATGAATAAATGATTGTGCAGTGTGATTTCCCATGGTGAGGTTCGACGTAATTTCTCGTCTATAGACTGCGGTCGATGCTCACCCGAGTTTGATGAAAAAACTACGATCTACTAATTAAAAGGCAGCGACGAACAAAAAATGTTACCCTTAGGGATGTCATAGTTTTTCTCGATAGTGTGTAAAAAATTCCGACAAAGCCCTTCGTCTCTGCCTTATCTGAGACTAATTTTTGAAATGTGCACCGGATTTGCGAAAAAAACTAATTGCATGCTTGTCTGGAGATTCTTCGAGAGTTATTTTCTTCGCTTTAATGACGTATGGTGTAAATGTATTATTATTTATCTACCTTCAAATCGAAATGTCAATTTCTATTTTGCACCAAGTATTTAATATCATACACTAATTTAGGCGCAATAATAAATTTATTAAACTGCAAAAAATATATGTATTTAAAATTTGATAAAAATATGTTTTTATCTTAAATCTTAATCGTTATCTTAAAATTTTAATTTAACACTTCATAAATTTCTAATGTAAAATAATTAAATTTTATAATAACAACAACCCACGTGATCACAATCGTATTGCGTCTAGCATCATATGTATATTAAATTGTATTATAATTATCAGTAGTAGTTTTTTCTAAAAAAAACTAACTATTTTGCCTTTATAAAACCGTTTTAAAATATATTTAATAGTATTAGGAACCTGATTTAGTTTTATGGCTGGTTAAGCAATTATAAAAACGTAGTACATTTACATTAATTGTGATTCGGCATATCTAATTCAGACGTTACTGTTCAAAACAATTATTTAATAGTAACTAAACCGACCGCGGAATCTTTCTTGAAGGACGTATTAAATTTTTTTATAATAATAAATTACACATTAAATAAGCATTTAAGTCCTACAGTTTGGCAATATGGATAAGATTCTAGGCGATAGAAATAAATAAAAGAATAACGAATATTTAGCGAGTCTTTTGGCCGAAGCGCCGAATAGTCGGTACACTTAGAATCTTTCGCGTACTTTACTAAAGTACGCGTAATGAAGCGTCGTGGGCGATTTCTTGTTGATAACACAGCTGACCCTTATAAGTGATGGTCAGCAAACGCAAAACAATATCTTAATCTAGCAGAATTTGCTAACATTTATGCAGTGATCGGCTATTTTCGGAAGCAGGTATAATTTATGAGGAAAAGCGCATTCGTTTGCTATCAGCAAATGCTAAAAAAAATGTTTTTATTCATCATAGCTTACCACTGGTAGATTTAGATATTTAGTTAGAAAAATATTTGTGAGTAATATTATGCATTCATTTTTATCGTGATTGTAATAGTGAAAAAAATAGCCGAATATTCGTGACTATCTAAAAATAGTTTATGACAAGTCGAACGTAGCAGCTGATGTCCATTTGTTTACATATAGCTTTTAGACTGAACGTTAAGTATAAAATGTGAACGTATAAGGAAAACATTGGTATAGGTATCTTTGTTATAGTTTGTCTAATTAATGAGGTGTCTAGTTTCCTTGCTGATGATAAAGCTGGAGCAATTAGCTCCCCTTCTAATGTGCTTTACACCTAGTTTGTTACTACACCAACATATTACATTACCTTCCTACCTTCTTATTAAAAGCATAAAACAATATTTTTAAGCTTCATAAATTTTTCTTTATTCATGAACAGATAGAAATTAATATAATTATGTTACATTTTTATACTTTTTTGTAATCTTTTTAATAAGTATGTCTTTCTAATGTTAGTAGTAGCTAGTCAAATTAACTCAAGTTCCAGACTGATTTTCTTCTAAAAAATCAGATGAAGATTAGCCTAGACACCATATGACCTTACATTTGAATTTTATTTCCAAAAATTTTATGAAGATTTTCATTCAAGAATATTATCTAAATTCAGGCTAGTCCCGACTTTCCCGGAGATTTCCCAAAAATTTTTTTTTCATACAAAATGTTTAAGCAATTAGATGCAGTCCTTCTCAAGTGATTATTGCAATAAATTGATTTACAAACGTACATATAATAATGTGCATGTATGTCCAATTGTCGGCAGATTATTTAAGTATTAAACACTAAATAGGTTGTCTGTATAGTGTATCCTAGTGTAGTGTATAAGGATATGGAGTGGTGTGCATACATCACGAGTCGGGACGGGGCAATCACCGGAATGCAATTTCTATATCGCGAGCGTCTCATTAAAAGGCGGGGGACGTGTACTAGTTGTTATGTCGGATTGCGGGACAAATCGGGACTCCATGTTTTTGTGCTACTCGTCTATTTTATACTTTTTAATTTTTTGGTTATTTAGTTACTGTTTAAACGGCAAATCAACAATTTTGCGATAACGAGGACAAACAGGTAGTAGTACGTATGTAGGTTAGTTTATGTTAATTCTGATATGTTAGACTAATATATAATCAAGTTCTTTGTGATTACTAATGTAAACAAAATGTCTGATTAGGAATTACGTATCGTATTTAAATTTATTGTTTTACTATTAATAACAACTATTCCTTCAATTTAGCCAGAACAATATGTATTATAAGTTAACTAGTCGACCCGCGTGAGTTTATTCACGTGTAGCTCCGCTCCTATGGGTCGTAGTGTGATGATATATAGCCTATAGCTTTCCTCAATAAATGGGCTATCTAACACTAAAAGAATTTTTCAAATCGAACCAATAGTTCCTGAGATTAGCACGTTCAAGCATACAAACGAACAAATTCTTCAGCTTTATATATCAGTATAAGATTGAAAGCATGAGCAGAATCCATAATACTATGTTATACAAAATAACTAACGCTCAGACGGCGTAACAGAGCTTGGAAACCTTTCCCAAGAACAATAATACAAAATTATAGTCGACTTATACGTATGTTCGTATACATTTCCAGCCGACATAAAAGCAAAACAAAAAACCGTCCGGCCGCGACACTTGCAACCTTGTCTAACTAAACTACCGACTGCTTCATTTCACTGACGATACAACGGCAACGGCCCTTTATTGCGACAAAGTGCCATCTGCTGAACATTTCGTATAGTAATGTAGGTTATATCGGTATATTTAGGTCGTTTCGGTGCGCTCACTTTGTTTGTGTGTTTTCTTTAGTCTTTGTCTATGTATTGTTTCCATTTAATTCTTACTTAAAAAAATGTTATGTATATCACTATATAGTATAAAACAAAGTCGCTTCCCGTCTGTCTGTCCCTATGTATGCTTATATCTTCAAAACTACACATCGGATTTTGATGGGTTTTTTACAGTAAAAATAAATTCAGATCAACACATATACTTCTTTATTATAAAAGTAGTCAAACAATATATCGCGTAACACAAGTTTTAAAAGTTCCAAGAAGATCTTTAGAATTAAATCTTTTTCTCTGGAGCTACAGGGAGTAGGTACAGGGCAAAGGCACAATGGCGGAATGGTAGAAATTCAATACGCACTTGGAAACACACAAGTGCTTTCGTGTGGAAGTTTTTATTTATCATAAAGGTAGTTGCCGTGCCTGAGATTTTTTGCAAACATTTTAATATGTTTGGCTTAAAAGCTCAAATAGGCTTTGTTAATTCAGACGGTAGTTACGAATTGAGCTTACAAGTAAGCGTGTATTATTTATTTTTACTTTAATTTATTGATATATAATATGTTTGATCGATAAGCGACCCAAACCGTCTCGCTTTGTTATTGCCGCTTGTTTTCCGGAATTATATACTTCACCACTACTTACCATAAAACTTTTAAAAAATCCATCCAATCTTTTTAAGATCAATAGATAACAAACATGATTTAGTTCCAATAATTTATGTGGGACAAGACAGGACTAATAGATCTATTTGAGGTGTAAAAATCTGCGATTACAAAGATAAGCAAAACAATAATCAATTGGAGTTAAATCTTAAAATTCACAAAACATAATTACGACGCATATTATATGACATGAATGTAAAATACGCACATCCTTCGATCAGTCGCCATTATGAACTCTATCCCATCAAAATAAGGCGAGCTAAAACGTCTGTTTATTGTGTTTATACCAATGACATGTGTTTGAGAATATACCAAAAGGAGTTTGTTTAAAATTCTCCAGTTTACGCGCGGACACGCTGTGACGTCACGTCCGGTCCGCAGCATATCGATGATGTTCGATTGTCTTGATGTCGATCGAATCCTGTCGGCGTCTTTGTTGTTTTGATTTGTAGTGGCGCGGCATAGGTACCTACATTACCTTGTCGAATCCATGTCGCAAGACTTACCACCACTTCGACATATGTAGACGCAGTTTATTTAAGTTTTTTACATAAAACCTCTAAATACGTCACGCGTTTTTAAACAGTCTCGATTTAGTAGTCATAACTTGAAGCCCTAGCTCATATATGTAGAATCAACTGCGCCCCGCGGTTTCACCCGCTATATTTTAGATAATTCACACTATATCATTTTAAATTATAGCCTATGTGTTATTCTGATGTGTAAGCTATATTATTGTAAAGTTACATCAATTTCCATTCAGTAGTTTTTGCGTGAAGGAGTAACAAAGATACATCTATACTTTCTTATACAACTTTCGCTATAAATAAATAAAAAAATATAGATTGAAAAACATTTATCTTTGCCATTAATAAATGTTATGAAGGCGCCTGATCTATTTTACAGTATGAATAAATATTGTTTGCCTGTCTGTGTGTCACAATAATGATTAGTAAGGAATGTAAATGAGTACAACACGGTACCCAATGTACGGCGTGTCGAGTAATTCATCCCTGGGCGTCACGATCCGGTTCTGTCGTTAGACCGGTTATACATCAATGACTGCCAACCCGCAACCCGGCAACCCCTCTCGGCTCTGTTTACTTCACATCTTGATACTCATGTTTTTAGTACAATAACTCTCGATTTTGACGTTACCCGTCCGTTTCATTGTAAGTACGGGTGTGTGGGAAAATTCTAACTCCTTCTCTACTTTAAGCTTCACACTATTCTACTTGTCTCAGTCAACAAAATCATAAATATATTTTTTTATAATACTATCTATTATTTATAATTTAAAATTCATCTTGACGTAATTATAGTCTTAGAACTGGGAGAAAAATTAATTTTTAATACCTCATGATATAGTAGTTTGCATTTACTGCGTGTTCTAGGTAATGAAGGAAAATTGTGTCGTAATTTGTAAGCTTAAGGAAAGCTCATGTTATTAAATAAGCGCAAATTAATTTAATTATTTTGCGTATCTCTTCATGACATTTTATATGTGTTATAGTATCTATTAGGCCTCATATGCTCACACGTAAAAGCTACTAACACGGCCCTTGCTTGAGTTTACGTTATTTTGTTTATCAATTATGATAATAACTCGTGTTTTACGATAAGTAGGTACAATGTAGTCGTAGTTACTTTTATCTATAACCTAAAGAGCTGCCCTCTCTTCGCTTTACCGTCTGGACATTCGGAATTTTCGAACAAAGCACAACAAGCAGATGTGGATGCTCGTGCACCATTTTAAGTACACCAAAACAATTTAGTAAATCACGCAAGCGAATAGTGTGGACTAAGATCGCAACACTGTATAGGCGAAAGGAAATCGAGATTCGCAGTGTACTCGCGTTCCGGTCGACGCCACCGCACTCAGGGTCAAGGCTTCTCCTGCCCACTTCTGCACGCCTGGTACACGGGAACGCCCGTCTTGCATTCAACGGAAACGACGATAAAAGCGAATTTAATTATACTTACACTACACTAACGCGTTGTAAACTCGACGTCTCACTGTTTATTTTGACTCTAATCATCCGTTATAGTCTAATTTAAATTTAGGCGCTGAGCAATACTTATTTTTTTTGCTTCGGTATTTTTCTTTTGGCACGTTATTGTTAAAATGACGAATATATTTTGAGGATAGTCATCGTTTTGTTAAGTTTATTTAAAACTCGTAAATGTCCGTTTAGAAGGGTCGCCTATATTACTTGTTAACTGGGCGGCCTACTGCTATTACTTTAACAAGATTACACAAATCTCTATCCGTTGACAATTTTTGAATGAAACTGCTTTGTCGAAAAAATAGAAGAGCATCTGTCTCGCCGCGGAGTCGTCCCGAAATTCCACGACCCCGTTTTTTGTGTAACTTGACAGATGCATTCTGGAACACCGCTAACCGCATCTTGCATCCTTATCGCGCTTTCGGAAATGAGATCCGACTATGTATCAACAGACGATTTTTAGAGATATTTTAAGGTACACATCGGACGTCTCTGTCGCTCACCGGTTCCCAGCCGGTGGCGCCACGGCACGGTGCGTCGCTCCGGGAACGGACGAACTAACTCGCTTCTGTTTGTACTTATGGAGCATTCCTAACATGGAATTGTTTTGTTTTCATTAACATAACACTCGATAAAAGTAGTGTAAGCGTTATGCTTGACGATAGCAGCGCGTTTTGAAGGAATATGTGACGTCACACACCGGCACCCCCACGTCTGCGAAACTTAGGGACCCTAATGAATGACTTCCTAATTGCAGCGGCAGCACGAATAAACCCGTAATCCGGCGCGAAAATGCGCTTCTTCATTTAATTGTGGACCTTGAGCCCTTTCATTGCTGAGTCTGAAATTGAATGCCAGACGTCTCGCAGCGTGTACTTGTGGACGCAAACGATTATTTATGGTATATTTATTGAGACTTAAAAGTCGATAGGCCGCGGCAGAGAAACGAATCTTATGCTGGATCCTAGTGGAGCTAGTGTCGCATATCAGGGTAGCGCGTCGGAGACGTTTCAGCAAGCAGCACGAGCCAGCGTTGTAGGGCGACAAGTCAATATGCTTCCCGCACTAATGTTGACAACAATCCATCTCGGAGTGTCAGGCGGCGCCGCGAATTAGACTCACTCCCATTTCGATTACTCCTCATCCGTGGATGTAATAAGCGACCATTGCGGGACGGTTTCATTATTGTACTTCTATACGCTGCCATTCTCTGAGAGAGCTATGCGAGAGCAATTTCTGCTCGAGATTAATTTATTTGTCGCGGACTACATTATTGTGGAGAAAAAACTCTTGTTCATTTTTCTTGTAAGGGTTTAATGACAGGATACGACGATAATGCCTACGAGAGCCGACACCGAGTTGAAAACGCAGATGTGCAAAATGTTGTCGCTAAGAATGTGGCCGATCTAGTGGCTGGCAACAACACATGTGCCCTTAATCCACGTTCCTCGTTACTCGACAATTGACATTTAGCCAAACCGTTCACATAACTTGTTTAACAAACCACACGTTTAACTGTAATTGCCTAAGTATAATATTGTGTATTGATTCTAAACCTGATATAGATAGCTCTGGAACAGTATTATTTATAAGTTTTATAAGCACGTGACATTTCACACGTAGAATAATTAACGTTGAAATATATAAGCGTTTAACGAGCACGATTCACGTTTCTTATCATAAAGTCTTAACATCTGCTTGTAACCGTCCGAACCGTTTCTTACGACCGTTGGCGTTGCTCACCTGCCAGCGCCAGCGCCCAGCGCCCAACGCCCATACTTACGTTCGGTATATCTTCAATTTATTGATATCGGCACAATCATCGCGGCGATGGATCAATTTAATCGTTTATCACTTGTCACTTGGAATGTGTAAAGCTTTTACTTTAATTGCACATCTGGGATTATAAATCACTTACGAATTTAAGCACTTCGTTATTTTGAAATGCTTCACTTATAACCATAAACCTCTTTATACGAAACTTAACACTTACCTGTGGAATTGTCCATACATTCCGATTGGCATTTAAAGTTGTCAATCCAATTATTAATATAATTAAGTACTTGTATAATTAATGCAGGAAAGTTTTTTATCAGTAGTCATTACTGTGTAATATTTTATTTTCATTGATGAATACCACATTTCTTGCACAAAAATAGTAACAAGTAAAGCCAGTGTATACAATGTACTTAATAATTGCTACTAGTCCAGGTATTTTAATGAGATGTTTTAAAGCAGTTTTTGCTTTTAGTTCATTGATTAAAAATATCCACTATTATAGAACAAATTTATAACGAAACATCACTGAAAGAATTTGAGATTATTGAAATCTTTGGATAACCTTTGCAAATTTTATGTAACTTTTAATACATTACTATAATTCTCTCAAGGGTAGAACTTCCTTGTACCTTCGCCTACATTCACCATGCCTTGTAAAAAATAAACACCTGGCCACTATTATAAATTTAATCCATTGTGAGTTAAATTACTTCCTATATTCGTTTTAAATATGTATAAAATTATAGGTGTCTTAGTACATATGTACGTGATGTGGTCTCCAAGGTAATGGTGTTTTTTTAAACATTAATCAAGATTATATCACTTTGTTTTATAATAATAGTAAAAAATACTGTTTTAAATTGTAATATTTTAAGTTAAGGATAAATTTGTTGTAATGGCTTGGTATGATATAGAAAACTTCTACCATCTACCAATCGATTTCTGTACTAAGCTTAAAGCTTTTTCATTCAATTTGATTGCATAATATACTCCTTTTTAATAAGAAAAGAATGAAAGTTGAAAGAACGTCATTGTTTTTTGATTAGCCAATACACAACGTATTGCAGACTTAAAACCGTTTCACCGTCACCGTTGCTCAGTGAAATTTTATTAAAGGGGCTACATAATACGACAGATGTTTTAGTCGTTGGTAACGAGTAACCTGGTAACCTGTGTGAGACCGTAACGGCCACAACTAGATAATATTTAATAAAAAAAATTATATCTAGTTGTAAAATTTTCCAAAGTCACAAGTGTTTCTAATCATTCAACAACAGATGAATGATAGATAAAGTACAATAATTTCCTTATCTATGCGCCTAATACTAAATTTTTTAGATTAAATTGCAAGTACATAATTACTGAAATCGAATAAATACGTAGTTTGTATGTTTGTTTTGGTGCGTCAACACCGCGGATGCGAGGTTATCAAATATCGATCCCTTATCAATTGGCGGAAACTGATTACGAATGTTCCTGGGATTCTTGTGAAATTAACATAAGAATGCGATGCAACGTGTGAATGAAAAAAAAAATTTATATATTAAATATTACTCCAAAACTTGCAAAATTTCGTGCACGCGATCATCCGCTCCTATTGACCTTAGAGTGATGATATATAGCCTATAGCCTTCCTCGATAAATGGCCTATCTAACACTGAAAGAGTTTTTCAAATTGGACCAGTAGTTCTTGAGATTAGCGCGTTCAAGTAAACAAACAAACAAACACTAGCTATTTGATTCTAAACACTTTGTTTAGGTTTCTTTTCAATCAGAAATTGTAATAGTAAAAGCACTTAATATTTTTTTCTTTAAGTGTTAAAAATTACAAGAGATACTTTGAAATTAAATAATAATTCGACACTTAACCACTTGTCCGTCAATACAAAAGAATTTCTATCTATATTGTAAAATTCCTTAACACTCCGCACAAAAGGTGCCCTTTGTCGAAAAACAACTGTAGGTACACTAAAGTGACCACTGAAAAAATGCCGGCCTCTCAAAAGCGAGCTGTTATTAACTTCGGCTCTTTAAATTCCAGTGAAAGAGTCTACCTGCTCTCATCGATTGTTACCTGCTATATCGTTCTACACCATCTGTATAAATTAAATTTGTTATGACTAAATTATAACATTAGATATTATATATAAATGTATTAATTACAACTCTTATCTAATTCGCGTTGTCTGGATTTTTTGAACGGCTTAAAATTACTTGTTTCATCCAGTTTTTCATTTCCAGACAACCTTTTAAATATCACGTTTTCTACACATTAAAATGATGCATAATTTGGATAAGTTAAATGCGTATGTCGCGTAAACGGATTTCATTATTAAATCGTCGCGTTTAGTCCGGGTTAACGGCCGCAGTTAATGCAAGAGGGTGCAACTGCCGCGTAACTGAATCTTGTTTACTGTATCGCAAATAGTGCAAGTCTCGGGTTACTTTAATTGACACTGACGGATTTTTTATTTTCTTTTTGTTTTACTTCATAATCTGTAGAGGTCCTGAGAAGCTAGTCGAAACGTAGAGCGTAGTGGGTGGCGACCTCTCGACGTGTAAACCGATATTTCCCTCGTGAAAATGTTCAATGGCGGGTGTCGAGTTGCTCCGAGCGTCGAGCAGTGCGTGTCGCCTTTAGATTTTCGATTCGCATGCTGGTACATTATTTCGCGTCATTAATTATTGTGTATGATTTTTTGCGCTGAAATGCCCTCATACGCCACCTGCCGACGAGGTCGGGTAATTAGGAGAGTACCTACTTAGTACAAAATGAAGTTACTTCAGTGCATTATCCCCCGAACTTTCAAGTTTTACTTTCTAACTTCGGTGAATTTAAGCTCCTAGGTATTTGTTTTGGAAGTTTCGACGTTCAACCAAACACGCTTTATTACTTTTAAGTTTAATAGCACAATGCACTCGCTTCGCTTGGTCCATATAATTAAAATTAAATAACTTCATCGAATGAGTAGCAGTTTCAAAGCATCAAGAAAGTATGCAAAAGGCAGCTTGTATTATCTTATTTAGGATTTCAAAACACTTAAAGAAAAGTGACAAGATGATTTTGAAAAACATAAGTACCTAATACTGTCTATCGATACGTTTAACCAGTCCAACTATAACAGTATTCCATTGCCCAAAAGTAAGTACAGAATACAGATATTGTCGAAAGTTGCAATAGCCCGAAGCGTTCAGTTCCGCTAGGAGTAGGCAGCTGGCGGGAAGGCGCCATCTGTGCAGCGGCGCCCCGGAAGAAGTAATTTGTTTTGTTTTCGATTTTCGAACGATCCTCACGTCATGTATGCAAATGCACTGAACGTACCGTAACGACTTTAATGACATTTGCGGTATGACGCTGTGACACGTGTCTATGACCGTTTTCATGTAAATTGTATGACCGTTACAAAAAAGCGTGTTTCTGCTAGCACCCTTCTTTAATTTTCAAGACATTGAATTTCAATACAATGCCAACTTATTAAAAATTAGTAAATAAAGTTGAGTTTGAGCCCAACCCTACCTCTTTCTCTTACTTATGTATGTCATTCAGAATTGTAAAGGTATTCGTTATTAGTTCAAAAATGATTTTAAAATATTAATGTAGATTGGTAGCATAAATATTCTAATGAAGCTTTTAATATCCTAATTAAATTGACGATGACTTTAGAATTTGAAGATGATGTTGATTACATAAAAATGCTTTTGAAAAGTAAACATATTAATTTTAATTTAGAGCTTTGATAGACGTTCTATATAAACGCTGTAACTTACATTAAAAATATGTAAAGTTTACGAAATATTGTCTTGAGGCCGACGTCAACATCTGCCGGTCGCACCTGCCGCGCTAACTCCAGTTTTTACAAGCCCGATCATACCGCCTGATAACTCATGCTGCCTTGGTATCTTTTAAAATTAATAACGTAATATTATGGGATAAATCAAACACAAATATCACTTCAATTTCAAGTACAAATACCAAGAATTCCTGGATTCATCGCCACATATCATGCCCGCGATCCTAGTCCGATATTATTTTAATAGAAAATGACTGTTATTTTAAACAATCTATTATGGTAAGCCTGCGGTATTAGTTCTGCGAAATTCTGTATAAATTGTTTTAGAGATGCGCAGAACTAATGTTTTTCTTAAACCAAAATTAATAGCTTTATTATAAATTATAATGAAACTTAATAGAGTAACATAACACACATCTACTCCGATATAGATGCATGTTTTGTGACTAATTGCCTTAACTAAATTTGGTAAAACGTCCGTTCTATACACTATTAAGCTATCTATCTATGTTAAAATTATATCGATACAGGCTCTTTCTGAAATCGAGAGCTGCAGAGCGGCATTCCGCAGTAATAATCCTTAGAATCGGCTCCGGCGCGACGCATCGAGAACATCGATCATCTTTTGCGACACACGATTTCCTTTCGACCTCATCCCAGACATTAGTAGAACGAAGACGAAGAATAGCTTCGGGCGATCAATTATTGTGCATACGACTTTAAAATTAACCTTTAAAAATACAATTTTTAGATTAAAGGCTTATCGTAATATGAAAGTTTAATCGCAAAGAAAAAGTTCAACTTTAAAGTTGAATTATCATAATTTATTTATTTACTTTATGTGTAGTTCAGATGAAAATATTGAATAAATAATTAAAATAACAGTAAGCTGAGTTTTTGCTGTTTAAACTTTGCGTGGAAAATTTTAGTCTTTAATGGTCTAGCTGTAATCTTTACAATCATAAGAATAGTTCAAGAGATTATGATGCAAATGTAAAATTAAACAAAAATTTAAAACAGTTTGTAATATTAAATATGCTAATTTGATTTATAATTATGGATAACAAAAACATAAGTATGGTATTTTTATTTAATGTAGTATTATAATCTGTATAATGTACTTTCACTCACGATCCATGCAGGTTCCTTGCAAAACATTAAAAACAATATGGCGGAGAACAAAGGTGCGTCTGAGTGATTCCGGCGCAAAAACGAGATCGGCTAAATGTTGGAAATAAAGAAAAAAATCAATTTCCAAGAAGCGTTGACCGCTTTGCCAATTATAATAAAATTGTTGTTCCATACCGCCAGCGGAGTTAGCGTTTAGCACACCTATAGCCAATTCAGATCACATTGATATCACCGATCACGCTAAACACATTATATACTTATTAAACACCAAATTATATTTAAATTATCCAAACAAGAATTTAGAATTACAATTTTTTGTTCAAGTGTAGTGTAGACAATCCTTCACGATTCTAAATCTAGATAAGAATCGAATAAATTATAACAATTTTGTAATTACTTAAATGACGTATATAATACGAATTGTGTATTTGTTTTATTTATCTGCGTTGACACAGAAACCCACTCCCTGTAATTAGGGGTACAACGCAACCCGAGGGAGCCGCCAGCTGGTCGCTGAGGCCCCCGACGCGCAGCACAGCGCGCAGCTCGACCGTGAACATGAACATTCTATACACAGAAAAGTTATACATTTCAAACTTATGAATATGTCTATTATATAGAATAAAATATCTATACTGTTTCATATCGTGATTTAGTTCTAACTTTTATTAAAAAATTTACTGAAAGGATATATATATATAATTTGTTATAATTAGTAGTATTTATAATCGGGTGCCAACTTAGACCAGCTTGGCGACTGGCTCACCTCAAGGTGGAAGACCCCTTTACAAGCAGTGATGGCCCATTGGTTGAGACTTCAAGTCTTACTCGGGAGGTCCGAGTTCGATCCCCCACACAGGCACACACCTCTGACTCTGAGTTATGTGTGTTTTAAGCAATTAAATATCACTTGCTTTAACGGTGAAGGAAAACATCGTGAGGAAACCTGCACTCCTGAGAGTTCCCAAAAAGTTCTCTAAGGTGTGTGAAGTCTGCCAACCCGCACTGGGCCAGCGTGGTGGACTATGGCCTAATACCCTCCTCATTCTGAGGAGGAGACCCGGCTCAGCAGTGGGCCATTGAAGGGTTGTGATGATGATGAAAAAATTTACTGAGCCGGCTCCCTCCCTCATACCGCTAACAGTCAATGAATGTGTTACAGATTAGTTGAACTAAATACTCTTTCATTACTCACATACATTTTTAAAATCTAAAATACTCCATTATCTGAATATTGTGGATGTATCTTGTTGATTTGAAACCTTTAATTAAATACGTTGTTTAATTTGAGGGGAGAGTTTAACGTATCGACGGGATAAACATTGACAGTTACGAAACCCATCAACATTTAGTATGGGAAAATGTTTTTATTTTATTTTTTTCATCAATTTTCCAAAGTTTTTTATTGTTATTCTGCTATTCGGGACGTAGATAAATGCAAACCCGACTTTGTATTATATGTATAGATTGAAAAGGACAAAAATACTTCCCATTTCAATAAGGGGAAGCTCGTGACGATGTGGTTCGTAACATATTCATCAAACAGATATATAATAACACGTAGTTCTAATTTAATATTAACAGCAAGTAGGTACAGGAAAGTTTAATTAATGCGATACACTGAAACGTATAATAAATCACGTTTTTAATTTAAAATATCGCAATCCGTAACACAAAGGCAATAAATATGCGACATCGATTTAGGTATGGATCTTTAGGATGCCGACGACATTTGTTAAAAAATTATTTGAGAATGTTCCACGGTGGCCGAAAGGCCAATGTCCAGTGTGACCTGACCTTTTAAAGTTAGCTATAATATTTTACCAGATTCTAGATTTATAATACAATTCAATAGCAAACAATCTCTGACGTAACGCAATATCAGTGACTGCAGCTCTTTGTATATTTCTTATTAGACGCAAACATTGGTCTGGACCTGGAAATGTATTTATATTTTATATCGTTTTGGGTCAAAAGAATAGACTATCAAATCGTAGACCAGTTTAGATTGGTTAAATTACAAATTCTTTTGATGTGGCCGGCATATTTTAAAGCAGTTTGTTTCTCATAAACACCAAACTCGAACAAAACATTTCACAATTCATTTAGATGTTTATCGCTTTAAGAAGAAAAACTAATAACGTCATGTTGCCGAATATAGTAGACCTTTAGTTACAGATTTTGTAATGCAGAAGTCGTTAAGACCCGTTGTTCCTGTTTTATGATTGTTTGTCTACATTTATGTAATTAGTATTGGATACTATTTTGTAACATCTATGTATTATTTTAGATACTGAGATTTATAGTTAATCTAAGTATCTAATTCATTTAAATGCGTTTACCATAAATCACTTTGAAAAAAATCCTTGAGCGACATCAACGCTCAACGCATCTGCTTATGATCTATTTATGGAGATGGGAGTCAGTTACAATTTCGACCGGTTAAGACAACTTTATTGTACGAAAGTAAAACCTAATATAGTCATTTCAATTGATATTCAATTTTAATTATCGCATTATCTAGTTCATTAACCGTCTGAAGGTTTTTGCGCGGGCGCAACCGTCGTCATAGATCAAAGCTCGCCGGCCGGTTGACATATATTTTGATACCTCACGCAGATTATCTTAATATATGCACATGGATGACTTACTGTTCGCCGGTGGCCTGTTTTTTTTAACAATGTTACTTGTAAGTCACATTGCTCCGGTCGTGTGAGGTGGTCTCATTCCACCTGTGATCAAGTTTAATGTCGATTTTATGCTCTTTGCTTCGACCAATTAAAAAACAAATATATAACAAACAAGAACTGACATAAAAGTATTTAAGATCCTGGTACATAATCACTACCTAGTTGCTAGGTAGCATTTTAATTGTAATAAGTATGTATTATCTTTTAATTTAGTGTCATACATACTATTATATAATAGCAACTTTCATTTGATTGTTTTTAATAAAACTTAGCGTGTTTAGAACATATTGCACAAATCTCATCTTATATAATAAGTGGTATTAAATTTAATAAATTTTTAAATTGCGGGTACTAAAATTATATTGTCAAAATAAGACATATCATCTCTATCATTAGATACAGCATGTTAACGCGTGCAGACATTAGCCCGTTATTTGTTCGATGGCGTCATGCATATAATTTATCATTTTAAACGAAT
Source organism: Limenitis camilla (assembly GCA_905147385.1). Classification (NCBI taxonomy): domain Eukaryota; kingdom Metazoa; phylum Arthropoda; class Insecta; order Lepidoptera; family Nymphalidae; genus Limenitis; species Limenitis camilla. The sequence goes on from LR990240.1 coordinate 12,593,520, forward strand.
CGGTTGTTCATTTGGGGTCCAGTCATAATCGAAATAACCTCAATTTGTGCAATTGCATTATAAGTTTAGAATAGATCAGTTTTTCAGACATATTGTCGTAGAAGTTGATAGGGTTGAGCCCACATCTGTGTTAAAGATATAGCAATACAAACAACTAGGCCATATTGTCTTCTATAGGTCACGTGTTGCTTACATAATTGTCGATTCTATTGGATGCATATTGTGGCGTCCTCTCCATGTTGCCATCCTAAAACGGTCAATTCCCCAGTACATTGCACTCTGTTACCAAATAACTTAATGTCTTCGTCATTCAAGACGTCTTTTTTAGTATTTTGTCACAATTAAATGCGAATTCTCAGACCAACCTCAACATATTATGATAAGTAGGTAATTAATTTTAAATCGCTCTTTTATAGACGGATATTTGTTATAATAAATGTCT